>OY987206.1:20937112-25737112 GCA_963920795.1 Eutolmus rufibarbis | reverse complement strand
AGTTTTCATCACTTTGTTTTTCGGAAATGTATGAATAACAATAAATTTTTAATTTTGTCAGAATCATAAAACCATGGATTTAATTCTCTTTTATCGCAATATCGTGCATAATACTCGTAATATTTTCAAATTCTAATTAAATTATTATTATGAAATGTCACCCAAAGATATAAGTTTTCATAGGGTCATAGCTTTATAAATTTTATCATTTCCGTAAATGGCAAATTGATAATGAGATTAGTTTAGTAATTATCTATTTAAAGGTAATTTATTTATTTATTTATTGAAGCCAACATATGCACCTAGATGTAATTTGGCTTCAACATATTATTTGCTGGAAGACTTAATTTTAAATCCAAATTAAAGGCATAACCAGCCTTTGGAACCACATTCTATAAGCGACTCATATCAGGTCTTTAATTCAAAGTATAAGGATCGGAAAATTCATTCGTCCAGGGCCTGATGAAACTAGAGAAGCATTGCGCGTAATAACATAAGTTAGAATTCAGTTTTGACTCAAAAACTATACCGAAATATTTTATTTCATCAATAGAATCTGGGAGAATATTTGCTTAAAGTATGTTGAAAGGTAGTATGAAATATGGAAATAGAAAATTATTATATTTACACTACAAACTAAAAACATCAATATCACCCTGTAACAAAGAATAGTCGCTATATTGGTGATCCGATTAAAAATCTTAATATCGTGTATAAAACTTCAGAATTCTTAATGATAGATACAAGTATATTAACTAATAAGTAAAAAAAAAAAAAAATAGGTCTATAATGAATGCCCTGAGGAAGATTACGTAGAACATATCTTTGATAAAGTATTTCTAAATAAAACTCTAAAGGTCCTATCGCTCAAATAATGTAAAATCCACTTAATCAGTTTGTCTTTTTTCTCAAGCTATCAGATACGAAGGACTTTATTTATAAGGTTAGTCACAGTGGAGCGACCTTTAACAAAGCCATGTTATTTCAAACTGATCATAGAATTGCAATCAAACGTTAAAAGACCATAAAAATACACTCGAACAGCTTTACAAGAGCTGACAACTTTGCGATTGGTTTGCAGTTGTTCACCAGATTTTTTCTCCTTTTTTGAAAATTGTTGTTGTCCTAATAAAAGTTACCAAGCATCCGGGAACATTAAGAACAAATTAATCAAAAAGAACAGTGTCCCATAAAGATTATCAAAACAATGTTTAAAAATTATTCTAGGTGATCCAAGAAGTTTTATCAAGTTCATCAAAAAAATTGAAATAATGTAGTAGAGATAACACTGGTCAACAAAAAAAAAAAAATTGTTTGTTTCCTGTGATTTTTTTTTTGTTTCTATCCTAAAATGACCCGTATTTTTTAAATATGGCAACAATTTTTCTCTAACAGCTTTTGAATTTTTCACATATGTATGATGGCAGACTACTGCTGGAATTTGCAACGAGATCTACCTAAAGTCGTTCATTCAAGGAAATTTTATAAAAGATCATTTGATAGAGTGCAATAGAAATGTTGTTAACATAATGTATTAATTTTCTGTATTTTTTTGTTAAAATAATAAAACTGTATATTTCAAAAAGTAAAGCTGTTAGCAATCTCCCAGTATTTTTTTCATAGTCAGGGCCATAGAAATACCCAATAACAGAAAAAAAAATAAAGGAAACAAGACTTGTGTTGACCAGTGTAATATGTCAAGTATGTGACATATTAATATCACAGGAGGATCAGCTAGAAAGACAAGACGACATATACATATGTATAATTAATAGTAGTATTATTGTCAATATTAAATAATGGGGAAAGAAATTATCAAAATAATTATATCTAACACACGGGCCATAACTAGAATTGTTAGCAAACTACATGTAACCAGGAAAGCCGTCACACTTCCGTTTAAAATTAATAAATTTCTTAAAATAATCTAACAAATTTTCTAAGTTCAGAGATAATTATTCCAAGTATCGTTCGATTTGCTGAATTCCACAAACCTTTAATAGGTACGTGTATTGTGCAATTTACGTAAATTGGGAGCACAAGAATAGTTTTTAATGCTACACAATGAAATTGCAACAAGAAAACAATTAAACATTAAGTCATAAAATTTAAATAGACAAGTATTAACATAATATTACTAATCAATAAGATTTAGCATTATTTGAAGCTTATCGAAATCTGTCTTGGTAAAATCAAAAGCAAAACCAGCATTAAATTGAATAGAATCATCGCAGTGACCGTCTAGAATGTAGATTCTAAAGTATATAGTAGATGGACGATCATAGCAAGATGATCGGGTCCGAACTGTCAGGTGCGGGAGATAGAGATGTTATTGTTATCATTAATAAAAACCAAGTCCAAGATTCTGTCGCGATCATTTTATAAACCAAGGCCACATTAAACTAGCAGATCGATTGCATCACGTTCGAACACAGACGAAATTTCAAATGGAACAAATGTATCCTCTTTATTAGAAATATACCTACTAAGATTGAAGTCACCAACTTACCAATAAACTAAAGTAAGAACAAATAAACCCTATTAACAAATTTTCACTGCAAAAATCAACTAGTAAGAGAAGAGTTTACGTTTAAATTCCCATGTGCAACTGCAACGAACGAAAGCAGTGAATGCAGCGAAGGCTACCTCCATGTTTCCAAACCTCGCATTTACTTTATTTACCTACATTAAATGTTTTAAATAATTTTAATAAGTCTACGTAACTTTATCTTCTTAATATTGCAAGCAAAGTATTTATTTTCAGTCTTTATAATTTCGCATTATTAATTAGATTTTCTTGTGTTGCAAGATGTAGAGTTTTAAAATACTTTAATTTGTTCGTGTTGCCCGTTTATGCTTCGACTGGTTATCCAGGAGTCACACCCTCGGTAGCCGTGATCGTCTAGTGGTTAGGACCCTACGTTGTGGCCGTAGTAACCCAGGTTCGAATCCTGGTCACGGCAATGTGAAAACATTGTCACGGTGAGGGACTTTCTTTTGCTTTTCAGAGTTAACGTGTTTTGTTTTTTAATTGAATAAATTAGAAATCATCACAAATGTAATGTAAATATATTACTTTACAATTAGTATCGGACAAATACCGTTTTTATAATGTACCTACATACATACATATTTCGCTTTAAGAAATTATTAATGAAAAGGGCCAATATACGCTTCTAATTTTAAGTACATATTTATATTGAGAAAGTGTGGAAGTTATACAAAGATAGCCCAGGTTTGGTTAATTTACAATAATAAATGTACTTTAACAAGACTTTAAATCTTAAATCTAACTAAATATGAAATTTGGTAAATTTTTATTCTAGTGAGCTTTGATAAGTAAAGCGTGTGTGTAAATAGCTGCAAAAAATAATCAGCTGTGGGAGCGATGCATGTGCGATTCAAAGGGGTATACAATTTATAATGAACTATAAAAAATCACACAATCAATGTTCTTTCTTCTGCATAATTTTCCTTAAGAGTGGTATTGCTGTTTATTATAAAGAATGGTGATACATATTTTAATTATTCTCGTGTTTTATGACGAAACCCAGGGTTTTTCTTTTCAAGCTGAAGGACCCTGGTTCGAATCCGGTCTGGAAGCTCTTTCTTTTTGCTGCGTTAATCATCTTTTTGATGTGTAACATCTGTCCTCTCGCTTTCTTGCAATCTGTGGGAGTGATTTCGTGAAATGGGATGGAAGTGTGTAACAGCAAGCCAGGGAAGCGCGCGCTATTTGATTTGGCTAATGACAATGAGTTTATATGTATATATAAAAATCAATGTTTGAATGTTTGGTCCCTATGCGTTCCGAAGCCATTGATAAGAATGTGATGAAACTTTGATAGAGTGTTTTGGGGATGCCCGCGACGGTTCCTGGCCCAAAAAATCTGTCAGAATTTACAAATTTAGATGGCGGACTGTCAAATTTTGAAGTTTATGCGATTTCCACCAAAACTGGTACTAGATGGTTTTCGGGGTCGCTGATTTCAACCCGACTGTCAGAAATTACGAATTCAAGATGGCGGACCGTCAAATTTTGAAGTTTATGCAATTTATAATATTAACTGTGTTTAGTATAATATTAATTTATCGTATTACAACTGAGCCACAGCAAAGCGTGGCCGGGTACAGCTAGTAATGAATAATTATTCGAATAAATATTTCATTATATAGCTTTTTTAAATTTTGAGGTTAATTTCTGTCGCTGCTTATTGGAGAAGTTTCCGTATTTTTTTCAGGATATAATGTTAATGTTGCTTATTACCAAGGTGTGATGTCAGATGTTACACATCATATGCGACTACTGTAAGGCTCGCTCGTTTTTTTCTTGAATTATCTTAATTATTTTGGATTGTTAAACTTATAACAAATATAAGTCTTGCTTGATTTCTCGATGGTATTTGACAGAGTGGACCACCCAATATTATGTAAAAAAAAGATGTTTCGGCGGCAGCCAGAAGGAACAGTTACAAGATTTCAATGTGGTAAAAATGATTTTTACATAAGGGAATGTTATGCTGAATTCTCCACCCTCTTGACTCATTCGCCCCATTTGCGAACATAATTGAGATATTGCCATGGAGAATATAGCTGCGTTTTTTTCGCAATCGCATCTAGATCAGATTAGTTAGGAAATTTGTCATTGAATTTAATTTTATAAGCCGTCTCTTATATAAAAATTTTGAAATTTGCGAAAAGCACATCATTGCCATGATTTTTATTCATTTGAACATAAAATTTTGAACTGAATAAATTTTCGGATTAACTTTTTGACGCAGAATGGATATAAATCAAAGCAATTCGATTTTATTTTCACGAAATAAAAATTGTTTGACATGGGAAACTGTTCATAAATTTCAATTCAGTGCGAAATTTCTTGCTAAATCTGATCCAGATCCGATTGTGGAAAAAACACAGCTTATGTTAGCCATGTTTAATCAAAATCGATTAAGAAATATACGGTCTACATGAAAATAAATTGAAATATATAGTGAGGTGAAAGTTCGCCTCCACCTTTCACAAACCCCGCAATTTTTTAACATGACATCGTTATTTTTATATTAGTAAAAGTAAAAAGCTAGGTACATGTGCTTTTTATTTTTTCAAGTTGGAGTCATAAAGTTAAAACAATTCAAATTCCCATTTTATTTTGTGTTGAATGTACGGTTTCTTCTATAATCTTTATATCCTTACAATTATAATTGCTCATTACGCTTGTGATGTTTTTGTAAACAGTTTTTGTATATTTAAATTTTAACTGTTAATTTATTCCTTACCTTCACTATAATTGAGCTTTTAATTTTGTTCAGCCGTTAACAATTAACATTTTTTTTCTCAGAAAAAAAGAGTCATCAATGAAGATTTACCATTTTTTCGTCATATATTCGTTACAATATTACACTTCTTATTTTTGGCTCTTAAAAAAAAATCAAGCCGTTGAACTTTTTTAGCTTTCCGCACCAGAAAGGAACCCTATTGTTGTGCCAACGATGTCTGTCTGTCTTTCAAAGCCTCTAGCTTCTAAACGAAAAGAGATAGGGACTTGAAATTTATCATAATATATGTATATTACCGCGACACAAAGACAGAGTAACAAAATATTAAAAAAAAAATGCATGCTAACGGGGGGCACCTATGGGGTATCATCTTAGAACATAAACATAAGGAAGTACTGAAACGTGTAAAAGTAGTATACGTGTGCGTACCATTTTTTAGGGGTGCTCTAAAGAAAGAGAAGTATATACTTAAGCAAGCAGAACAGAATGAAGAAAACTGGCAAGAGCATTCATTCCAATGCGTGTGATGGGTGCTCTTGGACAAGGACGGTGTTAAAAATAAAATAAAATAAAATAAAAGGAGGGTTTATGCATTTAAATTAAAAAGTAATTCATTATTTGATTTAAATTATGTTACACATTTTGAATAAAATTAAAGAATAGTAAGAGTATAAGCATAAGGCAATGCATTATTTATAAAATTAAAATACATTGCAATTCCGTAGAGCCCCTCTTAAAATTGCCTGCACCTTGCCGCCTGCATTGATGTTTCCTATAGTAAAGTATGAGAATTCACACAAAAAGGATTTGGGTACGCTTGACAACTAATCGCACTTCCTTACGTTCATGTTCTACTAAGGGTATCATTGCAAAGGGCCTTTTGAGTAGATTATGAATGCGTTTTTATATTTAATATTTGATTTAAAATAAATTGTTGACGCCCTATCAAAGTTGCTGTTTTAGCGCACATTTTGCTATCACGTCTACAACGAAAACGGTTTCTACGCAATGAGCTGTATATATCTAACAATAAGTTTGGTACAATATTACTCATAGCCTGTACTAAAAATAATTTATTATACAATAGAAAAAAAGTTGTAAGTAATTTGCGAACACGCATCTAAAATTTCTCTTTAAAATAAAGAATTGAAATTTTACATTATCGCTCACTTATTGTTAGTTGAGATAATTTCTGATCATGATTAATATCTAGATTGCGGATTATATGCAAATGCATATTATGCATTTGTTAAGATAAACAAATAATTTCACTGCAAAAATTATTTATATCATTGTGTATGTATACACTGAAGTGAATGATATAAATAATTTCTGCGGTTAAATTATTTGTTTATCTTAACAAATGCTAATATGCATTTGCATATAATCCGCAGTCTATTAATATCTTATTAATATCTTACTATACATCTTATTGTTTTATTGCCCTTTTATTAGATATTTAATTGGAAAATTCGTAAAACAAACAAAATTTCCAAGAAGAAGATTGGAAATGTTTTTTTTTGCATATACAGGAATGCGACCTAGAGAACAGGTCGTTTCTAACCGGATTCTATGGACGGATGAATCGAAATTCACTCAGGATGGTATCACAAACTTCCACAACCTTTATACCCATCGGATACTAATCCACATAGGATAAGGGCGAAATCATTTCAGCATAAATTCAGTGTCAATGTTTGGGCTGGTATAATCGGCAACCATTTCATTTTTCCGCAAGTGCTAAATTGCCAAATTTATGCGAACTCTTTGGAGAATACACTGCCGGATGTATTTGAAGACATCTCTCTGGATAATTTAGGGGTAATGTCTTACCAACACAATGGACGCATACTGGTAACATTTTGAAGGTAAAATTAAATGAAAAATTGCCTGAGCGCTGGATTGGACGAGGTGGACCTATTGTTTGGTCCCCTAGATCTTCAGATCTAACTCCATTGAACTTTTTCTTATGAGGAACGATGAAGGATGATGTTTATTCAAGTCCTGTTAATACTAGAGAGGAATCTATTAACAGAATTGGGATTGCAGTGACGAAAATACAGGAAAAGCTGGCTACAATACACCTTAAACAGGGAATTAGAAGGAGGTTATTGGCATGCATCCAAATGATGACATTTTGGACATCTTTTGTGACATATTAGTATTCATTTAAATTGGTTTTTAATTAAACGAAAAGCATTTTGGGGTTAATTTTAGTTTAATTTCTTTAAATTTCGCATTTTTGTAATGGACCACGAAAAGTTTTCCACGAATAAATTTGCATATGCTATCTCCACTTGGACTTGTTGTACCTTGTTAGAAAGGTAATAAGATAAGATATTCGATAAAAATTAAAAAAATAAGTGAATTAATAACATGAATTTCGGAGAAAATTCGGCGAAAATCTGAATTTTAGCAAAACAATTTTATTTTCCATTTTCGAAAGTTACTGTACCTGCAGTGGGTGGTGGTAGGTCAACATTGCTGACGTTTTTGGAAAGTACATTAGGATAGTAGATTTTTGCCGTGATTTGGATGTCGCTGTGTTAAGTAGATCAAAAGATAAAAATAAAATAGTGATGTGAATACCACAAAATTGGGATTTACGAATCACCCTATAACTCCCAAACGGTTGACATGGACCCCCTTAGGTAGTATGCATTTTAATATTTCTTTTGTTTGTATGCTTGGTTTTATGCATTATTTAATTGTAGCCGTAAATTTTGATACAATTTTATGTGTTGTAAAGCACCGTCAAGGTCTCCGTCGTAAAAGTGTCCACACTTATCTAATCCTATTAGGAGTATGTATTTATTTCAATGCATCAAATTTATCTAAATGCATGCAAGAACTATACTATATGTATATATACAATCTAAATATGTATTATATTTAAATATTGTGAAAGATGTGATATTATTCAATTCATGCACATCGCAAACTTTTCAATTTTAGGTGTCCGCCTCGTGAGCACACGAAGACCAATTACTCCCCGGGAACCGCGAAGGCAACTCTATGGAAAACTAGCGCCACCTGGCAGGCCACCAAGCGCCTTTAGGTATAAAATAATGAAGGCCGTAATAATGTGCATCTTTAATTAAACGATGCTTTTGCTCAGCTTGCAGTACCTTCAGTTTGAAAGCAGGCAGCTTCCGTCCTTGGAGCCCATTCAGCAACAGCCGACGCCATCTTCAGAAGATGTAGTCCCAATAGTCCCGAGGTCTGGCTCGGTAGGAACATTATTGGATTTCGTAAGCGCAAGTAACAACAGCAACAATGGGCGCCCTCAGGGGAAGCTCCCTGCTCTTCTGTCGCCACCTAAAATCACAGCATCACTTGACAATCGTGAGTAATTGTGACAGAAATATTTTCAGATAGGAGCATCCCATTACCATTTGGGTGGACGGAGGCTCGATGACGGGGCATTAATCATGGTAGGGAATGTTCTTTAAAAATAAAAAAAAAGGAGGAAAAAAAGAATAATATAAAATCGCTGGTGTCCTTGTACTTGTCATTATCGTCTGTCTGTCTGATTACTGCTCCTGTCAAGGATTCAATTTGAAATGCCAGCCACATAATATGTATCTGGGTGGTTGGGACTGGTTCTACCGCCACACCCGGACCACCACGCCAACCCTTATCTCATGCACAGTGTCTGTAGGGTGGTTTGATTACATGCTGGCGGAATATGCAGCATCAGAAGGAAGGACAGATGGAGAACAGAAACCACACTGGGAATATTATGCTCTACCGCCAGATTATTATAAATTTTCTGGATATACGTTATGATGAAAAATGGCAAATTGGCGTGTATATCCAGCAGGTTGGATCGAGGGTGTGCTTATGGTCCTTACATAAGTCATATCCCAGAGCCATCTTCTCACGGATTACCACCAAGCTGTGGATCATGACCATAAGGGCACTTGTGTGGCAAACGCTTATCTCTAGGTTTTTATATTGCCCGGGCTCCTTAATTAGAATCCCTTCCATTCAGCTAACAGTCAGCTCACTGCTGAAGGAATCTGATGTTGCATGCTGCACGCAACCCATCAGGGAATTTATTGCTCCGTCTGCTCAAATGACACTATTTCAAAAGTCAACGTCACAGGAAATTGTCTTGGGTGGAAACATAAAGCACTTAATGTGCAGGCGGCACCGATTTCATGTTGGCTTACAATTGGTCATTGTAATTTGTTTACAGCCTTTTACTAAATTGCTCCATATTTAACGCGCCCAGAGAAATTACATAAAAACATAATTCTATTTGTGGTAAAGAAGTATAATGTGTACTTAAATCATTAACCAGTCCATTACGTATTTTGCCAGACCTAATAAAATTCATATTGTGGAGTAGGTTAAGCTGGGTCTAGACGAGCAATAAACAATAATATTTAACATCTTAAGCGCTGTTTTAAATACATTAAAATAACAGTGTATTTTGCTTTTCCTTAACTTCTTGCGTTTGAAATTAATTCGAAGAAGCTCGTAATTAACTCGTCCAAAGCTTCTCGAAGCCATGTCACTTGAAAGATCTTAGTCGACGTGTATAGCACGTCTTTTCTGTTTGAGCAATGGAAAACAAGCGACATGCATAGCACATTAAATATGAAAATAAAAATCTCAACAACTGCATGAAAAATGATAAGAATAACATTTTCTCTTACCACGTTCGCGGACAATAAAAATTTCAGTGAGCTGCAAAAAATAGACAAGCGATTTTAATTTACTCAAGGTGCCGGCAAGTAAATTTTTATATACACAGAGAAGAGATAAAATAATATGAATATACTCAATATATAAGTTGGTCATTACTTAAGTGCGCAATAATTATATAAAATAAATGAATAGTAAATATACATATAATAATAATAATATTTGGATTTAAAATATGGATGCTATAGTATTCATGTCATTCTACATCACTATAAAAATGAATGCTATAACATTCACATCAGCGAACGTGTTAAGCCACTTTTTAGATGTTAATTAAGTTCACGGTTAGCGATTTATCTGAATTTATTTAAGTTTTTTATTTTAAAGTATTTTTGTAGATAGAGGGAGGGGCACAGTATTTCCATCTGTTTTGATCCGACTTTAAAAACAGGACTTTGTTAGCTTGTATGTATGTATGTAAGGTATTTTGTATCTAAATTAGGGCTCAATCTAGAGAGGGCAGGCAGAGCAAATAACCAGAGCGGCAAAATTATTTCGAAGAACCAAAAATTCAATTCAATTAAAAATAATGTAAAACTATAGACATTTACATGTTTCAATTTTAATTTAGTATCAAATTTGTTAACATAGAAGAAGATACAATAAGTTAACAAATTCTTATATTATTTTGAAATAATAAAATGTGAATGTGTGACTCATTTGGGCTAGTATGCGAAAAGAACCTAGGCCAAGCGATAAGTCTGTTATATAGAAATTATTCAAACAAAAAATTTTCTCCTTGAACGAAGCCAGTCTTGTGTAGAATTGGAAAAATGATGGCCAAAATATAATTTTTCCGAATAACAATTATAATAATACAAAATAAATGACATACATACACCCATTCTGCAATAATACCAACATTTTGGTACCTAAGAGTACATTCTAGAATACCAGTCGTTTGGCGCATATGCTTAAGATTCATAGAAGAAATATTGTTTTAATGATATAATATATTTATAAACCAATAATTATTATCTAATTTCTTATTAAATATGAAAGCAATTTAAAAGAATGTTTACATAACATTTTATAGAAGGCTTAAAAAATTATATTTAAAAACACCATATATTGTCTGAAAAAACACATTTTATTTTCCTATCAAGTATTTACTATAGAAAATCAAGATATAAAGGATTTCGTAAAAACATGTGAATTTTTAAAGCAAAAAAGAAATTGGATACTGTACAATGAACAGAAAGACGTGTCCTCTATTTACAACGTTGCGAGGAAAGCCTAAATAAATATTTGTTTTAATCTTAAAAGAATTCGTCGCCGTGGCCTTCTAGCTTTTAAGGAATCGCGTCTGGTTTTGTATTTCTGACCTAAATAATTGCAAGTGTACAAAAATGTGCCAATCGATTCTATTGAATGTTTTAATCAAATTTTGTGAAAAGAACTTTGCTAGTTGCAATTTGAGAGAGGGTAGAGTGGTGATTGAGGAGAGGACTCTTAAAACGGGGTAGGGTTCTTTATCAAATGATGATGTATGAAAAAACAAAACTAATTCAATAACTTTTGCATTATAGAGAGGGATTTTTATTTTGATTTTTGTCAAAACCTTGTTTTATTTATGAATTACATAATATTAGTCCTTTTAAATTTAAATAATGATAATACACTGTTAATAACTATATTCGGTTTTCGGTTGACATCCAAAATATTATATGTATTAGTTATTGTTTGCATTTAAGATGAATCTATATATAGAGAATCTATGCCGCAGATCAAAATACATATTATTAAAAGTGTATAAGTACATATGTATTGATAATATTTAAGCACAAGCATATCAAGATATCGTATAATGATATGAATATGAATATGAAAAAAAAAATGAGGACAAAACATCATATTTTTTTAAATTAAGCTGGAATCTGATTCACATATATGTATATATATACATGCATATGTAGGTATTCAAATTCAATCATTAGTTTCTAGTAGTAGTAGAAAGGCGTATAAAATATACAACTCAATTCTTTAATTTAGCTACCTTTAAATACATATATACATATATTTTAGTGTCTGATGAAATTTCACCACATCCTGATTTAATCCGCCAAGAAAGTGCTGATGGTGTCTATACCGATCTGAAGCTGATTAATACACGTGATGACTCCAACGAAGATTCAAAGCTTCTGAAATCCAAACAGCATCCACTACGAAAACGACAAACAAAGTCTTTCGATTTACCTTCAAAGTCGTTAGAACCATTCGATGTTGTCGTCCCGGAGGAGAACAGCACAGAAACGGAGGGCTCCAAGAAAGTTAGTAATCATTTCCTGTCCAAAACACGCCTTTCAAGAAGCAACGACCTTCTATCACAGTCAACGACCGAAACTCTATTGGATTTGCTAAAGGCTCACGCCGGCATCAAGGAGTGCAATGAGGAAACTGTCCAGCACATAAATGCAGTAAGTTCCAAGTGCCAAGATTGGAAAACTTTTAGTCTTAAACTCTAGATAAGGGCACCCTTCTGATGCCGTAATTATGGAAATCTGGTAGAATCGAGAATTTTAATAGACGACAAAACCTTGAAAAGTTTTTTTTGCAGCTTTATGGGCACTACGGGAACAAGTGTACAGGTGCAGGAAACTTTTCGAGTTTAATCGCTGCACTTCATTGAATTGCTGAATGCTTAATTGATGGAGTCTCATAAGATTTAAGTGTAATTTAAGTGTATTCTTTTCAGATTTTGGTCGAGTTGTATACACGACTAAAGGGGGCGAAGGGGAGCTGGCGCGGTGTCATCCTAGGGGCGCTCTACGGTCTGGTGGAGTGCACTTCCCCAAAAATCCTGCTGGCAGTGGCGAGAGTCGTCTTGGCGGTTAGTTTGTTCATTAAAGCATTGAAGGACTCAATCCAAGACTAATTTTCACTTAGCTCTGCGTCACTGGTAGCAATTTAACGGGGGCATGCAAATTAGTCTTCAAAGTGGCCCGAAATGAAACAAACGATTATCTTTTCTCTGACACCGATGTGCCGGAGCTTCTTATAGACGGCTTAGGGCGGGCCAGTCCTCTGGAGGAGCCGGAGGCATGTATTTACGGGTACGGCGCCGTGCGATTTCTAGCGAGCGCTAGTCAGAATTCAAATAACCCCGCGCCATCTTCGGCTAATGGAAGAGCACCTGCTGTTCAAGCGGGTAACAAGCAAAAATCCATAGCTCTTCGTTTAGCTCGACATGGAGCTGTTCAGCTAATGGTTCTGCACCTCCAAATGCTAAACGAGTTTGGAGCCGCTCAGAAATTATGCGGGCCCCCCTTGCACGCTTTGTACCAACTAGCCGCGGCTTTGAGGGCCCTGGCTGGGATTCCTCAAGTAATTTCGGCCAATAATAATTCAAGGCCCTTCACAGCGAACAGGAGTGGTGGTGGTGAATTTCCCATCATTAAGGAGACAAAGGAATCCCAGGAAATTCGGCTGGAGCTGGCGTGTCCGCATCTCGTGAAAGCTACTGAAATTTCAATTGGCGAAGTTGAGATACAGTCGAACATTGTAAGGACTTTGAGGTAAGTTCTCCTTAAAATAAATTTCGTTGAAAGGATTTTGCTTTAATGAAACACTGCTCCCAGATTCCGTCAGCGCTTGTCTCTTCTGTCTAGTAAGTCTTTGACTTATTTCCATTCTCCTATTCTTGTGCAGAGGTAATCTTATTTTGTTCGACCATTTACAATATTTTGTCAAAGAACTAAATGAATTTCTGCTCACAAATCGCTTATTGGGGAAGAGGGCTATTTGTGGTTTACTCCTACTCTTGTTTGTATGCTTTACGAAATTTTCATGGGTCTTACTTAGTCGCATCAGTGCCTCACAATTGCTTAATCCAATTGCCTTGCTAAAAGAGTGTGAAGAAGGCTAAAAGGCAAAATTCTAATTTAAGGCCTATTTTAAAGTGATCTTAAAGTAATTTGGTAATTGAACAATCTTCCTCGATGGGTGAAAAATAGAGTCGATTTTAGGGGGAATGATTGGTGGGTGGTGCCACTTCCCTTGCAATGATCTGATATCTTTGAGCATTAGGCTTGAGTCACGTACATGCATTTATACTTACTTATTGGAATTAACTTCATATTAAGTTTGTGCTCTTCTTGGAGTAAAAAACTAATTAAAAAATATGTAAATTATTGAAGAAAAAAAAAACACAAAAAACACGATTTCACAAATAACTGAAAAGAGGAAAACGAGCTCTAGAATCTAGAATTCTGTTTGAGCAATGTTGAAGGTATCGGAGGCGGGGACAAACCAACAACCAAAATGTGCTGTACCTAACTTTTGTTTGTTCAGCCTGCGATACCTTTTAACATTCAAGTTATATTTTAGTATTTGTTTTGTTAAGTACAGTTGTGTGTAAAAATATAAGACCATCATGAAATTTTTGGTATATCCAGTTTTCCTCAATCTCTTACAAAAAGAAATTGGACTCGAATTCGTAAAATTTATTTTCAACAAAACACAATATACATACAATATAAAATAATTTATTTAAAAAAATTATTTGTTTACAATATAAAATAATTTATTTAAAAAAAAAAAAAAAAATCTAATGATAAGACCATCATATATTTTAAAATTTAACCTATGCTCGGATACAATCGGTAATTCTTCGAGGCAAGGACTCAAACAAGCTCTTGAGCATTTCCCTTGGAAAGTTTTGCCATTCTTCAATTCTTCCACTGTTGTTAGCTTAATTGTCCTCTGAGCTGCGTGAGGACGAGCATTGTCCTGGTGGAAAATGGTTCCTTTCAATGGTATATTGCATTCTACAAATGGAAACTACTTCCATTCCATTCGATTTAGAATATCCATATAAGAGCCCTGATTTACGGACGCTATAATTAACTCTAGATCCGTATAACCGTTCCAAGATATTCCGCCCCATACTATTACCTTTCCACGGCCATATTGTCGTTGAGGATTGATGCAGGACCGATTGGAAAAAACTCATATTTTCGAATGAAAGTAGTTTTCAACTAATGTCCAATCATCAAGTAAAAGTTTGTCGCCTTCCAACAAAAAAATCCGATCGGTCCTGCCTCAATCCTTATAGTTACTACATATAAATAAATAAATTTTCTTTTCTTTTATTTGCAATTACAGTGTTCTCTCTGAGCACGATATTTGTTGTGAAGCCTTAGCTGAATATTCTGCGCGAATTGGAATGCTGCTAGGACCCTGCAGCGCGGTAACTAATGGAGTTCCTGAAAAGCCCCTTTCTTTACTTAGCCGTTTGGGCTACATTCTTGGTAATATAATGGCGAAGTTTGACGATTCGAGAATCCAGGTAGAGTATCTACAACATTTACTACATAAACAAATGAAATAAGTTTTACTCTTTCAGTTTTATAATAACGACGTTGCGATGCAGTACTTGTTGGAAACCTTGCAGATTTACTCGAAGCAGAAGCTATCGATTCATAACCACATGGGAGATACCGTGATTGATGTTCTAATTAAACTAGTAAGAGTTATAGCAAATATGAGTGTGAATGCTGACGTTGGCTTCGGACTGGGATCGAAAGCATCACTAGGGGACACTTTACTTCATCTGATGGACACGGCAAATCATACTCAAGGACGTCAACAGGTAAATATTTGGTTATGATAGGAAGCAACGAAGCTAATGAATTTATTTTTTAGACCGTAGAGTTGGAAGAACTTTTACAAGCAACACTCGGTGCGCTTCATAACTTAAGTTTCTATCAAGGATGCGCCGATAGTGAAGAAGATGTAGGGTTGAAGGAGCCAGGAAGTGTTAGGGAGCGGATTTCTTCTCTTAGTGTGGCCTTGTGTGAAACTCTTAACATCGGCCCTGAAGGTGCGCGGGCAGAAGCTGCAAGGGTTCTTGGGAACATGACCAGGAACCCGCTTGCCCGCGACTCATTTTGCTCAGCTGGAGGACTGAAAGCAATCGTCCAGTGCTTAGGATCTCATGACTATGAATTAGTAGCAACGTCTTCGGGAGTTTTAGTGAATCTTTTGGGCGACTGGGAAAGACGAGCGCCTTTCCGTGAACTTGGAGGACCGCTCGTTCTGCGGGATATTCTGAAAAAGTCTGCCTCTCAGGAGGATTGGCTCTTAGCTGAAATTGTTTGTCAAGCCCTCTGGAATTTTTTGATCGACAGTGGAAATATAATTAACACTCTCGGAGAAGAAGAGGCTGATTACATATCTGAAAATTTGGCTGAGTTTCTAGATGAAGATCGAATTTTTAAGGGGGAGCCACCCGATGCACTTTGGGAGCAATTTGCGGGCGTTGCGGCTGATCTACTTGAAAGAATTCAAACGTCTTTATCGAATACTCACACACCTGGCGACACGGATGATGAAGATGATGGCATTAAGATAAGAGAAATACAAGACGAAGTAGAAACCTGGCTGGATGAGTAAATGCTTTTAATATTTTTTCAAATACTTATATAATTATTTAGTTTTATTTAGCAAGAAATATATAAAAGATTAGAAAAAAATATTGCTTTTAACTTACCCCTGAAAAGAACAAAATTGTTAAAATCATTCATTTACCGAGAAATTGAAGAATTTTCTCACGTAATTATTAGTGGTAATATTGAAAATTAAATTTTTGTTTGTTTTTGAAAATATTTTCTTCACTAAATCATTTTAACGGTTTGTAGGTTAAAAATAAAATAACTAAAACTAACATTATTTCTTTGTTTTTGATTGAGTTTAGTATTGGTCTCCCATAATCTAGACTTAATATACAGGGTATCCCAAAAACCAACATCCAAACGAAAACGGATTGCGGGCCAACTCATGATTGTTCCTACAAGCCAAATTTAAGCTAAGTAAAAATGTTCTGGCTTTCGAGATAATGGAACTTCTTTGAAATTTAGGAAAGTCGCTAACTTCGAGCAATTTTTTCGGTGTCATCGCCAGAGACTTTGATACTTTTTTATTCTGTTTTTTGTAAAAAGTTAGCGAAAGAGCCTCTTATCAAAATGTAATCAAAGATATTTCCAATGTGGCTGACATTTTTTCATAACAAAAATCTTTTTCAATTTTATGTGTATCAAAATTTTTTCCTGCAACCCTCTTTTGTAGCAACATTTCTATCAGATATTAGTAACAGAGCGTTTGGATACTTGGGTGTGTGTTTTGGTTAACGCAAGGTAATAACGACAATAAAATAAATTTTATTAAGCTTTTCATTACTTGTCTGCAGCAATAATTAAAATTAATTATCTATGGACGCTAAACTAACATTTCAGATCTTCTTCTTCAAAATGTTGGTTGTTTTATAAATTTGCCAATTACAGGGCAATAAAACAATAAGATACCAGTTAGAATTTTCTAGAGAACACTAACAGGTTTTTCTACCTCTATTTTACCTGGAAATGTTGTACCTTTTTGGAAAGGTAATAAGATAGCTAGTTCGATAAAAATAAAAAATAGGTGAATTAATTACGTGAATTTTAGCAAAAATCCGGGGAAAACCTGAATTTTAAGAAAATTAAGTTTTTTAAAATATTTTGTTTTAGCTTAATTTTTATTTTATAATATAATATAAATAATATAGAACATAAATACTAAGCTAATCACTCACATAAGCAGAGCTTGTGCGTGAGGATTACAACAGACTGTATGACAGTTTATTCTAAACCTAATATTTAATTGAAGTTCATGCAAAAACAATTATCAAAAATAAGTATAAATAATAAATAGTAATGGGTTTCCTAATTAGCCCTGGCTTAATAGTTCAGTAAAACATTTAAATAACTTTAAAAGTAAGGCCTGAAAGAGGTTTTGTTCCTCTCGGAACGATCGCGATTTTGAGGTGTACTCCGAATTGCGGGCACAATTTATAACAATTCTGAAGGATTGTCAACTCTAAACGCAATTCTGACGGTTACCCATCTTCTCTCTCCTACGGCTCCGTCACTAGTATTTATCCAGCAATTATCTTTAACCTTTTTGCAAACTTCTTCAAAACTACATTCAACGATTCTGTCTGTGATATTAGTTCTAAGAATTTTAGTCATCTGATGAAGCTTCCGACAACCTCCCTTTTACTTTTTTTTTGACGCTGGTATTATTCATAAGCATATTACTAATATTACTGATAACTTCTCGTGTGGCCTTGATGGTATCCTGTCTTATTTTTTGAAAAGATGTGATTCTGTTATTGTTCCTCTTCTCTGTTATTTATTTAACTTATCTCTGTGTTCTGGTTTTTTTTTAAACTTTGGAAGTGTTCTGTCATTGTCCCCTTATATAAGGAGGATAACATATCTGATGGAAATCTTTTGGAAATTTCCTATTACTGCTTATCCGCTATCGAATCTAGTAAGCAAATCGATTGTGTCTTCACAGACTTCAGCAAGGTCTTCGATAGGATTAATCACCGCTTCCTTGTTCATAAATTGTCTGTGCTTGGTTTCCCTCCCTGTTTTGTGGATTGGATCTCTACTTATCTAACTGAGAGGCTCCAAAGTGTCTGTTTCCGTGGAATGCCCTTGGCCCACTGTTATTTATCATTGATATCAATGACCTATCTTTTACTATGATCCACTCGAGAATCCCTTACTATGCTGATGACGCGAACATTTTTCGTGTTATTTCTGACTATAGGGACCGCAATAATCTTAACTCTGACTTCGACGCCTTTCACAACTGATATTCTATTAATCAACTTCCGCTGAATGTTAGTAAATGTATCTGGATGACCTTCTCACGGAAAAAGAATTCGTTGGTCTTTGATTATACTATTGATTGACAATCCCTCACTAGGCTTGACAAGGTGAGAGATTTAGGTGTCGTGCTCAACTCCAGGTTCTCTTTCGAGGATCATATCGACTCAAGTATCAACAAGGCTAGCGCTACATTGGGTTTTGTAAAAAGATGCTCTAAAGATTTTGACGTCCCTTATGTCGCTATACTGTACTTTCGTCAGACTAATTTTAGAATATACTAGTCCGATCTCGTCACCTCTCTATGAGTGCCATATCGGTTGAATCGAAGCTGTTCAGCGTATATTTTTACAGTTTGCTCTCCGTGGTCTTCCATGGGACCATAGCCTTCGTCTACCTTCATACTCTTGTTAGGTAAGGGAAATACTCAAAACTTTAAACACCGTCGTATGAGTTTACTAATCAATCTTTATTTTGGTTTCGACCGTACCGCCCGCTGTCAAGTTCTCGCAACGATTCCATGAGTGCTTTCGATTTCCCCGGCTTCACACCTGGTTTTGGCGTTGACCTATTTCACTAGACCCGATTTCGGTCTTCATGCTGTCTGGGCTTGTTGCGCAATCTTTTGGCAGTAAGCACCAGTTAAGCTGTTTGTCAGTGCTTAGCGGCGAGCTCAAGTGTGTTAGCACATGCTGCCATATATATATAGGTATATTTATATAGGGAAATATGTACATATGTATCTACATACATTTTAAAAAAATCCAAGTTTTGCTTTTGCACTCTACAAATTGTATTAACCTCACAATAAATTTCTGCAAAAACTATTTAATGTACGAAACAATAATATACCGAAAGAGATATGTATGAATATGCGTTTGCTATTAACAAATATGTGTACTTCTAGCGTAGATGTATTTTAATGTAAGCCGTTCATAAAACCTGCATAGCCATTAAAATAAATTTATATGAAAATTTCACATATTTAATGAAATATGAGTATATTAAATAGGTGGCTTTATACGCGAGTCATTCGGTGATAACATCTGCCAAGAAATAAAAATTAATTAATATCGAATAATATAATATAAATAGGTACGAACGATAACAGCTCCATATAAGCATTATACATATATTTATAAGAATGTGCTTCAATAAAACTTTCGCAGGTTTTAAAAGGACTAATAATTTTAATTTTATTTAGTATACTTTATGAAAAGGTTCAATCAATTTTTTTACCACAACAAGTAGTCTATCTTGTTTAATTAAATCAGTTAATAATTGGAGCCAGTGTCGGTGACGCTATTTTCCCATTGACATATGTAATTAACAGTGCGTTTGTTCGTCCTGGCGAATGAATTGCAAACAAGTGTCTCTATAACCAAATGGATATGCGCTCTCCGGTGGTTTGTTTGCCATGAACTTCATTAAAAAATTATTATCAAGATAGCTGATGGGACTCGTAAAACCCCTGAATTTACAGGTGTGAAGCCTAATGCGATGGGAAAACAACGGACAGCCCGTGGCTTTATTTGCTCATGAATTTCAAACTATCTAATGGCTCAAATGTGATGCAAACTTAGGTGACAAATTTAAATTATTGAACTCCTAACGGATTTCATTATATAAGGGAAGAGCGCAATTAATGGAAACTTACTTCTGTTCGTTTTGTGAAAGTGCAATTTGTTGGAGTGCTTCGAGGTACAGCAGTGCGAAGTACGTACTTTGGAAGTTAGTTTCCAATAGAATAAAAAGAAAACACACACAAGTGGGGTGCAAATTGATTTTGGGGAAGAGTTTCAATTAAAAGAATATGAAATATACAGGGTGTTTCATTAAGGTCTGAACAGGGGTATGCCAATAAATCTAGGAATCAGTTAAAAAACAGAATGCCAGATCCAAAAAGTGATTGTTTACATACTAACTTTTAATATCAAGAAAAAACAAATAAATTAAATTAATAAAGAAGAATAAGGAATAAGTCTCTTATAATATAAAATTATACATATGTATGTATATTAAATCCCAGTATGTATAGTCCCAAGCAAAACCAAAATCAATTTAGTTCAATGGAATATCAGGATATGTCTTACATTGATTTTTAGCCTTTTAAGAGGAAAACTTAGTTTAACTTGATAGAATATCAGCAATTTATTCACTTAAATTTCTAAATTTAAAAAAAGAAGAAATCATTTTAACTTTGTTAGTAGAGTAATAGGAAATTTCACACCTAGGTTTCTAAGAATTTTCATCCACTAGATTTCCAATTGGAAAAGCCATTCCATCTCTTTTTAAATTTATGCTGCTTAATAATAAGTATTATTCTGACTTTAAGAGACGACTCAAAATTCTAGCGATAAATTAAAGTTAGGCAATTTAATTCCACCTAATTTTCCAGTTCTTTCTTTTATATTTCTACAGATTACGTGATTTCTCTGAAACAGAACGATCACACATAATGTGGAATTAAACTAAATTACACGAAAAGAATGTAGTTTGGAACAGTTTCATTTTTAAAGTTGAACAATGCTTGGAAATTTGAGAGTTGTTGGTACAAAATCATTATCTTTGGATTCAAATATTGTGAATGTGGGCACATAGTTTTTACGTATTCATATGCTTTCATTATGACAAAACTCGTTAAGAGTATAACTTAAGCATGCAAATGTACACATCCTCTTATTATTTTTATTTATATCTGTAGTACCTATGAAATTACTTGCTTTTATATCACATACGCATTCGTAAGTCCATTTTTTAAATGATTTGCAACCTTCATTTATTAGCGTCCATTTCAATCAGCAGAAAATAAATTTTATTCTGTTGAGTACCTGCGTAATATCGCTGTGAATAAATAATAAGTTAAGTAGTGGTGGCAGTTTTGAATTAAATTTCCAAAATATGTGGGTTTATATAATACCTGTCGCTGTCATGTATATTTTTACGTTATTTAGTTCCCGTGAGAACCACAGCTCCTGTAATAAACACGATTCATTAAATTAATATTGCTTTATTGAACACACCGCTAATATCCTACCTGACACAGTTTGGTAAAATCCATTCAATTATGAGATCCATTCAAAGCTATTCGTTTAATTTTATCATTTTTAGGGGACACCTTTTTACATAATAAATGGAAATAACTGAGGCTACGAGGGGAATATTCAACCTCAACAGAGTGTTGGGACTAGCCCCATACATGATTCAGAAGAGTCCATCGAGTGGAAATGTGGAAATCAAACGAAGTATTTTTCTGTGCATTTACAGTTTTTCACTCCTCCTTATTTTGGGTAAGTAATTCATAATGCAGGATCTAAGGTATCTGTATTTATTTTTATATGTTCTTAAATAAGCCGATAATGTAGCTAATGATTACAAGTATGCAACACCCACTGCTAAGAATTTTGTGTAAACCAATGTTGGTTTTTTCGGTTTTGGGACGTTGTTAGGCAGAATTAAGAGCCGATTCATACGCTAAAGAAATAATAGTGAGAAGGTTCTTTTGGTGAATAAAAAAATAAGATATTTTCATTCTTTCGTAGTCATTTAGGTATTCATTTAATTTTGGAATATCCATCTATTCATCTGCACCGTACGCTAGTTACAGTGTTATACAACTTTTTTGGGAAGGAACTTTTAGTTGTTCAGAAAAATTGGAAAATAGTTGTTTGAAAAATCTTCGTAGGTATATGAATAATCCTTTTTAGGGTTCCGTAGTTTTACCATGTCCGTCTGTCCGTCCGTTTTAATCCTTCCGTATGTCACAGTTATTTTATTCAGAGACTATTAATTCTACAGCGCTGAAATTTGGTACATGTATTATAGATAATTATACCCGCTATGTTTACTTACCCTATCGGGTGGGGTATCGTTGAAAAGGGAATTTAAAATCGTTATGAGGTTTCTTCAAACGTTTTTCAAAATTATGTCCCGTTTTTAAATATTCAACTCCAAAGTGACAATTTTTGATTAGGCTTACGTGGGCCTAGATATTATCCTGAACGCAATTTCGGAAAAAATCTGAAAAATCTAGAACACCAGCACATAGACTGAAATTATTTTTAAAAATAACACGACTTACTAGAGTCAAATAGTTTACGAGATAAAGCCGACCAAGTTATGCTCTTTTGGACTCAACCAACTGTTCGGGAAAAAACCGCAAAAACAACTTTTGGGTCCAATTTTGAAACTGAATTTTAAATTAGTTTCCCCCAACCGATTGAGTTAAAATTTTACACACACGTTTGCTTTTGGTGACAATGAACGATTAGCTAAATGACGCCATTCTAAATCCAATATTGCGGACGCGACAAGATGGTGATGTATATTTCAATAACCATCCCCTTAACATGGGTATCAAATGAAAGAGTTCGACGAGTAGAATACGATAAAAGCTTGTTTTGAAAAATTCATTTTTAAATTAAGAACTTATTTATAATCGACCTATATATATAGTTTTATATCCTTGATTATTTTTTTTATTATTTATTATTAGTCTTATTCTCAACGAATAACAAAAATGTGAAATTTTTACCAGCTATTGTAACATAGATTGCTAATCCGCCAATACAATTCTCTAACACGTACGATTTTCGAAAGAAAATGGGATGAAAATGTTGAAAAAACTAGTTTTGATATATTTTTGAAAGTCCTTTAAAAATTCACTAAACGTCATTCAAACTACGATGGCAACTGCAGAGACAATTGCAAAGTAAAATATTCCATAAAACTTGCTTAACAAATTTTTGGGAGCAGAATATATGTACTTTAGCAGCAGCTATGTTAAGGATAAAAAATTCAATCATTATGTGATTTTTGAATAAACTTAAAAGTACTCAAAAAGAAGTACTCAGCGCCCTTTTACTCCGTTTTTCCAAAAAACCTTTCTGGAGGAGTTTAATTTGCGGATTCGAATCTCAGAAAAATCCTATTGAAATTATCTATTAATTGTTTTGCAACAAACGAACATCAAAAATGTTAACCAGCGGAATCAGTGTAACTAAGAGTTAGACATTTTTTTTTTTTTTCAATAATCGGAATATTTTAGGACTTCTATTTATTAGCTATTAACCACACATTACTCCCCTTATTTTATTTCCTTTTGCTTAAGAAATAGAGCTTATTTATTTTTAAATTCTTTTATTTAACTTACACCTGTGTGATGAATTCTTTCAATGCAAAATTTTTATACTTAGACTTTATCAATCTTAATGAAAATTGGAACACATGTTCAGCTCCGGTGACAATACAAGTTAGTGGTGTAAATTTTTTTTTTTTTTTTTTGATTATTTGGAAATGTAACATTATTAATTTAAAAGACTAAAAAGAAAAAAAGAAAAAAAATATAAAAAAAAAATTTTTTAAAAAATTCTTTTATTTAAACTAACTAAAAAGTAAAAAATAAAAAATATTAACCAAATAAAATTAATAAAATATGTAAACACTATGACAACAAAATAAAATTCCTACTTAAACAGTTAAATAAAAGAATGACGCATTTTTATCACTTCGTCATATTGACCGATCAGACAATATTTGATTATACTTTAAATTTAGGAATCATTATCTTATAGAATACCTAACGGTCAATATGACGAAGTGATAAAAATGCGTCATTCTTTTATTTAACTGTTTAAGATAAGTAGGAATTTTATTTAAGGTGAGATTTAAAAAAAATGTTATTTAAACTCGGCAGTTGTCTACAGCAATATATTGCTTAATGGAAAAGAAATCAGATTTATTATGAATATACGAGTAGGTCATATCATACCTCACAGACTTGATTTGTAAATCTTATCTTAATATCTTAACCATTAAAAATTTATCGGTTAATATAGTGACCAATAACAAATAAATATAAGTCCTAAAATAAGCCTTATTAGTTTTCTTTTAAAATGCAACCAGTCATTTTATATGAAACATTTTATTATTACTTTTTATTTTTGAACATTTAACCCTTTAAGTCATTTGCGCTCTGTTCCCTTAGAAATCATTGCATTAAAAAATTGTAAAAAATAGTGAATCAATTTAACTCAAATTATTACGACCTTGTAGAATTTCGATATATAGAGCAATTTAACCTGCATAAATGTTTCCACTGAGCATTGTATTTTTGTAAGTTTCACTATGAGCTTGACCAGTGTTTTGCCTGCATTTTTGGCATAATGTTAGCGTAATTTTGGTTTGCAAAGGTTTTTTTTGGGCGATAACAAATGCATTTTCAAAATAAATCAATATAGCAATACAAAAAATAAAAAATTGATTCAAAATTTTAAACTTTACAAGGTTATAATATACCGAGCTATTATGCATAAATACCTTAAAAAAATTTGAATTTCGTTTTATAGTTAGAGTTCTATTATGAATTAAGGTCGAAAATAAAATGAACAGAATTAAACATATATTCTGGGAAAATCTTTTTAAAATTCGCCCATTATTTGATCATTTGTATTACATCTACAACCAAAACAACAGTAAGCAAAGGGAAAGATGAATTAAATTTTCTTAGTTATATATTTAGGAGGAAAATATTTCCTATATTTTTAAATTATCATAATTCCAAACTTTCCTTTTGCAAGCGACAATTATGTTAATTGCCCTTGGGGTTTCCGTTTTATAATTCTTGTTGTTGCTTTAGCCTTTTTCTATGCCTTTTAGAGCTTTTCTGCTAATTATAAGAATTCTCGCAAGAATGAGAAATCTTTAGGCTATAATTGTAAAAGCCAGCAGAGTATGTATATTCGATCCTTAACAAAAACCATTTACAAGCTAGAAATGTAAAAAACCGAAGAGCCAAAGCCAATTTATTTGTTTCATTCCTTAAGATTTTTAAGGTTGATTGTATCCATGTTTCTAAGATGTTTCCATGATAACAGTCCAATTACCCTGAAATTATTTGCAATAAAATGGAGTAATTTTCTGTTTCAGGATTTTCTACTTATTGGGGCTTGTTTCGAATGACTGATCTCAAAGCTCCAGCCAGGTAAGCAATAATCATAACGATTTTTTGCATCCTATTCTCTTAATTGATAATAGTTTTAAATTTATTGCTTAAGCCCTTGTTTGTGCATTATAAAATTATATGAGTTTATAAGGAAATTTCGAAATGCTATAGGTACGTAAGACCTAAACAGTCAATTCTTTCAACAAAACCAAAAGGTGGTTCGAACCTGTTTTGCAACATCAATCGATTTTTGTGTGTGTATATTTAAGATAAATAGTTGCAATTTTATACGGTTGGAGTGTTTGGATAATTTTTGGTGGAATTTTTAAAATTAGTTCAACGAAATTTTGTAGGAAAATTTAATTAGCCCCGAAAACGAAGTAATTTTTGGCTGTTATGTGTGTCTTTTTAAATTGATATATGTATTACCGCCGCGATATCTTACATACATGTTAGATGTGTAGGCACTATAATTTTTACTCTAATTCCACGAATTAATTAAAACAACATTTTGTCCTACTTAACACGTGTGTCGATCTTTATTTAGATTATTCTCAGAGGAGTACTGTAGCTCTGTAGATTGTAGAGTTTAATCAATATTACAAACGGTTGTTCTCTACTGCAAATTTGTAGTTCATTTAGCGAAAAAACAATTACAATTCCACATTCACAGGCCTTTATAAAAATATTTTTATTAGATTTGAAGTTATTACTTCTTTATATTGAGTATATTCTTCTTTCCTTTTATATCTTTCCAACTTTCAATATTTTCTACTACCTTTTTTTCAATATGTAAAACTTTTAAATTCTCGATGTTGCAATTATGTTTTTCTTCGTTTAAGTGTGTTTGGCCAATGCTGAATCTTGTTGATTTAATCAGAATAATCTTCATTGAATGTACTGAAAAATGTCGACAGTCCGCATCCCAGCTTGTCCAAATACCTCTATAATTCGAACGCCCCCTGCCTAAATTATGACTTCAACGTAAGAGAAAAGAAAACATGTGACATTAACAGTTTCACAAAAGTGCAATATTTGGAGAAGATAAAGCAAGGTGTCTCGTTAACTGCGCTTGCACAACAGTACAACGTTGGAAAACCCACTATTTCTGCTATAATTAATTGCATTGAACTTTAATTACATAACCTGTACAGTACTTATGTATAATATTTTGCATGCTTAAAATATGCTATCAACAAAGTTAGTTTTATGTTGAAAAATGCCTTTTAAAATATCTACATACACATACTATAATTCGAAATATCTACATATACTACATATACTACATATACATATATAATCCGCCCTACTGTACTCCTGATTTTGCATCGTATTAGTTTTATCCTTATGGTTACTAGCTATTAAGTTTTTAATTGTATAGTATTTTTGTTGTTACATTTTTGTCTACACTTTTCTCAATCATTGTTTTTATTTTATAACTGACATTGTCCAAATAAGGTATTTTCACCTAAGGTTTTATTTATATTTTTGTTTTTTTTTTTATGGAAGAAATGCTATGCTTTGTTCCTTTTTGTTAATTGATGAATCAGTCTATTATATTTTGCTAATCTCCACTATTTGTAGCTATTTGCACAATTCTATAATAATGTTCCTTTTGGAAAGCCTGTTTTAACAATGGGACTTACTGTCTGTCCACCATGGTATTAAGCGATGCCAATTTTGTGTTATTAGGATGGTTAAAGTTAGCTGGTATGATAATATGCTGTATAGGGGTCATTCGACGCAAAAGTGATAAGTGATCTTAAACTTATTCTTATTATATTTATTTTAACAATAACCTGTACTTAAAGGTCCATATGTTAACTAATAAAAAAGAAAATTCTTTATTCTTTAGTTTATTCGTTCGGTGCATGAAAATTATGACTCCTTAACATTTACTACTGTGTAGAAAATGTTGCTACAGTTGACAACACTATTTTCGACTATTTGAACGACTGAAAAATACTACCACGTTGTTTTATCCAAGGAATGTTTGAACCTATTTTATGCATGAAGAAATACACTGCAAACGTTAGTAACTATTTGTTTTATGTTTCTTTGAAGTGTCGTTGATGTGATGTCGCTTGTCCCACCGGTCACACAAAAGCATTTAACAGTTTTAGCGTTACCCAAAAATGTGATTTCTTCAATATGGGGTTTACATAATGACAAACCTATGGCGCACGTATTTTTAACTAATATAGATTTAATATTGAAATTTTAAGACTGTTCTGAAATGTGTTCCACCAGTCACTGTTGCATAGTGAGTTACTTAAAGATATATACAATATATAAATTAAAAGAAAATTTTTGAAACGAATTTATTATGCAATTTCAAAAATGAGTTCGTCTTATTTGAAAATTTAAAACAATTTACATTGTAGGGATAATGAAGAATTCCCCTAATTATTTATCTTTTATATTTTTGTTTAGAGAAATTTTGACCTGATTTCAAAAAATTGTAAAACAAAAGTGAAAAGTAGGGAAGCAAAATTAAAATATTCCTAAGAGAAAGGATTTTCTTAATTTAAAATCATTCATACTTATTTAACATGGTAGTAAGACTGCTTGATTTAATTAATAAAAATTAGGTACTATGATTATCGCTGCAGTATCTTTTAAAGAAAAATTTTTGAAAGGTATCCACAGCACATCCACATTACTTGCATATCTTCAACGACTAGGCAAAAAGAATCTCAAATATGAACTGCGTACTCTTAAAAACGTTGAAATTGGAGATTTTCAGTACCTGTTCCTGGGCACAGAAGATTCTAGATTTCAAAGGTCAAAGGTGTGGTGCCTCATATGGAAGCACATTATGCAAATCGATCTTGCGATCTTGGTTTTATTAATTTTTAAATACATAAGCTTAAAAAATGTTAGTTCAAATTGAAATTATTGCGGAAACGTTATAAAAACTTGTTGCCTGGTGGATAAATGTATGACGTGCTGAGTGCAGGTATCTTGCACCATGAACTATTCTTTCCAAAGTTGTCTATCAGCGTCCAAAGAAATTGATTGTAAGTTTTTTATACGAATTTTACTTTTTATATTTTTGAACGTCATCAATGAAGAGTATTCTACAGAATGAAATCGGATACCTCCAAAGTTGTTACCGCCATGGATGTTTCCGTTGTAGCCTTAGCCACTTTCATGGGAATGATTTGTGGCATAATTGGATTGAGGCCAACATTGGACACAAACCGGCGATTAAAAGAGGTATGTAAACCATTTGATACAAATGTGCAAATGCAATGTACTAAACTCAGACGCCAATTTTATTAATGCCACAACTGAGTAGGCACTAATCTCCTGAAATTTCCTGACAGCATCCGATCAATTAATGTAATTAGGATTCTGCTTCTATGACATGGACATTTAAGCTTTTATTACAACCAAACGAATTAAATAATTGCTTTCTGCAGTATTTTTTCCAAAATGTTTCCTGCTGAATTTAATACTTTTGTTGTTTGTGTTTTAGGTGGATGAGGCTTTAGCCCCCTACACCAGTGAAGTTAAGGATCGCTTCAGAGCATATATGATGATGAGTCCAACGCTGCTTTTTTTGACATTTTTGATAGGTAACGTTATTTCGCATGATTTATGTTCGCTCACTTAAAATAATTCGGGTTAATATTAAAGGAAAAATTGGGTAAAAGTGGGATGGATGCCCCAATGAATTAATAACTTTTTGAAGTATTCACAACACACATGGGCGGCACTATGTATTTTTTTATGGTATGGAGCTTAAGAATCTTTTGATGGTATGGCATGAACCAAAAACATAAAAACCACAAACGAACCATCCCCACGCAACTTAAAATGTAAGAGTCCTGTGAAATAATACAAAATTAAAATTAAATTGAATACAACAGTATTCATTTTAAATTATGAATATATGTATGTATGTATGTATGTTTAAAATTATGAAAATACTGCAACATAATTAAGTATACAAAAAATTTACTTTTTTATTTAAAATATTGAAAACGTTGCAAACATGGACAACCTCTGAGCACTGAGCAAAAAAATACTGGTGAATTTAACAAAACTGGCTTAGCTCGCATTTCTACCATGTTTTTAGCTCAAACTATGCAGCTGCTTGGTTTGGGCCCAATTTTTCAGCCCAAACTATGCAGCTGTATAGTTTGGACCCATTTTTATGGTAGTTGAGTACAATTAAAATTAGTTTGGAGAAAAAAGAGAAAATCCGATTTTCGGCTACTATCACAATTGATAGAAATTAGTCAGCTAGCTTTAGTTTTTTGCATTTATTGTTGATTTTACGTCCACTTTTAAAGTTTTGATTGGATTTTTATATAAAAATCCTGGGTTATGCGGGGATGGCCTGTCATAAAGATATGAAGTTCTCTACCATAAATAATTTTAGGTATGTAGTTTTTCACATCTTCCATACCGGTAGTGCCTCCCCTGAACACAATATTAAACAAAATATACTTATTTATGATTATGTATGTTTTCTACATATATTCTGAAAAATAAACACAAAATTGATAAAAAAATTGTTATTTTGAGCTGAAAAAAAGAAAAATGGAATACTTTATGGTTAAGGTTGAGTTTATGCTGGCTAAAAAAGATCAAAGTACCCAATGAATTAAATTATGTAAATGCCTGCTACATTTAATTTAATGTCATAAATTACTGTGAGGATAATTTAATATAATGAAAAGAACCAAATTATTGGTTGTAAATTTCCTTGAAAAGGAAAAAAACGAGATTATTGATGATTAAACAATTCTACAAACTGCCCAAAATAGAATGACAATGTTAATCAACAACTTTTAGGGTCCAATCCCAAAACTGTCAGTCTGTGAAAATGTTATGAACGTTACAGCACAGCAGTATCAATTTTCGACACTTTTTTTTGTAGCTGGAAAAAAAAAGAAAAAGAAACAACTTTAAACAATGATTTCATTTCAGTTGTTAGTTAATATATTCTTGGCAATTGTATAGGGTGAACGAATGCAAATTTTAAAAGTGATTCGTAAATTATTTTTTGAGTTATCATCCTCGCAAGTTGGAAAAAATATGTTTTGAGAAAGACGCGTTTAAAGTTTTTGATTATCTGAACAAGCGTCCGACGGAGCGTTACCTTTATTGCGAATATGTAGCAATGGAATGAATCCCAATTTCGTTCTGAAACTTTGAGAACATGTTCTTTAGATGTTTTGCTGATGATTTATGTAATCTAGAAAAAAAAATTTATAGACTATTTCAAACACAATGATTTTGAGGGAAATTGAGTTCTCTCTGAAAAGCCTTCTAGCCTTTTTTTCGTACATACAATGAGTTTCCGAATTACAGGTCTTTGAAGTTGTATTAGAACAATTGTTAATTAAAATTAATTTAAATCTCTGTTTCCTCAAATGTTTGCCCATCAAGCAATATCTAAGACGATTTTCAGATTTTATCTACCGTTGAATATGACTTTATGGCCTTAAACTTCAATATTCCATTTTCTATCATATAAATTTGCTAATTAAATGGGAAATGAGCGCTGTAATTAATATAAACATTTATCCCTGTATGTTTTTATTTCAAAATTGAACATTTGAGATCTTAAGAAAAAATAAACTTTAAGAACACCCTAATATATGGTATTATGTACATATATGTATTAGGGTGGCCCACAAAAAATCTATAATTTTTTTTGGTTTTACCCCTTAAATAGTTAGTATTTGTAAAGAAAATAATTGTCTTAAAATGTTTATTCGATAGCTCAAGTTTTAAAGAAGAGAAAATTTGGTATTGGTATCTGTCCATTTCGGTACATGTATTTTTCCAATTTCAACTTCAATATTTTCAAGTAGTAGTTAGAAGTCGAACTTAAGATTTTAATTTGGACTATTATAAGTTAAAACTGAAAATATTAGTTAATCATTTAGAACTTAAGAAGAAAAGAACTTTCTATGGGCAAATTAAAAATATCTAATTGAAAACGCAAAAATATAATTAATGTTTTTATTAAATTTTTAGAGTAATGAACTAGACGATTTTTTAATGATAAATAAAGTAGTTATTCTTTTTTAGTCTCCTGAAATGAACAGATATCTGTCGAATTTGCTTTTGAGATACCTTTAAAAGGAGAGCTATGGAGTTCATATTTTAAGAAAATTAGTTTCTTTATACTAATATTGTAAGGAGCAAGACTAAAAAAACAAATAGCGGATTTTATTGGGCCATTATAATACCTATATTATATAATAGGGGTATTCACTCTTCGTTGTATTTGGTCTTGTATCATAGCAAATTCTTACTACATTGTACTTAAATACAAATACTACATTTTTGCTATTTCAATAAAAACATCACCGAAGAGGTAATACCCCTATAGTAGCAATGAGTTATTGTAAATCTGGCCGTTTGTTTACATCTAAAATTATAAATTCCATAGGTATGCAGTCATAAACTACAACTCAGGTGATAGATATGAATGAGATTCATTAAGCTGGACTGTTTTGTTTTGTTAACTCTCGCCAAAACAGTTTACGATTTTATGGTTAGCTTGCTTAGTTTGGCTGAAAATCATTGAAACCTTATTATGTTTTTTTCATTTTTGATGCAAAATAAGTATTCATCTAAAAAGATCCGACGCCAGACGGGAGCACAATGAATGATCATTGAAGAGGAAACAAAATAAAAAAATTTAAAAAATCGAAAAGAAAGTAGGGTACAACTACTAATAGTTTTACTCTTTAACTCTATTACCTTTCCGGCCGATATTTCCTAGCATTAAGGGGGGATCCTGATTTAGAAGGTTCAAAAAATCGATTTTTTGCGGAATTTTTTTAGGATAAAAAAAAAAGAAGCAAGTGTAGCGAATTTTTCAGATTATATTATTATATGTCTGAACATGGGAAAAAAAATTTTTTTAGAAAAAACAATTCACAGGCAACCGATTTTTATGTACATTCGTGCAACTGCTGTTTCCAATCGGCGGGACAGATGGAGCTCGTAATTTTCATCGGAAAAAAAAACCAAATACCATTTTAATTTTCATATATTTTTCTTCTACATATATGAACTAAGAATAACTAAAAAAATTATGAAATTCGAATATTTTCTCAGGTTTGAAACAAAAAATGTGCTTTTTGTGAAAAAAAAAATCATTTCAACTACCTAAAAAAATTGTTAAGAATTTTTTTTTCGGGAATGTTTTTAGTTCAAATAGAAAAGAAAACAATACTGAAGCTAACAAGCCTTGGTTTGTTTTGATTGGTCGTGTAGTTTTTTTGCAATCACGCCCGCCAATTTAGAAAAATCGTAAAAACGGAAACTCGAGAAAACGCGCTTCAAAGTTTACGGTCAGAACAAATGCGCTCGTATATTTGCTCGACATCCCACTGCGTTTCAGTGCTGTATCTTTGAGAATATTTCGAATTAGCCTATATAACTTTGTCTACACATTCTTAGATACATAAGGAATATATTCAAACAATAAAAAAAAATCGATTTTTTGAACCTTCTAAATGAGGATCCCCCCTTAATTTATCTGGATATATTATAATGTTCAAAAAAGACAATAAGATTTAAGTCTAGGACCAACGTAACAGGTAAGTGTTATCATCATTGAATTTTAAAATATAGAGACTGTGAGAAGAAATTTTCTTGTTTTAGGTATAGCGAAAATTGTAACTGATAAAAAATTTTCGTTTCTAGGTCTAGATTTATGGACGTGGAACCGACTGTTTGAAGATATACAGGACAAGAAAGAAAAAAGCGGTAAGATGTGAATTGTTCATTGGATCCATAGAAACTAGAGAGAATACGGTGAATTTTAGGAAATGCCATTCCCGCAAAATTTATTTCTCACATTCCCGACGCGCTTTTCCCGGTTGTCCCTTTTATTAATGTTCCTTTACATGGCCGTGCAGTTTTATTTTAATGGTGCAATTTTTCACTCCTAATGGATACTCTTTTGTCATTTTCATGCCAATTTACGCTTAATTTCACTAGATGAACCCCAGCCGGAAGAAGGTAGGTATCCAATGATTCATGCGAGGGGTTATTGCATTAAAATTATACTTGAGCAAAATTTCAACCAAGTTCCATTTTACAGGACTCACCGTCCGGTGGTACTTCCCATTTTACATCCTTTATTACATCTTGACGGCTCTTCACATAAACTTTGCACAATCTGCAATGGGACTTGGGAGACGGTACCATCGACTGAACATGGCTTTGATGCGTTCGTTTCAAGAAGGTTAGTTCTTTACTATGTTTACAAATCGATCGAAAATTGGGGAATTTTAAGATTGTACCGCATAAAAGATTTTTTACACTCTTATCTTGCTCTGTATGGTATATATGTATGAGGGATGTAGGTAGGTTGCCATTAACACGTCGCAATCCATTAGAAGGTTCCATCAGAAATGGCATGAATTGACCATGATAAATGACAGTCTAAGCCGATTTTTTTCTTCCACAGATGCTAAGTTCAGCAATGAAGTGAACCCAGTGTCCTTGGTGCGAAATATCGCAGCCAGTAAGTCCTTGGACGTGCTGTCAAGTGTCCAGCGTTTCCAGAAGGTGTCAGTGGGTACGAAGCAGTCGTTAATTAATGGTACGTAGTAATTGTATGGCACCCCAATGAGCTTTACTGATCCACAAAGTGAGGAAATGGATTACATCCTATGAGATTAATTAATTATAATTATTTAGTTAATTATACGCCTAGCCGAGCAGAAACTATCTCGTATGATGGTCGAATCTATAGTAGTCTGCTTTGGGTCGTTCGTTCTATTTATTTTCTGCTGTAATGTTTGCTCCAATGCTGGTTGAAGCATGTAAACATCGAGTTCTTGTAATTTGCAAAATTAATTGATTTGATTGTGTGTTTACATGATACATTATACATCCAGTTTTATTCACTTAGAGTCCGGGAAGGATTTAGAGTAGGTACACTTGGAATGGTGTTTTTCGTCTGTCCAGAAATCATGCATCACTGCACACGAATTACGGACGTGCATGCCCTCCAAGTATGATAAACATTTACAACACAATCTATTACAATCCAAGTATGATAAATATTTACAACACAATCTATTTTGCCTATTTACAATTGTGAAACTCGCATTTTCATTAATTAAAACTAATGAATTGAAACCATCGAAATTTGTTCAAATTAAATGGGAATCAATTAGAGATTTTTGTTTTCCAGCAAATCATTTTGAAATTTATAACCTATTTGTTAAGCTAATGCGATATTTGATTTCGATCTGAAGCTTCACTTTACAAATATGTATAAATACTACAGCATTGCTTTAGCACTATTGATGCGTAATAACATTTCCCAGTACATAAATTGGTTCCCGGAAGATCTTTTCAAATTAGGAAACAGATATTTAGTATTAAATACATAACATCTTGTATAGGCTTAATAGTAGTCACTCAATATCAGGTTAGGACTGTACGGAAGGAGATTAATTTCCTTAAAATGGCATCATGTCACAGCCGCATTAGCAATTTATATTTGTACACAGGTGCATTGTGTGGATTAAGAGCACTTTTTAATTTGATTCTATTTTTCCCTTATGGATTCTTTTAAATAATTTAGAATATCAGCGTAGTGTACCGTGAATGTCTGGCCTTAACTTTTATAATATATGTATGTACTATTACTATATTAACAGAATTCCTTGTGAGTCCCACTATATTGCTGCTATCACCTTTCCAGTCATCGCTATGACTCTGCGGAATTTAGTTCCTAAATATTTATCCAGATTAATAACGAAAATGGTACTGTGTTTTTAAACGCTTTTATTTAGCTTGGATTGTATAGGTCAAATCTTCCACACAAAATTGGAATACTTCTATCTTACCAAAAGTTATGAACCTTTCTGCTTTACTTCGATGATAATGTCAATGTGGTCGTATTTGTAGGTGGATTCTACCCACGCATACCCCGCTATCCACCCACGCTATTAAAAACGTTTCCTAAAAAAATTGATTTCAAATTTTTATTTTTTTTTGTTTTATCGACTAAAGTAATAATTGTGCCTGATATGTAGATGCCAGTCATTTCTATTTAGCTGGAAATTTATCGACCTTTTTTTCACGCTACATTTTTGACGGTTGTTAAAACGGTTAAAGTGCGGTGCCGCCACATGTATGGTTCACAGGCAAGCAAGTATATTATAATAATTTGCCTCAATAAAACTTTTAGCCGCAAAAAAGGGCTCTACTGCCGCTAAATAAAATATTTAGCCGCTAAATGAACACAATACCAGGCTTTAGGGGTTGCACCTCTATTTTCATGCCATTGCATGTTTTGATTTAGGACTATGTGATGAATGCAAGCGTCACCGTCGGTTACAATACTGTCAGTTCGATTTTCCTTAAACAGTCCTAAAATTTCGGTACAATATTCAACACGGTTTTTGTTTTTTTCTAATATGTAAAACTTGCTATTTGAAAGTCAAGATTGAATATCACATTAATACCTGATAGGAATTAGTTTATAGGATGAAATTTTAACCTGTTGTTTTATTCTGAAAACTTAAGATAGACACTTTTTTTTCGAAGCTTTCATTAGAATCGTAGGATCATTTCGCCAGTACTTGACCGATAAGATGTCAAAATTGGGAAACAAAACATGTACATATGTGTGTTTTTGTAATAATTTCGAGCAATAATAAATTACTAGTATATGTTTCTACCATAATATTCTCTACTTTAATTTAGAATGTTTATGAAAAGTTCAAAGTGCTGATTTCCCCAGCTTTCGATTAAAAATTCAGTTTTCGCCCACTTGTTAAATATTTAGTTTCCGACCATTAACTGAAATGAATCCTTCACAGCAGGAAAAAGTATTAACGTGGAAGAGAAATGGGAATTAAAATGCGTTCGTGTATAAGGTTGAAATTTATAAATTAGATTTAATTATTTTTCACACATTATCACACTTGATGGCCATGGCAATGGCTAGGTTACTAACTTTAGACGAGAACTGAATGTTCTAAGAAAGTGGTAATTCAGTTCCTGTATATTTATTTTAATTTGTATACTTAGTAGTGACATTTAAACATAAAGAAGATTTACAAACAATATGATGAGTGTGTCAATATTTTTCGTCATTATAAGATGGTCCAGTCCGTCAGTCCGTCCACTGACACAGCGTCATTACTTTTACAGTTATGTATAGAAATGCATGAAATTTTATACAAGGAAACTTTAGATGTAGATTGCAATGAAAAAAAATTTAAAATCCTAAATTTGTTTTTAACGGGGAATGATATTGTGACCGGTTAACAAATTTTAAGTTGAACTTCCGAAAATTGATTGAGTTATTGAGAATTAAAGTTGGGGCGGACTCTCCAATCTGCGTCGAATGCAATAATAAGCAGGTGAAAACCACAGATAACCGGACAATTAAATAGTTCAATGTAAATATCAATATTCGAATTAAATCCTTATTTTATACAAGTGAATGTTCGCGTGGAATTTATTACTAAATAGCGAATGCCCGCGATTTTGTTTGAGTGATATTTATTTTATCAGTAAGGATTATTTTAGCTTTATGTGTAATTTTTAATTTATTATATCTTTCAGTTTTTTTTTACTGCCAGTCTAAGAGTTTAGAAACGATTACGAAGCGACATCAGAGGATGTTGGTTAGGGTGGAGTGAAATTATTTTTTTTTATATTTACTATGGCATACCCGCAAAAAGCTGCGTGATTGGCACAATAAGCAAAAGCGAAAATATTTTTTGTCTAGGTTTTATATTTAAAGGTGCCCCCGTTGGGACAAAGTTTTGAAATAAAATCAGAAACTTGTCAATGTTCGATAGTGCAAAACCAAATGCTAAACTTCATAAAATGATGGTTTTATCAGGGCCAGACTGTCATCACGTCAGATGATGCCTTTTTATAATACTAAACGCGAATTTTCTACTTAATTGGCTATTTTGTAACATTTTTCTTATAAATGTTACATAAATATGAATCGCGGTTTTATTGCAAAATTCTTGATTTATTTTTGTTTTAAGAGGTTCTGGGGCACAATAAATTCCAAACTTTTATATATATTTTTATTATTACATAAAAATATAGGTTTTAAACAACATGAAAAATACTACTCCTATACAATATTAAGGTGTATATACATTTGAATGAGGCTGTCAAAAATGAATGAAACTATCCTTTTTTGTCAAAATTCTTTCATTTTGGGCCACCTCAAACTATTATAATATAATACATAAATGATATTTAACATACTTCATTTGCTCATCCATAGGCAGCTTTATACCACTATGCTATTACAAAATAACAAAAAATATAATTCTCCATACATTTTCACTCCACCCTAATGTTGGTGTCTATAATAGCGGTATAAAGTAATGAATAGGATAGTTACATGGGGTTTGATTCATATAAAAAGAAGCCTATATTTAAATCTGGACCCTATGGATAGCCCACGGCTACGTCCGCGTGAGTATAATTTTTATTCGCAACCACCAGACAATCATTTTATATGTCTGGGATCTCATAGTACGGAGAGCTCAAGCTGTCACCTTGGAAACGAAATTGGTTTTTTTTTTTAAAGTCAGACTATTAACTATACAATAATAAGATAATTCCATCGGTCCAGCCGTTCTCACGTTATACGCGATCAAACAAACAGATACAAATTATACAAAATGTTTTTATTTCTATTATATGGCAAATATTCCCGCAATACAAATTTTCCAAAAATATTGAATTTATCATCTCAGCCCCATTTAATGCATTATTATTATAAATATTTAAGAAAAATGCAATGTTTTTCTGTATAAACGACATTTCTCTACCTTATCTCATCGAATATTCGAAGTTTAATGAACCGATTTAAACATTTTTTTTACTTTAATTTTTCGTAATGGCAGTGACTACGGTATGTAGCCGATTTTTAAATTTGTTATAATTACTATTTTTTAAGACCACATGAATGAAATAAGAGGTCTTAAAAATGAAAACAATTTGGAAATCGCTGCCATCTAATGAAAAAATTAATAAGACGGACAAGTGCGACTATAACTCATGCTTTAAGGGTTCCGCACTGTTATATATATTACCGTACATTAAATTTGAATTATAGAAAAAAAAAAACATATTCTCATATACATTATAACTGCAAATGTAAGTTTATCCACACAATATTGAGAGATTTACCATGTTATTTTAAGACCATAGGCTTCTTATAGGTCTTCCTGTAATCTATAAGTAAAGAACTATTTTCTTTATTTTTTTCAAAATTTTAGGCTCAGTAGTTTCGTAGATAAGGGGGGTGGGGGGAGAGAATGGTAAATTTTCATATATTTTCTTAAATAACTTTAAAACTATTGACTTTAAAATTATTATATAAAAACAATATATTTGAGACCCTTACAACAAGCCCTTTCATTTGATATGTCACACGGTACAGTTTGCAACTTCGCAGCTTTTGTTTTTAATTTTCTAATGTGCCCCCTAAAAGTGACCCTCATATTCAAAATTCATTTATTTACGTTACACGTCCTTGTTTGGGTCACAGAAATTCATATGTGTACCAAATTTCAACTTAATCGGTCCAGTAGATTCGGAGCAAATCGGCTTTGACAGATGGACAGACAGACAGCCAGACACACGAGTGATCATATAAGAGTTCCGTTTTTTCATTCGTAACCCCAAAAACAAAATTTAAAAAGGAAATATTACATTCATATATATAATAGAAAAGTTTTACCTTTTTATTTTCATATAATCCTTACCAAAATTTCAATGGGATATTGATGCTCATAACATTCATAAATTAGCAGATTTTAAATATTTTTTAATGAAAATTAGTATTGAGCAAGTTGAATATATGTATACTTAATGAAATATTCTTTACGCAATCCAAATAATAAGCTATACTTGTAAAAAAAATGCCCAAAGATTTCTAATTTTTGACCCCCTGTTGATAGTGGCGTTCGCCTGTAAACAGGTAACATCCCATACATTTAAGGAGTGATATTATTTTAAGCTCATCCCCACGTGAGGTATCGTTGAAGAGGCCTTTTGAAATGTAGTGTTTCTTTGCAACATATTTTTACTATTTGCGAGATATATTCACACATAGGAAGTCACTTGTCTATAGATAATTCGTGTTCGTTTCTACTTTTGAACTACTATTTTTAATAAGGTTCAATAATTTTCCTTAACTTTAAGTTTTACTGTAGTTTGTTTGTATGAAGTGAAATGAAGAAATAATTTCCATTATCTATAAAAGGAAAGCTTAAGTTAAAAGGCTTTCTTCCTTGAAAAGGTGTGCCTGACTTTCATGTTCAAGGTGACTTTTTGTTTGGAAGGAATATCCTTGAGGAGGTTGCAATTTACTCAAGAAACTTTCTTGATTGCTTTCCCAAAAAATTGAATCGAGCTTACTTAGACTTATGTTCTTCCCAATTTAAGGATACTCTGAAAATTTAAATGTCCTCCGTTCTTCCGTTCTCACTGTAATTATTTCAGATTCATACAAAGTTCTGAGAACTGAGAGATTTTCCATTTTGGAAAGTCGCCAACAATTTTCAGGACGTTCTCGTGCTCCATCATTACCCAAATTGCTCTAAGTTGCTCAGAACGCTAAAGGTGATCTGAAGGGCCTAAAGACGTCTCGGTTCCATCCCCAAGTAACACATCAATCACTCAAGCAGGAAAAACACAATGAAATAAACGAAAATGAAGGAAAAGATGAAAAGGGATCAGAACCTCGACGTTGATTAATGACCGACTGCCGTTCAGGCAGCGGCAAGCACACCAACGAACCTCTGCGGCTGTGGTTAAGCCGCGAACACATCCCTGAGCCTGTGTACCAAATAACATTAGAATGATTTGGGTTAGTTGGGTCCCGGGGGAGCCCCAGCTTCGCTTTAATTGAAATATTAAATTTATAGGCAAACGACTACTTTACTCCGATAATCGGCTCGAATTAATCTCCATGAAACGCCCCCGTCCGACAAGTAGCAGAAGGTCGGGGGCCGACCATCTATCCTTCGAGTCAATCAGGGGACAATCAAAATCCGATTACAAATTACTCAGTGAGATGAAAATTTTTCATCATTGATTGATGGCCAATAACAAAATTCGACGTGTGCACCATTTCTGGGGCACAGGTGTGTACAGGTGTGAAGCAAATTGAGTTGGGACGCGCCTCGCCTCCGCCCCTGATCCGACATGTATTTCCCAAGTTGCCACAAGGAGAGAAAATTGTTTTGTGAAAAGTTGCATTTGAAAAGTTTCTTATCACTTTGATAAAATACCAGTTTTTATTTTAAAGCTGAAACTAAACCAGGTATTTTCTGGAAGAACGTCTACCTTTACAGCAGTGTAAACTTAAAGTTCATTATATCTAAGCTTCTATCTTATGGACCCTAATCAATTTATACTCCCACGCTGACATTTTTTTAGGAAATGACGACAATAATGGGAAGTTTGACGACAAACTCTTCTGTCTCGTAAAAATTAATTTTTAAAATAGCACAAGGGACTACGAGGCTGATTGAGTTCTTTGGAGTATAAAAGGGCACTAGATTATTAGATTATCTGACCCAAAAATTCTTTTGAAGGTAAGGTAAACGGCGATCAGTTGATTATGTGTCAAATTTGGCATTGACGAAATCCTTTTAAATAATAATTAAAAGTGCGCAATAAAAAAAATGGGATTATATAATAATACCAAATCATTGCATAAATTAAAACATTCGATATTTACAATGCAAAATTTTAATTTATAAGATACATATATGTACATTTTTAAATTATCAGGACAACATCTTAAAGTGAAACTTACAAGTAACCTTTAGTTTCCTTGAAAAAATTAACCTTGACCTAAAACAAAGTTGTAGTCGTTCTTTTGTCCAGTGTTCAATGTTGAGTTATCCTAATCGAATCAGATATTTCTTTTCACTATGTATAATTAAAAAAAAAATCCCACGCTTTTCTGTGGCTTATAAAACAATGCAAGCTAGTAATTTACATTTATGTTTGCATTTTTTTAAAACTTAAGTTCTAGTATTAAAAATACATATAAGTTTGTACTTTAAAATAAAAATTTTGTCGCAATATTAGCAGATTAATACTACAATTTTGTGATGCACTATAGATTGGTTGTCCCGAACAAATACGTAGTTTGTGGTAGTTTGAGCTATACATATAAACTTGTACACAAATGATGTAACTTATCCACTTTTCATTCGTGGATACTCCGTACACAAAACTGTGGTATTAAGCTTTCTTGCGCCATAGTTTTCAAAGATTAGTAAATATTTATATTTATGATAACTGCTAGAATCTATCACTGAACATGTTAAAATGTACGTGCTAATTTGTAATCTATAAATATTGTATTACTACAAATGGTAAATCATCCACATATGATTATAAAATCATTTAGATCTACCTTTCTTTCATTGTAAATCACAAAATATCTCTATATGCACCCATTGTTCTGTATTTCGAGTGAAATGAAATCGAAAAGAGCTTAAAAAGCTTCTTTTGAATTTAATTTCCTTAAACAAATTCTTAAGATTATAACAAATTCATTTCAGTTACCTTTGATTTAAATTATTTTTTCCACAAAAAACTTCGAAATATTTCGATTGGATTTTTCTAATCGAATTATTTTAACACTTTGAGAGAAAAAAGCAATTGAAGTCTAAGGTTACTGAAATGAATTTACGAACATTTTAAGAATTTTATTAAGGAAATTCAATTCAAAAGGAACTTTACAAGCTTTTTTCAATTTCATTTCGCTCGAAATACAGAACATGGGCGATGCGATGGTTCCATTTTGTAAAGCAAAAAAGTAAATTCTTATAACATATTTTGCTAAATTTACAATGACTTCTCCGAGCGTGGCATTTTATATTTTTAAAAATTGGCTATTCATTGAATCCGTTTATATTTTTGCTCCTTTCAAAGCAGACTATATACATATGTATATATATACATATAATAGACTAGCTGACGCACGCAAAATTTGTTTGTAACTTTTGTCATTCCAATATTAAAGTAAACTGCAATCTCTGGCTGACGTGACAGATGCCAAATTAAAGTTACATAACTTGGATCTAATGCTTTTCAATAACGACAAACTTTTCCTTTTATTTTATATTTACTTATATAATTTGAGTGACTTCTTATGGTCGTATTGTCATTAAATACAACTTAAAATGATCACTGAACTATTAGAAAGAAATTAAAAAAAGCCGCATCTCGATATCTTCAGTAGTTTTTGCATAATGCGTGCACAGACACGAAGCGAGTTATAATTTTATTTATATAGATTTGAAAGTATTTCATCATCATGTATTTGTGCCAACTAAGATAAACTTAAAGGCATACAAATTGGTAAAAGTTTAGAATTTAAATTTATTTTACAAGCAATTTATTTAACATTTTGATTATAACTCGACGGAAACTACGAAAGTTTTCTTCTTAATCTGCATAGTTGTTTAAATATACATTTCAACAGAATCCTCTTACATGTTTTTAAAACAATACTATAGATAAAAAAACAACAAAATATATTAAGCTAAATCTGATGAACGGATTGTCAAATTAAGGGATCATGAAAATATTTAATGGAGTTTCGAGAAAAATATTTAAATATTTCATTAATTGCGATGATTTAAGTCTCTTTCTTATATGCATTATATTGGCTGTGAGGAAAAATTATTTTTCAATCTGTTTGTCAAAATTAACTGATGAATAATAGTCCTATCTGTCTCATTAAGGAGCGAAAAAGATTATCCATCTGATAGCTATTTTAAATCACAGCCAAGTTGATGATTGGGACACTTTTATTCGACGAATAAATTTATCCGACGATTGAAAAATTGGCTCTAAATGAAAAATAATCTTTTAATTTAAACAATTTTTTTGAGGTACTCCTTCAGTTCTCATAAAAAACTTAATTTCAAGTTCTGAAAACTTGGATGCTTTATTTTTTATACTCTATTTTTGGCATGGAAAAAGACTCTAACATATTTACTCAATGAATGCTGCCCAAGTTTTATTAATGAAAGGAGGTTTAAATTAAACTTTTTTACGGTATTAAACTATGTACGATTTCAGTTTTAAACTGTAGGAAGGTTTGAATTGCAGTTTTTAAACTTTTTTAGTTTGGGTTGTAAAGTTATACGAATTGCTCATTTTAAACATTTGAAAGTTTTCCTTGCAAAAAATATTCCGTGTGGAATTATATAAACTGTTTTGTTTAAAATCAAGACCAACATTTCCGACAGTGAGGACGTAGATACTTTAAAAAAAATATCCTAAAACACAAACATAATTTTTACTTAGTTATTAAGAACAATTTCTCATGAACGCAAATTTTGAGGTAAACATAACATGGGTGTTTTAATTTTTAAAGGTATAGTTGTAAAATATTAATATTTTTAATTTTCGTAATCGATAGGTAAGTTCTAAAATTTCAGCATCTCTAATTGAATTGGCGATAGTGCTTTTGATAGTAAATAATCTGGAGCATTCCTGATTTTTTTCAGACTGTTTTTCTAATGATTTTTCAGTTATGATTAAAACGCAAACATTGTTCTCCTCTCAATAAATTAAATTATAAATCCGGCCCTGTTACAAGTACACCTAGTTTAAAAATGTAATAAAATATAAATTGCGGGTTAGTCCACATCAGATTTGAATTAGATTTGAATACACGGAGAGTTTTAAAATTAAGTACTTAGAAAACTTCAGGGTATTGATTGTTTATGCAAACAAATAAGTTTCAAATTTAAAGTTTGAAGAATTGATATTTAATTTATATGATCTACTTAAATTGAATAAGAACAGATAGCAATTTTTTCGTGATTTAACAACATAAGGAATGTCTGTATTTATACATTTTGTTTCAAAAAGAGTGTATGACATTTTGAGGTAATTCAGGTATATGGATTTGTATAAAATATGTATAATACCATTTTAGTAAGTATTAAAGTCGGTGCTGCCATCTCGGAACTAATACCCAAATAAACATTTAGATTCACTCAATTATTTTGTTTTGGTTTAAGTCTTAAAAAACAATGTAATGAACGTAACATACTACTTCTAGTTGAAATTTATTGAAATTAATTAATGAGAAATATAGTAAAAGTATGGGTTCGCAATAACTCGTATTCGCGAGCAAATTAAATTCCAGCACGAAATTGCTTCCTTCCTTGCTGCCAGACTTTTGCCTGGTTAAAAGTTAAATAAAGCCAAAGTGCTTGCAGTCAATGAAACATTTCCTCCCCAATACATAACTTTGTCGCATACATCCCACTTTATCTGAAATTACGCACGTTTTCAATTTATTATCCTGAAGGATGTGATCCCCATTTTGTGTCTCACGGAGCTTTGACTTCCCCCGCCCTCCCCACTTAAGATTATAAAAACGTACGCTTCGTGTCGGGAAACTCACCTGCGTACCTAAATTTAATCCGTAGCTCTGCCTCCTCCTGACGTATGAGAACCCACTTCAACTGGAAGGAACGTAAATTTGCGCCTTCGGAGCAAGCACAGCATCCATCTTTTAGTGACATCCGCTCATACCATCTTCAGCAGCGTGAACAGCGCTCAACTCTTCGGCAACGCTGCGGCGAATGAAATTTTTATGTCTCCGTCTTTTAATTTCTTCAGATCAAGTGAGTAATAGCTTTAGATCTCCGAAACTCGCGAAGGGAGTTCGCTTGAGACTTCAAGATTCGAAATAAGTTGAATGGAATTTATTGAAGTCATATGACTTGATTAAAGTCATGTGACTGCATGGTGATTTTTGATTAATATAAAAGGATTGTTCCCAAGCGGCTGACACTTGTACCTAAACCAAATGACAATTGAACTGTTTACACCTTAAATTTTACTTTAAATGTTTAGCCTTTTTTTGAATTCGTTAATATTTTCGGGGATGAATCGATTACTCAGTTTTGGCACGTATCTGCAACAATTTTAGTAGCTGAGTGTTATAAATTATGAAAAAACTAGGGTTAGGCCATACCTCGTTGTCGTAGACACACCGCAGACTGGTGGTAAGAGGCGTAGGTACACGTTCCAAATATATTTTCAATTATGTTTAAGTCGAGTTAATGCGTTAGCCATTGCAAAATTTCCATGTCCGTTGAAGACAACCACTGTTTCACTATTTTTGCCATATGGACTGCAGCACTGTCGTGTTGGAAAATAAAATTTTCTTCACCGATGGATTGCCTAAATGCGGCAATTTCTTCTTCTAGCAGGTCGATTTAAACTCTGGCGTCCATTCTGGTAGGCAGAAAACAAATGTGACTCCTCCCACTGTACACAACTGCTGCCCAAATCATAAATGAGCCACCACCCGTTTGTATTTTGAGTAGCATTCTCTTTTCCTTCCGTAAGTCGTGATAATAATAATGGAAGCCGTCTGGGCCATCAAGGTTAAATTGTTTTTTTCATCAGAGAAAACAAATTTTTTCCACCTATTTATCCAAGTGATGTGTGTTCTTGCGAAATCCAACCTGATCTTGATATACTTATCTGTGAGGAGTGATTTACGCAAAAGCTTCTTGCGTTTTACAATCTGACTGCTCTTTATAACCCTTTGAACAGTGCATACATGAGCTTGTACACCCACACTCGCCGCTCAATTTCTCTATTATACTAAATATAACCTTCATCATGTAGCATACTAATTTTCCTTTTTTCCTGGTCATTTGAATATTTTCCTCTACCCATCGTTTTAAATTTTCAGCATACTGAGACCCCGCAATTAATAAATTTAAGGAAACACTTTGGTTTAAAATTTCAACACTCTTTACGATCCATGGACTAATTGGTTGCAGCAAAAGCAAGTACTCTATCAACTGCGCCTATATCTTATGTCGCGGTATCTAGCGGTATTTTTTAGAATGCATTGCGGATGGGTTGGCAACGCTCTTACCATGATACTGTCGAAGATTGAAGATTAGATTGCTTTTAAAATGTACCAAAGCCATCAATTGCAATGTGCGTCTATCATTTTGTCGCGAAGTGTATGTATGTCTTTAAAGTTGGTAGTTGTGGACTGCAAGTAACATACATTTCAAATGTATGTTTCTTGACGCTGATTTTAACAATGTATGTAATGTTTGAAACCATTTATGATTGCCCGTGACTTCGTCCGCACAAGATATATGCATACAGAAAAACATTTCAGAAACTACCAGTTTGGTCTCAGTATCATTCCTATAATACGAAGAGTAAGGACTATTTATTCTGAAAATTATTTAATGTGCAATTTAGACCTTTTTACAATTATTCTATATTATATACATAAATAAGAAATCTCACCAAGCAAGTGATCAACAAATATATACGTTAATGATAAACATAACACAGATTTTCGAGCATGTAAAGTATGCAAATATAATTTGAACCATAATAAATTGCTCAAACCAACGACTTGTCCATTTCACTGCGTTCAGCTAGGCAATCTACGATGCTGTATGCAACCAACTCTTGAGCTAGATATGGAAAGACTCTATTGTGAAGAGTTTAATACTAACAATTACCCAGAACATGACCATGTTCGAGTTTATGAAGAAAAATCTCAATTTAGAATGTATCGTAGAATCATCTACCATGATAATCTTAATACTTAGGTACCTGAAATGTATCTGCTGAATATCTCCCTTACATCCCATATTTGTCATACAAAAGTTAAACTAATTGTAAATTGCATATTTTCTATAATAAAATACTGAATTTCATTTATTCAACACCTACAATGGTGCATAGGTACACATACGGGGGGAAAAATATATATTAACTTAAAAAATTACGACATCGTTCATGGCGTCTCACCAAATTTGTCTTTCCTTAATCTAAAAATTTTTAATTAATTTATTTATTGAAAAATTGTTTAAACTAGTATAGACACAATAATATCCAAACCATATTATACTCGTACCACGGCCACACAGTGAATTTAATTTTAATAAGGTCCAGATATTTTCAGTATTATGTATTATATTTTAACAGATAACAACTTCGTATCAAATTAATTAAATATAGTTTGTTTGGTGAAAATAGCGAAACAACAAAACAAATAGATTGTTGCATACAACCGGTCCCTAATATGAAGTAATTTTGCTATATTGTTTTATAATGATATTGAATTATGTACGTCTGAAATGGTTTTTTGATTCTACCCATAAAACATAAAATCAATACTTTTGAAACCAAATCTCTAAAACTATTTGTCAAAACGCGGCAATTTGTGGTTGAGTTGAAACATGAACAGCAAAGTTAATAACTAAAATTCGTTATTATACTTAAACGATTAGTCCGTTGACCGGAAGAGCTAAAATGCCAGAAATCAATTATTCTTCGTCATGTGGTACGGTTACAATTAAAAGCCGGATATTTGTGCGCGTTATCAGCTTGCTCTGCTGATTCTCAAAATCCTATCATAGCGAAGTTATTTTAAAATACAGATTTTACCGAGTGCGGTATCGGGGCCTGCTAATTGAATTGTTTGGCGGATGATTCCTGCTGTGATTGACGTTGTTTTATTCGCCGCCACTTCTAACTGAATCAACGTCAATGCCGTCGATGGGTAAATACCCGGCAAATTAAAATGTCAGCTGGAATTATTGCCATCGCTCAGCTTCTATTTGCCTCGACTTTTGGTTTTGTTTTTAAATGCTAATGAGACTAATTTATTTGATTTTACTCGCTCGTGCTTGGCCCCAGGCAGTGGACCTCTAATGGATCGTTTGGCGCGCATTCACGCGTCCCTCAGGCAATGCATCAGAAATACGTCGAGGTGAGACGGCTGGACTTAGCCATGTGCCAAAACTTTTCCAATAAAACTTTTATCTTGCAGGGCGTTCGGAATGGCAGTCTTGTTCTTAATGATTTCGTGTCTTCTGCACTTGGTTGCAACCGCATACTTCTTGTTACAGGAGCTTTTGGAGACAAGGGATAGCGCTTTTTTTTGGCTGCAAACATTCTGGATTATTTATCATAGTTTGCTCCTTCTCCTGATAGTAGAACCTTGCCATGTGACTACAGAGGAGGTAAGGATAGAATTTTTACTTTATTTAAAATCCAGTCTTTAACTCTTTTCTTTTTGCCCTTTTCTACTTTATGCTTAAAACAATTACTATATCTATACTAATATGTATAAAGTGGAAAAGTTTGCTGGTCCTCGCTTATCTCTGGAACGATGCATCCGATTTCAAAAATTGTTTTGTGTACGAAAGCTCCCACATAGAGAAGATTATAGGCTATGCTACTATACATATATCACCACGCTAAACTCCATAAGGGCAGAGTGGTAATCAAAAATGTAACAAAAGTCCGAGAGAATCTTGCACATTGATAAACATTATAAAATATTTCATTGAAACTCTAAAACTACAGGTCCGATTTCAAAATTGATTTCCTAATACAGAAATGCTCATACTTTGAGGAAGGTAATGGAATATATGTATTATCAGTACATACATAGTATATAAATAAAACATAAAAGTCTTTCCGACAAACTGGGCTTAGTGTTCAAGATTCATTATACATAGTAGATAATCAAAAATTATATATTAAACGAAGATGTAATTAATAAAGATAGAAACTGATAAAAAATATAACCAATAATGTACAAATTACAGCATTTTTTAATATATACTTTGAAAAAGTCCATTTGCTTGCTTAGTTCTGCTACATATTTTATTTATCAAAAGGTGGACAAATATTATACCGTTTTAAATTAAAATATTATCTTTTTTTCAGGCAAATAAGACATTGCGATTGCTGTGTAGAATGCAACAAAATTGTACTGATATTACCGTGCAGGAAAGTGTAAGTATGTAATTTTAAGAACATTAATAATATTGCATGATTATTAGAAGTAGAATTTATTACGAAATTTATAGAATGTTTAAGAAAAAGGGTTTTCATCAATTTTACAAATTGCGTTTAATATCAGCTCCTTCTCCATCCAGATTATATTTATATTTGACACATTTAAATTCCTCATATATTGCACACATGCATATTTTGTTTACCTATGTAGTGATTTTTTAAGCAACCAACCAAAGATTTCGTGCATATTACACTTTGATCGAGGTGTTCTATAATATCTTAAGAATGGATGACAAGATATTTCGTGTCCAGTTCAACATACATACAGTGCAGTGGTTAGTGTCCGAACTCAAAGAAATAAAAAATAATATTCTTTAAAAAACACTAATACTCCACTTTAAATGCTCTAACTTCGAAAATTTCACAAATATTGATTTGAAATCTTAGAATATCTTATGTAGAAAAACAAATATTAAAATAAATTTCGCGTATAACATCAAGCAACTGACTGAAAATGCAAATGAAAATGTTCATTCAGGTTCAACTAAGAATATTTAGTCATTCATTACTAAACATGTCGCAGCATACATATTTATATTTGGTTTCAGCATAGCTAGGGAGCTGCCATTTACAAGGATAATTTCGATTTTCGGTTCTGATTAAGATTTGTTCCGACACCAAATAATGATTGGCAAAGCTGAATAATGTTAGGTAATTCTAAATAATTCTAAGTAATTTACAGTATTGATTTCGTTAGTATAATATACTAACTGCATAAAAAGTATATAAAAATACCATTACTTGTGAATTATCAATTTTTTGATGTATCAACAGGGCCGTAATTAAAAATTTAGCGCTCCGGGCAAAGACGATTTGACCGCCCCTTTTCAGTTCCATTTATTTGTATATCCTACACATTGCTATTAAATCCATCAAAAATAAGAAGAATATTGGAATATAATTGAGTTAGTGATGATAAAATGAAATAATTTTTAAATATTTTAAGAACGTTTGCTTTTTTCCGCCGCAATGTTTAGATTTTCAAACAATTTATTGATAATTGTGTCAAAACCATATACAATGTACATATGTATGTATAAGTTAAAAGCATTTTCACTTTTTCCTTACAAAATCTCCGGAAGAATCCTTAAAATAAACGAATTAAAGATAATTATTTTTTTCGACTTGTCGATGGCGACAAGCACGCATTTGTTGTGTGAAATGAAAAATCGAAATAATCGAACGTTTTCTTTTCTTCCTTTATTTTCAGGAATCTTTCAATACGGTTGCTTAAAAGCGATGGAAGTAGCTTTAGCGTAAATATTTTTCTCAATTTTCATTAAAATTCTGGGAATACGCAGGAAATTGCGACGAAAGTGGCATTTATTTTTCGAAATTTTAAAATTAAATATCTCGGAGCAATGCAAACGACCACCAATTTGTTTTTGAATATTCATCATTTTTGACGTTAAATACTCGTATACGTAAAGAATTATCATAAAAATTTTAAACGGATAATAAATAGACTTGCGAAATTTCATTATTGCAACCTCTCCTTTTATGAACATAGGGGAGACCTAGGCTTGTTCTCACATTTTTGTTGGTTGGCTGTTTTTTCTGGTGCTTTCGTAAAGGAAACTAAACATTTATTACCTAGTCTTATAAAATATACTATATCTGGGAAGCTCCTTTATAAAATTTATGTGAACAGTGTTTATTAATTAGAAATAATTTTATGTTTTGTACTTCAAGAAATATGTGACATCTTTCCCCGCATTGTTGTCACAGTACTTGGGACCAATTGTCACATACAGGTATATCTGATTTAAAATATAAAAACTAGTTTTATTTAAGGAAAAAATCGTTTTTAGTACGTTAACTCACAACTTTTATTAATTTCTGTCTTTTGTGAACTTTTTGCAATGGAGTGCCGGTAATTTATGTTGAAGTCCTTTGCTATTGATCTAATGGACTTTTTAAGTTGTTTCACTTCTCTTGCTGCTCGAAGCATTATTTTAACACGTTGAGGACAGCGCAGCAGATAAAACATTAGCGTGTGAACCACCGGTGGTACACGCCGTCCTCAACATGTTAAGAGGCACCCGGCTTTGGTTCGGCTTTTGTTTTTGTAAAAATGAGCCATCATATTATACAGCATGTTCGGTTTATACGTAGGAATTTTTTAACAAAAAAGTTTGCTCAGGCCACCCGAAGGAATTGATTGCTATAGCATTTCATACGTAGAATCCAAACTACCTTGTATACTGAAATAAAAAGCTAGCAATTTGGAACTACCAGGCGTATTCCTACTTTGAAATCTTTACCAAATAATTTTATTTGTTATGTTCTGAAGATATATAATTGTAAAAATCTACCTTAAACATTTCATTAAAAAATTATAATTATTTTAAATTCTACAGAACGAAACGGTTGGCATCTAACGTAGCAGGTCTACTCTACTCTAAACTTAAAATGTGTTATTTCAAAACTACTTCTTTCAAAGTCGTTGAAATAATATCTTGTTCTAAGTATTTCACAAAATAATTTCAAAATTGGTGTGTATCCTTCAGTATATGTTGCTTTATATATTTTATATAAAATATTTTGAATCTTGTCAATCACGATTTTTCTTGTCTTTTATAAAACTCTTTGAATTTTCATTTTTGTATACGAATGTTTTTTTTATAAGTACTTTAAATATTAGTGAGGTAACGGTAAAAAAAGTTATAGATAAAAATATATTATGTTTTCTTTTTATTAAGCCCTAAAAAATTCCTAAAACTTACTCCTTTAAGCTAGAATTCGCCCTTGGTAATGTGGGGTGTATACTCTGAAATAATCATATATGTAGAATGAACAAATTACATATAAAGAAAAACGCAACAGAGTTCTTTTGTTTAGCTGCTGTGATAACTTACCCGTGTGACAATAACACCGGTCTCCCCTATATGGTATAGAAATCAAAGGTTAGGTATACAGGGTGTTTTGTTAAGGTCTGAACAGGGGTATACCAATCGATTCCACATGAACTCGATCAACGTTTGTTCGGAGACCCTTTGTCCCTTCGTCCTGCCAATTTTTTGTATAGGAAGATCGAAATTTTTTCTAAGAAGCTTTCCTGTCATGGATTTTCTCAGAAAAAAAAATCGCACTCGAAGCCGACGTCGCATTCTGAAGTTTTTCGTGTTAGAGTGGGTCGGCATCATGGATTGGGAAAAAAAATCCCCAATTCACACGAAATATCCTAAGCCAACCTCATGCATCAAATTTCACAATACTTAAAAATAAAAATTTCGTGTTAATTATGTGCCTAGTCAATCCAACGCAGCTCGAGGCTCCAAGAACCCACCTGGTCCATGGTGCTGAACCACTCTAACACGAATAACTTCAGAACGCGACGTCGGCTTTGAGTGCGGGTTTTTTTTTTAGAAAGGCAGCGAAGCTTTTTTTTAGAATCCCTGTCTTTCTTTTTCTCAAAAAAAAAATGTCGATTTTCCCATACAAAAAAATCTACAGAACGAAGGGCCAAAGTCAAATTTTGGGCATTCATATTGCCAATGTATTATAAAAGTTCGATCTCCCTCGCTTGTTTGTTGACGGATTGGGTTGTCAGAGATATCCTTAGAAAGTTTGAAGACTCAGCTTTCTAAGGGTGCGTATCCACCAAGGTCTTCGCACAGTACGCGTAGAAGTAAAATAAAAAATTTTCGAAGTGCGTGCACTTATTCTGAGATCCATATCCATTAGCAATTGTCTTTCTGAATTTGCCTCGGATAATAACGCGATTTTGAAAGATGTTGTTGATCAGACCACGTAGAATCAATTGTCATATCCCTGTTCAGACCTTAACGAAACACCCTGTAAGATATATATGTATGTACGTTTTTTAAGAGGAAAAACATTTAATACATAATTATGGTATTTAAGATAATTTTTTCCAGTCCATTTAAAATAGGTTTAATTTTTTTGAACTTTGAGCTAAAGTTCTTTTCTCTAAGGTCTAACTTATCCGCAAAAAGTAGATTTTCTTGGCATTACTTCAAATGCCGCCGGTCAGAATGAAGAAATCTTACAGAGGGGGTAGGTTTTGCAAAGAAAACGAATCGAGCCGTAAATAATAGGAATATTCCCTGACTGAGAAATTCCTCCGGCAGTCGTTTTTGCTAGCTGTTGGTGCCGGGCTCGGGCATGAATTACGCGGAGAATGGACAATCTAGGTGAGAATATCCAGCGACACTTATCCGAATTCCACTCGATTAAGCTTATTGGGACACATTTCGCTGCTCCGAGGGTCGGGTGGTCTTATCGATTGGGCCCCGGACTCCCGGGTGTGGTTTTCTCGAAATAATCGCCTAATGTCTGTTTTATCTCGAGCTCATTGCTTGCGAGCCGAGCGGTCCTCAGTGTTTTTGCGCTGGGCTGACTTAATAAATCTCATTTCCTTTTTCCTTAAATTTCCAGATGAGGAAGTTCTGGCAGCAATTGTTGTCTGAGACGGCCGGCTTTTCTGCGTGTGGCATGTGTAAAATTGATCGCCAGATTTTGACATCGGTAAGGATATTTTAATTTTCTTGCAGAAACAAAATTTATTTCCTCGGGGAGTCTGTTCCGCTCGCCGGCTAAACCTGCACACGCCAGAGACCGGCAGTATTTTCTGCGATTCGTGGAACGCAACTGGGATTTAAAGCGAATGCGGCCCCCGCCGTGCGAAGGGCCCAGAACACAAAAGGAGGCGGGTGTAACGAGTTGTGAATGATTCGGCAAGAATTCGTGGAGCGAGAATTCCTAAAAAGGGTTAAGTGGATTAATGATTGATAGGCGGGAACTTGTTGAGGGCGCCCGTTCAGCGGCACAGGGTGTTTGTTGTCCTTAAATGGGGTGCTGCCAGGCTTTACATCACATAGGGTTTAAAAATGTCAAAATAGCAACAAATGGTGATAAATAAATGGTTCTTTATGCCATTGCCCTTCTTATCCCCGGCTTAAGCCAGACGTGGAGCTCGTCAGTAACAGCCGCCCTTTTTAGCTGACAACGACAGCGGGGCGCACTTTATATTTGCGCCGAAAGATATTGAGCAATGGAGCCCTAAAACTTCAAGTCTCAAAATATCCTGCTCTCTTTTTATTGTTTTCGCTTCCCCGCGTCGTTTTGGTGTTATAAAGCTTTATTGAATACATTATATTATATTAAATTGATAAGTGTTTTGACTATGCAATATTTTCATAAATTAATGCTTTTTTTGCGCACCGACGGGGAAAAAAATGCTTTAGGCGGACAATAGTAGGTATATTGTCCACTAGAACAAAATATAGGACCATATATTTCCAAGTTTTACCAAAGCATCATTTTGTTGTTGAGTTTAGTCCAGTAATTTAAGCAATTTTCCCTAGTAAAAATGTATGTTACTATAGTATATACAGGGTGTTGCGTTAAGGTCTGAGAGGTCTGATTCAACATGGTCTCGAGATCAACGTTTGTCCGGAGACCACCTCCTTCCTAATCCTTCACCCTTCGCAATCGCAGTGGAAAATTTGGAGGAGGTGAACCCAGATAAATGCTTTATAAGTTCTTTGAGAGACATTGTAGATTGATAGCGTGTTAGAAAGCTGAACCTTCAAGCTTTCTAAGGATGCCTATTATGATCCAATTCGCTAACAAACAAGCAAGAAGAGCCGGAACAACTGGGAACTGCGTTCATCTCCTTCAAATTTTCGATGGCGTTTTAAGGGTGAATGACTAATTTTAGGGATGTGGAATCGATTGGCATGTTCAGACCTTAACGCAACACCCTGAATATATGGGATATGTCCATAAGCCGGTTGACATACCTTAGCAATTGAGAAACCTATGCAAATGGTATAGTATTATTTTACGTGTTAGTGTGTGGCAATACTTGACAGAAAATTAATTAGTTAAATTCACTCAATAGATAGTAATTCATATGTCAAGATGCATAAGCCAGTTTGTCCATATCTACACATATAAATAAAATTGAAGTGTCTGTCTGCCTGTCTGTCCGAGCTAATCTTCGAAACGGCTCAACCAATTTCGATGAAACTTTCAAGAAAATGAAGAGGAGGTTGTCAGGAGTGACATAGGCTACTTTTTTTTGTGTCTGTTTGCTTGTCCGTGCTAATCTTCGAAACGGCTTGACAGATTTCGATGAAACTTTACAGAGAGAGGAGAAAATGTTGAGCAGTAATATGTTTATGGTGAGTCATGCAAAAAGTATTTATGCGATTGAGAAGAAATTCTATGGGCATGTTGGGCTTAACCTCTTGAGTGACATTTGACAAATTTGAAATCGGCAACGTCATATTTTTATTAAAGTTTAGCTTTTTTATAGGACTAGTTCTGCCCGGGCAACGCCAGGTACGGGTCAGCTAATAAACTGTATATTAAAATTTATTACACAAAGCACATAACATATGTAAATAAAACTTTTTCTATAAACGATTGCATTTGTGATTAATTTTAGGTTGTGTGCCAAAGCTTTTAATGAGTTCACCTAAGCTTCATGTTGAAGTATTTTTAGGTAATCTACTGAAATTTTTAGCTATAGTTCCCCTAACCTTCTTGTATGAAATTACCCAATGATTGTTCTAGGTAGCTAAAGTTTTAGTTGATTTTCTAAAATATTTCTCTCTAAGCTTTGCCTACATTTTTTAGTGTGTTTTCTTCTCAGCGTTAGAATTTTCATGGGAAGAAGGCAATAAGCTAGTTAAGCAATCAAATAAAAGCCCGGAGTGTATGCTATTGAATAATTTCTGAATTTTACCTATAAGGTTAATAATAACGAAGTTACAGTTAAAACATACCCAAAATGTTTTAAGTACAGTTGGTTCGAATTCTGTGATTCAGATCCAGTAATACCTAAAAGGTTTTTGAAGCATATCACATAAAGAATCTTGTGGTGTGAACCATAGCTCATCATATAAAAGCAAACAAATAAATACGTAGGGGATGGTGGGGCAAGACATGGTACTTAAGGTTTGAAGCTCAATAAAACGAAACCTTTTCATTAATTCTAATCAACTTTATTAAAATAATCATCTTTGGTAATCAGTCTTTGATAATTGAGCAATAATAGGAACACAACTTTCATTCTTTGTTAGAAAAAAAACAAAATCCAAAAAATCGCCTACTTCCCCGTCTTGCCCCATAGGTCTTTTTACAATCCAGGAAGTTCAGTAAGAATGAAGGTAGGCTCGTCAAATAGTAGAATAAACGAAAGTATTTTGAAATTGATGATGCTAAAACGAACTTGGATTAAACGCTCATGCTACTAAAAACGTATTTCTAAAATTCAGTATGTTCAGTATAAAGGTTGGTTTATCAAGAAGCAAAATAAACGAAACTGTTTTTGAACGTAAAACGCCTAAATATTACACCATATTCTCTAACTTTTAAACATCTCCGTGACATCGACGTAAAGACGCAGGCTTCTAAATCGGAGAGACGTTCTATTCCAACGGGAAACGACACTATACAAAACTATTAAAATAAGTTAATATAACACCGGCCTATTGTTATGTATTACCGTTTAAATGAGAAATTATTTAATAATTAATTGACAAGTTGAAAAAAAAAATATTGAAATACTATTTGACTTTATACCAACTGGATACTAATTTGAAACAAAATACTATATGTTGTTTCAATTTACCTTTTTAATTTATATGAACAATTAATTTATTCAGGAAATATTTTTTATAGTTTATTATTATCGTGAATATCCTGCCAAAAACATTTAGGAATGGATCTGCTATGATTCTGAGTATACTGCTAAAAGCATTTCATTATGAACCTGGCACTGTTCTGAACAACCTGATTTAAATAAATTTGTGATATTGAATCGAACCTGTTAACTACGAAAACGTGATTATGTAGGCTTTTCAAGTTCGATTCAGTATCATATTTAAAATGGATGTTAACGTAAGTTCGAACCCTGTTTTTATAATGCTCAACCTGCTGCATAGCGCGTTGAAAACATTTGTTTTGTTTCTCTAGATCAACAATTTTTTTAACATTGTAAAAGAATTTTTGTTTTAATTTAATAACTACTAAATAGATTTATTTTATATACATATTAGCTGGCCCGGCAGACCTTGTTCTGCCTTTTCTGGTGGGTGGCGCGATGAGTTTGATTTGTTTAAAGTTTTTCTATAAGAAAGTCTAGACAGAAGAGGTCGTTGCCGCGATTGGAGAATAGAGAAGGGGACCGAAAAATGGCCGCGCCAATGATCAAGCGCGTAGAAGTGCGGAAAATTGCAGATTATTTGAATTCGTAAATTCTGACAGTCGGATTGAAACTTGCGACCCCGAAAACCCCTACCTGTCAAGTTTGGTTGAAATCGCAGAAACTTTAAAATTTGCCAGTCCGAATTCGTAAATTCTGATAGTTGGTTTGAATTCAACGACCCCGAAAACCACTAAGCACCAAGTTTGGTGGAAATCGCATAAACTTTCAATTTTGGATCCCCATATCGACGAAAAATTCTTATATGTATGTTTTACCTATACATTATTTGTACACGGAGAACTGCCAATATCAAACAAATATCAACATCGCGTCGGGCATGATCTATTATGGGGCACCTACCAATACCCCGTCCAAATTAGCTGTCCTTTATTATGAATAATTTTTTAAATTCCTTTTTCGATGTAAAATTTGCTATTTCCATTCTTCGCAGCTTCTTGAAAGAAGGTGAAAAATTGGGCGATTTGATTTCTCTGATTATCATCAAGAGAACTAAAATTCAAGAGATCTTAAAATTAAGCACACAATTTTGATATTATGCTTTGTATCACAGCACAATGAAAATAAAATCAAAATAATGACACAAAAAACTAAATTTCAATGCCTGACAATGTTGGTATACTGTGATACTTATGGAACTTAAAAATGAATTACAACCCTTTTTCTATAAAAAATCTTTAAATTTGCAATAAAAAATATTGACGGTCACTTATCAAAATAAAAACTATCCTATCTTTTAAGTTGGACCAAACAATACACATTTACAAAATTTAATCGAAATCGGTTCAGCGGTTTCGGAGATTAGCGTAAACGCACATCGTGACACGAGATTTTTGTATATAAAGATTAGTAAAATTGTGATTATTTTCAGCGTTTATTCCTCTCTTACCTTATTGTTTCGAAGATCTGGAACTATTTATGTGAATGGAGGGTCGAATTAAGACTTCATAAAGATTAAAGCGATTTTCTTTTGTTTTCTATTTTTCTACATGTCCGTGTACGTTAAAGTCCTATAGCATTCTTAGGAAGATAAATTCGCACTAAATATATCTTACGAGTACTATCTATATAATCTTTAGATATAACCACTTAGAATAAGATGAAAGGGGCTTTTATGCGAGATATTTCTTTTAGGGCCAATTTTTCAATCGGCACTTATTCGTTCATTAATGCGGCAGTTAGGACTATTACTCGTCAGTTAATTTTGACAAATAGAGCGAAAAATAATTTTTCCTCACAGCCAAGTTGATTTTTTATCTGAAGAGTAAAGCTATTAGCCTATTGAAAAATCGGCTCTTAAAAGTGTTGAAAATCTTATTTTATGAATTGCTATTTGAGGCATAAATATGACGCAAGGAGGACGACTTTTGAAGACTTATTCTGTATTAAGTCCGATAGTGTCGTCCCGCAGAGAAAAATACTTGGAAATATCGGAAGGAATTTTCATTACGCAGCAATATTCAGGCAGAAGGCGTTAAATATTTTAGTAAAGTTCGATACGCTAAAAGGTCTAGCATAAAAGTTCGAGTACCGGAGAATGCCACGGTCCTATACCTGGAAGCTCGGAGTTTCCTGCATGCCGGAATGCACCGTCGAGCTATGACGGGATGTCTAGACACTCGCCCGCGCATATTCATCTCCAAGAAGCGGAACAGACGGGACGTGAATATCCTATCAAGAGCGAGCACCGCCAGCATTCCTTTTTATCTACACATGTCGCATGATTTATCTGCGAATATAAATTTCCACTTTTTGCTTAAATTCCTGAATTTTTCACATACCTCTAATTTCTGCGTCCTGGTGTCTTTCAGTTCAGCAGTGCGATAACAACGTACCTGGTTATTTTGATTCAGTTCCAACAGAGCACGACCGACTCCAAGTGATGGCAGAGCCAGGGAAATATGGGGAATACACCTGAAGAACGTCCAGGAAAACTATCAGAAGAACAAAGGCAATGGTGAATCAATATTTCCTTAATTTGTGACACGAATTGTATTTCCTCTGTTCTTTCCAACTAGCGTAACGAATAAACATTTCGAGCGAAATATGTTTTTCACTGGTTAAAATAAGCAAAAGCGGAGGATTTGCACTGAAGATACCTTACACAGGCTAAGAGGATTATAGCTGTCTAGGGAGACAGCTGCTTAAGTCCGCTCTTTTTTCTCTTGCCTGCCTCCTTTGGAAATCCAAGACGTGATCCTCGTTAATTTGATTTTAAGTCTCGCCGGATTTCAGGCAAGGATGAAGTGTTTTATATATTCGCAAATTGCGTTTTTCGCAGCAAACGATTCGGTGGAGCAAGGATTGAGCGCTCTAGAGACCTTAGCACAAGAAAATTAATTCCTGGACACGGTTGGAGGTAGGTCAGCGAACTGTTTGAGGGAATGTGGGTGTGGCTCCTTCTAGCTTTTAATGTTCTTACACACGTTGAATCTACTTAGTATCTAGGCACAATTTAAGATTTCAGCCAATTTTATTCATCTAGGCACAGTGGAAAAGAATCAGGGCAGAACGTTGGACTAGCGGAGGCAGACCTTCTGTCTGACGACTACAGGGATTACATTTGTATGGAACTCCTATCATTTCTCTTTAATGTTTTATTGGAATTACGCCCCAGCTGAGGAGTGTTTCATTAGACCAAATCCGACTTGCAGAAGTTCATTATTCATGAGACAATATAAATTAGGGTCTTAGTTGTGCCCACTCTACTCAGATACATTAAAGCTAAAATAAGAAATGGGTGGTGCCTCTTTAGTTGATTTCGTATCTCAAGTTAGAAACTCGTTATGGGACTCTTTGTATTGAAGTTATTGAATCATTCCAAATCCTACACTTGAAGTAAATTGATGGGTTTATTGAAAATGTTATTTTATTTTTTATAAAATTCCCATGACCTGAAAAAGATGAAGCAAGTCGTAAAAAAATAAAAGTTTAAAAATTAAAACCCGACTACGCAAGAGCTGAAAAGAAGTATAAAATATTATAGAGGAAGGTCAAACCCTGATTCAATAACAAAGGTCTTAAAAATAGTTGTAATCGAAGGCCTTCCTTTAGATTCGTAGATATTTTTGGCCTCCGACTATAACTAGTTTTAATCCAAGACCTTTGTTATTGAATCAGCGTTTTGGTCTTCTACTATAATATTTTATGCTTGTTTTCAGCTTGTAGTCGGCATTTAGTTTTTAAATTTTTGTTTTATTTACAAATTTTTAGTGGTAAGGAAATTATTCGATTAGTATTCTTAAGCATGTGCTGTTGGAATTTATTTATTTATTTTGATTACACATCATATTTTGATTGACATATCAATACTAAAAATTACTATACATAAATATATCTGTTGAATGTGCTTATGAAGACCTTTTATTTGATATCAAACGTGATACATTTATTTTAAATTTTTATTTTTAAAGAAGTTACGAAATTTATTTTTGAAATCTTCCATATTGGATTTAGTGAGACGTGATATATCCTTTGACACGTAGAGCATTAAGGCGTATCAAATGACACTTTATTTTCTAAAATATGACAAGAACATTAGGAGCTATGAGGGAAGAGATGAACATACCCACATATGGTACGTATACATGAGAAAAATAATTTGCTCTTTTAAGTAAATAAGGTTTTGAATTAAATAAATATGGTTTCGAGATGGTATCAGGTAATTATTTACTTAAACCAACACATCAAATCAATGGAAAAAATCTATTCATTTAACTGAAGTGTTTGTTATATTCGAAAAAAATAAAATATTTATGTAATTGTACAAAGTAGATATAAACGAAATGCACTTACTGGAAACTGCAATTTTTCTTTCAGTGCAGCATGATATTAATTTTAAGTTAATTTGAACGCGATTCAGTAATTAATATTATATTAAACTGTGAGGATATGCAGTCTTGTGGAAAATCGTATATTCTATAATTTGCATGCAAGATTTTTCAAAAATAAATGATCATATGATTTACGAGTATTAGTACTGACTTATCTCAAACTATAAGTGCGCTTTCAGCGGTTTGGGACTTGGGGAATAAGAGTTTAATTATACATACATGTATAATAAGCAGATTTTACTTATATTATTTATTTTAGATATACGTCATATCGTAATAACACCACAAACGACAGTCTCAACATTTGAGGTGCAATTTTCAAGTGCTAAAGTACAATAAGTTTCATGTAATTTTAAACTTAATTCTAAATTTCAGAAGTGGGGTTTGCGGTGGCAGCATGTCCATGAACATGTATGTTTATGTACATTTATGTATATGAATGGGATACGCATTTGCAAAGTGCAAAGTCTAAAAGTGGAATAGTTCAGTGACACTTCTGAAAATTGTTCAAAAAATTGTAAAAGCTAGAAAAATGTGAAATTCTATTCAAACCAAGTATATTGCGGTAAGGGTCTTGATCCTACGAAAGATTAATTAACTCAGCAAAATATTCAGTGGTGCACTAAAATTTCTGAAATGTTTCCCAGTGCTGTAATTGAAACCGCATCAACCTCCTGACAACGTTACTTCAGTTTACCCATCGTAATCTTCCAAAAGTCGGGAAGGTGTTTTCGGTTTACACAACCTTGGGAATCGAGCGGAGCACCGTAAATTAGTGGAGACAAAACGACAGTTTGGCGCCCCCATTTACCGCTGAGAAAGTTTTTGTGCGTTTCCAGCATCTAACATTCCTCTGAAAGATTTAGGAGGAATAATCCGGAAAGCCGGATAATAAGTGCTGGCGGAGAAATTAGTCGCAAGTTTAAGAGGGGCGTAATTAAAACGCTCCATTGAGAAGCAGTACGGTCGCAACTATGGCAACCACCTTAGATCTAAAGATCGGTATACATAACATAATTAAAAGCAGAAACAGCATCTCAGCGCGGAGGGAAGAAAAGGTTGACGAACTTCAAAGTTGGTACGATTTGATGCGCTCGTGAGTAGAGTTTATCGGAATTTATCCGTATCAGTGTCCCTCGAAGCTGAAATTAGCGGCCAGCTAGCAGCAAAATTTGAGAACGCTTTAAAACATTCCAAAAAATTACCTCGAATTGACTAGGTACGTCATACACTTTCCAAAAAATCCCTCTCAAAAGGCATCAACACTTCTTTCTATAATTTTCAACTCTTTTAGTGCTTTGAATATAGAGCATTAGTATACATTCCTAGAAAGGTCCTTAAAATTTTAAAAATTGTTAGTAGACTTAAATAATCATCTTCTTTCCAAAAAGAGTTACTTTGCGTGGAGTAAACACTTTTGCCACTTTTTTCAGCTTTTTAGTGTTATTAGAGGGGTGACCCGCGAATTCAATATATTAGAATAATATCTTAGAACACTTCTAAAATTATCAAATAATTTCCATAAACTAATTTAATCACGTTCTTTACAAAAACAATTATTTCAAGAGGGATCAACCCTCCGTCTATTTTATTTCGCCCGCCTTACATTTTTACCAAATATTGCATTATAATAATTATTCGGAACGCTCTTAAAAACAAAAAACTTTTTTTACAGATTGACTAAGCTTTGCACTTCACAAAAAAAATTGATTCGGGAGGCATCAACACTACACCAAACCACATTACACTGCAATAGTTATAATTTGAAAAAAATGGCGCTTTTAACAGCGTTCCGAATAATTCTTTTAGTGCAATATGTGTAAAAATGTAAAACGGGCGAAATAAAATAGACGCCGTGTTGCTCCCTCTCAAATAAGTTTTTTTGTGGAGTGCAAAGCTTAGTCAATTTGTAAAAAAAATTTTGTGTTTTTAGGAGCGTTCCGAATAATTATTTTAGTACAAGATACATATGTTAAAAAGTAAGATGGGTGAAATAAAATAGACGCAGTGTTGATACCTCTTGAATGAATTTTTTGTGTGAAGTGCAAAGTTTAGACAATTTGTAAAATAAGTTTTGCGCTTTTAGGAGCGTTTCGAATAATTATTTTAATGCAATATGTGTAAAAATGTAAGACGGGCGAAATAAAATAGAAGCAGTGTTGATTCCTCTCGAATCAATTTTTTTTTGTGAAGTACATACATATACTTATGCTCAATATTTAAAACTCTAAAAGGGTTAAAAAATATAGAAAGAACTGTTGATCCTTTTCAAGAGGTTTTTTTTGGAAAGTGTAGGACGTATGTAATTTGGGGTAATTTTTTGAATTTTTTTTAAAGCGTTCCCAATTTTAGTCGCTAATTTCAGCTTCGTTTCCTCGGGAACGGCTTGTTTAGGTAGGGGCTAAGCACCAACAAATCCAGAGTGGGAGGCTGGCCTCATCTCCACGTATGAGCAAAGAATATGTTTGCCGAAGCCAGTTTTATGCTGATGATAAAAAGAGTTAATTTTGTTTGCCGCGGGTAAACAACCAGATTAAATCGAGCTCAGCCTTTGTGGACAATTTTCTATGGCCGGCGCAATTTTAATTACGGTAATTTACAGGGATTTATGCTTCAATTACAGCGTTTCATCCTCTGCCAATTGATAATGTCTTTTACACCTTAATTAAGCACATTCTCTGATTCGAGCGGGGAGGTCTCCGATAATTTTCGAGCGGGAGGCTTTTCATGATTAAAGACCCGGCCTATGTCTGGCCGTAGGTGAAATGCTCCTAAAATTAACACAACGTCCACTGCCAGGAGACATTCCGGCGACCGTTACATTGATCGAAAGCGCTCAGATAAACGCCTCAGCAGATACGCTTCGATGACAGAAATTGATTTGGTTCGAGTATTTGTACAGCACACACTATTCACTTAGGGTGCTTGCCCAAACAATGAGAATTTATGATTTATGTTTAAACGTCTCCTTTGTTGTCACCTAAAGGATTTGTTACTATGCATTCATTGTGTTAAAGTGCTCTATATAATTTAATTTAACTACACTTTAAAAAATATGTGTAGTATTCCAGATTTATTACTATATGTATGTAGTAATTTTAAAATTTTTCAGTAAAACAACATACATATTTCGTCGAAAAAAGTTAGTAAAAATACATAAAGTTTTAAAAACGCAATTTAATAGTAGATTTGTATGATTTGCAATATTCAGTATTTTTCACAATCACTTTGTAAAAATACATACTACATCAAAATGGTAAAATTGAGTGCATAATAGGGTATTTTACTGGGTTTTGGAACCCATATCAGATTATTTAATGGTGGTTATTTAGTCCTCAAAAGGTGCTTATTTTTAATTTTTTTATGTACTTCCTAAAAAAATCGGAAAATAAAATACATTATTTAAATAAGCCATCAAAAGATCATTTGTGCAATATGGTGTCGCACTGGCTTGAGAGACGTCACATGCCAGTAAATAAACGACAACCCGAGCAAAAATGCATATTTAAGTTTTAAAGTAAGGCTGTCCAAAGGGCGTACAAGAGATAAACTTTAAACGTTTTGCTGGGGCGTACAAGGGCTGTTTGTGGTCGCCTTGTAGGACAAATGGACCTTACAAGATTTTGCCACGTCTTGGATATGTGGCCGAGTGGCCGTTATTCAGCCCCCGTTCAGCCACTGATTACACTGAACAACTTTTTTATGTTTATTTATGTAACAGAACAAGTAATAGGTAACTTCAATAGAATTTTTTCAGTAGATTACAAAACCGAAAATTAAAATTTTCTGTCACGCGTTGTGTTTGAGAAAAATAGGGTTAAAACCTAAAACAGTTCGTAGTTTGAGTACTTTTGAAGATTAAAAAAACATTAATGGAACGTGAAAAGAGTTCGCAACGTGGCTCAAATGAAAGCCTAAATCCTTATCTCGATGCATGAAATACCCCTTTTCATAGCTCTCGCTAAGCATATTAGGTAACTAATTTTTCGTGAGCGTTCGCTAGTTGCGATTATCATACACTATACCAATTGTATGAAGTAATCGATGAACGGAAAAAATTGAAATTCATAGAGTATTCCGGAAAGTCTCAAAGACTTCAGTATTTTTATATAATAGCTAAAGGTTCAAACTTTAATTTGACCCACATTTCAATCTCCAATAAAAATCCCTTATTTTGTAACGAATTTATAAAAATGTCGAAAATACGATATTTTATACTCTTCAAACCAATTTTTCTCCAAAAGTTGACGTGTTAGGACATTTTCGTTCATGAATTCGTAATCTACGGAAAAAGTCTTATAGAAATGATATATCACTTGTTCTGTGTCAAAATTTTGTTGACCAGTGTTATTTTTTCTCGGGAAGTCACACGTTGGCTAGCATTCTGCTGTTTATGTTAAATTTTAACCGTGATTTACGTAAGGTGCTAAGGATACCTACATTGCGGTTTTCACATTTCTAAGCTCAGGACCATAAAAATCGGGGCTATTTTAAAAGAAAACTCCGACCAACATTGCGTCTATTTGAGGGAGGTTTCCACTGCCTGCTTCTACCAAATTGCTAACGATGATGACAATAAGGAAATCGTAAAATATCTGAATATCACTAGAAAATAATAAATAACAGTTCCAAAATCGTAAGACACCAAGGAACATATTCGATCATATGACAAAAGGTAAAAAAATATTGTTCAGGGTTTTTTTTGATAAATTATCCATTATTTTTTAATCAAATTAGTGCAAGTCGCTTTTAAAACCCATAATCTATGCGGATGACAATAATTAGTACATTATTTTTCACACCGTCAAATAGCCTATTGTAGTAAAATTTGATGCTGATAATTCCATAAGGAATTTATCAATGTATTCTTCTTCCATATAATTACAACGAATTGAAAAATTTAAGTTACATATGTTAGGAAGTGCCATTTTGTAATATTGCAACAATGAACGATGTGACTCACTTTTATATTGCATACAGTTGGCAACATTCATCGTACGAAATTTACTAAGCATTTCTAATTTAACTGATATCTAAGTATAAGGGAAAGATTGCACTTATTGTTATAGCATTACCCGAGTAAAAATTATCCAGATCTGCACGTAGTCCATAGCGGGTTTGTACGTTCGAAATTATTCCGCATGACGTCTATACTACCCGAGTAAAAATTATCCAAATCTACACGTAGTCCATAGCGGGTTTGTACGTTCGAAATTATTGTAAACGGTATCCGCAGACGTCTATACTAGGTTCGCATGATTTTTAATCCCTTGGAAGGGAAAGAAGCTGTTTTAAACCGGTGCGTGCTGTACCTAGTGCGGACTTGTGGCGAAAAATGAATGAGTTTATGGTCGATTCAAAATAATTTTAGAATATTATGTTAGGTACTGTGGGGCAACACACAAACATTACTTGTAAAAATTACAGTTCTCACCGGGTAGAATGTACGCGTGCTGGTACGAAAGGATCGTTTATTATTTTGCCTGTTGCCGAAGAAAATTTTATGGCGGGTTTTTTCCAAAATCTGTCTGGCGCCGATGGTAAAGATCTCCCTTTTGCTTCCTGCTAAATTTTGAACTATTTTACTTAGTTTCATTTGAAACGTCATCGAAGTTAGTGCGTCTTTAATTTTTGTGTGATATCCTCGAAAATTCTGCAAAAAATCGCTTATTTTTATTCAAACATCGGCAAGTGTCCTCGCCTAACTTTTAGAGAATTAAATTCTGCACAAAATTGATCATAACCATTTTGCCCGTAACTGCGATATTTTTTGATTTATTTGCGAAATAAAAATAGTGAAATTTGACAGTTTTATTTCATAAATAACTCAAAAATGATCAATCGGATGTCAAAATATATCGGAGCATTTCTATAGAAAATTTTACCCTCTACAATATTACGCAAACAGTTTTACGATATCTGTTACAGTTAACAAGTACGTTGCAAAAACCTTAAATACCATCATGTGATCAGTTTTGCGAGTTACTGTATTTCAATTTCAATTTATTACCAGTTACATTGTCTACTTATATTAAGTTATTTTTGAATAAAAAATATATTTCCCAATATTTAATTCTCGTTTTATTTAATTGATTATTTAGTTTATTAATTAACTATTTTATTAAAAATAATTTTAATAATTGCGTATGTAGTAGACCTATTGGGGATGCGTACGTATGTCCGTAGGCAGTAAACAACCCAAATCCTGGAACTGCTATGAACGCATATATACCTGTATGGCAGGCTTAAAAACCTTAATTCTGGAACTGTTGTGAACGCGTGCATCCCAGCGTGGCAGACGTATTTTTCCGCTATGCAGCCCCGATGTGGATGCGTGTAAACTTTTAAAAATTTAGGAGTGCCAGACGTAGTGCAGATGTGTTCAAATCTCAGATTATTTTTACTCGGGTACTGCGTCATTCAAAAAGTGAATTGTTGAGTGCTTGGAAATTAAATTTAAGAGAGCTAGTTATATTAGGTACATATTATTTTTAGGATGAATGTTAATTTTCTTCATTAAAGCTACAACTTTACAGGATAATATATCAGTAAAATAATAGTCCGTAACAGGGGATATGAAAATATAATTCTCTATTTATTTGTATATGGAAGGTGAAAGGTTCTTCTATAACTTAATATTGAACTGTTAGTGTTTAGTTTTGTTTAAGACCTGTAGCTTCACTTAAAAATATTTAAATGAATCTCAATATGTATGAAATATATTCCGAGCTGCTACTTTTGTGCACGAATAATTTCATCTATGTTTCCTAAGAAATAGTAATTTTGCTTTATATAGGAGTAATATTATTTTATAATGCAAAAAATTAAATCTACATTCCGTACTTTAAATTTATCCTTTAACGCGCACGTCCATGAAAAGTTGTATCTTAATATGCTCAGAAGAGCTATAGTATAGTGGAATTTTATGTACCTAGATAAAGATTTAAGCTTTCATTTGAGACATGTAATGAGCTCCTTCGCGTTCCGTTATTTTTTTTTACCAATTTTCATACATGTCCAAAATACAATTTCTTTATTTTTAACCCTATTTTTCTCAAAAACGTGATATGATAGAAATAATAAAATTTTCACGTAAGTGTTGAATTACCATAAAAGATATCAAAAAATATATGTCATATTAACTTTTAACTTTTATGTATAGGTTTCGGTGTCATCATTTGGTCGATCCACTGAATATTTAGACTTTCAAAAATGTAATTTACATTGAAAAATCCTTAAATTTATATTCAGTTTTATGTATATTTTCGGTTTTCAACAAAATAATTCTTTAATTTTTTGTCCAACGCTAAAAAATAAAATAAAATTAATGTGTGCAGAGAAGTTTTTGCAAGAGCATTAAAATTATCGACGGATATGTTGGAAATAACACACATATGTACATATATATGGGTAGTATTTTTGGATCGACGTAGAATCAGGGGACTCACGAAACAAATTCAAGCATTATGCAAAAACAATGACGAATTTAGTGAAACGAAATATCTGTTCAACATTTGGGAATATCTAATTGTTTTTTGTCTCATTAAATATGTAGGTATTAAAAATAAAAAATAAGGATAAAAAATATAAAATAGTAAATTCATAATTATTGATTCAGAAATTACTGCAGGCGACTGACATTTTGACTAACACAACATGTGTGTTCAGAAATGATACTTACCTTTCAATTAGTAATAGACATAATTTCAATGATTGTATTTTGAAATGTATAGTTAATCGGAGGTGACATCAAATTAACAAATTATTGTGAAACCAACCATATGTCTGCATATATGGTTTACGAAAACTCTGCTTCTAAATCGAAGTTCAGGAAGTTGAGAATAAAGCAAATTATATTTTTAGTATTTTTGTTTAATCTTGTTTCTTTTAATTGTCTTCACTTTTTTATTATATAATGTTTCCATCTGTAGGGACTTTCACTGCCTTTTTGTATCCCATTCTTTTGTATGTATTATATTTATAAGTCAATAGTCTTCATAACAAATAAATAAATAAAATAAAAAGATAAATAAATGCTGTAGTCTGTTTATTCTTACAATGCATAGTAGGTGTATTTAGAAAGTATTTTTGTCTGTTTTGTACATGCAGCGAGTACGTTGTTTTTCAGTATTATTACTTTAATCTTTACTAGTGCCCACGGAAGTGCAATAACATTATTGAATAATTTTTTTACATCATCTGATAAATCCAAATCAAAGTTATTTCATAGATGAAAAAAATTCCCTTAATGAAAAACAAATAGCAATATCACATATTTATCCATCGAATCTTATAGTGAAATATTTACAGAATTATATCACTAAATATCACTAAAATTCTGAGCTACATTTTGTATCTGTTCGCTCTGGGTTTTTTTTTAGCATTGTCCTTTATAAATTTTAATATGATATATTTTTAAAAGATTTGTCTTTAAACAAATTTAATTCAATAGATAACATAATAATTTTGTTTTTATCGTACATGCTTCCCATATTCCGTAGGAAGCTAAAAGCTGGAATGTTACCTGAACCATAATCAATTTAGATAATTAATTATAATATTGTATGCTTTACTTTATATAGTAAATATAAATTCTAATATAAAACCAATACAAGGACACGATGCCTCACGATTTCATAGTCAAAATGAATTTATCGAACATTCTTTTCTATTTCAGAATTAGGTAAGGCAATGCACGGTGCACTGAATGAATACCTTTCATAGCATGATGTACTTAACACGAGTAAGAAATAAAGAACAAATTTTTTTGTACACTGTTTAGTGCAACATTTTAAGATTATGTTATAGTTTAAATAAAGTAGTTATATGCGTTATAAGACGGCCATCTTTCGGTAGTAAAAACTTTCTATCACAGTTCAAAATTCTGTGAATTCTGAAAAATTTAATACAAATTAGTTTAATAGGTTTTATCAACAAGACTCTAAGCCTTGAGATCACGTAATTAGCGCTGAAGAACTAAAAATATGAAGCAATGCCCCCTGACCTCATTACAGAAAATATGTGAAAATACGGGTCAAAGCACACCGACAAACAAGTTAGTTCTTGAAAGCCGAAAAGTGCTTCAAATGTACATTTATTCTGGTGTTTCCCTGTCAGTGCTCCGCGAAAGTGTTTACTTAACCACATCAGCAGAGGAGCAGTGTGCTCTACTCAGGATCTACTGCCTTCCCCTGTAGCTGAAGCAGGTTCAAAGAATCTTTTTTTCGTCAACGAGAATCCCTCCAGAGGATGCAAAGGACACTTTTTCTTGACGAACTGAATCCACGTGGATTATGGAACTTTCAGTTTATCTGGATAATTTTGCCAAAGTTTAGAGAACCCATCTCCAATAACTTTGCAATTCCGGCCTCCCTTATGATATCCTTCTCTTCCAAGTTAGTTGCACTTTCCAAAAACTTGACATTCTTTCTGGTCCAGGTGCACAAGAAGAATAGCTGCCTCCGACAAGGTGCTGGAATATCAGAAGGAGCAGGCAACGTCGTCATCGTCGTCGTTTCGGCGCTACAGTTTGCTCAAACAACGACTTGGAAGCGAAGTGCATTTGCCTAGCGAATCCCATCCATAGTGGCGTACTCACAATATCTCAAATTCTTTGCATTGCAAATTTTCAGATTATTATGGTAGATGAGCAGTACCTGAGGTTTCCGAAAGTTACCGCAGTCACCGCCCATTGCCGAAAAGGGGGAGTGAAAACCTACGTTGGATAATTTCGTTTTCAGTTTTTTCTATTGAAGATGATATTTCTGTTCGTTGGAAGCATATATCATGATTTTGGGATATATAGCAAACAGAACTAAAACGAAAATTATAAATGACTTCGGAAATCGTCTTTGCAAGCGTATGTCTAACATGACTATCAACTGACACAAAACAAAGATAGCTCTGCAGTGAATACTAAAACGTGGTTCTCCCCACGAGGATTCACCATCAATTTTTAAGATATTTGATAGCTCTGCATGGGAACCATGGCTGTAATTAAATTCCACTACAGTCTATGATTTCCAAGGAACGACCCAAGCTTAGTCTTATTCAAAATAAATAACGAAATGTTCTCAGTAAGATAATCCCAGGAAAACAGGCAAGACTGTTGTTAATTTGGATAAATTCCATTCCTGATTCAATATTGGAAATTGAAGTCGCTAGAGAGGTAAAATATGCAATAAAGGTAAACAATTCAATCGTAATAGCTAAAGTGCTTAATAATGAAATTGCTTATTATAATAAAATGTTTTACTATATGTAAAGTATACAGCATGTACTTCTAAAATGTATGTACATATTATACATATATTCAGTAGAATGTATGCACATACATACATACATATATTTAAAAAAGGCTATTGAAGTGTAAAATATAAAATAATGTCGATTATTCATTTTTATTGAGCTTTAAATGATTACAGAAAAGCTTTTATATATATATAAAATTTTAATTTCAATATTAACATCATTTCTCATGGGGTCAAATGGACTATTGATGAAAACCATGGCACCTTCATGATAAGTTCACCAAAAGTTATCCAACTTTTAAAAATAAAAAATAATCTTGTGAAATAATGTAGGTAGCAGTTAAATAGTCTAATGAAGGATTTTTATTTATTGTTTTTTCAAAAATAAAAAATTACGATGTTTCAAACTCTAGTATGCAATTTTTGAATAACAAATTTATGTTTAATTATTTATAAAAAACTGTTCAACTAAATAATTAAAAAACATCTTTCGTCAGTTTACAGAGAAAACAATTATCGAGATTTGAGAAATAAAGTTAAATAATATTGAAAAATGACTGAGGAGTGTGTAACCCCTTAATTTAACATGTTGTGCGTTAGTTGAAAATCGAAATAGTCAATTGTTATACATATTAATAGTTATTAAATTCAGCAACGTTTTTCTTTCTGTGTAGACCAAAATTTACAGATGTTTTATTGTAAGAAAAATTTTGTGTCAAAAATTAGTTGTAAATTTTACACAATAATGGAAATTTCCTGAAACATAGACTAATATGACAAAAATTAATTTTAATCGTAGAGTCGATATACATACAATAGATCAATCTTGAGATCTTTCAACATGAAATGTTAAAAATGTAAACAGTAGAAAAATATTTTTTTTTTTAGTGTGCTGTTGTACCAATATGTAAATGAGTAAATCTTACTTAAGAAAAATTAAGATACTTTTTGAAGTTCATCATTATTTTAGCGGCATTAATCAAATTTTTCCATCTTAAATTATATACATACGCAAATACACATGCATATGCAAATACACATGCATATGTAACTGCCGTATGGTTTATTATTTTTAAGATAATCGGGTGAGTATATATATTATTAACTAGCTTTTTTCCTGTGGCTTCGACCCCGTCTAATAGCTTTTATTCATAACTGATTAAATATTTATAATTAATACCCTGTTTTACGCTTTACGGGGTAAATTTCACCAATTGGTGAAATACGTGTTTCATTGTTTGTTTAGTAGAATATTTTTACAATATTTCAGGTTATAAAGAATCGTTTAAAAATATTTTCCCATACCAACTTTTGCACTCTCTTTTGCATGCCACTTTAGGTGTTGAATTTCGAAAAATGCTTTCTAAGTCGATACCTATGACATAAAATGCAGCTACTGCCCAAATTTTTTAGTTCTAGTTTAAATATTGATGAACGACGAAATGTATTTTTATATAATACAATATATAATATATATATAATATACCTACAATATATAGTATATATATAATATATGTAATTAAGTGAGGGTTTACTTAGTTTAAATTTTTAATAATTCAGGTTTCCTCAATAACTGAATAAGTTGTTATTTATTTATACCAGAACATGTACACTAAGAAAAATAGCAATGGTTAAATCTACAAGTTAGGCTTTGTCAAATATTTAGCTCAAAATCTTGTTTGTTTGAATCGAAATTATATTAGCGCAACTTAAATACTTTGTTATTTCTACCATAGTCGATTTTCCCCATGTTTACTACAACCGAACTGATTTTGTTATTTTGTCCAAGTTTTTTTGCTTAGAAATAATATAATACTTGGTTAATTCTACTTAAGGTACCACAACTTTACTTAAAACTTGGTTAAATATCCGTATGATACATTTAAACAAAGGAACTTGTTTAATATAACCCTTAAAACTTGGTTAAATATTACGAATTTTTTTTATTCAACTAAGTTACTTGGTTAATTGTACCTACGTTATAGTAACCAAGCCTCGGTTGATTTAATGCTTTGTTTAGTAAAATTGTAGCTGTTTACTGTTTCATTTTAAGAGCAGCAGTGTACCAGTGCGAACAGTAGCGAGTAAAACTACTTATGTTAAGTAAATATTTTCTATAAAAAACAGTTGTTCTAATTATGTTTTCTAATTTCTATAAAGTGGGCGGTCAGAATTCAGTTTAATTTTTAAGTTTTGGAGACCTTTATTTTTTTGTAATTTTTACGCCGATTTTGTTAATAAAGTGACACCCCCCTTTTTTTGTTTTTCCACTTTTCCACGAAATGTAATGTAATTAATTTGACGTATATTTCTTATATGATTATATATATAATAAAACGAATTATTTCGATTATACCTATACACGTTTTTAAAATGCTTTTTCCTAAACAAATATAAAATGTAAGATAATTTTTCCCTTCTACCATATTAATATATCGGTGCTGTTATGTGAAAACCTCGTATGCCCATTTTTTATCGAATGATGTATTCAAATTTTTGTCTCATTTTTATTATTATTTTGTTTTTAATCGTTTCTTGGAAATTTTTGTTTTTTGTACATACGAGGTTCACATAACGTTATTATAGTCTTTTGTAAAGTAAATATTGGAATAAAACCTATAAAATGATAATAGTAAGCTGAGTGTTGAGTGCTATGGAATATCTCAAATATTACTTAATTGTTAGCTGTGCTTCTTTAACCTATCCAGCTCAGGCTCTGGATCATGGAAATGTTGTATTGAATTGGAGTGACTACTTATAGCTATGGTTTTAGGTTTACAGCAAACCCATCAAATTGTCATCATTCGCATGCATAATTTTATTAAATTTGAACCTGAAAAACACCGTTTCAGGTCTTGAAGGTTTGCATTAGTACAACTGAGTAATTTAAAATCATAGCTATAAGAGGCGCTTTTAAATTCCAGTTCATTACCATGCTCTATAGCTCGATCCTGGGCCGGATAATTTTAGAAAACACAACTAGAATGAATATTGAAAAAAAAAAAAAACAGGAATTCGGGGTTAAATCCAAACATGCACAACAAAACATCAACCCTGGGCTTGTTCAAAGATATAAAATCAACTGTGTCTATCGTTTGATTTTTAGAAAGCTTAGTTAAACTAATGATTTGGTCAAAGGAATAAAGATTTGATAAAGCACTATGCGAATTTGATCAAAAATTTTAGTTAATTGTTTGTTAAATTAACCATGTTCTCTGCAAATTCCACACCTCAAACTTTGTAAAAAGAACTGAGCTTAGGTTAAAAATATGACTTTCCTCTTAAACAAATTTAAATTTCATTTAACCAAATATTTTGGTTGCTATAAAAGTCAAACAAAACATTGACTCTCTAAACTGTGTGCTTTGTTAAGGAAAAATTAACAAAGGCCATTACGTTGTTGTAACCAGAAACGCTGTAAGCTGAAAACGAGCTAAGTGTTTGGTTGCAGTAATCTCAGTTTTAAATTACATATTTTTACGAGTGTTTTTTTCTCAGTGTAGATTTAGAAAATTGCATTATTATTTTAAGAAAGCCCTAGAAGTTTATTTTTGATTAAGGGTTGAAATTTTTTTAAACTTTATAACTAATGAGAGTTAATAAACTCAACTAAACTCTCAACTGGAATTTATTTCTTCTTAAGTTAAAGTTATAAGCAAATTAATATAGTTTTCACTGAAAGAACTTGGCATTACAATTATGTCAATTTGAACAAATTTTTTAAAATAACTCCAAGAACCGAATTTTTAAGGTGAAACAAGCAAACGCATATGTAAATGCTTGATATGTGATACACGGTTTTACACGCAAAGAGGAAATTATGGAAATGATGGAGTTTGTGGTCTCCTGCTAGATGTTAATGAAACGTTTGAAAATATTCATTTCTGGTCAAAAGAAATATGTAGAACCAATTTATCGGTTGCTTATACTTAAGCAAAATTGAGCAATGTAATGCTACCCTGGGCCGAAGAAAATTTGCCTGTAGTTTGAAAGTTTCAACAGGACAACGGCCCCAAACATACGGCTCGTCTCATAAAATAATGTTTCTTCAAGCCCAGACCTAAACCTAATAGTACATCTATGAGTAATTTAAAAAAAGCTGTTGGAGAAAAATATTATAAATTTGAAGGATTTGTATGCTGAAGTTTGAACAGCATGGGCGGCTATACCTGTCAAGTGATGTCGTCGACATATCACGTTTATGAAAACCCGCTGTGAAGAAGTATTGCGTTACAGAAGCTTCGCATGTCAATTGTGCACTTTTGTTTTGAAAAAAGTTATTTTTTATGTTATGCTTTAATTAGTAATCATAAGTTCCTTTTATTTTAAGTTTATTTAAGTAAAATATACAAACTGAATGGCTTCGGAAACATTTTTAAGTAATAAATTAAATGAATTTTAATGTTTTTGTTTTTATAAAAGTGTATATTGTTTTGCTGTATGCTACTAAAAAACTATTTTAGTTAAATGTAAGCTTATTTTGATTTATGATACTCGTAGAAGTAAAAACTTTTCAATGGAATTTACAGCTTATGCAAAAACATGATATTTAATTAAAAGTGCGCCCGAAAAAAAGGATTATCGCAAATTTCCCACTAATCAAATCAATTCATCCGTAATTGAGTGGAAAGTGAAAGGCAACCACCATGCGTCATCCCAGTCCTCTAGGGCAGTTATGAAAGCACCAAAATGGAAATCCCCATTAAATGAAAGAATGATTTTATTGGAAGGGTAAATAGTAAGCCCTTCGACATTCGTTTTGTTTATTTTTTTCCCATTTTTTTTTTTCGTTTGTTGGTTAAATACCAGCCAGTTCAGGCGGGTAGATTGCAAACACCAGTGCCGGCGAAATCCAAACAGGGCAAGGGTGCACATATTTCGACGGCGGAGTGTCATGAATATCGTCTCGGAATTGATTCTGACTCTTTTATTAACCCGATGATTCGTCCAATATGAACAATAGCCGCCTAGACAGCGATGACAACGACCAGCTAAAACTTTCATATTCGTCTGCGTGAGCAATCGATATTTGGATGGGAGCCGAATAAAAACCCATCACCGGAATGGCTGGCTGGGAAAAACAAATATTCCTGTTCTTAGTCCAGGAGTCCTGGGTGCAAACAGAAAAACAGGACTCCACGGAAGGGAACACATCCCCGTAAATCTGTCCACAAAGATCTGGTCAGCAGGCGGTGGCTAGCCGAATCTTAAAAAATTTACAGAGGCAATCTGTGCGGCTGCGGAGGGCTGTTTCGGGTATCTTTTGGATATCAGTTCGGTATGTTCCGATGATGACCTGAACTTTTCGAGTGGCCTCCGGGGAGAATCCACAGGGCTTCTCTGTCGCTTTGTTTCGAGGGCTGTACAGCCTAATTGATGTAATGAAAGTAATTGGAGTGGCTTAATTGGGCCAAAAGTGTCACTTAAGTCGATTACCATTTTAAGCTTTCTGCCGACTGGCAGATTGCGTTTATTAGGAGAAAACACAAGTATTTCATCTAATTTCGGGGAGCCCCAAACCGAACCGGGGTGGGACTTTCCTGGCGACGGAGAGGACCCAAATAAACAATTTACGGAAACTCCATTAGGCAAGTACGGTGTATGCCGGACAAGTTTATCCTTAGAACCAATTTGCATTTGAAATTCTAGAGTGTGTCCAACGCCAGCAGCGGATATGTCCACATTAATCTTGCACAACTATGAGCTGGCTGGGAGAGGAGTTAAATTACTTGTGATGTCGTAGAGTAAACGACATTGATTGACTGCGCCTATAATCCCCCAGCAAAGGAAATCCGGAAATAAGTGAGTTTAATTCCTCAGGGAACCTCGGACTTTATCTGTGAGTCCCAAAATGCAATCACTACAATTTTTCAATTAATATTCTTTAAGAGGAACTCAAAATTAAAATTGAAATCAGTCTGCTTTCAATTTATCAAATAGCGAAAATTATTTAATTACCTTTAAAATCGTAATATTGTTATATTGCGCATTAAAGCAACTCTTTTATTTCATAGCAGCAGGCGTATACCTAATTTCTTAATATCCAAAATTCAAGCCGAATTTTTATATTATCATACATTTTATAATTAAGGAAATAAAATAAATAAAAGCTACGAGTATTTACAAAAATCAAGCCTTCTCCGTGACAATGCATGAACACTGCCGTGACCAGGATTCGAACCTGGGTTACTACGGCCACAACGTAGGGTCCTAACCACTAGACGATCACGGCTACTGGAGGTGTGAGTGGACCAGTTTTAATTCGCTTAGTCACCAGGTTTTACGAAATTCAAGTAGGTCGGTCCGGTTTCGGGCTGTTTACAACTTGTTTTTACATCGATTTGCAATTCTCTTTTAGTTCCGAACGCACTGTGTGAGTGAAGAGAGATTTTCTTAATTGGAATTTTTCTGGTACTGTGACTCTGAGAGAAATTTAATCGGCATTTTTAAACAAAATAAATAATTAGCCAACAATCCATCTGTAATTGAAATAATGTGATTTATTCTGCTAATGTTAGCCACTGGCTATACAGTGGCTATTTTCGCTTAGCCAGATTGATTGTCACTTTTATCCGATTTCGTATTCCATTAATGAAAGTGACTATTAAAATTTCAACTAATTGGTCATCGCTACTTTCATCAGTATTTACAAACTGAACTGTAAGTATCTTATCAAATATACTATCGTTTGATGGAAGCTGGGATAAGTGTACATCATCAATAATAATATCAGCATAAAACGGATTTAGTTTTAAGAAAATTATAATTTTGTCTCGTCTAGCATGAAAATTGCGATGACCACTGTAGTGGCCTAACAACTAGTAAGCCTAATTAAGTTGGTGTACAGGGTAAACTGCGCACAATCTCAATTATATTCTGTCCAATATTAATTATATTACCTTTATATGCGTATTGATCTTATTCTATATGTATACATACACGCATGACCGATTGCACTTTCCCAATTAAAAGTTTTTCTACGTAAAAGTAAGATTTTTTAGCTCATTCGGAATAATACGTGGATTCATTTTATTGACCGTGGTAAATTTAACTGGGTTTCGTTTACATTGTGGACATAAGTCAGAAGATATTGTTAGCATAAATACTCCAAAATGATTTAAACATTCGTAAAAATTCAATTTTTTTAATTCCTCTTCAAATTCAAGCTGAAGATCAATGAAATCAGAATTATTCGAGTTGGGCACATCATAATTTAAAGGGGATTCCATCATATGTTCTTCATTTACCTGAGGGAAATTTTCAACCGATTCGTCAATAACTAAATCTTTTTCACGACAACGTCTAGAGTATCTCTGCATATATGGTAAGTCTGAAGACTTATGGCTGATCTTCTTTTAGGAGGCATTTCAAATTACATATTTGGGAAAAAATATTCAAAAAATGCGGAAGTTGCTATTATAATTGCAATGCTTTCTTACTATGTGCAGAGACAACGAACATTTTGCGAAAAACTGACACCGGCCTGTCACAGACATAACTGCCGCGCATTTTTTTCGAATTCTATGACGTAGATAATTATGATTAGTCAAATGGTGGCACGAAAGCAGGAAAGAGGGCTTCGCCCAATAAGTGGCTGTTATAGTCACTCCAGCATTGGTGACGTAGCTACTATCAAAACGCTATTGCTAAGAATAGTTACTAGTTTTTAAGTCGAGTCTATGTCTTTTAATTATCCGTTACGTGCCGTGCCGTGAAGGTGTAATTTTGATTTAAAAACTAGTACAAGATTTCGAATGAGCCCTTATTCATTAAAATCCGCACATTTTTCGCGGTAATACAGCAATTTAAAAATCATCCCTTGACATACATTGAGTTTAGGGTCTCCTCACGGATTTGAATGAAATTTTGTAGGAATGTCTATTTAATTATGCTTAGGGACACATATACAAAAAAAAAATTTTCGGTCACTTATATTTACTAAGATATTTAACTTTAAAATACTGAAAATGATAGTTTTCCGTCGCAATTTCTCCATGCTTCAAAAACCTTAAATTAAATATGTATGTTACCTCCGGATTTCTCTAAAATATTTTATACGACTGCTGAAAATAAGGAACATTTTACTTTACTTCGATTTATCATTTTATAAGATGTAGATAAGTCAAAAAGATATTTACCTTTACTTCTTTAATTTCAAAGATTCTTGAACACATTGGAAAGGTGAAATTGTCTTAATTTAAAGTATTTATAGAATTTGCAACGAAATTTTCTGGGAATTGGATTCGTGGCGGACAAAATGTCAATTTTCAAAGTTTCAAAGTTAAATATCTCGGGAAGTACAAGTCACCGACAAATTTCGCTTTTGACTGCAAATGAACACGCCTGTAAAGTATCATCAAAATCCGTGAAGAGACTTCAAACTCAATCTGTTTCAGATCTCGATTTTTGGAGCTCTTTGGAATTTCTCCTGGGATTAAACTAAACATCAATAGACATTTAAATTTTTTAAATTATATTATAATTAGATATCTATTCACATTAGTTAGAAAAAAAATTAAAATTAATGTGGGGAATCATGATATCTTCTTCATTAATTCTTTTAAATTAAATCCCTCAATATATTTAGCGGCATAATACACATTTATGACATATTTAATTTAATTTTATTTTTTTTTATAATAATTTATAAAACAAACATAATGTTTAAACAAAAAACAAAATCAGCTAGCTGATTTCAATTCAAAGTCGCAGCTTCCTACTTTTTTCTTTTTTAATAAAAAGTTACTAGATATAAAAAATAATACAATATTCCAAGTTGGACGCCCACAGAAAATCATAAAAAAATAGCAAAAACCTTCCAAATATTCAATTTCATCATTAGTTTGTGAAAACTTTTTAAAGCTCTGATAGCTACAGTGGCTATAGTACACAATTTCCACTGATCAATAGTCACTGGGTTTAGAGAATACGATGTTTTAGTCAAGTGGTTTTCACAGTGGCTATGATTTTCAGCCACTGATTTATAGCCACTCCATTAGTGGCTATTTCTGAAATTAGTAGAATAGGGCCCAATATATGTTTTTATTGACAATAACAACCTATCCTTTGTCAAAATCAATAATTTATATTTATATTTCTTCTTAATTCAATAGAATTGTTATTGCACTTTATGCTTCCTGTTTACTGGGGAATAAAATTCGTTAAGTTGAGTTACGTTGGCCGGTTGAATTATATATAACTTTTAAATCAATCAATAAAAATTAATTTTATTTCATATTCTTTGAGATAATTATTAAAATTGGATAAGGCGCTTTAAAAAGGAATGTTTTTAAAATTATATTATACTAGCTGAGTATCCCGGTTTCACCCGGTGTATCAAAAATACTAATTAGTTAAATACTTCTGAAATGTTGGTACTACAGCCAGATGAGGAAGTTTAGAAGTATTACTAAAATCTGTAAATGTGGTATAGAACCGTCCAAAACTCATTTTGCTACCACTATCTATATCAGAAGGGCTAATAACCTATTCTGTACTTATATGTTTTCATTCTTAGGTGTTAAATAAATAAATAAAGGTATTATTTTTTTTTACTATTTCACCGCTACTGACTTAAATTCGTAGAATTCCAAAAATTGTTGTCGTCATATTGGTTCCGCTATTTTGAATTTCCTAATTTTGATAGCTGATTCGAAATTAGTGCCCTCAAAACACCCATAATACTAATTTTCAATTGAATTTATTGAAGTTCAAAAATGTTTCGTCGCCATATTGGATCCGCCATCTTGATTTCCAATTTTCGAACGGAGATTCGCTATCAGGACCTCCAAAAACCCCAGATACCAATTTTCACGGCAATCCCTTGAAATTTACAATCTTGGGCCGCCATCTTGGGTCCGTCATTTTGAAACCCGTGAATAAATATTACCCTATATGTTAAGTCAGGATATGTAGTGTCTTCACTCAAAAAATGAAAATAATCGGACGCAGCGTTTAGGCGTGATTGAGCAATATATATTGGGTCCGCCATTTTGAATTTTCAAATTTTGATAGTAGATTCGAAATTAGTGGCCGCAAAATACCCGTAGTACTAATATTGAATTGAATTCTTTGGATTTCGAAAATTTTGGACGCCCCAATGGATCCGCCATTTTGAATTTCCAAATTTCGAGCACAGATTCGCAATCAGGACCTCCAAAAACCCCCAAATACCAATTTTCATGGTAATCCCTTGAAATTTACAATTTTTGGCCGCCATCTTGGGTCCGCCATTTTGAAATCCGTGAATAAAAAGTAGCCTATGTGTTAAGTTGGGATATGCAGTGCCTTCACTCAAGACATGAAAATGATTGGACAAAGTGTTAAGGCGTGACTAAGCAACAAACATATAGGGTCCGCCATTTTGAATTTCCAAATTTTGATAGCAGATTCAAAATTAGTGGTTTAAAAATACCCATAATACTAATTTTCAATTAAATTCGTTGAAGTTCGAACATTTTTGGTGGCCATATTGGATCCGCCATTTTGAATTTCCAAATTTTCGGAATCAGGACCTCCAAAAAACCCCAAATACCAATTTTCATGGCAATCCCTTGAAATTTACAATTTTTGGCCGCCATCTTGGGTCCGCCATTTTGAAACTCATGAATAAAAAGTAGTCGATATATTAGGCCGGGATACGTAGTATCTTCACTCAAAAAATGAAAATAATCCGACCCAGCGTTTAGACGTGATTGAGCAACAAACAAACAAACACACAAACAAACTTTCGATTTTATATATACATATATAGGGATTATTATTATTATAGCAATTATATAGGAGGCCAAGTGATCCGAATATTGTACTTTTATGAAGTAAAAAGTAAAGTATTTACAACAATAGAGTAAGTAGCAACCAAATTTATACGTCTAATGCCAAGCCTACCAAAGTTATTAAAATACAAATATTTACAACATATTCAAATTCTAAACAAATTGAGCAAATAAATAAGCTTATCTAATACGTCGACAAACCGATGAGCTTCATATGTAGGTACGTTTATTAAAATTTAGATATGTAAATATAGTAAATTATGATTTTTATAAAGTGTGCGCTGTGAACTTTATCCTTTGGGTGATTCCACTTCAAATCAACAATCGGCTGGAATCGACCATTTTTAATATGGATGAAATTTAGTTGATGTTTGTTAAATGAAATTCTAGCAAAGGATTTGGGAATTGTTTTTTTCTTCTTTATTAAAAAGAATATTAGAAAATGAAATTTTGTCGATTCTTTACGTTTTTCAGGTTTCTTTTTTAAATAACTCCAAAACAGTTGATAATAAAAATCTGGTTTTGGATTCATTTTAACAAGGAGGAGGAGGGGCTTCCAAGAAATACTGCAAATGTTTTCTATTGGATAATATAATAATTATACTGTTTCAGAAAAAGAGAGTATACATTGATACATTTAATTGTTTTCGAGATATCCTGTAATTACCGAATAACAATAAGATTCTCTTAAGACATATGTTAATTAAGCGTGAAGGTTTAGATTCGTTTATTACAAAATTACATTTTTAAAGACGGTGACCACTCCACTTGATGGAGTTAAATAAAATTTATACAGCATATTCTATGCAGTTAGTGTTCAAACGAAGGATTCTTTTAAAAAAACTTTTTTTTTATAAACATTAAAAAGGCCTTTCTTTCTTAAATTCATTAGTACCCTTTCAGAGGCCACAATTTTTTGAAAGTTTAAAAGAGAAAAGCTTCGATTAAGCACTAGATGAATTGGAAGAGTTTCTTACAATGTTATGAAATTACAGGTCAACTTAATAAAAAACATATAAATATGTTATAAAGCGGTTAGAAAAATTTTCAAAGAAATTTCCACTTTTTCATGCCTCTGATTACCCTTACCCCTTAAACTATAATATTAACAACAACAAAGTTAATGTTAAAATTTGAATGTCATAAATAATAATTTAGTGCGGTGGTGAGCCATATAAAACTAGATTTTGAGTTGTGTGTGTGGATGTATAATAAATAATATAATAATAAATAAAATATCTAATCAGAATATTCCTTGAAATTTTCGTCAAAATAAAAATTATTTATTTAGATATTATACGAAATATTGTTGTTATAATCATGAATGCGGTGACGTTTAATCATGCGGCGGAAAAAATTGTTACGACGTTATAATAAATATTTGAAATCGCGCATAAAAATGTTTAAATTATTCGTATGAAAGGCGTTATTTTCCACTCAATTCAAAAAATATTGGTGGTAACAAAAGAACGCTTTATTGGACAAACCCTATAAAGTTGAGAATAATTATTTTCTACGAGATGTAAAGTGGAACCAAACCAATCCACTAAAATAATTTTGAACCTCCTAAAAAGCAAAATGGCAACTTGCCTGAACCCGTCTCCACTTCTCCAACAAAGCGTTTTCCTTTATTTATTTTTATTGTGGAATTAAACTTAAAATAAAAGCCAAAGTTTGCAATGTTGTGGATATTTTATTATGTGAACTGAATGTAGAGGAACAGGAGATTGACCTTTGAGACTGGACACAAACAAACTTTGGAAAGTAAATAAAGCTTTTTGAGGCTTATGAAAATAAGACTTTTCTTCTAAGTACACCGAATCCGCCTAATATCAGTATTAGACTATCAAAAGACTCAATATAAAATATTTTCTCATTGAGCATTTCAGTACACATGGTCCTATCTGAAAGGAGGATTTTCGGATATGTCCATAATCATGAGATATCCTCATTGGCATTGTACAAAGCATCAAGTATCTTTAAGTCAAATTTAGCGGATGAGCAGTCATCGATTCCCTAGGCCCTAGGGTTTGGATTGCCAATATTTCCATCCCGCAGGAACCGATTTCCATACAGCAGAACAATGTGAAAATTCCACTGAGAGTCCCAGGACATCCAAGTAAATAAGGAAGCGGCTGGAGCATGGGAACTTTTGCGTGTGAGCTCCGATACCGAAGCGCTAGTGCTACAAATCCTGACCTAATACCTCTGATACGACTACCTGAGGAGGAGGATAAGTAGGCAAAAACATTGTGTCTCAGCAAATCTTGCTAAAAATACGAGACCAAAAATTTTACTGCTGATAGAATTTCGCCCTGAGTCGGCCCGAGCCGGAGTCGGTTTTGTCAAAGGCATATTTACGAGCATACGAAATTGGATCGAAGAATACAATAAGATCGGGTCGAGTGAGGGATGTTATTTTTCAGAGCTCTCAGAGCCAAAGGATACTGTGTCAAGTTTATTAGAAATTGATCCTGTGCCTTTTTTATTGCACACGAATTCCCCCAATCGTCTTACGAATTATTGGACGTGCGATGCTTTCAGCTTTTCGTTATTTGTCAACACTTCAAAAAACGAGAAATCGGCCGATTGAGTGATGCCAGCAATAAAACCTTTCAGCTAAGGCGAAGGGAACAAATGACGTCATGGGGTGATTCTATCTCGTCCATAAAGCAACAATTAATTTCCTAATGCTGGACCGCAAACTCTGCATAAAAACCTGTTTTCCGAAATTAGGCGAGATAAAAGGTGAGATAAAGGGACAAGAAAGCATTTTTAAATGACATTCCCGCCATCCGCTTTAATTGGCTTGGCTGTCCGTGTCCTAGGATCGCCATTTTTCCTCGTCCGACGAATTATTCGGTTCCCTGGGAAAAAAGGACGTTGCAGATGGATTCCGATGGGTGATAAAAGCCAAATTAGATTCATGGGGAAAACAATGTACGCAAAAGATAAAAGCAACCGTGCCCCTCCCCGATGGGACAATTTTAGGAAATTGTTCAAACATGAACCTTAAATGTCTACGTACTATGGCGCCAGCGGTTGGGCGGTTGCGCGGTGGGGGCAAGGGTCCCTTCACCTGGAATTACTTGGGACAATCGAAAATCCGATGAAGTCATCTCAAGTCGTGATGAAGAGAAATTACCTTTTAGGGCTGTTTACTAGCCTGTAATTGATCGGCCTTGCTTCGTTGATTACACATCACCAAAATGGACGTCCTCGAGTGTCCCATCTATGGGAAATACAATACCATAGATTTTGTTTAATTGAGTCATACCAACCGTTGAATGATGATTGTAGGGTTTATTCAGAAGTGGGGTGCTGTAAATGAAACACACAAACATAACTAAAGAGTGAATTGCGTCCAGTGATATAACCGTGATAATAACTGTAATTCCGTAATTCCGTAATCCTTACCCTTGAATTTATATTGCAATAAAAAATATTCTGTTTATTAAGATTTCTCTAATAAAAGCATTAATTTCATTGAACAAATAAATATTTTTCTTAAAAAAAGAACCTACAAAAGATCAGAAGCCCAAAATCAAATACAAAACAATGTGCGCTTTGAACATCTCCGTTACTACTTACAATATATTTAATACATAATATAACATCCTTAGATTTTAGTCGATGTAAAAACCAGACTGATTGTAGGTGATTTTCCGAATGGAATTTATGTCAGTCAAGCTATCGTGCCAACCCGAGTAAAAATATTTAAGTTTTAAAGTAAGGCTGTACAAAGGACGTACAAGAGATAAACTTTAAACGTTTTGCTGGGACGTACAAGGGCTGTACGTGGTCGCCGTATAGGAAAAAATGGGCCTTACAAAATATTGCCACGTCCTGGATATGTGTGTACAGTGCATAGGCCGTACAGCGACTGTTTTACGATAAGAAGAAGGGCGTACTGCGGTCGTATACAGTTGTTTTGAAATGAGAATGAGCTTGAGACTATTTCGCGGCTTAAAAATTAAAAATAAATAAAATAAAATAAAAAATAATAAAACTAAAATAAATGTTTTATCTTCACTTTAATTGCGCTTTTGTATGGCCGATTGAATTTTTCATTCGAAATTGGCCGCCGTACGCCTCAGCGTACAGACTGTAAAACTTTTCGGATTGTGTATGCGGCCTTAAAAAACCCGAGTGGCCGGTGTTGAGCCGCTGATTACACTGGTCTACATGGAAAAGAATTCGAAATAATTTTAACAAATTTTTGCTTGTCTACTCATGCTAAATACGAATTGATAAGTAAAAGTCATTTATTAGTTTAAGTTTTCACGATACCTGATATCTTCCAAATTTAACGATTGTACCCTCCTTGAACTTGATAATGTTTATATTTACTTAATTAGTTGGCATGAAATGTTAAAAATATTGTGTTTTACTGTATTACTAAGTGATAAAAGCGTTAAAAGTAAAAAAATAATTATATTTTATAGCAAAATGTCTCGAAAATGTGTGAATAATCCCGACAATTTTTGTTACATTTGTGGTGAAGTGATATTTAGTAAACAAAGGTGCTCTTTATTGCCTACAATAAAAAAAGTCTATTATTACTACTTTAACGAAGACATAAAACACCAGGATAAAACCTGTGTGCCACATTTCTGCTGTAATCCGTGTGCTACAGGTATGAGAAATTGGCTGAATGGCAAAAAAAAAAACATCATTTCGTTTCGCAGTGCCAATGCAGTGGCGAGAATCGACAAATCACGTAACTGATTGTTATTTCTGCCTGACAACTCATATATTTGGAAGAGGCAAGAGTGTTTCTAAAAAAAAAGAAGAATGTCATAGTGTATCCAAATATACTATAGACTACTCGTCCACTGCCGCACAGCAATCTTCACCCGATTCCGAAACATCCTAACATTGGCAAGTGGAACGCTTCAATGTTGGCGGATTATTGCTGGACTGTTTGCCGAGATGTTCCAGAAGCAGAATAAAAGCAGGCAGCGAAGAAACCACGTCGCAATTCTACTAATGTATAGAAGAACAGTATGATTTCTGTTAATTTTTCCAAAAACCTTGTAATTTTTCTTCTAGAAAACGGAAACTAGTTTTAAGTAGGATTATAATTTTTGTATTCAGCACACGAAAATTAAAAGAAAAAACTACTTTACGTGAAGAATACTTTTTTAAAGTCAAAATTTGTAGATCAGTGTTAGTTTTACTCGGGAACGAACTTTTATCGAATTCACTGTCAAGTCAATTAGATCAGCGAACCAAAAAATCTTTCTCATTGGCTTTTACATATAAGTTCTTAGTATGTAGGTATACCTACAATTTAATGTAAAAAAACTACAATCTTAAATATATACTATTGTGAACTTTCAAAATGAATTTTTAACTTGACTTGTTGAACAAGTTTAAAAGTTGAATTTACAATTTTTTAAGGTTTTTTCAGATTTCAAAAAGCACTCAAATCAAAAAAATCGTAAAATTTGACAGTTGGCTGAACTACGATATGTAGTTATAAATATCGATATATTAACTAATATTTCATAGTATATTACATTTACGTAAAAAAATTTAAAAAAACTGAGTAGAAAATTAAATGTATATAATCTCGCTTCAATCTTTTGCGCACTCAGGAACTATGCCCAATATGGCTTCCATGTGGGATTCGAACCGACAACCATCGAATGGCATACACTCAGCCGAACCGCTCAGCCAACTTACATATATGCCACTTGGGGCCTCTGGAATCTTTCATGTATAAGAATTACTAAAAATACTAAAAGAATAAAAATTATTTGTTATTGTTATTGATGACTAGGAGTGCTTGTGATTACATTGAAATAGCTAAAAGTATCACTAAGAACGTTAGTAATATATGCTATTTTATATTTTACTTTTGTTCGTTGATCAGGAGACCATCTAGAATCGATAGGTATACTCTTTTCAGATCTCAACGTAACACCCTGTATATTGAAAAATGCTCCTCTTCCAGTCTCTCGATAATGGTGTAAAAATTATATCGTCAAATTAAGCTTTTAAGCTTATAGGAATAATTTTTAAAATTCATTGGATGCATTTTATTGCAGTAACTACAAACATTAGGAACAATTTATTATTAACAAAATTAACAAATTGTTTCTTCTGAACGACGGAAAGGAAATTATGTTTTGACGAAATTTATAAGTAGATATGTATTTTCATAGTAAAAAGAAAAAGAAAATAGAAGTAATTTAAAACACATGCATAGTAGTTCATGGACTAAGAGCAATGAATTTAAAAGTGTATGACAAATTTCAAGTCAATCGGATTAGAGTTATTCACACCACAGTGTTGAGAAACGGCATTTCGAGAAAAATTTATTTATTTATTTAGGAAAAATAGAGCTATAATACAATTAAAAACTCTACTTAAAATTAAAGTGAACTCAGGTGCTGGGCCCATATGGCGCGATATCGAAAAAAAAACCGTTTAAAATTTGAAAATAATTTCCCACTATGAATGAATTTGGTACGTCTTGCTTTAATAACTAAATATTTTATACATTAAAAAAATCTTTTATGTCGTTATTAGCTGCGTTCTTTTGTGCACCTTGTTCCAGAGCAGCCTATGCCTTTGTTGTTCTGCAGAACAATAGGCTGTTCTGGAACAAGGTCTACAAAAGAACGCAGCTATAATTGTACACACTTAAAACTATATATTTAAAAAGTAAGTAAGATTATTTTTTTCAATTTTCTGAACTGAGGAGAACCCTTAAATACGAGTAAAGTTAGTTTGCATAGCCTGATGTAATATATTTGCGCAACATTGTTATGGCGCTTCTGTTACCATTTATGTAGGTAGTCACTAACCTACACCAATTAGTGTTATTCGATCGGTCAATAGAATCAATTCTGATATTTTTTTTTTTTTGGCACTTCCATACATGGAAACTAGAAAAGGCTTATAGATTGCTTTTCTATGCGAGTTTTTCAATGAGATATCGTTGCATACGTTTGAGAAACGAAAAAAATAAATGCCTGCTTTAATACCTCAGAACATAAAATTTAATTTTGGGGCTTAATTAATGAGATCTGTGCTTACGAAGATGTTTGCAGAGTATCGGGTTTAATTTATATTTATCTGCACTATACTAAACATATATGTATATGTATATATAGTAGGTATATGCTGTTTCCTTTAACCAAACTTTATAGACAAAATTACATTTTCTTTATTTCCTCGGCAAAATTTTCTAAAAATAAGTGAACATATAGCCTAAAATTAGGGCGTGCGATAATGCATACAGCAGTAAAAGCAGAATTGGCACTTTCGATTTTTCTACTTTAAATTACACAGAATGCAATTTTGGCGACAAAGTGCTATCTGAGATTTCTAACTGCTCTAAATGAGGAGTCAACGAGGCAAAACTCTTTTCCATAAAGTGTGCTACGTTATCAACCCAGAAGGAATGAATTCCTTGAAATGTCACCACTGTAGAGCTTAACGTGCCATGAAATTATGGGCATCCATCACCTGCGGCAAAGTATATTACGGCTGGGGTTGGAAAAATAGAATTATAAAAGGACGGTGTCAACTAATCAACTCTACCTGCCAGGAAGCAACGTCTTGCAAATTTTCTCTCAAAACTTATTAGGAAAACTGCAAATTTTATTAGGACGAGGTGATAGCAACAAACAAGGAAGGATTAGTCGCAATCATTCCACGCCGACATTATAAGGCCCATAAAGAAAGAAAAAAAAATATTTTCGAGGCATAAATATCCTTCGGGCGCTTAGACCGCCTGAAGACTCGTAATCAAAGTGTTATTGGTGCACATTATCACATCCCTCCGCACACGTCAAACTCATCCCGTCGCATTTCATTTTTGCGTCCTTTTATCAGGGCTCTATCCTTGATTCCTCAGGGACGTGCCCGCAGGGATGGCAGAGTGCGACATAAGCCACCACCTGGCTTCGGGGGAAGAAACTATGATCCTTATTACTGATTGTGACATTTTGCATTTTTCTTATCCTTTCTGTCTGAGGTCCCTTTCCTGTTTCTCAATTAGTTGGGATTTTTTCACCAACACAGCTGGCTTGACCTCCGGTCTTGGAGTGTCCTGTGACGTCAAGTCGGGAACGGGTGCAAAAAGTCGAATATGCCCGTGCTCTCCACATTTATTGTGCAGCATTTGTTTATGGTTTGCGTCTCTGCCCCGAGTAGTCAGGACCTAAAAGGACACACCAGATAAAGGTGCTCGCATACGTCACTCAAATGCAAACAAATCGATGGGCTAGTGCGCATCTGCAGAGTCTCGTTGCTGGTAAAAGGGGAAACAGGGAAATATCGTCCTGAATGGGAAGTTCTGGGGAAAACGAATCTAATTCCCCGCAACAGTAATTTTGAATGGGCACCTCAGTGTTGCAGTTACAATAGAATTACCGTTGTTGGCGTTTTTTCTAGATCTGATATAATCAATTTATGTTTACATAATTGACTATGTTGACGTAATTGACTTAACTAGTACTCATCTAAAATTGGAGAGTCTTTTTTGTCGGTTATATTATGAATATACACAAAGGCAAGTTTTGTAACAATATATTTATATAAGAGCCGTTTATTTTGAAAATGGGTTAGATCCTTCCGTAGCTAACTTGGAACCCTTATATTTTCTGTCTGTCCGTCCGTCTGTCAGATGTCACCGTCTTTTCGTCCTCTCATTTATTGTATATATCATTTACACTTCAAATGCAACCAAATCAATAACAAAAACAACTAAATTAAATTAAACGGCAACCAAATCAAATTCATCGATAACCAAATAAAAATAAGGACCAACCATATCAAAATGAATCCCAACTAAATCAAACTCAAGGCCAACATTTTAAAATAACTAACAACTTTTTCAAATTCAAATGCAACTAATAAAACTCACTAACAAATATTTCAACCTGAAAAACAATTATGTAGGTAGGTAGATATATTCATCCCAAATACAAACTCAACCTGTGGCTTATTGCTAAAAATAAATACCTAAGCTGAGCAAATGACTTTGTTAATAAATACATAGTTTTTAGATATTGTTAGTATTGTTGTTCTTATTTAGATTATAGATAGAAGTTGAAATGATTTCTATTGAATTTAAATTAGTTATTTTTGGGATGGATATATTGTTTTTCACGTTGGAATAGTTGTTATTGAAAGTTATGTGGTTGCATTTGAATTTGAAAAAGTTATTAGTTATTTTAAAAAAGTTTACCTTGACTTTGATTTGGTTGGTTGTGATTTTATTTGGTTGTTGAATTTGATTTGGTTGTGAATAAAAACCTTTTATATTTACAAACCGTGAAGTAGCGCACGCACACATCTGCACGATAAAGTGGTCTGAATCTCTCAATATGTTTCATTGAGTTTATAACAGACATCGTATAAATGGAACAAAAATTGCATGGCAGCTTCCAAATTAAAAGTCGCTTTTAAAAATTTTTTTTACTTACAATTATCCTAAGTTTTCCTTTTAATTCACAAGACTTTTTACGACTTCTTCGAATAAAGAATATACAATTTTTGAGTTCAAATCAAACGAGTGACGGACCACTTACAAACTCGGCGGCATAACGACTTGGCTCAAAACCGAACCGAAGAATCGAAAAGTTGCTGCATTTTCGCCAGAAATTCATTCAATAAAAGCCCTAGTGATTTTAATTTATTAAAACTTTTATGTCCTTAGCGGTCAAAGAATTCGATTTAATTCAATTTATCCATAACACTCCATGTATATTTCTTGAACTGTCAGACTCCTTATGCACACATGCAAGAGGCCACTTCACGGCTTGTAAATATGTGTAATTAAGATGAAATTTGTTATATACGAGGTATAGATTTATGATTCAAGAACAGAAATTATGATATTTTTGGAAAACTAAGTTGTTTAGACCTCTCTCCCATAGAGTGAAAAGTGTACTCCCAATATTTATTGAGTAGAGTGTGTTTAGGTTTAGGTCTCCTAAAAGGCAACAAAATTTCAAAATCGTTCTTCTTCCTCCTTCTAATTTTTGAACTATCGATGAAAAATATCTGAAAAAGTCCTGAATATATCTTTAATTAGAACTTTCAATGAATATTATAACGAACATTGTAGCAAAAATTATTTATGAAAAATTAAGATTAAGATAATTCTTTCTCAAGCATCCTAACATCCTAACACCTTTGGCCGGGTTGTTTGATTTTGTATACAGACGAAGAATCATATTAAGTTTTATCTATCATTATCGTTGTATTTATTATTTGAAATATGGACTTGTCCCACTTTTAAAATAAACGACTTGTATCTTTGTATCAAATCTTTCTTGATTAAATATGACCTATGACAATCGATTCCGTCGAATTTTTATGGTGATTTTTAAAGGAGAAAGTAATTTTGTCCTATTTAAGTAACATTTGGTATTCAAAATTTGTTACTACTGTATTCAAGATTCGATTTCTGCAGAATAGTTTGATTTACAATGGACAAAATTAGTACACATACATATGTATATTACTAACATTCCTATCCTAGTGATACCCATAACTATTTAAATATAGTCTCAAGAACTCCTAGTCCTTAGTAAAAACAACAAATAAATTTTGTTCTTTTGCTATTTTTCAAAGTTGAATGAAATAATGCCATGCGATGTGTGATGTTTATTCACAAAAGATTTCAGGGACCTCTGGTGGCAAAGTTGGTGGTGTTGTCTGGATTAGTTTGGCTAAAACTGTGCTTTTGCGGGGTTGTGGGTTCGATTACCACATGAAAACCTTAGTTGAAAATAAAAATAAAACACACACATTGAAAGTGCCATATGGGCTTAGTTCTCGAGTACGCGAAAAAGAATGCAGGATTAGAGTACTGTTGTAGGCTGCGATTCCCCTACAGATTTGGCGGACTGGGCGATCATTCTACGTCCCTATTTTTGCGCTGGCCCTGGGTGTTTCAACATGACAAAAGTCTGAAACACACATTGAAATGGTTTATAGCGAATGGCATTCAAGTTCCTGATTGGCCGGCACAGTCACGAGTCACCCGACTTGAATCGCATCCCAGGTATTTTCTATGACTACTTATGAGTGTGATATTTTGGGAGGATTTGTGTTAGATCTAGAACTAAAATATCGACATATAAGACAAACACAAAACACCCTTTTGTACATACATAACATTTGTCAGTAAAGTGAAAAACTGATGACTCTTGACTCTTACGACTCACTAAATTCCTTATGATTGGTATAATTAGTAAAAAATGCTCTCAATAATTTTTCATATGTACCAATTTCGTTTACTGAAATCAGCTGTAACTCTTGTGAACAGTTTTGCACCTCGTTCAATATATAAATTAAACTTCCGTCAACATTTCTCAAGAATTTGCAAATCATTCCTATAGGTTTTTTTTTGTAGATTACGAATTTATAAATAAAAATGCTCAATCAACTCCCATTTTCGAGAAAAATAAGGTTAAAAAGTGCAAAAGACCATATTTTAACCATTTATGAAAAATCATTACAAAATAACGGATTGAGCCAGGAGCTTATAATGTTGTTGAACTGATAGCTGAAGTCTTGAGATATTATAATATATAAATAAAAAATACAAAAGACCTTAAAATTTTTCGAAATTATCCATGAATTTGACTTTTTTCCATAAATAAATAAAGAACATAGCAAGCGCACACTCATGAAAAACTTGTTCGCCAAGATGTTTAAAAAGGGCTATTGAGATAAATGGCATTTGATTTTCTTAGATTATGATTTGAACTTTCATTTGCCAAATTGCAAAGTTCTATGATGATCTTTTATTTTTTAATTTTGATTCAAAAATGGTGAAAATACAATTATTATTACTATCAAAACTACAAAAACAAACTTTAAGGAGGTTGTGGGTATTTTTTTATTATTTTGATACATGACAAATAAAAACATTATGAAATAAAGTGAGACCCAAGAAAAGATTTTTATTTTGGTAGACCGGTGTAATTAACGCACAATCCTTTATTTTTCTTTAATACGCTCACATTGGTATTGATTGATTTGGTACAAATTATCAATAATTTCTCCAATTGCAGTTTTATACGACTAGCTTTTCTAATTTTTACAACTATTGGCTAACTTACTTCACACTTTAGGACGATTAAGTAAGTTAAGATGTACTAAAATAGAGGCTAGAACAAGTGGATCGCTATTTCAAAATAATTGAAAATAATGTAAATTGTATGAAGAATAGTTGAGAGTATTATTTAGTAATTTAGATTTAGCAATTTACTTTGTTTCACTCAAATCTGAGCTTTTTTTCTTGTGCAGACAGAAGTAAAAATGTAGAAACATGTTCATCATCAGATTTTTACTGTAGGTAAATAAGGTTATTGACCTGGAGAGTAAAAGTTGAAAATAGTTAACAAATGTTTTCAATTCCTGCGACTTAAGCCGTACTTCAGTCGCTTCCTGTTTTCCGTAAATAGGATTGCCTTCGACTGTGAGGAGTGCTCAGATGGTCGCATCTTCTGATTGCGAGCAGGAAAGGATCACTTGAGAAGCTCTCCTCATGCATTCACTCTGCATTCTGGAGGACCCGCGCGATCCTCTGCTAAGGTGCTTCACATATTTAAAAGATTATCGCATATATCTATTAAGTCCTGACGACAAGCTACTTTTAGAGCAGTTGTCATGCACAAATCCATTAAGACCGAGTTTAAGCTCTGGCCCGGCAGCACCGGAGCCCCAAGGGTTCAGTTCAGGACACCTCTCCTCCTCCGTGGGGCTCCTAAAGGTGCTCCTGATACTGCCTGAATCGGGAACATTTCAGGGGAAATTTCCTTAATACACAGGCTACAGCACGGCGGCGGCGGCCTCATCAAGGACTCCGGAACGAAATTTTAGTCGCAGTTTAACCCCTGTCCGAGTTGGATGCGAACTTCAGCTCCAGTCTCACGGTAGCCGGGAGTTAAGGGGATAGACACTCAGCCAGGAAAAGGTCAATCTTTCGGTGCTCAGTACTTTCTTCAAATTTTCTGATTCAGGTGTGCACATGAGGTGTATCGAGTTCGTGCTGTGAAGGAGCCGCTTTTGGTCCCGAGGCGTTCTGTGTCCCATAAATAAGTAATCGGTCGTTTTGTGAAATCGTGCCAGTGCTTAAGTGATTTTGGGGCTCCGAAGTAGGGGACTTTGTAAGCCGCCGTTCCGTCGTCAGAAATCAGAGAGACCCCAGGAACAGCGACTTCCGCTGCGGGGAGACCGCAAAGAGTGAGTGCCGGAATAATCCAGGACTGCGGTGCATAATTTTGTACGTATGCAATCCTTTTTATCATAATTTGAAATTAATCGCTTGAGGACATGTGGGGGAGCGCTGTCAGTCCTCCAAAACGGTCGTATTCTAGAAAATCTAAAAAATTATGCAATCAGCTGTTTATTGAATTTCCCCCCTCCTGCGTGAAGGCTTCCCTGCGCCCGCTCCCCCACGACTGACAGATTGCCGCTGCTGTGCCACACCGAGCGGAGGACTAATTTTATTGGTGCGGTTGAAATTTTTTTCCCATTTTTCGGCTGCGGGAGCCTACACCCGCTATTCGCGGCTTTCATACGTGACAGAGGGGGGAATATTAAAAAAACTGTCACCCGCCGACATATGACTAACTGTCAAGCGCTTCCGATCGATTGGGTTTCGCAAGGACAGCAGCAGCCACCGAGCGGCGAGTGTTATGCAACTCGACTTCGAAGTCGAGGGTGGTTTTCTGAAAGACGAACTCCTCGGGCGGACGGGGGCGTCGGGCGCTAATTTTAAGAGTGCGACGTTTCTCAGTTCGCCAATTGAAAGGGAAATGTGAAATTGATTCGGTTTCACTTTTTATGATGTCTCTGCCCCGGTGACGTCGTTTGGGAACGGTTTCGTTAAAGAGGCCCTGAGTTTCTCCGATAGTTGCTGCATTAACTAATTTAAATTAAGCCCTTTCTAGACAACACGACTTTCCTCACAAGCGTTCTAATTATCTAACTATCTCCAGGCAACGAGCCGATAAAAAAAAATATAAAAAAAAAATTGGGGTAATCGATGACTCACTAACAAAACCAAAAGTGAAGGTCTTTGTCGTGATTTTATTTTCGTTTAGTTTAGTTTCTAAGCAAGCCACTGCCAGGCATTAAAAAGTTTTGATTTATTTCTCCCCCAAATCCCTTCTAATTTAGAACCCTCTTAATGAGGGCTTTTTATCACCTCGACCTCGTAGTCGTAGATGGGCAACGCGAAGGTGCTCCTTTTTAATAAGTTTTGAGAGTAACTTTAACCTTCGCAAGTTTTCCTCTACGTAATTTCAAATTTTTGTTGTCCCCAATATTTATTCGGTAGATTCCCTATTTTCTTTCATTTCAAACATACTCTTACGAATTAAGGAATTATGTATTTGTGTCCGCTTTAATTGTTATTAACAAACGTTTTTGTACAAAATTGAAAAGGTACGAGTATAAAAAATAGGAGGTACGAGTATAAAGTTAATCTATAAAATGTTTTGTAGAACTTTTCAAACATTCTTATGCTTATACTAAATTAAAAAGTAATTGAGCACTATGATATGATATGTAAATGAAAAATAAGACTAAAAGACTTATAAAGTTACAATATTATGTAAACAGTAAGTAAAACATTAAACTAATATGAATAAAAACAAGGACGAAGAGAAAGACGGTACCACAAAATCACAATTAAGCAAAATCGATTGCTTATTTATTGATATACAAAGTTTCTGGTACCTACGTCTGCTAAATTTGGCTCTCGGTTTTTGAGGTTTTACATCTTAATTTCAAGGGAAATGCATAGTTTAGCTGCGCAAACAAAGAATGAGTTCGTTGTGTGCATATGTTTAAATCACGGTATCAGTAAATTCTCTTTTCTAATCGACGTTAAGAATTTTATCTTGTAATTTTTGCTTTATTAGTAGGTATAGGTATAAACATTTATGGAAGTTCAAGCAATCTTCCAGAGTTATGTATATCAACTGTGTCTAGGGTAGGATGAGACATAATCAATTCGGTGCAAATTAATTGTTAGTTTTAACAGACCTGCAATAGTAAAACGAAAAACAAAAAAACATAAAAGACCCATATTTAATGATACGTTCTTAACTTAATTAAATGTTTATTATTATTATCTTATTTTTAATTTATAAAGCAAAATTATCTTAAACATCCTTTAATCCTTACAAACGTAGCTCGGCCGAAAAGTACGTAATTCGAAAGCGTAGACGGGAAAGAATTTCTTTTGTTTCACTATCAGCAAAGCGTATCAGTCGTAGTGTTATGCCTGTCATGCTGATGATAATCTCGCGCCAACATAAGGTAAGCATAGTATAGTAAGTACATCATATACCAGGTTAAGGTGAGAGTTGCGCCTTTATTGTCTTAAATAGTATGCTTTCGTAGTCTGAACTCATTACCAGCGATTTATTAGACTCGCGATTATCTGAACTATATACGCTTTAATGCCCCAATTGTTTATACGAGAGTTTCATATAAGCGTAAATTAACACAACTCGATTATATCATTAACCGAATCAAATGAAGAAATAAAGAATTAAATATTATAGCTGTTCTAACTTACTATGTATTGTGGATGCAATTGTCACCTTCTCATTAAGAATTAAGGGGAGATTTTTATTTTTATTACATCAAGCCATAACCAATTAGGAAAACTCCATAGGAATGTTTTGATTTGACTGTGTAATACGCGAAGGTTTATGTCTAAATTTTTTTATTGAAAGAAACGCATTTGTTTTAGGAATAAAAAAGGAAACTTATCCTTAAACAATTTTGCCTTTTACTTTATATTACCGCAAATATTTTATGTGTGCACATACATTACATATGTTAAAAAAATCTGCAAAAGTTGGTGGTTGGAGTTTTTGAGGTCGATGATAGTATCCTTAATTGGATTATTTGATCTAATATCTTAATATTTATGTATTATTTTTTGATTTTGAAAGAATCATTTATTGAAAATTATTATTTTTTTAAAAATTAAACCGCCAAATATCAAAAAAATTAGATGTAGATATGTGTGTATATTTGTTTTCGAAATTATTCCATTCAAATGTCATAATAAATACCTTTTCTTTCAACCACCACTATCATTCAACTTTTATATTAAAAAATCACTTATAAAGAGTGGTCATATGTATCGTTCGTAGGAAGAGTTCTTTCCTTAACTAACACATTTTGAGAGTTGCAATTTTTAACATAAAACTTAAATGTCAATCGTTATGTTTTATTTTTTTATTATATAGAATTAACTAAAAAGTTATCAGATGATTGTTATTTCTTTAGATTAGAAATAAAAGTTTTAAGATAAAAGTCGCGTCGATTTCGACATACAACCCACGATTAACTTTATAAATGTCACTGTTTTTTTTTTTTTTTTTAAAAAAAGAATATTTTTTCAGTGTTTTTCAAGCATTGTAAAGTAAAAATTATCTAGAAGAAACTTTAATATTTGCATATTCCATTATTCATATATGAAATTATAATTACAAATATAAATACATTGAATTACAGAAATAAATACAATATCTATCTTTAAAAAAGTTGTTAAGTGAGAACAATAAGCAGGAATAAAAATCATTTTATAACATTTATTTTCACTTTAATAGAATTAAGGTCAGTTGACAACTCTTATTCTTGATTGCAAAAATAAAAGTCAGTTGATAATTTTTATTCTTGATCAGGAAAAATAAAAATCATTCTCATCATTAACGAAAATCTTTGTTATAACAATTACAGCTACTACTTTATACAGAATTAATGATATTTCCATTCTGAAGTTAGAATTATCTTAAAACAACCTTAAAAGTAGATTAGAAAAATAACAGACCTCTTTTTTAATTGTGTCATTAGCAAATATATGTAGTATAAATTACCGCAAACTTAAGCGACATAGCCTTTTTTAGATATGGTTGAAATTCGTTATAAATCAAAATAATAGAGATGCGTTTAATAACTGACGATAACGCTCGACAAAACTTATTTTCAGAAAAAGTTTTTCCAGTGCTAGTAAAAATTTATTTTTGATCTAGAACATGCGAGTTTCAAATTTGATCACATGCAATAATATGAAATAAGTTATAACTTTTTCATTTTTCTGACTAATTCGAAACATATACAGGGTGTTCAGAGGTGGGAGGGAAATATTGCAGGAGGTGAAAGGTCAGGCCGAGGCAAGCAAAAAATCGTATGGGTGGGGGGGGGTTATCTCGCACCGTTTGGCAGTTACAGGGTGATTCGTAAATCACGATGTTGCCTTATATGGGAACCGCTATTGTATTTTTATCTTTTTTTCTACGCATCGCAGCGACCCCAAACCGGTCTCAAAAAATCATTATTTTGAAACCCTTTCCAAAAAGGTCAACACCGCCCTCCTACCCCCAACCCCTTGGCCGCAATCACCTCTGGAAGTTGAAAAATTAAATTTTATTTCACGATTTTTCACCTTTCGCCCCACTTTTCTCCGAAATTCACGTTATTAACATACCTACTTTTTATTGGTTTTAAGTTTCCTATCTAATTACCTTTCGAAAGAGGTGCAACATGCACAGGTAGAAAAAGGATACAAACATTTATTTACAAAAATCCTTTTACAAAATATTAGGACAATTCGAATTTTTAAGAAATTATACTTAAATTAACTAAAAAATACTTTTTATTCACTTAAAAACTAATTACAATTAAAACTTATGTGCTACAAAAGCTGTTCGAAATGTTCTCCGCCAGTCTCGATGCATGCAAGTAGCCTTCGTCTGATTCCGCGTTTGAGGTCTATGGTAGCCAGTCTCTCCCGTATTTTCATCGCTGCAGTCCCAATCCTGGTAACTAATTCGTCTCTGGTGTTGATTGGTCTTGAGTAAACCTCATCTTGCATCATTCCCCATAAGAAAAAGTCCAGTGGAGTAAGGTCCGCTGATCTAGCAGGCCAAGGAATCGGTCCACCTCGTCCAATCTAGCGCTCTGGGTAATGTTCATTCAACCTTGCCCTAAGAATGTTCCCAGTATGCGCAGGTGCTCCGTCGTGCTGTAAATACATTGCGCTTCTGGTGGCCAGGGGGATGTCCTCCAACAGATCCGGAAGGTTATTCTCCAAAAAGTCCGAATATAGCTGACTATTCAGCACTTGAGGCAAGATGAAGGGTCCTATCAACTGGTTGCCGATGATGCCAGCCCAGACATTGACACTAAATCTTTGCTGGAAGGACCGACACCTTGTCCTATGTGGGTTCACATCTGACCAGGTGTGGAGGTTGTGGAAGTTTGTGACGCCATCCCGGGTGAATTGCGATTCATCCGTCCACAGAATTCGGTCTAGAAACCTTCTGTTTTCGATGTCAGACTCGAGCAGCCAAGTGCAGAACTGCAATCGTCTTTCGGAATCTCCTTGATGTAGTGCTTGGACCGGGATATGGTGGTATGGATGTAGTCCCTCTCGGTTCACAACGGTCCACACTCTCCCTGAAGACAATCCTAACCGTCGTGCGACCTGTCTGATGCTTATTTCAGGGCTGTTCCTGACGATGTTGAGGATTTGTTGGTCGGTTTCCGCTGAATCGGCCGAAGTTCCTGATCGCGCTTCTGCTCTAGGGGCGGTTACACTTCCGATTTCTTTTAACCTCCTGAAAGTCCTTGAAAATACCCTTCTATCGGGTACACGCCGATTTGGGAATCTCCTTTGGTATTCCCGTACGGCCTCACTATCATTTCCGTCTACTAAACCGTACACGTAAATTATGTCGGCATACTCTTCAACAGTGAATTCTGCCATTTTTTCTTAATTTTTTGTATTAAACACCCGTTCTTGTCAATTGCCTCTTCAACTATGGTCAATGTCCTTTCAAACGTACCCATTTTTATACCATAATTCATAGGAGGTATTAGACACGGGGCGTCAGGATACTTAGAAGTCAATACTGGATATCATAAACTAATAACGCCATTTAACGAGATTACATTTATTATTTTTTAACAGTTTTGCTGAAATAATAAAACTTTATTACCTGTGTGTCCTAAATAAACATTTCCGAACTTGCTGTCATAAAAATTCTTTACTTAACGGATTTTTCCATTATGGTGCAATAAAGTAATTAGGTACCTGTAAAGATGTTTTAATTTCAGGATTTTTGTATCCTTTTTCTACCTGTGCATGTTGCACCTCTTTCGAAAGGTAATTAGATAGGAAACTTAAAAACAATAAAAAGTAGGTATGTTAATAACGTGAATTTCGGAGAAAAGTGGGGCGAAAGGTGAAAAATCGTGAAATAAAATTTAATTTTTCAACTTCCAGAGGTGATTGCGGCCAAGGGGTTGGGGGTAGGAGGGCAGTGTTGACCTTTTTGGAAAGGGTTTCAAAATAGTGATTTTTTGAGACCGGTTTGGGGTCGCTGTGATGCGTAGAAAAAAAGATAAAAATACAATAGCGGTTCCCATATAAGGCAACATCGTGATTTACGAATCACCCTGTAACTGCCAAACGGTGCGAGATAACCCCCCCCCACCCATACGATTTTTTGCTTACCTCGGCCTGACCTTTCACCTCCTGCAATATTTCCCTCCCACCTCTGAACACCCTGTATAATACATAGATTAAATAAAAGAAATACAAAAATCAAGAAAATTAATATATTATCCAAATTTTGTTACAATTTTAACAAAATTGGTACTCAAGATGTCCTGAAAATGTCGAAAGTTGACTTCATTTGATTTTGTTTTATTTAAATTCTAAAGCATCGAAATTGCTTTTCTCTGAAACTCGCGATTTTGAAGAAAGAGTAAAAGTTACTTTTTTTTTTAATTTTAAGTTAAAATGTTTGTGATTATACTTTTCCTCATTAAGTTTTTTCTTTTTTTGTATTAGATATATTATTTTTATTAAGATAATATAATCGATTATTATTGGTGCAATATATACACATTATATGTAGTAGTATTGAGAGTGTAATTAAGAATTGTTAAATGCCTTATGAGATAGACTTTAAAGCCATAAATTAATAAATATTATATTTTTGAGTTGAAACGTGAACGGATGATGCTCGTATAATTAATGGATTAGGAGCAAAAATGCTAGGGTCGTTAATACGAAAACCGATTTACATTTTTTTTTTTTATACTGAGGTATATTTCATATTAAATGTTTCCGTTTTAAAAATAAAGCCCTTGTGTGTCATTTAAATTTTCAATCAATTCAGTTATTCTCGCTCCATACACTCGTACAAAAGAGTTTTTCCATCCCATGAAGAGGCACTCGCATTGATCGAAAATCAAATATAGTGTCATAAAATGTAAAAAGTGGATATCGCACTTGTATATTCGTATTCAGTGAAATCTCTTGCAAATTTTTGCCGCATAATACCCACGCTTGCTTTACCTGAGATAACAGAATGAACATGCCAGCGGCAGCGATAGAGAGGATTTACTGGATTCATTTCTAGGGTGGAGTATTCGACATTCTGATAACGAGGTGTAAAATCAATTGAAGAATTTCGATTCAAATTTGAAGTGTGTATGGGCGAATGCTTGGTTCGGACATCAAATGGAATTTCTGAAAATATTTTAAAGGGTTTTTCTTAACAAATAGTGAATTATAACCATTGCAATTCGTTTTATTACGCGAATATGAGTTTAAATGGAATATAATAATTATATTCATTTATAAGGCAAATCGTTGTTACTTGGCAATATGCATATTAACATAAAAGAAAATACATATTCATATGTATGTTATAATACATAAATTTAAAATTAAGTCTATTATAATATGTAAAACAAACAAAAGACATCAATATAATAATTATAATAATAGAATAATTTAAAGAAAGGAAATACTAAAAATAAAGCGACAATCTTAAAAGTATTTAAAGAAAATTCCAGTCAACACACAAGAGAGGTAGAGCAGAAAATACAAAACTTATAATTAATATCTAATCTTGAGCAGTATTGATTTAAATGTCAAAAGGCCTGTGTTAAAAATATCAACGTCTTAAATCTGGCATTGAACTATTTTTGAGTTCTTATACAATAATAAGAAAATTTCCTTTTATATTGGTACCGAAAATAAATTTCCTAAAAAGGTAGAGCATTGAAGTTGCTGTGGAAGAGCAACGATTATAAAAAAATAGTGCGTGGAGTCCCTCCGCGCGGAAGAAGTGAAACTTCGTAATGTGGAAATGAAAATAGGAAAGGGTAGACATTGATTTTTAGTGAACTCATATTGTTTCTTTAAGACAAACTTTATTAACATTGCTTACAATTCACAATTGATCGCATCTTTTAATTATCATTTTCGAGTGGAGAAATATCCAAATCTATAAAATTTACAATGGGATTATGATAACTAAAGTAAGATACGAAATGTTTGAGTTCTATTTTTTCAATATTTCTTGCAAAAACTGCATCAATGGTAGTTCCCCCTTTGGTTGTTGGATCATTCCTACCATTTATCATTTCCAATCCAAATTTGTCTTTAAGGAAGGTTAATAATGTTTCAGCTTCAGGTAACGAGAAATTCACATTAAAATCTCCTGGAAGGATCACAGGCCGCTCACAATAATCAATTTCTTCACCAGTAACGTCTGCCAGAGCTTGTGAACCTGCAGTGGATAGTGGCAATAAAGATTTTGCAATAAATAATGTAATATCCCTCATGGCTGCATTTGGTGAAATATAAATGGCAATTAGAATCAATTTCCTCGGATTATATGCGTCATAATGTAATTTCAAAAGAGAAATCCTAACAATCAATTGATATTCACAAGAGACGTACCTTGTCATAACCTTAAATCCGTCGCATTGTCCGTGGGATTGTTTTCACTCATTTTTTACAATTCTTATCCACTAAATTTGAAAATAAAATACTACCCTATTAAATTATATGTGTATATCAAATCAAACTAAAAAAACAAGTAAATGAAATAATGAATATTAGAAATTAAAATAGAACAACAAGTACATATTTCAGCTAATTTCACGACGCTCACACTGTTTACTTCGCTGCATAGCAAGAATACCACGCGCATGTGCTGATCTACAGACTCACTCTCTTTCTCTCTCCTACTTTCTACCTTTGTGTATCTTTCTTTCTCTCTCCCTCTTGCGTTGGAATATTGGACGCTACTCGTTGCTAACGCTCGCGCTGACCTGTAACAGGTATACTACGCGCATGCGTTCGAGTGCCACGCATTCACTCCCGCTCTGTCTCTTTCTATTCCCCCTCCCCAGGAGCGTTGAACGTTTAACGCAACAGTGCTTTCATACCCCCTCCATGGTAGCGTTAAACGTTTAACGCAACCTTGTTGGAAGTCGCATTAGAAGTTTCACTTAAAAAAATGTGACCTTTTAAAAGCTATCCATAAAAGCCCTGCGCGGTTTTCCAATATTATTAAGTTATATACAATGAATTTCTCGTTATGCTAGGGATGTACTATTTTTAAACCGCCGCCGACAGATAAATTTTCGTCGAACTATGTCAATTTGCGTGTTATATCTTATATGTATGTAGGAGGAATAGACAGTGCTACAAACTTGACCAGTTTATTTTAGTAAGTAAGTGTTGAGAGTAGAAAGTCCATGCAAAACCTGTGTTGGTATTAAATGTATGAAAAACTGATTATAAAATGCCTTTTTAAATATGTTGTTTGAATTGCAACAATAGTTAGATACAGATTTAGGGCCACCATTCTGAAATACAGATATTATAAGTCAGTTTTTTACTATAAGAAGAAAAATAATTATAATCGAGCGATTTTTTAGTTTGCTATAAGTCTGAATTAGGATTTTTATTGTAGCCGGTGCCCCCTTTTTTAAATATATAATATTAGTTCATTTATTTACATTTATATTGTACTTTAAGAAATGTAAGTGTTTGAATCAATTTACAAACGTTAAAAATATTCAATTAATATGTTTCTTCTTGAAAAAAATTGCTAGCCCTTTCCGCTGGTGACTGTGCTAACTAACTCAGAAAATGATTTACTTTGGATAAAAATAAAAATTTTTCTACTTTAATATTATTTCTCTTTTGCATTGTGCTTAGTAAGAACATGGCAAAAGCAATTTTTTAATTTCAATATACCAAATAGCTATATCTACGCTTAATGATCTACAACCACTTTGAAAAACTTTATAAAAGTATAGTTTTTCATCGAACTATTAATGTTCGAGTTCTCGCGCCAGCAAAGTCGATAAAGGACATTTCGAGAAATATAATAGCTTAATTAAAGTTTGAGCTTCCTATATTGACCGTTTCACCTACTCGTTCTTGGATTAGAATGCTTTAATTTCTTTATTTCTGTGAATTTTATCACAAATGTTGCTAAAAATATTTCAACGAATGCATATTAGGCTGAACAAAAAAAATTAAATATTGTAAGAATTACAAAAATAAGTACTAAGGAAATCCGGCATGGATTTAAATATTTAAATTAAGAGACCTTGTCGGATATTACAAGCTTACTTGTGCCCTTCCTATTTTGTAGTATATCTTCTCAGTGGTGTGGATGTCTTTGAGGGTGTATGGCAAAATTTGCAATAGCTAAAAATAATGCCGAATATCTGGGGCCTGTTTCGCCATTATTATAAGTTGTAAAGAAAATTTGCCTGAAGCTACACTTTTAAAAAATTTCTGTTTACAGGGAATCTCATTTCCGCAACTGCTGTTTCACTATTTACAATTTCACAGGAAATGGAGATTCTTGTTTTTAATAAAAATTTAAAAAAAACCTTTTTAATATCATATGTACATATATAAAAATCCGCAACGAAAACAAATACTTTCCTGTTGTTGATGATATTACTTGAATTTTATCCCGGATTGCCAGGCTAAAACAAAAAAAGAAGACTTTATTCGAATCAAGTGTAACTAATACATATTTAGGTACTTTAGAATATTAACTTAAACCGAAATGTAATAAACACGCAATAATTGGTCTTCAAACGTAATATTGTCTAATGTTGTTCAATTCAAAATACAAAATTCCCTAAAATTTATTTACAGATGTTGTAGATTTATTGACAAATTTCGAAGTTACTTTACTTACTTTGTTAGGTAAATATAATTAAGTGCAAAATGTTTCTTTAAAAAAATTGTATTTCTTATTAATTATATATTATTATTCCGACGTGATTTTTATAAAAAAATTGTTTACACTACAAGTTAGTGAAATTCTCATTTTACCTACAATTGTAGATGAACATCACTCAAATAACAAGTGCAAACATAAATTTTGTAAAACAATAATTCCCACAGATCTGCAATTCTTATAATTTTTATTTCCATGAAACAAAGTACATATTTCTATAATACAAATTCACAAGTTTTAAGAAAAACATTTGTAGTACAAAACTTGCAAATCGGTGAAACCGGCCTCTGTTCTCATATGTAAATGACTCAGATGGATCGGCATAAAGGGTTTCCGTTCGCGTGTGATTGCTAAAAGGAAAGCGCATAAATTGATTCCCTCGAACAAAGCATGATTCACATTCTGCACTCTGTAGACATGGGCGACAATTAGAAGAAAGAAAATCATAGATATCTTGTCCATGAATATTAAGTTCTTCGCACATGTAGCTACAACAAACAAAATAGTTAACAAACGCCTTCAAAACTAATGCATGTCTTAATATACTTAGCTTATAGGTTTAATGACAAAGGATTTGGTTTGTAGTTGACAGAAAGGTATAGACAGCGATTTTGGCTTTTTCGTTACTCGCACATCATCTGAATCACTGAAAATCAGTTCCGCAGAAAAATGTCAAAATTGAAATTGGGATTTTAATACGTAAAATACATACATATGTAAATTGAAAACAAATTAAAATGTGCTTAATTCAGTCATTTATTTCAAAAGTAAGATTAAAAAAATGTAAAAATGACAGTCAATGGTTGGTATTAAGTATGCATTTCATAGTACAAGAAACATAGAAACCTTAAAAAATTTAAACAAAAGTTTATTTACTGTTAATACTTTCAACGACTATACCGGTGAAAAAACGTCAAACCGAAAATACACTGAAAGGAGTCTAAATAAAATAATAACACAGAAAACAATTTACAATAGCACAAAAGTGTACTCGTAGATGTATACTTTATTTAGGTTATATATATGTATATACATATAATAATAAATAAAGATAATGAAAAAAGCAATAAGTTACATAATGCTTAACTGATTCATTACTCTCGTAGACTTCGAAATTTATTAATACCAACAAGATAGAATTTTAAGTCTCTTTGAAAATTGTCTAAGTCCAATATATGGAAAGTGCTATAGAGGGAAAACGCCAAAAGGTGAAAAGTCCGTCTGTTTTCAGTCTCTTTTCAGTTTCTTGCTAATGCTCATTAAAGGTAACTGACATTTCAGTCTTGATTCAGTTTTCAGTTTTCTGAAGAATTTCATTTCAAAAGAGGAAACGAAAACTTATAATGCACCAAAAAAACATCTTCGACTTAATAATTTTTAATTTTTTTTTTTTGAGTTCCGTGAAATTAATGGATAGCATCTGAATTTGCTCTTGAGAGCTCTTTGAAATTTCGGCTATAGACTTTACGACAATTACGACCAAAAAATAAATAAATTATACCTACTTTAACACATTAAATACCAAAACCGTAATTGTGATGGTTTTCAGATTGTTTTGCTTCCACCTGCCAACTTTATTTCCCCATAGGATTAAAAATTAAAATTTAATTCAAAATTGCTTTATTTTTCTAATTGTCAACGCTTTTGAAACACTCCACCTAGGATTAAGAACCTTAACTTTGAACTTAGTTCTTCTTGTTGATATTTTTTTGTACAGAAGATTGATTGTATTAGCTCAATTGTTAAATTATATAATTTTTTATTAGCTCAATTATAAAATTATTTAAATTAAAAATGCTTCCACTGAATTTCTCTCAAAAAATCTACATTAGTGCTGCAAATAAGGAAAATTTTACTTTAGTACGATTAATCATTTCATAAGACAAATGCGTGCTCGTCACTGTCAATAGCTCATTATGCTAAAAAGATGAGCAAAAGTTCAGTCTCAATTTTTACATAGAAAATCTGAGCTCGATCTCAATTTGAAACTCAGTTTTCTATACAAAAATCGAGTCTGAATTTTTGCTCATTTTAGGATATGAGCCAATAAGTCGTTAATTCCAAAGATTTTTAAAGAATTTGTTAGAATCAAGAAGTGGAAATGTCCTAAATTTATGGTATTTAAATACATTGTAACGAAGTTTTGAGGAAATATGCAAAAAATCGTGACGGAAAAATGCCAATTTGCGAAATTTCAAATTTAAATATGTCGGGAAGTACAAGTGAGCGAGGAATGTTTTTTGCGTATTCGTCACTTTTGATTCCAAATGAACACTCCTACAAAGTTTCATCAAAATCCGTGAGGAGTCCTCAAACTTAATCAGTTCCAATTATACTGGTCTCCAACGAAATCCTCCTTCAAATAAAAATATTATGAGCAAGATTTCAACATGCTGAATCCATTTTCTGTTACGTATTATACAATTTTTTTAAATTTCTCAACGATTACAATCTTTAAGCAAAAAACCGGTTTTATTTAAAAAAAATCGATTATAAAAACTCTACGTGGTACATGTTTTTTTGTATTATGTGTACATTATACATATAATATATGTAGATTCAGCATCATATAATCTATAATAATCCCGCATAATTATTCGAAGGAGAAAAAAAATTTGTTTGTTTGCAAACATGTGTTATTGCATTAAATATAGTTTTTGTGAAATTATATTCTTTTATTTATGCAAACAAAGCCAAAATTCTGACTGGAAAGATCAAAAATCTGTCTATTTGACGGGTGTGTTAAAACTAGTTATATGTATATCTATATCAAAGAAGATGTTAGGAAAATTTCAAATTGACTTATTCTGCTTTAAATATAAAAACACGCAAATTATTCCTCTTTGGACTAAATTATAAAAATAAAAATAATATATGTGCGCCTAACTAAAATTACATATAATTTAATTAATACTTATTTCCCCAAATTGTACAAATTGTACAAGTTTTAAAGACCAAATTGGCTCATTTCTTGAATTTATTAAAACGATAACAAAAATGCTCTAAAAAGTAAAAGAAATATATATTTACATTTATGCCTTAACTGCCCTGCCTAGCCGTAGAAAAGGTAAATCTACAGACGGACTATTTATTTTGCATAAGTATCCTTTTTTTTGCATTTCGGGTAAGCTGAAATTCAATTAGAAGTTCAGGTCATTGCCCAAGAAAACTTTGTTGATACATGTGTAAAAGTCCTTTCGAGTGTTTTGAGTTTTCCTTAAACCTCCATTTGCAGAAGATTGAATCAAAAGCAAAAGGACAGTCGGAAAAAGTCTAACAAATTTCGACATTAGCGGAGGAACGCTTACGGCTGAGGGTGGGGGCGGGTAGTTTCCCCAAAAGGAGTTTCTCGTTCCGTCATAATTTGGAGCTGAATAAACCATGAGTTTGTTTAAATTTATCTCGCTTGAAGGTCCTTTCTTTGCTTCTTTCAATTTCAATTTGCCGACTTCTGAGTGACAAATTGCCCCTAGAATTCCCTGAGAGCCGGGGGGCTGAGCAGGGAACATCTTGTCAACACGTGACCGCCCTCTAATTCAATTTCCCACACTGTCGCCTGGGGCTATCTTGGCCGCACCGCGGCGCCCAGCGCCAATTTTTAATCCACTTTGTTGTTCGGTGTATTTCGAAAGTTCTTATGAGTCATTTGAATAAATTCATGTGAAGGTCATTGACATGGGAGCCATCTTAGGTCCCAGCCCACGGGGAAGTGCGCGTATTGATATTCATGTCTGTGCCAAGGAACTCTAATTTACATAAACTTTCCAGCAGTCAGGAATGATTACGGCTGGCGAGGAAGGACTGGCGCGGAGCCCTAAAGGATAACTTAGCGCCAGCCCTCGGGGGGCGCCGGCACGGGACTGGGGGCAACTTGTGATGAAGACGACTCTTTATTACGTTATTACCCGACATGCAAGCCCATCGAATGAATCTTTCATTGCTCGAGCCCTAGGACTTAGCCTGGTGCCCAGGACACCGGCAGACACGGGGGCAGTTGGGAAAGTTCTGCGTTTTATTATTCCCATAAACGGAAGTGGCTGACAGCAAATGTCACGGAAATTATTGATCTGCTCTTTGTTTCGCTGTGGCTGCAACTCCCTATGAGGATCTATGAAGACCCATTTACGGAAACAAGGATACGCTGCAATTCATCATCAAGTTTCAGACACAGAGCCTTGGATCGGTAGTCAGCAAGTCCAAAATACCCCGGGAAGAACGAATCATGAGGCAGAAATCCCATCTGAAAAGAAAATTTCCGTAATAACAATTTCGTCTTTCAGTGGCGGATAGTTTGACCCGAAGTTCTCTTTTTTTTCCAACTTTGCAGCTATGATTAGGTTTTCGGGCGTTCACATCGTCGAGTCCGACCCTCGGCATAGCCATTCCTTGCAAATTTCTTTTCCGGGGGATTTCTTGGAATTTGCTACTCCCTGCCTCGCTTAGTCCTTGAATAATAAATACAAATTGAGTTGGAACCGACTTGACTTCATTTAATTGGAAATCTCCAGACTGATCGAGAAAGTCTCGGCACTGGCACAGAATATTCATTTGGCAAAATACCTCGGCATCGTCCATTCCCACTGCACGTAGAGCTGAATATTTGTACTCTGCTGGGATTCCAAATTGATTAAATGCAAATATGTATCAGAGAATCGCACGGGGACCGGGAAGAAGACTTTCAACTAAGGACTCCTGAACAAATTCAAGATACACGCCGCCTCTGCGACAAGTGGGAACTCAAAATTGTTATCCGGACCTTTTATACTGAAGTGTATTTTGTTTTTCACAATCAAAACTGAAAAGTATCGAATGCCTGATCTCCAATTCATTCCCTCAATTATTTCTTTAATTTTCAAAGCTCCGAAGAACGGAAGGAAATGTTTATTATTTCGTCATGTCCATCTATCTGCCGTTGGAAGTACCTACGTAGTTCACTTCATAGAATGTAACCAAGATAGAATAGTAATAGTTCACTTCATAGAATGTAACCAAGATAGAATAGTAATAGTTCACTTCATAGAATGTAACCAAGATAGAATTTTCTTATTAATTACTACTACTAGCCGTACTTACCACCATACAAAAAAAAACAATATGTTAACATATTTAAAAACTTTCAGCTTTATATACATATATAGGTAGGCAAATATACTTTAATTTTCAATATATTTTAGGATATTCTGCAAAGTGTAAGAAATGAAATAATTTATAGTTTTAAATAATTCCTTTGTAACTAAAATCGTAAAATTCGCGGTTTTTTACAGTAGTCAAAACTTAATAATATGTCCCTTGATAACTTGAAGTTAGCCATTTTGAATTCATACCTAGCGGCATGCTCATATTAAAACACGTGGTTGTAACGGTTAGTATTTAAGTCCCTTGTTATAATTTATTGGTAATTATTTTTAATTTGCTTTAATTTTAATGCCTTTTGGTTACATAATTTAATGAAAAGCAGTAAAACCAATATTTCGTTTTAATCAAAAGATTCTCGTTATTTTACACGATATTCATCAGTTGTCAGTACTACATATTTTGTATTTACTTTTTTTTTTAATAATAAAGAAGGCGGTTTGTGTTATTATAAAGGATTAATTTCGATTTTCATTTATTTTAAAAGTACTGTAGCAACGGTGGATAAATGTAAGGAAAAATTCTCAGAGATTAAAACAAAAGTATACGTATTGAATTAATATAATTAAATAAAGATTACTGAAAATTATTACTTAAAATTGTTGATAAAACAATTCAATTATTATAATAGAAAAAATAACTAAAATAAAATCATATATTCATGTATCGAAGTCAAATGCACTTGGTAGAAAACAACGAATATTTTTAAGACAATATACAAAAATGATATTTGATCGATTTTCAAAGGTTCATGAAATAAATTTCTCGACAAAATCTTAAAGTATGTAAACAAATTAAAAACCAACAATTTATTCGAGTTCTCGACAAGGACGATTCATGTGGAATGACAAATTGAAGAAATCGAAATTTTTGAAATGGAAATACCTTCAGTTTAAGAACTTTCCGCAATTTTCACCAACATTTTGTGAAAATACGCAAAAAATTGAGACAGAAATTATAAATGTCCACATTTTAAAGTTTATTTCTGAAATATAAGCGACCGACAAAACTTGTTTGCATATTCGTCACTTTTAACATTAAATTAACATTCTTTCAACGTTTCATCAAAATCCCTCAGGAAATCTCTAACTCAATTTATGCCAAAATACCAAATTTTATTTAAATAAGAAACTCGGGAGCATCCTTTAAGAGCAGGGCATCTTCTCATTTCATGATAAAAAACGACAATTTTCATGAATTTTTTTCTGAGCAATTTTATTAACTTGAGGTACAATATTTTTTGTAGTATTAAGCAGACATGCAAAATACGCAATAACAATAAAAATCATATTATTATTATAGAGAGCGTCGAAGTAGAGACCTCAAAAGAGTGGAACCATATACCTACCTACATTTTGTTAGAAATTGCGTCCTGTATTGGGCAAAACCAATAAAGTGAAAATTCCACAAATTGTGATAAGTGTAATTTTTTGGGGTACAACTACGTAAGAAGGGTGATATTGAATTGTATTTAACAAGAGTATATTAGTCCAAGATGTACATATATAATTGATGAATGTTTTGTGTAAATTAACCAACCTACATACACTCTAAAAAATAATTAAATAATTTTATAACGTTAAACGTTGGCACAAAATTTGCCAACGTTTAATGTTGTAAATTTACAGCGCAGTATAATAATGATGCAGCAATGTGTTAAACTGCTATAACAGAATGTAAATATTCAGCAGGTGATTTACATTCAGTATGTGAAAAATACTATTCGATAGAGTAAAATTACACAGCAAGAGAGTAAAAAAACTCATTCACTTGGTGATATTGATATATTGGAATGTACATTTAATTGTTTACATTGTAATATTACTCCTATTATAGAGCGAAATTACTACTTCTTTAGGGATCATTTACATGGATACATGTATGTACATACATACATACGCAAAAGCAGCGCCTTGGACTACGCAAAATCAGCAGCTCAGAATATTTAACATTTTACTACATTTTATAAAAAAAAAATCGTTTACCCTCCCTATACCCTATACATCCATCTATACAAATAAATATTGAACTATTTTTTCTCTGACTTATGCACTATTTCGAATTATATTTTCACTAATTTGTGATTCTATAAGGCTAAACTTTAATTGATAATATTGAAAATAATGCCAAAAATGATAATATTTAATAGCTCTTTTGAATTCACTTTCTGGCACTTCGAGATTCACTTCTCGAATGACGCAATAACGAAATAACGCCATAGTGACATCAGTAAAATTGCAAATGCTTGGTAACGATGAACGTTGTCAGCTGTATACAAGTTGAAAGCGAGTTGCATCGATATTTGTTGCAATATTACAAAATGTCACTTTCTAACACAAGTTAAATTTTTCTTTATCTTCTAATTATACGAAAGAATACACTCACAAATTCTTTATGTAATTATCCGCATCAAATTTTACTACGTTTATGCACTCAATTTTACTACTTTGATGTATTTTTAGAAAATCGACTGTAAAAAGTGTTGAATATCGGGGGGCACGGCACACAGTGGGCTGAAATCGCGAAGTACGGACTTAAGGATTCGGGTGTAGATTTTTGAAATCTACATACTAATACAATGTTTTTATGTTATGTGACTTTTTTCATAAATCTATTACTTTCATTGTTGATAATAATGATCAGGAGAACTTGGATTTTTTAAGTGTAGACCCATTATTGCATAATCAACCCGAATCTGACTTCTGAATATTGTCAAAGGACGGACAACGTTTGCTGTAGTGGATTAGGTCTATTGGGGATACCACTGATTTAAAAAAAAAAGCGCCTAGTTCTTAACCTCTGGGGTGGTGTAGAATAGAGATAAAAAAATAATATCTCCAAAATCGCACAAAATCGCAGTACCAGATTAGATGCAAAAATAGGTAAATAATTTGTACTATTCAAATCTCTAATCCGTTTTTTGAGATAACTTGAGAGTTACAACCTTTTCAAAAATTTATGTTTTTTTTCATATAAAAAAATCTTTAAATGCTCGTAACTTTGACGATAATGGATAAAAAGGTAAAAGTCAAAAAACAATATCATATTGTTTTTAATAGTAGATATCATTTCCGCGATTATTTTTTAAAAATAAATTAGTCATTTTTTTTTTTCCGAAGTCTTCTACGATTTCATATCAGCGGCAGTGCCCCCGCCAAGTCGAGCGCGAAGCAAACACTGCCGTACCATCCTTTACTGGAACCATTTCGCCGCATTTTCAGGCCCCTATTTTGGAACCTCTGGATAAGACCAGAACGTAGAAATTTTCGTCATCCAGTAAGCTATAATCACATACTTAAAATCCAAAATTTCAAGTCTGTAGGTCATTTAGTTCCGAAGTTAAGCGAAAGCAAAGTTTCGCATTTATGACACTCACTCACTCATGATCATCAGAATAGAACTAGTACTTCCCATAAACTCAGAGAGCTGAAATTTGGTACAGAGTTAGGGTTTAATGGCCACATAAAGGGAAAACTATAAAAACTAGGATAATCGAAGATCCTCATGGACATTGGCACCTCCATATTCTCTTGTGGCCAAGCCTACGTGGCGCTTTCACGAGTAACCAATCTTCATGGGGTGCACCTCATAAATGTTGACTTCAAGAGTATAAAAGCTCAAGCTTCAGCGATCACCGAATACAACCGGCTTAGGCGTAAATACCGCGCCGATCTTTCAGAAATTAAACCGTCTAAACCGTCTAAAAGTATAAATAATGAACGCGAATGGGCAATACGAAAAACTGTTGCTACTGTACAAGAATCAGAACCGGAAAAAAAGAAAAGAAAGATTTGTAATGATAAAAAAACTACTCCTAAAAAGAAAAAAAATGTGTCAAAACGTTTCTACAAAAAGAAGTGAAATCCCACCAAAAACATTCTGTAAAAAACTAGCCAAGTCTCGCTGGAGCTGCTTGTTTATCTCTAAAAAGTAATGAAATCTAGACAAAGTCGTGCCAAGTCTAAGGTTCCTTACTGCGATTTCTTTATTATTATAGTTAATGTTGTGTGACTTGGCCGTTGAAGGGTACACAAGGGTACAAAACCATCTATCAATGATTAGAAGTCCGTCTGTACTGGAAATAATTTTTTATACTGTTTGTTTCAGGCTCGCCTATACATAAGTATTATTGAAATACGCAGCTTTATCAAGCCTACAATTGACTGGTTATTGAATCAACGTTTTCCAAGTGGCAATTTTCCATCGTCAATGGGTAGCGGTTCTGGCGACAGATTGGTGCAATGGTGTCATGGAGCACCTGGTTTTGTACCCTTGTGTACCCTTCAACGGCCAAGTCACACAACATTAACTATAATAATAAAGAAATCGCAGTAAGGAACCTTAGACTTGGCACGACTTTGTCTAGATTTCATTACTTTTTAGAGATAAACAAGCAGCTCCAGCGAGACTTGGCTAGTTTTTTACAGAATGTTTTTTGTGGGATTACAATTTGCAAGTTAAATCATTCAAATTTACCAGAAAATTGCGAATTTACAACTTTGTGTAATTCTACTAACTTTTTTGGACGAAATATGTATTTTTACTAAAAAATTGTAAATTTACTACGTACATATCGTAAGAAAACTGTGTAATATTATATACATTTTTTAGAGTCTATAACGATGAATGTGGGTTAGGTCGAAAAAAGCAATCGGCGAAAGATGTAATCTTCGCGTGCGCTGCGCAAACTAAGTAAATTTGGAATCCCGGACAACGACGGGGGCGGGCGAGCTAGTATAGAATATGTTCATACACCATTTTGATTCCTAAAATAAAAAATATAATTGCAACTTTGTTTTAACTGATTCGATGTCATCACAACTACAATAGTCTACTGTTGATCAAAAGCGCTATAAAAGATACATATCATTTCTAAGAAGGAACCCAAATTTAATAGAAGTACACCAATATATCGTACGGATTAAGAAAAACAAAGAACAAATACTAGCCATATCAGTTTAACTTTAAAATATGTATTTATTTCCTTCAATATGATACAAGATACTTTGTTCTAAACTTTAATTATTCATGAATGCATTGTATGCATTGTTATTGTGCACATTTGGTACGATAAACGATTATTGTTTTTTTTTATAAATAAAAAATGGGGACTTTCACATGCTTTTTATTAGCTTGACCTGTATAAGTTCGTAACATTATAAGAAAATCTTGCAACTCACCTTTCACCCTTTTCTAATTATCGCATCGATCTGAAACTTTGCAAATATATGCAATTCTGATGACAATACAATATAGTATATAATATCTATTATCATTCTCAAATTAATATGGCGGACGCCTCCAAGATAGCGCATTACCTTTTTCTTCACAACCTTCTTGATATGGGTATCATATCAAATAAAAGAGTTTTACGAGTAGAATACGATAAGCTATGTGACATCATTCTAAACCCAACATGTCCGACGCTCCCTTTTTGCCTTTTATTGCATCACTAATAAAAGCGTTCTTTTAGTATTGTGAATCAAAATACAATATTAGAGAATTTACATTTTAATATTTTTGAATTACATTACCTTTCATTTTTTAATTCTTCTGAAAGAAAAAGGAAAACAATTAGAAAATATACTTTAAATTAATTAAATTGGAGATTCCGTGTTATTGGGTGGTCGAAATTTTTAACTTTCGTGCAATTTAGTACAGTGCTATTCGGGGGATGCCTGCATACGAACAAATACTGAAGTGGAGTTGTACCACATTCCGGTTGGTCGTAAAATGTTTGTAGTTTAAGATAGAACTTTTGGGAATTGTACATTTTGGCTTCGCTGCAGTCATGTAATAGTGCGCAGATTATAACCACAGCATTCCTCTGAAGATATAACGCTGGACCATAGTTCACTGCTTTAATTAGGACTTTAGGGTTTAAATTACATTTTAAATTACAAGCCTCGAAGTTCTACTCAGATCGAGCTTTAAATTACCCTTTCGCTAGCACCCCTCTAAGGTTTTTATCAAGCCAGGAACGAGCAAGGTATGTAAATATATTCCGGCGATAAAAAGTGTCACATGACAGGTGCAAAGCCATAATGGTCGCTACCAATCAAAGACCCCGGGAGCATATAAAGTCTGCAGGCTCCCGAAGGAGGACTAGGACCCTCGGTTGGAGTAATGACGCCTTTTGAAACGAGCATCCCCACAGGTCATAATATTTGCCAGCGCTGATCTTTCTGATAATCATTGAATACCTTTCACTAGACGACTCGCTCGGCGGGGGCGGGCGGGCGGGCGGGCGGGTGGCGGATATTAAATGGGGGCCGTTGCCGCCGCCAAGGAAGCGGCGGCACCCCGGCTCCACGATGAGGACGAAAGATAGCGCACGCAAGCACTTTTCGTCCTTTTATACATAATATTTTATGTTTAGGCCCAAACGAAGGGAGTGCACGATGTACAAATCGATCTGCGTGAAAACTGAAAAGCAGCCGACGTTCTGAGCGACTGTGCGGGTGCCCCTCCGCCACCGCAGCCGAGCAAAGTGATTTTATGAAAAACACCGGAAAATTGAAAATATGGGGAAGCAGTAAGCTAAAAAATTAAGGATGAACTGGAATGAGAGGGTAATTTGTGCCACGTTCAGTTTGAACTACCGCTGCGAGGGACATCGTAAAACTCGCCTGCTTACACTAGTGAATCACGTCAGCTGCGTTGCGCCCACGCCTTTTAGCGACTGAAAATGAAAGTTTTCGTAAATTATACCTCCAGCGTTATTTCATATTTTAAAAGAAATCAACATTTTGCGGTGCCCATACAATACATACATGCTCGCTTTTCATAGCACGCATATATCATCAAAACACACAACTTTTCCTTTCAAAGTTTTGCAAAAGCAAACTGAAGAGTCCTGAACACGAATGGCTCTTGATTCAGGTTAAGGCTGCAATTACTTAACCCTTTGCATTCAGATTTGATTACCTTTTGATCATTATGTATTAGAATTACATTGAGTTGACTTAGAGCTATTACACTCATTTGAAAGCTTAAAACCTAATATAGAAATGCGTTATACAACTAATCTCACGCCAAAGTATAAGTTTTATGAAATTTTACTCTTAATTCCAAGTTTCAGAGGAGAAAGCGAGGTAGCTACCGTCCCCAGTGTATTTTTCATAAATTGTTAAAATACGGATTTTTGACTCTGATATGAGCTGATCGGGCATTTTACTTTATGAACTCGTATTCTACAGAAAAAATTCTATAGAAACTATCAACCACAACAAAATTAGTGTTGCACTGTGGTATTATTTCTGTGTATAGAAAAAATATTGAAACGCTTCTCTAAAGAAAAAAACACCTTAAGACCAATGGGGACCAAACCGATTTTCTTCTAACCACAACCGAGTTTGATTTGTAAGATGTACCTACAGTTTCAATGTACACTGCTGTGCAAAATAATAAGCACAGACATACCTAAAAACTTTACTTTGCATATTGAACAAAAAAACGAAGAGTTACTGATGGTTTTTAATACCAACTTATAATTAAGAAAACCAAACATAAATATGGTATGGGGTTAAAATAGCAAAGTTTACGAGTAAAACAAAAACCTTAAAATTTCAACGGATTTCAGTTGTGCAAAAACATAAGCACACTTAAAAAGACACAAAATTTTACAATCATAATTCAACTCTAAAAATATATAACAATTATTATAAATTGGCACAAAGATTGTCATCAGTATTTAAAAGTGCTGCCTTATTTTTTCTATGGGATTCAGGTCTGGGAACTATGCGGGCCATTCAAGAAGTCTAATACGCATGACTTGAAACCATGTTTTTCGTTACTTTGACAATATGTTTAAGATCACTATCCTATTGAAACTGCCAAAGCAACGGCAGATTATTATCTGCATATGGATACATAACTGTTTCGAGGATTTCAACGTATTTTTCTTTCGTTAAAACATATTGTATCCAATAAATGGGCCCACCATAATACGAGAAACATCACCAGCTCATGATGGCATTTAATTCTTTGGTCGGATGAGACAAAAATTAAATTATTTGGATCAGATACCAAAAACAAGTTCGTCAGAAAGTCGGCAGGAATGGAATTCGACCCTAGATATATCGTTAAGACGTTTAAACATGGGGGCGGCGGGAAGATCATGCAAAAAACAGCTGAAATCGTTGAAATTTTAAAGTTTTTATTTAAATCTTAAATTTTTTATTTGAATTATATGAGTCGTTTATTTTAAAAGTGGGGCAAGTCCAAACTGTCATAAGGTCGAATTTACCTTAAAAAAATATAGAAAAATCGTCCTTATGACAATGTGGACTTGTCCCACTTTCGAAATAAACGGCTCATATATCTATGTTTGGGTTTCTTAATTATATTTTGTTGGTATTAAAAACAACCAGTTTTTTGTTCAATTTGCTAAGTAAAATTTTTATGCAAGCCTATGCTTATTATTTTGCACAACTGTGTATATAATTGACTCTTTATCCGAATCCGAATCCCGGCAAACATTTTGTTTGAATTGAATAACTGAATATCCCTTTCTGTGTTATTTGCGACAATATGATTGCCCAATTATAGACCTTACATACATTAGTCTTTTTATTATGATGAGCTTACATTTTCTATAGGAGAACACACATTGTAGAGTTACGCATTAGCATTGTAGTACTAGAATAGTTTTGACGAGACTCAAAACTTTTCACATTACCCTCGTAATCCAAAAATAGCGCATTTAAGGGTTATGTACATACGCATATATGGGTGCTAATATAATCCATAAAGGGATTTTAACATAAATGGTCGATTGCATGAATGTTTTGATCTAGTATAAAGTATGTATAAAACCATTATACTGGATTTCTCTACTTTTCTATGGAAATTAATTTTATACGTTTTGCGTTAGTAATACCACTTTCCTGGAACTGCAAGCTTTTAAGTTACATATGTTCTATTTTCTGCATTTTTTCAACGCTCTTTTTCAATTAGCTTGTTGTCACATTTAAAGATTTTTTGGGCTATGTAGCTGCCATAAACGATTCAGTTTTTAATTTTCAAATCAAACGTCTAATAAATAAAGGTGACAGCACGCTTGCGTTCATGAATTTCTGCTGTTGGTTAAAATGTTTTAACATTTTGAATAATTTCATTTGACCCTATCAGCGAATCAAGCTGGGATGAAATGTCAATCCCCACCAGATATGCTTCGAGAAAGCTATCAGACATTTTTGGATGTGATACGCTGAATTTTAAATTACTGTGCTTAAAACCTGTTGGGTATGTTTTTGTAAATTACCCTGTAAATTGGTTATTATTTAGCTTTCAGACGTAGTTGGAAACTTATTCAATAGTCGACACTTCCGCTTTTCTCTGATCGCTCAACTGGCCTCATTCCTCGATGGAAAATTTTAAGGCTTTGAGTTTTAACAATTTGATCTTTTAGTTTTTCCAAAATCAGGATTTTTCTAAAACCAAGCACTATTAAGACGTCAGTTTCTCTCAAGATTATCTTTCGTTTAAGGCCACGATATCCTTCTTAACTTTTTCCGTTGTCAATTGAAAAATCAATTTGTTTAATCTACTTAAATCTTTGAAATTTCTCCATGTTGCTTCAACTGTAACTATACACATTTTTGTTAAAGTTGGAAATGGATATGTTGGTCATTGCTTTTTAAACCAATTATATCGAAAATAGTACGAGATAAGGTAAAACTCTTTAGGCTAAATAAAATTTCTGAGAAAAATCAACAAAAAATCAAATTGCTCCAACTTGGAAAACTAAAATTGTTCAAAAAGGAGGATGGAGAGTAATCACAGAAAGGTCTAGGGTTTATATTATTGAATAGGGTTTCACTTTGTTTTTTAGATGAATAATAAGAAACCGAAACCTAAAAATGTTAAAGTATTTATTTCGGAAAGTGGCAGATAAATTTTTCGTTACATATTGCGAGAGGAATCTTCAAGTTTGCCTTACTTTATTTGATTGTGAAAAGGCTATAGCTAAGGACTTCTCTAAAAGATAATAAATTTTGAAAAACGATAAATGCGAATGAAGTAAAGTGGGCACAAAATTCAATTTAGCCCGCATTTCCTTTTTTTCTGCTACAAAGAAATTAGGTTTACGGTCCAACTCAACATTTTTTATCTGTGTACTCTTCCTGAAACTCATATCCTTGTGTATGATTGCTTATGCATACGGGAGGACTCGAAACGATGCAAGGAAGTTTAATCGACAGAATTTATGGCGGTTTGTTAGGGCTAATGATTATGTGGAATGGATCGTGGGACTCGCAAAGGCAAAGTCCCGCAGCACGACCTCTTCGCTTTATTTGCTCAAAATATAATTAAGGAATCTTGATGATAGTACGGAAGCAGGTATCGATGAAGTAATTTATGGACGGCTGCATCCGCGCTGCCATCCCTTGAAGTGCACGGTAGTGTTCTAATCAAATTTCAATATTCTGCAACGCTGAATGCACTCAGGTTCATTGAACCGTGGCTTTTCCCTTCCGCTTCGTAAACTGCAGCAAAAGTGTCCCCATTTCGAACCACCACATCTAGAAATAAAATACACCACGGCACGCTATTGTTTCGACCCCTAACCTCTTTCGCCCTCGCGTCGGCTCCTCCCACAGCACTATCACTAAATAATGAATATCCTAAAACACTAGCGTCATTATGGCTCGCCAGGATTCTGAAACATAAATGAGCCCGATTTTGATATATGTATATATTCGCGATAATTACGCGAATAAAATTTTCATGATCTACAAAGTGCATGCGGCCGTTCTGGTTGCAGACGCAACTTCAGAGCCCTTCGGTCGGCCGCAGGATAAGGGACCAACTGGGAAATGCTTCACATGCAGGATTCGTCCAGAACTGGAGGTGTGCGTGTTCCTTTTCCAGACCATGCTCGAACTGTTGTTCTTTGTAATTAATTAATCAATAAATTTTTATCACTGGTAGTGCTGAGCAATCATCCTCGGGGCAGAGCACTATCGTGGAAATTATTTCTTACAGAGATTGGAGCGCACCCCACAGCTCTAATTCTTGGAATCGGAAAAGTTTTGTTTGCTGCCGGGAAACTTGGCGCCAGTGCTCCAGGCTGTAAAAGGTTCCAAACATCAAGAAGCTTCTTGGTTGAAATTTTCATAATTTTTAGCACGTGAAAGCAGAAGACTTTGGATACTTAAATTGTGACATAATTACTTAATTTACTAATGATATTTAGGATTTCACAGCATCTATAAATCGTTATTATTATTTCATAATTTCCATTTGTTATGTTGGTCTAGTTATGTGTGGTTTTAACTACTGTATAAAAATCACCGATTCTGGTGTAGAGGGACCAAATTCACAAAAAGGGCTTAAATGGAACAAGAATTCACTAATTTAAATTGTCTATATACTTAATATGCATACTGAGAAAATCAAAGTAAGTTGAAAAACAGTTTACCACCTTACATTGATGTGCTCAGTAACTGATTCTCATAATTTTACTATTTCTATATAGAGTTGCTTAAACAAAATGTCTCATTTGTAAGTTCGAGCCTTAGGTCGGGGTCATACGAGCGAGAGTTCCCGCCGCGACTTTGCCATCGTTTTTCATAAGACGAAAGAAAAAAATCGCGGCTCGAAACAGATAATTTTACGACTTCGACAATCAGAACATAGTATTTTATGACTTTTACGAACTTGTCGCGATCAAGAATTAGCCGCAAACTATTTTCTCTGGCGCAAGGAGCTCGTAAAGTCGTAAAATTGTCTGTGTCGTGTTTGTTTAGAGCAGGTTTTTTCTTTTCATTCTATGAAAAACATTGGAATAGGCGCGGCGGCCGATCTGAAGGAACACAGCTTTGTTCTATCGTTTTTGTCATTTGTAGTTGATTATAAGGTGCTTAATTTTTCAGTTATTTAGTTGTAAATCCATATCTATTGATCCCATATTTTGCTCTTTCTTTCTTTCCAGTAAACCTTTTTTCTGGAGTATTGACGGTGATCTACAGGAGTCGTCGAACAAAACGATCTAATTACCTAAAATTAAATTTTACAGGAAGAGCAAAAAACTGACTTTTAAAGTTGTTTTTTTTATTTTCCCATATGTGTTTGTGGCTCTGTTTGACATATGTACATATATTATAAATCAATATTTCCATCTCTCATAAAACAATTACATATGTCGTTTTGTTTGCGACTGGCGCACTTTTTACGCTTTGTGTCCCACTAGATTGCATTTAGTCTATATTGGTTGCAAACAATATGTTTTTGTACAATTAAAAAAATTATTATTTTTTTTACACAATAACGTCTTTCAAAATGGCGAGTCACGATCCGCGGAAAAGGAGTGGTTATAGGTGATTACTGATTACTCCACTTTAGCTTGTCCGAAACAACATTATTTTAACACCAGTGAAGATGTCCCTATCATCTCTACCAGTTTTTATTGATTATTAAAAAAATTGCAGACCTCTGAATCCAGAGTAACAAAATGTTTGCCATTTATTAATAGTGTATTTATTCTATGTGCTATATATAAAATTTCAAAATTTCAAAATAACAATATAATACCATCGACACATATACCCGTCATCAGCACGAAAAGTGTCATCAGCACAAAAAACCCTATCATAAAGACAGTGTGATAAGTACGGAACATGACCATACTTATTTCGATAAGTACGAAATACTACCATCTATATTTGGATAGAATAATTAGGGTGTTTTGCTAAAGTCTGAACAGTATGCTATCGATTCTACATGGTCTCCTCATCAACGTGTGGTCGGAGCTCCCCCTCCCCTAAAATCGGTCCTTTACCACTAAAATCGCAATTGAAAATTTTGGAGGGGGTGAATCTAGAAAATGACCTATAAATTCTTTCAGAGACATCGTATGATATTGGTTTATACCTGAACCTTCAACCTTTCTAAGCCGCATCAAACTTCAAAAATGGCATTTTCAAAGCCCACAATTTGGCCCTTCATTCTGCCGATTTTTTGTATGGAAACATTGAATTTTTTTCTAAGAAAAAGCTTGTCTTATGGCCTTTCTTAAAAAAAAGAAAACCGCACTTGAATCCGACGTAGCGTTCTGAAGTTAGTCGTGCTGGAGTGGTTCAGCAGCAGCTTGAAATACATATGTTAAAAAAATCAATTTTTTCAAAATGTATGCACATATGTTGAGAATACTCTCGTAGAATAGTCTTGCTGCATTTGTTGCCAACCGTTTGGCTTAGTAGAATCTAAAATAATTCGAATATTTTAATGAAATTTTTAAGGAAAGTGTATGCTTTCAGAATATAAAAAATAAAAATTTTTTTTTTTATAAATTCCAAGAAGAAAGAATCCTTTAATAATGCTAATAAGAATTGCAGGACTCTTCGACTTTCGAAAAATGTTAAACATAACTCAGGAAAGATATGCTTTTGTTTCATATGATTAAGCGGGGGAGATGAAAGGAATAAATTATTACAGACAAATTCAAAGGACACTTGCGATGTTAGGCATGATCACAAGCATCTCCTAAAAATAAATGTTCTCCGCGAAAGCAGCAGCAAATTGCTGAACATGCACACATTTACATATATCGCAGAATGTATATGTATGTTTAATGTTTGTAGAATGGCAGACCCGGCAGACATAATCCTGATGTGATTGGTGTCAAGTTCCCGGTAGCTCATATCAGCATCAGGTAAATTAACACCGCGCTTACTGCGAAGGAGAGAGTTTAAAATAAATCTTCGCCCGAGATAAGAAGAGTGCGCCCGGTGGAGGAGCACTTTAAGGTCCTTGAGGCAAGCAGGAGGGAGGCTGTCTGAATTCCTTGGATTCATCTTTTTCTCCGACTCAAAGGATGAAAGGCGGAACAATTGAGGGAATAATACGCGCCAGAGACTCGTGCTGCTTAGGTCTATCTGCATCTATCAGGAGGAAGGATCAGTCCAAACAAAGGCGTACATCTCGCCGGGAACATATGCCGCCGCTAGTACTTGAACAATGTAGGGCTAAGGTGGGGCGGGAGGAATCCTCCTTAAGGGCATATAGAAAAGTTTCATCGAAAGCTGTTCAAAAGTCCCTTCCACTCCCGGTGATTTCCTTGATTTGGATGCTCAATGGAGTGTTGGTAATACGCAAGGTTCCCGTACATAAATTTAAATGCGCTGAAAACAACTCGGCGGCGCACGACCTGCGTCTATTGGAGCACAAAGGACCGCGGGGGTGGGTTCGGAAAACTTTCATTCCGCTAGTTCGTGAGCGAGCCTCGTCCTTTACCTCGACTCAGATATACCGAGACGCTTATGTATGCGTGCGATTTCAATTTTTTTTTCAGGCGCCCAAGGGATGTCGTCTCGGTTTACAAGCAAAACCAGCACAAGAGCAACACTTTGAAAGGTTCAGAAAAACAGGAACTGTGGGGGGTGGGTTCGTCATATAGAACTGGAAAATCTGATAGGATGCATGGGAGCCCCGTCAAGAGCAGGCTACTGCTAGAAATGCGAAAGGGAGGCGTGCTTGGAAACACCAAAAGAGATTCGGTCTGGTACAGATTGCCGGCAGTTCTGGGAGGCGCCTCTAAATTTATGTAGGAGCAGCGACAGATAACAAACACGGGGAAGACAAGGGCCTGTGGAACGCGGTGCGTTATGGGTTGCAAAATTGGGCAATTCCGGGAGCATTTTACCGCCGCCGTGACGTCTACCCTTTTCTTCGATCAACGGTCGTCCTCATTCGATTTTCGTTTTTGTCGATAAGATATGGTTTTTATTTTTATCTAATTTTACTCCGTGTAGTGGGGTCGCGCTTCAGTCACATCCTGTCTCCACCCGGCAGCCCCAAAACGGCCGACCGCCCACAAAATGTTAGACTCTCGATCTTGCGATTCTTGCAGGTGAAGTCAGGATTCAGGCGTTTACAAGGGGAGTGGATTTCAGATGCTGAAAAGCATTAAGCCTTTGTAAATGGATTTCCTGGAAGCAAATGGGAAAATTTTTCTGGCTTTAAATGCCCTAGGGAATCATCGGGGCTTAAAGTGGTGAAAACAGTTTAATTTTTTTTTTATTTCTGGGCATTTCAACCTGACGAAGCAGACGATTCCTTTAGCAAATCCAAGGAGAACCGACTAGGATTTAAAGTATGTTAAGGAGGGATTAGTGCCCTGATAAGATTACCTGCCGAATTTCACGTCCATAATGGATTTCGGCTTCTTGTACTGGTTCCGTTCTATTCAAAAAAAAAAACAAGATCCAGACATCGAATAGAGTTAAGAATTAAAGGCTGAACAAATTTTCTTCTTTTTAAATTCCCGGCCTTTTCTTTTCAATGGGGAAACTGGTGAATGGGCCTTGTAGAGTAGAATAGCTCCTTTTAGGGCTCTTGTGATTGTATTGATTTTGAACTTAATAATGGAAGAGCTCATGTGGAATGAAAGTGACGGCAGCCGTCTCTTGATCCAAAAATGGGTCGGAAGGTAGAATATCGTTTATTTAGCTAGATTGGGAACGCTGATGGCGAGAAAATTTCTTTATGAACTACTGATACACTCTTAAAGCTTCTAGGCAACTTTTCGGGCAGGCAGATACCCACAATCGATAGGAATACAAATTGTATTTGCAGTCACAACAAATTTTCAGCATCGAAGCTTTAAATTTCAAGGTAGGGAAAATGCACGTTAATTTAGCGCATTTATTTCTACCATAGTATAAACATTCAATAAGAGACTTATAGAGCTGGAATTTGAATTTATTCATCTATGATGGTTTTTGTAGTCTAGCAGAAATTATTTTCGGTTTTTAATATTGAAAATTTGGGAAAAAATTAGTATGTAAAGAAAACCCAATGAGTATTACACTAATTACTACATCAGGAATTAAAACTTATAGTATAATATTGTTATACGATTATATTGATTTGTAGTGTTCTCAAACGAATTGAAATTATCTTTTATGTGCTTGTTTAAAAAAAAAACTCAATATGAAAAATGTCTCCAAAATGCGTAAAAGCTCTTGAGCTTTCAACTTGAAATATGTATACAACACTAAATACATAATGAATGGGTAACTCAGAAAAAGAGTGAAAACTTCTATTAATCCTTAACCTCAAAATTACGACTTTCCAACATTCAGGTCGGAATATCTAAAACTTAAACTAACTTCGTATATTTGGTTTCCTCCTCTTTACGGTCTACTGAACATTTCATTAGACAACTTCTCTTTGATAGTAAGAAGACAAAAATATATTCGTCTTTCGCAGCTTCTTAACTACAAATATTTCAAGAAAAAAGTTGAAAATTCTGAAACTTTTTATGTAAATAACAAAAAGTGAAATATATACATATAATTAGTTTCCTTGTAAATTAAATACTGTTAATACTTTCAGAAATTAGATTGGCTAAATAGATATTCTTTGATTTATACTTACATTATGCTAAAATTGTTGATTAATACTAATTTCTTTAAAGAAAGTTTGATTGCAAGCCTCATGGCCGTTCACATAATTTTGTCCACAAGGGTATTAAAGCATCCAGAACTGGGATCTTGTAGTTCTCGAAGGAGGACGAAGCATAGTAATTTTTGTTTCTCCTACACGACCTGTGATGCTCATATTTATATCAGAGATAGAAAATAACTGGTATTTTTAAATTTTTAAACTAATAAAGCTGAGGGAAGTTGTCATAGTAGAATAAATTAAAGTACACCAAAATATTGTGTATGATGCCCTTTTTCGGTTCTTCCGAGCTCTTCAAAATTTAGATATTTTTAAAAACCGACGTATCTAAACTATTATTTTTAAATTATTTTAATTTGAATCAAAGAAAAACAAGTGCTGAAGATTAATATGTTTTTCTGGCTAAAATAAAAAGCTCGCTTGGCTTTTTATATTTTCGAGCCAGAAATAACAAGTTCTGAAGCTCATTAAATTTTCCTAGCAAAAGTAAAAACCCGCATTGCTTTTTACTTTTTCAAGCTCGAGTTATAAAGTTACAACGATTCAAATTCAATTTTTCCCAGCCATTAACAGTAAACTTTTATTCTTAGGAGAAAAGACTTATTAACGAAAGTTTTCCATTTGTTGTCATATATTTCTTATAATATAAAAATTACCACGGTAAGTTTTATTTTACGTGTATAACTGGATAAATTTGCCGGCATAATAATTACAAGCTTGAAAACTTCTTTTTTTTTTGGCTAAAAAAAATAAAAAGGTAAGCTGGCTTTATATGTATTTTTACCAAAACAAAAAAAAAATATTTTGCTTTAAAATTCCTTTTTTTGGCTCTTAAAAATAAAAAGCTAAGCTGGCTGTTGAGCGGTTTTTTCGTAGCTCGAAATTATTGTCGTTCGAGAGTAACAGGTAGAGACAGCTTTTTTCAAAACAAGTCATAACTGGTTCAGTCTCTGAGATGTAAGGAGGTAATATGTATCATTTCATAAGTAATTTTACCTTAAGTCACGTAATGTTACGTCATTTGTGTCATACAATGTCAAGGCACAAAACGTGACTGAATCAATATTATTTACGGGTAACTTTTGTCAATTTCAATCGTCAATAATTTCATTATTACATTTAACATCTCTAAAATATCTAGTAAGAAATTCAAGTCGAAATTCCAAAAACTCTCCATCGCTAATGTGATCTAACCTTAGAGCTTCTTTGTTTTACAATAAATAAATATGTAAATATGTATAATAATTTTCAATTTTTTTAACTGAGTTTTTTAAAATGGCACCAAAAATATTTCGAAAATCACTGACCCGATTTGCTTAAAACATTTTTTTTTTGATTCTTGTTTCAGCAATTATGTATGACGTATCCATACAGATTTTTAAGATCTTAATTTTTTAACGAAAAGTCTACGAATTTTGACTGAAAAGTAGTTGCTTGTAATTCAAACATCTGACAAACAAATTTATATTTTAATATCTCATATTGGATATTTGTATAGAGTTTAATATTAAATTTCCTTTTCGTCCCAGTTGATTTTTGACGAAGCTGCACCTGATGTCGTTTTTGTATTTTGTAAAAATAGAAACAAAAATTTAAAAAGTTTCTAGAAGTGTATCAAGAATGAAAAATTTCAATTTAATATTTTAACAGTTTCTTCATAAAAACTTCCGAAAAATACTCTTTATTTTTAAATCTTTAAATTACATACAGGCATACCCGTTTAAATAGTTTCCAATTTAATTTGTTTTTCCTGCTTAGGTACTTTAATTTTTTTGTTAAAAGTAACATATAATTTATAAATTTTAGTAAAAATAAAACAAGTCTTAAAACTAGCTTTTGCCCTTTCCCCTTTATCCAATTGGTTCGAATATTTCAAAAATGACATCACCTTGTATTCTTTTTTAATTAAATCTTCTACGTAACTTCGTCTATTATCCCTGACAATATATTCTGCGTGTGGGGAATCAGACATTGTTGCACTATGAGTGCTTTTAATTCCAATTGAAATACAATCACCATATGACGGCATCAAAGTCGTCATTCATTATGGTTAAACTATGTATGGTAACATAGGAAATACGATCACTTACCCCATAGTCGAGTGAAACATAAATAGGCCATTGGGCTCTATGCAGTGCCTCTCCCCTTCTTCAGACGAGGGTAATCACGTTCACATGAGCACTAAAAGTAATTTCAGATATAACTTCTTATGGCCTACGAACTTCTAAGAGCTTTAACAACCAAGAAATAAATCAGGAGCTGCGGAGCACCCAGTGCAAAAACCCACAAATTGAATTGTTTCAGACGGATGGACGTTACCGCCTCCTCTGCTCTTAAAACAGAAATAAATCCGGAAATGTATTATTCAATCAGATGGAAGTCACCCCAGCGGAACAGCCGAAAATGTGCGATGACATCATCATTTATTGCTCCCAGGTGACTTGAAAAGGTACCCTCCTCGTCTAGCACACTTTGCCTTATCGCATCAGTGTCAAGGACTCGCCTCGCCAAGAAAGCCCTTTAAATTTATTGCAGAGGGCACATTTCTCATGTTTCATCTAGCCGCATGACATTATTTCAGCGAATTTGCTCCGATGAATACGTAACGTGCCCTGGGTACCCTTCGTGCCCTCGCACTCCCAAACATAAGATATAGGTAAATTGTAGTGCCCATAGGGGTGTTAGGTGGAGTCCCTGATTCCGAACCTGCAAATCTGGACTGATCGAAGAGGTAAATCGAGCGGGGACGGGACTGGATTCTACGACAAATTACATGGTACGATGCCCAGGAGAATCTGCGTACTGGTTAATATTGCAATCAATATCCTTGGAGTGCACTAAAGGTCGAAGGACGTGATTGTCGTTTGATGTGACACAAAAACCACTGCTGGCGCCATCTGCAGATTTACTCCTGGTCACAGGGAAGAAGGGACCTTGACGGGGACAAAATCACTTGTCCAGAGCTCATTCACTACACATTTTGGGGCTTAAATGTCCGTAACAAAGAACTATGAGCAGAGTAATGTTCAGTGACACGCAATATAATACGTACATATGTGTAATTCACTGGTGGGGCATGGTTCATTAATGTTGTGAAAAGCTTTCAACGGAATTTAAAGTTTTCCGTTCCCGGTCCCGGAACTTTTGTCCTGCCCAGTTGGGCAAAACCCACCTACCTTAAAAGTACATCCGATAAAATGGGTTGAGCGATGTATGCAGGAAGTTTACTCAGCCATTTTCCTGGGAGATTACAAAAGGGGGAGGATACCTTAATTAGTCACTGTTGTAACCAGAGGAAACGCAAGGAATTAATGAAACCAACAGAACATTAAAGGTTAAGAAAGCACGAAGTCGCCCATTTCTTCATCACTATGCACAGGATGCACAGTGTTGTGTACCAAAATCTCGTCCAGATTTTGGAGAACCCTGCAGAATTCAAGACGCAACAGGCTTGAAATCTGAGGCGGTTCAATGAAATTAGAAAGTCGCCGAATAAACAATACGACACAAGGTGACCCCTCGGAAACCCTTCAGAATTCAAGACACAACAGGATTGAAATCTGAAGCGGTTCAATGAAATTAGAAAATCGCAGAATAAACAATGCGACCTCTCGAATTACGCTGCGTCGACCACCCGCGAGCGCAGTGACCCAAGCTCACGCTGGGTTGACCGCCCGCGCGTGCGTCGACCGGGGTAATTTATGCTGACTCAAAACATGTGCACCGCTCAAGTTGCGACGCGCACGTTGTCAGCAATTGGAACATTGGAAAGTTCCAATAACCGATCGAGGGGGTATAAGTACTCGATAAGAATAAGTCGAGTTGGGAGTCGAAAACTGGGAGTCTTATAGCGGAGTCTAATAGTAGAAGTCGTAACATAGGGGTCTAGGAACGGAGTCGTAAAGTAGCAGTCGTAAAATAATAGTCTTGAATGGTGAGTCCTAAACAAAAGGGGAGTCGCGGGTCGTACCAAAAGAGATACATTAGTTAAGTACAAGAGTATCCTAAGTGTTGTAGTGTAATACAATTGAATAAACTAACAGTTCGCTCGAAAGTGCAGTGTTTTAGTAGTAAGGGGAGCAAACGCATTTCTGCGACTCCTCCATCTTCACCTCCCGAGCCGCCCCGGTCTCGAGAAGTTAAAGCATTCGTGCTGCTTCCGAGATCCTCGCGGATAAGGTACCTCCAGGGCTAAACCCGGAACGTTACCCCCAAGAGATCTTATTCACACCGAATAAGATCTCAATTGTTATTAATATACATAACAATTTGGCGCAGCCGGTAGGATCAGGGAAGCCTGGTTTTTAACAGCTATAAAAACCGTAACAGCTTGAAAAGCCTTGATCCTCGAACAAGAGTTCGAATAGTTGCTTAAGTACAGGGTAAAACAATTTTTACCCATAACCTGAAGTAGAAAATAGCTTCAGGGGCACACAGTTCTTTCAAAGCAACGAACTCCAACGCTCCCGGGTAATCATCTATAGTTGCCTCTGCTCCAGGCGAGCACGCAATTACCCGAAAAGAAAAAAGGTACCCAACTTTAGTTGCCTCTGCTCCAGGCGAGCAAGCAAGTACCAAAGTGATTGTAAAAAGGCACCGATCGGGCACTACAACGAGTGAATGCCAGGCCCAGAGACCGCAGAAAATACGACGGAAGACGAGCCCCAAGAAGTGAAAACATCGCCCGGACCCAACTCCGCAGACTCCAACGAAGACCCCACTACACCGCAGCCGCCGAGGGAGCAACCCAACGGCCCATCGCAGCGAGACTCAGCATCTCAACCGCCGAGGGGACCGACGACACCGATAGCACATCGAAGAGCATCGCGGGACACCCCTAGCACCTCAACACCGCACCCACATCAAGGATTGAAATTAAGAAGCGGGACGATCATCCCCCGCGGAGCAGCGACAACAAGTCAGATAGCTGTAAGTCTAAATAATCAATTAATTAATTTAATAGAAAAAGCACGAATATCAGGGGGACTCTCGAGTGCGCAAATCAACGAGCTTAGCGCCCAGATCAATCAGACTGGCGAATTGAGACAAGCTCAAATTAAAAAATTTACGCAAGAAACCGAGAGTTTCCGAAAATCTCTAAAAGATTTCAAAGAATATTCGTGCTCTTTCCTAAATAAAGGGCAAAGCAAATCGGAGCCCGATTTAAGCCGCGAAGGTGATTTAGAATTAAGTAGTGAGAGTGTAAGAAGTGCAAGTGAATTTGAGGCTACCGCGATCGCGCTAAATTGGTTGAACGCGTCGTTCCCAATTTCGGATTCCTCTGGTGATCCAGATAACACGCATCCTATTCCCTACTTAAAATCCGAGAAAAATAAAATAAAAATGGCCAATTACACTGAAGTCACGAGAAATCTGACTCAGATAGTGCCTATCTTTTCGGGGGAGCCAGGTCCAAATTTGAGCAATGAGCTCCAAACTTTCCTGGGCTGCTGTAGGCGGTGTTTAGAATGCCTCGCAGACCCAGATAAAACAACTTTCATTAAAATGATCCCGACGAGACTCCGGGGCGAAGCTTATCAGCTTTTAGCCACAGAGGAACCTGCCACCTTCAAAGAAATTGAAGATAAATTGAATGCAGCGTTCCTACCCCGCGAGTCTCATCAGGAACTTGTAAATAAATTAATAGCCATGCGCCAGACACCGTATGAAGACCTCACCCGGTTCATCTCGCGCATTCGGAAAGCTCTGTCGCAGTGCAAAGAAGCGGCAGAAGCAAAATACGGTGCCGCAGCGGCAGCAATTGTGAATCGTCAATTAGAAGATTTCGCGAAAAACACTTTGCGAAACGGGTCCTTCAGCCCTTACCTTCGTCAGTACCTACTGACTTTAAATGAGCCTGACCTGGAGGAACTGGCTAAAAAGGCACTGGACATGGAAAAGCTCCAGCAAGGAGCCTTCCAAATACCCAGCCACACCTTCACGCCACCCCAGGACAATAAACAGAGCAATTCAAACCTGCCGGCACCCCCGAGTTACGGCGAGCCGTGGGGATATCCATTCAATGCTACCATGGCAGCTGCATATTCAAATTCAGTATTTGGATATCCTTACACGGCTACCGGACAGGCACAGAATTACGCTCAGCCTCCGACCAGTTATCCCGCGAAACCGAATGCGTCATCAAGGCCACAAAATTCGGGCGCTGGAGGAGCATCTAAGCCCCCAGTCAATATCGTGTGTAGTTATTGCTCCAAACGGGGGCATACGTATGACGAGTGTTTTAAAAGAAAAAATACCCCCGTTTGCGTAAAGTGTAATAAAATGGGACACGATATCAAAACGTGTCGCAGTAACAATAGCGGTTCACCTCGCAAAAACGCACAGACGGCCCTCGCAACAAATAATAACGGGGCACGTCGCGTCTATAACGTGCGGGTAAAATGCGATTGGTGCGGCCGCCGTGGGCACGAAGAAAACACATGCCAAAGAAAGAAGGAATACCAAAGCCGGAATTCGGGAAACGGCGACGAGTCGAGCCCGAAATCCCCGGCTCGGCAGTAAATACTAATAGCAAAAATACAGGGTACTCTCAGCCGCCCAAACCAAGTACTCCCGTAGTGGAGCTCCCCCTAGATTTTGGTCTGAAAGAAAAGACTCAACTAGTGGTGGACACGGGCGCTGAGATAAGCTTGATTAAAAAACAAGCTTTGAAATCTTCCGAGCTGATAAACGCCGAGAAGATTCTTACCCTGCAAACCCCTTTTGGCACGGGATACACACTGGGAAGCTGTCAGGGAAACCTTGTTACGAAATTAAATGAACACAAGGTACTCAAAACACCCTGCACTTTCCAGGTAATAGAAAATACATCAGGCCTCTCTCACGACGGTCTGTTAGGCAACGATTTTCTTGCCCAAAACTGTAATGTTGAGGGCCCAAACCGTGAACTTCGGTTTCCTCGCACGGAAACTAATTTAGAGGAATTCTCTTACCCTATTTTTCTCGAGACTGAGAAAAATAGCTCCCGAAAAACATCTGAATCCGAGAAACAGGCAAAAGTGATGGAACCCGTAGGGGTAAAGCTTTCTACCTGCCATGTTCTCGAACCATCACATGATGGGGGATGTTGGGCTAAAGTTAAGCCACGGGAAGACGAGAAGGAAATTCTGGCGAATACACCTGTGATCACACAAATCAGGCGGCATAGAGTGGCTCTGATCAAGCCCATATGCGTACCTGCGAGATCGCAGATAGTGGCTAGAATTCCACTGAAACTGCAAGAAGAAATGCTCTGTCTATCCCAAGAGGTAGACGACGGAGTCTTCTTGGCAAACAGTATAATTTCCTCTAGAGAAGAAAAAGAAGTACTGGTTGGGATCCTCAACGCAAAGGACTCCAAAGTAGCGCTCACCGCCCTTGACTTACAATTGGCGCCGGTGAATGACTACACATTAGTCCCATTGTATCCCCAACAAAATGCAGAAAAGCCAAAAGAGAATGCACAGGACAAATCCCCGGGCCCAAGCGGCACAAATAATTCAGCCCTGACCCAGGAGAAAAAATTTATAGAAAATAAAATTATAAATAAAACTAGTGTTACACGGTCCGAGAGCGCGCATTATAATTCTAAAACGCCCGGAAACACCGTACACACTAATATAGCCGCCAAGGAGCGCATAGCCAGGTTAGAGGAAGAGCTCAACCTGAGCCCCATTCTCAATAAAACAGAGAAAAATGAAATTTTGGAACTATGCCGAGAATATAACGACATATTCCACTTAAAAGGTGACTACCTCACTCATACAGATGCTATTACACATCTAATCCCAATAGTGCAGGACCAAGCACCTATAAACCAAAAAATGTACAGGCTACCTGAGATACAGCGTAGCATCATAAACGAGCAATTACAAGAAATGCTCGAAAATGATATAGTGCAGCCTAGCAAGAGTCCATGGAACTCACCTCTACTAGTAGTCCCCAAAAAGCCGGGACCAAACGGTGAGAAAAAATGGAGAGTAGTCGTCGATTTCCGCAAATTAAATGAAAAAACAATTGGCGATGCTTTTCCCCTGCCCCGAATCGAGGATATACTGGACCAATTAGGCCACTCGAGGTACTTTTCTACCCTCGATCTCGCTAGTGGTTATCACCAAGTACTAGTCGAGCCACAAGATCGCCCAAAGACGGCGTTTAGCACGAATTACGGGCACTACGAATTTAAACGTATGCCTTTCGGATTAAAAGGAGCCCCTGCCACTTTTCAGCGCCTAATGAATTACGTTCTAACAGGCCTACAGGGACTCGAATGTTTTGTATACCTGGATGATATCGTCATCTACGGAAAAAATTTGAAAGATCACAACAATAAGCTGCGAAAAGTATTTACCACGTTACGTGAAAACAACCTGAAATTACAGCCGGAGAAATGCCAATTTCTCCGCAAAGAGGTAATCTACCTGGGACATAAATGTTCCAACGAAGGAGCACTGCCCGACCCCAGTAAAACGGCCTGCGTACAAAATTTTCCCGTTCCCCGAACAGTAAGACAAGTCCAATCATTTTTAGGACTTGCGAATTATTACAGAAAATTCATTCCCAATTTTTCTAAAATTGTACGCCCAATAACAAATTTACTCCGCAAGGACGTTAAATTTAATTGGACCGAAAAATGCCAAGAAGCATTTTTGAATATAAAAAATTCTTTAATTTCACCTCCACTTCTCATTTATCCAGACTTCAATAAACCTTTTAATCTAACAACAGATGCGAGCAATGAGGCTATAGGAGCAGTTCTCTCCCAGGGAGAAGTAGGAAAAGATCAGCCCATAGCCTATGCAAGCCGCACTCTGAATAAAGCGGAACGCAATTACTCCACAATTGAAAAGGAGTTACTGGCCATTGTCTGGGCAACCCGAAATTTTAGGTGCTACCTTCAAGGTAGAAAGTTCACGGTCTATACAGACCATAAACCTCTAAAAGGGGCATTCAATGTAAAAGACCCCACTTCCCGACTAGTGAGATTCCATCACAAACTTTCGGAATTCGATTATACAATCGAATATAAACCCGGAAAATATAATACGAATGCAGACGCACTCAGCCGCATTCCTAGGGAAGAAAATAGTGAAGATGAAAGCCACACCTGCACGGTAAAGGCCCAAATTCATCGCACAAACGCAAAGAAAAATAACTTTGCCAAAATAAGCGCAGTAACTCGGGCTCAAAAAAGAAACGCCCAGAGTAATAAACAAGAGACCACGCAAAAGTCTCAAGAAACTAAGCAGACGGACAATAAGCCGCAACAAATAAAACCTAAACAAGATGTAGATTCAGAAGCCGAAGAAATACTCCCGGCAGAATTTTTTTCTCAGGAATCAAACTCTGAAGAAAACAAAGGTCTCCACGACCCATTACAAATGGGAAAAAATAAAAATTCCCCAATTCTAGAATCACAGCATGAAACCCCTGAATTAATTACGAGCCCCGAAGAAATTAAAATCATATTAAAAGATTATCATGATTCAGTCTTCGGAGGTCATCAGGGAGTGATAAAAACTTACAAGAGAATAAAACGTAAGTACAAATGGAAACACATGCTGCGTGACATAAAGCGGTATGTGAAAAAATGTCCAAAATGCCAGAAGTTAAAGGCATCTCCGCAATATAAGATGCCCATGGTTATCACTGATATAGCCGAAAAACCTTTCGACAAGGTTTACCTTGATATAGTTGGACCACTACAAGAGACAGCGTCAGGGAATAAATACATTCTGACCTTTCAGGATAACCTAACGAAACTAGTGGACTGGTACGCGATGCCAGACGCGGAAGCGGAAACAATTGCGCGAATTTTCTTCGACGAAATCGTCACGCGCTACCGCATCCCCAAGAAAATTGTTACAGATCAAGGAACGAATTTCCTAAGCGATCTATTCAAACAAGTCTGCAAATTATTAAAAGTGAAAAAATTACAGACTTCGGCCTATCACCCTCAATCAAATGGGGCATTAGAAAGAGCACATAGGCCCCTAATTGAATATCTACGCACCTTCGTAGACGAAAATTCCCAGAGCTGGGATCAATTCCTACGAACAGCTGCGTTCGTGTACAATAATAGTGTACACGAAGGGACAAAACTCACGCCCATGGACTGTGTATACGGTTTTACAGCGGATGTCCCATCCAATTTAAAAAGGGAACCAGAACCCCTTTATAATAGTGAGGCCTATTATCATAAGCTCCGATATAGATTGCAGAAATCATATGCTACCGCAAGGAAAAACCTCTTAGCCGGTAAGCAAAAGTCTAAAGAATATTATGATAAGAATGCGAAACCAATAGCATTCCACGTAGGCGACAAAGTCCTCCTGAAGAGCGAGAATAAAAAACATAAGCTCTCGGAAATCTGGGTAGGACCCTACACAGTAACAGGTATCCCCTCGTCAGTAAACACAGAATTAAAAATTGGCAAGCGAACTAAAATAATACATAATAATCGCTTAAAGCCTTATTTTGAGTAAATTCAGCCTCAGTCAAACTTAGCTTCACGAAAACCCCATTCAATATTTTTTTTTTTTTCTTTCTTTCACCTTTCACTTTCTCACATCTCTAAAAATTTTTTTTTAGTAACTTAAGAAAAAGACAAATTCCTGAAAAAACGTCACTGACAATGGTAAATCCCATTTCCAGGAAATGTGGACCTTAATTCTCATATACCTGGTACTGGGATCAACGAAAGGGGATCCGACTAAGGGAACATATACTATCATGCCGCTAAAAAACTCGGGCATTATGTTCGAGGACATCGGCACACTAATGATATATCACAGAACTTGGACGATTTTTACCGAATTAGATATAGAGGAACTGGATCAACATATAAAATTAGCTGAAAAAGCCGAAATTTTGTTAAGCCAGGTTTGTGACAGACCAAACATAAGCTACAACCCCTGCCTCACACACAGAGTGCACATCCATTCCCTAATAATTAATTTAAAAGGTAAAACAAAAGCCATACGGGAATCTCTGGGAAAAACCAGAATCACCCGTTCCCTATTCGACGGGGTAGGGAACGCACTACATTCCCTATTTGGCACAATGGACAATAATAACGAAAACGAAATTTATAGTCGATTAGACCAACTAGAGTCTGATACGCAGACGCTAGCCAAATTAGAGAAACAGCAAATAAGCATTATGAAAACCACTTTCGAAAAGGTGCGAAAACCGTTATCCACTATTATTGAGAAACAGCAAAACCTAACGCAGCAAATTAATCGTATTGAAGCCACTGCTAACGATACTAAGCAGAAGCAAATACAACACGATATAATTTTGGGAATTCTATTCCAAGTGATTGAAATCGAACTCCGGCAACAAGCCCTACTCGATATAATCACTGCAAGTAGAAATAATCAAATCCATCCACTATGCATATCTCCGGGAATTTTGCTAAACATTTACCAAAAAAGCCATACAAAATGTGCCCGTACAGATGACTGCCTATCATTAATATATCAGACATCTAAAGTGCAAACGCACATCATACAAGACAAATTAATTATAAAGATCAGTCTCCCCATTCTAAATTTACCAGCGATGAATCTGAAAAGAATACATAGCTTCCCGATCCATATGGAATCAAACAAATCATTAATTCCGGTGATAGAATATAAATATCTTGCAACAAGACTTTCAACGCAAGAAATCCTACTGCTGAATAACGAGGAAACAAAAGACCTAAGAAAAATTACGAGAGGCCTGAACAGAACAACTTACGTTATAAAGCCTCAACCGCCAATAACAAAGATTTCTTTAACAAGCAACTGTGTAATACAGCTATTTCTGGAACAAACAATAAGTACTTCTACATGCGAGCTGCGAGTGCAGACCCCACCGCAGGACATATTTACCAAACTCCAACAACCAAATGCCTGGCTTTACTCCGTTACGCACCCGGTAACTGTTAGGATCATATGCGAAGATCAGCATATCACACTTGCGATAAAAAATCAGGGAATAATAACGCTGCATAAAGCTTGCAATATGCAAATAGAATCCAGAATCATACACTATGAGATGAGGGAAGTACACCCCTTCACATACCAGCAACCTAAATACTTTCCGAACACTAACGAAACCTACAACCGACTAGTGAAAATTGCTCAAACAACCTCTTTTGCAAGCAGTAATAAAATTTCCAACGAACCGAAAATACAGTATGACGTAGATAAAATATTAAAATATAGCACGAAATCCCTAGAAGACTTGGAAGACGAAATTTCAAAATTCAATACACACCCCAAGATACTAGAGAATCGCCAATTAGTCACCACCTCATTGGGACTAACAGGCACCATAATACTTATTCTGTTGGCGGCCACGCTAATAAAAGTAGTCCAAATCAAATTCACAATCGGAAAGCCAAAAGAGGAAACAGAAAAACCAACTGAAAAAACTCCCGAAAACACTATAAATTCCCCAACAACCCTAAGGCAAACACGGCCCCGAGCTGAAAAAAGAATGAATCTGGTTTAAAAAAAAAAAAAAAAAAAAAAAAAAAAAAAAAAAAAAAAAAAAAAAAAAAAAAAAAAAAAAAAAAAAAAAAAAAAAAAATTTTTCCCCGACAACCCTAAGGCAAACATTGCCCCGAACTGAAAAGAGAACGAACCCAGTAAAAAGAACAACAGCTTTCATATATATACTACAACTTTATTAACCAAAATTTTTACAAACGGAAATGTCTAACCGCGGCGACGCTCCACTGCGAATCCATCCGTTTCAGCATCGGACGCGAACCCCCCGGCGGCATCTTCATCCGGTTCCGCGCCGTCTCCATCAACCGACCACTCCTCACACCAGGGAGCGTGCCAAGGGGTGGGGCTACGCGCGGGCACCCAGTCCCAGGGCTCAGGATCCGGATAAGTAACTAAGCCCACAAGGTTGCAACGTCCACCTAGATTATAAAATTAACACAATAGTTAGTCAAACATCCTTCTTGACTGCCACAGGAACAACTTACCCAAAAACCACAACCGGCTTCCAGCAGGGAAGGCCAAATCTACGGAATAGTAGCCCTCCTTGCCGTAGGCATCAGTCCACACGGCCAGGGCCCGAGCATCATCGGACCCCTCCCACATTAAACGCGGGAGCCCGCGCCACCACGTATAACAATGGGTCACTACTAGACCCGTGACCCTAAAATTAAAGCCCAAAGTCAGGGGCTCTCTCGGCAAACTTATGACACTGAAACTCATCTTTTTCTTATTATTTTTTTTTTTCACCCGTCTAAATTTGAACGTAACTCACAATAAACTGGCAAAACCCCCCGCTTAGCACGAACTATTTAAAGGAGCACTACACCACCACTCTAACAATTAAAGCCGAAAAATTGCCATTTCGCAAAATAACTTTTCAATAAACAATAACAAGATCTCATCAAAACAATTCCCCAGAAAAAGTGCAACGGAAATGCACAGTTCCTGTGAGCAACAAGCAAGTACAAGCAATAACCCAAATCCACCCTTCCGAACTTTCCCAAATAAAAAAAAAATTCCCGGAATAAAACACACAAAACACAAAAAAAAAAAAAACACCGAGACGGTCCGCTAGAAAAATGACAAAAATAAAAAAGCCACAAATTCACTTGATCTTCAAGGTTTTCCTCGGCTCAAGCGCCCACCGAGGTAATAAGACACCGCAGATAAGAAGCAAAACAATGTTAGGGTAGGTCGGAAAATCGAGAATTCTCTACATATATTTACCTAAGCAAAATTAACCTTTAGCCCGTAAGAAATTAGATAAAATCAAAAAAAAAAAAAATAATAGTTTGTACAACATTAATACTAGCAAATAAATAATCTATGTAAAGGGGCACGGAAAACATAGGCTAGGAAAACATTATTACAATAAGAGAAAAAAAAAAAAAAAAAATCTTCTTTGTACTAGATATTAAGATTTTAATTATGTTAACGCACTCGCAACTCCCCGAACGAATCGCGTCTATTCGAACACCGTCGCGATATTTAGTTTCCAATAATTTCCTTTTTCTAGTCTTTAACCTTTCAACCCCGAGAATTATTCCTCTTCAAAGAATAATTCTCTTTTTCCAAGGGGGAAGGAATTGTTGTGTACCAAAATCTCGTCCAGATTTTGGAGAACCCTGCAGAATTCAAGACGCAACAGGCTTGAAATCTGAGGCGGTTCAATGAAATTAGAAAGTCGCCGAATAAACAATACGACACAAGGTGACCCCTCGGAAACCCTTCAGAATTCAAGACACAACAGGATTGAAATCTGAAGCGGTTCAATGAAATTAGAAAATCGCAGAATAAACAATGCGACCTCTCGAATTACGCTGCGTCGACCACCCGCGAGCGCAGTGACCCAAGCTCACGCTGGGTTGACCGCCCGCGCGTGCGTCGACCGGGGTAATTTATGCTGACTCAAAACATGTGCACCGCTCAAGTTGCGACGCGCACGTTGTCAGCAATTGGAACATTGGAAAGTTCCAATAACCGATCGAGGGGGTATAAGTACTCGATAAGAATAAGTCGAGTTGGGAGTCGAAAACTGGGAGTCTTATAGCGGAGTCTAATAGTAGAAGTCGTAACATAGGGGTCTAGGAACGGAGTCGTAAAGTAGCAGTCGTAAAATAATAGTCTTGAATGGTGAGTCCTAAACAAAAGGGGAGTCGCGGGTCGTACCAAAAGAGATACATTAGTTAAGTACAAGAGTATCCTAAGTGTTGTAGTGTAATACAATTGAATAAACTAACAGTTCGCTCGAAAGTGCAGTGTTTTAGTAGTAAGGGGAGCAAACGCATTTCTGCGACTCCTCCATCTTCACCTCCCGAGCCGCCCCGGTCTCGAGAAGTTAAAGCATTCGTGCTGCTTCCGAGATCCTCGCGGATAAGGTACCTCCAGGGCTAAACCCGGAACGTTACCCCCAAGAGATCTTATTCACACCGAATAAGATCTCAATTGTTATTAATATACATAACAACAGGATGCACATGCAATGCCCTCATGGGTTTATGCGTTCCCCAGGGCACCATGCTTCCGAGTGAATTGGACGGGAAACAGACAGTTTCCCGAATTAATGAAGGCTTTTTATGTGACTCGCTCATTAAGCCGGCTACTTGGAATAAAGAGGCTTGGGATGCTCTTCCCAAACAGGCTGAACAATGCCGGTCTTGTTCGGATTAGTATATGTAGATAAGCATATAAAAACTTGAAAAAATTTGTTAACATTTTCATTCACATTGTCAAGTAACAGCTCATGAACGAAAGGGTAAATGTTAGTTGTGAAACACGGATCTCAAACGATGTAGTAGGCATATAAGGGGTGTCCTTTTAGCATACAATTAGATAGAACTTACGATAGGCAAAACTATCAGTCCGAGATGTCATTTTGACAGCTCTTTTAGTAATTATGTTCAGTTTAGTCTTTAAAATAATAATTAATAGACACACGCACGGGCGTACGCTGGAGTAGGGACAGCTACTCCCCTTATTATGTTCGTAAATGAATCGTAAAAGAATTATTTTAAGTGAACACATCGTTCGTTAACGATATCGCTAAAGAATCGAAAATTAATTAACTATCATGCTATTTGGACTTTCATTAGTGAGTCGTTTTAACCGATTTTTTACCACATAAATCGTAAAATTTTCGGAAGAAACGAAATAATTTTTTTTTTTTTACCCACGAAAACTAAATCGTAAATGAATTACATACGAAACAAAAATTTAACTCACTTAAGATTTAGTAATCGGGAGTAAGTAGTTACATCAAAAAAATTGCATTCGTTTTTTCCCTAAGATTCACGACTAGTATACAGAACTGTTTAAGAAGATTAATTTATAAAAATCCAAATAGTCCAACAGGTGATTATTTTCGATTCTTCTGCGACTACGACGTTTTTAATAAGTTAATTATTAATTTCCTTTTTCTGAGACTTTGAGAGACTGAGAATTATATTTATTTAAACTAGAAATTTAACAACAAAACAGCTATTTCACTGTTGCGAATCGCTAATGAAGAAGTTCAACCTCGGATTCAATAATACGACTTTTCCGAAAAAGTGAAACGAATGCGGATCTGATGGATTTCTACCGAAATGGATCCGTCGGACTACATAATCGGCATGAATATTTGTATTTGGCTATATGAGGCAACAACAAGAAGAGTTAAAATTTGCATTTGCATTTTTTATGCCATATATGTTATTACGATGCCATATATATTATTACTTTGCTGTCTGCTTATCGGTAGGTACCTGAATGTCAATTAAGTATCTCGGATCATTTTTAACCAATTTCTACAAAGAAGGGTGTTTCATATTCGTCACATACCTAGGTATTTTCAATATTTGTTATTTAATGTCTGCAAAACTACTACGCCCAGGTGAATAAATCGTGATTTGGATAATTCATGTTTTGTTGGATTCGTTTGATGTTCGATGTTCAACGATTTAGTATGCAAATTGATTATTCTGGTGTTTTGGGATTGTTGATTTCGACCTCACTCGTCAATTTTGAGACTTCAAGAGAAAATATTTTATAAATATTATTATTTTACAATATAGACGCAATAAAAATTTAATGTTTAAATTTCTAACGATGAAATAAAACCTTTACCCCATAGACAATCACGTTGGTTCACAACGACTTCAAATATCCAGTAAAAGAGAAGGTACAATTACTTCATACTTTTAAAAGCATCTAAATCAAGTTAGTGAAGTATGTACATATGTATATGCCTTTTAAAAAAAAGGGTTTTGCTACCGGCAATCATAATTCCTCATCCTTCATTAATATTTTCTATTGTATAATAAATGTTATGCACATTTTATAATTTTGTTTCACTTCCAAAAGTTGGCACTGTCGAAATATTCCATGCTCTTCCACAAATTCGTATGAATATGAGAACGAAAAAAGGAACGTGGAATCGACCTGCCCACGATTCGTGTAATCATAGTATTGTCATAAAATTTAGCGGCCATACAACATGCTTGCTCGCACGTATGTAGTTAATAAAAGGGGTTAAATCTGGTCGAAAAACTCTTTGAATTTTAATGTGCTGCGATATACCGGCAACAAGGTACTTGGGAAAAAATAATGTTTCATAAAGTTTCTAATTAAAACAGTATGAGCTTTATAGAGAAATTTTTGTTTGTATTTTTGTTTAAATGAAAAATGACAATATTTTACAATTTTTTTTTTAAGTAAGTATCTGTTCTTTTAGTAATTGCATAGCATTATAAAAACTTAAAATGTATCTACCTAAATTTGGTGTTTATTCAAATTCGATAACATAATTTTTAATACAAGTTTTTAGCGTTTAAAAGAATATTTCATATTTTGATCATGGTCGGTGAATAATCTATTACAAGCCCACAGAATATAAAGTAGTCTTTAATTAAATCAAAATTATAACTAATGGCGCGGAAAATACTGTCGATATCGGAAAATGTATAGCCCCCAATAAATCAGATGAATCAACAAGCTATATGGTAAAAGTAACTGCCCAAATACATCATCAATTTGTAATTCAATTAACTTTTACAAATTTTCTTGGCATTCTGTAATATTTATGGCGCAACATGGAGGATATTTACCTTACCAAATCGTACGTGGTGCGTGTAATTTATTTTACTTAGCAAAATGCCTTCACATTGCTGTTTCGAAGTAAGCAAAGTTTTTAATGTTTTTCTAATGTCTGTTCGGACAATTAAGAAGAATAAGAAAAAGTGGTGGCTAATTTTAGTGTCATTAATCTTATTGTAAGAAAAAAAAAATTCTTTTAATAGAGTAATTTTTAATTTGATTAAGACTTAGACACTGTCAATTACAAAAAATAAAGAAAATATAATATTTCATTGCCTTGATGTCTGTACCGCGATAAAAACAAATATGTGCTTAAATTGGAACTACAATATTAAAAACTTTAAGGAGATACAGCTTAAAAGTTGTCTTGTTCAGTTTTTAAAATCCTTGCAATTGCCACCACTACGTTATAGTCCTTTTTTACTTAATAATTTTAGGGTCGAAAGATATTTTAAAATTCCTAGTATTTAATAGCTTCATACATACACACATACATTGAGGATATTTAAAAAACATAATGAATTATCCCAAATCACCGGACTTATACATATACCTAAAGGAGATCAATATAAAATTATAATAACATAAAAAGGCCATTTAAGGCATATGTCCTAAAGCTTATGCTTTAACATAATTCATGAAAAATGTCCTTTCTTGTACGTATCTCACTTTAGCTGTCCAACCATAAAATTGCCAATCTTGTTACACACAAATATTTAATAAACAATAAATTAACTTAAATGCCATGAAGAGTTCAATGAAGTCTGATCAGTTATCCTTTTTGGAATTTATGAGCTCATAATCGACTCCATGAACACAAAGGGATCGAAATATGATTGACCTTTTTATTATTGACTAGTTGGGTTGTGGGTTTAATTAAATGACATAATGACGTCTCTGCAATTTGGTTTAAATATTTAGTGCAAAATTTAAAAAATTAACAGATAAATTGTATACCAAAAATTAATTGTTTAGAGCAAAATAAATTTTATTGGAAACAAATTTTACATTTTTTGGTCCAAAAACCATTTAGACATTAGATAAAAATATTTCTCTTTTTCTATGCAAAACTCTCGTTCGACATCAAAGAGAATAAATATTGAAATCAAACATTGAGAATTCTCAAAAGTACAAAAATGTCTATTTAGTACCACAGATTGCGCATATTAAGGTTTAATATTTGAAATTTTTTTTAATTTCTATCATCGATTACAGTACAATATTAGGAGAAAAAACTGAGACTTTACTACTGGATGGGCATAGATTTGTCCATTTTACATTTTTAGTCTGAATCCAATCGGAAATTATTATTTACACTGAAAATTGACTAAAACTATATTACAAAATCGAGAAGAGAAACCTAAAATGGAATGCAGACGGAAATGAGGCGGAAATATTTTATTGTCGGAAAAGACACTGAAAACAAACTTAAATTTTACAACTTTTGGACTTAGAAATTTTTCGCTATAGCTTTTCCCAGGTGGAAAATAAAAGTGAAAGCAGACTTTTCCGTCTGTTCTCTGTTTGATTTCCTTTTATAAATTTCCGTCCCTTGCTCACTACCTAAGTATATTTCCCAATTTCCCTTTCACAGAATAAATTGGTAAATTTTTTCAGTCTGTTTTTGATTTTAATTTTTCATTCAGGTTCAGTGTACATCGCCAGTGACCTAATCATATAAACTATATAAAAAAAAGTATATTTGTACAGCATTATGCAACAATACGCTTTGTTTCTTAAACAGAAGACACAAAATACTAAAATATTAGCCAAAACTGAAAATGTATAATACTAATGCAAAATTATATCTTGCGGTAGTAGTTTTATAATTCTTCTATAATATGTAGTAAAACACATAATAAGAGTATGAATAACCACAGTTGCGGCATGCTCTCATTAGCGTTTTTCTTCTCTCGCGTGAAGACGTGCAAAGGATATATTTAGTATGATTGTTGTTGCGGTGAATATTTTCAATTTGGAAAGACAAATTTTTTCCAAAATCAATATACCAATTTATTCTTTAAAATCAAGCAAAAATTAAAGAATTTACGATCAAAACATTTTCTTAAGTACCCTATTTGGTTTTACGAAGCATAAAAAAAACAATTGCAAAAATTGCGTTACATTTTTAAACAATAAATAAGTGAAAAAATTAGTATTTGTCTTTTTTTTTATAAGACAAAAGAATATTATAATTTTGTTTTATAACACATTCAGATGGGTTGCAAAATGTATTTTCATCACAGCATTTTTGAGAATATGTATACCAATATTTTCGAACATATGGGACATTGGCTCATATTCTAACAAACTGCAAAGCAAAAGCTCAGATTCGATTTTTGCAAAGTATAGAAAAACTTAGTTTCAAATTGAATAAATTTGAATTATGTATTAATACGTTCGAAGCATAAACTTGAAAAAGAAATTAGAAATTATGAGGGTTTTGGTTTATTTATTTATTTAACAGAATAGAGGTATAATACAATTGCATACCCTACATAAAATTAAAGCTCACTCGGGTGTTGGACCCATAGCGACGAGGAGGGTTTTGGAATTATTGATATCTTTAGATTTGCATCTGTTTCCGATCGGATATGATAGTGCCCTTGAAATTCCACTTGCATTTGAATCATCCTTCTGCTTTACTTGAACGGCTGCAGATTGCATCGCAATCCCTCCATAATCGGCTCTGCGTCATTTCATTTCTACAACATGTCGGTCCATCGTTTAATTCAAGTACCAACATATGCACACCTTTGGTGATTAATTGAGCTTCATCTGTGCCGTATGACGCCATTTTCAGTAAACTGCTTAATGCTGGCATCACTCCAGAACAAATACTTGCCCGTCCCGCCTGCACCAATTGCTTGCACTCAATGTTGCTGCAGACACTCATTGTTGCCTGTGAAACCTGTGCCATAGTTGTTGCTTCATAAAGTACAATACATCGTGGAATGTAAAGGAGCACATATCAGGCCCGGAAATTTCAGAGATTTAATTAAACATGCCGTGCGCCTTCTGGGGTTGACCTCATCAGGATGAAGGGCCCTGCTCATTTAATGCAACCCCAAAACACCTGGACCCTATATATTCAGATGGGGTTGGTCTCGTTGTGTATCCCCTTCTCGCCAGAAAGTGTTCAACGAATTATTCAAATCTTTAAACCTTTCCGATCCAATAAAACTTCTAGAAATTTTCAATTTCGGAGAAATCTTCGTAAGCCACCAACCCCAACCCATGGGCGTTAGACAAGCAGCACCTATACACACACAGCACCTACACCTAGGCATGATGGTTTAATTGCGTTTACCGAACACAGTCCTACCGCCTTGCCTTGGTTCCCGAATTGAGTTGTTGGGATGCGTGCTGGGATAGGGCTGGCCTGCTACAGCAAATTATCTAACCTTTGAGTGCCACTGGAAATTGTTTTCAAAACCAGCCCTAAGTCCGTGTACCGAGGGGAATTGTCGGGATCATAAATCACCGCCAAATTTACGGCCGATCGGTGCAATGCTAATGGTCGGAGCATGCATATGGGCAGCATAATAGCATAGTTTCATTTGCACGGATGTTTGTCATTATGGAAAATGAAATCTGCCAGCTCAATTGGGGAGCACTCTAATCTTTGTCGAGCTGGTATAATGAAGCCAGGGGCTTTCTGCATACCGTGAATGGGACGAGTCATAATCGCCGAAATGAACCTAATTTAATTAGGTTAGGCGGGACTTGGGCGATCCGCCCAGAACATGTGTAGCGAGTGGGAGGGCCCTTTAAATTGTTTACGTCGCTATAACAAAGCAATTGTCTGGCCGAATGTCGGAAATGAAGTGAAGTGAATTATTGTTGCAGGGGTCACGGGTCGATTTGTTGGAGCGACTACCAATGCGACGCGCCATGCATGGGAACGTTGATTTAGAAGTCTGCTAAAAGGAGTCGGGTTCCCGACAACAGCATCACCCTGTGACCCACCGCACAATTTCCTCTTTAACCGACCCTTGGCAAGGGGCCGACTTCATCCGAAGGTCGATGGCCGGCACTCGTGATGACCATCTCCCTCGGGACTATGAACTTACTCCCGTCACTCTGACTAATTGCACTTGAAGTTGACTAATTGAAGCCTGGCCGGAACTTACAACTGCTTTTATCTAATTTTTAAGCGATTTGCAATTCCTCCCGGGTGCAATTTTTTTATGTTATGGGTAAAAGGTCTAGGTTCGTTAAAAGGACAATCTACCCGCCCTTGAGGCCATCATGTGAACTCAAGCAATTCGGGAAACACAGAAAGGCTTTTTCATGGATAATCACAAAATGTCCGTAGTTGTCACGTAGTGTCGAACTAAAATTTTTCTCTCTCATTTCTTTCAGATTTCTGGACAATTCATCAAGGAAATTTCTGTAGGACTTCTCCGGGTATGTAGTTATAGCCTGCTCATTTCTGTTTCATAGCTATTTCGGAAAGAATTATGATTATACATTATGAGTTTGTATATACGGAACCAAATAGAATTTATAACTAATCAACTGTTTTGCAAATATTATTCATATGTATCTATGATCATCATACGTAGCTAAATTGCTGATAATTCGAAAAAGGACCACAAAGCTCATCAGAGGATCATGCCATTGTGTACGAGAAAAAAAAATCTCGTTCACGATCCGTGTAGTAATTTATTTTAGTACTCTCACTTGCCTGTCTCGTTATCTTCCACAAGTGGGAAACAACTACTTACGACTCCATAAGCAGCCAGGCAAAATGCAACAAATATTCTAAAATCCTTTTTGTAACAATATTATAAAAATGAAAACATTTAAAATTATATATGTATACCATATGATATCAACTATTTTGGAACAAACTGAATTTGAGGTATTTTTACGGATTTTTATGAAACCTTGCAAAAGGTTTATTTAAAATGAAAAGTAAGAAATGTGAACACAAATTTTGTTAGTCACTTGTACAAATTTCCCAAGATTTTATATTTAACTGTGAAATTTCGAAAAGTAACATCTTCTACTAAGATTTTACATATTCCCACAAAATTGCAAATTTTATAAATACCAAAATTTATACGGACGTTTCCACCTTTATTCTAAAAAACCAAAATTCCTCAAACGTCAATATCCCAATTTTCAATTTACTGCCGATGACAAGGACGCATTTGTGAAATGGCAAATCAAAATTATGTACGATGGTTTATTTTGAAATACATAATACTTTTTATGACTCTTGTAGAAGTCATTCTGCAATATTTAAAATTTTAAGTTGCGGAATTCAAGCGACTAACAAATTATCCATTTTTGTATCTTTTTCACTTTTGAACCTAAATGAAAGTTTCTACAAAATCCGCGAGAAGACCTCAAACTTAATTTATGCCACTATTTTTTTTTCACGAAAAGTTAACGATGGAGTAAAATGAATAAATGTAGTAAATACAAGGAGTTTTTCAGAAATATAGATTCCAAATCTACATAGGAATTTCAAGAGAATTTGTAATATATTCTATTCTAATTTTTCTGTGACCAGACCATTCAAGTTGGCAGCAAATAACTTCCCCTTTTCTTCGCATTACACATAAAAGTCCTTTGTGATGTTATTGGGAGAGTTAAGATGCATTTACATATGTATGTGCTGTTGATGTGCAGAATCTTCGTAGATTAATATATCAAGAAAGTATCAATTTCATCAAACTTGACTTGAGTAGGACATCTTTATTTTACCTTAAATGCAATCCAAGCAAATTAAGCTGCACAAGAACTTTATTTCATTAGCGAAGATCATCATATTCATGATGTGACAAAACGCTTTAATCCTTGAATTTGTAAAATTCTATAGAAATGACCTATCGCATGAACTAAAAAAACAGAAAAGACAAAAATTGACTCGATTTTGTACCTACATAGACAAATAGACAACAATAAATTCTACTTTAATTTATTGCGATATTCACGGTTAACCAATAAATTGTTAATAACAAATTTTTGATTTGTTTCTGATTTACAAACTTCGAATGATTTTATTATTAGCTATAAAAGAATACTTAATCCAAAATTTAGATAGGCATTAAGATGTTACATACTATAATACATATGTATATTTTTTTGGGTATACATAATTGAAAACTTATAAATATGTATGTAGTGGCTTCTTCTTCGTCTGTATTTTTTTTTTATCGAAAACTTCCTAAATTTTGGATATCTTGTCTCTTGTGCTTTATTAGACGTTGGTCCAGATAAATTACACACCCTTTTGTTTTTAAATCTTTCTCCGGCCGATTTGAAGCAGCTTAGAGAGACTTGGCGTGACAAAATCAGCTAGAATTGCCACTTAAATAAGTAATAGACCTGAATTATTAAATCTTTAATCATTGCAATGTCGGCGCTAGATCTTTAAAGTTGTTGTTATACATCAATTACTATAGTACTTAAATATAGACTGTACTGAATTATTGTCATCAGTCAATATTAATATAAAATCTTATAATCTCTGAAACTCGTTTTACAAAACAAAAAAACAAAAAATCATCGAACCAATTCATTTTCTACTAGATTATTGTAATTACTAATTATTTTGTAATTAAGTTTGTTCATATACATTGACTCAGCTTTTGTGGTGGATTGACTTTCTAAATTTTAATAACAAACTAGAAATTCCTGATTCCGTATTCATTTCTTAAAGCCCAGTGCACACGAACGAGAATCTTCTTGACCGCACCGTCATAGGTTATCTCTACGCCATTAGGCAAAATCTTGCCGTAACTGATGCATATGCACACGACTGACAGCAAATGCAGTCGTTTAAAGAAAATTTGATTAGCACATATGTACATAGGTTTTTACTATGTATGTTGCAATAATGAGGTTTTAAAAGTATACGTTCTGAAAAGTATCGGGATAAGATAAAGAAAAGCTTCATGTATGGGGTATAGTAAATTTAAACATTTTCAGTTATCATATTGAGTCCACCATCTTGTCTTGTCGATTTTGTATTTCTATGGTAAAAAGTTGATTTAGTCCGAAACAAAAACCCGATGAAAAAATACATATGTATCACAGTTAAGTATTATCAGAGAAATATAATAAGTAAACTAGAATTTAAGAAATTTAAAAAATATATCTGCATATTAGCTGCGTTAAAGAGTCACTCATCATTTACATAATTAGAACCCATTGTCCTTTTTAAATAAATTACGTGCCCTGAAGGGAAAACGATATTAATTTGAAAAGTTTAAAATCGATAAAACTTCATGACTAGAAAAATTGATTGCAGTCTAGTATAAATCCACTGCTTGGACCAGACAATCCTCGCGCCTGCTGCATTGGGAGGGAACTCCGCCCCTGAATATTGCCTATGACTGGATAATTGATTTACTGTAGCCAATGTTATCTGTGACTAATTCTGCACTCGAAGCTCACACTTTTGCCAGATGGAGGCAATCCAAAGGACGTTGTCAAATCCATTGGGTCCTTAATCATTAGCAGAGCAATTGTGACTTTATCCTCGAAATTCTCGTGGAGCTCCTGAATTTGGAGCTCTTGAACCAGAACGCTTTCCGTTCTGGCCATGTATTGGTGCTGCACAAGCAGATATTCACCTCATCGCAACCGGGACACCATTTTAAAGCTTTAAGTCTGGAGTACTCCATGCATTTTCATCAGTTAGTTTTTATACTCCAGAATGTTCTGCCTTTCCCTGAAAATTATTTCAAAGTTTACTTTCCAGGGATTTAAATTTTAATTAGCCAGTTGGAAAGCATCGCGCCTCACTGGTTTTTGCTCGGCGCAAATGCATCTACACACGAGCTAAGTCCCCACAGGAACTCCACAGATATTTACATTTTCTGTCGCATTATGTTGGCTGGATGGGCTTCAACGTTTAATAAAAAAAGGGAGACTGCCCGATGAGCACAAATCCTCTAAGAATATTTTGCTATTTATTCAGAAGATGTAACCATTCGCAGCGTATGAAAGTGGCTTAAGGGTATTCGCAAATTTTTTTTCTTGTTGCTCTTCACACAAGTCGTGCGAAGATTGTTGTTGTTTTTAAAAGAAATTTTATGTTAAGCGTACATCGTGTTTATGATAAAACATTTGAGGGTATAAGATATAGGTTAAAGCCAATTTTAGAACTTTAACAGGTTAAATGCAAACCTTATCTAGGCCTGAGAATAAATTCATTATAAAATTGCTAAAGTTGGCATTCTTATTTGTATTGAAATATGGCGAAAATATTCAAACATTACACCTATTGAACTGAAAATTCAATTTTAAAAAACCGTAATCTATAGATATTAAAAAATTATAAATGCAAAATAATTTGAAATTTTTATATACTTATACCTATTAAACAAAACTCCGACTACAATTTTCTTTAGGCAGTCCTAAATACGAATGAGGGCCAAATGGGGAAACAGTGCGGTAAACCAAAATATGGAAAGCAAAACTATTATACCTCATGAGGCCCTCATAAGGTCGGTCTAAATAAGGCACGCTATAATGCCCCATTAAGTATTCGGAAAGCCTAATTAAATTATTGCCTAACGAGGTCCCTATGGGGTTAGCCAAAATAAGGCAAGCCTAAACAATGCCATATCAAATGTTTTTGCGGCAAGTAAGAGGTACCTTTCCCCTTTTTTTTAGAACGGATATAATAGCATACAAATATTATCAAATACAAACAAGATGTACGAGTATTATTAATAAATACGTTTCCGTTCAATACAATATTCTCATTGCTGAAATCTGAAATCACAGTTCTACCTTTTACCTTGAATGCGGACTTAAATCTTACCCAAATTTGTTTGTGAATGTTTGTGAAAACTAAAAAATGTAAAAAATGCACCAAGAAATAAGACCTCTCCTCTCAAAGCGCGCTACACTTGGCGGACCTATCGGACGTTTATCACATTATTGCAGTCGACCGCAGATAAAACGATAAGTTTGTAAAACAAATTTTTATAAATCTGTAAGACCTAGAACTTTCATTATTTTCCCCTAAAATTTAAGTAAGATTCCCTGATTTTTTGAAAATTTTAGTTACAGTAGTTTCAGAAAGAGGTATTTTATATTTTTGCCTATTTTTCACAATATCTTTTTAAAAATTCTATTCAAAATTATGAAAAAAATATGTTTTTTTCCTCATAACAAGCCCTTGTACATGATACCCCACATGATATTATATATAAAATTAAAAAAAAAATTAATCGAGTACTTACCCAATCTGCCGCCTTTTTAATTCTTATTTCAAAATTTCGAAATGTTATTATATAATCGAAATTAAAGTTTTTTGTTTTAAATTTAAAAATCATGTAAATCAAGTACCGTGTAAAGATTATTTTTATTAATTTAAAGGACAGAAAGAAAAAACAACTTTAGAACTTTAATATGTAGGTACAGTAACTTTTAATCATTAGAAAGGACGAAATCTATCCTACATAAAAGCGAATGTTTGTGTTTTTGGTACGAATAGACTCTTACACTGTTCAATCGATCATCCTGAAATTTTTACCACGGTTTATTGAAATTAAAAAATTGAGAACTCATCCACACGATAAATTCTTAATTTTTTTTCTTCTTCGATTTTATCATTTAGTGTAGCAGCCAACGCCGGGTATTTACTAGTAGCTTGTATCCGCGAGTGCAGTATAATAAGTTGGTTCGACTGGCGTATAAGACTGAAACCTATGGGGCAGAACTGCCAGAAAAATACTAAAAAATTAAATGTATTTGAAGAAATTTTATTTACCAGAAGAATTTATCAAGAAAATGCTTATTAACATCGCTCATTTATGAGTGGTTTTCTCTTGTAAGCCAACCTTTTCAAAATGCTCATATTTTTTTTTAAGTACATACATACATATGTATGCCTTGGATTTTCAGTTTTGTAACATATTATACCTCTTAGAAACCATACAGTTTGCAGAGATATCTATTGTATGAAAAACTCGGTTTATGGAAAAAGTCAAATTCACGGAATATTTCAAAATGATTAAAACCTTTTGTGTTTTTATATCCTAAAAATTGTCTCGATAATTTTTTCTTCAATTAATAAAATAATTATCCAAGAAGTTGTCACAAAATCAGTTGCGAACATTTCCTAAGGAGGTCGGCAGCTTTACTGTGTATTCAACAGCTTGCATTTTCTGGCATCGGCGACAACTTCACTCTGGTTGCGTTCCGTGTAATGTAAAATAAGTTCGTTATCGTTGGTAGAACAAATTAAGCGGAATTTCAAAAATGAGAAAAATGAGCCAATTAGGGACAAAGTTTGTGTTGAATTTTGAATATGAAAATATAAAACAGCGCAGACTTTATGTAAAAAGCTTTGAATCGGCTAATTTGTAAATTTTTGTTATAAATGGTCAAAATATGGCCTTTTGCACTTTTCAGCTCTATTTTTTTCGGAAATGGGATCTGATTGAACACTTTAATTTATGAATTAGTAACTTACGCAAAAAATTGTATAGAAATGATCTGCCTATTCTTCGAAAAAATGGTGATGTTGACCAGTGTTATTTTTCACGGTAGGTATCTATTTGTCAAAATGTTTATTTAAATATTAACAGATAAGTTAAAAAACTATTTTAAATAACGGCGAAATTGATTATTGAGCTGATTTAAACGTTCTCATAAACGTATTCATTCACAATTAGAATTATTGCAACATATTATACTAAAACGTAAAAACCAATGCCCATTTTATAACCAAAATCTCTAAAAATGATAATAACTTTAAACCTCCATAAAAAATGTATGGTGCATCTGCGCCAGAAATCCTTCTGGGGTTTTTCATGTCTGACCAAGGTCAACAAATGCCCAAATTTTCACCTCCTTCGGAGGTGCCCCCTAAACGGAACTGCACCCAACGAATTTAAACAATTATCTGAGAATGTGAACTAGATAGTTTGGAAATTCAAAAATTTACATTTTGTCCAAGGCCAAACATAACGCAACTATTTCTTAATCTATCTATTTCGTGAAAGTGCATTGTAACACTTAAGACAATAGATATGCAAAATTTTAAACAGTTTGCTTTTTGACGAAAATTTTTTAATAATCCTTTCGACGAATATTTTCGTAATAAAATTACGAAATATTCTTCTGAATTCAGATATTTCATATGCATATGATTTATATACATACATAGAGTGAACAACTAGAAACAAGTCTAAATTTATAATTGATTTATATAATACATACCTATGTATATGTTCTGTAATATTTTCGTATCGTTTCTAATTCCCGTCTTTTACTTTCAGAGATTGTCACTTTTTATAAATGGTGTTTGTGTAAGAAATGTACAATTATGACTTTCTCTAGAAAGAAATCTCCTCTTGAATTTTATTACTCTCTGAGTGGAAGTCAATTAATTTAAAGACCATATTACCAAGCTTCTGTACTGCATTGCACTGCACGCTATTTTGTGCGGATCTAGAAATTCTTGAATTCAGTGAGCCTGTCTGTCCCTTCTTGCACTTTGAGATCGTACAATCTTCTTCACCTTCCGTCTCACCGCACTAATTACGGAAAACATGAGCCTGTAACGTCTATGTCGCGTCTGCATTAAAAGAGCTACACTTAATAAATCCTTGACATATTTATTTCATGCTTTTGATAACGCTGTTTTCCACTTCACGCAAGGATTGTCTACTTGAAAGATTCGACCGAGCTGACAGGTTCAAAGCGATCTATAAAGTATCTCCAATTCTGAATCAGCCAGCTATAAAAATGACTCCAAGATAAACCGCACAAAGGATTTAATTCATGCGCTACATCCATTTATCGGGGAGCGTCCGTCCCGTGCTGAATGTTTTACGATGGACATCAAGCCCCAAGACGGCCGCTCAGGACCGCACTATTAAGTCCAGGGACGTCCCTATCTTGGCTTTTTTGATCCCGAAAAGGTTTCGCCTCTGAGTAAAAAATTAATGAGGCAGACATTATTAGCATTTTCGCCCCTGGTTTATGGGTGTTGTGTCTTCCGCAAATAGAATCCCCCCGAAGTGTGGCCCGCCCTATTGTCGGTATAAGAACCAAATCAAAGTGATAAGTATGAAAATAAATCGTCCCGGCCCCATGAATGTTTTGAGAGTTTTTTGCTGGACTAGGCGTACCCTGGAAAAAATTTCTTGTCGAGCTTATGTCGAAATTTGGCCCTGTTTATTGCGTCCCGATTCAGCGGAAGGTCGTTTCCAGTTCACACTCTCCAGGAGCATACATACGGTAGGTTGCCCTACTGTCTACTGAAGTTCGTTTCATTTTATGCCAACTTTAATTTATGCGTGTGTTTTCATAGGAATGGCGAATTAAATTTGTATAAGGCAAAGCCCTGGTGAATAATTGAGGCAGGGAAAATCACTGTTGTGCATTTTCAAATTTTTAGCTTGGCTTGGCTAATGTATAAAAAAACTGAGATTCGACTTCTCTTTTTATTGTACGGAATATATAATTCAATATGGGATTCAATGCAGAATTGGATCTGGAATCCCAAATCATAAAAAGGGTTATATGATTGTGTAACTGATACTTATACTTTTCAACTGGTATATTTGTAGGATTATTTAAGATTTCATATCAAAATATATTTAGAAATTCCTTCATAGAAATGTGTCTTACAATATTGTTTATTGACATATCATTAGTGAAACTATATTTTCGATATGCATACATATAAGTAGAGGGGACTGGGTACGGTTGGAACAAATTTTCTTTGATTAACAGTAGCACTGCAATTAATATGCAACTAAACTACGAAAAAAATACCTACAATGAATGAAGGGACTTCATTCTTCAACTAAATATTAGAATTGGATGGTCAAATGATATAGGAAGAGTTTTAAAAACTGTTATGTGTGAGAAGAGACAGAGCGAGTTGAAGATGCAGTAAAAAACTATTCAACCAGCTGAAACTTTTGCTGCGGTTTAGGTTGCAGTATTTTTCACATGCTCGGAGAGATAACACAGTTCGGATGTGCGAATTTTCTTTTCTTTGTTATGTTATTATATTACTTATTATAGTTTCATTAAATAAATCTAGATAATGACGATATTGTTGGAAGACAGAAAATGTATTTAAACTTTTGGCATTGGTGGAAGAAAAACTATGCCTATGGAATGTTCTGTCCAACTAGTACCACGATCAAAGTAAAAGAAAATGTGCCTTTCTCAAGACATTTTTGTATAAACTTTCATCAATTGAACATAATTCACTGCCTCGCTATGTCGGCAATCCAGGGTTTGGTGGGTAGTGACAACATTTTTAAAAGATGGATAAACGGAAACAAACGATAATACCATAGTATTTTTTAATGGCTCGAGCATATTGCGTAAATAACTTAAAAACAAAATTAATAATAGAAATGTCAGAATGTTTGAATGTGGATTTCGAATTCACAAACGCCACTTATTTTACGAAAAATCATAACGTAAATTTTTAAGTACTCTTTAGCGCATATTTATGTCGAAAAGATATTATAGTATAATATATAAAAAAATTTAAATTCCCGTTTTAGACTTTTATGACTTTTTAAAAAAAAATAAATAATTTTTAGAATAAAACAACATAAAAGCTTCTGCACTGCCATCTATTGTAAATAAGTTCATTGAAAGCTCGAATATTGTTCGAAAATTTCCAGTCTGTAGTAGGAATAGAATCTACTCCAAAGTGCAGTGACAGCGTGTCGAGCGCAGATTAAAAGGAGATAAACATATTATATATATTTTTTAGTAGTGATTCGTTATAAAATTTAAAAATGGCACAATATTAGGAGAGCAGTCAGTATTAAAACTATAAGGTGCTTCAGGTAATTTAAAATCGGAAGAAAACGATTTTTCGAAAAAACACGGAGATATATCACATATTAATTAATATGCACATAATTAGGATAATTAGCCGCTTTTCTTTTGGTAATACCTATCTTCATAATCCTCTATGTTGATTTCGCCCAAGTCGAGTCAGAGAATTCTAAAAGTGCTGAAGATTTTCGAATGATTTTTTGCTAGTTATTACAACATGAATACAACAACTAAGGCACACTATTAAAAAAGGGCAGATATATAACCAACTTTTTATAATTACACTCATATTCTTCACTCTTTTAGTGGATATAAATAATTAATTTTCAACCATTTTTATGTTTGTAGATTAAATATCTTTGAACTTAATTATGCATTCGGTTTATCCCAATGTTTTTCTATCATAAGTCGTATTTAAATCTGACAATTCCTTCCGAGCACATCTGGAAATTAAACGAACTCTTAATTTCGTCATAATTCAGGAAGAAGGATGAGTTTTTCAAACAATTTTCATTTAAAATTTCTTTTTCCCATATTGCACATGTTCTCTGACAAATTTACATAATTAGTCTATTTGCTTAATTTCGTTTTTCCCGTTGCAAAAAACTTTCGTCGCATAACAAAAATTAGTTCATAAGGATAATTTGCAACTTAAAACCTAATTTAACTTTCGTTCCTTGGAATTTGCATATCTGTGCATAGACAATAATTTTGACAATTATTCCCGGCTACCTACTTAAATATCGTGGCTTTTGGCTCATTTTTTTACAAACCAAGGAAACGTGATTTTTACGCAAAAGTCTGGAAGGAATCCATTCTCTTCGCCTTTGTATTTTCAGTATCCCTTCAATTCTTGTGCCTCGTTTGAGAATCTTTTATCCCCAAATAGCATCTATACGTCTCCCATGCCCCCTTGAACCAACTTTGCTTCTTTTTCACATCGGTTCCTCCTTTTCCGGAGACATTTTTCTATGGTCTATTCAAGCACAAGGGAGGGAAGAGATGGGACAGGATGGGGTTTGTTTGTCCCTGACAATATCTATTTTGAAAAGTTTATCATGTACACGTGACGCATACGAAATTTCCTGTTTGGCCAATGTACACGTTTTTCCCTTCGACATGCTATACGAGGCTACGTGCTCACTTTTATACCTTTTCGGAGCAGGTTTTAAGCTGCTTAAGCCCCCCAAATATAAGGGAATTTAATAGACATTTTTATATACGCCGAGAGCGTGAAAATTGAAAAATTTCAAAAAGAAATACTCTAAACGAATAATAGTCTCAACATTTGCTTGCATTATAATTGAGCTCTTTTATATAATGAAAATTATATTCCTTTGCCTGAAATTGGATATTATTAAATTATAATATATCCTACTTAAAGGCAAAAAATTTGATCGACTTGAATTAAAAGTATTTTTAAATGGTCCAAAAACATTTATTCTGTAAGTTCTGTATTTGTCTATTTTCATTAAAGCTTTTCAATTTTGAATAAATTGATATTAAAATCTGGGGACAAATTATCCAAATTTAGACGTAAAATAAGAAAAACCAAAATTTTTCCATTTTTGCTTCCTTATTTTTTTGGGTGTATAAAAAAAAGTGATAATTATACATGCTTTTATTAATTTTTTTTATGATGTGGATTATACGAAGGTATTCTGAAAAGTTTTGAGCCTAACATAGAAACAAGTATCTTTTTAATCAAATGTAGTTCTATTTTTCAACATAGTCTCATTTTAAGTCTGTACAGCTTTTCCAGTGATGATCTAACCTTTTTAATCCTTCCAAATAGTATAACCCGAGTAAAAATTATCCAGATCTGCACGTAGTCCACAGCGGGTTTGTACGTTCGAAATTATTCCGCATGACGTCTATACTACCCGAGTAAAAATTATCCAAATCTACACGTAGTCCATAGCGGGTTTGTACGTTCGAAATTATTGTAAACGGTATCCGCAGACGTCTATACTAGGTTCGCATGATTTTTAATCCCTTGGAAGGGAAAGAAGCTGTTTTAAACCGGTGCGTGCTGTACCTAGTGCGGACTTGTGGCGAAAAATGAATGAGTTTATGGTCGATTCAAAATAATTTTAGAATATTATGTTAGGTACTGTGGGACAACACACAAACATTACTTGTAAAAATTACAGTTCTCACCGGGTAGAATGTACGCATGCTGGTACGAAAGGATCGTTTATTATTTTGCCTGTTGCCGAAGAAAATTTTATGGCGGGTGCGGGTTTTTTCCAAAATCTGTCTGGCGCCGATGGTAAAGATCTCCCTTTTGCTTCCTGCTAAATTTTGAACTATTTTACTTAGTTTCATTTGAAACGTCATCGAAGTTAGTGCGTCTTTAATTTTTGTGTGATATCCTCGAAAATTCTGCAAAAAATCGCTTATTTTTATTCAAACATCGGCAAGTGTCCTCGCCTAACTTTTAGAGAATTAAATTCTGCACAAAATTGATCATAACCATTTTGCCCGTAACTGCGATATTTTTTGATTTATTTGCGAAATAAAAATAGTGAAATTTGACAGTTTTATTTCATAAATAACTCAAAAATGGTCAATCGGATGTCAAAATATATCGGAGCATTTCTATAGAAAATTTTACCCTCTACAATATTACGCAAACAGTTTTACGATATCTGTTACAGTTAACAAGTACGTTGCAAAAACCTTAAATACCATCATGTGATCAGTTTTGCGAGTTACTGTATTTCAATTTCAATTTATTACCAGTTACATTGTGTACTTATATCAAGTTATTTTTGAATAAAAAATATATTTCCCAATATTTAATTCTCGTTTTATTTAATTGATTATTTAGTTTATTAATTAACTATTTTATTAAAAATAATTTTAATAATTGCGTATGTAGTAGACCTATTGGGGATGCGTACGTACATATGTCCGTAGGCAGTAAACAACCCAAATCCTGGAAGTGCTATGGACGCATATATACCTGTATGGCAGGCTTAAAAACCTTAATTCTAGAACTGTTTTGAACGCGTGCATCCCAGCGTGGCAGACGTATTTTTCCGCTATGCAGCCCCGATGTGGATGCGTGTAAACTTTTAGAAATTTAGGAGTGCCAGACGTAGTGCAGATGTGTTCAAATCTCAGATTATTTTTACTCGGGAATAGTTGATGTCTTGCTACGCAAAAAAGGCGTTTACGTTTGCGATGATCCCCTCTGCAAGCGAAACTTTAACACGTTGACGTACGTTGACGTTTATTCAGCTATAAGCTATATAAGCTGAATAGACGTCATTTACGTCAAAGTGTTAAGCTTAGAAAACAGGAAAAAATCACTGGAGGCCAGATCTGGCGAATACAGTGGGTGGTTAACCAATTCGAAGTGCAATTCGTGAATTTTGGCCATTGCGACTGCCGAAACGTGAGCAATCACGGCACGATATTCGATTTTATTCCATTTTTACAAAAACACTAACATCGACTGACACAAACGACTGTCAAAGAACAGCGTCCGAAATGTCTTAAATTTTCATAGGCATCTTTCAAAGCATATACCATTGTAGTACCTGAACGGTTTTGACGAGTAACGCCATCTTTAAAAATGTCTAATACTAGGCCGAAATGCATCCGTCGAATCCAATAACCGACATGATTCATTTGTTTGTTATGCAGCTTCTCTGTTTAGAATTTGCAATAAATTTTTATTCCACTTTTTATTAGATGATTAGGATAAATGTGTAAAACATTTATAAAATCTATAACAATATATACTATTTCACTTTTTCAAGATGTCGTTTTTATGGTTTGATTCGATTCAAATTTTATATTGGGAGATATTGAGCTGAGCATGCGTGTTTTTTTTAGTGTGAAACATTTTATTTGAGAGTTTGGTAAACACTATTTCAATAAAATTGTATATAATATATGTTTTTTATATCTAAAAATACAATTTAGGTGAGTTGCTTATCTAAGAAAATTTTGGATTACAAACTGTGAATGGGATATCTTTAAATGGGATAGTTAACTAACTTTAATATTTTGCACTTAATCGTAGTGATGCATTTTAAAAATCTGACAAAATGCATTGAAACATAACATAGTAGGTATGTACTTAGGTACTTATTTCTAGTAAGAACTTACAATAAATAAATAGTATTATTATATTTAATAGAATTCAATATATTAATGACTATTTAGAACTATCACCGCTCAACGCAAGCACCGTCATTATTATTATTAAGCCTTCATTATAACGCAAAAATTTTTGGTTCCTACAATAGCCAAAAATATGCATTTTTTATTAACACCTCCTGATTCTTCTCGGTAATAACGAACTCGGATATAATTCACAACCATTTTCTCCGCCCCTTCGAGTTTATTATAACGAGATTTTACTTCTACACAGCTACGTGTGTTAATGCATATTCGCGATACGCGCTAGGCTAGAAATACATTTTACCCGTGCGATGCCAAGATTTCAAATTTTTTGTTTTATAAAACCGGAAAAATTAACAAACGAAATTAAATGAAACGAAAAATTAAAGTAAAGCTAAGATTTCAAATTTTTTGTTTTATAAAACCGGAAAAATTAACAAACGAAATGAAATGAAACGAAAAATTAAAGTAAAGCTAAGGCTTTTAAGATGAATGAACTCGGCTAGAGGATTTGCAACCCGCTTTTTGTCTGGATTACAGGGGTATTCACCTTTGATAATTTGATTTGAATGAAGTAGATACAATCTATTGAAAATTTAGCAGCTTTTTATTTTTAACGATCACTAAGCGCAGACGAGTCATATATTTTAGGTTGCATTATCCACGAATCTTTGAATTTAAGATATTTACGTAGAGAAGCAAAAGTGCTACTATAGTGAATTTTTAACTTTCTAACAGAAAATAAAGATTAAAGCTGAAAGATTTCCTTTAAAAGAAGGAAAATCTTTTCTCTGCGGAATTGGATCGATTTTTTTCTTTTTCTGGGGATAATCTCAGGCCATTGCTTAACTACCGTCGAATTGATGAGCTCACGAGAGGAGGGAAGGGAGAAGTAAAAATTTCACAGCAATTTCAATCTTTCCTTTTTGAAAAGGCGTTAAAGGATCCCACATTCACGTCCTTCCGCCCCTCGCTGATTATTCTGCTGAAGGCTTTCTCTGCTCCGCAAATATGATAGCAACTTCATGTGTCGGGAATTTTAATACGGTTGCCCTTAGTTGTCCTTGTGTCTCTTCAGCTGGTGGTTTTTCGCAGCCTTCTAACGCTTCCGTTTTTCCCGGTTAGAGACGGCAAAGTTCCTCTGGATGCCAGTTGTGCGTTTTCAAGCTTTTGTAGGGATGTTTCCTCTTCTTCCTCGCTTTTTCAGTTTTCCTCCAGGACCGCTGCAAGCAGGAAATTATAAAGACATAGAGCTGAATGAACAAGTGGAAAAGAAACGTTTCCAAGGGATAGAATGGGTCGATGATATGTTATGCGGTCTTTTAGTTTCCCATTTGCGACACGGCAAAAGAAAGATTCCTGCAAATGTTGGACGCTTGAAACTGACGGATAAAACTCTTCTAGTGAAGTTAATCAATCGCTGATGAGTGTGCATCTAAACCTTCGCACAAAATTCACAAAACTCTTCTTCATAAAATTTCCTTAATAGGGTTTTCTACTCCGTTCATCTTGCGTTTCTTCTTTCTTATCTACATACAATATCTGACTGTACACTCTAAGTTTTTTCTCACTAGAATTCAGTGAATCTCAACTAGAGTTAGCTTACAGATATACATATAATGTAAGAGAGTGACTATTTTCACCTTAAAAAACGTGAAACCAGAAACCAGAAAAAATAAATTCATTCAAATTACAAAATGCCTATTAACTAAAGATTTTCCTTTTACAAAATGCCTACTAACTAAAGATTTTCCTTTTACAAAATGCCTACTAAATAAAGATTTTCCTTTTACTGTGAATTTATTTTTTCTGGTTTCTGGTTTCTGGTTTCACGTTTTAAGGTGAAAATAGTCACCTCCATAATGTAATTCAAAATCTAATAATTTCCTGTATTTCTAAATAGATATATTAAGTTCTGTTAAGTTCTGATTGGTTTTGCTAGAAATTCAGTAAATTTCGTCAGAATTACATTACATCGTATCGTACAAGTGATATTGCAATAACTTTTAGGTGGGGTCTAAGAATTCAATAAAACTTAGGCAACATTGAGCAATGTTTACATGAACGTATTAAGTGGGTCAACTAAATATGAGAAGGCGTCCCCATCACACTTAATTGCGCAACTTACCCACTTATGCACTTAGATAAAGTCAACTAAAATGTTTGTCAATAGACCTAACTATAATGGATTTAAGGCTCACTAAGATCTGTCGTCTAATTTCCTTAAGGTTGGTTAAGTTTCTGTCAAATCTTAACAAATCTTAAGCTCAACTAAAATCGCCTTAACAGTTGGCTTTTGACAGTTGCATTATAAGACAACACAAAATATCACTAGTATTTTATAGCTAATTATTTTAAGTGTACTTATAGGCACCATAATCGCCACAAGGTCAAAAAGTATCATAAAAAAAAGGAACAATTACTCCAAAGACTTTTTTCCCCCTAGAAACGTTCTCCAGATATTCTTAGAATTATAACGATTATTTTTATTTTCGGCAGTAATTCTCCCCATTTCGGGGGTGGTTAACAACCTTTAGTAGTGGATTTTTCTTCTTACTTTATTAAGACCTTGTTTGATAACATATTAATTCGCACAAAGTTTTAAAATTAATGTTGTAGTATGAAATGACGTGTAATATAAAAATGCTGCTTCAACATTGTCTGCGTACTCATGGTTCTGGCACAAGTTGATATTTAGAAAAACTCATCACATTAACTAATAAACCCAAAAACAGAAAATTTTACATTCATGCTTCTGCTACTATATAAGGGGAACGATAGTGACGATGTCTTTATACTTCCGTCATCTTCAAAAACTCTCTGATATGTTATACTGACAAAGTGAAAATATTTCGTATCGTTTCAAATGAGACCGATTCTTGTATTTTACTTTCGGACATTGCTCTTTTTATAAGTGGTGTTCAAGTATCCACGTTCCTTTAAACGTGAAAATGTAAACAAAAAAAATCCTTTTTAACTTTTATTATTCCCTGAGTGGAAGTCTATTAACTAGGCTCGATAAAACAAATAACTTAGGTTTTATGTCCTGTACTTTCATTTTAGGACCATTTTGAATTGTTAACAAACGAAATTTAAGTTTGGTTTGCTTAGAACCATTGGTCCAAAGAATATGACGATCCGTATTACTAAACTTCTGTATTACATCTTTGTCGGTTCCATTCTGCTTAAGCTCCCTGATATTCTATTCGTATTAAGCAAATTAAGGCTGTTCACCTTACCTGGATAGACTTAGATATATGTATCATATATCCCTGGACTCACTTGTTAACGTACGTAACGTCTGCAGAATTATTATGGTTTCGGATATCCTGTTTGGATCTATTAAGAGCTGTCGAATTCATTATCGCTCTGGATTCTTTCTTCACCTTCCGCATCACTGCTCTAATTATGGAAGAAATGAACCTATTTATTCCCTCAATGTTGTGTCTTTTCACATATATACAATACATATATGTTTCACATTTATATTGTCAGTTATTTGAAGTTAGCTTGTCAAGATCAGGGTTGAAAAGTTGACTTCAATCCATAATTGCTTAGTTACTAATATATAATATTAATTCTATATATTGTGCTGGTTTGTAGTAAACGATTTTTAATGAACATTGTGTGAATAAACAAATAATCCTTTCTCTAAATATAAATAAATCCAAAATATTCAAAACCATGCTACTTATAATTCTTCATATAAATGAAAATCGATTTTATATAATGCCATCAATAAACACTATAGATATTTGGCTTCAGAAGTAATTATTTCTAATATGTATTTTTTATTATACCTTGTACATATATACAAAATTGAAAGTTTGTTTGTTTGTTTGTTGCTCAGCCACGCCTAAACGCTGGATCCGATTATTTTCTTTTTTGAGTGAAGGCACTATATATTCCGACTTAATATATAGACTAATTTTTATTCGCGGATTTAAAAATGGCGGACCATTGGGGTTTTTGGAGGTCCTCATTGCACATCTACGCTCGAAATTTGAACATTCGAGATGGCGGATCCAATATGGCGAACAACAATTTTCGAACTTCAACGAATTCAATTGAAAATTAGTACTATTGATGATTGATTGATGTTTGAAAAATAATTAAAAAAAAAATTATAAAAAGTATAATACCTATATATAACGACATTTTGGGATGTCCTCACTGTCACGTCGGCATGATAACACGAATAGTTTTCAACATTTTTTAATAAATTTTTGCAAAGTTTCAGAACACTTTTACCTATCACGTATGGAGCCATTTTAGTTATTATGTTTCAAAAAACTTTTATAAACAATTAAAAACCAAAATATTGCACGAAATAAAGTAAGTGAAAATCGAATTGGAATACAAATTTAAATTTCAAATATTAATTAGTATCACAAAAGCCAATACTTGAAATTGGCGCCTCTTTTTTTCGCGCGGCCATTAAAAACCCCTGTAAATGTAATAATGAATTTGTATGCCTTTGAGGACTACAATAGATTTTTATCACATCTAAGAAAGCCTTGCTTTATATTTAAAAGTGCTCCTTTATCAAATTATTAATCTTTAGGTCTTTACCAAAATTATTATTATTTCGAATGTTTTTGACACCGATTTTTTAAAGTTTATTATCACCTAATTAGTTATACAAATCGGTATAAAAGAAACATACATATCTGACTTAGTTGGCAATGTTAACTTAAAAAATTAAAAACCTTTAAACCCAATTTGTTTTTCTTTGAAAAGAATTAAAAATAAAATATTGCTAGCCTACTGACATCCTCATAACATTCCCCCGCTAGTTGACATCACTTAACGAAATATGTATACATGGAAAGAGATGATATTTAAACAAAATCTTAATTTGCTTTAAAAATATTAACGCAATGAGGGCTGACTCAAAGAGGGATGATCATGACACTATAGTGCGATGACAGTAGGATTTAAATACAAATTATTAAGCTTGCAGATTTGTGTTACATTTGTTAAATAGTTGTTCTGTCGGCAACCGTTGAAAAGTGGGTAAAATTCTTCTGGTGGATCTTCCTCTTCCAAATGCAATGTACTGATCACTTAAAAACGAATGCATCATACCAGAGAAGTTTTGAATTGATGTTAGGCGCCGAGTTTCAAAACTTAATTTGTCCAGAGACGACAACGACATTGAAAATAAAATGTAAATTGTTAATGAGATGTTGCTTGTTGAAACGCTTATTGACTGAAATAGCTATCTTGAAGCGAGTCCTCTTGATCGGAGGATTGAAAAACTATAATATACTATATAACCATATTATGATTGCGGTAGTCTTCGTAGCAGTAGGGTCGCCGGAAATTGATAGTTGAGAATTGAAATAAACTAGCTTCGTCCGTGGTCTCCAATGAGAAGATTGTAGTAGCTTGTCAAGGTCACCAATTAAGGAAGTCATGCTTTATATTTAAAAGTGCTTCTTTATCAAATTATTTAAATAATCTGTAGGTCTTTACCAAAATTATTATTATTTAATAAATAATCTGTCTTAGCTGGCAAAGTTAACATGTAAAACTAAAAATTCTTGAACCCATTTTGCTTTTCTTTAAAAATAATTCAAAATCGTCAAAGCCTCCTTGACAAACATTTAAAATATTGCTAGCTTATTGACATCCCCACACATCTTATGATCTCTGCCAATTTAAAAGGATTTAATCGAGCTCGGTGAACTCTGTTGGCCCCTAATTATAGTAATGAATTTTTGACCTTGCGTGACCTCTAGGGACATCTGTAGCTTACAGCGACCTCAATTGACTATAGTTGAGAAACCTAAGTAAAAATTGGTTAAAAAATAGTTAAATTTCTAATAAAATTGACCATTATATTCCAAAATTCAAATCTTTATAACTCGGTTCAGATTGAGAGCAGAGGTAACATGTCTTGATAAGCTTTGTTCTTTATATTATTCTTAACTGAATAAGATTTGATTGATGACCGAGCTAAAATAAAAACACACCCCCCTCTATATACGAAAACCAGCATTGTTCTTTCCCTACACTTCATCTTAATTTAACTTTCCATTTCGGAAATGCAAATATCGAATTTGTTGTCGAATTACTTACTTCCAAAAATTGTGACTGAATGAAGGCATACAACATAAAAGCCTAAAGTGCCTTCTGTAGTACATTCAAGGAGAACGGAAAACTTTTCGGAAACATTTTCTGTCTTCCCTAAATAGCTTTCAGGATGGGGACAGAAATTTACCAGCAAGCACCCGTAAACTCCCAGTAATCAAGAGGGTGCATATTCACTCCCTGGACATGCTGAAAACACGTGCAGGAACACCAGATATCACGTAATTATGAAGCACATAATTAGAGTGTGGAAGCGATATAATATTTTGTTTGCCCCAACAAAGGAACTACCCTTATTCCCGTAGGCATGCATCTTTCCCGCCCGCGCTGGCCCAGATTCTATCCTAACATAATTATGTGCATAATTCGCAGTGTTCTCGTTAAAGGCTGGAAGAAAGCCCAACAGAGCAGAAAAACCATAAGTATGCCCCGGAGACTACACAACCTGTCTCCAGCTACAGATGAACGATAAGGCTGCAGCCACAAAGCCGTTCAGGTGTAATTATTTATCCGCAAGTTCCCTGTGCCTCAGGTTTGGCCAAGAGTTAATTATTTCTGCATCCTGGACAAAGTTGGATGAAGTCAATTGCAAGTTATGAGCACTCCCCCGGCTTTTCTTGCGCTCATGGAAATTGTTATATAAAAGTTATTTTGCCGGCAAACTTTACTTTTGCTATTCGATAAACGTAATCGGTGCACCATTAATGGTGTGCCCCGGGGCACTCAAGTTGGTTCCTCCTCGGGTAATGGATTTCCGTCTGGTACACGTATATATGGATGTGTCTAAACTTATGTATATAAATGGCATTCAAATCCGTATTATTTACAAAGTTACGAATCGTGAAATGGCGCTTTTACTATTAGGGCTTGTCAATTTGCGAGTGTTAGGAACGGATTACTTCGAGTAAGAAGAAATACTACTACTACTACTATAGTATATGAAATAAAGCTGTTCATTTAAAGCGATGTTTGGACAGAAAAAAAATTATGTTAACCTATTTGGTTCATATAATAGTAGATGAGAATGCAACCCCTGCCTGAATTTGTTAGATTCATGCTCCATACATCATGTTGATCGTGTAGGATATTTTTTAAAATGCTAATAAGGTCACCAAAAGATCAATTAAACTTTGTAAAATATATTAACACTCGTGATCCGAACATACATATACATATTATTTCCCATCGCCCAATTTTTAATCTAACTGTATCTTTTGGGCCACATTTTGAGGATTTCCTTTCCCTTGAAAGACACAAATATAAAACACATGCGCTCAGCCCTAACACACATAGTTTCCTTAAATTTTAATAATTACGTCCTGAAATTTGAATTATAACAGATTTACCAAATCTGATTAAAAATTATCCTTTACTAAAAATATAGAGAATCGAAAATGGTAATACAATTTTTAAAAATAAATCAACAAAAACATGATTAATCTTAAATAAATATAACATGACTTACTTCCATTGGATAATTTATTTATTTTTTTTATTAAAGTATTACGATTTTTTTTAATAAAATAAACATTTATTGTACTAAAAATGGAAAATAATAATAATAATAATAATTTAAGCTATCGACACAAAATTTGGTTTGGAAATGATAGAACTTTGTGTGCTTACAAAAGTAAACAATATTTTTTGGGGGACGGTCATTTCTAGCAAATTTCGAGCTACATATATCATTATGACCACTGGATCAAAAATTATACAAAAAAAATATTTTTATAGTATATTTAGAGGTAGGTCTTTCAAATGATACCTTACATGATATATAAATTAAAATTGTTTTACTCTTTGGGCCAAACTGACCCCCACTTTAATCTAAAATAAGATTTTTTTCTAATCGTTGACTGGCTATGTACTTAAGTACGCGGCATCAAGACCTAACATTATGCCAAATTTCAAATTCCTACGTTACATAGTTTTCGAGAAAAACTTCTGTGACAGACGGACACGAGAGTAATCAATATAAGGGTTCTGTTTTTCCTTTTAAGGTGCGGAACCCTAAAAACCGTCATTATGATGGCAACAAAATGAGGGAAAACCACCATAATTTTGCGCAAATTATGGTTCAGTGCCATATGAGTTCAAATAGCTAACGATAGTTTTTCGTAGACATTTCAGTCAGCTGAATCCATTTTGTTGCTGTCTGTCAGAAAGAGTTTTAGATTTGAATGTTTTCTATTGCAATTATGTCTAAAAATGTAAATATTAGGATTAATTAAAATATTAAAAACTCTCAGCACACTAAAAACTGCTTATTAAAAACTCTGTAATGACAACCCACGGAAAACTGTCATTCAAAATTACGCTTTTCTAATGTGTCACACCGTCATTTTGATATTTGTCATTATGATAGTTGCCGTCATAATTACAGGTAGGTAGTGTGTCCAAGGTATATCATACTATTCACAAACAATTTTTGAGAAACATATATTAATTACCTAGTATTGTAAAGCTGTTATGCATAAAGCAGTTAAGGTCATTGGGCGCATTACAATTTGTGAGAACTTTTCAAATGTTTGAATGCTGTATAGGATCTACTGTACATACATTTATTTCATTCTAGTAGGCTGTTTTATATTGAATTTGTACTAGCGAAGGAAGAATTTGCGAAATTTAAGAATAGTAGACATTGATTTTTTTGTCTTTTCGTCTTTTGTTGTATTTAGCTGATATATTTGTTCGCTTGGGTGGTTCATGTTCATATACTTATAGTAGTTAATTACTAGAAGTCACCCAGGTTTTCGATGTTGATGATGTGCACGATGTAGTAAAAGTTGGAATTGTGATTTTAAAAATTGTCTTTTCTTAAACGTATTAAATTTCTGCAATTGTTGTTTAGATCGAAAAACTGTCTCATGGTGCGGTTCATGGCCTTCCATGGTCGTTTGTTGTCCATAGCTCAATGTAAAATTAATTGTTCCACGATGTTGAATGCTTCAAGATGAATTAATCTATGAGCCTGTTCAGGTTATCGGGATCACCAATTTATAGTAGTTAACTCCTATATCAAAAGATAAATACATAGTTTAAAATAGTCTCTAATAATTAACTGAATAAAATTTAATAAAAATTATTAAACATAATAATTGTATTTAATATTCTTTATTTTAATTTTTAGTCTTTAAACAAGCTTGTCATTCTTAAAAGAGGTTCACAAAAAGTAAGTTCTTTGACAGGTAAATTATTTTTTGTTAAAAGAAACGCCAAGTTCATTAAACAAATATAATGTGGCAAGTAAAATAGTGTTTCGCCACATACTTTTAATAAAATTGTTTAAAATTGCATCATTTCCACTAATTTACCATAAATTGGTACCTTAAGATAAGAACGAGTCTCAGAAGGTCTCTGATACGGCGAATTCAGCTGAATTTTTCAGTAGACACGCTCAAAGTAAGTCCACATTTTTATACATACATATGTAAGCTTATACTGAAAAACTTTAATTTTGGAGTTATCATTAGTAGCCACAATCATACCTATATCTTTAAAACTACCTAAATTTAAATATAAGTACATACATACATACGTGGGTAACAGAGGCGCATGGAGGAAACCAACAATTTCTTTCCGGGCGGAAAAGAGTTCAAATTTTATACTCGACAGGTTTTATTTATCACCCCTATAACGAATCGCGAGGCGAACATTCGCCTTTAGTCGACCTCCATGGCGAATTAACGTCCTCGAGGTATTGTGGTTAGCGAACATTTTCATTCGCCTAAGGAATCAATGTTACCAAAGCAAATAACGTAAAATCACAACTGACCACGATAAAACAAAAGGATTTTGGCAGTTTATTGTTATTATTATTTTGTTTCTTCTCAATATTACAATAAACATACCTTATGCCACTGCTTTCCATCGCGTGTAGGCGGTTCTAAGGAGTTAAGCTCTTCCGACATCAGATCACAGTGCTTACTCTGTTTTTTTCTTGAGGAGCCAAACACGCCTATGCCCTTTGCCAAATGCGGATTAACCTTCATCAATTCAATCAGTTTTTGTTACTGGTTGCTGTTTGTCTTTTTAATAATAATATAAAAATGAGTACAATGTTTGGTTTTCATCATAATTTCACATGTTACCTTTTTCCACTTCCGGATATTTTTATTTGGTTCTCTAATAAAGAAAATAAACGAGAAAAACGTTCAGCTACTTTATCACCAAATATTTTGATTCTACTGATTTTGACATAATGGATGACGATTTGTCGAACGTTCGTAATACCCAAGATACACGGGCACGGTCGAATGAAGATCCAGCACGGATCATCATCGGTTGTGCCGTGTATCGCCGCAGATTAAGTTTGAATCTTCATCCGTTAACTTCATACGAACGTAATCGGATGAAGTTCCGACAACTTAATTCTCAGCGAATGAAGATGGAAGACCTGGAAAAATCAACTGATTTCCAGTATCAAACTGGCACTGACAATGACAAAACTACAAAACACACATTCGATCGTGTCCGTGTATCAAGGGTATTACTCATAATAAGATGAAGTCACAATTCGCCTTAACTTTGACTTTTGAGGTGAATCAAATTTTCGCGACTGTAGGAGTGCTAAATCATATAGCATATACCTAGTAATAAGATCATAACACCAAATAATAAAATTTCTCTTTTAGAGTTTGTACTACTCTCTATTAAAAGTTTTGCCCTAGTTTTTCAAAGGTATGTAAATATTTAAAATATTGCAACCCTATACCCTTATCTAGAAACGTTTAATTTTCAATTTATTCCGACATAATTCGTTTCGGTGACAAAGTTAATTCAGTTAATAAATAAGAGATTTACCGAGGGTAAGGGTTAAGAACCGAGTGCGGATCACCGGTAATTTTATTAAAGGCCACTGCTATTAAAAAAGTTCTCTGCGGGGAGCAAAACAAATTTTGCACGTACACTAGCCCAGTCGCCTCAATTATCCGTGGGAAAGAAAATTAAATTTCTCAGCCCTGGGAAAACTTTAGGTGCGGCAGTGAAAAAACTTCCATTAAACCGGCCGGCCTCACGTTTAATGGAAGTTGAAAGGTTTGAACGGTTGTCAATGTTTGGAAACTCACAATACAGAGTTCATTGGTCTTAGTTTCTGCCAATTGGGACAGAAGCACGGAGTATACTCCTGCAAAGGGCTCTTAGGGTATTTCAAAAATCCTGGTTGCCCCAACTAGGTAACTCTCCGAAAATTCCTAACATGTGGAGCTCGCAAACAGCAAACAAAACTCGTGCACTTGGGAAAATGTTTGCACTTTGTTTCAGCTTCGCCTTTCAGCCGCAGGCGGGAGCTGCATTTCTTATTCGCGTTTTTACAATTGGCCTTTATCTTCGCAGGAGGGAGGAGGCTTCTAATTAAGTAAACCAAAGTGCACGCTCCTCTGAGAAGAAATCCTCTGGACCTTTCCATGAAATGAATTTATTTTCCTATTCCGTTTTGTTCGCATTGTTGGGATAACAATAAAAAAGTGAAGCTTTCGGGCCAACACTTGATCCCATTTACCTTGCGAAGGCTTTTCTCATTGAGTCCACTTTATGGAGACAATGACCCAAAATCCTTCCATGTTGCAGGAGATCTCTCGCTTAATGGGTCAATAACATAATTTACTCGGTGAATTTAAAATTAAGAATTAATTAGCAAGGAATCCGCTTAATAAAGCTGAATTGTTGTTGTTACTGTTCTTACATCTTTTATTTGTCTGATCTGAAGAAAACAACTGCCTGTGGCTTTCATTTTAATTACTTGAGTGACATATTTTAGGAGTATTAACGTCCTTAAAGCATTGAATTAATTAAGATGGGATTAGGAGAGTCATTTAAGAACTATTAAATACCATCTTGCGATTGCCCGCTCCCAGTGTTATCGGGGCTATCTATTATTTGACTTAATAATGAAAGTTTTCAAGCATCCAAGAAATACATATTATAAATGCAAACGATCATATTTAAGTCAAATAATATCAGTTACCTACATTTGGCTTAAAATTACGGGCAATCTTGTAAATTAACATTTCCCTTTTGTTCTCGAAATGGGTATCGCCTCTATGGCAGAATGATCGTGTTATTTTATAATCGAGAGGTATTGTATTTACATATTAATTAAATAGATATACTCTTTACAAACTCTTCCTAAGTATTTATGTGAAATTTCACAACCTAGTTTTAAATAATAGTTTCAAATTCTTTGGTTTTGAATATCCAATAGGTGCAGTTGTGTATTTTGTGAAAGAATTTCATAAATAGTATTAATATGTATTATATAAGCTTCAAAATATTCTGCGTTTTTTAATAGCCATATTTTTATTGCTATGGAAAAATGACTCTAAATTTCTAAATTTGCTGCAACTAGCTGGAAATCTCAGCAGAGAAATGTGCAGATTGCAATGAACTAATACTTGGCTTTTATCTTCCGCTATTTTTTTTTTTTTATATTTTTATGCAAAAATGTGGTGAATTGTCATACAGGACACTTTAATAAACAAAACGCACTAAGGTTTATTGAAATCGGTTCAGTAGATCCGGAGATTAACTTGCGGCCAACTTGAAAAATGCCATTTTGCGAAAAACGCGTTTAAAGTTTTGGTAAATGCCGAGTTCTCTCACGCGGCTATATGTATATAGTGCTAATCCGAATTTCTCTACAAAAATTGAGAGGTCATTTTTGAAGATGTAAGGAATCGAAAAATGGAAAAAAAAAATTTCGATTTATTGAAAATTCTAGAGTAGAATAGTACCTTAAAGAACTTCCTAATAACGGGACGTATAGTAAATATAAGATGTGAAATGTGATAAAAAGTATCATATATGTCCACTTCCGATGTACAGTGACCTGCAGAAGAGAACCAATGATAGTACTTAAGGTTTTTTGTAAGTTAGTCTTTAACTGGTCTGTAGCAGATATCGTAAAAATTGTTATCAGTAATATTGTATAGAGTAAAATTGTCTATAGAAATATCCATATATGTATAAGAAATTATGACATTCAACTGACTAATTTTGGGTTATCTATCATACATCTGAAATAAAACACTCAAATTTCAGTACTTTTATCACGGCAAGTAACAATTTTGTGCACAATTTAATTCTCTACAAATTAGGTGAGAACAATTGTCTACGTCAAATTAATAGTTAGCGAATTTTTGCAGAAATAGATCAAGAATTTTAGGTTCATAATTATTTTTCAATATTTATTGCACAATACATTATGTTTTCTATAATTAATATTTTTAGAGTTATAATTATGTTTCAATAATTTTTGCAAAGTACATTATGTTCTATTTTAAAAAATAATAATGCCTTAAAATATAAAATATGTAATATTCTCTAATGACAAAAGTGCAATTTATATCTTTATCATAGCCAAATCTATGTACATATAACCTATATTTATTTTCCTAGAGCTAGCCATTGATTAAGAAATGGCAGCTAAAATGTCTGAACTTTGTTTTGTAAACTTTTCAACCAACCAATTTCCAACCATACAAAGAAGTAGATGTGCCATTTACACATTTGTGTTCCCGCTCTCACGCATTTGATCAGATATATTTTAAAGTGCTAGGAGAATGCGCACATGAATATCCCTTTCCTGCAAGCAGACTCACACAACCATATGAATGCGTCAGGCGGATTTCTATTGGGAAGTAATTATGGATTTTTTTTTTATAACCGGGCTGTTATTTGAGTGGTAAAATTAATGCTTGGGTAGCTAGATAAATAGTTCGGCAGTTCTCAGCGTTCAGTACTCTGAAGCACTTATTTTTTCAATTAATTAATGTTTGTATTAATTCAAAAGACGAATGCATGCTAAAGAAGATTTTCCTTTTACAAGAGTTATAGAACTTACTTATTCCAATATTTCTAGCGGACCAATTCTGATTTAGTAACTGCCCACACGTTACTGCACAATTACTGATTTTTTCTGCTCAATTGCATCTTGATGCATTTTCCATTTTTTTACTGCTCATATTTTATCGCAATATGTTACTAAACATGCAATTTGTATTTTCATTATTAAGGGGGTATTCTAGTCTAGAAATTCGAAAAAATAGACTGCCCGAAATGAGACTGTAAATTTTAAACGCGTTTTTTTCGAAACTACTTTTTTCGATACGGTTGACATGATATCTCAAGTCCTAATGCACCGATTTACTTGAAAGTAACAGACTTTCTTAATACTATCAAAATTGTCTCGACATAGGGGTTTTTGTATTTTTTTTTACTATTTTTAAAAAATTACCAAAGTTGAAAAAAAGGAGGCAAAAAATGACCTTTATTTTCAGAAAGACGCCATTTTGTGTAAAAATTTTTTTTTTCAAATCGGCTACGTCCAGATAATTCTACATCCTTGTTTAATAAGAATTAACCTTATTTTTATGTTTCAAATCACCAGGAGGATTGGAATCACGTCAACCAGGAGACACCTTTTTTTTTGAGTTCCCACTTTGCCGGCCTCTACCGACTTCAATTTTAAATTTTTTTTTCAACTTTTTATACTTTTCAAGTATCAACAAAAAACTGATAAAAACATGGATAGTAAAAATGATTACTTTTTTTTATTACGCCCGTAAAATCACCTCAAAATCGAGTCTCTAGACTAGAATACCCCCTTGTATATTAACGCCCCTTTAAATCATAGCCATTTATATTCAATTATTCTTGAGTGAGGAGGTTATAAAACGACTTGTGCGATTTAGGACACAATATCGGATTCGTATTCCTACTTATAAATATTGCATGAAGGCATATACTTCATGCTGTTCTTTGAATTTATTTTCAATTCCAAAAGAGAATTGAAAATCTGTTTGGTTAAGACAGTCTGGTAATGTTTAACTCAAATTTAATATGTGTTCAGCTGAAAATATTTGTTTCTGTGAAGAACATTTTTATGAAAAGGACGTCCCAATGCGAGCAGGCTGAGCCCTTGATTTGTTCTTGCTGATTCTATTGCAATTCCGATATAAAAAATCAACTAACCGTGCTCCAAAAAAGATAACTCTTTCTGCTTGTATTGCAGTTGCTCATTTATTTATTGAAGATTCTTCAAAAGAAGAGTTAGTTATTTGTAAATTTGGCAATAAAACTTACAATAAAAGGTTAGATATACCTTATCAACGTGGTCTCAGGAGTACTTTCTTTTTTCTCCAAGAAGAAGACTATGTATTGCAATCGAAAACCCTATTGAGAATTTAATAGAAACGAAGCCTCTATACAGGTTTCCGTAACGAGCAAAGAAAGATGAATGTCAAGTTAGTTTTCAAAAATCTCTGAGTGTACTATTGGAATATAAACATTATGATGTCCAATTACACATTGTTTAATTCTTCCAAACACCATTGGAATGAAAAAGAAGCGAATTTTACTTTAAAATTATATTAACGTCTGCAGACATTTTTGAAAACCAGTTTTATTTTGCCTTCGGTGAGGACCATCTTTCGTTGGCGTTTGGCTCTTCGTTTCGCTACTGGGCTACCAGATGTAATAAAAACTATACATACAAATAAAATAAATGATATGGACATATTAAATTTTAAATATATCCTTTAATTTGATTAAATGTCTTGTAAGCTTGAATTGAGTTATAATACAAAAGATGACCTAATCAATAGATTCACTGATATGGATTTTCCCGGTCGAAAAAAGTAATGGCATCTAGTGTAATATTCATATGTCGCGCAAGTCGAGTCGAGGAAATTATTAAAAATTTGTCAGGTCAACTTCGAAATATTGTTTTCAATATTGTTGTCTTATATTAGTTTCTGTTCAAGTAAATAATAATAGAAGCTGTTAAAGGTTTTTATAAAGTTCGAAAACAATGCTATTCCTATTTCTATGTTGAGAACAAAAAATATATGCTTTATATGATATACGATATATTTTCAAATACATAAGAAATAATCTTCTTGATAATTATATCCAGATAAGAAGTGAAAAGATATAGTCCATTTTACGCAAATCATACAACATGGATACTGATGCTATGTTTAAATAAACGGAGGCGCATATAAATCCTCAGGGCTTTGAAAAATTATTGGTGAAATGAGCAACACAGGTTTTTAGTCACAGCGTCTGCTGCGATATTTGCAGCTATTAGCTTAAATTTATTTGAAGGAGAGGAAAAGAACTGTGCAATAAGTACTACGCACTTTAGAGGCAGGCTGTATGTTCTATATGATAACTTAAACAGTGTTATAAAATGTTCTAAAAATCCAGTAAGATGTGCTTTTTCCGAAAAGAATCATATATTGCAAAATCTTCCTGAAACAATAACATGGGTTGAAGCTTGGATTTCTATACTGGCAAAATGAAACGGCCGCCTAGCTTTGATATAACTAAATAACTGTCATTGAGATGCTTTGGGCTGATTTAAATAAAACCCAAAATTACCTTTTAGTAAGTCACTTAAATACAGATGCTCTCGAAAACTTGTTTTCAATGATTCCTGGTTTTAAAGGGACTTATGAGAAAATCTTTCGACTTATCGATTTTATCGAAATTTGAAGCACGTCATGTTTCAGATTATTTTACTATCCGAATACTCTGATTCTGCAAATTTAATATCAAATGGGGCTTTGTCTTCCCTAAATTCAAATCTGCGTTATTTTAAGCAAAATGATGTGATGCTGACCTTGAAAACGAACTAAGTGAAAAGGATGAGGAATCACAAGAAAGTGATTCAGACGTCGGAATAACTACTATGAGTACGAATAAATTTCAATTTACTACTTGTACTTTTTTGGATATATAGTGAAGAAAATAGTGAATTTAACAAAGTGTACAAATTGTAAAGAATACATAGTCCAAAAAAATGCCGAGAGCAGTATTGAATTACAATTTACTTATTATAAAACGTATTCCTGAAATAGTCGTGAAGAAGTAGATAAAAATTTAAATAGTTCGTTAAAAGTTCCAAGTGATTCTTTCAAGGCTGATTTGTCAAAATTGTGCGCGCATTTCACCGAAGTATTTAATAATACGCATTGTTTACAATTTGCTAGAAAATAATTTGTTACCAGCCCTTCAAACAAAAATTAAGACGAATTTTAAATTTCTTTAATGTCATCCCTAAAATTTTTATTATTTCTATTCTTAAAATGTTTTATCGACGCCTTTAAAATTATCATTCAAAAACAAAAAAAGGAAAGATTTTAACGAGCTTTTCTTATTTTACTTTTGGGACGCAAAATAAGATTTTGGTTTACTCGGAGCATTTAAAATTTATGCACACATAAAATTTCAAAAACATGCCGAACTATTCGAACTATTACATTTCGAACTTCAGAAGATTTGGCTTCACCTAAAATGACGAATTGATGCAAGTATCGTTACCTATATTGCAAATGTCAAGTCCTAGTTGGCACATCCACTTCTTTATTTAACACAGGTCAACAACAAATTTGCAGCCGAACTAATAGCACATCATTTCTATAGAATATTTTCCGTAAATTACGAATTTGTAAATAAAAATGCTCAATTGGGTTTAGTTTTCAATAAAAATAGGGTTAAAAAGTACAAAATGCCCTATTTTTACCATTTTTTAAAAGTCATTAAAAAATAACGAATTGTTCTAGGAGTTAATAACATAACTTAAATAAAAGCTTGAATCTTAAGCTATTACATAAAAATCTTAAAAGTTTGAAATTTGTCGAAATATTCCTTGAAAATTATATCTTCCTATAAACCAATTATCTCATACAGAAAAAGGTGAATAAAAATCATAACAAGCACCCGCCCACGAAAAACTTGGTCGCTAAACAGTTCAAAAAGAACTACAGGTATTAATGGTATTTCATATTTTTAGATTAAGATTCAGCCTTTCAAGTGAACTATATTACAAGCTTCTATGAATAACACTTTATTTCAGAATCAATTTTCAAAAATGGATAAAATACAATATTTTGTATTTTTTGACTTTATTTTTCTTAAAAACGGGAGCCAATTTAGAATATTCGTTTGAGCATAATCTATAGAAAAAGTGCTCTAGAAATGACCATGACCTATCACGTGTCTTGCCGCAAAAAAAAAAAAATAATTTGTTCCCCTGTGTAATCAATGTTCCAACCAAAAGTACCTCATCTTAAGTCGCTAAAGCATTATAAACTAGAGATGGCCTCATTTCATGGTTTTTAATCATTCCCAAATGTAATATACTCGTACCAATTCCTGCCTAAACTTCAAATTAATGAAAATCATTCCGTCCTCTTTCCATAAATTTAGAAACACCAAACTAAAGCTTCTGAAAAGAGCTTAATTAAATTTATTAGATATGCCTTAATAAAATGTATTGGCGGTTTTACTTTGCGCACCTGTCATATTATCATAAACATATATGTATGTACATAACCTACATATATAAAATAGGCACATTGAATACAGTAAAACCAAATTGAATTTTCAACCTCCTTAGAGATATACCTACTGACAAATATGTGTACGTATACATTTTTATTAAGTAACACATTGTTCTCTGCTCTCCTTCTACTAACTGCAAAAATAAATTAAAATTTGTTGATGAACTATTCATAACACTTTCTTTCAACAAAAAATACAAAAACTTCATATTGTAGTGTGGCAGTACGGGTAATATTTATTCTACAATACTTTAAATTCACTGCCAAGTTGTCTCTGATTGTCGCAAGGTTTGGTCAAATATACTTTTTATTTTGCAAAAAAAAAAAAATTAATAAAATAACGTAAAATTGCGGAATTGTTAATAGTAATGATAATATTTTCTCATTCATGAAACGATAAACGCATCTTTTCTAAACATCCAGTAAATTGGTATTTCAATTTCAGTTCCTGAACCCTTATACTTTACTTACATGAAGCTCTCTTCGGTATTTTTAAAAATTTTTAATTGGCAATTTTCATAAATCCCTACTAATATTATAAATCCGAAAGTATCTGTTTGTTACTCTTTCATGCTGAAACTACTAAACCAATTTCGCTGAAATGTGGCATAGGAGGCATAAAGTAAAGGGCAGAGAACAACATAGGATACCTTTTATACCGGAAAAAATACATAGTTCCCGAGGGACGAGGAAGGTAGCCTGTTTCTTTAGCTCTGAAGCCAAAATTGTGCATATAAAGTGGGCCATAACATTTATTTTGTCTATTTTTCATTAGTATTGACAGTGTTCATTTGTGCACGCGGACGAAGTAGCAGCAACAGCTAAAATTATACCTTTAACCTTTGCATATGAATTTACATATATAGGATTCCGCAAGGGCATCGAAACGAAAGATCTCTAAAACTTGGTACTCAACGCTTAAATGGTGTTTTATCCCATAATTAAACATAAAAGGGTTGAGGGTTAATACTATTTTAAATATAAAAGGATTCTTAATATTATTGTAGCAAGTGGATTTCCTACTTTTTATCTTCTTACTACTGCAATTAAAAAATGAACTGTCAATTTATTTAAATGAACTTTTTATTTCTATTTTTAATTTATTGGTTTTTGTTCTTTTAAATATTTATAAATTATAATTAACTTTTTATTTTTATTAGAAAGATTAATTTTAGTTCTTCTTGACAAATTGAGTTTGAGATAATTTCTTCATAACAATCAAAGCCGTCTTGATGATAAGAAAAGAACGTCTTAAAGTAGATCGTCAGCAATTTTATGTCCCGATGCTATATTAAATATTAAAACATACCAGTTTTCCATTAACACTCAATTTGAAAGTCTAATAGCCTTCTAAAAACCAGGTATAGCCCCGCACTGAACCGCATTCACAGTACCTATTTTTACGGCGCCCTCAGCAGCCCTACATAGGTAAATTAAATCCAGAGAGCAAAGGATCTAGAACTGCTGGATACGACTTCCTGCATCTAAGGTGCTGGTCAGCTACTGAGTGGGTGGGCGGAGGGGTGTGGTCCGTGAAGCAAACTGCATGCATAAACTTCCGAGCACTCTGTACAAGATACCAAGGGAGAATTCAGCTGGAAAAATACGAAGGGTATTCTTGTAATGATGGCAAATGAAGGCGCGGAATGTATGAAAGTTGGCTTCCGAGCGCGTCATAAGAGCTCAATACATTTCTTAATCTTCCACCACATTACATCCATAAGGCCATTACACCTCAAGTGGTGTTCATCTTTGTCTAGCCGGACTCGCCCTCCCTGGCTAGATATCTCTGGCTGGTCCTAGTACTTGGCCCGAGTGCCCTTCGAAGGACTACTCTTGCTGTTTTTGCAAAGGCGTCAAGGATTCCCGCCCAAGGGAACTTTGGCAGAACTACTTGTGCCCTGCTTCAATTACCTTTCCTCTACGCCTATTTATTATTTGCACGGCTTGACCTTATTGAATTCGATTGTACTACCGAAGAACCGAAGACGGAGGCTGTGGCGGGTCAGTGTGAACAAATAAAACACCTCCCGGCTCCATAACCTGCCAAAAGGGGAGTTGCCCCCTGGACACGGGATCGAGTTGCTGGGTCCAGGAGCGAGTTGCCCGGGGGAATCTTCTTGGATGAGGAGAAGGAAAGAGTACTTAACACGTGGAGCAAGAAATTGATGATATCTGAGTGAGTCAGATTTTATGGGCACACATTGTCTGGATCGCTGGTACCTTGATGGCTTTTCAAACTCTCCACCATTTTCGAATTCGGTACAAAAACTGGATAACGTAGCGGAAGTCCGTCCCATCGGTCATAAAGTTGGAAGTTTTTATTGGTCTATTACACCACTGGGATAAGTGCTTTAGGCTCCCACATTCTTTTCCACGTAGATAAACTTCTTGGACTTGGCTCCAAATTGGAATATACTCGTAGCTCATGCGACGATCAGGGCCTTGATGAGGTCCTTTGGGCAGTTAAATTTTTTATGTGATTACTTTTGTGTTGAGTTTGCAGGAACACCTCAGTGAGCTTAATTTAATACGAAACAATCCAATGAAAACTTTATTATTATTACAAAAGACTGTTAAAATTATGTTTTTATCAGGAGGATGTTGAATGGTTTTTTGTCATATTTTTCTTAATTTTTTAAAAAAAGAAAACTATGTCTTAAAAATGTGCGGCAAGAAGAGGATAACATATTTTCTAAATTTTTAAAGGCCGCATTGCTACCTTTTCTTCTCTTCCTCAGAAAAGCGAAAAAAAGTTAAAAAAATAAAACAATATGCAATATGATGGTGAAATTTTCATTATAATTGATGGATAAAATTAAATTTTTCCATATTTTTCCATATTATGTAATATATGTATATGGTATATGTATATATCACTTAAACGCAGTTTAGACGCGACCCATAGAAACAAACACTTGTAACTCCTTTAAGCCTGTTCACATTTATGAACCAAACTCGATTCGATCTCACTCTCATCCCACTCCGGTCAAATCTCACTTTATTCACACTATTGAACTACTTTCGATTCGAGTACGGTCTAGCGTTGAGATTAAATTATACATTTTTTTTGCAAACCTGCACAATCTCCCCGTTGGAGCAATTCACATTCACTAACTACCTTTTTATATTTTTTCAAAACAATTACTTCCAAATAATTCTACATTTTTAACTACTACACTACTTTCTGTCGTGACAGATATTTAAGAGAAAAAGTCGGTATACAAAAGTTGGGCACACCTGATATATGTATGTACGTAGGCTTCATGTTGAAACCTTTTTTCTAATTTTGTTTTTACCAATGTTATAATTTTAATTGTTTAATACTTCTAAAAACTTTATAATTTATTAATGCAATGTCCAGAATATTTCTCTACCTTTCTTCAGTGTCCAATATATAAAATGTTTTTTGTTTGCATTTTTCATTTTGTGACTATTTTAAATCCGTCGAATATTTTCTATGTTTGATCAACTTTTGGTCATCCTTGACAAAAAATTAATATTTTCTGTGTACATCTTTATTATAAAAATTAATCTCAAATCTGATTATATTTATGAATTTAAAGTATATACATAGCTGTGCCAGATGCGCCTTCTAGGAAAAAAGTTCCATTTTCACCTCTTGGACTGAACAAAAGCATCATAATTTTGTTCGAAAAGGTCGATATCTCATTACTTTTGTAAGGTGATTGTAATTTGAATTGCACGTAGTACGATTGTGAAAAGCATTGTTTCATAAGGCGATTTTAATAGCGTTGCCCTACTCTAGAGTCTAGATATGCCCTGAATGCTTATTGTTGTTAATGCGGCTGCTGGCTTGTAAAATTCCTCAATTAGAAAGAAAAAATTTTAGAAATAAAACTTTCAAATAAATCATGAGAAATGACAACGAATCCCCTCGTCCAGTTGTGCAAGAACAGCAAAGCTCCGTGATTCCAGAGGGAACATGCTTTCCTCATTTTCATAAATAAGGCGATAAGCCGGATGCCGTGCTCTGTGGTCCATGAAAGTGTGTATTATGGGAAACGTCCAGAAGGAGAATTCTCAATTTTGCACGGAAACAAAACGCCATACGTTTCCATTTTTGTTCGCAATTGTTTTGTTTATGTAAATCAGGCGTGATTTGCTGAAGAAAATTTTTCTCAAGAACGAAGGCGAAAAGATATTGGATTTTCACGTCGAAAGCAAAAGGAATAGGAACTAAAGCAAGGAATAGAAGATAAGACTTCTAGATCGCATTAGTCAGTCTTTGCTGTAGAGATTTTTCGCAAGAAGCGCTGCATCCTCGCTTCAAAGCAATCCGTTTCGGTGGGATTTGCTGTCAATGCCGCATTTAAGTGGCTTCCCGAAGTGTGGGTGGTCGGAAAAGGAAAAAAATGCAAATGAATCGAAGCAATTTCACCCGTGAACAACCCGCTAGCCTATTAGATTCTGGAAATTAGCTTGGGCTATCACTTTCTCAGCAGTACAGACTGTCGACACTTCAGGAAGCCAGTTGCGGAACATTACGACAGTCGAAATTGCATAAACAAGCAGCAAGGGCCGCCAGATTTATAGGGCATATTTATAGCTGGCAATAGGCATTCTGCAGACGCTGCTGACCACAAAGCTAAATATCAGTCGTTCTGTACGGTGTAATCCGCCTCGTCCTAACCCTAGAGATGACAACTGCCCACTTTGCTCTGAAGGGCGTCCCGGCAATCTAAGCTGGCACAGTCCACGTCCTTCGAGAGTGGTGCTGGAATGAGTTGGTATAACTCATATGCAATTTTAGATACTCGTTCTAAAGCTAGCACACACTGGGCCCATTCAGCCCGCCAGATGGTCTTTATGGAGAGTCTGCCTCTTATTTTAAGATAGCTTTGAAATTGTGTGCAGCTCAGTGCCGATTGGGATCGGGAATCAGCTCCCTGCAGACTCTTCAGGGCCGATGAAAGGATTAGTGCAGGGCATTCAGGCGAAGGAGCGGATGTGCAGATAATGTGCAGTCTAGCACCAGTCCACAGGGAAAATATTCTTCAACCGAAGCTATGATCGTAGGGTTGATGGACGACTCCGAGGCTTTAAACTTTCCATTCTGCCGGCCGGGGCTTTGGATTAACTGAATGATTCGGACCGACCGGAGACCTGGACATTTTATTGGGCAACAGGGTGCTCATGTACAGCTCCATTCAAATATACAGTTTCAGACGGATTCATGGTGGATCTATTCAAAAATCACAGTTTACGCTTGACTTCTTTTCAGTAGCTCCCAATGGATTTTGATTACGTGAAATTTGCTTAATCCTGTTGGGTCAATAACCTCTCATCTCCTTTCCATCCGTTCAATTGGTAAATGTATCTGAACAAATTGCAAAGCGATTAATATCTCTGAGTACAGTGCTTAAAAAACGTGAACTGTTTTATTAAAAAAATATTTTAATACGTATTTAATTATTATTAGACAGAAAACGGTCATTAATATGTTTATTACATTAAAATAAAATTTAATAAAATATTAAATACAGCTGCTGAATCGACCCGCTATTTTTCGACTTGTTTTTACTCCTGCTTCTTTACAGATGGGACGAGGAGGTAGTGGTTAGTAGGTGTTCTACAGATATGGCAGTTATTAAATTCTACAATATAATGCCCCTACCCTATTTATCGTAGTAATTAAAAACAACATTCGCGTTACTAATTCTAAAAGCCCGATTATGAAATACATAAACATTTTCATGATAAACGCAGATTTTAGAATTTCTGAACAGAGAAATTGTCAAAAGATTTATTTGAATTTTAAAATTTTAAAACCAAATTCAAAATCATTTGCAAATGTTCAGCCTTAATACTGGATTTACCGCAAATTGTTTACATATAATTCGAAATCAGTGACCATTTAAACCTTCAAGTATTCATTTTCTTCGTGTAGCAATCTCAAAAATAAGAAGTTTCGATCGCCGTAGTGAAACCCGCACAAAATGTATGGGAAAGTGTTCCCAGTGGAATTGGCTAAAATTTTTGGATTTTGTAATCCATAAGGTCTTGCTCGAAAATTCCAATTGGCACCACCAAAAAAAAAAAAAATTGGACGATTCCGAAATATTTCGCGTCAGAGGCTCTATTTTACAATAAAATCTCCTATGATCTAGTTCTATACAAACATAATAACTCATATTATAGAAAGCGGTTGTGACCGTCCTAAACGTAAGAGAAGTTATCTAGCGAGAGATTCAACCTCCCAAACCTAATATAACTTAACCTAGCTCACTTAACCTAACTTAACATAACCTATGACGAGGTCTTGACTCCCAAAAAAACTCACAAAAGGTGGTCTAGAAACCGATTAAGCCACCAAAACCTAGCATAACTTAATCTAGCACCACTTGAGCTAGCATAAGTTAACCTAATAGCTTTTTAGATTTCCCATGAAAAAAGTGTCAGCCGTTGTTGTTCCGTGCGATAGTGCACAATATTTTTAAATACATGGCTGACGAAAGTTGATGACTACCAGTTCGAAGAAAATTACACTAGCAATATAACAATTCGTAAAGAACAACAGAGAAATTAAACAAAAACGATACTATTAAACATTAAACAATTGTCTATCCTTTTATTGTATTTCCAAGAACAATAAAATCGTTCTCATCCGATTGATGGACGTGGACATTTCCAGCAATACTTGTTTTATTTGCATTGTGCTTGAGGTGACACTATGCAATCTGTTTAATAATTACTTTTCCTTCTTATTGTCGCGTTTGAATTAAATTTAGCTGCTCTAGAAGCACGAGTCGTTGTAGTTCCGGGTATGTAATAGAGACGATCGCATTAACCCCAACAAAACATTAATTTTTCCAATGGTTATATTGGTAACTTAAAAGCTGACACGGGTGTAGAGATATTTTAAAATGAACTATACCGACCCCAAACTCCTTTAAAGCTTGTATTGTAAAATTAGCCCATACATAATTATAATTTTTTAAATAATTTCACAACATTTTCGGATATACTTTACTTTACTCACTTCCATTTGACGGTAAAGTGGTGATTTCTTCTTAAGAACCACAAATCATATTATCTCTTGTCGGTCTTGCTGTCAAAGAGAAATTTTAAATTTTTATTTGCCATCTATGAAAAGAACATTTCAGTTTGAATGGGAGGAAATTAACTTTTGTAGCCATAAAGAAATTGAAACGAAGTCCTATCGTTCCTTTCATCTGAACGCTATTTATACTGGAGCTCTTGCAAAGCCGTCATGTCGCTTGGTTACTCACAGGGTTTCATAATTTGATGTCGAGCAACATAATAACTTTTTCACTAAAATTGTGGGGGCAATCATATTAACATTCTTTGTGATCGACTAGACATGCCAAAAATAATTTTCTTTGATGTCCTCACTGCAGAATGTTGATGAGACAAAGTATGGTATGGTGAATTAACGCTCATAAGCTGTTTTGATTGATTGCACCTAAATTCATTTACCCAAATGAGCATTCGACAGGCCTTTAGCCCTTAGTTCAAAGGCAGACCACTTTAATCCTTGTCCTGGTCGTTACATCACTAATCTCCTCTGTCACTGATGTGCCATTCGTGATCTTGTGAATGACCACTAATGAGCGCAGGGGAAGCTATCTCAATTGCAGAACTTTACACTCCAACACCACATGGACATGAGTTGGGTTAGCCTTGCTATTTCCTTGCAATCGAATTTGAGATCAGATTCCAAATTGACTGTACAGGGCCAAATGTAGGAACTTTAGGGGTGTCTCTGTTTTGCTGTGGTTTTGTGATTATCTTGAGGTTGCCCGTACGTGCTAAGGCTATTAATAGATGAAGTCTATCTTCATGCATACTTATCTATCTATGTATATACATATAAATCTATGCATAAATAGTATGTCCAAATATGTAATCAGAAACATGCTTTGTTCACGATATAAAAAACAGATTTAATGTAACAAGCAAATTTCGTTCACGTGAAAAAAACTGTTTGCATCAATTCAGTTTTAACAGAGGTACTCGTACAAAACAATTAACAATTTGCAAAGCTATAAAATTGATTTTATCATACTAACAAAGTAATTTGTTATCAACATTCATGATAAAACGACAAAACAAGCAAAATTAAAAAAAAAGACATTTTGCAATCTTTTCGTTTTCCATACTTTTTCTTCTCAAATATTTATGCGAATTCGTGTTCTATTCACAGAACTTCTAACAAGTTCCACATTAGAGTTTAGTTAATACATCAAGTTTTTTTTTTTATAAAAGCGTCTTTTTAATATATTAATATTTTTTAAAGGTATGTATATATGGTATATTTGACCATGTGTATATGTGCATATGTCCTTAGTATGATCCCTATCGCTTGAAATTATATCTTTTCGCATTTCATATCGTTCTCTTCTATTATAATACATTTTGTGTCTTAAACGTTTATTTTAATAAAGAAGTTATTATTTGTGTGCACTACGATATAACTATTTATTGATTTTGCGGTAGCGTTATAAAATATTTCTAAGAACGGCACGAAAGATTGTTCCTATCATAACACATTTTGCGTTTGAAGTAGATGTAAAATAGATGCTTTCTTTATGAAATTTCCATTCTTTTATTTAAAACAAATAAATCTTTTATAAGCAATCATCTTACCTTCAAATGGAACGATGGTAAATATGGCTGAATCGATTCAAATATATTTAATTTATTTGATCTCCTTATCATATTTTACATTTAACGAAAGGCATTAAATAAGTTCTCTATGAACCGATTTAACTTGTTTGAACCAGTTGAAACATAATACGTTATTATCACAATAATTACTATTTATTTAAAAGTAATTATGACTTATTATTAATTAGTATCTAAACCACATTATTTCGATAAATTTCACTTGTAAAAGCAATAAGATATTTTGCATTTTCTGCTGTAAGACTTTATTAAAATAATAATATTCGCTTTTAATAATATAAAACAAAACTATAAACACAATAATATGCTTTTTATTTTAATATATTATATTTTTTGAACTAATAATATTAAAGACGGTATACATAAAATCATAATCTGAGATAAGATTTTTTCTGTGCCGGACCTGAGGCACATTGGACCGGTCTTCTTTTAATGAAATTAAAGTACTTTTAACTATGCAAATCATTACATCCGTCACGACTTGTACAATATAATTAAATTTGCGTTTTTGGTAATTTTTCCATTTTGGCACAAACAAAATAATTTGCAAATGTTACAACATCGTTATGTCGGACGATATTGGGAAATTAGTTTTGGAATATAGAGAAATTAGTTTTGCAAAATACAGATAACGCGAAAAACCCTTAATTTGTTCCGAAAGTAATATTTTAAAAATTATAATGTACGCAACAAATTTGAATAATAGAGAAAATACAAACTTACAACAATTTCAGTAAAACATTTCCAGTAAAAGCATAGCCTTGCTCTTACTTGGCAACTTATTTATATGAAATTTCTTCTTGTTGACATTTCAAATTATGAACGTTTTTATTTGACCCTCAAATTTATAATGATATTACAATCGCAATTCGCAACTTCAACTATAATGTGAATGCGTAAAGGATATTATTTGACTTTTCCATTGATGGCAATTCAGAGGAAGCAATTACATGAATATACAATCGGAAATTAAGAGTAATTAACGTATTTGTAATTAATCCTCACTTCCAATGAAGTACCTATAGGCTCTTTCGATAGGCAAGTCAATTTAAATAAATATTAAATCACAATTTTCGGGTGAATTTCGACAAGATTTACAATAATTCACTTCCTATTTATAAATACAATAAAATAAATTTACGGATGCATAATTACGTTTACGAATAAAAATAAAACTTTTGACGTACAGAGTAATTGGTGTGGTGCGAGTTTTAATGGTACTAACAAGTCCAGTTTTTAATCTAGAATTGAATAATGTAATGCAAACAACGACCGTTTGGGTTTTGTGCTGGCTCGGTATAGAAGATTAGACAAAACAACTGGGATCCGAATAAAAAATTAGAAGACAAGTTGAAAGAAATTTATTTTCCGGAAATGATGGATAGTGGATCTTGGCTTCCTTTGGTTCCCAAATTTTTGTAATTGTAATTGTAATTGTAATGCATATTAGATAATTATGCCAATCATCAATTTTGATTATAATAAGTCCCAAGAAAACACAACATTGGGATTCCTTAAAATTTAAAAATTTATTTTTTTAGATATCTACACAGTAAAACATTTTTAAATTTTTTCAGTATTAAAAGGGCAACATTTTAATTTTTTTGATATTAAAACTACATAAATAAACGAAAAAGGAGTTATTTGCGACGATATTTCAACAGTTCCATTTCAAAAAACTTCAAATGAAGTTTAAAAAACCTTTCGGCAGCAGCCAGAAGGAATAGGTAGATTTCAATGCTGTAAACATGATTTTTACATACGGGAATGAAACGCCGAATTTTCCACCCCCTTTACCGATTCACCCCATTTGGGAACATAGCTGAGATATTGCCACGCAAAATATGTTAACCAAGTTTAATCAAAATCAATTAAGAAATATACGATCTACATGGAAATAAATTAAAATAGAATAGAATAGCATTAAAATAGAAATTAATAGAAATACGAAAGATATCCAAACCATTTTTATATAACTTATGAATCTCCTATATCTGCACTCCTTTGACCGATTCCTGCTATTTACGAACTTATCCGAGTTGGCGGGATAAATGTATAGGTGAAGTTTAGTCAAAATCGATTAAGAAATACGGCCTCTATCATGTCTACAAGTTTCCATATACTATGTACATAATATATATCTATGTACAAACAAATTTTATTTTTGAAGGCTACGAGCTCTAAAAGAAGTTTAGGCATCATTCATTTTCCAAAATCTGTTTATCAGGTAGGCTGCAATAGGTAGTATTTCATATGAAATCTACCCAAAAATGTTATCCTTAACTGAGTAAATTTGGATGCTAACATGAATCTCGTTCGAAAGCACTATACATTTTGGTTTAAAAGTAGGTACCTATGCAAAGGATTTTCCCATAAGGCCATAACAATTTTGTATTTAAGTAAAACACAGAATAATTGATATATTGGGCTGAAATTTATTCGAGGTGCAGTACACATGTTACACTTAACTATGGAATTTGATCTCGTTCATATGACCACCGCGAGCACGTTTGCAGCGATCGATTCTTTGCAGCCAATTTTCCACCACTCTTTCACACATATCGGCCGGAACGTTGGCAATGTCGCGTTCGATATTGTCCCTGAGCTCCTCTAACGTTGTTGGCCATCCCATAAAAAGAAATCCAACGGCGTTAAATCGCATGAGCGAGATAGACATTCGTCCGGACCATTTCTCGAAATTACACTGTTACTGAACATCCCCTTCAATAAATCAATTGTTTGACCAGCTGTGTGGCATGTGGCACTATCTTGTTGGAAACACGTATCATTGATGTCAAGTCCATTCAATTCTGGTCAAAAATAGTCTTTCAACATGGCACGATAGCGAATTCCATGGCGATCATTTTCATCGACGAAAAAATATGGTCCAATCACACATTCGGCATGAAATCCACACCGCACGGTCACTTGTTGTGGTTGTAATGGCGTCTTTTGAAGCACATATGGGTTTGTTGCTGTACAATAACGCATATTTTGCTTATTGACAAAGCCATTAAGCCAAAAATGAGCTTCATCGCTGAAAATGATTTTTCGATCCAATAGTGAATATTTTGACTCGAATTTATGCACTATACCACGCACAGCCTGTCTGGTGGGAGGATTATAACGACCGAAAATTGGAGTAAGCGTTCAAGTTGCGACCACCGACTCAGAATTGCGGCGGTAATTTTTATTAATTTCCAAACGTTGCTCCGTTCGTGAACTCCACCATGATAAACATGTTAACCTTGACTGACGTTTTAACGTTGACAGATTATGAGAAACGTTCAAAGGTGTGTTCGTATTAAAATACAAGATTGTTATGTCCCTATTGGAAAACCCTTTACATACCTCACATTTTATACATCACCCTGAATAACACAAATATGTGTGTGTTAGGTATCAAATTCAGAAACTGATAAATATTTACATACTAGACGCAAAAGTATCTCTTCTTCCAACCAGCTAAAGCCAGGACGCTAAGGTTTTTGTACCATTTAAAAAATATATCTACTATCACTTTTCGCCTTGAACTTATAATTGCCATCATAGTTTACCTCTGGAATTCTTAGCTACGGTCCTGCCTTGCACTTTTCCGACTTTCTTTTATACTTTCTCAACTTTCCTTAGAATCTAATGCGTCTCGTCTTCAGCTTTGAAAGGAAGTGAAGGGATAAGGTATAAAAGCAATCGCCCAATTCCGCAATACCTTACTACTTCATGTTAAAAGACTGACGGAAATACTTTACAAAACAGCTCTTTGTTAGTTGCGCTAAAAACTTCCTTGAAGACGTGTCATATGCAGCGGAACTGACCCTAAACTCAAACGTGCCGAATTTCAAATTACAGACGAGAGAAAATGCATATTAACTTAAAATCGTAGGAACGCAACTTCGCCTCCCAGGAATCTGTTCCACCAGAAGGGTGTGTCTCCGCCTGCTGGTGAATTGCGCTGGTCAAAACTCGTTAGAAGGACGAAAAGCAAAACTCAGAAGCAAAGCAATAACGACCAGCCGAATGTAATTTTTCCTTGCTGGCAAAAAAACAAAAAATAAATAAACGAGTAAGAGAGAAATTGGAAAGTTTGCAATTTGTAACATGTGTTCCTTTTTGCCACGTCCGCAACCTAACAGAGGCGACGCGCTGCAAACCAGACAGTCGACAGCAAATCTTAGCCTTATTCCTTTTTATTTCCACAAAAACTTTTCCATTTTTCTTATCAATGTGTCTTTTCGTTTTGCAGGAACATCTTCATTGTCCTGGGAGGAAACTTTCATTACCGCGACAAAAGTCCTTTCATGTAAGTACGTACATATATACATATGTATATCTAAGTATATTTATACATATTTCATAAGTATATCCACTTTTCGGTTTAGCACACTTTCTCATCCTGTCACCAATATTGACTTATTCCTTATAAGTTTCACAACAACTTTTAGCAGTACAACTTACAACTTCGTACAGTAACCCATGCTTGAAACTTAAGCTTATTTAAAAGGAAACTTTTTGCGAAGATACACAGTACTTTAGCCCTCTTTTATGCATGAAACTTGGAAAATGCGTGGGTGCAATTTAAACCTGCAATTTACATACATTATATTCTTAAATGTATCTTAAGTGCTCTTATTATGTTACTTAGTCTTATGCTCCAAGTAATAAATTTTACCGGTGCAAGAAACGAGAAATGTTTCTAAAACAGTTTCAGACAAAGACCTTGTCTTAAGTGATGAACATTCCTTAAAAACTTTTCCTTTTCAATAGCACTTATCCATTTTCTCTTTGTTACTTACCCCAAAAATCTCAAGATTTATTTCATTAGAATGAAATTTACTGCAGTAAAAACCACAATCTTTGGATTCGTTAGTACAACTCACGAAAAAATTGTAGAAACAACAACAAAAACTGCAAATTTTGGCTTTATTTTAGTTATAAAAGGTAAATATTTGAAAATGTTAGTCTCTAATATTACTCTAAGTTGTTTGCAATTTTAAAATAATAATGCATTCTAAATATTTCATTTCATATTTAATTAACGGAAAAAATTGCGTATTACTAAAAATATAGGAAGGAAATAATTATATAGTAGAAACATAATGACATTTTCAGAACATAACTATTTTATTAAAAAAATTGAATTCGGATGACATAAAAAGTTATATTATAAATATGATATCATAGACATTTAATAATTCGTGCGGCCACCTGAGTTCAGAATGACTTGTTGTAGTCTCCTGGGCATAGAATTAATTAAATTTTGTAGATATCGTTAGTCGATCTTGTTCTGCTCGCTGACTACGGCATCCATAAGATCTTTGATAGATTCAAATTGACGTCCATTCTTGTAGACATCATTGGCCAGCAGTCCCCAAACATTTTCAATCGGATTGAAATCTGGACTACAGGCTGGCCAATCCAGTATCGGAATGTTGTGATCAGCCAAGAAGTCTTTCGTCAGTCGAGCAGAATGAATTGCTGCATTATCTTGTTGGAATATGTAATCAGGGCCAAAATAATTAACACCCGAATTGACTAATTCACATTCCAAGAGGTTAATATAATAGGCGGCATTCATTTTTGTGGAAACAGTTCATATTGAATTCTTTCCTGTATGCACCCCATATCATAAGTGATCCTCCTCCATAATTTCGCGAACCACGACTTTGTTTTTTTTTTTTTGTCTATTATCATGCCAAATCTCTTTGGAAATCATTGGGTCCGTCTAAATTAAATTTTGTTTCCTTGCTGAATACGACAATTTTTTGTATTCGACGAACATTCGGTTTTCGCCCTGCTAATTTTTGTTTTGTACCATAAGAATCTTTCAGTTTTTGAAAACTATGAATTACTTTTACGCTTCACGTCAAATGTTTTGTAATTTCCATAATTCTCAGATTAAGTTCGCGATAACCAGTAATATTCCTCTTTTCTTCTACAATCAAAATTTTACCACGTGGCATAATTGCTTCTTTACTTTAATTTCTGGAAATTTTCTATTGAAATACTCCAAAGGAGGCTTTAAAATATATAATAACAAAACTTAATATATAGTTGTACGAATCAATTCAAAAGAAACCTTTTTATGTACAAAAAATATGAAATTTTACAATAGTGCTGCCGACGAACTGAAGACTGGGGATAATTAGAGATCTACTCATTTGGACATCACTTTATTAATGTCTTTATACTTCCTTCTAGAACTAACATTTTCATTTGAAAGTAGATGAAACTGACTTTTTAGTAGCCATCTAAGACTATCTACTGAGCTGAGCCAATATTTTTCTAATTAATAATATTGTAGTTCAAATAATTTTGCCATTGTGGTGGATAACAACAATATTAAAAAATATAAATATTTAATTATATTTGCTTGAAAGAATTCTTTTATTCTGTATAGTTCAATTAGCAAAATAAAACTTCTCCACAATTGTTATTTTTTTAAAATTCAGATTAGCCTTTTCTTTTAAAATAAAAATATAAGTCACTAGATAACAAAAATAGTATTCAAAAACTAAGTTTATGTTGGAGAATTCAGCAGAGAATGTAGTTATGTACAGCTATCCACACTGTTACATATCTCAATTGCAATTAAAATAGTTTGGGGATTTGGATCGCATTTAATTAATTGTTTATCTAAATAAATTTTGATTCGAAAGAGGTTTTGAAAAGGTGACGAATTTCTTTAATTCACAAAGGTCGAATTGGTGGTTTTTATAAACGATATATGGAGGGGGGCTATTATTGAAAGGGTTTGCTCCAAAAAATATTTTTATTAATTTTAACCTGGATAAGTTTGACTTATGTCCAAAACTGATTAAATAAACACCAATCTCAGCCTTTATATCCGGAACCTGCAAGACAAAAAATTTGAAATAATTCGTACTAACTAATAGAAGGTAAAAGTTTTTTTTAAATTATTCCATAGGCAACAAAAACTGTAAATTTACATGATTTTGCAAAATAACATTAGCATGTAAAAGCTCGCCCGTCGATGTGAAACAGGTGTGCAAAGTGTTATTAAATTACACAATAAATGAAATTTAATTACGTTGTTGCTTTTACGAAAATGCTTTAAATAAGTTTTTATGTATTTACATAAAGTTGTAAAAATACAAGAAAAGTAAACTGAAACCCATACACAATGTAAAATTGATTCTTATTCGTTACACAATATTCCAATATACATAGAATTACTGATGTAAAAGTGGGAAAAGAAAAGTATTTTAGTCCCATTTACAAGATAGCCTGCACATTAAATTAAACACCGCTGAACTACCTATAATCCGTGAATGCGGATTAAATATGTACTACATAAACTATCATTTTAGTGGACTTCACTTTTCTTGCCCTTAATATTTCCCAAAATTTAAAACATACGTAATTCACATTATATATTTAAAGTATTTGTTATTTAAACTTATGTAAATAAATCAGTGGGTAATTAGTACTACGTACTTGGTTAGTTCAAATACTTTTTTTTACTCCAAGACATTATTTAATTTTAGACTGAACTCATTGCAATACATTAGTAATTAAATAATCACCTTAATAGATATAATATCCCTAAAACAACACTCTTTCTAGGATACGAAACAACTAAATTCTCGCGTAAACATTCACAGAAGATTGATGCAATTGACAAAGGCAATTGATATTTCTTCTTTCATTTTTAAGTACTATGTAAATATTTCTTACATTTAGTTTTGAATAAAAGAGCAAATTTACACACTATATGGTATATTTACCCAAAATTTTTTTGTAATTGTCTAGCAGAAAAAGATATTACCTGTAAAGTTTGATTGAAATTTCCACCAAAATATAATTTTACATTCGAAAAAATGTAAAAAACCTGAAAATTTTTACTGTGCAACTTAGCTACTTAGTGTTTATATTATTATCTGCTTAGTATGAATCTTTGAAAACTTTTGTTTTTTAAATATTGTCCTCACTCTGACTCGCACTTAATCAATTTTTTTTTAAAGAGATTGGGGGTACAAAAACACATTATTTACCAATTTCAACAAAATATCGTGACCTTTCATTTAGCATTATAATAATCCTTCAGGAATACAAAATTTTCCATCATAACATACATAATGTACGTATGTAATGATATTAAGCGAGTTTAAACACTCAATTGAAAGTTTGGACAATGTACTGTTTATTTGTATTCATAAGTTGAATATTTGCTGTGACAAGGTGATTAATCAAACCTAACCTGCATTGCTACTGTAACTTCCTATGGATTGTTATTTATTTATTTAATTTTTTGCAGCTATTTTTCAAAAGGGTTGCATGACTTATTGAAATATTCTTCATAACTCATTAGATTAATCCCTGGAAACTCCCCCTTCGAACTTTTGGCATCCTGGATAAAAATTATTTATTTTCAGAAATTAAATTTCTAAAGGGGTTAAACACATAATTTATCATGATCACTTTTAGGGGAATTTTCCATTTATTTATTTCGGTTCTACTTGGCAAATATCAGTTGATTAATAACTTTAGACTAGATGAACTATGACTCTATCCAGAGCACTTCTGTCAGTCGCAATATGCCAAAGACCGTCGGGATAGTTAGTAAAACAATTTGATAATGCCTTAATTCAAGCAATCATCAATCATAGTCCCTAAAACGGCAATAACTGGGTTCCATGCCAGTAAATTTATTCAGTCGTGTCGGGGCCGCTAAAATTAATTGAATTCATTCAATTTCAATTAATACCCCCGAAAATGTTGATCAACTGTCCGCAATCTCGAAGGACTTAGGTGGATTGCGTTATTACTCCATCGTACAGGCAGTGGAAGCAGGGCCCAGGGGGATGGCATAATGGCGTGACAGATGCAAATTAAATAAATTCAGAGTAATTGGCCTCCATAGTCCCCAGCTGGTCCACTTTCCCTAAACCGCCCCCGCCTTGCGCCCTAAATACAATTCATTCAGTCTCGCCGGAAGTCTTCTGGTAAATCTGCGCTCTTTCTTGTGTTAACCGATGAATAACGACGGAATTAAAGAAACTCTTGAATAAGGTTGAATGAGCAACACCCCGACAAGTTTGCGCCACCTGCTGCCCGGCACCCTTAGGGCTCCGCTGGATCAGAAGACTGCTCGACGTGACGTGTCAACTCAACGTGTTGCCGCAGAAGGGAATAGAGCAGCATTTCCAATTCATTTGCGATAAAACCTAGTGAGACCCGCAGAGATAAATGAAAATTCAGCGCTTAAGTGCCTTCGACGACGTCTTCCAAGAAAGTAAACTGACACATTTATGGGAAACCAATTTAAGTTGAATTTTATGTCTGTAACCCCACGCGAAGGGGGCTGCTCCAACATAATCAAGAGGAAAATACGCCACCGGGGACTTATCGTAAAAAACATATTGGGGAACTTGTTAGCGAACATATTCGGAAATATTTTCCCAGAATATAATTTCGCCTGGTTAGTCCCTGCACGGGGGCTGAACTTCGGCCGTATGACGGAAAGGCCATTAGTCTGGCTGCATGTGGACTCAGTGCTTAAGTGGAATTAAGGGATTCCTGGCAGAGCCCAACTATCTTATCTCATTTGAAATTCGCCCCATTTGGAGCTAAGTAAGCCCTCCGGGAGTGGCCACCGATGTGCCGAAGATATTTAAAGTTTTAATGGCGAATTCTGGGAGTTTTCCACAGATAAGGGAGTTCTAGTTTTTTAGGAGTCAGCAGCCATTTGATATCGAGATTACAGTTTGTCACATACATATATCCAGAGAATTGTGGAACTTCCTGCGCACTCCAGGATTTAAATTAAATCTAGAAATATAGTCTATACGGCGGTAGTTTGGGTACTATCCCTAACTTTTCCGAAGGCTCTTAAATATTGTAATTGGGATACGTTCGCTGAACTTTTTAAACTCCTATTTAAAAGAAGAACGCAAAGTTTGAATTTGCGGAGGCCGGGCGGTGTCGGAAATTTTTTTTTAATAATTCTATAAATTAAAAACTTCCCCATGACTACCGTGAAAGCAGGGCGAACTTAAGTCACATAAAAAACCCAATGGCACAGTCAGGCAAACGTTTTTATTGCACTTTTATGGCGAACTAAAAGTGCCAGATGCAAATTTCGAGACGCACTTTATTACCACCGCAGAAAATGTGAGGCATATTCTAAGAACAGGAACGCTGTAGAAGCAGCGAGGGCAGATGGGTTAATTTAACCCGCGCCCAGATACTTACTGAATACAAAAATAAAATGAAAAATTCAGTCAAGGAAATATGCCCTTAAAAAGGACTTAAACTTTTGGAACTGAGCTCGTCACAAATCTTTTAAAATAAATCTTACGGAAATCAATAATTTTTAAAATGAAATTTAGAATGTAAAACGATATTATTTGTTTGTATTAATTAATTACTTTCTTCTGCGCACTAAAAATTGTGAAAATTATTAACTTTTAAAGCCCATGACATAAAATGTTAATTTTGACTATCTTCTCTAAATTTCAAATTTTAAAAGTCAATTAATTTTTCTGGTTATTGTAATATTATTTTTATTTGATTTCGCATTTAAATTATTTGAAAGCATTAACTCTCGCAAGGAAACATTTGCATATCAATTGCAGAGCTGACGCACAGTAGGAAGCTCATTTCCCAAATTTCCCAATTAATTAGCCAATTTATATGACGAATAAGGGAATATGAAATTTCTATGACTATATTAAACAGTAGAAAATATCTGAAATTTTCTTAGATATACTTTTGTTTATTGCTCGATGAATAAACAAATTGATTTGATGTAACACAGATCCAAATTAATTTTAATTAACAATTGTTTCAATACAACTTTGAAGGTCTGTAATTCTGAGAACATTGTACTACACATATATAAACGAAAAAAAGACAAGGAGGACTTTTTATAGAGAATTAAATTTCCTTCCAAATCATTGTGTTCAAAATTCTCTATAGATTTTTTTCTTCAAAAGAGTATACATAAACATATGCAGATAAGGAAATGTTTCTATGTTAATTAAACGGAAAATATAACTTTTTCTTTTGTAATTGACAACATCTCCTGTGAACACTTAACACTAAGAGTCACCTTAAATTTTCGGGCAATCAAACTTAAGGTCATAACCCAGTATCGCTTTTCGTACATAGGCAAACTTTGAAATCTAATGTAAGTATAGGTACTATATGAATAAACACGCAAAATTTAGTATGAAAAGCATATTAAACCGCAAAAATGTTTTGTCCGACGACAAATTAGGTTTGGCTGGACTTCTACCTTTAGAGTTTTTAAGTAAAAACAATTTCCATAAATAAAGTAATTCAATGGAGTGGTGCAAAGTTGTGTATGTAAACGAGCAAATGTAAGCTGGATTCGCTATAATACATGCTACTTGTCCACCACAGGCGATTTTATTTGAAACTATTTATTCGCCGTGAAAATTTGAAATTTAGCACAGAGATTGAGTGTGGTGACCCAATTATAGATCTGAAGTATAAAAAGTTGAATTTTCATTCTGAAGGAACATTTTTCAAGGGCATCGTATAGAACTGAGATTCTAACTTTTCTAGATCATCATGTTAGTTGGCCTAAAATTGGTAGAAATCCACGTGAGAAATTTCCGAATCGATCCCCTAGAATCAAACATTGTAAATTTGTTTTATTTTATACCTGGTTTTTTCCATGCAAATCACAGAAAAGAATCAGTTAAATTAAATTGTCAAAGCATTTTTCAACCTTAAATTGATTGTCAATGTCAAAAGAATTCTAAAGATAAAATTGTTTAATTCAGACTTTTTAATTTGCAGTTTTTCCTCAAATGCAGAAGAAAAAAACGACAGTACCTTCACAAAATTTCTGTACTTAAAAATTATTATAAAATATTTTACTACTAATATTGATTTGATTGATATTTACTAGAAAAAACTTTTGCTGCCGCCACCATTTGCGATAAAACTAATTGTACCTACTATTCCTCATGAGAGGTGAACAAGTAGAACATCACGCTTGTTCGCTATTATCACGCATGTTTAATTTAGGTGGAATCTATGTAGTAAATTATTTTAATTAATTTTCAGCAATTCTGACTGAAAATATCGGAAAGTTATTCTTCGAACATACTGTGAAAAACCCTGATAATTTAATAATTTCATAATTGCAATTGTAATGAAATTCACTGGATAATCTGGAATTTCTTTTTTGGTCGCAATATTTATTCAAATTTACTGTAACTAGTGATATTCCAACACCATATTCTACTAGTTGCATACCTTCGGACCTCTAGGAAATTGCACAACTTTATCGATGCATGTTTAACTCATTTCGTATTCGTATAGTTTGTCATTCAAGTTCGATCTTTTGTAAAGGTGAGACCTGTGATATTGTCCTGTCATTAGCAGTACGTAAAGCTTAATTAATGATCGCCACACAAATTAATGAAGTAATTTAATTTAATTAATTTTCCGTAATATATTTTTAAAAATATGAATGTTGTTTTTGTATTACCCGTAATACGTAGCAGATTCAATTTCCCTTTTATTATTTTAAATTCTAAAAAATTCATTTAAAACTTTGTTAAAGGTGTTGCGATTAATAATTTTAGCTGGGACACCCCATCATATTTAGTTGACCAACTTTATATGTAAACTCAGCACCCAGTTTAAACTTGCTCCAATATCAGTTGTAAGATATAATGTATTCTTTCAAAATTTACTGAAATTCTTTTAAAGCTAACCAGAATTTAACACCATATATAGTATGTAGTTTCAGTAAACTTTCCTAGATCTCAAAAGCTTTCCAGTCTTTCTACTAGTTTTATTTTCCCGAAAACCATAGAACTATTATAAAATATTGTAAAAATTCACGAAATAATTGCAAATGGTACGCTTTTGATTAAATTTTGAGGTGCATATTTAGAAAACCAACTATAAATTGCACATGATGGGTTTTGATAAGTTGTTCAAGTTTTGAATTAAGAGACCGGGTCTGACCAATATCTGCAATATACAGTTTTCAAGGAGGCGAACCGAACGAATTTTTAAAATAGGTTTAATAGTTCATTTGCCGGTCCAAATAAAAATTTCATAATTTTATGATTTAAAAGTCGAATTGAGAAAAATAATACTAATTAACATTTACAAAAAGCATATCTGCTTATTACGATTGTGGCCACGTGGACGAAGTTAAAATAAGTTCAAATTTAATCCTCGAACTTCAAAATAATTTTTTATACGGAATTATGACAAGTCTGTTAATCTTTAAAACCTTCCATTTATTATTTTTATTAAGAAATTAAATATTCAGTTCATATTAAAAGCTCAGTTGTTACATTATCATGCATAACTATTCTTGTAAAAGTTTTAGAATAAATTCCACAACTATTTGAGTGAAGTTAATTTAAAACAAAATTTCTTCATGTATTCAACATTATTTAGAATGTGTAATACATGACTTTGCATATCGCTCTAAGTAGTAGAAACTGCTACAAAACAACAATATTTTCATGAATAACTTCCCCAGTATGTACTATATATACTACGCATGTATGGTATCTGTATGTATCTTGAAATTCATTCCACATGAGATTACAATTCTCATTTAATTTTTGTCAACTCGAAAAAATGAATAGATTTGAGTGGATTAAGCAGAAATACTTCTATTGCTGTGCTCCGTCAGGAGTGTCCCTAAGCTTTTAATCACAAGTGATGAGAAAATTTGAATTGAGTTCCCGCGGGAAAGGAAAATATAAATGAATCCTCCCGGCACTCGCTATCGTTCCCGGAACATGCAAACAAAAGAGCCATTAAAAGTTACTTCCATGCGCGCACTACACGGATGGGACGGGCACAGATCCTTCACCGATCCGGGTAACTGGGATAACCGGGATAACCAATACTTCTCTGCGAATTGGACAAAAACAAGAGCTGAGCAAACACAATATGGGCTTAAAGCGCTCCGAGGCTGTGAGACATCTGCAGATATTTGCTTTTTTTCCATATAAAAGTTCGGGGGAGTATTCGGTGTTGTGTGCCAGGGAATCCCCGAATGAAACCTAAAACCCAGGACCGCAGAAATAAATGCTAAACATTTCTTCTGCGTGGCCTTCTGGCACTGTCTTAAAAACAATGCAGGGGCGCTCGTTCCATTCAGAAGTTTGCCCTGCAGTTCCCGAATGTTTGGCAGTTCTTTTTACAGGATTGTTCCCTGCCAGTAAGTTAAACTGCAATGGGAGGACGGTTGTAGTATTTCTTGTTGGTGATTTTCGTATTGCAAAGAACACAACGTCTGCAACATAAATCACTTTCATGTAAATGAATGCGTTCCGGCTAAATGTTTTTGCGGCCATTTCAACTAAGAGCAATCTGCGCTAGCTCCCAGCAATGAGATGTTGAAGGATGTAAACAAGCGAACTTGTTAATGAAGTGCTTATGCTTTCCGACTGAGCTCTAGAACTCCTTCAAACCTTCTTCGTTTAGAAGATAGAATGGACCCATTCAAGAATTTCAAAATTCTTTTACTACGAGTTTTCAGCAGTCCTGAACTGGCAGGGAATCCATTATTTTTCGGTCTACCATTAAATAATATCTAAATATCTACACATTTTTAAGTAAGTATTTGCATTCACAAGATTCAGAAAACTGCAGAAACATTTAGACATAATTAAAAATCATTCAGTTTTTAAAAAATGTCTTATTATTTGCTTTCCCTTACAATAATAAAAAACTTTTAAAAGTTTATACAAAATATTCATAAAAGAGACTGTCGCTCAAGAAATTTTCTGTACTTTACCTTCAAATGACTTTTTCTTTTATTTATGAAGAAGTTGTAAAATTTAATATAAGAGTCTAGAAAATAAAATTTCTTTTGAAAAATCATTTCAACCTAACCGATTTTGATCTGAGCAGTTAACTAATTGTATAATGTGTTCTGCTGCACAGAAAGAGACATTAATATATTTTACTAAAGAGCAATGGTACAGCATCATCGTATTCTTTTAAGTACCTACTTTATTTATAACTTCAATTTATGAGTGTGAGCATATTAAAACCCGCCGCGCTATAGAATAGTACATCATTTTATATAGTATGATTAACACGTTTGGAACAGATTGAGTTTGAGGTCTCCTCACGGATTTTGATAAAACTTTGAAGTCAAATGTGGCGAATATGCACAAATTTGTCGATCACAGAAATTGCGGCGGAATACTATCACTTTTCAGAATTTTAAAGTTAAATATGTCAGGAAATATAAACGACCGAAATTTTTTTTGCTTATTCGTCACTTTTGAAACGAAATTACATAAGTTTATTATGATGGAACATTAAATTGTAATACTAAGAAAAAATTTAAACACCATTCTACATTTACTACATTCAGTATTGTAATAAAATATTGGGATTTGTAAAAACGCCGCTTTCACACGTTTTATCTCAATTCAGATAATTATTAATGTAGTGTAGTAGTATTACAATTTGATGTTCCATTTAAATAAAGTTATGTAATCGCGTTTCAGGAAAAAAATAAATATTATATATCAGTTTGTAAGAGTGGTTAAGATTGAGTTTATCATAGGAAATCATTAACTAAGTAGGTGTTTTTTGTGTGTTATTATTATTATTATACACAATAGAAGTATAGTTAGTAGTTACTAAGTTTTGTTTATAACTTCTGAATGGGCAGTTAAAGCCGTAGTGGGGTTAGTTTTTATTTTATTTTTATTTAAAACATATCTAACGTTTACGGGAAAAAGCTACATTGAAAAATAAATTTTTTTTATATTTTCGGAATATGTGTTTTTAAACCTTTAATTTGATACCAAACTCGATATATTTATTAATATTTTTCTTTTTTTTCGTTGGGTATTTTGTGTTCCTTAGCCGTCATATTAGATTAAACGTGACATCATATAGCCTATATTACGCGGAGCATTCATACAAATCCAACAACACCTCATTTGTCCAAATTTGATGAATAGTTTAGGAGGTATGAAGGAACAGATGAACATCCACACACACATTCATACCTACGTACTTGCATGCAAACATAGGCTGTCAAACTCATAACCCTCCTTTTGTGTCGTAGTCAAGTAAAAACATAAGTTTTTTTGGTCTGAATTATTTCACCATATAAAAAAATCGAAATATCTCTCCCATTTTAAAATTTTCTTTTTATAATAGATATCACAGTAGGTAATGATTATGTATAGGAAAACTTAAACGAAATCTGTGATTTCCATAGTTTTCGAAAATGAAAAATTAGCAAATCTATTTAAGTATGCAGCCCTCAGCGTGCGATTTACCATATTTGACCGGTATTTATTTTTATACCTTATTATCGAATTACTAATCTTCAATCTTCTCTTTAATAACCTTATTTCTATTAATGCCAAATATTCAAAAGATTGAAAAGGCTACAAATAATGAAAAAAAGTTTTGATACCCTGTTTTAGGCAATTTGGAGTAATTTTTTTGAAATTGTTGAAAAGGTTCTGTAATTTGACCGCTAATTTTATCTTCGTTTAAGAATTATGGAATAAAAGTGAAAATTCGGCGGGAAAGTATATAGTTTTTATCAATATTTACTTAAGGTATCATTCTGGTTTATAATTTTCGAAAAAAAATTTTTTTTTTTTTGCATTTTTCGAAAGTACATATATCTAAAAGTATTGTGTCAAAAAATTAAAATGATCGGAGCAGTCTAAACATATTATTTTGTGACTTGTTCGTAGCAACTTTTACTACCTGAGTGCGTTCGCCCGTATGCCTACAACTTTAAACGCGTTTTTCAAAACTATGTTTTTACGGTCGGCGGCGGTGATTTCGCCAAAACCGCTGAACCGATCTTCATGAAATTTTAACCACATATTGTACACATAAACAGCTCTAGTGTGAACTACGATCGAATTTAAATTTTGATTTTTACTATTATTGTTGGCCCAAAAACAGTGAAAGAAAAACGAAATTTTTGAAATTTTTTTTAAATGTCCGCCATTTTTTTATTTATCGGTAAAAATTAATATCCGTAGTTCACACGAGAGCTACACACATACTGAATGTAAACAATTTTGATTTTTTCATTTTGGATGAGCCATTATCGAGATATCATCGCCGCCAGCGAACTACTTTTTTTCACGGAGTTACTTTCACCCGCCATTTTGAAGTATTAGAAGAGCGAAAAAAAAAATTGTTTTTCTATGTATTTTAAGAGTGTATTAGTTAACTTTAATAAACTTTTTATAAATATTTATAACATTTCCTTGCTAAAAAAATTAATGAAAATAGCCTTTTTTTTGACCGCCTAAACCAGAATGATACCTTAAGTTTACTAACTTTTTTTCGATTTACTTTAGTTATCGTGTGATATAAGTATATAGTTATATTGATCGGTAAATTCGTTGGAAGTACTGTTAATAATGTTGCCTAATAATTAAAAGGAAATTATTCTAGCAATTCAATTCAATAAAGTAATCTTAATACAATTAATCTCCATGTTTTCACAACACGAACCTATTTATATGTACTTAAACTATCTATTAAATCCGCCATTATTCATGCAGCAGATGTTCATGATACGTGAATTGCAGTAATAAATCGTGGGCTTAGTCAGCTAAAAGCGCAACACTGCAATTGCCGCCCCATCAAAATTTATACCAAAATTTACTTTTAAGCTTTAATGTCCAGCGAGGTAATTTAATTTGAGCAAACGGTCAAATGCCAGTTTGTTTCCTGCTTAAAATGGCTGCACTTATTTCGCAAGTTTACAAACCCCGCTTTTTTAGGTAAGTACTTTGTACGAGATGCATTTTTTTAATTTGTTTAATGTTAACTAATCACTACAGTGAAATTCGTTTGTTTCCATCATGTCACGTTTTTGAGGACAATAGTTGAAAACTACAACAAATCGTATTTTAAGCATATTCGAAAATTGAAAAAAATAACTTAAATTCTTATCTATAGATATATGAAGTACCATTCCATAATGGATAACTATTTTATGCGCTACTTGTGATTTTCATTCACTATCAATTGCATGAAATAATTGGTTAACAGAGAAAAGTGAAATTCGAAGAGTATTTCCGATTTCGCAAACTCTTAAAATGTTTAGTATCTTAATATAATAGCTAAGGTTCCAACTTTTATTTTACCTATGATACATTACAATATCCTACAAAAATCTGAAGTTTTACAAATCTTAAAAACACGATATATTGTACTCCTCAAACCCATTTTTCTTAAAAACATAAAGTGATGGGACATTTTCGTTTGTGAATTTGTAAACTATGGAAAAAATCCTATGGAAATGATATATCACGTGGTTAGGGCCAAAATTAAATTAGTGTAAGCAATTTTGCTGTTCGACACTTATAAATGTTTACAATTGTTCTATCGCATCATCGCTTTCGAGAAAAATTGGATAAAAAGAGCGTCGGAAAAACTCAAAACGAAATTCAAATGAAAAATAACTGACGTACAACATCTATACTTTTAGGCTGTTTTCGATTTCGCATGCATTTGCACGTTTTACTAACTCTTCGGACCGCACTTGCTCTTGACACTTTTCTTCGCTTCTATAGGCTGTTCGAGTTGAACTGTTCCAAATTTTTTTCAATCACAATATTTACGAATTTCTTAGTGTACTTTAGAAAACACTTCAATTTTGATAGATAAAAAAGATGTAGGACAAAGCAATCTACGTATATTTTCAAACGCCCTACATACGCACGATTCGGAATTTTTCGGCATTTATTGTTAGTGGGAAAAATGGATTTAAGTGCAAGTGCATGTGAATTCGAAAACGGTCTTAGTTTTTCGGTATGCACGTATTTCAAGAGACTGTGCTTTTGCGCTGATATTCGCTCACTATTTTTGTTATGAAATAAGTTATTATATAATTTAAACAAATAGTCACAGGAATTTTTAACCTCTGCGTCATTTTATGTAATACGGCTGAATGTCCGAACCTTCATTTTAGTAACGTTAAACGTTAACGTGTTAACGTTAACGTTAACTAGTTTCAAAATTATGTCACCCAACTGTTGTGCTTGGATGTAGCTAGCGGCCGAAAGATTTTAGAGGCCCCCAGCACAGAAATTGTGTCGGTCTTCATGAAGAAAGTAAAAAATAATATTAATAACGTTTATTAAAATAAAAAATATCAATTTAAATAATTAAAAAAAGTGACTAAAAGCGTGTCGGGCCATGCTGAGTGTAGGGTTCCGTAGCTAATCCCAAACGATAAAATATGAATAATACAATGCTAAATAAAATAATAATGTACATATATGTATATACATAATACATAGATGCATATATACATATTTGTGTATACACAACCAGACACACACACATACAAAGAGGCACCCGGTTTTCTCCCGAACGATTGTTTGAGTCCAAATAAGCAAAACTTTGCCGGCTTTATCTTGTAAACTATGTAAATCTAGTAAGTCGAGTTATTTTTAAAAGTAATTTCGGTCTATGTACTAGTATTCTAGATTTTTTCAGATTTTTTCGATATTGCGTTCAGGGTGATTTATTGGCCGACACAAACCTAGTCGAAAATGGCGGAGTCGTTTGGAGTCGCTTGTTTTGCTAAAAACTATTATAGAAGTGAAAATACACAATCATGTATAAAAACAAGGCCGATCAAATTCGGAGGAGCAGATTTTTAAACAATTTTTAAATTTTTGACACTTGACTTTTTTGAATTTTCAGTGCTAACCCTGCCAACAAAGCTAAATATGGCACAAAATCACAAAACTTTTGTTGAGCATAAGATTTTCCTATCAAAAGTCGCCATATTTTGAGTGTTTAACAAAACTTCTTAGCTTTTTGGTGCCCATAATAAAACATTTCATATTTCGCTTTTTTAAATTTTGAACGCTTCAGCTTTACCTCAATATTTATATATTAACTATTAATTAAACCTTTATATAATACGTAAGTATATTTACTTAGTTTTTATATCATATTAAATAATTTAACTAAAATAAAACACAACCCGTTTGGATTGAATGGGGGCCCCTCGAGACAAGGCGATATAATTTGATCCTATTGTACAATTTTGGTTTTGAAAAATAAATTCCTTTAATTTACCTACATACGAGTATGCATGCTACCTGAAGTTATTTCCCGTGCAAAGAACAACATTTAGAGTATAGCATTAAGAACTTCTTAAAGTAAAGCGCACTTACTGCCGCCTTTGTTTTTTGTATTGCTTCAGTAAGGATCTTGAATTTGCAATTTCAGAGAGTACGTATTCAGTGTTCTTGAAACATACATACATAATATGTACATTAAAGATGATTTGCTTACTCTCCACTCCAAAGGCAGACGAAGGCTTATAAAATAAACATAAGATGTATTGTAAATCAATATTTTTCGGAAAATATTCTCTTTAAACCTTTTGCAAGTAAGTAATTTCAACATGCAGATGTTAAGACTAAACACTAGTGGTCCATTCCGAGAAATTAGAGTGATAAAAGTAAAATTTAATTAATTTAATTAATATTAACCGTTGTATTATATATGTAGGTATACCTAACACAATGATAACCAGATAAATAAAAGAGATTAGATAACTTCCTAAAATGAAAATTGTTTTTGTACTAATGCCTTTCGATTTAAATCAACAAATTTTTATAGATTCTCAAACATTTTGAATAATTTGCTGGACGCACAAAAAAATTAAAGTTCTCATGTTTCCAGATCGACTGATGAATGTTAATAAATGAATTTTTATAAACTTGCACGTTTAATAAGAATATTCCTCAACTACAGGATTTACGCCGACATATGTATTTATGTCTTTCTTGATTTTTGTTTATTTTTGTCCGAATATTTTAATAATAAACCTATATGTAAAATTATAATAAAATATGCAAATAAAACATACCTACATATATTACACTGTTGACCAATAATTTTACGTGAAGCTATTCCATGTCACCAGGTATTATTTTTCATTATTAAATTATAATCACGTCATTTTTTGGAGAAAAATTCTCTCGTATTTTAAACCTTCATATTTTTTCCGGTTTTTACCCAAATCAACAACATATCCGATTTTTCGAAAATCTGCCCGACGTGCTATCAACTTTATCATTCCTTTTGTGCCACCGATTGCATTATAGCAAAGACCTTTAATAATCGAAGGCGTGTCAATATTCACGATTCATTCTTACTCTTTATATGAAACTAAAAATCAACTAAGGCTTAATCAAAAATTTCTGTTTTCCAATGTCTGTTGCAAGTTCGAGAATTTCATTCATGCTCATTTGGGCCAGCAAAGAATCTCGGTTTCAGAGAAAAACATACACAAGAAAAAATCTAATTTCGGCTCAAATGGCATCAACCAAACAATGTCAACCCTTCTCCGCGCAACACCCGCGGATGGCTAGCCACCAAATGTTATCTTCTTGCTTTTGCCTTTTTCCTACAATCAGGAGCAAATGGCAGCAACAGCAGCAACCAGAGACACCAGCGAGCAGCAAAACCACAAAAAGCAGCAAAATGCTTCCCATGTCGATCTTCCGAAACCAGCGAATTTATGCTTGAGCTTTCAGGTTTGAGACATCTTCGTATATTAAAGGCCTTTGATTATTATAGATTGCGCTAGCCTCATAATTTTGAAGTATTGTCATTACAAATAGCTTTTCAACAGAAGGATACAATTTGGAGTAGTAAGATACTCATAAATTTTCCCCAAATTCTAAAGCGCCATTTCAATAGAACTTGATTTATTCATTGATAAAAATTGTTTAATGTTTAATTTTTTCAACTTGTTTCTATCTTTTCAGTTCATTTATTAAGTAAGTTTGAAGATTTTAACTTCACAATTTTTCAGTTTACGCAGTCGGGTTTTTTGTTTTTTTCAATAATATTTTTATTTAAATATTAACTAAAAACAATGTGAATAAATGATGCTTGTCAAAATGATATTTCAAAACATACTTATAATATTAATATGATAGATTAATGACTTTTTATCGTTTGCGCCTTGAACAAATTTTTGAATGATAAAATTATTTGTACGGAATACCTCCTCTTCATTAGTAAGTGTAGTTTTATAAAGTAAAATCATGTATAGTAGTAAAATTGACTTTCAATTAGTATAGGTATGATCTGATACTTTACGAGAGCACAGTAAATTTTTATGAAACCCTTTACTGTCATATGTTACAAGTTGCCATTAAGAACATTGGTGTTTACCAGTCCAGAGCGTTGTGTTAGTTGTTTCTGTTTTATATGAAAATATTTGACAATCTGCAACATGTTTAGAAACCCTCTTCGTTTAGTAAACGATAAGGATCAGGTGTTCTGTTACCAGATTTACATCTCCTCTGTACGCATGTAAGAAAGTAAATAAAAAAGGCTACGCTATGAAAATATGATGCGGTCATTTACTTAGAAATTTATGAAGCGACTGAGGTTAGCCTCCTTGGCCATCACTCATATGCTAGGGAGGAGGCAGAATTCAGATCTGAACACCGGAAACCTTCAACTCTTTATCTGCATCGGGTTCAAGATTGCTCACCTAGAAATTTATATTCCGCCCACCGAACATTACTCGGACCCAAAGTTGAGTCGACATACAACTGGGGACATATGTCAGGAGTGGTGTCCTTAAAAACAAATTATGGTCATGATCCATTTTCTGTCCGGCATGGGAGGACGATAAATATTTATGTGCTCAAAAGACACCAGCATGAAACTACATTTTGTCCGCAGAGCGGTGTACTGATACACATTTGAGTATCTCCGGATGGGTCGGACCTTTTAGCTCTCGGTTTATCTGCGGATATGGATCCGTTCCTACTTCGTGGTATGACATTGACACAGCATCGTTTCACCGAACATTGATGTCCCTGTGCTCCTGGAGCGAACAGTGGCGGGGGGCCCCCCCGGCCTTTCATTTTACTTAAAAGCTTCCGATACGGATCGCCATGAGAAGGGTCATCGTCGGGATGTGGGCCCTACGTGTATACACGCCGGGTCCCTTTGCGCACGGCGAAAGTTCAGCATTAAATAAATTTAAATAAGCCAAGTCGTCGACTATTATTATCACAGTCGACCTGCCTGCCAGGCATTTTGGTGCTGATCCATAAATTGAACATGCTCCACCTGGACTGTCCGAGGACATGATATAATTTGTTCTGGCCACATTTCCATGCATTCCTTCGTTCACACAAAATTCCCTTCTCTCGCCCTAGTCGATGTTCTTTCACATCCATTTTGCTGTTTGTCGCGCTTTTGAGGGCAATGTGAGCACTATTCCAAAATTTGGGACAGTTAATATATGGCTGGGCCGCAAACAAAACTAATTTGTATTTCATTACACGAAATACATAAATGGAAAGCAAAATGGAACTCTATAATTACTTAAAACAAAACGGTCTGGCAAGCAAATCTAGTAGTAAAATTAATGTCGGTCTACGTATAAAACTCATGTTTGCTCTGCTTTGGTCAAAGAGCAAATGTAATTTTGCAGAAACAATAATTTGAGGTTATGCGACTGTTTTTGGAAAATGTACTTTTCACTGTTTGCATGTACCTACCCTAACATTAAAATAGAAAAAATGTATAAAACGATTTCAACTTACCTCAGAATTATACATACACTACGCGTGTTTTCTATAGAGTTCCCATCGTTAACGCACTTTGTAATTGCTAATAAACTATTTTATGTTTAACCGATGATATTTTTTATTCAATTTCAAAAAAGGTATTTTTCAAGAGTAGACATTTTCCAAAAAAAATATCACGACTCCCAGAGCTTTATCTCATTTATTTATAGGTAATTCTTAATATTCACAATAGGGTGAAAGTGAAGTGAAGACTTTTCGCGGTAACAGTCACATAACTAAATACTGTCGAAAAAGTTTCGAATAAATTTAGACATTCTAAGCAATATTATCCTGTTTGAAAAAATATATTTACTAGTACTTATTTCCATAATTTTACGCTATCACTCATCTAGAATGTTTTTTCCTTCTCGGATATTTTTTTGGATATCTATACAATCTTACGATTAATGAATTTTCAATACTCAAATTACAAATACACCTAAAAATTAAATTTTCATAGAAACCAAAATTTTCTTAAACATTAGTGTTCCATCAATAGTCCAGTAAAATTAGACTTTGACTTCGAGAAAATTCCAACCGAACTGGAGTTTTGTGGAGATCTTTATTTTGGTATATCCTAAACAAATGCCTGAAGAGCACCCTTAATTTGAACCGTGTGATTACAAAACTACTTTTGCTTAATACATCTGATCTATTAGATTTATTCATCTTGTTATCTTGTAGAGTTTCAAAAATTGGCGAACAAACATATACATACATATGACATTTTTGCCCGCCAATAAAATTAAATCCTTTTGTGCTGTCACTCCCAAATTCAGCTATGAAACTGAGATGAAAACCAAAATCAGGCCCTTAAAGAATGTGTAAATAAAATTGTCTTTTATTATTCTACATTCATGTTCTAAAGGAAATGAAAATATGTACATACATATTGCATTTAAAAATGTGAATAAAAGTGGTTTTCCGCATAACGTCTGTAGTATTTTTTTTCGTCCTCGGAACCTTATATGTATGTATGCCTTTTTTAATTATGGTAAAACTGTGGTATATCCTTATTTTTCAATAGAAATAAATACAATGCCCGCATACATATGTACATATGTATATATAACGTCAAGAAGGAATCCCCAGTTATAAAATTTGCTCCTTTCTTTAAGCTCCCAAAAACCTTTTTGTACCTTAGCGTTTGAGCGATATTGAACTTTCCTCTTGCTTTTTTATATCTACTCTCCACCTTAAACGCAGGGATAATAGTGTCGATGATGACGCCGATGCCCATCAAGTTCCAAAATGATGATGACATTTAGAAGAACTTCTTATCTTGTATCTGCACCGTTTTTACCCCAGGTTTGTTGCTGTTGCGACTCCGCTTTTCGGTGTACGTTCGCGAGATTCGTCATATTTATGAGAGTTTTACAGAGATACGAGAAGTATATAAAAATTCCTTTAAGATGAAAGAATATTTATCGATAAGAAGGTTGTTCGCTTTTGAAATTTATACCTGTTCAGGAAAATTCAATCCACTTAAGAAATGCCTTTTAATAACTAAAATATGTGCGGTAAATGTACATATAGATATCTATGTGAATACGTACACATTACATACACCTTAAGTTAAGATCGAATTGCGGGGGATGCTAAAAGCACCTTAACCTAGAAAGCATCACTGTCGACGAGGTTGTGATTGCGAGTGGAGAAGGTTAATTGAAAGGTGAAATCCTTTTGTCCTCAATTCCTTTCAAACATCGTTCGGGAAGAGTAAGATTGATGAGCGATGATTAATTAACTTGGCAAGAGCCTCACAACCTTTTGCTCAAACATCCCCATCGATATCGTCCCATAATCAGACAGTTCCTGATTGCAAGGTTTTTTAATTACACACTAACTAATCATTTTATTCCAATAATTGCTACAGTCGAATCAAATCGAATGTTAGTAAATGAATTCACTTCGATTGAAGTTCCATTCGTTCAAGTCCATGAGACGATACCATCTCAAATTATGAAGGAAATGGAATAATTATGGACCTTAATGACAGAATTTGTAAGTTCTATTCACAAAAACGGAGCATGTATATGATCTAATGACGTTACTATTTCCTATTTGCTTTAGAAATCAAAGTCTTAAAATTGGTCAGAAAATCTTAACGATGTAACAAGGTGACATTTTTAAAACATCGATATTTTTTTCCATTTTCTTTGTGCAAATCTCACAAATGCGTATACAAATAACCCCATAATTCAATTTTTCTACTACTATTACTACTTGAAAATCAAAATTTATGAACATTTTTTTGAAAATTTTTAACTTTTTCATAGATTCTAATTCATTGAATTTAGTGAAACTTATAAAAGAGAATATTTTGAGATCATCCGCATAAAGCAATCAAAACAGAATTGAACCAAGACAGAAGGGAAGAATGGAATCCTATCATTTTTAATTTCTTTATACAAAGTAAGTGATAAGCCCTATCAAAATCCGTGTTGAATTCGACAGAATTAGAAACAAACTTTGTAAGGCAAGTCAAAGTACATTTTTATAATAAAAATTTATTTATTTAATTTACTCAATTGACCATCCGCAATAATGTCCGAAAATGCATTTAGTTTTTTTTAGTAGTGCAGAAATTGCGGGAACAGCGCGGTGGCGTTGAAGGTATTTCGCTGTTAAGTTTTTTCCTAATCCACTTCTAAACTTTGTGAAATACCAAACATTAACATTCGAAAAGTCTTTACTTAAGTATCATCAAAAAAAGCTAGAAAGTTTACTTTAAAATAAATTTTCAATATACTCAAATTCATATTAATTTTTTTTATATAATAATATAAAAAACATATTCAACCAACATTTTATATTTAATAAATATACATATTTCAAAGTGGGTACTGCCTAAAAGTTAATTAAAATATAGAACCGAACGGATTTTAATGAAACAAAAGAGGAATGTGCAAACACAATATTGTCGTTCGCATGTACATCTCGAGATATTTAACTTTGAGATTTTGAATGACATTTTTCCGTCATGATCTGTCTTGTGAAATGGCAAAACGAAATAGGTACCTAATATACAATTTTCTTTTAATTTGCCAATTTTCGTTACTCGTGTAGATAGAATTATTTTCATCTTTTATTTACGGATATTCCACAATATTCTCCAAAAATCAAAATTTCATCAAAATCTGGGAGGAGACCTCAAACTCATTTTATACCAAACAAATTATGTATTTGTAAACGTTTTATATTATTATTAGCTATTATATTAAATTATCAAGTGATTTTTATTTTTCTGAACAAGTAAGAAAAATTACACAATCATTCTTATAATACTAATTGCGAAAATAACAGAGGAGCTGGCGAACAAAACGATCTAATCACATATGTATTTGGTCAAACAAAAAATGTTTTTAAAATCCAGCTGTGCATGTACCGTGCATCTATTTTTGTCCTCATTTTCAATTAAAACGTCCTGAAGTTGTGTCAAAATGGAGTCAGAATTTCGTGATTTCGATTAAAACGATATAAGTTTTAACAGCTTCGAATAAGTGAGCCCGTTTTCATTCAAAATTCAAAATGGAATAATTTTCATACAAATCTATAAGATATCGTTTCATTTTTGAATTTTTGTACTTTTATAGTAATACTGTTTTTTATGAGGCAACAATACAGTCGAATCTCTCTTTTTTTATGACAATTTGAAATTCCTAAAAAAACGTTCCGTTTCGATGCGGCCAGGTAGATGTGAACCCCTTAAATGTAATCAAGTGGCAATCAAAAAGTAAAAATTGAACCCAGTCGCAAACAGAACAACATAATTGCATTTTTTTAATTTAAATACCTTCCGTTTTATTCGAGATAGGAGTCTGAATTTAATATATCTATGTATATATGTACATACATATGTATATCAGGGTCACAAACACTATATAGAGGAAAAAACACGTCAAAAGTTGATTCCCGTAATATATAAATCCTTCCATAACAGTTATGGATGATTGTAAAAACTAAAAATCCTTAATAAGCATTTAAAAGCAACTGAAACTATTAAATGTTAAATTTAATTGTATCGTTTGGAATTTAAAAATATAATTCATAAATTAAGTAATTCAAAATAAAACTTATAACTGTTACGAATCCTGTTTAAAAATGTTACATATTTTCAAAATTCATTCATTTATTCTTGAAAAATATCGCGGAGTCGGTGGAGTACCTAGCAGAAAAAATTTTGAAATGCAAAAGGGTAACTTACGGCGGCCTAGCCTCGTGGCCTCTGTTGCATTACTTTGGCATTAGATATAATTTAAATATCGGGAGAGTAAGTGATAGTTTAATTAAGTTAATTGCGCCATTAATGCCATTTAACGTAATTCCAGTGACCCGCAGCATCTTGTCTCAAATATGGTGCACGTCGCAAACTTTTTGTGATGTTCTCTGGCCAGTGCAGAATATGCCAACTTTGCGGCGGGCACAGAATGGGGCGCAATTAAAATGTTAATAAGGTGCATAGGAAGACATCCGACTCGAAGGCGGCCCATTCCCAGCGCGATAACAAGGAAAACAGCACTTCCCGCCCCAAGAGCTGCTCACGGAAAGTGCGGCCTCCTCAGTCGGAGCTCGGAGGAAGTGCTGTAGCTTAATTTTCGGTCTTTCGGAACTGCAGCGCAGTTTGGCTCTACGGCCTTTAAGCAGTTCTATCCGGCGCCAGCGACAGGGGCGGACAGAGCGCAGCCAGAATTAGCGGCGGCCTCCTAAAAGAAACTCGGTGTTAGTCGGTTTCATTTAATTAAAGCATATCTGGAAGCGAATTAGTCTTCCATTTCGAACAAGCACAAGTTCAACATGTCTTTGCTCTCATACAATTGAATTTCCTCATTCGGTTCTATTTATTTTGTTCTTTCTCTTGCAGAATGGTTCTACCGACGGCAGCAAGCACAACTTTTTGAATTTGATGGTAACAGCGCCGTACAGTCACATACTCTTGACATTCACCAAGAAGTTGACTTACTTCAACCGCTTCTAACACTTCGGAGTTATAAATTAAATTAAATTTCGCCAAAGGGTAGAGGTAAGTCTTTGCACGCTTCATATTCTGTGCCTTCATATGCCTTTAATTTCAAAGTTGTGAGTGCTGATTTGGTTATATGTATAATATGTCGCAAAGTTACTCAGCAAGACGCCCCAGCAAACTGAGCGGAGTTCCATAAAACCTACCACCCGAGGTGTCCCACAGGGAAGGTTCTTTAATAGTCGTAATAGTGTCACCGCAGAAAATCTAGCGTTTATAAAATATTGTTTGAAATTTCACACTTTCACAATGGGAGTTGACAAGTAAGTGCCCGGGGTTGAATAAAATCTAGCACCGTGGTAGGTACTTGCTCAGTTAATAAATCTTGAATATTCCTTGCAAGGAAATATGAACAAAATGACATTTACTCCGTCTGACATTAAATAAGGAGAGTTAATCAAAAATCTTTAATGCGAAGTTAAGAGACATTTATTCCCATTGTTATCTAAAGTTCTTTCATGGTTAATATTTAGAAATAGTAGACGGAGCCGGGACATAATGAGCACTTTAAGGTTTATGATTAAATAAAATCTCTATGCGGATTCTGCCCCGTACATCACTTTTAAAATCAAATATCAAAATTATTATTGCAGTCCATCGGGATTAGGAAATTAGATATTTCTCTTAATTCGACGTTTACTTAACTCGAATTCAAATGTGTTTTGAAATCACCTTTTGATATTAGCTATGGTGATCAACGTGTTAATATTTATTAATTTACTTGAAAACAGCAAAAATAATTTTCCATAAACACTAGAGATGCACTGAACCTCACGAATACATTCAAATATTGCGGCATGCTTTATCACCCCATAAGAAAGGAGCACGTCATTCGCCGGAAAGGCAGAAAAATTGTATAATTTTCGAATTTTGTTTTTAATACGCAAAATTATAAAAATAAATCAACGTGAAGCATATATGTATGTATGCATGTATGTACATACATAGCTAGAATATCAAAAATTAATACATACAAATCTTTTTACCCCATTGTGGTGACCAGAAGCACAATATAATGGCAACTAAGCTATGATTTATATATAATAAATAACTTTTTATAATCTGATTTTAATTTAATCTTTGGACCCCACCCAGGACTTCTACAAACTCCCTGGTGTTTTTTACGCTTTCTCCCTTTTTGGAAGGTTTGAATAGAGAATTTTTATATTAATCCCATTAGGAAGAGGATACAGCAGGGGTTTGTGGATAAAGAGTAGGGCTACCATTCATCCGGATTTATTAGACTTGTACTCTGATATCCGGCTATCAATTCAAAGTCTCAGTTTACAAACCTAATTATAATAATTTCTTTTAATCAAATCTAAAAAATTTCCAATTTCCACCTCGTATCTCAATTTTTCACTTTCCACGCTTCGCTGATTCTAATGGATTTTATTTTATTCGGCAGAAACTAAAAGTCCATATATGCTTGCCCATCAGTGTATCATTTATATTATTACTGTACTTAGACGTTAATTGCATTGCTTTAGAGGTAAACGAGTAAATACATCAGTGCGTCTAATAAAGAGCCACTAAAAGTAACATGCATAAAAAGCGAAAAATATTTAACTTTCAACGTAGAATATAGTATATGGCGATTAGAAAACGTAATACAACAATATTTGGTTTCAGTAAAAGCAAACTAATTGTTAAAAATATTTATAACGTAAATATATATTTGATGATCTTCCTTTTGACGGTTAATTACTGAGAAATATAATATGGAAACAAATATTTAATACAAATTTAAAGTTTTATACATTAATTTCACAAGTGGTACAAACAATTTTCAGCAAGCTTATATTAGCCTTGAAATTAACGTTGGGTTTCGTAGTAAAGAAATACTATAATAAGTTAAGGACCGGTCCCGCTCTAGCGCGGATTTGCAAATAATTAGTTGAATTCAATGCCATCTCTTGGGTAAAATAAAACATGAGTTCAGTCGGAAGTACATTCATTCCACTCAAATACATAGATTTGCTTTAATGCTAACGATCGATTCTAAAAAAGTTTTATGATTTTGAACTTAGACTCGATCTCGCCATTCTCATTAATTCTTAAGTACCCGTGAAACTTTTCGATAAATGAAGTTTTTCGGACGGACTTTATTTTATTTTATGAATTCGGACATAATATTGCAACAGTTCAACATTTTCATCACTTTTTGTGACAATTCCACGATTATTAATTATTTCAAATTTATTATTTCAATATACGCAATCAAAAATGGAATGCAAAGAAAATTCAACCATGTATAACGAAAATTATTACAACGTTTTATCTGAAGACTCTAGTGATATTGAGAGGAGTGAGAGTGAAGACGAAGGTGATTCCGATAGTGATTTGTCGTAAAGCTGGGTACAGACGCTCGTATTTTTTCACGATGTTGAACCGTACCACAAACATCGTCAGTGTGTATGACAGCCCGGGCAGGAAATAACCTCGTGCGCGAAATCAACTTCAGTTTTATTTTGCCTCGTTTATGGTAGTCTCGTACCACGAACATCTGTGGTTGCGTTTGTTTACTGCCAGTCCGAGCTTTCACATTGACGTACGGTTTTGTGGGTACTGTTTTCATTTAAAATGGATATGCGAAGTTTGCCCAAAGAATTTGTTTTAGAATTCAAGAATTATATAGCTTTATTAATAGTTTTTCATGTCTTTGGAAAATAAAGAGTAAAGAATTATATAGTTTTATTAATAGTTTTTCATGTCTTTGGAAAATAAAGAGTAAGAAATATTCTTTTTTGACTTTTCGTTGACAGTTAACACCGCCGATACTGCTAGTAATAAACATCCGTCCATTTTAAAAATATGAATAAACTCGTGTAGTGTGGATGACTTTCAAGGTACTGTTAAATTTTATCATCGAACATCGAGCGCGTTCCCCGTACCACGCACGTCTGTACCCAGCTTAAGCGTATATCAGATATAGAATTTATTAGTGATCCTTAAGGTGTTAAGGACAAGAGGCTTAAGATATTAGTTGAGTCAATGAAACGGAAATCATGAAATTTCCTATAACCTCAAAAACAGAACCGATTTTCATGATTTCGTTTTTTTTAAATGCTCGTTATATTCAATTATTCGAAAACAGAAACATGAGTGAAATTGAAATTTTCGCCAAATTATCCGACGATTTTTAGTTTTTCTTGTTATATGAGTATTTAGTATTTATATATTTATGGAAATGATTGATATAAATGTCATCATAAGTGTTTCTCAGACGTTCCACCCGAATTTCGTATTAAGATATAATTAAATCAATTTTATTACTAATTCAAAATGCTCTCTGCTTTATTTCCTTTTTCACTATCATTTCCTATCTTAACATTAATTCGAAAATTATAAGCTGCTTAGAGATGCAAAGTTCTGAATTTTCTTGCAGGAAGGAAAGCTGTGACATCAGTGACAAATTCTTTATGTAAAATCAATAAAGGGAAGAAGTTTCTGTAATTATAATTTACAATTTCTGCAAATAAGAGAACAGATCTAAAAATTACCATCTGACCTTATAGCCGGGTTCATTTCACCAAAAACGTATCAATACATCCGATTGTTTGAAGCCATGCAACTATAAACGGTTTTAACTTAACTTATTTTAAAAGTAATATAATGAAAATAAAATTCAAACAATGGAGTTAAATAAAGAATAAAGACCACTGTGTCACTCGAGACGAATTTATTGTTTCCGCTTTTATTGATTTTTGTTGCGATTAATATCACTAAAAAAATAAAAACTGGCGTATATTTCTGGATTCATAAAAATTCCAACATCCAACGAGTGCTGAAATCATACGAGCCTTTATTCCAACGTCCTGTTTAGGTAGCAAAATAAAACTGAATATAGTAATTCGCGATAGAGTGAGCAATTAATTTTTGTAAAGGTCATTATACCGTGATGATTCACTGTTTCGAATATCCGAATTTGTTAGAGTACTGTTATTAGTAACAATAATTAAACTCACTAAAATGATTGCATTACTTTTTGTATACTTACAAAATCAGTATAATTAGCCCAGTTGATCGTAAAAAAGAACGTAATGCGTAGGAGATTTAGCTCTGAATTTTAAACTGTTTTTTTTTTTTTAATTGGTCTTATAATTTCTGACGAGGCTGGTCTTAGTTTTTGTTACCATTGATACAACTTTTTCAAGACGAATTGAAACGAAAATTTGTCAAACAATTATATCAGAAATACGAATACATACGATGGTGTAGGATTATTCCATTGTGAGTGGTGGAACATTTTACTTCAGAATTTCACCAATTCTGGTGTATAACTAAGCCTTTATATGCCATACAGTAATGAAAATTGTCTTATATACATACATAACTAAGGAATTATTTTGTTGTACTTTTTAAAGAAAATTCGATCAGTCAATATTTTGCAGGTAAAATTTAATATTTGAATGAGTGTGACTGGTGGGACACTAAATTACCTCGTCCTTCTACCTTTGCACATTCACCGACGAATTTTAGCCAAACTACTATAATTTTCGTAATTATTTGTTTATCTTGTAATTGAATATACATATATAAACCTTTCCAAAGAGATATGCACAAATATTATGAGTATGCTAACTATTGTCAAAAATAAAATATAAAATTTTCAATTTGTGACTGATAGGACAAGACTTTGTGACTGGCGGGACAAATGCGAAATCAGTGAAAGTATTTAAATAACATTAAATATTTAAATGTAAATAGTTAAAAACACGTTTAGATAGTGCGTCATGGGTTTATAGTTGCTTATAGAAAACTTCCATATTAAACAAATCAAATTTTTAGATTAGAATACAACTCTTATATGTTTTTGTGTAACTGGTGGGACATTCACCATTAATCGCTTGAAAGAAAGATAAAAGAAAAATTTACTAACTTTTGCAGTGTATTTCTTCACAGATAAAATTGTTTTAAATATTCCTTTGCTAAAAGAACATCATTCAGTCGTCTAAATGGCCGAAAATGGTGTTGTCAACTGTGAAGTAAAATTTTCTACACAGTACTAATCTAATTTTAGGAGACTCATAATGTCCATGGACTCTTCCCTCCCTTTAAGACGTTTGAAACCCATAAAAATAGCCGAGTCAATGAAGTGGAAATATTACGAGATCTCAAAAACCGATCCAATTTCGATGATTTTTTTTTTTAATGTTTGTTATATTCAATTATTCAAAATCAGAAACATATGGAATGAGGCAAATTTTTGAAGTCCAGTTTTAATTTTTATAAAGATGTTGTGAAATTTAACCACAGTCACACGTTACTTTATAGTATTTGTATATCTATCGAATTTTGTGATACAAATGTCATAGGGTGTATGACTACATATGTGATTCTATTTTATACTTTTACGTTCGTACGATTTTTCGATGGAAATTTCTTATTCAAAATTTATTTTTTATACTTAATTTTATATAATACTTAATTCTGTGTACTTAAAATTCCACCGAAAATAAAATATTCCAAAAATAGTCGACCAACAATAGTGTCCCAAATGGAGTTTTTCTGGTTATGAATAATTGAAAATAACAAACATTAAGAAAAACTTCATCAAAATCTGTTCTGTTTTGGAGGGTTTAGAAGTAAAAACCTTCATTGACTCGGCTAAAATGGAGTGAACAAAAAACTAATCGAAACTCTTCATTAAATAATGCTTTTTAAACATGCAATTCTGCAACTTTTTCATAAATTCGAAAATAAAGCTGTATGTAATAAACCGTCAACGATTTCTTTTCTCCTTTTTGACTTTTCGGACTTATAACTGTTTTATTAGTAAAATTATATGAAAAAGTTATTAATAAGAGTTATAAAGAATTTAATTTCCTATACACAACAATTTTGTGCAACTCACCGATTATAAAGATAGCCAAAAACCTGGTCGCATCTTTATTTTCAAGAGGGCAGCGGAATGGAAGGGATTATAACCCCGAAAAACCACGACCAACCTTGACCCGCATTGCAAGAAAAAATGCACGCTTTAACTAGACTAAATGTTAGCTAGGCTTTCTAGATATATCACTACGTCGCGAGTCTATATATTTACTACTAATATATAGTACTTCCAGATGAATCCCTATTCTAAATTATTATTCAAGGACACGAGTAATAAAATTGTTAAATGATGCCAAAGTTTCTAAAGGTCTCAAAAGTAATTTATCTTTCGATTGGCAGAGTTTACAGAGTCCACTTCAAGAAGACACATCATATTAAATTAATCTATTGAAGGTCGCTTCCGGCGATGAATTCCTTTCACTATACCTTTCTTTTTCCTCAAGGGACTATTTTACTTAACAAGGTGAGTTCTTTAAGGGCGCCAACTTTTACGGTTTCTGAAGTCGCCGAACCCATTTCATTAGCTATTCAAATCGAAACGTAAATAGAGATTTTATAGTTTGTTTAAATTGAACTACGGAAAAGCTGGGGCACCTTTCCTTCGGGCCCAATCGATTTCAAAAGCAAAAATTGCTTTTGGAACATTTCTTCCTGGTGCCCGAAAATTCCAAGGAGCCAGACAGGAATTCCGAAGTTATAGCAACAATTTTAGATAAAGTTCCCAGAGACGACGACTACGTGAGTCTCAAGTTGAATAATTTCGTTTAGAGAGGGGGTGGTGTTATTTGTACCTATGTCTGTTTGCAAGTTTCGGCGCTACAGAGATTTCTGGAGAACATCTTCTTCGAAGGTGCTCAGACGTCCTCGAACTGAAGTTCGTTAAATATTTTCACAAAATGAGCCTTCGCCAAGAAAAGGTGGCGGAACGGGTGGCTGAGCCCAGCACCGAAGCTGCCGAGACGTTTATTTGGAGACAAAAGCACTTAGCCCTTTACCCACCGATGTAATTTACGTGCGCTCGGCGCTGAGCTGAGAATTGCCAAAATTATAAAATTTGCATAACAAATTTAGTGGATGGAAGTGCTCTCAAGCGAGCCAAACAGGTGCCGGACGGGTGAGCAGTCGGCGCCGAAGGGTGGGTCTTCGCCAGATTTTGCCGAAGAAACACACCCCGCACTATTCGGCGAAATCGGCTTCCACCGGGGGCATGATTAATTGCAGAAAATTCAATTACTTCGCAACTCGAAATTGCTTCTCCATACATTCCAGGTGTGGGCGGCTGCGAGACTGAAGACGTTTTGCCAGCTCTGCGACAAAGAGCACCCGCAGATTAGGGGATTACGAGCCGCGTCAAAAGCTGCAGTCGGCTCGATGTTAACTTTGATATGTGTCGTGTCGGCTGAGTTAATTACCTTTCCGCGCGGGGCAAATTGAGGTTAATTAAAGAGAACTTTGACTTTTAATTTTGTTTCGAGCTGCAGCGACTTGTTTGTGTCCCGCGCCCTGATTTTGAAGGGATCGAGTGGAATTGTGGAGGTTTAGTGCTTGAGCCTTGAGCGAAGTGCCCATACGAGCGGCAGTTCCTTTGACTCTAGAAAGGTTTATTTGTTCTTTGGCCGGAGAACCTTGTGCAAACGTAAATCCTTTCTCGAAAGTTTACTTTGTTCTCAGGTTAGAAGGGGGAAAGGAAAAAATTAGCTATTGCGATTAATGTCTTTGTTTGAAATAGAATTTTACATTATTTTGTTACCGTTTGTGTTTATATATTTACTGGCAAATGCCCGCGACTTCGTACGTGACTTTAATTTATTACCGCCAGTCTAAGTTAAACTCTCAATAGTATAGAAGCGCTTATGAAGCGCAATTCAAAATAATTGAAATTAAGCAAAAAATCGAACAAAACTAAGTACGTTCTAGGACTTGACGTAAGTAGTAGGCAAACGACAAATTTTTCCATTTACTTTATACTTATATTTGAGTAACTTCCTATGGTCATATTGTCATTAAATATACAGCTTAAAATTGAACTATTACAAAGAAATAGGGCTGTGCTAATATGTAGCATACGAATCGAATAGTGCTATTCAATTCGATTTTCGAGTCGAATAATTCGAAAAATCAAATATTCGACTCATTTCGAATTATTGAAGAAATTAAAAGAAATAAAACAATCATTTTTATTTCATATTAATTTTTTTATTATAGAAAACAAATTGAAGAAATAACACGGATAATATTAATTTAGATTCTTATATAAAAATATCAAATAGGACACAGTCTCTGGTGATAATGGGGTTCCTTTTTCCGAGACGATACGATGTCACCAGCCGAGCATAAACGTTTCATTTTGCCACTAAGAAAGTGGGTCGGCAGCCGGCTTAAATCACGTTAATTTAAATTAAGTTGTATTTTTAGAGAACCCACGAAGAGCCTACAGTGTATGTACTGGTGCCAAAAAAAGTTTTGATACATTCCATACAAAATTAAATTTATTGACAAAAACTTTTTATATTACAAAAATGTAAAATTTATAATATTATAATAAAAACTAGAGTTTATAACTGAAACAATTACAATTTCTACAAAATATCAGTATTTAATCACGCAAATGTAAGTGTTTTTTCAATTATTCGAAAATATTTAGAAATATCGAATATTCGATTCGACTTCCGAATTGAATAGAAGTATTCGATTCGGTCCGAATTATTCGATATTTCGAGTTATATGCACAGCCCTACAAAGAAATTAAAAAAATCCGCATCACAATATCTTGAGTAGTTTTTTCATTATACGCGAACAGCACGAAGTGAGTTACGATTACGACTTTATTTATATAAATATAATCGCTTATTTAGTTGTTCGTACTACATATATGTAAGTTTTGCGTATTCCCACAAAGTTTTGATAAAAATTAGGAAAAAGTCTTTACATTAAAGGTGTTTCCATCCTTTTTAACCAAAAAAACATTGCCGTTCATATGTTTATTTTGAGAGTTGAGTTGAAAACGTCTGTTACTTATGGTTTTCACAAAATTTTCAACGAAGTTTTTTCGGAATACGCTGATAATTGCAACAGAAAAATGTTATTTTTCGAAACTTTAAAGTTAAATATCTCGGTTTAGAGTGAACTGTGGAACAGTGAACCAAATTTTTTTCTGAGTGAGACCTGTATCTTGAAAGATTGAAGGTTTTAGCTGTGGATTTTTTTTAGAGTTTTTTTAATGTACTATATTATATTTAGTGTAGTTGTACGTTGTAGTATGTATATAAATTAACCTTAGACGCTTAGGAAATAACATGAAACCATTATATTTATTTTTTTAAAAAAAGAAATTTGGTTCATTGTGTACTACCACTGTAACACACTGAACCACCACCTATTGAACAGTGAACAAGGAGTTTATTCAGTCAAAAACAAGATATTTCTTTGGTAATAATTTTAAACAAAACACATGAACAAATCATTCTTCTTGTCAGTATTCAAAAATAACAATTAACATAGTAGAACATTTTCCAAAATTACAAAAATTAATTATTGGCTCCTTAAACCTATTATAATATAATACAAAATCTAAATATTCATACTAATTACGTGAAAATAACTGTATGATATTAGTTATTCACTTCAATAGTCATAACTAAACAAAACTTAACTTCTTAATTAAAGCAAAGTATGAGTGAACCATGATTCATTATGTACCTTGTTGTTTTGGTTCATTCTCAAACAAAGCATGCTCGAAACATTAATGTATACGATATTTATTTTAAAGAGACATGCATTTAATGGTTATGTTAATGCGGAATTAAAATGCCAAATTATGCAAGAAAACACATACATCTTTCATTTAAAGAGACTTGCTATACTAAGAATTATAAATATCAAATATTTACGAGTAGGTAATTCGAAAAAATTTTGTTTTTTCTGCCAAAACTAATAAAGCCATCTCACACACGTAACACAAGCGGTAGCGTCCGGCGCACTAAGTGAGATGATTTGTGAGAAATCGACGAGTAGTCCTCTAAAGCAATCTGTTCCATTAATATAATAATTTCAAGATATTGTACTTTGGAAGAAACAAATCCCTTGCATAATAATAAAGATATAAATCAAAAACAAAAGGACTAAGCACCGAAATCGGCGTTGATTTTAATTTTTACCAACCCGAGCGATTGCCTTTAGCCACAGTGTTTCAAACAATTTTCTTAAACAAAAATTTTCCCATTATGGATTACCCAAGCAAATAAATTATTCCAGCTCGCGAGCATTTTACCATTCGGAGGACTAAGCCGTCTAATTCCTAGATGGAGTAGGGTGTTTAAAAAGTGAGTATATTTCGCTCTTTCTGTCCGTAGTAGAAATTCTATGCTTGTACGTGGAAATAATTCATTTAAATGAGGGTGGCAAGGCGCCTTCAACTTCCCTTATGGAGTCATAATTGCAAAAAATATTCCTTGCAGAGCTTGAAAGCCCCTTAAATATTCGCAATTCAGAACGGCGCGGCGTGGTCTATTGTGCGGATCATTAAAAAGCGGCGCAAACTGTTTTTATGCAATGCTTTTGAAAAGCCAAACATAATTAACCCAGCTCTCCTGGCCAACGAAGCTGTCTAAAGGGGGCGCCCGGTTTGGAATTAATTTGACGAAATGCAAAGTGGAGTAAAAAGCGGTGAAATGTGTTCGAAATTAATTTTATGCATAATTTCTCCTAATGAAACGATTATCTGCTTTTGTTTTTAATACTTTTTCGCTTCAGTGAGAAGCTCCGGAAATTTTCGTTGAAAACCAATTTCCCAGCGGGAGCTGGAGAATCTGACCCTAAACAAGATTAATGCAGTAACACCTCCGCACCACGAGCCCCTCCCGCTTCTTTCAATTTGGAGCTGCCAAAAATAAATAAGTTCGCACCCCGTGACCCGTGCCTTCTGAAAGGGTAAAGGCCTACTTTGAACGGTTGATTAATTTCGTGAACAATGTTCCAAAGGCCAAGGAGGGACTCAGCTGCCACGGGCAACGAGGGCGAAATGTTAATTTCGATTCTAAGGCCCGGATCGGTACCTGTTTCTAAATTAAATGAATTCCTTTCAGGTCCCCCTCCGCAGCATTAACACATTATTGTCAATCTGCTGGGAGGAATTTGTCCAAAATTTAGTTATAACTTCTAAAAGGTTCACGTCCACGGTTCTTTAAAGGTGAAAGACTTGCTGTTGTGCTCCACTTAACATGGATTTTCCGGCACTATCGAGAACCCTTTTGGCCCTTCTGTCCACTTATTTAAATACTCTTTTCCGATTATGGCCCGCTGAGAAAGGTCACTGTAAGTCGTTTGGGGCCAACCAACATTTTTTTTTAATTTCCTTGTGATTGAATTCCGCCAGAATTTGACCAAGCGAAATTACCTTCTTTTGTTGCAGAAAAAACCAATTAGACGAAGAATAAAGACACGATGACATCATTTTTTGGGGTAATTAAAAAGTCATTTCCCAAATTATAACCAAAACCGAATCTTCTACTTTGTAAAATGGAAATAATCTGTCTAGTGACTACTCAAGCCCCTCTCTAACCTAAAAAAGGTTTGTTTTCGACACCACTAAGAATGACAACAATTTTAATTTCTGTGTTATTGCTGCTTTAAAGAGAAATAGGATTACTATTTACAGATTATGTCAGCTTTGAAGGGAACATTATACTTTCACGAAGAGGAGTTTTACCGATTTTCAGAATTTGTTTTTCTTATTTAAAATTCAATATAGCATTTTTGAAATATGGGGATGATCTATAAGAAAATAGCAAATAGTCAATTTTTATTTACAAACATATAGTAAAATAATGAATTGTTATTGAATCACGGCCGTGATTCATGCTATAGCTAACAGGAAAAATATGGAATGGGAATTTTTTTACTAAAAATAAAAGTTTATGCAAAGAACACGGTAAAAAGGTATTTATTTAAAAATGCTTCTTTTAAAGCTACAGCATATTTCCCCATTTTTCGGTTAGTTTATGGATTTTGTCCCAACAAAAATTCTCTGATTCGGAGGCGAACAAGACTCAATTTGGGACTTCTTCGAAAGTAGCGAAATGCTGTGCAGCAAAACGCTCATCGACTGGAACAAGTAGTAATCAGAAGGAGCCAGCCCTGGTGAATAGAGCGGGTGGTGTAACACCACCACCACCAAAATGATTTTAATGTATGTTTCTCCAGCTTTATTTGTGCCATTAACGAAGCGTTATCGTGGACCAAAATTACTTTGCCGTATTTTCTGGCCCATTCTGTCCGTTTCACCAAAAACTCGTAATACACCACACCATTTGTCGGTGGTTTTCCATGCTATTGGTCTTTCTCGTCAAAATCACCTCTTTTAAACCGATTAAACGCAAGTGTTTTGAGATTGAGCATGTTCACCGGAAACAGAGTTGGAAAATAATACCAGGAATGTATTAGGTGCGATTCTCAGTACTACTGGTAATACTAAGTAATGCTTCTGAAGTACAGTAATGGTAAATTATCAATACCATTACTTACCAATTTTTTAAAGTACCAATATTGGTAATAGTAGATACTGGTAATTTGTCTTGCTTGCACTGATAATTATAATGGTAATGGTAGTATCTTTTTAAAAGCTTTGATTGTAAGCTTCTATGAGCAAAAGAAACATTTCAGTCCCGATTTTCTTTGAAAAAAATAATGGACGACGAAATACCAAATTTTAGAACAAAGCTCAATGAGATACCCCAATCCTACTAGAAAAAACTTTTTAAAAATTTAACAGTAGAAATGTTTAAAATAAAAGGAAATCACATTAGATTTTAACCAGATTTTATTATTAATATAATATGGTCTTGTTGTTATTTAATAAAGGTATTGATATAACCCCCATGGGACTCCAAAACTGAAATAATATAAGCTCCATATAATTAAGCCAAAGTAACCTGATATCATCTTAATAGTTTTATGTGATATCATTTAATAAGAGGAATTTTCTTCTTAATAGGAATTATATTTCATATTTTTCTGAGTGTACGCGCTACATACATATAAATCGCACGAAAAGAGATCAAATTTCCTTTTCTTTAGAAAACCACAGAACAACTTTGACGACAATATTCTAAGACTAAAACCATGCTCTAAATTACCAACATACATATGTATTTTGTAAGTATAGGGCCAAAATAAATCAAAAGTTGTTAGTTCAATTTTCTTATAAAAAGAGAGGCCGATATTGTGTTAAGTAAAAGATATTTTTTTGTACTCTTTTTTTTTTTTCAAATAGTTGAGACTAGAGCTAGATCGTACTCTCGAAATAAAATTATGTTTTACATACTTCATGTTAGTATACCCAAAAGACATTTTAAGTAGATTTCATATGAAATACTACCTATTGCACCGCATCTGATGAAAAGATTTCGGAAAATGAATGATGCCAAAACTCGTTTTAGAGGTCGTAGACTTCAAAAATAAAAATTATTTGTACATATTTCCGAAATCTTTTCATCATATAGGATATATGGGATATAACAAAACTTGTGGACACGGTAAAGCTCGTATTTCTTAATCGATTTTGACGAAACTTCGTCTATACTTTTATCCCGCCAATATCTCGGTTAAGTTCTTAAATGGGAGGAATAAGTCAAGGGGTAGGGATATAGGGCTACGTATAAAAATATTATTATATAAAAATGGAAAATGAACCCCAAATCTTTCGTATTTCTTAACCGCTACGAGTATTGACCAAACTTAACGTGCGCATTGACAACATGTAGTTGTAAGTCGTGTAATGCTGCCTCTGAAAGGTATATTTTTTTTCTAAGCCCTTAATTTTTTTATCGTTTTGCCATTAATTCTGTAGCTAGTTTAGAGTTTTACAAGCGTTTAGGTACACATATATTTCCTTGATCTGTCTTTATAAAGAATTTCAGCAATGGCTCCCGTTTCGACATTACTCTACATTTTTTCTTTTAAATTAAAAGGTGCGGTTAATGGAATATTATAAAAAAACAAAATTTATTTGAAATATTTTTAACTCAGTTGGGGAAAGGGCGTTTTTTAGGACCTGTGGTTTGCTTAATTGAGGAATATTGGGCTTTAATGGGATATGGAGATACGTACTTCAAAGGCTAACATTGTCTACGGAGTAACTTGTTCTTGCAACGTTGTCAAAAGCTTAAACTAACTCAATCTAGAAAGGAGATGGTCCTCACTGGCGTCAGAGAGGCAGCATTGCAGTCTTCATCCTACAAAGGAGCCTTTATTACAATTCCTGAGCTAACATTTATTCAGTCGCATCCTCTTGATAAAATTTGTGCACAGTAGACACGGAATACATTGAGTTCGCCTTAAATGAGCCCGCCGTGGGCTACCTTCCTAGGGCCCAGGATCTAGGTCAAACCCTTGAGCAGCAAGTAGAAATCAGTGCAGAACACCTCCATAGAATGTCACTGCTTTCATCCTTTTAATATTCTATTCTATTACAACGTAGCTCTCCATTTTCAGGAAGTTAATTCACTTAAAATCGTGCCCCAGTATCTTTCGGTACTGGGGCCTTATGACGACGACAAGGCAAGGCAGTGGTGCAAATCCATATCTTGGTACATTCGCCTTCCAGGAGGAGCAGAATGGGATAAGGAAATCGTTAACCTCGCTGGTAACAAAGGCGGGAAGTGCAGTTTTATGCCGGGCTCCCGGCGCACTAACCATGTAAATATGGCCCACCGACCTCGCCCTGCGTAAATAGGTTTTATTAAATTTTATAATTCTTGAGCTCGCCATTGTCTCATTAAAAGTTTGCGAGGCGAGCACAAGCAAGGGCTTGCCAGGCTGCGCCAGGCACGTTGAAAGGCTGCATTTAACGCAATTGGAAAAGTTGTAAAAATCGCTTCAAAAACATCACCACCACCTTGCAGTCGAATGCACGGGCGCACTTTTGTTTTTTTTAATTTGAAAAGTTTTTAGAACAGGATTCCTAAAATTGGTTTCTACCAACCCAAATGCAATTGCCTGACAGGAGACAGTTTTTGTTCGGAATTGCAATTTATCCGGTTCCGCGGGGCCCAAAACAGTGGGATTTATTTTCCGGCAGTGACCAGAGGACATTCCATAAGTTATCGTGATGAAAGTTTAGCAATTTGTTAATTTGGCCGGGGACACACATTGATGATAAATGGCCCCAGTTAATTAACGCAGTCGTGCTGCGCCAGCTTTGTGCTGAAACCAAAAGGCCCGGAACAATCGGCCGCTGTAAATTAGCTCGGCGTGTTTTGTCATGGTCAACCTTAAAACAGTGACCCAAAGTCCTCCCTGCTCTGAGCAGCTGGCCGGCTAGCTGTGAACCCTGCAAATTATGGCTCATTTAGGTTTTGAAACTTGAAAAAAATCTTTTATATCCGCTCCGAGCTGTGCTGCTGTTTAATTGGGCGGTGAATCAACTGCAATTAACGCTTTTTCTGAGTAGTCGTCTAAAGAAGAAAGCCCATTTTTGTATGGGACTTGGTACAAAGCTGTACAGCAATAAAAATTGTGTAAGTAGAAAGCCCACACTTCTAAAAACCGTAACAAGATGAATTACTTTCAATAAATTCTAATGGAGCTCTTGTACGATCAAAATATTGCTTCAATATGTGCATTTCTTTCGTATATCCAAATCAATAAACAATTTTATATTGAACTGGAGCTTATTAAGTTTAATAAGGTTTTGGGGGGGCGGGAGTAATACTTTCAAGGAGGTGCATTTGCATCTACACATTCAATTAACTAATAAGATATAATTTATAACAAAGCATCCTTATAATTATAGGTAGGTACATATATAACATGAACATAAGGAACTGCTGAAACGTGTAAAAGTATAGTATACCTACGTTTGCGTACCACTTATAAGAGGTGCTCTAAAGCAAGAGAAATACTTGAGCAAACGAGACGGAATGAAGAATAGTAGGCAAGAGCATTCACTTCAATCAGCTGTTCATGTGATGCAATAAATTCCAGAGTGCTCTTGGACAAGGAGGGCGTTAAAAATTAAATAAAATAAAAGGAGGGTTTATGCATTTAAATTATGAGAGTAATTCATTATTTAATTAAAATTTCATAAACATGTGTGAATCGGTAAAGGGAGGGATATTCATGATAAATACCAAATTTAAGTAAAATCTCTTTTGTTCTGGATATACGAACGCAATTAATATTTAAGCTTGTGCAATATGAATTGGTTTACCTAACTAATCCCCCATACAATACATGTAGCGATTTAAGAACATGAAGGTCTTTTATTTCCTTATTAAAATAAATTATTACCCTAAACCGAATAACGAGGTCATCTTGCAATAAAAGAGAATTAAAAAAGATATAAAATAAAATCTTTATCTCCAATATTTTAACGTCGTACGTAAATAAAAATCTCGGAATTAATAACAACATCCTGAACTGTAATAAATAAAATAAACAATAGTGGGCTTAAATGGCTCTTTAAAGGCACGACATACATCACTTATATACTACAGATGTAGTGGGTGCTGTATACTTTAGAATTTAAAAAATTTAATATTTTCAAGGAACTTTTTCTTTGCATTTATGATTATCACTCGTTTTACAAATCGAAAATAAAAATACTAATTGAATTATTAAACAGTAAACATATCGCTGTCATCCCTGGCAGTTTTTTTCATGTTTAATAAATGTACGTTAAAGCTCAAAGAAATGAAATTCCTCAATAGTAAATATTAATCAGTAAAAAAAACACCTAATCAACCCACATCTATAATTCAATTCCAATTCGAATTAGCGCAAGTGTCAAAATAACAAGCTTATAATTATAATATTTTGCGGGCAAATTTATTACCTTATATTCTTACTTAAAATAAAACCTATTTGCCAAAAAAAAACGTTGCAATTTTTATATTATTATGACGAAAAACTCTCTACACCAGTAAAATAAGGATTCAACTTTGGAATGAAAGTAATAAAGCTGTATATTTGCATAAACCTTTGTCTTGACGTTCAGAAGACTGGCTATTACCTCGTTTTATTTAAGGTTACTATAAAGGTAGGCGCAGACTGACGCGGTGGTGATGGCGGTGGCGGTGGCGGTGGTAAGGCGATTAATCGCTGCATGTGTTCTCAAATGTGTAAGCACTCATTATTGCGATTTGCTGAACAGCGATGAGCGGTGGTGCTGCGATTAGAAATCGCCACCGCCACCAACCGCTGTATGCACCATTTCACCGCGTGATCGCAAGTTGTTAGAAATAGTCAATTACAAGATAGTACTGATTCTTTTCAGAGATCGTATTAAAATGAAGCAAATTAAAAAACCAAAATCGCAATCGCCACCGCACTAGTGTGAGCGGCTACCACCGCTACCGCTTCGTTACTCCCACCGCCTCACTACCGCCACCGCCACCGCCTCCACCACCGCGTCAGTCTGCGCCTACCTTAAAACTTGTCATCATAAGATCATAAAATTATCTACAATTTTTATTGTATGCATTTTGTCGCATGATCAACCCTTCTCGAGATATAGTGCCGCAATATTTTGGTGGAAATTATGGACAAACCTTAAATCAAAAATATTTCATGTAAAAGAGTCATGTAAAAAATTCTGCAAGAGTGCTGAAAATAACAAAAATATTACTCTATTTTGATTTGTTATTTTATAAGGCAAATGTGTGCTTGTCACCGTCAATTCGTTAATTTCGAAGATTCTTGAAAAATTGTTTAATATGAAAAGGTGGAAATGTCCTTAATTTAAGGTATTTATATGTACAATTCGCAATGAAATTTTGTGGGAATATGCAAAAAATCGTGGAAATTACATAGTTAAATATCTACATATATTATATCCTAAAAAGTTTTATCAAAATCTGTGAGGAGACCTTAAACTCAATCCGTTCCCAAAAAATAATGTGCGAAACATGCGTGGCGAAGAATGGAGCTGTCTAAACTCGGTAAGTCCAGAAAAGGTAGATTCAGCAGAACTTATTTTCTTGAGATGATGAATAAGTATTCCAAAAGCAAGTTTGGGGTGGTATAGTTTGTGGTAATAGGTTTTAGAGCACAATCTAAAAGAAATTATGAAATACTTTATAAACCCGATTAGAAAAATAAAGTTTGGACTCAAATAAAAATCAAGCCGAGTAAGTAACTAGATTGAATAAAAATTCCGACTTAATTTAGTTGGGCAAAAATGCGGAGCGTGAGACTACCGCCACAGTTTGTACTAAATCGTGCGGCACACAGATGGTTTCTGTTATATAACTGTAAAATGGGAATACCAATTGGGCTACGTGTAGCTAAATGTTTCAAAATGTATCATACAAATATATACTCGTAACTTAACTTGCATTTCACTTTGAAAAAAAGTTTTATTTTGCTTTTCGTTCCAATTTAATTAATTTCCTTTTAACGTGATGTGTCACATATTTATGACGCATGGACTAGAAAAGGAATTATTATCTATAGCCAAGCGTGACTTATGCGTGTCGGTTTATTAAGTGACTAATTTCAATTATTTAGAACGTTATAAATACATCCCACAAAAATTAATGGTTATTGGTATCATATTTGAATAAAATCTTTGGGGTGATGACGGTAGCGAAAGCGTAAAAGTGTTAACAGTTAAAATTTCAGTACACACAATCTGTATTATAATAACAGTTTGGTTGGATTTATATGTATATGAAAATCGAAATTTTCTCAATTTCACCGTCAGCAACTCCAGCTCGAAAAAATAAAAAGCCAATGTGACTTATTATTAAGTTGGTATTAAGCTTCTAGGTTTCTTTTTGCTTACTTCAAATTAAAACAGTTAAATTTAAAATTTTAGATACTCCTCATGATACTTGAGTTATTTGCTTGGTGGTGTAACCTTTTCTGATGACCCTTAAAATTGATTCCAGCAAAGTGGAAGGATGATATTATCGAACTTTATTAAATTTTGTTGAGTTTAAGCTTTTGCATGAGTCTAAAAAATCTACAGATATGGGTCGAAGGTTAATTACATCGTGATGGTACGACAAACACTTTCAGCTAATTGTGACCTACATCAACGTCCGCGTAATACATAAACGTACCGAAATTTGAAAGCCGAGTTAGAGTTATCGTTTGTATGTACGCCTTTAGTGATTTTGGTAATGAATATTGAAGGGCTTCTCATTTCCATCATCCCACAGTGAGAGTTTTACGGATGCATTTTCCAGTGGCAACTTTAGAAACAACAGATCCGCTGGTGTTGTTGCAACCGGAAACTGGAGAGGTTTCAATCTTTGTGCATCCTCTGCTATTAGCGCTTGAATTGTTCTCTCGCCCCAATTCACTTCTTCCTCATTAAGGCTTTGTCTATTCTATGAGCACCTCTTCATCAAGCTGTGCAATAAATGGGCTCTTGGCTCAGTGTCTTTGCACGTGAATCGGCCCGGAACGCTTCCAGGTGATGGTAGATATTATTGTCATGTTTTGCGGGCAACAAACCCACAGATCCCTCAGGAAGACAATGATAGAATCCGCAGACGTGTATTGTTCGAATTTCAGTGGAAACAACCAAAGTCTCAATGGCAATAAAAAGCTAGACGTGCTTTGAGGAGTCAGCCACCTTTAGACAGTCAATTCCATCGAAAAACCCATTCAGAGTGCATGAACTGCTTGCATAATTCGCGCCCACGGCCGGGACGTTTTTCACGTATATTTACAAAAAAAAAAACCATCACAGGGCCCCGTGATGCCGAGGCAGTTGCGGAGCCCTGGGAATTTTTCAAAGTAAGAAATTTATGCCGTGCACTCCTTTCGGGTGTAATTCATCCGCCTGCACATATCTCTTCGTGTATGTTAACAAAGAGCCCTATTCGGGAGTAGTCCTGAAGTCCCACCTGCACTGAAATACAGAAACTACCAAAACCATTCCAAGCCTGCCGCCGCCTAAGTACGGATTGGTTCTTGTCACGTAATGTCGCCGAGAATTACAACGACAACCCCCGCGAAGGGTTTATGCATAGATAACCAAGTAACTGTTCTCAGTCAACGTGGCGCGGCGGTTTATGTGGGTTTTATGCTAAGCAAGCCTTCTACGGAACATACCCGATTAAACGAAGTATCTGCAATTTAATTTTTTGGGTAAATATGTATATTTTGTTTATTTATTTACAAGTGCCAGATTGTGGTGTTGGTTTGGGTAAGATTCCCCAAACAATTTTTTAATGAAGTCAGATTATGACGACTTATTTATCATCGCACTAGTGTTTCGCAGTACATATGTATATGTAGAGACCTTTTAGAAGTACTGATTATTGCTTAATATGGTAGACAGATCAAAACTAAACTTAAAAATGTCTTTGCTAGAGGAATAACTTTTTATTTTGCTAAAGGGATTTTTCTACTCCAACATTTTTAAAATGATATTGTATTTTTTTAAATTTTTTGTTTTTATGGAAAAAAAGAACGATATTATGAAATTTTGTATGTACAATATATTTATTATCGATTTTTAAAATTAAATTTCATAGCAGGTTTATGGTTGGTTTTTAATGTTTTTTTTTTTTGTTTATTAAAAAAAAAACATTAAAAACCGCGATCGCCATGATTCTGGCCGTTTATTATTGTGATCGAAGCAGCTATTTTCCCGAACTAGACGAAAATTGGACACCGATCTTTTTAATCCTAGTTCAGGCTAGCTATGCGTACAGCAACATCTTTGGTAAATCAGAGCAATCAACCGAGTCGTTTTTTTTTCAATCGTAGCGACTTTCAGTGGGGCAGATAGACAAACCTAAACCTGGTTTCGGTAACTCTAATGATGGTAACACCGCCAGACCTTGATAGACCTTGATAGACCTTAATTTAATAAAAACACTGTATATAATGTTGATCGTGGAATCTAGTGGATACGAAATCGATGCTGACAAATATCGTTTCTTCGCATATGACACGGCCAGTTATTTCGTTTTCTTGTATCCTTGGTATAATATGCCTCCAACTTTATACAAATATCTGATCCATGGACCGGAAATTATATCCTCAGCACTTTTGCCTATGGGTCAAGTCAATTAACAGAAGAGTCACAAGAAGCAAGAAATAAAGATTTTAAGAGGTAGAGAGCTTAACTCCAGAAAATGCCGTCGAGAGAAATCGAATAGGGACATTTTTAACTTTTTCTTATTGAGTTCAGATCCTGTAATCTCTAGCACACAAAAATTAAAAAAGAATAAAATTCAAAATCTTCCGAAAGAAGCATTAGCTTTGTTAAAAGCTCCATCTTTTAATATGTCTGGTGATGAAAAAACACACACCGATGATGATGATGACGATGATGACAATGCATTAAAATATGTATCTTGAAGAATAACGCTCTTTGGTACTTCTCTAAATATTTCAATGAGTTTTAAATAAATAAATGTCTGCTTAGTTCCCTATTATTCTAATATTTAGTACCAAAAACACTTAAAACATTAATAAACATGAGCCTATATAATAACGATATATTTCAATTCTTACAAAGCCTAGTCCTGTAAATATTTATTATATACATAAAATGTTTTAGCAACATTGTTTTATTTATGCCAGTTATGAAAGTTCCTTGCCCCAGTGTGCAACGAGTCAAAACCACATGGTTTTGAGATAAAAAGCGTTTAAATCTTAAAACAATATTTTTCCACAAAAAATCTATCCACACTTAAGTAGTTTACGATGTCTAGGGCATACATTAGCCCTTCTTCCTCCTCAAATAGGTCCTGCTGCCTCGATTTCTAGTCTCTGCGACCTGTCCTGACCTCTTTTGACGAGTCAGTACTGCATTGGTTGCTACCTTGATTCGCAACCGATCATACTCGTGCGCATGTTTTTTAGCAGGTCCTATTGTGATACCCATTACTTGGAAACTTTTAAATTACTTGCAAATCCTGCATTAAATGCACAGACAGCTGTGTGGTCAACAATTTCAACTAATTTTTTGCCAGCAAATGTGTGCTTGGGAACCATATTTCTATACGCACTAGTTAAAGCTTTAATTATTTATTATTGCTCTGAGTATTATTGCCCAAGCAACGCTCCAATAAACCATCCGAAGTTAGATCTTCGTAAACGGGCTTCAAAATTTGCTGTGCCTTATAATTTTTCAATACTAGTAAACCTAGCTGCCTCAGCTTGACGCATCAAGATCTTGTACCAAGCAGAACAGAAAGAATGTTGAGGGTTTTGTCAGTGAAGATTTTTAGTAATATGCTGCCCAAATTTCGTTCCGCATTTTTTCTACTGGTTCTGTATTACGACGTGTTGCTAGCCATAGTTTGTTGATAGATTTATCACAAGTTTATTTGTCATTTTAATAACAATTTTCTCAGATTTTTCTTTGGTTTTTGGTGTGTTTTGTGATGTAGTATTTTTCTGATCTTTATCCAATATTTTCTGTTTTTGCTATAGTAAACTTTATCTCCCTTTTTTGCTCTTCTGTGCAATCTTTTTTTTTTATGTTAAATCTTTTATTTGTTTTTAAATTCCAAAATCAGGATCTTACGACTGCTCTTCCTAATAAAGATTTGAAAGCCTTAGAATCTCCGTCACCTATGTATACATACTCGTATATAGTGCGAGTAGTGTGTGTCGTGAAGATCTTCTGATCGTTGAAAAATTTCTATAATTCCGCCAACCTTCACCTTGCCCGCAGAACCTTTACAATTAGCTTAACATTTTCTTTATGTTCGGTATAAAATTCTTCATACTCTACTAAATTCTCTTTACCGATCCAAAGAGAACACTGTTTACGAAAGCTGCTCTTGACTAAAACATCAATAATTTTACCACCGCACTTTCCAATTAAGGAAGTAATGCCTAGCAAGACTATGAACTCACGTTTCACCCAAGATCAGTAAAGTGATACAGTAAAATGATTTTTAACATTTCCATGCTTTGTTCAGTGATTTTTCTTCGATTTATTTAGCACAATTGTAAAAGCAGTGTCAACAGCAATTTTAATGTTGCACACAAAGCTTGAAGTCCAACCCCCTTTCATCATTTTTTGAAAACTGCACATCTTTGTTGCATTTTTCGCATTTTAATGTACCTTCCAGAAAATTATTATACAGCATTGAAAGATTGAATCAAATAAGAAGAATAAATATCAAAAACCTTGAAAACATGCTTTTTGATATTTATTCTCAAAAGAAAAACCACAAAAATTTTGATTTTTTGAAAATTTTAGAATAGAAAGACCCCGATTCATGTAAATTTGCCACGTGATAGGGGCAGCCTATGTATGTAGGACCCAGTCTAACGTACACCATTACCATAGTTTAACTAGTGTTTGAATTAAAAATATTTTTGAAAGGCTCATTACTTTTTCCGCTTTTGTGTTTTATATCAACTTATACATATTATTTAACTTATCTATCACTCAGAAAAATTTGTCGTAATATCAAAGCAAAATTACATAAATTCTAAGAATAACTAGGCATGATTAGGAACCGAAGAAGTGCTACATTACGGTTTAAAAAGTTTTTTTTTATAAAACTAATGCGATGTGCGATGAATATAGTTTAGGAGTATTGGCAACAATTATTTTCTTCGCCTAAAAGTAGAATCCTAATATAAGGTTATTGAAGCTAATTCTATAACTGCAAGTATACTTGCATATATAATAATTATTTGGAGTTATTACAACACTACACTTTCGATGTTTCTTTTTTCATCCATTTGTATATAATGTATGTAACATTTAAAAGTTTTACTCACATCACTCACGTTCAGCCTAAAACTGATTTGTAACAGAACGTGGACGTAACTTTAAAAGGTATGACATCATATGGCCCGATTCATACTTTCTCTTTTTGTCTTCCTCAGGAGCAAGACACAGAAAAACATATGCTGTTGCACCCGTAAGAAAGAAAAACAGAGGCAGAGTGAAACGGTCTCATGTAATCGTATCCCTCTGTATGTGGTAGATGAAACCCTTTCTTAGTTCTAATGAAAGTGTTGTAATTTATTAATGAAAAGTTCATAGACTGAAATAATTTTACATTAATACGATTACATTAAGGGTTTACATTTCAAGAAGCATATTTCATATACGGAACGAAAACAACTTATATTTGCCCGACTGCACCAGAAGGAGGGTTATGTTTTTCGAGTGTATGTATATATGTATATTTCTTTGGCACGCTCTGTAGCCTAAACGGCTAAATCGATTTTAACTTGAGAGGTGCCGTTAGATTCGTCTTAATTGTGAGAGTGACACTGGGTATATCAAAATTGGAAAAAATTAAAATGGCTGATTTTTGGCGCCATATTATGTCTTCAACAATTTTTTTTCTCAAAACCTATCGAGTGGGGTATCAAAATAAAGGGTTTCATAAATAGCTTGCAAAAATTTATGCAACTTCTATGTTTACATGTAATTTGGAATGAAAAATGCTAAAATAAATCGGCCACATGATCAAAATTCTTTGAATGAGCTTCAACGTTTACGGGAATTGATCCTATGAACTGATGACTTAAAGCCTTAAAGTTAACATGAGGAAACTTTCACAAGATTTTATTTTGTTGTAATATCAATTTAAAAACCCTATTTTTTACCTACCTAACCTTTGTAGAAATTCAATAACGTGCAGATATTTAAATGATAAATTTATTTACTACGAAAACTAAAAAAATTAAAATAAAAATATTATTGAAAAAACCAAAAAAACCCGACTGCGTAAACTGAAAAATTGTGAAGTCCAAATTTTCAAACTTACGTAATAATGCCTCCGACTGCGTTTGTGAACACTGTCAACCATGATCATTCAAATTCAAAAGAAATGTTTAATGTTTTCAACTTGTTTCTATCTTTTCAGTTCATTTATTAAGTAAGTTTGAAAATTTTAACTTCACAATTTTTCAGTTTACGCAGTCGGGTTTTTTGTTTTTTTCAATAATATTTTTATTTAAATATGTTGTTTTTTCTTTAAGTAAAAGGAAAATTAGCTTTACTTTTATAAATTACGTATATTTCAAAGTTTAGAAAGCATTGCTTAGCTATTTATTTTATGAGAGCAACGATAATTTTAATAAAAAGACTTATCATACTTCTTAAAAAATCTAATTGGGTAATAATTAATAATCTCCAAAAATGTTCCTTTAGGTTAATGACAAAGTAGAGCATTTTAAAGGCACAGAAATATTTCTCAATTTTTCTAAGTGTAATAAAATAGGAAAATCGGCCATGCATCAACCCTTAAATGATTAGAGTGATCGAAATAACAAAAAAATAAAATAAATTAAAAAATCAAATATTTTCCCGGAGAAATGTTTCCTATATAGAAAAAAAAAAATTAATTAAATTCGCATCATGTGCGTGTTTGTCTCCAGACACCAACCATAAGTTTTAACCACTTTGTTCATCGTCATTAAAATTGGTATCTGAAGGTTTGAAAACATCCCCAAAGGGTATTTTTTCTTTTCAATACACATGTAAGTACTTAGTTGAAATATGAAGTATGAATTATTTCGATTTGGTCTCACCAACGCTTTGCGTCAATTGTAAAATTTATAACCAAGCGACAAAAAAATATGAAATTAAAGGAGTGTGAAATTTAAATAAATAATTAAATTAAATAAATTTTCAATTGCAGTTAAAATGGCTCAAGAGACGAAGATATCTCCCACATACCTATCATGCACCTATGTACTCCTCCTCTTAACACTTAGTGCCGCTGAGAATGGGACTTCTTCAACAATATCACAAACGTTAACAGAAGCAACTTCTTCAACGAACTCAGAGGCACACATACGAACGACTCAAACGCACAGCTCCCAAAATTCCACAACACTGCCAGTCACCACTCCCCAACATGCGACGTTGGTGATGGCTGGGTCCACGGCGTCGGCTGCTTCGCCGACGTTTTCCTCCCCATTGGCGTCGGCAACGTCGCAGTATGCGAGCGGATCAGCAACACCCTCGACGCAAACCACCATGACCACAAACCTCCAGGAGAATGGCGAGCACATGCACGAGTCCATCATAGTGGATCACGAGATTTTGGGATCTGCTGGCCCCGACAAACGGGAATCCGAAGGGATCCAGAGGGCGCTGGACTGGCTAAAAGAGAAACGGGCCCCCGACTTCGGGTGGGGAAATGACACCCACATGGTCATCTTGGCAAAAGAGGTAAGGTTTCTACTCATAACTACAATACTTTACATCTGTTTGTAAAATTGCTAATATCAGTTATAGCTGCATTTTTTTAATTACCTATTTGTCCATTACATTAAACAACGATTAAGGAGTTTTTATAAATCGTTAACCGAATTTAGAGCTTAAAAGTGCCAAACAGTTAAACTCTGTTGTACCGAAAAGCCCCCTCAATTTCATCAATTTCTTTTTTAAATGAGTTGACGATAGATAGGATAGTCACCGAAAGATAAATGTACAAATTCATTTCTTCAGGCATTTTTCACATTTAATATGACATTTTTCCTGCTCCCGAGGAGGTTGCCACATTCTAAAACGGGGGATATATCTGAAATCACCTATGTATTGTATATACATTATATACAATATATAAAACTTACTGCTCGTATTGTCAATTTTATTAGAAGTGAATTTAATTTAATTTAACGGTACTGCAATACAAATATTAGCTGCTCAAAAATGTATTAGAAGGACACTACAATAAAAAGGCAAACATAATACGTTAGCTCGATTTATCTTTCAAAATACAGATTGGCACATAGCATTTAATTCAAATAAATAATTTTCGGCTAATAAGCATTCAATTTCTCGCTATGTGAGTTTCACGCATAGTAATTTAATCTAAATAAAAAACTTATTTTACAAGCAAAAGAAGAATATGTAACATTCCGCTCGTTACGGAATACCAAATCACCAGTCCATTCTTTAGTTATATATAATATGTTTATTTGTATGTCAGTCCTGCAGACACAAAATCTCGGCAGCATAAAACATACATATGTATGTACACACAAAACTTGTTTCCAACTATAATGCAACTAGAGTTGACTTCCTAGGATTTCCAGTAAGTAATCTAGTGAAAATAAAGATACTAGAAATCTATTGATATATTTTAACTAGCAATCTACCTAAATATACTAAAACTGCAGATTTAAACTTTTGAATTCTATTGTCTTTGTTTTAACTAGAATTCACTGGAATTCCAATTAAAATCACTATAATTCTATTATATCTCTCCTGTAACTAGATTTATATCTAAATTCATTCGATTTCTAAACATAACCGCCAGGATTCACTGGATTTCCGAACTACTAAAGGTTATTTACCTCTTTAATAGACATTTCACACAAAAGGTTTATTCAACAAATACGAATCGAAACAGGGATGTCAGAAGATATTTTGTAATGTTGAAATAATTACGAAATAAAATGATAGACAACATCGAAAATTTTAGTGTATTCATTTTCACTTTTTCAAACTTTCTGGAGGCACAACAGAGAACGCACTCTACTCTATATGAAAAGCAGGCGAGAAATGACAAGTTTTAACCGAGAGCTGCTTCTTGCTACGAATATGTTTCAGAATCAAAGAACTAGGGTTCCAATTAATTTGTACAGAAGGGTAGTGCACTAGAATTTCGGTGCTGCCAATAGATTGCCATTGATTTTTTTTTTGTTTTCTCTAGATTTTAATGAAATTTTACAAGAAACTCAGTCAGAATATATTATTTTCTAGAGCACTAGAAACCTAGAGCAACTCAACACTAGATACAGTTTACTAACATTTACCTAGAAATAAGATTTAGAGTGTATGTATGTACAGTACATACATATATCCAATATGAATAGTTTATTGTTTTTACGGAAAAATTGATCGACATGGTACGAATCTTATGAAATTGTTTTTGATAAGGATCAATATCCAACTAATTTTAAACAATATCTTGAAGTTCTGCACATAAAAAGTCTTTTATCATGTTTTGATATCGTTGAGAATTACTGTAACACGAACACCCGCATCGTTCTCGAAAAAGTATGGTCCAATTATTCCAATTGATAAACACACGGCTCAATCTATGGTCAGCTGGCTTGAGTTGTTTTGTTAACTGAACTTTATAAGCATGAAAATGCAAGTCCTACCTACTGTAAAATGTTATGTAACATTCAAATGACAGCTTTACTTCTTAACTTCAAATTCGGACACCTTTTACCTTATGATTTAAAAGTCAGATTATAAACGAAATTCAGAATTTCATGTTTTCTCAATTTTAAAAATCGATTCAGTTTCGTATTTCTTAAAATAAAAACTTTTTAACAAAAAAATTAAACCGCCGAAAAACTGAAAAGCAAAAAATAATAAACCTTTTTTATTTAACCTTAATAACTAAGTTCTTAAACTAATGTAAGTACATATACCTAAGTAATTTTGAGTCGGCGCCAAACATCGTCGGGTTGCTGTCTCGCTGACATTAACTTCGTGAACGCTCGGCATTTTCCGGCGAAGGGGTGTGTCGCGTCGCGCCGGCCGCCGCCGCACATTACGCTTTACGTAATAAATTAATTTGCTTGTTTGGCGCCAAAAAAAAAAATATACGCGTCGAATTGATAACCTCCTCCGTTTTTTTTTCGTCGGTTAAAAATGCTCATCTTGATCGCATTTTATAATGGCGAATCGGTAATGTGCATAACGTGGAGATGCTTATCCAGCTTGCAATGTCCTGCGATGACACGTACACTTTAGAATTTACTTTCGACCTTTGAAGACACCACATTCGAGTCAAGAGCCTTGAGAACGGCTTGACAGTTCGAGAAGATATGTGTAAGTACATACGAGTATAATCTTCTCACGAATGTTCTCCTGTAATAATCCATAATTTGAACTTATCAGTGTCATTTATTTCTTTGCGAAAATTGTTTAAGTGAGTTTAGCGTCACTACCGAAATTTGCTGTGCTAACGTTTTGGCTATCACAACTACCGATCAAGCAAATTATTCTCTTGACTTTTTTTAGATGATTTCATATGAAATACTACCTATTGCAACCTGCCTGTTAAAAAGATCTCGGAAAATAAATGATGGCAAAATTCGTTTTAGAGGTCGTAGATTTCAAAAATATGTAGCACCTATTTCTTCTGGCTCCGAAGAAAGCGTTCTCAGTTCCGAAAACAAAATTCGATAAAGGCGCTCGAACCCATTCTTTCAATCGCCTATGAGAAGTGAATTTGAAAATATGAGTTTTATTAATAATTCCCGGAACTTTTTTATCATAGGATATATTTATTAGTACTTTTGAATTTGATATTACGTATTCCCTTCAAACTTTGGAAGTATGTACGTTATAAAATTCTGCAAAATCGATATTCGATATTACTTATATAATTATAATATAGCGACCGATTTGCTTAAGGTATTGTAAGCGTAAGAATGAGTGTGAAATAATTTTGATTCTTATACTCATGCGCGGCCGGATTTCATAATTATTTTCAATATTGATTTCCATGAATATCAGAAAAGTAGTAATATCAGGAAAAGGATAACATTTTTACTAAAATCGAATTTAACTATAGTTTAATCGGATTTTGGGACGACCTATGCATATACATAAATATGTAATACAGATATTCCATTTTTGGCCACAGCTTGTTGATAACGTTTTTTAAAAGCATTCGTTAAAAGATATCTAACACTCTTTAATAGAGAAGACAAACGTAAAGACCAAACAATAAAACACCAAGCAGTAAAACCGAACTTTTGGCGTTATGATGTGATCTTTTGATTGTACTTCTATGGCGTAAAAAATGCATTGTAATAAAAATTAATTAGTATTTCATTTCAAATAAGGAGCAATTTGTTTATAAGCAATGATTGCAAGCTTTAAACGTGAAAAGTATCAACAATGTATGAACCAAGAATTTAAAAAAAAAAACATGTACAAATAACGAAAGCTGAAATAATAGTACTAACTTAAGTTTTGTTACTATTTAAACAATTTGAATACAAAACTAACAGATGTATATGTATATACTTTTGTGTGGCCTTCTTAGCTTTCTGGCGCACGAGATCCAACAGACTCCGACGGTCATCTGCAGGTCATTCAAGAGCTGGAAGACCTTCTTTCGGTTAAGGAAATGGAAGTTGAGATACTGTCCATGCTAGATAGACACCACACCCTCCCGAAGCCGATTAATCTGGACAAATTAGCTCGATACGTCCTGGCTTTGGGTTCGTTGTGTAAAGACCCAAAACGCTTTCATGGACACGATCTGGTGGCAACTCTACAGCACCATGAGCCAGCACAGGACAATGAGTTCGCACTAACGACATTAGCCGCATGCAGCTCGGCAGCACATGTCCGCAAGCGGCAAATAAGGAGACTCTTGGACATCGCGAGCGGAGTAACAGACCAAAGTGTCGACACAATTGCTATGGTCATTTTGGCACTGCGATGTATCGTCACAGACCACAGACACCGCCACTTGCAACACTTCGTTCGACGTCCGGCCCGAGGCTTGGCTAGTCTTCAAGATCCCAGGGGAAGTTTTGGTTCCCTCCGAAGCACAGCTTTAGCCATGCAAGCCCTTCAAGACCTAGAACTAGATCCAACTGGTTCTTGGAACCGATCAGCCGCTTCGAAGTGGATCCTCAGCAAGCAGAGATCTGATGGTGGGTGGACCGAAGAGCCTCTTCAGGACGGACAGGATCCAAGCATTGGTGTAGGTCTTACAGCAGACATAATCCTTGCTTTAGGCTGGAAAGGTCTTGGCGCTGTTCGGGCTTTGCAGTGCGACCACGTCATTCGAGAGAGCAGCGATACACTTTCAGGTAACCACTTTTTGAATTTTTAACGCAAACTATCTGAAATCAATCAGAACATTTTTGTAGAAAACGGAGAGCCAAAGCTTGCCGTACCCTTCGGGCTCACTTCATCGGCGGAAGAGTCAGATTCGAAAAATGTGTCTTACACCTACACCCTGTGGGTTGGTTCAAATGTAACGGAAGCCTTTTCCCTGTCGCTTATATCACCGAAGAATACAAGCTTTTTCCGGGCAATGACGCAAGCCGCCGAAATCGATCCAAGGTAAAATTTAAACGGCCAACCATTAATCCCACTAATTTATTTTATCTTTAAGATTCGCCTTTGAAGCTAGAGAGTGGCCAAATGGACACTATGTGCACACGCTGGCAGGAAAGAAAGAGGAACCAAGAGGGTAACATAAATTCAGTTTATTTTTGAATACGGTGTAATTTGAATAATTTGAAAATTTTTCAGATACAATTATTGGCTACTCTATCGATTACCGGAACTTCCTGATCCAAGTAATCCACCTGGAAATCAACTGATAGCGCCAGTTGGTATGTTTCATATGAAAAAGTTATTTTTTGTTGATATTAAACAGTAAAGAAGTGAAAATTTTAAATTAAGTACCTACTTAACATGGTTATTTACTATTAAACCGCATTTTGTGTCTATTATCTGAATGATTTATACATATGTATGTATTACTGAGAGGGACTTACAAAATTTTTAACCCTTTGCACTCGATTTATTTTCAAAGTTGTTGGGTGTCAACTTTTATTTATTTTTAGCTAAGTAAATTAATGTAATTTACAGTGGTAGAATTCAACGTATTATATTTATTTCATTTATTATTATTATAAAATGTTTCAATTTTTGTAATCTTTTACAGTGTGGTACTTTTTAAAACAATTTCCAACGTGCAGAAAACGATGTCTTTCGCATGTTTCGCAAAAATAAACAGTTGTCTTCCTTTCGCCCTTAGCTTTTCGGTTTGAACAAACCATACAATCGGTATTTTTTTTTTCCGGATGAGGTACTAAAATGTGGAGTTTTCCATCAAGTCGATTCTCTAAATCTGATGTTGCTGGCCACCCACGTTTTTTAACTCCTTGTCTAAAATCTCCCACTAAGGAAAGAACTATCTTACGTATACAACGTAGATGAGTTATTGGTTTCACCCAATTCTTATTACATGAAACTTTATACAAAATGTATGAATTAATGGTACTTGTCTCTAAACCCCAGAAAAAAAGTTTCCGCCACCATTTAATAGATTTTCGTGAAAAACAATATGTTGATCCATAATGATCAGCTATATTAACACCGTCCCCCCATAAACTTATTGTAATTCAAAATTACTTGGGGCTTTCTTATTTCTACAATCAGTAGCGGATTTACGAATTTGCCGCCCATAGGCAGGCAGCAAAGTACCGCCTTTTTTTGTAAACAAAAATCTGTTTTATTATTTTGGAAATTGGAAAATATTTAATATAATAAATTAAATAACTTTTTAATTATAATTAAGGTTTACAAAACAAAAAAGTACATTTTTCAATTATTTCTAAAAGTAAATGACAAGTAAATATTGGGAGCTTGTACATTATCAATGTACATTTTTACGGCGGACTTTTTCAACAGCAAATCTATCGATGATTTTGTTTAGATCAACTTGTAGCAAAGTTTCCACTTCAATACACATTATAGCTAAAGAATTGAAATAATTTTGTATTTTTACATTTTTATTAATCAAAAAATTTTTAAATAATTGAAACGACTTTTTTGCCGCCCCATTTTTTTTGCCGCCGTAGGCACAGGCCTACTTTGCCTACGCGTAAATCCGCCACTGTCTACAATACTATATCACCACCTCTTAGTATTCAGTATTGTCACCTCCAGCGTGACATACGAGTGCAAAGCGTTAATAAACAAAAGCAAACTCTCAATTAAGGTGGATTTTAAACATTTTAAAACATTTATTTTCAACAGACCCTGCACCCAATGACTTTAGGTATAAAGTATGTGTTTTAGAAGAACTTATGTTATTGTCAATTTTGTTACAAGTATGGATAAAAATAATTTCAAAAACATAAATATTTCCAACATCCATTACACCCTTAGAGAACTTTCAATCGGGATAAAAGGTATCCTAGTTTATATTTGGGCCTCAAGCTATAAAACAGTGAAGACTGCATCGAAACTCGTTCAATATTTTTTTGAGTTATGTGCGTTCAAACGGACTCTACTCAAGCCACACATATAACTTTTTCAAAAATGTTCAATGTACAAACCTATCTGCGTCTACTGCATTATGTAACAGTGAAATTAAAAATAAAATTTTATTTGCGGCCCACCAACCTTATGAATCGTAATTTGTATTAGTCCGTAAAGATATCCCTATTATACCTATGTTAACATTAGCACACTAGTACACTGTCATCCTAACTGGAAAATGTAGATTATTATCTGTGATATCTTTTATTATCTATGTAGGTACAGTGACGACAAAATAAATAACATATTCACTATCAATTTATTATCCCTCAATATTATGAGTAATTTATGCAAAGTAATAATTAAATAATAATCGTTCAGGTGTAATATAGCAAATAATAGGAAAAAGATTCCAATTTATTATTCTTAGAAATAATAACTAACTAAAAATCACAGAAAAGGGCACAATAAATACATAGCAAACTTGCAAAATGAAATTTACTAAAAGTAGTAACGACGTTATTTCGGAATATTGAGATCTTAATATTTTGTAGCGAATCCTTTTGCATTAGTTACAGTCCTGCAACGACGCGGTGATTTATTGACGACATCAGCCTCTGGAAAATTTTTGGAATGATCGCATACCAGGCTCTTTGAACTTTATTTTAAAGTTGGTCCGTATTTACAGCCTTACATTGCGACCGACTTCATTTCACAAGTTTTCAGTTAAATTGAAATTAAGGAAATGAGATGGCCAGTCTAAAACTGGTATTTTCTTTGATTCCTTCCAAAGTTTCACTGACTTAATCGTATGCTTGGAGTCGTTATCGGTTAAAATTTCCATTTCAGCACCATTTTCCACTCTGCATACGAAAATATGATATTTATTTTCCAGACCTCGTATCCGGATTAACTCCACGATGTACATATTAAGCCGTCTGATCGAAAGCGATTATACCTGGATACGTCAACCTATAAAATATTTTTATTTATTTTTTATTTTTTAATCCTAGCGATCCTAGATACACCATTCATCAAAACTATGTATATCGGAAATCCTGGCTACATAATGGTCACAAATATACATAAGAGCAAACAATCAAAAAGGCTTTACATACATAAGGCTAAGACTCAAAACAAATTATTTTAATGAAAAAATAAATATAATTTAAGTTTCTTTTGTTATGATATTTATATGTAACTCAATCACTTTGTTCAGGTGTTCTCTTATTTAGAAAAAAATGGCTTAGATGGCTTAACATTTGCTAATTTTTCTGACAGTTAGATGTATTTAAGAAAACAATTCAGGCAATTTAAAAAGAAACATTCATATCTTATGAAATTTGGAAAAGTAGAAAAGCTGTAGATTTTTAATATAACTCCATTTAAAATTAGGAATTAAATTAAAATAATCACGAATTTCATTGAGTTGGTTGCCCTACTTTAGTACTATGTTTTAAACAATAAAGATCTTAAAATGTCTTTTTATGCAGGTGTGGACGAACTAATGGTGGAAGACGGAGAACACTACCTTTACTGGTACAAGAAGCTGTAAAAAGATGACGTGGGATGAACGAGCACACGAAAGTTCCGCTTTAATAACAACAAAATTCAAACAAATAATATAAGAATCAAGAAGAAATCAGTTTTAATTTCGCATTGATATTTTTCATTAAATACACAAAAGTAAGTAAATACCTAAGAGCAGCGCGGATCGTCATTGGAACGCGCGTACACAAGATAATAATAGAAACTCGGAGAAGAGGCCACTTACCACAGGAACCAAGAGATTAAAAAAGTAATAATAAAACGCAAAATATTACTCTCACGTATTGTTGATATTTAAGATGTTTAAACGAATTGTACAAATCAAGTTTAGTCCCGGCTGCAAGGGGCCCACTTCGATCGTATCCACTTTAGACACATTTTCGTAGCATTCGCTGTTTATATTTTTAGGACAAATTTACAAAAATGGAAAATAGTCTTCAGAGGATTTCTTGGTTAGCGTAATCTCAAAGCATTTCTTCTTCTAGTATCGTATTTAAGGAGTTATCTTCAGACTTAAGCACTGACAAGGAGCATTTGTTAAGTACTGCGCTGTGCTAAGTGGCCTTTTCGGAACGGAAAGATACGTATAGCCGCTAAGTGAATTGAATATAATTTCCATTGATTTTTTGTTACCTTATTGCTATTTGTAAGAATAAACTTTATTTATAAATAATGGTGTAGAAGACTATTAATAAATGAGATATTATTAAATCTTTCAAAACTTTTAATTTTATCCTTTCTTATGCGAACTACATATGTATGTATTATAGTATGTATACATTTTTAAATAGAAAATGTTTTTAGTGTCTTTTAGTCCATGAATTTATTTCGTTTCGTTTGACTTTTTTTTTTTATTTGTTTTGCGGTTTCAGAATTCGAATCATTTAAATGTGTACTTGGATTTTTAAATTTCACTGATGTCGTGGATCCAATATGGCGCCAAGACACCTAAACTTTAAGGGTTTCGCCAATTATAAACGTACAATTAAAATTTTTAATATCCAAATGGCAGATCCAATATGGCTGCAAAAGTTATTCAATTTCAAAGATTTAAATGATCAAAAACTTCTGTCCAAACTTTGTCTGAAAAATTTGTTTTATCCGGCATCAATTTCTGTCTCTAGCTTCTGTCTGCAAAATTTGTTTCATACTAGATCAATTTTTTTACGGTACTCAACAAAATAAATGAGATTTCAACTTTGGAAGAAATTTCTATTAATTCACAAGAAATTAAGTTTTCTTTTTTTTTTGACTAAGAATTATCAAATTATACTTTGCATGTGATACAAGTTATACTTGTGAATGACCTTGAAATGCCCGCTAAAAATCTACTTTTAAATTTTGGAACACTGATAGATGTTACAAATTTAAACATTTATGTCAGAAGTGGAAATTTTTCAGACAAAAGTAATAAATTTCACACGAAATTTGAAAAACTTTAAAAACTTCAAAAACATAAAATGCAAAATTCGAGACTTTTGTGTTATTGTTTCTTCTTTTATTTTTATTATTTTTTCGGTGTACGCAAATATCTTACATACTAAGTAAATTCATCAAAATACATTTGTATACGCTACATTTGATGTCTTGTTGTCTGGTGCATGTACAAATAGATTTTCTGCTTGTTCCACACGTGAAAAAGCAACGTAGAGCTGACCATATGAAAAACAGGATTCTTTCAAATTGACTCCGCAAAAGTGGAACGTTTGACCCTGCGCCTTATTGCTAGTCATAATATAAGCTATAAGCAATTGTAATCGGTTGAAACAAAATGGCAAATCATTTGAGATCATTGGAATTCTTGGTATGAAAACCGATTTTCTTTCTTCTTTGCCGGTTACTGCCTTAATGATATTGTTAAGTATAGTAGCTGTTTCACGCATAATCTTGTGCCATTACACAATTTCGACGATTCAAGATTTCGTAATAGTATAATTGGCCACGCTTCGCCTTATATAGTGTCAGAAGCCATCCCCACTACCAGTGCTGTAAAAAAGGCCTTACCATTGCAAGTACCTACTGCAAAAAAAAAGTGCCATTACCATTACTGGTAATTCCAAAAAATTACATTATCATTACCAGTATTGGTACTTCACCATTACTTAAAACTATAAAAACATTATCCACCCTTGCTTGCATTACTCGGCATTACTCACCATTACTGGGCATTACTGTATCATTATCTACTTGCCATTACTCACCATTACTGAGCATTACACGGCCATTACTCAAAATGATTGTGCAATACGATGTATTTAGCATATACAGCAAAGTAATTATGTATAATTAAGAATTTAATAATTTCTGCCACTAAAAATTTGTAAATAAAATAAAGTTTAAAAATTAAAACCCGACTACTCAAAAACTTAAAACAAGCATAAAATATTATAGAGGAAGGTCAGCCTGTTTCAATTACAAAGGTCTTGGATTAAAAATAGTTGTAGTCGGAGACTAAAAAAATCTAAGAATGTGAAAAAAGGCCTCCGACTACAACTATTTTTAATTCAATACGTTGGTCTGAATTAGGTTTACCTTCCTCTATAAATATTGTTACAAAATTGTCTTTCGTTGTAATTCAATTTGTAATTTGGACTCGTCGTGTAAATCCGTCGCCACATCGAGTTACAGCGAAAGAAGGATGATGCAATTTTGTGAGCCAGACGCTCGGCGGACAAAATTGTAACAATATTTTTATTGCACTAATTGTTAATAGTAATGAGTCACAAAATGCTTATAATTCACTCGTTATTGCTTTAGTTTTAGAGAATAGCCATTAGCTCTTAGCGTGAAGAGTAGTAAATAACTTTCATCGCGGTTAAGTCTTCTTAGTTACTTAGCCGTTAGCAGGAACTTAAACTTGCAATTTATTATAGTATATTTATTTTAATGACTTCGACTCTATTAAGGTAAAGGCTAGATAAAAACAAGGTTTTCGTTTATCGCAGGATATGGACTTAATCTTTGTTTTAATGTTGGGCAATCTTAGGTTAGACTATTGTTTGGAACTAGCAACGGCCTTTATATTATCTGATATTTTGAATTTGCATTTCTCAACAATTTATATGATGAAGTTCCTTAGTCAAACCATCCTCATTAAATACCGTAATCGTATAAGCTTATTCAACGATAAATTATCATCTATCTATAATCTAAAACCTGTTTTCCTGCGTATGAATTAAAATTTCTTAAGTTTGATCACTATCGCTTAAATTTCACTCGTTTCATTCTTCAACTTAAGGACCCAGATTTTGATGGCAACGAAGAAAATAGGATAACCTTTCGCAAAAGGAAACGCAATGAATGTTCACCTGTGGTCGCTGTAAAAATGAAAAAAACCAAGAAAACTTTGGAAAATTTAGCTTCAAGTAAATCATCCAAAAATACATAATGAAAGGCATAAAGAAGTGTTTACAAAACTTTGCATGCATGCACAATAGGAAGTAGCTAACAGAGGGAAAGTGGCATTGAATCCACTATCCAAAATAAAGGTTCTTCTTAAATTTCAAACGCGTTTTTCAAAAATGAGCTTTTTCGAAGCCACTGGGATATCTTAAAAAAAGTTAACCTATCGACTTAAATCTTATTGCATTTTATTCGTTAATATATTGCCCAGTGGTAGAATCTTTGCCTAATATGCACTTGTTCAATATCTTAGCCCCCCCTTTCTGCGTATTTTTACCCCCAAAAAAATTGATTATTTCTGAAAATGCGCGCCATTTTTACAATTTTTGAGGCTTTATGCTACTAAGGCCATTAAAGGCAAAATTTCTGACAAAACCTCGTTTGATTTTTTGTTTCAGACGTCCTTGACTAGAGTTATCCCAGTGACCGTTTGGTACCTCTTTTTGAGGCCTCTACTTCGATGCCCTGTATAGTAATAATAATTTGTGAAGAAAGAAAAACAAATTTTTTTTTGTAATATTTGAATGTTTGCTTAATACTAGAAAAAGTATTTACCTCTAGCTGATAAAATTGCTGAGAGAAAAATTCTTGAAAACTATTGTTTTTTCGATCAACAAATAAAAACTTGCCCTGAAATGATTTTTTGAAGTACAGTTGAATATTGTTAAGGACAAAAAACAGAGGTTAAACAAAATCTATAGTAATATTCCGATTTAAATTAAGAAAATACGATCATGTTTTAATTGTTTGTTTAATGTTATTAATATATTTTCCAACTTAAAAGTATATGTACGTATAACTATTTGTCGTGGCACTCATTACTGTGTACATAAGGTTTTATATTGCATAAAAATTTCGTATCGCAAATACAATATACGTATTTCGTTGAATATTTCCAATAATTTTTTTTTTTGCATTTAGCTAAGCGAATCAAAAATCCTAAAAGATGGATGTGGCATTATTGCACAATACGAAACTTGTAAATGTAAGTTGAAGGGATCGCTAAAAATGACTTCAAATTTTTTAAAGCATATAAAATGTGTCCAGGCATACATACGAGTATATTAAAGAAAGGGCAACATATGTTTCAAAGACAGGAAATAAGTTTGAAACGCTGTCGTCGAATTTTGGGAAAAAACTTCTTTCATTTATTACTGATTGTCTGACGCCTATTTTGATAGTGGAAAAGAAATCATTCATTGACTTGTTTGAAAACAGTGGTCGTACAGTAATTAGCAGACCAAAGGCTGTACAACTATTAAATCAACATGTTGAGGACATGAAAACAAGTATAAAAACCGCAATCCATAAAAATTGTTCTTTATGTTTTACTGCTATTTGGTCAACCAAATCAAGAAATATTTTTGGCTATACAGCTCATTGGCTTGATTCCAATTTTGAAAGATTTTCTATTGCGTTGGCTTATAAACGTTTTTCTGGAGCGCACACACATGACCACTTTTCTGGTTTTATTTATGAATTATATGAAGACCTCGATTTGAGTCAACACAAAATATCAGCCATTATTACAGATAAATGGCTCAAATTTCGTTAAAGCCTTCAAAGAAAACTGTAGTTGCAATAAAATTATGCCTATACTAACCACTAGAACGACAATTACTAAAGATTTTTTGGACCTAATACAAATTAAAAGATATCTTAGAAGACAATGGCGAATATCTAGATCGCAAAAACTCAGTTAAACAAAATGACCTAGAGAACTGCTCAGGTGAGGCGTAAGAACCAGCGAGAATTCAGAAAACACACTTCTACCCTCTAGTCGTATGAAGACACTAAATATGCTCTATGGAGGGCAACGAAGAGGCTCAAGAAACCATATTCACAGGAATCCTCAATTCGCACTGAGTCTGGCGATTGGGCGTGCAGCGACAAAGAGAAAGCTGATGAATTTGCAAAGTACTTGAGACAGGTCTTCCAAACGGAGAACGATTGAAATGGCCCACCATTACACTTAACAGTTCAACATACTGAGAATAAACATCAAAAGCGAAGAGAAAGACTTTTGCTACACTAATAAAGAATCTGAATCATAAAAAAACTTTTGGGCTTGATGGTATCACTGGCAGGATGTTGCTAGAATTGTCACCTATCGCAATTACGTACTTAGCCTATGTTTGTAACGCCTCATTGCGCCTAGGATATTTCCCAAAACTCTGGAAAACATCAATAATCATCCTAATCCCCTAGCCTGGCAAGGACAGTATTAAAGTCGAATCTTACAGGCCGATCAGCGTTCTGTCAATTTTGTCTAAATTGCTTGAAAAAATCATGCTACGGAAGATCAATAGAGCACAATAGAGCAATTTCATAGATTCCCTGCAAATATCAGAGATTTGTATTATACTTTCGAAGCTAAAGGCTACTTGCTCGGCAGAATTCCTTAGCATTGAGAAAGCCTTCGATAAGGTTTGGCATAATGGCCTCATATCCAAGATTACTGAACACCGGCCATCAGAAACCCATGGAATCCTTATATCATACTTCACTGGCAGGAAATCCAGACTAAGATACAAATCTCATCGCACCGATGAACATGAAACAACAGCCGGAGTACCGCAGGGTAGCGTACTGGGACCTACCCTTTATCTGTTATATACTGCCGACATCCCTATGGATAATCGAGTAAAGACCTCCACGTTTGCAGAAGACACTGCACTGATCAGCACAAACAAGGATCAGTAATTGCATCCCAGATGTTACAAAGCTATCTGCACCAGATTGAAAATTAGCTGGAAAAAATGAAAACCAAGGTAAATGAAAAAAAGTGTCTTAATGTGACCTTCACACTAAATAAAAGCAGCTGCCCGCAAATAACCATCAAAAACTGCCCCATTCCTCAGTCAGATGATGTCAAATACCTAGGTATGCATCTAGACAGAAGGCTAACGTGGAAAAAACATAAAGCAGCTAAATGTGAAGTAAAACTAAAAAGTGCAAAACTATATACTGGATCCTCGGACAACACTCTAACTGAACCTCGATTACAAGGTCTTATTATACGAGGCAATTATAAAGCCTATTTGGACATACGGTTGCCAGCTATGGGAACGACCCAGTCCAAGTAACATAAATATGATTGAGAGAGCCCAAGCGCGAGTTTTAAAGACCATCACTGGTGCCCATGGTACATCAAGAACTCAAACATCCTCAAGGACTTTCAGATCCAAACTGTCGTTGCTGAGCTCTCCCGTATTCAAATAAACTACGCCGCAAGATTGGAAGCACTTCTTAACTCCTTAGTTTGCCCATTATTGCACATTGGCAGCAACAGCCGTTTGACTCAGCCTACCATGGCAATTTTAGATCATTACTATCCTACTGAACCATTGGGTTTGGAGGAATGTATATTTGCAAAATTTCATGTATTTCTCTAGTTCATCTAGTTCATAAATTATCAGTTACTGCTAGTAGTTTTTATATTTACAAGATTCAACAAAAAAGCCGGTTATTAAAAAAAAAATCTTTCGAAACCAAATTCGTATGATAGTGAATTTTTTTTTTATCCTCCTACATCAATAAAATTCTAACAACCATAAGTATGACGTGTTACGATCTTTGCTAAATCTTATACAGAATCGAAAATTTATAAATTTAGAAACCAGCGTTCTTCCAAAGAGTTAATAAAACATTTAAATCATTTTCATGTGAAAATGCATTTCGCACGAATACGAAAATTAGAACAAGGCCTTGAACGTCGATTCGCTCCTCTCGCGGCAACCTAGCTGTAACACTCTGTCACAGTTCCACCGTTTCGATGATAAAAGAAAAAAATAAATAAATAAATTGTTTTATATACTTAAATATATTGTAGTATTAAAGCCTACCTACATTTTGATAAATGTGGAATAATTATTTCTTATTTTAAAACATCATTCTAAATGTTTCTCCCCCTTAAAAGTATTGTTTTCTGTAGATTACGAAATTGAAAATGTTGAGTCATGTCACATTTTCAGGAAAATTCAAGATTAAAAATTAATAAACCGATATTTCAGTTATTTTTAAAATTTTGTTAAAAAAATTAACAAAAAAAACGTTGATTAGCCCCGATTTCTATGTCCGGTTCAATCATTTTAAAAGCCAGCAAATTTGTGTATCATGCACATGATTAACGACATTTCTATAATTTTTTCCTTAATGATGAATGAGTTTCCAAAATGTTTAAAATACGGTGTTGGTATTGGTATATTTTTGAAACTTGCTTTTTTTCGGATATTATACCTGGGCTCATATTTTCATTTACAGATTCATAATCTACGGAAAATTCTAAAATCAAAAATCGACTATAAGAAATATTTTTCTTAAATTTGCTCAATTGAAAGAATGCTTTTTACATAATAACGCAATTGACTAGAACATTTGAGATATGAAATTATTTATTCAACAAGAAGGAAACAGAATGTAAATAGCATTATTTATAATAAACTCAAGGAAGCAAACTGAATAAAAAAAAGACACCTGGACTTTGATTAAGAACAAATTTTAATCATCAAGTATGCCATCAAGCCATTGTTGAATGTCTTCCTTGTTGCTTGCTTCAACTTCTTGCTCCTCTCCCTTCTCCTCAACTATTACATCTTCTGTCTTTTCCACGCCCACATCCTGTTGCTCAAGTTCATCTTTCTTAGGATCATCTTCTTTGACTACGTCGCTCTCAGTCATAGTGAGTAGCTTGTCCAACTCATCGTCCTTTTCGTCGGCAACGTTTGCTGTCTTGGGTGTGCGGGGTTCGGATGACTTATCTTTGTTTGATTTCGCTGAGGAGTCCCGACTAACGTCCCTCTTCATTTCGTCCTCCGCACAATTGAGCAGAGCCTTGTACGCAGCCTCAGCTTTCTCAGCCTGCTGATCCATTTCTTTGATTTTATGCTTCGGGAACAGGGCCTCGCCGTAATCTAGCTGCTTGTAAAACGGAATTGTTTGGAGCAATGCTAAATTTAATCTGAAATAAGAGGTTTTCATCATCTTCTCTGTGTCGGCTTCATTCGCCCAATCCTTTTCATAACTAAACGTGAAATGAGTTCCCGAATTGCGATATTGCTCCTGCAGAGACTCGAAGTCTGCACCATTCATTTGGTCAGTTTCCGTGAAATCGGCTTCGGTTTCTTCCTCATACCGCGACCAATTGGATTCAACCGCGCGTCTTTTGTACGAAGCATCATCGCTGGAATCCGCGACATCAATCACACTCTGCGGCTCAGGACTTGTCGAAACCTGACTTCCTTTGTGAAACCTCTGATTAGGATGCTTTCTGCAAGTACAAACAATTAGCTTCTGCATTCAAACCTCCACTTTACAATAAATTTACCCTCTACACCGCCGTGTGTCTTTTGCGCCTACCCAATCTCCCTTCCGATTTTGTAATATTTTTAACCTTCTTAAATTTCAAAGTTCATGCAAGTGGATTTACTACAAATGGGAAAAAAATGGACCGTAAAAAATAGCCATCAATTGCTGGAATCTAGAAACTTTTACATCAAATATTAATAGTTTGTGCATTTTCATTTCATACTCAATTAAATTAAATGCTCTTGTAATTTTTATTATGGAAATCCAAGAGATAAACCGTAAACATAAACGGTGACATCTTCAAAAGCTCTTAATTTGCAATTAAACCAAAAAATGGAGTAGAGGTGGGATTGAGGAAATTATCAAATGAAAGCTGATTAAGTAAACCTTCCAAAAATATAAACTTCATTGATATATTAAAAAATGTTTTGAACAAAATTTTCAAAAAACAAACAATACCAATAAAAATCTAATGAATTCTAAAAGATTTGATCTGAGATCTACTTTGAACAAAAGTTATCAATTACCTACTGCTACTACTACTATTACTATCAGTACATTATAGACAAGAAAACAAAGGTTTTTTTAAACGAAGTTAAACACTTGATTCGCGGATTCCACTCGCACTTGACTGCACCATTAGAATCAAACATTAATATTAAAACTAATTGAACAAATTGAACAAATTAAAAAGATAAAAATTAATTTGAAATTGTGAAAAATTACACCTCAAATATTATTATGAATTATTTGGCCCAAGTTACGAATAGAGAAACCTCACGGATTTCAATGAATTTTGCAGGAGCCTTTCGTTTGGCGTAAAACGGATAGATTTGAAGTAATTTCTTGGCGGTCGGCTGTAGTTCCTGAAATATTCCACTTTTAATTTTGAAAAAATGTTAAAATTAAAAGTGGCCATTTCCACCGCTAAATTTCTTTATTTTTGCAAAGTTCCATTTAAATGCGATCAATTTCCCGAAAGAACACGTAATTTCACTATGCACTTTCTTATATGGTTAAATTGTGAAAAAAACCTGATTATTACTAAAACGTAAACAAAAATCTTACCTGTCATCCAAATGATATTTGTGTTAAAATAAAAAAGATGTCCATGTATGTCATTTATTTTAAATATATGATGTACACCACAAATGTGTGCTTGTTTGCGCGCAAAACGTGCATATTGTAGTGTTCTTTTGGGAAATTGAACATATTTAAGTGGAATTTTGCAAAAATAAAGGAATTTTTCGATAGAAATAGCCACTTCATTCATTTTGATATTTTGTTAAAAATAAAAATGGAATATTTTGAAAACTAAGTATAGCCGACCGCCAAGAAATTCCTTCAAATCCTTCCGTTTTAGACCTGCAAAAATTCATTGAAATCCATTAGGTTCCCCTTTTCCTAACTTGTTCCAATTTTTTGAAGATAAATGCGCCATCTAATTCCTTGTACAAACGTATCTTTTTTATGGAGTATAATAAGTGTACATTTTTTTTTATGAAATCCAACTACTACTCCTGACTACATAACATTTTATTTCATGCATACAAATTATAAAAAAATTAAACATTCATTCCTTTGTTTTTAAGATAACATAAGATAAAAACTAAACTCTTCATAACATTTGTATAACTTCAGTGAGATTTGATTTCAGTAAAAAAGATTCTTAAAATAAAAAACGCTAGATAAGTAACAATAGTGTTTTGGGAATTATAAAATGGTCAAATATAGGTAAAACAATGAGAGTGTTAAATTGTAAAGGCAACTTCAACAAGGTTGACTTTCAATGTATCTTCTGACATCATTTAATTCGAGCTGCATTTTCTTAACAGTTTCATACTTGTCGTCAATTATACTAACCAACCGACTGGTTATCGGTAAGTTGATTAAGCAAAGTGTCTCAATGATGGATGCTGTGATGGGCTTCTTGTTACCAATGCTATACTGGTTTGTTCGTTTACACATTGAGGCCATGTAATAAGCTGCAAAAGCCAGGTTTGGAATGGAACGGTAAGAGAAGTACTGGCTATCTGGACGATAAAGCTTAAAATACTTCCAGTTTTCACCATATAGCTTTACTATTTCATCATAGTGTTCAAAAAAGATTATGAGGTCATCAAGAATGGGTTTATAGATATGAGCGTGAGTCTTGATGGGGTCTCCTACAAAGTCCAGAACGAAGAAAATCAATGTCATCTGAGATCCGGCCATCATGTCTAGTACATGACGCGCACCCGGATGGGGCAATGATGAGGTTAATGCCTGGTGGATGGCAGACCTTAGTGTTGGGAAGCGGTCTATCTGTTGCCTGAATTTCTGCATTAGGTCGAACGGTAGGTTGTAGTTTTTTAGATTAATATTTAATGTTCCTTCCCATGCTCGTTTCCTTGATGTGATCCATGTTGTATAAAATTGAGGATTTATTAATGTCTTGGACATGCCCAGTGCACAAACATAAGCAAAAAATTGGATTTCTTCTGTGGTGTGTGGTGGAGAAGTTTTATTCGTGATAATTTCATGAAATGATTTAATAATTTCTTTGGGTTCTTTGGCGGAGGATTGTTTGAAGAATGCACTGGACACTTCTAGGATGTTCTCATCAGTCTCGAAATTCTCCACAATCTTAACAGTATCACGGAGTTTATGAATAGCAGCACTTATGTTCGGATATGCTCTTGGCCACAGTGAGAAAAAACAAAGCACTGTTTGCAAAACTCCCTCCTCCTGTACTTGATTAAACATGCTAAATGATAAAGCTTTCAAGATAATTAAACAGTTTTTCCTGCTTGGGATAAGAACAAAGGAAGATGATTGTCCTCCTGATGAACTGAAGCCGGTTTCTAGGTCTTCATCAGCTACCTGGAAAGTGTGAACCTCATCTAGTCCCTTTATTTTTGATCTGGTGGTTTTAGAAAGCCTCATTTTTGCGACGGCAGAGGATAATTTTGTAAACTGGATGACGTTGACAGTGATTTTTCCAGGTATATGGGCTCCCTCTTTTCCGAAAAGGATGGAGCTCCCTCCTGTCTTTGGAATAATATCCATTATGTACTCCTTTGAGTAATCAAAGAAGTAGGTACGTTCCATCTTGGGGTGTTAGTAAACTGGAAACAAACAAAAAAAAGATTCTAATGAATTGGTTTATTATTAGGACTCAGCTAGAAAATGTCGCGGATGTTCTGACGTTGATGCTTTATGGTATAGAGTTAGTCAACTCCCATTATACATATCGTCGATGTTGTTGGATTGACGTCGGATGGCTAAACCATAATATTTGGTCACCTCATCGATGACTTTATCATTCAATCGACACTTTCCCCCAAACTTTTCACATTTTTTTTGAGGTTTTTTTTTTATAGCCCTGAGTCGACTACCCATTCTTTTTTGGACGTGGTTAATGCATTGCTTTTTTATAATTGGAACATCTCCATAGGGCTTTGCATCGCCATCACCAATATAATTTACATATTTTGTTTTATATATTGACTCAGATCTTAGGAACATTTCTGTTATCCCATCGACCTCCATTTTACCCGACGTAGTGTAATGATTAATTGAACACACTTCTTGATGTTTCGCCAGCCAATTATCATATTCTATTGTATTTTTCATTGAATTCATTTGTGCGCAGGATTTACAAAAACTAGATTTCACAATGACGTCCACAATTTTGCCAGTATGATATCCAATCAGGGATGAAATGCCAAATAAGGATTTAAATCCTCTCTTCTTCCAGCTTCCATCTCCAGACACTGTGATTCCAGGAACATCATTTGAGTTTAAGTTTTTAGAAGTTTCCTTTACTTCTTCTTTTGCAGCCTTCGTTAGAAAAATATCACAAACTGTTTTTGCTGCATCTCTGATTTGTTTTACCACACGATCATAAAAACTGTGAAACATTGGTCGTGGTAAATCCATGAAGGCACAACATTTTTCAGCGCCACATAACCCTACACCAATAAGTCTCATCGCTAATATGAAACGTCGATTAATTTCATATGCATTGTCTATAAGAGGGCATGAATCAATCATAACAGGATCACATTTTTCACAATTCACTACAAGCTTGAAACCTACTCCTCGAACACTGCGTTCAGTAAAACTTATACTCCCAAAAAAAAAAAAAATTTTTCAAAAAAAAAGAGTGTTGATAGAAAAAATCATTATAAATCTTATTGGAAAAATTGAAGTTTGAAGTTCAGCAACAAAAAAAACTGATATATGCGGATGTCTTCATTAACCGCTGGATATGCGTGTGTTTTCATTCACCGTTGGAATAACGATTTCAAATAAAATCATTGAAATTAAAAAACGGCGCGTTATCAAGTTCACAAAAATATTACATTTTCAAATATAAGTGGGATGGAGAGGGAGGATACATTACACATTAAACAAAAAAAGTGATAAAAAAATAAACGACTCGCTTCAAGACTATCGACAGCCCGCTTTTAGCGGAATTAAAACAAGTCTACTTTAAATAATCCGGTACAAAGACGAGCAGCATGAATGAAACTAATACAATGGCTGCCAAATCAAGTAAATTTGAAAAAAGTGTACTTTTCAACTTTTCAAGAATAGTATATATTATTTACTTACTTATTACATAAAAAATTTTTTCAGAGAGGATATATCAGAGTGGATATATGTATAACTAATAGCAAATGTAATTGGAAGAAATGCCAAGTGTGCTTGAAATGAGAAATATTTGGTTTCTATTCTAAATATAAAAAAAAAAAGTATTTTTCGGCTTTATTATTTCAATCCGGCACCAAGCTGCTGTGTGAACGCAGCTTAATGGCACGTACTATTTAAATAAATACAAATGGCTGAATTACAACAGAATGAACCAATACTACTATTTGCACGTAGAGGGAGGTATTTCTTATATATTTTATCAAAAATACTTACTCTAGTTTATGGCAGTTATATATATTTGTATCTCCAAAAAAAAAAAAAAAAATTTTTCTAAAAAAAGGAGTGTTGATAGAAAAAACCATTATAAATCTTATTGGAAACATTGAAGTTTGAAGTTCAGCAACAAAAAGAACTGATATATGAGGATGTCTTCATTAACCGTTGGATATGCGTGTGTTTTCATTCACCGTTGGAATAACGATTTCAAATAAAATCATTGAAATTAAAAAACGGCGCGTTATCAAGTTCACAAAAATATTACATTTTCAAATATAAGTGGGATGGAGAGGGAGGATACATTACACATTAAACAAAAAAAGTGATAAAAAAATAAACGACTCGCTTCAAGACTATCGACAGCCCGCTTTTGCGTCTCCTTTCCTGTTTTAACCTAAAATAGCTAGTAAGAAATCTGTAGTAGTATCTGTGTTAAAGTAGACTTGTTTTAATTGCGCTAAAATTTCCCAAGTACCCATAGTACTAATTTTCAATTGAATTCGTTGAAGTTCGAAAATTTTTGGTCGACATATTGGATCCGCCATCTTGAATTTCCAAATTTTTTGACGTAGATTCGTATCCTAAATTGGGAAAACGTCTAAAAACCCTCAATTATCATTGTTAATGGCAATTCTTTGAAATTTACAATTTCTGGCCGCCATCTTGTGTCCGCCATTTTGAAATCCGCGAGTAAAAAGTAGTCTATATATTACCTGGGGATATGTTGTGCCTTCACTCAAAAAATTAAAATGATCGAACCAAGAGTTAAGGCGTGATTAAGCAACAAACAAACATTTTGGGTCCGCCATTTTGAATTTTCAAATTTTGATAGTAGATTTGAAATTAGTGGCCTCGAAATATCTATAGTATTAATTTTCAATTGAATTCATTGAAGTTCGAAAATTGTTAGTCGCCATATTGGATCCGCCATTTTGAATTTCCAAATTTCGAGCGTAGATTCGCAATCAGAACCCCCAAAAACCCCTAAATACCAATTTTCACAGCAATCCCTTGAAATTTACAATCTTTGGCCGCCATCTTGGGTCCGCCATTTTGAAACTCATAAATAAAAAGTAGCCTATATGTTAGGCCGGGATACGTAGTATCTTCACTCAAAAAATGAAAATAATCGGACCCGGCGTTTAGACGTGATTGAGCAGTTGCTAGCGTGATGACGTCACAAGCGACTGGAAGAAAATCGGACTGAACTTTTTCAGTCTGAACAATTTTCATTCACAAAATATTTTATAATTAAAAGGAAAATGACAATTTTTTGGAACAAAAAATTGCCCATCAAAGTTCTCGCGCAGCCGGATTAAAGAGCATTTTCTGTATAATAAATAAACAATATCTTTATTGTTTTAAAAAATAAACAAAATAAATAGCGATTTTTCTGCCTTCACATTTCAGTAATAAGGCTTCGCTGGGCGCTTTTCTTTTTTTTCTCTGAGAAAAAATTTCGATCTTCCCATATAAAAACTCGGCAGGACGAAGGGAAAAATTCAAATTTTAGGCATTGAAATTGCCATTGAGGAAGTTTGATCTCTCTCGCTCGTGTGTTGACGGATTAGGTCGTGAGTGGTGTCCTTAGAAAGCTTGACGGGTTAGCTTTTTAGCACGCTGTCAACCAAACTCCTACGATGGCTCTTAGAACTCTAAAGAACTTAGAAAGCAATTTCTAGGTTCATAGTTCAGTCAAAATAGAGGTTAATTGAGCATCCAAGAGCAACCTCTGGTAAACTGTAGAAAGTTCTATGTAGAAGCGACATTAACATGACTCTAAAATTAACATTTTATTAAATTGTTATGTATGCTCAGCACTCTTATATGATTCAGAATTATAAAATCTATACAAGGACATGCAAAAAATACTCTAAATAATTTTGAAAATCTCCTGGTCCGTCAGTGTTAATTTTAACTAGGTACTGAGGAGAATAGGTACAAAGAGAAAACTCATCAATTTCATAAATACTAAAGGCCACATTATGCGAAACAAAAAATACCAAATATTTGTTCTCCAAGGCAAAATCAGTGGCGCACGTGCGTCGGGAAGAAAAAGCGTAACATGGCTAAACATAAAAGAACCAAAAATGGTATAATTTGATCTTAACAGAACTCTTTAAAGCTATGCTGGACAAAAATATATTTAAAAAGATGATTCCCAAGCTCCTAAAAGAAGAGGCATAACAAGACTTGAGAAAGAAATTATTAAAACAATTAATCGTCCGTTGCGAACTTAGCGTCCCTGCAGTATTGAAAAGAAAAATTGCAAATCTATGTGAATTATTGACTATCTATTCGGAAGGTAAATTTTTTGAATAGATTTTTTAAATACTACTTTATATCATTATCAATGCCATTTGGAAAGCTTCCTGTTGCACATAGTTCAAGTAATTTGTTCTATCCATTTCGAAGTGTGACTTACACTATTTTCGCTGTACCCCTCATGTGCAAAATATCGTTGAACAAATACTCCGAAGCTTGTAGATAATTTTGATTTATATTATAGTTGCCGTCACCAAACGCCCAATAGACTAGGAGATATTTGTAAAAACTAATTTGTAATGCCTTTTACCCGCTGAATCTTCCTAGCCAGATTCTTGGCTTTTGAAGATGTTGCTAACTCCCTTACATTTTATTACTTTCTGCTTTTTGGGGAAGAAAAAAAGAAATGTGAAACAAGCCAATTTGGTTTTAAATTCAGCCGATGGAGGACAGGACCGCGTCCAAAAGCTCCATTCGTTTATAAAGAGCTAAAATAGTTCAACTATGCAAATCGTCCTCGGCAAAACAAGTAATTTAGAAGAATAAAAACAAGATCCTTGGGCTAGATGTGCTAAAAATTTCACGAACTAACCTGTTTACAGTAATTTGTTGATTTCCTCCAGTAAGCCGCAAATTCAACGAACAGTTGCAAATATCTGCAGTCCTTTTAAACGACCTTCAGCTTCAGTTGCCTTGCCTTCAGAGAATCACAAACCTAAATTTTAAAAACTGCGGTAAGAATAAGAAACACGATGAACGTTTGTTGACCGCTCGTTGTCATAGCAATTTTACGGTGGCAGTTACAAATGTCCATTTGTTTGACAGCTGTTGATTTTAAGGCTGGGAACTCATGAATTAATGAATTTATTGAAATAACACGTATGTATAAGGTTATTCTAACCATAGGAGTTTTATTAAAATATTAAAAATAAGACGGTAATTAACTATATTATTTAAAGAAAACATAAATATGCAAAATATCGTAAAAAATTGAAATACTACAGAGTTGTTTGAACGCGGAATTGCTGACAAAATTATTTGAATTTAAATATTTGTTGAACAAAAGTTTTAAAAATATTTGCTTTAAATTCAATTAATATAAATAAAAATAATTATTAATGCCATAAACATGCCTTTAAATTTTTATCCCTGCCAAATTACTAATATTTTCAAGAATTTGTCATTGTTGACTTTTTAGTTATGAAAATGATGTACTACATTTTATTAATAAATCTAAACGATTTATTGTGTTTTAATTAAACAATGTGGAAATAAGAACTCTTTACAGCAAACTTTTAAATATATATGTATATATGTATGTATATTGTAATATTCTGTCCCTATTAATTGTATGAATTGTCGTAGGAGTCCCTAAGTTTTTCGTATTTTAAGGTAATGATCCTGTTATGTTCTGATATTTTATAAAACGCTTTTTAAAAATTGACAAAATATGAGTTTTCTTACTTTTTGACATTATTTTTCTTGAAAACGTGATGTGATAGGACATTATTTAGCATCCTAAAAATTACATAAAACAATTGTTAAAACTAAGAATGGTTTCGATGAGCCAAATTTCGCAATTCGGTGTTAATTATGTTAATATAAAGAACATACAATATTGTAGGATTGCGCAGACGAGAGTATGTAGAATGAGCTCCGTATATATTACATATATATATATATATATATATATATTTTTTTTTTTTTTTTTTTTTTTTTTTTTTTTTTTCTCCTACTTCGCTCCTTATCAGGAGCATAGGGCGTCCACTAAGCCTCTCCATTCGCCTCTGTTCGGGGCAATTCTTTTTATTTCTTCCCAATTTCTGTTGTTGTTTCTAATTTCTTTCTCGACCGTTCGTCTCCATGTTGTCCTGGGTCGTCCCCTTCTTCGTATGCCGCTTGTATCCCATTCGAGCGCCTGTCTGGCTATTGCGTGTTCTGGCTTCCTGAGTGTGTGTCCTATCCATTTCCATTTTCTCTTCCTAATTTGTGCTGCTAGGGGTTCCTGGTTGGTGAGTTCCCACAGGCTTTCGTTGGATATTCTTCTTGGCCAGAATATCTTGCATATTATTCTTAGGCACTTATTTACGAACACTTGCAGCTTATTCATCGTGGTTTTCTTTGTCAACCAAGTTTCGCTACCGTACAGCAGTACCGTCTTGACGCACGAATTGAATATTCGTAGTTTGGTACCTCTGGATAGCTGGGAGGATCTCCATACAGTCCATAGCCTTCCGAATGCCATTCTTGCTTCTTTTAGCCTGTTCTCTATGTCTTCATCTGCCCCCCCAGTGGTGGAGATGATGCTTCCCAAATACTTGAATGCGGTGATGTCTTCTACTGTTTCGCTGTTTACGACCAGCCGGCTAATGTTGGTAGTATTTAGCCGCATGCTCTTGGTCTTCCTCACGTTGATTCTTAGTCCTACTTGTCCTGCGTGCTGCACTAGGTTGTCTAGTTTGGCCTGCATGTCCTCGTAGGTGTGCGACAGTAGTGCGATGTCATCGGCATAGTCTAAGTCTTCCAAGCGTGTGTCGTTAGTCCATCCTATTCCTCGTGGTGTGGTTGTGACTCCCTTCATGACATCGTCCAGTACTATGTTGAATAGTAGCGGAGAGAGGGGGCAGCCCTGTTTAACCCCTAGCTCAATTCTTATTGGGTCACTAAGCTTTCCATTGTGTAGAATGGCTGTATCGGCGTCTTTGTATAGGGCTTTGATGACCTGTATCAATTTGTTTGGGATTCCTCTGTGCGCAAGGGCCGACCATATTGCTGTGCGGTATATGGAGTCGAAGGCTCTTTCGAAGTCGACGAACGTGATGAGTAGAGGGGCATTCCATTCTACTGACTGTTCTACGATTATTCGTAGGGTGTTTGACTGATCTATGCATCCGCGGTTTCTTCTGAAGCCTGCTTGTTCTTCACGCATGTGTGCTTCAATTTGCTTTTCCAGTCTGGACAGAATTATTAGTGCTAGTGTTTTAGTTACGGCGTTCAGTATGGTTATGCCCCGCCAGTTGCAGCACTCTGTCAGATCTCCTTTCTTCGGGAGTTTGACTATAATTCCCTTCTTCCATTCTTGGGGGATTGTTTCTGTGCTCCAAATTTGCTCCAAGATTGGTGTCATGGAGGCTGCTATGGCCTCTGGTGCTGCTTTGTAGAGTTCCGCTGGTACCCCGTCACTTCCTTCCGCTTTGTTGTTCTTGAGCTTGTTAATAGCTTCGATAATCTCGTTTGTTGTGGGGGGTTGGTCATTTACCTCGCTCGAGGTGTTGTTGCTGGCGGGGTTATCTGGGTGTTGCGGCTGTCTTCCGTCGGTGTTGCTGAAATGTTCTCTCCATCTGCTCATCTGGTCTTCGATGGCTGTTAGTAGTTGGCCATTTCTGTCCTTTATGGGCTGGCTTTGTCTAGGCTTCTTGTTTGTTAATGATTGAATGTTCTTGTAGAGAGCGCGCATGTTGTTATGTTCCGCGGCCGCTTGTGCTTCCCTGGCGATGCTGTTATAGTATCTGCGCTTGTCTGCTCTTGCCATTCTTTTAACCTCTCTTGCCTTTTCTTGATAAGCTTGTTTGAGTTCGTCATCATTGTTGTTGCTGTTGAGTAGCTTCATCCTGAGTTCTTTCCTCTCTTTGATTTTTGCCCATGTTTCGTCTGATATCCATTCACATATAATATATATTAAATTTTATTCTCCTATTTAAAAAGTTATATTTGTAAACTGATTTGAACGAAATTTTAAAATATTATTGGGGTACTTGAGCGTTTTTCTATAACATCGTTTGTGAGGAAATAAGGAGAATCATAGAAAAGTAATAAAAAATATTCTAGTTTTTTATGTATATCATTCCGAAAGAAAATTTATTAATCAATTAATTATTAATAAACAGCTTTATACTTGTGCGTTAATAAAGCCCAACAAAATAAATGCAAAATATACTGAACTTTTTATTGAAGAACTACGAAAAGGGAAAATGTCGTACTTTTTGTTTTTGTAAATACAAATAATCAAAAAAGTGATAAATGTTATTCATTTTAAAATTTGGTTGATTCAAAAAGCTCACTGAATAGTGTTAAAATAGTATCAATACTTAATTTCCTTAATAAAATTCTTAAAACTGTAACAAATTTATTTCAGATACCATTGATTTCAATTAATTTTTTTACAAACACTTCAAAATATTTCGATTAGATTTTTCTATCGAATTATTTTAACTACTTTGAACGAACAAATGAATTGAAATGAATATGTTAATATCATAAGAATTTTATTACGCAAATTCAATTCAAAAGAATTTTTATAAGCTCTTTTTGATTTAATTTCACTCGGAATGACTTGGGCGAAAATCAGCTCTGGAATTAATTCCAGTAGTTCCTCTGAAATTCCTGGATTAAAACAAATTGATCAATTAATATATAACCACACTGTTTCGCACTGAAATTTCAATTAAACTTCCTGCAATAAAAAAATTAGCAGTCATTTGACAGTTCTCCAGAGAATTGTCAGAGAAAATCTTTAACGGCAATTCAGCCCGCTGACGTAAAAACTGTCAAATGAATAATGGTGTAGAAGACTATTAATAAATGAGATATTATTAAATCTTTCAAAACTTTTAATTCTATCCTTTCTTAGGCGAACTATGTAGTAGTATACATTTTTAAATGGAAAATATTTTTAGTGTCTTTTAATCCATCAATTCATTTCGTTTCGTTAATTTTCTTTTTTTTTTGTTCTGCAGTTTCAGAATTCTAATAATTTAAATGTGTACTTGGATTTTTAAATTTCACTGATGTCGTGGATCCAGTATGGCGCCAAGACTCCTAAACTTTAAGGAATTCGCCGATTATAAACGTACAATTAAAATTTTTAATATCCAAATGGCAGATCCAATATGGCTGCAAAAATTATTCAATTTCAAAAGACTTAACTGATCAAAATCTTCTGTCCAATATTAGTCTGAAAATTTTGTATTATCGGGCACCAATTTCTGTCTCTAGCTTCTGTCTACAAAATTTGTTTCATACTATCATACATCAATTTTTGTACTATACTATACTAGAATGACAACTACTAAATATTTTCTGGACCTAATACAGATTAAAAGATATCTTAGAAGACAATGGCAAATATCCAGATCGCAAAAACGCAGTTAAACAAAACGACCTAGAGAACTGCTCAGATGAGGCGTAAGAACCAGAGAGAATTTAGAAAACACACTTTTACCCTCTAGTCGTATGAAGACACTAAATATGCTCTATGGAGGACAACGAAGAGGTTCAAGAAACCATATTCACAGCAATCCTCAATTCGCACTGAGTCTGACGATTGGGCGTGCAGCGACAAAGAGAAAGCTGATGAATTTGCAAAGTACTTGAGACAGGTCTTCCAAACGGAGAACGATTGAAATGGCCCACCATTACACTTAACAGTTCAACATACTGAGAATAAACATCAAAAGCGAAGAGAAAGACTTTTGCTACACTAATAAAGAATCTGAATCATAAAAAAACTTTTGGGCTTGATGGTATCACTGGCAGGATGTTGCTAGAATTGCCACCTATCGCAATTACGTACTTAGCCTATGTTTGTAACGCCTCATTGCGCCTAGGATATTTCCCAAAACTCTGGAAAACATCAATAATCATCCTAATCCCCTAGCCTGGCAAGGACAGTATTAAAGTCGAATCTTACAGGCCGATCAGCGTTCTGTCAATTTTGTCTAAATTGCTTGAAAAAATCATGCTACGGAAGATCTTGTCGTCCACAACACCAATTCGGATTTAAAGAGGAACGCAGCATAATAGAGCAATTTCATAGATTCCCTGCAAATATCAGAGATTTGTATTATACTTTCGAAGCTAAAGGCTACTTGCTCGGCAGAATTCCTTAGCATTGAGAAAGCCTTCGATAAGGTTTGGCATAATGGCCTCATATCCAAGATTACTGAACACCGGCCATCAGAAACCCATGGAATCCTTATATCATACTTCACTGGCAGGAAATCCAGACTAAGATACAAATCTCATCGCACCGATGAACATGAAACAACAGCCGGAGTACCGCAGGGTAGCGTACTGGGACCTACCCTCTATCTGTTATATACTGCCGACATCCCTATGGATAATCGAGTAAAGACCTCCACGTTTGCAGAAGACACTGCGCTGATCAGCACAAACAAGGATCAGTAATTGCATCCCAGATGTTACAAAGCTATCTGCACCAGATTGAAAATTAGCTGGAAAAAATGAAAACCAAGGTAAATGAAAAAAAGTGTCTTAATGTGACCTTCACACTAAATAAAAGCAGCTGCCCGCAAATAACCATCAAAAACTGCCCCATTCCTCAGTCTGATGATGTCAAATACCTAGGTATGCATCTAGACAGAAGGCTAACGTGGAAAAAACATAAAGCAGCTAAATGTGAAGTAAAACTAAAAAGTGCAAAACTATATACTGGATCCTCGGACAACACTCTAACTGAACCTCGATTACAAGGTCTTATTATACGAGGCAATTATAAAGCCTATTTGGACATACGGTTGCCAGCTATGGGAACGACCCAGTCCAAGTAACATAAATATGATTGAGAGAGCCCTAGCGCGAGTTTTAAAGACCATCACTGGTGCCCATGGTACATCAAGAACTCAAACATCCTCAAGGACTTTCAGATCCTAACTGTCGTTGCTGAGCTCTCCCGTATTCAAACAAACTACGCAGCAAGATTGGAAGCACTTCTTAACTCCTTAGTTTGCCCATTATTGCACATTGGCAGCAACAGCCGTTTGACTCAGCCTACCATGGCAATTTTAGATCATTACTATCCTACTGAACCATTGGGTTTGAAGGAATGTATATTTGCAAAATTTCATGTATTTCTCTAGTTCATCTAGTTCATAAATTATCAGTTACTGCTAGTTGTTTTTATATTTACAAGATTCAACAAAAAAGCCGGTTATTAAAAAAAAAATCTTTCGAAACCAAATTCGTATGATAGTGAATTTTTTTTTTATCCTCCTACATCAATAAAATTCTAACAACTATAAGTATGACGTGTTACGATATATGCTAAATCTTATACAGAATCGAAAATTTATAAATTTAGAAACCAGCGTTCTTCAAAAGAGTTAATAAAAACATTTAAATCATTTTCATGTGAAAATGCATTTCGCACGAATACGAAAATTAGAACAAGGCCTTGAACGCCGATCCGCACCTCCCGCGGCAACCTAGCTGTAACACTCTGTCACAGTTTCATTTTGATATTATAAATGAAAAGAAAAAAAAATTGTTTTATATACTTAAATATATTGTAGTATTAAGGCATACCTACATTCTGATAAATATAGAATAATTATTTCTTAAGTTGAAAAAATCACACTAAATGTTTATCCCCTTAAAAATAATTTTTCTGTACAGTTTCCAAGTTTTCAAAATGTTTAAAATACGGTGTTAGTATTGATATATTTAAAACTTGTTTTTTTTTCGAAAATTATACCTGGGCTCATATTTTCATTTACGGATTCGCAATCTACGGAAAATTCTAAAATCAAAAGTCGACTATAAGAAATATTTTTCTTAAAATTGCTCAATTGAATGAATGCTTTTTACATAATAACGCAATTGACTAGAACATTTGAGATATGAAATTATTTATTCAACAAGAAGGACACAGAATGCAAATAAATTTATAACAAATTCAAGGAAGCAAACTGAATAAAAAAAGGCACCTGGACTTTGATTAAGAACAAACTTTAATCATCAAGTATGCCATCAAGCCATTGTTGAATGTCTTCCTTGTTGCTTGCTTCAACTTCTTGCCCCTCTCCCTTCTCCTCAACTATTACATCTTCTGTCTTTTCTACGCCCACATCCTGTTGCTCAAGTTCATCTTTCTTAGGTTCATCTTCTTTGGCTACGTCGCTCTCAGTCATAGTGAGTAGCTTGTCCAACTCATCGTCCTTCTCGTCGGCAACGTTTGCAGTTTCTTCTGTCTTGGGAGTGCGGGGTTCGGATGACTTATCTTTGTTTGATTTCGCTGAGGAGTCCCGACTAACGTCCCTCTTCATTGCGTCCTCCGCACGATTGAGCAGAGCCTTGTACACAGCCTCAGCTTTCTCAGCCTGCTGATCCATTTCTTTAATTTTATGCTTCGGAAACAGGGCCTCGCCGTAATCTAGCTGCTTGTAAAACGGAATTGTTTGAAGCCCCGCATTGAGCAATGCTAAATTTAATCTGAAATAAGGGGTTTTCATCATCTTCTCTGTGTCGGCGTCATTCTCCCAATCCTTTTCATAACTAAACGTGAAATGAGTTCCCGAATTGCGAGATTGCTCCTGCAGAGACTCGAAGTCTGCACCATTCATTTGGTCAGTTTCCGTGAAATCGGCTTCGGTTTCTTCCTCATACCGCGACCAATTGGATCCAACCGCGCGTCTTCTGTACGAAGCATCATCGCTGGAATCCGCAACGTCAATCACACTCTGCGGCTCAGGACTTGTCGAAGCCTGACTTCCTTTGTGAAACCTCTGATTAGGATGCTTTCTGCAAATATAAACAATTAGCACCTGTATTCAAACCTCCTCTTTACAACGAATTTACCCTCTACACCGCCGTGTGTCTTTTGCGCCTACCCAATCTCCCTTCCGATTTTGTTGTAACATTTTTAACCTTCTTAAATTTCAAAGTTCATGCAAGTGGATTTACTACAAATGGGAAAAAATTGACCGTAAGAAATAGCCATCAATTGCTGGAATCTAGAAATTTTTACATCAAATTTTAATAGTTTGTGGATTTTCATTTCATACTCAATTAATTTAAGGGGAGGTTCTAGTCATCGGCGATCAAAAAATCGATTTTGTTTTTTTTACATTTTCTGAATCTTACACATGTCTAAATTATATCTCTGAAAGGATTTTTTGATTATTTAATTTTTTTCGAAGATATGGCACTTTGAAAGGAAGCGTGTACCGCGCTGGAGGTATAACATAAAAGTGTAGTCAAACTTTACAAGCGATTTGTGAGAAACGTCTAATTTTAGTGCGCGCCGCGCTCTAGCTCGATACTCACTTGTCCGATTTACTTCGGATAACGTGTAATATTTCAAGAAACTTATTGCCCGGGCCGTGAAATTGTTTAATTTTTAAATTTTTATAAATAAACAATTTTTTGAGCCGATTTAAATGGGAAAAAAAAGTACGAAAATCGTGCACTTTTTTTCAAACTTGTGTAGTTTCTTCAAAAAACGTTAAAATTGTTTAAAATTTTATTCACGGCCCGGGGACAGACTTCAATAAACTTAATTGTTCAATGTTTCATGTTTCAGATTACTACAGCACCCTGGGGAGCGCGGCGGGCAAGAGGGTGCACGGCGTGCACCGTCTGAGAAACCTTTGGATAGAGCCGCCATTTTTGATTTTTTTTTTTGGAAACAAATTTTTTCCCGTTCTACTTTTATGAATAAATAACGAGAAAAAAACCGCTTGTTCCTAATTTAATTCTATATACCCGAAAAAAAATCATGAAAATGTCCATTTTCTCGCGCCGATGACTAGAACCTCCCCTTAAATGCTCTTGTAATTTTTGTTATAGAAATCCAAGAGATAAACCGTAGACATAAACGGTGACATCTTCAAAAGCTCTTAATTTGCAATTAAACCAAAAAATGGAGTGGAGGTGGGATTGAGGAAATTATCAAATGAAAGCAAAACATTCCAAAAATATAAACTTCATTGATATATCAAAAAATGTTTTGAACAAAACTTTCAAAAAAAAAAACAATAGCAATAAAAATCTAATGGATTCTAAAAGATTTGATCTGAGGTCGTCTACTTTGAACAAAAGTTATCAATTATCTACTACTACTACTACTACTACTACTAGTACTATTAGTACATTATAAAAAAAAAAGGTTTTTTTAACGAAGTTAAACACTTGATTCGCGAATTCAACTCGCACTTGATCGCACCATTAGAATCAAAAATTAATATTAAAACTAATTGAACAAATTGAACAAATTGAAAAGATAAATATTAATTTGAAATAATGAAAAATTACTTCTCAAATATTATTATAAATTGTTTGGCGTAAGTTAGGAATAGGGGAACTTCACGGATTTCAATGGACCTAAAACGGATGGATCTGAAGGAATTTCTTGCCGGTCGGCTATAGTTTCCGAAATATTTCACTTTTAATTTTGATAAAATGTTAAAATTAAAAGTGGCCATTTCCACTGCAAAATTTCTTTATTTTTGCAAAATTCCACTTAAATGCGATCAATTTCCCTAAAGAACACTACACTAATTTCACTATGCAGCTATATGGTTAAATTGTGAAAAAACCTGATTATTATTAAAACGTAAACAAAAATCTTCTTATCTGTCAATGATATTTGTGTTAAAAAAAAGGTGACCATGTAGTCATTTATTTTAAATATTATGATGTACACCACAAATGCGTACTGGTTTGCGCGCAAAAAGTGCATATTGAAGTGTTCTTTAGGAAAATTAAACATATTTAAATGAAATTTTGCAAAAATAAAGACATTTTTCGATGGAAATAGCCACTTCATTCATTTTGATACTTTATTAAAAGTAAAAGTGAAATATGTATTTCGAAAACTATAGCCGACCGCCAAGAAATTTCTTCAGATCCTTCCCTTTTAGACCAAACGGAAGACTCCTGCAAAATTTCATTGAAATCCGTAAGGTTCCCCTATTCTTAATTTGTTGCAATTTTTTGAAGATAAATGCGCCATCTAATTCCTTACACAAACGTATATTTTTTATTATGAAATCCAAAGAAATAATATCGGGTTATTAACTGACTACGTAACATTTTATTTCATGGATACAAATTATAAAAAAATTAAACATTAATTCCTTTGTTTTTAAGGTAACATGAGATAAAAACTAAACTCTTCATAACATTTGTATAACTTCAGTGAGATTTGATTTTATAACTTTTTTAGTTCAAATAGATCGCATGTAATTGCTAAAAAAAAGACATGTAGTAAGCTTGATGGCTTCTAATCAGTTTGGAAATTAATCAATCAATTTTGTGAGATAACATCTGTGTCTTCGTCTGAGTACTCAGCTAGTACTGAATTTGAATGACCTATTAAAGAATTTTAATAAAAATTCTGAAAAGCTGGTTTTTATTTTATAAGTCACCTTTTTTCGAATTTATTTTAGTAAGAAAGACCAAATTGTCAATATCATTCATTAAAGTTTCACGAGCTTCTTCTGCGATGGTTCTTAATTTCATAGCGAGTAATTCACCGAACAGCTCACAATCGTCCTTCGCTTTTGTGTCAAACAAGTTATTAAAAATATCTAAAACGCCACTTATTCGACTATTTGATGCCTTTTTGCGTTTTTTCAGATGATGATTGCGAAGTTTTATTTTAGTGCTAGATGGTGTTGAGTTACTAGAATCTGTTTTAACAAAGCGAGGACTTCCATTGAGATGTTCAATACCTTGAACTTTAGAGTTATTCTCCTAAAAATATAGAATTTATTTCGAGGACCACCTTTCTTCTAATCCGATCTTGATTTAAAATTATTTGCTTTGGACAAGTTTAGCAAATACTAAATTGCTGTATTTTAGATGGTGAAAATTTTTAAATATTATATTTATATAAAATCCCCGCGTTTTTAATTTTTAAGTTAACTATGGAACAGGGATGTGTAAGTAAATATCTAGTTATTTCTAAGCATTAATTAATAGTGAGCATCTCCTAGATTATGAATACCAGTTATCTATCAAATTAGTTTAAATCAAGTTGATACGATCAGACATTACAGTTGTAAATATTAAGTTGGATTGGTTACATACCTTTGAATTCAACCTTACTTTTGGTTCATAAACATTTCGTAAAAATTTTTGCATAGTTTCAAAAGCAAACCAATTAGGCTTAAAATTTTTACACTTCGCACCCTTTTTAATGCACAGCGCTCGGAAAATTGACATCAATGAATCCCTTTTCCGTTTTAGTTCTTTAACTGAACAATTCACGCTCATAGCAAAGGCAATCCGTTTCCAGGCATCTTTTACTTGTTTTCTTCTTTTGTGGTTAGGATTCTTTATATCCCAAATTGCAGGTTCCGCCTCATATAAGGCCAGGAACTCCAAAACTAAATCATTTGTCCAATCCATTGTAAGAACGAAGAATAAACAGATCCCTAATTTGATCCACTACAAAAGATAACAGGAAACAAAGAAAAAAAACCTTACTTAATACATAAAATAATACATATATACACATATAGGTTCAAAAAACTAAAAACACGCTTTTATTAGTGCCGCATTACAAAGCACAAAACGTCCGCTATATTGGATTTAGAATGACGCCTCATAGCTATTCTACTCGCCAAACCCATTTTAAACCCACATCAAAGAGGTTGTGAAGAAAAATGTAATCCGCCATCTTGGAGAAGTCCGCTGTATTCAATTTAGAAAGATGTTGGATATACTATATTGTATTGTCATCAGAATTACATATATATTCGCAAACCTTCAGAATTGGTAGTGGGTGAAAAGTGAGTTGTAAGTTTTCTTACAATTTTACGAAATTAGGAGATTACAGGTCAAGCTAATAAAAATTATGTAAAAAATATTGCTTGATATCATAACCACTTACACCAGTGTTAAAGCTATCATCAAGTGCCCCTCCACGAACTCTAAAATATTTGTCTTCACCACGCTTGCCATATAATCCAGTCGAAATAGACATTCAGCTTCGGAATAATTCGCATAGAGCTAAAAATTGGTGCAGACCTTAAATACACCATTATAAATGAAAAGTCGAAAGAAAATTCCCCATCGACCCCATGTTGGCTAAACATTTTATTCAAGGTCAAAGATCAGAAAAATCAGTTTTTCACAAATATCTCTTATGCGGTAAGTGTTATCATAAAAAAAGTTCGTAGAAAGTTTGCAGATTATGCGATTATCTACAAAAAAGCTCTCCATAATTTTTTCTGTACTAATTTTCATTCACGAGATTAATTGCGATTTTAAAAATTTAAAATACTTATACACTGTAAATCTAACTGAGACATACATACAGGGTCTTCCAAAAGTCCGGAAACGGTCGAATATCTCGAAAAGAACGCATCATATCAGAAAACAAAAAAATAGGGGTTAAATATTTTTAAAAGAAGTATTGAACCGCATCAACCCCCACCCCCCACCACCAATCTTGAGGGCGGGGGTGGGGGTACAATTTTTTTTTAAATGGGACCACCTATTTTTTTTTGCGGATTCGGATTCTTCATGAAAAAATACGTAACTTTTATCTCAAACATTTTTTTCTATTCGGCGTAGAGGGCACTGTATTCGTAAAAAATGGAGAAAATTTTTATATTCTCAAATTTCTCGAGCAGGAAATAATGTGACGAAAATCAAACAAATAGGGGTCGAATATTTTCAAAAAAGTATTCAACTGTATCCGAACTCACTTCCCCACTCCACTGTGGGCGGGGGAGGGGGTGGAAATGATGTTTATCCTTTGAAATAAAACATCCCATATTTCTCGCAGATACGGTTTGGTCATTGAAAAATGGATAATTTTTATCCGAAATATGCTTCCACATTCGCTATACATGGCCGGCCCTGTTTGCGAAAAAAGGAAAGCATTTTATGTTGTTTGATGCGGTTCAATACTTCTTTTAAAAATATTTAACCCCTATTTTTTTGTTTTCTGATATTCTTTTCGAGATATTCGACCGTTTCCGGACTTTTGGAAGACCCTGTATATGCGTCTTATTTTAAAATATTTAGATGTTTTATTTTAAGAATAGTTTCGAATAAAACAGTATAAGCGTTTTTTACTAATTTTAGACATTGAAATGTTTTATTTTAAAACATCTAAAACGTTTTAATAGAAAAAAACGATCTGGTCGTTTTAAATAAATGTCCTCTACTCGTCATGTAAGTTCTATCGATGATTTCCGATGACAGTCGAGTTTAACCGAAGGGCTGTGAAGTGGCGTCGCGACGTCTTTGTCAAACAGTAACTAAAAGCAAGATGGCTTCTCCACGTCTGTAGTACTGCGTTGTTTAAACATTGAGAATTTGTATATACTTACATGAAAGATTCTGTGCAACTATAAAGTATATTATTTTTTTTGGTAAAATAATAAATCAAATGCGGATATCACTCGACTTAAGATTTGTGATATTTGTGCGCGGGATAGTCAAGTTATCTAAAACTGTCGACTTATAACAAAACGATTGTGATATAAATGATTTTTTTCTTTAAAGTTGAAAATATTTATTTATTAAGAAAAGTGTATAGGTACCTACTAAATATTTCAATTCTATTCATAATAATGTATTTTCTAATATAAGATTGCAATAAATAAAAATGTTTTTTTCAGATAATTGTGTTGCATCTATATTTGTGTTGCATTTATATATTTTATAACATATTTATTGTATGGATGTTGTGCAAAAAAAATATGTTTTAATGATGCTAGTAAATTAACAAACTTGCTAGAATTATTACAATCTAAATTTTTCAGCAACATTCCTACAATGTATTGTATAGAATATACTTAAAACGCCTGGACGTTTGAAATAAAACGAACCTAGTGTTTTAATATTTAAAACGCTCAAAAATGTTTTAAAATCGGGCATATGAATTTAAACACTAAAACGTTTTAAAATAAAACGTTTAGTCGTTTTAAATTAAAACACTAGAATTTAAAGTGTTTGCGGCCTTTATACATCAGACGAATAACCTCAGAACGCGACGTCGGATTTGAATGCGGTTTGTTTTTCTTAGAAAGGCCACAAGGCAGGAAAGCGCTTTCTGAGAAAAAATTTCGATCTTCCCATATAAAAACTCCACAGGACGAAGGGAAAAATTCAAATTTTAGGCATTGAAATTGCCATTGAGGAAGTTTTATCTCTCTCGCTCGTGTGTTGACGGATTAGGTCGTGAGTGGTGTCCTTAGAAAGCTTGACGGGTTAGCTTTTTAGCACGCTGTCAACCAAACTCCTACGATGGCTCTTAGAACTCTAAAGAACTTATAAAGCAATTTCTGGGTTCATAGTCCAGTCCAAATAGAGGTTAATTAAGCATCCAAGAGCAACCTTTGGCAAACTGCAGAAAGTTCTATGTAGAAGCGACATATACATGGCTCTAAAATTAATATTTTATTAAAATGTTATGTATGCTCAGCACTCTTAAATGATTCAGAATTATAAAATCTATACAAGGACATGCAAAAAATACTCTAAATAATTTTAAAAATCTCTTGGTCCGTCAGTGTTAATAATAACTAGGTACTGAGGAGAATAGGTACAGGGAGAACTCATCAATATCATAAATACTAAAGGGCGCATTATGCGAAACAAAAATACCAAATATTTGTTCTCCAAGGCAAAATCAGTGGCGCATGTGCATCGGAAAGAGAAAGCGTAACATGGCTAGACAACATAAAACAACCAAAAATGGTATAATTTGATCTTAACAGAACTCTTTAAAGCTATGGTAGACAAAAATAGATTTAAAAAGATGATTTCCAACCTCCTAAAACATCTCCTCTACATTCTCGGTACCATTATCTCTATTTCGAAAAGTGCGAGTTACACAATTTTCGCTGTACCCCTCATATGCAAAATTTCTTTGAACAAATACTCCGAAGCCTGTAGATAATTTTGATTTATATTATAGTTGCCCTCACCAAACGCCCAATAAACTAGGAGATATTTGCAAAAACTAATTTGTAATGCCTTATACCCGCTGAATCTTCCTAGTCAGATTCTTGGCTTTTGCAGATGTTGCTAACTCCCTTACATTTTATTACTTTCTGCTTTTTGGGGAAGAAAAAAGAAATGTGAAACAAGCCAATTTGGGTTTAAATTCAGCCGATGGAGGACAGGACCGCGTCCAAAAGCTCCATTCGTTTATAAAGAGCTAAAATAGTTCAACTTTGCAAATCGTCCTCGGCAAAACAAGTAATTTAGAAGAATAAAAACAAGATCCTTGGGCTAGATGTGCTAAAAATTTCACGAACTAACCTGTTTTCAGTGATTTGTTGATTTCCTCCAGCAAGCTGCAAATTCAACGAACAGTTGCAAATATCTGCGGTCCTTCTAACTAATCTTCAGCTTCAGTTGCCTTGCCTTCAGAGAATCACAAACCTAATTTTTAAAAACTGCGGTAAGAATAAGAAACACGATGAACGTTTGTTGACCGCTCGTTGTCATAGCAATTTTACAGTGGCAGTTACAAATGTCAATTTGTTTGACAGCTGTTGATTTTAAGGCTGGGAACTCATGAATTAATGAATTTTTTAAAATAAAACGTAAGAATAAGATGATTCTAACCATAGGAGTTTTAATAAAAATAAGACGGTAATTAACTACATTATTTAAAGAAAACATAAATATATAAAATATCGTAAAAAATTGAAATACTACCGAGACTCGAAGCCGCTGTAAAGTTTTATTAATTGCATTTTTATCAACTGTCAGACGTCAATTTCACCACATTGCACGAAAAATAGGATGCGAGGTTTTCACATTTCACAAGTCGTTTTTATTGAATTTTAGTTATACTTGCTTCTTGAAATGTCGTACACGTGCATAAATTGCAGCGTTAAATTTTCATGTGGAGATTTTATGCGGGATCACTACAAAACCGACTGGCATCGGTACAATCTAAAGAGGAGAGTCGCTGGTCTGCCTCCAGCAACAGCTGAAGAATTCCAAAATCGTGTGCTGGAAAAGCGAAATGAAGAAATCACGGCCTCGGAGGAAACAACGCTTTTCTGCAATGCCTGCCACAAGCAATTCAGCTCACAAAATGCGCACGAAAATCACTTGAACAGCAAAAAGCATAAAGACAATCTGCTGAAATTCAACAAAGAAAATGACTCAAAGGAGATCACAAGTAAAACGGTGAGAAGACCTGAGGATAAACCCGTTGAGAAGGATGAGGAAATTGAAGAGGTGCCCTCATCTTTTGGTATAACACTTGAAGATATTTAACACACTTAATTTTATTTTTTAGATTGATTCGGATGAATGGGAGGAAGTGGTAGAGAACCCGATTGCAGAAAATAACTGCATTTTCTGTGAACACCACAGCGAAGACCTCGTAGAGAATCTGAAGCACATGTCCACTGCCCATTCGTTCTTCATTCCAGACACCGAGTTCTGCACTGATCTAGAAGGCCTTCTGTTCTACTTAGCCGAGAAAGTCTCAAGGGACTTCATTTGCCTCTGGTGCAATGATCGGGGCAAGACTTTCTATTCTTTGGACGCCGTTCGTAAGCATATGATCGACAAGGGCCACTGCAAGATGATCCACGAAGGTTTAGCCCTGGCGGAGTACGCTGAATTTTACGATTACAGCTCCAGTTATCCAGATCACGTAAGATATTTTGTATTTAACTAGCTTTCCCGAAACCACTTGGGTAGAACTTTCTTATAATGGCATAAAATTCTCAAGCCTTCCTAAGCTCGTGCCTGATAAAACAAACTAGTTTGGTTGAAATCCAGTTCAAGCTCACTCAGGCTTGGCCTGAGTTTACTTAGAGCCTAACTTAACCTTTAACTGCCACACCGAGGTACCGGACGCCCCAGTTATTTATGAATTTTTAACAAAACTAGTCATTTTTCTGATTTCCCGAAAATTTTTAATTTTTTACTCAGTCAGTATTATATTTTTCTAAAAAACTCTCTACTTATAGAGCACTATTTGAAGAATGACTGGCAATTTTTTCAAATTAAAATAATCAATATCTTACTCATAGTAAGCATTTATAGCTGGGGTACCAAACGATCGCAGTGTGGCATCTATGTGACTCTGAGAGAGGTGTGGCTGCTAAGGGTTAAGTTTTATCAAAGCCTATCTTAAACTTAGCCTGAGTCTAGTGCAATTCTAGACTAAGCTTAGCTCAACGCGGACCTAGCTTAGCCTTACTGAAACTTGGACTTTGTTGGACAAAACACAAAAAATTTTCAAATCCTATAGTAAGGCCCTAAGTTCAAGCTTGACCCAAATCGATTTTCATTTAGTTTTGGTTTAATCCTTTAACATCATCACAATTTGAAGACATTTTGCACATCAATATTTTAGTAGTTAGCATCCGAAGTTTGGTCGTCTATTAGTCGTCCAAATTAATTTTCTCACAAATAAAAATCGGAAGGACCGCTTCTGAGAAAACATTTACATCTTAAGCTATTAATTAAAAAATAACAAGATTTCTATTACTGCTTAAATCTGAATCTTCAACCTTCAGTCTTTTTTCTTCATACAAAAAGTAAAAGATTTCATCTTTCAGTAGTCTTATTTGCCGTTTTTAATCGACTATGAAATAGCCCCGCCAGGCGAATGCAGCCGAGATTGGCAACTCGATACACCAAAATTTAGTATGGTTTGTCTTTCTGTCCATTTTGTTCTAGTAAATCAAGTTGCCGCAAGAACTCTAAGGAATTATGATGGTTTTCAAAGTCAACAGTGATTTTCTGGTCACTGTGCCAATGAAAATTGTTCGCCTAAAAATCCAACACGATTCGATTAAAATTAACGAAAAATACATTCGTAGACAGAATCGAAAATATATCTTTTAATATTGAAACCTTCCTCAGGAAACTGCTTAACTAAAACCGAATCGAGGTCAACGGGATATCATTCGTTTTTTAGATACAGATATACTCTGCATAGAAACTTTCTTTTATAGTATATATATATATGAATGTATATTGAAAGACAGATTTTTACATTATTAAATTTTCTCTACAGGACGAAGGCATGGATATTGATGAAGAATTCGAACCCGAAGTCCTCGAAGGAGACGAGTATCAGCTGGTACTACCGTCGGGAGCTGTAATTGGTCATAGATCGCTTATGAGATATTACAAGCAAAGGCTAAATCCCAACAGAGCACTTGTCCCCAAAAAATCTGAAAAGAAACTTCACAAGGTTCTGTCTGAATACCGTGCGTTGGGTTGGTCAACCACCCAACAACAGGCAGCTGCTAGAAAAGCAAGAGACATTCACTTTATGAAAAGAGTCCAAGCTAAGTATGCCCAAAAACTGGGAGTCAAAGCAAATAAACTACAGAAACACTTTAGGCAACAAGTTAACTATTAAATTTTAAATTAATGCTTAATTATGCTTAATAGACTCAATTTGAATAAATACTGACGGCTTACTTTGAATGATGTGATGAATTAAGGTTTTTTTGACTTGCTTCGTTTCATCCTCTAGAGTAAGATTCTTGAGCTTTTCTACTTTATTGTTTTATTCATCAGAATTTAAAATGCGAATCCTTGAAATTTTAGTTGGTCTTATCTTTGATTCCGACAAAATTAAAATCCGTTGAAACATAGAACATGTTAAAGCGGCAGGGGGATTGCAAGACGTTTCGAATTTCGTCGGAATTTACTTTCAAAACGAGTATCTTAATTTCACTTCTGGGTTGCGAATATTTAAATTGTGTCGGACCATGCAATACAATCGAGAATCTCGTCTTTTAAGTCAAACTAGAGGAAGCTGATCCCTGAACAAAAGGAACCAAGCGTTTAGGCGTGATTGAGCAACAAACATCCAACCAAACAAATTAAAATACTTCGGATTTTATATAATATATGTATAGGAAGTTCTTAAGTGATGATCCGTAAAATAACTTTGAAGTGCCCGTTTGTTTCACAAAATCAAAATTATTTTCATTAAAAATTCGCTCCATCTTGTCTTGTCGGATTAAAGTTGCATATTCTAAGATTGCGCCTTAGAATGGATGGATACATAACTAAAACAATCGATTCTTTACTAAACTCTTTGTTTTCTCTTTATTTATACTTAAAAGTTAAAGTTCTTAATAATAATAATCGATAAATAGAAAATAAGGAAAATAATTCATTTAAAATAGTTCAACACAATTTATAAAAGAACTAAAACTGTTTGACTACAATTCATCTTTTTCTCTTCCCGAATCCATCAAACTTGAAAGTTTAACTAAAATTTATTTTTCCTAATTTAGTAAAATTTTTTACATTATGACAATTTTCAGTTCCCATGTCTTGATGATTATAACAATTAATTACATGTCTTGCTGGAGAGCAATAATTACAACAACAACAAAATAATAATAATAAATACAACTTGTTGATCTGTACAAAAACTTGACATAATATGAATTTTAATACGAAAAACGTTGTTTACTTTTGTTACAAATTAAACAGTATTCGACAGCTGCGCAGCACCGGAAGACCAAAATTAAACGCAATCGAAATAATTCAGTTCTCTGGTTTATCTTCTGTGATTAAAGTGCACAACTTCGGGTAGGTGGGCTGGTCTTTCTGATGACTTTCTATCAAATATTAAAAAATAACTGCAAAATATTATAAAGAATCTCGAGTCTTTTTTCTCACAAAATAGTCTAGTCAGTGATCTAGACAGTCCTCATGACTTCATTCATTCATTAATTTTATCTGTAATTTTACCACTCTTATTTCGAATCCAAACTACTAATTTTTAACTAGTCGATGAATTCTTTGAAATTGTTTGTCTAAATATGGTAATGTTGGAAAATAATATACTCGTATGTACTTCACCTTAGTTTTGTTAAGAAAATCCAACAGTTTTTTTTATAATTGCTCTTGCTTATTCGGACTCGCGCATTTAATATCTGTCGTAGTAATAGTTTTTCTATAATTTGCATAAAATAATCTATACCTATTTTTCATTTTAAAAACATTTTGTTTAATGGTTTTAAAATAAAAAGGGAAAAGCATTTATCAAGCAAAACTGAAAATTTTTTTACAAATCACGAGAAAATATTTATGAAATTTATAAAAATTTGTTTCTTTTATAAAGATAAAATAAGCCAAGTTATAATAATAATCTCCTACCGCCTTGTTGGCAAAATTAAAAATTTGAATAGGTCACATAACTCGCGCTAATTATCTGAAACGGCAAAACCACAACAATTCTAAAAGTACAAAACCATGCATTCTCTTTGAATCTGCGAAATAAAAAATACATTAATTAATGGACCGTTTTATTTACAAAAAAATTTGGAGGCGAAAATGTTGCCATATGCCTAATGGGAAACGCCCCTTCGATGGGTGTTTCAACATGACAATGATCCGAAACACACATCAAAGCTAGTAAATGAAAATGGGATTTAAGTTCTTGATTAACTGGTTCAAACACCAAAGGGTATAGCCGGATAAGCATATAAAATCTGCTCGCATAGATTTTTAAATTCCATTTACACAGCAAAAAAAAAAAAAAATTTCCTGAAAATTGCAGCTTTTAAACCCGAATAGTTACGACATAATTAAAACAAAAACGTATTTTTGAGTATTCATTTTATTGGAACTATTCTACTGAAACAATGGTAAGAATTGCAGATAAGACACGTTAAAAAGTAATTATTTTGCAATTTTTTCACCTTCCTTTTTTTTTTGAAAAAAAAATAAGTTTTTGTCGTTATATTTAAATATGTTCCTTTCGGGTATCAGTCACGAATTTTTCATGGAAACTCCTTTCTTGCTCTTCATTACGCGGTAATATTTGATATAATCAAACCAGATACAAATAAAATCTCTGGCATTAATCGATATTTTTGTAATTGTGCTAATGGTTGCAGCTATATTATATACTATATTATTTTTCTCACGCTCGATATTTGGCTAAAATAATAAGACCTGCCGAGATATTAAGTCGTTTGTTTACAGATGAAAAACTTAATGCTGTAGTGAATGAAGATAGTCACGAGGATTAACTGACGTTATTTATATATTAGTATGAAAAAATTATATCAGATTTTTGATATATTTTTAAATAAAAAAAAAAAATATTTTGCCAGTAAATGGTAAATAACATTCGAAGAAAATATGATAAAAAACGATTTTATTTTTTTGACTATGCTGCACCAAATGGATCAAGTTGAACATTTTACCGTGAAATGAAGAGCCAAGAAAGGAGTTTTCTGCGAAGTCAACTATTTGTAAAGTTACATGAAAGCATACAAATAGCATATAACTTTTTATTTTCCATTAAATAAAATTTAGGGAAAAACTACATTAAGTTTTTGTACTGGAGTGGTTACTATTGCTTTGCATAACACTGTAAATGCAAAATTTATTTAAAAAGTTGTAACCTTTGAAAGATATGAATTCAGTTTTTTCAATTGCCTAGTCAAGATAGGTTTTGATTTCTAAAAAACTCCAAGTAGGTTGAATTTTTATGGAGTCCTTTATTTCGACGTTCTGAAATTCCGGTAACGTATACGATGCACAATTCAGGGGCGCTATCATTAAATCCGTTCGAATCAAATAGAAAGGAGCTTACAAAAGCCCTTTTTGAACAAAAAATCCTTAATAATTTTCCTAAAATGTTCATAAAATCATTTCATTCAGTGTTAAAATAATTCGATTAGAAAAAAAAACAATCGAATTATTTTGATGTTATGGGCGGAAAAATGAACTAAAATCTAAGATAACTAAAATGAATTTATTAAATGTTAGGAACTTTATTAAAGAATTTGTATGCAAACGGAGCTTTTGTAAGTTCCTTTCGATTCGATTCGAATGGATTCATGATAGGGCCTCAGCGTTGTAGTTTCTGAAGTTAAATTCTGCTGAATTCTAACCATTACCTTTGATTAAAACCTGCGGTAAAGTTTCAATATCTGTTGATTATAAAAAAAAACCTACTATGTACTTTCCACAGCAACGCGAGGTAGAGAACTCGTCTTCTCTGCGGAGTGCGGAGTTAATGCATATTGTATCTTGCATATCTTCGAAACGATTGATTTCACCAAAAAATTTTCATAATACATAACTACTTTCTTCGAATTAATTTCGAACAGTTTCCTGGCATTAAATAAATTGATTAGGTATGCAAATATTTAACAACGACGAATCGTGAAAAATAAAACGCTAAATGGTCGTTTTATCGTTACTGCAACTTTCTCGAACTAGGATATTTCCAAGTTGCAGAAATTAATAGAATCAATGAAAAAATGATGTAAACTTTCAATTTTTGATAAAGTGTGAGTAAACACTAAAAGCTTTACGTTATCACAAAGTCATTTTATGACACTTTACAGGAATGAGTAAATGATTTCAGTATTCTGAATTCTTCAATGAAAAAAGCTTAAGAATTACAATACAAAGGCATAGACTGACGAAGATTAAGAGTCAATCTCATAAAATTATACATTTTGCTATTTATTGACGTTTGAAAATATCTTTGATTGAATGTTTTAATTTAATTTAATAACGAATTTTCATACCTAACAAAAATATGTTCAATACATTCAACTACTCTGCAATTTTTTATACTATTTAAAAGTCAAAATTTTGTTGTAAATTTTTACTATCACCACTCTTTGTCATTGTGCTAAAAATTTAACTTGATACATCTAACCGCTTAAAAGTTTGAGACCAGTGGCAAACAGACGCATGTCTAGCTTCAAGGCAAGAGTGATTAAAACAATTTGTTTTACATTCTCCAAAATGCTGTCAAACCAAACCGTAACTTGATACCTTTTATTGTAACATGATTATTTATTCTAATGATTAAAGTTAATGTCTTTACAGTCAAATTTATCACAAAGGGCCCAGTTCTAATTTTTGTACACGTATGAAATGTGCTTTTTAAAATCAAACTAATGACTGATATTACTCGGATTACACAGACTTCAATCATCTAATAAAAACTTAGGATGTAAATTGTTAGAGCGCCGGATATTCCAAAATCAAAATTATTATACAGGTGTAGAAAAGAAATTCCCAATTCACACGAAATCTTCTAAGCCAACCTCACGCATCGAATTTAACAATAAAAATGAGAAATGCGTGTTAATTATGTGCCTAGTCCATCCAATGCAGCTAGGTCGAGGCTTCAAGGACCACCTGGTCCATGGTGTTGAACCACTCTAGCACCGAATGACTTCAGCACGGGAAGTCGGATTCGAGTGCGGTTTTTTTCTGAGAAGCGCTACAAAACAGGGAAGCTTTTTCTCAAAAACTTCTCGACCTTCCCATACAAAAAATCGGCAGAATGTAGGGCCAAATTCAAATTTTGGGCTTTGAAATTTCCATTTCTAAAGATTGACGCGGTCTCTCTCGCTTGTTGATGGATTGGGTCGTACCGTTAGAAAGCTTGAAGGCTCAGCTTTTTAACACACTATTAACCAAAATCCTACGATGTCGCTGAAATAACTTATAAACCACTTTCTGGGTTCACCCCCTCCAAATTTCCCAATTGCGATTTTAGGGGTAAAGGACCGATTTTAGGGTGTCTTCGAACAAACGTTGATCAGGAGGCCATGTAAAATCGATTGGCATACCCTGTTCAGACCTTAGCAAAACACTCTGATACTTCTCAGGGCTCCTAAATTTTTAAAGGTGGTTATATTAAAAACAAAAATTCATTCTTAGCTATGGAATATAAATGGAATTTTGTTCTCAGTTTCGATTTTATTCGACTCGAATTGAGCATCAAATTTGACGAGTTTGAATATGGTAATATCAAAAACCCTTACATAGACAAAAATTACGACATGGATGCACAACTCGGATGTGCTAGTAAAATATACTTAAAATTTTACATACATGTAATTAAGATCTGTAGTAAATTTTGTTATTTTTCTATAAATAAACGGAATGACTATTGTCCCATTGTCTTGTCTTCAGCTATTCACGTTGAGACAACACAATGGGAGCGCCGGAAGATGTTCTATCTCTGAGGACAGTTTAAAGCCAATTGTCTTGTCCCAGAATCGTTTGCTTACAGAAGGACAATATTGTCATGTCCCATTGTATTGTCCCGTGTGAACGCAACATTAAGCTCAGGAAAAATCTTATTATTTTATGTTGAAAAACCTTTATTGAAATTGAATGCAAAAATTAAATCTAAGGTCGGCAGAATAAAGAACATAAATCATAAAATTAACAACCTTCATAACATAACTTATTTCAGTGTTTTTAGAATTAGTTCCTTTAAGATAAGAGTGAAAGTTCTATTTTGTGAAAAAGTCAATTATGTACTTATTATTTTTTGTTTTTCGTGTAAAGTACCCATTTTAGAATTTTGTGTTTTAGTTTGCCGACCCGAGAAATACGGGTAAATCAAAAAATGTATCAAAACCGCATCTATACCCAATTCAAAGAAGTAGTCTCTGGAGCTGAATTGTGCATCGAGACGATTTTGATAAATTTTTTAATTTACCCTGTGTCGACTTTGATTCAAATAAAATTGCTCAAAATGGTTGTTGATAAAAACGTATACTTGGAAAGTAACGAAGCCAGTTTCGAAAAATCTATTAGAGCCTTTCGTGATTTTTTTTAACTAGAAAAAATCAAGATTCCACAAAAGCGTGTAATTTGTCCACCTGTAGTATTGAAATTCCCATAAATAACCACCAGTTCTTTAAAACAGAAAATTATATACATCCTGGTAATTGTAAAAAATTAACCCTTTGAACCCTTATTTTAAAAATTACGAAATATTTTTAACCCTCTGCATAATCTGAAAAATAAAAAACAATTTGCTAATTTGTAATTTGTATTTATATTTATAAAAAAAAAACATTTCTATGTACATGAACATGCCAATTCCATGAGAAAAAAAAACACAGAAAAGGCGTTATTGTAGTTAATCAAGCACATCTCCATCTCAAGTATATCAATTTATAATGCATTTAGAATTCATTTAGAATTTGATGCAAACCCCAAAAACGTCCTTTGGGAGTATCATGGGTCAGCCGAGAAGTCGTCGTTCCCAGTGTTCCAATGTTTTTGCACATTTCTTCAGGATTCCAGGAAATTTATCGAGCTAAAATTGAAAATCTTTCGTTTGGCTCGTCTTGCAACGCGCTTTTTTGTACCTCTTATTTAAATTTAACCTTATAATTCCAAATTTAGCTACCCGACTATTGTTGCTAAATTCCCTTGAAATTGAAAAATTTTGTGCATAACTTCCGATTTAATTATATATTTTGAATTTCGAAATTGAGAAATCGCAAAATTACTACTTGTCACTATTTGTAGAATGTACTTTCAATGAAATTCCCTTGATGTTGAAAATATTCGTTTGCCTTATAAGATTCCGCCTATTTATTTGGAAACTGGTCTCACCCAAAAATATATATGAAATTGGTGACAGTCGATGGATTTTCACCTGGAAATTTTATTGATTGTAATATGCATTATTGAATTTTAACCGAATCGTATTTGATAAATCCCCAGGCCATGCAATAGTTTTAATACTCAAATCCTTTAGAAACTATTATATTTAAAATCTTCTATATTGTGAACGGATTTATGTAAATTCCGTGGGAGTCAATAATACGGCCCAATCTTGGAAAGTTAAGATTTGGTAATTTTGAAAGGGTTAAGGTGGGTCCACACTGCGCAAACAAACGCAAACGCATGCGTACAGACGTTTGCAATCCAACTTTTGGAGTGTGTACGTCGAAAAAAACATTGAAAAACCCGAACACGCAAAATCAAATTTGTTTGAAAGTGTGGACGTCTCAATACAACCGAGCGAAGACATTTGCAAGCGTTTGCCTAGGTTCCATCACAAAAGTATACGAAGGAATTTGTCTTCATGTAGACGTGTAATCAAAGGAACAAGTGCGTTTGCTAATCGAAATGGACTGGAACAATGCTAAAACAATTGAGTTACATAATTGAAAACTTGACATTCGATCAAAATCGCGTTTTCTTAAAAATTGTCTATAAAAATTTCGATAAACTTTGAATTTGAACTCCCATAACTCTTATATTTGGAAACGGATCCTTAACAAGTGTGATATCAGTGGAAAGCTACTTTTATCCTCTTTTACATGAACTTCCGCTCGATGTCCTTACAAGAAATTATAAGAACTTAAATGAGCGCACCTTCGATTTTGAGGGGGGTCAAGAACAAAAATTTGCTCAGGATACCCCAAGCAATCGATTGGTATAGCGTTTCCTACGTAGAATTCGAACACCCTGTATTGCTTCCGGTTTTTTGTTTTTTTAATGAATTATATGTATATTAGTAATAACCCACCAATTGCAATTATTACCTCATTGTCCGACATATTGAGCAAAAGTAACATGCACATGCTGGGGACGCAAAAATTTCACAATCGAGATGAAGCACAAGCACACGATAACAAACGCATTAGTTTTCATTTGAATAGACGTACACATTCCGCAAATTCGTTTGGTTTTTTAATAACATTTGCTAAAGATTTGTGAGGCGTATACACTACTTTTTATAGAAATTTGTGTTCTAACGCAATTTGTTTGTTCTTGCTTGCAGACATTCGTTTGTTGCAATTTGATTGCGATGGAATGAATATGTTCCACATTTGGCTGTAGCATGGAACAAGAACACAGGGTATAAAACATATTCGTTTGCGTTTGCAACGTGTACAAATTAATCGAAAACATAAATTCAAACACATGCGTTTGCATTTGTTTTTTCAGTGTGGACCCACCTTTGAGGTGCGAATCCGCTTTGGAAATAAGATTTTATTTGTACCCCTGGATGAAGAACATTTGAATCCTTCGGCCAGACTATACTTAAAAATTTAAAAAAATTCAAAATCTTTTTGTGAAATTTTATTCGAAAAGTGATAGATATTTCTGAAAATATACTCTTGTTCTGAATAAAAATGATTTTTTAAAACAATCAAGAGAATAAGAGCTTTTAACTCTTACATGGAATCGGGCGATTAATTTTATTAGGTGAGTTTTCTTAAATTTGCATTTTTTATATCAAATCGAAAAGAAGCGATCCTGCAAACGGTAATGTAACTAATGAAGTAGAAAATTGAAATCTAGAATAAATATGATAAGATTTTCTTTTTAAATCTAAACATCCTGATCCGAAAAGATTTCAGTGAATACTTAAATTGGTGTACCAGGTTATGGTTTACAAAATCATGATCTAAAGTAATTTAAATTACGTTCAACATGACCTACTTTGATCGAAATTAATTTGTTTTTATTAAATATGATCGAAATGATCGATTTTAATTCAATCAAGTCATTGAACAAACCTATGGTAAGTTGGGTTATGGTGTTTTTTAGTAAAAAATCAAGAATATCGAAACCAGAGTTTAAGCATGATTCAAGGACATGGTTTTAGAAAGTAAGGTGATTTTAACAATTTTTTTAAAACGAACAGAAATGTTGGAAATTTTAAATACAAAACTTACTGTAAAACCCTCCAAAGTGCATCTGTATTTTTGAGATTAAAATGTACGCAACCTAGCTTTTGGTACATTTCCCTGTTTAAATATTCGATATTAAATTTGACATGATTCAGTGCTAATATTGCTCAACCAGAAAGTAAATTAAAAATTGAATCGAATAACAGACTTTGATCACATTTTCGCAAGCATGAACACAAAAATTGATCCCACAAGTTGCTGATAAAGGCTGAGCTGAATGCTCTGGACCGCAGCCCCACGAAATTGCGGCAGCTGAAAAATATATCTAAGCAAATTAAATACTATAAGTACTTACGAACGTATATATTGGTAATGTTCAGCCCCGCTACAAAACAAATATGCTACCAAATATCGTCTATTGGCAGTTACTGAGCTTTTTAATGAAGATCAAGTGGCTTACACATTTAGGCGCTAGTCACAAACTAAACTGAGAATACCACGGAAAAGTATGTTAAAAACTAACAGTTATCACTTTTAAACTTATGTCTATACCCTACTGCTTATCTAGGTCTTACATAAAAAGAGTGAATCGACACATACACTAACTAGATCTAGATCCTTACTCGCAGTAACGGTCCTATCGTAAATCAGTAACTTCGATAACTAGTGGCTTCAATAAATATTTCAAAAAAGTCCGCTTCTCCATATTTAGCAGCTCGACAGAAATAAATGTACGATTTAACTTTATTAAATACAATTAAAATTTAATGTGTATCCTCTAAATCACAGGTTTTGTATAAATATCCTGGTGTCCTATCTGCGTCTGGGTGGCTCGACTTTTTCATCATTTTTTTTATTTTTTATTTTTTAAATGTTGTATAAAATCGAATTGAAAACCATTCAAATTTCAATTAATACGTGTGCACTTTAACCAGGCTCGGAACCACTTAAATGAGCTACACGACTCAAAATAAATCAAAATTTCACTAAAAAGGACAACTTAATCGACCTAAATAAGCTAAAACTGAGGAGAAATTAAATAGGACCTAATTAGGAATATCTTAATCTATCCTCGGGTTAATGGATGACGACGGGACTCTGCTGGACGCACACGCCGACCATTGGCGAGCCGTCGCGATCGTTGGGGTTCGCCGTCGAGGCGCTCGGTCGGCTCGTCTTGTTCTGCTGGAGGCTGCTCGGCGCGGGGGCGGAGTCGCTCATACTGACCATAAACGGATGGTGGTTGTAGTGGTGCTGGTAGCTGCCGGGGCCGGACGACTGGGCGGGGCCAACGGTCGAGTCCGACAGCAGGAGGCCCGTTCCGGATTGGCCGAGGTCAAGTGGTAACGAGGCTGGAGCGTAGTTGAACAGGGCGGGGCCTTTGTTGTGGACCGTGGCCAGGAGGTTGCTGGAGGGGGGTATCGTATAGTGGACGCACGTCCGGTGATTGTTCCTGTGGTGGGGGTGGCCCGCGTTCGAACTGTACCGCTGCGGACCGGCGTACGTAGCTGGACACTGCGTCGACATCAGCGGCGGATCGCAGTCCATTGCGTGAGGATAAGTCGTGTTGTTCGACGCACTTCCCTGGGACGCGGCCGACGAAGACGAATTCGAAGACGCCGACGAGGGCGAAAGCATCGACTGAAGTTGCTGCTGACTTTGCAGGGATTGCTGCTGTTGCTGCTGCTGTTGTTGTTGCTGCTGCTGTTGCTGTTGCTGTTGCTGCTGATCGAAGAACTTCATCAATTGATCGATTCGAGCTGGACGAGGATGTGACGATTGCATTGCAGTTGTCGTTGGCCCTGACAGACCAATTAGGCTTGATGATTGCACACCCGAAGAGGCAGAGGATGACGACGAGGAATGAGCTCCAGGATGCAGTATTAATCCTTTAAAAAATTCCTAATTAGTAAAATGTAAAATCAGTTAAATTGTTTTTCATATTAATTCATAAAACTGCGTTAAAGTATAAATCCGTTGCTTAAGCTCTACAACTAAAAAACTGTTACGTTTTGTAAGGTTGGATTGTGACGATTGTTAAAAGCACCTTTTGCCGTTAAAAATTGTTAAAAGAATTTCTTTAACTTCGTCTCGATTTAGAGAGTTTAAATAGTCCTGCCTCATCGTACGGGCTGATAAGTTTAATTTTAATGGTGTAAATATAAAAATGTAAATGCACAAAAGAATAAAATACTAAATATTAACAAGGTTAATTCAAAATTTCAAATGCGTTTTTCTAAGTGAATTTTTCAAATCGATCAAAAACTACTTAGCCCTTAAAACATTGCATACTTATTAAAAAATTAGTTAGATAGAGACTGACGGAAGGATTTGGTTTACATTTAATTTTTGTTTATTTATTAAAAAAAAAACTAAGCATTTTTTAGAACGAAAAGTTAACCTTTTGTTAAAAAAAAAACAAATATAGTTTAACAAAATCTGGCCAAATCCAACCAGTTTCGTAAAAGTTTAATCAGATTGAACAAAATTTGAGTTAACTCAAGCTTCCAGTTTTGAGCTCCAGTGACTACAAAGCAAGGAACATAACAAAATGCAAAATATGCTATTTTACACTATCGAATAAAAAAAAAGTTGCTACAAAATGCTACTGTTGCCCTGGTCATTGTTCTTAGTAGAAGCAAGCTTAGTCGGTATTCGTGAGATATTTCACCGAACAACTTAGGACCTTCCTTTCCTGTTGATTTATTCGATAGAGCAATAAAGTCAGTTTAAACAAAATGTATTCGAAAACTACTATCTAGAATTGGGTATCCATCATGTTTTCGAATCAACCTTGTTTGGTGTTTTATTTTATTTTCAGAGTATGGTCTTTGGTTTTATGTATTTGAGTGCAATATTCATATTTTTTTCAAAATTATAATACAAATACTATTATTTAAGGCTTTCTAAACCTAAAATTAATTCCTATAAATGTATAAAATAATTTCTTATAAGAGTAATTATCCCTATAGACTTCTTAAAATTCAGATATCAGTTTTCATAAAAATTACAGATTTGAAAGTCTAGATTTTCAGACTGAATTGGGATTGAAATGAGAAAGTAATTCAAAAGAAGTTATATAGAAATTAAGAATCGATTTGAATTATTTCATTCTTTTCTTTGAATGTGGCTCCCAAATTAATATTTTTTTTAATTTTTTTTTGTACATCTTGTATTCTATAAGTCTATACTTAAAACTTTAGATGCATGTCCAAAAAAGTTGTGTGCTGTTATTGATTTTTAATTCAGTTCATTATGTTCTATAAAAATATTCTCCATTTTTAGATGGGTTTTCTTAACGTTGGACTTTCTAAACTTTATGAAATTTCAGCTAAATTTGTGTTTGCTAGAACCTTGAAAATTTCCTTGGTTTCAAAAGTTTTTCATCATATTTATTTTGATGACCCAAACTTCTTAAAGAAAAAAATCAATTCTCTACTCTTGGATAGTTGTTTTTCAGTTTCATTCTCCTTATTAATTTCGAAGAAATTTTCCATTCGAATTTAAAAGCATTGCCTAGCAATGAAAGTAAAGTCATAATTGTTAAAAGACTTTAGAATTTTATTTATTCGTTTTCCAAAGTTTCATTCCTAGATCTATTGGATGATACTAAAAGTAATTAATTCATTTAAATTTGTCAAACTATATCAATGATATATTAGTATCTATAAACTGTAAAGTTATATTAGTTTCTTGAAAAATTACAGACTTGTGAATATGAAAAATTGAATATAATTGAAAAATTAATTTGAATAAACTACTTACATCTACCAATTTTCACTACACATTTTATCAAAGATGAAAATGGATAAATTGCTCATTGATTAAGTTACAGGATGACTTGTAAACATTTTTAAGTACAATTATTTCCAATAGCATGGCGTCAAATCTAAAAATGCCTGATAGATTTTAGAGGCATATTACATAAAAAAATCTTGTGGAATGAAGTAAATCACTGATTACAGCATTTGTATGACCTTAGGGGCATATCACTATGAAGTTAAAGGCTTTAAGTATTCTCTCAAAAATATGATACTAGGGCAGTCATTCAAAACATAAATAATAATCCCTAAACTTTTTTTCCCGAATGGGGCCGCGTTACAAACAGGAGAAAAATGTCAGTAGTGTCCATGTGTTGTAAAAACAATTTTTCCTTACCTTAGAAGCTCGCATCGCAGTCCCAGTCAGCCAAAAGCTGCTGATAGCGTTTAGTGCATCCATTTATACTTTTACAATTTTCGCTTTTTTCGCTGGTTCTGCTGGAAGGCAGAAACATTTCTAAAAGCAACATCGATGTGTTTAACAACCGTCACAATCTTCTTATCATAAAATGTTACAAAAACACAAAGGCGAGGGTTAGTTGCTAGTAATGTAGATGTGGGTGCTCCAAAATAAAAATATTCATAGATCAAGATGTATAAAGAAGCCGTTGTTGCTAAAAAACACTTATAATACAAGGGAATAGGATGAAAGAAAAATTAAAATAAAGTGGGGTATGTTATAATAAAATTACTACAGTACTTTACGCAGGTTAGTATCTATACAGTAAAAAAAATTAGCAAAATGTTGCAATCTTCAATTACCTATGCGCCTTTTTGTTAGTTTCCATCTGAACAGAGTAGTTTTAGTATAGAATTATTCCGCGTTAGCGAATAGCAACAGAAGAGTATTTGCTACGGATGTGGTTAAATTGACCGCCTCATAGAATTATACAATTTCGAAATACCGCCGAAATATTTTCTGTGTTTCACCCGAAAGCGAATTAATTTGCTGGTTAGTCTTAAAATTGAGCTTAAAAAACTGTCCAAGTAATTTGTGCCTATGAGTTGCACTTTTGGTTGGGATTTCCAGTGGTCGTCCTCCGACTGAATGAGACGTTTGTTTTCTTTTTTCAAAACTATTTTATTCTCATAAAAAATTTTTACAATTTCTTTCTCCAGTATTTCTGCTGTTGTGTTTTTATATTTTTTTTTTTTGTTACATTATATTTGTTTAGTTCTCGACCGAAGAACATTATACGCGACGCTTAAACACCATGTTACGTTTCACGAATCTCGAAGTCCAACAACAAATTTTAGCTATCGCAAGTGGATATATTAAGGAGTCCCATATTCTGTTCATTTTTAAGTATTTTATCCAAACGAGAATATCCTTTTTTGTTTCCTAAAATTCTTAATTGTCTTAGCTGTGAAATTACGTTATTTTCCTGACCGATTTATTCACTCTTCTTTACTTCCATTGGCATACTATTTTTGTTTTCTGCATCATGTTACCCTTTGCGTTTCTTCGTTTATTACTCTTTGGTTCGCTATCTTTTCTGTATAGTTATTAATTATAAATTATGATTATTACTCTTTTACATTTACTCTTATCTCCCGTCCGTATGTACACGTTACTTTACCGAAAAATTTCCTTAATACTTTTTAAGTAATTATATCGTATTTATGTTACTTTTATATTTTACTATTTTTTTGTTGATTTTAATTTTTTTATTTTTTTTATTTTCTTCTCCACTAATTATCTGCCTTAAGTTTAACTTTTATAATTATTTTACGTCTTCTTTATATTTCTTTCTGGTACAAAAATTCCGTAAATATATGCTTTGCTTGCTTTGTATATTTAATATTTTACTTCTTATATATATTTACCTTTTATTATTGTTATTTGTGTTATAAATACTTTTACTTTTGTTTAATATGTTTATTATACTTTTCGATCTTTCTCTTTGCTCGTGTCTCAGTGCTTTATAAATTTTGAAACACAACTCCTATGAACGAAACAGCAACTTGCTCCTGTGAAGGGTGCTTTTATAAATTTATAATACGAAGTAATTAATTAAAATGAATGTAGACATTAAAGTTATAAACTGTTGATTTATTACGTTTTCAAATATAAAAAGAAAAAACAACAAACAGTGAAATATAACATATAAAACTAAAAAATATCTGTGTTGACGAAAAATAATCACAAATAAGCTTTACATTGCTTTCAAATGTAAAATTAATATCAACAAAATTGCATTTAAAAGTTCAGTGAAATTCGGACTTTATTTTTATTTTTTAATGTTTATGTTTTATTAAAAAGTAAATGATGTCACTTTATTTCAAAAATACTTCATACATTATTTATTGACACAAGCGCTTGATCATTTTTGTAGCATTTTTTCCGTAAATTTCGAATTCCGAAACAAAAAGCTAAATCAACTCAAAATAAATGAACTAAAAAATGCTGACCATATTTGAAATTTTAAAATAATAACAAAAATTCTATTAATGAAAAATTGTTTTGGCTTTTTGTCATTTACATATCTATATACACCATTGAATACTAATAACATACAAATTATTTATTCTTCTTATTTTTTTAACGGCTAAAAACTTGCATTTTTTATATTAAAAAATCGCCGAAACTGATAAAGCTGTATAATATAACTTTATTAATAAATGTTTCCCAAACACCTCTTTCCATATGATCTAAATTAGAATATATCACTCACATTATTTTTTCTAAAAAAAAAAAAAAAAAAAATTTGAATCTATTTGCAGAATCAGTTTTCTGGCGACTAGAATACCACGAAGGTGAAGTGTCAACAGGAGTTTAATAAATTACTTTTTTTTCATAAAATTTTTAAAGTTATAATTAATTTTTTGGAGCTCTCGATGAATTTTTGAACTGAAATAAAATAGTCATTGACATAGGAGACATTGATTCTATCAATTAAAAAAATTTTGTTCTGAGAATATTCCTTCCATCTTTTATGTATTCTTTTTTTTTATAAACAGACCTTATAGACTCTAACTTAGTGTTTTCACGAAATTCAACACTTTCTAATTAATAACAGCTATTGTTGTAATTGTCAATGATTTTTTAAAACTTCTTCAAAAGTGCTGAGATTTCTATTCAGTTTGAGCTCTTTTGGACAACAGTTGGAAAATAAAAGCATACTACGATTCAAACAACTTTTGCCGTCTTTTTAAACCACGCTATCTATAATTTTAGATATTTTTGGAATAAATAAGAAAGATATTTTTGGAATAAATAAGAAACTATTTTTCTAAATGAATTGATATACATATCGCACACCTAGATCTAAAGAGGTATTAACTCAAAAAAGCACTTTTTTCATAAAACACGAAAAACTGTTTTCTGTGTCCCTGTGCACTCGTTCAACAAAAGGGACTCTAGGCGCCATCTAGCGTTGAGTTTTGCATTTATTTTTAAATCTGTTTTATTCGTCAGATAGGTATCCGTATAGGAAATTAAATGAGGGCTGACAAAAGCGGGTGCTCTCTTGAGGGCACCTGCTGGCTGGTTTCAATAAGGGGGTGCCGACAAAGGCAGGGGTGTCTTAGAGGCCCCTGCTGGCTGTGCGAATGAGATGGATGTGTCCATCTAGCAGAGCGTGCCTGCGTATGCGGGCGAGGTTATAGGGCTCCACCCCGAAGTAATGTCTTCTACGATGGTCCCGGGGTGGGGTTCCTGGAGGGGGAGCGGGGTTTTAGCCCGTAGGCCTGGCCTCGGCCAGGGAGTCCGGCACAGGGGTGGCCTCGGCCTCCCTAGTGCGTAACGGCATTTCCCCGCTTCCCTACAAAAAAAAAACAAAAAACAAAAAAACAAAAAAAAAAAAAACTCATAGCATAACTCAATCACACAGATTTTTGACTTAACTCTCTTTCGATCTAGGTGTGCGATATGTATATGTAATGAAACAAACTCTACCAAATACAATTTGGGTTTGCAAAAATTCCTTTAATTCTTTTGAACATTGAGAATGAAGAAAATAAAATAACTTTCATTTTAGTAAAAGAAAAAAATACAATCTACATCTGTTTTAAAAAGAAGAAATAATAATCAAATACAACAAAAAGTGGACCCACCTGATAAAATAAAAATTAAATCTCAAAGAATCTACTTTATATAAACATAAATACTTATTTATAATTAAATTGATTTCCTAGATGTATTCTTCTATACTTTGTCATAGTGCTGAACACTGAACGTAAATAAGGGAATAGCCCTCTTTACTTTATACATATTCTTTAAAACTGGGTAAACAGAGCTTCAGTTAGTTAATTTTAGAAAAGCTATTTATGGATGCAATGCTGAAAATTTGCAATATTAGGATAATTAGGCTGGATGATAAAAGGACAGAGGTATAGAGCTATACTGGACCAAATACTTTGATTTTCATTTTTGTTCTATTTTTAGATAAGTTTTTGTATTGCATCGAAAATGTCTTTCTTGAATTTTGAAGAAATATTAAAAATAAATTAATAATAATAATTTATTTTTACGAAGTATAGCTAAGTCGGCTACAGGTAGTTTTTTTTTACATAAATACATATGTACATTATCTTGAATATTGCTTCATCCAATTGCAAATTTAAAATCTCGGTGTTATAGTATTTATAATATTCGAAATCAGCGATCCAAAATACCAGTTTATATAAATTTTTACCCGTGCCACATAAACCAGCCAGCCAATCTTTTATAGTATGATAAGGAACAGATAGGAAAACATTGTGAAATTAATTAATTATGACTTGGTATGATGCCTAAAATGCATAAAAAAGATGAAAAAAGAGAATGAAAACAAATAACAATAAGTTGTGAGGATCGACCGATTTAAACGAAAGAACGTCTAGAAAGACATTAATAAATGTAATAATAGTATCTGAGGATAACAACAAAAACTCAATAACGTTCGCAATTTCCAGTCAGAGCAAGTTGCCTGAATTGTTCAGTCGAATGTCGAAATATTATTTTTCGTAAATTGTTTTCTTTGCTTTGTTAAAGTACCGTTGCTCGTATAATAACATTTTTTTTTTATTTCATTACCTTAATCACTCTGATTTACTTTTAGTCATTTTTACAAACTTAAGCCTAATTAGTTGGAGCCATTGTGTTTTTTAGTGATGATGAACGTTATAAGGTTATACCAGTGGTGGAGCAGTAGTGTTAGTGCTAGCTACTGCTGTGGCCGCTGTTGATGATGATGTAGAAGATGATGATGATGTGTTACTACTATGATCCCGAGGCACTACCAGTCATCGGCGGTCGTCTTTTCGATTGTCGCCAGTTTTTCGTTTGATCAAAATGTAAACACAGTTGCGGACGGCGAACACACGTTTTATATCGTTTCATTAGAAAGTTTAATTGCGAGTGTTAGAGAATAACAGAGTGATTGATTATCCCAATGCAAGCGTAAGGAGCAAGATTGTCGGAGGGTTTGCGGAAAGGGGAGAGGGAGGAAAAAGTATACCTTTTGTTAGTATTAGAGTTTTATTTTGTTTACAATGTTTTTATTTTTCAATATAAATAGATAAAAAATTAAGCTAAATTATGAATAAATGAACAGTGAATGACACATGATACAGAGTTTTAACAAAATTTAATTTTGGCAAAAAGGCAAAAGCATAAAGCAGATTCGGTATCTCAATTTTGAAATGAAAAATTTTACGAATTTTTTTACTTTTGGGGAAACCTTTTGAATGCGTTCTTCTACTTAGTCAGTCTTTAATTTCTTTATAGTCTACAAATCTTAGCAAAAGTTAGTAGTTCTGAACCATTCCGATTAACTACCAATTGTATATTGGACTTGCGTTTTTCTCACATTTAACGTGAGGCACACATTAGCATGATAGGCATAAACTAACACGCTTCTCTCTTCATGATAGGAAAACATCTTCCGCTCACTCTTTCCTTTCGGGTCGAAATATGCTTGTAAGCATCCAAGAATTTTTTCTACTATTCTGTCTATACCATAAATTATACATATGTATGTTACAACTTAAAACAAAACCACACGTACATATTTAAACTACATATTTCATATTATAACAACGCGATATGTTTCGGTAATATAAAAAAACAAAAAAAAACTATAGTACATTAACATCCTGCTTCCTCCTACAGCAAAAATTGTACTTTCTATTAGTTGTGAAATGCGAGTTTCTGTTTATATTGAAAAAGCTTTACAGAGAAATATATGCACACATATTTAGTAATTATTTCAATTTATAGCAATGATTACAATACATAAAATAACTTTTTTGATTACAAGTTAATATGTCCTTTTAAACGATTTTTTTAAAATTTGTAATTCCGAATGAGTCCAGGTCAATCGCATAGAATTATTTTGCTGCAAAGCATTCATTACATTAGGATCCACTATACTGAATTTTTGAAGTAACCGACATAAAAATACAGTAATTTTAGGTTTTGAAATCCTGATACTGAGAAATTGTGCAGATAAGGAGATTACATTTTTCGCTGCATTTTTGGAGCAGAATTGCAAGTATAATTACTATTCCTCGAAATTTAAAATTTCAATTCTATTACATTTTTAAATTATTTGATGAAGTAGGAAATGATAATTTCAATTTTCCATATACTCTACAATTATTGGCAATTGAATTGGTAAATAATTGAAAATAAAAATGAATTTAAATTCCTCTTCCAGACTTAATATTTTCTGAAATGTCCAGAAATACAACTTTTGGATTGATGTTGTAATTTTTGTCACCTAAATCGAATTTGTGAAATTATTCTCTTATTTAAAGTAATTTCACTAGAGGACAATAAAAATGAATAAAACAAATAAAAGAGTATTTATAATGGAAAGCCAAAGCGACAAAGATTGATTTTTTGTCTCCTTAAAAGTCGGCACTTTCAGACGTAGCTAATATTGTTCTTGATTAAAGCCTTTGGAAAATTGTAAATTCTATTTATTTGGATAAAAATTCAACAAAAAACTACAATTTTACATATTGTTTTTTGGCCAATTTATTCTATACCATAATGATTTAAAGAGATTATTTAGAGATTTATTAAAGGCTACTGAATAGTTGTTGTTAATACCCATTTATAATAAGCATTATAGCGGTTACAAATTATGGATTAAAGGTGCTTATATTTCTCCATTTGGCTTCATTCTTGGAACACATATTGGTACATAAAAATATCTATTGATAAAGAAAGAAAAACCAGCTAACAAATTTATCTCCTAAATGTTAAGCGTTTCTACAATAGGGCATTGTTTTTGCTCTAAACTACTTATAATGGATGGATTTGTCCACATTCAACTGCATTAAAAATCTAAAAAAATTATTTTACAAATACTAGCTAGTAGAGACTCTATCTTAATGATTACCCTCAAACCCGAAGTCGCATTCAAATAGATTTCCTTAACTTCGTATCAATTTAAAATGGGTGAAAACTTATAAGAAAAAAAGAAAAAAGAAACAATTAACTAAAACTGATGGAAAGGTAAATAATTAATAAACTTACCGTGACTCTGTTGATCTGGATGCTGCTGCTGACTAAGGACTGAAGACGTTGAACTAACTGACGGTGATGAGATTGCTATACTAGCGGTATTTGTGCCTTCATCGGTTGTCCTCTTAAAGAAGTTATGTTGCAAGGCATAGTACGGTGTCACTCTTGTTTTCGGATCGAAATCCAACATCCGCAAAATTAAGTCTTTAAATTTAAGATAGTCTGAAACAGAGTGGCCTGGCTCATCAAGACGCCGACCACCTGGCCCGCCAGTCTCCACACCGAGAATGTCATGTAACTTTCTTGAACCAGGCGGTTTATACTTTCTACCATTTTGGCTCTTCTTTAGCACATAACTACCGTCTGAGACCAATTTATCGAAGAATTTCCTCGTTTTGTGCGCTTGGTCTAATAAGTATTTAGGTGGCATCCCCAGGACTTCGACAATTTTGTTCATCTGATCAACTTCGTTGCAGCCGGAGAACAGTGGCTCGCCAGTATGCATTTCGACTAGAATGCAGCCCAATGACCACATGTCTATCGCCAAATCATACGGAATTCCCAGCAAAACCTCAGGTGATCGGTAAAACCGTGATTGGATGTATTGGTATATCTAAAACAAGCAACAAAATTCATTTATGATAATTGTCCTTAAATCACATTAACCAGATACTTGGTACCTACCCGTTGTCCCAATTGACACGAACTACCAAAGTCGACGATTTTTATAGCCGATCGCTTTGGGTTGCACAGCAGTATATTCTCGGGCTTAAGATCACAGTGTATTATATTCAGTTCGGGTGTACTCAAAAAGAGCAGAGCAGTGCATAGCTGTTGGGCGAATTTTCGCGTTAAATTTAGGGAAACGCCTCGAAAATTTGTATTCCTCAGAAGATCATATAAATTGTAGGAGAGCAATTCAAACACGAGACATAAGTGATTTCGCCACATAAAGTGCCGTTTTAGTTTAACTGCAATGGAAAACATATATTAATTATTTATTATTTAATATTATCTTTATAGTCAAATAACAAACAAAAATGAGTTTTTTTTATAAATTCAAGTTAAACCCTGTAATCAATTTAAAAAGAAAATTGCAAATAGTGATCCAAAAATTTGTCTAGTTTATATCATATGGAGGTATATTTCCATGCTTTTGAAACAATGAAACGGTTAGTAAATTATTAAGTAATCGTTTAATAAACCTAAACTGGAAAATTACGACAGTTTTGTCGGTTTGCAAGATTTGCTTTTAACTTTACAACTATTGAATTTAAAAAGTGGGCTGAGCCTTTTTTCTAAAATCTGCTGCAGTATTCTTATGGGTATTGATTCAATACTCATAAGAGTCATAAGAGTAAAAGGACTGCGTGAAAGATGTGTACCTAATCGTTAGTACTTAACGGCTGTCTATTAATTCGATTTAGTTAGATCATGGTCTGAATCTAGCAAGACGATCATCAAAATGTCATATATGTAAATACTATTCCAATTGGACCATCATAGGTTTAGGAAATTAGGTTACGTTTAGAACGACAATTTTTTAGTGTTAACATCGTTGGCCATCTATTTTTGGAACTACAGTTACTTATATCTAATAAAATAGAAACATCTGGCGGAAGAAACTATGGATATTTTCTTCCATTTTTAATATTAGTTAAAATTCTTATCATTGACATTTTCTTTAGTTGATGTTATTGTAAAGGTTTAGCTTTTTTCCTCTTCAAGATATGAAAATTAATTCCGTTTAATTCCTGAACTTTTTAACATTTGAATAAAAAATAAAACAAATCGTAAATTTTCCTGATAACTTCGAACTTCTTCTGTACCTATGACAATATTCTCACAATTATTCATTGCATAAACAGCAATTTACTCATGTAATTAGAGTAATTCAGTAATGAAAGGTTTGTTCTTAAATCATTAGTTTTTAGTTTTTCTTACTGAAAAATAGAATAATTTTAATTTTACTTTACCTTCGCAAAGGGGAAATAAGAGATAGGAAAAGATCTATAAACGTAACTAATTAAAAGCAAAATTTCAAAACTGGTAAATTAGGCTTTCTTTAGAATACCTAAACTCACTTCTGATAAAAGCCGGTGACTGAAATAGCGTGATCTTTGAGAATTAATAATCATAATATGCTCAATACTAACCATTCATGTTCTCATGGCAATATATTTTTATATATTTTCAGCGTAAATATGTATATATGTATATATTTATATATATCTCGGGGAACACTTTTACCTAATTTAGTGCGTTAAGCTTCGAATTAAAAACACGAGTCAAAATCTGTATATACATAGCATGTAATTCCTCTAATTCAACATTACTTTACTCATCGAAAGTATATTCAACGATTATTCGAAGTTACATTTTCCCTCCAGTCTATTAGAATATTAAGGTAATAATTATTTGCAATTTAAAGTAGGTTCTACTTTAATTTAGACTAATAAGTGGTAATATTATAGCTTATGGCTCGTTTAAATTGGGTAATAAAAATTTTTTACTTCCTCCAGTCCTGCATGAAACTTCGTGAAACAAAATTTTGTAAAAATCGACCACCACTGGTCAATGGCTCATTTAAATTTCTGGAGCCCTCATCCGTTCTACTTCGACACGCGATTCCTTCCAACTAGGTATTTGCAGAGCATATACTTATAATTAAAAGTATCGTTCCGAATCGATACTCACCTATATAATATTTGTTTTCCGCATCAGCTCGGTTCATCATCTCAAGCAGTTTAACTTCTATTTGTGCCTGATTTAGGAACGGTTTCTTATTTTTAATAATTTTTATCGCAACATGGCATTGCTCCTCATGGTCGTATGCCTTAACCACTTGTCCAAAGCTACCCTTACCTGGAAAAAATAAAAATACGTAAAAAAAAAAACACATGAGACGGGGCAGGAAGGAAACACGAAATTACTGACGAAATGATTCAATGAATATCAAATGACGGCGCCACTTGCTACTTGTCGGTATTTTTTTTTTTTTGTTTTGCCAGCATACGTGCGATGGCCCATATATTCGCCAGAAGCAAAATAGGCCGTTTCGGACGTATGGAGGGTCAAGTCACGATGGATTATTCATGCAAGACTCCCACGGCACCGAGTTTAGGGCGCAAGTAGGCCGCCCGGGGAAGGGGGCAACTGGGGGGCTATTAATACTTTACCAATTAACGAATCGATTTCGTAGCGATCCAAGAACTTTTCACCAGTTTTAATGATATAGTCATGGTTGTCGTCGTCGTAACCATCGTTGTAGAGTTTACGCTCTTTTTTATTCGAGGAGTCATCGTCGCCCTGGGTCTGTTGGGCCCGCCGCTTCTTCTTCGCGTAGTAGACCTGCAAGGGAAGAGATAATTATAAATCGATGGATTAATTGATTTTTGTTGGGAGTTAGCGCCCAACTGTGCCCTGTGCAGTTCGAATGCAGTTGCCCAATAATTTTCATTTCTTTCCGATGGAGCCCCTTGCGGATCACCACCACCGACCCACCGCCTAATGGGGCGCGGGTGCAACATCCTTCCTGATCTACCCCATTTATGTGCCCGTTTTTACTTCAGTTGAGCCCGTGTCAAGACTTCCCTGACAGTAAGAGTTGAGGTAGCAGCACAAGCGTCTGGATGCTGCACCCTGGATCCATGTTCCCGCCGTTACTTTGGGTGGGGATAAGAATGACGACGAGATAAAATTGGCGCACCAGAAAACAAGAAAAGACTACGAGGACGAGGACGACGCCGAGACGACCGACCAAGGAAAAGAGTTTTGTCGGAGGCTTTTCATTGCTTCCTGAAAAACTTTCTGAGATTGTTGATTTCTAGCTCAAGGGCTTTTTTCTGTTCACGTCTCCCGAGTCCCGTCGCTGCTACTGTTGGTGCTGGAGCAGCTTTCCTTTTCGAGCCCTTCACAAGCATTTTCCCTTCTTATTTCATCCTCCATTTTTTCCCGAGGAATAATTGGTTCGCGTGTCAAGAGAACGACAACAACGCAGAAATATTTTCTTTTCATCCGTTTCTGTTCCATCTGCTTCTTTTTTAAATTTTTTTTTTTTTTTTTGTGCAGTTGCAATATAATAAAATCCAGTTCAGATCGAGGGGAAAATTGTTAATAATTTTCAATTTGTATTGAACTTCGAGTGCTGATTAATGCAAAGGGAAATGTAACGAGTTAAAAATTCCATTGCCAACAGTATGAGAATGTTGCGAACTTTGATGGCAGACAATTCCATTTTTGAGTTGTTCACCGCTGTGGTAAGACTTTAACTTTCGCAACTTATGATTAGAACTCAATCTTTTTAAAATGAATGTGAAGGCAAGGGCGTGCCCTATTCGTTAGGAAAATCATACACAAGAAGGCCCTAAAAGAAACGTTGCACAATATCAAAAGTTCAGTCACACTTAAGTTCCCCTGACAAGAATGAACTTGAAGTGTTTCATGCAAGCAAAATGAATTACCATAGCAGTAGGTACCATTACAGGGGAAAGTAATTAAAAAATTAGGTAAATTACTCGCTCAATTCATAAGATTTATAAAGATCAACATAATTATAGGGGAGACCAGGGATAAGCTCACCCTTCATAACTGAGCCCAAATGTATATTATTTTTGTGATATCTTGTATCTAATATTTTTCTTCTACAGAAAACCAGATCAAGCTATTTTTTTTCGCAATGATGTAATAAATTTTGTAGCGATAACTGAAGAAATAATAAAATGATTTTTTTACTTCCTTTTTATAATTTAAAATCAACAAATTTTTGTGTCATGACTAATTATGTAAAAAATACTAGTCAAAATGTAAAAGGGTTCTGTTTACCAGAATTTTTACTATTTACTGCTCACACAATTTATTATAATTTTCACTGTGTATCATTCAATAATATGATGGGAAATTCCAGATTGATATGATCAAGCAACAATTATACTGTCATTAGAAAATATCTTTAGTCGTTCATTTAGATCTGGAGGTGTAAGATGTGAATTGGACTTTTTCTTGTACATAGCGATAAAATGTGTTTCTTTTAAGGATTATGTTCTCAGTCCGGTCAATGTACTACATAATATGTAATTTCTTTTGTAAGAAATAAATGTATGTGATAATAAATATATAAACTTTCATTTTGACTGCTTTTGGTAGAAATAAATAGCTTCGTCTTACTCTTAACTGCCGGTAGTTCTGTTAGCAATTAGTTTTAGTGTATTTGAACTAGTTTAGTTAAAAATGGTTTGAAAATACAAAAATGCCACTGCGAGCTGCATCGCATAAATTTGATATGGTAATTTAACCGTAAGGTATAGAAATAAAATATGGTCCTTATAATATTTCATAAATGAAGCAGCATCATCTAACGAGGTACTATTTTCCGAATAAAGACATGTTATTACTAATTACCTAATGCGTCTGACTGTCATTACCGCTTTGCTGTAAAATTAATTTGTCGCGGTGTTCAGCATACCTACTCATAACATAAGAAATAAATTGAAATTATCATTTAAGGGTAAATTTTTGATAACATTTTGTTTTCAGCTTATAATATATGCTAAACCAATCCAAAAACATATTGATTTTTGTGTGTTGTAAGGGAATGTCCATGTCTTTGGTTTAGTATTAAAATTAAGATCCAATTAATTAATGAATCAGATTTAAAGAATAGTTTGTTTACGTTTTTAAATGTTTTGAGTGTGATACTGCCTCACATTCTCTTAGATTATCTGAATACTTGGCGGAAATGTCTGACTTTGCCCATCTCATAAAATATAGCAGTTAAGAAAACAAATTTCAAATTTCCATGCAAATATTTAATACATACATATATGGAATGTATCGTAAATGGTGGTAGAATTGAGGCAAAATAGTTTTTGTTAAATGTTTGATCTCCTTTTCTGGCAGCGCATCACGCAAAAGCCACCGGATGGAATTTGATAGATTGCAGTTAATATTCTTTTCTATCGATTACACAGGACAACAAATTTAATTTTTTTTTGTTGCAAAAGAAATGGCACATCATTTCTATAGGATTTTTTCCGTAGGTTACAAATTCGTAAATGAAAATGCTCAATCAGCTCCCGAAATCATAAAATTTTAAGATATACCCTGCTTGCTAAGTACTATGTAAGTTGAACCTGCTTAATGATGTTTAGTGAAGCCAGAGGAATTTTATCCGTTTAATCAACTTGAATTTATGCTTCGAAAGGAAATCCGAAATACTGAGACATAAAATGGAATTGACCACGTCTTTCTCAGCGGGCTTGTTGACTATAAATTACGGGTCAATGAACAACATCTAGCTGTTCTTCTTAAAATCTCAGAAAATAATAAAACTAGGGATACTAAAATTGTCTATTCTGACACTGCAAATGTTACTCACCCTCCGAATTGTGGTGGATTTGCGAAAGCAGAACAACGATTTTGTATTGACGAATGTTTATTGAGCTGAAGGAGTATATCGCACCAATGCAAATTTTTTCCCATCGTCATAAAATTCTGCGCATATAAAAAGCAAGGTCAAAATAATGGCTCCTCAGCCACACCCGTTTAGCAAGGAGGAGCATCATCAGTACCCAGAAGAGTTTTGAGGAAAGGCTCGCAATTTCTAGAATTTTATTTGCGGAAAATCCATTCGTTTGGGCCTCGTCATTTTACTGTAAACTCCATATAATAACTCTGCAGAAACATCCGCGCTTTAAAGTGTTATTCACGAAATTGTCGCACTTCGTCTAAAAGCACTCGAGAAGTTTCAAGTTTTTTTCAGTATTGTTCTACGAAAAAGTTCAAGTTTTTTGTTCCAGCAACAGTTTCCGCTGTGTTGTCCTTCATCCTGTACTCTTCGAGATGAACAGTCTGGTTCCTCGAAATCATAATTTTTGAACTTTTGGAAGCTGTGCTCCACTACTAATCGAAATTCAGTCGATAAATAAGAAAGTGGAGAGATGGACAAAAAAATTAGATCGCTTCCATGACTAAGACGACAAAGCACTATCAAAAGTCCTTTGTAGTCATTGCTGTGTATGTGTTTGTGTGGGGAGGATGCATCCACAATACCGTTGCGATGCAATTTAGAGGGTGTCACAGGGAGCTTTATAGTGCCCCAATATTCATCCCTTCGCCGGATGACTTTCAGTGACTAGAAAAAGGGTGGTCAGGGAACACGTCTTGCTGCATCCCGATACCTATACTATACCCGGCAAGTTGCATTATCGTGCATGTACCACTTGTTTTATTCCCCAGACCAGTTCTGCATCCTGGATGCTGGGGGATAGAGACCACACACAGGAGGAATGTGTGACAGTGGATGGAATTGGCTACAGCTCCGGGAGCGAGTTTGCCATTCTGTTCTGAGGCTGCAGTTGTACGAGACAACAGTGCCAGTGGAGTCACCTTCACTGTTTGGTGCCTCCAGCCTCAGCTGCAGCAAGAGCTTCATCGACCAGGACCAGAACCAGGACCAGGACCAGACCATCGGGCGTTTGGTGTGAGAGCAGATTCGCTCGAAGATGTCTACTCCTGGTGCGCCGTACCGTGTCGTACAGTGCTGCACTGTACGGCGGCGGCCGCAGAGTTAGCAACAGAAGACTAGACGTGGAATTACCGATATCGTCCCTGGTCCTGGGTTCTGGATGCTGCATACCTTCCCTGCACACTAGAGCAACTCTTCGTGTTTTTGTATGTACCCAAGCCGATCTGTTCATGTGTTCAAATTTATGTCCGGATCCGACAACTATACCACGCTTATACCATATACCGCCAACCCCACTGCTTGGCGCTGGCTGCCCTTTTCCCAGCCCTTTTACCCCACTCAGACCGATTACGTGGAGATAGAGACCCCTCCCCTTTCTCCTTCTCTCCCGGATCTATGGGGGTTGTTTGTGTACTCGAAATGCAATTTTCAGATGTTTTTGTTTTTTTGACAGCTCCTCTGTATCTATAGAGAAAAGTTAATATCAGTCCAAAGGAAAAACTTAGTAGTGAGCGGCGGCGGTGGGCTTTGATATATCACCACCACCGGGCAAAGAGTCACCCTGTGCTTTGTATGTATGCCTGTGAGGAGCTGCCCCTTTCCGTTGATAACAAGAAGGGGGTACCGAAGTTTAAGACTTTTGGCGACTAATGCAGCTTTGATGCCGTCTGTTACTGTGACAAGTTCTTGAAGTAAATGGGTTATCATCCCGCACTAACAATGGATGTTGTCTCCCGGATTGTCCTTTTGTTTTTTGTTATCTGCGATATTTTTACGGTTTGATTAAAATCGAGAATTTTTACGACTTTTCAAAACATCTTTAAAAGGACACATTTAATTTATCCAATTTGCCGTGAAGAAGGTGCTATTTTTTGCAGGGTGCAAGATTGTGGCAGAAAAAGTTGGAACATACACAAATTGGAGACTACCCTTGCTCAAGAGGGATTTCTTACTTCTGAATTGAAAGAGCTGGTGCCTTTAGACTAAACCTTTCTCTTGTTTCTGGGTCTTTTGACATTACCGATAAAGCACTACTAGTAGGTGGGAGTTTTGAGTAAAATCACCCACGCAAACTTTGATGTTTGAAGGAGCTACGTCATGAATTTAGATATTATGTGACAAGATTAAAGAGAGCTTCATAAAGATTTATGGCATTTTATAATTTTACGAAAAACAACACTGTTTGGTATTGTCAAAAAAATGTTTTTGAATAAGATTGCAATTAATTATCTATCTCATAGAAGTATACAAGTCGACATACAGACAGGGTTATCCTCCATGACAGCTAGATGGTTGTAAAATTTCAAGAAAGAGCTAGAAAACCACAAGTGCTTATTTTCATAGAAATCCGAGTTTGTTTACATACACCCCTGCAAGAATTTTATTTTATTTTCTATATTTTATGTTCCTTGATTTACACAGATTGTAAGGTAGCAGTTAAAGAGCTAGAAGACAATTTTGCATTAGCATAAATTAAGACCTTAATAGATTCAAAAATGTTGCTTTCCTAAGGCGTAATTTGGAGCATGGATTAAACAATATGAAATACAACTTCTAATTTGTCATACAGTTAAGTTATTGTTGAACTTTAAAAGACTCGATAGATTTAGAATATGTTATACATATACATATGTATAAAATCGAAAGTTTGTTTGTTGTTCAATTAACCCTAAACGCTTCATTCAATATTTTTAATTTTTTGGCTGAAGACACTGCATATTCCAACTTAAGGTATAGACTACTTCTTATTCACATAAGATATATGTAGTTTCAAAATAGCAAACCTAAAATGACAATCAACAATTTTCAATTTCAACGGATTGCAATGTAAATTAATATCTGGATTAGTATTTGCTGATTGCAAAGGATATTTTACGGAATCTGTTTACGAATTTACAATCAAAAATTGAAAATTCAAATTAGCGAATCCAATATGAGGACCTAAATTTCTTGATTTCTAATATAAAGAATTTCTATGAAAATTACATAAGGGTTCGGGTTAGTTTGATAAAACATTTTTTATAAATGAAAGATGGCAATTCAATATGATGACCAAAGTTTTCGCGATTATATCATGAGAAAATTTATTAAAATAGGATTGTTGATTTAATATCCAATAAATTAATATTGCGGTCTTAGATCTGTAGCAAATTATTAGTCTACCTTAATAATTATTTTATAATAATTTCTATCACGAATAGATATAAAAATTATTCAGAATGCAATATGGCTTTTAGAGTATGACTTTATATCATATCCACGGATTTTAGTATAGAATGGTGCACCTAGTAAGTACCAAACTGGAGCATTATAGAGGTCTTTTATTAAATATTACTTATGATAAACCGCGTAACATCGGGTAACTACAGCTAGTATGTAGAATATAAAGAAAATAATACAGATAAAAGGAGAATGGTTGACGTTAAAGATTTAATTACGAAATCATCGCTGAACAACTACTACCTTAAACTAGTTGTACTAAATTTCGGCGGTTTAGTTTAATCGATACCGTCCAGGAGTTATGGCATTTATAAAACTTCAGGAATTTATTTAAACCTTAAATTTAAATTTCATATGCGCAGTTTAGATCGTTATTTTTTCATGTTAATAATGAATAATATCAACAGAGAATTAAAGTCTGCAAAATCTATTATATTCTGACTCAACCGCACCGCAGCATAGTCAATGCAATAAAATTATTGATTTTATTGGGCAAACATCCCCGAGGCTATCTGAGATTTAATTTAAAGAAGACGGTTCTTCCCTTAGTTGAAGTGCAATTTAAAGTAGAGAATGGCGCTGGGAGCTTAACCAGGGTTGCCACATCAGGTACGTCTGTCGGGGATTCGAAAGGCCCCTTTTAATTAAATACAAGACCAGAGTAATAAAACTGAGCGGAGATCTTTCAAGTTCCAACAAATAAAATCCCGCCTAGCCGTTGAGACTCCGGTCCAAAGTCAAAATAAGTGTGGGAAATGTAATTCGAGCAGACATGGACCACATGGCCCGGGACTACCCACAGGGTAATGCGGAGACCTGAGCGGAACTCCTTCACGCCTTTTCAACTGGCCCAGACCCGTCTAGTGCTGAGTTATAAAGTATCGGGTAGGAGTTAAGAGCATAAACAGCCATAACCCATAACCCGTGTCTCGTTTTAATCTTTTAGTTCCACAACTGGCTGCACATCAATGGAAAAATCATTGCGCAGGGTCATGGGCACTGTGCGGGAACAGAAAAGTGTTCCACCAACCTGAAATGGCACCAGCAGGAGCGGCGGCGGCGTCTACTGTATAGGGGCCCCACTGCGGAATGCGTTGCAACAGCGGATTTGGTGCAAGATGCAGCCCGAATGAGCTCCAGCTTTACGGGATTTAAGGGACACCAGAAATCTCCTGAAGACTTTAAGGCCCTGCAACTGGAAAAAAAAAATTGAATATCTTTCTTTTAACACGACGACGTTACACAAGCCGGGAACACGCATAGCGAAAGAAGTTGCTCCAGGGTGTGGGTTGGGGTTGTGAACCGCAATAATGAGAAAACCCCCAAATACTTTCCGCCATCGAAGCGGGGATTGGGGCGCAAGCGAACAGAACAGGAAAAGAAGTTCAAAATGCGAATTTCAGAGCAGGCAGACGGAGCAAGAACTAAAGAAGTTTTAGTATTTCTAAGACCAAGGAGGATTGGTGCCAGAAGTGGGGTTCCAACTAAATCTACCAGATTCTTATACTATAAAAGCAAAATGAAGCTCAAATCCAAGTGTCTCCAGCCTGCTTGGATGTAGCAAGCGAACGAGCGACAGAGAAAATCACAGACCTTTATAACCCCCAACGCCCCAAAAATTGTTGGGGCTGTGTGCCACCATGAAGACGGCCAAAGAAAGCACAGAGGAGGGAAAGCGAGTCAGCGGAGGAGGAGACTGAGAAAGATCGATATGAGCTGCGAGGTGACGGCAATGTACCCGTCAGAAGAAGCAGCTTTCCTGTGCTGTGCTAGGGCTAGGGGTTGTGCTAGGAATAGTGGCATCAGTTTCAGGGGTCGGGAGTTCCTGATTCCTGCCGATGGGGTGCGGGCAGGTCGGCAGGGTTTGGTGGCACTGAGCACACACAATTGTTGTTGTTGTTGCCCCATTGCTACACTCCTGGAGTTGAGTCCCGATGCTCCTGCTAACTGCTGTTGCTATAGACTATCTGATGGTGGCGCTGCCACTGCTCCTGCTGGAAACCTTGCTTATGGTAGAGGCTCACGGCTCCGTCCCGTTGGAACATCAAAGAGCATACAACCACCAGCCAGGGAATGTTTACAAACGGGATAAGTATTGTCTCGCCACACAGGCAAACACAGTACAAACACATATATATGCATATACCCGAAGCTTTTTCTTTTAGGGAGCTTCGGCGGTGCGCCGTGTGTTCAGACAAGAATTTTTGGTAATCAGGGGTGGCACAAGCGACTCCCTAAAAAGGACCCGACGTTTGGGTTCAGTAAACTCTTTATGCCTTCGCAGATGCGAAAGAAATCGCAACATCAAATTGCGCTCACCCAAATGGCGAGGGATCGGCAGCTATGCCTCTTCCTTCGTCTTCGTCTTCGTTCTGGCAGGGTTCTTTCTTCAAAGGAGGGGAAGGAGATAAGTCATTGCGTAGGACATTGAGCAGCAACCGAGGGTTAGTTCACAGCCGCTTCAAGCAGCCACTCCAAGATTATTATTGGGCGAGCTAAAATGTTTTTACGATGTGAACATTAATTTGTTCCTTGAGAGCTCTGCTCAAGCTCAGGTCACGGTGGCGCGGCGACGGAGTGGGCGCTAACGTTGGTGCTGAATGGGTGCCACAATCAAATCGGGAAAACTGGCTATGCATAGGTACCTCCTCGGGCAGAAAATCGAGAAGCAATTAGGTTGCTGCTAGAAGAATGGGTCAAAGAGCAGCACGCTCTAAATAATTTGCAGTTCCATTATGGCGGGGAGTTGGTTAAACTTCCCGGGACCTACTTTTTTTCAGACATACTTTATAAAGAAAAGCACCTTCAGATTAGGAACGCTTTGAAGACATCCCAGTCGTCTTAAGTTGAGACCTTTCAAGCCAAGTGAAATTCTCTCCCTTATTGTTCGATTACACAGACTGCGGGTCGTATAATGCCTCATTGAGACAGCTTGATGTAGCTAAATTATGCCCCCGTAGAGCAGGCGTTTTACGTTCCGCTAGATAAAAGTGGCGGGGTTTTGCTTTCATTTCGCACCTCCGAAGCATGCAAGCCATATTTAAAGTCCCGTCGCATTTTCTGTGCGGTACACAATAAGACGCACCTCTCTGAAAGCAAAATTTTACGCGAAACAGTGTTGCGTAAAGTTCATTCATAAATTCAAGTCATTTATTCAGAGCAACGTACCCTAGTATATAATTTCTTTTTCTTTTCACAAATAAATAAAGGAATTCTACATAAACATCTTTTTCACCATATTTTCATTTCATAGTAAATAAGAATCAAAAATGCCTTCTTGCATAATTTTATCACACGTCCATTTTCGGCTGATTCAAGTTGTTCTTTTATTCAAGTAGTCATATTATTATCGTTTTTTCAAAATCCATCCTTGCATTACATAATAAGCATTTGTTATAAAAATATGGCTGAGTAAATATTTTCATGTTTGTCATGGGAAATTATTTAAAAGCGATATAGCAAATTTTCTTAATATATTTCTGTACAAAGCAGTTAACTACGTGTTAAAACAAACAAAACTAGGGTGTAGTAAGTTGTTCCAAAATCGATGCAAGTTATTAAAAAATGGCTAAAACATATGGCTTGTTTTTTGATTATAGCGCTATTTATCTCAAAAAAGCTTCTTAGTGAATATTTTCGGTTCCTAGATTCGTAATTATTACTCTAAATAACATTAAAAGCAATTTTTGAAACTGAAACAACTTTTCATTATAAAAAGACAAGTAGGTTTTTTGGATATAGAGCGGGCATCGATGATATTGTTATCATTCGATATATGTAGGTATTGGTGAGCACATCCATTGTTATTATAAATTAAATTTTATTTAAGAAAATATAGTAATGGAGCCATTTGTTAGAACAATTTTTTCAAAAACACAAATTTCGAAAACGAATTATTGCTAAAATACTCAGTATTTCTGCAGAATATTATATTCTGTAAATAAATTACTCAAATACTTAATAAGCGAGCTTAACGCATAAGTAGCAATAATTTTGCTAATATTTCATGCTAAGATTCAGAGTGAGATCTCAATGGAGATAGCAAATAATCTGAATCTCCACGCTGTATTGGAAACGCGCCTTTACTCTCCAACGTGTAGCATTTTTGTAGACATTTCTCTTTGCATCTTTTACCTTTTTTTTCCGAAAACCGATTTGATATACGCTGCGAAAATACACGTGTGGCCCATTGTTCACTATAAATCTAACAAAACTGATCGATTAGACCGATCAGAAGAAAGTTGTAAAAGTCAAATGATTATTGTCAGATTTTATAGTTTTTGTTTTCATTTTTGGCGGCGATTTCTCTGCATTGCTGAAGCGCGTTTCAAGCCTAAGTGATAAATTTTACTACTCAACCTTATTTTCTAAACACAAAACTTTCTCAGAATTTTTAAGGTTTTTTTTTCATTTTTGGGCTATTGCAGAGATGGAGTAGTGGATTTTTCTTCTTAGTCTTTTGACTTTTGCTAGGTTTTTTTTGGAAGTTTTAGGGTTTGACTTTTATTTTGGCGCGATTTTCCCCTATTTTTAGGTCGAACTCGAAATTTTGAAGGTATACGAATTTTTTTAATGGCAGATTCGTGCTTAGCACACAATTTTACGTAACAATCATCGTTACATTTATGGATCAAAACCTTTTTTTTTTTTTGTGGAGCTATGTAATTAATAACCATAAACAAATGTTGCATTTTTTATACAACAAATGTCTTTTTTTTCACACCTAACTTTTCCTTTAACAAGAGAAGGTTTCGAGGTGTTTCGTCGATTTTGATTTGGTACCGAGGCAGAAATGCCAATACCCTAATCTAAAAGATATAACCTTTATATGCGCGTTAAAAAAAAATGGCGACATACATTACAAATTAATATAATACAAATTATTTTATTAGGTACTTTACACAGTCCGAAAATTCCTTAATCAGAGAATTAATTAGATAATAGGTTAATATAAACTTTAGTTAGAATATAATAGTTTTAACTTACTCTCACGGGGTTTTTTCGAATTATTTTATTTCCCAATATTAAATATGTATGTTTATATATTTATATATGTATATATGTATATGTATGTATGTAATTTTCTAATATTTACTTCTCTGATTAGGCCAAACTAAAAATATTATAGAAGGGTTATAAATGCTGGCACTAAATTAATACATTGTATTGTATATGTACATTCATACATATGTACATATATGTATATTAAGCTTAGGTACAATAAATAAGTTTAAAAAAATATATTACTTTTTAATGCTTTAGTTAATATAATTAAATATATAAATATATGTCGCTATTTTTTAACGTGAAGATAGGAACTAATATAATAACTCTCAGAATAGGTTATTGGTACCATCCACAAGATTTGTGCATCGGTCCCAAATCAAAATCGATGGAACACATCGAAACCTTCCTTTTCTGACAAAGGGAAGTGAATATTTAATGACACCGATAATTTTGCTGGTCGCTTCAAGCTCAAGCTCTTTACCTCTTTACGTTCTCCTTTCGCTCACTTGTGATAGTCTTCATTTGCAATATGGCAAATTATACCAGCCTTCATGGACCACGTTCCAAATGATGCACCGCATTATTCGAGTTGCAAGATACTAATAAATTTGAAAAATTGCAGGGGAGCTCGCACAGCTATTGACTGTTTGAATGTTTACTCTTGCGGTATCTTCTCCAAAAGCTGGGCCGGCTTATCTTCGCCCAACAACCGCCGCCATACAACTGGCATCCATCAAAACGTCCCAAACATCAGGAGGGTTTGAAGAGGAGCACCTACCACTGGATGGTGGTGGTAGGCTGGCCCTAGCCCGTCCCGTTCCCGGTGCTGCCGTGTGATTTGAATTCATAGCCATAAAGCACTCTCACTTTCCAAGTCGTGACATTTTCGGACGATAAGAACGGCTCCTCAAACCCACCGAAAAGGTACACCGCACCCGCCTGCCACTCGAGCCTAATTCTGACAAATTATATCCTCCTCCAGATGAATAGACCAGCCATCCACAAACACTAAATTAAGCAAGGGAAATTTCTTTGTCTTCACAATATATCAACTTAACTGCCTTCCATCATCCATGCGGGGCGGCGGTAGGGCCCTTGTGTGCTCACTTAATATCGAGGAAAGATACTACTCTAAATTTTCTTCGCTCGTCCAATGCCTCCGGAGTGCGGTGGGACACAGGCGGGCGCGCCTCGACTCGACTCATCCGCACAGCGCCCCCGATCCAATAGTCCCGATGAGGAATTCTAAACACGTAATTTTTTGACATTTATTACATTCCAGACTTTATCCCGGCATCCTCCAGTTAGAATTATAAAAACAAAAAAAAAAAAAAGAGGGGGAGTAGTCCATCCACCCTGTCCTGCGGAGTCCCGACACACTACTTAGAATGGAGAAGGAGAAGGTTCGACGGCAAGGAAAACCGAGGGGTCTCCAAATGACATCAGGACGTCGTCCAAGTTAAACAAGGTTGAAGCCATGTACACCACCACAGCGGTGACAAATAGATGGCGAAAAATAGTGTGAACAATCTGCACGGGGACGCCTCCGCCCATCCTACGTGGTATGGCAGGACGAAGTTGTCTACGTCTCCTGCTGGCGGGGGCGGTCGCCAACGTCAAGCTGCTTCGCACGCAAAAATTCATTTAACGCACTATGGCGTTGCTGGAGCCTTTACCGCAAGTGCGGACACCTCGAGCCCCCGGGGGTCTGGTGCGGGTAATATCTTAGTACCATCACGAAAGGTTCCCTCTCCCAGAAGGCGGGCCCCCGACTTTTCTGGCTGACTTCAAGTGCTATTCACCCGATCCAGTGCCTTTTACGTCAGGGAAGCGCGCCATCGTCCGCAAGACTTTTGTAATAATGGTCTCCCCTGACACCAAAGCATCCCTGTCACCTATATATCATTATTGTCATCTGAAATATCTCTGACTAATTCCTGCATCCCCTCCTCGGGTGGGACAACTAATTGCTTGGAAGACGGGCCACTGAGGGGATTACTTGCCTTGCACTCATTGCCCTTACTAGGGAGGAGAAACTAACCTCATTAGAAATTAACGAAATAACTAAGATAAATCAGTTATTTCGCAAAATCTTATAAAACATATTTTATGCTAGATGTAGCAAGCAATTAAATACAAGATTACATTACAATATTGTATTAATTGTAATAATGTTCAACTCCTACTGTAGGAATTTCAATTTCAAAATTTCTTTTACCCCGTCCACATCGAAATTTTCACAAACACCTGCCCTATTCAGTTCGAATTGAAAAGAGCTTACAAAAGCCCTTTTTGGACAAAAATTCCTTCATAAAGTTGTTAAAGTGTTCATAAATTAATTTCTGTAACCTTTGGCTTCAATTAATTTGTCCGCATATAACTTCAAAATAATTCGATTTGAACTTTCTATCGGATTATTTTAACCACTTAGGCAGCAATAGGGCAAATTGAAAAAGTGCGTAACAATCTTCGACTCAAGACAGTTTTCAATTCGGATCAAATTTCAATCCGAATTCAAAAGGTCATAAACGAGGTATACATATAACAAATTTTTAGTTTTAGTCGTCAATTTCAGGGTAAAAACACGTACATAAAGTACGTCGAACAGCCCATTACAGGGAACTTCGGTGCGTTCAATGGAAAAAAAAAACGAATTTGGTTACAACAAAGAGTTGTTTTTCTGTCTCTTCTGTTCGGTATAACGAGGTTTTATTGAATTAAAAAAAGAACTTATACTCGTTTTTTCATTCTGTTTCCGGTCTGGCGCAGTGTTGATCACCGAATTAATAGGTATTTTTATAGTTTAAAATTTGGAATTCCTACTTATCTAGCATACTAAGAATTTTTTTTAAACGAAAATTTTCGTCAGAAAAAAACATAACATAGGCTTTTAAGTATTTTGTAATTTCAAACTGCCTTTTATCTCTTGAACAAATATTATTAAAATATGTTTTATTTACTACATATAGAATTACTTCCTACCTGAACTTCGGAATGACCTACTCACAGCCAAACCGCTCAACTAAGCCACCCGAGTACCCACAAATATGTAAAAAGATAAATTCACATTAACACATTTGTCCAAATTATCTTTCAAAATGAAGTTCGGCGCATGGCAATTAAATTAAAATAAATAATTTTAACGGTTATTGGTACTGCGAGTTCTCACTATGCTAGTTTTGCTTATGGCAATTTAATTTAAAAGAAAAAAATTTGCTTTTAAAATTATTAATTTAAATCCCTGCGAAAGAAGATTTAAAATTTCGTCTTTTATACTTAATCTCCAAAGCAGAGACTAACCAACTACAATTTAACCAAAATCACCCCTCAAGTGAATGTTTCCACAAAGTTTCATGAAAATCTGTCAAAGACCTCAAACTTAAGCCATAATTTCCATAGATTTCAAATGCAAAATTCTAGTAGGGACGCAAGTAGTTAAGGACCAGTAGTTAGACGCAACAAAATTATTTGGAAGATTCACAAACACTTAAGAGAAAAGTATACTTGTCGATTCCAATCGAGCCAGAATCCTTGAAAGCACTATGAAGATTTGGTTAGAAACAAAACTACTAATCTCTCTACAAATTACGCAGCAATCGGTAAATAAACACAATTTCCAGCAGAAAAACGTACAGATATGGTTAGTGGGCAGCGAACAGATGAGGTCCTTGATGCTAAGAAACAAAAAGGCGAAAAATTACAAAAAAGGAAGGAAAATTATCGTGGGCCCAAGTATATATCTAGCTGGAAATTGCTAAGGAGGCAGCGTCTTATTAGATAGGAGGGTGTGATGTGAAGCAACTGGCGGTCTCCGCCGCCCATTATCACTATAAGAAATTTTTAGCTTGTTGCTATGAAACAGAAGAGAACCCGAAACACGGGAAGAATACAAATCAGCCCGAGAAAACGCACAATCAGAGGCGCCGGCGAAGCGCCAATAGATGACAACAGATGGGTTAGGGTAGGTAGACGAGCCTCCAACAAACACCGTTCGTAGACGTTGACCTGCTTGATTGCAATTCTTATTAGGGGTAGTCGGTTGAACCCGCCGGTGCTCCCTAGTTTGAACGACGCCTTAGCTGCGTCCTCCACCTAAAAATGAATTAGTACCACGAGAAATGGATACTACCTAAAAATGAATTAGCAAAACTGAGCGGATAGAAGCAATTTCAAGGAGGATTAAAATAGAGCAATTAGAATTGTCTATTCTATGGTTTGATACTTTCATTTTTGAGACATTACTAATTTTTCGGTTTTACTGTATTCTCTAATCAAACCGATTACTCATTACCTAAGAACTCTGAATTTCTTGAAAATGCTATATTTATACCGTAGCGATCATTGTGAACTTGCGATTCCGAAAAAATGACTATTGTAAAAAAATTGTATTTATAATGCCGCAGTAGAGGTAAAATATGTACATGCCTTTGGCACGATAACTGAAATACCTCGGGAATCACTAAACAGAATTCATTAAAATTTTAGTTCTGAACAGAAAAAAATTTTAAAATCTTCAGACAAAATGCTTGACAACAACGTTCAAATTTAAAATTATAGGGGTATTAACCCTTCAATTTATTTTTATTCAAATAGCAAATTTGTAGTATTTGCTTACAATGAAGAGTGCGAGTACCCACCCTATAGCAAAATATGAAGGGTGTAAAATTTTCATGATAAATGCAGTCAGTAGATTATTTGATAGATTTTGAGTAAATTGCAACAGAAAAACGCAGTAGCCTTCTGCCAAGATATTACGAGGGTGTAATATTCAAAAGTTACAGGCATCACCTATTGTTAATTTTTATATCCAATAAAGTATGTGTCACGTGTATTTTGTTTCCGCAGGTTGTATTTAAGTACAATGTAGTAAGAATTTGGTATGATACAAGACCAAATACACCGAAGATTGAATATCCCTCATATAAAATATAATTTATTACTAGATTTCGAGCTTAAGGACCAGCCAACAACTTCGGTGTTGAAATTCAGAAATAAATAATACTGTGTTTTGAGAATTTTCATAAATCATAAGCTGATATAACATTTGCATGTGCAAATTTATAATATACATATATCTTATATCGAATTTAGAAGTGTGAAATACCACTAAAGAAGGGCTGCAGCTTCTGAGTGTACACTTGCTTTAATATTCATGATCCGTCACAGGAAAGCTTATGAAGAAACCGTTCTCAAAGCAATTCTTAATAAATATTACAACTCGGGCTTACTACAAAATAAAAACAAACTATGTAAAAAACAAATTTAAAATTGAATATGTTGTGTTTAAGCAAGTTTGTGATGTTTCAGAAATGTTTTTTAGAATTATTAATATAACTTTTCTAAACTAACGAGGAAACGAATTTGTTTCCAAATTATATTTTCAGAGGATTATTTGAAATACAATTTAGAGTAAGTACATATAATGAGTAGCTTTAAAAATGAAACAGTGAAAAATGTTTATGAAATATTTCAAAAGTGTTTCTAAATTTTTGAAAAATTTCGTAAAAAGCGATTGCGAAATATAAACGAAATCTATGTCACTAAAATAATAAATTTGAAGATATGACCGAAAATTGTATTATCTTTTCTCATATGTAGGTAGGATTCATATAAAAATGAGACATTATTGTATTTCCCATTCGAACTGCATATGGCCTTGCAAGCTAAAGAATGAATATTATCTTAGAGTACATAATCACTTACCTCGTTTATATGTTTGTATGTTTTAATAAGATCTACGCTTAGTTTCCTTAGCGGCGCTGACGCTGGATCTCGAAAATGTGTGGGTATTCGTGCCTGCATCGCTCTGACTTCCGACGACGATGACGGACTCGACCGCTTCAATAAGTAATAAAATAAAGTCAAAAACATCCAAATAAATAAACACATCACTTACATGATGCATGACATCTCTGTGTGTGGCGGGAAGTTCCTCTTCAACAACGAAACGTCCATAGAGCGGGGCATGACGTTGGCGTCCTGATTCAGGCCCTGTTGGACCAGAAACGTATGCCGCCGACACTGCAAATATAAAAAATTGTCATGTTAATTAATTTGTTCTTCGATCGGAATGTGCTGGGCTGTAAATGAAGAAATAACTCAATCTTGATAAAAAGCCGCCGAACAAGCGGGGAGGAAACCACGGACAACACAACGCGCTAAATTGCCTCTGTCCGCCGCCTCAGCACGATTTGCGCGCTGCTGTGTGTCGCGGAAAAGAAATGGTCATTGGGTTAAGATTTCGGTTCGCGACTATGAGTCATTTGGCTACAACCATGACAACCATACCTGAAATATGTACAGTGAGGGCTGTCTGGGGAGGGAGGGACTAATTATAATCGTCTACCATGGCCTGGAGGGATGGAATTTTAATGTCGCAGGAGCTGCCTCCAGCCAATTCCAGAGCAACCAGCCTCGGGTGAGCTGGCATTCGATTTCGCTCGTTTGGTTGATTGACCACTCGAGATGAATTATTATCTGCAATCAGACCGATTTCTCGGAATTTCTGAGCAGAAATGACATCAAATTACTACTTCTGACGGCAGCGGGCTTCGGTGGAGTTGGAATGGAGATTGAGATCAAATTTGCTTTAATTTATGTTTACAGACGGAAGTCATTGTCTGCGAAGGAAATTCAAGCTCCTTACAGACGCTAATTACCCGCGGTGCAAGAATATATTATCGATTTTGGTGATATTCACGTACACATAAGCGTTTTTGGCTTTTTGCTCTATTTTGAAATGTACACACTTTGTGATTGCATCACTTAATCATAAGGAAACCTTTACCTCCTCAATCAAATGGTCTTATAGAAGCCATTTTAACATGTACATATAAACTCTTATATTTAATTATGTGCGATTAATTGGTGGAAGTTATTTAAAATTGAAATATTAGAGTATTTTCGACGTTGTGTGGAATTGTATAATCGAGAAAATGAAATATATTTATTTCAGTCCTATTAGTATTCTTGTGATTAGCTCAGAACACGTTACATGTTATGATGCAGACGCTTTTTACAAAAAATCTCTAGTTTAGATTAAAAAATTGGATTGTGCAAGAAGGCCATCACAGTGAGTTCTGTGAAATACTCAAAATAGAATCTTTGTTTTATATGAACTATGTAAATATGCATAATGAGATTTATGATATTTTATATTTATATTATGTATTAGTTAAGATTTATTCTGACTCATTATTATTTATTGATAACAAAATTAAAGTAGGTTAGGGCGGGGCTAGTTGAGCAATTGTTCACTTGATCGGTCATAGCTCCTCAACGAAAAGTCTAAATTGCTTGCTATGCATACTGACGGATAAGTAATCTATTCCTTTCTAGAAATGTCCAGAGTTTTATATAGGATCTTATACCCTAGGGGCTAGACAGAAGGGCACAATCAAATGAATGTTCTATTACCAAGAATGAAGTTTGAATGAACTTTTACAACTGCATTCTAGAAATCCTCAAAAAATCAGCTGATGTTTCATTGAAAATATTGATGTTAGGCAGCGGTTGAATTTATGAATTTCAAATCCGAGAGATTACTACGTTGAATTGTGCATCGATGCCGTTTTGATGCATTTTTGAATTTACCGATAGTTGTCAAAAATTCTCGACTGGAATGAAGATCACCGTGTATCATGCAGCATTTTAAAGAATCGATTGATATAAAATACTTAGTTTAAATGTATAAAGATTCGATTGTAGAGAGTGTTTCGATCGAAAAAACCAAGCCAAGCCGACTTCATTGAGGAAGAAACAAGAGCTGTTCGTTCCTTATGGATTTTATGCGACAATATATAAAATAATCATATATTCTAACCTCTTAAACAGGGAACTCTATAAATTGAACCGAAGCGTTTGCGTTTCATAGCTATTGATGAAGATGTTGGAATTCCTATTGCATTCACGGTATCATTCTGCAATCAATCAAAAACAAAATAGCTCCACATTCCACGTAAGTTGTCATCCCCGCCTGTCGGGGTGTAAAAATATCGAAAGGTATTGCTAGAAGGTATGGTTGTAATAAAATAATACTTATCATTTTAGACTTCAAATTTATTTGCAATTTTCCAAAGCGTGTGCTCTACGCGGCAGCGAAACCGAATAGAAAAAGAAAGTGGAAGAAGCATGGTTAGCATATCGTTTACTTGAATGCGAACAACGGGCAACACTAAAAGTTTTAGACTGTTGGGAAGATTGAGCTCACCGAATGCGATCCTAATCGATGACTCTGCGTCAGGTACGCTTGAGGTGTTCAAAAATGCTAATTCAGAGAAAACCGTCCAACGCCTCCACTTGGGACTTGGGACCTGGTAGGCCTCATATGTGAGCCAGAAAAGCTTCTACGCTCCTGAGATTTTATCTACGGGAAGGCAAGAATGGGTCAGATTAAGGCGGGGGCTCGCACAAGGGGGCTTCGAATCTCCGGCGTGGTAATGACCAAGCAGCACGACCAAAACACACCAACGATCAGCGACATCAGCAGTCAAAGTAGAAATTTCGGCGATGACGATGGTCATTGAACCTATTTCCGGATCTTTTAATTTCGTGGGCTTTGCCTTGTTATGAGGCCCGGCCACCCGACGCGAGCTCGAGCCGTGTGCTGCCGCCCCTCAGCTGCCGCTTTTGCAGTTGTTACATTTGAGGGCTCTTCACTTCATCCGCGTTTGGTCGGTCCTGGAGCTGGCCTGGCCTGGCCTTTCGTGGCGTGGCGAAGCCCGTTGTTGGGGCCCTTCTGCCGACGTGGCCCCTCTCGGACCGAGCCCTCCACCCTGTTCGACTCGAACCTTCCGACGGTCAACTGGGCTGCGTGCACGAAGTCAGGCGGCGGCGTTCAAGCGCCGAAGGTTACATAAGAACGAGCGTGGGCACGGGGGGCGCAGGGACACCGGGCCGTGCCATGTCAAGTACATTGGCCCTTCTCTCTTTAAAGCCGCTGACGTGTTTCTAATGCCGCTGCCCAACCGTAAAATGCCTCCGGTGTGATTTTACCCCGAAAAAATCGAGTCGAATTTTTTTTTTATTTTCAATTTTTTCCTTTTTATTTTTTTTACTGTCAGCCAGGGATGTACTCAAGCTGGCGCTGGTCCCACAGAGTAAGTAATGACTTCCCAGGAATTGGTCTCGACCCCGACATTCGTTTCAGCATCATTTCAGAAGTACTCGGCGGCCAGGCGGATCAGGTTTGATGGCAACGCGGCTTGGGAAGATGTGCCCAGTCCCAGTGAACATAACTCGCTTGACCTTGTAATTATTTTTTCATGGTTTTTTCTGCAAAATATTTCGAGGGAAGAGATGGAAAAATGTTTGCGAAAAAAAGCATCGCACGCATTCTTTGCTCAGAATTTTAGTATTTATGCTAAAACAAAAAAAAAAAAATACATCAAAACGTTCCTCCTTTCTACTTCTCAAAGTGTCCAGAATGAAATTATTCGGGCTTATTGTCGAATCCGTCAGCGGGAATGCGATTTCGGATTTAGTGATTTTGTATTCTCGAAAACGTTCGAAGTGAATGTGAATAATTCACATCTTTACCAAATTCGTAGTGGTTCATAGCAATTTGACAGCTGATAAATCCGACATAAAATAGTTGCGCAAGTGGACCAATTTAATTTATTTTATATTTACACATATTCATATTTAGGAAGCAAGTCACTAACCGGGAGCATTATAGTTAGTAAACCGAATGAGAGAAAATTCTGACATTGCCAAGAAATATTTCGAATAAATTGGCAGATGTCATAAAAACGTTTTGGCAACATTTCGAAAGTTTGGACCACCGAAAAAAATGATAGTGTGCAAAAAGATAAATCCTTTCCAAAGAGGCTAATTTGAAAATATAATAAAACTAGCTGGCCCGGCAGACCTTGTTCTGCCTTTTCCGGTAGGTGGTGCGATGAGTTTGATTTGTTTAAAGTCCTTCTATAAGAAAGTCTAGAGCTAGACAGAAGAGGTCGTTGCCGCGATTGGAGAATAGAGAAGGGGAGCGAAAAATGGCCGCGCCAATGATCAAACGCGTAGAAGTGCGGAAAATTGCAGATTATTTGAATTCGTAAATTCTGACCTTCGGATTGAAATTCGCGACCCCGAAAACCCCTACCTACCAGGTTTGGTTGAAATCGCAAAAGCTTTAAAATTTGCCAGTCCGAATTCGTAAATTCTGACAGTTGGTTTGAATTCAGCGACCTCGAAAACCACTAAGCAGCAAGTTTGGTGGAAATCGCATAAACTTTCAATTTTGGATCCCCATATCGACGAAAAATTCTTATATGTATGTATGTTTTACCTATACATTATTTGTACGCGGGGAAATGCCAATATCAACATCGCGTCGGGCAAGATCTATTATGCGGCACCTAACAATACCCCGTCCAAATTAGCTGTCCTTTTCATAACCATATTTTAAATTCCCTTTTCGATGTAATTTGCTATTTCCATTCTTCGCAGCTTCTTGAAAGAAGGTGAAAAATTGGGCGATTTGATTTCTCTGATTACCATCAAGAGAACTAAAATTGAAGAGATCTTAAAATTAAGCACACAATTTTGGGATTATTCTTTGTATCACAGCACAATGAAAATAAAATTAAAAAACTAAATTTCAATGCCTGACAATGTTGGTATACTGTGATACTTATGGAACTTAAAAATGAATTACAACCCTTTTATAAAGAAATAAACAATTTTTCAATTCCAATAATTTTGGCTTAATTTCCATCTGATTTTTAATGTTCGTTTTTTTTTCAGATTTTTCTAAGTGGTCTTTTGGGTAATGATAAGGTTGAAGAGTTGCAATTAAAAAGTTAAAAAGTAGATCATATATGTTGTTGAATTCGTGCTTCAATAAGCTTTCATTTGACACCCTATACGGTGTTCTTTTTACACTTCAACTTTTTATACATGCTCCACTCTCTCGCTCTCTTATTCACGAAGGCTTAGGAAATCGAAATCAATTCTAATTCTAAATCAATTCTTTCTGACTGATTCATCATAGAAAACAGAAATTAGGGTTAAATATCTGAATTTTGAACGATTTTTTTTAATCATAGCTTTAAGCTCACATGTTATTGATCTGATCAGGGCACCTATTTAAAAGATAGTACCTACTCGATTTTTAGAATAAAATAACAAAAATGTTGTTTGCAAAAGCGACTTATCTAGAAGTAACATGAAAATGAAATGCACCATTGCATTGCTCCTAGTGTCCTGAAGGTTGTGAACTATATGGCAATTTGATAATTCAAAATGTCGGCCGAAAAATTAAAAAATTTTAACGGATTGCTAACAAAATGTGTACTTGAACGGTTTTGAATTCAATACAGCGACTGAGATTTCTAAGTTCTAAGAGATTTCTATTTAATTGATTTTAAATCAAAAAACATCCGAATAACAATTTCTTAGGGTTGCTCTGCTATAACAATAACCCGAACTATATCAGGGTGGGCTCCGGTATATCGTAGGCTCACTATCCGGACCTGAACCTACCAACAATTTCCTTTTTAGGTGTGCGCTATTTTACCTGATCTGACTCCTTATTTACCCGTCTTAAGAAACTTCAAACTTATCCGACCCTGATATCAAAATCTTTTTAAAAACCTAATACAGAATGTCTTATTTGAACCTGTCCGGTTGTGAAGCCATATTTGAATACTTGCCAAATTACTAGATAATTGTTAGTTAACTTCATTAGGCTAATTAATTTGTAGAACTTTTTGGTTCTTTAAAAGTTATAATTACGATTATATGATCCAGGCTTAATTTAACAGCCAGACCCAATCTTGTTCATTTGAGATGGAACATTCTGCTTCAAATCCGGATAGTTCTTCCTGCACTTTACTACTACAGAAAACTGGATCTTGTTCTGAATTCATGCTGAAGAAAATACTATTCGGTCATTTTAATTTCAAGACATTTCTATCAAGGAGTCTTTAATTTCAATCAAACCTGCCATCCATCCATCAAAAATACACGAGCAGTATGATGGCAATCTAATAGTTTCGTTGCATTTTCTTCGTCAAGTCATACATATTTAATTTTGGAAGTCCACACCAATAATGAGGAGGAAGCCCAACTTACACCTAATGCAGCGTCATGGCAATGCAGTTTGGGTAAACTTAGAAAATAGAGATGCTCCGAAAGCTTTAGGGTGGTTTCCGTTGACTAAGGGGACGCAAATGTGACCAACGGCCGGCGGATAGTTCAATGCGGCGATAGCAGCGACAAAGCAAAAGTGAAGTCCGTTGAGAACCGCAGAGCAACCCAAGGGTCCCGCAGAGCACAACTTTTCGGAAAGCAGTTTTATTGTTATCAGAAACAGCTTTGCCTCCCCTTGGACTGGGTCCGTCCCGCTCCGCCCGGTGGTCGGTGGTGGAGAGGTGACCGCTCTGCCGTCACGCTTTGAGCATCCTCTGCGATAATGGGAGTTGGGCAGGCACATATTGCACGGAAAAATTAAAAAAGTTTTACGAGGTGGACTGGGCCCTTCACCCCCTCTGCACACACATCCCCTGCAGCCGTCCCCGTCGCAATCAGGTCCACTGGTAATACAACTCGTGCCTTGTCGATCCTGTGCCACTTTCCGCCCTCCATTATTATTGCTTTCCCATTTTCCTCCTGGAGCTCACTCATTTTTCTACCAGATTGCCAGTATGATTGTCATTATGATGCAGGAGAATAATAATATGAGGCCAGAGCGGCTGTGGCTTGGCGTCAGGGTGGCTCTGGGGTGCGGCTTGGGGGCCGCACGGGGCGCGGATGAGCATGGATTTTGTATTTCCGTCATGTTTGGCTCACATAATACGCTCCGAGCTGGTCCTATGGTGCTCCTCCGACGGCGCTGTCTAGGGCTCCGCACAGCACACCCTGCACAGCACGCCGCCGCTGCCACTGGTGCTAACTGAGGAAATCTTTCGTTTTTCTTCATATTTGTCAGTCTTATATTGGCATGTTGTTATGGGACACATATTAATCATATTTCTTCATCTATCATGACCACATTATGAGATTGATATTAGCGATATACCCTGAATTTTGAATTCCCCCGCAATTTGCTTGTAATGTCGGTGCTGTTGCTCCCTGGCTTAGTCGAGGATGCAGGGATGATGCGTGGAACCGAGCCTTGGATTAAGATATATGTGCGGGGCCAATGTACCGCGAACGCGTCAGGGATTTTATTGGATGTGACATGGCTTGCGGTACGCTGATGACTAATGCTCATCGCAAGTCGCTCAATTGTTTCCGACAATGTCGCCTTTAAGGTCGTACTTTTTTGGAAAGTCCATTGGCTTTCAACATGGCCTATCAGATTTTGCTTCTTCCAACTCTGGTTGTTTGTGTGTATCTTTCAACCGAACATTAAAGGAAACTTTGAACTTTGACCTCATGTGTTCATTAAAGAGAGCAGTAAAAACTTTCCAAATCTTTCTCATTGGGGAAAGTTGACACAAGTAAATACTGACGACTTAACATCCATTTGAGTAAAACTAACCATAATAACCTACTATATGTGGCCAAAATAAGCTGTTTTTTGGAAGAAATAGCACTCATCATTTAACATTTATACTATATCAAAAAAATATAATCTATACACATAATTGGAGGATGTTTGGCATGGGATAGAATCAAAAACAATATTTTTTAGATTTTTTTTTGTACATGTGTCTCTCTGTTTGATTGCGCATCACGCGAAAACGACTGGTCCGATTTTAATGAAATTTTCTTTATTATATGGGGTGTTCTACTTTTCTACCGACAATCTGAGTGATAAATTTTGTGACAGAGGTGCCTCATAACAGAAGTGTAAAATAACATTGTTCGAGAATTTTAGCGTTTACAAAATTAAGAATTGTTCATAAAAGTAGGTGAATATGACAGCTTTACTGGGAAATAAAAATATTACATATATAAATGGGAATTACAATAAAATTTCAAAGAAGTAACTTTCGTGACAGAATGGTAGCCGAATAAACACACGCACCTCTGTTCCGCGACTAACTCGGCTCGCTCCCGGGTGGGGCCTCAAGGCGTGAGGCCAACGGGGTAGAGGACACCGTACTGTTGCTTAGTGTTGAAGGTCAAACAGCTAAGAAGGGTTTTTTGTTTTGCGAAATGCGTGACAGAAGATAGCAAGAAAAAACATACATAGCCGGAGACAACGATAAAATATTTTTTTGTTTAATAGTATGAACCTTTACGTTTATTATATTCTAATTAGTTTAAAGATAATACTTCAGAAGTTCAATAAATAATTTTATATTAAAGGGTTCTATATGATTTTTTTAAGCGAGATCATTTTGTAACATTAGGCGGCGCAAAGAGACGCATTTTATTTGTATGTAAAACACCTCTGTCACACATTTCGACTACTCTGTCACAATGATTTTGTAAAAGCCAAAAAATAAATAAAAACGGGATTTTAGTATTATTATAATCTCTGTGTGGTCCAAAAAAATCTTGTGAAAATAAAATTTGAGAATCTACAATTTTGGACGAATACCGATTTTTTTTCAAGAGGAGACACGTCATTGTCGGTAGAAAAGTAGAACGACCCATATATGTAGTTAATAGTCTGACTTAAAAACATAGCCAAGTTTCATTTCAATCCATCGAGTAGATCCAAGGCGACAGTTTGAGCTTCCCGTATTATGTGGTCCCATAAAAAGCTTGTTCCAGAAAGGTCTTATATTGAAGGGTAAACACTCTACCTCATAGGTGGTGTGAAATGGGTTCTTCAGTTATAAAGAATATTAAATAAAAATTACTTTATAAAATAATTATTGTTCTAACACTTAAAACTATATTAAATATAATTAAAAAAGGAATTAGAGGAATTTTCGAACAAAAAGTATTATATTATATGTCCAACTTTGATCCCATTGCAGCGCATAAAACCCTTAAAAATAGAGCAAATGTAAAATTAAAATAATAAAAAATTTTCTTTGTGAGACCCTCTACAAATAATAATTCGTATTTTTTTTTCGTGAAGCTGATAGAAAAAAAGTGACTTAAGCAAAATTATAGAGATTTTTATTCCCTACAAAATACGTTTCTATGATTTTTTTTTTGTAAGACGCATGGTAGAGATATAGCGCAAAAACTATTACATCCCTTTTTTCAAGATGGTGGCCAACCTCAGCACCCGAATACCACGAAAAGTCAGTTTTAAATTTAGCAAGCTTCCCCCCACACAACGAAAACCTACCTACCCAAAATGCAAATCTAAAAGTATCTTAGGTTTTATGTTCAATTGTTGCTCAGACCGCAAATAAACATCAAAAATACATATTGTGACATTCAAAGTTGGTTATGCTCCAAAATTGGCGGGAAAAAACTGATTAGGTACCTACCTTAAAGAAAGATTTGAAAAATTAGTGATCAACAGACTTAATTCATAATCAGATACAGCTGGTATTTATATAATACTATGGTTTGAAAACCATAATATTACGTATACCACGGTAGGCAGCAGACTGCATACCATAGTTTCATAATATTTTAATATCAAAGTCAAGTAAAATTATTGGCGAAATTATGGAGATGCTTCTCCTATTGAAAATTCACGCCAACATAACTTCAATTTAAAAATCATTTTTGGTGACCCAGCGTATATTTTCGGCGATTAATATATTTAAATTTGAATTACTGACATATGTAGAGTAGGTTGACATTTTTGCCGCGGGTCCAAAATGGCGCTAAATCTAAAAGGTATTTAATACTACGGTAAAAACGCAACTATCGATAATACACTTGTATCAGCTTGTTCGTTTCGTGTAATGCCATTTATTATTCAATGACACATTATGTACCTAGTTTATTCTGTACTATATATCTACACCAGCTGTAGCGGTATTACGGAATGGTTAGATTAAGGGGATATCTAGTGTGAAGCCTATTTTTGGTACTCAATTTCGGGTATTTTTTTTGGGAAAAAAAAATCAATTAAGTCTTTTTATATAATGTAAAAGGTACAAAAAAAAAATTTTTTTTAAAAACTTTCATGAGGGGGCTGCAGGGCGCTGATTCTACCCCCATATAAAAAAACACGACTGCATGGCGAGCAGAGTATCATCCGTTCCAGTTATCTGAAATCAAAAAATCGTTCTGATTCTTAAAGTAGAGGCTTGTGGCTACCGTTCTAACCTGATTCAAGTCAAAATTCCAAAATCTCTACAAATGGCACGAAGTTCAAAAAGGGTTAACTGATTTTCCACTTTTTTTTCGTCTTTGAGGGGCCGTAACTATATCCTTAATATCGCGAAAATTCTGAATCAGCTTGCGACATCACATGTCCGCTGAACATTTTAAGCACGAGTTTGTTCTATTCTAACAATTTTTACATATCGACGTACTCCACACCAACTCGAAAAACAAGGTTTGGGGAAAAACGCATTTAAAGTTTTGAAACTGTCATGAAATTTTATACAACTCACTTTCTAGGGCAGATATTATATATTCAAAATGTTTACATAGGGTTATTTTAGAAGCTTCAGAATATCGAATAATGCAAAAAAAGAAAATTATTTTTTGCAGCTGACACACTAGAAATCAATTAAAGTGCGTTTGCGCGAACCGATCGGCCGTCATGAAATTGCGTACGACTAATTTTCTAGGGCAGATATGATCAAAAGGTTTACATGGGGTTATTTTAGAGGCTTCAGAATATCGAAAAATGCAAAAAAATAAACATTATTATTTGAAGCTGACACACTAGGAATCTCATTTAAGAAAAAATAAAATACTTTTCTAGAAACATTGATTTGCAATAAGGTGAATTTGATGTTCAAAAAGTTGAATTTGTAGTGCAGTCTGTAGAGTATATTACAATTAACTTTGACCACAGGAAATAGGCAGAACAAGAGTCTGTAAATTATCTGGCAAGATCACCCATAGTGTTCCTTTCTCATGAAGAAATTCCAAAACCTTAAAGTTGAGCGAGCAAATGGACAGCAAGCAGTCGAGAGAAGAGCTGCCTGGAATTTGCGGTACCGGTCGTCGGAAAAAGGCACATCCAGCACCGAGGCAAGACAAGACTGAGGAGGAGCTCGCTAGCTGTTCGTAGAATTCCCTTGTAGGTGAATCACCTTAAGAAGAATGCAAAGAATGTTGCAACCACAGGGATTCATCTTAAACTCAGCGAAATAAATAAAATAAAATAAAAAGAAGATATAAACGAAGAAAAAAATCACTTGCCATCCCATTCGCTCCGCCAGGGTGGCTCCGCGTAGCCTCTGCACGGATCGGGGAGTCTCTCGGGCGTTTGTTTTGCTTTTGTGCATTCAAGTTATTTGCACTGGGTACCCCCCGCCCTCCCCTTTTCACCCAGTATCGATGAGCACTTATTCAAATGTAATTGCGCTGCACCAGCTCCGCTCATCTCTTCCGTTTTCTTTTTCTTCATAAAGTTCAAACGTCAATAAAAAAATCAACCAGGAATGCGGGAATTTCTGCTCAAGAAGTCTCAAGCAGCCTCGCGAGTATTTATTAAGGAAAGGCAAGTAAACACCGCCCATGCCCTTTCCCCATGTATTTCGTGCAGGCTCGAAATTTGGAATTTTCCTTGAATGTCAAAATCACCTGTCTGTCAAAGACCACCCTGCCGCCCACTCGCCCCCTGTGTGGTGCTCCGGCACTTTCGTCTCGTCCCGACGCCACCGCCACCACCACCGCTGGGACGGATGGGGCATTTTTGTATGACGTAAAACTGGCCGAACGAGGGGCTGAAGTTGGAAACTTTTCTTTTTTTTTTTTTTGTCTTTTATAAATAGACGGCACAGAATATTTGATGGCGTCACCAGACTGTCTCGATGCTATTTTCAGAGCATATGCCTCTCGTTCGCTCCGCCGCGGGTTCAGCCGGGTTCGCCTCGCCTCGGCGTAGGTTGTTTATGGGCAGCTTAGGCCGTTGGCAATCGTGGGATTTATAAGTGTGGCATCGTGCATAGCACAGCGGAGCCCGAGCCGCCTGTGGGGCTGGCTGGATGCTCCAGCTCTGAGCCTGGGGTGCTCTGCTGTGTGAAAATGATTACAACAGAAATCTACCTCGCCTGGATTCCCACAACCCGTTCGCTTCGCCCCCCCCCCCCCCCCCCCCCCCCTCCCCCTTTTCCTCTTTGCAACCATGTTAAGGTTGTGTTCGCCTCCAATTACCACCGATTTTGCTGGATAGGAAGTGTGGAACGTGTAGGCAGAAGAAGAAGAAGACCGCAGGGCGGCGAAGAGATGGAAATGGCTCCGAAAGCTTTTCCAAGTATTTTTCTCCTCTTCCGGTCTTTCGTGACACGGTTTTTATTTGTTGTGCTCTTCCCGTTTATTAATGTCAGCCAGGAATGCTTAACGGACCGGACTAATATATGGTCAGTATATTTCTGCTTTGTGGAAAACGGGGATCTGCCCACGGCTGTTTTTCTTTTTATTATTTTTTATTTTTTTAACTGTGAGCGAATTGAAAATTCCCATTTTCTTTTAAATTAAATATGCACGTAAGATCAAGGAGTACACATTTGCGAAACAATTCATTTGTTTTTAATTTATGCATGAGATTGAACTTCTGACCTAAATCCGATTTAGGGAAAATGTGTACATTGCTTAGGTGCAATATTCATTTGTTATGTGAAAATCAAATTATTTTTGCACAAAAAAAAAACCGGAATTTGCCTGTAAACGATGACGCCAAACAAACAAAATGTTATATATTCCGACGATTCCCTCCTGTCTTTGTTAACAAAACAGTGTAATTTTTTGTCAATCGCGTCAAAAAGTCAGTCTCAAAAAGCAGCTCCCGATTATGAGTGCAAGGTGCTAGCCTAGAATTCTTTTGATGCACTCGCGCTCGCAATTGAGAGAGCGCAAGCAATCTGATTTTTTCTTTGTGCTCTTGCTTAAGAGCGTGAGCGATCTGACGTGTCTTTGCGCTCAGCCCATAATTATTGAGAACCAATTGCAAATGAAATAAACTGGCTTTTTCCTAATACGAATACAACACAAATTCAAATCAAAATCCAACTGAAGTCGGTAACTGATGCAGTCACGAAATAATGAACTTTTTGTGTCCTACTTAGATGCTTAATGCGAGTGAACTATAAAATTTTAATCGCTCACGCTAATGAGCGAGAGCAAAAAACTAAACATGAGTCACTTACGCTCATGAGCGTAAAACAAGATATGAATCGCTCGGACTCATAAGCGAAAAGTATTTTACAAGAAAACGTTTGCGCTCAAGAGGGATTTAAGGCTGAAGAACGATTTGACAGCGTCCGTGAGCAAGCGTATTTGGTCCTGGACGCGAAATTAACATACTTTTAATTTGCGGCTTTCTCTGTAGTTTTCCATAATAATTTAGTTACATTTTGAGGTAAGTTACTTACTACTAATGGAGTAACACAAAATGTAAGACAAGGTCCTCTAGCACGGAAAACAACAATCAAATCATTTTTTTTGTACATATTTCGGCTAAGGATCTGTTTGAGAGCTCCAATGCGATTAAACGCTACCGTCAGAATATGGTGTTGATGTCTCCTCAAGGACCATAAGACGTCGCCTTAATGAATAAAATTTACGAGGATGCATTGCACAAAGAAAACCACTTGTGCCAACAGAAAATTTTAAAGCAAGACTACAATTTTCCAAAGAAACAACCCGTTGAATTTCTATATTTCTGGAAAAATGTACTTTGGAGGGACGAGTCAACTTGTTATAGATTCGGTTCAGATGGAAACGATTGTGACAACAAATTTATCGGTTCTTTGGCGCTTCATGCACGATAATGACCCTAAGAACACTTCTCGCTTAGTTAAGAGTTGCTTAGAAGTCAACGTTTTAAAGTGGCCTGCTCAGTCTCACTATCTTCATCCGGTCGAAAACCTGTGGAATGAAGTTGATCAACTTGTGCAACAAAAACAAAAACCTAATAATTTAGAAGAATTGTGACAGCAAATTAAAAATGCTTGGAACGCTATACCGAAGCTCGAAGATGCGCCGCAGTTTTGAAAAACAAAGGATATCCCACCAAATTCTATTAATAATAATATTTAAAAAAAAGTTAAGGTAAATTCTTTATATACAACGATTTTACCTTCATTTAAAAAGTATGCTAAGTTCCTGTCCAAGTAAAAAATCATTTTTTTTTATATCTTTTCTTTCAGGTTTTATGCAAATTGTGAATTTCATCTTTTAAATAAAACTTAATAGCACATCCAATTTAAAAATATGAAAAAAAAAAATAGTTAAATTTAATTTAAAAATATAAAAAAATAAATAATTTAGTTTGATTTTGTTTCGAAATATATGTACATATGTATATATTTTTTTTTCCATATGGAAAAGTTGTGCCACTATTGTATGCCATTTTAATGTTGATTACAAAAAGTTATAATTGTGTGAACATCCTAATAACAATAAACTTATTAATTAAGTAGGGAAGTAGTGAATATATGTGAAATACATGAAGACTACAGACAGGTAAACAATTCAGCCAAAGAGTCGTTTTATATTAAATATTCAAGCCAAACAATTAGCCCCATATTTTTCTGCCCGTAACTGAAGGCCCGCCCGTATAAGTGCGTTCCATGAATCTTTCGCTTTCTCCACACCCGAAAATAAACATCTCAGTTTCAGTGTGAAATCAAAAGTGCCGGCCAAGTCCTTCGCGTGCTTCGAAAAGCTTCAACAAAATAAATGGTCGCAGCCAGAGCGCCGACAATTTAAAAATAAAAATTTCGTTAATAAAACCTCCGTAAGAATGCGAATGTTGAACAGCGGTTCCGCTGTCATTCCATTCACAAAAATAATCGCTTTTCCTTGGGAATATCTTCCTCGCTTATTTCAAGAACTTCATATACGAGACTATGCTAGACCGACCGAGCGATGAGTTTGTTGTCATTGAGAAATGGTGAAATTCGCGATAATTTTCGACTTTTTTCTGTTTAGCTCCAAGGTATCCGAGTAAAAGTGAGGTGGAATACCTTCTTTATTTCTCTGTCTCGCAACTCCATCACGGTGAAGACAAAATTATAAAAAGCAAAGATCGCCGGGGAAGAACTGAATCACTCAGCTTCAACTCCTGCAGTTCATGAATAAATTAATTATATAAATGAATATATGTGCAATAAATTGTTCCGGCGTACCTCAGATCTTTGGACACAGTCCCAGAATTTTTCAATGACAAATATTTTCACAAAATTTACCACTTGGCAGTGACTTTCATTCTTCAGTAAAACTCTGGAAGGCGGTGTATAATTAATTTGGTTGCAAACACGTAATTACCCTGCAAATTCTTACGAAATTATTTCTTTAATTTTTGCTGGTTTATTTTCATGGTATATACCAAGCTAGAATGTCATTCACAGTCGAGACGAGGAATTCGACCAACTTTCTCTTCCAAAATTTAACGAACGATCATACGAAAAAAGATCAAGCTAAATGAAAACGCGGGACGATCACAAAGATTAGTCAAAATCATTTTTTCACCTGATCGTCACGCTCAATTTTGACCCTTTCCATTTTTCTGCGACTTACCCATCAATGCCAGTTGCTGCCGGCGACACAACAAGTATATTAAAAACTCGAGAAAAGCACCAGAAAAATAAGTGGCTTCAAATTATAATGAGCTCATCACTCTTCACGTTTATCAGATTGTGAATGGCCATGAACATCGTCCAGAAACGGAACTGCTTGACCGTGACCATGGACATCGGGACATAATCGCAAAAGAAGAGCTCTGTGCTGCTTTCTACTCGCCACGAAGACCGCAAAGCGATTGTCTCCTAGCGGTGTCAATTTATTGACGGTTTGGAAGAGAAACACGTCGTTATTTGTCATTACTCCTAGTGATCAGCTAATTTCAGACATGGGAAAACGACGGATTATGGAAATCACATAAATTACTCAACAGATTGGGAAGTGGATAATCTTAGAACAGAAGGTGCGATGAACTGATCATCAAAATTTTGGATTTTTGCGGAAAGTTCATGTACCTCAACTCAACAAATTACTTAGTTGTTGAGAGGCGCGAGTTTATACAATATTTTTGTTTTCAATGTTTTATTAAATTATAATCATAAACACTAACAAATGAACAATATTTTTTATTATTCTTATTTTCTACTAGTTGAGTAACTGGATTTCACCCGATGTAACATAATTATTATTAAGTTAAAGACTACTGAAATATTCATCTTCTCTATTATATACAAAGTTTCATTTATATCCGTCCAGTTTCGTGCACAGGCAAACAAAAAATATTAAAAATTGCTGTTTTGGCCTCAATGTCGATAATAACATTCATAATAATTTTAAAAAAATATTTAATGTGCACACACGGTTCTTTACAGTTTCATTATACGTATAGATGATGCTTTATTTAATTTTTACTAATTTATGTATATCTACCCTATCAACATATACGAGAATATTAAGGAACTGTTCGACATTAACAAAAGCTCGGAATAGTTAATTTCGCTTTTAATACCAAAATGACAAAAACAACTTTAAACATCTCACGAAGACTATCCAATGTATACAAATCATTAATTTTAATACATTCTCGTAACAAGGCAACTCCAAACTATTCTGCCAAGGCAAATTGTTTAAAAGCAAAATGGAGAAATCTTACAGACTCAATTCTCTATATGAACTGTTTATTTTGAAAGTGGTGTAAGTCCAAACTGGCAAATACAATACGAAAAAGATCGGTCTACAATAAAAAGCAGCAACTAAAATAGGGAATTCCTTTAAATATCTCTATCACAAATAAGAAACTCGCAGCTAAGTATAATATTATAAATAAATTTTGAAACCCTCTTTGACATCTTAACAAACCACGTCCTTTCAAAATGTCAAGAGATGCTTATGAATATTTAGACGAACCTACCTTACTGAAAGTAAAATATCTTAACACTAGAATACGAGACCTATTTAACGACCGCCATCTTGTATTCTCTCGGCCCTACCTCAACTTAACATACCATATACGAGCAAACTTTATACCACACTAAATTTAAAATTGCAAAGCTATACAAATTTAAAACATTTTGATCAAAATTTATATAGGCATGACTTAATGAAAATTCTCAATGAGCTATAGTATTTTGAAATCAGGTCAAGTAGAAAATAAGCTAAATTTCGTGACAACCTTCGAAAATTAACGGTAATAATAGAAGTCATGTAGAAAAAAGGGAAACCCAGAAAACCCGCCAAAATTAGGGTTTTATAAGGCGACATTTCAGTGACACGTGAGTACCTCGTTATGACATTAATTTCAAAAAATTCGTACATGGTTGAATGCGTTAAGTGCCTGATCCCCTCGTAGAGAAAAAACGTAATGCGACCATTACCTTAATATGATTTGTAGGTGACAAAGTATTAAGGAGGAAATTACTTTCAAAAGCCATCACTTTCCCGCACAGAACACTAATGGGGAGCATGTAAGGAATTTTTACAGTTAATTTCGTTAGATAAAAGATACCCGATAAATTGGCAATCGTAAGCTACATTTTTTTTTCGTTTTATGCCCGGGTTGAATATACTGTCAACGCCAAAAATACATTAAATGCCTTGTGGGGGAGGATTCAGGAATTTTAGGGAACACGAACTTACGAAGAAAAAAAAAGTTAGATGGAATTCACCCTCTTGTCGACAGGACAATACTTGCTCAGAATAATTCGAAATACAATTTTATCTTTGTGTAAGTTAGGGAAGTACAGTAAGGAACTCACACAAATATGGGATAACAAAGCTATTCATAAAAGTCCCTAAAAGCCAACTAGCCGTCACCACATGCCAGGAAATCCCGCACTCCTCCAAAAGTCATCCAGAGTGCGGTCCAGACTTTTAATTCGAAAATATGACAGATCCCGAAACAAATTATTCTTATATTTCGTCTAGGACTACCGAGACTGAACCCGGAATAAATCCCAAAAAGAAGTGAGGAACATGCCATATAATGCCCAATTTCGGGGAAATCGACATTTTTATTCAACCATTGGGGCATGATGCCAAACCAAGAGTAAAGTGGATGGAATTAGGCTTTTCTTACTCCATGAATCTTTTCAGTTTTCCCAGTTTTTCATTCTTAACCTACAACAACTTTGTCTAGACTCCTCCAGACCCATTCCTTTACCCGCCACCCTGGCGGGAGCGTCCTGCCTGAAGCCAATCTCGTTATAATACCCCAGTTTTTTGCCTCTGCCTACAAAGTTGCACGCTATACCGTCCCATCTTTAACCCCCCCTTCTCCCTCCAACCTATCCCAAACCGTATATATATATAAATCGCAGGGAGCAATAAATCTCTTATCCCTTTCATGTCTTCTTCACTCTCTTTACTCCCTAAGGATCCTTACATAACTGCGATAGTGGGGATAGGAATACGAGGATATAAAAAAGAATCCACTGCAATTTCCTATTGAGCAATGAAGAGCTCGTGACGCCATGCACTGCGACCAACCGCCGAAAGATCCTTTTTCATGTTGAAAAGGGCATTAAGTGAGCAAAAAGTCGCCAAGACGCGACGCACTAAAGTTTGATGCATGCCTATGCGGAGATGGATGCAAAATTGGGTCACATCGTCTACATAGGTGGAGAAGAGGGAGGGGGCGCTGTTGTGCTGCCTACAGCCTAGTTGCTGTGACTTCCTGTCGGGGGAGGCAGCACGGCGACGGTGGACGCACCCACACCCGTCAACACCCTCCCCCTGTCGTCAGCAAGCCCATCATCGGCTAGACAATAGAGAAGACCCCCCCACTTTTTAGTGGCGGCGATTAGGTGATAATTAAGTTAAGCATTAGTTTTTAGCGAATACCCTTCCCCCCCCCCCCCCTCTCCCCACCCTGCGATCGGACACAGACCCCTCCCCTGTATGTCTGCAAGTGATGCATGCTGATTGATGAGGTGATAATTGGTAGGTGAGGAATTCTCATCGGAGGTCAATGTTTCGCTGGATTGCAGCATATGTGGGGGTGTCTGTGAGTCTGTCCGTTAATTGCGGGGAATTCCAATTGCTTGGAATGTTACAGTTTCGAAGCGAACCCAACTTCCTACTTAACCGCAAAACGGGACAGTTTAAGACGCCGCAAGTGGGAGTGTCTTACCTTTGAGATATTACCTGCATGTACTCGTAAGTCTCACAAACTGATACTAAATAAGCATCGTTATTTATTTAATAAATTCTGCGCTAATTAGAGAGCGCTCACATCACCGTATAATAAATTTAAATGAACGTTATTGAGGCATTGTTGTAGGGCATCACTAAAGTGAAGTTAGACAAAAGTTACGACTACAGTTCTAATCACGTGAAAATCTAAGTTTAACACAAACTCTCTTTTTCTGGGAAGCTGCTTCCTCTTCGCGAAAAAAGCTCGATAATATATCGCCCATCCTTTGACCAGTATTCCTTTATGTAGGTATATGTACAAAATTTCATTGAATTGAGAGATTTATAAATTATGGCCCAACAGACCAACAGAAAAAAATTCTAAAAATATATGTATGTCTAATTCATTGACAAAAAGTATCCTGTAAGAAAACCAACTATGTATTTGTTTTAAAATAAGATAAAATGATAAAACAAATTTTGAATATACCTAAATATTTCTACATTTCCTGACTTAAGGGATTAGGTATGGTATATACAACCCGACCTAGTAAAATGGATACGATTTTCATGAATTTTGTTTGGAGCACATAACAAATATTTTTAACGAAAAATTTCAATTTTTTTTACAAAAAAAACATTGTTTAGTCGTTTATTGAACTGAAAAACCCTTCGTTCAGGATCTTCCTTTTATCATAAGAAACAATCACACAAGATTTGAAATCAATCTCATTAAGGGAATCCATATCCTTGAAAATCTTCAAATCGTTCATAATTTTGAGTTAATGTTATTTTCTGAAAGAGTATTACTTCAAAAGTATTCCGTGAAAATTTGATAAAGACCTTAACATTATTTATCGAGATATACGGTTTTAAGCGAAGCCGCCTCGAGCTCTTGCAAAGTACATATACTTAAAACTTTAAACGCGTTTTTCTCGAAACAACATTTTCAAAGTCGATGTTCATCGTATCTCCAGAACGGCTTGACCGATTGCTTTCAAATTTGAACCAGTTACATAAAATATAGAATTTTTAACAAAATGAAATCAGAATTGAGTTACACTCAACATCGCAAGACCCTCGGTGGATTGACAATAACCCAGTTTTTTACAGCTCTTTTATCATAAAAAAATTATTAAAACTTCTTGAAGTATGGACTATTCAAATAAATATAATGCAAAAGTATTGATTGCAAAATATATAAACGTTTCTTAAAAAAAACAAATCATAAAAAAAGCCTTTATTTTGGCATCTCAAAAATATGGACCCCTTAATAGTTTTCGAGTTATCGTGAGTACGGAAATGGTGCTTTTGAAACATCATAATTTCGAAATAATGATGTTTAAAGTTTTAGTTTATGCTAAATGCTCTGATATTTATGAAATATTGTAGAGATATTCTTGAAAGGGTTACAAACAGAAAATGCAATAAAACATAAATAAATCGATTTTTTTTACTCAACGGGCTGTACATAACGCCCTTAAGTTTTAATTACAAAAAAAATAAAAAATTATGTTTCGTTTAGTAAACTATTGTACATTTAGAAACCTTCGATACAACAGTTGATTTTGAGTTGTTATTCTCTTCGTAAATGGTAGTCTGAAGTTCCCTGCATTTCGTAAATTATATGATTGGAGTTTGTTTACATATCAAAAGTTTTATTGTTAGTATTCATTCAGCGCCTGATACAGACAAGCAACTTTCAGCCGAGCAACAATGTATCCAAATCAATTGTATTTTGCGATTTTACTCCCAGATCCCCAGATGCTGTTCGTGGCATATTTCAACAATTTTGACCATGGCAATTCCACGAAATGAAAACAAAACAATCTTATCCGCTTTCGAAGACTGGAAAAATTTGTTGATTTTAAAGCATACTATCTCTTCCCTAGTAGATCATTATAATAAAGAAAATGATAGAAGCCGTGGAAAAAGGTTTGAGATATTCTATCTTTCGCCTTTTATAGATTGTACTGCAATGTATATGTAACATCTTTGGGGAATAAATAATGATAATAATAAGATTGTGCTTGCATCTCAAAAATGAATAAATTATATGTACTTAATAGATTTCTTTCTTTCTTTATCCTTGCAACCATTTTACAATATGAGCACCTAACCTTAGTAATAAATTTAAATGAATGAAACCATCCTTCTTTTTATTCTTTAATAAACCTTGAATCTGCCCTTATACTTAACGTAAAACTTTATATACGCAACATACACATAGTATATATGCATGTATGTATATACAATATTCATATCAAACTTTGAGATTTTTATGTAGATAAAATACATAAAAAACTTCATATTCTTCATACATTGTGTTGACATGCGAATATAACTTTTTCAAGAAAGCAGTCAATTCTGAGTAGGTCCTGAGAATTTTTATTTTTCAGTTTATTGTGATATAAAAATATAAAATTCTTCTGATGTCGAAAACTAAATATTAAATTCAAATCTTAGCAAACAAATTATCTCAAATTATTTATTTAAGTACTGCAAATATTCGTCAGCTTTCACTTTCAGTGTCAAAACGAGAAAGTTCTCATTTTAGAAGTTTTTTTTTTTATTTAATTATGCTTCGGAGCTCCTTTGCAACTCTTGTGTAATTTTGTTATTGTATGTTGCTTAAGAGAGATCACTACTGTGCCGAGTAAAGATAGCCGATTTTTTGTTTCGAAGAAAATAAAAAATTTGTATTAAAAAACTTGTCCGAAGCCTTCAGGATTTTCTTTTCAGAATTTATAAATTTCAAGGCATCGTAAAAAAAAAAACAAAGTAGCAGATAAAACCAATGTATTTTTATTTTTAAACACACACCGTATATTCAAAAGAGCAACTCTAATGTGTATGTATGTATGGCATATATTGAGATTGAGATCTCCTCACGGGTTATGATGAAATCTTGTAACTTTATTCAGTTGGGGTCAAAAGTGACATCTATGTAAACAACATTCATTCATCGCTCCTACTTCCTTAGATATTTGAAATTTGATAGTTTCTCGCTGCAATTTTCTTCCTATTCCCTCAGTGTGTTAGACAAAATTGTGGAAAACCCTAAATTAAAGATATAATTCCACCTGGTCCCTATAAATAATTCTACACAAAATAAAGAAATTAAAAGAAAATTTTACATTTCTTTCATTTGCTATTTCCCAATACAAATGCATTTTTGTCATGGTCCAAAATGACCAAAAATGCTACACTGAAATTTCAACTTGTACTTTGAACTTAATAAAAATTAATTATAGACATCTATAGCAATTTCCAAATGTTTGGTTTGTTTATAATTTAAAATTACATCTTATCTGAATCTTCAAAAGCCTACACCAATATATAAAATTAGGGATAAATCACCATATCCTTTTGCATTACGGATGATATACAGTATCTGTAAAAGGCCAAAATTTGTACTTGAGTTCTCTCTCGAGACTGAAGAGGTTAAACGCGTTTTTCTCAAAACATACGAGTAGTTTTCCAATACGGTATACCTAATATCTCACTTTTCTATCCGTAGATTTAGAAATTTCAAATTTTGTAGATATGTCGAATAAGATACTACAGTTATTGCGTCCGCATCAGTTGTTTTCGACAAAAGTACTTAATAATTAGAAAATATATCCACAGGTAGTATTCGTTCTTGAGAAAACTGAAAATTTCAAAATCGTTTATAACTTTCAAACAGAGTGGTCCTTCTAATAAATTAGTTAATTAAATTACATAAAGTTTTTGAGAAAAATATCATTTAAAAATTATCTGGATAATTCCTTCGATCCAACAAAATTGTTTTGCCCAGTCGTTTACTGTGATTGAACCCAAATGGGCGTTTCTTCCAGATTTCATCAAATTCCGTAAGGAGACCTCAAACTCAATCTGTTCCTTAAAATTATTTAAGATAGACGTGAAATTTGAGTTCAGATTTAATTAAAGCCTCAAAGCCAAACGCCTTATGTAATTTGAGCTTGCTATTCCCAGTCATAATTGCCAAAAATTTATCAGTCGACCAAAGAACTAGTTATCATCACAGCGCAGCTTCAAAGTAGGTCACGGATGATTCAGAGGCGGAATTTATGTCAAGCTCTCCGAAACAAAGCGCTCCTTAAACTTTGCACTCGCCGTAAAAGCGTTGTTTATCAACACTGTCCGCCGCCAGCGGTAAATCGCCCGTAATCAGCCGTTGTTCGTCAAGTGCATGAGGCTGAGCGCGCGAGTGAAGAACCCCCGACTTGGAAGCGAAGATAGCTGGGATCTTCGTGGGTAAACTGCGCAGTGCGCGAACAAATCGCGGTGATCACTTCGCGTGCGAGCGCGTACTTTGACCGCTCGGAGTGACCCGTGGCTGCCGCGATCATTTTGCGTAGTGAGCTAAGCAGTCACTGATCTTCGTTGGCGTGAAGTGAAGAAACAGCAGCGCGAGCGACACTGTCGAAATCAGCCGATGTAAGTAGCTGTTCAAGAACCTGATGTATCTCAAGATCTCGGACAATTCCCCTAGCTTGTTGGCATGCCAAAAATCACCTTAAATGTACCGGGGATCCTCCCGACAACACCGCGGCAACAGATCGCTGACTCAGAGCATTCCCACCAAAAATGGCATCGAACTCGGCCAGAGTGTAGTGAACCGCACCACAAATGAGTTTTATGGCGCGACGGATTTTGGCCGATCTTTTGATGCTTCACAGGCTTGAACGAAGGGGTATGAATAGCAACATTTGGCATATAGCAGCAAAAATAATAAACCCGCGCTCTCAAGATCTTTTGCGTTTCATCATTTCTCAGCTGATAAAATCGGAGCAGAATAGCGGCTTTATGGCTTTTCAGCTCTTTAATGTTATTATGCATATAAACGTCAGTGTCTGATCTGCCACACTGCTGCCGCCGTCGTCGTTAGCCGCTTTATGAAACGCTGAACTTAGCGAGATACTTGCGACTGATAAACGCCGCAAACAAATGAATACTTTTAGCATCCCTCGCAGATTGTCTGCTAGTGAATGATCAGATCAACGAAATGCTTCGCAGTCTGCGGAAGCCAATGCTCATGAAACATATTTGAACTGGGGTTTTATTTCAGAAATGAACAGCGATAGTGCGATGTTTGCAAATAGATTCGAATAAAGATCATGTAGAAACCAGGGATTATTCAAAATATACTATCAAAGTTTTGAGTTTGAGAAAAACAAAAGATGACGTGTGGGTTGAACACGCGCGATGCGAGATTTCAATAGCGGAAAGTAGTGCGGTGGTTGTAACGGTACGAACAGTGCGAATATTTCGTAAACTATTAGCGGTATGAGGGGTAAAAGGGGGGAAAGCGCAGCTTGCATATCTAAATATGATTCACAGTGTTGCGTTGCATCCCCCGCACTGCTTACGTTTGCAGAAGGGCCTCTTATACCTCGACCAAAAAAAGAAAAATTATTTGATAACTGTTCATAAATTTCAATACCGGGCAAAATATTATGCTAAACATGGAACCAGAATCGGTTTAAAAAAAACACAGCTATTGTGACTAGTATTGCCTAATTTGGAACTAATCAGGTTCATCTGATTAGGAATACCTCATGCGGAGCTGATAAACTTTTCCGAATCAGAAATATTTTATCTGGAGAACTATCCAAATATAAATTATACTGTTACTATTTTAAATCAATTTATTTAACAGAGTACTATTAAATAAACTGTTACATTATATATTTTCTAGGATATGATTATTTAAATACGGCTCTGACTGCGTTGTAATCAGAAAAACCCGATACTATACTTAGAATTTTTAACGGTCTCGATATACTACTTTGATCCTAACATGCTGGAATGCCTGATGCTACTTAGTTCTTTCGTTCTGCTTTGGTCCTAATTAGAACCACAATCAGGAAAGTCTGATGTTACTTAGTATTTTTAACGGTCTGGATGTCCTAGTTTGGTTCAGTAAAAAAAACTCATCGTGCTAATATTAGGTTATCATACTTTAGACCTGACTTGTTCTCTTACTTACAAAGCCTTAAAAGGTCCTAATAGTCTAATGTTTTTCATAAGGTTAATAGGAGTGTCTGTTCAAAAGGAGCTATTTCCTTATGGTGGAAAGAGCCCCTTTGAACAGACACTCCTCAATTATAGTAAGGTTTTTTGGCCATCGCAGTGGTTATCCTTTTTAAAGATGCAATTAACTATCTGTTGAACGAATTCAAATGCTAACATAAGCATAATCATAATGATATATTGAAATGAACAAATTTTAAAACAGAGCAAAATGAATGCCGAAAAGTTGTTTCTTTTGCTAAATTTACTAAAAGATTTGAGGGATGAAGTGTACGCGAAAAGAAAACAACGCTCTTGTGCTGTGCGTATGATAAATCGAGATAGGAAAAAAAACAGTTTACTTTAAAGTTCAATTTTTAAAAATTAAAGAGCTTGATGCGCAGCAGGTATTTGTTCATGCACGGATGAATAAGGAAATTTTCAGTGTCCCTCTTTATTTATTATAGAAAACATTTTTCTTTTTTGCTCTGTCATGATATGAGCTATTGAATTTTTCGTATAAACACCTATAATTCTGAACGTTATTTATTAACAATTCCTCGAATTATTTCATTTTTGAGCAAAGGCAATCTGATAAAGAAAATTAATTTACAAGTCCTTATGTCAGGTGCGGTTTCAATGGTAGGAGATATGTTTAACGAATTTTTAACGAAAAATACCATGTTATCTCAAGTCAATTAAGGGTATGTTCATAAGCTAAGCTAAGATCGCATCACTTAAGTGACTTCACTTATGTTAAGTTATGTCGATTATGGTTTGGACTTAAGGCCTAAAATTGTTTAGCTCGCACCAAAAAAGAAATCGTAGCAAATCTGCCGCAACATTAATCCGCTGATTCCGGCCAATTTGCTGCTTTTTTAATCTCTAACCTCTCTCGGTAAGCCCATTAAGCCGAAGTTCCCGGGCGTCCTGGGAACTCACCCGAGGATTGGGGTGCCCCGTCCGGGAATCCATCATCGCTTCCCAAATTGCCCGATTTATTACATCCTAAATGTCAAAGTGCTTGATAATTCAACCGTGGCGGGCTGCCAGGTGGCAACTGTTGCCTAAATAAGGCCATGGGATGCCAGAAATCGCCGACAAGGCGAAAAAAAAGCCTGCCAGGACCCTATTTTTGTGCGGTGACATTTGAAAGTCGGCGTGTTTGCATTGATGATTATGATAAAACGCACGCCGCCAACGCCACACCGTAACCGTTATCTCACGATTTGTTACCGTGGCATGCCAGGTAGTAGGCATATTCGGCAGTCGAGCCATCAGTTGTAGGCAAATATCGCCATCTTCCAGAACGTAGGCTCCCCAACGAAGCCTACACACAACACAGTCCGGAAAATTATCCAACCGTGATCACCACCCCTCCGCGTCAAAGCGCCCGCTGGCGGGACGGGCTGAGATTTCATCCATTCGCCTTAGAGGTAGATGGAAATTGACTTCAATGGAAATTTGTAATTAGGGCTGGGCCGCTCAGACCCACACTCCAGTGGGCTGCAAACGGTTGGGAAAGTAGCTGCTGCTGCTCGATGGGTAAAATCGCAAGCCATCGGCGACTGGAGTTGCCTTCGTAAAAGAAAGAACAAAAATCCAAAAGCGGTAAATGGAAATCCGCCAACACACAAATTGACTGACATACCGCACATACAGGTGGAAATTCGGAGGAATCCGGCCTCCGTCGGGCGGCGCACCTGGGACCCCGGCTGGGTTTGGGGGCCAGCGCGTCGACCGACGTCGACGTCGACGACGGCAGCGGCGGTGGCAACAACATGAATGAATTGAAATGAGTCACCGCGCCGTCCCTGGAATTAGGCGAAATTAACACATTCACACAGCTGACGACCGCGATGTCGACAATGTTTTTCAACGTTTTCTTGGAAAACCGAACAGCGGACACCGTCGCCGCCATCGAGCGGGACGGGATGGCGGGGTCTGTGCTGGTTAATGGCAGGTTAAAAAACTAAGTGAATTTGGTGATGCATGGGAAACGGGGGCCCACCACCGACCCCCAGGAGGGGCGGCGACGGCGTACACTAAGCAGCAAATGCATGACCGCACAACGGTTGTTTGCTACAAATATGCACCGGGTAGTACCTTTATTGGGAGTAGGGCGGGAACAGCGCTGGTAATTAAAGTTAAACGCTCGCGTGAAGAGTTTTGCTGCAGCCAGACCTTTGATTAACCGGCAGCCATTACAACAATTATCAAAATTAGGAGATGACAATTTAAATGTTGCCTATTAGCCGCCGCGCCGCCTAGGGCTTGTTTCAGGTGATTGAATAATTACCACCTGGCCACCGATGAAACTGGTCTGTTTTCATGTGGTGCTACTTCCCCTCCGATGGGCACTAATTCCCACTTCTTGAACCCTAATTTGACGTATTTTAGTATGCTTGACAGTTGATTCAGATAAATATTTCTCATTTGCTCGTAATCAACTAAACTACAAATTAAGTTCAAATCGGTAACTGATAAACAAATCTTTATTGGGAAATACAATAAAAAAGAAGACATTTTACTAATTTTTAACGTCCCGTACCGTAGAGTTTAACAGAATTCTATTGGTATCGCAATGTTGTCCGTCCCTCCGTCTGTCAGAGAGATATAACTTCTGAACCAAATGAGATATATCGACTTAAAATGCACACATAACATGTACCTAAATCTTTAGCCCAAAGACGAAAATCATATTTATATAAAGTTATAACAAACTTTATGTGAACATCATGATTTTTAGACATACCTACATATTTTGTTACCAGTTCTATCACAAAAACCACTTTACGTGAGAAATTGTAAGTTATGTACAATATTACTCAAACTATATAATTCAACAACAATTAATAAAAATAGTTTATTAAACAATAGAAAAAAAGTTATATGTAATTTACGAAAGCATTTAAAATGTCCTTTTAAAATAAAGAATTGAAATTTGACTTTATCGATCACTAAGTTTATAATTGCTTATACATACATTGATGCAAAATTCCAACAAATAAAATTCCATTATCAAAATTATACAAAATATTTTATTCCACAGTATAAAATTACAAAATATAGAATTCCGCAAAATTCCAAAATATTACTTTTTCAGGATACATAATTTCATGTAAGAGCATTCACAATTTTTAAAAATTGTTTGATTGTAGTGTTTATTATTTCAGTAATCGGATATTTAACGCAATATTTCTTAAAAAATCAATTTTAAGTACTCGTTTTTTTATTACTTTTAGTTTTTTTATGTTTGTTCATTAATGTTTTCTTTATTTAAGGGAATATACACTCCATTTTGAAAGTTTTCTGCTGTAACGACCAAAACGACAAGTCATATTGTGGCTTCCCAAGCCTTTTGTTGTGATTTCTTATATACTTTTGTGAAAGCATTTACCAAGGTTTTTTACATTAATGTCACCATCATAATTAATTAATTCGGCATAAAAATCAGAGACTTCACTAGGAACGAAAGCAAAACTTTTAATGATCCGAATTTGAACACAAAAGCGCTCTGAATTTCCATATTTTGATATCCACTTTGATTTTTGCACTTTTCTCCAGAAAATTTGGCCAACATTTTATTATTTTATTTATTGAAGTATAATTTGTTGGGTTAGTATAGTGGTTAATACAGCTTAGAAAAATATAGTTATATTTAGTTGGAATGAAAATATGAGAGGCGCACGCCTCTATATTTGGTGGAATTTTGGAATTGGACTTCTATGTGTACATGTCTCCGGAATTCTGTATATAGCAGTTTTATTCAGGAATTATAGGATTGGGAAAATACAACCAATTCACTTTTTAAGGTTTTCCATAGTATGGAATCCTCAGTGCGTGAGTCCGACTCGCACTTGACCAGTTTTTAATAATTGGAAGACCCTAAACAAAAAGGGAGTCTTGAAATTAAAACACAAGAAGCTTCCTAGATCTTGCAGCAGTATCATATACTAGAGCCCTATAACGTAAACCACACAAACGTCCTTTTAAAATCGAGTAAAAAACACTTATTCTCTTTTTGAATCACACAATATTTTTACCAACTTCCTTCATCGTGTACCCTATGATTTTGTTTAAAATTTTACAATATCCTTACCCAAAACATTTAGATAATTTATAGTATGAGAACGACTTCATTTATGAATATATCTACTATATGTATGTAGTTTTGTGACATATTTATTTTTGAGCTATCGGAACTCCCATAAAATATAACTAACAAATGAAATGGTCATTATTAGAGTTAACTTCGAAAAAACTCTATGCTATCAAATAAATAGAAACTCTTATAATTCGCAAGAGAGCACATTTTTGCATATAATTTTCAAAACTAGTGACCCTAGTGAAAGAAAAACACTATTTTCAACCTCCACAAGAGGAAAACCTTTTTTTTTATTCTGACTTTCGAGCTAGGTGCCAAAATAGTTTTATCAAGTTACGTCAAGTTTATGGATGAATAAGCAGACTTAGAAATCTCACCCTTTACTAATAAAGTAAAAATTTATGTCACAATTAGAAAGCCCATATTATTTATTATATTACTTTGTCGTACAATACACCACAAATCCTTGACAAATTTTAAAACATTTTATCAAAATACATGTACCTACTTGTGTATAAGTAAAGCACAAATTGCTTGTAAGAAAAAAATTCAAGTGTATTTAATTTAAAACGTTTCAGAAACACTTCATCTCCTGGTTTTATTCACAATTAGGTAATTATAAATCAAGACTCACATTCAAATAAAATTCCTGGTGGAAATTTAATTGCTCATTAGTCATGACGGAAATGTCGTAAACATTAAGAATAACGACCTAATCAGAACGCTCACTTGCTATTTTCTGTTCTTGTGATCAATTTTGATTTTCTAAAATTAACAATATAATCGAATTAACGTCCGCTTTTAATCTCCATCGTTTCATTTGATGTTATGATGCCAAAAATGTAAAACTGTTTTGTGAACAATGAAAATAAGAAGCACTATCGATATGTGAAAGATGAAAATGTTAAAAATATATATTCGATACTTAGAGACTCCAACATTTAGAGACACTCTTTTCCGCTAAAACTATCCAACTTATTATAGATCTTCATATCTCAGATCTGTCGAAGCAGCCTGAAATGAACTAAAATTCTTTCTAGAGTCAGACTCGAGAGTGTTGACCCGGAAAATGTCGTTTTCTAATAATCTATGCTAAAAAACTTAAACTAGCAAGCAATACTCCCAAAGCCCGAAGTGGTTGCCCTAAAAATACCGAAAACGAGATCTAAACAGGTGAAAAATAGCAAAGCGAGAATATCATCTTAAAAAACATAACAACTATTTTTAGTAAGCAACATTGGCAACAACCTCTTAAAAAAACGAAACGGACGCGAAAACTGATCCATTACCGCGCACACAGGAATTCGACGGCTGCAATTTCGAATATTCTTAATAATTTACCAGGAAATAGACGCGCGGCGCGGAGCAAATAATTCGCCTGTGGTCTGTGTTTAGTGGAGGCAAAAGGAGCCCGTCGTCCGTTGGGACGGCTGTAATGATTTTATTTTTACTCTTATTTTAACACTTTTTATTGTTCGGACAGCCACTGCACACGCAAGAACACGCAGGGTGCCAAAATATCGGAATTCCTCGGATTATGCAACCGACAAGAAGACGGTCAGCAACAGGGTGTTGGTGAACTCAAAGTTCCCACAACATCGAAATTTCTTTATTTCAAAAAATTTGAAGTAAGACATTTTTAACAGAGGAATGAAAATATTTACCATTTTTCCCGAATTTACTTTGCAGATCCCAATCATGCTGATAAGGTCGCATTGCAGATGACAACGACTGAAGGTAACATAATGCTGCTGTCGACATTGTTGAAACTGTTAAAAATTCGCACGAACTCAAAAGAATAATACTTCTTGACTAAAATCCGCACTTTTAGTAAGTGTCACCTTTCTAAGCAATCGCGTGAACCGGCAAAAGGCTTTTCCAGTTAGAAGAAAGCAAAATTTGATCTCTTTCGGAAAACTCCTGGTAAACACTTAAACCGCTGTTCTTGGCGCAAAAGGAAAATCTTCACGCCCGATCTGTTGACAACAAACAAATCGACTGAGAAATTCGCTAAATAGCCACAGCCGCGGCAGCAGCAACAGCCTAGGAGCTGAAAAGCACAAAGAGACTCGAGTTCGTTCATCGAAAGATTAGCCATTCGTCTTGGAGCGCATGCGCCCGTCACTTCTGAGTGCATTATAAATAAATAAAAGCGTACCGCGTTCGCGTCTGTCGCTAAATCCATTACTAAAAGGCCTTGAGACGAAAATAGTCAAGTAAGAAGCGACCCGATCACGAGACACTCGCAAGGGAGGAGAGAAAGTGAGGGGAAGCTCAAAACACGGAACGAGATTTGCATCTTCGCCGTCTTCTTAAATCACCCCTGTCAAGGATTCGCAAACGTTCAAGGAGTCTTCCTCTGGGTGAGAAGAACGCGTCTGTCGGCCCAGATCAAACAAGGGGATGACTTGTGAAAATATTTTTCATTTTAATTCGCGAGGCAGGGGATCGACCTCGCGGCACCTACATATGACCGACCAAGCGACGGGCGCGTTCGACTGGACGAAGGCTTGAAATTATTTTTCGCCAAAAGCTGTCCACGGGTAATCAAAAGTAAAAGTTCAGACGTCAAACTAGCTCCACATTTCGAAATTTTCGCATTTTCAATATTTGTTTGCATGCGCGACAATAAGCCTTAGGAATGCTGCGCAATACGCGACTAAGACGCTTGCTTTTCGGGTGAATGTGAAATTGTTTTGACAAAACAATCAAAATATGTCAAAGATACCGACAGAGTTAGTACATTTTACGCAATAACACATTATAAACTAAGAGGATAGATTCAAAAACGAAAATTGTTTATGCAGAAAAACCCAAAAGCAATAAATTACCAGAGCATGCTTTCGATGAGACAAGGCATTTGCTCCGTGCGCACCAGCATGCCTACAGGAGTGGCAGATCCTGAGAATTCGCACTGTACGATTTAGTCTTTAAGATAGAAAGGGGTTTTTGGACTTTTTGTTGACATTAAAGAAGCTTTCGCCAATGCAATGTTCTGATCACTGTGCAATGCTGCCATTACGTATAGAGTAGATCCCGTGCTTGTCAGATGGCGGAACTTGGACGGATCATATCGAAAATAAAACATCTCACGAACACTGAATGCCTTCTGGCAATGGTTTAAAACCTGCTGTCACAGTCATCAGTTGACCCATAACATTTGCGTCAATGGTCTGGTGGAGTAGAACGGAGATAAAACTACCTGTTCTATTCTTAACAGAGCACAGAAAGAATTTCGTATTGGTATAACAGGAGCTTTAAGCTCGAATCCTAGGGTCTCAACGCAATGTTAAATTTACAACCCCTGAACCTTACAATCCAGGAAGAAGCAATAAAAGCCAAATGTCGACTAAAAACGCAGACAGAACATTTCATATCAGTCCTCCAATAAGCGAAGAGTGGAATGATCCAAACAAATTGATATCTTCTATACAGACGGATCGACAACCTCATTTGGAAAGACGACACAGCTTTTCCCGAAAAAGGTTTAAAAAATTGCATCATATCAATGTTATTGAATTCACAAGCTATCATTTGATACCTTGCTTACACGATACCCTTCATTTTAAAGTGAACCCATAAGTGTTCCGTTTTGTTCATTTTGGCACGGAACATTAAAGATACCGTTTGAAAGGCATGTGGCACTTAAAATGACGTTGATTGTGATTAGAATCAATAATAAATAAGATATGAAACAACAAAAATGAAATACTCATCTTCGCAGAAAGTGGGTGGGTCGATTGCCTCGATTTCATTCAACGTTTTTATGATAAGAATTATTGAAGTTCTAATAGGAAAGTATAACTGAGGTAAATAATACACCCTTTAATCTGTTAAATATTCATCGTAACCATCACTCTATCCTTTCTTTTTTCGAAGCAAATATGTAAATGTAGGTATACTTTTGAGTATATATTTTAATGTTAAGTTTTATAATTAACTGTGTCAATTTTAAAATTCCTCACTTTCTCAATTTAATTTAGTTTTAAAAAAAAGTAGTAGATATAAATTTTCTAAAAAAAAATGTTAAAGATACAAAAATACTATTAGTGTTTTATTCTCTTCATACTCTAAGCTTTTTGGTGTTTTAGTAAAGCTCTAATCATAATCTCAATGCCAAAAGATCGGCTCTGGAAATTTAAAAAAAATTGTTACAAAAACATCCAAGAGCTTCGTAAAAGGCGTTTTTGAATAGGCAGTAAAGGATCGAATATAACGTATACATGTAATCTGTGTGAATGAAGCACCTATGACGAGCAAAATTGAAGGGGAAGCGAGCCTTGAGGATAAAACATGATACTTTAGCAACTCGAAATCTTTGTGATTTGAAGGGATCAGAACCTTTTTAATTAATTTTTGAAAATAAAAGTGCAAACAAAAATGAAACATGATAAAAAAAATAGTGTACAGAATATAGGTCTTTATTTATTGTGTAGATAGCGCAAAATAATGACGCGTGTGCTGAACAATTGCGGCAATAAGAGGCGTAAACAAAATCAAGGAATTTCTTTTCACCAGTAAACCGGCATTCGAAATCCTTTTTTAGATAGCTATAGCTTTTATTATTCTCCATGCATTAAACATGTTATTTCATTTAAAGTTAAATTTTCAAGATTTAAAAATATTTTGATAAATGTCAGCCCACGACAATCATGCGCCAGAGAGAAGTCGTTACTTATTTTTAAATGGTGATACAAAGGGGCACCATAATATTCATTAAATAAAGTATGCCAAAAGTCCCTTTTCATTTATCTCACTTTTTGCAAGTGCACTGATCAATTTTCCATGTAATGACAGGTTTAGTTTGTATTCGCGAGATTCTTCACTTTCAGTAGCTTGTTGCTTTCTTCCTCTTTTTTTTTTTATTTATAATCTTGGATGCCTTTCCCGACAGGGTCCGCCTAGAATATCCAGGAGAATTAAACAAAATGTGTGATCCTGCTTTAATAAACCAATTCTGCAAAAATATAGCTATTATAGTATAGTATACAATATACTGGAGTACATGTTTGTATTATTTCCTTTTTTAATTATTGCCCACCTGAGGCCACCGTTGCGGTGTGTGTGAGCTACACACCTGATAGATGGTAGATTTAACCTTACACCTTTGTACACATGGAGAAGATACATTCATATAGCTTATAAGTGCAGCGAGACAATTGGTCAGCCATTTATACTTAGGTTAAGTTTGTAATATCTGGGAGAATCCGCCCAATAAATGAACTAAACTCATGCCTTCCCCGAGTAGAATAACGGTTGCTATGCCCTCAATGAACATGCCTATACCTATAGAAGCAATGGGAAAATTGAAAGGGGGATCTTCTTATTGAATCTAGACAAAGTTCATGATAATATTAACTATTTAGGCTAATTAAAAAAAAATTGTTTGATGGTGAAAAAATTTAAAATGGCAGCACAACAGTTACTTGAAGACGGCTCCTTGAATTTGCGCTGTGTAACACCGACGTCATAAAATTAATTGGAAATAAAAATTTTAAGAAAATGTCATAAAATTGCAAAAACGGCGACGACTTAACAATTATTGTTTATAGCAAAATATTATGATTGGATAGGTACATATACTGCTGCTGAGGCCAAGTAGTTGAAGAATGAGCATATAAAATTCGGTCAAGTAGTTTTTGAGTTAAATTGCACGGCGCGCAAAAACGCATTCTGAGAAAAAGAGGTCTAAATTTTTATGCCTCCGTCCGCTGAGACCGACTCCTTTTTCCTCGAAATTAACATAAAAGGAAGTCTGTTTTTGAGATGATTTTCTAACAATTTATACAATACAATAGAAAATGTGAAAAAATCGATTTAACATGAGATTCCCCACATAAAACAGTCGGGCCTTTTTTTTCTATTATATAATACTATTGCAATAGAAAGATCCGTCTGTCTCAAGACTGTTTTGACTCTAGTGTGCGTTTGGCTTTATAGTAAATACGCAGATCAGCGACAAAACAATTTAGCGCAGTTAGTAGCACCTCTGTGCCTACTACCAGCCAATAAATCAATCAGTAGTTTTTGGTCCACGGGATACCACCAATTTAAGATACATACATTCTTCTGATTTCTCGTTCAAACTATCCGTATTAAAAATGTTTCGTAATTTAAAAGCTTCTAGCCCGGGAAAATATTGATTTTATCGGTATCGCCATTATTTTACGCCCATAAATGATATTAGGGCCATATATTTGACAGTTGGGTTTGCTTTTAGGCGACTAGATTGTACGGCCGCAAAAAATGCCGATACTGACAGCCATAGTTTGAACGGGACATTAATTACAACCTCAAACCGGTAATTTTAGTTCTTCTTCTTCAAAAATTGATCTTTTGCATTACAAATCGCATTTTTTTTAATATATGCATCAAAAGGAACTATCTAAATTATTCCGACACATTCACCTTCATTATGGGACTACGGGTAAAAGTAAATAAATTTGATTAATAAAAGCCATTTCCAGTAGAGATTGATTGTGCCAGCCGAGAGCTCTAGACTCAAATGTGCACAATTTTCAAGTCAAAGACAAGTTTGGCTCAAGACAGTCTTGGCTACAGTGTGTGTTAGGCCTTAGTTACCACAAATTCCAATCAATGACTCATTTTCGTGGGAAACACAATGAGGCAGCAGGAAAGCAGCGCAGCTCTGTGGCTGCAGAGTTCAAAGTGCAGGCTTGGAATTTAAGGCGGCGGTTAAGTCGAAGTCCAGTCTTGAAATAGAAAGATTAATTCGCGCTTGCAGTTTTACCTAAATAGCAATTTTTGTACGCAGACAGCGAATCCGATAATTAAATTTGCGGCAATCCACAAAACACAATTTTTTTTCTAGTATGCGACTTGCAGTGTCGTGCCACCCAGCCATGCGTCGATTTCGCGACGCGAAAATCAATTTCAGTTTTGTTCCCTTTTTGATTTTCCTTTTGTGTCGATCTTTCAGGCGGGGCAATAAACGAATCGTTCACCAGGGAAAGATGCTCCGTAGGAAGGTGAATCAACTCAAAGCGATTCCCAGCTGGGACTATGTGGCCTATCAAAGACAGAGCGAAGCGATTAGTTTGTTTAGGAGACAAGCGGAAATGCCGTACGGCGGCTTTTATAATGTTGACGATCTCGTCACAAATTCAGCTGCTAGATAATTTTAGATAAGCCTGTGATTGACGCTTAAGGAATATTTTTAACCAGGCGACAACTGAGACGATTTCTCTGGTGCACAGTTGGTAGGTGCCAAGAATTAATGGCCAATCGACCAAACTAAATTGCTCTGCCCTATGATCGGAGCGAGGAGATTGATTGCGTGATCTGCCAAATTCAGATTCTGCAACTTTGCAAGTTACATCATTCGAAGATCTTCAGCTGATTCAAACTAAATATAATGAACAAAAGGTCGTAAATTATATAGTTATAAAACACTTAGGACTTTTTTGAGAACTCGGAACGCGTCAACCCGTGGCCATGCCCGCTGGTAGATTGATTCTTACTGCTCAAGTGCTACCCATTTATACTTTTTGGGTCTTCAAGGAACAAAGAGTAATAAAGTGAACGGATCTTTCGGGACAAGGGATCATAAAATTACAAATCTTGGGAAAAGGTCTCACCTAAACAAATATCAATTAAAAAGGATCCGTGCATTATTTAGGCAAAAACCCTTGAAGACAAAGGGTCATAAAACATCTGGTATTCTGCCGAATTGCGCAGAATTAAACCATCGTGCTCGGCACAAAGGGTGCTCAGCTGGGTAAAGATCATTAGGAAGGATTTACGGGTGCATTTACGCATTCTGATCATCCAATCTTTATTTGTTGACGTCAACATCTATGTCAAATCCATTCACACTTCCACGCATGGTAAACACTTGAACCGATGATCGACTGACCCACAGCCACGGGAAGACAACAAGTCTTAACACGTTTTTCTTTTCGAGCCAGGACGGGCTTTTTCCTGTTTCGCTCGCTACAGTTCGGCCAACCTGCATTGTCACTGTCCCCAGTGACGCCTGCTGTACCGAACTCGCTCCCCATCTGGAGCCACTCCTCCCAGGAGCCAACAGATTGCATTTCACTGCTCTCGTCAGAGCCACGTTCCTTCTCAGAACCACGTTCGATCGAACACACTCCTCCCAGGAGCTATCTTATTCCTTCCGCAATCAACACGTCACTCTTAGTGACCCACTCCTTCAAGGAGCTATTTCACACGTCACACTCTATGTGACCCACTCCTCTAAGGAGCTATTCTACACGTCACACTCTAAGTGACCCACTCCTCTAAGGAGCTATTCTACACGTCACACTCTAAGTGACCCACTCCTCTAAGGAGCTATTCTACACGTCACACTCTAAGTGACCCATTCCTCTAAGGAGCTAGCATACCTCTGTTTTAACTTGGATACTTACATTGACTTCCAGCCAACCTCTCTTCGTCACATAATATTATATAAAAAAAAATCTCTGCTGGAAAAAAGGAAGAAAAAGGGAAAAGAATTTTCCGCGCTAATATTCTTATTCATATTCTTTAATTATTATGGATGGTTTTAATTAATCTCTCCTTCTTGTCTCTACTCAATGATGTCGCCTTCTTCATCGGAACGTAATTCGTCGCCAATGTCTTCGAAATCCTCCAACTTGCACCAGGGTTTAAGTCTTTCGGCTGAATGGACAGACTCGTACGGTTTCCTGGTAACCTGCAGCTCCTCGGTGTCTTGTACTACATACCGATCATTGCCTAATACCGCCTTCACCACATAAGGTCCCTTGAACCTCGGTTGTACTTTCCGTGAAGTTCCTGTTGCTACTCCTTCATGTTTGATTAATACCAGGTCATTCTCCTTATAAACCCGGGGAGCTTGATGTGTTTTATTGAAATTGTCCGTTTGTTTCCGCTGTTTTCCTGCGATCCTCTGTATCACCTTTTCTTTTAATTCTGCTATCGGCAAGCTTTCTTCTTCTTCCTCCCTAATTGCGTCATGCAACGCGAGAAGCAACTTATTTTTTAAAATATCCCGCGGTTCATATGTCAGCAGAAGTTGATGTGGGGCTACCTTTGTCGTTGTATGTTTCAGCGAATTAAGAGCCCACTGGATTGCTCTTAAATTACAATCCCAATCCTTTCCATCCAGGTCCTGAGTCATTGTGGCTATCGCAGATTTCGTTGTCCTGAAGTACCGCTCTATTTGTCCATTTGCTCGAGGAGTCTTCACCGTTGTTAATATGTGCTTGATGTCATTTTCGTGGCAAAATTCCTCAAAATCTTTTGACGTGAAAGCCGTACCTCTATCGGTGATAATTCGGGTCGGCGTTCCTAAATACTGAGTTATCTCTTCCAATAATCTAATGACTCCTTTACTTGACGTAGATCTCACAGCTTTCAATACTATGTACTTAGTAAACGCATCTATGACTCCAATGACATGCATATTCCCACTCTTACTTTTCGGGAATGGGCCTAAATGGTCAATGTGTATTGTATAGAAGGGAATCGGGTTCCTTTCCGGAGTATGCAAGATGTATCGACTTTCATCCTCGCTGCGCTTATTATAAAGGCAATCTACACAGGTCGCAATATATTTTTTCACAACAGGCTTCATACTGGGGAACCAAAAGAATTTCCTTAGCGTTTCCAATGTACGATCAACCCCCGGATGTCCCCTATCATCATGTGATGTTTTGATGACACGCCACCGAACAGCTCTGGGTACTACGAATCGATTTCCATTTTGCGTAATTTTAAAAACTCGCCCCTTTTCCAATACAAAGCTTCCTTTTACAGATTCTTTCACCTCTGCTTGAAGAATTTCTCCGCTTAGTATTTTCCGGATTTCTAGAATGTAGGGATCTTGTTTTTGAAGAGTTGCCAGCCAGTCTTCCTCCAGAACACCCACTACTAGTACTTTATCGGATACATTTTCCATCTCCTGTCCTGCTTGGTTAGGGCAACGACTTAAAGCATCTGCGTGTATTAGTTTATGAGCTGGACGGAATTCCAATTTAAAATCAAACTCTAAAATTCTCAGCCACCACCTGGCGATTCTTGGGATCAAGTCCTTTTTCTCTTGCGTCAGTCGCAACGAATTACAGTCAGTTACAACTGTGAAATGTCTGTTTAATAAATAATACTTGTATCTTTCCAGGGTTTCTACCACAGCAAGAGCTTCTAACTCATAGCTGTGATATTTAGCTTCGCATTCAGTGGTAGCGCGGCTAAAATAAGATACTGGCCTTAAGTCACCTCCAGATTTTTGCATTAATATGCCAGCAATTCCATGGCTGCTTGCATCCGTGTGCACCTCATGCTCCGCATTTACATCAAATAACGCAAGTATTGGTCTTTGAGTCAGCAACGATTTTAATTTTAAAAAGGAATCTTCGGTTTCCTCTGTCCACTTAAATTCAGTTTCTTTTCGTAACAGTAAATGTAATGGACGAGCGATAAATGAGAAACCTTTAATAAATCTCCTAAAATAGCCAGCGAGTCCTAAAAATTGCTTAACTTCACGAGCGTTTTCTGGTCGTTTGTAATGTTCAATTGCTGAACTCTTATCTGCACCCGGCCTAACCCCTTCCGCTGAAATTGCATGTCCCAAAAACTTTATTTCTTTCTTGAAGAACTCACATTTCTTCAAGTTCAACGTAAGACCCGCTTCCCGTAATTCTATTAAAAATGTCTTTAACATTTCAATATTTTCGTCAGTACTTTGTGTTGAGATCAGAATATCATCCATAAATGTAATTATTTTAGTTTTGTCCAGAGACTGGGTTAATTTTGACATTAGCCTCATAAACACAGCAGGTGCATTGGTCAAGCCAAAGGGAACTCGCTGAAATTCATACTGTCCTTCTGGGGTCACAAATGCCGTCAAATGCCTGCTATTCTTCTCCACTGGGACTTGATGATATCCGCATAAAAGATCTAACGAGGTAAAAATGCGCTTATTCGCCAATAAATTCAAAGTCTCTTCGATGTTTGGGACCGGGAAGGCCTCCCTCTGGGTTATCGCATTCAATTTTCGGTAGTCAACGCACATTCGATACTCGCCATTCTTTTTTGGTACTAGAAGAACTGGACTTGCATACTCAGATTTCGATGGTGTTATTACATTGAGTTCTAGTAATTCGTCGATTTGCCTCTTTATTACTGATCGTAATCCATAGGCCACTCTATATGGGTGGTATCTTATTATCTTATTCTCTTTCAACTTTATCGTCATTTCCTCTAACTCTGTTTTGCCTAGCTCCTTCAAGTCTTGAGCGAAGCAGTCGCGAAAATCATGAATTAAATTTACTAACATAATTCGGTGCTCGTCGCTGGAAGTGCTGTCTATCTGAATACTTCCAACCTCAATTTTACTATGCTCGTTCCTCGTTTTGGTTACACAATGATTTTTGTTCCACGAAATTTCAAATATTCCCCATTTCTTTATGATCTCTATTTCCGGCCGATCTAAAAAATTTCTGCCTATTATCATAGGAACATTCTGGGCGTTATTATCCACGACCATGATGTCAATTGGTATACGTATTCCCGATATTTCAACGATTTTGCATATTTTCCCGAGGACGTTCGTCTTGCTATTTCCAAATCCTAGAAGCTTTGCCTGACTTGCTTCCATCTGCCAGTCATACTTTCTTAATAGTTCATGAATAATCGTACTGCATTCACTTCCCAAATCGAAGAATGCTAGTATTTGCTTTCCCCCAATAGTTACCAGCTTGTGGTATTCATCCCTTGGACTGGAAATTTGTTGTTGTGCAATGCGTGAGACTTGTTTATTTTTGCAGTCTTTTGAAGTATGCCCCAATTGCTGACAACGAAAACATCTTAAATTATTTTTGACTTGGCAGTCTCTGGCATAGTGTCCTACATTATTACATTTAAAACATATAGGTCTGGGTCTGGATTCGAAATCTCTCCTCCCCTCTTTTAAACCAGCCCAGTGAGGAAGATTTGGGCTCTTTTTAGCGTTATATATATTTTGTCGGGAATTGAAATTAGGCTTATAGGAATGTTTCTGAAAAGTTTGTGATGAGCCCTGTTCCCTATATCTCCCTAAATTATTTCTTGACTGTCCTTGTTTCTGAATTTCCTCAAAAGTTTTCACTGTCTTTAATAAGTCTGGAATATTAGTGCACTTTGAGGCCATTAACACATTCACTAAGTTTTGGTTTAATAATCCAGATATAATATATCTAATTGTCGAAGTCTCACTTAAATTTATTTTCTTGCCTAATGCTGCTACACTATACACGTAGTTTTCTATCCCTTCCCCTGGTACACGTTTCCTCTCCATAATCTGCATTAGGACCGAGGAATCGTCCTGTCCAGTAGGGAAACTTTCAATTAATTCTGTCTTAAACTCGCTAAAGGACCGTATCACATCTTGTTTGGATTGATACCAATAACTCGCGGCACCCCCTAAACGTAATGTAGCGTAGAAAAGAGTTGTCCGATCGTCCCAGCCGTATAGTTCTTTCAATCCATCGAGCGATTGAACCCAATTTTTGGCCGTTAATGACTTGTTAGACGGATTAAATTCTTCTATAAGCATTCGAGCTTCATTTACTCCGATTCGAAACACACTCATCTGGCTATTGCCAATTCCTACAGAATTAACTGAGTGAGCATCGAATATGTCACGCGAATTATTTTGCAGTTTTTCGCGTTCCGCCTGTTCTTTCTCCCGTCTTAAGATATCAATTTCTCGGCGTAATCGTTCTATTTCGGACATATCTCCTACCTGAATTGCCGGGTCCCCGTCGGCATTTCTGCCAATATTTTCTTCTCTGTCCATGTCCTTTCCGGACCTGCCCTATTTAAGGTAACTCTGGTTCTTATTTCACTATCACTTAATAAACACTACACAGGCACCACACAGCCACTAAACCTTTCCCCTATATTCTATAATTCACGTATTTTCTTTTTTTTTTTTAATCCCTGTCACTTCACTGTTTGCAGCACAAATCTACACTAAACCTTTTGTTAAAATTTTATGTCACTTCACAATTTCACAGTGATCAAGTTTTTTTAAATTGCCGACAATTGCAATTTTCCTTCGATCTAACTATTGTGGCGATCAACCCGATTTGCGAAAACTGGGTTTACCCCACACCTGGACTAAAACACTTAGGACTTTTTTGAGAACTCGGAACGCGTCAACCCGTGGCCATGCCCGCTGGTAGATTGATTCTTACTGCTCAAGTGCTACCCATTTATACTTTTTGGGTCTTCAAGGAACAAAGAGTAATAAAGTGAACGGATCTTTCGGGACAAGGGATCATAAAATTACAAATCTTGGGAAAAGGTCTCACCTAAACAAATATCAATTAAAAAGGATCCGTGCATTATTTAGGCAAAAACCCTTGAAGACAAAGGGTCATAAAACATCTGGTATTCTGCCGAATTGCGCAGAATTAAACCATCGTGCTCGGCACAAAGGGTGCTCAGCTGGGTAAAGATCATTAGGAAGGATTTACGGGTGCATTTACGCATTCTGATCATCCAATCTTTATTTGTTGACGTCAACATCTATGTCAAATCCATTCACACTTCCACGCATGGTAAACACTTGAACCGATGATCGACTGACCCACAGCCACGGGAAGACAACAAGTCTTAACACGTTTTTCTTTTCGAGCCAGGACGGGCTTTTTCCTGTTTCGCTCGCTACAGTTATAAGATCACCTTTCACGGACGCGGTAGTTTTAAAACTTAAGTTAGATAACAAGGCGAAGACAAGTTTCCGTTATAAACCGACAGAGCAATATTTCACTAATAGAAATCATCTTAAAATCTATTATACTAACCCGATTAAGCGGCAGTCACATCTCATGGTTTTTAGACCGGCGGTACAACGGCTGCAAAGTTTTTGTAATGATTTTGAAAAATTTGCATCAGCTGCACCCACGACCGCACGGAGTACGAATTGCTTATGAAAAACGCACGCTCGACCGTACTCGACTAAATACGAAAACACTGCACGCTCGGCCTCATAAAGACTGAACTTAAGTACAAAAGAAAACGGCCGCAGCTCGGTTGCACCACGGCTGAACCAAATTTAATTCATTGATAAAATCACTTTATACATATACATATGCTATGCGCTATAAACGCGGATATGTATATGCTTTATAATACTAACTATATAATTATTGTTAATGAATTTAACTTATATCTCATTCATGTATGATCATTTTTTCACGAGATGCAGACGAAAACGTCTAGTAATGCATTCTTTCCCATGTTATTCTTATGGAAAACAAAAAAGTTCGATGAGCCACCAGTAAATATTAATATAACGAGCCGCCCTTCGGCCAGGACTTTTCTTTCCTATGCTAGCAACTATTGAACCTGTTTAAAAAAAAGAAAAAAAAAATTGAATCACCCTGATATATGTACATATATACTATATAATATGAAAATAAAATTTGAAGCATTTCAAATAAAGTTAACCCTTCGAATTCATATAATTTATTTTTGTAGTAGCATTTATGTTCCAAACTACCCAAAAAGATCAACAGAAAGAGAGGCTTGTCATTCGTATTGTGGAAATAAAATAAAAGTAAAAAATACGTTACCAAAACTGTTGTTTGGAAAGCTGTGTCCCGACAATACATACCTGAAAAGAGAAAAAGTAAAATGGTAAATTTTGCCAAAATATTCGATTTCGTAAAAATTTCAATTTGCGAGGATAACAATCGGAAGAAAGCTTTGTAGAGCCTTTCGGGCTAAGCAAATATTAATTTCGCGTAAACAACGAAAGGCGTGTATTTTCGCGAATTGAGGAAAATTTGAATGCTAGACCACAAGAAACGGAGATACACAGCAGAGCACACAAAAGGTAAGATGAAGCGACCTGAGCTGAGCCTAGACGACAATCTCTTATACCTCACGAAATTCCACCGAAAATCTCGTGACCCACTTCGGAGTCTAATTTTAGAGGCAAGCAAAGATATATTCGCCGCTGTTCCTTAAAGCCTCCTTTTTTGGGGCGAGGGAGGTGCCTCCGGATCAATATTTGTTTAGCGCAAATACAAAAAGGGAAAGGAGCAGCAGTCAGGGAAACTATTTTCGTCCGATTTAATACCAATAATCTGGAATTCCTTCTTTTTTTATACAATTCTACGACTTGACTTTTCCTAACGGCGCAAGAAATATTTTATGCCATCTCGTCAAACAATAAATCATTTTTCCGCGTTTCGAGTCGTCTGAGGACCGGAGTACGAGCAATTTCGTGCTTTTGTAAATTTTTCTGTTTATGTCATGATTTCCCTAACCGCCGCCGGCCCTCCGGAACGACAACCTCCTTGGGCGGGCCGCTTAGATCAATTCACTTTTCCTGTCGCCTATAAATATTCGATGAGCGGGGGGATCTGCCCCGACCGGAGAAGGCCCGATCTCCTTCATGGTAACAGTAACAGTAACAGGACCGTCAAGTTCAATAAAGTCAAAGTCAGCGAAATAACGGCATATCCATCCATAATGTATGCGCGCACACACACCTAAACCACATAAATAACTGGAGCACGCTGTAATGGAGACAGAACTTTGCATGGGGAGGGGAGAGGAGGGGGAAACGACCTCAGCCCGTCGCCTGGCCCAACAGAACTAAAAATGACGCATCCAAATTGATTGATTGACAAATTGTGATTTCGCCGGAGTCACGGCAGACGGCAACGTCACGACTCCTTTCGAGCTGGGCCCTATTTATTTATTTGTCGTGTGTCATATTTGCCGGCTACACTTGTGCGATATTAGCATAACATGGCAACGGTTTAGCACCTCCTTCTGCGCTTCCCGGTCCCCCGCAAACTCCTTTATCAAAAATCTGCTCCTTGCGTGCACGAAGCTCCAACACCACCCCCACCCTCAACCACCACGGGAGTCCCAAATTTTCGTGTTGTTTACCGCCGATGGGAACTACAAGGACCCCCCCTCCCCGGTTGGTCGACAAAAATCATGTTGACACCACTCGGTGCTCCAAATGCTTTGAAACACACAAACACACACCAAATATCCTCCGTGGGGCTCTGGGCGAAACAAATCGGACTCCACTAGCAAAAAGTAATATAAAAGTTACTCAAACGAAAACTGGGTCACTCGCGCTGCTCACGACAGGGGCTGCGGTGCGGCAACCACAAGACAATCTGGACCTGGACACGTTCGCGAAAGTGAACCCCAGAAAAATAAAATTTAAAATGAGATTGGTTTCCTTTTGCCGGCTCTGTGCAGCCATAAAACACAAAGAACGCGACTCAGAGCAATTAAAGCCGCCAAAAGGAGCATACCGCGAAAAGCACAATTACTGATTGATGGAATGGTCCATGCAAAATAACACGATCGGCATAAATCCGGGATTCTATTTTACCCAAGCTTCAAAATTAGAAATGCTGTCAGCTTCCAAATTGGAAATCTTTTCAAATTCTTCAAAATTGTTTATTAACCCTTTGCACTCGAAGTTTTTTTTCACCAACGTTAAGGGGAGATATACACCTAGATGGTCGAAAAAAATTTTTTTTTTTTTTGCATTTTCTTGAACCTTGATGTCTCCAGAATATCTGATGAAAACGGCAAGTTAATATTTTGATAAATAAACGAGTTACAGCCGAGAAAGTGAAACGTGTTTTGCGGCGCCGAGTAATGATTTATTCATTTCCAAATTTTCAAACGCGTTTTTCTCAAAACTACGTTTTTCAAATCGGTACCCAAAATTTCTCGAAAACTAATGAACCGATTACCTTGAGGTTTTTTATGGTTATTCTATATAACATTATCTAATACTTGTCATAGGATTTTTTTTTTCGTTTACTTAGTTTTTTTTTTATAGGCAAAATAATAACAAATTTTTGGTCCGAAAATCACTTTTTATGTTCAAACGTCCGCCATTTTGTCATAAATCGCTATTTTCAAAATCGGCTATGACAAGTACTAGATTATGGTATCTAATTTAATAATCATTTTGGTTTTTTTTTCAAGATGATTTTTATAGAAACGCCAGTGGGTACCGTAAACGCATATTTTTTTATGACACTCCAATGATCATACTATATCTTTGTATATATGTATTTGATATTTTTAAATAAAAAAAATTAAACATATTTTTGAATGTATATACTATTAGATAATTAAAACCCCAATCCCAAATTCCAAATAGTTTTCCTTGAAAAAATTCACAAAAATTAGCCTTTTTTCCGGCTCCTAGGTGAATATCTCCCCTCAATTTATACATTGGTGTGGTGACTGAGAAGCACCTCTCGAGTGCAAAGGGTTAATAAAAAGTAGTCAAGTGCGAATCTGACTAATGCACCTAAGTTCCTTACCTATGCCTACCCTTATCATCCAGGTTAAGTCAATTTTCAGGAATTATTCGGGTAATTTTAGTAATTTTTGGTGGTTTTAAACTAACTCTAGCCAATATATAACAGTTTGATACATAATGTTTGCATTTTTTCTTTTGAACTTTTCAATTTTTCTGTTTTGTATAATATAATATTTAACTTCAATAGTTACCGAAGAAATATAACAATTAAATTAAATTAAATTATTGATACATAATGAGATTTGCCATTTATTACTGGATTCGAGTCAAATTTAATTTTGGGATGTTCCGAGTCGTTAGTGTCTTGTTATAGTCAGCTCTTCCTGTTGCACTAACACCATAGAAAGAATGTTCGACTGTTTTAAGAGTGCTTTGACTATAGTCTGTGTGTTTATAATCTTACACAAACCCCAGCGCATACCAATTAAAACAGTCTTGATATAGACTACGATATCAGTTCAGGCCATGAAAATACAGCAAAGATCACACATTTGCGACAAAACGTCCCATAGACAAATCATTCTGTCATTCTGTCCACGCGAACAACTCCGACTAAATTGTCTAAAAACTCTCGACTTCCTACTTCCAATCCATATATCAGTGAAGACGGATACACGACTACCAAGATGCAATTTTGCGATTTTTATATTCAACAACATAACTACAACAAAATAGCAAATGAATTTTGTCATTAGTGGTCCGATTCGACTCAAATGAGGCGTTTTCAGCGTCACAAATTGCGAATTTTTGTTTAAAATTTTAATAAGAATTGTACGACTAAAAAGAGGAAAACTAGTAAAATATTTTTTTTTATCTTCGACAGAATAAGACGATGATTAAGAATTTATATAAGTTAATAGTTAAGCTTTTGTGCTTGCGTACAAATTAATAAAACTGTAACTTGGACAAAGTTACAAACACAAGGATGATATTCTACAGGTTTTTCCTTTTAACCATATTTGGTTTAATTATTTTAAAACTACAGCAGCAGAAAAAGGAAAAACATTTATACATATAATTCTGATAAAAACATTACCATCCACAATTGGCTATCCAAAAGAACCAATAAATAAATATACCCACCGAATTAAGAGTCAAACTCCTTATTTGAAGCCGATTAAAGTTTAAAAAAAAAACACGTCTTTAAAACCTCGACCACTTTTAAGCAAATATGTACAATGCAATAAAGCAAATCGAGTTTCGATAGTTACGGTTACGGTCTTCACTTTAACTGAAGAATTGGACTATTCTGCGATTTATTTATAATTATACAAAGCCTGCACGGTCCGCCATTGAATTTCCGGCATGCGATCGGCGACGGCGGCATTCTAATCGAACCGAACCAGAAGTGTCTTGGATACAGCGAAAGAATAGTCTCAAAGCGGAAAATTAAGAGGAAAGCAGACGGGAATTTGCCGGCAAATGAATAGGCGAGAAATGCGGAAGAGGAATGCAATAAGAAGCAAATAGGCGCTACCAGCAAAATAGCTTGTTCGAGGGCACTCCGACTGCCGCACTGCCGCCCTTTATGCACCCGGGCCTCTGTTGTCGAGCCCGAATTTAGAGGGATTCGTCCTGTGGAAGAAAAAAGCAATTACCCCGCCGACTTTCTCGGCGCTGTAATTTCGAAGACGTTTGCTCGAATCGCACCTCACTAATGAATTCAGCAAAGTTTATTGTGCCAAAAATCGAGTTCAAAGCGCGTATTTTTGGCAAGACAGCATGACATGCCACCGCGGAGCGCACGAGGGGGCAGGAAAATACGGCAGGCACCAAACCACCTTCGCAGCTGATAATAAAGAAACTTCTGAAAAGTGCCAACAGAACCACCACCTTCGTCATGACGATGCACCCAAGAAAACTCATCACTCGACTATGTAGCCGCGAAAGTGCCACCACCAGATGCAAGATAATTTTTGGCGAGACCTGTTCTGCACTCACTTGCAGCGACGGCGACGGCAATCCGTCACCAGTTCTTGCGCACATATTGCGCGGGGGTGGTGCAGGCAAATTCAAATTTCGCGGGGACCATCGCTAGCAGCTTCTGCCAAGTCAAGTCGATGGTTGGTTAATTAACTGGGCGACAGATGAGTCGCTGGTGCTTAGATTGCAACTGAAACTCACATTTAAAAACCATCCACGACCCCTTTATGATTATTTCGAGCTATTTTCGATCTAGTCACTAAAGTTTTTTAATGGCAGCTATCTCGACATTTTCTTTTAAAAAGTACTCAAATTGTAGAGGCTGTCCCAGAAAGCTAAAATCCAGTGCAGCGCTATGAAATAAAATTCAACATGACGACAGTCCTCTTGAATCTTGAATTCGTTAAATTTGACAAAGCCCGCGTGCACTCACTATCATGACAATCACAAAACTTCCAGGATTTGCATTTCCGCCACCTTAAATTCGTAAATTTTGACATCCGAAATTTGAATTACCCAACTAGCGCCTTTGCTCTGAGGAACTCCATCCATGGTAAATTCATCATAGTGAAAAGATTTCTCTCCTCGTAGAATCATTGGAAAAATCAAAGAAAATTTTAAAAACAGGATGTCATTTTCATCTTGAGATTTAAATTTTATTAAATAAATATGTATATGCATATTGTATAAAAAAAAATGAAAAATGAACACAGTGATTAGAATTAAATTATTATCTCTTATATTCTGTGAACTGGTTTTGCAATTAGTAAATTCCTATTTTTACTTATTAATATAATATACCTACATATGTATACCACCTAGACATGGGAGCGAAAAAAAACGTATTTTTAAGAATTTTTGCTTAGAGAAATTATTCATTATATACATAAATTAGGTTTTCATAGTCTCAAATAAGTGAGTATAAATTATTATACCAACTTATGTAATATAAACTTAATTTATATATCAACAGTTTCTCTGGAAATTTTAAAAATCGTTACATGGCACTATTATAGTATAGTATACCCGTAAAACCTTTGTAAATACAATCATTAGAAAGTCGTCTTGCAGCTTTGAAAAAAATTAGCCAATGACTAAATATTGGTCGCACAGATCCTAAAAACTATATTTGCCACATTTTGGAGTTTTCCTAAAATTATCTACGTATTGCCAATATTCATAATCTAAAAATTTAAAATGATAAATTCAATGTTGTTTGAGTAAGTTTTCTAGCTATGTAACATACATCAATACGATATGTCGATTATTGAATACGACCGATTCATTTCGGCGGGAAACACACAAGAATTTCTATGAAAATAGGAACCACGAATACAAACCAAGCTTGCCACTACATAAAAAATTGATCAGTGCCATTGCAAAAAGTGAGGTAAAAGGGTGATTTTAACATACTTGATTTAATGAATATTTTGGAGTCCTTTTATATCATCATTTGAAAATATTTAATGACTTCTCTTTGTCAGAGCGCATCGAAATTACGTATGATTTTCGTGAGGTACCTAACATTTACCAAAATATTTTTAAATGTTGAAAATTGAACTTTAAATGAATTAACATGTTTAATGTATGTACAATAATAAAACCCAGAGTTATCTCAAATTCACTTCTGACAAAAGGATTTCAAATTCTGGCTTACCGGTGAAAAGCAATTCCTTGATTTTGCAATTCTTCACTACTCACTTCACTATCTTTTTGCAAACAATTATTAAAAATCGCATTGTAGGCTCTGATATTTAATAGGCGCATATTGCAGGCATGAAAAGAATAAATCATCTACATTACTTTGAATTTTTATGCTTGAAAAGGAGCAGTGTTTATTATACCTATGGGTTGCCTTCTTAATGTTTTCTATTTTCCAATATAAAGGAAATTCTTAAACTATAAGCCTGAAAACCCATTTTTTGCTCGTAAGATATCTGCTCTATTAGTTTGTAGGTCTGTAATAGACCCAACCGACAGAAGTTCCATTCTTGCGTATCGTGCCCCTTGTAAGGGTTAAATTTGTGACTATTTTATGGAAAAAATTATATTGTCTTCACCTCAGTATTGCTATTCCGTGCACGTAAAGCAATTTCTCAGAGATTTGATGTGGCATGAAAAAGGGTGGAGGAATAACCGTCAGAAGACTGCAAGTCATTCATGAAAACGCGGCGATCTGATTCTTGTGCTGCCAATAATTTTACTTGGTTTGTTTATCAACAAACAAAAGTCACGAAATTGAACAAGCAAAAAAAAAAATGCAAAAATAGAAAAGAAAGCAGCGACGGAGTTCATCGGTCGGCGTATTTTGCGACAGACTGATAAAAGCCCACAAATGCCGAAGCCCAGGAATCACGGACGAGGGAAACTTTATAGAAATTTTTTATCTCAAACGTTTATCTCTGCACGTAAAACGCCGTTTTGTTTGCACTTTATTCAAAATGTTGCGATAATTTCACGAAATTCGGTTACGCTCGGCTCTTACTTTTCAAGTGTCTGTATGCCTCAGAAAAGAACCTTTCTGAACTGGCACTTTCTCAGGCATTAGTACCTGGGTGCGTGCGAAATATGGGGCATAGTCGTCCGAAATTTTAGCGACGTCATTCAACTTTCTTCGCGAGTTAATACAAATTTGGGGCAAATTCGACTTTTGTTCTGTCGCTCGCAAATTGACTCGTTTCATTGCTCCCTGTTGCTGCATGGTAACAAGCGAACGGTTTCCATGGCACCCCAATTCGCTTCAGAGCCTGTCGAAAGACGTGGATCGAAGCGAAAGTCACAAGCCGACCACAAAGCAACATTTCAGCAGATAAAGAGATAAAACAAAGCCCCGGAGTCTGCAAGCTCCACGAGGGTTTATGTCGATGACTAATTGCCCGGTTTTATGACCGCTGCAGATTTTCATACCGGACGATGGTCACCCTCAAGGCTGTTTAGCTGGCCAGTTTACAATTTCCGCGACGAAAAAATACTTCAACCATAATCCAACCGATCTCTACTTAACATTTTTTCCCCACTGACCCCTGAGTTGTTCCATGTCTCAATGTGAGAATTATGGCGCGCACTTGAAGCTTAGATCGTCAGAAGATAGTGACGCCTCTTCGCGTAGTATCCGGTGAGTGATACCGCGAGGTGAGGTTCAAACCAGTATTTGGGCGCCAAGTGCTTTGGATCGCTATCTTGCACTCCGATAAGGTCATTCTCAGAATGCCTCTGTTTACTCTGCAATTCAAATGCATAATAGCGATCACTTTGCAACTTTAACACGGTTGCACTGTTATCAATGCTCCCCGCGTATTATTCTCTGTACACAATAAAATAAATATTTTGGGTTTTGTTAGGCTAAAGTCTATTATAGACACCTATGGAAAAAAATTGATATTATTTTGACCTCTGCTGAAATTTTATCATTTTATTTGTTTCATTTTCAATTAAGAAAACTTGTTATTTTGAGAAAAAAAAACTTTTTTTTACCTTTTTGATAATACACCCAGCATACTTGAGTTACTGCAAATCTTATTCTACCGTGTCGAGCAAACCTAGTGCAGCTTTTCTCAACTTTATTATCCAATTCTTTGAAATTATTTATACATTTTCTACATCAGAAAAACAAATCCTCAAAAATGGTGTTTTTTCTCGATAAATAAATAAATAAATAATTAGTACCTACAATTTAATGTATATTTTTGCTTCTTAAACGAATAAACTTAAAAATAATTTAAGCTTTATTTTTAAACATTTAATTTAAGGCATAACTGCCGAAAACAGAAGTTTGCTTGTAAATGATGAGATAAACGTATTTCTAACATTTCTTAAAGGTAAAATATTAAAATTCTTCAGGTATTCCAAAATTGAGTAGTTAGCATCACAAGAACACTCATTTTACCTGAAAATTTCTCAGAGAGGAAAAAAATATTAAAAATAATCAAAATTCATTTTGAAGGGAAGAGTAGTACTTCCAGATGCCGCAACCGGTTTTGTGAGGGAAAAATTATCTCGTGATGTAACCTCAAATATATATAGCAAAACAAACGGATTTTTTCCCACTTTTAGGTTCAATCGTCTCGAAAACCTAACGTAATGGAGTAATTCTAAGATCGGATCCGAATTCAAGGCATCAAAAACCTTTGGAAAAGTATAGTCCAGTTTCTATTTTAAAAAACCGGTTAAATTTTGTCTTTTCGTGTTATTTTACATCTACGACTACGATGCAATAACCAAATACAATAGATAAACGAAATATGCTTTCGCTTTAATTAAAACGAATCCTATTAGCTAATGGTAACTACTCATTTTACAGAAAATGCTTAAAGAGATAGTTCCATAAGAAATGGAAAAATAAGTTCATGGATTTGTTTCTTATTCTTCAAGTCTAAATGCTCTTTACGGAAGAAGCAATCATCAACATTAACCTTTGACTAAAATGTTACGTTTATAGACCTCGTGCTCTTCAGCGAACTGACCTAAGGCTGAGATATTACTATGAAATCAGATATCTTTTAAAAAGCCACTTTTGCTTTTAAACCTACCTCATTTTACTCTTTATTAATAATGTATTTCGGTACAACGTTACAAATGGGACTAAAATTTGAAAAAACCCATAAAAAAAAAAAAGCTCTGGTCGTTTTGGAAACCTATCTTGCAGAACGATGTTGAAAGTAAATTTAATAGATTAGGATCAGATGGGAAATGCTTTGTACAGAGTAGCCAGAAATAACTGTCAGTATTTTTTAACTTAAATTTTTAAGGAATTTAGAGAAATTATTTCCTACGTGGCATTTTCCCTTTAACCTATATATGTATGTACCTCTGGCAATACACCGATAAGAATGACCTTGACATTTAAATTCCGTTACATTTATTACCACGATGGAAGCGAAGCAAGCGTGAGCTTGTGATTAATTTGTTTTTAAATAAATATCGAAAATGTGATTATAAAAAAGCTTAAACCTTTGAATATCGGAGAAAGGTTTATATATCAGACCATTAAACGATATAATGAAACGACGTTTTTTAAAATTAGCCCAAAAAGAGGCCTTAAAATGACAATCCGAATAAAGGAAGTCATAAAAAGGGTCAAAGAGCGATTTCGACGTAATCCAACACAATCAGCCCGATCTGTAGCAAACCAAACGTACGTGCCGCTTGCGAGTCATTTTTTAAACGTTTACGTCTTGCAATTAAAGAGAAAGGGGAGCGATTTGAACTCACTCAATAATTTTGAAAATGTTACATGTCGTAGACTGAAAAATAAACAGTACACTGAATTATGTCTGTTAGTTTGGTTTTTATTATAAAATACTTTAATGGCACAGTTTTTTCTGGCCACAGTGTAAAAAAAAAACTAGTTAACAAAGAAGATAAGTAACTACATATAAAGATATTTTAAATAATACGATGGTGCCATTTGCTGATGAATTAAAGCCCTTGAACTGAAGGTTTATGTGTGATAATGATCCCAAAAAAGTTTCACGGATAGTGAAGAATTGGCTTATGGAGCAAACCATTTCTTTTCTTAATTGGTCGGCTCAAAATCCGGATCGAGAACCTTAGGAAGGGCATCAATTTAGTGGTTAAGGATTCAACTCTACAAAACCTAAGCTTGTGGAGTATATTATAGACTCCAAACGGAAAAACATTGCCGTAACACGAAGCAAATGGCTGGTAGAAGGTTTGCCCCAGATTCAGATATCTTTATTCGCCATATACATATACAGTAGCGGAAGAAATAATAGGTACAAGTGAAAAATAAACTAACAAATTTATAAGTTCACAATAACATGTACGTACATAAATAACAATATATTTTAATTTTTGTCAGTATACTATGTATTATATACTATACTAAATGTAGTTAATGTACAAATATTTATTGATTTTAACTCGTCCATTGAAGGGGTTGCCAGATCAAATTTTAAATGTTTAGCTTTTGTACTTATTATTTTCTCCACCACTGCACATATACAAAAAAGGGTTTACAGAAGTAAAGCTTATACTTCACTAACTTACAATTAGTCAACGAGACACGCTAGTAACGATCATGTCTAGATGTTATTCGAAATAAATTAGGATATCCTACGAGACCTATCCGAATCCAAGTCTTCGCCTTGTTATGACAGTTCGTTACAACACACCGAGCTAAGCTGTGTCTGTGTGTATGTAGTATAACAGTTTAGCTAATTGCTTAGCTTTATGAGCAAGTCAAGGTTTGCGTTGACTTCTTGAGACGGAATGAAGGAGCATTCCTTGAATACTATCGAAATGTGAATTTCTGGTTTATTTTGATTCATTACAAATGTAAAACTAAGCAAACGAATTCGAGCAGGTTAGCTATGTCTGGATTTAATTATTATAACTAGATCACCTTGTTCGCTGATGTCATTAACTGTCATAATATGACGAATGCGAAGACCTTAAGTACCCCGTTTTCTTCCACCTTTCCCTATTTATTATATTTATTTTTGTTAAAATAAAGCTATACCTAATAACTATAAAAATAATTTGGCTTTTGTTTTGCTATTATAATATTGGAGCTCAACAAAGACGTTTTTGATTGTAAATATAACAGGTGCATTTTATGTGAACACCAACCATTTCTTAGCAATGTCGTCGCGAAAGCTAATAATATTGACTTCGTAAGTTGACACTCAGGACCTGTGAATCGATAATAGAATTCGCTTAATTGCCCAAAATCACATAATTATTTCCAGGTGCCCAATGCCCTTCCTATCACCTGACCTCGCCGAGCTCCTCCAGAAGGACAAGGGGAATGAATGAACCAAGCCAGCAATCGGTTGGCTGCACCGTGATCGGCGCACGTGTGTGCCCTATGCATGCAAATGCTCACCTTCACACCACTAAGCAGCTACGGGGCGCCTATGAGCGCAATTATAAACAAACTAAAATAACTGACCTTGGGATTCGTTTTTCCATGTTGCGAAATTTCCATTTCCAATTTGTACACAGAGAGCAGAAGCGGACACGGTGGACGGGCGCATTAACTAGCGGAAACCAATAATCACAAGTGCACCTCGATGTTGCAGCCGAGTGCAGGGTGACATGAGGCGCCGTGGGGTGTGGGGCGCCAGGAGCTGCATAATGGGTGCCCCTGCCGCCAACTTCGAATGCCCTAAGAAAGCCCGAGGAGGAGCGCTGCATACGTTTGCGTGCCGCCGAGTGCACACAATAAGATAAAGTGTTGACTCGGAGCGGCAGGCGGCAGCACAGACGGCTGAATGATGACCCGATAAAGACGGACTGCTGTGCGCCTCCGGAGGAATTAATGAAACTGCAACGCTCCGTCGGTTAATGGCTTTTGATAAGACAGCCACCTAAGCCCCGGCTCTGCAGTATTTTTGGCTGCACCCAATTCGAACTAAACTCCCCCAGCGCAGCGCCACTCTGCCCCGGGTCCCGGACCTGAACCGCACTCTGATCCGCTGGGGCCATTCCGGGGCCTCCGCAGCACCGGCCAAAGTCGCAGCTGCTCTTTCCAGCGCTGCATACGTGTGTCAAGCTAGCGGAGCCCGGCTGTGTGGCGCTGCTCCTTGCACTTTGGCTCGGAAGCGAGCCTCCCCCTCCCGCAAATAGCAGTCGATGTTCCTTTGTTTATCACGTCTGGTTGAAGACGTACTCGACCGCATCGCTCCGTGCTCCAAGTGCAGCAGTGTAGACAAACAGAAAATATGACTGTGTCACGTCAATCAATACGTCTACTGGGGGTTCCCGCACTATCGAAGCTAGGGAGCCCCACACAGTCAGTGCAGCTCTACCTCGGCAAATTTCAACTCGTAATAAATTGAGCTGAGTCTAGCTGGGCCTGGGAGCTGAGCTGCTGGAACCCTGGAACCTTTCTCCGGCGATGGTGCTGCTGGGGCCCTGGTGCTTGCTAGTCGTGACGTGGCGTGGCGTCATGTCAGTGGTACCCGACGACCAAGTCTGATTAGTGCGGCTGCGAAAAAAAAACTCTCAAGAACTGCTGCTGTGCGTAATTTTGAGAAACCCGACAACACCCGGGGGTAGGTGCACACGGATGTTGTCGTTCCAGTGTAACCTGAGTTATAAAAAGGCGCCATCACAATATTATGTTACACGGCAATAAGACAAAGCGGCTGACAATGGTTCGAGCAAATTGCAAAGCCAGAAAAATGCCGTAAAAATTAGACACGGAGCAGAACCGAGTTCATATTGCCGCCACTTTTTGCTACCTTAATTAGTCGCTGTGGTCCAGCTTCAACCTTCCTAGCAAGGTTGCGGCATTAAGCAAATTACAAGTGGCTCCACAACTCAGATCCGGCCTGTAAACAGCGCACTGAGTCATAAAATCAAACGACAAGAACAGACGACTGCACTGCTGGGGCACTCCCCTAAATCTGGGCAGAATTTTATGGCAGCTAGAAAGGTGCACTGGAGTTAATTTAAAAATAAATACGGTTCCCACCTTCAAATCGTTAGAAAAAACTGCGAATGTCAGGATTGTCGTTTTAAACAACGACGTACACACGTAACGGTACCTCATTTTCGATAAATCCAAAAATACGATTTTTTATTATGTAGGTACCCAGTTGCCATTTTGCAGTTGAAAAGAGATTAACCCTCCCGTCAATAACCAAATTTTTCAACGTTGCACCGTTGACCAAAGTAACGTCATCACGATCGAAAGTTGAGCTAGCTACAGAACGGATTTCTGCACGACTAACTAGTTGAGTTCAGCCTTAAATAGCCTTGTAAATTGAAAAATGACGTGATAATTTGAAGCAGTCGAAACGTACCAGTTCCAGTAGGTATAGGGACCTCTTTTTAGAATTTGTTCTCTTTTAATGTTCATTACCTTTCTTTTTTAGACCATAAATGCATATTAGGCATTGGTTGTTGCTTTCTTTTCATTAAGTCAGGTTTTATTTGCATTTTGTTGAAGTATAATATTTTGAAAATATTCCCTAAAAATTTCAAGTTACTCCAATGAATAGTTTTAGAGATATCCTGTTATAACCGGCAGGACCTTCTAACTATTGACTGCATATAGTGAAATTGTATAGATAAACCTTTTTCAAAACTGCATTTTCAAAGACAGTGATCACTAAATGCAATTTATAGAGCACTAGCCAATGCCCAGTGCGCTCCGCTGCACCGAAACAAAATATGTTTTTTTCAAATTTGAATTTGAATACCTAGAATTTGAACGCTTTCTTTTCAAATTTGAATTTTAACACCACAATTAAAGTTTGCTGCTGCAATAAATAAAATGTTGTTGTTTGTGTGTTTGTTTGAGAAATTTTGTTATTGTAAAAAGATGAAAATGCGATATATTTTAATAACGATGAGTTTCAGATCCATCATTGTTTTCCTCTACGCTTGTACGATCTGTGCGAACAGAGTACTGGTACTAACCATTCTTACTAAAGAATCTTAGGGCCTGTCCGAATCCAAGTCTATGCCTACGTCTTCGTCTCGTTATGACTGTTTATGATGTCACGTCAGCGAACAAGCTGAGCTATTATAACAATTAAGACGAAGGCAAAGCTAACCTGTCGGAATTGGTTTGCTTAGCTTGAAATTTTACGTTTGAAGTTAACCTAACCTAAGTTATTTGTCTGTGCCTAAGAGGAGGACAAAAGTGTAGCGTTCAAAATATAAATTAATAATGGAAGGAAGAGTACAAGAAAATATGAATGCAAACATGTTTGTTATGCAAGTCGTGAGCCGATTTTGGTTGAACAGCAGTTCAATTGATTTTAATACGTTTTCTTTAGTCCCTGCAATAAAAACATTGTTCTTCAGAACATGTCTATAACAATTGCAATTCATTTTACTTACATTTTGTACGTGACATTTTTAATTTTTCTTAAAAAAGTCCTATTTCACAACCAATTGCACGTTGTCTACTTCACGAAGTCAATGTGAGCCTTGACTCGCTCATTTATACATAAGAAATAAAATCAATCTTATAAAGAAATATCTCCCTTTTTTTTTTTAAATAAAAAACCATTCCATATTCGAATGGATAAAAATGCAATCGCAACATAAAAATTATAAGCAACGCCTGATTCGGCGCGGTGTTTATATCTACATTTGATTAATAATGATTTTCAAAATTTGAAGGGGGGGGGGGGGGGGGGGGGGGGGGGGGGGCAGCACGATATCTCTATTGTATTCAACAATTATTTTTGTGCTTAAGAATGCCCGAAAACGAATTTTGTGCTCCAATTCCACCCATTATGGAGCATTTTCAAAGTTTCAGGAGGGGGGAAGGGAGGTAGCTCAAAATCACTTTTTTATTAACAAATAATTATGTGCTCGGAAATAAAAACACAGGAATAATGTGCTCTTTATGTGCTCTTGATTGAGCCAAAAAACTATTTTCGTGCTGCAATCCCATCCGACTTGGAGCTTTGTAAATAATTTTTGAGAGGGTTCTAGCTCGACATCGCGTTTTTTATAAATAAACAATTTTATACTTGTAAAATCAATGCACAGTAATTACGTGCTAATTATGTGCTCTTGATTAAGCCAAGGAACAATTGCCGTGCTGCATTTTTTTTGGACTTGAAATATTTTCCATATTTTTCGTGGGGGGTGCAGCTCGAAATCGCGCTTTTTTTATGAATTGGCAATTAATTATTCGACTGAAGGCGACGAAGGAATTATGTGCTGCTGAGAAAAGAATTTGGTTACGCGTTTTGATTGAGTTTAGTGCATGCCGAGTAATTCATCGGATTCGCACTTTTTGAAATTGTCGACTATTTTTTTTGCAGTTAACTTTACAAACTTCTTTGTTGCACATTCTTCAAGCACATAAAAAGCACATAATTCTAGTATGAAGTAAAAAAAATGTTTTTGCTCACAATTTGAGGGGGGGTGTAACTCGTCGTCGAGCTACACCCCTCATTTTGAGTGTTTAAAAAGAGCACTTAATTTTGGAGCACAAAAAATTTTTTTTCGGCACATAATTAGCACATCATTTTCGCATAGTTTGCATTCGGATCCGGGAAAAGGGGGGTGAGGCTCGACGCACCTGCTCATCAAGCTAAGCAATTGACTTAACTGTTATACTACGTAGCTAAGCTCACAGCCATGAACATGAATTCAGACAGAACTTAGCTTGGTGTGAAGTCACGAGACGAAGACCTAGACATAGACTTGGATTCGGACAGGCCCTTAATAGTTTCTGGTTCACTATATCATGACAATGCTGAAAATTTTTAAAGCTTAAGGAATCTTTATGAAAGGGCACACTCAGGGGTTGTTGGAGTCGTTGATTTTAAATTTCCGTTTGAATTTTTTAAATCTGATATGGCAGATACAATATAGCGGCGAACTTTTTAACTTCTAGGAATTAAATATGCTAACAATTTTCATGTCATGTGCCAATATTTCCTTCACAAAATGCACTAATTGCGTACTTAGTTACAGCGAATAGCAAAAATATTGTGTTTGATGCGCCCTCGATCGGAAATTTTTCAAACCTTTTATTAATCCTAAATCATCTCATCCTCGAAACGTATGTATATACTAACAAAATTTGAGCTCAATCGGCCCAGTAGTTTCGGAGTCTATACAATTCAGACAAACAACAATTGCTTTTTATATATATAGATATTCCAGGCATTAAAAACTAATGCCTGATTGAAGGATTTTTATTTTTGATTAATACTTTTTTATATAAACATTAAACAAACACTTTCAATGGTTGCCATTTTGTTCAATTTTCGATGGGGCACTAAACAAAGTATTAAAACTATTTAACAACCGCAAAGCACTATTTGTAAAAGAGCGTTAAAGAATCCAGCAGATAACTTGGTCCAGAATATAAAATAAATAAATATTAGGTAAAATATTTAAAATAAAAAATATTATACAACTCTTAAAAAATTCAAAATAAATGTCTTTTTTTTCACGACTCTAGACTACCCCTAACCCCATAAATGTAACAAGGGTGGTTTCAAAAATTTAAATTTTTCAATAAAAACCTGTAGTTTCCAGAGTAAAAATGTGCAATTGAAACAAGCTCGCACGCTCAAATTAGAACTGCAGCAGTTCCGCAGCAGGCCAGTTAACCTAAGCAAGCTCACACTGGAACTGCAGCGATTCCAAAATGTCAGCAAATTATACCCACTTCATTTTATCCAAATATGTAATTATAATAACGAATATACATATACATATATTATAATAGCTGCATTCCATTGGGCTGTGTAAAGTATGCTTCCGAGTAGTTGCCCAATGGAATGTAACTTTGCTTGTCAGGACTAAAACATAACCCTAAATTTTTAAATTTGATCGCGCTATATTTGTTCCGCTGTCATGCCTTATTTATTAAAATGGTAAGATTTATATGTATATAAATGTGTTTTTCTACCTATACTACTCAAATTTAATTATTTTAAGATTTGTGATAACTGCAAAACAACAAAAGTTTGGACTTATAATGTGAGAAAAGCTTTAATTTCTGTGCAAACCCGGTGCAAAAACCACTTTTTACCAGAATTCATCTGGCGGGAAAATGTAGCGAAACTACTCAGATCATCTAGTTGCCAGTAAAAGGTTAAATAGTTCGGAGCAAATTAAAGTACTCGGGAGTACTTTACCCAGCCCAATGGAACGCACCTAATTATCCAATGAATCAGAATAAATAAATGTTAAGCAATATTCAAAATGTAGTCAGCTTAATAAATAAAATTTAATCAATTATTAATAATTGTGCAGTTTTATTTTGGATCGGCACGGTCCTGCTGCAGTTCTATACGAATACTCGTATTTCAGTTCTGTGCGGTCCTGTTTCGGTCGTGATAGTTTTATACGTGCAGTCCTTTTTTGAGTCAGTGCAGTACTGCTGTGGTCATCGTTTGGTTGTGTCACAATCCTATTTGTTCATTAACCAATCCTAGTGCAGGTTTACTGCGGTCTTGCTTGGATGTTGCTGCAGTACAGCGAAAGAATTCATTCATTTTTAAACGAATTATTATAAAGGTACATCCCATATATCTATTTAAAATCAAAGTGCATAGAACAAATAAAATAGAATGGACAATTTTTAACCGACTTGACTAAAAACAACAATATGAATATGCAATTTAGAAAAAAGAAAACAGAGAGCATATTTACATACATATTACTTATGAGTTAACCTGAAATGAAAATTAATATTTCCATTCCAATTGAGTGAAAATTTGTCACTCCAACCCACCCTCAAATCTAACCGGATGCTATGGAGCAAATAAAATTAAACATTTTTCTTCTACTACGTGCTTAACTATATGATATTTTTATATAAAAGTCAAAGCAGTAACTTTCGTTTTCATTTATATTATCTGTTACATCCTTACCTTTACACCTATCATGGTGAGATCGGATGAAGGAAACCGAAGATGTTTATTTCTTCTTAAAGATTTTTTTGTAAAAAAAAAAAAGCTAAGCATATCTTTACCAAAACTAATAAGAAAAGTATTTTAAAACGCTTATTATTATTCGCTTTGTATAAATTTTAGTTGTTTTCTGTTTTTGGCTTTAAACATCCTCCAATTCAAAACATGTCTATCGCTTCATTCAACTCCATTTTCGGTGTCATACCAACTGAAAACAAATTAAAATTCATATGCATATATTTTTACCCAAAGAACGTCTGTAGGCAGGCAAAAAGGTAGGTGCTCCGATTAATTGCGACGTCTCTATTCGTGAGAGATGATTCCTCCCACGGGATATTGGAAATACCTACTAGAGAGAACATAAACACAACCACGCGTATACGGTTCAAAGATGGTCCTGCCCCCGCATTTCGGAAAAAACGCGAAGGAAATCATCCCGCGTCTCCAGCCCACCGCTAGAAAAGCATCATACAAGTATAGGTCAAAATCCGTCACGTTGTCAGTCAGTGGATCCTTTTAAACAGAATTATACTTTTAAACTCTTGCGCTATTTATTTATTAATAGAAAGAAGCAACGTTGGCGCTTTAAGAAAGTTCAACAAAAGGAGGTTCAATGGAGGCACTTGGATTAGTTTACAACTCAATTTTCTTTGGCTGTTAACGTTTTGGGGCAACTTGTTGATATTCAAAGATGTTTAGGTACTACATTGAAAAATTTGGGGCCATACTTTTATTCAAGTTTATCCTAAAATGCTCCCACTGTTTTTATATTCCAAATTAAGACCAGGCCTATTTTTAGCCGCTTTATTCCCAGACAGTTATTGAACTTCTGGAAACTCGATTTATTACAACTTATCGAGCTCTTTCATAATAAGAAACTACCTCCTAGGAAGTAAAGAATATTATTATTATATAATCGCTTTTGTTTCCCAACATGCTCAAACAAATGTTGATGAAAATCAAACAAATCTCGATGGAAGAAAAAAGCAAAAAAAACGTGACATATGCGAATTGTAAACTGTGACTAAAATTTACGCTTCTCTGATTTAATTCTTGGAAAATGTCGATAATACAGAGTACTTTTTCAAACTATATTCAATAATGCTATTGCCTAATATTATTGTTGCTCCAATCGACTAAATTATAAATAAATTAACACATCAATTCGAAAAGTTGAATTGGTAACACAATATTAAAAACAAAAATTTGAGATACACAACACAAGCAATCTGTCATACACTTGATTTTCTCAAAGCTAATATCGATTAAATATTAATGATTAACATTCCGGGTTAAATTGCGCCTATCGATAAAATAGGTATTTAAAATGGAATATTAAACAGTATTCAGGTTAATATTCTTGTATTATAATTTGTTTTTACACGCCATACTCCTTTAAGAGTTGAATTTCAAAAAACATGTTTTCAGTATATCTAGCTAAAAGGTTTGGACAAGAAGTTAGTAAGTCAGTGAGGACATTGAAAAGAATTATCGTGAATATCAACGACTTTTAAGAAACACAGAAATTACAATTCAGAGGTACGTGAGGAAACAAATACGATTTTTATTACCTGATAACGTACCTATATATTCCTATATATATATATGAGTAACCTTCCATACAAACCATTACAAGTATTAAATACGTTCCCCAATCTTCTTTTTGGGAGTATATATTATAGTTAATTCTGTAAAACTCAACAATATATTTTTTCAGTATTAACTCACAGTATGCGCGCTGGATGCCGCAGATTCCACATTAGTGTGAAGTTATCCATCTGAATTGTCCGCACCCATAATTTTACTTTATCAACCCAACAATAAAATAAAATATACATATATAGCATATAAATATAAAATTAAAAAAATATAACTTGTGCCTCAAATTATGTTAATATAATTATAAAAACTGGTGCTTCAAATAAAACCATCAAACTATACTATAATAATTATATTTTATAGAACGTTGAAGTCTACATTTATGTTCAAACATTTTGAAATGTCTCTATATTAAGTTCCGAAATTTGTTGATCAAATTAAAATTAATACAAAGTCAGAAAACATGCAGAAATTCTTTTCTGTATCCAAAGACTACGTTATTAATCTTTAATCTTCAGAAACCTGTTTCTCGAATATCAATGGCTTTTCTGAAAATATGGCAATATTTATTTTTATGTTAGGTAAAACTTTCACATGCATACATACATATCTACTTCTATGATACATAAATCGAAATATATGGATTGTGTAAATAAACTATGAAAGAATATAACACGAAATGAAGTTCTTCTCAATTTGAATTTTTTCGAATTCTTTGTATTTATTGCGGAAATCTATTTTTCGTTTTCCTGTAATCTCAAAATTTTGAGGCGAAATATATATAATGTGAAAAAAAAATTATTAAAAACAAACAAGCCGACTGCAGTGATCTCAGATTAACTAAAAAGACAGAAACAAGATATTTTACAATTAAATCTACATATGTGAGTGTGAGAAGAGATGTTCCTGATTTTATTCAGCACAGCAAACAATATTATAGTTTATAATCATCTGTTACACATTACTATTTACAATTTATGACTCAAAGTAAGTTGTAGTAGTCAGAGCCCATTAGCGCCATCTAAAGGATGTACCTACTTCCACTTTACAATCCCAATATTATTGAGATCCGCCGCAGTCAGGTAAAAAGGTTGCTTCTTCTTGTAGAAAATCTTCTGATTTTCAAATCTTATAATTGTATTGGGCTTATAGACAGTGGCATAGTTTAGTTAGCTCTGAGTCGGCATTTCTTGAGGCCTTTTTCGGGAAATAAACAAAAACACTACAAAAAAAATATTCTACTGGGTAAATACACTGCAACCTCGATATAACAAATCGGAAGGGAACAAGTAAATATTCGTTATATCAAGTGATTCGTTAAACTGAGGTTTGTTATATTGAGGTTAGGTTGATATAAAATTTGTTATAAAGAGGTAAATAAATAGTTTTATTCACCTCAACATTACGTATACTCATCTTGTTATAGCGAACAACTTCTACTAATAAATGATAACACATTTTTATCAAATTACTGTATGTATTTTCTATTTAAAAACAATTAGGTAGGTAACAAAATGTTTCCCTTAGATTAATAATCAAAATTAAATGCAGTAATTAGAGGTATTTACACTTTTGTTTTGATAGTTGAAAATTCGTTATAAAGAGGTTGTTCGCAAAAAATGTTCGCAATGTAAAGGTATATTTTACATTGACTCTTATGGACAATTCAAGGGGATTACGAAGAATTTGTTAAATCGAGGAAGTCGTTATATTGAGGTACGTTATATTAACCCTTAACGGACCAATGCCGCCATATAAGCGACATGGTACTTTTACTTACTGAGTTCAATGCCGCTTATATGGCGGCAAAAGTCATTTTGTTAATTTTATCACTTTTATATTTATATATTTACAATTAACTCAATAATTATTATGCCAGGTTATTTCAGTGAATTTGTTCCCGTTTGTTAATGTTTAGTATACAGTTTCTCTTCGTATGGAAAATAGCTTGGACCTGGCGGTAAGAAAACTTGAAATACTTCCGGACCGTTAAGGGTTAAGGTTGCACTGTAGTATACTTTTCTAGTCTTTTTTTCGGCAAACGTACTTATTATATAGTTGAAGACAATTTTAGAGGAAATTAATATCCCGTGATTTATTGCACTTAAAGAGACTCAGAATTTATTGTCATCTGCAATTCGTCTCGATTAATTAAGCGTATTTTTCGAGATATTCAAATGCAAAGGATTTAAAAAAAAACAAAAACATTATTTTTTTGTTTAAATAAAGATCAATTACAACAAATGAAGATTTGCTGTAGATTAGTTCATCATTATATTTATTTAAAATAAAATCTAGAAATTCGCTAATTAGTTACTCAAGAATAATTGTAAGCTAGGTTTCGAATTTTGAAGCGTATTGACTGGACTAATTAGTACTTCCCTGAGACGGAATAGTTTTTTATTATTCATTCATTAGGGCTGGACTATTAAAAACAGAAACTTATCTTATTCTTTAATTTTACTAATATGTGGATAACATTTTAAGATGTTTTGCTTATGCTTATTGGAGTCCCTCTAACTTGGGGACCCTATATCATTGCTACAACAACTACAGTGATATTTACATTACTGCCAAAAGATTACGAAATATTTGCGAAAAACTATTATAAATTTTACACCCAAACGCAATTTTGCTTCAAATTTTACAATGTAGGCTAGCAATTAATTTAAAGACTTATATAAAATGACATATGAATGAAATCAACGTTATCAAACATAACTACGAATGAAAATTAGACGAATAAGATGACGTGAAAAGACGTGAATTTCATAACATAGCACACATTTGCTACCTCAAACATTTGACCTACAATTCTTCAAGCAACAAACAAAATTTGTTAATCTAATAATTATCTCCTCCCTTAACCTAACTTTTTTCCACGTATGCAAAACCAGGGAGGGCCGAGAGCAGTTGAACTGGTGCGAATTATTGGTTATGTCACTAAAGCGATTTTTTTTCGCGGAATTCGAAATCGCGCATTAATCACGGCTTGATGGAGGAGAGCTGCCGCTGGCGAAAAGGACTTCTTCCCACTCCCACCGTCAGTACAAAAATACATAGGGAGAAGATGAAGTTCCGCAGGGGCTGTGATAACCCAGGGGGTGATGCCATCGACGTCATTGCAAGGTAAATAAGTAGTTCGGGCTGCGTCGAACCGTTCATTTTTGCGTCAGAATTCCCCATTGTTATTTTCTGTCTGCTTTACATAACGCCGCTGCTTACACATGGCCGCACACGGGTTCGCGGCGCCAATTTCTCGAGCTTTCTTCGCTAACGTGCACTAATAACGCTTAATTTCTTCTCGCTGCCTGCTCCCGTGCAGTGCTCGACATGTGCATGTATGCGGCCGCTCAATTTTCCCGCGCTGGAACAGTGCATTGGAAACAAACGGCGCAAAAGTTATTGCTGGTCAGCAGCGCCACCTGCCGCCGCCACCGCCGCCTCCGGGCCGTTCGGTTGCGAAACTACCTTCGCTCGTCGAATTGGCCTCTCTTTCCGGATGGCAACATTTTTTCTTATAGGCTCGTGTGGCGCAGCTACTCATGCTTACTCCGTTATTTGTTTTTATCAGTGGTTTTGCTTATTTCGCGCGCACCTGATAATTTCGCCCCTTATCACAGGTTCCAGAGCCCGCGAGAGAAGCACACCTATAGCCTCTTCATTGAAGCTAGGCCAGCGACTCAAGGTTGCATTTGTTTACGGTGGGGCTCGTGACGCAAGCGAGCTTTTCTGCGAAGCGTTACCGCTTTCTGCCGTATCATGCAAATACGGAAGTGGTGACGGCATTGCGCAAGCCTCTGTTGCTAAATCGCAAGTGACCTCGCGCCAGCGTCTGGAGAAGTTGTGCAAAATATGCCTTTGAGAAGGAAAATTGCGGTATGTTGCCGCTTGGTGGCAGCAGCTGTTGCAAAGCACGGAAACCAAAGAATTTATGGCCAACAGATGACAACGACCTTACTGTTGCCGCGCCGCGGTGGAATCAATTGAAGATATTGGGAAACTTTTGCTTTTGAAACGCACTGCTAAAACATTACCGAATATTTTTTTATTGATAAGATTTCTTCCAGCGCAACAATTTGCGGGCTCTATTGATTGAGAGAGAGAAACAAGAACTTTAAAAATAAGTGTCCCTGACTCAAGTGTTTACAACTTCAATTTTTGGCAGAAACTTATTTTTTTATCGTAGCACAAGTAGGACGCCTTTGAAAGAATGACTTCCTTTTTTCCTTTAAAAATTGACAGCTGACTCAAACCTCAATCAACCTCAAATCTCAGAAAAACAAAGACAATATATTGCATGTTTGTACTCATGCACTTTTGCATCCAGCGTCATTCATCATCATTCAACATTTCAATAAGAAAACATTTAGTGTTTTTGTACAACAGTTACGTATGAATAAATTGAAATAAAAGCTGTAACTATACTATAAATCTTAAAGGAGCAATGCTAAAGGTAATAAAAATGCGCAGAAACTAATAGTTGACACTGGTTTAGTAACACAGGCTTGCAAAGAAAGTTGGAGGTGCGTCGAGCCCCACCCCCCTTTTCTCGGATCCGAATGCAAACTATGCGAGAATTATGTGCTAAATATGGGCTAATTATGTACCGAAAAAAATTTTTTTGTGCTCCAAAGTTAAGTGCTCTTTTTAAACACTCAAAAAGGGGGGTGTAGCTCGACGACGAGTTACACCCCCCCTCAAATTGTGAGCAAACACATTTTTTTTCTTCAAACTAGAATTATGTGCTTCAAGAATGTGCAACAAAGAAGTTTGTAAAGTTAACTGCAAAAAAGATAGTCGACATTTTCAAAAAGTGCGAATCCGATAAATTACTCGGCATGCACTAAATTCAATCAATACGCGTAACCAAATTCTTTTCTCAGCAGCACATAATTCCTTCGTCGCCTTCAGTCGAATAACTAATTGCCAATTCATAAAAAACGCGATTTCGAGCTGCACCCCCCGAAAAATATGAAAAAAAGTCCTTAATTTAAATACAAATGTTTAAAAACAAGCTTTTATCGTTTTCTACTCGTTGAACCCTTTTATTTGATACCCATGTCAAGGGGGTTGTGAAGACAAAGGTAAGCCATCATATTGGGGTGTCCGCCATTTTGGATTTAGAACGATATTAAATATACTATATTGAATTGTCTTCGGATTTATACAAGTGTAGGTATCAAATTTCATCTTTTTGCCATTACGAAAACTGGTCCAAAATTCAGATGAAGTTAAAATATGTAAATATTACTCGTGAGTTTTCAGTGTCTCGCGATAACGTGTTCGGCACGTGCTCCTCAAATTTGATGGGGTTGCATACGGATATTATCTAGGACCAAAGTACTCATCAAGACGAATCAAACGAGCCCAAAGTCGATGGGGTTGTGTCGTTTTATTGCGGAGTTCCTATGACCACCTTCCAGCTCCAGCATCAGATCAGCTCCATGTCATCATAATATTGCATTGTCACGCAATATACAGAAGCATGCAAAATTTCAGCTCAATCGGAAACCGGGAAGTGGGTCAAATTTTACTTGCAAGATTTCAATACAGACACCGGGACAGGTGAAACTAAATAAAAGCTTGTAATATACCCAATTTACTGGTTTATACATAAGAAATAAAGTCAATCTTATAAAGAAATATCTCCCTCTTTTTTTTTTTTTAATAAAAAACCATTCCATATTCGAATGGAAAAAAATGCAATCGCAACATAAAAATTATAAGCAACGCCTGATTCGGCGCGGTGTTTATACATTTGATTAATAATGATTTTCAAAATTTGAGGGGGAGGGGCGGGGCAGCACGATATCTCTATTGTATTAAACAATTATTTTTGTGCTTAAGAATGAAAAGCACAGAAATTATGTGCTCTTTATGGGCTTTCGATTAAGCTCGAAAACGAATTTTGTGCTCCAATTCCACCCATTATGGAGCATTTTCAAAGTTTCAGGAGGGGGAAGGGAGGTAGCTCAAAATCGCTTTTTTATTAACAAATAATTATGTGCTCGGAAATAAAAAGCACAGGAATTATGTTATCTTTATGTGCTCTTGATTGAGCCAAAAAACGATTTTCGTGCAGCAATCCCATCCGACTTGGAACTTTGTAAATAATTTTTGAGGGGGGTCTAGCTCGACATCGCGTTTTTTTATAAATAAACAATTTTATACTTGTAAAATCAATGCACAGTAATTACGTGCTAATTATGTGATCTTGATTAAGCCAAGGAACGATTGTCGTGCTGCATTTTTTTTGGACTTGAAATATTTTCCATATTTTTTTTCGGCACATAATTAGTACATATTTAGCACATAATTCTCGCATAGTTTGCATTCGGATTCATGAAAAGGGGGGTGGGGCTCGACGCACCTGAAAGTTGGCCTATTTAATTGAAGAAAGCGTTGTTAATTGCACACAATTCATAAAGTATGCAATAGAGGTTTATGTATGGAATAGCATATCTGGTAAATCGTTTCCACAGCTTTGCTGACACATACGCACTCTTTAGTCGAAATTTTCCATGACCGTTTTGCATAAATGTGGCTGAATTTCGTTGATACAACGCTCAATTTCCTCCTAGGCATGGGTGGTTGTAGGCTTGTTGGCATAAACTTTAGACTTCAAAAAACCTCAAAGAAAAAAGTTCAACGTCGTTAAGTCACACGATCTTGGTGACCAATTCTGATCACCAAAACGGGGAATTACACGACCACGAAATGATTCATGTAGTAATTGAATTGTTTCTTGCGCTGTATAGCATGTGCCTCCGTCTTGTTGAAAGCACATCCATATCTTGCAATTTAGGCACAAAACAATGGATTATCATGTCGCGATAGCGAGCACCATCAACTGTTATTGCCTGACCAGCCGCATTTTCGAAGAAGAATGGTCCGATGATGCTTCCAGTTCAAAATCCGCACCAAACAGTGACACGTTGTGGAAGCATTTGTTTCTCAACAATCACTCGTGGATTTTCTGAACCCCAAATACGACAATTTTGTCGATTAACGAAGCCATCAAGATGAAAATGAGCCTCATCGCTGAAGATGATTTTATACGAAAATTGCGAACTGTAGCTGCCAAATCTTCATAGTTAGTTGATAGTCTTGAAGCCAATCGTTGATTGTTTTAAAAAATTTTTTGTTTAACGTGTAATGTATCCTCCCACTCCATCCCCCTCGTTTGAATATTATTGAATTTATTTGAATGTTATCTCAGCAGTAGAAACACCGACAGTATATCAGTTCTTTTTGTGGTCAAACTGCAAATTCTTAATTTTAACTTCTTACATTACTTTTACAACATTTCTTTTCTATCAACACTTCTCTTTAGAAAAAAAAATTTTTTTTTTTTTTTGGGGGCATATGAAAGTATATAAAGATGTTTGGCTCAACATCACGCCTAAACGATTGGTTCGATATTTTTTTATTTTTTGAGTAAAGGTACTACATATTTCGATTTAGCTACTGCTACTACTTTTTATTCGCGGGCTTCAAAATGGCAGATCCAAGATGGCGGCCTTTAATTGTAAATTTCAAAGAATTTCACGAAAACTGGTCTTTGGAGATCCTGGTCTGGTTGCGAATCCACTGTCGAAAGTAAAAAATTCAAGATTCCAATATGGCCACACCACAATTCTTCGAATTAAACGAATCTACATAAGTGAAAATGTGTAGGTACTAAGGGTATTTTGAGGCCACTAATTTCGAAACAACTATTAAAATTTGGATATTCAAAATGCTGGGTCCAGTGTGGCGACCGAATTTTTGGAAATTGAAAGGATTTTAATACATATATATAAAAGTAAATCGGTAACACAAATTCCCAACCTACTATCAAAATTTGGAAAATCAAAATAGCGGATCCAATATGGCGACAACAATGTTTCGAATGCAACAAATTGAAATGAAATAAAGTAATAAGGGAAGCCACTTATATTCAATATATTATCGCAATTTGTAAATTCCAAATGGCGGAACCAATATGACGATTATTAGTGTTCGAAATTCAAGATATTTTAATGAAAACTGGTGTAATAATAATTCGGTGGAACTAATTTCGAATCTACTAGAAACATTTATAAATTCAATATGGCAAACACATTTTTACGAATTTAAGTTATATAGTATGGATGTTTCGCGGAAACTTTTCACGATTTTACTATCGTAATTTTGATTTTTTAAAATGGTAGAACCAATAAGGCGAACCAATTTATCGGTTTCTATTTGAAAAGATTTCTATGAAAATGAAATACATAAAGGTTTTTCATATGTTATATAAAAAGTAGAAAATGAAAGCATGCAAATTCATAAGGTTTTCAGCTTTAGTGTCCTCGTATAATGTAACGATACAACAGCAAATCCATGAAACAAGGATTGAATACCCCAATCTTAGCAATAAAAATGCATAAGTAAAGAAGAGGTGAGAAATCCTTCAGATGTGGACCGTAGTAACAAAATGAATTTTTGAGTTTTGTATATCACATCCACAGACTTTGGTTGGTTGTTACCACTCCAAAACAGGGTGAAGTTTTTACCTAAATAGTACTTAATAGTCTTTATCTAAATAGTACTTAAAATATACCGGGTGAAACCAGGTTACTCAGGTAGTTTAATTTATAAGGTAAAGATAATTATAAATATAAAAACAACCCTTAATTCTTCTACTTTTCGCAGGCAAAGATTTAAATTGTTCAATGTACAAAAACAAGTACATATTGAATCTGTATTTCAGCGTGCCTTTAACAAGTTTGCTTGTAAAATCTGAAACTTCTTGTTAGCGTTATGGTTTACAAAGCTGATTGTCATTTATAACTGTTTTATCGACAAAGGTACATTTTTCCTGTTCGATACCAGATATTGTAATATTTTATGCAGGATTGTTATTTAGAAAAAATTTGTAAAAATTTGCTTAAGATTAGCAGTATATGATAAAAGTGTCAACTTTTGGGTGCGTGTCAAGTTTTAGTGCCTTTACTTTATATCAAATTCATTTTTACCAAGTACAAAACCTCAATTACAGTAAAACTCCGGTTAATCGAATTCGGGTTAACCGTAACACCTCCATAGTCGTGGATCCCCAAATGCTGTACTGCACAAGGGAGAGCGCACTGTGGCTAGCGGGGCACATGACGAAAATAAAACCAACAAAATAAAATTTTGTTTGCAATACCATAGATGATCTGAAGTGAATTCAGAATCAATGCGGTCAAAATAGTAGCACCGTTTAAAATAATTGTGGAAGAAATAAAACATTTGCCTTAAAATTTGTGTAAAATTGCTATCCACTAAAAGTGAGACCGACTTATTTCAGAATCCGTCGGAGAGGTTACGAAAACGAAAAAAATGGTAGTTTACAATCTGAGTGAAGTTAAGTTTGTTGCCTCCATAGAGAGGTGATACGGTTTTCAATGGAAATACCAAATACAGCTCCCTTCAAATCGTTAAATATAATTTTTTAGTGTTCGGAATTTCTACGAAGGAGTCTGGAATAGGCCTCAGTGTCTTGTTGTACTAATTGATAAAATTCAGCAAATATTTTTAGGAGCGATGGGATGTAAAAATCATTACCCGGGTGAAATCCGGTGCTGTTATCAAGAACATGATTTTTGGAGAAAAAACGTACGCTAAAATAAGACAAATAAATGCATGTTTAAATAAAATTATTCGAAATGATAAAATATTTTAGCAAGAAGCCGAAAGTCTTGGATGTAAGCACTTTTATTCGTTAAACGTTTAACTCGAAGATGCAGAAACAGAACCGTTTATTGGAACTATAACACAGCTGTAAAAGAGAAGTACCATTTCTAATGGTATAAGCATATCACAAAACGTATGTAGTTTGCTAAAATCCGTTTAAATTAGCATATAGAAAGTGCAGAAACATTTTTGTGGACAGAGTCCACAATTTGATGCGTTTAATGTGGGTATTCCTCTTCCAGAAAGACAATGATCCGAGACAGACCAGCAAGAAAGCAAAGGAAATGTTTTTAAATCAATGAGGTCAATGTTATTGGGAGGCCCGCTCAGTCACCAGACCTCAATCTAAATGAAGATGCCCGTTCTCCAATGCAGATACCAACCAACCAACCACGAATCAGCCACAATCGCGCCATCCCGTTCCAATTTCTTATTTGCGTCATCTTCTTTCTCGCTCGCGTTTTGGTCAACCTGACCAACTTTCTTCATGTGTGTGTTTTAACCAAGAGAAATAGTCACCTAGACAGCAACCATTTTGTACTAGAATAGTGACAGCGCCACAGCTGTCCCACCGGTTATCAAAACATAATTGCACTAATTATAACATAAAGCACTTGTAAAAATGTGTGCGTTAATTCCAGCCCAGCATTAAAAGTAAAAATGAGCAGTTTTTCCACTCAATTCTTCCAGATTAAACATTTGCCCGAGGATGTTTTGACACCCGGCAGGCACAACTGCAAGCAAGGACTTGTACTTTACACGGGATTCAGCCAATTCAGCAATTTCGTTCTTGGATGATTGGTCTCTGCATAGAGAACGGGCATTAGCCTACAAGTAATGACGCACTTTAATTTTCATATAAATGAACCACAGAACTATTTTCTAGATCGAATTTTTTTAAGGTCGTCATTAAAATAAAAAGTTTGATAAATTAGATACAATTTCAGATTGACGAAACTTAGTAGAGAAGTCCATTATTATGTGTGCGCTGAAAATGTTAATTTTTACCAGTTTCCCTTGAAAGCTGTGTTAAAGCGAAATCGTTTAAACGAAGTACCGTGTAAATAGAGGGATAAGTCACTTATTTAGTCCAGATATACCTGTCGAAAAAAGCGGGCTTATAAGTATAATCCAACTTACGAGATTTTCTTTTAGGATGTTATTGGGAGATGTGTTGGGATTGCAAATCACAATTAGGTGGCATCTTGTATTGGAATTTTGTTTATATGTATATCTCCTAAACTGGTGATCCTAGGACAAAATAGTAGTGACAATTTTTATCATTAAAATAGTTGAGATTTAAATGCAAAAGGACGGTTGAAGTATTGCCGCCGCTATTTGCCAACTCGAATCTACAATCAGGACACACCTTCTACAATTTACTGAAAGAAAATCTTTTAGGCAGTGTTTCGTAAACCAAAAATAACAAGCTCCTGGACTATATAATTACATATAAATATAATTTCAACTAAATTTTTTCGCACTTTGTATCTTTTTATGTAATGTAGTCTTGTCTTTTTAGTCCATTGACTTGTTTTTGGCGCATATACCTTTTGAGAAAAGCCACTTGGGGGTTCGTTCTTCTTCTTCTGACCAGACGAATGTCCAATGAGGTCAAGCCACTCGTCGTAAGGTGAGAAAATGTCTTGAATTTTCACTCGGTGAATTGTCGCCGCGAACAAGGAAAGTGTTAAGTAAGCAGATACAGTGCAACAATCGCAAATAGCTTCCACCGCACAATGCGGAACCACTCAGTAATAGACAAAGATTCTTCACTTCACGCAGGTGGAAAGCGTGTGCAGCACTTCAGACGGAGACGACAACGACGACGTCCCAGGACGACGCACCACCGGGGGATGAGGAAATGAGGTGGAGGGCCGAGGGCCCTGACAATGGGCACAACAGGCCCAGGCGGCGACGCGCTTCTGCCCACCTACCACTTGGGCAATAAGAAAAATATGCAACGCAATGAACTTACGACGTGTAAGAACAACAATGCTCGAGTGCCGATGGACTTCAAGTAGAATTTCTCAAGGCGGCAGGCACCGCGGCGCAGCAGACACGACACGCCTTGGAAACTGTCTCGTCGTCGCCTATTAGAGTTTAGAGGCCGGGCGGCGAGGTGGACGCGCCTCGCAAATAAAGAGGAAATCTTCCAGGGACTCACGCAGGGAGTGGGCAGGGGGATGAAAGACGCAAAGGCCCTAAGCTCCCGTGAAGGGTGGATGAAGCGCAGGGAAATTCTTTAATTCGCCTCAACCAGCTGTTAAAGACAATGGTTCAGTGATTTCGCTAATTTGCGGCGTGTAATGCAGCCGTAAGTAGAAAAGTGGACTTCACGGCGGCTTTTGTTCAAGAAAATGAAAATTTAACGGCACTACGAAGGGGAACATTGCCTAGGTGCATGAAAGCGTGATCTCAAATTTCAGTGGTTGCGAGCGCCTTAATTGAAACAAGTCATTAAGGCGCACTACACAGATTCGTTGAGGTGTCTTTTCGAACAACTACTGAAAACCATGGCCTTGAATAATGAAGCTCTTTGTAAAAAAAAAAAAAAAAAACCCCAATGTGTTCCAGTCTTTCCGTGGTATACAATCTCTGGACGGTTTTGAGGAAATCTGTCTGTTTTCCTTGCCTGGATATTATCTCCTCTTTTTTGTCAACAATCTCTTAAATTAGCTTGAATGGTTGTCTGGTTGGGTACGAAATATTAGTGTTTTAACAAGTTATTAAAGTATCATATTTTTCGGGGTAATTTCATCCTGCATGGTGGCTTTAACTAAGTTTTATTGGATGGTTGGTTGGTTGGTTTAAGTGACGACCCTGATCCCCTGATCAGGATCCAATTAGCGCTAGCGTGCGCCGTTTTGAAACCACAGAATCTCCTAAAAATACAACAAGGTCGTTAACGTAAGTTGAAAGGTCTTTAGATCAGAGCCAGCCTATGGAGTTCAAAAAGAGAACTAACTTCCCGATCTTAGACGAAGATATATCGCTGATACTGTCGAGAAAATGCCTTTTCCAGTGCCCGATGCCTAGCCACTGCAATTTTATCGGATACACTTTTTGCTCTTTAACTCTGCTTTTAATCCTTAAAAAGTATCATAGATGAGTTTTCACTACCCACTATTAGTTACTATTTTTATGTTACTTTGAATTCATTACAAGCAATTACCTATGCCCGTACTTGCAGTATTGTATAGTAATAAATGCTTAATAATATATTTCTATACTTATTAGTTTGTAAAATGGCATAATATTTATCATTGTTAAAATTCGTTAATCCGGATAACCTTAAAGGTTAAATATTTTTTGGTTATATTAATTGTAAAAACTAAGCAGCTTAATTAAAATAAGGCCCTTCTTATTTATTTGGTAGTAATAAAATAAACAATATATTTCATAGAAATGCGTAGGGATTTCGCTTTCGGCTAAGGAGAGAACGTGGAAGTCCGCAAAGCTAAAATTCTCTGAACAACATAAGGTTTGGAAAAATCAATGGCATTATATTTATTTAGTGACAAGAAAAAGTTAAATTTTTATGGTCCATGCCAGAAAATTTCGTGGCGGCACTATACATACATATTTATATAATATGGGCATTTGGATACCTCAGAAAGTGTCAAATCTGTTTTGTATCGAATTAAATGAATTCGGAGACATGCGTTGAACTTCTTGACAATGTGTTCACTGAATTTTGAGGATAATTTATGAAGATGAACTACACACATGAACCATTATAGTTTTATGTATATGCATGTATGTAGATATACATATGTAGATTATTTTATCAAAAGTAGGGTTACTGCTAAATATGCATATATTTATTATCGCAGGAACATCCATTTTCGAATACAACAATTGCTAAGACTTGTCATGGACTTTATTTATTGTCAATATATTTTAAATTAAAACAATATTCATATTTTTGCTTATTGTTGTATAAATACCACCAGCAAATAAACATTCTAGAGTTCTTTAGCGAGAATTTTAGGCCTTATAGTAGTATTTCCGAACATCACATCATCTGGCCTGATCAGAAACATTTTAAGAATGCCCTTTTCAAGTGTGACCTGATCTGATTATAGGCAATAGACAATTCGTAATTTTAGTCGTCTTAAAGAATAAGTAGATAAGCTATGGGGGTTCTGCGCCAATTTCCCGTGTATTTTTAAAGGGGCCTCAAAATTCTCAAAAACGGCTTCAAAAGCTCGTCGTCCACGTCTAGGAGCAGTTTTTAGGCCATGAAAGCTCCCTTGCGCGTGTGTCTAGGGTGTAATATGGGGATATTTGTTGGAGACTAGGATCAAGTTGGAGATGTGGGTTGGGGTCTAGAGTCAGCTCATGAAGTAAGTCTCTGTCTAGGGTGTAATATAGTGGGGGTTTGGATGGAGTATAGGATGTAATACTGGGATATTGGTCGGAGTCTAGGATCAAGTTGGGGTCTAGAGTCAAGCTCATGAGGTAAGTCTCCACTGATAGCTTTACTGATCGCCTCGAGGTTCAAGTCCATGATGCGGACTACCCTCACCACCAGCCGAAAGCTTTACTTCTCACGTTATATCGAGTTTTATCTGAAATACTTATGCAGGCTAAGCTCTTTTCTGCAGGTAGAGGCATTGATCATGTACCTCACGGCGTGGGATTTTTCTGTTTTACTGGAACATTTGGTGTTCAATTTTATCCCTTAAGGAAGTAATATTTCACGTTAGATAAGGAATTAAATTTTTCGGGTATGGGAGAATGGGAGAATGGGAGAATGGTCCATATTTTATCCTAAGTCGGGATCCTTAGCATGAACGAACATGTCGGTTATGTGGGAACCTTATCTGAAGTATTTCTGAGAACTCAACAGGTGCACACAGCTGTGATTTTTCTGTTTTACTGGAACATTTGGTGTTCAATTTTATCCTTTAGGAGGTAATATTTCACGTTAGATAAGGAATTAAATTTTTCGGGTATGGGAGAATGGGAGAATGGGAGAATGGCCCATATTTTATCCTAAGTCGTGATCCTTAGCATGAACGAACATGTCGGTTATGCGGGCTAAGATCTTTTCTGCAGGTAGAGGCATTGATCATGTACCTCACGGCGTGGGATTTTTCTGTTTTACTGGAACATTTGGTGTTCAATTTTATCCTTTAGGAGGTAATATTTCACGTTAGATAAGGTATTAAATTTTTCGGGTATGGGAGAATGGGAGAATGGGAGAATGGCCCATATTTTATCCTAAGTCGGGATCCTTAGCATGAACGAACATGTCGGTTATGCGGGCTAAGGTCTTTTCTGCAGGTAGAGGCATTGATCATGTACCTCACGGCGTGGGATTTTTCTGTTTTACTGGAACATTTGGTGTTCAATTTTATCCTTTAGGAGGTAATATTTCACGTTAGATAAGGAATTAAATTTTTCGGGTATGGGAGAATGGGAGAATGGTCCATATTTTATCCTAAGTCGGGATCCTTAGCATGAACGAACATGTCGGTTATGTGGGAACCTTATCTGAAGTATTTCTGAGAACTCAACAGGTGCACACAGCTGTGATTTTTCTGTTTTACAGTAACATTTGGTGTTCAATTTTATCCCTTTTGGAAGTAATATTTTATGTTAGATTTGGAATGAAATTTTTAGGGTACGGGATGAATGATAGTTTATGTTACGTGGGAACCTTATCTGAAGTATTTATGAGAACATGTACACACAGACACGATTTTCTGTTATACAGTAACATTTGGTGTTCAATTTTATCCCTTTTGGAAGTAATATTTTATGTTAGATTGGGAATGAAATTTTTAGGGTACGGGAGAATGGTCCATATTTTATCCTAAGTCGGGATCCTTAGCATGAACGAACATGTCGGTTATGTGGGAACCTTATCTGAAGTATTTATGAGAACATGTGCACACAAGCACGATTTTACTGTTTTACATAATCAAATTTTCACTCAATATACTTCACACTTGAGATTTTCAAGTTGAGTATAAATAGAGGATGTTATGCAATTATATCCTTCAGTAGTCGTCAACATATTCAGTCCTTCCCTTAAATTTTAATCTATCCGATTGTGCGAGGTATATTTTATTTATTTGTATAGACTATATTATTATATCGTGAAATGTGGATGTGGTACGCAGCTGAGTCATGGCCAGAGGCTGTAGATTTGGACAGTGCAATTAGACGCATTAAATCTCAATTTCAATGTCATGAGCAAGATGCAATACTTAATCAAAATAGGGGATATGACAACAGGGATGAGCAATATTATAAAGATCGAGAACAGCTATTTAGCTGTGGTCTTATTTTATGTGAAAAATATTGTTGTGATGAAATAAAATTGGAAACTTTCTGTGACTTACTAGTGTGCATAAAGTTGGAGCATTTTCTGAGCGATTTGAAAGATTTTCTACCTGAGAATCTCGTGTTAAAGTACCAAGTGCCTCATACTGAAAGTTGTAATATTCATGATTATATTAATTGTACAGTATGCACTTTAGGGGAAGAACTTCGTGATTATGTTTATTTCGATATACCCCTTACTAAAGAAAAAGAGATAGAAAACTAGAGTGAAAGAGATGGAAGATAAAAACCTACTATAAAAGAGGCAGCATGCAAGATCCACTTCAGTTCATCAACTTAAATAGTCGAAATATCACCATCAGTAGAAATGGCTCAACCTCAGCAGAAGATAAAATGCAGTGCAACAGAAGAAGAAAAATCAGCTCAACCAGCAAATAATGATGCGTTAGAAGTGCTTAACAATTGTGGACTTAATTCATACATGAAAGTGTCCGACATGCTGCAGCATTCAGCATATAAAATCCATGGAATTAGGAAAATTGCATCAAAATATGGTGACCGAGTCATAGTACAGCTGCAGGATAAGCAAATGTTTCTACCAGCTAGATATGACAACTTACCCGACAGCACACTGGAGGAAATCAGACGTCGAGGTAACTTCTATGTGACAAACTTGGGTCCTCTTGGTGCATCATTTAACCTCATCTTTACACAGCATGATAACAGCAACGTTGAATACATGAATTCATTATCATATTTTACCACCACACACTATTGTGACAATTGCTAAAAATAAATAAAATGTATCATACATAAAACAAAAAACATCTTTCATATTCCCCAATAATATTCCATGGCCCCACAACGTTCTATAAATGGATTATAATACATCGTTTACATTTATCCAGGAGTTATGTTTAGATGAAAATACCAACTATTTAACATAAACTTTATTTCCAGTCTTTTTAATATTTTTCAACAAGATAGACCTGTGGATGCTTGACGTTCAACAATTCCATCGCCCGTTAGTCGCCCGAATTTTAGCAGACAGCTATACAGCTATACAGACAGCTATACAGACAGCTATACAGCTATACAGACAGGTATACAGACAGCTATACAGCTATACAGACAGCTATACAGACAGCTATACAGCTATACAGACAGCTATACAGACAGCTATACAGCTATACAGACAGCTATACAGCTATACAGACAGCTATACAGACAGCTATACAGACAGCTATACAGCTATACAGACAGCTATACAGACAGCTATACAGACAGGTATACAGACAGCTATACAGCTATACAGCTATATAGCTATACAGACAGCTATACAGCTATACAGACAGCTATACAGACAGCTATACAGCTATACAGACAGCTATACAGACAGCTATACAGCTATACAGACAGCTATACAGACAGCTATACAGCTATACAGACAGCTATACAGACAGCTATACAGCTATACAGACAGCTATACAGACAGCTATACAGCTATACAGACAGCTATACAGACAGCTATACAGCTATACAGACAGCTATACAGCTATACAGACAGCTATACAGACAGCTATACAGCTATACTAACAGCAATACTAACAGCTATATAGACCAGGGCGGTAAGCTGGCTGTGGCTCATATAAGGTCAGTACATTTTGGGCGTATCACAAATTCATGGCGGGTCATGTAATGCCGGGTTGGAACATTCTATTCCCCAAAATAGTGTATCCCTGTAGACAATATAGTGATCTGTAAAGTAATAGGTATATTGGAAAACAAAGTTTAATTGAACTTTTCATTGTTACTTGAACTGGTATATACATTTATTAAATTAGCCTGGTATTTGGAGTAGCTACATATATAGTAGTTCCCTCCGATCATTTTGTTTGGATAAATAACTTTCAAACCGTACAAGAGCGGTAAAGAATGTTCACACCTGCAGAAATAATGTTTTACTAGACTAGAAGTAATGTTTTACAAAGAGCGGTACAAGTAGATGGCTTCAAGATTCCTAAAAATGGGCAGTATTACGAAATATTCAGCATATAAAATGCTAATAAATAAGTGTCACATAGCGATACCCTGAAATTTCATAAGACTGTGAAAACTAGTTTGTATAAGGAAAAGCACATTATATTCCAGAAAATAATTCCTATTTGATTTCCCTATTAATATGTATGCACGCCACATCTTAACAGGCAGCGAATCCAGAAAAGGAATGCATTTTACATGGGAATGAAATGCATCTTCAAAATTTTCTCCAGATGGTGGAGGCCCTAGGGCAGTGCCCACTTTGCCCATTGGTAAATCAGGCACTGGTGGTGGGCGTAGTGAAAGCTGTAAATTGTAGCAAGCAACACGCGGTAGCAGTCGGCGGAGGGTGAGCATCATAATGAGGCAATGGGAACTATATCGTTAGGTAAACCTGGTCATGGGTTATTCCTCATGCAGCATAGGAAAGGATTGGATCTTTTCTTAGCCCCACCCAATCCAAAAACTACTAAGATTGCCATCCAAGAGAGCACTCAATGAATTTAATCTACATAAATATGCTCAGAGCATATCACACTTTAGAGGAGTATTTATGCTGACATTAAATCGCTGTCCCCATCAATATTAGGAATAGAATTGTACGTCTGAAAATCAAGTAATCTCAATGGGCGAAGTACTCTGCAGTGAGTATCGCTGTCTATATAACTGCCCATAATAACCTGTTATAGCACCTGTAACAACCTGTTATAGGAAAACTGCTAGGATCATCGAAAGAGAACGATGACTTCGATTCACATAAATATGCTGGACCAATTACCTAGAAAACCATGGGAACCTATGTAGGATTTAATGGAATAACGAAAACTAATGCACACATCCGATAAAATATATCTATTTAACACACATATAAAACTATTTTAAGTATAATATTAACACTTTGCCTTAAAACAACGTATGAGCGACGTGATCATACTTCTGGGCCTAAAATGAGAACCTCACATCAGTCACATGATGAAACAGCTTCGGGTCACAACGTATGTGAAAAGCTTTCGTCGAAGTGGCACACACAATCATCGCTCGATTCATATAGCAAGGAGTTAATCCACCCTCAGCAACCTGATCGCCCTCTGCGCTGTGCATGATGCCATCGTTGGAGTCAGAATCACCATCGCACGTCCTCCCTCGAGGATTATATTAGTCTGGAATAAATTGAAATAACATTCAAATGAGATAATATTGAAATGAAAAGAAATTAGATGCTCACCACATTATTATGTGTGTGTAATCACGGCCTGTGCGCGAGCTCATCCCACGATCCTTTGCTGCACGGATTTGAAATTTATTATAAATAAATATTTATTATAAATATAATATAAATATTTAAATATAACTACACATAACAACCTGCTATAGCTACCTGTAACAACCTGTTATAGGAAAACTGCTAGAATCACTGAAAGAGAACGATGACTTCGATTCACATAAATATGCTGGACCAATTACCTAGAAAACCATGGGAACCTATGTAGGATTTAATGGAATAACGAAAACTAATGCACACATCCGATAAAATATATCTATTTAACACACATATAAAACTATTTTAAGTATAATATTAACACTTTGTCTTAAAACAACGTATGAGCGACGTGATCATACTTCTGGGCCTAAAATGAGAACCTCACATCAGTCACATGATGAAACAGCTTCGGGTCACAACGTATGTGAAAAGCTTTCGTCGAAGCGGCACACACAGTCATCGCTCGATTCATATAGCAAGGAGTTAATCCACCCTCAGCAACCTGATCGCCCTCTGCGCTGTGCATGATGCCATCGCCATCGTTGGAGTCAGAATCGCCATCGCACGTCCCCCCTCGAGGATTATATTAGTCTGGAATAAATTGAAATAATATTGAAATGAAATAATATTGAAATTAAATGAAATTAGATACTCACCACTCTATTATGTGTGTAATCACGACCGGTGCGCGAGCTCATCTCGGCCCAGCAGGCCCTGCGCAGCCTTACGTAAACCCGGATAGGAAATTGGCACCTTCTTAGAAGGATGCGCACATTCATTACCAGATATCTTAGTTGAGACGAACTTTCCAAGATCGCCTTCAACTCTATAATTGCCTCTTTTGCGTCAGAGGGATACATTTTTACTGAATTCCTTCACCATTGTTTAGCATTTATAGCTACCCGGAATTCATACCGATCCGTCAGAAAGGGTGTATGTATCCTTTAGCCAATCATATTATGTACATAGATTGAAAATATCCTAAATAGGTTTGAGTTGAGTATTCACACTTTCAGGCGAGGTAGGTGCGGTTATGGGCTGGGTCACACTTTCAGGTGTGTGTATGTGTATGTGTGTGTGTGTGTGTGTGTGTGTGTTTATGAGGTGTGAAATTTAGTGGTAGGAGCGGCATTTTTCATCTATTTAGAGAATTTCGATACTTTGCTGCGGGGATTTGAAATTTATTATAAATTATTTATTAATTTATTATATAATATTTATTTATAATAAATTTCAAATCCCCGCAGCAAAGTATCGAAATTCTCTAAATAGATGAAAAATGCCGCTCCTACCACTAAATTTCACACCTCATAAACACACACACACACACACACACACACATACACATACACACACCTGAAAGTGTGACCCAGCCCATAACCGCACCTACCTCGCCTGAAAGTGTGAATACTCAACTCAAACCTATTTAGGATATTTTCAATCTATGTACATAATATGATTGGCTAAAGGATACATACACCCTTTCTGACGGATCGGTATGAATTCCGGGTAGCTATAAATGCTAAACAATGGTGAAGGAATTCAGTAAAAATGTATCCCTCTGACGCAAAAGAGGCAATTATAGAGTTGAAGGCGATCTTGGAAAGTTCGTCTCAACTAAGATATCTGGTAATGAATGTGCGCATCCTTCTAAGAAGGTGCCAATTTCCTATCCGGGTTTACGTAAGGCTGCGCAGGGCCTGCTGGGCCGAGATGAGCTCGCGCACCGGTCGTGATTACACACATAATAGAGTGGTGAGTATCTAATTTCATTTAATTTCAATATTATTTCATTTCAATATTATTTCAATTTATTCCAGACTAATATAATCCTCGAGGGGGGACGTGCGATGGCGATTCTGACTCCAACGATGGCGATGGCATCATGCACAGCGCAGAGGGCGATCAGGTTGCTGAGGGTGGATTAACTCCTTGCTATATGAATCGAGCGATGACTGTGTGTGCCGCTTCGACGAAAGCTTTTCACATACGTTGTGACCCGAAGCTGTTTCATCATGTGACTGATGTGAGGTTCTCATTTTAGGCCCAGAAGTATGATCACGTCGCTCATACGTTGTTTTAAGACAAAGTGTTAATATTATACTTAAAATAGTTTTATATGTGTGTTAAATAGATATATTTTATCGGATGTGTGCATTAGTTTTCGTTATTCCATTAAATCCTACATAGGTTCCCATGGTTTTCTAGGTAATTGGTCCAGCATATTTATGTGAATCGAAGTCATCGTTCTCTTTCAGTGATTCTAGCAGTTTTCCTATAACAGGTTGTTACAGGTAGCTATAGCAGGTTGTTATGTGTAGTTATATTTAAATATTTATATTATATTTATAATAAATATTTATTTATAATAAATTTCAAATCCGTGCAGCAAAGGATCGTGGGATGAGCTCGCGCACAGGCCGTGATTACACACACATAATAATGTGGTGAGCATCTAATTTCTTTTCATTTCAATATTATCTCATTTGAATGTTATTTCAATTTATTCCAGACTAATATAATCCTCGAGGGAGGACGTGCGATGGTGATTCTGACTCCAACGATGGCATCATGCACAGCGCAGAGGGCGATCAGGTTGCTGAGGGTGGATTAACTCCTTGCTATATGAATCGAGCGATGATTGTGTGTGCCACTTCGACGAAAGCTTTTCACATACGTTGTGACCCGAAGCTGTTTCATCATGTGACTGATGTGAGGTTCTCATTTTAGGCCCAGAAGTATGATCACGTCGCTCATACGTTGTTTTAAGGCAAAGTGTTAATATTATACTTAAAATAGTTTTATATGTGTGTTAAATAGATATATTTTATCGGATGTGTGCATTAGTTTTCGTTATTCCATTAAATCCTACATAGGTTCCCATGGTTTTCTAGGTAATTGGTCCAGCATATTTATGTGAATCGAAGTCATCGTTCTCTTTCGATGATCCTAGCAGTTTTCCTATAACAGGTTGTTACAGGTGCTATAACAGGTTATTATGGGCAGTTATATAGACAGCGATACTCACTGCAGAGTACTTCGCCCATTGAGATTACTTGATTTTCAGACGTACAATTCTATTCCTAATATTGATGGGGACAGCGATTTAATGTCAGCATAAATACTCCTCTAAAGTGTGATATGCTCTGAGCATATTTATGTAGATTAAATTCATTGAGTGCTCTCTTGGATGGCAATCTTAGTAGTTTTTGGATTGGGTGGGGCTAAGAAAAGATCCAATCCTTTCCTATGCTGCATGAGGAATAACCCATGACCAGGTTTACCTAACGATATAGTTCCCATTGCCTCATTATGATGCTCACCCTCCGCCGACTGCTACCGCGTGTTGCTTGCTACAATTTACAGCTTTCACTACGCCCACCACCAGTGCCTGATTTACCAATGGGCAAAGTGGGCACTGCCCTAGGGCCTCCACCATCTGGAGAAAATTTTGAAGATGCATTTCATTCCCATGTAAAATGCATTCCTTTTCTGGATTCGCTGCCTGTTAAGATGTGGCGTGCATACATATTAATAGGGAAATCAAATAGGAATTATTTTCTGGAATATAATGTGCTTTTCCTTATACAAACTAGTTTTCACAGTCTTATGAAATTTCAGGGTATCGCTATGTGACACTTATTTATTAGCATTTTATATGCTGAATATTTCGTAATACTGCCCATTTTTAGGAATCTTGAAGCCATCTACTTGTACCGCTCTTTGTAAAACATTATTTCTAGTCTAGTAAAACATTATTTCTGCAGGTGTGAACATTCTTTACCGCTCTTGTACGGTTTGAAAGTTATTTATCCAAACAAAATGATCGGAGGGAACTACTATATATGTAGCTACTCCAAATACCAGGCTAATTTAATAAATGTATATACCAGTTCAAGTAACAATGAAAAGTTCAATTAAACTTTGTTTTCCAATATACCTATTACTTTACAGATCACTATATTGTCTACAGGGATACACTATTTTGGGGAATAGAATGTTCCAACCCGGCATTACATGACCCGCCATGAATTTGTGATACGCCCAAAATGTACTGACCTTATATGAGCCACAGCCAGCTTACCGCCCTGGTCTATATAGCTGTTAGTATTGCTGTTAGTATAGCTGTATAGCTGTCTGTATAGCTGTCTGTATAGCTGTATAGCTGTCTGTATAGCTGTATAGCTGTCTGTATAGCTGTCTGTATAGCTGTATAGCTGTCTGTATAGCTGTCTGTATAGCTGTATAGCTGTCTGTATAGCTGTCTGTATAGCTGTATAGCTGTCTGTATAGCTGTCTGTATAGCTGTATAGCTGTCTGTATAGCTGTCTGTATAGCTGTATAGCTGTCTGTATAGCTGTCTGTATAGCCGTATAGCTGTCTGTATAGCTATATAGCTGTATAGCTGTATAGCTGTCTGTATACCTGTCTGTATAGCTGTCTGTATAGCTGTCTGTATAGCTGTATAGCTGTCTGTATAGCTGTCTGTATAGCTGTCTGTATAGCTGTATAGCTGTCTGTATAGCTGTATAGCTGTCTGTATAGCTGTCTGTATAGCTGTATAGCTGTCTGTATAGCTGTCTGTATAGCTGTATAGCTGTCTGTATACCTGTCTGTATAGCTGTATAGCTGTCTGTATAGCTGTCTGTATAGCTGTATAGCTGTCTGCTAAAATTCGGGCGACTAACGGGCGATGGAATTGTTGAACGTCAAGCATCCACAGGTCTATCTTGTTGAAAAATATTAAAAAGACTGGAAATAAAGTTTATGTTAAATAGTTGGTATTTTCATCTAAACATAACTCCTGGATAAATGTAAACGATGTATTATAATCCATTTATAGAACGTTGTGGGGCCATGGAATATTATTGGGGAATATGAAAGATGTTTTTTGTTTTATGTATGATACATTTTATTTATTTTTAGCAATTGTCACAATAGTGTGTGGTGGTAAAATATGATAATGAATTCATGTATTCAACGTTGCTGTTATCATGCTGTGTAAAGATGAGGTTAAATGATGCACCAAGAGGACCCAAGTTTGTCACATAGAAGTTACCTCGACGTCTGATTTCCTCCAGTGTGCTGTCGGGTAAGTTGTCATATCTAGCTGGTAGAAACATTTGCTTATCCTGCAGCTGTACTATGACTCGGTCACCATATTTTGATGCAATTTTCCTAATTCCATGGATTTTATATGCTGAATGCTGCAGCATGTCGGACACTTTCATGTATGAATTAAGTCCACAATTGTTAAGCACTTCTAACGCATCATTATTTGCTGGTTGAGCTGATTTTTCTTCTTCTGTTGCACTGCATTTTATCTTCTGCTGAGGTTGAGCCATTTCTACTGATGGTGATATTTCGACTATTTAAGTTGATGAACTGAAGTGGATCTTGCATGCTGCCTCTTTTATAGTAGGTTTTTATCTTCCATCTCTTTCACTCTAGTTTTCTATCTCTTTTTCTTTAGTAAGGGGTATATCGAAATAAACATAATCACGAAGTTCTTCCCCTAAAGTGCATACTGTACAATTAATATAATCATGAATATTACAACTTTCAGTATGAGGCACTTGGTACTTTAACACGAGATTCTCAGGTAGAAAATCTTTCAAATCGCTCAGAAAATGCTCCAACTTTATGCACACTAGTAAGTCACAGAAAGTTTCCAATTTTATTTCATCACAACAATATTTTTCACATAAAATAAGACCACAGCTAAATAGCTGTTCTCGATCTTTATAATATTGCTCATCCCTGTTGTCATATCCCCTATTTTGATTAAGTATTGCATCTTGCTCATGACATTGAAATTGAGATTTAATGCGTCTAATTGCACTGTCCAAATCTACAGCCTCTGGCCATGACTCAGCTGCGTACCACATCCACATTTCACGATATAATAATATAGTCTATACAAATAAATAAAATATACCTCGCACAATCGGATAGATTAAAATTTAAGGGAAGGACTGAATATGTTGACGACTACTGAAGGATATAATTGCATAACATCCTCTATTTATACTCAACTTGAAAATCTCAAGTGTGAAGTATATTGAGTGAAAATTTGATTATGTAAAACAGTAAAATCGTGCTTGTGTGCACATGTTCTCATAAATACTTCAGATAAGGTTCCCACATAACCGACATGTTCGTTCATGCTAAGGATCCCGACTTAGGATAAAATATGGACCATTCTCCCGTACCCTAAAAATTTCATTCCCAATCTAACATAAAATATTACTTCCAAAAGGGATAAAATTGAACACCAAATGTTACTGTATAACAGAAAATCGTGTCTGTGTGTACATGTTCTCATAAATACTTCAGATAAGGTTCCCACGTAACATAAACTATCATTCATCCCGTACCCTAAAAATTTCATTCCAAATCTAACATAAAATATTACTTCCAAAAGGGATAAAATTGAACACCAAATGTTACTGTAAAACAGAAAAATCACAGCTGTGTGCACCTGTTGAGTTCTCAGAAATACTTCAGATAAGGTTCCCACATAACCGACATGTTCGTTCATGCTAAGGATCCCGACTTAGGATAAAATATGGACCATTCTCCCATTCTCCCATACCCGAAAAATTTAATTCCTTATCTAACGTGAAATATTACCTCCTAAAGGATAAAATTGAACACCAAATGTTCCAGTAAAACAGAAAAATCCCACGCCGTGAGGTACATGATCAATGCCTCTACCTGCAGAAAAGACCTTAGCCCGCATAACCGACATGTTCGTTCATGCTAAGGATCCCGACTTAGGATAAAATATGGGCCATTCTCCCATTCTCCCATTCTCCCATACCCGAAAAATTTAATACCTTATCTAACGTGAAATATTACCTCCTAAAGGATAAAATTGAACACCAAATGTTCCAGTAAAACAGAAAAATCCCACGCCGTGAGGTACATGATCAATGCCTCTACCTGCAGAAAAGATCTTAGCCCGCATAACCGACATGTTCGTTCATGCTAAGGATCACGACTTAGGATAAAATATGGGCCATTCTCCCATTCTCCCATTCTCCCATACCCGAAAAATTTAATTCCTTATCTAACGTGAAATATTACCTCCTAAAGGATAAAATTGAACACCAAATGTTCCAGTAAAACAGAAAAATCACAGCTGTGTGCACCTGTTGAGTTCTCAGAAATACTTCAGATAAGGTTCCCACATAACCGACATGTTCGTTCATGCTAAGGATCCCGACTTAGGATAAAATATGGACCATTCTCCCATTCTCCCATTCTCCCATACCCGAAAAATTTAATTCCTTATCTAACGTGAAATATTACTTCCTTAAGGGATAAAATTGAACACCAAATGTTCCAGTAAAACAGAAAAATCCCACGCCGTGAGGTACATGATCAATGCCTCTACCTGCAGAAAAGAGCTTAGCCTGCATAAGTATTTCAGATAAAACTCGATATAACGTGAGAAGTAAAGCTTTCGGCTGGTGGTGAGGGTAGTCCGCATCATGGACTTGAACCTCGAGGCGATCAGTAAAGCTATCAGTGGAGACTTACCTCATGAGCTTGACTCTAGACCCCAACTTGATCCTAGACTCCGACCAATATCCCAGTATTACATCCTATACTCCATCCAAACCCCCACTATATTACACCCTAGACAGAGACTTACTTCATGAGCTGACTCTAGACCCCAACCCACATCTCCAACTTGATCCTAGTCTCCAACAAATATCCCCATATTACACCCTAGACACACGCGCAAGGGAGCTTTCATGGCCTAAAAACTGCTCCTAGACGTGGACGACGAGCTTTTGAAGCCGTTTTTGAGAATTTTGAGGCCCCTTTAAAAATACACGGGAAATTGGCGCAGAACCCCCATAGCTTATCTACTAGAATACCCTATATATAAACCTATCAAGCCCTGAAGCCTATTTTATTTAAAGCCTAGTACAGAATGCTCTATTTGAGCTCATCCAGCCTTAATTCGATTGTCTATAATTCTGCCTAAATTAAGCCTGATCCGGTCCGGATCATTTGAGGCGTTGTACAACGTATACCATAATAAAACCGGCTCTGTTGTTGTATATATCTAAACATATAGAGCTAACTATTTATCTTTATTCTAATAAATGTAGAGGATTTATGTTTAATTTTAAAGCTATCTGCGAAGCATGTTTTCTTCATCGATCATTTTTCACTTTTGATTTGTTAAACTGTTCCTTTTTTCATACATTTATAGGGAACAAATATTATAATAGTTTTATTCGAAAATTAGTCAAATGTTGTTCTAATTCTCTGTCCTCTTCTTTTAGACATATATTCTTATCAATTTCTGCAATTTGCAAAGTTTTTAACTTCAAATAAGGCCGCAACCGAAAAAACCTATCAATTAAAAAATAGAACTCGTAGCAGCAGCAAAGAACAACAAGTGACGAGTCTGCCTTCCCAACGCCTTACAAAAATAAGACATAAATTTAAGCAGCCACTCCAATAAGATACAAAAATTTCCTAGAACGTGTTAGCGGTTCCCGCAAGCCTAGCCTGATTAGCATCCTCATCAAGCGAAATCCGCCAATTTTCAAATGACTAATTATCGGGAGATCTCAGGGTAACTGTAAATTGTTGAGAAAACCGGATTAGAAGAGAATTACGTATTCAAATCGAATTCTGATTAAGATGCACCCAGTCCCTGACTAGGAGTCGGCGGTCGCAAGATTGTCGCGAAACGGTCAAAAAATCATTACTTTTAGATAGAGGGCGGTGGTGACGGTGCCCGCTGCGGCGACGGCGCATTCCTGTGTGCTTTATTAGCGTCCAAGTTCTGCTTCTGATTATCTGGTGGCGGTCTGGCCGCCCACTCCCTTGCCCGGCAACTGTGCAAGAGTGCCGCTGAAATCGAGGCCGGGCCGAGCCGGCGGCGGTGGCGAGCGACACACACCGGTTCGCACGGTAAAGAAAGTTTCCATCTTTTAAGATTTTCGAGGTAGGTATAGTCGAGCCAAGAAGAAAACGAGAATTTCTAGGGGCCGAATAAGAAATTTCATGAAATACCACCCATTAGGTTTCCTGCTCTTTGGAAAAGTGGATTTCCTTGGAGCAGAAGTTTGACGTAGTGGAAACCAAACCAAGCACTTCTCGGAATGTGTGCGGCCCCTTCCTTCACCAGCTCCTGCCGAGCGGCCGACAACATCGCGGCCCAAAGTAAGCAACAATGGAGCAAGTTCCAAGAAGCTTGGGTTAGCCCTGAGCCACTTTGGCTAGGAGGAAGTCACAACAGTTTCGCTTGGTACTTTGTGTGGCTGGGCGCATATTTCGAACATGTCACCACCACCCGACCGCCCACGATCCATTATCCGCGACTGATGATGTAATTGAAAAAGAGGAAAAAAAAAATACATTTTTGTGTGTGTTTGCGTGTCGCGAGGTGGGTGTACACCTCAGACATCGCCCTACCACCTCGCCGCCGCAGAACCAACTCCTGTCCCGTCGTCCCCGCGCTGCGCGGCCAAGTCGCTCGCACAGCACAGCAGCAGGCAGCAGCAGCACACCTCAGCCCGCTTCAAACAGAACACGTTTAGTCGGCGGCGGCGGCCGCTCCGAGTGGAATGGGGCTATTGAGCCCTGACATCGATGATAAAGTGGGACGGAGTAGAAATGCGAAATGCCAGTGAGTCAGTGTCTGGCAAAGTGGTAAATTTGGTGCCGCCGCCACCGGTCAGCGCAACACCAGCAGCAGTAGCAAGCAATCAGCCCCGGTGCTGCACGGATGGACTTCTGCGGCGAGCATGGACAGGAGAAAGTCGAATTCTGCTCTGGGGCCCCAGCGTAGCACCCCCGGCCCCGACAGGGGGATGGGGGGGAAGCCTTTTATGATGATTAGATCCGGCGGACCACTACCCCATTTAAAGCCGATGCAAAGGACGCCATCGTGTTCATGTGATGCAATCCGATAGCTTTTGCTTGACCACGGTCATGTTGACACCGGAAGGATCGTTTTTCACAACATATGCCGCCTGAAGGTGGGACTGTTCTGTTGTCACCGCTGCTGCTGCTTTTCCTCTGGCATGGCAGTCTACTGACCACCACCCTCCCCCTCCCCCTAACGTCTCTTCCCGGCAACTAATGTGCCCGCGCCATTATTTTGATTATCCAGGCACTTTTTCAGGTAAGCAGAATTCATGCGAGAAATCTGGGAGGTCCAGCTGCTGCCTTCGTGTGCGGCGGGCAATGAAAAGCTCGAAGGAAGTTCTCACAGGGTGACCCTTTTGGCAAGGATCTCCATTGGTTCAGCAAATCTAAATTGAATTGATATGGTGATAACCCGGGCTACTCGTGCACTGAGAAAAAAAGCACTAGTAAATTTCTTCACTTTTCTTCCAAAGTTTAATACAACCAAAACGCCAAGTTACTTTAACGAAGCCCTAAAACGGATTATTTGCTATATACAGGGTAAAATAATGTGGACCAATATTTTTGTTTATGAAAACTTTATAACAATAAAAATATAATATAATAAAAAAAAAAAAAAAAACTTTATAACGAAACTAAAACAAAACATAACACCTTAATCCCTATAAAATCGAAAGATTGTTTGTTTGTTACTCAATTACGCCTAAACGCTTGGTCCGATCATTTTTATTTTTTGAGTGAAGACACTGCAAATTCCGACTTAGCTTATAGGATACTTTTTATTCGCGGGTTTAAAACTGGCGGAGCCAAGATGGAGGCCAAATATTGTAAATTGCAAAGGATTGCCATGAAAATTGGTATTTGGAGTTTTTTGGAGGTTCTGATTGCAATTTTCGAAATTCTACGAATTTAAGTCAAAATTAAAACTAAGGGTAATTTGCGACCACTAAATTCGAATCTACTACGAAAATTTGGAAATTCAAAATGGTTAACGCAATATGGTGACCGATTTTTTGGAAATTAAAGGGATTTTAATGTAAATTAATGTACCGTTTTCAACGATGAAATAGCGAAAAAAATGAATATCCTTATTTATTTATTCACCACTTTACAATGGAAACGTATAAGTATAGAATAGATTATAAACCCTTCTGATATGGACCGTGGTAGCAAAATGGGTTTTAGATGGTTTTATACCATATCCACAGATTTCAGTAACACTCCTAAATTTCCTAATCTGGGTGAAGTACCAAAATTGAGCATTTTAGTAGTATTTATGATACACCGGGTGAAACCGGGGTACTCAGCTAGTAATAATAGAAAACAATGTTAGGGATAAGATATTTAATTATATTCAATATTGCCACCTTTGTTTGTAATACAAAGGTTCAAACCTCCTTGAAATTTTCGACCTCGCGCCGCACCTCTTCCAACGACATTTTATCTCATTCTCAGCGCAAGGATTGTTTCAGGGACTCCAAACTTTTGTGGCGTTTAATACAAGCTCTGGCCTCTAAATTGGACCATATACTATAATCCACAGGATTGATGTCCGGTGAATACGATAGCCATTCCATAGGAGACATCAAATCTGGAAAATGCTCGACACTATACAGCTTCCAAAATGTTCCGACGGTAGATTTCTTTAACCACATTGACCGCTTGCTCCCCCGTGAGATTTTGGAAACTGTCATTCTTCTTTGAGCCCAGCAAGACTTCGGCAACCAAAAATGGACGTTTCAACAGAATTTCGCTCCAGCACATATGTAGGACAAAAAAGACTCAATAGTGGTGTAACCAGCATTTTCCAGATTCGATCATACTTGCGAAATGGCGGCCGTATTTACCGGACAGAAGCCCTATGGATTATAGTATATGATCCATTTTATAGACCAAGGCCTGCACTAGATGGCGAATTAAGTTAGCTACAGGTAGCAATTTGAAATTCGTCATAATATGTCAATTATAGTTTTTAGTTGAAGTTGTATTTGATCTCGTCATTACCCTGGTGGGAAACAACGCCAGGATAATGATTGCACGACAAGAAAAATTTTTAAATTTCATTGTAATAAATATCGGGATCTATTTTATCCACTTAACAAATGTTGACCCATAAAAGAAAAGTTGTACTCACATTTTTGTTTAGTTTTGTCCATTAGCATGCTAACTCCCTTCAATCTCTGGATAAAAAAAGTAAAGCGAAATAAAAGAACGATGGGAAGTTCGCACGTGAATTGCTCGACCAATAGTAGTTTCCACACAAAACGATAATGTTCAATCAAATAAAAAAACCGCAAAACAATTTCAATATGATTTTCTCCGGCACTATTTGCTTCACAATATGGTTACCACTTTTTTCACATTCAAAAACATTCACTAGTAAAAACTGAAACTTGTGGCAATCTCTTATCGCTTAACTTTTATAAAAAATATAGGCGTTTTTCTCTGTTTACAAATACATCCATAATAAATCAGAGGATCTAAAGTTAAACCAATTCAACATTCCACTTGTTTGTTGTTAAAATTAAACCAAACTTACAGCGCGAAATCCCATCGGGATTTTTTAACAAAAACAAATAAAGGAAACTGCTATGACGACACATTGTTTATGCTGGTCGCGACTTTCGGCTTATCTTTTCTTATTATACTCCACTACTTCTATCATCTTCATGTACTTATCGCACCAAAATCACTTGCTTCCTTATGTTTTAGCTTTCGGTTTTACGCTGTTCATTAAATTTGTTATCTTCAGTTTCACACCACTTCGCTAGGCTTTAAGTAAGTTTTTGTGTAATATCTGAAAAATAAGAACAAGCACTGTTCAGTTACAAGGAGGTAAACCTTTTATGTATTTCGCGGCAATGTGACAAAATTCAAGGAGATCTCAAACTAATTTTGAAATGTTGTCTCTGGCGCAGGAAATTGTCTCTACGATTGTGTCTGAAAAGAAAAAAAATTCCGGTTAAAATTGTTGTAAATTTACAATATAATATAAAGTGAAAAATCGCACCCACTATTTCATTGACCCCTCAACTCTTTTAGCCATACGATTTTAAAGAAAACTAATATTATTATATTAAATTGCATAAGTAGGTGGGAATAATTTCAACTGTTCGAAGAAAAAAGTGGGACAAATTTGAACCCATCTAACTCCAAAAAGTTAAATCAATTATTGTTTGAACGAGAATGTTTTAATTTAAATTGCAACTTTTTCCACCTAAAACTCACTTTAAAACTATTCTTTGGTTTCAAACAGGGACTGAAAATAACCATCATTTCGTAATTTTCAATTAAAAAAATCACAGAGAAATAATGATGTGATCTTGTAATGCATTCGGAACAATCTTATCGCCGTCAAATAAACTATAGATTTCTGTCGTAACTTTAACAAATAACCAATAAACTTAAAATTGATCAACAATGGTTAATTTTCAATCAAAATTTATTGCTTAATGTTTAACCATTATTTAACAATTGTTTTTTTTTTTTTTTGGGTTATGACTTAAGAGTTATCAATTAACTTTTATAATTCTTATCCCTTAATTAGAGTTTTTAGCCGACTTATATTTATTGGTTAGCGGATAAGAGTTATCGATCAACTTTTATAATTTTTCTCGGTAATGAGAGAAGTCTCAAAGACTTTAGTATTTTAATATACTAGCTGAAGGTTCATACTTTAATTTGGCCCACATTTCAATCTCCTTTAAGAATCTGTTATTTTACAATGAATTTTTAAAAATCTCGAGAATACGATATTTTGACGTGACGTGACGTGTTGGGACATTTTCGTTCAAGAATTCGTAATCTACGGGAAAAGTCTTATCTGATATATTTGTTTTGTGACAAAATTTTGTTAACCAGTGTAATTGTAAGTATGAAAGTTAAGCTTCTCGAGATGTCGTGTTAAATACTTTCTCCTCCTCCGAAATATAATACAATTTACTTAATTACAATTTATTAAACAAAAATAAAGAAAAATTGCATATTTTAAACAAAATTTTTTTTTCTTCATTTTTGTAACTTTAATCAGTATAAAATTAGAAGTTATGAATGACATTTCTTCGTAGTTCCAGCTATAAAAAATGAAATACACAAAAGAATGAGACCTCGTTTATTAAATTTGACCAATTAATTCTGAAATTATCATATACATCAGTTTAAAAAGTACATTTCTGATAAGAATGTTACTTCAAGATTATTTTATTATTTTTTGTAGAATCAAGTTCAAAAAATTAAAATTTACTATTTTTTTAAAGGAAAAATTGCAAAACAAAAAAAACAACCCCCAAAATTTTCTAATTAAATTCTTTTATTTAACTTACACTACGTGTCGTCAAATCTTGCAATGCAAAATTTTTATACTTAGACTTTATCAATCTTAATGAAAATTGGAACACATGTTCAGCTCCGGTGACAATACAAGTTAGTGGTGTCGCCCGAGCGAATCCACCCCCGCATAAAGAATTTTTTTAAAAAATTTTTTTTTATATTTTATCTTGTTTTTAGATTAAACATCCGCCAGTTTGTTCTTTTTGCATAAAAATTAATAATTCTAGTTCGGGCCATAGTTACGGCCATACTAAACTTAAATCTTTCTGCTTTTTCATCAACACAGCTGACATCACTTTTTTTGAGGGGCTATGCGGTCGCTGCGATTTTGAATGGATAAATTATGTAAAATGAATAAAAACAAATGTTGTTCAGATATTTTAAGAGTGCTTTTATTGAGCCTTATATCACAACCAGCTTTTCATCTATTTTGACTGCTGCTTTGGCTAAAAACGTTGATAACTTTCAGGATTTTTCGAATTGTTCAAAATTGCTTTCAAGGAATAATTCTATGAAACTACAGATGGTTAAAGGAACAAAATCGATATTTTGATCCGGAAAAAGTATAGCACATCCTTTATCTGCGCAAATCGTACATACAGTCTTGTGCATAAGTTTAAAGCCACCTTGATTTTTGTACTACCCATTGAATTTAATCTTGAATGTTGAAAATTCCGGATATTCAAATATGATGATTAGGGGATCAAATCACATAGGATTCCATTTGATTGCAAGAGAACGTAGTTCAGTTCCTTAAGAAATAAAATTTTGTTGCACTTTTTAATAGAATTAGACATAATGGGTAAAAGAAGAGTCGATAAGAACATTCTGTGGTAATTGATATTAATATCTTTTAAATACTAGCTGAAATTTTTAGAATTGCTCTTTATAAGACTATAGCTTCGCTGTGATGAATTCCTGAACTTACACGATACAAGTACTCAACTCAACTGATAATGGAAAAACGGTGGTGACTTTAAATTTATGCACAAGACTGTAAATCGCGCTTAGAATTTGGAGCTAAAGGATAATAACAGACAGGCAGACAACTAAGAGAGAATAATTGAATTCCATTTTCTTCTTCAGGTACCTACAAAAACCTAAAAACTATTGAATCGATAAACTGCAATAACGGACCAAATGTCGATGAGAAGAATTATTCACTAAAACTGACTAATGTTAATGCAATGAGAATTTAGTGATAGTGAAATTGACAATCACTAGACAAATTTAGTAGTGAATTTGCCATGCAGAAAAGCAACAATTGGTGTAATATGCCGGACCTTGTAAATAATTAAAGAATTATTACAAAATAATTGCAAATGAATTCAATACATTTAGTATGAAGAGAGTTGAAAATATGCATGAATAAAAAACAAAACCTATGAGGATTGAGCTAACTGCTTTGAATTTACATTTGGTAATAAAACCTGATAACATTTATTGAAAACGATTAATCAAAGCGAGATTTGAATTTTTTTAAAGTTAAAATGTTATTGGATGTCGTTGAATTAATTGAGATCCGGATGTTTGTTTCCTAATATACATAATTATCCATTCTACAAAAGAATATGCTTGCAAAAGGATTTTTCGAAAAAACTTTAAATGATTTTTTGTCGAACGCGCGTGGTTATGCTAACTCAAGTTTCATTCGATGGATAAATAAATAGTGTAGTTAACAGCCGAATATCTTACAAATAAATTATGCTCGAGCATTAATTTATTATAAATGCATCAAGTAATACGCAAGAACCTAAATTGTAGCACTGAATTTATAGCGACATACTAAAAAATTGTACCCTACTTTTTGTTTCGTAGTAAGTAATCAGGTAAAACGATCAAATGAGACAACCAATACTATCAATCCTTTACAATTTACGTAATTCTGCAGAATAAATCTTTTTATTCTGCAATCCACGTTAATGAGAAGATTAATTACCCATATTCAGGCTATTTTCGAGAGCTATCGACCATAATTTTCGCATACATTGTAGTACATCTTTGTTGGCCAAGAAAATCACTTTGTAAACATTTGCGGCTTTCGATTTGTTTGCTATTGCAAATATTCGAAGCGCCAGATGTAGGAGAATTTTATGTTCTCGGCTATTTATAAAACTGTGTTTTTCCCAAGATCTCCCCACAAGATGGTGCTTACCTGCTTGCTAAAAAATAAATATTGAATGTTGCTGGAAAACGGGTGGGTCAAGCTCAGTTGGTGCGGCTGAATCCGCTTCGCGATAAACTGATTATTCACTCGCTCGATTGCTGCAATCATGAATTTCTGACTGCCGCTGCATGCTCGCACCTCGAGCAAGTGATGTCACACGTTTCAGTTAAACGACGGCGTAATTACCAATGGTGATCACGTGTCGGTCCGTGACTATCAAGGATTTAGTGCGGAACAACTTGTTTATTGCCCTGATTGTCTTTGTGTTTATGCGAAATCAATTTTGAAGGACTCAGTCGACTTATTTTATTTTGATTTATTGAATCTTGAAGGAAGAACTAGTTTTATACTAGCTCGGTTAGATTGCGACGATTATCTCCTATAGAAAATCCTCCTTCCTGGAACTCTTCCAGATTGGTTGGCTTTTTTTTTTTCGTAGATAAGGAGAGCGCAAACAAATGTGTTAATGACTTTATAGCAGAGAAAAACCATGCATTTTTATATATCGATTTTTTCTATATAAGGTATCTCAGCTCTCAGCTTAAGGGGATTATACCTTATATAGGTATGTAGAATGCAAAATTTTCACTAATTTAAAAAAAAAAAATTTCACAAAATGATTAACTCAATTTTGTTAAAAATTTTTACATTGCTTGTCAGTACATTTAAGTGTAAAAATATAATTTTTTTTTGTAAATAATCCAAAATGGCGGAACTATGAGGGTCACTTCCGAAGACGCGAAGCCCAAAACTGTGTACTCGATAAGTCAAAAAATTATGGATCGATTCTTCACATATTCGAAACAGTAGCTACCTACACTTGCGGTCATAAAAACCGCACCACTCAGGTAGTTTCACTAATGCACATAATTGAAGGATGTAGGGTAGGTGGAGGGATGCAATTATTTGACCTGCGCTAAGGGGGTATAAAAGCAACCCTTTCAGTGAAAGGATATTCAGTTTAAGCTAAGTGGTGATAAGATAAATTGATAAAAGTGAAATGGCTGGAAAATACAGGCAGTTGTCCCGAGACGAAAAAGTGAAAATTTTTACATTGGTAGACCAAGGTCTGTCGTATCGTCAGATAGCGGTTACAATAGGGTGCAGCCATTCAACTATCGTTCGCTTAATGAAGAAAAAGGAGAATTTGGACCCTCTGGAGAGGACGAAAGGATCTGGAAGAAAACGGAAGACAAATTCCAGGACGGACAAGGCCTTACGACGGATGTCTTTGAAGGATCGCTTTAAAACCGCTGTCCGTATGAGGGTAGAGCTGAGGGACTATCTTCAAGTCAACCTTAGCGCCGAAACAATCCGTAGAAGGTTACGTGAGATAGGGCTTTATGGAAGACGACCAGCGAAAAAACCCATGTTGACAAAGAAAATGAAGGCGGCTCGTTTAGCATGGACGAAGAAGTACGAAAATTGGACAAAGGAAGATTGGCGACGTGTGATTTGGTCCGATGAAAGCAAATTCAACTTGTTGTGCGTAGATAATTTACCATACGTGCGACGTTCAGCAGGAGAAAGATTTAAGGAAGAGTGCACGATTAAAACAGTGAAGTTTCCTCAAAGTCAAATGGTCTGGGGATGCTTTTCTTTCTACACCCTAAGTCCTTTGCACTTCATTGATGGAACAATGAATGCTCAGAAGTATGGGCAAGTCATAAACGAATTTTTGGTACCAGCCATTGAAGAGCACCTTTCGTTTACTGACGAAGTAATTTTCCAAGATGATTCGGCGCCTTGCCATCGCGCCAAATCGGTAAGGATAGTATGGCACATGAACTACCAAATATCTATTTCATAAATAATTAATAAAAGACTAATTTATCCTCTTATGTTTTTTTCAGCTCCAGAAAACATTTTCTGATCTTGGAATTCAGAGACTAGACTGGCCAGCGAATTTGCCCGATTTGAATCCACATCGAGCATCTGTGGCATGTGATGAAACGGAAAGTAGCAGATCATAAACCGGAGAGCAAAAGAAAGCTGAATCAAGTACCTACTGGATCTTGTGTGGAAGAACGAAATAACAGATGACATCACTGGAATATTGGTGGACTCAATTCCTTCTAGGATCGAAGCGGTTATTGCAGCCAAAGGAGGGGCAACGCGATACTGAACACTGTACATACAATGTAAGTTATGTGTAAGCTATGTGTAAATAAAAATATACCAAATTATCCGCAAACTTCATAATTAATGTAATAAACAAGTAAATAATAATAAAATATGAAAATCAATAATCTAACTTTTTTTATTTATTTCTTCCAAAAAAAGGCAGTAGGCAAATGAAATTCTACCAAACTGTTTATGAGTTGCCATTGATTACTATGGCAAAGAATTATTTATATTCCATTCGGAAAAGTAGGTACTATCCTTTTATTCAATTTTTTCATATGAATTTCAAGTGGTGCGGTTTTTATGACCGCAGGTGTATGTATTATACCTCCTAAATGAACCATGAAAAATTAAAAATATTTTAAAAGAAATATTTTTTACTACGGATCAAAAGTCAAAAATTTGTTGGAAAATTCGAGATTTGTTATTGAGTGACTATCTACTATTTACAAAAAAAAAACCCACTTTTTTATGGTTACGAATTATGATTATTCGATATTGGGTCTGCAGACACCATAAAGACAACATTCTTTTTATGTTTTTATAAGCTATATTTTTACTAAGAATGATTTTTTCGATAAACTACTTACTTTTTGAGTTATTCGCGAAAAACCGTCTGAACACGTGGTTTCTTTGGTTGAAAAATGCACACTTTCATTCGCGAATAATTCGAAAAGTATTGACTTTGAGTAAAAACTTTATAGAACAAAAGTTGTTTAGAATTAGTCAATCAATCCATTCATTTATTTTTCACCCCTGAAAAGGGGTGGCATCCACCCCCAAGGTAAAAGCTCCCGTCGGCACAGGGTCAACTTTGAACTAGAGGGTAAGCGGAACCTAAATCCAAATTTTCATGCAAATCGGTGCTGTTTGAATAAATCGAAAAGGAAAGTCTCCATTGACTGGACTATCAACCAAGTGGACTAAATTGGGATAACGAAATAGACTAAATTTAGGATATTTTTCAACCAAACTAAATTTGACAAATTTTTCAAATTTAGTAGTGAAAATAATTCGCACAGCTCATTTCAGTTATTGGAAGGCCGAACGAATAAGCCAGTGTTTGAATTTTAGTTACAATTCGCACAGGCCTTAAGATGTAAAAGTTTTCCTACTAAAAAAACAACAGTGCAATCGCTTGCTGAATATCGAAATGTAAATTGACTTACTACTGAATAATTTCATTTCCGCAATGATTAAATGGCTTCCCCACCTTTTCTTTATGTCGACTAAAAACAACAGAATTCGAAAATGTTATTTTCGTGAATAATGTAAAACTGTTTTTAGTCAGCTGGCCTAGTGAAGATTGCAAAAACGCAATTGCTGGGAGCACCAACGCAACTGTGCTTTCGGAAAATTCCCAAAAGAAGAAATTCAGACTAAAGCCCGCATGGAAACGGAACAGAACGACAAACTGAACCGATTGCAAAAATCCGCGCCCGACGCAGTAAGGCAGATACCACACTGTCACCAAGTATTAAAAAGTCGAGGACCGCACATCCGTCCTCTGCACATACCCAAAACCAAATCGAGTGGAACTGAGTGCTAAAGGCCGTTTGGAAAGCACCACAAAACACGGTCATTTCCGTCCCTCCGGCCTCCGCGAAAATATGGGGTAACAACGCTTTTGTTTACAAAACTGCAATCGATCGAGCCGCTCTGACGTCAACAACTATTTGCTTTCAATTTAGACCCTGCAAGTCGGGATATTGTGGATCAAAATCCGCGGAAACTTGCGAGTTACCTGGGATAATCATAAACCGTCAAGTCCTACTAAAGCCTCCACTTTCAGCGGGTTCGGGTCACCACAAGTAGCCGCATTCAAAAATTCTCGACAGTTCAGCCATGACGTCCGCTCTGTCGCAATTCGCAATCAGAAACACTGATGAATCAGTTGAGCGACACATCAACTGAATTCCCAAGAATATGTTTCAGCTCCTTTTCTCCACCGCGTGATATCAATGACATATGACACGAATCAGGAAATGAAGCAATAAAATTTTTTGCGATAAAATTGAACTGTTTATGGGGAAATTATTGTTTATCGCATTCTTCGCTGGAAAGCCGACTGCGCGCCACCGTCATCAGCACTCTTTGGACCCCTACCTTGTTATTGGGGCTCACAGTTTAGGCGCAATTCGTTGGAGGGCGCTTTCCACCAGACACGGTTTAAGCTGTGGAGGCCACCCAAGGAGGGGGAAACCCTGACGAAATCCGTGAATATTATTTGTTTATCTAGAACACACCACTGCATATTTAATTAGCACTTGCCTCTTTACATTGATATTATTATTAGCTTTTACCTACGCATATAGAATCCAACCGTTGAATTTTGATTCACAAATGAGGAGATCGGAGATTTAATGAATTGAGTCTGAATGAGCGCACTATCATCACTCGCTACACATACATAGTTCCCGCAGACCCATGCAAAAATTTCTATAACTAATAAAAATAATAATCTCTGAAGGGGATTCCATTTCATCGTTTAGATCAAAGTCTTGAACTCAAGATGAGTTTGCACGTGCACCCATATTAATCCGAGTTTTGGTCATCGCCTGACTTCAACGAAGCGGCTTTTTCTAACAACGTGGCGATAGGATTAAAACGCATTAAGCGGTTACATATACCTTTGGGGTTTTCAAAAATTAATATTTTTTTTACAGATTTTTATTATCTATAGTTCTAAGAATTGAGCTGTTTTTTTTTAAAAGTGGTGTAGGGTAGGACGGGGCTAGTTGAGCAATTTTTCACTTGATCGATCATAGCTCCTCAACGAAAAGTCCAAATTGCTTGCTATGCATACTGGCGGGTAAGCAATTTATTCCTTTCTAAAAAGGTCCAGAGTAATTTATTTCTAATGAGTCACATTTAAGACTTACAGCCGTTTAAATGAAGAAAGTCAGACATGCTCAACGTACCCCATAGGTGAGGGAACTGAGCAAGGTTATGGGGCAAACTGAGCAGTTAGAAATTCTAGCCAAACCATGGCTTACATGTTTACTAGATATGAAATAAAATTACTATTTTACAATTAACTTTTTATTTATAATCTGTTAGTGGCATAACAGTACAACAGAAAGCTATCTTTTAAATATTAAACATAAAAATTAAACCAACAAAAACTCAACTTATCTTTAGCTTAATTTTTGGAATAGATTTAGTCGTTCTACTTCAAATCAGACTTTAACATTTATGATCACACATTCATCAGATCAATAAAACTTAGATTAAAAAAAAAATGACATTAATGTGATATTAACTTAATCATCGTTGTCGCTGTTGCAATTAATGCAAATGAAAGTAAGATCGCAACTATTGCTCAACTAACCCCAACCCGAATATTTGAAACAAAAGTAAGGTTATTAAAAAACTGTTTGAATTAGAACCAAATCCTTTCTAGATATCAAAATCATACTAAATTTATGAAAGTTCAACATTTACCTGATTTAAAATGGATAATATTTGACTCGTACAGATTTCTGAGATATTTCGATTGCCCAATTTACCCCTATGCTCAACTAGCCCCGCTCTACCCAAGTCCAAACTGGGATAAGGTCGAATTTACCTCAAAAGAATATAGAAAAATCGTACTTATGACATTTTGGACTTCTACCATTTAAAAAACAAGCAGCTCAATTATCAAGAAAAAAAAAATCTAAGAAAATTCCATTTCATTACAGAGTTATCGTATTAAATACAACCGCGCGTCTGATCGGAATGCCTACCTAATTGCGTCCAAATAATAGCAGTCTTCAGTATCATCAGACATAACCATGAATTTTGTTTGCTTGTTTAAGTAGTCGAGAGTTGTTCCTATTTGGTTACAATAAGTATAATGTAATTAAATTAAACAAAGCCAATTTGGCGGAAACAAGGTACGAATAAGATCACTTGTTCATGATTTGTGTTCAGAGTATCAAGTTTATCGCGTAAAAATAATAGCAGTGCTCTATTAAAATTCATTAAAAAGTGTTTTCTCATTAAAAAGACTTGTTGGTTTTTTTATACTAGTACGTAGAAATGCTTTTTCAATATATTAGAAATATTTACAATTTCAAACCTTCAAACTATTTCAGTAAAATGGGTCGATCCAAGCATTGTTCTGAAGTTCAGCGAAATATCTAATGAAAACTAATTAATGAAGTGAAAGCATGCAAAGAAATGCAAAATTTCATTGCATGCTCTGCTAAAATTATTTCAAATGCTTAAAAAGGGAAAATTAACCTGAAAATCGTGGTAGGAAACGTGTTGTCTGAAAAAAACAGATTGAAGAATCGTTCAGAACGAAAAATTGAAAAAAATTAAATCTATTTCGCCATTTATTCAAAGACCAATCCACATGATTCTTAATATTTCGCTGAACTTCAGAACAATGCTTGGATCAACCAATTTTACTGAAATATTATAATTTCAAAAAACGTTTTAATTTTGTAAAAAGAACATTAAGTTGCATTGACTTACACTCTCCTTACATCAATAATTTTTTCAGTTCGCAATTTGAAATTTAGATGGGCAAAAATCAATACAATTGGATGCACATTTTAAAAATTTTGCTATAGGTAACAGTTTAAAAAATTCAGTTCAATCTGAAAATCCAGATTCTGATCAGATCATCAAAAAAACACAGCTATTATCTAGCTTGTTGTTAAAATTGGTTTCTTCCACAGAGAGTTAAAATAGCACCAAAAACAGTATATTTTAAAGTTCAGTATGTTTCGAGCCTTTAACATAAGATAGGTACAAAGGGAGCTATTGCGAATATCGTTTTTCAGTCGAATCGAAACCGAAGACACATTTTTCGATTCGACTGAAAAATTATATTCGCAATAGCCCCCAATATACACGAAACGAATTGAATCTTTTATATAAAGCACACATTTCACATTATCCATTCAAAAATTTTTTAAAAAATTGTGTAAATAGTAGAAACATCCATACGCAAAAGTTAAAGAACACGCCTACTTTTTCAAGTCGTTTAAAAAGAAGAAATTTAATTTGATGCTATATTTTAAAGAATAATTAAACAACACAATTGAAAACAAATGGAATACATTTTGGAAATTGTTCCCTAACATATTTGAATTTATTTTTGGATGTCATATTTGATAAAAATTCAGAACGTTTATGTTTTCACAGGTGTACCAGCAGCAAGAATGTCGCGCAAAGCTTGACACATTCTGTTTGAAAGGGAAATGTTTTGCGTCGACTATCAAATGCATTTCGTGCTATAAAAGAGAAGTTGCCAAACGAAATATAACTTGCTAAATCATTCGAATTTTCGGATTCATACCTCCTGTGTTTATAGCTATCTTTATCGGCTTTATCCTAAACATGGTTCCTTGCTAAGTAATTGAGCGGTGCTAATATTACCGCTGGGCTATTTTTAAAAGTTCAACGAACGCCCTGGGGGAGGGGATACAGTCCAACCGCTTTTTTTCCATTCTGCAGCTGATAATTGAACTGTGGAGGACTCGATCTAATCGCCATGAAAGGTGCGTGCATTGCAGTAATAACTCGGTTGATCCAGCTGATAACGCGCCACAAACTGCCCATTTAACACGTACACCTCTAATTATTTGTCGCCGGACATACATATTAGCAGCGGTAGTGACAAATCAGCCGAGTGGAGTTGAGAACCCTAACCGACTCGGCCCGCAATTATTCAATCGTTATTGTATTTTTCGTTTTGAGAGTGTCCGAAGTCCGAGATATTGCTTAAAAAATAAATTTAATTAAACACATATTACACCCACTTACAGTTATTGATATTAATTTTACTGAAGAAAAATCGCCAGAAAATTCTACAAATTAATTATGCAAAAGTTAATAGCATAATTTTTAACTGTAGGTAATCCGTTTGTCAAAGGTTAATTGACATCTTTCTTAACTCTTAAAATGGTTCCTAGGTGTTTGAATTCTATCGATCACTTTACGCTCTAATAAATTCGAGAAAATCGAACAAATAGCGCCATCAGTTGGTGCATTTACATCTCAAGTTTAGGTCCGTTGAGTTAGATTGGGGGCGGGGGTGTTGGTGTACGTTTGGCAGCTGATCAAAGTAGGCGCTGAAAAATCATCGAGTGTTGGACACCCACTAAGCCCTTAGTCATTGTTAAAGCGATTTTAGAGTAGTTTTTGGGTTTCATTTGATTCATATTATTTGCTCGACTTTCAACGTAAATAAATTATCAGAATTAGACAGATTTTCTTTTTCTTCATCATCTCTAGTTTTCGAAAAAATGATTTGAGAAGTAAACGACAGTAAAGAGGACAATGTTTCTGTAGCTAGAGTTTGAGAGCGAAAATGAGCTGGAAGATCTAAGAAGTGTTAGAAAATGCTTCACTCAGCAAAAATTTGTAATTTTCACAATAATTACTATTTTTGTAATTTTTTACACACATTTGAATACGAATGAAATAATTTAATATGCAAAGTAGGGTGTTTCATTTTTTCAAGGAATTGAAGCTTTTATTTTTGTAAACAAATACTTTTTTGCACCGAACACTAACGTACGAATCTCAAGAGCATTCAGGTTAAATTTTAAGTAAAAAAAAAACTCAAAAAGTTATGAATTTTAAAGTGAAAAACTCATTTTTTCAGTTTTATTCCAAATAGGATTTTTTTGTAACTACTTTAAATTTCATAAATCCCTATGAAATGTTTTTATCCTTTAATTTGCTTGTAAAAAAATATCCAATATCGTCAACATTTAAATACCTTTGGGTGTGAAACTACCCAATGTGTTTTACAGAAGTGTGCCTTTTAAGGGTTAGGCACTTAACTATAGCAAAAAACCTAATTGAAAACTTAATTTATCCCTTAGCTGGCACTGAAATGCTTCCTACGAGCACAGATTTTTTTAAATATATATTAATATTGAAGAAAAGCTCTTAACACACAAACCTTTAAGTATAGCAAAAATTCTTTAATAATGCTCTAATTTGTGTCGATGGAATCATATCTATGTAGGTATTTACTAAAAAAAGTTCTTTTCTACATTTATATTTGAAGATTACAAATTCCATATAGATAAATAAAATTGAATTGTCTGTCTGTGATTTTCGAATTTTTATCTAGTTATTAAATACTTTTCACAATTACTTATTCGAGTAGGTACTAAAGCGAATTTAGCGTAAAAAAAAATGTTTTCTTGCCTATGTGTCTGTAGAACTTCAGAAATTAACAAAATCTGTGCTCTGTTTATTACCTCAGTGTTTATCCTTTCACTGCATTAGCTAAGCGATTTCTATGCGCGCAATTTGTATTGAAGTTGTTCATAAGCCTTCTTGGAAATTAATTGGTTTATTTGAATATATTTTATAATTTTAAAATGGCTAAAAGCTTTAAATTGATAATTGTATGTGAATATAATAATGGATCGAAACAAATAGATATCTGTGAAAATTATTCACTCACGAAATCTGTAGTTAGCCGCATTATAAATCCAGCGGACTAATTGAAATTCTATTATAAATTCTGGCGGTAGACCAAGGAAAACTACAGTTAGATATGAAGCCAGAATATTCAGGGAAATTAAACGTGACCCAACGATATTAGCTTCAGGTATTATTAACACCTTAAACCTAAATGTTAGCCTTCGCACTGTCCAAAGAAGAGCATGTGAGGCTGGATTAAAAGGTTACGAAGCCACAAGAAAGCCTTTCGTTTCAGAAAGGAATCGAAAATTAGAAGAAAACGTCAACACAAAGGTGGAAAACAGTTTTGTTTTCTGATGAGTCAAAATTTAATCTAAAATACTGTAAAATATTCCGATGGAATGCGTTGGGTTCGGAGACCAAGAAATAAACGGTTAGATCCAAAATATTGCCAAAGTACAATTAAATATGCAGGAGGTAACTTAATGGTTTGGGGGCGTGTTTCAAGTCTAGAAATAGAACCAATCCATCAAATAAACGGAATAATGAACCGTTTTTAACATAAAAATATTTTAAGAGATGTTATGCCTCCATACGCTGAGTGGAATATGTCATTAATGTGGCGATTTCAGCATGACAATGACCCAAAACACACCTCCAAACATGTGCAGGATTGGCTAGAAAGAAAAAAGCTTAAGTGCACGGGTGGCCAAAATAGTCACCAGACCTTAACCCAATCGAAAAGCTTTAGGAGATCGTCAATATAAGGGTTATTATAATAGGGAACAAGTAGCCGGAAATAATAACAAACTATTTGAGGCTATAGAAACGGCATGGTACCAAATACCTAAACAGACAATCGATAATTTAATAGATTTTATGCACAGTTAAAAACAGAGATTATGCTATTGATTATTAATTTGTTTAACATACTGAATTCAAATTCTCATATAATATTTTTAGTTCCCTTAGTTTTGTCGCTTCAAAATTTATAATGTAAAATTACTTAATTGTATTACTTTTTGTTAAACTTTTGATAAGTAGATTAAATGTTACCTAATTTTCATAAGACATATATTTGCAGAGTAAGTGAGGTATACAGTGTTTCTTAGTGCGTATGCCAAAATGAATGGGATAAAAGATCTCACCTAAACAAACAAAAAATTGTATGTCAACCGTTTGGGAGCTGCAGGGTGATTCGTAAATTCCAATTTTCCATGGTATGCACATAATTATTTTATTTTTATCTTTTCATATACTCAACGCAGCGACATTCAACTCACCCCAAAAATCTACTATTCTAATATGCTTTCCAAAAATGTCAACAATGTTGACCTATCACCTACCACTGAAGGTACACTCACTTCCGAAACTGGAAAAACAAATTGTTTTTCCTAATATTCAGCTTTTCGCTGAATTTTCTCCGAAATTCATATACTTAATACACCTATTTCTTATTTTTACCTAATTGCCTATCTTATTACCTTTCCAACAAGGTACAACATGTCCAAGTGGAGAAGAAATATGCAAATTTATTCGTAGAATTTTAAAGAAATTAAACTAAAATTAATCCCAAAATACTTGTTTAGTTAAAAACCGATTTAAATTAATGCTGATACGTACATATGTATCTCACAAAAGCTGCTCAAAATGTCATCCGCCATTTTCGATGCATACCAATAATCTGCTTCTAACTCCTTGTTTAAGGTGTGCTGTAGCCAGCCTCTCCCGTATTTTGGTCGCTGCAGTCCCAATTCTGTTAATTAATTCCTTTCTGGTGTTAAAAGGACTTGAATAAACTTCATCCGTCATCGTTCCCCCTAAGAAAAAGTTCAATGGAGTTAGGTCTGGAGATCTACGAGGCCAAGGTATCCACCTCCACCTAGTCTAATCCAACGCTCAGGAAATTTTTCATTTATTTTTACCTTCACAATGTTACCAGTATGCGTTAGTACTCCATTGTGTCGGTAAAACATTGCCCTTGAATTATCCAGAGTGATGTCTTCAAGTAGATCTAGCAGAGTTTTCTTCAAAAAGTTCGCATAAATTTGGCTATTAAGCACTCCGCGGCAAAATGAATGATCCTATTAAAACGTTGCCGATGATACCAGCCCAAACATTGACACTGAATTTATAATGAAATGATGTCACCCTTGTCCTATTTGGGTTAGTATCCGACAAGGTATAAAGGTTGTGGAAGTTTGTGATACTATCCTTAACAAAATGTGATTCATTCGTCCATAGAATTCGGTTTAGAAACGACCTGTTTTCTATGTCGCATTCCAGAAGCCAAGTGCAAGACTCCAAAACTTGTCTCGGAATCTCTTTCCAGTAGTCCTTCTACTGGGATATGATGATACGGATATAATCGCTCTCGATTAATAACCTTCCACACTTTAGCTGAAGATACTCCTAATCGTCTTGTGACTCTTCTCGTCCTCGTTTTAGGGTTTTGCCTGACGATGAAGATTATTTGCTGTTCGACGTCGACAGAATTTTTCGCTGTTCTTCCAGATCGCGATTCCCTGCTATTTGAAGTTACATTTACGGTTTCTCTTAACCTCTGGAGAGTCCACGGAAATACCCATCTTTGGGGTACACATCGATTAGGGAATTTCCTTTGATATTCACAGACTGCCTCTTTCGAACCAGATCGAGATTTTCAAGCCGGTTCGATAAGTCCTTATTTCGATCCAGCTTGAAATTTTTCCATCCAGCTTGAAACTTTTCGATCCACATCGAAAAGTGCCATATACCTCATTTATGACCTTTTGAATCCGGATTGAAATTTGATCCACATTGAAAACAGTCTTGAGTCAAGCCTATTTCGAAGGGGTTTACGCCCTTTCCAACCTGCCCTATTCTCAAACCCGTTCGAATCTAATCGAAACGAGCTTACAAAACCTATTTTTGGACAAAAATTCCGAAATAAAATTGTCAACATTTTCATAAATTCATTTCTGTAACCTTTGACTTCAATTAATTTTATCTTTCAAAGTGATTAAAATAATCCGATAGAAAAATTAAATCGAATTATGTTGATGTTATATGCGGAAAAATTTATTGAAGTCAAAGGTTACTCAAATGAATTTATGAACATTTTAGCAACTTTATTAAGGAATTTTTGTCCAAAAGGCTTTTGTAAGCTCATTTCGATTCTATTCGAATGGGTTTAAGAATAGGGTAGGTAGGTTTTGGAAAGGACATTCGGATAGTAGATTTTTGGCGTTGGATGTCGCTGCGTTGAGTACATCAAAAGATAAAAATAAAATAATGATGTACATAATGCATATCATGGAAAAATGGAATTTACGAATCATCCTGTAACTCTCAAATTGTTGATATGCCCCCGAACCGAATATGGACCAGGTAGTCCATATTAGCCCACGTATATATGTACATATTAATTTCATAAAAAAGCCGCAGATAATGATGTCTCTTTCACATCCAACACATTCTTCATGATTACAATTATTGCACCAGACACATTCAACCCACACCTCGCCTTAATAATAAATAAATAAAGGGTATTACAGTACAGACATTTTGCATTGTCTTTCCCTTGGGCTTGTACGAGTCATCACCATCAGACTTTTCATATAAACTATGATTAGCGTGATCTGTGATCTGAAAAGGATGATTAGCTTTTCTTCTGAAACCGCTTTCTTTTTTCTGAAATCGTGGTAGTCTGTCTACACATGTTGGTGAAATAACTGATGCTTTAGTAAAAACACTTAGTCATAATACACTAATTTTTGCTAATAAATTATAAATAAAAAATGTGTGCTGATTATATATTATTAATCAATTATTTCAAAACAAGATGATTTTAAAGTCAAATCATAAATCATAAAATTACCCACGTGCGCAAGATAGATCATATATAAATCAGTCGCACACATGCAGGATCGAATCTAGATTGAATTCGGATTCAATCCCATATACGCAGATCGGATTGAAATTGGATCGAGTGGATCCAAGTTCGCTTAGCTGGCTGGATGGAATCGAAATAATAGCTACAAACGGGGATCGAGTAATCGATTTGACAATTGACGCTATTCATTTTGTTTACGGCATTGATTTCTTTGTCGGATTTGTTTTGCCAGTAAAAGATATTTGACTTAAACTAAAAAATGTCGAAAAGAAACGTTTGAGAACATGAAAAAACATTGGAAATGTTCAACATAATGCAAGTGTTAAGTGACACTTCAATCGGCACTGGATTCACTTTCTATTCGATACGTTAATCCCAAGTAGTCAAATATGCGGATTGAAAACACAAATCTTTGCTACACTAATATCAAGTTAAATAGTAGGTAGGCCGAGTCTGGCGTTGGGGCATTGTAATATCAGATTATATAATCAAATTATGGAAAATGATTTTTTTAATTTTTATCGTATCTGCGGGTACTAAAAAACCTAAATGATATCATTTTTAATTGAATTCGATTAGAATTAAGAGATAAATTGCAAAAGCATGTTCTATTTTTCCTTTAAATTCCGAAGTTACTGTTTGGTCTTAAAAACCAACTAATTTTAAAAACCCCTACGTTAAACACTAGATATTTTTGTTTTTTGTTCGCAACTAAAATTTCAAGCGAATCGGTTCAATAGTTCTCAAAGAGTATTGGGCACTGCAGTGGGCTTTAAATAACTGATGACGTCGTCAATACGACGACACCCAGAGAATGTTTTTCTTTGCACAAGCATTTAATTAAAATACACACTGCAATTCATAGAACCTTACTGAAAACCATATAATTTGTTAAAAACGTGCCAGTTTTCTAAGTGTGTGTGACGTCCTTTACCGCCGGAGCTACATTGTATATTATTTGAACACTTGAACTTTTAACATAAAGCAAAAATAACTCCATCCTATGAGTAAAGGAGTGTCTATTCTTTCGAATTTCTACATTAATTTTGATCTACCACCCCTCCTAAAGGGTGGAGAAAGGGTGTAAAGTTGAAAAATAACGTAAAATTAAAATATCGTTGGCCAAACGTATGAAAAACCTTTTTAATTGCTTAAAAACAGTGTGGAGATTATCATAAATCATATCATCATATGTTATATAAAGAAAGATGACGACTTTGCAAGACTTTGGAATTTTGAATGTAAAGTTATTCTTGTGAATAAGAGTACTGTATAACAGAGATGTACGTATCTAGAGTTTTTACAGATGGATTAGATGAATTAATAGTTACTTTCTTTTATTTTATTAATATCAGTTTATTTTAAAAAATTCTTGATTTCCTCGTTTCATAATTGAGTTGAACGAATAGTTTAATTCCATCCTTATTAATATTTAATTTGAAGAAACCTTAATAAAAGAGTTTACTGATAGGAAATACATAGGGGTCATTTCATGGTGACGAGTTGGACATACATAGATATATTTTTGACAAATATTCAGATATTTCAAAATGTAAATAAAGCACATCACACATACTGTCCTTTTTTAGGGTGCCTTAGCAAAACAAGGAACCCTTTAGTTTCGCCATGTACGTCCGTCCGTATGTCACAGTCATTTTATTCAGAGACTATTAGAATTATAGCGCTGAAATTTGGTACACGTATAGATAATTACATATTATAAATATATGTATAATATATTGGAAAAAAAATTTAACGCTACCTCCTACATGAAAAAAGAGATCTTTACTTAGCACACCGAGTGGGGTATCGTTGAAAGGGGAATTTAAAATCATTATGAGGTTTCTTAAATCGTTTTGATTATTAATTATGCCCCGTTTTTGAAATATTCGACTCAAAGTGGCCATTTTCGATTAGGTTTGTGTCGGCCAAGATATCACCATGAACACAATTTCGGAAAAATCTAAAAAATTCTAGTAGACTAGCACATAGACTGAAATTACTTTTAAAAATAACACGACTTACTAGAGTCAAATAGTTTATAAGATATAGCTGACCAAGTTATGCTTACTTGGACTCAAGCAGAAACAACTGTTCGAGAAAATTTGCGCGCGCGTTTATATATATGTATTTGCGTGTGTGTCTGTATATAAATGCAGAAATATGTTTGCATGTATAACCTATTTAGCATTGTATTATTCATATTTTATCGTTTGTAGTCAGCTACGGAACCCTACATTAAACAAGGCCTGACATGCTCTTAACCACTTTTTAGAAACTTACATGGATTGGAATGGAACGAGTAAAAAACTAGATAAGAAATATGCCGAAAATATATATAAGCATAGGTTTTTAATTATTTAGTTATTATCTGATACAATAATAAATGTTAAAACTTTTCTTTGGAAAAAAAACAGACTTATGCCATATGATTAAATCCATCCTATTGCATGTTTTCGTGTGACGGGTAGTCGACAAGAAACAGATTTTTTCAAGTCATATCAAATCTAAAAGTAGCTTACCTTTAATAAATATTTTTGCACAGATAATGACAAGATAATTAAATGCTCTAACCTGAAATGTCAAATAAGAACACTTTACTCTTTTATTTTAGACATATAAAATGGCCGAAAAAGAGTTGCCAACTCAGAGAAAAAAAACTCTACTAATAACAATTGCAGTGAAAATTAACGTTCAACTGGGAAAATACAAAACATTAAAACACACATTCGTATTTTCCAACAAAGATGCTGATCCGATTTAAGATGTGTGCTACCACAAAAAAAAAAAATTAGAATTGCCTTTAAGGACTTTCCCAGGAGTCCTCAAGCCAGGTGAGAGCAAAGTACATATTAAATGTAGGTATCAGTGCCGACAAAATTCCAGGCTTGATCCATTTTTGATAAACACCATAATGCGCAAATGGAGGAAAACAAAATCAAAACACCTCTGAGGCTGAGGTGTCCCCTCCTAAGATCAGAAACATTGGGGCATGGGTTTTTCGGGCTGCATCATCGCCGGTTCGGGGCTCCCATCCCGTCCCACATTATGCCCCAAAGTGGCAGCGGCAGGAGAGCATAGCAACAAAATAAGCGTCCACTTGATCTCGGCCGGGAGGCTGAAAGGCGGCCCTCGAATTTTGTCACATTGAACGAATTTCTTAGTCGTCACCTGACAGCTGATTATGGCTAAAATTACGAAAATTACGAAAATTTCTATGGAATGGCGGCGCTCTGGCCTGGCTGGCAGAAAAACCAAACGATCGAGAAAAAATTAATTTATAACCCACCGGCAAAAAGCATCGCGCGAAAAAATTAAATAAATTAAAAATCGAAAAGCAAGGAATTATGCTCGGACGCGAGAAGAGCAAAACGTAAAATAAAAAGGAAAAAAAATTAAATAAAATTGTCTCTGACTCCGTTCCACTTGCGCCCGTGTGTGTGCACGATGCCAAGAACATTTGAAGAAGGGAGGAAAAATCAAACCGAAGCGAGCATTCACCTTTGGTACTTTTGTTCGGCAGACACGACCAACACATCGCCGCGGCGAGACGGAACACAGCCGCACGGCGCACGGCACGGCACACGGTTCTCCTCCGGCTCTGGGGCCGTCGAAAAGTTTTTTTTTTTATTATTATTATTTGCTTGTGTGCACTTCAAATCGCGCACATGCTGCGCTCTATATTTTCTGTGGGACCGCTTAGCGAAGAATTATTTTGTTAAGGAATTAATTTTAGGGAATTTCAGAATTGGTGGGCCACTCCTGGAGCCCAAAGCAGCCTCAGCCCCAGCCCCAACCCCAGTTGATTGTCGTCGAAAGCTCGGGAATCGTTGGCACGCAGGATGAGGTGGCACCCGAGGATTTTCAACTGACGGGAGTTCGACGAAGAACAGTGTTGCAGGCTTCAGGGGAATTGCCCGTCTCGCGGGAAGAATCTTTGTCGTATTGAATGACGCATTCTTAGCATTCATCTCAGCTAGGAATTATACCAAACTTGACCCAAACTGTATTTATTTACTTATTTTTTTATTATTAATGAGAATTTTATGTTCCAAAAATAAATAAATAAGACAAAAGTATACGGAATTTAATATCAAATTTTCAACCCTGTAGGACAATAACGACAATTTTTGTAAAATAATCCAGGAATAACATTCTGTAACAGGCTAATTTTTAACATAAACATCGGTATTAGGATTCTAAATAATATGCGAGTTCCTCATCGATCCAACACCTGCGTGCTTAATTAGGTAGGATCAAAAATGATGGTAGCTGAGATAATTTGGTACAAAAACGGTCAAACAAGTTCTCTCTTAACCCCGGTAAGCAGTTGCCAAGAAAGTTTTTGACCCATACAAAACATAAAAAAACGCTCAATGCTCAAGGAATTTTTCCCGTTCCGGTTGTCAAAGTGGTATGCTGTTCGCAAGGAAACGGCCAAGGAAACACTCAGTTCCAATTTTTCAAGCAGATGGCGCTGTACACCCAAAACCCAAATTTCTTTGAAGGAATTAGTGTGCGAGCACATATTCTTTGAGGTAAAAGTGATAGTTCGTCTGGTGGATATGTAAATTTACGAAATGGAAGGTGGAGAATACGTGGATTTCGAAAATTTAATTAATTCTGTGAAAATTACAAGTTGTCAAAATTCCTTGAACCTAATATCAAAATTTCGTCTAGGAATATGTGATTATTTTCCTTGCGAACAACATACTAGGCTTTAAGGGTTTACGAGATATGGGTGATAATACGATATTAGCTGCGTTCTTTTCATCGACTTCTGGCTCTAGTTCAAACGCTTTACATTCAAATACAGCAACAACTCATAACCCACATATTTATCCGGTTCTTGATCAAAGAACTACATAAATAGTTCCAAAATATTCTAATAGAGGCAGTGGTGTTGAATTTAGTTTCGCAAATGTTTTTGCCCTGGCATTTTGATTGGAATTTTAAACTATCAGAAAAGCTAAGGAAAGGAATCGTTACTTAATTTATCACATCATCCTCCCCAAATTATTAGCTGGATTTTTTTATCCGGTTCAGGGTCTAGTTCACTGCTTTAACAGAGAAATACAACAATAACGTGAAACCCAGATAAGTATGTATCGGGTTCTGGGTTATAGAACCGGATGATTAGTTTGAAAATATTCCAGCAGAGGCGCTATGGAACTACTTTGGTAGCATTGCCTCTTAGAGAACTTTTCGTTTGTTGTTCGAGTGGAAAAATGAAGATATGTAAATAATGCTCAAATATTCATTTTATTCCTTATTTTTTGATTTTCTGCACTTTCGGCGATGTAAAAAGCACTTTCATTTTCACGCTGTCCTCCATCCAAGTACTGTCCGCGCCCTATGCTGGTTAACGTCGGTGATCAAGCGAGAACCGGTGCTCTCAGTATGGTATGATCGCTGCCTTGTTCACGCTGTTATTAGGCAGGCATTTCAACCTTTAAGAAACAAAAATACTTATCCGGGTAATTAACCTGGATCGTTTTTTCATCTGACACTGAACCAGAGCCAGATCCGGATGAAAACACAGCTAATAATTCAAAACAAAATTAGTTTTTACTCAGCAAACAGACAGAATTCTCAAATTATCAGACAGGCAGATATACCAACTTTTAAATCACAACGAATCACTAACCCAGATCGTTATTTTCACATAACACAGAACAACAGCCGGATCCCAATGACAAAAACGCACCTATTGGGAATTTCAGTGGAACTACAATAAACATTCACCTACAACAACAAAAAAAACTTGTCACGTAATAAGTCTATCATTTTGAAAAATAAAATGCTACATAGAATTAGAAATTACTGATTTTTGGATTTAGTCCTTCACTTGAAACCTCTCTTCGTCTCACATTTCAAGATTGTAGGTCACCAGGAAGAACTATAGGCTTTGACGATCAATCAATGAGTGGGACTTTCAGTATGAAAATACGCTTTGAAAGACCGTATTTTTGTATTGCGTTTAAACTAGAAATTTAAATTTCTTACAACAGTTTGAGGCTATTTGATATTAATTTCAACTTGGTACCTCAAGCTATTTGATATTAATTTCAACTTGGTACCTCAAGCTATTTCTATAAGGGTTCCATTTTTCCATTGTGAGGTAAGAAACTCCAAAAACGAAAGAATCGGGCATATTCCAGAATCCGTCGGGGAGGTTACGAAAACGAAAAAAATTGTAGTTTACAATCTGAGTGAAGTTAAGTTTGTTGCCTCCGTAGAGAAGGGATACAGTTTTCAGAGGAAATACCAAATTCAGCTCCGTTTAAATCCTTAAATACCATTTTGTCCTTGTTCCAACAGTCGCAGCATCAATACTTTCTGAAAACTAATATCCATTTTCAAAACTATGGTAGGCTGAAGTTCTAAAGGAGACCAATTCTATAATATATGTGAATTTCATTAAAAATCGATTAATGACATGCTTGGTATTCCCCTTGTTAGTAAAGCTCTTCGCAAAGCATTTGTTAATTTAATCAACAAATTTGAACCATTTCATTCGACACTGTGCACCGTATTTTGCAGAAAGATCTTGGCCTGAGCGCTCACGAAGTTCAATTGGCCCAAGAATTAATCCCTTCGAGCATTTACAACGTAATTGTTTTGATATGCGTAAAGGAGATTCTAAAAGACGTAGCTCACTTTCACCTCTGTGACTATGGAAACAGAAAAAACTGTCGCCTCTGAGGTTCTGAAAACCCAAGAGAAGTTGTAGTAAAACCATTTCTTCCTCAACGAGTGATATTTTGCTGTGGTTTTTGGACTGGTGGCGTAATTGGATCAAATATTTTTAAAAATGAAATGTCACCGTCACAGTGAAGGGATTGCGTTACCGAACAAATCTAAGTGATTGCTAAAAACCTATAGTGGAGTTACTGCGTCAAAAGCTCCCTGGGCGTGTAATTTATTTTTTCGAAGTCATCAATTGATCAATAGATTAAATAGATTGTGGATCTCGTTGGATATCCTTGTCGCTTTTATACTGATTTTTTTAGGTCGCTATATTGATTCCACAATTTTGAATTACCGACTTTGTATAGTCGATTTTACATCAGAAACACTGAAATCCTTCTTTGCATTAATTTTCTTTAAAATCCCTTGAGAACCCCCTGAAAACTTTTTTCCGCCATTTTGAATTCGTCAGCTTGAATTCTCAAACTTTTGATAAAAGATACGCAAATGTTAATACCTTCAAATTTTAAATTAAAAACGACAAATTTTAAATAAGTATACTTAAACATACTTTCAACCTATGAAGTAATTAAATTACACGTCGACCCGAATTAGGAAACAATAATTTTGAGGACGGAAATAGACCTTAACATTTGGATGAAAATAACGTTCGTGAACTGCGATTCGATCTAAAAAGGCAAGACTAAAGATTCAAAAGAAACAGAAGGAGAAAGGCCGTTTAAAAGATTAAGTGAAGGTGAAGTTCCAGTAATTTGGACGTTGAACGAAGTAATTAACCATTCTTATTACAAAAATTACTTACAAACACTGAACCAAGCAGAAAAAATACAATTACTTTGTCAAAAAGGATTCCGGAGAGGAATATTAAAAGGCAACCGTAAAAAAAAGAATAGAACAAATCAAAAAAGGGTTTGCTTGAGTAATAACACTGTCATCGACAAATTGGTGGCTATTTAAGAGCATGTTCCCATTATTTTCAATTTTTTTTCTTTGATATGTATGATCCAAAACATGTACCAAAAATTTTAAATAAAAATTCGAAGCCGTTTCGGAGATATTTGTATGCATACTTATATAACTTGTATACAACGTAAAACAAGAGGCGTCTCTAAAATTACCTTTTTTGAAGCCTTCATTGAGATATCTTGAAAAATAATTAAGCTGTCTACTATTGACTACTTAGAGGACACAATTTCTACAAAATGCATTTTGATTTTTTTGTTTCAGATGTCCTGGTCCAGAGTTATCCTAGTGACCGTAAGTATCTATGGTTCCTCTTTTTTAAGATCCCTATGTATGTTTTTTTTTTTCTAGCTAAAAATTGCTGAAAAAAAAGAAAATGCTTCAAAATTTCCAATTTTTTGCTCAAAAAATGAGAACAATCTCCTAATGATTTTAGCTATCTATCTCAGGTTACATGATACGGTTTTTGGCTTTTTTAGAAACTGAATTTCCTAAAGTACTTAATACCAAAAATATCGCAAAACACTAAACAGATCCGCTTCAAATACTTCATAATGGTCAAACAACTTCCAGAAAGTACCAGGGAACCTTAGACTATTTTTTTTTTTTTTTACTTGTAATTGCAGAAATCAACTAAAATATTTTATGGAATTTCACAGAATTTTCTCAACCCTGACGGATGAAATTTGGAACAAAAATGTTAGTTCTTGTAACTTAAGTTTCCGGCGTCGCTGGTGAAGAAGAATCTAGATTTACAAAACTCAAAATGGTAGCTGAAATATTGAATAAACATTTTAATTTGTGTGGAAATGATTATTACGAAACGTACTTAAGTACGTTTTCTAAGCCATTGACACTGAATCTGAGGATTTTCAAAATTCCAAATGATGGAAGAGTTTTTGAGAACTGTTTTTAGGAGAACCCTTTTTTTTGTAAACAAACGAAATTGGTTTTTCAAAAATGAATACTTAATGCTTCTGTAAACAAAGTTTTGGCAAACATTGTGACAAAGAATAAAGATTTGGTACGTGTCACAACCATCACAGTTGAAAGTTTATAAACAAAAAAAAAATTGATTATGCTTTACGAAGTGACCCAATTACTAAAAAAAAAAAAAAAAAAAAAAAATTATCTTTATTTATCATTGGCTTAAGTAGCTTCCGCTCTTAAGCATACCGTGCAGTAGTATAATACAAGACAGATCAAATAAAAAACGGATCAAATTAATCCTTGACAAATATTTCGCCTATATTTCTTGTGTGATGAATGAAGAGCCGTTGATTTTCCTAGATAGGTCAAAGGGGACTAATTTCGCCCGGGGAAAGAGTCAACTGGACTTGACAAACAAACATGTTTTTGAAGTTACAGGGAAAAAACAATTCCTCAACGACTTGCATAAGTAGGGCTCACCCCCGTTTGTTTACCTGAGCGAGCGGGCACATGCGAAAATATAAACAGGTGAACCGGACCGCAGGAGGCGGACAACTCATTGCCGACAAAATACGAAAATGTCAGTCTGTAAGGCTCCGTTCGGACGCATACAAGCAGGCTGCCAACTTAAAAATTAATTATAAAGTCTCCAGCACAGACATCCATTACCCTTCCATTAGGGGTTGGAAACGGGTTATTTGCGGTTATTAAAGGCGAGGAAGGGCTAAACTTAGTCATGTGAGCGCGCAAAAACAATTGAGGTGAAAGCCAAGTCGAATATGTGAAATGACATCATTTGGCAATTAGGCATTGAGGAAAAATCGAATGAGTCATGATATCGGAACTGACATGCATTAAAATCCGTTTCGCAAAAGGGATTTTCTTAACTCGAAGGCCTTGTCGAAATTCAATTAGTTTTAGACAAAATTATGCTTAGCTTTCAGCACTGTGTATGTGTAGGTATGCTTCTGTTTGTACCAGTTTGCTCTTCTGTCCGAAAATTATAAATTTTATAATATGTATGTCGAAATTCCCGATTTACATATCGCACACACATCACAAAAAGCCAATGTAAAATAAAAAAAAAAATCCTTTTATACGCATTTACAAAACTAACTTTGGGAATCAACTAATTAAAATAAACAATAAAAACAGGATAATTATAACTATCATGTAAAATAACTTAGAATAGTAGTCGTGAATATAATTCAATTCAACTTTGATTTCAAAATCAGAAATATTACTTATATTGAATTTTACCTCTTGATCAGGATCAAGATCAAGGATGAAATGGCATACAACTTTAATTTACAGCACGTGACATCTTATTTAGAAAACGGTAGTAATAGAAAAGAAAGATATGTTTAACATTTCTTTGACATCAAATCTGTGACGTGAATTAGTAGGTTAAATTAGGTAATATGAAAATATAGACGATGGAAATCATCACTGTATTATTATTTAAAGAATTAAGATTACAGATCCTTTACGAATAATTGTTTAATTAAACACTCTTTGTGAAATATGGGATTAGTTCTTCTGATACATATAGCGTATTCAACGCACAATGGATCATTATATGTACAAAGAAGTCCTGGAAATTATTATACTTCTATATGCAGAGTGTTCCCACTCTACCGTTGTAATGGAAATTTTAGCACGACATTAACCCAAAGCATACGGCTAAGTCAGTGAAGCTTTGGATGGAATCGAAGAAAATAGTTACCAGTTTTAGAATGGCCATCTCATTCCTCTGATCTCAATTGACAAATTTCTTTTTCTGACAAATGCTTTTGAACGAAAGTTAAATTGTTTCCATTTGAAAGCAAGAAATAGTGAATAATCAAATAATTGGAGGAAAAAGGAGGATGATTATATAGTATATGTATATACCTGAAGAAAACAAGTAATGTTAGAAACAGTAATTAAATTAAACGAAACGTTAGAGCAAATGCTCATATCGGTCAATTTAAACGGCTATGGTACGCTTAGTGTTAATGGCACACTGACAAGGTTTATTTTTAAACATTTGTCAGTTGGGCTAAATATACTAAGATGTCTCTATCCACCTCTCACAGGAACTAGAATCTAGATGATGTTTTACAATATTGACATGTTAGCTACCGATATTGAATTATAGAAACTGTTTTTAGGATTTCAATACTAATTATCACTGATAATCTGAGATACTTTTCTTTTGCGCCGGGCCTGGAGTAGTTTTGTATGGGGCGTGACCTGTCTCCTTTAAATCCGAGAAGAATCGATAATATTTAATATCTATTAAACTGGAACAAAATCAAAATGCGACCATACCGTATACCGTAGGCTTAGACCCATATTTATTTGGTTATTTTAATAAAAATAAGATAAAATAGTCAGGTCAAAACTAGAAAATTGAGGAATTTCAGATCTTATAAATTACATTATAAATATAAGCAATGCAAGTGAAACCTCACTGAGAGCGACTTTTGATGTGCATATTACACAATATATTTTGTTATCTTCTACAAGGGAATTGCACCAATTTTGGGCGTTAAGGCACTCCCGGTCACAAGGGCATAAAAGGAGCTCTTCAAAAATTCAAATTTCACACTTCCATCTTTCAATATGGAATAATCATTCTATTTGTTCGATATACAGACCTATTTTGGAAAGTCTACTAAGTTCTTTGTTTCCTTTGCTGATTATTTCAAAAAAGAACTACTGAAGGATTTTTATATGATTTTATTTCGAAAAAAAAGTGTAGATAACCTTGAATTGTATCGTGTATGGAAAAACTTTTACACTCGAAAAAGGGTTAAAATTAAATTCTTCAAATTACTTTATCACGTAATAATGCTATCATTTTGATTTAAATAAAAATATAATTCCACATAAAATTAGAATTTATTTTTCTAATTTATTTCTTCCTTTGTGCCAGCCAAAACACCTCCCTTCGTTCCAAATTTCAAAATTGTAGGTGACCGGGAAGCGCCCTATAGGTTTTGATGATCAGTCAGTAGTGGAATTTTTAGTATGAAAATACTTAGAAAGGCCATATTTTTTTATTGCGTTAAACTAGAAATTAAATTTGTTTACACCAGTATGAGGCTATAGATAGACCTTAGTATTCGATATTAATTTCACTTGATACCTTTAGCCATTTTTAACAAAAAGGGCCTTGACACACGGACAAACGGTCCTAAAGGGTTCCGTTTTTTCATTATGAGGTGCATAACGCTAAAAAGAAATCGATATTATGATAATTGGATTTTCTATTTATTTTTGCCCTTTTCCATAGATTTAATTCAGTTTAGAAAATTATAATTCCTCAATTTTATGCAAAATTGTACGTAACGAATTAAAATTAATAATTTTAGTCTCTCTAAATGGTAAAACGAAAAAAGATTGGAGATTTTTCGTATACAGAATAGGTATTTATCGACTGAAAATCAGAGATATACATATTTAATATGTAGTTATAATTGAGATGCAATATAATAATTAAATATATGAGAAAAATTAGTTTCTATTAATTTTAATTGTCAATGCCCAACCCTGAAAAAAATTAAATTGATAAACTCTAAATAAAGTGAAGTTCATTGGACTTTCAAAAAACTTCAGAAATAGTTTTCAAATCCAGGTGACTCGGATATGTTAGACATGCCCTACATTTTTATATCTTTTGGAAAAAGACGCTATAGTCAGTTTACAAGGGCTAATCTTTCACAGTCTTACTAATTACTGATTTACTTAGAGACTGACACTCCTTTTCTCATTCTGCAGCCAACTCGCTGAATGATAAACGCATAAAAATAACCCAAACCACAAATTTTTAGCGGAAGTAGTGCAAATACCCACTGAGTTGTTTCTGAGTCGTATTATTCCGCCGACAGTCAGCCGACTCAAATGTTTTGAGACACCTAATCTCACATCATTTTTTTACTGATTACTGACGTAATAACTTTTCTGCGAAGCAACAGCACAGTGAAGCGAACGAGTCATCGACCCGCTTAAATTTGAGCCGCGTATTACGCACTTTGATTGGTAAACAAGTAACTTCAAATAATTATTGCATATTGTTACAATACTCAAGTCTCAAACTTGAAGGGAATTCAATTTTTAATGTTTTTAAAGCAGCTCCGCGAGCCATCGAAACGGGGAATTTTTATTTAAAGTAGCTTCCAACACTGTTTTAAATAGAACAGCACAGCATATAATGCAGCGAGCCGGTCAGGGAATCTCTCGTTTTCTCTTTTTCCTTCTGCTCGCGAAATATATATATATATATATATTTTTTATTTTTTCAGGGCGAAATAATTCTTTCAATTCATGCAAAATTCTTGTGAAATTTTTGGGCGTGCAACGGTTGCCGCGAATGCACAGTCAGCATGCTGCAAAAAGGTAATTCACAGTCACGCCAGCGTTTAAATTTTAGCCCAAAAAAGAGCCGAGTGTATCAATTCGGGCCGTGCCGTGTCTCGAGCGGTGGTCCCTCCTCGATTGGCGGCAGGCGGCATTGGGACAAACGAGATGGATACAAAAACGCGGTCATCACCATCAGCACAGCAGCAGCACCAGCGGCAGAGAGATAGGCGAATGCACCGTACCACACAAAAGCAACTCGTCCCGTCGGTTATATTGAGGAGAAAATTATTTACTTCGATTATAATTACGGGGATGGAGCGCGAAATCTATGCTTTATTGGCGATTATAACTCAGGGGACAGGGATAAGAAAAAAATTAAGTTATCGAAGGAAAAGCCAGAGAAACGTCAAACACACAACAAACACTCGTCCATCGTCTCCTCGCGATAATTTAATTGGGGAGAAAGAATCATTAAACTACTCACATCTCGCTTTCGCACACGGGCTGGTGCAGTCATGCGTCTCCTTCTGTCTGTGCCATACTCTAATTTCCTGAGTTTGAGATGTTGACAGGCAGGCTGGGCAATTTCAAAACACTTTGCAAATTATAAACACTCCCGATTCCGGCGAATTGGACCTGATGATGCTCTGACACTGGCCCCCCCCGCTATTCCCGGAATTAGTTCCCGATGCCCACGATTTGTCACTTATTTTTCGCTAATCGTCGAGGATTTATTTATTTTTTTTTACTTTTTTTATTTTTATTTTTTATAATAACAGGAACAAAACGCAGTAAATGAGTTGAGCGGAGCGCGCGGCGCAACACTGACAAAAACACACAGTCAAAGGAGAGAAGACGCGGCGACGACGACGACGACGACGACGACAGGGCAGCGAGGGCGACGGACAAAGATGACGGCGCGGCGGCTCTGTGATGTTTGTTGAACTCGTTCTTTTTCTTCTTCTTGCTCTTCTTCTTCCTCTGAATATAATACAAACAAATTTACACAATGTTATTTATTATAAAAATTATATGATTCTATACATGCACGCACATACACCACCACACTGCTGCTCCAAATTTCTTCGTTTCCCAACGGAATAAAAAAAAAAAAAATAATATATGAGAACTCGCATACACCACCAACCAACACTAGCGACGGCCGGAGGAGAGGGAATTTTTGTTGAATAAACTTTTCTTTTTTTTTTTGTTTTTGGTGGTCGGGACACCGACGACAGCGATTTCACAGTTCGCCCAAATCTTTAAAAAAAATTAAATAAAATTATCGCGGTCCGATCGTGCGGAGCCCCACTGCACTGGAAATCACAAGGCAATTATCACCGATTTTTCATTTGTATTTTATTTTCATAAAATTTCCTTCCTGCACCACCGTTGGGGCCGGAGCGCCTCAAGCTCACAATCCTCGCAAATCCACTTTTTTATTTTATGCTTCCAATTTTATTTATTTATTTTCATTTGTTTTTTAATCGTTTCGTTTTTGCCGTCGTCGTCTACTGAGAACTAGTTCTCCGCCTCAAAACTCGACGTCGACGTCGGATATACAAACCGATTGTCGAGGGCGAAGTGAAATATACAACACAAGAAGCAAAAATGAAGAAAAAAAAAGGCGAAAGAAACCCTCCTCACCAAATCAACCACGGAACACACAGAACAAGAGAAGAATCTTTTTCTTCGTTGAGCTGTAGGCGCGTTTTTCACACGCAATTCGTGAGATTTTCACGAAACTCGATTTTTAACAAACGTTACGCACTCTGGCGAACAATTTTTAATTGATTTCACCATTTGTTTTTATCAATTTCCCATTAAAATCGCTCAACATAAAAATTTTCTGTGTGAAGTCTGGTCGCGTTTTTTCCTACTGGCTGAAAAATACAACATAAACCGTCTCGCTCTCTCGTTCGACTGTAAATGTATTGTCGTTGCTGTCGTCGTTGCCGTGAAATGGAACGGATCATGAAATTTTCTATCGCACACAAAAATAAAAATATTCGGGAGGGAGGCAAACAAGAGAGGCTGGGAATGCGAGTGTGTCGATTTTCTAGTTTATGGGATGGCCGCTGTTGGTTAATTAGCGCTGCAGTTGGTTTGTGCAAAATGCAACCGATTCAATGAAACGGTTTCGTTTTTGGCGGAGTCTTTGAATGAAACAATTTAAGTATAATAAAGTTGTCTGGAATATATAAAAATTTACATTCATTTTTATTTTGCGCAAATTATATACTATATTAATATTTATTTCAGTTTTAATCTTTTTTAGTAATAAATTAAACAATTGCAATGTTTTACGATCTCTGAACATTGAGATTTGATGATCGTTATAACTCGCAAATTGTTCTAAAATTAAAAAGTTTTAAGTATCCTCACTTTGTGCCCTAAATTGCACGTTTCGTCAGTTTTCTGTTCGAATTTAATTTTTATTATTATTTTATTATATTATATTATTTATTATCTGGAAATGTTCTTCTGTTAAATGTGCTATTTGTAATTTTAATTTTATGCTTTTATGAAAAATATCATCTAGATGAATATGTATTTTGTCTGATAATAAAATCCATAGATTACGAATAGTAAATTCTAATATATCTATGTATATAAAAAAAAAGAATAATATTCTTATAAACTAAGGTTCATTCGAAAAACTCCGTTTGGCTTCTGTTCTAAAGGGGACCAACTCTACGATACATATATGCGAATCTCATCAAAATCGATTAATGACATGCTTCGTATTCCCCTTGTAAGAGTATAAAAATTAAAAAAGAAACTTTCACATTTATTTAAATTCTTACGAAATTTCCGGTCGGTTTAAAAATTCTGGTCCATATACGGCTTGCAATGTTAAGCTTTTTAAATTCTAAGTAACCTATAACATAAACCGATAATTAAAGTCAGGAATGAATCGATTAATTGGGGCGGAATATGTAATTACATCACGATTAAATCGGAAAGAAATAATCAATACATAACTATGTAAAACAACAAAGCAACGAAATTAACCAGGACTGTTAAATAAGCTTTAAGTAGTAGATTGCATTAATGAAATCGAGTAATAATATATTGCATTGCACAAATGTGAAAAGTATTCATTTGATATTTTTCAAAATAATCGATTGATCCCTTATTAATCAAAAGGGAATATTTTATAAGATGATTCGATTATTCAAATAAAATTAATCGATTACTGCACTCATTTGATTAATCGTTGCCATTTCTACATTCAGGGTCGAGGAGACCGGGGATAGTTTTAACATAGTGCGTAGCAAATGTGTTACTGCTTTAGTTAGCAATCTTCTAGCAAACCATTTGCATCTTCTGAGTCTGCTATGAATTATCAAGTTGCTCGGGACCAAGGCTTTCGCGGAATTTTGTGTATTTTGTTCATGTACGTAAATTTTCCCTATAAAGTAATTTTGTCTAGACTATTGCTTTAAAGATTTACAAGCATGAGTAATTTTTACTTAATAATTTGATGCTCTCATATATTGTATGGAAAAATTTATTTTCAATCCACATGATTTCTGACAATAAATGATTAATAGTATCAAGCTAGGTAAGGAGCTAGTTCTAACAAAACTTCTGGGGTTACTTCTAATATGTACAACTAAAATAAAATTTAGAAGATTTGTCAAGTTTCTTTTGCTTGCCTTGAACCTTTTTCTAAGAGTATGCTTCGAGAGGGGTTCAAAACCAATGTCTCGAACGCAAGCAATGGACACACTAATTGTGAACTTTTCAAATTAAATACTGAAATGTTTGCTATATTACGTTTTTTTAGTATTACGAATTGATATGTTTTATTATTTTGTTCGTTATTTTTATTTAATCACGTGTACCCCCGTACCCCAGATTATGTAAGAACTAACCCCAAGGCAGGGACTTCATTTTTACACGAATCCTCACATTTTTAATTCTCTACTGACAAATATCTTAACATACGTTTTATATTCAAGATGAAACCCTAAAGTTTCTTAGTCAATAAGGTAGAATTCATATACATTAATAATTTAGAAGACATTAAATCAAATGAAAGACATGTTAAAACTATTCAGGGTCTTTTTTACTGCAATTTGCAATAGGCTGGAACCACGTCAGAACTATTGAAATAAAAAACGTCCACCGAATTTCCTATTTTCATTTTTTTTTTCCTTAAAAAGGACTCAGCAACTGCGAGTAACACAACTTTAATGTTGAAAAAAATCGTTCCACTATTACTAATTTACTCCTTTTTACTGCAACAAATTGCTTCTCCTCTCGGTAGTTGTCTTCAGGTAGATGCTGTTTTCACTGATTGATAACGTTTTGAAATTTCGACAGAATTAACCATGGAATTTAACAAAAATTACTCTACTTGGTTTCCATAATAATAAAATTTCCTGGTTTCATTCTTTTCTCACGAATAGACGCAGTACAGGGCGTTTTAATTGTTTTCGCTCTCGCTCCTGCAGTCATCCTTGCGGTGTTCCTCAAGGAACAAAACTCGGTCCCCTTATTTTTTCAATATACCATACATTAATGATATGTTGCATTTAAGAGCATCTTGTTCTTTATAAGTTATACACGCGATCAGACGCACATTTAGTTGCTCTACGAAATCAGTGCCATAAATACCTGCTCTATTCGCATCGAATTAAGAGCTTAAAAAAGCACATTTTGGACAACAATTTCTTAATAAAGTTGTTAAAATGTTCATAAATTCATTTCAGTGTCCTTTGATTTCAATTAATTTTTTCGCTTATAACGTCAAAATAATTCGATTGGATTTTTCTATCGGATTATTTTAACCTCTTTGAAAGAAAAAATTAATTGAAGTCAAAGGTCACATAAATGAATTTATGAACATTTCAACACTTTTTTAAGGAATTTTTGTCCAAAAGGACTTTTATAAGCACTTTTCGTTTCGATTCGAACGGGTTTAAGAATAGGGCAGCACTGCCCAAAAGTTTTTTCTCATTCTATTAGTAATCGTTTTTTGTGAATTTTTTCCCACTCATTTATAAAGTTGGCTTATTAAATATCTTTCATAATCCGAAGAGATTTTGTGATTTGCTTACAAAGTCTTTGTGTAGAGTTATTGCGCGTTAAAATAGCGTTTTTTGGGGAATGTGAACCATTCTATTGACGCTATATTTATCGTGTTTATACTGAAGAATATGTGCATATTAAGTGTTTTTATGAATTATTTCGATTATTTTTTAGTCATCATTCCACAAAAATACCAAAAAAAGGCTCTCGTAGAATAAGTCAACTGTGAGAGACTGCTCGCAGCAATTAGATTGGTGAAAGGTAATCCACCAACACCACTTAAATTGTCTTTTATTTTTCAAAAGAATAATTAATTTAACATAAAAGTCGATTTATGTTGATGTTTATGCCTTTTATAACCGAATTTTAGTGGTGGTTCACATTAGCCCAACATTTTGAAAAGTCCAAAAAAAACCATCTTTTTTTGGTGCCAGTTAAATTTTTTTATGAAATCAATGTATTGAAAATCCGTGATTATAGGAAGTTAGGATTTATCTTTCCCTAGGGCATAGAGCCATCAGAAGTTCTAAAATTCAATTTTTTAACACTTTTATAAAGTAAAATAAAAACGTGGTTCACATTACCCCAATTTACTCTACGGGCCTTAATAAACTGACTTTACTTTTTACTTTTACTTACATTTTTCTTGCACACGGCTTCGTTATTAAGTTTTAAGTTAGTAATTAATAAAACAATTTACTAATTTAATAACACCTTTCTTAAATATGTTGAAAGGTTAAACTCTTTTAATCTGCCATTTTTAACAGATCTTAGAGTATTTCTCGACAACATTTTCTTGTTTAAAACAGTTAATTTATTATTTGATTGCCCAAGTTTACTAATCTAATAGAAAAATCTCCTTTCTTTCGGATATTCAAAAATCCTTCATTACTATGTTTCGGCGCTATTTAATTCTTTTAGTACCAGCCTGCTTTCGTTCAAGAAACTTTTAATACATGAAATCAGGCATTCCGGTATTTAAATATTTTGTTGTTACATTCTGGAATCCCTGAGTTTCTCTAAATTTTCTAAAAGTAGACACCCTGTAATTTACCGCTACCGCGTGGAGCGAAGAGCAATTTTAAAGCTTTTCTAAAAATGATGTTCCCAGTTATTAAATTCAAAGCTGCTGCGAAGTAATTTTACGTAAAACTTTACTGTCTGCAACATTTTCCTAGTCACTTTCGAAATTTTGAAATGATTCGAATCGGTCCAAACTGCATTTAGCAACGACACCTTGCAAGCGTTCTGCAATTCCCGGAACTTCGAGGACCGTCCACTGTGGGCCTTTTTGGCGTGTGAAAAGAAGCAGAAAAATCGACCAAAATTTATTCCAGCATTCGTTCTGCCTCGCTCGCACAACAAGATGTTTATATGCACACTGCCAGTCTCAGTCTAGCCTACGCCGGACATAAATTGAATATACATAAATTGCGCGCATAGCAACACAAACAATTTTCAAAAATTCTAATTAACAGTAATTAAATCGAGGGGAAATTAGATTGCAATTAATCAGGGGAATAATTACGAAAGTAATAGCGCCAGCCTGCCGCCAGTATCGGGCGAAATTAAGTGGTTTCGCCTCGGACAAAGTGCACCGCCACCTGAGAGAGGCGAAATTTATAAGATAACGACCCCAGGCGGCTTTGCTGCACCTCCGCTCCGGCCGCCGCCGCTCCCATCGGCTTAATTTGACACATCGATGCGCGAAGGGTTGACCAAAACAAAGGAAGCGCGGAGAGGAAGTGGACGGCTCCGCTCCGCACCGGCAGTCGTCGCCTCGCCGGAGTGCGTATGTCGCGGCGGCCGGTCGCGTCGCACTCGCACGCACTGCACGCCGGGGCCGTGAAAAGCTCCGCCGTCGGGCGGCGGTTGCGTTCGGCTTCGGCCGAATGTTGCGTTGCAGTGCGTTGCGTGGCGCTGGCTGTTATCAGGCTGGTTGGGCGGGGGTCGGTGGGTGGGCGCCGAGTTTGAGGACCGCTGTGCACTCCCAGGCGTGGCCTTTCCCTGTGTTTCGCACACACACACGCCCAAGTCATCGTCGTTCGGGTTGTGGAGCGGCGGGTAGATGTGCGCCCGGCACGATGGTGTGCGTGCAGCTTTTGTTTTATTTAATGCAAGGAGAGGAGAATTATTGAAGGCAGCGCTTTGACGCGGTTTGCATACCGATCAGGCGTGCATGAAATTCAGCTTCTTTCGCTGCGACAGGAACAATGGCGGGTCGCCTGGAAATCGTGTTGCAGATTACCGCTAAGATCGGTGACCCCTCCGGAGCATTATGGCCGGATATTGTCAATTGAATTAATAATTGATGAGAACATTGAAAAATTCCAATGGCAGCGGGGCCGACAAGCTAGGGAATGGTATGGGGGAATTATTTTGCATAATTTAGGGCGATGGTCCGCTCTCGTTTTACATGTGTAGAACTTTATAGCACGTTCAATGACGTCCTCGGGTAACTGCAACCATAAGTGGCGAACTTTCTAAATTGAAATTTATTGGAGAGCGCCAGTGTGGTTCAGAGATTTTTTCAGGAGAATTTGGAGCTTGAGGAACCTTCCGAACTGTTCGATTCTCCGCAGTGGCATGCGACATGGGGCGCTAGGCGCAGCGAAATGGGGCCACGTTTTTGGGTGTTTTGCTCAAAAGGTTAAAATGACTCCGTTATAAAAAGCTCACAATCTTTTGACCAATCAGTTGCAGGTAGGGTTACCACTGCATCCGATTTGACAAATCACTTCAAAGGACCCCGCACCATTAACATGGGAAAAAATGTCACGGTCGATTTTGCTGAAAATAGGTTTACGGCTTATTTGGCATGTTCTGAGTCGAAAATGTTCTATAGAAAAAACTCAGAAACCCCCAGGTTCCCGAGTTATAGGCCCGCAAAGATTTGAAAATGCGGAAGTGCGAAAATCAAGTTTTCATGCTATTTCCCTATACAAACAATCATATACGGGTGTATATACGTGTATATGGATGCGTGTGTGTGTGGGTAAGTGGGTATGAGGGTCTATACAAATGCATGCGCCATATTACATATGTAAACATGCGTATATACATGTGCATATATGCATATATTCATACGTACATAGATATTTTTTATATCCAAAGCTTTACAAGTTATATATATGTATATATATATATATATATATATATATATACCACCGGCATTGGAGTGACCCGATGTACACCACGTGGAGGTTGCTCGGTCGGATTTTGTACATCATTTGGCCCTGAAAAGGGCCGATTTTATTGGAATCATAAGCTACTCTCAGTGTCTATTCTCACAATCAATAACATTCTCCAGAATAGTTTCTGTGGGATATCTTATGTTATTCTCATATCGAGCGTAACCTAGATACCAGAGCACACATGCGATGTGACTACAACATCCAACAATCCGTTGTGTGGATCGACGCTTCTCGACTAACAAGCAAAGGCCTGTGAGTTCAAATATAAAACGAGAGAATTACCTTGCTTGAATTAACATTAATAAATATTAAAATACAAGTACAGCGTGTTTCATTGTAGACTATTAGTGGGTGACAAAAGCACCCATAATGGGTATCTTGGTTACGCTCGATATGAGAATAACATAAGATATCCCACAGAAACTATTCTGGAGAATGTTATTGATTGTGAGAATAGACACTGAGAGTAGCTTATGATTCCAATAAAATCGGCCCTTTTCAGGGCCAAATGATGTACAAAATCCGACCGAGCAACCTCCACGTGGTGTACATCGGGTCACTCCAATGCCGGTGGTATATATATATATATATATATATATATATATACATATATATAACTTGTAAAGCTTTGGATATAAAAAATATCTATGTACGTATGAATATATGCATATATGCACATGTATATACGCATGTTTACATATGTAATATGGCGCATGCATTTGTATAGACCCTCATACCCACTTACCCACACACACACGCATCCATATACACGTATATACACCCGTATATGATTGTTTGTATAGGGAAATAGCATGAAAACTTGATTTTCGCACTTCCGCATTTTCAAATCTTTGCGGGCCTATAACTCGGGAACCTGGGGGTTTCTGAGTTTTTTCTATAGAACATTTTCGACTCAGAACATGCCAAATAAGCCGTAAACCTATTTTCAGCAAAATCGACCGTGACATTTTTTCCCATGTTAATGGTGCGGGGTCCTTTATTTGGAAACCGTCCCAGACTCTGATGCCGATGAAGAAGTAAATAAAACCGTAGATAATTTCCTCATATAAATATCAGCAATCTCATCATTCCACTACAGCATCCCATTTAAAAAAGGAGTAGTAAGAAAATTTCGTGATTGGTGTTGCAATGTGCTCTTCCTCTACTATGTATGTAGATGAAAACAGGTTTCGGAAAATTGTACGAGTTAGCTGGAATCAGTTCAACACTATATATGAATTGGTTAAAAATCATGCAGTATTTAATAGTGGACATTCGACCAAACAATTTCCTGGTGCACTTCAATTAATTATAGTTTTATATCGTTGGAGATGTTATGGGGAATAAACTTCAATAGCCTAAACTGAGGAAGTTGAACAAAACAGAAAGGCCATTTAAGAAATATTATTGCACATGTAAATGCAGGTTTATTTAATAAAGTTCTGCAATCGAATTTTGCGAATATTTTAGTTTCAATTTAATTCAATTTTTTTAATACAGTCTTTTTTTCCAACTGCACAATTTTAAGCTTTTCACTTGACTTCAGTTCTACTTTTCCTATTTCAAAGTCGTTTTTAATTTCTAAAATTTTAAGGCTTGTCTCTTCGAAATGCAATAATATGAACCAAAAATACATACCTTTAGGTTGGATATTATCTTACGCTGTCGTATTCGAGTTATCATACAAGAAGTTTATTAAAATTTACGATTTACGTATTTAATACGAAATACGATGTTTACAGAGAATACAACGGCACTTACGCTTAATTGAATAAGAAATTATTTAATAAGCCTATTTCTCTTTAATAAAATGCAAAATTTACTGATAATAGCATTTTCACATAAACATGCAACAGATACTTCGTTAAAAGTCATCGCTTCAAAAACACTTAATATTTAAGAATTGAAAGAAGTATTCAAATATAATTTAAAAAATTGAATATGATATGTACGATTATATTCTTTTGTGACAGTGTTGTAACAACAAAATTTTAGTTCGTAACAACTATGTAAATAGTTCGCGTATTGCTACTTGAGTAGTAAACGAAAACCCGTTTTATATAGCAACGAAAAGATTTTTTTTTTTTTGGAATTATAATGTAAAGCGTTCCATCTACTATCAGTTTTCCATGTCATGCAAGAATGTTATTTTGCCATTCATTATCATGCATTTAGTCAGTCTTCACTTTTAAGGAAAAAGCGGTACTAAAAAGTCTATAGGCTTTTTATATAGTGTTACAAATTTTTGATATAAATATGAGTAATACAATTGGACTGCTATTAGATGTAAGAAGGATTAGAAGAAGGAAAAGGAGGCGTAAATATTGGATTAAGCCATGGTAAAAAGGCTCCATCCACTATCATGCATGCATGCCACTCACAGCTGACATTGACGAAGGATCATTCGTGCATGACGAGGTTCAAAATGTTTTGAAGTCTTGTAGTCGGAACATACGTGAACGACTGCACGAAGTCCTGTTTGGTCCTGTGCATGTTGTTAAAGCTTGAGTGTGAATTTCAAAACGTTCAAGTGAAATCGGTGAAAGATTCACTGGTTTACACTAATTTTGCTCTCAAATAAATGATATATTATTTCTACATGAGCGCCCAGGGCCAAGTTCGAATTTTGCGCCCCCAAAATATTACCGTACGTATTTTGTAGGAAGGAAAAACCAAAAAATGTTAAAATCTAATTTAAGTTATATACTTAATATGTTACAAATTTACTTTTCTGGCTTTTTCGCAAGCCATTTCGTTGATCACATTGCCTAAATTAAGTTTTTCTGCAAAGTCATGCTCGAACGATATTATAGCGAGACTGCTTAAGCGTTCCTGATCAATCCGTAATCGTAAATAATTTATTATTAATTTTAATTTGCTGTAAGATCTTTTACAGCTGGCAGAAGTCACAGGTAGTGTCAGTGCTAGGAGAAGAGCTATATCCCTACATTGGGATGAATGGCCACTAAAGCATTTTTTCATAAAAATTGAGAAGAGCAATGTTATCTGCATTTTTTAAATCAGTAAATTTTTTTTTAGAATGTAGGCTCACTTAAATCCTTATATGTACACATGTATATTCTTATAAGACCATCGCGTTTGTTAAAGATTTTTAAGAAAACAGGAAAAAACCCCCCATTTTATAATGAAAATTTCGATAACTTATATTATAATTTGAACCTTCATAATTTCTACATTTGTAAACGGATCCTAACAAGTGAGGCATCGTTGGAAAGGTACTTTTATCCTCTTTTGCTCCCGCTGCGATGTCCGCACCTCCTAAAAACAGTCGACGTCAATTTTGAGCGGGAAAGAGTGATATTAGCAAACGTTTGCTCAGGACACCCCAAGGAATCGATTGTTATAGGATTTCTTACGTAGAGTTCGTACACCCTAAATTGCAGATCACCAATGTATGTCACAAAACACATACCATTATCTTCTTTTACAGCTGAAGTAGGGAAGACTGGGTACGGTTGTAATGCCCGTTCTCCAATGCATAGACCAACCAACCAAGAACCAACGTGCCAAAGTGCTGAATTGGGTGAATTCCGTGTAAAGAAGAAGTCCTTGCCTGTAGTTGTGTCTGCCGGCTGTCCAAACATCCTCGGGCAAATATTTAATCTGGAAGAGATTTTACCACTTTTTGAACGGAAAAACTGCTCAATTTTAAATAATTTTAGTGCTGGGCTGGAATTATCGGTGGGACCGCTGGGGCGCTGTCACTATTCTAGTACAACATAGTTGGCGAATGGGTGACTATTCCTTTTGCTTAAAACGCACACATGAAGAAAGCTAGCCAGTTGACCAAAACACGAGCGAGAGAGAAGATGACGCAAATAAGAAAATGGAACGGGATGGCGCGATTTTGGGTGGTTCATGGTTGGTTGATCTCTCCATTGGAGATTAACGGGCATAAGAATTGTTCATTGATTGCCCGTAGCGCTGCAATTACATACATATGTAACTAAACTACGGCACAAAATACATAAAATTAAAAAAGGATTTTCCTTCTTCAAATTAATATTAGAATTATATGCTCAAATGACATGATTGCTGAATAAGAAGAGTTTTAAATAATATTTGTCGCTGTTACAACAAATCGAAAAAAATATGTATGTATTTTTCCAAATAAAAGATAAGATTTTAATCGTAAATGCAATGTTTCTATTAGAATTGCTAGTGGTAAGGACAGTAAAAGATCAATACAAATATGAAGTTATTTTATTTGAGCAAAGGTTCTGGCTCTGATGAAGTCAATAACACAACTATGTATTTTTATGAAAAAACAAAACTAGTTAAGAAAAATATCAATCATAGATTGTGAGCAAGGGAACCTTGATTTTGAATAAAAGTAATTCGCAAAAGTAAGGATAGCTTATTGTTTTGCCATCTACATTTCTATAGTTAAGAGATAGGGAATTGTAAAATTGGTAAAGTTTAATTCTAACAGTTTCACTTTACTCGCAAGCTTTGGTCACATGGGGAAGGGAATCTCTGTCCGATTCAGCGCAGTGGGCGCGTAATGGCTATATGGGGTTGATAAATAATTAATAGCGATAGGGCCTAAAAGAATCTATAAAGAAAAATATATATATAGATATCTAGGTTTGCATGTAGAAACTCGTGTTTTAATTGTGCATAGGCAGACACTAAATTTAAATTTAATTTAAGTGTCTTAAAATATTGTAAAGAAAGCTTTTTAATGCGCCCCTTTGGTGTCTGTGCTCCTGATAGCTGCCTCTGCCGTCAGCTCAGCCCTTAGCTACAACGCTGGTCCCATCACGTAAGGTTTCGAGAAAAATTGGTTTGAAGAGTACGAAATATCATATTTTGAATATTTTTAAAAATTCGTTACAAAATAACGAATTCTTGTAGGCGCTTATATTGTATCTCAAATAAAGTTCCCACCTTTGAGCTGGACTAGAGGATTTAACATTTGCCGAAATATTCTAATTTTTTTCCGTTAATAAGTGAATGAAAATCACAAATAGCGCACGCGCATGAAAAACTAGTTCCCCAGTAGGCTTAGTGAGAACTGTGGGGTGGTGGTATTTCATACGTCCAGATAAAGATTTAGGCTTTCATTTAAGCCACATTACGAGCTCTTTTCACGTTTCTTTATTTTTTTTGCTCAAAATAGGATTTATTTTAATTTTCACCCTTTTTTCTCATAAAACGTGACATGGTGAAAACAAAAGAATTTCATCTTTGTTATTAGTTATCATCTTATCAAGAAAATAATACTTAGATATATTACTGATATCATTAGTGCCCTTGTCGCCTAACTCATAATTTTTATCAATTTTGGCATGTAATCTGGAAAGAAAATAAAATGAAATAAAAGTTGTTATTTGTGTTTATTATTTATGACTTTTGGTTCTGTTTTTAGCTTCTCTGTCTTTTTACACACAAATTGGCACCTGAAATTCTTTGATTGGATGAGCTGTTTGATCGTTATTAGTTTTAGGCATACTAATCCGCTTGAAATCAGAGGTTAGAAAATAGGGAATATTTAGATCTTTTAGAAAAATATAAAGAACTGAAACCACGTACTATAAGCAACTTACCTTTTTACTACCGCTTCTTCCTTAAAAGTGAACATTGACTAAATGCATGATAATGAATGGAAAAATGTCATTCTTGCATGACATGCAAATCTGAGAGTGGATGGGTCGCTTAAGTGAACCGCCAAATTTTAGTCACGAAAGGCTTCTTTAAACACTACGTGATAGTGCTCTTGATGACTATAAAAACTTTCTTAGAATGGATTGTGGGACATTCGAAGATTTTATTAGTATGAGTTGTGCCTTTTATACAAAGACAAAATACAATTCCCACCAATGAGAATCTTTCTGCAGTGCTTCGATTATGAAATTTCACCACAAAGATTGGGAAGAATAATACCTAATAGAAACTTGCCATGTAATAAATACAACTTTCAAGGAATATATTCAGGTAAGCGAAAAATAGTGCCTTACTTTTAAAATTTATTTTGTAACTAAGTATATAAATGTAAAAAAAACAACGTTCTAAATTACTATACATATTGGTTACCGCATAATGGTTAACCAATGTTATTATATTTATATTTTTATAATTCACGGTATTTGAAAATTTTTTCAATACAAACAATTTTGATGTCTGCGAATTGATTCTCCTATCTTCAATACTGTACTACCTGGAATTATGGTGTTGGTGCCGGTGGATTTTCTGTGGAGAGATAAGTTGCACTAACTAAAGACAGTGGTGTTGAAGACCGAAAGCTTGATGATTGTTGCGGTGGCCAGTTTTCGCTTAATTTTCCCAAGCGACCTTGGAATAAAATATCGTCTATATGCTTTTTAGCATATAACTGCTGTTCAGTCGTAAGCTTCCTATACTCTGAAGCCCAGGCTCGTCCGTATATTTCGCCTTCATCATTATTTCTGTCCAAATGGTCGACTGCCTTTTGTAAAAATAATTGCCTTTGTCGGTCGCTCCTATCTTGTTTTTTTGCATATTGAAAATTAACGCTTTTGTCTGTAGTACTCTAGAATAAAATAAATAAATATGTACCTAAATATATTTTTTATTTATCCAATATTTTCAGATGTCAAAAACTGGATCAGGTTCGACAATGAATGCCAGAAATTTTTAGTGAAAGTGGAAGTTATTTTAATTATTATATAAGAAATCCTTTAGCACTGTCTTATTGTCTGTTGTAAATGCTAATTATGAAATAACTATGACTGAAGTCGGAGCAACGGGGCGAATTTCTGGTGGAGGTATATTTAGAACATAGATAAGTATACAATTTTCGAGAAAAATTGGCGATTATATTCCTTTAACAAAAAATTTAATGAACCTATTTACTGCACTAATCTTAGAGAAGAAAAAATAAATATATAAGTACCGATTTTCGAGAACACGTCGTACTGTTGCAAATTTTATTGGAAATTTCGAATATTGCAAAATAAAATAAATTTATCATCGGAGAAATGCAGAACAATTGACTTAGCAAGTTGCTACCTGCACAACTATACCTACAAAAGTAAGAAAAGGGGTGAAAATACAGTACATGTCCGAAAAGATACCTGGAGGTTAAGTTAGGGAAATCTAATGTCGTCGCAGGTAAAGAGTTCTAGGAATTCTTCTGTATCGGCAAAATAAATTATAGACCAATTCAAGGAATATTTTAACACAGTTGGTGCAGTTCGCTGGCAATATGGAAGATAATGTTGTTGCAAATTTGCTTGTCGAGCGGCTGACTGGCAAAGCTTCAGTCTGGTCCTCGATTTTTCCTCGTCTGTCGAGGCAGACGGTCGACGTTTCGGTCCGGGCATCAGCCTGATCTCGTCAGTGTATGGCTTTGATTTGGCTTGGTGCCTTTGCCACAATCGCGCGGACCGAACGCAAGTCCCCATATCAACTTGATTCGAAATCAAGCGAAGCCAAATCTTGTCAAAGCAGTGAACTAGACCTTGACCCGGTTGAAAAAAATGCAGCTAATATATTTGAATGTTTGTATGTATCCGTTTACGCAATAAAACGAAGTGTCCAAAAACTTGCTTATGCAATTAGAAAATTGATAAAAATATATATAAATTACCTCTTTTCTTTCCGAATATTGTTCATTTTCTTCTGAATCCATTGTGGATTTCCCTTCGGTGGCATCCTGATCTCTCAAAAAATTCAAGTCATCGAAATACCACAGGTTGGGTTTATATTCCTCACCAGCACCTAACTTCTTGCTTCGAATGACTTTTTTTAACTCCCGTCGGTAATTGCATCGTACGGTATTAATTTTTTTCTTAACGTGATCCACTGTAGCACTTGGTTCTATTACTCTGTATTTTTCTAAAAGAGCTAAATATCCTTTATTTCTTAAATTTTTGTTTTTATACCCTTCACTTTTTACTTCCCATAATTCATTATGAGACTTATATAACTCCAAAAATTCCCTCCAAAAATTTTTATTTACCGAACTTGACATCTCATAAAAATGTCTTTAGTTGCTTAATAAAATTCGTCCAACGATTTAACCTGCTCACTCTGAGACTCACAGTCAGACTGGCGAAATGATTGACTGCAAGACATCCACAGAACTTCATGCAGTCATTCAAGTAGCTCCGCCTACAAGCTCTCAATAAGTTTTGAGCCCCGTCATGCATGCATGCATGTAAAGCCATTCACTGTCCCGCTTGCATTTCAGTCAGCCGTGAATAGCATGCATGCATGATAGTAAATGGCGCCCTTAAGGTTGAAGTTAATTTACATGGATACTTCAATTTTTTCCCAGTTTCAGTAATGCAATTTGGACGTTCGTTGTATACTACGCTCGTACTGTCGCAGCTAACTTCCCTGCATCTCACAAAGTACACACGAAGTTGCCATGTGTACTCAAATGCCAGATTCTGTCTTCAGTGTCGATACATTGCTTAGGAAGCATCAATCCAAAAAGAGCTACATGGAAGTACAAAATAAAAACCTCAACTCAGTTCAATTTCAACCATGTAAATAAACAAATCAAATTCTTAAAAAAATAACCATTTTCACTTAAAAAAATTAAAATACAGTCACAATTAATAAATTTTCTTACTTCAATTTTACCCAAAAAATTGTTGTTACAGTTTGTTAATACTTTACTGTGGGCTCTAAATTTTTTGAAATTAACTAATATTTTGCGCAAAGCAAAAGATTTTTGAATTCTTTACCAGATAGTGAAAGATAAGTATTTAAGATAATTAATTCAGCTTCTAAATTTTGAATATTCTATTTATTCCTATCGATTTTAAACAATTTAAAATCTTTTGCCACTTACACTATAAGGATCTACTGTTAAAGAATTTAGCGACATTTTAGTAAGAGCGACGCATTCATATTCCGAACCCTCGGAAAGAATTCCTGAAGTTGAAGTACTCTTAGCAGACTTAATTAGTTCATAAAGAACTGACGACATAATAGGCCCTATTCTTATATCCCTTCAAATCAAATCGAAAAGAGCTTACAAAAGCCTTTTTGGCACAAAAATTCCTTAGTAAAGTCGCTAAAATTCTCACAAATTCATTTTATTTACCTTTGCCTTCAATAAATTTTTCCGCACATAACGTCAATATTATTCGATTGGATTTTTCTATCAAAGTATTTTAACCATTTTGAACGAAAAAATTAATTGAATTCAAAGGCTGAAATGAATTTGCTAAAAATTTAGGAACTTTATTAAGGAATTTCAATACAAAAAGAGCTTTTGTAAGCTCTTTTCCATCCCATTCGAACGAATACCAGAATAGGGCCGAATGTAATGAACTATAAGTTTACATAAATAAATTATGAAATAATTCTAACCATTTAATGGTTTAACAAATGTACCTATTCAATGTACATTATATTATTTTGCAACGAATATTTATTTATTTGAGGAATTAAAGTGAATAAACTAAACTTTTTCCGAACCTTTATCCGTGATATTGATGAAAAATTGAAAGTCAATAAAAGTTGGGATCTCCAATAGTTTAGATTAGAGGATACGGTGTCAAAAACATGAAAAGTGGGCAAGATACAACCAAAAAGGGTAGAAAATGAGGGCTGGTGAACGATATGTTCAAATGTTTTTTACCACTTCAAATTTGTCTCGAATATACTTTGCATCTATGCAAACTACGAGTATATGCCAATAACTGGCAGCGGTACAACGGTCCTAAAACAGCGGTACAACGGTCCTAAAACCACTCTTATAAATTTTTAAATTGTAAAAAAATGGCGAAGGTAAATTAAAGTATACCACTTGAAATTTTTGCACACTATTTTAGGTACCTTCTTTAGTAGAAATAAAAATTGCCAGATGTCTCGGGTAGGTTTAACCCTTATGACTGCAAGCGGCAGTAATACTGCCAAGCTTAAGCCAGCGTTGTGCTCTCAGCATCACACAATAAAGAATATAAACAAAGAAACAAGTACAAATGAGAAAGAAGGAATTACACAAATATCTTTTATTTTGTGTTTACTCAACATTTATTAATATTCTTACATATAAAAAATTACCTCCTAAAATGTATGCAATGCCTTTTTTCAATACTTTGAAATTAACAAGATTTGTTTGGAGTTGGATAAAAATCACTCCGTAAAATTCTTGGAGTGATAAGGGTTAAGTTATTGCCAGACGAGTCTTAATTTGCATTATTTTATATTGAAGTAATAATGTTTTATAGCGATTGGAATTTTAACAGTAAACTGAAAACATTATAGAAGTAATATATATTGCGAGCTAGGCGATTAGAATGGTCCCATCTATTTTTGTGCAATTTAGAAATATAGTTTAAGGGTGGTTTTAGGACCAGTGTTACTTTAGCAGATTTTTGGCATATAGTTTGCACAGATACAAAGTATGGACGTTTTCAGAAATGCATGATTGCTTGAATGCATTCCGTCAAACTTGCAGTCAGTTTACTTGCACGCAAGTCAACAGCGCAATTGCATATTTGAAAAAAATCCGCCATTTTAACTGCATTCATAATGTCAAATTGGACAAAATGATAAATTTGACATAAAACCATCAGCTGGAGAAAAGCCTTAGCACAATAGATGAATTGCTTTTTATTAGTCTTTATAAAAATTTTTACCCAGAGTTAAAATAATCTTCCATTTTTTCATTAAAGAAAGGCACAACAGTGTTCTTTAGATAGTCGCCAAGTTAAAGTACACCTCTACATTACAAAAAAAGTGGCACTTTACACTGAGAAGTCTTCTTCTTCTTAGTTAACGGAGTCAGCTTCTCATTTTGGTTGGAAAGATGCCTAAGACGTGCGTGATCAGATTGCATTTGTGAATGCGAGTTGAATTATTGAACAGTATGCAAAAGCAAGTTTTACGCAACTATGCACTTCTGAAAACGCCATATATTTTAGACAAATTTGAAGTGGTATAAAATACTTTGAACAAACAGTTCACCAGCTCTTAGTTTAGCATATCTGGCTACCCTAGAGGCGAGTCGCGCCACGCGGCGTTCAGCGAGAGTTCCCGCCTCCCGGTAGAGTTGACAGAGTTCTCTAGCTAGAGCTCAATTTGCTAGTCAATCGCACTCACACCGAAATCTCGTCCGACGCTCGACGTCCACCAGCTGCGGTTTATTTTGTGTATCTCGCTCGCATCTGCTGTCTTAACCTTGAGTCTACTTGCGTCAGTCGCGAGCTTTCTTCTCTACGTAGAGCAAGTACTGCGTGTGAGTTGTTTTAAATAAAAATGAGTTATCAGACGGCGGTAAAAGGCACCTTTACAAGGTGGAATTATGACAAAACAATGCTGTTAATTGAAAATTTCGAAAGATTACCTCAACTGTGGAATACTAGCTTAAAAGACTATCGCGATAGAAAAAAGAGGGCAGAGGCAATGACGCAGTTGTCGCTGATAGTAGCGATGGATGAAACCGAAGTTTCCAGGAAATTGCACAATCTTCGTTGTCAGCTGAATAGTGAAATGAGGAAAATAAAACAAAAACAAAGTGATCAGGGTGCTGAAGAAGTATGCGAAAGCAAGTGGGAATATTTTGCGCCACTTCGATTTCTTATTGCAGAATCAAAACTAAATGAAACTACTTCCAGCTTGGTAAGTACATATACATACAAATTTAAAAGACTATATAGATACATCAGAATTGCAAAATGTCTTATTTAATGTAATCTAGAATATTTTACAAGAGTTCTCTTAGCTCAACTTGTATAAGTTCCCTCTTCTTACTTACTTTTATTTACATCTTTTTTTATTTTAAGTGTTCCGTACCCAAATCAGCAAAACGGAACACTTATGAAATCACATCGGTGTCTTTTTGTCATAGGCGTTTTTTTCAGAGAGTTGTTTATTGTAAACAGTGACACAGTTAAAATTTAAAACAATTGTGTATAGTCGCTTAAATACAGACAGGTATTTTAAAAAGTCGAGTTTTGATTTTGAGGGTTAGTTTTTGGGGTTAAAAGGGAACGTCACTGTCCAAAAAATTGTCAATCTTTGGGAATATTTGCCACAGGTATATAACTAATTTTAGAGATTGGGTAAAGGTGATTTTATTAAGGAGGTATACCTATACCCATAATACATATATTCAACTTGTCAACTAATTGTTAACCGACTTAAAAAAAAAGGAGATTCTCGCTGTATTTTTGTTTTATGTGCGTTACATTACATATATTTCCGCCAGTTTTGAATTGGATTTAAGTATTCTTTTTGTTATTTATTTCAATACTAAATTTCATTAAAATCTGAAAATAAGTGTATGGAGGCTTTTAAGAACGCTAACACTAGAACTGTCGACAGTTAAGGCGAAACTATTACTGCTAAGAATAATGCCAATTCACGTCCTACGTCTCCAGATCTAAATGACTAAAGGTATTTTCGAAATAATGTTTGCTTGATTATGATCAATACGGAATTTTATATACCATTATATTGAATGGTACCCAATGAAAATTCTAAGAAATTGTTTGTGCAGTAAATAGTAAAACTTTTGGTTAACTCAGGTTTGGTAAACAGGACCCTTTTATATTTTTTGACAAGTACCCATCAGATCAAAAATAGAAAAAATATCTGTCAAATAGTTTTTGAAAAGCTATCCAATGACATTAAACTCGACCCTTCACCCCGACCTCTTGCGGGTGAGGTGGGGGTAACTTTAAAATTTTAATTGGTCTATTGCGTATTCGGAAAAAATACGTAACTTTTATGCGAAAAATGTTTTTTCAATTCATTACAGGGAGTGCGATGAGAATGTGACAGGTGTAAAATAAATTCCCGGACTGTTAAATATCTCTCGAAACACATATCAGATCGTAAAAAGAAAAAAACCCGTGTCAAATATTTTTTGAAAATCTATCCAATAACACAACTCGACCCCCATCCAATAAGATAAATTTTCTTTAAAATATAAAAAAAAAAATGTGGTAGCCGCGGGACTGCCGAACTTCAAAGAATATGGTTACTGAATAACATAAGTTGTTTTTATTAGCGACCGATATGTATAATTAATATAGATATATAAAATGATTTGCCTAAAAGATTTGAACCTAGTAGTAGTGCGAGTGACGCCATATTTTCGGAATATAATTTGTTTGCATATTTTTGAAAATGTATGCTTTAAAGATATTCAAAAATTATTGTTATATTAGGTCATCGTGTGAAATCTCAAAAGAAAGCTTGTTGAAACATGAATTCAAAAATGTATAATACGTTAATTTGTGTTACTTTTTCGAAAAACGATTTCTAAAAATTGCTGTGCTATATCCTATATGAGGAGGTTCTTTTCAAAACTTGACTATTCCACTTTTTGTGTTTTTTCACAATCTGAGAAAATATTTTTGTAGGTATGCAGCTATGTTTTTAACCCGAAATTTTGATGCATTATTGTATACGACAACAATAGTCGTTGCTTTGTACAGGATTCAAAAATGTAGCAATAATATACATATTTTGAATAAATCCAAAATTTGAAATGGAATAATCTAGTTTTGACGCGGCTGATTGGAATAATCAAGTTTTGTTCTGTGCTCTAGAGGAATTGATTCAAACCACTGTGGATTAATCTTGTTTTGCTGAAACTAATTAGGTATCAGAAATCTCATTTTTGAATTGAAATAACCTGAGGTTCATCTTCTTCTCTAAATAAATAAAACAAAAAACAAAAATAATCACAGTATGGGTAATGTCATTTTGTAGTAGAAATGGGTAATATCATTTTGACGTGGAAGAATCTATTTTTGACGAAATCATGCCTTTTAATCTTTTTTTTCTGGTTTAATTATCAAGTTTTGGCCCAATTTTATTTTCGTGGAGTGTAAATTTGAATGTTACCAAACAAAAAATAAATAAAAAATCAGTTTCATCAAAAGTGGAATAGTCAAGTTTTGAAAAGAAACTCCTCATATCCAAAAGTATAACTCAGATAAAAATCATAAGCATTGATAACAAGGTTAGGTATACATTGAACGCAAATTATCAAGAGTGCATTACGTTAGATGGTATTTTTGTATATAAAAAGAAAGCTTTACGACAATTTGTCTTGAGTTTGGTTTAACGAAGTTTAAGTACAGAACACTTAGAGCGCCAGTTTAACTTTTTGTTTAAGCCGTTTTCATATCAAGTAACTTGTATGTTATACATATCTAACTATATATTTCGTAAATTTTATCGTGCGCGACAAATCCGGTTAATTGAATATACGTTGTATGCACGTATATTTGCGTACGATTCCACATACATGAATTCAAATTTTACAAAAATATAATCTTTTTCGTTTTTTCCTTCTCGTTTGATATAGAGTCAGGCAAGAACATTCAGCACGTACATAGTAATTTCATATTAGAACACGTTAATTTGCTAAGATATTTAATTAACTCCGTACAGCCCAATGCTCCTTATGAAGGGCATAAACCAAATAAAAATAATATATGTATTCCTGTCCAACTGAAATATTGAAGTAGATGTACTTCTCACCCCACATATTAACATATCGCATCTATTGCCTTTCAGTTCTAAACCGACGTAATTTGTCCTTTTACCCAAAAAAAAATGAAACATTAATATTGTTGCTGATAAAATTTCTAAACAAAAATGTTGTAATTTTTTTGTATCTCTAACAGATTCTGAAATAATAGAATCAAAATATTTTGAAATTTTATTTTACAGAAATATTGTAGATTATATTTTTCGTACGTTACTTGTCAGGACAGGAAATTGAATCTGTTGATTAATATCTGTATAATGGTGATTTATTTTCTTTGATAATTTGTATTCTTATTTTAGTTACGTTCTCTCATATGTATGTTTGTAGTTCTAAAGTAATTTATAATAAAGTTGTACCAACAATTTATACTTTTAGAAGTGAACTTCTTTGCTGATTCGTGTAATAGGAATTGTTAAATTATAACTCTAATAATTTTATTTGTTGGCTTACTGATGTTTTCGAACAAATTATTTAATATAGAAAAAGTTGTACCACTATCGTTATAAAAAGTTTCGTTAGCATAAAAATTAAACAGATTATGGAAAAGTCGAAAAATTCGGAAAAGACCGATGCTAAACACATAGCTGTCGGTTATAAATCAAATCAAAACAGAAGGTAATAACAGTATCTTTTAATTGTATCGCAAAATGTTAAATCATGACGCAATTTTTGATCACAATTTTTGAATTTTATTTGGCCATCAGAAAAACGTGGATTGGCTTGGCCGTCAGGAAAAAGTTTTTATTTTTGCAATATTTGTAAGAAGGTAGATTTCCATGTTTTTAAAATTTTCTTCGTCATGAACGAATTGCGGAACTCTATTTACGTGAGGAAAGATCGCAATTTATCAGTTTTTAACACATTGAATGCTATGGAGGTCAGAAGGGACAGGCGTTTGAAAGCTCGCTCCCGGCAAATGAATTATTACATGCAATTTACTCATGAAAGCTTTCTTAAAAATTGTGGCATTCAACGTGTTAATTGAAAAAAAATGGTTCGACAGGTAGAATACGCTTACGTGTTAACAAGTAAACCTTGCAATTTTGAAGCATTCAGAAAGTTGAAAAGGATGAGTTTACATCTTTTGCAACTATTAACCAAACCAATAATTTTCTAAGTCTGATTTTATTGCATCGCGTTATTTAAAAAAAATAAATTATACTAAAAAGTTGAAATAAAATAGGCAAACAAGTTTTTGAGTCTACCGGATCGGTTTTACTGTACATACGAGTCTACCGGATCGGTTTTACTGTACGTACGAGTATGTACATACAATCGATGGTGTGCTAAAACTAAAAAATAATTATGGGTCAGCAATTTGAGGCTTTGATCAGGTTAAATTAAAACCGTGGAACTCGTTTAATAGAAAACTTCCTTTTGTTGTAGTGCTTCAAATTTTTGTGCATTTTCCAACTTTTTTGAATTACGTATAGTGAGTTTTCTATCTGTTATTATGAATGTTTTTGATTTCATTGTTTATATGTCAGTAGTTAATAATTTATTTCAAACATTCAACAGTCAAGTTTTAGCAGATTTTTCGAATCTGTGCGGATGATTTGGAGTGGGGATGACCTTGTGACCTCCCTCTCGAGCCGCACCTGAGTTAGGCAGGATTTGCAACCATTGTTTTCATTCACTAATTTTACTATATAATTTGTGTTTCTACAATAGTGTAGTTCAGCGGTTCTTAAACTTTTAAGGTCACGGAACACTCAATAAATCCCTTTTATTTTATGGAACCCCACACCAAATGATCCTATTAATAAATGTGAAAGCATGTGAACATGTTTGTCTGTCGATCACGTCACGCGTAAACGCTTGGTTCGATATTTTCTTATTTTTTTACTAAAGGTACTACAACTACATACATATTCCAAGTTAACATATATGCTATTTTGCGCATAAAATATAGAGTTTCAAAATGGCAGACTCAAGATGGCGACCAACAATTGTAGAATTTAAGGTATTGTCTTGAAAACTGGTATTTGCAGATTTTTGGAGATGCTGATTACAAATCCACCTTCAAAATTTAGAAATTCAAGGTGACGGACGAAATATGGCGCCTAAATTTTTAGAAATTCAACAACTTTATGTAAAAATTAGTACTAAGGGTGTTTTGAGGTCACTAATTTCAAATCTTCTATCACAATTTGGAAATTCAAGATGACGGATCCAATATTTCAATTTCAATAGTGTAGTATGTAGTTCAATATCAAAATATGTAAATTCAAAATGAACGACCCAATATGGCGAAGTTTTTGAAATTCAATGAGTTTTAATGAAAATTAGTGTAAACATAACACGGTGACACTAATTTCGAATCTACTATCAAAGTTTGTAAATTCAAAATAGCGGACCCAATATGGCGACTGATTTATTTTAAATTCAAGGTCAATTAACATACGATTTTCAGCTTTAATGTTCTCCCATAAAGAAATAATTGAATAGAAAATACAAAAATCTGAATATGTATATTTAATATACTTAAGTATTTAACATTTAATAATAAAAATATATGAAGTAAAGAAGAGGTAAAAAGCCCTTCATATGTGAACCTTGGAAGCAAAATAACTTTTGGACAACTTTTCTAGCTCACATACTCAGATTTGAGTAACACTCCTAAAATGGGTAAAATATCAAACTGGAGCATTTCAGAAATCGAATGATACACCGGGTAAAACCAGATTGATCAGCTAATAATAAAAAAAAGAGACTGCAATTTTTAATTGTTTATAGTTCGGTTTTATGTCCGACAGTTGTCTGCGTATATACATATAAGTATCTGTGGCAGCATCCAATTTAAACATACAAAAGCGAGCAAATTAAGATAGAGCCTTTAGCCACTTCGGGGTATTCACTTCTAACACCAACCCAAAACTCGCTGCTGCTCGCACCCGCGCCACAGGTCGAATAGTCTCGTTGTAAATGTGAGGCTACTCGCGAGTGAACTCGGGAATACTTACAAATTGTATACAAATTCATTTGATTTGGACGCGGGCTCATGTGCATGTTCAATGGGATTCATTTGGTCATTTGGACTATGGACGAACGTCACTGATCCGCGGAACCCTGCTGACTTTTCTATGGAACTCTGCTGATTTTCTACGTAACCTTTGGGTTCCGCGGAACTCACTTTACGAATTGGTAGTCTAGTGCATTGATGCTTGTGATTGGCGGTTCTTTTAGATCCTTCAATTGCTATCGCTATGTCTGTTTTTATATATGTATTTACTATGTACTTTTATTGTACTTTACTTTCTTAACATTGAACATAGATGTTGGTCAGATATAGTCTAATGTTAAAATTCCCCCAGCATGTTCAGTTCATGTTGGCGCTGATTTAAGAAAATCCGCACCCTTCAGAAAAGTTTACACCCAGCTGTCGTTACTTTCTTCCCTTTGTGCCATGTTTGGCCACGGAGAGCCGCAGTCGAGTCGAAATCTCGGGTTGGGAGCTGGGACTGCATCGAACTACCTCTAGTTCGCGCGGAAATACGTCTACATCGTCTTAATACACGTAATCCTGTTGTTGAACATTTTTATTTATGAATTCAGAAAGAATGCAGACATTTGGAAGCTCAAGATTTATCTACTGCTCCCAAAAAGTTAAGTTGTAAAAAATGTATAGTTTAAAAGGGACAAGCCACTTCGGGGATGGTACAGCTGGGAAGCTGCCGGCCGTAACCATCTCCGATATCTCATTGTTAGCGCAAGGCAAAGGGATGGTATCCGCGCGCTCTTCACGACTGGAGTGCGGCCGGGGCTTCCTCAAAACGTCCGCGTCCTCCTGACGAACTAAAGTTTCAGTCTAAATACCTGCAGGACTGGCAAGAGGTGAAATCCGCTATGCAGATGCTTTTTTCCAAAAGTTTTTTTTTTTTTTTTTTTTTAAGATCCACTTAACCTTACTCGTTTATCGTGTCATTCCTGCAATGAGTAACGACTTACGATTCCGGCGAAATAAGGGAGGAATCGCAATTGGCAACTTCCTCGCTGTACTGTTCCCGAGATAAAGTCAATACCCGGGTTTATCTGGGCGTCCCCGTTTACAGCGGAAAATTCTACTCTGGGATATAGAAAAGTTCGCGTAGAAAATGAGGAGCGCCAAATAACGTGTGGAGTGGGCCGTTTCGTGGGTGCGCCGATTTCTATGGGGCTGCATGAAAAATTTCTCAGAGATTGTGATGGACACCGGCAGATGGCGTTGGCTAGAAAGAGAGCAAAATTCCCAAACTCCTTGACTGCCCCAAGGGGCTGCTGCTGCTGCTGCTGTTGGGGCCCTGTTGACCTGTTCTAAGCGGACGACCCAAGAAACATTCGATTAGGGCTGCCATTGCCCTTCACAGATGACACGGATCCTTGGGAAGGGACGTTAAGTGTATGTTGTCGCGCCACCTGCTGAGGTCAAGAATTCAGCGCCGATGCAAATGACTGGGAGAGCAGCTACAGGAGCGTCGTCGCGCCGTTTTTCTCGTCGCTGTTGCTGATGTCGTTCCCGGCTCCAGGTTCCCGGATCCCGTCCTGTAGTGCCTGCTACTTGTAAAGAATGCAGATGACTTGAATAGTTGAGGGGGGCTCTACAAGAACCCACCGGATTGCGGGCCAGATGAGCTCACCATCGTCATCTCGTCCTCCTCCTCGTCGCCGTCGACGTCCCGACTTCGCTGCAGCGCAGCGCCACAAGCAAATAGATCCGTGGTGTGCTCACAATTGTGCCAGGACGTTAAGGACGAAAAATTATATCGGGGGCTCTCCGAGACAGCCCGGGGTGTGCTGAGCATTGTTGGGTGGATGCTCTGTTAATAGCATGACTTCATGCCACTGGGACTGAGTGGCTGTTGGGGATGAGCAGCCCAAGCCCCGCCGATGCTCATGCTCTAAGCTGGTCGCCTCAGCCAAATTTCCGAATTTCCAACCGAAACCCTCCTTATTGTAAGTAAAAGTTATGAGAAGGAATGATACACGGTTAAAATTTTTTACATGTAATAAAACAATAAAGGGTAACAGAGCCGGTACATGAAAGATATTCTCGACAAAAATAAAATTGAAATAGAACTAAACTCGAATATAAAAAAGTTCACCGAGACAAATCTATGTTGTAATCAGGGTAGTAACTTTTATACCTAATATAAAAAGGTTACAATTTGTTTCGATAAAGTCGTTACCGTCTTTGTTTCAATAAGATATTTATAAAAGTTATCAGATGATTTCTTTTTATACATATTTCATGATCAAGAATAAAAGCGCTATGATTTAAAGGGGCGGGCAATGTATTACAGTTGCGGTCAGTATGAAAATACAAATTGTATATTCAATTACGAAACGAGGAGTAACATATACAGTGCTGGAAGAAATAATAGGTTGGTTGGTTGGTTGGTTTAAGTGGCCACCCTGATCCCCTGATCAGAATCCAATTAGCCCTGGGTGCGCCGTTTTGAAACCACAGAATCGCCTACGAGTGCAATCAGGGCATTAAAGTAAGTTAAAGGGTCTTTAGATCAGAGCCAGCCTGTGGAGTTCAAAAAGAGAACTAACGCTCCGATCCTAGATGAAGATATACCGCTGATGTTGTCCAGGAAATGCCTGCCCAGTGCCCGGCGCCTAGCCACTGCTAATGCCGGGCAGTTGCACAGGAAGTGAGAAAGAGTCTCCTTCTCAACAGGATCCTTGCAACTGCGGCAGTGGCTATTACAAGGGATCCCCAATTTTGCTGCGTGCTCCTCTACGTGCCAGTGTGTACCGCCTCCACTCTGGCAATGTCCACGCGAGTTCGCTTGAGAAGCTCCAGCGTTCTCTTCAGATTGAAAGTAGGCCAGGACGCTCTAGAAACTGCGCATGTTTCAAGATCCGCCCACCTTTTGTTTGCGATTGTTAAAAAGTGCAGATGGATACCTTTCCTGACGGTATTCGGGGAAAAATGAACTGCTTCCGCGATCGACTCGTCGAGGGTTGCACCTTCTTTAGCTAATTTCTCTGTCTGCTCATTGCCCACTATGTCCGTATGACCCGGAACCCACAGTAGGGTGAGGAGATGGCGTTGCCCCAAAAGGAAAAGTCGCCGAATCGAGAGCTTTAATAGCGGCTAGCGAGCCCCCTGCACATCACTTAACACGGAGGGGAATATACCTGATACCAAGTTGAAGGCACCCTCTATATCCAAGAAGGCTGCAGGGTGTATTGCTTAAATTGCAGCGAATGCTCAATCGTGCGTACTACCTCATGTAGAGCTGTTTCCGTAGATCTACCTTTTAAGTACGCGTGTTGGCAGCGACTAAGCTGTGATTCAGCTACGGTTTGACGCAAGTGAACATCCAGAATTCTTTCCAACGTATTTAGCACGAAGGACGTAAGACATATTGGTCTGAAGTCCTTTGCCAGCTCGTGCCCACTCTTGCCAGCCTTTGGGATAAAAACTGCCCGTGCCCTTCTCCACGAGTCAGGTACATACTGAAGCAATAGGCTGCTTCTGAAGAGTATAACAAGCGACGGAACTACGGCACTCCGCATGTTCTGCAGCATGATAGGTAGAATGCCGTCCGGGCCACGCGACTTGTATGGAGAGTAGCTGTCTAACGCTAGCAGCGTGCTTTCCTCGCTAATTAAATTTTTTAACTCCTCCCGAGGCATCCCCTGTGGGCTCAGGGAGTCCACGCAGCTGCGTGTGCTGCCCGGGAAGTGTGTATTTATTAAGAGCTCCAGAAATTCAGTGGCAGATTCTGTCCACGACCCATCAGGCCTCCTAATAAAGGAGGGAGAGACGTGCTCCTTTGACAAGATCTTATTGAGCCTAGCTGAATCCCTAACGCTCTCGATGGATTCACAGTAGTCCCTCCAACCCTTACACTTGGCCTCTGCTACCGCCTTCTTGTATAATTTAAGACAGTTCTTATAAGGCTGCCAAAACCTGTGCCTGTAGAAGATGTTGAATACAGCCCTTTTCAACCTCCTTAGGTGGGACAGGTCCTCGTTCCACCATGGTGGAAGGGTCTTTTTACTGTACTTAATCGGACATGAGGCCTTGAAGGCCACATTCAAGCCTTCCTCGAATTTCTTAACGCCCTCATCCAGCTCTTTTGCTGAATCGAACAGCGGGGGCGGTGTACCGGGAAGTTTATTTTTGAAAATACGACTGAATTTGTTCCAGTCAATGCGTTTGGGGTACCTAAAGGGCTTTAGAGTCTCGGTCTTGAGATCCAAGTTAAATAGGATCCAGTTATGGTCCGAAAAGGATTTAAGGTTGGACATCCAGTTCGCAACTTTATAGACGTTATTGTCAGTGAGCAGAGTGAGTGAGTGCCCCAGCCCTCGAACTCCTCACTAGTAGGGAAGCAGAAGGTCGGAGTTGTGCCCACGTTGCACACTAACAGATTAGAACTACAGATAAAATCAAAGTGACTCACCTCTAGCGTTAGTCTCGCAGCTACCGCACAGAGTATGCCTCGCATTAGCATCACATCCCACCAGCAGGGCAGCCTTCCTCGACGAGACAGTCACAGCAAGATTTGCTAGGTCTTCCGGTGGGCCTGGCTTGTCGTGTGCCATGTAGGCCGAGGAGATAAACAAATCTCCTCTTTCCCTATCCCCCACCTTGACTACGGTAAGGTCGGGTGAGCTGAAATTTGAACACAGAAATGCTTACACATGCTTCTTTGCTAGAATGCACGTTCTCGGCTTACCCTGTTTTGGATTTAGTAAATAAAAGATATTAAAGCACTTTATTTATTTATTTATTTATTTACTTATTTAATTCGCTTAATACAAGCTACAATAACACTTGTCCTGGAGTCTTCTCACCTTCGAGTTCCTAATTCAGGGCTCCTGTACTAATGCCAGGTCTATGTTTTCCTTTCTTAAGATAACGACCCTCAGCATTAGCACCAGGTCATAGAGCGGCTAGAGGTTCCTCGTCCAAATTCAGATCCTCTAAAAAGCCGGCCGGATCCAAATCCGCGTCAGGGTTGCCGCACCTGAACACCTTAAGCTTGGCATGCCTGATGCCAAACCTAAGCCTGTAGTCGGCCTTTTCCAAGGTTGTCAGGCAGTCCTCATTAATGAGGAGCAGAAAGGACATGCTGTTCTTCTGGGGCTCCTCCGCCTTGATGACAGCCCAGTCATCCATTGGGACCGCCGGATTCTGAAGCTGCAGACACTTAAGGAACTTGACACTGTCAAGCCTCATCTTGGGCAACCAGATGCGAGCCCGCGGTCTCCTGGAAATATCCAAGACTGGGATGAGCTTGAACTTCAAATATATTGATAGGTACAAGTGAAAAATAAACTAACAAATTTATAAGTTCACAATAAAATATAAATATAAAATATAAATAAAATAATTTTTTGTTACTACACTAAATGTACAAAGACATTTATTTTAACTCGTTCATTGAATGGATTGCCAGACAAAATTTTGAATTTTTAGCTTATGTACAATACCTATTATTTTTGCCAACACTGTAAGTAATTATTTTTAAAAGCAGAAAATTCACATGAGGGCTGTAGGTAGCCGTTAAGATGTAAATGGAGAAGTTTTTGAAATGATATGTTAAGAAAGTGGACTTATTCCACTTTCAAAAACAACGGCTCATATCTTGGAATGAGAAGCTCAATAAGTACTTGAATGACAGAAAATTCAGTCGGATAGTAAAATAAATAAATGGGCAGTAATTAAATTAATTGTTGCAGTAAAATGTTAATACATATTAAAGAATTTGATTCGATTAGTTATTTGAAGGAATCTTCTGGATTAGACGGCCAATAAAAAAAAATCATTTTGTGAGTTTATTGTAGGAAAATGGAAAGAGCTATTATTTTTAAACGTTATATTCTTTATTATTAGACCTTTAGCATACCAACGAACTTTATTGCGTTTCACAATTTAACTAATATTATATATACTCAGTTGAAGTTAGCTGCTATTTTCGCAGGGTATAAATGACGTCGACTTTCACAACTTTTCTTTTAGGCTAAAACATAAAAGTAAGGAAGATCAAACATATTTATCGTTGATGAACTAATAATGTGTAGAAAAAAGCTTATTTATACATATACATAAGTTAAACAGAGATCGAAAATAACATTTATTTTAAGTTATTCAAACTCAAAAATTATGTATAAAAAGTTGTCGGAAGACTCAAACGTAGCATTATGATTCTTATTATTACCTCATGTTAATGAAAATGAAATTTTTTCATTTTGTATGTATCATTTCCTGATTTTCAGTTTTGATTTTAAAAGTAAAAATCATTTCCTGATTTTTATTTTTGATTTTAAAAACAAAAATCAATTCCTGATTTTTATTTTCGATTTTAAAAATAAAAATGAAAACATTATACATATTTATTTTTGCCTTAAAAAAATAAAATCAGAAAATCTGATTTTTACTTTAAAATTCATGACCTAAAGTAAAATTTTACGCTATTTTATGAAAAATGTGCAATTTTTTGAGATTTTCAGATTCTTTTTAAATTTTGTTTAGTTTGTCGACGACAAAAAATATAATAGAGGTACCGAATGTGTTTTGAATTAATTTGTAGAATTAATTGAGCAAAAACAATTTAGTTTTTAACCGTATAACCCAGGTTCCAGATGACCACATCAAGCCTACAGCTATAGTACAACATTTACTCTAGTAGTAAATACAATAATATAGTAGGCATACCATCGATTGTATGATGATGGAGGTGGGAGGTGGATATAGGAACATGCTTACGTTTCGCATATTTGAAATAAACTTGAATAATATTTATAACACAGGTCAACACCAAATTTGCGGCCGAACAAACAGCACATCATTTCTATAGGATTTTTTCCGTAAATTACGACTTTGGGAATAAAAATACTCAATTGGCTTCAGTTTTCAATAAAAATAGGGTTAACAAGTACAAAATGCCATATTTTTACCACTTATGAAAATTCATTAACAAATAACGAATTCTTCTAGGAGTTAATAACATTACTTAAATAAAAGCTTGAATCTTAAGCTATTATACATAGAAATCTAAAAAGTTTAAAGCTTGTCGAAATATTCCTTGAAAATTTAATTTTCCTATAAACCAATTATTTCATACAGTCAAAAGTGAATAAAAATCATAACAAACATCCGCTCACTAAAACGGAAGCCAATTTAGAACTTTCGTTTGAGAATTCATAATCTATGGAAAAAATGCACTAAAAATTTAGAAATGACCTATCACTTGTTCTGCCGCTACAAAAAAAATAACAAAATTTTGCCCTGTGTAATAGTAAATTTTATTAAACAATGTTCATGGTAGGCGTTATTTTACAAGTGAAAATGTTGTTTCGAAATAGCTTTTAGGTTGATCTCACGTATTCTGTTTTTTTTTTTCAATGTAGAAAACAATAAATTACCCAAAATATTTAAAAATTTAAACCCAAAATATTATTTCATTATTACTATTATAGTAATAATCGCCTCACTGGTGGGGGATCTTCTCTGGAACTAAGCAAGCTAGCTTGGCCACACTAAACGTTTTCCGGGAAACCTACATATTTGAATGAAGAGGGTATTATCTTTTAGAGTGGAGAAAAATAAGGAATGTTCAGAATTTGATTTTTTTTTTGACGTGATAACGTCTTATAAATCGATGAACGCCGGCTGCATGCGCGAAAAAGCATGACTCATTGTCGCGTTCCGCCTGAGCCGAGCGTGGAAGCGAGAGCGCGGAACAAGCGATAGAGAGGCACGATCGGCCTAAGCGTTTGGCTTGTGACGCATCTATCACTCTTCCACTCCATCGGCCGATGCGTAATTTATCGAAAAAATTGTAATTTTCAATTAACTTCCTCTTTGTATTATACAAAATAATGATAATTCAGTGATAATAATTCAATTCAATTCATAAAAGTATGCAATTTTTCATCAATGTTTTCTTATGACGTTATTACGTAAAATTATCGTCCGTAAACCGACTTTACAGACAACCAATGTTCTTTTAAAAAGAATAATACAATAATTAGTTTTTTGTTGTTGAAATGTTTTGGGATTTTTAAGATTATTCCATATAATTTTAAGTATGGAAATTATTCTTCTCGATCCTCGACCTTTACGGTGTGTTGTTAGGATATCTTGATGTGTACTGTACATTATAAAAATGGATGGTTTTACAATCTTTAAAATTGTCCTTATATTCCAAATTACAATATTAAAAAAATCGCAGCCTTCTAACCAAATTTTGCTTTTTCTTAATTTTTGTTTAAACTTCTTTTATAGGCACAGTGGAGCAATTTAGTTTTCAGTGTGATAAAATTTGTTTTAATTTTTAAATATTAATAGTTAATTATATTTAATATTTAACTATTATTACCTTTTATTTTTAAATCCAGCAGATATCAACATAATTTTATTCTTTAATTTTACTAATATGTTATTTTACGACTTCTGCTTACTCATATCCTGTATCAATTGATACGGCTGATACGGCGGTAGCTACGCCTCTGATTTTTGCATATTTTAATTTTAATTTAACCCTTTGGGTTTTTTCGCATCATTAATGATTTTTTTTAGCAAACAAGATTAAACATATTTTTGTACATATATTATTTTAGTAGAAGGTATAAGATAATAGACGATTTTTTTTTTAATGTACTGAATAAGAGAAGTTCCAAATTGAGGTTTATGGGTATGTGGAATTAAATGTTAATAAAACCTTTTCCTTTTCTATGTAATTTCGTAATCAAGGCTCTCAAATTTCGCTAAGGTTTTGTTTGGAAATTAATTTGGCGATAAAAAGGGCCTCTAATCAAAAAATAAAAAATGAAAATATAAAAAAGGTGAGCTACAAAAATGTTTCTTACCTCTTAACCACTTTGTATTTTCTTTCGCAACAATTTTGGGGATACCATGGGCGCCTGGCCCGGGGTGCCAGTAGTGTTAAACCCGGCGCTGTTGTAACGTAACCAACTAAAATAATGCAACGCAGATCTCAGCTCGGGATTTAGCTAAGAAGTTTTCGATGGTGAAAATTCTGCAAGGAAGTGTAGCCACTTTCATGGCAACTCTTCGCATGAGCGCTTCCTGCAGATAGTTCTTATCCGCCATCCAGAGGAGTCCCTGCACCGAAAATGCGAACGCCGGGACGACGGAAATAGACAGGAAAAGGAAATGCAAACGTCGCTTACCTTTCTTCTCAGGCCAAAGTTGAGTGTGCACAGCTCCGAGGAGCTCACGGGTATCAAAGACCAAGCCCAAGACATGGTCGGGGCTCGGGAGGCACAGAGGGCGCGCGAACTGTTTGAAGGTTTGAAGGAGGTTCCCCACTGTGCACGGAGCGGAGAGGACCGTTATCTAGGCGACATTTGCAGCGGCACGGGCACGGCACTACGTTCTTATCACCGGCACGGTCCACAGTCCACTTTAGGGCACTGCACCTAGCCCCGGCGAGGCGAGCGAACCTCGAGGGCCGGGGCACAGGGCTTTAAAGTTTCAAGTAGCGCCCCCTGGATCCTTGTAGGAAGCCGAAGCCGTTCAGTCCGATCTAAAAAGCAGGCGACGTGAGGTTCAGTAAATTTTGGCAATTTGTATCATTCCGTTTCGGGCGCTTGGCTGCGCTTCGCCGCCGCCGCCGTTGATTTTATTGTCAACTTGCCACGCTAACACTACACCCCTCCTTCTAGAGAGATAATAATTATCAGCGGAGCAGCGAAAGGAGCTGCGACATGACATCATGGAAGTATGCAAACGACGACGGGACTCCACTTGAATGGGCACGGATGGGAAAATTGTTGCAATTATTGTTCTTGAGGGATCACTCCTCGGCGAGGTCAAAGAGTCTTCCATTAACAGATGCAGCGGTAAGTGGCACAAGTCTAAACGCTCTAGCTAGAGTATTGGCCTTGGGGTCTTAATCCTCTTCTATTTAGAATTTAGATGGTATTACCATTGACGAGTTCCAATAAAACCTCTGCAGGAAAACACCACCTTTTTTCCCCGCACGAATGCGCCGAAGTACATTGCAACGGTTTTCGGCGAATGCAGTTATTGCAATAAAAAAAAAATAAAAAACGGTCAAGAGCGTGTCGGGCCATGCTTAAGTGTATAAGGGTTTCTTTGCTGACTACAAACCATCAAATACGAATAATGCAATGCTTATTAAAATAATAATGTATATATACATGCATACACACATATGTACATATATAGATGAACGTATACAGTAGTGGAAGAAATAATAGTTACAAGTGAAAAATAAACTAACAAATTTATAAGTTCACAATAAAATAGGAATAAATAACAATATATTTTAATTTTCGTTAGTAAGCAATACTAAATGTATGCAACGATTTATTTATTTTAACTCGTCCATAGAAGGTATTGCCAGATCAAATTTTGAATGTTTAGCTTATGTACCGATTATTTTCTCGACTACCGTATATATTTGTGCATCGGCTATATCTTGTAAACTATTTGACTGTAGTAAGTCGTGTTATTTTAAAAGCTTTTATTTAACTTCACTTGTATGTACTTGTACATATGTCATGGAATTTTGCAATCAATATTTCACCCACTTCCACTGAAGCTATCGAGCTGAAATTTGGCACACTCGTTCTTTTCACGTGAAAATGCACGATTACTTAAATGCCGCCATTTTTGATCCAATATGGCGGACATTACAAAATGGCGATTTATAATTTTCATAGTAACCCCTATGATATGGGTATCAAATGAAAGGGCTTGATAAGCGAAACATAATAACTAATGTGATGTTATTCTAAATCCAATATGGCGGACATCACAAAATGGCGATTTATAATTTCAATAGTTACCCTTATGATATGGATATCAAATGAAAGGGTTTGATAAGCGAAACACAATAAGTGAAGTGACGTCATTCTAAATCCAAAATGTTGACAAATACTAGATATAATTAATTTCAGTTTGTGTGCTAATATTTTATATTTTTTCGAAATTGCGTTCAAGGTAAAATCTTGGCCGACACAAACCTAATCGAAAATTGCCACTTTGGAGTCGATTTTTTAAAAAACGGGGCACAATTTTTAAAAACGGTTTAAGAAACCTCCTAATGACTTTAAATTCCCTTTTCAACGATACCTCACTCGATGAGCTAAGTAAATTTTGTTTTCATCCACACTTTTCATGTAGAGGAAGTAAAGTTTGTCTTAAATGTTTTTTTCTCAAAATGTTAATACATATATTTGTAGTGGGTATAATTATCTATACGTGTACCAATTTTCAGCGCTATAGTCCTAATAGTCTCTGAATAAAATGAGTATAACATACGGACGGACAGCAAGACAAATATTCTCAGTAGGTATGCTTAGTTTCTTAAAAAGTGAAAACAGAAAGGAGAATATTAAATTTCGGTGCAAGTGTCTTGTAGATTTATTATGTTCATATCTTGTTTTAATGGTTTCAACTAATGCAAAAACAATAGGAAGTAATTATTGGAGTTTTTTAAATACCTGCTGTTACACTATTCTATACTATACTATACTATACTATACTATATTTCAAAATACATAGCTATAATAAAACTGAAATGCATATTGTGAAGTCTTGTCCCGCATACCATGTAACGAATTGAAAAAAATATATCAGATAAAGGTTTTGTATTTTTTTGCTTACAATGCGAATCTGCAATAAAAAATGGGGGTTCCCATTTAAAATTAAAATTACCCTCACCCAGCCCCAGGGGGTGGGGACGATTTGATATCATTGGATAGATTTTTGAAAAATATTAAATACGTATATTGTTGTTTTTTTCTATCCGATGTGTGTTTTTCGAGATATTTCACTGTTTCAATCATTTATTACACCCAGTATAACTACAAATATGTATACATGCATACATATACTCAAAATGACGCAATATCAGCATTGATTATGACATTGGACTCTATCTATTACAAAAGCCTTTTTTGGACAAAAATTGCTTAATAAAGTTGCTTAAATTCTCACAAATTTATTTTAGTTACCATTGACTTCAATTAATTTTTCCGCCCATAACGTAAACATAACTTGACTGAATTTTTCTATCGGACTATTTTGACTACTTCGAACGAAAAAATTAATTAATGGGGCAGTCTGGGTCTTCTGGACCAAATTTTAATAATTTTTTTTAATATAAATATTTATCTAAATGGTATAAAACTTGTGTATACATCAACAAGCAACTATTGAACTTTAAGAAAAAATATTGTTTTTTTTTCACTTTTATTTACAAAATGGCGGCTATCACGGAGGCACCCAAAAAACTGGTTGACATGATATCTCCTCACTGGAGCATCTGAAACAAAAAATCCGAATGGAATGTTGAAATACATATAATTGATTGGCTATAGCCCGTAGCAGAATTAAACATTTTGGACGAAAAAAAACAAATTGGCGGATTTTTCAGTTTTTTTACCCCTTTTTTGCAATTAAATTGTTTAATAAAATCGTTAAAAATTTATAAAAAATTCTGAATCTGGTAGGGGCTGAAACTATACATGTGCTGAATTCGCAGTAAAAATTTCAGCTCAATCGGTAACATAGATTTTTCGAAATCGTATCAACCAAGTCAAAAAACGTTGTTTCGAGAAAAACGCGTTTAAAGTTTTTTTTTTTTAAAAATGTATATGTCTTACACTCAATCAGCAATTCCTGCTCCATACAGTATGCCTTTTAATACTAATTCTAGATGTATATAGTATCCAAAAATGATGTTTTTAGAAAATCGATTTTTTTGAAAAAATAGACCCAGACTGCTCCCTTAAAGTCAAAGGCAACTGAAACGAATTTACTAAAAACTTAGGAAGTTTATTAAGCAATTTTAATTCAAAAAATACTTTTGCGAGCTCTTTTAGATTTGATGCGAACGACTACAAAATAGAGCCCATTATCGGCGGTTACATCTAATGAACAGACATTTTTTTGAGTCGTTGTTAAAGGAATACCTGAATATTTCCAAAAGTTCAATGTTGTCTGTTGTTAATCAATAATTATTATAAAGGATTTAAGATTTGAAAGAATTCTTCTAAAATATATGTTTAATATTTAGATTCGCGTATAGGTCGAAGGTTACGTATTACTTTAAGAAACACTAAATTTCGGTTATTAGAAATAGAGTGGTACTAATTTTCGTTTTTATAAGATCTAAAAAAATGACATTGCTTGCACAACGGTTATGAAAAGTGATAAAAGTACAAGAATTAACTATATATGTAAAGTGCAATATTTTAGTGCTGCAAAATGCAAGGGAACAAATGCAACAAAAATTTCACAAGAACACGCAGCGCGTCGTTAAGCTGTATCTCTAAAGTTTCAAAGAATATTAAATGCAATTTCATAATTAAAATATTATGTCCATAGCAATTACGTAATTGGAATGAAATGTTCGTAGACACTTATTAATAACAACATGAGTGCATCCGCAAAGCATTTATTAATGGCAACAAGAGTGGAAGTAATCACAGTGCATCGATAAATTGCTGATCTCATTTCTGCTGCCCGTTTTGAGAATTGAGATGAAGAAGCATTTCTTTTATAATAACTTAAGCAAAAAGATTGGTCTGCTATTTACTTAATACATATTAATTAAGTCATGGAGGTAAAGAGATAATTTAAGAGTGCGGCGGGTTCGTAAGAAATGCATTTTTAACTTATGTCTTTTTTTGTGCTAGAAATAAATATGTACATAGTTTGTTTTATGGAGATGTTCGCTACACAGATCATTCAAGTTCGTTATTGTGATATTGTTTATGTGTTTATTAGATCTGTTCGTTAAGTTCGAGATAAGATCAGATTAGATCACAAAAGAGCAAAAGTCTCAAATCGTTCAGTTAACGGTCAGAGGGATATTTTACGAGTGTCTTCTACTTACAAAGTATTAATTTTACTTTCCTAAAACATCTTGACTGTGCCTGGAGAACATTCCATCATCACTTAATTATTTCTACTAACAAGGAGACCATAAATCTTGTCCGCTTTGGATTTGCATGAATTTGTAATATATATGTTGTAGGGTTAGGGTATGGATAGGAAAGTAACAAGCCAAAAGGAAATTAAAAACTTTAAATAGCTTTAAAGAAAAAAAAAGTTTAAAAGTCAGTCGAACAATAACCGAATAATAGCATATAATTTAAGTTCACACCGCGTCGGATAAGCGGAGCATGCGGTGACTCGTACGCAGACGCAAGTCCCATGAATTGTTACCTAATAAAAATAAAAAATAAATTTGTTATTCAAATTGTATCATATATGTACAGTGTTGTGCAAAACAATAGTAACCATTCCTGTACAAAAACTTAATGTCGTTTGTTCCTTCATTTGATTTAGTGGAAAATAAAAAGCTATATCCTATTTTTGCTCTTTTCATGAAATATTACAAATAGTTGACTTCGCAACAATTTTACAAATCAATTTAATTAAAATAATTTAAAAAAATAACGAACTTCGGTACATTTTGTGGGCAAAACTAAAGCAACATTTTAGTTGCCTCCTTCATATGGTAGTCCTTATTATGAATAACCTCAACACACCTTCGTGGCATAGACGCTTTTAAATTCATAATAGTAGATTGAGGTACGCTTTCGCATTCTTTTTTTTAGTATTTCCATTAGTTCTGTTTTATTTCGGAAATGCTGAGTTGAGACTTGCCATTTAAGGAACCTGAAGAGATTTTCAATGGGATTCTATCTGGTGATTGAGCCGGCCAATCAAGAACTTGAGTCCCATTCTCATTTACCAGCTTCGATGTGTGTTTCGGGTCATTATCATGTTGAAATACCCATCGAAACGCGAACATTAAGACGCATCAAATACGATAAGTACCTTATGAGCTATGAGGGAACAGGATGAATAATGAAGATAGTCTCATACCATACTCATACATAGTCTGCTGAAATCATGATCCTCCTTTGATTTTGCCGTAGTCGGGTAAAAAGCATTTCTTATTTTTACCCGACTGTTCCAGTAGGAGGGTAATATTTTTCGAGTGTATGTATGCATGTATGTATGTATGTACATATGTATGTAGGTTGTCTATTTCTTTAGCGCGTCCTACAGCCTAAACGGCTTAATGGATTTTAATAAATGAGGTAACATTTGATTCGTCTTAGTCGTGGGAGTGTTATAGCCTGTATAATTTATTGCAAAAAATAATATGGTCGCCCTTTTTGTCGCATGTGTATTTTTATTTTTATTTTCAAAATGATATGGATATCAAATGAAATGTCTTGATGAAACGAGTTCAAGTATATATGTATTAATTATAATAAACGTACGAAACAATTTGTTCATGAATTTGATACGAATATGTTTTTTTATCCGACTGTATCAAAAGAAGTGTAATACTTTTCGTTACGTACAGAAGATGAAAACTCCAGTGTAAAAACTAAAAATTTTGAAATAAAATAAGTTAATTAAGATAACCAAAAAGAAATAATTTTTTATATGAGTGACGATATACTAACTGTAAAATAGTTATTCTAATATTTAGTTAGTACTAACAAATGCCATTCTTCCTCTTGATTTACATCATTGATTTCAGCGTGTTCAAGTAAGTTTGTGGGTTGAGAATTTTATTTTTCCGCCACTTCATTGAGAACCTCATCATTTCGGTGTTGGTAATATTTTTATTAATTGTATTTTGAGGTTGGGTATTACATACCTCAATCAAATCTTCTTCAGATTGCATAATGCAATCGTGGTTTTTTTTTATTTATAAATCAAAAATAAAATATGACATATAAATTGATAAATAGCCAAGCTTTTAAAAATAATAAAATCAATAAAATAAAAATTATTACTTTAATTTAAACTTAATAATTTAGTAAATTATATAAAAAATTACCGAGATATTATTTCATTTTCTTGAATTTTCTGATGAAGAATCCGCAATTTTTTACGCTCTTTGTACTCTTGAGTGCGTTGGGATTGTGATTTTGGTGGTAACTTAGCAGGCTGGCTCAATTTTTTACGCTCTCTATATTCTCTGCTACGTTGAGTACTTGATTTTGGAGGGTTTTTGCTCGTTAACGCAATTGGCTCTAGAAAATTCGATTGTTGACGCGCTCCGCTAGTCGATGCCTCTGGGCTACTAAAACAAGATAAAATATATTTTTATGTGTAAGTCATGTACACAAAAAGATAAACCCAAAATAACAAATCAGAAGTTTTGAACACTAAAATAACCGATTAGAGGAATAATTGAATTTTTTCACATTTAACGCAGAAAGATGAACATAAAATAACTAATCAGAGTTAGTTGTTTAAAATTTTCAATTCCGACGAATATCTTTGAAAATATTAGCTTATAAACAATAACTTGGAATTGATAATAGTGAGTATTTTTCCACGATTTTCCTCAGAAGTTGAACCCAAAATAACAAATTGGGACCAGTTGTGTAATTTTTCCGGAAAATCCACGAAAATAGCAGCTTATAAACAATATTTTTGCAATAAACAATAGTGGGTATTTCTTCACGACTTTTCCCGAAAGTTGAACCCAAAATAACAAATTGGGACCAGTTGTGTAATTTTTCCGGAAAACCCACGAAAATAGCTGCTTATAAACAATATTTTTGCAATAAACAATAGTGGTTATTTCTTCACGACTTTTCCCGAAAGTTGAACCCAAAATAACAAATTGGGTTTTACAAATTTTCCGACGAATATCCTTCAAAATATTAGCTTATAAACAACAGTTTTGCAATAAATTATAGTCAGTAGTGTTGCACGATTTTCCTGGAATGTTGAACCCAAAATAACAAATTGGGACCAGTTTTGCAAATTTTCCGACAAATATCCTTGAAAATATTTGCTTATGAACAATAATTTTGCAAACAGCAATATTAGTTATTTATTAACCTAAAGCAGAGACTTTAACATTAACTATATCCGGAGAATATCAACACACACGCATTACTATATATGTTATATTGGACATACATATGGGTAATCGTAATACCAGGGTCCGGGACTGATACATGCGCGAACGTCATTATATGTAACCATCAATGGCGCCTCACGATTTGCATAGTACGCACGAGGCACTATAAATATATACAGCTGCTCGTAAACGTTATGCATATATATACCTACATGAATAATATATATATATGTATATACTACTGTGTAGCACGTGTATATGCGAATGTAAAAACTACAGTACAATACTGACACAGTCAATATAAATAACTACAGAGACTGTACTTACATGCTAATAATTATTTAAAATTATATAAACTATTTTTTCTCTATAATCTATCAATTTTGGTAATAGTGCGGTAAAACACATTAAAATAATAATAATACACATTAATATAATTATTTATACATCTTACCTTAATCTATGATGCGTTTCAATTACTGCTCCAATTTCAACTAATTCAGAATCGTTAACGATATCAACAGTTCTCATTGAATTATCGACAGGAACAAAACTTTCAGTCCTTTTATTCATAGTTTAAACTTCAAAATACTTATAAATAAAAAATAAACTGCACTAATATTCACTTTTGTATGTAAATATGAATAAACACATAATACGTATAAATACTGCGTCTAAGCCGGCATACTTATATCTAATCTCTGCGGAGTTATAGGTACGCTTAAGAGACAGAATATGTAACATAAAAATATAATAAGATATTCGGTGTGTAGATATTATATGTATGTACATATGTATAGCCCGTATATTAATATACATGCATTGCATACATATAAATGTACACTATATACACCTTATTGTCGTAGAGAGAGAAAGAGGAAGGGAGTCTTATTAGGGGATTCCCGAATCTTATAAAATTTTACTATTACTATTCTCATCCTTTAAAAATTACCTAGTAGATTTAAAAATTTACGTCGACCTTCTAAAATTCCTACTATCTAATCGTGACATGCAGACGGAGGCTACAAATGATTGTTCTCAATTGTCAATTGGTAGCCTCCGACAGTGTATCACTATTTGACTGCATAAATTTCAGAAACTCGACGTAAATTTTTAACCCTTACTAGGTACTTTCTAAAGGATACGAATAGTAATTCAAGCCGATATTATTTTTGTAAATACTCTGTGCATCACCAGTTGTTGCTAAGAAATCTTTCTTTAGATAGAAAATATTAATATTGTAGCAGACTCGTTTTCGTTTTGCTCATAAAAGATCCTTTTTAAATTTGGATGGTGCTAGTAAGATTGCATTCTACTCAAAATAAGCTTTTCGAACTATTTCACGTGGCAAAGCCCTGGGATGGCTCTAAAAAATTCAAGATGGAATATTGTTTTTTATGTTAATACTTTTTAATTGTTATACTATATGTAACCTATGGCTATTTTGGCTTATATCTAAATATGTATTGTTATTCGAGGTTTGAATCTGGCTATATTTTCAGGCGTAATGAATCTATAATATTTCTGATGTTTGTACATTAAAAGCCTAAGTTACACATGTTCAACGTCCAAACAAAAACGAATGATAGGCGGCCAGCTCATGACTGTTCGAATAAGCCAAAGTTATCCTAAGTAAAAATCGTCAATTTTCGAGATAATGACACTTCTTTGAAATTTAGCACAATCGTTAAATTCGAGCATTTCTTTCGGGTTTTTTTTTTTTGCAAATACTTACAGAAGGAGCCTCCTATCAAATGAGTAAAGATATTTTCTATATGGCTGTCGTTTTCTCACATCAAGGAAATCTTTGCCAATTTTATGTGCATCCACATTTGTTTCTTTAAGTTTGACTATTCATTTCGAAAAAAAATTATACTGAGCTTGTCTGGTCAATTGTTCTAAAAGTTAGCGCATATAGTCTAGATTTTAAAAAGGTATTACACCCACCATAAATAACTCAAAAAATGTTAAACGGACGTCAAAATGTATATGGGCATTTCTATAGATAATATTACGCAACTATTCTTACGATATCTATTACAGTTAATGAGTAATTTGCAAAACCCTTAATTACCATTATAGGTTCAGTTTTCACAGTCACTGTAAGTAATTTTTACTTATCAATTTTTTTTGTTTTTTTTAGATCGAAAATTCATCAAAAAGTAATCAATCTTTTAGTAAAACAACACCAAATTTCACAGAAACAACCAACAATTTGGAGGGATACAATTCAACGTGCTTCAAGAGAAAAAGGACAATGAAACACCTTTCGCGAAGAAAACAATCTAAAAGAGCACATAAACTGAAAAGTGAGAAAAATACAGTTTTACAGAGGGCTCTATGTTTAGTGGAAAAGTGCACTGACGATTGTCAAGTCTTTGCCGATTTTATTGCAAGTCGTTTGAGGAAATTGAATGATGCCAAACGCGAAGAACTACAGAGGAGTATACAACTTCAAATTCTTCAAGCAGAAGCCGAAGAAAGCATTGCAAGCAATCACAACGAAAATCGGGCGTCATCTGCTCCAATGTTCCGTAATTTTTCTGATGTGTCTCATAATTAAATAAGTAAAAGAGCTGAGTTGTATCAACGTTTCTAGGATCATTAAATTTTACAATATTTTTAAAAAGTTATTTATTTTTATTGAAAATTAGCTTTCTGCCCGCGACTTCGTCCATGTCGATCTCGAAATAGGAACAGAATAGTGTTAAAATGGAGGTTAAACGTTTGTATGGAAGTCCGTCATTTCAAAAGATACAAAGGTGTAATTTGGTACATTTAGACTATTGGCTTGAAATGAGGTATCTATGTTTCAGGGTTATAGGAAAATCAACCCTTACTAATTTTCACGTGTTTTTGTAGCGCATGCCAAAATGAGTGAGATAAAAGATCTGAGCTAGACAAAAAAAATTGTATGGCAGGGGTTGGGGAGGGTTATGTCAATCGTTTGGGAGTTACAGGGTGATTTGTAAATCCAAATTTTCCATGGTATGTACATAAATAATTATTTAATTTTTATTTTTTGTTCTACTCAACGCAGCGACATCCAACTCACGCCAAATATCTACTATTCCAATGTGCTTTCCAAAATTGTCAACAACGTTTGTCTACCACCACCCACTGCAGGTACAGTCACTTTCGAAAATGGAAAAATTATTTTTAATTTCCTAAAATTCAGCTTTTCCCCGAATTTTCTCGGAAATTCATGTAATTAATTCAATTAGTTTTTACTTTTATCGAATTACCTTCTTATTACCTTTCCAACAAGGTACAACATGTCCAGGTAAAATAGAGGTTGAAAAAATGTTCCATGGAAAATTCTGACTAACATCTTATTGTTTTACTGCCCTGTAATTGGAAAATTCGTAAAACGAACAAAATGTCCAAGGAGAAGATTGGAAATATTTGTTTAGCATACACAGGTAATTAATTTTAATTTGGTTATCTTAGGTAGCCATACTTGGGTGTATCCTGACACTCTGTTACTAATACCTACCTGGTGGATGGAAATTTGACTATAAAAGAGGGTCAGTCAAAAAGAACATCGGTCATAGTTGAAAATACAATTGATAACTATAGGTGTTCTTAAGCTGAAATAATTACAAACTGACCAAACTCACTTTTGAGGATACATAATTTACATTGACGGTGGAGTCGAAGGAAACGAAAAAGAGACTGTTCGGGAATACCAAAGGAGATGTGTATCCCAAAGATGGGTATTTTCGCGAACTTTCCAGAGGTTAAGAGAAACCGGAAGTGTAACTTCAAATAGCAGGTTAACGCAATCTGGAATATCAGAAGATTCTGTTGATGTCGAACAGCAAATAATCATCATCGTCAGGCAAAACCCTGAAAGGAGCACGAGACGAGTCGCAAGACGATTAGGAGTCTTCAGTTAAAGTTTGGAAGGTTATTAATCGAGAGAGATCACATCCAGATCATCACATCTGGAAGGAGATTTCGAGAGAAGATTGGAGTCTTGCATTTGGCTTCTGGAATGCGACATAGAGAACAGGTCGGTTCTAAATTGACTTCTATGGACAGATGAATCGCAATTCACTAAGGATGGTATCACAAACTGCCACAACTTTCATACCTTGTCGGATACTAACCCAAATAGGACAAGGGCGACATCATTTCATTATAAATTCAGTGTCGATGTTTGGGCTGGCATAATCGGTAACGTTTTAATAGGACAATTCATTTTGTCGCAGAGTGCTTAATAGCCAAATTTATGCGAACTTTTTGCAGAATACACGGCCAGATTTACTTGAAGAAATTTCTCTGGATAATATAGGTACAATGTTTCACCAACACAATGGAACACCACCGCATATTGGTAACATTGTGAAGGTAATATTAAATGAAAAATTTTCCCAGCGCTTGATTGGACGAGGTGGACCTATTCCTTGGCCTCCTAGATCTCCAGACCTAACTACATTGAACTTTTCTTATGGGGAACGACGAACGATGAAGTTTATTCAAGTTCTGTTAACACCAGAGAGGAATTAATTAACAGAATTGGGACTGCAGCGACCAAAATACGGGACAGGCTGGCTTCAGCACACCTTAAACAGGGAGTTAGAAGGAGGTTATTGGCATGCATTCAAAGTGGCGGATGACATTTTGAGCAGCTTTTGTGAGGTATTAGCATTAACTTAAATAGGTTTTTAATGAAAAAAAAGCATTTTTGGGTTAACTTGACTATGATTTCTTTAAAATTCAAATTTTGTTAATATTCCACAAAAGATTTTCCACGAATAATTTGCATATTTTTTCTCTACTTGGACATGTTGTCACGTAAATACCGAAATCCTCGACGACTATTCTTAATTTACTTTTAACGTCATGTTTACATTGATGGAAATTCCCATAAAACTACAGTGATTTCGACACATTAATAAATAATTATTGAATATGTGGCTCAAAATCATCAAGAGGTTGCGAATTCTAACTTTGGTGTTATGATGAAAATTCTTGGAAGCTATGATATTTTGATGATGACATAAAGATTTAAAAACTATGTTTGTTTAAAAAAATGTCAATGTTAGGAGAATTTTGAGTAAAGACAGTTAACTAAATAGTTTACTAAAACTCTTTGCTTAAAACAAAATTATATTATATGTAATTTTCGCAAAATAATGTGGAGGAGAATTACAATTAGGTAATACCTCCTAATTGATTTCTGAGAAATAGTCGCAGTTTAGAACTGAAATATTTTCTTCTGAATAAATGTTTGTGTAGAAAAATTTCATAAATTAAAAAATTCCAGAGGAACTGCCTACTAGAAGAGTTACATTTTGGTGAGTTTTTCGATAAAAACAAGAAACACCAAGATAAAATTTAAAAATACAGTGTTACATAAAATTTATAAAAATTTAGAATTTCCATTTTATATACATGTACCTAGATATTTTTTTTTAGAAAATTTTTAGAGTTCGTCAAAATGACCTGATCTGAAAGATTTCTTGAATCAGATATGTAAATGTTTGTATCTTAAAAATTTCTTAAATTCGAAATCTAAATTTTATCTTCTTTATGATAAAGATTCAATAGCATTAAAGAGCATGCGTAAAATGATATACATACGACATGCATTTCTAACCTAAAGAAGACAGAACACCAAGTACAACCAGCTGTTGTAATACATGGCTTAAAATCACCAAGATGGAAAATTTGCTTCGCCAGCAAAAAAATTAATGAAATACAAATTTATTGGAACAAATAGAACACTCGTAACTTCTAAAATTTATTCGTTTTAACTGTACGTACATCATACATTATATGTATGTGCTTCAAAAGTAAATAAATTTTAATATCATATTATTTCAGACTACTAGTATGGAAAGTCATTTCGAGAACGCGTCCCAAATTACTGATTAGTATAGAAACCTTTTTGAAAAATTCATTTAAATTGACAAAAATTTCTCATTCTATTAAGGATAACTCAATAAACGATTCTTCACTAAATCGTAAAGCTCTTGGGGGGAAAACGAAATTTTCTTTCAAAAGAATGAATATGAATATTTTTGTAATTTTGAACATTAAAAAGTTGGATTTTTATCTCTACAATTTAGACTGTTATGTCAGAGTGTCAGGATGGTGTTTATCCCCAAACCTGGCAAATGAAGCTTCAAAATGGCGAATATATAACATTTACAAGCTTTCTTATAAAGACAATGGAAAAAATGCTGGATGAATTCATCACATCTAAACATCTGAAGGAGTTCCCACTGCATGCAGCCCAACACTTATGCCAAAAAGGGCAGTCCACCGAATCCGCACTACACCATACTGTTTCTTTCATCGAGAAGACGCTACATAATACAAACTTTGCCCTCCGAGTCTTTATAGGTTTTTAAGGGAGCCTTTTGATAACACCGGCTTCAGTGCAATGGCAGACGTCATGCGGAGGCATGGCGTTTATCCGACGTTAATCAGGTGGATCAACAACATGCTGCAAAACAGGTAGAGGTTGCCCACAAGGCGGTATTCTCTCTCCGTTACTATGGTTTTTGGTCGCGAACGATCTCGTTAACACACTGAACCGCTTATGCCACTTTTCTATAGCCTACGCGGATGACATAGTGATTCTAACCAGAGGAAATTTCCTAAACACCTTATGCGAACTTTAGCAACATGCCCTGTGCATCGTTGAAAAGTGGTGCAAGAAAAAGAATCTATCTGTGAACGTAGATAAAACCTCTGCACTAATCTTTATGAACAGGAGGTAGCTCGAAGGATCCAAATGTCTTCAAATTTTCAATACATAGATTAAGTATTCCGATAGTGTGAAATATCTCGGTATCACACTAGATAAGAAACTGAATTGAAATCTGCACTTGAACAACAAAATTCAGAGGGCCGTGCAAAAAAGCGTTCGGTTCAACATGGGGCTTAACATCAAGAATACTTCACTGCGGTAATAAGATCATGTCTTTGCTACGGCGCTGTAGTGTGGTCGCCAAAAATAAAGACAAGTTCTTTCTAAAAGGCCCTATCGAAAGCGCAAAGAATGGCTTGCTTAACCATCGCGGGAGCGATGAGAACAACTCCAACAGCTGCTATTAAATTTGCAGAGAACACCTCTGTATGGTTCGCTGACAAACGGTCTTACCGGGGTCGAAGTGTATGGGGCCTACAGAGGACTTGCGTATATCCATATCCGCAGAAGATTCACTACGATATTTCAGGCTGAGATTTTAGGTATCACTATATGTGCCAAAATAATACAGGAGACGAACATTTGAGGGAGGAACATACTTGTCTTCTCGGATAGCCAAGCCGCTCTCATGGCCCTCGACTCGAATTTGGTTACTTCTAAACTCGTAAATGAATGCAGAAGCTCACTAGATCAAATCGCCACTGCAAATAATGTAGCGATTATTTGGGTCCCTGGTCATAGTAACATCGCAAGTAACGAAACTGCTGACGTCTTAGCTAAACAAGGATCTAGTACACGCATGGTAGGGCCGGAACCTTTATACGTTGGCCTAGAACCCTCTTTCATCACTCATATACTTGAGAAATGGGCTCTAAACGTGCAAACCAAAAGATGTAATGTAAGACAGAACTGCAGTGCAGGCAGTCAAAAATTCTCCTAAAACGAGTCGAACACGGTCTGACATAAACATATTTTCACCATGCATACCGCTGAATCGACGTTATGCAAATGCGGAGAAGAGGAAACAATCAATCACGTTCTATGTGATTGCCCGCGAGAGCTGTAATATTTGGAGCACACATTGTAGCAGAAGGAGAGCTACAAGATCTTACGGTATCCAAAATACATATTGAGCTTTTTTAAACGAACCACAAAAGTCTTACAGCTCAGGTAGGGCAACTACAGACGTGGCCAAAAAATTACGATAACCAAGGAAAAATCGAGTTTTCGTTATAAAATCATTTATTACTTAAAGTAAGAATGTGATTATTAATTTTTAATACTTAGTACATTTTCCTTCGGCTTCTACTTAAAGTTTTTATTCTATCAGTCATGCCTCTTATTAGCGAAGGGCACATATTTTTTATGTCGGAGTCCTCATTCCATATGTTGATGTTTTCTATCAATTGGTTCTTTGTCGTTATTTTCCTTTTTGATAATTTGTGTTTCACAATGCTCCATAAATTTTCTATTGGATTCATGTCGGGGCTATTACCAGGCCATGGGAGAACGTTGACTCCCCTCTCCTGTAGAAAATCCGTGACTGCCTTGACTTTATGGCAAGGGGCTCCATCATGCATACATTTTCCACCACCTTCAGGAAACCACTCGTTGAGCCGAGGAAGCATTTGTTTTCTGTACTCTTAAATATTGTTGATGTCGCATAGTTCCTTCGACGATGTAAATTTGTCCTGCACCCTGGGATGAGATGATGCTCCAGACCATTACTTGTTGCAGATGCCCTACGGTTTGCTGAACGCATTCTTGATTGAAGGCTTCACCGGTGCGCCGTCTTATATATTGACCACTCTTTTCCTTAACTTGGAATATTGATTCATCACTGAAGTATACCTGCAACAAAAACACGTAATTTTAGCAACTCATAATTGCTCAAAAATAAAACTACAGCAAGAAATATTCGATTTAAAAATTTTAGTAAGCCTACTTCAAATTGTAAAATTTCCAATATCATGAAAAATTATAACGTTTGTACCACATACATTTTCCCAATCTTCAGCAGACGCCTTAGTTGTTTTGTCCAAGATAGGCGTTTCGCGACCATCGTAGGGGTTAATTTAGGTTTTTTTCGAGGGCGTCGGGCATTCAGTCCTTCTGCTTGCAATTTTCGTCGAACTGTTCTGGCCGAAACTTCCACTCCTTCTTCTCTTAAACGTGCCGCCAACTCAGTACTTGTAGCCCATCTGTTAGGTAGCGATGCGCGGACGAGCTGCCTTGTACCTCTTGGTGAAAATTTGGATTTCCTCCCGCATTTCATCCTTGAGCTGGTTGGTTCCGCCCATACATCCTGCGGGGTCTTAATGATTTTGCTCACCGTGGATTGAGCAACCTTTACAATTCTGCCAATTTCTCGCTGGGAATATTTTTTTTCATTGTACAGCGATTTAATTAATTTAATTTTTTCGCTCGAAATATCAGCTTGCGATCTGAAATTTTTCGAAACAGTTACAAAATATCCAAAATATTTTTTTTATTAAAAATTAAAAAAAATATAGAAGGAAACTTTTTGTGAATATCCTTTATATTAATTACTTTCTTAATCTTAGTTGAATGAAATATATTTACCAATTTTTTTAATTCAATTTCCTGAGAATAATCACAAATTAAGTACTGATTCTAATTCCGTGTAGTTCACAATTTTAGGTACTCACTTACTTTCAACATTAACACTGAACACAAAACCGACTGTATTAAAATGATTTGAGGGTGTGAGAAGTACAACAAAAGAAATCCCGGTATGCAAAAGTGGGAATTCCCGGTTGCTAGGAATTAATATCCGGGAATTCTGTAAATTTTCAAGTGATCGTAATTTTTTGGCCACGTCTGTAGATTAACCTGGATGACAGCTCTCCCTTAGAAAAATGTACAATGGACCACATGCAATGCCCGCCTCCTGAAATCTACATACATATACAGAGTGCTCCCTGCATAAATTACCGAGAATAATGATGATAATTAATAGTCGATAAGAAAGAAAGTAAAGGCAGGTTTAAATTTGTTTTCTCAATGTTTTAATTCTGATAATCATAGTATAAATCAAGTTAACTAAAATACGTAAGATATTTTTATTTAAGGTAATTACATAAATCACGCTTTGGTACAAAGTTTTACACTTATACAACTTAGCAAGATTTTTTTGCAATAAAATGTGAGCGCCTGGCAGGGAACATGTAATAAAACTCGCCTACATATATTTTTGTGCAAGATGCATCTACGGCCGCAAGAGGACGGAGCATATATTCCAGCTTAAGAGTATAGTTAATTATACATTGACAAATTATTTAAATTATGTATATAAAATGCTGTATACTTTTAGAATATTTAACCCCAAACGTCCCATTATCTTTTCACATTCTAGATGACTTCTTACAGGCTTGTAGTAAACTCAAATTTTGACTCAACTCAATCAGTGCGTCCACTTAACGTTTGAGCTTAATAATTGAGCGGACCCACTGTGAGCGAACTCAAATTTTGATTGGACTCAAATTAGTTTTTAACTAAGTGGAATCTGATGTAATTGAATTACAAGTTAATAGAAAATTGTCGACAGCCAATTGGGTTTTCGCGACTTCAAATATCTAGTGAAATCTTAGGATGTTAAATTGTAAGTAAGAACGGAGAATTAACTCCAAAGTAGAATTATTTTGTACTTTTAAGCGCTTCTGATATTTTGAAAGAGCTTCTGTTCTACTTTGTAAGAAATTTTTAGATAGATTTCATATGAAATACTACTATGTAATTGCAGCCTACCTGATGAAAATATTTCGGAAAATGAATGATGCCAGGTGAGTTTAATACGGTCTCCTGATAAACGTTTGTTCGGAGATCCCTTAAAATCGCAAAACAAACGTTGATCAGGAGACCATGTAGAATCGATTGGCATACCCCATTGACGTATAATACAATGGACCGCTCACGTACACGATTTCCTATATAAGCAGACGGTGCGATTTTTGTTGCCTCTCTTTCGCACTGTGGCACTGTCAGTTCGTGAAATGACGTAAAATTAACGGTCTATAATGTCAGAGATTTGTCAGCGGGCTGAATTGCCGTTAAAGATTTTCCTGACAATTCTCTGGAGAACTGTCAAATGACTGCTAATTTGTTTATTGCAGGAAGTTTAATTGAAATATCAGTGCGAGACAGCGATTAAATGTTAATATATCAATTTGTTTTATTCCAGGCATTGCAGAGAAACTACTGGAATTAATTCCAGAGTTGATTTTCGCCCAAGTCCCCATTCCGAGTGAAATTAAATCGAGAAGAGCTAAAATAATTCGATAGAAAAATCCAATCGAAATATTTTGTAGTTTTTGTAAAAAACTAATTGAAATCAGAGGTAACTGAAATGAATTTGTTACAGCTTTAAGAACTTTATTAAGGAAATTCAATTCAAAAGGAGTGTTGTGAGGTTTTTTCGATTTTATTTCATTCGGAATGCAGAACATGGGTATTAGTTTCTTTTATCTGAGTGATATTCGTTGGGATTCTTAAAATTTAGCTGTCTTATGCTAAAAAAACATATTAACCAAATTTGTCAGAATTTTAAGAATCCCTTAAGCCTTCCAACCACGACAAGGTTTAAAAATTTATTTATTTATTTGTGGCATTAATAATGATTTTTATTTCCATTCAATTCAATTTAAAGTACATATTTTTAAAACTTTTGTTCAACAAATATTTAAATTCAAATATTTTTGTCAGCATTCAGCAATTCCGCACTCAAAAAATCCGCGGAATCGGCCTATCCTTGTAATGTGATAAAAATAGACAGCGCTATATAAATTTTTATATATCTCATCTCGTCCTACTGTGGCACTCGGTTGTCAAATTGGCGGCCACGTGAGACAGGAGATCGAGCGGTCCATTTCTATGTATGTCTGTGCATACCCCTGTTCAGACCTTAACGAAACACCCTGTATATATTGTATGTACATATGGGATATAACAAATCTTGTGAACACAATAGAGGCCGTATTTCTTAATAGATTTTGACCTAACTTCGCCTATAAGTTTATCCCGCCAATATCTCGGCTAAGTCCGTAAATGGAAGAAATCGGCCAAACTGGTGGGGATATAGGGGCTACGTAAGTTATATAAAAATGGTTTGGAGCCGATATCTTTCATATTTCTTAACCGCTATTGACCACATATACGGTCTGCATGGAAATAAATTGAAATATATAGCGAGGTGAAAGTTCCCCTTCTCTCAAACAATTTTTTAACATGACCTAAATATCCAGCCAATTAATGCATATGCAAAGTTGGATGGCAACTATCGCGGTAATAAAATCACTTTTCGAAATTGATGTAGCCCCTCACCCCTTTGATCGATCACCACCATTTTGTAACACGACTTAGAACTATACGTTGTCAATGTGTATCTGAAGTTTGGTCTACGGCGGTTAAAAATTACGTAAGATTTTGGGTCCAAACCATTTTTATATAACTTACGTAGCCCCTATATCCCCACCACTTTGACCGAATCGTCCCATTTACGAACCTAGCCAAGATATTGGCGGGATAAACGTACAGGCGAAATTTGGTCAAGATCGATATGTACAAATAAATTTTATTTTTGTAGTCTACGACTTTTAAAACGAATTTTGGCATTATTAATTTTTCGAAATATTTTCATCAGATACGTTGCAATAGGTAGATTTTATATGAAATCTACCTAAAAAAAAATAATAATAATAATTTAGGGTTAGTTTTCCATATATAAAACTGAGGGATTAACATTTTGTTTTCGGGTACCGCATTATGTGGGATATCGTTCGAAAGGTCTTTAAAAATGCAATAAAAATTCTTAAATGACTCTTTTCCTTGAAAAAATTTCGCGAGATTTTATTTGGCTGGCGCCGCAACGATTAAATGGATTATTAAATTATTTGAAAATTCTACGAATGAAGCCCATAGATTTTCCAAAGTTGATTATGGTTACTTGAAGCTAATAAGTTTGGCTATATGACTACAAAGCATAGTAAAGTTCATACCTTTTGTCGTTATCGATAATATCGAATTTCCGCTTAGGTGTTAGTTAGTAATTACCTCGCTATCGTCTCCTATTTCAACTTTCAGTCCAATCACATTAAATTCCACTTAGATAAAAATTCTTTTGAGTCTGCTCAACACTTCAAGCATTGATTCCGTGCAAAATTTTAGTTCGTTTAATTATTGAGTTCGCTCAAGCAGAGTCTGCTCAAAACTTGAATCTGCTCAACATTTGAGCGGTCATTTAACGCTCAAGTATTAAGGGGACTCGGTGGTCTAGAATTTACAAAAAATCGATTTTTTTTTAATATTTCGAAAGTATACATAGTCTTTCGAGAACATACTGTTAAATTTTTGTAATGATATTTACGGTATTTTAGGTTCTACAGCCTTTATAGCAGGTAGCGAAGGGTTTGGCCCGCCTCATGAATGGAAGCTAAGCATTGTTCGTAACTCATTTTCTCGAAACTTTCTTTTTCTGGACGGCGCGGGAGGAAGACAAAAAAAAACTATTCATCCGAATCATCTCAAATTTTAATATGTTATTCAGTACACCAGTGGCTATGGCTGGGACTACCAAACAATTTTAATTTTAATAACTTCTTATTTTTTATATTCAAACAAGAACGCGCTATTTTGTTAAAAACAATTTGTTTTCTTTTTTTCTGGTTCCGGCGATAGTTACACTCATATAGATTAATAATTTTCTTGTCTTTTATTTTTCATGTAAGTGAAAGAGCTAAAACCTCACCCGCCGCCTAGGTCCATTTTTTTGAGAGGGTCATCTTCAGCGCCATTTTTTTAAATAACTAAAATTTTCTTTTAATAATTATAAAAATGTTTTTGTATGCTTTTTGAGTAGTATAATATACCTACAAAGTTTAAATATCATTGTTCATTATTTTTACCGTCAAAAAAACAATCTAAAAATTCCTTAAATTCACGAGTGCTAGACCACTGGATTAGGGATGGGACATCGAAGCCAAACCATCGATGGTGATTAAACATCGGCCATTCACCATCGATGTTATTCAGCATCGATGTTTGTGAAAAAAAAGTCTTCCCAAATATTCGATGTCAAATTATATCAAAAAAACTTCGGGGATCGCTCAAAAATACAAAGCGCCATAAAATGCGTAGACAAACCTCTGGCGACGATCATCCGTTAGGTAATTAGGAAATGGAGTAATTAAATGCGTGTACAGGTCTACCGGATATCGAATGATTATTCGTATTTTTTTGCGGCTGCCTGAACAGGTCAACTTTACTGAACAATTTTATCATCTGCTCTGCACTCTCTCGTTGATCTGTACATGCGTGTCTGCCAGGCCCCTAAAAGGCATACCTTAAGGCCGAACGAGAGACAATCGTCTCGGCAACGCCGTCCTGGGACCTGCGTTTTCCCCACGCGATTAGGAAAAACCTTGTCGTAAATGAGGCAGTACAGTACCTACACAAAACTGCAGAGAATTTTACGAATTTTTCGTGTGTAGTATTTCATTTACAAGGTTTTACCTAATCGCGCGGGGAAAACCCGGCTCCCAGGAGGGCGCCGCCCAGGCAATCATCTCTCGTTTGACGTCGGCCTAAATGTAAAACGCATTCTCATTTTTATCTTTTCTATTTTATTTATCTTTCCCGTGTAAACAATTTTTATGGATTTGATGGCAATAAAATGGCCATGATATCAATAATTTTATAAATATATGAGCTGTTTATTTTGAAAGTGGTACAAGTCCAAAATGTCATAAGGTCGACTTTTCTATATTCTTTTAAAGTAAATTCGACCTTATGTCAGTTTGGACTTGTACCACTTTCAAAATAACCAGCTCATATAATACTTCTTTATATACAATAGCTCTCCGATATAACGCTTTTTAACAGTTTGACCAGTTAAACGTTTTTCAACAGACCGACAATCATAGATTATGTGTATTAATTTATTAAATTTCTGTTGGTCGGGTTTATTTATTAATTTGTGATTACGTTTAATAGTAGTTTTAATTATGTTTTTCGTATCCAGTATGTATTGACGGGTTAAATTTTGTAAGTATGTATATGGTAATTCAAATTATATTGTTATGTAATGGGAATCTCATTAGGCCCTGAGGATGGTGGGAAAATCCCACCGAAACGTTGGCGAAAAAATTTGAACCAAAAGAATAAAGATGACATTCACAGAATAACATTTTTTATTCAAATTCAATGACCTGACGAGCCTTATTCCGAACGGATTGGATCAGCTCATATAATAGTAAAACAAAAAAAAAAAAAAAAAGATTCGCCGTGATACCTAACGCAGCCTCGATTGTGGCAAAGAGAATAAATACAATAATAACATAAAAAAAAAATTCTGTGCAGCAAATTCTGTACCTTATGCTCACGTATATTTTGAAACATAGACCGTTCAACCATCGATGGTCGATAGTATCGGGCCAACCACTATCGATGGCAAACATCGACCATCGACGCCTAAAACTTCGATGTTCCGATACTATCGACCATCGATGGCCATCCTTACACTGGGTCTCACTGGGACTGGGACTCACTATTTGCGTTGAGCGATATGTAGATATTGACAAATGAGTGTTCTTTTGCAACCCTGACTTCTTGTTTCCAGACATAAGTAGTCTATTTGGAATAGTTCACCTTTAAAACTTGACGAATTCATAATATCATACATAAACTTTTTCTCATCACAGAAATAATGATAACTAAATTTAAATACTTATAGTGCAACATCGCTTCTTCTCTTTAAACTTAACTTTTCTATAATTTACTGACATCTTTAGTTATTGCAATTGTATAAAGCCTAGAGTTAGCTTTGTTCAAAACAGATCCCTTATTGCTTCCATAAGAATGGGACTGAGGGTTAGTTCTGGTCATCTCTGGCTAATTGGAATAATTAAACTCTTTAATTCGCTAAAAAGTGGGAATAAATGGAAATTTCGACTAAAAAGAAAATGTATTTCCAAACAATCTTAACTGCAATAGAACACTATTCAGATGTTAAAGAATAAGCAATAAATTAAATCGACTATTACCTCCGAGTACTTTTGAGGTTCCTTGGTCCGCGACCAAAGGTTGGTGTTTTTGGCGGATCATTACTCCGTGGTGGAGGTGGAGCATTACTGATATCAATTTCTTTTCCACGATGACGAGGATCGTCTCTTCGAACGTTGGGTGGACACACAGGTTGTGGGGTGTGGTACTGCGAGGTCATCGACATGTTATGCTGTGGATAATGTTGTTGGTTTTGTTCGTTTTGCGATTGAAATTGGTACTGCATATTCATGTTCGTGTGAGCACTTTGTGTAGGGAAGGCATGATTTTGCGGAGTCGATGTGCCCATGTTGAAAAACTGATGGGCGTTTTGTTGATGCCTTGTCGACCCACTGTAATGTGGCTGCGAAACGTGCGAAATACTTGCCTGATTATTTATTGTATATTGGTTTTGCGATTGCGCCTGCATTGGGGTATTAAAAGACTGTGTATTACGCACTAGCAATGATCTCTCTTGTTGCACTGTTGAACGTTGTATAGTTCCAGTTTGTGCCACATTTGTAGTCATCATAGATGAGCGCTGGGACACATTGAATATTTCCACTAATTTTTCTCTTAATCTACAAACATCGTGGAGAAAGACAGCCGGAGCTCTTATTAATTCAGAGAAATCATTCAGTGCTAATAATTGCGACGAGTTCAACAAAGATATCGTATTCATGATGGGCAGCTCTTGCTCACTTTCTGTTTGAACCGCTTTGTACCCTCTCATAGGAACCGCCATGACTCCTCGCTCAGCGAACGTCTTCAATTTGCGTTTGATACAAGAAGTGCAGGACATCGCCTCGGTTTGCGTAGCTACGTCTGTGAAAAACGGGGTATGGAATTTTCCGTCCTTGGACAGAGTGCTACTGGTCTGTTCAGGCTTAAGTGCTTTAGGTAGTTCGTTGATACTTAATTTATCCATTAATTGAGGCACATCAAAGCCAATTTCTTTAGATACATTCGTAACAGGATCCGTGAAAGTTTTAAGACCAAACTGTTGTATATCTACGTAGGCAGATAGTGAGTTAAATTTGAATTGAACGTTGGTGATGTGGTTCAGTGGTGATCGATATTCTAGCAAATGATCGACTCCACTGATCGGTATCACAGAAGGCGTGTAGAAGAACCTCGTTTTTATAGGTCGTTCCCCGGGCTTCACGAATGTTTTAATAAAAGTCACACACATTTTTATAACTGAAAAGTAAAAAGATTATATTAATACATTATTTTATATACGAAATATTATTTACAGAATAGTTTTATACTAGAAAAATAAAATTCATTTTCATATGAAAATCAAATATAAATAGGTTGCCAGCAATTGAAAAAAATATTCAAATAAAAGGTATGTCTCAATTTTGGGTACAGTTTTCTTAAGTACAAATTTGATAAAAAACTTCAATGGTAATAGGGATGTTTATCAAAAGTTACCAGATGACTTCGTAAAACTTGGATAATCTATCAAGAAAACAGAGGAAAATAGTATAAATATATTTCATATACTGCAGGAATCTAGTTCTGCTCTGTATTTAATTTAAAGTGGTTTTCACTGCTATAATTATTCAGCTGAAACGTAATAAAGTAAATCACACATATGCCGACAAATGACAGATTACAGGTATCACGGTATTACTACTGGTCATGTATAACAAGTGTAAGTTAAAGTAATAGAATTCCATATTATTTCCTTGTTTCTTCACGAAACAGAAAAAAAACAACGCACCAAACCCCGCTTTGGGGAAGAGGGGGTGCGCCGATTGACTAAGGGGAACGCTCAAGCAAACGAAAGGAACGCATTATCGCCAGTGAAAAGAAAAATATTTCCATGCTAGAGCTTATAGACAATCGCTGAAAACTTATTTTCAATAAATGGTGTATAGGTTGACGAGGATTCATACTGGGGCTTGCAAAAGGTCTTGAGGTAATCTTGCCTATAAAGGAAAGTTGAAGAAATTTGAATGTCTGGAAAGGCGCGGAAAAAAATTAAGTGATTGAAAAAGTGGTGAAAATGTGGGTCACAGCACATGTAGCATTTGTAAAATGTTTTCGCTCATCCAATGTGGAAACTTCCTTCAGCTAAAATAGGCAGACAAGCTGTTCATTTTATATTATTAAATTTATTATTTGGCACGGAATTTGGGCCAATAAAAGGAAGTTTTTTTTCAAATTTTTCTAAAAGGAATTTGAATTTTCTTTAAAATTGTATAATATGTACAAAGCCTTCACGAAAAAATATTTCAAATGAATAATAAAGTTTAAAATTCAAATATGTATCCCCAAACTCACAGTCTACTATTAAATTCTAAACGATTTGATTTATATTTTATTTGCCGTTTAAACTCTAAATAACACAAATAAGTCACAGATACTATCGTCGCTTCAACCAAATCATAATTCGAAACTCGATGTTTTTAAAGCAACAAACCGACTTTTAATTATTAGGATTATTTAGAGTTTTAAATTCAGTTGTTCTAAGTGAAACATTTCCTTTCAATTCACCTGAATCTCGGAATAGAGCATTCATATGAAATGGAAGTGACGTGGGAGTATTTTTTAAAATTTTTATTTCAATTGTCTGTACTCTGTGACAACACACTGCAAAGCATTTTCTAGCAAATCACGTGGATCATGGATTACTTACTTCTTTCGCGACGGGTTTCTTGAGTTTCCTCAACCACTTTGTCTACATCATCACCTCCTACAACTTGCTCTTCTGCCTGTTCCTCTAAAATAAAACGAGCATTTTATGTTCAAATACAATTACCAAAAATTAACATAATTAACATACCTTTAATTTTCCGCACTTTCGGTGGTTGTATGACTCCCCTTTCGGCGCTGTCGTCTTTGCTGCGATGTCGGTGCCTATCATTACTTGATCTGGATCGTTTTCTAGAACGGCCCTTATTCCTCGAATGTCGTGAAGGGCTTTGCTTCCTTCTCCGGCTGGGTGATCTATCATGGGAATACGAGTGTCGTTTTCGTTTCTTTTGCTTCCCGTACTTCAATAGCTGCTTTAACTCCTTAATCCGTGCTCTGCAAAGCTGCATGTCGACAGCGTCATCCGAGTCGGAACTTGAATCAGATGCGGCTTCTGCTCTTGGCACTATCTCCGCGTCCGCGGGAGGAGGAATTATGAGCTTTCTGTCCTCCAGTTGCTCATTAACATTGTCAATAAAGCCGTCTAATTCGTTAACAATATCATCAAAATAGCCATCCGGAATCTCATCTGGATCGGGTTTCATTTCTGCGAGTATTCTATCGTACTCTGGATCCACTGGTTCGTCCTTAACTTTAATTTGTTCCGACATTTCTAAACTTAACCTTTCTACGTTCTACGAGTGAGGTTAAGAATGAAATCACTAACCATTCAGCGATTTGGAAGAAGTCTAGTTGAGGATCCTGCAATACGAAACCCGCGAGTCACTTATTTGGATCGCATTTCAAAGTGTGATTTAAGAGCACGACAGAATTTGTTTACTTACTAACTGTAATTTGTAAACAGTTTTGATCGAGCGTACACTAATACTTATTATTCTATTTTTATTTACTATCCGAAGAGCTCTCATCCGCGTACAACCGAGTGACGAAAAACGAGTCTGTCAAATACATATGACTTCGCCGCATGAAATGCAACCTCCTTCAGGTTGAAGACAGCGCAGGGCTGCATGAAGCGCATGCATCACCAACATGTGGTTTCAGATCGCAAAATATTTAAAACGATAACTTTATTTTTTTTATAGAATAGATTACATAAGAATCAGAACTTAAATCTAGGCTTAAAACTAGTAAGCAACAAATTTTAAATGAGTTTTTCGGTTGCCACAAATTGAAAATTGTAAGGATGTAAAAATAGAAACACTAATGGCCGGTATCACAGTGCGAGTAATTACCTTTTCTAGACGTTATCGCTGCAATGAATTAAAGTGTAATATATTTAACTTTATACCTTTTTTAAAAACCGACAAGAAATATTCTACAAAATAATTTGTTTAAATATTTAATAATTAACCTTGGAAAAATCCCACCGTTTGTTTGGCTGCTACAAATTAATTAATTTTTGGCAAAGTAATGGCGAATGAAGTAGAGCTCCTCAAAATAAAAATGTATAGCAATCATTTTTTACTCGTACGTAATCAATAAGGATCATCATATAAATTCTAATATTTAAAAATAATAATATTTAAAAACAGTGTACGGCTCACCGGTTTTGTCTGTTATTTCCTACCCTAGATGGCATAAGAACTAGATGACGCATGGCACAGATGGGTAGACCTAGAATAACGAGTAAATGGATTCCACCACAGCGGCCTCGGAAGTGGTGGGAAGGTAGGGCCAAATGCACCCCCCAAAACGAACGGGGGAGGGCTTAGCCCCCTCTCCCCTTTTTTTTGCCACATAGTAAACGGTCAACTTAAATTTAGATGAAATTCTGAATGAATTCGTTTTAAAAACGCCCGAGAGGAGCAATGTCTTTGGAATTGTCTCACATTAGGATAGGATTAAGTTTTTTTTTTCTTGCTATCTACAATTTGTAACGCTTTAATTAATGTCATATGTATTAACAACCAATGGACTTTTTAAAACATTAAGAATATGATGAATTCCTCTCGGGGTATCGGCCTTTCTATTCCATCACCTGGGGGTGGGATTTTGAATGTATAATGCGATCGTTCCCCCTACAACTGAACAGTCGTTTGACTTAATTTAGATATAGAAAAAATATTAAATTAAATAAAAACTAATAATTATCCGGTGCAAGGGAGGATGGTTACGTTTGTCGTAGAACGAGCCTTCCCCGTCAAGAAGTACTTCCGCGGTCCCTGCTCCTGCACAAATTTTGCTTCGTGAACGTAAGTGAATATTCACTGCACTGCAGTAATTACAAAGTAAATTTTTGAATTTTTAACGGTGCTAAATTTTTTTATAAGAAGTTCTAACCAACGTAGGGATGGTAACGATTTCCTAAGTTATTGTATCTTTTGCGTTTAAAATAGTTTCTAATAAAAATCCCGGGTGAAAAACAAGACCTGAAAATGAAATAATTTGTTAGTTGCTCTTTAGACTTACATATATGTATGTATGTATGTTAAATGGTAGAAAAACCCTAAAAGTTGTCTAAAACTAGCCTGGGTAGTGAACAAAAGGCCTCAGATATGCCTTTAATAAGCCTCAATAAGGCCGAAAAAAGTCCTCAAATATACCCCAAAAAGGCTGAACGTTATGGTTTTATTTTAAAAATAAACAATCATACATTTTACAAAAAATATTATTATTAAATATGTAAATAATTATTAATTATATATTAATTCGCTGGTGGTGGTAAATGATAGTTCTGATTTTCATGTGATTTTGAAGCAGGTGGAGCAAATGGAAGTTGATAATATTGCAGATGATGGTATTGTTGCTGGTGGCTGTTGTGTTGAAGCAGGTAGTGGTTGATAATATTCGAACTGATGATTTCCGTATATTGGTGGCAGTGACTCTTCTTATTCATTTATTTTCTTTAATTTCGTTACTACTTCACTTCACTTCACTTTGAAGTTCAACTTGAAACTGAGGTACCTTGTTGCTCAGCTCCTACTCTTATTGCGGTGCAATCCCTTTGCATCCCGAAGGAACCCAACGAGATAAGACATTGGCTAAACGACGTCCAAGCGTATGCGTTCTTTGTTAATGTATCTTGAATTCATCTTCTCGGCCTCTGCTAAATTTTTGGTGTTTAGTCGGCCTAAATTCTGTCTAACATGGACTTTGAGGCAATTTTTAGGCGTTTTTATGTGTATATTTTTCACGCGGCCGTCTTTGAGGCGTCTTTTAGGCCTAAAATAGGCCAAAAATGGAATTTAATGCTATTTTTAGGCCACTTTTAGGCATTTTTTTTTTCACCCGGGATAGCAAAACCTGATGTCCAGCTAGGTGTCGACATTTCTTGGTTTTTTAAAAGTTCTTCCGAACCAGAAAATCCCCTTCCAAAATTTCTCCTTTCTCCAGCATGTTTTAAATGAAGGAATCCTTCTGGTGGCGAGATATTTTATTCTAAGAATAATTATTTGTACATCATATTATGATTCATGCTTGCAATATTTAAATAATGCTTGCCATTTTTTTATAATTCTCCAAACAACTCCCGCCTTAAAAATACAGTAAATGAATTTTACAGTTTAAAGTGGGTTCTACTCACTACTCACCATTGGTCATCACCGGTTTTCTGGTGAGACAATTTTCCGAAGTGATTACTCGCTGCTCGCCATTTATCGTAATAGCTTTGGTAGTCTGAAAGGTGAGTATGACTCGCATCGTCACTCATAGTCATCACTCATCAAAATCTCGGCCAAGAGTGAAATCACTGATACCTTCCGGAAAGGTCCACATTAAATCACATCCTGAAATCTTCAAATCTAAATCCAGTCGGAAATGGAAGCCTTCTATAAGGCATGTTTCAGGCCTTCTTTGGAGTGCAAAAAGCCTTCCATTTCGTATCCCAATCCTTTTTATACATGCATGTCCGCAGAAGTAAGGCCTTCCTTAGAAGGAGCTGAGAAGCTGTTAGGAAGGGCTTTATTTTCTTCATATATTCCTGCTTTCAAAAGCTCTTTTGGTACGGTTCCCTCTCAGTAATTTACTCGACGTTAACCATAAGTCCTGTGTCAAGAGGCTTATAGTTAGATATGGGAAATACATAATTACTAAAACCAATCCAAGAAAACATAAATTATGCACTGGTGTAAGGTAGGGATTAGAACAAACTTATCGTCTGATATTGGTAAGCAAGCTAATTTGGAAAATAAATTTTTAATATACATAAAATGTTTCCTCAGATTCATTTAATTTGAATGCAGAAAAAAGGAGCTTCAGAAATATCTTCTAGTGCAAGAAATTGTTGGCCTATAAAGCACTGATCTTCAGTGGCAGTTCTTGAAAGATCCCAAGATTTTTACCATAGTCATGGATTTCAGGAAAGCATAACAATTTGGTGAAGTATTGCTAAAAAAAACAGATTCCTATGAAATATGGGAGAAGAAGTGATGCTAAACCTTTTGTTACATACATAATTTGTTTAAACTTGTTTTGGATCTTTATTTTAATTTAGCTTGCTCCTGAATGCTATTATTTAGTTGTTCTAAAATGTTATTAGGTTTTCTACATCTTTTTCAAGAAGCTGCATATAGTTTACGAATTTTTTTGGTAAAATGTAAAATATTATAAACGTTGTAGCCGACTCTATCGCTACTATATAAGGTAGGAAAGTTCTCAACGAATGCTTGTTTAACTTAATAACCTGTAGGCCGAATGTAACAATAATAATTAGTAATATAAATCATCATGTATAATGTTATTTAAATATATTACTATTGACGTATAAAAAATTAGCTGGCGAAACTCGGTTGCTTTGAATCGGTGGATTTCTTGAAAACTTCGAGGTTTTTAGCTAAATTCAACTGAAATAAATTTTCTGAGCGATATCATAGTTTCCAGTTTTTTTTCAGCCGATTTCCAGTTTTTTTTCAGCTGATAATTTATATTTTTAATTTTTTGTGTCCTAAATTATGGTAAACATTTTTTTCGCAATATAATACCTAAGACGATAAGATGCAAAACATCTAGCGGAAATTCGCTCATCATCTTTATATGATATTTAGTCTTCCAGTTCGTGTAGATTGCTTTGGAAGAAAATATTATGATACATATGTCTGTTTCTAAAATTTTCGTCGGTCCTAAGAGGGCTTATTGATGTGGAATATGTTTACCTTCTGTTAATCCGTTCAGCTTTTTGAATGCATTTGGAACATCCATTAGAAGATGTGTGACCTACTGCCTCTTTACAAAATGACATGGCTAGAGCATCACATGTAAATAGCCTAATTTCTATATTAACATTCTTTTCACCCAATAGAAAACCATTTTTGTTTAGGTCATTAAAATCTTTAACAAACGGAAATGTATTGACATTATAATGGCCTTTTTGAAATGCCAAATTGTTTCGACATATTTCTAATTTTTGTAGAATTCAGTAAGCCTTATTAAGTGGGAAACAAAATTGGCATGTAACAATAGAAAAATAAATACTGATAAAAATATTGCAGTCTTACCTCTATTACTTAAGTACTTCACTACGCACTACCGCACGATGCACCACTCATTGAAACACCAAAAATTGTCCTGCAACGCACGCGCATGGGGTAATATCTTTCATGGCAATCTATCTCTTCTCTTAAGTCTCTCCTTTTCGATTGCTTTGTGAATTTTCGAAACAATGCCCTTCCAAAGACCTTTTTTAATTTCCGACTGATAGTATTACCTACTCATACATAGTGTCTAAATATTGAAACCAATTTTTTTTACCAAAAGTTGACATATGTTTCTTTTTTAACATATTAAGCAATGGGCCCTAAAAATATATTCTTTGAGGAGACCCTATTCACCCCCATTAAGTATTAAAAAGGCATATTTCACAATTTTTCACTGTCGAAATATGTACATGTCACACAGACCTAGCACTCTGCCGCAGGCCCGGCGCAAAAGACAAGTACATATGTATCTCAAATTGTCGGTGTAATGAGTATTCAAATTCTAAACAATTTCTATATGTATGTGAAGAATGAATGATGCCAAAACTCGTTTTAGAGGTCGTAGCCTTCAAAAATAAAATTTATTTGTATATATCATACATACATAAATAACTTATAAAATGAAATATATATAACGAAATTTGTGGACACGATAGAGGCGGTATTATTTTTTATCGATTTTGACCAAACTTCGCCTATACGGTTATCCCGCCAATATTTCGGCTAAGTTCGTAAATGGGAGGAATCGGTCAAGGGGGAATATAGAGCCTACATAAGTTATACAAAAATGGTTTGGACCCCAAATCTTTTGTATTTCTTAACCGCTGTTGACCAAACTTAACATACTCATTGACAACTTGTAGTTCTAAATCGTGTTACAAAATGGTGGTGATCGGTGAAAGAATGAGGGGTTACGTCAGTTTCGAAAAGTGATTTTATTACCGCGATAGCTGCCGCATTTCTAAATGGATTTTGATCCAACTTTGCATATGCATTTATTGGCTCGATATCTAGATCATGTTAAAAAATTGCGGGGTTTGGGAAGGGGGAGGGGGAATTCCTCCTCGCTATATATTTCAATTTATTTCCATGTCGACCGTATTCTTAATCGATTTTGATTAAACTAACTAACATATTTTTTGTTGTAGTATCTCAGCAAATGGGGTGAATCGGTCAAAGCGGTGGGGTCAGCATTACATTGCCTTATGTAAAAATCAGTTTTACCACATTGAAATCTACCTCTTCCTTCTGGCTGTCGCCGAAAGATCTGTTCGTTTTATTCAAGCGAAATATTTTGTATTCATTGTTTTTCGCAAAAATATAAAAACCTACCTCAATTTTGTATGTTTTCCAGTTTAAAACCTATAGTTAAACTAATTATCAAAATTAACCAAGCAATATAAAAATAAAAATTGAAAAAATTGTAAAAGAGAAAAACTAACAAAATTTTGAATTTTTTTTTATTTGTAATTAATCCATTATTTATTTTCTGTATCAATTAAAACATCATGAAGCCCCTTTTGGGGTGGTCAGAGACATCTCAGTATTTAGCCCAACTGACAAACGTTTAAAATTAATCTTTGTCAGTATTCCATTAACACTAAACGTACTATAGCCGGTTAAATTGACCGGTGTGAGCATTTGCTAAGACTTTTTATATTCAATTTAATTACTATTTCGCACTTTACTCGAGGTTCATATGGTATAATCATTCTTCTTATTTTACCTTCGTTTATTTTACTATTCACTATTTCTCGATTTCAATGAGACAAAATATGTATGTATAACTTTCCTTCAAAAAGCTTACTTAGGTGTTGTCGGTAGGCTTAGAGTTAAAGTTACATATATTTTCTATTTAATGGAGAACTGGTGGTTTTTAAACAATGGAAAATATAAAACTGTAATAAGCGTTTTACTTTTGCCAAAAAAAAAGGAAGAAATATGTACACATAAAATACAATAAAGCACATAGCGATATTACAGAGCCCGAATAAAAACACATAGCAGAGCAAAGCATCACCGATAATCTGATATTACGCTTTTGTTGCGCCTGGCCACATTTGAAGCGTATTTTTTCAAATTTCATCGTTTTCGAGAAAAACGTCTGTGACAGATGGACGGCCGCAAGAGTGATCTTATAAGGGTTTCGTTTTTCCTTTTGAGGTACGGAATCCTAAAAACTATGCAGAATCATTCATGAACATGAATGTATGTATACTGTATATGTATAAATTTTTATCAAGCAGCAATGCTAATTTTACTATAAGCATTTGAGCTCAAACTCCAAGCCTCTAGCTGTAATAGAGGTCGAGATCACTACACAGGCTCTGATGAAACTTTAAGATCTTCGAAATGGCATATCTACCCTATTTTTACAAAACATGGCTAAGAACCATCTCGCAAACACCAGCTTTTGTATAGAAAAAACCGCTTTTAAATCGATTCATTCGCTTCTATAGTGGCTACGATGCCACAGAAAAACACACACACTCGCATGCAAAGGCTTCAAAAACCTCCTTATTTCCTAAATGGTTAAAGTTAATTTTAGTATAATTGCTGTTAATGCCATGCGATATTGATGTAAGATTTTCGGACTTGCCGTATTCATATAATGGCATAGTATTTATATAAAAGTATGACTAATACCTATCTATATTTTATTGAACTGTTTGTAAAATATGATTATCATCATGAATTTAAAATATCAATATGACTAAATACAAATAATGAAAAGAGGAGTGTAGAGCAAATAGTATTTAATACACATCCCTAATTTTAAACATTGGACAATTAGAAAATTCATTTTTTGTTTATAACTAATAAGTAAAATGAAAAATTGTCGGTTTTTAATAATGAAAATAACAGCCAAGAACAGTGCTAGGAACCTAGATCATTTTATCCCAAGAGTACTTTTCGCATCATATAACCGCTAGCACCCGGTTCGTTGCTCCCCTTTGTCCGATCAGGCTCGATGCATTTCGAAGAGCATAGGTATTGAAGCAGCGGTATGCGATATTTTCCGCAAAAGTCGACAAATTTTATATGCTCCACTCGGTTGTCGAAGAAGACACCTTTGCAGTTTGGATTCACGCAGCAATTAGCGCTCTGCAGGTAGTCTAGCACAGTCGTCGGGACGTCTCCTGGGCCGTACTGGACTGAGGAGGTCTTAACCACTCTGGCCGCCAACTCCATTAGACTCGCTGGATTTAAAGCCATATCTTGGACAAACCGAACCACCAAAGGATTATCTCGCAAACTCAGCTGGAGGGAAAAGTAGTTAATTTAGTAGGTATAAATTTAAAGTGCAAATATGGTACCTCTGTTAGATTTTTTAGTGTTATTATGTCCCTCGGAAGGTGACGCAATCGATTTTTGTGAAGAAGAAGGGATTTCAAATTCTTGAGCATCGCAATGCCAGAGGGCAAGTGCTCTATTAAATTATCACACAATACTAAAGCCTGAAGCTGATATAAGCTACCGACCGCTTCAGGAACCTCTGTTAAAATATTTCCTCCCATGGATAATATCTGCAATCTTAAAGAGAAAAAACATTAAGATAAAATTAAGTGTTTATAAATATTATCGTTTCAAGATGCTAAAATATTTTTGTCTGGAAATTAGACCATTGTTCCCTGAGTTCAAGACTGAACCCCCAGATGTGTCTAGCGGCGATAAGATAAAAATAATAAATACATGTACAATTCTTTGAGCAAAACAAAACTGTAGCTAAATTTTATAATATTTTTTATAATTCTACAATTCATCATTGAAAGAGAAATCGCATTGAATTATGGAACAGAGGTTACTGATATCTTCACAGAAAAGATAGAATGTATAATAAAAGATGAATTTTGAAAATTGATAAAGTGATAATGTTAATTTGTAATCAAAAATACGAAACTCACTTATCATCTTGTATAATTGTGCTCCAAAATACTGTTATTTCATGAATTTACAATTTTTAATACATAGTGTTATTTGTCGTATTAAATGGTTTAATTTTTTTATTAAATTACATATTAATTTTGGTACTTCCCAGTAGTAAGTTAGCGCTGTTAAACTCTTGACCTCACGCCTCACGTTATCTTGAGCGCTTATGTCGCGGCACTCAAAACATTTTAATTGAATTCAAATTTATTTCATTTCATCATTCGTTTAATTATTTGAGTATTGATTTGGTTGTATAATATAAATATGTAGTTTTGCAGAATTCATTGTTATTATTAGACATAACATGTTTAACTTTCATTCAAGAGTTATTTGTTAGAAATTTATTTATACCGCAAATTCTACTTTATATCCGTCTTGTGAACAAACACATTTTTCTTTATAGTAACATATCTCAAACTTATTTTCTTATTTTTATTGGACCAATTGTCGCTCCAAAATAATCACATAATGCAACGCCAACTGTGATTTTTTCTGGCCACTTCATCAATATAAACGAAAAACATAATATACAAAGTGTTCAAGCCACAAATCTTACAATAAGCCTAGAAAATTCCATTAAGCAATCAACTTTCTACCCTACCTTTTTTAAAAATAATATGACTTTTTTTTTTTTTGCTGTTTATTTAAGACTTTGGGTTCTTTTTCCCTCATCATTTTGATTATTGAAGAGTTAAGTCGAATACTTCACTCAAAGCTACTCGGTTTTTCAATTTTACCCTTCACATTTTTGTCAGAGATGAAAAAATCGTTACTTGTAGAAAAATCTTGCGAAAATTAAACTTTTCTAGGCTTATATTTTTTCAAGGAGGGTAGAGCGTCCTGGAAAAGTTTTCAGGAAAAAAAAAATTCGGGACAGAAAGGAAAGTCGGAAAATTTGGACAAACTGCAAAAATCATAATTTTTTATGCACTCTCGATCATAACTGACGATAGGAGCGACATTTTTTGTTTGATTCTTTTTTTGTTTTGTTAGTTATGCTCCAGGGATGGAAATAACTCAATTGAATGTTTTCAATTGAAAGAAGATCTGGAGAAAAATTTGGACAGGACAACGTCTGTCGGGTCAGCTACTTGATTAATAAAAATTTATCCACAAATCTTTAGTAAATCTATTCATTTCGTATAATGTAAATGCTGAACAGAGCTTGAAGCAAAGAATCTTGTGGCATACGTAAATTAAATCCTACCTAGGACATTCTTTTAAAGGAAACTTAGAATCATTTTTGATTCGGAGAACTATTATTGGTGATTAGTATTAGAAGTTATTAGTATCAACAACTTTTGAATTTGCGAATCTGAAGAAATTTTAAATGTTTCAGTTCGGATATTTATGCTTTCGTTTCTATTGATCGATCATAGATAACCAGCAAAGATAGTAAAAAGATAATACATACCATATAAAGTGATTAAAAATTACATAAGGTGTGTTTTTTTCACAATCGGATCCAGATAAGATTTATCATGAAATTTTGCATTGAATTGAAGTTTATGAACAGTTACCCATATAAAACAATTTTTATTTATCCTTCATTTAAATATTTTGGATAAATAAAAATTGTTGAATATGGGTAACTGTTCATAAATTTCAATTCAATACTATTCAATTTTGAAAAAGCCAAATTCCAAGTTTTTGAAGCACAAGTTTAAGATTAAGCGTGATATTTTGTTTATGTTACCGCAGTAGCAAATATAAATGTAATTATACTATTTAAACTTATGTGTACAAAAGGCGTTTATACATATTCAAAAAAAAAACCATCGTTTTTTCGTATAACAAAACTCATTGTCCAGCTTGTTGCGAAAAGCAAGCCATTTTTCTCTGAGAGAATAATAGACTATTTTATTTTTGTTGTTTTTAAATTATGTTCTACCTAAAACGCATACTTTACCGAGAACTTTGAGGTAATGAGGATAAGGTCATCGTTTCTTTCTAGCATGTGATTTTCATAAGAACAAATTTGAATATTATTGACGGAAAAAGTCCCTTATTTCAATGAAAATTTTTCGAGAAAATGACATACATATTTTCAATTTTTCAATTTCTAATGAGCCTTTTTACCGCAATCCGAGTCACCGCAAACTATAATACTGATACTACTGAATATTTTTCAACAACAAAAATTTAAGGCAATAACGTCTTCTAAAGAAGTAGTCTACAGTGAATGGATTTTTGCGAAACTCTTTTAATTGAGTTTCTAATAGTAAAAATTGTAATTTTAAAAGATTAAAAATAATTATTACATTATTGAACAGAACTATGTGTTTTACACAATAAATTTAATAATTTTTATTATAATTAATTACAGATACTCAGAAAAAAAGTATAAGTATAAAGTATGTACATACATATTTTAAAATAGATGCGCAGAGGCTGCAGACCTAAACTGAAGACATCATACATTGCATTTTCCAACGATTTTTGAGCATTTCAGATCAAAGTGTGAGACATTGTGTCGTAACAAATTGACTCAGCGAGTTCAATTTTATTTATTTATTTACGTATATTCCTAGTCTTGGACCATACTCGAAACAAAGTGCTAAATAAAAGATAACAATTAAAAGCAGTTGTTTTTTACTTGTAAGTGAATCTTTTAAAACATTAAATTCGCATATCTTGTGATTAAATTGTAAAATTAAAAACATTTAATTTGCTTGATGCGTACAGTCACTATCCTAGTTATATTATTATAGAATACAACGCGAAATGTAAAAAATTCCGATCTATTTATCGATTTGTCAATGTCTTTCATTTAAAATCCAAGGTCACTAAATGGAATTCTTTAATAGGAGGCCGTAATAAGTCTCTTTATTTTCAACTATGTTTTTCGCCGTGTTCTCATAAGAGTGCTTTATTGTTTTGCTCTGGATATCTGGACCCCACTAAACACTTAAGGTTTGAGACACAATACTTTATAAATATACTTTTTTGGCGTCGTTCATTATACGGTGATCATAAAAGTTCATTCACTTTCAAACTTTCTCAAAATCTTCCGCTTTGGAACTGATAAATTCAGAATGGGGTAAACCGGCTAAATCGTGTTTCAGCTAGATGGACTTGGCCAACTTAAAAGCATCCTGAAGGATTCTTTAAACACAGTTTATGTGTATATGCATGTATGTATTATAAATAGTGCATCAGGAGTCTCTAAAAAATGGAATGCTGGTGCACAAAACGTTTATACAGTTTTCATTGTAACAAAATTTGTTCAATTCCGGTACTCATCTTGTTTTCAATAAGAATGACACTCTGAAGCTCGTGATAGATAACATATCAGCCTTAGGCAGATCATAATTCAAAGCTTAAACAATTTGGGCAGCAACATAAAATACAGAGGAGTTTAATGCATTCAAGCAAAAATTATTGTCTCTTAAACTATGTTGATTGATCTATCTGAGAATTCCTGCATACATACATATGCAATAGAATAGACTTTTTACTATCTAGACTTAGCAAGTGGCCGCGTTATTCAATCTCTCCACTCGGCATGACAACGACGACGATTAAATGCTTTGCTAACGTCTGTGATCTCTTTACTCACCCGTTCATTTTCCAGATGTCCTTGGAGATATTTGAGATTTTATTGGCACCCAAATACAAGTATCTAAGACTTTTAAGCTCAATGACCTGTTCTGGAAAATGCGTAAGCATGTTGCCGCTCAGATTCAATTCCTTTAGAGAGCCATTCTTCGTCAGCAGGGTTTTTGGCAGTGATTTGTTCGTTAGCAAGTTGTTTTTTGCAACTAGAGTGACCAGTGGGAGAGTGCAGATGACTTCAGGCAGTGATGTTAAACAATTGGAGCTAAGATCTAATACTTTCAGGTTGATGAACTTCTTTATGGACAATGGAACCGATGCCAAACGGTTGTGGTGGAGCAGGATAGTTTCAATGTCGCTTGATTCCCTGTCCGTTTTGGACATAACCTGAAATCCATCATCCACTGAAGCCAGACTTAGATTCTGTCGGGCATAGTCTAAAGTCTTGTACTCCCTTGCATCTGTATCGCTGCTATCAGACGTGTACACTTCCATAATTAATTAAATGAATTTAGCGTTTATGTATATCCACGAACGTTATGTATTTATTAATCCACTTCATTCACTCAAAAGTCTTTTCGACGCAATTAATTGGGGTAAGGTCTTTCGAATAAATTTTACATCACACACAAGATCACCAACGTACACCGTCGTGTCGATAGTGAAAAAGCAGTCGCGCACTGGGAGCTCGTTTAGCAATTAGCCGCCGACATTTGCGCTTGCTCAGCACGCTCAAGTTGTCTGAACCAGAATGAAGTTCGGATCGATTTAGCGTGGTCTTAAAAGATCTCCATTCCGAGGATCGACTCAATCAAGTGATTTCATTTTTAATCCCCAGATAATGGAAATACAGAGAAATTCGCGGACTGAATTGAAGTTTTATCAGTCAGCTGCTCAGATAGTGGTCCGCCGTTATCAGCTTTATGAGTATGACCTTTTTTATTGCGATGTCTGCACCAATTCCATTTCAGCCCGTGTGGGCATTTTCGAAGCAACAACGACGCCTTTGTTTCTGATAACAACTCAGACTTAGACGCACTCTTCGTCGGCCACTTGACTGAACTGAAGAAAGTTAATTTATTGTCCAGTTCAGGTATACTCGACAACTGATGTTCATTTATCTATTTAATGTATTTAATGCGTGGGAAAATATGTAAGTTTGCCTCGCATTAACTGCTGAGATGGGATGGCTTGTGCTACGGTCTTATCAGCGAAGCTCACCGCGAGGTTAAGTGTAATTAAAGATTTCTAGTTAAGATACTAAACAATTTATAATGCTTACTCATAACTTTTTTTGGAGTAGCGTATTTTCGATAAACAAGTGAACTTGAACGAAACGTGCATAGCGGTTTGGGAAATGTTTTAATTTTCAAAAATTTTTGGTAATTTAAAATCGTTTTTATACATATGTAAATATATGATAGATTGCCTGGGCCGATATGTCAATTTTTTGAAAATAAAAGCCTCGTGTCGAAGCTTTATAAATACATAATTATCGTGCCGCTTTTGTAGTGTTTACTACGAATTTTTGAGTCAAAACAAAACTCAATAACGTTTTATGGGGCTAAATGGTCATTCGCTTTAATTACCAAATAATCTGTCAATGTTAAAGAGTACCAATTTTCGTAGCCTTAAGTTCAGCAAAACAAACTAGCTAAGGTTGTTTACTACACTGAAGTCGAATTTGATTAAAATTTTATTTTGTTTAGTCTCTTATTAGAAAAGTTTTGTTTTTCAAATTAATATGTACATATGTTATCCAAGTGTAAACAGCCGACACTAGCAATAATAAATCCAAATTCAAATTAATCTATCTAACGATCTCAAATTAATATATTAGGTCTATTCGTTGAGCCCTGATCTCAATCAGATCAGGTCCAAGTAGATCAACGGGGTGTTTCTTTATTCATTCCATGGAAGGAAGAGAACAAATGGAATTCTTCCGGAATATACGGTATGGGACGAATAAAGAAACAGACACGGAGTAATATTTTGTCATTTATTTAACAACAATTTATCTATATCGTTGGGAGTATCCCAATTTTTGCGAAAATTTTTATTTATTGTTGTCCTTAATTTTTTTGTATACGGATTTCAGGTTTTTGATAGCTGACACGAGAATATTCCTTTTATTCTACAATACCTCCGCAGTAATAAAGAAACGCGGAATGAAAGGTTCGGAATACTTGAGATGAATAAAGAAACGTTTATTGAGTGTTCCGAATATTCCGAATGAATAAAGAAAAACACTCCAACTTAGATCAGCTGTAAAATAATTGTCAGATCAAATTAGATCAAAAAATATCAGAAATCTCAACGGACGCAAATCGATCCGTTAAGATCATCAAGTGTCACTTGTCAAGTGTCGAGAAGGCGAAGAAAAGTAACAACTTTCTAAAACACTTTAAATCACTTTGTAACCCTCAACTGCCACAAACTGACAAATTGTCAAAAGACCTGATCTACAAAACTTTGCGGATCAGAAAAGATCGATAATTATCAATCTGGATCAAGCTGAACGAAGGCGAATCAGATCAGTTTGGATCAGAAAAGAGCAGTGACAGTTCTCATCAAGCGCGGATCTCTTGATCTTTTCTGATCTAGATCGATCTAGATCAGTCAACGAACAGACCTATTATGTACTTACGTTTGTATGCGATTGAATCTATGTATGTTGGACTTTTGAGTATATAGAAAACCCGGCGTGTCTATTATTGAATGTGAACACAAGTTTATACAATTAATAAAAATATACCTACCCAAAATTGTTCAATAATAGTTATTTCGAATAGGATGCGTCAAATCTAAAAATATGTTATTCAAAGAATATTACGAGAAGGTATAAAGAAAACTCGAGTTAGTATAAGTAGAGTAAATTCACATGAAAAACCTATTTAGTGGTCAAGGTAAAACAACGCATCTAGACTTCATTCAACAATTTTTTGTAATCATGATACGATTTCAACCAATGTACACACAGGTTATATGGATTACCTTCACAGGCTAAACGTTGAGAACACACTGATTGAATTATACACATTTGATTTAAAAGCTCGTTTTTAAATAAAAATTCAAATAAACTTCGTTAAAGTTATATTACTTTTACGAAATATTATTAGATAATTCGTTTCCAAAATTAAATGTTAAGCGTGTACAATGTATGTGCATATCAGGTGCTTTAATATTGAGTGAGATTCAGAAATTTTCAAAAGCGGGTTAATCGATTTGGCCTGCGAATGGTTCAAATACCAAACGACTGCTCATACCTTAAAATACAGTTACATGATGTCGGGATAGATTGCAATTTAGTGTAATTGTAGCCTGGGTAGTTGAACAGTCAACCTGTCTATTATTTTTAAAAACTACGATGTTGTCACTTTTGGCGCGTATCTCAGATCATGTCGCATGTTGACCCCTTTCACCTCAATTAGTGCGCCAAACGCTACCGCTTGTCTTACGGCAGACATGTGTGAGGTGGGTTTATTAATTTGGACAAACAAAAACCAAAACTTGTTGCGTAAATACTTAATTTTTATAATTATTAGCATACTATGTAGCAGATTGCAGTTCTTACAGACTATTGAATTGATCTAAACTGCCAAAATTATGTAAAATTGTACAAAATTACAAGATACTTAAATTGGTTACTATTCATTTATAAATCGACATTTAACTCATTAAAGCAATACGTAATAAGTTCATGTTGGCCATAAGAAGTTCTGTGATAAGGAACAGATAACAAACACCTCGATCTACGAGACAAATAAATAATAATAAATAAATGAATAACTTCCTTTCTTGCATACTTTGCCATTTTAATTCCGCACATAAATATACATACCTACCTTTTTAAAATAAATATCGTGCAGGAATGTTTCGAATAAGCATTAATTTTATCAGTGATCCAAAATAATAAGATACATAATGAACTATGACATGCTCATATTTTGGTTTAATTAAAAAGTTATTTTTTGTTTGGTCATGTTTATAATTAGTATGAATATTTAGGTTCTTTTATAATATACTAGCTGTACCCTGCGCGCGTTGCTACGCCACCAACTAAAATACATTAGATATATTGATAGTCCGCCGTCTTGAATTCGTAAATTCTGACTCTCGGGTTGAAATCAGCGACCCCGAAAACGCCCAAGTACCAATTTTGGTGGAAATCGCATAAACTTCAAAATTTGACAGTCCGCCATCTTGAATTCGTTCATTCTGACAGTCGGGTTGAAATCAGCGACCCCGAAAACGCAAAAGTACCAATTTTTGTGGAAATCGCATAAACTTCAAAATTTTACAGTCCGCCATCCTGAATTTGTAAATTCTGACAGTCGGGTTGAAGTCAGCGACCCCGAAAATCCCCAAGTACGAATTTTGGTGGAAATCGCATAAACTTCAAAATTTGACAGTCCGCCATCTTGAATTCGTAAATTCTGACAGTCGGGTTGAAATCAGCGACCCTGAAAACCCCCAAGTACCAATTTTGGTGGAAATCGTATAAACTTCAAAATTTGACAGTGGCGCGCCATCTGTCGAAAATTGGTCGTACCAACTCAGTAATCTTCTTTGGCTCATGCACAACAACTTTGCTAAAGATCATCACATGATCAAATGCATAGTTTACGATTCTATAAAAAACATACAAACATTCATTTTTATATATGAGGCTATCAGCGCAGAAGTGGTGTAACCCCAGACTACTTCTTAGGAGATAATGAGGAATTAAAATGTGGTTAAATTGTTTTTGAATTGCATTTATTTTGTGAACATTATTTCAATTGTTTTGCCATCTATTGATAATTCTAAAAGGTGGCTTACGCCACTATTGTATTGAAAGATCATAATTTAACGAATTTATTTTACACAAAAACCCTACCCAACAAAAAATTGTGGGTTACACCACTTCTGCGCTGATAGCCTCATATATAGATTACCGGATCGAACTTTTAAACCAGAAACTCGAATATACTTTCGGAAGGTTTTTGATACCCTGAATCTAAATCCGACCATAGAATTGCCCCATCATGTCAGTTGTTCGCGATATTCTAACCTAGATTTTTTAATACCTATGTATTTTCTTCACTGAGAAATAGCTAATTAAAATTTATGAATTTTCCTACGATTCTAAGTATATGTCAAACTTTTAAGTTTGAGTAATGATTTCTAACTACATATATGTATACTCTTTATTTTCTTTATTGTAGTTTCATATATGTATGAAACAACAAATTTTGCACCCTCAGAGTTCTACATCTCGTCTCAGATGCATATAAAATTGTTCCAAATGAACTTTTCATTCTCAAAATTAATTTTATGCTCGCACATGTTTTATGGATATAACAAGATAGGGGCCTTATTATGTAACTCTAAAATGAAACCTGTCTTAATTTTCATTTAAAGAATTGTCTCAGCACTAGAAAATAATTCTGCATTTGGGTCCAAGGTTTATGCATAAATAACTAGCATGTGAATACCCCATAACTTATGTATGTATTACAGTAATGTTTTACTGAGTAAACTTTTTCTATTTTTATAATTGTGTCTAAGACAACCGATGTTTTTAGTGTTTACACTTTTTATGGTGAAATAACAAATTGAACAAAACGCGACTACGCACCTAGTGTGAGTACTCATCCCAGGAAAGTGTGTGTAATAGTTAAATTTAATTTTAGCTGTAAAAGTGATATATTACAATTTAGTACCCTATTAAAACCCTTCGTAATTATTTATTATTCCTTTGATTTGCTTTACGCTATAAACGATTTCATGCTTTATAAAATGTTTCATTGAACATGAAAACTTGTAAATTGAATCAATTCATTCATTCATTTTATACAAATAAAAACCATTCTGTTTAAAATAAAAGATTTGAATGAAATTAAATTTCGCACTTTATTGGACTTTCATTTAAAATTATTCACAAAAACGATTAATCCTAATTAAAACAGGCACAGCTATGAACTAAAATTAAAGCGAAAAGCAAATAGAAAGTAGACAACTTATATACAAGTTAATGAAAAATAATTGAGCAAAAATCAAATATATTACAAAATCACGCTAATGAGGAATGTCTCAAGCTTATTAAGCGGCTACCATAGAGTTGGCTACAATGCGAACTTATTATTAACTAAATAAAAAGTAAGCTATGGTTCTCCACTCTCGCCGCACTTTGCCATGCTGAGCTATCGGCCAATCGGCCTCAGCCATTCAAGGATAGTTGTTAGTAATTCGTTTGCCACATTTTAGAGCCAAATCGTTTTATTTGCACATTATCTGTTAACATCCTTCGTATCTTAATTAATTTGAAGACTTATAATGCTTTTTTTAAGTAATATTTTCGCTAAAGTTAGACTAAGCGCAATAGCAACGTAAGAAGCAAGAGGTCCACAAAACAAACAATGATTTCATAAATAAATATGTATTTTAGCTTTCTTCCCAGGAGAAAAAATTTCTGAGGATTTTTTTTTGTAACTCTTATATAGTTTCTTTTAACCTGTTTAGTTTATTTTAGTTTCTTATTCAGTAAATTTTAATCAGTTGGTCGCTTTTCACTATTTTTCCTTGTAAAATCTTCCGCATTCTTCAGGAATTTCTTGCGATCCTTTAAGAATTCTTCAGCTAAATCCGCACGTAGTGGATGCTCCGGTTCGGGATCATTCACAAGCGCTATCAGTGCTTGAATTACTGTTGAAAACGTAAAAAAATATTTAGCATAATGTAAGAAATTAATATGTCGGGCCATATTCACCAAACCATTTTATAATATTGATAAAAAACACTGTTTTGTCATATATAAAAAGCTTTAACAAAAAGTATTTTAGCTGATACTAATCTTGCTAGGTTAATTTATGGGAATTTCTAGTGTCAAGCTTCAAAAAATCAATTTTTTTGCATTTTTTGATAGTCTGAAGTCTCTAAAATAGCCCTATGTAAACCTTTGCATCATATCTACACTAGAAAATGAGTTATACGCAATTTCATGACGGCCGGTCGGGTCAAAACTGTATGTTTTCGAAACTTTAAACGTGTTTTTCTTGATACCTTGTTTTTGGAGTTGGTATGAAGTACTTCGATATATAAAAATTGTTAGAATAGAAAAAATTCGGGCTTAAAATGTTCGGTAGACATGTGATTCTCGTTGTGACCTGATTCAGATTTTTTGCGATATTTAGGACAAATTACGGCTGCTCGAAGACGAAAAAGAGTGGAAAATCTAATACCGCTTTTTGATTTTCGCGCCATTTGTAGAGATTTTGGAATTTTGACTTGAATGAGGTCAGAACGATAGTCACAAGCCTCTGCTTGGATGGAATGATACACTGCATACCATGCAGTCGTGTTTTTTTGGTGGGGGCAAATTCAGCGTCCCGCAGCCGCCTTATCTTGGAGTTTTTTTTGGGAAAACAAAATTTTTATTTCTACTTTATTTCTTTAGTAAAAATACGCAAAAAGTCTCTTATTTGTATTTACCTTACTTTTCCCAGTTAGGTATCAAAAACCAGGCTTCACACTAGAAATCCCCCTTAATATAAGGAGAAAGAGTGAGGTTTGCAATTCTCTGGATTTTTATTTAGCCCTCTTTTTAAACTTTAAATAGTTTATTTACTGCAAATTTTTCAAATAACAATTTATGTGTTTTAATATTTAAAGAAAGCATTATGGGTGAAATAGTTTTTGAATTAGAGGACATCAATACAAACAAATAATGTTTCCACAAGTGCGGAGCCAAAATATACAACGCATTGTTGACCTCTTACAAGTTAGTTTGTTTTCGCATTTGTATTATTTTTGCAATTATTCAAACTCAATCCGGTTAAGGAATAATAAATATTAAAGCAAATATAATAAAAATTATTAAAGCAAATTTAATAATAAAAAATCATAGCCGAAGATTTAGAATACCTACGTAAAATTACCAGTAAAAAATAGGGTCTGTCTAATAACTTTTGGATCCAATTGTCTGGAGTAAAATTTTGGTAAGTTTCATATGGCAGTGGGGATTTTTATTAAATGTTACCAGACAATTTTAAGTAAAAATTGGGTAAACTATCGAACTCTTGCTTGTGAGTGTAAATTTTCAATATTTTAAAGAACAATGCTCACCAAATATGAAAAAAAAACCCAGAGCGAACAGATATTGAATGTAGCTCAGAACTTTAGTGATATTTAGTGATATAATTCTGTAAATATTTCACTATAAGATTCGATGGCTAAATATGAGATATTGCAATTTGTATTACATCAGATGTGATTTTTTTCATCTTTAAGATATCTTCGATTTGGGTATGCCCGACGATATAAATACATTACTCAATAGTATTATTACACTTTTATGACCATAATAAAAATAAAAATAAAAATAATGTAAAACAACCGACAGATCAATCACACAAACATTTGCAGTCGGCCCAACTGCTACGACCGTGCATTCTTCTTGCAGTTGGAATGCAGTCGGTCTGTTATGGTTTAATAATAAATATAAAATAAATGTAGTTAAGATAAAAAAAATCGCTTTGCTTTCCACCTCGATTCTGCCTGCGTTTGCGGATGTATTAGTATATAGCGCGATCGCGGATTTGGTATTTTTAATAAAAATTATTCACAACCAAATCGATTCTCCCACACTCGTAAGTAGGCTTTTATTCTCAGTGCCTTGTCGCAGTTATAGACACACTACTTGCAGAATATTTAGTTTGTTGTTTGTCTCATCCAACTATAAATGAAACTCCTATCTCTGGCGAGCTTGCAACCTTTTCAACACCAAGGTACATTAGTGCGAATACAGTAAAAATCTAGCATCTAACTTTAAGGGTGACAGCGAGTGATGTTACATAAAATCCGTAGTTCTTTCTATTTCTTTTCTTTATTTAAGGAAAATTGTGTGTACTTTTGTTAAATCTTATTTCTTTTAACTGTCTTCACCTTTTTATTATATAATGTTTCCTTCTGTAGAGACTTTCACAGACTCTTTTTTGTATCCCAATCCTTTTGTATCTACATATTATGTTTACAAGTCAATAGTCTTCACAAGAAATGAATAAATAAATAAATAAAGAATAAATAAATGTTGTAGTGTTTATTATGTTTATTCTTAAAATGCATAGTAGGTGTATTTAATAAGTATTTTAGTCTGTTTTTTACATGCAATGAGTAGGTTGTTGTTCAGTATTGTTATTTTAATCTTTACTAGCGGCCACGGAAGTGTAATAATATTATTGAATAATGTTTTTACATCATCTGGTAAACCCAAAACAAAGATATTTCATGAAAAAAATGCCCTCAATGAAAAACAAATAGCAATATCACAAATTTAACCTTCGAATCTCATAGTGAAATATTTATAGAACTACATATATCACTAAATATCATTAAAATTCTGAGCTACATTCTCTATCTGTTTGCTCTGGATTTTTTTGCACTGTCAAGTTAACAGACATTTTCAAGTAAAATATTGACTTCTCACTAAAAATTCTGCCTCTGCCGCCGCTGCAAAAACTGCTAGCAGCCGACGATACTTATTTCGGATCACATTTTTTCACAACAAATTTCCTCAGAAGTTGTGTTAAAACTTCTTGAAAAAAAAGTGCCACTTTGTTTGACGAAAAAAAAATAATACAATATTCGCATGTATGTAACTTTGATGCCCTTGGTCCGTTTGGACTCTGCCAGGCCTCATCTGAAATTTAAAGCGGTGAACTTGAAGATGCCGGTGGTCCAATATCATTTTACCCGTAAGTTCAAGGCCATTGGAAAAAAAATGCAATGTTTGAAATGATGTATGTTGAGCTTTCTAGGTGCGTCTCAATGATGGATTGGCAAAGTTCGAGTGTTTTATTTTTTCCAATGGCCTTGAACTTTCGGTTAGAAGGATATTGGACTAGCGGTATCTTCAAACTTACCCCTTTAACTTTGACATGAGCCCAGGAAGAGTTCAAAGGCACCAAGGGGTTCAAAGTTATATGCATGCGAATATTGTGTTTTCGCGTAAAGAAACTTATATGTATATGACTCCAGCCGTCAAAGTGTTAACAGACAGACCCAAGGGTGCGTATCCACCAAGGTCTCTGCACAGTGCGAGTAAACTTGAAAAGTTTCGAAATACGCGAATATGTTCGCAGATCCCGTATCTATCAGCATTTGTCTTTCTGAATGTGCCTTGGATAAATACGCGATTTCTAAAGATGTGAGTTTGTGCGCGCACTATGCGGAGACCTTGTGGAATACGCACCCTAATGTGTTATTAAGATTATTCATTCTCAATTAATGTAATATCCTACAATATTTGTGGATTGATGAATAATTTTATATATTATCATAAGGTACTTTTATTGTAGGATAACATAATATAAATACAAAGTTATAAAATCTAGGGTTGCAGAAGTAAAGACACATTATTTGTTTGTACATATTTAAATGTTCTATTCAAAAACTATTGTTCGATCGCCGTCATAAAAAACAAGGCATCAGTACTTTCACAGCACACTTCAATATTGGGCGGCGCCAAAAATTAAATCCACGTTACTTTTAATCATACATATTATAATCTTTGTCGCGTAAACGCCACAACTTTTGTTTTTTCTATTGTAAATCTTGAAAACAGTCAGCCAGAAAATCGTTTATATACAGTTGTGTGTAAAAATATAAGACCATCGTGAAATTTTTGGTATATCCAATTTTCCTCAATCTCTTAAAAAAGAAATTGGACTCGAATTCTTAAAATTTATTTTCAACAAAACAAGCAAACTTTTTTGTTTACAATATAAAATAATTTATTAAAAAAAAAGAAAAAAAAATCTAAAAACAAAATTCATCCATCAAGTGCTGTGTAAAATGATAATACCATCATACATTTTAAAATTCAACCTTTTGCTCGGATATAATCGGTAATTCTTCGACGCAGGGATTCAAACAAGTTCTTGAACATTTCCCTTGATAAATTTTGCCATTCTTCCGCCAAGACATTCTTCATTTCTTCCACTGTTATTGGCTTTCTTTTTGCAGTTCTTTCCGCTAAGACCTTCCAAACATTCTCAATAATATTAAGGTCCGCGTTACAGGCAGGCCACGGCAAAGCAGTAATATTATTGTTATTGAACCAATTCATTGTCCTCTGAGCTACGTGAGGACGAGCATTGTCCTGCTGGAAAATGGTTTCTCTCAGTGGCATATTCCATTCCACATATGGAAGTAGTTTTCGATTTAGAATATCAATATAAGAGTCATGATTTACGGACCCGGCGAACTTTTATTTGATGATTGGGCATTAGTCGAAAACTACTTTCATCCGAAAATAGAACTTTAATAAATTATTTTATATTGTAAACAGAAAAATTTGCTTGCTTTGTTCAAAATAAATTTTAAGTCCAATTTCTTTTTGCAAGATATTGAGGAAAACTGGATATACTAAGAATTTCATGATGGTCTTATATTTTTACACACAACTGTATATTATTATTATTAGTTTTTTACTGCGTGGTGTAATAACATTTATGAACATATTAAGAGTTTTTCTCCCGCAAAATATAAATAAAAATTGCCTTTAGAAATCCACTAAAATTCACTTTCTGTATCTTTGTAACTTTACATTTTCTAAAAATATGTTAATTGTGAGGTGACGAATACGGCCCCCAACGACTTACCTTGATCTGTTTTAGTTGCGGGCTTCCAGTTTTCTGTACTAATAATAGGTAGACATACCTGACCCTTCTCGTCAATGTTCGGATGGTAAATTTTTGTTTTGAAATTTATTTTCGGTGGTTTGAAGGGGTATTCAGCAGGAAAATTAATTTCGATACGAAAGGCACCTTTGTTATATGGAGGATTTTCCTGTAAATAAAAATAGAAATACAGATATAAATAAATTGTAATTGTAATTTCAAAAGCGTTAAAAGGTACAGAAAAGTTCACCAGCTGCTTACGAGACTAAGATAAAAATCGGTCATTTCTATTTACGTTTAAAATTAAATGTGAACCTTTTGCCGAGACATCCTTCATCAAAAATGTATAATTAAACAAAATGCGGCTTATTATAGTAGTTTTGAATATTCATATGGAAATTACAATACCAAATGACACATATAGCGATGACTTAATAATGTTTACTGTAATGCGAACTTTTGAAAAATTGTTGGAAGAAGTTTGTCTACAATCAGTTAGTAACAAAACACAATCCTTTAATTGAAAACCAATCCATCTACCCAAAAACGGTCACATTTTTGTAAAACACTTTAAATATAAAGTTACGAATTGAAGATAAAAGAATTGGCTGCAAAGACAGAAATAGTAAGCGCCGTGTTGGATTTTCGAGGAGTATGTTCAACAAGCACTGTCGTGCAAAAAAGTTAAGACCACTTACAAATCCCCAAGCATTCGTTCTTTGAGGTAATGTTGTTGATAAAGTATTTGTCATATTAACAAAATGTAGTACTTTATATGTATTACCTTTAAGGTAATCTTTATTGTTTCAACAGATTTAAAAAAACAAATAAGAAGTTTTTCGTCAAGAGAGCACTAATTCCTGTGTAAAGAATTAAGGCCACCTCATTACTTTAAGTAATTGCCTTAAAAGCAAGAATGCAGACTTCTTTATTTTGCAGAGTTCATTCCTAACACAACCCATGATGAATACTATTAAGCGCGTACCGTAGCCGTATTAGATTGTATAATTTTATCATTTGTTGGGTCCTATTCTTGAATCTCTTCGAAACAAATCGTTTCATCGGGAAGAAAATCTTTTAATGAAATAACTAAATTTTAAGGGTAATTGTCAGTGATTTTGACACATAACCACTGACTAAACTTTAATAAGTGAAAATCTAACAAGATATTTGTAATCAAAAAATGATTTTCTATGTCTTCTCTGAATTCCGAAATCGTAAATATAGTCACAGATATGCTTAATAAAAACAAATTTTGAGAATTTACTGGTATTTTTTCGAATTGAAACAAATGTAATTCCTTAATCACGCTCTTGAATAGTATGAATTTAAATAATGGTGTTATTTGAGAATTGACTGTGTATATCAATTCGTCCCACTAAACTCGCTTGTTTACATTGCTTTCATTTTTCATGGTAAAGAATTTCAAGAAAAGAGGTAAAAAAAAAACTTTTCAGTGGGTACTATGGGAAAGAAAATAATTGTATGTAGTAAGCAATAAATTGAAGGCTACGCCTGCAGAAGCGACACAATCGGGACTCAGTAACGTTATAACTTTACATGAATTGTGCTGAAATTGCTTTATTGCTGATAGCAAAATAATTTTGTTACAAATATAACAAAAACATTTCATATTTGCTTGATTGTTTATTTGAATAACGTTTCCGATCGTTTTAAGATGTTTTCGTTAAATTTTGTGTTATCCACAAAAGGAACATTTTTAAGTCTTTCCGTACTTGAGTCGCAAAAAATAAAAATTACTTGATAATCGGTTATCGGGAGATCGAAAAATAAAAATTAGCCGAACAAAATGAAACCTTTCATGCAAAGTATTATTGAATCTATGTAAGCAAGACTACAAATGAAATAATTGATTTTAGATTAATATATTATAAAGTGATGAATTTTTTTTTTAAATTGCAGAAATAATCCCTGGAGGTAATCTTTGTCATATTTGATTGAAATAGATAAACCAAATTAAATATTCTAGGAAGTGCCTGCCATTCCAATCTCCTTTCATACGCAAAATATGATTGAAATTGAATTAGAAATAAAACCCATGCGGGCAGGTTTGTTTATTTAATAATGTCTGTGAATTTTAGCAAAACTTTTTTCAAAATTACTTTCGTGATCAAAATTATCCAGACCCATAAATTTGCAACGCTGAATAATCTCATTCTTTGAATATCTATGCAGTTGATTTTGCAGAACTCTTTCGTGAATTTAGATTAGATTAATTTTAATCTATGCTAATCTAAGTTGAAATAGCCAGATAATTGCTATTAATCGTTTATTTTCAGTTTTAAGTTTTAATATTTTTTTCATTCTTTGCTTTTATTATTACATAGTTATATTTGACTGCTGATATCTGTAATAAAATGTCTAGAATCTCATTGGTGGTTCGATGCGCTATCCAATGACATTCAAATGTGAAAATCGCCAATTTCCGGCTTGCGCAGTATTATTAGTTAAGCGATGATATGAAAACCGAAGCCTTGAAATTAAACTTCTCCCCAAATAAGAAAAATTCAATGAAATATGAATTGCAGAAGCAAAAGAAGCAGATTTATAAATTTTGAAATATTCCAGTAAGTAAAACATTAAAAAATGTGACGTGTAAAACAGCTTTATAATAAATTGGTTGCATAACACCGGTAGATTAAAAAGGGTAAATATGTAAGTGCCTACATACAAAAATCGAAATTTATTTACACATGTGATTCGAGAAAACTGCATAGTTGCTAGTTTTTAAAGATTTAAATTCTGAAATTAAATATCTATCGCTGTTGGTGTATTTTATATTAAAAGATATTTTAAAATTGCTTTATTTAGGACTGAAATTAATACTTAGTTCATGCATATGTATTTAGGTTTTTTTATTGACAAAGATGCTTTTATCAATAAATTTAAAAATGAGTCACGGAGATTAACAAATTAAACTCGGCGAGTAAAAAAGCAATTATTTGAATGCATGATACTTAACATTCAGAATAGGCAGTTTGCTTAATTTTACGAAATAAGAAGTGCCTGGAGCCGAACACTTACCGGAACAATTAAGCCAGTCCAGAAAAGTAAATTCTGCTCATCAACAACAATATCTCTAAAGGATTTCAGACCCGATGACTTTAGATCAGCTAGCTCCTGCAAGAGAAAGTTCAGTCATTCTTTTCACAGAATTAGAAACAAATTTTAATGAGTATTGATACCAAGATTATAACCTCAAATGCAAACCAATTACTTCACCAAATAACAAACAAAATTTGAGAAAACTCTTGGCACTTGAACAGAGGAAGATGTTAGTGGTTAATTAATGCGAAATATTTGTAGTTTACCCAGAAAATGGGAGATTTTACCTTTTGCAACCTTCGTGTAGCTGCCATTTTGAGTTTTTCCTCTTCTACTCTAAACGTCAACTCTTGAGCAGTCGTCTTCTTGTCATGTTGGTGATTTTTTTGATTCATATTGGAGACTACAACCTTCTTAGTTGGCGCCACTGACATCTAGCTTCTCAAGGAACCACTAAAATTTCGAAGTTTTAAAATAAATTCATTCTTAATTTCCAAAAATAACAAAACTTGCGGGAATAAAATTAATAGGAATTGTCGATTAATAATTCGGGAGCTCAGAGGCTCCTATATTTTTCATTTATTGTTACTCAAAGTAGTGCTGAAGAACATTACCTAAATTTTATCCAAATGGATGGCTCTTAATCTATTTTATCCGATTTTGCTGTAATGGTATAACAAAATATATATTTATTAAACTAATAGCCCAATCAAAAAACAAAACATCACGAAATTGTCGCTTTTTTCCGTATAAGTCCAATAGCTGAGTCTCTGTTCACTGAGAGGAGCTGTGTAGCGTCCGCGTTCATGAGATGTTCAGTCTCACAATCAGTGTGAACCAGGGACCGAAAAGAATGATTATTTCTGAAATTTAAAACAAAAAATTCATCACTTTATATCAAGCTAAAAACAATTATTTCATTTGTAGCCATAGGGCCCTATTGCGAATATCGTCATTTCTGCGACTAGAGTCGATCGTTCGAATCGAAAAGAGTTTGCGAAAGCTATTTTTGGGTAATAATTCCTTAAAAAGGTTTCAAAATTCTTATAAAGTCATTTCAGTAACTTTTGACTTCAAGAAATTGGTACAAATAAGTCGATTGAACGTCATAATAATTCAATTGGATTCTTTAATCGGTGTATGAAGTATTTATTATTCTGTTTCAGAATTATGAAATACACGCACTTAATTTGTGAATAGACTCCTTTTTCTGAATAAACGTACAAATTGTTTAAGGGCATGTTCCCATTTTTTCAAAAAATTATTTGTAATTGAATATAAGTATTTGATGCAAAACACGTCGAGAATTTGCATTCAAAATTTTAAATAAGAATTCAAAGCCATTTTGGAGATATTTACATATAGATATGTATATAAATATACATATAAATACATACAATACTCGTATTATTATAATTTGTATGTAACGTAAAAGTGGCGTCTCCAAAACTCAAACACGTTTTGTTTAAAATGACTTCTTTTGAAGCAGTCACTGGGATACCTATCTTCAAAAATAACACAGATCTGAAAAATTAGATTGGTGAAACTCCTTTTTAGTTTTAACAATTGTTTTATGTAATATGTGAGGTGCAAAATACGAATTCAAAATCAAAAATTCTCTATTATATCGTTATTATTTTGTCAATTTTTGAAAAGCTTTTAACCCTATTGGTGCTATGGTCGTGTTAACACATCTTATAATTGTGCACCTACGCAGCACGCCAAGAAATAGCTTATACCGCGCATGCAGGTCGAAACATTTGGCACCGAAAGCATTAAAAAATATAAATAAACGTAATAGGATCCTTTTATTTTCCATTCCATTACATAAAAATGCGAAAAGCTTAAACATTTCTTCGACAATTCGTTTAAATTAACTTTTTTCATAAACGAATTTAGTTCATACAATAAACAGTGAATGAATATGAGAGTAGCAGTAGTCTTCTGAAACACGTGCTTCCCACAAAAGTAAAAGTAGATGTTGCACGTTAATCATATTTCATAACTATAAGTGAAGGTATAACCTATGATTTGAATTTCGTTTTGAGTTTTTTCGACGCTCCATGATTTTCGAATAATTTTCAAAATTGAATTCGCATATTTTCGCTTTTTAACTGTAATTTTCTCGAAAACATGATGTGATGAAATATTTTCAATTTCGGATTTTTAGTTTATGAAAAATTCGTCAACATTACACATATGTATGTACGTACATACAGTATCGTGCAAAACATTAGCAACACTCGGCGAATTTTCAATATAGCAACTTGTTAATTCATATACAGCGTGAGTCAAAAGTACCGGAACGGCTAAATATCTCGGCAAACTCATGTCGGAGGAAAAAACAAAAAGACACGTGTCAAATATTTTTTGAAAAGCTATCGATTGACCGGAAGTTTTTGCCCCCACCCCCCTCCCCGTGGGTGGGGCGGGGGGTAACTTCAAAAACTCAGATGGGAACCCCCATTTTTTATCCCGGAAATGGATTCCTTGGACAAAACTACGTTTAGAAACCATAAGATCGACCCCCCAACCCCAACCCCCGGGGGTGGGGCGGGGGCAAAATCAAATTCAATAGCAAAAAATCCATTTCAAGTATTTCTGTAAAATCTATCGAGTGACACGAAATTTGAATTGTTACCCTTACCTCCACCCCTATTGGCCACCCCTAGGGATGAAGGGGAGGGGGCAAAATTAAAACTTTAATAACCAAAAACACGTGTTAAATATTATTGAAGTGGTCAATTGTATTTACGGTAACAATTTCGTTTAATGATTTCTCATATTGAGAGAGAAACGCGTCGCTAAAGTCATAGTGGATCTTCCCGATCAGTCGTGCACCGACTTACTTTAAAGTGGGGAGATCTCCCCGATCGGTCGGCAAAGTGTTAACGCAAATTGATTATTTCAAGGATATTTTCGAGAATACTTTAATTTAAGCAACCGCAATGTCACTTTCGGAAAGAGAAAGAATCACCATACTAATGATGCGTGGATATGGAGATAGAGAAAGGTCCCATCAAGAAGTAGCGGATTTGTTCAATGATACAAATGTTGAACGCCTACCAATTTCGAAATCTACGGTATACCGTACTGTTAATCGATTCGCACAGACCGGCTCTGTTGCAGATCGACCGAAATCTGGCAGGCCTAAATCTGCTCGCAACTTTTAATTTTGCCCCCTCCCCTTCATCCCTAGGGGTGGCCAATAGGGGTGGAGGTAAGGGTAACAATTCAAATTTCGTGTCACTCGACAGATTTTACAGAAATACTTGAAATGGATTTTTTGCTATTGAATTTTGATTTTGCCCCCGCCCCACCCCCGGGGGTTGGGGTTGGGGGGTCGATCTTATGGTTTCTAAACGTAGTTTTGTCCAAGGAATCCATTTCCGGGATAAAAAATGGGGGTTCCCATCTGAGTTTTTGAAGTTACCCCCCGCCCCACCCACGGGGAGGGGGGGTGGGGGCAAAAACTTCCGGTCAATCGATAGCTTTTCAAAAAATATTTGACACGTGTCTTTTTGTTTTTTCCTCCGACATGAGTTTGCCGAGATATTTAGCCGTTCCCGTACTTTTGACTCACGCTGTATGTATGTGGTACAATGTCAAGCAATACGCAGTTTTATTCATCTATTCTTACTCTTTAAATGACAAAAAACCCAGAACATTTCATTCGTTTATTTACAAGTTGTAAACAAAATTCCTCCAATAGTACGAAAATTGTGCGAGTACTATGAAATAAGGTAGTGACCATGTAATGGTTTGGGGTTGTTTTTCAGCTAATAGGGTCCTCCTGATGAAGTGGAAGGTATTATGGATTATTTTCAATATAGGGATATATTAGAAACAATTATGTTGCCATATGCAAAGGAATTCATGCCACTGCTTTGGGTGTTTCAACAGGACAACGATCCGAAACACACTTCTACGTTGGTGAATGATTGGATTCAAGAAGAGGCTTCGTGTGATGGAGTGGCCACCACAATCGCCGGATTTGAAGCCAATCGAAAACTTGTGGAGCGTTATTAAGTAAAAATTATGTGGTCACCGGTTTCAGAACGAAAAGTTGAAGCCATCAAAATGGAGTGGGAAAGAATACCAACAGACATGGTCATTAAATTAGTGGATTCTATGCCACAGAGATATGTGGAAGAGATAAAAAATAAAGGAAACCACACTCTTTATGAAATAATTGCAATACGGTGCTATTGCTTTGCACGGTTGTTTTTCTGACTATTGGAGGAATCTTATAATACAACTTGTAAATAAACGAATGAAATGCTTTTTAGTGTTTTTGTTATTTAGAGAATAAGGATAGATGAATAAAACTGCGTATTGCTTGACTTTGTACAACATATAGTTTTGAATTAACAAGTTACTATATTAAAAATTCGCTGAGTGTTGCTAATTCCTTACACGATACTGTATGTATTGTATTTAACTCCAGGGCGAAACTATTGTTGGCCTGTAAATTAACCTATTGACCGAAATCTTGATTCATTTTATTCGTTATTACCCTAGTGGTTAAAGAAGAGTCTTGGCCTAATATAAGCTTGTTCAATTTTTATCTCTGTATTTTTACCATAAAGTGTTTTTGCTCACTAGAGTTGGGTTTCAGACGTACTCGACCGGAGTTATCATAGTAGGTAACAGTTTGCACATATTTTTTAAGCTCTTGCCTTCGACGTCCTCTATAATAATAATAATAACATGTGAAAAAGCAAAAAAGCAAAAAAGCAAAAAGGTTCGTCCAAAACAAACTTTTCGTTCCAAAAAAAAAAATTAAAATTTTTGCTTTAACGGACTTAACCTAAAAAATACTAACGATATTCTGACTATTGTTGTTCCTGCAAGTAGTTTAATATGTTGCTATAGTATACGCAAAATTTTATTTTGATCGGTTGAAAGCTCATAGACTAGGAACTTTAAGAAAGTTTTACTTTAACAGCTCATAATTCGATTAAAAAAATCGCACAAAAATGAAAAAAAGGCATTTTGAAGGGAAAAGAACAAGCTTTCAAATTTTTCCATTTACTTCTTGTAAAAAATTGTTTGCATCCCATAGACATTTTCAAAGTTCATGGAAAAATTAAGAAATAAATTTTCTAACTCTTCTAACGTTAAGCCCAAAGCAGCAGAGCATGAGAAAAGATTTTAAGCATCTGATTCATAAACTAGATTCTAGAAGGTACAAGCTTTCAACAAATGTTTTGATCATTAATATTGAATTATTTTTCGCGGAGTTATGTGTTCAAAAATTTTAAAAAAGTGTTCGATTTTTTGGATTATCCTTTAATACATACTTTTGATGTGTGTACACAAATTGCTGAAGATATATTACTTTTTTCTAACACGTCTCAATGGTCCTCACTGCAGAAGTTAATCAAACTGTTTTGGCTCTAACAACAAAGATATAGTAAATATACTTACATATCAATAATAAACATAACCTTTTGATGTCGATTATAAAAACAGGAAATAAATTAGTATATAAAAACTATACTTACCAAGGACAATAAGGTTTTAGTTGTTCCAGTGAACTGCATACTCAAAGCAAAAAGTAATCGAGTCGAGTTAATATTTTAAGATAATTAGTTTCTTAATACATGTATAGCATAGAAAAATAAACTAACAAGAAACGGCTGCAACGTGTAAAAACCCTGTACGTGAGGGATCACGTTAACGTAGCTTGACGTAGAGTCAGCAATAGTGTGCAAGAGGGACGCAGTATAAGAAAAATAGAGGAGGGTAGCTTATCGCATGAATGATGGCGAGCACAGCCAAGGAGCTTTAGAATTTATTTTTATAAGTACATATGTATATGCTTAAATTTTCTATGAGTTTGTATCATTTGCTGTCGTTATTTCAGAATTGACTTTCAAAAGTTATTATTATTATTAGTTTTTGAAATACTCCTCTTAAAATTTCCATATATTTACACTTGGACTGCGGGCCACTAACTAATACAGCGATTTCGAACACATCAGGAAATGTGATACGCTCAATCTAGCTTACAGCCATTCCGTGTTTAGTTTATATTTCTATGATGTATACTAACTTTTTAGAAAGCAAAACTAAAAAAAATTAGATATTTTGAGCCATCCCAATTGCATATATATACATGTATTTATTATATTATATTTAAAAAGTTGTTTAAGCAAAAATTATACAATTTCATCCTTTACGAAATCAATAATATAGAGTCATTTTTATTCTATACTAGCTGACCCGACAGACGTTGTCCTGTCTTAGCTATGAATATTCAATTCGAAATGGAATCTATATATATAAAAATGAATCCCTATTTCCCTTGGTCATGCCATAACTTGAGAACGACTTTACCGATTTCATCCATCTTTTTTTTTTAAGTTTTCTAATACTTTGTCCAAAATTCAACTGAAAATAAAAAATTGACTCCCTTAGTGTTTCTGTATAACCATGTATACCACGTGTTAGTCTATCAAAACTTACCAAAAATTGATATTAAATTAAACTTTTAATATAAGGCGTGATTGCGGTGAACTAACTGCATAAATTAATTTTTTGATCGATAGATGCCGACCGATGTCGCGAACTGTCAAACGCGCGAAGTTTAAGTAGTCGTTTCCAATTTTCTGCGCAATTTTCTTAATTTTTCTTTCCGTAAGAACCTTCTACAAAGTATTAGAAAACTTAGAAAAAAAAGATGAATAAAATCGGTAAAGTCGTTCTCAAGTTATGGCGTGACCAAGGGAAATAGGGATTCATTTTTATGTATATTCTATATTATACTAGCAAATGACGGCGACTTCGTTCGTGTGGTATTAATTTAATTAATTACTGCCAGTCTAAGTTGAACACTCAAAAGTTTAAGAAGCGCAATTCAAAATAACTTAAATTAAGCAAAAAAACGAACAAAACTAACTATGATCTAAGGCTGGGCGTAGCGGGCAAACGACAAATTTTTCCTTCTACATATTTGAGTGAATTACTGTGGTCGTATTGTCATGAAATATAGCTTAAAATGATCACTGAACTATTATAAAGAAATTAAAACAAAAACTCATCACGATATCTTCAGTAGTTTTTGCATGATGCGCGCACAGTCATGAAGCGAGTAACGATTTTATTTATGTGTATAGATTTTGTTGGTACGAAGATATTTTGGAAAATCAATGAAAATCAAGATTGCCCTACTTTTTCAAAACTTACTATAATATGGTTTAATTTTTCAATATTCATAGATTTGAATGGCATTGTCAGATAGCCACTTTTGGGTTTATTATCTTTTGGGTAGTTAAATAAAACCAAATTTTTTTCATTAAGTTAAAACAAATTTATTAACACACTCTTTTCTTATTTTCTTATAATATGTAGTAATAATTTTTTGTTTATAACTAGCTTAGTGCTCAAAAGTAATGGTGGAAGTGCATTCTTAATTTTCTAAGGGAAATTTTATAATAACTACAAAATTAATAAGACTAAATTTTTCGTTTTTTGTGCATGTAAACATGATAAATTCATTTTAATGACTAAATAAAACTAATATAACATCTAAAATCACTACAAAGCTAAGATAGATTACAATGATTTCCTCCTTATTCCTTATATGTATAATAAATAAATGTATTCACAATACAAAAAGGTTCTATTATAGCATTTTGCATCGTCAACAATACCTTGTGAAAAAAAATGTCAACGCTATTTGAATAGTTTAAAGAAGTGCTTCTATTAGTATGATTTTTATTTAAATTAATAATATTAAAATTAACGAAACCCTTTTCTTCTTGTCTTTGTTAGATACATATTCAAGATTCTTAATTTACGTATAAGATTCATTTGTATTTTTTTAATTTTGAGCTGTTATAATATCATGAAAGTACATATACCAAAGATTTAAACATATATATATGTATGTATAAAGATATCCCATTTAACATCCTTATTTCATGAAAAAAACCAGAATTTGCATTTTTCATTCTTTATTCCAGTTTAAGATCAATAATTGCACAAACGACTTAAGGGGTTAAATGAGTTTCACGGCTTTAAAAAATCGAATTTTTTTTCATTGTCTTATTAAATTCTACAACATCTCTAGAATATTGTCGTAAATTTTCAAGTTGATCCGAGTAATAGTTTCGAAGATACAGCCTTGAGAAGTTGCGCGCTCGAGGTCGGCTAGGCTTAGCGCGCCGCCACTCTCTAAGGGCAACTAGTTAGAAATATTATATTTCAGTTAGTGAGTCCTTGTTGAATCACGAGGTTTATTTTGAGGTTGTAAGTGTCCGTTGTAAATTTTATTTAATTAAAAATGCTGAAAGTTTCTAGAACTCAGATAGCGGACGGTACTCGCAGAAAAGATAGACGTAGGAAAAGGAAACAGTTATTTAATCCGAAAAATCCTGAGATGCATGACGATTCCTTCACGAGTACGTCAGCAAAAAAATTAAAAGGTGACGATAAAGAGCACGTGCCAGAGGAAGACACGCTCCAATATTCGATCATAGACTTTGCTCTGGTTTTTTTAACACTCTCGTGTTTTGTACGGTGATCTAACATTATTAAAAGTAAAGGTGAAAGGTAAAGTCAAGAAAACGGTTGAGGAAAAAATAATCAAAGGTAAAAAAACTCAAAAAAAAAAAATCTTTCTGGCAAAGGTAAATTGACTAGTAAATTAACGAACACTCTTTCATCGTTCAAACACGATTATACTCTAATACCAGATGATGTTTTCACAGCAATGAAACCTATTTATGAAGACCTGAGTAAGAATGAGCTTTTGGAGCGGTATGTTGGTGGTTTCACACAAAATAAAAACGAAAGTTTCAACCAGGTAATCTGGAAAATTACTCCCAAAATACTTTCTGCTGGTTCAAAGATCGTTGATATTGCCGCATTGGCCGCTGCTTGCACTTTTAATGAAGGAACATCAGCTTTATTATTAATTATGCACGGTATGGATTTAAAACTTGGCCGAAATTCTCATGAATATGCCCGAAAAGCTGATGAAAACCGTGTATACGCAGCCGAGAAAAAATCTGCAAGCGAGACTCGCGCAACAAGAGCAAAAGGATGCCCTGGACATTGCAGCTGCAGCAGGTTCTTTACTTTATGGCCCAGGAATCGACGATTCAATGTAAGTTGAAAAAAAAAAAAATTGTTCCCAGTTTTATTATCACTCAAAACTTTAAACACGTTTTTCTCGAAACTGTGTTTTCAAAGTCGGTTTTCAAGATTTCTCGAGAACTACTCAACCGATCTTTATGAAATTTTACACAGGTCTTCGAGATACAATTCACAAGGAGTTGGACGAAGGATTTTTATTTTTTTCGATTACAACTATTTGAAAAAAAAATTTAGAGAAATTTTTACCGAAATTTTCATTTTTTTGTAAAAAGGTCTGCCAAAAATCCAATTTTCACTTTTTTGTTTCCATCGTTCAATTTCTAGTTTATAATCTTAACTAAAACAAGATTTTTTTTTTTTCACTTCAGATGATCCTGTAAGGAGTTCTGCTGTCAACGCGAACGCACCTTTTTTCCGAAGGGTCGTCGGAAATGACGTCACAATGGCGGAGTTTTAAATATTTTTTTTAATTTCAGAAATTATTTGTCAAATGTGTATCTTTAAGACAATAAAAAGGTTGAATAAAATATTTTATTTTTTATATGAAAAAAAAAAATTGTTGAAAATAGGCCGTTTTTTCCTCGAGGAAACCCATGTAACCCCTTAAGCGGAGCATTTAGGTTTCCGAATCTGAATTCTTGATCAGGAAACGTAATTAGGAAACCGTACGTTTACGGCCAGCCTTAAACTCAATTTCGGTTCTAAAGGAATCGTTTATCCCTTCCATGTCGTATCAGACGATTCCCCTATTCCTAGCGACGGAATAATTGGTAGTGATTTTTTAGAAACTTTAATAATACCCTCGACTACGGTTCAAAACAATTTTATTCTACTTATTGGTTGGAGATAAAACTTATACATATGATCTAGAACCGTTCATTTCTAAATTACTAATTCCAGCACGATCAGAGCTGATTACTACTGTAAGAACTGATAGCCAAAGAGACTTAAAGAGACCGATAATGGCCTATTCGTCTCAAATAGTATTTCTACCCCAGAAGATAACAGCTGCGTTATTTCTGTAATTAATCCTCACAAATACGATGCAGAGTTGTTAATAAACGATATTCAATTCGTTGAGCTCTCTGAATTCCACATTTGTACTATTTCTTCCGAAAATATTGACTATGTTTCAGATTACGATCGCATCAAAAAGGTGCTAGAGGAGTTAAGAACCTCCCATATGGATTACTGAGCAGTGAGAATCTATACTTAATCTCTGCACCAATTACAACGATTTATTTTATCTTAAAGAGGATACATTTTTCTGTACAAAATCGATACAACATTCTATTCCAAGCCCCGGTGCTCAACCTATTTATATTAAATCCTACCGGCTACCTGAGTCCCAAAAGGCCGAAGTAAACAAACAGGTAGAGAAAATGACAACAGATCAAAAATCCACCATGGCGCAATGTTTACTAACTCACTTAGACTCTCCATTATCATATTCCTTTCTCACAGAATGCATCCTCAATATAAACAATCCAAGAAAGAAAATTAGGAATCATAAAGTTAGAATAATGAAACAATCATTAGAGGAGATAGTAACATAAGGTAGAGTTAATCCAAACTTGTGTAAAAAGGATCCTCAAGTGATCTTGAAAGAACTTATGTCAACTATAAAAGATCATCCACTCTCATCATATTCATTATACAATTTGACCTCCACCTTTGACTCAGTCAAAAGGATGACACCATATATTTTGACTCAACTAGCAGGAAAATTCAATTCATCCAGTTCAACCCCCAATATACTGGACTGGACACCATCCCTAAACACCTATACTAGAATTTACTTCAGGAGATTTATGATTTAAGAGATTTCATGGAACCAGGAGTGTGTCTCACTGTAAAACCAAAAAGATTTTGTCAGGATACCGAACTTCAAGACTGGAGGAGATGGACAATGTTGGATGAAGAGACTCGTACATATCAAGGACAGTTAACACAAATACAAAAGTTCATCATAAACAAAAACTGGATGCTGTATTTTTCATCTGAAAGCCAGGTTTATATAATAGCATCACGAGAACATTATCTGATGTTGACCGATGTCATTTCCCAGAGGTACACATGTTTAATATCTTCAATTATTGGACATGAACGATCTGTTATAATTGCCTCATGAAGAAAGACAGTATCGTGCGAAACTACAGGAACTGGAGGTATTATTGGAGCAAATAGCGGCGCAAAATCTTGAACTGCCCAACCATCTTCATCGAAGCAATGTCCAGCATACCACCGTTGGCTCTCTCGGATTAGCACTCATCATTGCCCTCATCGTGCTGGTACTCATCTGGAAATTCTGCACCAACAAATTTAGGGAGGATTCAGTCAAACCTATACCAAAGCCCAGGACATCAAGGCCGCTTCAAGATGAAGATTTTAGAGTTAATATTTGAAGTTTCAGTAGAGTAGATTTTAATGCATTAAGGTTTATTTGTAATTTGTATAACTTAGTAAGAAATAGATAGGGAGTTGAACTCAGTTCAACGGAGGGGAGGATGTTCACATTCGTGAAAGCTATTTGCGGGTGTAGCACATTTGATGTGAATTCTCACGGAAGCTTTCACACGATAAGCAAATTCTAAAGTTAACTCAGACGCAATTTGAGTACTTTGCGTCGGCACACTCAACGTGCCCAGACGCAACTTGAGTACTTTGCAACTGCATACTCAACGTGATGTCGTCTGCCGCTGCAAGCGGAGCATCGCAAAAAGAAGAAAGCTTTCGTGGGAACTAACCCAAAAACAGTTTGTATAATACCTTTATATAGAAGTGACAAAAATAAACAGAAGTCAGTCAGCAATTAATCACCGGCGTTTTAACACTTTTCCCTTTCAGGTTGAAATAAGTTGTTCCTCAACTCTGCTCCGCGAAGGCATAGGTTTTGCACCTAGGCCTTATAATAACTCTGTCAAGGTATTGAACCTTGGCAACATCAATTTTGCTTAACTTTGGGAGTCAAGGTATTGGACCTTGATTGTGATCCATCGCGGGCGGCAAAAGAGTCGCTCGTATTTTAAACAGTTGTCGTCTAACTTTAATAATCCTGAAGAATTCCTAAGAGTCATTGACATTAATAGATTCCATCCTGATGAGGTTGTAATGGGAGTTCACTCTAAGGAACGAGAAATGAAATTATTTGAAAGACTATTCGGAATGTTACCCCTTCAAAAATGACTGTATGTTGTTATAACAGAGGCACTTATTGGAGAGTTCAAACTGCCGTTGTTTCCTGAGATTACTATGACATTTGATTCCAGCACAATACAAACAAGGATACATTCTAATACGAAAACTTTGGGAAGAGATCATCCACTGGATCAACCAATCAGAGAGTTCACAACTGTAAATAACTCTGATTTCTAAAAATGGAACAGCTATATGCGAAGGGGTGAAACTTTGTCAATATTTCAAGATTTTGATCATTTATTTGGACTGAATAAACGTTTTGTAAGATCTCATGATGTTTTCACTGAATGTCAACTGTGCCTGGCAGACGGAACCTATACACTACAGGTCAACCCGCTTTCCCCGAAGTGTGGGAACCTAAAGTACGCATCAAGTGTAATTAGGAAGCGCGCGTTTTGCGCCGGGCGTGCATTAAGTGCATGCTTGCGCAAAATGAAATTGGACTAAGAGAGGAATTTAGGAATTTGCACATTCGAATCTAGATTAGGTAGGCAAAAATTATAACAAGATATGCGGGAAATATGATAAGGGTAAGTGTTAGGAATAGCGGAGAAGGCAAGGTAATGGCTTCACAACACGCGCCACCATGAAGTAGACCAAGTCACTAACGCATGTGTAGGCATAAATCGAGCGACTTCTGATTACGCTGTCAAAATGCGAATTACAAAAAAAAAATTTGGGATTCGTGCTAGAACAAAAATTTCGTGTAAAAAAAGAGTTGGGTGTATACCAAATAGAAGAGTGTTTTTATGTAGTGAATGACGGAAAAGTATAAACGAGAATAACTGCGCTTAAGGTAAGATATTTTACTAAGTTAAATTATGCATATTCCAATTAAAATTATTATTACTTTTAATTAACTGTAGCATTCAAAAGGAAACAAAATTTGAGCTCCTGAGAATTCTTGTTAGAAAAAGGAAAAATTGAATCAAATTAAGTTTTTTAAAAGAATTTTAACTGGACATATCGGAATATAGAAGACAGAAGAGATCCTTAAAAAAATTCAAATAAGTCACAATTCCAGTGGCTAGACATCACACGGAAGAAGCCGCCCAACATTTTTTATTGCTTTTTGGAGAAGAATCAGGGGCATCGGAAGGTGCCCCAAGAATTCTTCGGCCCTTAGGGGCTGCCTCCTCCCCTGCTGAGGGGAGCAGGATCCATGAAGTTTTCAGCTTGAGATTTGTATAGGTTTCAAGAAAATCCCGGATTCCTTTTGCGATACAGTCCATCCAATTTTTGCTGCATTAGTTGGAGCATCCCACATACCCATCTATCCCTCCAGCGTCGTGAGGGAAGTACTAGCGCCCCACGAGTGGGTGGCGTTTTTGTTTTGAGACGGCCTTAAGAAAAAAGAAGACTACTACAGGATTGACAGCGACAGGTCACAATAGACTTACGGAAACTACACAATTTCAGAGAATTATTTTTATTATTTTTATTTTAGCCATTTTTAACACAACATCTATATAAAACTATAAAATAAAATGGAATAATTTCCCACACACCATGGTAGCTGGCATGACCAGCGCTAATTCTTTCTCCATATTGGGGTCTTCCCCAAGTAAAAGACCTAAAATTCAATCTTCAAGGGCCACTTCCTTGACGGATGAAATTTCTCCCAAACTGCCGATTAGACTTCATAAGACAAATGATGGCAATCAGCCTAAGTATATTATTCTCCAAACGCAAGACCCACAAACCAAACCACTAGTAAAGGTCGACTAGGACGTTCATGTCCGCTCAAAATTATCTTCCAACGTATCCCATTTTTTACCTTCCCATTTTAACACAACCCCTAAATTTTTTTGAATTTGATTTGGAGCTCCTGTATTCCAACTATCCCTACCATCGTAAAGACTGCACTTCAAGGAATCTGACAGGAGATGTCCTTCCAGTAGGATAAGTTTCTCGAACAGAATTTCACAACAACCCCCACCTCCAGATTCCCGTGAACAGCAGCGCCATATAAGTGGCGTCTGGAGAGAAGCGGATCTGCGAAGCGGGTGGTTCACAGCCAGTAAATGTAAATTTTTTTTTTTTTTTTATTTGTATAACATCTTTCGGGCACATTTCCTCAGGAGAAGGGTTAGCAGCTCCCTCTCACCATCAGGAAAGCCTGCCTCTCATTAGGGTTGGTCTTCCCTGCCGGTGGGAGAGAGTGGATAAGTCAGCCCTCGATTAACGGACCTCTCATTAGGGTCCGGGAGGTTCCAGGGCAGATTTTGGCCGGCTAGCTCAATCTCGGGCTTGACTCGGGTCGTGGGTCGAACCACATGTTGGGCACCCCTAGAAAACACCTGACCATTCTTCAGCTCCTTTGGCCTCGGGAGCGAGTCCAACGGACCTGTGCTGTTGAGGTCAGGGAAAATCTTCCCTATTAATTTTCGTTGCATTTTTTTTATTTTTCTCCGCGCCTATGGGCGTATGAGCCGGGCGAGCGTCAGATTTTGGACGAAAATTCACGGAGCGGTATAAAAACCAAAAAAAATTTCCGGCGCGGTGGATCCGACCGAGGGAAGGACAACTCAAAAAGTCACAAGTCCCTCGGTCGCATGTAAACATTTTCGGACCGAGCGGCGTTCACTTTTCGAAAAATTCTCATGTCCCTCGGTCCCATACAATTTTGCTTCGGACCGAGCTGCACGCGCTGTTAACCGAACCGCTGGCTCGAGCTTCTGCCACTGCTGCGGACGTGAGCGCGGAACGGGGCTGCCGGCTTACAGCTCGTGGCGCGAGGCGACAACCAACGAGGCGACAGCCAGCGAGGCGAGGTGGTGGGCAGGTTGACTAACGGTCCCGAAATAAGGAACGCAGCCGGCGGCATGAACTTGAGCTGGGATAAGCTCGAGGAGTTGAATGGGAAGTCTTGAGCCAGCCGGACATGCTTGGAACGATGTACGAATCGCAAGTGAGGAAGTTGAATTTTGGACGGGCAAACAAAATCGGACGAATTAATTAAAACGCGCTGTAAATTGTGCTTTTCTCGGGAGTGAAAGAAAAAAAGGACAAAGAGAAAGTAAAATTAGGACGGTGAAGTTCCTGGATGTGGCCTAAGTTTCTGATCAGTTTAAAGTGTATCAGCCAATATAAGATTTAACTTGTGCGGAAAGTCCGAAATGAGAGATATCAGTGCCTAGAATTTGATACCATTAATCAGGTGAACCAGTGGTTAAGGCTAAAGCGTGTGCACTAGAAATTAAACTGAAACGATAATAAGAATAAATAATGTGAAATGTCATCGTAAGTTATTAATGGTGCCGAAAAAAATTATAAAATACAAGATTAAAGTTAAAGTGGAAACAAATGAGGGTGTCAAAATGGATGATAATAGAACAAAGAAAATAGAAAGTGACGCAATCAAACTAAAAAAATTAATAATAAAGTAAAACTCAGTTTAAGTGAGAACAAAAAAAAAAATTGAAAGTGACGCAATCAACCTAAAAAAATTAATAATAAAATAAAACTCAGTTTAAGTGACAACAAAAGACTAGCTATATACGACCAGTGTGAAAGGTGAACTTAACCCAATCTAGTTTAATTTGTCCATAACATTAAATAAACTAAAAGATTACAACCAAGTTAAAATTAAGAGATTTAAATAAGTTAACTTAAATTTTAAAGTCAGAAAAAAAAAAAATATGTCGGCCTTCGTTAAGGCCACCATTTCAAGGGTAGCCACAGCATCAACCGCAGCAGCAGCGCCCAGAAGAACTTATTTGTCTAAATCTGAGAGATCAGCCGGAGGATTTAAAGCAGCTAAGGATAGGGTGACTTTACTTCTTTGCAGTAACGCATCAGGTGATCGTTTTTTGAAACCTTTACTGATTAATAGATCTCAAAGGCCGCGTGCGATGAAAGGAAAGGATTTGGAAAAACTGCCTGTACATTGGCGTTTCACAATTGTTTCGTACTTGAAGTGAAAAGTTATTTACAAGAAAAAAAACTTGAGTTTAAAGTTCTATTGCTCCTAGACAATTCACCAAGTCATCCAATAGACTTGCAACATCCAAATGTGCAAATTGAGTTCCAGTTGAAGTTGTATTGGGAGCAATCAGTAACGATACTCCAAATTTTTCAGACGCACTCAAAAGACGACTGACAATACTAAACGCAACAGAAAACAACTATGTATCACCGCAGACGCTATAACTACTTCAAAAAACGTTACCCACTAAAATACATACCACGGTTAGTTTCAAGTCATACAAAACATTCCCCAATCCATTACTACACAATAAAAAAAGCACACAACGTAACAGGATACCACTTATGGGGATTTGGAAAACAACAACATACCCCAATAATACTAAGTCCACTAATAGAAAACTTCTACGTAGACGGAAAAGGTGAACTAACAATATTAGGTAAACAATACAGTCACTACAAACTAAAATCAGCAAAATGCTACGCCAAAAACTTCAAAGCAACCTACTACGAATTCATGTGTACAGACGAAGAACTGAAAAACTTAATAATTGCTTGGATACAAGACACCGACGGAGACAATAAAATACAACCAGATTTACGAAAACTAATCTCATTACACACCGAACATGACTACAGAGACTTCAAAATACTCAGATACGTAGACAAAACCGACAACAGAAATACAGTAACAACACCATTAGAAAATTCCGGTCACATAGGTGAAATGGAAAATGCACAAACCATTAATATAACACTTAAAAAAATTTTTCAATTCAAAAATAACTTCAACGGAATAAGCGTAGCAACAACAGACTTAAATCCAAAACAAGCCGGATACATAAGTGTACAAAACTTACTAGCATTACAAAACAATATTACCAGAACTGGACAATTAGTATTACAACCTCTATTCAATGTAAATACACACAAAGTGCAAACAACCCCTCCTCTCCATTACCTAAAATACATGAAATTGTTATGCGAAATATATACATATGTACTTCAAATTCCAATTCAGTGGACAATATGTAGAATTACACGATACTTAATTTCAGATACCGCTATGGATATAGGAAATATAGATATTAGAACGATGAGACAACAATGTAAACAACTTATACTTAATGGATCAATAAACTACCCATTGGAAAAATTCAACCGATGGCCCATGTACATTTTTCTTTACTTATCAAAACCAGACATCCTTTCCTTCAGATGCATAATAGCAATGAACATATTAGAAAATTTCATGCTCTGCAACCAAATAAACCCAATTATACTTACAACAATGCACCAAAGAGCACAAGAAGACCACAACCAATTAACCCATTTTTACATGAAAATCCTCAGAACAAAAACAACATACGAAAGACTAATCTATGCATCGATTACCTCTGACTACGATCAATGGCATCCAGAAATATGGGGCCAAGCATACAATATCAACAAAAAAAAAATCGTCCACCTTGATCCAGCCCAAACACCAGCAGGCTACGGCAGAAGAATCAGACATACCATCGACTTCTGCGGATACAACTTCATCTAAAAGGTAAAATTTCTTATTTCGTACGCGAATATAGGTCTTACTTAATATTCGCGTACGCGTACGATTTAAATTGAATTAGAAGAATTATATTTGAAACAGTTGAATAATGACAATACCATTAAGGAAAACATAATTAAAACAGGAAATAGTAACATAATTAGTTTTGGTACAGACACATTAATCATAATTCTAATATCTTTAATAATTATATTCTTTTACTTTAAAAGAAAAGGTAGCCTTTACCCGAAAATCTCTTTTCCAATAATTTCTTCGGAGCCTCATTCTAACGGTGGGGGTGTTACAACGGTCTCCTCAATCTCTTCGCCCCAACACAGAATAGTAATTTAGATACTCCTTTTTTAACCCTTCAACCTTATTAGCTAAATTATTGCTTGAGTATCACAATTCATTTCTTTATTTCCCAACATTATTGCTTAAAATATCTCAGACGCTGAAACAGTTCTTTTCTTTATTCCCAGACGATGAGACAATTTCTTTTCAATGTAGTTCCCAATCAAACAAAGAATAAATTCCCAATTCCACTTTAACTTATTACAACACCCTCAAGAAGCAATAAACCCAGGGGCGTAGCTACCGCCGTATCTGCCGTATCAATTATACGGGGCCCCAGGGCCACGGGGGCCCCCAACGTGCGTATTGTCCATAGAGGCAGAAACTTTAGAAAAACTAAAGTCATCATCAGCTATAAATGATTTAATAAATCAGTTTGCCGAAAAAAAGGCAAGGAGAGTGTATATTTAATTTGAATTGTTTGTAAAAATTTTGGAAAAAGTGACTGATAGATAATTATGATGAATAAATATTTCTTTTAATTTTATGCCCCCTTCACCAATTCGGATTTAGGGGCCAGCACAGCACTATTGAGCAATACCACAAGATTCACAACAAGATAAAAGATGCTATGGAAAACAGACAATATTGCGTCGGCATATTCCTGGACATTGCTCAAGCATTTGATAAGGTAAATCACAACGGCCTATTAACCAAAATCAAGAGTCTTCTCCCAGGAAAATTTCATAACATATTACATAGCTATCTAACAAATAGGAAATTTCAAGTATCCTACAACAACTACAGCAGTAAGACACGTCAAATAGAAGCAGGAGTCCCACAAGGAAGTGTTTTGGGCCCGGTCCTATACCTAATATACACAGCAGATCTCCCAGTGGACAGAGAAGTTATGACCACGACGTTTGCAGATGACACAGCGCTAATATTTGCGCACAAAAACCCAACAACAGCAACCAGGGTCATACAAGAGCACACGAACAAAATTATAGACTGGACCAACAAGTGGGGCATCACCCTCAACGAAAATAAAACAGAGCAAATAACCTTTACTCTTAGGAAAAAGACCTGCAAACCCGTCGAAATAAATGGCAAAAACGTTAAACTTGTCAACACAGTTAAATATCTGGGCATGCATCTGGACCGCAGGCTAACTTGGAAAACGCACCTGCAAAAAAAGAAAGAGCAAGTAAACCTGGCTTTCAAGAAAATGTACTGGCTGCTAAATAAAAAGTCAAAAACTAAATCTAGATACGAAAATAGCAGTATATAAGAGCATCATCAGACCAATCTGGACCTACGGCATCCAACTCTGGGGGGCAGCGAAGGCATCAAACATCGACACCATCAAAAGAGTCCAATCAAAGATAATCAGTGCAATAACCGGCGCACCGCGCTATATGCGCAACAAATTTCTGCTGAGAGACGTAAAAGTGAATGAGGTCGAAGACTTAATAGCAAAGCTAAGCAATACTTACCTAAACAGGTTAAAGCAACACCCAAACAAAACTGCCAGAGCTATTCTGACAGCAAAAAGTTTCTCTCGCCTAAAGAAGAATGACCCAATAAATTGTGCAAAACGCAATGCATAAACAAAATCGTCCATATATAAAAATAAGACGGAAAACAAACTGGTAGTAATCGTCTACAGTCGGCAAGCAATCACGATGGGAACAACTAATTCAAAGAAGGTGGACAACGCAGGACAGGTAGTGAATACTATCATCACTAACCCAGAAGACATCAGATCGGAAAACATAGAACTCATCCTAATCATACTAACGATCGAAGTAGGACTATCCTTCATGTACCAGATCTACAAAGATTACAGAAGGGGACTCAAAAAAAGGTACACCAGCAGCGTCGCCCACGTTTAAGAAGCTATATCATCCAGGCCAGAGACGACCGGCAGGAAAACCGGGCATTATGGATAGCACCATACGAACTACAGGAAGCAGTTGTCTAGGCAAAGAGCCTAGCAATATAGTTTTTACCTTAGGTTAAGATTCTGAAATAATGTATGCTAGAGCCAAGTAGGCTAATTCATACAAATAAAACAAAACGTATAAATAAAAAAAAAAAAAAAAAAAATTTTATGCACACTTTTTTTTTCTTTTGTGAGATATCTTTACCCTTCCTAAGGGCCCCCAAACAAATTTTTGTACGGGGCCCCGCCAAGGCACGCTACGCCACTGAATAAACCCAAAGTGCTTAACAATGCACCGCCTTTCTTTTCGATCCCCTTAGGCAAGAATGCATGCGTAAACATCCCTCATAGTTACATTTTTCAGAACTTTTTTTTGCGATTGATTCGCTTCGATCAGGCAGTTCGTGGTTAGATCGTCACGGGGAAAGGTTGCCAACTGTTCGCTAGAATCAACTGTTCGCTAGAATAAGTTTACTTGTAAAACCAGTTGTAATTTCGGTCTTAGAATAAATTTCAGACGAAAGTGAATCCACTGTGTTTTAATATTATTTGTATACATCTCAAAATCTCCCAAACGAGACATTTGCTTCTGATCAGGCAACGGTAAAAAGCTTGATGCGAAAATTGAATGATCGAAAGGATATGTTAAAAAGGTTTATTGAATCTGTCCACAGAACAGGAGAAACGATTCAATACTATGAAGTTAAGTTAGGATGGCTAAATTCTTATTGGACTGCTTTAGAAGACCACATGCAGGAGCTTTTAAGTCAAACAGATGATCCATCAGTCTACGGGTACGATGCAGACGAGCTGTTTGGCTTAGATGAAGCAGCTCAAGACTTAATGATGGAGCTCACACACAATATAAAATCAGGAGGATTATTGACAGGGCAACTGCTCAATTCAGACCCATCTAATAAGATCAAATTGCCGCCATTACGATCCCCAAATTCAATGGGGATTATCTCAAATGGCTGCAATTCCATAATCTTTTCATGAGAACAATTCACAGCAAGCCGCTAGGTGATGTAGAGCAGATCTGGTATTTAAAGAGCAATCTCTCACCGACAACAATTACTCGATTGCGTGGACGACACTGTCGGAACGATACAGCAACGATCGATTGCTGGTTTCTTCAGTGTTGGACAAATTATTCAAGGTTCAGATAATGAAATACGCATCGGCGCAAGCTCTCAAAACGCTTCACGACACAGTTCGTGAATGTCTTCTGTTGTTGGAAAATTTGGAGTTAAAAAAGAGTAGCTGGGATCCGATCTTACTTTACGTATTGATTCGTAAGCTCGATAGAGAAACGCATAGCTTGTATGAACTCTCTCTTAAAGATCCGAAGAAACTGTAAACTTTGGAAGAGTTTTTGAAATTCATCGAGCTACGATTGCAATCACTCGAATCGTTGAGTTCAGAAAAGGCTATCACGAAAATAGCTCCAAAATCAAATCAAGCAGCAGTATTTGTCACCAACAACAATAATGGGCCAATATCAAGGTGCACCCTCTTCAACAAGGATCATCCAATTTATATGTGCGGGAAGTTTCTAGCTTTGATGCCACAGGAAAGAGCCTAACAACCTCAGAAACTTCAATTGTGCAGTAATTGCTTGCGCAATGGACATCACAAGGCAGATTGTCAATCTAGAGGTTGCAAGAAACACAATACGTTGTTGCACTAAACAATAAAACGAGATCAAGGTATTAATGCACAACCAGCAAATGTTACTTCCCCGCCAGTATCCCAAAAATCATACCCCTCTGTTCAACATCAAATTAGTTCAGCAACGTAGCAACACAAACAAAAGGAATTGTCGCAGGAATATGTATTTGTAGGAACTGCCTTAGCATCGGTGATGGATAAACATGGCGAAGCAATTAAGTGCAAAATACTGTTAGACTCGGGCTCACAATTAATCCGGCGTGAGTGAGGTCGGGTATGTCATACCCGAGAAGTTTTTAAACGCAGATTATTTAATGTTATGGTTGCCATGCGAATTCCGTCGTCATAGTAGCTGGAGGTAAGGGTGTGGGGGGCAAAGTGCAGTGTTGAGTTTAGTGTCGTGCCAGCGTCACCGGGAGATACATCCAAAGATGGAACAAAATGGATAAAAGATTGTCCTAGACAAAGCGTTCGTATTCGTTATGACAATATTATTACTAATGCTCCAGGTGTAAAAGGTGCTGCAAAACTGGTCAACACAGAGATTGAATATTGGAGTCTCTTTATTACACACAGTATGTTGAATACAATACTTACATATACAAATAGTCAAATAAGAAATGAAAGGGAACAATGTCCAGAAAATAAAGATTATACATCTGGCCTAAACCGCTCAAATAGACAAAACTTGAACGATTTGTGGCGTACAGATGGTACAGGAGTTGAAATATTTCGGACTACAATGTCACTGCAGAGGTTTTACTTTCTCCAAAACTGTTTGAGATTTGATGATAAGAACACTCGGGACCAATGAAAAAAGACTGACAATCTAGCTGCTATAAGAGAAATTTTTGATAATTTTGTTGAAAATATTCAAAAACATTATATGGGGTGTTCTACTTTTTTACCGACAATCTGAGTGATAAATTTGTGACAGAGGTGCCTCGTGACAGAAGTGTAAAATAACAGTTTTCGAGAATTTTAGCGTTCACAAAATTACGAATTGTTCATAAAAGTGGGTGAATATGACAGATTTACTGGAAAATAATAATATTACATATATAAATGGGAATTACAATAAAATTTAAAAGTAGTAACTTATGTGACAGAGCGGTCGCCGAATAAACACACGCACCTCTGTTCACTTCCTGCGGGCGACTAACTCGGCTCGCTCCCGGGTGGGGCCTCAAGGCGTGAGGCCAAGGGGGAAGAGGAAACCGTACTGTTGCTTAGTGTTGAAGGTCAAACAGCTAAGAAGCGTTTTTTGTTTTGCGAAATACGTGACGGAAGATAGCAAGAAAAAACATACATAGCCGGACCCAACGATAAAATATTTTTTTGTTTCATAGTATGAACCTTTACGTTTATTATATTCTAATTAATTTAATGATCATATTTCAGAAGATCAATAAATAATTATTTGATATTAAAGGGTTCTATATGATTTTTTTAAGCGAAATCATTTTGATGATTGAACGAGTGCTCTCTTATTATTTTTTTATTATATAATTATTAATTTATTTTGTTTTTTTTTTTTATATATTAAAAAACAATGCTCCCTTTATCTATCTAAAAAAAAATTTTTGACATAATTATTCGTTTTTTATATAATCAAAGACGTGTTTTTTTTTTTTAATTGTCGGCGGCGGAATCATTATGAAAATGTCTACGAAACAACCGTTCACCTTTCCCTTGAAGTGGTTTATTTTTTGTTTGAGTTAGCCCTATCCGATTTCGAGGTAAATCTGGCCCGTCCGCGGCGGTGTTTTGTCTAGTTATCATTGCAAATGCAATGAAGACTTCTTCTCCCTTTTTTTTTGTGTTTTCGTGTATTATCTGGACCAAGTGCAATTTTGTCGCGGAGTTTTATTCTCATTAATTTCGAGGCTTTAGAATGGAGCGGTTGATTGTTGGTCAAGTTCGAGAAACTTTTGTTAGGAAATGCTGAGATCACGGATGACCAGACATTTCCGAACACCTGTTCACTCAAGGCCAAGCGCACGGTGGCTAACACCTGGCTTAAAGTGCACCGAGCAAATTGTCACGACGGCCCGGGTGTGCGCGCTCAGGGTCATGTTTCAAAACATTGCACCCATTGAGTAACACGGGCCGCTGACTGCCGGTGACTAAGCAAGCTAAGTGCCTAAGTGCACAAATTAGTAGCACTGACCTAGGTAACGAGGAAAACGTTGGAAGAAGTTCTCGGCAGTCTACAAAGTGCAGTCTACAAAGTGCAGTCTAAAATGAGCAGTCTAAAAAGTGCAGCCTACAAAGTAGAATCAAAAAAGTAGAGTCGACTAGTGAAGTCAAAAGTAAAGCCACCAGAGCTTAAGCAGAAGCAACGAAGTAAAAAAACGGACAGTTAGTACGCACGCGGATTGTTGTTGTGAAAGTGGATACCGACCACAGATAAGTCTTTCAATTGTGCGGGTGATCGGGGAAAAGTTGTAACATTTGGCGCAGCTGGTATTCGGAAGTTTTCCGGGATAAAAGTGTGGATCTGTTTCTGCAACCAACGAGAGAGGACGAGAGGACAGCCGAACCCCGTGACAGCCACTGGACAGTTCGAAGACGACATCGCGACTATCCATCCAAGGACTAGCACCACTACAACCAATTTACGTATGTACCTAAGCAATAGCATTAAGTAGTAGACTCACCTAGAATTAAGTTGTGAACTAGAATAAGGATCGTATACCAGAAAAAAAAGTGATTTGTATCGCGAATATACGAAAATTTGTTTTTGTTCGTTGTTTTCCCTTGTAGCTAATAGTCGAAATTTTGTGGTCCCTGGCGTCGTCGGCCTCGGAGACCCCGGAGCGTGAATCTTCACCGGGGGTTGCTGGCCCTGAGGCGCTTGAGCGGTCGAGTTCTCCGGATAGCGAGTTGGGGCCCCCACTGTCGCTCGGCGGTTCCCGGTTTGGGGCGTACAGGGACGTGTCCTTTGTCCCTCTGTATCAACTGCGCGTATTATAAACGACCATCGGGCAGGGTCGAGAGCGAATTGTATTGCATCGAAAAGGAACCCTTCCCGTTCCACACGGTCCACATGGATCATTTGGGCCCCTTCCCTAAGAGTACTACCGGAAATACCCACATCCTTGGAATAGTCGACGGGTTCACCAAGTATCTTCTCCTTTATCCGGTTAAAAATACGACAGTTAGATCTACTCTCAAGGTACTCGACGCCGCGACTCAACATTTTGGAACACCTGAACGTATAATTTCAGATCGCGGAACGGCTTTTACCGCGCGTGAATTCAAGAAGTACTGTGAAGACAATCAAATCCGCCATGTCCTAACGGCTGCTAGGTGTCCTCGTAGCAATGGACAGATAGAACGATGCAACCGAACGGTATTGGATGCTATTCGAACTATGGACGATGGAGCAAGGACATGGGACAAATTATTACGAAATATCCAGTGGGGTATAAATTCCTCGCAACATGAGTCTACCAAACGATCCCCGCATGAACTCCTTTTTGGATTTCAACCGAGGGATGCTTTGCGAAATAAAATTTTTTTAACGCTGCAAACTGGCGATCCAAACCAACCTGTCGATCTACAACAAATAAGGGACCGAGCGGCTAAAAGTATTACCGACGCGCAACGTATGCAGAAACAGTATTATGACGAACGGAGAAAACCGTCGAAAAAATATGACGTAGGTGACTTGGTGCTCATCGAACCACCCTCAGTATCTACTGGTGATTCAAGGAAGCTCGACCCAAAGTACAAGGGACCCTACATCGTGGACAAGGTCCTTGGTAACGACCGTTATAAGCTCAAGGATATACCTGGAGCTTCAAGAAGTCAACGCCCCTTCCGAAGGAGTGTATGCATCTGACTGCATGAAGCCTTGGTGTACCAGCCCAGATGGTTTCGTCGATAGCGACTCTGAGGATCACGAAGGATCCGAGGACGAATCCTCGATCAGGAATGGCCGAGCTGTAACGAACGCAACCATCGACCGTGATTTAGTCCCGGAGGTTGGCACCACTGCACCGTAAAAGCAACGCGCGCAACTTCACTCATTATCTTCTCTTTCCTCCGACGTTCTCGTGGCAGGACGCATCTGATCACTCGCGCTGTATATTGAAATCCTAATCGGAATAAATTTCTGTAATCTCCAGCAAACGTTTGTCATTTTTTACACATACATCAAATTTAAAAAGACATTTAATATACCAGACAAATTTGAGCTCTCAGAAATGATTGCTGATAAGTCTACATCTCATGGTTTGTCAATGTCAGAGCTAATTTTTAACATCAACGAGTACGGACATATAGGCCCTGGCCATGAACGATCTGTTATAATTAAGTGGTTGGCGTCTAACTTTAATAATCCTGAAGAATTCTTAAGTCATTGACATTAATAGATTCCATCCTGATGAGGTTGTAATGGGAGTTCACTCTAAGGAACGAGAAATGAAATTATTTGAAAGACTATTCGGAATGTTACCCCTTCAAAAACGACTATATGTTGTTATAACAGAGGAACCTATTGGAGAGTTCAAATTGCCGTTGCTCCCTGGGATTACTATGACATTTGATTCCAGCACAATACAAGCGAGGATACATTCTAATACGAAAACTTTGGGAAGAGATCATTCGCTGGATCAACCAATCAGAGAGTTCACAACTGTAAATAACTCTGATTTCGAAAAATGGAACAGCTATATGCGAAAGGGTGAAACTTTGTCAATATTTCAAGATTTTGATAATTTATTTGGACTGAATAAATGTTTTGTAAGATCTCATGATGTTTTCACTGAATGTCAACTGTACCTAGCAGGCGGAACCTATACGCCACAGGTCAACCCGCTTTCCCCGAAGTGTGGGAACCTAAAGTACGCATCAAGTGTAATTAGGAAGCGCGCGTTTTGCGCCGGACGTGCATTAAGTGCATGCTTGTGCAAAATGAAATTGGACTAAGAGAGGAATTTAGGAATTTGCACGTTCGAATCTAGATTAGGTAGGCAACAATTATAACAAGATATGCGGGAAATATGATAAGGGTAAGTGTTAGGAATAGCGGAGAAGGCAAGGTAATGGCTTCACAACACGCGCCACCATGAAGTAGACCAAGTCACTAACACATGTGTAGGCATAAATCGAGCGACTTCTGATTACGCTGTCAAAATGCGAATTAAAAAAAAATAAAAATTTGGGATTCGTGCTAGAACAAAAATTTCGTGTAAAACAAGAGTTGGGTGTATACCAAATAGAAGAATCTTTTTATGTAGTGAATGATGGAAAAGTATAAACGAGAATAACTGCGCATAAGGTAAGATATTTTACTAAGTTAAATTATGCATATTCCAATTAAAATTATTATTACTTTTAACTAACTGTAAGCAGTTATGGATGGACCCAGCGTCCATCTGATTCTGGCCAAGGGGTTGGGGGTAGGGGGGCGGTGTTGACCTTTTTGGAAAGGGTTTCAAAATAGTGATTTTTTGAGACCGGTTTGGGGTCGCTGCGATGCGTAGAAAAAAAGATAAAAATACAATAGCGGTTCCCATATAAGGCAACATCCTGATTTACGAATCACCCTGTAACTGCCGAACGGTGCGAGATAACCACCCCCCACCCATACGATTTTTTGCTTGCCTCGGCCTGACCTTTCACCTCCTGCAATATTTCCCTCCTACCTTTGAACACCCTGTATACCACCGTAATAAACGCAAAAAAACAATAATGAAAAAATCAAATCAATTTTACAAATTATCTTGTTAATGTCCGTGACTCCGTTTGCATGGAAAAGTGTCTTATCTTATTTCTCGACCCTTGTACTATCTAAGTACATAAAAAATCACGTCGATCCGTTACTCCATTCCGACGTGAAAGAAGGGCAAACAAACAAATTAGTATTTTATTACTTTTATGTTGAGCTAAATTTTTTTTTTTTTTACATAACTTGTGTAAGTTAAGTTAAGACTGGGTCCTACGTTGATCTGTCGCCGTGTGTACACTGTTTGTTAAGTTGAATTATATTTTTTTAGTTTATGTGGTTTGTCGGATTTTTCACGTGAAATGAATGGCGCAGTTGGAAGTGATCCTGCCTGCGGCGTCTGAGTTCGATTCTGGGTAGGATAAACATTTATTAAAAAAAATTTCGTCTAACCGTAGGTGACATGAGCAGCAGATCTAGAGATGCGGGTCGGCATTACGCTTCAGGAAGTGCTAAGCGTAAAGCAAAAGATGAAAAGGAAAAAAAGAACGAAGCTGTTCTATCAAAAACACGTAAGCTGTCCGAGTTTTTTAATGTTCAAAGTGGTTCTATTGAATCTACAGAAATTGAGGCTGAAAATACAGAAGTTACACCTGTTACCGATGAAGCTGCATCTATAAATGATATTGCATTTCAAGAGACAGCAATTCGTTCTAAAACTACATTGGGTTCTAGCCAAACAGAACTTAACCCTAGATCACTAACCTTCGTCAAAACGACGACGCGAACTCAAAAAAACTGCTCAACGGTTGAAAGGTACAGGGTTCGAAATCAGCGATGAATGGATTGGATCGCTGCTGTTGGCGGGACTTCCAGATAAATTTTCGCCGATGGTCATGGCTCTGGAACATTCCGGCCTAACGGTAAGCTCTGAAGTCATCAAGACGAAACTTCTCGATATGACTCCCGACGTTGGCTGCAATGGAGGTGAATCGGCATTTTGGTCGGGCAAACCAAGAAATGGCAACACTGCACACGGCAAGTCAAAGCAAACGTCAATGTCATCAGCGAACAAAACGTCAAAACTGTCAACTACTGGTAAACAAATCAAATGTTACAACTGTAAGAAATTAGGTCGTTACAAAAACCAGTGCCCCGAAAAAATAAAAGAAGCAAGTGCCTTTAGTGTTGCTTTCCTGAATGGAGAATTCAGCACAGATGATTGGTACATAGACAGTGGCGCAAGCGTTCATATGACGGCGAAGCGAGAAAGTTTAACAGAAATCTGACAAGTACACAAGATAAAAGAAATAGTTGTTGCGAATAAATCAACCATGCCAGTAATGTGTATAGGTGATACACGAATCACGACGTGTGTGAATATATCTCAGTTTGACATACCTGTTTGAGATATTTTGTGCATTCCTAACCTCACTACTAATTTGTTATCAGTAAGCCAGTTGATAGCAAATGGAAACAAAATATCGTTTTGTAGAAATGCTTGTTACATCCGTAATCAACAGAATGTGCTAATAGGAGTAGCAAATGTACAAAATGGAGTGTACAAATTGGAAACAATAAAGTCAGAGAAGGCGCTCGCAGCAGCAGCAATTCACATCACAGATGCAAGGCGATGGCATAGAAGACTGGCGCATATCAACAGTATTGACCTAGAGAAAATGAAACAATTACAAAGCGAAAGGGAAAGCAACATTAAATCACTGATATTTAAGACCGGTAGTAATAATATGATAAGTTTTGATACAGATATTTCAATCGTAATTACATTAATACTCCTAGTAGTTGTATTTTTTTATTGTAAAAGGAAAGGCAACATTTACCCAAAAGTCTCGTATCCAATAATTTCGTCGGAGCCTCATTCTAACGGTGGGGGTGTTACAACAATCTCCTCAACCCAGCACAGAATCATAATATAAAGTGTGCATTCCCTTCCCTACTAAGTATTTCTCAATATCATAAATATTTATCCTTCCTCACTTAACATTTCTCAATATCATTATCCTAAATATCACAGACTCTGAGATCATTTCCTTTTAAGATTTCTTAACTTTATTAACGCTGAGATTTCATTACCCTAAATATCACAGACGCTGAGACCATTTCTTTTTAAAACAAATAATAATTTCTCTTTCCCAATCCTATACCCCAAACAAAAACTTAAAGAGCAAAACGCTTAACTAATTAAAACAAAATCAAGAACAATGAACTGACCTAAAAGTAAAAGCTAAGTACTCAGCGCACGACTAGAGCCCAACTTTCTTTTTCTCTGCATTCAGACAGAAATGCATGCGTAATCTTTTTTCCCTTCGACCGATCTTTCTTTTAATCAATAGTTCGATTTCAAGTTCAGTTGGAGTTCGTTCTTAGTTGTAAGCGGGTAAAGTTGCCTCGCCTTCAACACACATATTGGAAGTGAATAATAAATTGAAAGTGTTAGCGAATATTAAATTCAAGTGTTAACCCAACCGGTGTTTTATTTTCGTACTACCTAAAAGTTCCCGGAGGAACTTCATTTGTATATATCCCATGTAGATCAACTGACGCTAATAGTGCACTATGTTCTGCCATCTGGACCAGTGGAAAGATTTGTTAAGTTCTTGGACATCGAAGGCCATACTGCTGAACAACTTGCTCAAAGTTTATTAAATTTCTTAAGTGAGAGTGGCATTGATATCAAAAATTGTTGTGGGCAAAGCTATGATAACGCTAGCAATATGAGTGGGAACTACAGCGGCTTACAAGCCCATATTAAGGAAATATGTAAATAAATATGCAGAATACATTCCCTGTCTTGCACACTCATTAAATTTGGTTGCGTACAAAAGCATCAATTTTCTTTGATTTCATTTAAAACTTATATACATTTTTTCCGCTTCTAGCTATCGATGGGGTCGTCTTACGAATGCACTTAAAGAAAGTACGTCAAAAATTCCTATTTTTTTTACTTTTATGTGGTTTTATTACTATCAAGAAAATTTTGGAAGGCATTTCCAATAACGTAGACCAAAAGGCAGAGCGCCGTAATCAACCTTACGGACTAGTTTCAAAGATGAGTAAGTTGGAAACGGGAATAATGACAATTGCGTGGAACGGAAACCTAGAACGTTTGCAAGCGACTAATGCTTCGCTTCAGTCGGCTGAGCAAGATCTAAACACTGCATACGCCCTTTACGAATCATTACATGACTACGTTCAAGCAATGCGATCCACATTTTCAGATATTGAGGCAAAAGCCAAAGATCTGACTGGCTGTGAGGAATATCAGCAAGAGACTTCAAGACGAAGCAAGCGAAATACAAAATGCGACCATTACAGCGGCTCAACTACACTCGACGACTTTGTTGAAAATCAAACACCTGGACAACGTTTTGAAATTCAGGTTTTTATTGTCATTATTGGTAACGTACTGACTGCTTTAGCTAAACGTATGAAAGCATATCATAAAATTACTGGCGTTTTTGGAATATTCCGACAGCTAAAATCTCTTCCAACAGAAGAGATTTTGAAAGAAATCTTCAATTATCGTCAGCGCTTACGCAGATGATTTGGAGGACAGCCTAGGCGATGAATTAGTGCAGTTCGCTGCATTGCTAAAATCTGATGTGGCTAGTATTATTGACAGCAAGAAGCACGAAGCTCTAGAACTGCAATTTTACAAGCTTTTGTTAAATAATTCTTTAGAATCTTGTTTCCCAAACATAGAAATTGCCTTGCGCATTTATTTGTCTCTCATGATCAACAACTGCAGTGGTCAATGTTCTTTCTCAACATTAAAATGTGTTAAAAATGCGTTAAGGAATACGATGAGCCAAGAACGACTTAATCACTTAATCATCAGAGAAGTCGATATGAATAGTATTATTTCTAAATTTGCCCAAATTAATTCTAGAAAAGTTTGTTTGTAACAGTGTCGTTTTATTTAATACCATGAACTTGATAACCTAAAGCAAACCAAGGGCCCCTTGATAGAATTTGCTACAGGCCCCGCGCTGACTTAATCCGCCACTGTATCTAACCGTGAAATAAATATAGTGAAAGAACTCTTTGACAAAAATAACGTTCCATACTTAAATTTAGAAGAGGTCATAGATTTTGCTGAAATAAAGATTGCCGCAAATAATGAAACTTTGTTGTACATTATAAGTATACCTAGCACAAAAGCTGAAATGTGTAAAACTCTAATTTTGAAACCTGTAAAGAAAGGAAAAGGAGATCTCATAATTAAACTACCTTTTGAAAATACCTTACATTGTGGCAAACAAATTTTTCGAATTAAAGAAAAATGCCTAACGAATAACAAATTGACTATTTGTAATAATACACAAATCGTAGATCTAAGTAACACAAATTGTATTATTAATTTGCTCGAAAGTCGGCCACCAAACTGCACCGAAATTGACAACCGCTATGTTCCGACCGTTGAAGAAATCTTTCCAGGAGCAATACTGCTGAACCAATTCAACGGGACCATCTTGATCGACAACGAAGTAACATACCTGACAGGCACTTTCATCATTCAAAATCATAATGCAACGCTCAACATAGAGAAGCAAACCTACATCGCTAAGGAACTCTCCAAAATGAAACCTCTATCGCCGGTTGCGCAACCCGATTCTGCACTTAGGACAGTAGAAGTTCTAACCCTGCAGACTATGAAGAACCTTCACCTTACCAACACTGGACGCATAAGTCAAATCGAAAAGGAAAGTCGAGCAGGCTACCTAACTAACTTCAGCCTAACTACCACCATAACTATGTTCCTAATAGTGATCGTGATCATAAAATTCGTCAAATGCTGCAAAAAAAAATCCTACACGCACCACGGACGCTACAGAAGTCCCAATCCCGATGACAATCACACTAAGAGAAGACCCAATATCGGAACAACAGGGGAACGCATCCACTATTGAGACCGCTAGGGTTAACCAGACACCCTATTTCTAAGAATAAGGACATTCAAATCTAAGGAGGGAAGAGAACGCAATTCACGTTGGAATTGCGTTCACGTGCCCACAACATCAACTGCACGAAATCTAAGTAATTTGACGCGATCAATAACCTGCCCAGAAATCAGCAACGCTTCCAACCTAATTACACCTTATGCTGAGTAGAACGTTAGCTTCAATCGACGAGCAAAGTCAATAAATAATTGTAATTATTGATAAGTAGCTTAAGTTTGGTTTGAGCATTTCAATAAAGCAGATCAGTCCAAGTTGACTGAATAAAGAATAAATTGTGCTTTTTTTATAGTGAAACATTTATAAAAATTTAACTTAAATATTCTAGCACGGTCCGAGTAGCATAGGCAAGATTAACCAACGAGCAGTCTTTCCTTGCTGCTAAGTTGCAGTCATTTATGTCCAATTGTTGTCCGTTGCTGTGGATCTCTCATCGATAAATAAAAAGTTGGATAAAATACTAAGGTGTTTTCCCAAATTTCAATCTCTGTACCCCAATCAAATACCCTAACTTTGTGAAATGTCACACATTGAATCCTTCTATTAATAAAATCAATCTGCACGTTCTAAGCTTTCCACGACGAGCTAGGTCGTGCTAGCCAGCCAGACGCGCCCGAGCAGGCCATACATGCTTCCGCTCTCTATTTTTACAAATTTTTTTTTGTTTTGGTAGTAGTGCTTACGTGGCTCCCAGAGCCAGAACATCCCGGGTGAACCTCCCCCCCTTCGCGATTTTGAACAGTGCCTAACGTATGAGAGATTTCTTTTTTTTGGCGTTACAAGAAATGCGACCAATTCGGGACCGGATAATGTTCACCAGCGATCCGTAAGCCAAAATATATATATGTATATGTATACATTACAGGTGTTCAGGACTTACAAGATAAAAGAAAACTATATTGCTTAAATTTATGTGTCATAAAGAGTGACAAAAACTTCGTTCCATTGTTAGGCAGAAATTGGCTCAATCGTTTGGTTCCTGGATGGAAGAATTTTTTTGAACAGAATACCGTAATTGCTAAAATTGACATATTAGAAAAGAGTGACAAATTTAATGAATATGTGAGATGAGCATAATGTAAACGTCAGGCTAGAAAAGTGTACATTTTTTGTGAGCTCGGTAAAATATCTGGGGCATATTATGTATTACGGGCGAAGGTATAAAACCGAGAGATGATTTGTAATAGTAAAAGCAATTTTGGATGCACCAGTACCATATGACAAGACTGCACTCAAATCATACTTAGGATTCCTCAATTTTTATTCACAGTGCATACCAAATTTATCAATGCGATTGGCCCCTATGGAAGTCATTCGCCGCGTTTATGCCGTTGCCAAAATAACTTAACATAAGCTATTTTTCTCGGCATAAACTGCACAAAAGTAGAGCGCAGCTAGCTAAAATAGCTACGTGAAATAGCTGCAGCTATTTTCTAGCTTAAGCTATTTTTTGGGCGCAGTTTCGGTATAAACAGCACTGGCTATGCTTTACCTTTCAAAATGAACAGTTGATTCAACGAAATTATCAACAGGACAAGATTTTGATATTATTTGATTAATTTTTGAACAGAATGGAGAAAGAAAAGAAAAAAAGTCACTGGAGTAGTGATGAAATTAACAATTTGTTGGATATTATGATTGAAGAAAAAGTGCTGGAATTGTTGGACGATAAAAAAACTAGGAACAGGGAAATTTATAAAATATTAAAAGAAAAATTGGCTGCGCATCCGAACAAATATAAAAGGGATGAAAATCAAATAAAATTCAAATTTCAAAAAATAAAAAGCGAATATTTGAAATGCGTTATGAATAACAACAAAAGTGGAGGGAAACGTATGGAATCCGCTCAATTTGAGAAAATGCAAATTTTAATGCAGAATAGGCCAGTGAAAGTATTTCGGAATTCCGGGTTTGATTCGCAAGGTAAAAGTAATTTTTTGATATTGAAAGAAATGTAAAATTCCGTGACTCATAGGTTCAATGGAAGATTCGAATCAAACAATTCCAGAAGAACAATTCGAAACAGATAGCAATATAACGCCGAATACCGACTCGCAGAGAGAAATCGCTGAAGGGAGTGGAACGAATACACCAATTGCTGCCAAAAGACGTAAATATTTCAAGCTCAAATTCTTTTCACGTGCATTGTAACGTAGTGAAATTTTACCATTGCAGCACGCAATAGTTATCGAGCGATTGTCACAGATAAGACAAAAGATTTAATGAAAAATATGGAAAACCAGACAGATCTTATGCTAAACCATCTGGAACGTCTTCAAAAAGAAGATCATGCATTTCAGGAAGAAATGCGAAAAAAAGATGAGGTGTTCCTAACAAATCTATTTACTAACGGTAACCGAAGTGGCGAGCCGGTGGTGTACATCGTCGGGAACCAACAGGAACCTTAATTGAATTAAAAACCTCTCTTCCCACCAAATAATATCTTTTATTTATTTTTACTATTCGCACAAAAAGTCTCTCAGTTCATTGCGTATTTGTTTAGCATCTAAATGAGTATAATTTTCAAAAGTAAAGTCCTCTGTGTTTGTGTCTAATATATTTGGAGTACCGTTGCGATTGTGGAACACATTATGCAAAACGCAGCATGCAGCAACAACTGATGGCATAAATTCACAACTAATCTCTGAACGTCGAGACAGAATTCTCCAACAGGTTTTCAAGATTCCAAAGGCTTGTTCTACTTTCGCACGAGCCCGATTTAAATTTTCATTATAAGTCATTTCTTTTTCTTCTAAGGCCGTTCCGCTGTAATCTTTCATTATCCATGGGAGCAAAGGATATGCAGGATCTCCAATGAAAAAATAAGGAATTTTTACCGATCTAATCGAAAAATTGCTCTGAAATTCCAAACAAACCCTGTATAAGTAGTTGAAAAATTGATGAGTTTCTTTATTTAACTTACTATAGGAAACAAATTGTTATGTTTAGCAAAAAGCTGTGACCCTCGCAAAGCAGTTGCGTCATGTACATTACCAGGAAACATACACGAAATGTCTCTAAACCTAGAAATCAAAAACTGAACTTATACTTCGTGAACAGTGTCGTATTAGCTTCATTAAACTTACATACAATTGTTATCGACTACTGCCTGTAATACAATCGATGTCCACCCCTTCCTATTCAGAAAATCTTTTCTTCCGTCAGTTGGTGCTGTTACCGGAATGTGGGTGCCATCTATTGCCCCGAGGATTTGCGGTATACCACTAGTTCTTAAAAACGATTCTGAAATAGTTTGCGCTTCGGATGCACTTGGAAATCTTATAATTTTCTGCGACAGATGCTTACAGATTGCCCCAATTACTTCATGAAAAACGTTATGGACTGTGGCTTTGTGATAGCCAAAGATATTGCCGACGACTTGATATTCAGCGCAACTTTTCAATCGGTACAATGTAATTGCAATCTTCTCTTCGACTGTAACTTTTTTTTGCCTTTTCGAGAGTTCATTTTCTTTAACATAAATATACGGCCGCAGCTGATCACACAGCCAGTTAAATTGTGTTGGAGTAATGCGAAACTCCTCACTAAACTGTTTATCGTTTAGTTGTTCCAGCAAATTATTCCCAACTTCACAAGAGCGTTCGTGAAAACCTATAGTTCTTATTCTTGGTCGATATATTTTTGCCAGTAGCAAAAAACTTTCCACACATTTCTTCATACTTTCCCACCATAGCTCAACAATAATTCTGAAAGATTGTGCACAAATGCAGTTCGATTTTTCAAAGTATAGTTTCTCATATATCACAGAACATACCTTCTTTTTGTTGCTATAATTTTTGCATGTTCTCTTTGCCTTTTTCTCTTCATCACTTTGTATAAAGTAATAAACTTTTTTAAATGTTCCTCTTCCATTTCAAATCAATATCAACAAATTTATAAACAAATTAATTGTCAAAGCTGTCAGCTGACTGTATGCTATAAACCGCGCTATTTTAGCGCAGTCATTTTGACCTAAGTTATCTTAGCACGGCATAAACGCGGTCATTGCTTCTATATTTAGAACATTTATTTTTTATATTTATTATATTTATTATTTTTCTTCGTTTAAATAGTTAAAACATTTATTTTTATATTTATTATATTTATTATTTTTTATTTACATAGTTAACTTCACCAATTCCTTTAAGTATAAATTATTTTTCCTTTTTCATAAGTCAAATATTTTCGTCAAACTGGCTTTTATTTTTTTCTATAACTCCCTAGATCAAACTACAATTTTCCTTGGAAATATATAATAGTTTTTATCAATTCTACAGTGAGTGAACAAAGTACTTTTTATTTTTAAATTAATTGAATTGAATAACAGTTTTAATAATAAGAATCAAGTGAAAATACTTAATAACGTAGTTAGATAAATAATCAAGGAAAGTTATCGATGTCGCTGGTGCCGCCACAATACTCCCCCATCAGCGGAATAGGTACATCTATTCTAGCGCAACTTATCTTTGGTTCGAGCGGCTCGTAATTATTGAAAATGTGTTTTTTTTTTATCTTGAGAATCTGTGTTAATTCCTTGTGAATTTTTGTTGATTTCATGAACTCTGGTTCATGACAATCAATGTTATCAGACGCTGGCTGATGTTTAGTGAAGTCGAACATTTGGTGATCTATTTGTTTGCTTATATTATTGTTAGAATTTTCTTTTCTTGGCGCCGAATAGCAAGGCTTTAGTCTATTTAAAGAAATATTAATTCCTTTTCCTTTGATAAGGAGTGTATAATAATTTTTGTTTCTAGAAATAATTGGAAAAGGTCCGATTATTAAGCAAATTATTTGATTTAAAAAGATTATTTTGTTTGAGAAGATGAGCGAATTTAAATGTTCCACACGTGATTTATGCGTTGCTATGATCGGTGGTAAGATTATGTTTCGGCTATTCGAAATTATATACAGAAGAATTTAGATGAACTTTCTGTAGCGCAAACTACCAAAGTTATATTAAGTTTTGAAAAAAATATGCTTTATCAATTCAAAGAACGCTGGAATAAAGCAAGAAGAAAAAAAGAGGCACTTCTGAATAACAACGCTTTATGGCTAGAAGATGAATTTATTGTTTCACTTGATAGAGCAGGTATACTGAGCCCGAATTTTCGACATCAACGGGAAAACGTGTAAGACCTTTTAAGACATTACATATAAAACGAAAAAACGTAAAAATCTCGAACTTATACAAGAGTGTGGATTGGATTTTTTGCATAATTCTTATGTACAAATATTAGGATCTATAGGTGAAGGGGATGAAGATAAACTTGTGCAAATGTTGCGATCATTTTCTTCAGAGAAGAAAAAAGAAATTTTTGACAAACTTTCAAATGAACCTGATCAGCCTAGCAGTATATAAAAGAGGAAGCTCTCAGCATTTATATTGATCTAGATTCGACAAAAGCACAATACAGATATTTAAGAAACTGCCTTGCGGATAAGAAATGTATGGTGCTTCCTATGTACATATAAAGCGATATCCGAAGCAAAACAAATGTGCTATCCTCAACAATCGAACATAGAGATCACCGACATAAGCGCAAAAGTCAAATTGCAAGATCTTTTAGATCATACAGTGGGACTTGGAGATTGGCCTTTGAAGAGTGTAGTTTCGCTCGTGAATTTATTTAAATAATTGGAAGAGGAGAAAGAAAGGAGGGAAGAGGAACTCGTGTTTCAGTGGATTCATTGGCAACGAGGGGAAGATGATAGGAAAAAAAAAAAAAAAAAAAAAAAAACGAGAAGAAAAAAGAAGAAGGAAGGAAGAAGAAAGAAACGAAGGGGGGACCAAATTTGGGAATAGATTTTGGTATCCAAGCCTTCTATCTGGAGCTGGGGCTGCGTCGGTTGGAAGAGGTACGGCAGCTCCCGAATGCCCCTCCCGCCCCTTGCCCCCCGGGCCTGGTGCTCACCTTGGATCTACGTCATCCGACTTATTCGTTCTTTTGTTTTGTTTGGTTTGGTTTTGTTTCCTGTTGTTTTGGCTTCGCGCACTGCTGGAGGCCATTTTGGTATCTCGTCATCCAACTAACTTTACTGCTGTGTGCCGTTACGAGAACATCTTTGTGGCTGCGGAAATCCTCTAGTGATTTCGCTGGGGGTGGAGCCCCCTTGAGGTTGGGGCTGCCTCGCGCTCCTGAATGGTTAAGATCCCCACCAAGGGGGAACTGAAGTCGGTCGGCAGGGTGCCGGTTGAGCCATACAACAAAAAGGGTAGTAACGCCCATGCTTCCTTCTCAGTGAAGATGCTTCGAAGTATGGAGCCTTCGGCGAACGAAGAAGAAGATGGCGGTGGCAGGCGGCCTGTCTCCTCACCTGGAGGGCCTCTGTCCCAACAATGGTCATCTGCGGCGGACATGGACCAGTCCACGGAGGCGAACATTTTGCATCCACCTGAGCCCCTGGTTCAGGTGCAGGTGCGCTACAGCGAGCTTCTGGAGGGATTCCAGCGGGTCCCCAGGGGCCCCTCTCCGATCTTTGACAGCAGGCCGGCTAAGGCTAGGCCTATCAGCAGTAACAGATTTGGCAACCTGGATTGTGATGTGGCCCCCGCCTCGCTGCCGAAGTCTTCCCGCGCCCTTAGGGAGACTAACAAGAGAGTAGCTGATTCACCTGAGGGACGTCCCAAGGTGCAACGCAGAACATCAAAGGGCAGAAGTAAAAATGATAGAGTAGGGAGAGAGCAGGCTGGCGAGTGTACTGGGGCGGCAGGTGAGCTAGGGCCGGTCTGGCTTCCTCCTATTTTTATAATTAACGCGGTCCCAAAAATCTTGGTGGACGTCTGTAGGGAAGTTAACCCTAACTTTAAATATAAAATAATAAAATTAAGCCGGGTAGCAGCAAAAATCTTTGTTGATAATGCTGAGATTCACAGGCTTATGCTCGAGATTGCCCGGGGTAATGACAAGACAAGCCTAGATCGATGAAGCCTGAAGTCAGGATTTTGAGGGGTGTTACTTCGGGGTACTCAGCGGAATTGGTCGGTGCAGAAATCGCGAACATCGCGCCCTTGCTTAAGCTGGGAAAGATCGAGAGATTTTCCACAAAGGCGTCTCGTGAGCGGGGGTATGATCTCTTTATTATCCACCTTCCCCCTGGGGAGGATGTTAGGCAGCTTTCTTCTATTAGATACATACTGGGGCATAAGGTCTCGTTTGATAAACTGAAGAGAAGAAGGGAGTATATTCAGTGCTATCGTTGCCAGCGGTTTGGGCACGTCAGTGACAACTGCGCCTTTGAGCCTTTATGTGTTAGGTGTGGCACAAACTGTCAAAATTCCTGCCCCAGGGGGTCGATGGCCGATGACGGCATTCCTACCTCCAACCCTAAATGTGCTAATTGCAACGGGGACCATCCTGCTAACTTCTCTCGATGTCCAGCGTACATCGAATACGCGGAAAGGCGAGAAAAAATCAAGAAAGCGCAGGTGGATAGGCGCTCTTCGAGGGTGGCCTTTGTGAATGAGGCTGTTGGCCTCCCTAGGCCTTCCTCCCTTGGTCGGGGGTTTATGGAGGAATCTTCGTACGCCTCCGTTCTCCGGAGGGGCTTAGAAGCTCCCCCAAAAGGGAATAAGGTAGTTGATTTTCTTGATGAGACTGAGAGGATCTTTGGTATTTCTCTCTCGTCTTTTCTATTAAAAGTTATAAATTTCGTTCCAAGCTATTTTGGCCTGCTGCAGGACAAGAAACCTGAAGCTTTACTTAATTTCTATATTTCCCTTTTTACTAAATGAATATTCCAACATCTTTTTTTGAATTGAATTGAATTAGATCATACAGTCGATAGAATTTTAAAGATCGATTGTAGCATGCATAAACAAGTTGCAACCTGAATTTGTCAGTTGCAAGCAACTGGGCACCAGAAGGTGCGAATTAGGAAAAACCCTCCTAAGATACTAAGTAAGAAAGGTCGAGCCTTCCCCTGGTTACGGGTAATTGTATCGGCGCCTCAAGAACAACCCTTCTGGAGCCTCTAGAACAGAAATGTGCATTTGGGTGTCTGAGGTAATTAGTTTTATTGCGATCGCTTTTTAGAAATAGAATGTGTGAATGCTGCATGAATGATCATGTTGAGTGTTGTTAGGGTATATAAGGGTGAAGAAAATGTTCTTGAGGGGCAGATGAGATGTACCGTCGGGCGTAACCGATATCTTAAATTCAAATGATAATTCGGAAGAAGAGCTTCCACCGGGGCAATCAGCAGCTCCAAAGACGGAACTGGAATTGCTTAAATGGGAAAATGAATTGCTTAAAAAAGAAAATGCTCTATTAATTAGAGAAAGGAATGGCAGTTTGCTTGTGGAAGCAAATTCCAATAATGGGGAAATAGCCTGCAACGCAGTCAAAATCGGAGTGCACGAAATAAAAACGTTAATTCGGGAATTTGATCCGGCGCGCAGTTTATTAACGGCAAAGGCGTGGTTAGAATCCATTGCGGGATTAAGGACATTATATCAATGGGATGACCGAACCACATTATTTTATGCCTCTCTGCGATTAGGAGGAGCAGCGTACCACTGGTATCAGGGAAAGCAGGACATTTTAAAAACTTTTGAGGAGTTCCGAACAGAACTGTTAAATAGTTTTCCAACAGGGCAGGATGACTCATCGATTTTGATCAAAATTATGGAAAGGAAAAGACAGGCGGGGGAAGCTATAGAGGATTATGTGTATGAAGTCACGGCTTTGGGGAAAACGATCAATTTAAAAGAGGAGACCATAATTAGATACATTATTTCTGGTCTACAAAATCAAAACTTAGAAAATGTGTTGATGGCATCAAAGTGTGGCAGTATTCCAGAAACTTTGAAAATAATCAAAAATTTCGAAGAAATACAAAAACAGGGTCAACAGAGGAAGAATTTGCAATTTAGGAATGAAGCAGGTGCCTCTAGAATTCATTCTCGATATCAGAGGAAGTATCAGCCCTTTTCAAATTATCGAAAAGGAACAAGGAGAGAATACAGCAACCAGGATCAAGCTGAAAATAAGGCCGTTGGGAAAGGTAGTCAAGGGAAAGGAGAAGGTAAAAGTGCCGTGATTTGCTTTAAGTGCAATGAAGCAGGGCACTATGCAAAGGATTGCAAGGCACCAAATTTGCAAAAATGTTTTAAATGTCAAAAAGTAGGCCACATAGCGCGAGATTGTCAAGCACGACAAATATCTAGCTTGAATAAAGTCTTACCGGTTTATCCTAGGGACGAATATCATAAATTCGTGAAAGTCGAAGGGAACGAAATCATGGCATATTTTGATTTAGGAAGTGAGAGTAGTACATTAATTCGAAGCATATGTACGAATTTTAAGTGGGAAATTGAGCCATGTGAAATCACTTTGATAGGCTTTGGGAATAAAATAACTAGAGCGTTGGGCAAAGTGCGCAAGAGAGTGGAGGTATCAGAAATCCAGATTTCATTAGATATAATGGTGGTAGACGATAGTAGTCAGAATGTACCCATGATAATTGGTCGTAATTTCTTAGACCGTCCGGAGATTAAAGTAATTAAGAAATGGGGCATATTAGAAATATTGCGAGTAGAGGAAGAGGAGGTGAAATCAAATGCAACTAAACGAAGAATCATCGAAGAAAGTGATGTCATTGTAGAGGATGGAACGAAAGAGACCAACAAGATTATGTTAGTTAGGATGATAAATGAATTCAGGGACTGTTTTGCGTTGAACATGAGTGAGTTAGGCAAAACAGAATTAGAGGAGATGACAATTAAATTAAAGGAGAAAAAAATAATTCGGTATCATCCTTATAAAGTGGCATACGGACTAAAATCAGTGCTAAGGGAAAAAATTGACGAGCTCTTACAATTGGACGTAATTCAACCATCAACCTCAGAATACGCCAGCCCTGTGATATTGGTTCCAAAAAAGAATGGTGAACAACGAATGTGTGTAGATTTTCGAAAATTAAATGCCATAACTCAACGAGAATCTTTTCCTGTACCCAATATTGAGGAGACTCTAAACTCACTAGCGAACAAAGCAATATTTACATCGCTTGATCTATTAAGTGGATATCACCAGGTTCCAGTGGAACGCAACAGCCGACATCTAACCGCATTCATAACACCGGAAGGGCACTACGAGTTTAAGAGGATGCCCTTTGGCTTGACAAATGCTCCTGCCGTTTTCATGAGGCTGATGTCAAAGGTAGTGCAGTCAATGGAACGTAACAAAGTAATAACGTTTATGGATGACATTCTCATTGCATCCACTACGGAGGAAGAGAATCTTCAAACATTAAGGGAGTTTTTGACTCAACTGAGAAAGGCGGGCCTCACATTGAATATTAACAAATGTGAGTTTTTCAAAAAGAGCATTAAGTTTTTGGGTCACGAGATCTCGGAGGAGGGTATAAGACCCGGAAATCAAAAAACTGTAGCCATCGAAAATTACAAAAGACCTGAGAATGCACGAGAAGTGAAGCAGTTCCTTGGATTAGCAGGATATTTTCGGCGTTTTGTCAAAGGATTTTCTCACATAGCACAGCCTTTAAATAAACTTTTAAGGAAGAATGAACCATTCAAATGGACTGAGGATGAAGAGCGAGCATTTAGGGATCTAAAAAAAATATTAACTCAACGATCAGTATTAGCTTTATACGACGTTAATGCAGAACACGAAGTTCATACGGATGCCAGCAGCCATGGCATCGCTGGAATATTAATGCAGTGTCAGAATGGACAATTACGGCCAGTATCTTATTTTAGTCGTGCAACAACTAACGCTGAAAGCAAATATCACAGCTACGAGCTGGAGGCTTTAGCTGTAGTAGAAACTCTAGAAAGATTCAAACATTACCTGTTACACAAAAAGTTCAAAATCATCACGGACTGTAGTTCTCTTCGGTTAACCCAGGAGAAAAAAGATCTTATTCCACGTATTGCTCGCTGGTGGCTTAAAATTTCTGAATTTGAGTTTGAACTGGTGTTCCGCGCCGGAAACCAACTTAGTCATGCCGATGCTTTAAGCCGATGTCCTGGAGAGCCAGGAAAGGAAGCAGAGGATATCACCAGTAAAATGCTCATCGTCGGGATTCCTACTGAGGATTGGGTCAGCGTTTTACAGATGCAAGACCCTCGAATAGTAGAAATTAAAAAAGTTTTGGAGGGTGATAACAATCATCCCGATAAAGATGGAATTAGAGGGAACTATGCAATCGAAAATAACCGCCTTTATAAGAAAACTTCAGAGGGTCTACGTTTTGTCGTACCATCAGGAATAAGGTGGAGAGTTATAAAATCATCACACGATGATATGGGACATCCAGCCGTCGAGCGAACTCTTCAAACTCTAAAGAAGTACTTTTGGTTTCCAAATATGAAAGTGGTGACGAAAAAATATGTCGACTCCTGTATTGATTGTCTTTACAATAAAAGAGGTGAAAATGAGGGAAGATACCAGTTGCACGCACCTGAAAGAAAGCCAATACCTTTTCACACTATACATATTGATCATTTGGGACCATTTCCGAAGAGCAAAGGAGGGAATATGTATATTATTGGATTAATCGATGCTTTTACCAAATTTATTGTTTTGAAACCAACCAGTACTACGGCGGCCAGATCAGTAATTAAATTGTTAGAAGACATAACACAGTACTTCGGTATGCCAAGCCGAATAATAAGCGACAGAGGTGCGGCTTTCACATCGCACTCATTTAAAAAATTTTGTGGGGATAATGATATAAAGCATGTCCTCACCACTGTAAAAACCCCCAGAAGCAATGGACAGATCGAAAGATATTTTAGAACGGCGAAAAGTGCAATAGCAACTATGGCACAGGACATAGATGGGCGAGATTGGGACAAGAATGTCCGAGCGATACAATGGGCATTAAATAGTTTAAAACATTCCACAACGAAGGAGACTCCACAGCAGTTATTAATGTCTTATCAGCCAAGAAATATTCTCAAAAACAAATTAGTTCTTGCCATCGAAGGAGACGAGGAAGACGAAGAAGAAAATATTCCCTTATCAGAACTTAGGGAAAAAGTTCTGCAGCGAATTAAGGAAAAGCAAAGAATTCAAGTGAACGATTATAACACAAAGCACAAGGCACCACGGCAGTACAAGGAAGGTGATCTTGTTTTAATCCAGCAGGAAGCAGCATCTTCTGGCGAACCCAGGAAAATTCAGCCTAGATACAAGGGACCTTATGTAATCAAATCTGTTCTGGGTAAAGACAGATATGTTGTAGCAGATACCAAAGAATTACAGATCACCCAAAAACCGTATGAATCGGTTCATTCATCAGAGCGATTGAAGCCTTGGGCGGAACTAAATCAGATGGATTTTGATGCAAGTTCAGACGAGGAAAAGGAAGATTGAGTTAAGAGAAAATACAGAAATTAAGTAAAAAAAAAAACAAGAGAAAAAAAAAAGAGAAAAAAAAAAAAATTAAAATGATAGTACAATGTATAAAACATCGATGAATAGATTGTTGAGTATGAAAGAGCATGTGAGTCATTGTTGGCGTAGAAGTTAACTAGACTGGGAGGCTAGTGGAGATGGGTCAGGTAGACAGCGCCTGACGGGCGTCAGATTAAGTATAAGTATTTCAGTTGGCGCCTGAAGAATACCTATGGAAATTGATTGAGACATGAAGAAGTTGAGAAAAGGGTGGATAGAGCCTGAATTGAATTGGCAGATGGAGCCTATATTTAAAGGGTAGATGGAGCCTAAACATGACGAGTAATGTATATTTGGGCCTGCATCACTGGGGACAGTGATGGTCAGGTTGGCCGAACTGTAGCATGCATAAACAAGTTGCAACCTGAATTTGTCAGTTGCAAGCAACTGGGCACCAGAAGGTGCGAATTAGGAAAAACCCTCCTAAGATACTAAGTAAGAAAGGTCGAGCCTTCCCCTGGTTACGGGTAATTGTATCGGCGCCTCAAGAACAACCCTTCCTCTAGAACAGAAATGTGCATTTGGGTGTCTGAGGTAATTAGTTTTATTGCGATCGCTTTTTAGAAATAGAATGTGTGAATGCTGCATGAATGATCATGTTGAGTGTTGTTAGGGTATATAAGGGTGAAGAAAATGTTCTTGAGGGGCAGATGAGATGTACCGTCGGGCGTAACCAGTGGTTGGCGAAAAAAAATCGAGCGGTAGTGATTACACGATTATGTAAATCAAGGTGATTCGAATCTCCTTAAGTTGTATTCAAAGTGGAGATGTGATGGCTCATCAGGACAAAGTGAGTATAAACAAATATTGCTTGGTGAAAATGAACAGCTGTCTGATTCAAATTTATTTGTCTCTTCTATGGTGTCCATACGTTTTTTTAATGAGGAAACGAACGAAATATTGTGGCAAAATCCTGCTGCTTCATCAGTTCAGTTTTGTTGACCATGTTAGGAAATGCTGAAATCGCGGATGACCAGACATTTCCGAACATCTGTTCATCCAAGGCCAAGGACACGGTGGCTAACACCTGGCTTAAAGTGCACCGAGCAAATTGTCACGACGGCCCAGCTGTGCGCGCTAAGGGCCATGTTTCAAAACATTGCACCCATTAAGTAGCACGGGCCGCTGACTGCCGGTGACTAAGCAAGCTGAGTGCCTAAGTGCAAAAATTAGCAGCACTGACCTAGGTAACGAGGTAAACATTGGAAGAAGTTCTCGGGAGTTAACAGAGTGAAGTCAAACAAAAGCGAAGTACAGTAACGAAGGTACTAAAAAGAACCAGAATTAGTACGCACGCGTGGATTGTTCGGCGGTGTGAATAAAGTTTATACCGAAAATTAGATCCGAGTTTTTATTGTGCGGGTGATCGTGGGGAGGCGGTCTAACAACCGATTTTGATCGCATTTTCAAAAAAACACCTGAAAAGACAAAAGCTGTTGTCGATGACATTAAAGCTCAAATAACAACTTTGTCACCTTCTGTAATAAATACAAATGGCGAAAATGTAGAAGTTAAACACGAGCTATTTTTAACAATGGTAGATGGAAAGATGTCTCAAGTCCTAACAGAAACATCTTCAAGTGCCGTATGTACTGTGTGCGGTGCTAAGCCTAAAGAATTAAACGATTTAGAAAAAGTTCAAATTAGACCCGAAAATGAGAGTGCTTTTCAGTATGGACTTTCAACACTTCACGCGTGGATTAGGTTCATGGAATTCATTTTACATATATCATCATACAACTAGTCGTTCCAAAAGTGGTCTGCAATAACCGATGAAAATAAGAAAAGCAAAAAGAAAAAACAGCAGAGACGATTCCGAGAGGAACTTGGCTTGATTACACTGGTCAACAAATTTAAAAAAAAATTTTGGTGCTGAGTTAGTGTTAATGGTTTTTTACTAAGTGTCCATTGGTAACTCTAAATGTTTTTTTATTTTTTTTCCTACGTGTAGATTTCGATTTACCCTCAGTTTTGAGTATTGGATGTAGTCAGTACTTTCATGCACTCGGTTTTGTTGCATAGCGATACATATCGATAAATATCGATTGTATTCAAATTGTAACGATGGGTACCGCTATGCAACCAAACCCCTTAGCCGGCAGCAAGGGCAGACGAAACCCAGCCCAGGCGGCGAATCGGCCGAGCCGAGTTTCGAAGATGGCGCGCGCCTCTAACGCTCTCGCTCAATCTTCGTCCCGGGGAGAGGAAGGAGCCGAACCAGGGAGTCGACGAGAACGGTTCTTCTCGGGCATTCATTGGAGTGTGCTCGCCTCGAACGGACGTCTTTAGTATCCTGTCTCGTGATAGTTTTTCACATTGCCAATCAACCTATTTATACCGCGGTGCAACATTTATTTATACAATTCGCTTAATACATCATATTATAACACGCATTTTCGCGAATTGTATTTGACGAGTGCGTACAGTTTCGTAGGGTTCGTGCTTTCCCGGGGGGTCGTGTCGTGTGTCTCGCCGTGTTAGATTGCCGTCGTGCGGCCGGGTCCGCCATTTTGGGGCGTCCCGCGAATTGCCGTCGTGCGGCCGAGTCCGCCATTTTGGGACGTCCTGCGAATTCGTGCCTGGTCGTCGCCGAGCGACACGTGAACCGGCCATACCTCGTTCCTGGCACCGCTGCAGACGTGTCCAGGCTGGCTTCCTCCAAGGCACCGAGTGCGGAGGAAGAGATTCGTATACGCATACCCCATTCACACATCCTTCCCTCTTCTATCAACTTTCTCCCTTCCCGAGGGTTTTTTCTGATCACTCTGGTCTTTTTCCCTCAATTCAATTCAATTTAATTCAATTCAATTCAATTCAATTCAATTCAATTCAATTCAATTCAATTCAATTCAATTCAATTCAATTCAATTCAATTCAATTTAAAATTACTCTAAAGTAAATACAAATTTTTCTCAAGCATAACTGCCATTGTTTTTTATTGTCACTCAACCTTTCTCACCTATCCTTCATTCCCCTCATTCCGACACACATATAAGAAGAAATATTGAACTACGAGACGTAGGAACGAACCTACGAACTCGAAAGGACACACCCTGAGCGTGAGAACTGCGCCCTCAGCGCAATTCCTAAAGCGGCCGGCTGGGAACTTTACTTTTGGTTAAAAAAGTAAAGTTCAGTTGCTGAAGAACCGCGAAGAGTTGTTGAGTGGTTGTGAGATCGATAAGCGTTGCGTGTCGCGACCGGAAAGTAAAGAAGAGTTTAAGCGGTTAACAAAAAAGTGATTGCTAATTAAGTGTAAAGGAGGCATCGTCCGTGGCCCCAAAGAATTGTGTGATTAACCAAAAAGTGTAATTTCCGACAAATAAAGTAGGATACCACAAAGTAAAGGTGTTCGACATTTTGGCACCCGTGGGAATATAACAGTTTGCTAACTTATCGGTACATTTCTATAATAAATTGATTTTATCATCATGTCTTCATCGCGAAGTTGTCTCAATGAGCCAAATGTGTTTTGTTACATTTGTGGTGAAAACCTATAACAGATTTAATAAAAAGTGCATATTTTTCTTACTTTAAGTCAAAAATTGTGGATGAATATGTGACGGTCTCCTCAAAATAAACCCGACATCATATTATTATTTGAATCGAGCGCCTGACCAGCCCTCCCTGACGCGACTAGCGCCAACTGGATGGAAAAACGGCAGTCGGAAACTGCGGAACGTCAGATCGGGCACGACAGGAGGTCGGCCATTTCTACCGTGCCTCGAGACGCGTGCACACGCATAGAATTTCCTTTTTGTTCATCGGCAAGTGCTGGCTGGCTTAGCCGCCTTAAGTAAAGTTAGGAATAGAAAATATAGTTCTCCTGTAGCTCCTGACTCGTTCCAGACCGGGTAAGTATCAAAAAGAGAACAAAGCAAAAACAAAAAAATCTTGCTTCAGCAAAAAAAAAAAAAAGACTTTTACCACGGCCCTCTCCACTAGGATAGGCCACTTCAAAGGAATCAAAAGGGGCCCGTGGCTTTGCTAAACATCTATACGCCTTTGGCCCGCTCCAGACGTGCTAGCTGCGTTTGGGGGCGGCAGAAAACCCCCGTACAACACCCCCCCCCGCAGCGTGTGGAACCAAGGAAAAGGGGCCAGCAAACGAAATCGCCAGGGTCCCTGGGCAGGAACAGCCCTGCCAACCCATTTGTCTGTTCCTGGAAAAAAATTTTGGAAAAAAAAACTTTTTGCCTTCCGGTGGACGGCGAGCTTCGCCGACACGAGTTCGGGGAACCCCCCCAAAGGATCCATAACCTAGCAGCAGCTGCCGCCGACTCCGTCGTGGGAGAGAGCCTGGAGCCGCATACGTGGCCTGCCGCCACCCCTCATCCACCACTTAGTGCCCCACCAGCACCGTGCAGCCCCAGTCGGGCTCGTCCCCTCATTAGCGTCACCCGTTGCCAGCAGTCAGCTATATTCCCCCCCGGCATCGGCAGGACAACTCGTGATCACCTTAGCCAGTGTTTTCTTTTGTAGCATTCAGATATTTAAGTGTCTCATTTTCTGTACATTGTAGGTCCGTAAGCCCTCCGCGGTCACTTTATACCCCTCCTGTACAGTGAACAGGGAATTAGACTGCGGTCCCGACCCAGTACGCCTTCAGGAGTGTACTATCCCTAGTAAAAAAAAAAAAAAAAAAAAGAAACAGGAAGCTCATTCAGCTTCCCGGCGGGTCAGTCGACCCAAACTTCAAAGGGGAGACGAGCACGGAAGGAGCAGACCGGTTACGGCCAGCTATTTTGTTCCCCCTCTCGCCTCTTTTTAAAATTTGTTGAATTCCAGCCCTCCAGCGCCGCACAAGTCGACTTCTGCAGGATGCTATGGGTGAGTACCCGGTTTTAGCCGGTATATTTTTGCTTTAACCTTATTATCCGAGCTGCATAACATTTTTGTTGTGTCCGTTCGCGTTTGATGTCATGCAGAACCCTTTTTATATTTAATAAAAAAACAAAAAAGGAAAAAAAATCTATTTACATACGCGCCGGGTCACCAGAGTGTTAACTCCCCCTGTGCTCATCTACACCCCCCCCTCTCGGGTTTCACTCATTATTATATTTTTCATTACGCTTTCACTGTAAGATCCAGCTCTAATTCCCCATCACTAAGTGTGTTTTTCTCTTCATAGATTTTATTCGCGAATATCAGTTCGCTAGATAGTTACACAGTCAGAGATTTACTACCTGATTAGATAGCCCACAGATCTAAACAATTAGCATTACCTAGTAAATTTGGACATCATAATGCATTTCTTTTGGGGCAAAGATTTTTTTTGTGGCCCGCGTAATACCTTGAATTCTAATTGTAGTGAATAGCATAAGCACATTTTTGTATTCTCCTCCCTCTGAAATGCTTAATGTAGAATTTGAATTGGACATTAAAGAAGTCATGTCGCTTTAATTGAGTTTTGTGTTATGCTGCCGTGAAGACCCTCAGTTCGTGAGATGCCCATAGGTCGGGACATGCCACCGGTAGGGGGTGAGCAGGTTGAAGTGGTGGGTTAGTACGGGAAGCAGTTCGCTAGGGGGCAGAGCTGCGTTCCCCCCCCCTACACCCTGAGAAGCGGCTCAGGTCATGTCATCTTCCCCTTCCCTATCCTTAGGTACTTGTAGTGGGGCAACAAAATTTTTTATTGGAAGGGACTTCGCAACCCTTCTGTTTGGGAGCGCGTATAAATTACCGCCGTGCGGTAAGCGCCAAGTCCTCGAACTCCACCCCTTCCGACGAGCTGGTTGAGCAGTCCGCAAGGCGCTCCCCTAGGACTTGGTCGCTGAGCACCCGCTATCTCCAGGCTGCACGCCTCTCGTGAGTCTCATCGGAAAAGGTTACAGGCACCCTTGCCTCGATCCGTGGATGGCTCACATTACAAATAAATGGCGCCCAACGTGGGGCCCGAATGGAGAGAGAATTCGATCTGTTTGGGTCACCACACCAGGCCTGTACGGCCATAGTCTTCCTTTTTGCTGTGTATATAGCACTTACTCCTCCTTCCTCTTGGGTAGTAGAGTTGGAGGAACCTCTATTCTTAGGTACCTTAACTGCCACACCCCCCCATACGAGTTTGGGATACTCCTCCGCTTTGGGAGGTTAGCTTGCTGTGTCAGGACGAGATTTGGAACTCTAGAGTTCTGTCTCTGCGATGCAGTGAGGGGTCTGTCGAAGTGGGGGACGGTCGTGGTCCGTTCAGTGGGTGGTGGAAAGATTGTCAGGTCGGAGTCAGAGCCTCTCGAGGCGATGCTCTTGCGATATGCTCCCTCCCCTCCCCTGTCCTTCGGGGCATGACATCTTGGACCCGGTCTGCCTGCTTGGGCGGCGGACCGAGAGTTTACCGAGAGACCACGTTCAGCAGGGTGCACCCAACCGTTCGTCGCCTCGACTGCTTTCGGCCGGCCGCCTGAGTGATGGTGGTCTTGCCGCTATGGGTGAGGACTGAGAGATCAGTGGACTTCGGGCCCAGCCTGAGGCGCTTGCCGCAGTTTTCTCTTCCTTGGTGAGCTTGGCTACTGGCTGACTGATTTGGGATTTCCCTTTTCCTACCGCCATTCCTATCCCTTTTTCCTTACGAGATTTCGATACTTAGTATCTTATTGGACATTAGATAATTTCAGTCCCCCATTATTAGGTTGAGTCACTATATTTTAATCTTGCTGTTAATATTACTGCTTATGATGCAAGTTCTAAGTCAAACTAACCTATTGGTAGTCAATATGCAATGTAAATTGAGCTACCTACAATTTTGGTTGTCTTAATTTTTTTTAAGTCGAGGACTTACCTTTTTATACTGGGTTAACGTTCTGGGGGATCGATCCACGGCAGCAACACAGGAGTTTAGTATTTGAAAAGTTTAAATTAAAATTAACTATTTTAGTGAGTATTTATCTAATGAAGTATCATTACTCACTACCGGTTACGTCACTTTAAATGAGGGAATAGCTCCTTTCATTGCAGTATTCGTACGGCAAGTGCAGGTTAGTCACGCACGCGCGGAGTTTATTTTAAAATAGCAACCGGAGTTGAGCTAAAAGTTTTGTCAGCCTGATATTGTGTACAGGAGGAGGCTCTGACACAGTAGTTTAGGTCACGATTTTCTTTGAATTTGTAAGGAGCCCAGGCTTCAGCATATTTCGTCTCAAAATTTTTTTTAAGAATTCACTCCCCCTATATTGTCTGAATTTCTCGGGGTTACCTAAACGTTTATTATATTGCTACGGCGGTTTTCTTAAATATTCCGGCGGAGTGTACTATCACTGATTCGTCGCTCAATTAATTCTTGGAGTGGGGTGCATGATGACCGGAAAAGCTGGCACCTCCAAAGACAGTACCCTGGATGCTACTGTGGTGGAGAGACCAGAGGAAACCGGACGCGGCGATGTGGGCCTGAGATCCCAAACAACAGACGATAGCTCGTCAGCCTTGGATACACTTAGAACGGAACTTCACAGTCTGCGGGATGCTTTGAATGACATTAGAAGTGGCTACGGCTTAATTCCCGTGGGAAATGAACAGCCTGTGGGCTCACGGGCGCAACAAAGAGGCACCCCCTCAAGAAATGGTGACGCCGCGGTCCATCGCGGTAGAGGTAGAGGTCGCCCTCCGAGGCAGGGGGCTCGTACTGGTCTAAGGAGCCAAACTGTCAGGACTCAACCAGATCCTAGTACGCCGCATCCTAATTTTGAAGATCGCTTGTATCAAGCCGAAGGTCTGGGTGGTGTGAGCGAAAGGAATGTTCTGGGTGTGCCATTCGAACACAGCCCTCCCTCCCAACGGAGCGGTTTTGCTTCGGGCGGTGTCTCAATGGTGGCTTCCCCCAGTTTTGGTCCCGACTACGTTCCCACGCGGAAGTCGGTTGTCTTATCGTGGAATTTTGCATTTAACGGCGATGATAAAGGTATGACGGCGGAAGATTTTATTTACCGAACCGACTGTGTAGCGAGGTCTAGTGGAGTCAATGAATCAGAACTGTGCTCAAATATACACTTCCTGCTGAAGGACAAAGCAGAGGCCTGGTTCTGGTCAGTGTTCCGGCGGCAATTTCGGAATTTCACCTGGTTGATTTTCAAGACCCAATTACAGGAGAGGTTTCAGCCGCCTCGGTCAAATCACCGTATATTGCAGGCCCTCATGACGTCTAAGCAGCAATCCTCAGAGAGCTATGCTGATTTCGAGCAAAGAATACTGGCACTGCAGTACAGGCTAGACAGGCCACTACCAGAAGTAGAACTGGTAAAGATCATTAAGGATGGATTAGTCCCAAGGTTGGCTAACCTAGTTTACGTTCAACCTGCATTCTCTCTACACGATCTGAGGAAAATATGTCGTCAAGCTGAACGCCTACAGACCAACACGCCACGTTTCCCTGCTTCATCCCGGCCAATGTTCGGACGAGTACAGGAACTGGACGTAGAGGAGGAAATGGCATCTGAGCCGGATGCGAACCAAAGTACCGTTAACGGCATCAGTGATGCATCAATGAGCATTAAATGTTGGAATTGCCAACGGGCGGGCCATTATTTTCAAATGTGTCCCGAAGACCAACGAAATCTCTTCTGCTACAAGTGTGGTAGTACCGGCACCACTACTCCCCGTTGCAGCAAATGTTCGGGAAACCGACTTACGGGCGGTACGGGAGCCGGAGTGCCGCACCCGTCACAGAACCAGCCGGCGCCCAGATTAGAAACACGGAGAACAGTCACCCCTCATCAACCCAACAAGTCTTAGTCAAGGTACACTCATCAGGAATTCCCGTACCTGACGGAACTTCCTGTTCACCAGAATTAATTTTAGAAACCAAACCTAACGTATCCACAAATCAAACGGTGTCCTACCCTTCGGTGAGAAGTCACTCCCAATTGTCTTTACAAGAACGGTGGAAGAATTATCACCAAGTTCGCAAAAAAATATTTAATTCTTGTATTCAAAATTCCCATTCCAGTGATACACCCCATGATCGTCTGTCACAACGTAAATATAAGTCCTTGTTACGAGTACGTAGATTGGCCCTTGATCGCAAACTGATAGTGAAAGGAATAACCTCTAGTATAGTCCATGTAGACGGGGATGACCGCCCGTACGCGAAAGTACAAATAAATGATACAGCCATTACCGGCCTATTAGATAGCGGAGCGAGCGTCACCTGTCTAGGCGGTGGCGCAGCACAGTTCTTGGAAGAGGCCCACTTATCACCAATTAGATTGAAGAGGTCTGTAGCAACGGCAGACGGTAAGGGACAGGTTGTCACAGGTTTTGTGAAAGCACAGGTCACGTATCGAGGTTTAACTAAGTCAATGACGATTTATCTTGTTCCGAGTCTTGTGCAGGCACTGTACCTCGGCATTGATTTCTGGCGTATTTTTAATTTGGCCCCTGGGTTAATCTCGGAACTGGCTGTCCTGCCGGAAACGAATGACTTGCGACACCATTTGTCCCCCGACCAAAATCGACAGCTGGAACTCGCCGTACAGAAATTTCCTAGTTTTGCTGTTCACGGCCTTGGGAAGACCCACATAATGGAGCATATTATAGATACTGGGAACGCTACCCCTATCAAACAACGACACTATCCTGTATCGCCAGCCATACAGAGGCAGATGTACGAGGAGTTGGACAGGATGTTGGCCTTGGGTGTAATAGAAGAATCCAACAGTCCGTGGAATTCCCCCGTAGTCTTGGTACGTAAGCCAGGAAAGAACAGGCTTTGTCTGGATTCTAGGGCTGTAAATAAAGTTACAGTCAAGGATGCCTATCCTCTTCCCCACATCGACGGACTTCTCGGCAGACTACAGGATACCCGGTTCATCAGCGGCATTGACTTAAAGGATGCGTTCTGGCAAATCCCCCTGGAAGCACAGAGCCGAGAGAAAACCGCCTTCACCGTACCCGGTAGACCGCTCTACCAGTTTACGGTGATGCCGTTCGGCCTGTGTAACGCTCCCCAGAGGATGTGCCGTCTGATGGATCGGGTAATACCGGGACATCTCCGCGAGAATGTTTTTGTATATCTGGATGATCTCCTCGTAGTGACCCCCAGTTTTGAGAAACATCTTCAAGTATTACAGGAAGTAGCAGAGCGGTTGAGACAAGCAGGACTCACTATAAATGTAGCCAAAAGCAAATTTTGCGTACGAGAAGTGCGTTATCTTGGGTACATAGTGGGCGACGGAACCCTTAAAACAGACCCGGACAAAATTTCAGCAATACAAGATTTCCCCGAACCAAAAACGGCAAAACAACTACGGCGTTTCCTGGGAATGACGGGATGGTATCAACGATTCGTCCCCAACTACGCGTCTGTTGCAGCACCCCTAACTGATTGCCTGAAGAAAGCTAAGTCATTTCGGATTTCCGAGGAGGGGAAAATTTCGTTCGAACGCCTAAAATCAGCCCTGGTATCAGCTACTAATCTGTATACTCCAGATTATAACCGACGTTTTTTTATCCAATGCGACGCCAGCTCTACGGGAGTGGGCAGTGTCCTTTTCCAAAAAGATAACGAAGGCAACGAAAATCCTGTGGCCTTCATGTCAAAAAAGCTCAATTCCACGCAAGCTAAGTATAGTGTTACGGAGCTCGAATGCTATGCTGCACTGTTAAGCATAAAGAAGTTCAGAGCCTACGTTGAGGGGCAGCCTTTTACCGTAATTACCGACCATGCAAGTCTGCGCTGGCTCATGAGCCAGAGCGACCTTAGTGGTCGGCTCGCTCGGTGGAGTCTGAGGCTGCAGAGTTTCGATTTCGCTATCGAACATCGGAAGGGAACCCAGAATGTTGTTCCTGACACCCTATCGCGAATAAATATGGAGGAGGTAACCCAGGATGTAGTTATGCCGAGTGATGTTGACCTAACCTCCTCGTCCTTCTCGTCCAGTGAATACGAAGACCTAAAATCGACCATCCAATCGAACGGGAACCGCTTGCCTGATTTATGTGTATCAGACGGATATGTATTTGCCCGACGCGAACCTCGTACTGGAGCCCCTGACGAAGAAGAAGCTTGCTGGAAGCTGTGGATCCCCGAGCAGTTGACTCACGAATTGATAGTGAAGGCTCATGACCCACCGCAGACTGGCCATGGTGGAGTACATAAGACCCTATACCGGCTGAGACAAAAGTATTACTGGCCCGGTATGGTAAAACAAGTGCGCGACTATGTAACCCAATGCGAAGTTTGTAAAGAGACCAAGACTAGTACTTGCGTGCAACGCCCTCCTATGGGAAAACAGCTACAAGTACAACGGCCTTTTCAATTTCTTTATGTGGATTTTATGGGACCGTATCCAAGAACAAAACGCGGTAATTCTTGTATATTCGTAGTCTTAGATGCTTTTAGCAAATTTGTATTCCTAAAGGCATTACGAGCCGAGTCTGCTGAGCTAATTGTGAGATATCTGGAGGATGAAATTTTTTGCACATTTGGAGTGCCGGAGACTGTATTCTCAGATAATGGCAAGCAATTCCTGTCACACTTATTTCAGAAGCTGTTATCTGACTACGGCGTCAAGCATGTCCGTACAGCAAAGTATTCTCCCCACCCAAACGCTTCAGAAAGAGTTAACCGATCCGTCCTTGCAGCCATTAGAGCCTATTTGAAGGAAGACCACCGCCAATGGGATCTTCATCTTCCCAAGATCGCCTGTGCTCTGCGTAGTACGGTGCACCAATCAGTAAACGTCGAGCCATACTATGCCCTATTCGGCCAGCACATGACAACACACGGTAACACCTATACGCTCCTGAGGAAACTACACAGTCTGGGAGAAGGTGAAGCACAATGTGTCTTAGGATCCGACAAGTTAGCTTTAATACGCGCCCGTCTAGAGGAACAGTTGGAACTGGCCCACGCTCGGCATGAAACTGTCTACAACACTAGATGTAGAGAAGTCAAATACCGACCCGGACAAGAAGTGTTCCGTAGGCTTTTTCCTCAAAGTAGTCTGCCCTTGGCAAGAAATGCTAAGCTGGAGAAGAAATATGCAAAAGCCAGGATTGTCCGCGCAGTTGGGAACTCCCTGTACGAGTTGGAGGATCTTCGTGGGAAATCTATAGGAGTGTATCATGCCAAAGATCTGAGACAATAACAGCAGTATAAAAGGAAATTACAAGACCCCCTCATCAGAGCAACGACCGTTTCTCTGGCGCCTCCCCTCCGCTGCAATCGGCTTGGAGCGACAGCCTTGTGACGGTCTCCTCAAAATAAACCCGACATCATATTATTATTTGAATCGAGCGCCTGACCAGCCCTCCCTGACGCGACTAGCGCCAACTGGATGGAAAAACGGCAGTCGGAAACTGCGGAACGTCAGATCGGGCACGACAGGAGGTCGGCCATTTCTACCGTGCCTCGAGACGCGTGCACACGCATAGAATTTCCTTTTTGTTCATCGGCAAGTGCTGGCTGGCTTAGCCGCCTTAAGTAAAGTTAGGAATAGAAAATATAGTTCTCCTGTAGCTCCTGACTCGTTCCAGACCGGGTAAGTATCAAAAAGAGAACAAAGCAAAAACAAAAAAATCTTGCTTCAGCAAAAAAAAAAAAAAGACTTTTACCACGGCCCTCTCCACTAGGATAGGCCACTTCAAAGGAATCAAAAGGGGCCCGTGGCTTTGCTAAACATCTATACGCCTTTGGCCCGCTCCAGACGTGCTAGCTGCGTTTGGGGGCGGCAGAAAACCCCCGTACAACACCCCCCCCCGCAGCGTGTGGAACCAAGGAAAAGGGGCCAGCAAACGAAATCGCCAGGGTCCCTGGGCAGGAACAGCCCTGCCAACCCATTTGTCTGTTCCTGGAAAAAAATTTTGGAAAAAAAAACTTTTTGCCTTCCGGTGGACGGCGAGCTTCGCCGACACGAGTTCGGGGAACCCCCCCAAAGGATCCATAACCTAGCAGCAGCTGCCGCCGACTCCGTCGTGGGAGAGAGCCTGGAGCCGCATACGTGGCCTGCCGCCACCCCTCATCCACCACTTAGTGCCCCACCAGCACCGTGCAGCCCCAGTCGGGCTCGTCCCCTCATTAGCGTCACCCGTTGCCAGCAGTCAGCTATATTCCCCCCCGGCATCGGCAGGACAACTCGTGATCACCTTAGCCAGTGTTTTCTTTTGTAGCATTCAGATATTTAAGTGTCTCATTTTCTGTACATTGTAGGTCCGTAAGCCCTCCGCGGTCACTTTATACCCCTCCTGTACAGTGAACAGGGAATTAGACTGCGGTCCCGACCCAGTACGCCTTCAGGAGTGTACTATCCCTAGTAAAAAAAAAAAAAAAAAAAAAGAAACAGGAAGCTCATTCAGCTTCCCGGCGGGTCAGTCGACCCAAACTTCAAAGGGGAGACGAGCACGGAAGGAGCAGACCGGTTACGGCCAGCTATTTTGTTCCCCCTCTCGCCTCTTTTTAAAATTTGTTGAATTCCAGCCCTCCAGCGCCGCACAAGTCGACTTCTGCAGGATGCTATGGGTGAGTACCCGGTTTTAGCCGGTATATTTTTGCTTTAACCTTATTATCCGAGCTGCATAACATTTTTGTTGTGTCCGTTCGCGTTTGATGTCATGCAGAACCCTTTTTATATTTAATAAAAAAACAAAAAAGGAAAAAAAATCTATTTACATACGCGCCGGGTCACCAGAGTGTTAACTCCCCCTGTGCTCATCTACACCCCCCCCTCTCGGGTTTCACTCATTATTATATTTTTCATTACGCTTTCACTGTAAGATCCAGCTCTAATTCCCCATCACTAAGTGTGTTTTTCTCTTCATAGATTTTATTCGCGAATATCAGTTCGCTAGATAGTTACACAGTCAGAGATTTACTACCTGATTAGATAGCCCACAGATCTAAACAATTAGCATTACCTAGTAAATTTGGACATCATAATGCATTTCTTTTGGGGCAAAGATTTTTTTTGTGGCCCGCGTAATACCTTGAATTCTAATTGTAGTGAATAGCATAAGCACATTTTTGTATTCTCCTCCCTCTGAAATGCTTAATGTAGAATTTGAATTGGACATTAAAGAAGTCATGTCGCTTTAATTGAGTTTTGTGTTATGCTGCCGTGAAGACCCTCAGTTCGTGAGATGCCCATAGGTCGGGACATGCCACCGGTAGGGGGTGAGCAGGTTGAAGTGGTGGGTTAGTACGGGAAGCAGTTCGCTAGGGGGCAGAGCTGCGTTCCCCCCCCCTACACCCTGAGAAGCGGCTCAGGTCATGTCATCTTCCCCTTCCCTATCCTTAGGTACTTGTAGTGGGGCAACAAAATTTTTTATTGGAAGGGACTTCGCAACCCTTCTGTTTGGGAGCGCGTATAAATTACCGCCGTGCGGTAAGCGCCAAGTCCTCGAACCCCACCCCTTCCGACGAGCTGGTTGAGCAGTCCGCAAGGCGCTCCCCTAGGACTTGGTCGCTGAGCACCCGCTATCTCCAGGCTGCACGCCTCTCGTGAGTCTCATCGGAAAAGGTTACAGGCACCCTTGCCTCGATCCGTGGATGGCTCACATTACAAATACAAGCCGTGGATACCTCAAATTGTTTGTAAAATGTGCTGTGAACACTTGAGACAATGGGTCAACGTGATTGTCCCAATGTACCTCATTCACGAAAGTTGCGAAAAAGAACGTTTTTGTGTACACAATGACTTAATAAATGCTGTTTTTCTTTGTAAAATTATTTTTTTCTATACAAGTCAATATCTAGAAAACTACACGTAGGACATCTAAATTTTTGGTATGAATGTAATCAGAATACGGTCCTAAGTTAATAAAAAAATACAGTTTCTTGGCACCAAAACTAGTGTTGACCAGTGTTATAGATAAACCGAGGCAAGTTAGTGGAAATACAAATGACGGCAACACCGCTAGACAATTTTTCCTTAATCACGCACTTTCAGCTGATATTACTGAAGTTGACGAAGAATTGATAAAAAGGTTGAATGTAATTCTTCAGGTAATGTCGTCTGGGAAAATGATCAATGCATCTAAATTCGGAAAGTATGCTTCTGAGACTGCCCAGATTCATGTGACCAAATATAATTGGTATTATATGTCATCTTCTGTACATAAAGTGCTGATACATGGCGAAAGTATTATCTCCTACTTTACATTAATACCCCTCGGTCAATTGTCTGAGGACGCGCAAGAGTCTCAAAACAAGGACTACAAACGTTATCGACTCCATCATTCCAGAAAATGTTCACGAGGATCTACTAACGAAGATGTTTTTCATTCACTATTCCATATACACATCAGAGTCATATATTACCAGTCTCAGATTAAAATATAAGGACAAATTTTAAATTTTTTGTCAATGTGTTGTTCCCTGCTGTTAATTTTTCCGTAATATTATTTTTATGAAATTTTTTTGTTAAAAGGACTCTTTCAACAAATATATGTACGTCTAAAAAAGGTCGAACTTTATAAAATTATTGTCATGAGTTTTTTGCAATAAAAAATTGTAATATTTAATATGGGATTTTTAAACATAACAGCAACAAAGTTGCAGTTGATAAAAAAAAGAAAAAAAAAATTTTAAGTTTACTATTTTAGTTTTACTATGATAAAGTCAAATTATTTTTTAAAAAAAAATTGTTAATATAAAAGAAATATTTATTTATATTTAGTATCATTATTTGGAAGCTTACACGGAAAAAAATTAATTGTATTTAAAACATTTTGGAATTGTTTTGAAGCATTTGTACAGTTTACATAAAAATTGTATTTGCAAGCATCGACGATGTGCATTTGACAGGTTTAAAAACAACTAATTTGTTTTAGCAATGCATTAAAAATGTACTTGAGAATTGTTTTTATTACAACCAAATTGTATTCGGAACTATGAAAAGTCTTTAAAAACTTTTTCACATTATTTTTTTTTTACAATGAGAATGTTAAATCAGTATATGACCGATGTTACCAGAAAATGTAATAAATACGTCCAAAGTTTTATTAAAATCATGTAATTGTAAATATAACCTTTTTTCATTATAACTAAATTTTGCTTGAAACTATTTCATAAGCCAGACTTTGTGAAAAATAAAAACAATCTTATAAATAAAGTAGTATATCTGGCAGTGCCCTCAGACAAGGTTTTGACATATGCCGTTTTTTTCTTTGCGATGCTTTGAAAATGTTTGTGAGAGCCTGTCACATGGACGCATAACTGCCAATGAGAACCGCAGAAATTGTGGTATGTACAACTTCGTTGTAAGAGGCACGATTTTTGACAATTTTGGTGTTAAGTTTACTACAGAAATGTAATATATACATAAAATTAGTCCGGTCGGGCATATCATTAAAATTGTCTTTGCAGTCGTCATTTCGTTTGTTGTAGCGGTTGATTGAAGACGTGATATGGAAGTGATTACAAGTGAAAATTGTGTTGCGGAATTATTAAAAATTTGGGGCCTGGAATGCCTAACGGAGGTTTTCTTAGGTAAGTAAATAAAAATTCTATTGATGGGGTTTTTGAACAAATGTGGTTAACGCAAAAATGTGTTTTCTGCTGAAATTTTAAATGTAAGTTTCATTTTCAGCAATTTAAAACTATTTTAATGTTAACAATAAATTGTTCCTTTTGTGGTTCTATTTCAAATTCGGTGATGAAATGTGATAACATTTACAATAAAGTACTTATAATTTAGCGTAGGTACCACATGTGTGCATTACATCATCGATATATGCAGTTTTTTTCATTTAATAGCCACGACAAAATTTTCTTTTTTTGGTAAGTGGTTGGGAGCAGTAAAAGATATAGAGTTTTTCTTTAATTATTTTTTTAAACATTTCACACTATATTTAAAGTAAACTTAATGAAAATTCCAAAGTTTCATTCAATTTCATTTCAAAAATTCGGGACCAAATAATTCACTGGATTGTTGAACACCCTTTTACACCCAATGCGTTGTGGTGATCAATTGTACTTCTCAGTAGTTTATACAAAAATCAATGGAATAACAAAATTATTAGTTAAATATTTTATCTAGAGCTTAACCAAAATTACTTTTTCTTGTCATATTGAACAAAATGGCGGCCCTTCGAAATGTACTGACTTTGGTTGACTTTGTTCCATATGCTTGTTTTAATCTTTTGCTTAGTCGGATTTTAGCTTTTAAACTTTTACGTTTTTAACAAAATCGTTCACACCTCGTTACTATTCTACTATGTATGTATGCTGTTTTCTGTTTATTCATTTTAAAACAATAAATTTTACAGAACAAGATGTAGACTTTGAGTCTCTAAAATTTATGACTGATGCTGACGTAAAGGACCTTATTCCAAAAACAGGAACAAGAATAAGATTTCGTGAAAAGCTGAAAAACTGGCAACGAATTAATGTAATATAATTTTCAGTATTTGATACATACAATATTTCACAAAGTATTCTCTAGGGTTTTGAAGCAGAAAGCTCCACATCAGCAGATTTAAATTTCAGTTCCATTGCAGAATGGATTAAAGCGGGAAACACAGAATTGGATCAGACACAGTCATCTCCGAGTTCTAAAAAATTGCGTTTGGTAATATTTATTAATTTATAGATAAATATTATTATACCTTTAACCGGGTTCATATATTATATAATATTTAGATATTAAAATTAACGTTAAAATCTAATTGATTTATATCTCAGGTAAATTTATGACACATCTTATCACACATATACATATGTATAAGTTTACTATTTTATCCCTACTAAAATTACAACCTTGCTAAGGCTCCACGTGCAGTTCAGATATTTAAATACAACCATAAGAATCAGATTATAAGTAGGATCAATGAACATTAAATTTCTTAGCGGTTCACTCTTTTAATAAAACGTTTTATTCCATATTAAGGAGGCATAGCCAGTTGGGACTGCAAAAAAAAAAACTCTGTTTTGGGATTTTTTTGGCCACGCATTAAAATAATTAATAACAAACGTTTTTCCACATGAAAGATATATATTTAGAGATAATATTAAATTTTTTTTGCAAAATATTATCAGAGAATACTTTTGAAATATTCTATTTTCAGAAAATGCAAAAAAAAAAAAAAAAAAAAAAGAAATAGATTTTTTCAAAATTCTAACTGGCTATGCCCCCTTAAGTAGGTATTAAGTTTTTTAAATAACAGATGGTAGTCTTTTTGGAGACTTATGCCATAAAAAAAAAAAAAAAAAACTCTTACATATATTATTAACCCGTAATCAATTCGATCAACATATACGTATTTGTTTTTCTTATCTTAATTATTTTCTAATTAGAGCTTAGAGGCTTTGCTGGAAGACCATCCAAAGGGGCAGTTAATATTAGAATGCTATAAAAATAATAGCAAGCTTGACACCAAATGCAGACAATATTTAGTAGACGTAGTGGTTGATCAGTTCATAAAGGACAAGCGCTATATGAACCTCAACGACTTTGAATTTTTTTCAAAAGAAATATGCCGTATATTTCCCAAGGAAACTCCTGTAATAATTGCTTTCCATATTTAAGCGGCTTTTGAATTTCAACAACTTTAAATTTTTAGGAAACATATTATATTGCTAGAAGCGGTAGCAGTGGGCCCTCTGGAAAACTTTTCCACAAATATAACAATGCGAGTAGGTGCTACAGAAAATTTGGTCTGATTGAAAGCCGATACAAGCCAAGAAGCAGAATAAATTCAGTTGATACTCAACTCAACTCAAGTGATGGCGAGGCAACAACCCTAAGTAAGTTTTTTTGCAGTGTATCGGTAAAACAATTTTAAGGCATATAAAGTAAAATGAGGTGAATCTTTTCGATTATTATACCTTGTACAACCTATAGCTATGTACATCAACTCTTGAACCAAATAAGATTCTCTTTTAAACTTTTAAAATAGTTTTTACATTTTAATTCTTAAAATACATTTTTAGAAATCCGAAAACATGCACATAAAATAACATGATACAGTATGTATATGTATGTTATGTATCTCTTTTCGAGACTTTTTTTTGCTCCTTTACAGTTATTCCAAATAGAACAAAATGATCTAGATACTACGCTTTTTAAGGACAATAACTTGATATTAAAACATAATCAAAAACAATTGTTTTAGTTTTAAAGATACCTAACAAAATTTGGTTTAAAATTAATAATTTTTAAATAAATCCAATTTTAGCTGAAGAACATGGTAAACGAATCCAATGTACGTTAAAACATAATCGAGACAACTGGGACGATATTCAGAAAAGTTGGTCGGAATCTTTTGATTATAGACAAATATGTTTTAAAAGATCTGGAAAAACTATTAAAAATATTATTGAGGAATGGTCATCATTAACATTAAAAAAAGGATATACTTTGGTAAGCAAATTACATTCAATAAATGTTATTTTATTTATGTTTATTTTTTATAACAGATTGAACAAGACTTCAAAAGAATTTACCCAGAAAAAGAATTACTTCTTCTATCGGGCTGGGAAGAATTTCTCCCAAAAATACACGATTATTTAGGGAAACATATAAAGGCCCAAAATTGCAAAAATTTATTGAAGCATTTAAAATCTGATCTAAGTGGTAAGAGTTGATTATAATATGTACTTAAGAACTAATTAACTTACACAGATTTTTCTTAGAAAATTCTCGGGATTGTATTACAGTTCTTCTGCTGTGCAGTCTACTTGTACCCAGGACCTACATAAAAAGTAAATCTGGAAACTGGAAACCTACGTTAGCGGATTCCCAAAGAAGTATTATCCTGCTCGTGAATGTGAGTTTTATTCTTAAGCTTGGTTTGGTATAATTCCTTTTTGTACATTTCTAAATATATAGAGTGCTAACAACACTAATCCTGCTATTGAAGATTTACGAAAAGAATATGCTGAATTGGGCTTGACATTACAGCCCTTGATCGTAGCTATAGGACGTGATTGGAAACTCGTAGAGGAGTTTGAAGTCAGAATCGACAACTTAAAATATAATTTCTCGAGTTTTCTAAAAGCTTTGGACGTGTGTTTTAAGCTTCATCATGTTTTGGATACTTGTTATGCGAATGCTTCTTACTCAACCTGGTTATTTTTGCAAAAATATTTTTATAATATCACTCTTGATCATGACAAAAAATCTGTACCTGTCTCAACCTTGCTTTCTGATTTAAAGAATTAGCAAACGCATCTAAAATGATATGCTTTAAATGTAAACGTGATTTTCAATCAATCAAAATTTTATGTGCACATTTTAAACTCGAACACAACCTTAATGCTTACAGCAACTTTGTATGTGGGCAGGATGGATGTCCACGAACTTTCCAGTCAATATATATGTTAAAAAGGCATATTGTATTAAAACATAATGAAAGGGATACACATGTTGAGCAATCCGTATCTAATATTCAAAGTCCTAACTGCTTCAATTTAAATGATTCCGCAAATTCGCCAAAATCTATTGATGTATCTGAAATTTGCCTTCAGAGTAGTCTTATGTTCATTTTAAAGTTACATAATCAATCTACACTTAACAGAAAACAGGTCTCTGATATATTATTATATGTGCAAGATCTTTTAGTATCTTCAGTTCTTGAAGTTTTAAAATACTTCCCCTTAAAACAAAACGAAGAGTCGCAAAAACTAGCTGAATTTTGTAAAAATCCTTTTCAAAATTGTGATACCGAATATAAACTTCTTAATTATTTAAGGAAAGATGGATTATACTCTGATCCATTATCTGTAAATTTGGACCCAAATTTACCTTCTGGTTTAAATGAAGATACTACTGCCACTATAAAAGTTACTAAACTCAATATGCGTCATAATTTTAAAAATTTCCTTGAATTACCTAATGTCTTTGAAAATATGATGACTGAAATGAATAACCTTACACAAACTCCATGTGTTACTTTAAAAAATTTTGTCCAAGGCTCTATTTGGAAAAATAAGGTAGGAAAATTTGAAAATAAAATAATCATACCTTATTTTATATACGTTGATGATTTTGAAGTCAACAATCCGTTGGGATCCCATGCAGGGCAATATAGTATAGCTGCAACTTACAGCCAATTTCCTTGCTTACCTTCTGAATACAATTCTTCGTTAGATAATATTATTCCTCTAATGTTTTTCAAAAGTGCCCATAAAACTAACAATTTAAATGAAATTTATAATTTACTAGTCAAAGATATTATTGACCTAGAAAAAAATGGAATAATTATAAAAACAACAAAGGGGCCAACCGTAATTTTCCCAATTCTTGGCCTTATTTTAGGGGACAACTTAGGGTTGAATGAAATACTTGGTTTTGTTAAAAGTTTTTCATCCAATTTTTATTGCAGATTTTGTAAAGTTCATAGAGATATAGCACAAAACTTATCGGAAGAAACAAAAGAAACTAGGTCACTTATCCGAAACCAGGATAATTATGAACACGATATTCTCTTAAATGATCCTAGTAAGACGGGGTTGAAGTCATCTTGCATTTTTAATGAAATTCCATCTTTTCATGTCACCGATAATTTATCAGTTGATATTATGCACGATATTCTTGAAGGAGTATGCCATTACGGCATAACGCACACATTGTATTATTTTGTATTTGAAAAGAAATTTTTCTCTCTCAACACGCTTAATTTCAGAATTACTCATTTTGATTATGGACCAGATATTAAAAATCGTCCACAAATAATTAAAGCAGATCATTTGAAAAGTAAAAAAGTATCCATGTCGGCTTCCGAAATTTGTTGCTTTACGCACCTTTTACCATTATTAATTGGAGATCTCATTCCACCAAATGATGAAGTGTGGGCCTATTTTATAACGCTATTAAAAATATTTGATATTATAATGAAAATTGAAATTAATATTTCAGAAATAAATATCTTAAAAGTACTCATAGCTGAACACCATCAAAACTATGTTCGTCTGTTTCACGATACCCTTAAACCAAAACACCATTTTTTACTTCATTATCCTGACATTATATTGCAAATTGGACCATTAAGGAAAGTTTGGTGCATGAGAATGGAAGCCAAGCATAGGGAACATAAATTATATGCTAACGTGACTACATCTAGAAAGAATATTTGCAAATCAATATCCATAAAAAGTCAAATGAAGCTGTCATTTAGAGTGGCTTGCAGAAAAGGATTACAAGTTCATATTAATACTGGTCAAGAATATTCTTTATATTTATCTGATTTGAATCTGCCCACTAACGTTCATTTTGAATGTTTGAAATATTCTGAAAATAATATTTTAGCATATAATTGGGTTGAGCATAACGGTATCAAATTTTATACAAATCAGTTGCTAAATATTTTTTCTAAAACATTGAAGAAATTCGAATTTTTTCAAATTAAATACTTAATTTTTTCGACTTTTGAAGATATTTTTGCACTATGTGTGTCTGTAAGACACAATGATATAAATTCTAACCTATATTATACTTTTAATGGCGATACTGAAGCTAATGAATTACAGTGTTTTTCTTTAAAAGAAATTAAAGCTTTGCCCACAAACATGCACAAACTGCCTAACGGAAAGCTTGCGACTAGAATTAAACCATTTTTGGAATGCTCTTGAATGTATTTATATGTAATATTATTTCAATATTTTTTAATTTCCAATTATTCTGAAATTCACAGGGTTTTGTGTAATAATAATATTTTAATTCGAAACCATTTCTTTTCAAAAAATCCGATTTACAATATATACAAATGATACTAAGCTGTATAAATAAAACCATATACACTAAACCCTCGTATAACGCGGTACTTATACAACGCGGTTTCGATATAACGCGATTTATAATTTACACTAAACCCTCGTATAACGCGGTACTTATACAACGAGGTTTCGATATAACGCGATTTATAATTTACTTCTTTTATGATACAAAAAAAAAATATGTGTATGTACATACTAAAATTTCGTTTGAAACCAATGCACATACTAAAATTTCGTTTGAAAGCAATATTTTCAAATATGTATTAAAAAATTTAATCTTAGTAACCTCGTCACTATAGCAACTTCAAAGACAACTGAGACGATTGCTCAAAATCTCGGCTCACTTGGCTCACTGAGCCAGTGCTTGCCGAAAGCGCCTATAGTACACAGTGTATATGTACATACATACAAATTAAACAAATTTAATCTTAGAAGTCTATAGGCGTTTTTCTTTTCTTGATCAAGGGATCATTTCAACGTTTAAGGCATATTATATTCGTCGAACATTCCAATTAATTTTGGAAAAAATAGAATCTAATCCCAACATGACACTGCCTCAAGCGTGGAAAGAATTTTCAATATTAAATTGTGTACAAATTATTGCGCTGTCCATTACGGAATTAAAATCTTCTACACTGAATGGGTGCTGGAAAAAAATATGGCCTGAAGTCGTTCTTCAACAAAATTCCGTACCGCCCATTGATGGCGAGATAACTCGTATAGTAAACGTTGCCCAGACTCTTGGTGGGGAGGGTTTTTGTGATATGGCTGAAAATGAAATTCGTGAGTTAATTGATTTCGAAACAGATTTAAATGAGGAGGAACTGGTACAATTAATAGATGACCATAACACAAATTTCGAGAACAGTTCTGTAGAAGATTCTGATTGTAATGAATCAGTAAAAGATTTCGGTTTAATGAAATTAACAGAAGGTTTGGAGTTAGCAAGAAAATTAAAAAATTATTTCACGGATAATGATCCCTCAATGATACGCTCTCAAAATTTCTCAAGACAATTTGATAGTTGTTTCACTCCATATTATGAACTCCAAAAAAAATTGCAGCATAGTGGTAAGCAAGGTCTTATTACCGACTTCTTAATAGCCCAACCAGCTGAAGTTGGCAATGAAAATGATACAAATGATGTCAAAGAGATTTCAAGTGATGATGGCATCCGGCCACTTGCAAATAAAGAAAGACGAAATATTATTTTTGAAGATAGTGATAGTGATTAAAATATACATTTTAATCTATGCAATATGTAAAATGAAGTTAATGTATAATTTAGATATATGTTTAGTTAAATTACTTGAACTACCTGAATTAAATAAATGCATATACATATATATATATTGGTCATTTTTATTTATATATAATTAAAATAAATGATTTCGGCACGTAACCCCATTTTTAATATGTGACCTAAGTCTCGCATAACGCGATTTGTATAACGCGGCAGTTCTGTGGAACCTAACTACCGCGTTATACGAGGGCTACCTGTACATATGTATGTATATACTAGTGAGTAAGCTGTTACTTTTGTTTGTGAGAAATTTAATAAATAATTTTATACTCTTAAATCATCTTTTTATTTCTAAAATATTTAAATATTACACAATTTTCAGCTATAAAGTATGGCAACATATACCAACACAACAAATTCGAGTTTTAGCGGTAACGGAACGAAAATATTTATTTGTAAATTAAACGTAGGAAAAGTTAATATTACATAAATTTGCAAAAAAATGCAAGGTATATATAATTTTGTTGTTGTTATATTTACTAATCGAGAGTGTTGCATGAACAACTAATATGTAATAGTTACATTATATTTGTTAATATTTGGGATACGATAAAAATGTTGACACTACATAACGATTGTACTACACACAATTAATTGAAATGTAATAGTTACAATGAGATAGTATTGAGAACAAATAATATGTTCATGAAACATTCCTATAAATAACTAAGAGAAATGTTACCAGTACAGAAAATGATGGTTAGTTGATATTTAACCATAAAATTGTTTGCGAAAACCATCGTCGTTGTTAAGGGGTACAATTTAGTTTTTTCCGTGTATATACTCAGTATTACGTATAAAAAACTTCATCCAAATATCTCAACAAATAAAAAAGTTACAGATTTATCAGGTGCAGAACTTAATTACTGTGGGTTTTGTTAACAGATGGCGTCACTGAAATATATGTGCATTGTCAATTCGACGTACATATGTGCTATTTCGTAGAGTAGAGCTGTCAATAGGTTATCGCACGGCGTATGTTTATTTTCGTAGAAGTGAACTCTTCATTCTGTGTGTCAAGCAAAATATGTCTAATTTTGAGCCGACCAAAGAGCATTTGCGGCACGCATTGCTTTTGTTCTATAATCAGAAAAAAACTGCAACTGAGAGCCGGCGTTTGCTCGTCAAAACCTATGGCGACTTTGCTCCACACATCAATACCTGTGAGATGTGGTGTAAATGTTTTAAAGGTGGTCAATTTGATGTGAAAGACAAAGAGCGTCATGGGCAACCAAAAAAGTTCAAGGACGCAGAGTTAGAGGCTTTGTTGGCAGAAGATAGCGCGCAAACTCAACAGGAGATGACACAGAGAGCCATCAGCAAACGTTAGAAGGCCATAGGGAAGATATTGAAGGCCCGAAAGTGGGTTCCTCACAAACTCACTGATGATAGGCAAAGGGAAAGGCGCAAAACAATTTGTGAAACTTTGCTTCAGCGTTTCGAGAGAAAGCCTTTCTTGCACCACATAGTAACCAGCGACGAGAAGTGGATCTATTTTGAGAACCCAAAGCGCAAAGCATCGTGGGTTAGTCCAGGACAGCCATCAACTTCAAACTAAGGATCTTTTTTGTAGAAAATTTAACTGTCTACAAAATGTTATCAAAAATGAAAAAAAAAAATTTTTTTTTTCTACCAGCAATTCACGTTTAAGTAAAGACGTCGTTTTTTCCATGTTAATTAACTGGAAAAAAACTTAGTTTGTGACGTTCACGATCTAGTAAGTCGAAATTTTGAGAGAATTTTCTTTATGTCCAATGCGACCGAAAAAAAAACAAAAATTGGTGTGAGATCATTCGGGGTGCGCACATGAGGAACTTCCCATTAGTCGATTCCAATTACTAGATGGCCACACTGAAATTCATAGACACCATCTAATAATAGGTATGTATTAGCACATTTAAAACACGAATTTGTTTGAGTCGCACGTTACCCAGCGACAATTGACGCCGAAAACTCAATAACGTTTAACGTTTTTGAAATAACGACAAAATGTGAAATATTTGAAAGATAATTTGCTACAAAATAGTCTCTATCGATTTGGTCATAAAAATAACCGTTTCCAAGATATCGCGAAATTTCATTTTTTCCTTTACGTTAATTTTCGTTTCGGCCTTTGAGAGATATCTCACTGTATTACATTCTTTTTAAAAGAACGCCCTTGTGGCATAAACTTTAATCAAACACATTTTGTTACAGATTTGGAGGAATACCCCAATTAAATAATGAGTCAAAGAGGGAATAGCCAAGGCAGAGGAATACCTCGCCAGAATAGGGATAGTAGAATACCACCCCGACCTCGAGACTTCTACCGTATGAGCAGGTATAATGAGTCGCAGTTGTATCGTAAGGTGAACTTTAAACTTTGGCACTGTGTGCACTAGCAAAACCTTTAAACTAACAGGGGTCAACAGCCACCTTAATCACTTCTTGCCACAGCATTAATCAATGTGCCATCAAAATCAGGGACTATTTTCACGTTGTGTATACTTCGATAGACTCAGGTTGGCAAGTTTCAATTATTACAAGGGCAGCAACGAAACTTTTGCAATTAACAACTCTAACAAACCTTCAAATCACTGGCTTGGGAGGTTCAGAAGCTAGAGATATAAAAGTACAAACGCCTCTTGAAATCCGCTCTTCAATTTCACAACAAAGGTCCAATAATCTAACGGCATTTGTCGTTCAAAAGACAACTGATTTGTTACCTCCAGAAAATATTATTACACAAAATTGGTGTTATATACAAAACCTACCATTAGCAGACCCATTTTTTAACAAACCAGGAAAAATTGATCTCCTTATCGGCAATGATATTTACGGTGATATCGTTTTAGAAGGTCTTCGTAAAGGACCTCTAGGCACACCTATAACACAAAATAGTATTTTCGCTTGGATATCGTTCGGGCCAATATCGGCAAACAAAAACAATATCTCAAGCAGCTACTTTCTTTAATACTTCTCAAGATCCAACTATCTCTATTGACAAATTAATTCGCCAAAGTTGGTAATGCGAAGAAGTTCAATTAGAACAGAAATTAACTAAGGAGGAGCAAGAGTGTGAACGTAGTTTTGAACAAACTCACATTCGCAACGAAAGCGGTCGGTACGAAGTTCGGTTACCTTTTAAAATTTCTCCTCCGAACTTAGGTGATTTCCGAAATATGGCTATTCGCAGATTTTATTGTCTTTAGAAAAAAGTTAAGTAGTCACCCCGAACTTTATGATGAATACCGAAATTGTTTAAACGAATACATTTCAATGGGCCATATGAAGATAATTAGCAGGGATGCTCCAAAAATTCCGTCCTACTACCTTCCATATCACGCAGTGATAAAAGGCAGCCTTACAACAAACGTTAGAGTTGTTTTCGATGCATCTGCAAAAACTTCGAACGGAAAAGGCTTAAATGAACAATAATATTTTGGGCCTGTTCTACAATCAGACCTATTTACAATTTTATTACGATAGCGAATGTATCGGAATCGTATGGAATGTCAGCTGATATAGAGAAACTGTGTCGTATGATTTGATTAATATGCACCCTTTTGATCAAAGTTAACGTATTTTCTGGAGGAATAATTCTAACGAACGTCTTCAAGAATATGTACTTACTACCGCTACTTTCGGCGCTACTCCTGATCCTTATCTTGCCATAAAAACACTGCATCAATTGATCAATGACGATGCAAATAAATTTCCTCTTGCCACAAAACTCATTATACGCGATTTTTACGTGGATGATTTATTAACTGGGTCAGACTCTTTGAAAGTATCAAGATTCAATCACAACTTCAAAACCTCCTATCACCAGGAGGTTTTAATCTCCAAAAATGGGTTAGTAATTCACCTGATCTCCTTGAGAATCTTCCGGAATGTCAAAGGGAACTAAAACTTCCTTTAAGATTTGCAAGTAATGAATCAGTGAAAACTCTGGGTATTCATTGGTACCCTGTGCCCCATTACCCCACGTTGCAATATCGGCAAATAGCTGATGATCTTAATACTAAGCGATCGTATTGTCCGAAATTGTTACACTGTTCGACCCATTTGGTTGGATTTTTCCGATCTTGGTCACAGCAAAGATTCTGATGCAATCTTTATGGCTTTCTGAATGTTCGTGGGATGATCATATTCCTCCTAGCATTAATGCAAATGTTTAAGGAATTTAGAGAAACTATTTCCTACATGGCATTTTTCCTTTAACCTATATACCCCTGGCAACACGCCGATATGAATGATTTTGACATTTCAATTCGGTTACATTTATTACCACGATGGACACGAAGCGCGAACTTGTGATTAATTTGTTTTTAAATAAATATCGAAAATGTGATTATAAAAAAGCTTAAACCTTTGAATATTGGATATAGGTTTATATAACGGACCATTAAACGATATAATGAAACGGCGTCTTTAAAATTAGTCCAAAAACAGGCCGTAAAAGGACAGTCCGAACAAAGGAAATCATAAAAAGGGTCAAAGAGTGATTTCGACGTAATCTAACACAATCAGCCCGATCTATAGGAAATATCAAAAAGTTCGATGCGTGCGTGCCGTTTGCGAGTCATTTTTTAAACGTTTACGTCTTGCAATTAATTGAACTGAATTGATTTGAACTCACTCAATAATTTTGAAAATGTTACATGTCGTAGACTGAAAATAAAACTGAACACTGAATTCCGCCTGTTAATTTGATTTTTATTGTAAAATACTTTTAGTCCAAGATCCCAGGGCCCCCAGACGTTACTTATTTTCTCACAAATAATATATATGGGATAAAGTAGTGTTAGTACGTACATTGAGTGTGTGCATACCTGCAAGCTTGGGTCGACGGCCAATTCTTAGGTACCAGATGCTAAAGGTAGGTAAAAACAGTACTCACTTTTCTTAAAGTCTCAGTGCTGATTTTTACATATATTTTAGAGAATATTGTTCAAAATTAATAATCATTACTGCCAGACACTTTCCGTCGGCGCTTACTCTTACCAGACGCTTTAAAGCTCCAGAAAAAATAATGTAACTTTACTTATAATCTCAGTCTTGATTTTTATTTATGATACTCAGAGAACTATTCCAATAATTTTGGTCAGCAGCCAGACCAATTGGAGGGGCCAAACGTCCCCCCAGACACTCATAAAGTGTCGCTATGCGTATGAGCGCGAGTTCATTATTCGTAGGCTTGAGTGTGAGAGAGATATCTATGTGCATCGATCTCTCTCCTATACTTACTGTCGACTCTAGCCTACTCTTTAATATGTGTGTGCATCTTGGTGTTTAGTAAGTATATATTCTATGGTGTCAATACAGTGCAGCTGCGATTGAATAAAAGTAAAAATATTTGCAGTGTTCTAAAAAATATCATGGCAGAATTATTAAACTGTGTCTTTTGTAAGAATTCCGATGTGAATTCAATATTGTTTACGGAAGAGACGTTGAAAAAGTGTAAAACAATATTAAAACATAGAAAGGAACATAACCTAAAATTCAAAGATATTGTTTTGCCGGTTGATTTATTTGAGAGTGGTTACCATAGCCACTGTTATCAGTCATTCACAGGTTTGATGAAAAAATATTACTCTTGAAAAGCTGCAACTGCATAATTGACGTAGATGCTGCCCGACTTCAACTATTCATCAACGCTTACATGGTTTCTGACGTGAATGAAAAGTTCAATCGCAAAAATGTGACAAACTTTGATGCGAGCAACTTACCACCGTGCAAGAGTGAGCTTTTACAACAGTTTCGACGAGCTAATTATATCACTAGTCTCTGGAATAATGCTCATATGAAGAAAATTAGTATTTTTCATCACGCGCGCTCGTTTTGGGGCCTATAGCGTAAGGTTTTTTTAGGCGAAAAGTGTCATATAGCGCAATAGCGTGACACTATTTCCATTGTGCAACGCTACAGAGTTGCGCAATGTTGCGCCTGCGCACAGAATGACATGGTGTCTCTTTCGCACTCACATCCAAGTCACGTCACATCTTACTGGCTTACTGCTCGCGACGATTGCGGAACACAGCCACAGTGTCACACCTGATGTTTTGTATCGTAAGTCGAGAACTTACCGTGTGTCGATTTAGGTATTTTGTGCGGTATAGTTTATAGCAAGAAGAAAATAGGTGGCATGATATCAAATGCAATATTCTCAAGTACCTACGAGAGATTATCATAGTTGTAATGCAGCAACGTCAATGTTTTCGTCACCTTCTTCGTCAAATGCAACAAGTTCATCGACTTCAATGACTAGTAATTCTACACCTTCACGCAAATACCAACCATTTTCTTCAAGTGCAAATCATGTTAATAGAAACATAGATCATACTCTTCCTATGAATATAACTATTTCAAATTGTAGCAATATTACATTTGTATTAGGTGAAAAGAAAAATAATTAATATGTATTATTCCAAATTAGTTATTTATATGATTTTTCAATACATTTTTATATAGGCGGGGGGGCTCCGCCCCCCTGAACCCCCCCGCCCGTCCTCCCCCTTCCTTCCACGCCACCAAAACGACTCGCACTTGTGATGAAAAGTCATATGTGAAACTCGTTCGAAAAAGTTGCCAATAGCGCCACGTGGGTGCTTGCCGCACTCGCTTCGCTCGTGCGTCAACTGCACCCGTGTGGCGCTATTGGCAACTTTTTCTCACTCGTTGCACAATGTACTATTCTGTCCTGAAAATAATGGGTGGACGTTGGAAGATAATAAATACCATTTCAACTGGTTTGATGGGGACCAATTACCGGGCTTTGGAAGTGAATCGCTTCAAGAAGAATCAGGTATTATACTTTCACTTTGTAACTATTTGATTATTAATTATGTTATTTTTTTTAAAGAAAACGAAACTAAGGATACTAATGATGATGATGATGATGATGAAGATATTCAATACCAACATTGGATTGATGATGAGTTATCAAACTTCAATGATGATGATAATGAAGATTGAAAAAAAAATATTACAGTTTGCTTATTAATGATTAATATTGAAATGAATTATTTTTGAAATTGTCTCTTCATAAATTTTCTTGTTTTTTTGCTTATGGTAAGACGTCAATAAACTGCTATTTTATTAAATTGCTGTTCAAAACCATAAATTTCCTGAATATATCCAATAAAAAAGATTCTTCATAAGTCAACAACGGTTTATTTATAATTGTCATTACGGATTCAAATGTATTCATATGTTATTATTTTATAATTATCGTTATAATTATGCATTGAAATATTACTTAATTATTACTAAAGACTTCCATTAGACCATTAATAACATAACTTTTATGAAGCTATGTTATAAAACGATCTAATTATCACGCTCGCGCTCATATGCATAACGACACTATGAGTGTCTGGGAGGATGTTTGGCCCCTCCAATTGGTCTGGCTGCTGACCAAAATTATTGGAATAGTTCTCTGAGTATCATAAATAAAAATCAAGACTGAGATTATAAGTAAAGTTACATTATTTTTTCTGAAGCTTTAAAGCGTCTGGTAAGAGTAAGCGCCGACGGAAAGTGTCTGGCAGTAATGATTATTAATTTTGAAAAATATTCTCTAAAATATATGTAAAAATCAGCACTGAGACTTTAAGAAAAGTGAGTACTGTTTTTACCTACCTTTAGCATCTGGTACCCAAGAATTGGCCGTCGACCCAAGCTTGCAGTTGCAGGTATGCACACACTCAATGTACGTACTAACACTACTTTATCCCATACATATTATTTGTGAGAAAATAAGTAACGTCTGGGGGCCCTGGGATCTTGCTCTATTTACTGACAGTTATTTCTCGCCACAGTGTACACTTTATTACCAAACTTCAAATCCCAAGGTGGTTTCATACAACTAAAATTCTTGAATCTATGTTACATAGGTTTTCTGATGCTTCAAATGAAGCATATTCAGCAGCTGTTTATATGCGAGCCATTGATAAATTGAGGGCAAATTCATACTAAGTTAATAATTGCAAAATCTAAAGTTGCTCCCACCAAGCCAGTAACGTTGCCACGTCTTGAGCTCTGTGGAACTCTTTTATTAGCAAAATTGTTGAAAAGGGTAAAAACGGATCTGGATTTGCCATCTGTTCCGGTATTTGCGTGAATTGATTCGAACATCCCTTATGGAAGACACAGATCAAGAAGAAAAAAGAGCATCTCTTACTGCGCATATTCCTTCAACAATATCCCAATTAATTTCAAAATTTTCATCTTACCCCAAACTTGTAAGAGCGGTTGCTTATTGTCTCCGATTCATAAATAATTGTCGTAAAACATCCGTTAACATGTTATTTACACAATTTTCTACCAGTGAAATTCAATCAGCTAAAATGCTTATAAAGATTACTCAATCTGAATTTTTGCTTCAGAAATTAATTCCCTAAGATCAAACTGCAAATTTCATCAAAAAGTGAATTACTTTTGCTAACCCCAGTTTTAGATGTTGCGAATAAAAGGTCGATTAAACCGTGCTAAAATTCCGTATTCTCAAAAACATCCTATAATTTTCCCTAGAAAATGTCATTTAACCGAATTAATCATTATCTACTTTCACTAAAATACTTTACACGGTGGCGCACAATTAGTGCTGGCTACTCTTCGTAGTGAATTCTGGAATATTATTCGCAAATGTATCACTTGCTGGAAGCAAATTGCAAAACCCCAAATACAAATTATGGGAGACCTTCCAGCTCCGAGAATAAATATGTATGTCCCGACCATTCCAACACACCGGGATTAATTTGGCGGGTCCTATCAACATCACTATGTCCAAGCATAGAGGAAATAGAGCATAGAAGGGTTACATATGTATTTTTATTTGTTTATCCACTAAGGCAGTCTATATTGAAGCAGTTGTTAGCAATAGTTTGTAAATAATAAATAGTTTTCTTTAAAGAAGTCAATAAATGCAAAATATTCGTAAAAGTTTCGTTGTTTCTTTTACAAACTTATCGAATGTATTTAGCAGCAGAAACGCTCAATAACGGTGAATTTCTTGGTATCTAAACGTGCATCGAGTGCGATTATTTTATTCGGTTCCTGTGAATAAAGTGAATTTACCAAGTTTTCAAATAAAGTGCTATATTTAAAAAGGTACCTATGTATTGCCTTTCCCTTTTTATGGTGTATAATATTTACATATATATAAAAATACGTCAAATTTCTTCCGAACAATTATAAACAATAAGTTTAGTCAATAATGACGGAGCGATTCATCTTGACAGATGATAAACAAAATAGAACAATTGAGAAATCAAAGGCGAAAAAAAATAAGAAAGAAAAGATTCAGATTGGCAATGAAAAATTAAAATTAAAAATTAAATTTAAATTAAAAATGAATTGTATAAGGAAAATCTGCAGTCAATAGGCAGTTTGTTGGCAATACCGAGAGGTCGGTTGTACAGTGATGTCAGCGCAGCTCATATGGCAGTCCTGCGACTGAAACCTAACCCCTTCTGGTTCGATCTATCGGCGCACGCGGTCGCGTTTTGCATGACAATTTGTGCTCAGCCTATTTTTTCTTGTTTAATAAAGCTCTATCTCATATAGTAAAAGTGTTCTTTATTTCGAGTATTTCGTCGAATTTATAGATGATCATTCGCGCTGGCGCGAGGGAAGATTCATAAGAACTAAGGATGAGGTTGTCAGAGCTGCCGAGGAGTACATAGCAATGGTGGAGAATCTAAAGGCGTGCAGAGTTCGGTGTTTTCAGACTGACAACGGAAATGAGTACACGGGCGGCGAGTTCGAGAGATTGTTGAGAAAGCAAGGAATCCGTAGGAGATTAACAGTGCCTTACAATCCGGAACAGAACGGAGTTGTCGAGCGAAAGAATCGTAGTTTGCTCGATATTGCACGATGTCTCCTCTTGCAGTCCGGTCTCCCACAATGTTTTTGGGCCGAGGCTGTGAATGCGGCTAATTATGTGAGGAACAGATGTCCCACAAGAACTTTGAACGGAAAAACTCCCTACGAGGTCTGGAATGGGAGAGCTCCGGATGTCAGTCATCTGCTGGATTTTGGAAGCAGAGTTTACTGCATGGACAGGAAACCTGGAAGAGGTAAACTTGACCCCAGGTGTAAGGTAGGAATTCTTGTCGGTTTTTCGGAACAGTCCAAAGGGTACAGAGTCTGGTTAACTGACGAAAGATCCGTGGTCGTGTCTCGCGATATTAGGTTAGCAAATAACACTTCCAATGTGAAGGGCGAGCGTCAGGATTTCCATTCTAATGACCATAGTGATAATCCTGCAGACGTTTTCATTGAGGTTCCGCTTTTGCACCAAGGTACGAGTCAGGCCAATGAGGGGCATGATGAAGGGGAAGTCGCGGTCGACGAGCAGAAGGACTCCTGGAAGACCTAAAACGGTCAGAACGGGTAGGCGCGGACGTCCTAGTAAGCTGTTCCAGAAAATTACACAGCACGTGGTGAAATCTTCTCGGTCGGAAAAGGTGTTTTTGTCAGAGGTGCCGGTGCGACAGGCACTGTCTGGTCCTGATTCGGGAGAATGGCTGGATGCGATAGTAGAGGAGGTTCGATCTATCATCGACAATGATATGTGGCGTATCGTTGCTCGACCAGCGGACGTGCAGGTGATAGGCAGTAAATTTGTTCTGCGAAATAAATTCAGAGCGGATGGTGGATTGGAGCGGAGAAAGGTTCGATTGGTTGCTCAGGGCTTTGCTCAGCAGCCTGGTATTCATTTCCTTGAGACGTTTGCTCCAGTTGATCGTTTGAGCATTGTCCGCTTGATCGCTGCAATGGCAGCGAGGTACGGCATGACTATAAGGCAGTTTGATGTTACCACCGCGTACCTTAATGGTAAATTGGACGAGAAAATTTGGATGCAGCCCCAAAGTCAATTGTTCATCGTCTTGGATGCTATAATAGAAACGGAAGAGGACCGGGACCAAGGGCGACGGAGTGTGAATTTCATAGCAAATGCAATTTTTTTTTCAGCCTGACGTACATATACGACATTAAATAAAAAATTAACTTTTGAAATTGACGCATATATAAGACATAATCAGTTAACAGGTTAAACAAATTATTGCAAAAATAATTTTTCATACGAATCTGTTAGGATGAACGGGTATTTTTGGGGGGAATGACTACACTACCAGTCATTTTGGAGTAAGTTGTTCAAATGTTGTTTGTTTAAATAATTAAGTAACAATTTCATCAACTTAATCCGCTAGAATCTTTAAAAATCAATCAAATTTGAAAATTGAAACGGGAATAAAGGAGTTAAGGAAGAGTTTTCATGGAATATTTTGCGAAGACCTTCTGCACAAATCCCCCCTCCCCCTACAACTGTAATAAGTGTGAACGGCCCTTTGGTCGTTGTGGATTATATTTAGTTTGATGGTTGTTATGGCGGATCTGTCATACGGAAGGGAGTTGAGCATCAACCGTGCAGCAGATAAGAGCTGACAAATACACTGTGAGGAGAGTTAATTTAATGAATGTAATTAAGTAATAATAAACTTGCTGGGTTTACTTGGAGTGTTTTATTGATAAACCCCAGGCTTATTACAACAACCCACGAAAAAGTTGAAATATGTCAAAGGGGATGATTTTCGAAGTTCACCAGGTCAGAAATAATAAAGTTCTGATTATCATATCAAAAATTGATGCCGTATTTCGAATGTCCAGTTTGAATTTACCGCCCTAAGATCAGAGGGCAATCGCTTCCTAGGGAACAAATTTTGTGGACTACGAATGTCGTACCCACAACCGGTACCGAAAAACTCCTAGGGATTCGGCCACCTTTCAATAACACTATGCAACATCAAAAAAATCACTGATATCTCGGGTGGTGATTCGTATTAGGTATACTTAGTAAACAACAGAAAACAAATTTATATTTAGATATCACGTCCCAGAACAAAAATAATGGTAATTTTCGTAACGTAAGATTATAATCTTACTTTATTTACTTTCCGCTACACTTAGTTGAGGGTAGTTATAAAATTATATCATTGATCTTTACAAAAGTCATCAAAACATTTATGTTATTCATAAATCTACAAAATGCCGCGTGTCTGTGTTAATTCTACTAACTTATTTTGTTATGTTTGTGGTCAATTTACACCTAAAAGTGAAAAAAAGCCAATTTCGCCTCTGTTTAAGAAGTGTTATGAACCTTATTTTAAAATTGCCATTCAAAAGCAAGACAAATCATGGGTGCCGAAAGTGTGTTGTTTAAAATGTTACAAATATTTGACGGGTTGGTAATATTAAACAGATGCCTTTTGGTGTACCAATGCAGTGGCGTGAACCCAAAAATCACGTAGATGACTGTTACTTCTGTTTAACAACTGTGAAAGGTTTTTCAAAAAAATCAAAACATTCGGTGAAGTATGCTACTGTGTCATCAGTGTCAATGCCGCTACCACATTCTCCAGACATTCCAGTACCGAAAAGATTTTATCGAGTTCTATTGAAGAAGAAGAGGAAGCAAGCCCTTCTAGTAGCGGAGAGGTACTTATAGATGAAAAAAATACAGAACCACATTTGATTAGTCAATCAGAACTAAATGACCTTGTTAGAGATTTAGATTTGACCAAAGAAAAATCTGAAATATTAGGCTCGAGATTAAAACAATGGAATCTATTGCAAACTGGAGTTAACATTACAACTTATCGAAAACGTCATATAGCTTTAGCTACCTTTTATTCAAAAAAAGATGGATTAGTGTTCTGCAATAATATTGATGGATTAATGTCAGCATTAGGTCACAAGCATATTGCAAAAGAGTGGAGACTGTTCATTGACGGATCCAAACGAAGTTTGAATGCTGTTTTACTCCATAACGGTAATATACTTCCATCTTTGCCTGTAGCATACGGCGCTCACTTAAAAGAAACTTACGATATTTTAAAACAAATTCTGGAAAAGGTCAACTATGAAGAACACAAATGGCATGTACACTACCGCTCATAATTATTCGAACGATTCACATGTTTGAAATTATGGATGGATATTTTTTTAAATAAAACAGTGTAATCGAGTTGTAGCACACATTTGTATTCCTTAAGATGTATTTAATTGAGAAAAGAATAATAAAGCTAAATAATACATAAATTAAGGTCATTACACATTTTCATCAATATATCCACCTTTTGCTTTTATGACCGCCTTACAAATTCTTGGTGTTCTCTTTTGTAATTTCTCCAAAGTTTCTGGAGTAATCTCGTTCCAACATTGAAAAAGTTTTGTCCAGAGGTCTCTTTACTTTTAGAACTTAAAGCTTTAGTCTCTCTATCAAGCTCATCTCACAAAAGCTCAATGGAGGATAAAATTTAGATATCATCCTGATAAGTTCGAAAAACTGCCTAAATATGCCAAAATGTCGTGAATTATCTGTGGAGACGCGTTCTGCGGTTTATACTCTTCGTGAAGAAGGATATTCTTACGAGCAGATTGCAGCCCGTTTTAAAATATCAAAGAGCACTGCTTGGAAGATTGTTAAGAAGAAGGAAGAAATGGGCAGTGTTATTAACAGAAATCGTTCTGGAAGGAAGCGGAAGACGTCTATAAGAGACGATAAGTTGATAATTGTCAAAAGCAAACGGAACAGACGTCTAACGGCCCCCGAAATTACAAATGAGATCAACAGGAACCGTCCAAATCCCATATCTGTCTCAACAGTAAAAAGACGTCTGAAAGAAGCTGGTCTGTCAGGAAGAGTAGCAGCAAGGAAGCCTTTCCTTCGGCCTGTAAATAAGAAAAAACGTTTGAATTGGGCGGAAGCGCACAAAGATTGGACCTTGGGTCAGTGGAAAAAAGTCCTTTGGACTGACGAGTCCAAATTTGAAATCTTCGGATCCAACAGGCGTGTGTTTATTCGTCGACGTACCGGAGAGCGGCTGTTGGATAGCTGTATCGTGCCTACTGTTAAACATGGAGGAGGGAACGTGATGGTTTGGGGATGTTTTGGTGGGGGATCTACTGGTGACCTTGTAAGAATCAACGAAAAATTAACAAAGGAGGCATACAAGAAGATATTGAAGGAGCATGCTGTGCCATCAGGAATTAGACTTTTAGGTGAAGGATTCATTTTCCAACAAGACAATGATCCGAAGCACTCATCGCATCTGTGCATATCATTCTTGAACGAACTGGAAAGCAACAATGTACTAAAACGGATGATATGGCCACCACAATCACCTGATTTATCTCCTATCGAGCTTTTGTGGGACGAGCTTGATAGAAACGTCAAAGCTCTAAGTCCTACAAGTAAAGAAGACCTCTGGACAAAACTTTTTCAATGTTGGAACGAGATTACTCCAGAAACTTTGGAGAAATTACAAAAGAGGATGCCAAGAATTTGTAAGGCGGTCATAAAAGCAAAAGGTGGATATATTGAAGAAAATGTGTAATGACCTTAATTTATGTATTATTTAACTTTATTATTCTTTTTTGAATTAAATACATCTTAAGGAATACAAATGTGTGCCACAACTCGATTACACTGTTTTATTTAAAAAAATATCCATCCATAATTGCAAACATGTGAATCGTTCGAATAATTATGAGCGGTAGTGTATGTGCAGATTTAAAGGTAGTAGCTTTAATTTTAGGGTTGCAAACCGGCTATACGAAATATTGTTGTTTTCTTTGTGAATGGGATAGCAGAGCGCGTTCAGATCACTTCATAAAACAAAACTGGCCTTTAAGATCCGGTTTCGTGCTTGGTCAGAAAAATGTAAAAAACGAACCCTTAGTACCATCTGAGAAAATAATTTTACCGCCGTTACACATCAAACTTGGTTTGATAAAGAATTTTGTAAAAGCACTCCCTTTTATTTCTTAAAACAAAATTTCCTATGCTAAGTGAGGCAAAAATTAAAGAAGGTATTTTCATCGGTCCTGACATAAGGAAATTGGTCAATGATCCTGCTCTTTTATCGAGCCTCAGACCTATTGAAAAAAATGCATGGTTGGCTTTTGCCGACGTCACAAAAAATTTTCTCGGCAATCACACATCACCGGATTTCCATGAAAAAATTAATCGGATGCTGGATGCGTATCAGAAACTAGGATGCAATATGTCGTTGAAAATTCATTTTTTACACTCCCATTTAAGTTTCTTTCCCGATAACATGGGTTCAGTAAGTGATGAACACGGTGAAAGATTTCATCAAGAAATTGCAGAATACGAGAAGCGTTACCAGGGTAGATGGGAGCCAGCCATGCTTGCAGACTACTGTTGGAGCCTCCAGAGGGATACTGCCACTACTGTCTATAAGAGAAAAGCCCATCGTTCGAAAAAAGTTTTTTTTAATGTAGAATAACAATTTATGTCACAAATTCATTTAGGTAATTTTAAGTAAAATCAATAAATGCGTTTCACTATTAAACTTGACGTGATAGAACAATTTTATTTCGATATTTCACATAGTTTTCAGGAGGCAAAACATAATTACATATTGTGAACCCAGTGAAAAAAAAAATTTTTTACTTTGTTGCATAGTGTAATCTAATCTGAACCTTGCGATACGAGAATTCCAAAATTCCTATATGACGACCCAGAAATGCGCCTGCCCGTTCGTATTATCGATTGTGAATTTAGGAATCGATTTGAAATTAGTTTTCGTGAAATTAGTGAGTTTTTAGAATGGATATACCATTCCAAAATGGCAACTCGGAATTGCGCAAGCCTACAATTCAAAAATCAGGAATTTGTTTTCAAAAGATTTCATTTCTAAAAATACTTGAATATCTCACTTTGCGTCCTATTAATGGCTTGTCTTAGTCTGATTATCTGTTGTGTTTTATTATTTTCTGTAGTGAAAAAACTTATGATATGAAGGTATTATCTGGTCCGAACTAATCAAACAAGTAGAACTGTGTAATTAGAACTAAGGAATCACTTCAAATCGCTTGAACTATACCTAGTCAATATACTGTCTGAATCTGACCCCTGAAAATGGGTAGTCTCCTCCTTCTTCATCAAGATTTGTGTAATGCATGGTTTAGAGTTGAGAAAGAACGACGTGAAATTTCACACCTCATGGATTACGTGAAACGAGATCATCCCGATTTAGATGATGATAAGTTATTACGTGTAGAGAATAAATTGAGGATAAGTATATTAAATTCAAAACTCTCGTTCGCTTTTCATAAAGAGTTCATATTTACAAGAAAGAACCGTGAATAGCTATCAAAATTTGCCTCAATTGATTTTGTTAATGAGATTCCGCTTGCAGGAAGACCATCAATAGACAATTATGAGGAGGGTTCTAAATCCATTAAACGTAGAGAGATAGACACTCATCCTGAGGAAGAGATTAAACAAGCTTTTTATAAGATACTACGAAATTCTGGAAAAAAACAAGTGGTTAAATTTATTGAGAATCTTCTGAACACTTATGAAAATAGTAAGCATATTTTTAGCCCAGAAGAATGTTTAGCCCTTATTGAGGACTCTAAATTATCTAAATGGCAGTATAATACAATTCGGAAACGTGCGATGGAAAAGGACGTCCATATTTTTATTCCTTACAAAAAACTTGCAGAAGCAAGACAAAAATGTTACCCTGTGTCAGCAAGCTTATTAATAAATGAAAAAGGAGGTAGTATAAATTTACAAGAATTATTGAATCATACTTGTATACGCTTGCTAGAAATACCAACTGTGTTATCCGAATTGTTTGAATAGGGAATGAAATATCTTTCACTATGATTACAAAATGGGGATGTGATGACGCTTCAGATCAAAGTGAACACAAGCAAGTATTGGGTGATCGAACTGTAGCGGACAGTAGTATTTTTATGACTGCGATGGTTCCACTAACATTGCAAATAAATGTTGAGAACGATTACAAACGCATTTGGTGTAATCCTCAATGTGGATCGACAAGGTATTGTCGGGTTATAAGTTTGGAGAGAAAACTAAAACTGAAGTTTCTCATCTTGAATCTGAAATTAATGCACTCTCACCAACGATAATAGAGATTGGTGATAAAAGAATTAGGGTAATACACCAATTGCATCTAACAATGTTGGATGGAAAAATGAGACAGTCGTTACCAGATACACCTTCAAGTGCATCATGTAGCATATGTAAAGTCATTCTATCCGAAATGAATGATTTCGGAAAATTGTCAAAGAAAGAAATTGCTGAAAATTTTAAGTATGGTTTATCAAGTTTACATGCATGGATAAGATTCATGGATAAGATTCATGGAATGCATTCTCCATATCGCTTATAGACTGGGCTTTCGTAAATAGCGTGCAGATACACCTGACTACAAAAAAGAAATGGCAGAAGCCAACAGAAGAATTCAAAGGGAATTCAGACAAAGAACTGGTTTACTGGTAGATTATCCAAAACAGGGTTCAGGTAACTCTACATAATGATGGGAATACTGCCAGAAGGTTTTCCCGAGACCCAAGCTCAGCATCTCAGATTACAGGTGTTAATGAGGAATTAATCCGAAGTTTTGGAATAATTTTACAGACCCTTGCTTCTGGTATCAGAATCGATTCTTCTAAGTTCGGAAAGATACAAGAAAAACCGCGGAGTTATTTATTACCTTATATTCTTGGTTTGTATGCCTTCATACCAATAGGATTGCTGACTGAAAAATCACAGGAGTCACGTGACAAAGACGTGAAACACTATCGGAAGTTTAACACACGGAAGTGTAGTAGAGTTTTTACGAACACTGATTTGATACGCAAACTACTGATTTCACCCAATCCATATATCTCTTCTTTAAAATTTAAGATGAAAAATACAAAACTTGAACTGGATAAAGCTGCAAAGGCCATGTTGATTCAAAAAGAATATTAAGTTTATATCATATACGCGTTTTTTATTTCATCTTGTGTAGACACTTTAGAGATCAATGAGTCTTATGTATGGAATTTGTGGAAAATACCTTGTAGGAGAGAGGTACTGTGTGGAATTTGATCGTTGGAATGAATTAATGAACCAGTGTAGAATTCGATGTGGAATTTGATCGTTAGCGTTGGAGAAATATAAATGAATCATTAATTACTTTCTAGGTTTTCTAGCCCATTTATGATTTAAGATGAGTGAAAACTTTTTGTACAATAACACAGGCCTGCGATGGTTTTCCCCTTAAAAAACTAATTAGCAATTCGGGTAGGTATTAGGTTCTAAGCTACAAAAAAAATAATAAAAAAATTCCATCACGTAAATTTTCTGAGAAAATTATTTTTTTCATTTTTCGTAGTATTACCGCGTATTACTAACGTTAACTTCCAATTCCTTTGATAAAAGTGCATGCTAGTAGTACTGATGACATTTAAATATTCATCTACCCTCATTAACACGTTCGCTACCGCTTGAGAAGAAAATCTTTTACCACAGCCCATGGAATTTTTTCTTATAATATAACTTTAATACTTGTAATACCAAACTGATGAACTCAACTGCTTCTCATGGACTAAAAAACGTAATTAAGTGCAGACCAAGGTCAGCCTGCATCTATGTTGTGTAGGTATATGCTTCTGGGTCAACAAGGAGGGTATACAAAATATGCCTGCTTCATTTGTGAATGGGATAGTAGAAATATAGTGTTCGATCGAGTTCCGAGAAATAACTGCTCGATCGAATCCCGAGAAATCCGTGCAACCCCTAACGAATCACGAAAAACTTCCTCGGGCCGTTATTATTCCGTTTTGCGGGCCCTTGGACGCGACTATTTAAGCAGCTCTCGCGCAGGACAATTTTGATTTCTTCAGAGGCCTTCGTGCAAGAAAGAGCCTAGTTTGTTTAAATTGTGCCGCTTACTTAAAAATAATCAGTTCGAGTATTTGTTTAATCAGTTCGAGTATTTGTATAATCAGTTCGAGTATTGGTTTGATCAGTTCGAGTATTTGTATAATCAGTTCGAGTATTGGTTTAATCAGTTCGAGTATTTGTATAATCAGTTCGAGTATTTGTTTAATCAGTTCGAGTATTGGTTTGATCAGTTCGAGTATTTGTTTAATATCACGTCACGTGGGGTGTGTAGTTATAGGTTTAAAATCCGTGTTTGGTTTGGGTTTACCGGCTCAAGTCGAGAACCGTTGTCGTCGTCACCGTCATCGTCGTCGTCGTCGTCACCGTCATCGTCGTCACCGTCGTCGCCTTCGTCGCCATCGTCGTGGTATTCACAGCGTACCCCTTTGTTTTCGCGTTTCTATCCCTTAATTTGTGTGTGCATTCGCGGGTGCGTGGTCACTGCTCGGTCAGTGTTGTCGCGGCTGGATGCATCCCTCGCCAGGAGCATCGCCATCAGCTCAGCGTCCCAGGTCGTCGAAGACCCCAACACGCATCTTGCTTCCACACCGTCTTACACCTTCGCACACACTCCATTAAATAAATCTTCGTCCCCTACACTGTCATATAATATTTTTCCTCCATATACACATAGTTGTGTACTATGTACTAAAAGAATAATACCTAGTAATTTGTAATAGTTTCGAGGGTTTTTTTGGCCGTTGCCTTCTGCAACGGTCTTTTTTTCCCTCTGGGTCAAAATAAAGTTTCTTACCTTGTTTTCTTCGACCCAAAAAATCGATGTTTTTTCATTTAATGAACCTCTAGCTCCGTATCCCATTTTTCGTAGTTTTATCCAACTAATCTATTTAATCGTTTGTCTGGTTCAGTTTTCCTTTCTTTATATAATTTTGAAAAATTACGGGTTTTAGGCAAATAGCCTAATTCTCGACGAAACATATAGCACAACATTGGATGAAAAAAGATTGGCCACAAAGAGGTAAAACAGGCGCTAGTTGATCGCTCAAATATTCTGCTACCTCCACTTCACATTAAATTAGGTATTATGAAGCAATTTGTAAAGGCACTACCTAAAGACGGTCCCTGTTTCAAGTACCTATGTGATAAATTTAAGTACTTATCGGATACAAAGATCAAAGAAGGCATTTTTGTTGGCCCTGAGATAAGGAAGTTAATGCAAGACGATAACTTTGAAAAAATCATCAATAAAACCGAAGAAAACGCTTGGAATTCATTTAAAGAGGTAGTGAAACATTTTTTAAGAAATAGAAAAAGCCCAGATTATAAAAATATAGTGAATAATATGCTCAGCAATTTCCATAGACTGGGTTGCAATATGAGTATAAAGTTACATTATCTGCATTCTCATATTGACTTCTTTCCCGAGAATCTTGGTGCCGTAAGTGAAGAACAAGGTGAGCGCTTCCACCAAGATACATATTAAGGTTATAGAAAGCAGATACCAAGGATGGTGTGACGCAAACATGATGGCAGACTACTGCTGGATGTTGAAGATGAACCGGATAGAAAGCATAAGAGAAAAATATTGAAAAGGACTTTTGAAGGAAGTAGAAGAGTACTTAGTCTCTTTAATACTGTTGGTTTTTTAAGAAAAAATTTAATTTTAAACTCATTAATTTTCGTTTTTTCATGAAATTTGTTAAAAAATTCCAAAAAAAAGCCTGTCATCAATAAAAATAATTCTCGATGTGCTAGAAAAAAAAAACAAAGCTGTATTTTAATTTAACATACCCAGATATTTAAAAAAATATCATAATTATTGGAAGGGGAAAAAAAAAGTTCAATTTTGCAGGCCTGTGTAATTGGTTGAATAATTAATTGTATGAATAACTGAATCAAAGAATCCTTCCGTTTGAGTATTTTAATCCAGGTTATTTTTGTGACTTCCAGCAGGTTAAGTTGCTGCAATTGTTCACTAATTATTAAAGCAAGCAGTTTATATAATAAAAGAAAGGCGGGAAAAAAGAAGGATATTTACATTCAATACCAAAGGAACCAGTACCAATGAAAATGGTACATATCGACGATTTGGGACCATTCCCAAGGAGCAAACGCGGAAACGCTTACATCATTGCAATGATCGATGGATTTACAAAATTTATTTTCATAAGAGCCGTTAAAACTACTCACACCAAGTACGTAGTGCAATTTTGTAAAGATACATTTTCCGTTTATGGCGTACCTGAAGTGCTTATATCCGATCAAGGGAGTTCATTTACAGCTAAAACCTTTCAGACATTTTGTGAACAAAACGGAATTAAGCACATCAAAAATGCTGTTGCCACTCCTCGCGCTAATGGCCAAATAGAAAGATTAAATAGATCTATTCTATCTGCGTTAATGACAAGCACACTGGAAGAAGAACTTTGGGACGAAAACATTAAAACAACTAAGTTTGCTTTAAATAACTTAATAAACAAAAGCACGGGTAAAACTCCTTGTGAACTTCTCTTTGGATTTCAACCGAGAGGTGGAACGGACGTAGCATTGAAGGATGAAATCTCAAAAACCTCTAAAATTATCGAGGATCTGATGACCGAAAGGAACTTGGCCGGACAGAAAATACAACAGGCACAGGAACAGCAAAAGAAATACTATGACAAAAAGAGGAAAAAGCCCAGAAAATATAAAGAAGGTGATCTGGTATTGGTAGAAAAAACTGAAGTAGCACCCAATACAAGCCGTAAATTACTTTCGCCATATAGTGGACCATTTGTAGTGAACAAAGTACTACAAAATGATAGGTATATTGTGAAAGACATGAGAGGAACTCATAGGACCTTGAGAAAAGGAAGTTATGAGAGGACGATTGCAGTAGACCGGATGAAACCGTGAATTAATGTAGGGGATCTTTCTGATGAAACTGCAGACGAAAGTGGAGAAGATGGAGTTGTACTCTCAGCAGAAGACGAAGATAGTTAACTCGGGACGAGCTAATTGCAGGATGACCGAATGTAAGAAAAAGGTTTGTGCAGTCTGACAGTTACCTAGGAATAAACTTGGGATCCCGAGTTTGCCTGAATAAACTGCGAAGTTTAGAAATTGCGTCGGGACTCGGGATACCTAGGTAGATATCGTAGGGTTCTTTTGTTTTGCTTGCATGTGATTCTGCGTTTCGGGGCTCTGGAGCTGAGTTTCCGCGTATCGCCTAGTGCTGTGCGCAGCTCCTTTTAAAGCGAACCAGAATTTAATGAGGGTGTCGTAAAATTGCATGCGAGACACCAAACTCGTTTGAGCATGAAAATGTAACGTAAGGGCAGCTCATTCTAAGTTGAGCTGTCAGGATGAAAATATTGAAATTTATTTAAATAATTTGTGTGGTCCGAAAGTAGTGATATTTTAGAACCAGGGTGAGTAATTACGAAGTGAGCTGATTGAAGTGCATGAAGTAAATGTAGAATTCTAAAATAATAGGTCGTTACCCCGTGGCTGCTAAGGGATGAAAATTAATTTGGTGTTGCGAATTTGTAAATCGGGAGTTAAGTGGTTGTGAGCCATAAATTCGGCGAAGGCTTGAGTGACGCGTTATCCTCCTCATGGTCCTTGAGGATGGTAATCCTCAGATGCAACCGGGTTTGACAATTCATGTGATGCGTTCTCCTCCATGAATGTGGAACACCGAGTGATGCGCTATCCTCCTCGGGTGTACGATTGGGAGAGGATGATCCTTTCCGCCCGTATTCATTTTGGCATCGGCTGTCATTGTCTTGTGCGCGATCCCCTGACTCTGACTTGGCTCACAATCCAATTAAAAAAAAAAAATAGTAAACAGATTTAATGTCTTTGAGACAAAATAAAAAAATAAATAAATGATTGGCAATCACTGGAAAAGGTTTATGTGCTAACGGCGGTTGTCCGTTAGTTATTTATAGATTGTGGTATGATTGGCCACTTATGCGTTGTTATTTTCATTTTAATTGCAGCTCCAACCCATGTTTGGTTCTGGTGGGACAAATTACCTACCCGCAGCGCGGCTATATTAAGACAAAATAAATATGTAGAATATGAATTAAAAAAGATATAAACAGATAAAAAAAAAAAAAAAGGTTATATAAGTCTTATAGAGTTGAGCTACATATATCGTATGATGACATTGAAAATTGCGATCATGATGCTGCAGATTTAATCGACAAATTTAATAAATGTTTACAGGAATATGAAGAACGGGGACCCACATCAAAATTATGGATACAATATTTTTGTATGGTGTCTATTGCAAAAGAATACATAAGAGCTGAGCGAATGGGAGATTGGCAAGCACATTTAAATAACGTAAAGCAAATGCTTCCATATTTCCATGCATCTGGACATTATCTTTACGCTAAATCCGCGCATTTATACAGGGTGAGTTTTTTAACTTGAGACATCCAAATTACTCGAAAAGGACGCAATATCGAGGGAAATGTTTGAGACAAAAGTTGTAAGGTTTCGAGGGGGAAATTGAATGATGACCTTGAATTTGACCTTGGACCCCGTTTTCAAGGTCAAATGAAGGTCAACTTGGATTTTTCAAATGGAAACCCCTATTTTTTTCTACGTATTCGCAATCTGCGTGAAAAGTTACGAATTTTTTATGGGAAAAGTTTTTTTCCAGAATGTCTTGTTTTCCCGGTAGAGGGCGCCGTAAAACTTGAGACAGGCAAATTACTCAAAAAGTACACAATATCGCAAAAAGTGTTTGAGACAAAAGTTGTGAAGTTTTAAGGGGGGGGGGATTAGATGATGACCTTGAAGTTGACCTGGAACCCCATTCTCAAGGGCAAATGAAGGTCAAATTGGATTTTTCAACGGGTAACCCTATTTTTCCTGCGGATTCGGATCTCCTAGAAGTATCTTAGGGTGTATGATGTGTACGCTGCCCTTTGCTTACAATTTAAGGGAACTGTCTTATTTGGTAAGTTCGACATTTTTTTAGAAGAGCTCATTATTGTCTGGATTAAAGTTGACCGTCCAAGAAATTTTAGATAGAGAAGAAGCTTTCTAAAACTATCTTAGGGTGTATGATGTGTACGCTGCCCTTTTGTTGAAATTGAAAGCAATTGTTCTGGGTGAAAAGTTTCAAGCTGAAAGATTTGTTTGCAATTACTCCCTATTTCCAAGTGGGCTTTAATCCATTAATAATGGAGCGGCTTTCAATTCAAGAGAAAATTGAGATGGTCCTCATTTATGGAGAAAGTCAGAGGAACATCGATGCTGCTGTTGATCTTTACGCCGAGAGATTCCCCGCCCAGCCACGATCGCGCGCTTCCTTTTACCGGGTCATTCAACAGTTCACTGTTGAAGGAAGTGTCGAACCAAAAAAAAGGAGACGGCAGGATAGGGTGGCTAATGAGGACAATTCAATAGCAGTGTTAGCTGCCGTTGCGCATGATCCTCACGTTAGCACTCGTGCAATAAGTCGCGAATCTGGCATTTCTCAAACAAGTGTGTGCAAAATATTACACCGGCATAAATACCATCCTTATCATGTTTCACTACATCAAGAACTTGACGGTAATGATTTCGCCAACCGGGTTGCCTTTTGTCAATGGGCACTCCAGCAGATTGACCGCGACCCGCTTTTCTTCGCCAAGGTGTTATTTTCGGATGAGTCGACTTTTACCAATCACGGGGTGGTGAATCGACATAATATGCATTATTGGAGTACCGAGAATCCTCATTGGTTGCGACAAGTAGAACACCAGCACCCTTGGAAGGTTAATGTCTGGGCGGGAATAATTGGAGAGAAATTAATCGGTCCATATTTCATTGAAGGGAACTTGACCGGCGTAAAGTATGCCACCCTCTTGCGGGATGATCTTCCAGTATTGCTGGAAGAGTTGCCATTGGAGTTGCGACGAACGATGTGGTTCCAACATGATGGTTGTCCAGCCCATTTCTCTCGACTAGCTCGGGAAGTCTTAGACACTGATTATGATCAACGCTGGATCGGGCGGGGGGGTACGAGGCAATGGCCGGCTAGGTCACCCGATCTTACGTCACCGGATTTCTTTTTGTGGGGCTACTTGAAAAATAGGGTTTATACAGAAAAACCGACAACCCGCGAGGACATGATAAGACGCATAACGGATGCTTGCCAGGGAATTACGCCCGAAATCCTTCTGAGTACTGTCGGTTCATTTAGAAGACGGATAGAAATGTGTATTGAGGTGGATGGTCACATTTTCGAGCACTTGCTCAAGTAATGTGGGGAAATAAACTCTGGAGTGAGAGGAGATTGAAGATTCGACAATGGGAGGCGAGGGGACCCACCTTAATCAAACACCCCGAAGGAAACAGAATACTGCTACGTCCACGTCGTTGTTTCTGGGTTATGCTAAGCGCAGTATCGTCCAGAAGCAAATCATGGGGTTCAAGGTCAACTTCAAGGTCATCATCTAATCCCCCCCCTTAAAACTTCACAACTTTTGTCTCAAACACTTTTTGCGATATTGTGTACTTTTTGAGTAATTTGCCTGTCTCAAGTTTTACGGCGCCCTCTACCGGGAAAACAAGACATTCTGGAAAAAAACTTTTCCCATAAAAAATTCGTAACTTTTCACGCAGATTGCGAATACGTAGAAAAAAATAGGGGTTTCCATTTGAAAAATCCAAGTTGACCTTCATTTGACCTTGAAAACGGGGTCCAAGGTCAAATTCAAGGTCATCATTCAATTTCCCCCTCGAAACCTTACAACTTTTGTCTCAAACATTTCCCTCGATATTGCGTCCTTTTCGAGTAATTTGGATGTCTCAAGTTAAAAACTCACCCTGTATGTACAAAATATGATGAAGCTAGAACAGTATATGGATCCAACAGTTTTCCAGAAGTTTATTACAGGATTCTTCACTGCTCGACGTAGAGATAAATTTAGTTGCGGCACCTGGTCTGACATGACCATTGAACAGTCCCTCATGAAATCCATGAAAACCGACGGAGGTGTAGCACGAGGAACGAGCACACAAGAAAGTGTTTTGAGCAAATGGGTTTATAGCATGCATGCACTGATTAGTGTGTCTGAAGGTTTAGAAGAACTTACTAATGAATGTATCAATGGAAACAACAGATCAACATGCAGACGTGACAAATTCACGTGTTAAAAGAGACAATGAAGACGTAAAAAAATTAATTGAATGGTTTTCCTGTTATAATCCATTTCCTGAAGTTTCGCTGATAATGTCAATATCAAGTGGAGTCGTCGGCGATGATAAAATTAACTGTCACAATGCTTACGAAGTGGGTCTTGTTTCCATTACAAACATGATCGGCCAAAAATGTGACAGTATTAAACTGAAACGTGCTGACAGAGTACTGCCTCTTTTAACAGTATCTAGCTCTGTGAAAGTTCATAATGAAGAAGTACCTATTGATCCTTTATTACTATTTCAACGTATAAGTATTACAAACAAATTTGACGATCAACTTCAAAAATTTTTGGAGTATGAACTAGCTCCATTCCCGTTATGACTCTTTGATGAGAATGGGATGCGTAAAAATCAGAAATCTGCCATTTATAAATGCTTTCAACCAGCAAATGTTGAGTTAGATACTTCCAATGTTACTTATATAATTGATGGAGGATTTCTTTTACACCGTGTTGTATGGAATAAGGGAGAAACATTTGATACAATTTTTGATACATATGTTCATTATGTACATAGATATTATGGTAAGAATGTTGTAATTATATTCGATGGTTATAACGATCACCAAAAAAATATTAAAGCTGCAGAATAACGTCGTCGATGTGCAAAAGTTTCTCCATCTGCTGATATTGTCTTTGGTGGATCTATGACTGTTTCAACGAGTCAAGAAAAATTCCTTGGGAACACAAGTAACAAGCATAGATTTATTTCCATATGTTATGCGAAAAATTTAAAGCTGCTAACGCCAATGTAAAACAAGCTCAAAATGATGCTGATGTTCTTATCATTGAAACAGCAATTGAAGAATCCGATAGAAGAACAAGTGCTGTCGTAGGTGAAGACGTCGATTTATTAGTAATATTGATTGCACGAACGCCCAGTGATAAAATAATTTATTTTTTAAAACCTGGAAAAGCGAAAATACAAACAACAATGTATTCTTCACAAAGCTTAAGCTTATATCCTGAGTGTAAAAATCATATTTTATTTTTGCATGCAACACAGGGGTAAAATTAATGCCTTCAAATTATTTGAAAAGAATAAAGAATTAATTAACTACGCCAATGTTTTTACTACAACAGAATGTTCTCCTGACGTAATTTCTCATAATGGTATCAGATTTCTCCTGGCGATGTATAAAGCACATGTGAAAGAAGTGTCTATAGATAATCACAGATATTTAACGTTTGCGAAATTAACGCAGCTTAAAAAACCTGTAGAATTATCTACTCTTCCGCCAACATCTAGTGCTGCACGGCAACATTTGTTGTTGTGTCTACTACCAAGTGCAAGTATGGCTTGGCAATGAGCTTAACGCTCTAGATGGGGATGAACAACATTGCAGGATAAAATATTGGAGCCAGTTAAGAATCTCCTTCCACCTGCTCCTGATATTCTATTAAACATAATTTTTTGTAATTGCACTAAAGGATGTAACTTGAATTGCGGTTGCAGAAAAGTTGGATTATACTGTTCACCAGTTTGTGGTAATTGTCACGGCCAGGATTGTTTAAATGTATCACTCGATATAATCGAGGAAACAGAAGAAGAATACAGTGCGCGAAACGCGAACGTATTGGCAATACTAGTTATTTGTATTTGTTTTACAGTTGAAAGTGTATTTAGTTGAACGAAATAAATATAGCAGACAGGTTTAAATAAATCCAATATTTTGCAGTTTTTTAAGAGTTTAGTAGTTTCGAATCACAAAAGAGTAAGTAGTGTAATTAAATCAGCTGTTTATTTTGTTATTTAAAAAGATAATAATGTTTTAGTCCTTAAACTTAAAAAAATGCCGCGAGGTACAAGTCTTTCAACTGAGGAGCGTGGTAGAATATTAACTTACAGAGAATGTGGTACAACAATACGTCTAATAGCCGAAAAACTAGGTCGAGATAAAACGACGATAAATAATTTTTTGAAAAATCCGGAGAATTATGGGACAAAAAAAAGATCAGGTCGCCCACCCAAGATCGATGAAAGAGCAAAACGACAAATAAAGCGCCTGGCAGTGAATAAAAGTGTTGGCCCATCTCAAATAAAATGCCAGTTATCTCTATCTGTGACTACGAGAAGAATTCAGCAGATATTAAGAGAGGACAGCCATATTAAATATCAAAATCGGTTGAGCTGAGCTGAAAATTTGGAAAATATCTCATGTGTTTGCCTCCGATTGCTAAAATTCTGCAATTGAACTGAAATTTTTTATCTAAATCCAAGAATTCCTATAGCATCGGTTGGCGGCGGGTAAATCGTGGTGGAGTTTTATTTTTGCACTTTTTTAAAATGTTCAACTGTCTTAAAAAAAATCCCCTTGTTCGAATTCAAATTTGCAGCGACCGCGTGAGAAGGGAACAACGGCGAAGTGAGCGCGCTGCTCTCAACTTTGAGGGGAGGCTCAGCTCTTCCGTTTCGCCTCCACAGGAACTTTTCCAACAGTTGCAAGGGGAAAGTTTTCAATTTTGTTTGACGGATAATTTCTAGAAAGTCAACTTAAATTTAAGCGCTTCTTTCCTGTTTTTATATTTTTCCCTAAAGCCCTGAAAGATTTCCTTTCTGTTAAAATTAAAATTGCAAAAATCGGTGTTCCGGATTTTGATTCGCTAAGAAACTTCACAGTCAGGTTAAATTCTGGCGAAAGCGAATGTTTCATGTTTTATTCTGCAGGGGAAATGTTTTGCAACATGTGAATTTTATGCGAACTTCTAAGGACTTAATTTTTTAAATTCTTTTCGGAGTTTTCTTGCAGGAAATTGGCTCTGAATTTTCCCTCTTTTTAATAAATCTCAAATAAGTAAACTTTGATAAGCCTAGAAAAAAATTAAACTCTATAATTTTCCGCGATTTTGAATGTTTTCTTTTCTCCCCATTTCAATTTTTGAATCGAATCAACCGTTCGTTCCCTGAAGCTGCTCGAAGTTCTGCGGCAATTCCTGCAGTTTTCGTTTCCCCTTGTTTCAAATATGCAGTCGAATTTACCGTTATTCTATAAGCGTTCTCCCAGTTCGTGAATTATTTTCGGAGTGGGCGGATGGACTGCGGGCGTGCTTCGATGATCTTAGTTTTTAAATTACCTGAGGAAACCCTTTGAAATGGTGGCGTTTTCGTTTATTCGGTATTTTTATTGTTAAATTACCTCAAAAAACATTTGAAAATTTCTGCTTTCCTTGAAAAGTATTTTAACCAGAACAATAAATTTAGCCAGAAATTTTATTAATTAATTTTTATTTTATTTTTCTCTCTTGCAAGATGACCGCCACATTGGAAGAAAGTGAAAGTGATTTTGTGATTGTGTGCAACCGGCTGGTGAAAATTAAAATCGAATATGGAAAATGAAGAGCCGATGAAGTGAAAGTGTCGCTTTTTTTTCAAAATATTTATCTCGAGTTGTGTTTTCGAAGTGAAGTGATTTTGTGAAGGTGTTTCATAGAAAAAAGGGAGTGTTAAAAAGTGACATAAAAGTGCATGTGTCGTTATTTTTAAAGTGTTTCGTGGTTGTTAAGAAGAAGAAGAAATAAGAAGGAAGGAAAAGAAGAGGAGGAAGCGAAAGGTAATTGGAAATTTAAATGTTTGCCTCTATTTTTGATTGATTTAAAATTTTTTGGAGGAGTTTTGCAATTACGCGGGAGTTTCCTTTTTTATTGGAAAGTGTAAACCTTAAGTTAAATTCTAGTTGATTTTAGGGGTGCCAACGATTAAAAAGGGTGCTGGTGCGGTATTTTTTTTAATATTTTTCCTTAGAGTGCTGAAGGATTTCCTTTCTATTAAATTTAAAATTACAAAAATCGGTCCTCCAGGTTTTGATTTCCTGAGAAGTCATAAGTAATGGCGCGCGCGTAGCGAAATTCTGGGGAAGGCGACGGTTCCATGTTTTATGCTTTGCATTATGCTGCAGTGCAGGAGAAATGTTGTGCAGCATGGTAATTTTATGCGTTGACTCTTGCGGAGGGTAACATGTTTCTAAGCATTTAATTTAAATACTTTTGTGAGTTTTTTTTTAGGAAAGGGGCTTTTATTTTTCCCTCTTTTTAATAAAATACCTTAAATACTTACATTTAAATCTTAAATCGATGAAGTTAATTCGGAAAATTCTAGGGGCTGGAAAGAATTAATTGGAAATGATTTATGGAAAATGAGAATTTAAAATTTCGCACAATTTTTATGGATCCTCTTCTTCTTGGTGTGCTTTCGAAAAGTTAAATTCGTTAAATCTAAATGGAAGGGGCGGAGTAGTTAAAATTTATCGGAACTCCTTTTTCGCGTCCAACTTCATACCGAAATCAGTTATTATTTTTTCTTGAACGAGTTGGCGTCGGTTTTCATTGGAAAATTTCAAAATCAATTGCTCAGGTAAATTTCACCTGTTCAAAGTTTTCGGTTGTATTTTTTTATGTTTTTATTATCGGCTGAACGTTTTTCTTTCATGGGAAAGCAGAGGATACGGCTTTTACGAGGATTATTCGGTAAAATTTAATTTCTGCTTTTCTTAAAAAATAGTTTCTTGAAAAATAATTCAAGCAAAAAAATAAAATTAGCCAGAGATTTTATTAATTTTATTAATTAATTTTTATTTTATTTTTCTTTCTTGCAGGATCATCGGTCGCATTGGAGGAACGTGAAAGTGATTTTGTGATTGTGAGTGTGCAACCGGCTAGTGAAAATTAAATTTGGAAATTCAAAATTAAGAGCCGATGAAGTGAAAGTTAAAATTTCGAGAAACAAGAAGATTAAGACGAAGAGCGAAAGGTAAGTGGAAATTTTAATTCTAGTTCTATATTTTTTAATTCTAATTACTTCTTCCGATGCTTAATGTATAAATTTTAGTACGAAAGTTTTGAATTATAATAGTTTTTTTTAAGAGTTCGAATTCGACTCACAGGCCATTGACTCACATTTAATTGAAATCACAAAATGAAACACTTTTCTCAAATTTTAAATTAAGTGTGAAAATGATCGCATTTACTTAGATTTTTTTGCCATTTTACTTTATTATCTTAATTTTGTTTTCGTTGTATTCGTTGTATCGTTGATAATAAAAATGAATGTAACACGACATTTACAATTTATTTTATTTTGTTTTCTGATGCAATTTCCATTCTGCAAGTTTTTTGGATGAGAAAAATTATAAATAGAAATAAATGTCTTCGAACCGAAGTAATTTTATTGATTCGCTCTAACAATTGAATTTGCCTATGTGTCTAATGTGTAAAGTTACATTGTTAAAAAAGCATTTGGACGCTAATTTGAGAATTATCACTACTGGAAAAACATACTAAGCTTCTGAGCTTGCTTTACTTTGCTTCGAATTAAAATCGGTGAAAGTTTAGGTACAGTTTAGATACGCGTTTTTTGTTTTTTTCAAAATAAACTAAATTTTGAAGAGCTTTACAAAACCGAAGAAAGGTATCCTGCGCAAACTTTGGTGTACTTTATTTTATTTTACTATGACAACTTCCCTCAGCTTTTTTAGTTTAAAAATTGAAAAATACCAGTTATACCCATTTTCGGTCCCTGCTAAATATACAGTGAATTTCTGCACATTTTCGATATTTTTTGCTCTGCTATATAAATGAGCATCTTGAAAGGGATAAGAAAAAACCGTTATGGCGTGACGAAAATGTATTTACAGTTATATCGCTTTGCGGCTATCAGTGCAGTATTAAAAGAGATTCTTTGTGGCTTGGTTACAATTTCGTACACATCTAATGCGAAATTCAACCCTACACTGAGATGGCCTGCCGTTAGCCCCGACCTCAACCCTATGGAAAACTGGTGGGGGAACATGGCAAGGCAAATTTATGAAGGTGGACGACAGTACCACGACATTCTGACCTTGAAACCGCAATTTTAAATGCATGGGCTAGGGTCAGTTGTACTGATATTGAAAATTTCATAAATTCGATGCGTAATCGGATTTTCGGCACAATTACTAACGGAGGAGGTCATACCAAGTATTAAAAATAACTTTAATTTATTACCACTTTTCTTATCTTTAGAAAATTCAAATGTGCGTATAATTGAATTTCGCCCCTATTTTTTGTTAACACTGGTTAATTATTTTTTTGTTATTACGCGAATAAATAAATATTTTACAAACAAGCTGTACTTTTGGTCCTTAGCAATTACCTTAAATAAGTTTTAGAAATACTTTCCGTAATATCCTGAAACCAAAAAAAATTGGGGTGCGTATAAATGAATTTCGCTGACTGTATATTAGGAAAAGCCGACGAGTTCGGAAGCTTAGGAGACGCAAAACATATATTAATATCAGTACCAAAGCAATGCAAAGTTTTTGACATCAACATGCTAATTAAGCTTGTCTGTGTGCACCAGGTTAAGTAGTAAGCACCTTAATGCCTGCATTGGTTCAACCAATAGATTTGGTATCATACGGAGATTTTGGAGATAAATTCTAAAAATTTAGAGGAAAAGAAAATGATGATTTAAAAACAATAGTAATAGTAGAGGACAATGTCATTTATATAATATTAAAGAAAAATGGAATTAGTCAACAAAATAATTTTAATATAACTTTTACAAATTGTAACTTTACGGATTTAAGGGGAGCAGAAATTACAATAGGATTCGTAGCAGCCGTATCGGATTATATCGGAGTGAATTCTGACGACCCAGATGTAGTAATACCAACTGCAAAAAGCACAATATCATTTGGAAACGATCCAAATACATATAAAGTAGATGGTTTCAAAAAATATAATGTTTTAATAACTAATAATGCAAATATACATCTGGAATATCCGGGTGGATTTGAGGCATATGGAGCGGTTATAATAAGATTAAAAGGTACATTTACGATATCAGAAGTTGGAATTACAAAGCTGGTAAATGCACAACATTTAGATTCACGAAATGTCGAAGGGATGTCAAGTGCTTGGAACACTGGAATGTTAATTAATAATTACATAAATGCGTTCGAAGAATGTCAATCATCAACAAGCTCAAATCAAGTTAGTAATGCGTTCAGCGCATTAATAAACGCAATGATAAAAAAACGTGATGCTAATGTATCATTTATTGAATCAACACATTTTTATAATCATGCAGCAATATTAGATAACATAACAATGACAATTAACGATAAAATAGCTTGCGTATCAACGTCCTTAAAGATATGCTTGCTATTCATAAATTTATTAACATTTTATACACCAACGTTTTAAAATGATAATATTAAATGAGAGTATCAATAATAATACTATTAACTGCAAAAGTGCAGTATGGTATGAGTGAGAATGATATGCAGGGGAAACTAGGGAGACTTGACCCAAGGGCATTTTTTTATGAAAGGGAAATTTTGGGGGAAATTTGGCTGGCATCACTGATTGGCCAACCACCCTGCAGTGATTTAGAAGGAACAACCATTAAAGAAACATCAGTAGCTTTGAAGCAGTTTGATGTTGATTGATTATGCAGATCAAAAGTAAATTCTGGTGGTTTGTGAACTTCTTGGAATTGAACCTCTAGTTCTGAGATAAGTGAATTTCTGTGTGTAATAGTTGAGGTTAAAGACAGCAATGCTAACTTTCTTTATCAACACGGTATTCTTTTTCTTTCTTGTTTTATTTACTAAATAACTAAAACATTTAATATTAGAAAAGGTTATACAAAATAAGTCATAAAATACTGCAATATACAGTGACTCAACTTTTTGATCGAATAAAATGATTTTTTTGAAAAATCATGAATTTTTTTTTTATTTTTTGTGTTTTAAGCTGCAAAAATGGCTCTGTTAAGAGGTTATATCCTCTTCTAGCAACACTACAACAATTCCGGTGAAAATTTTGTGAAGAATTGGTATTTCACAACATTATTTACTGCTACTCATGCGATCAATTTGTTGAGTTTGTTGCGGAACACGTGTGGTAGTTAAAGAAATTATTAAGGAAAGTAAAATTTTACAGGATAGTGCATTTTTATTGTGAAATTAAAAGGTAAGGGTGTTTAATTTAAAAATTAATTGAAATTCGCTTAATTTTTCCTATATTTTATTAAATTTTTAAATTTTACTTAGATGAAGCCTATTTCTGCAGGAACCACTGCAGAAATTAAGCGACTGCTCGAGGAGGGGAACACTCACCGAGAAATAGCCAGTCGGTTAGATGTGGGTCTTGCTACGGTCGCAAAAGTGCGAAAAATGCACGAAATTGATAGGCCTAAGAACAAGCCAGGCAAAAAGCCTATTCTCACAGAAGCGGTACAGCGGCGAATTGTGCGGCAAATTACATTTGGAGGTTGTGATAATGGCGTTCAAATAAGAAGGGAGCTCAGCCGTAATGATAGTATCAACGTTTCAGCTGAGGCTGTTAGAAAAATCCTCCGGAAAAATGAATTCCACGGCCGAGCAAAGGTGAAAAAACCCCTCCTCAAAAAACGCTATCGCCAAGAGACTTAAATTCGCGAAAAAGTATCGGCATTTCACTACCGAGGATTGGGCGAGGGTCATCTGGTCAGATGAGACCAAAATTAATCGGATTGGCTCCAACGGTCGGCAGTGGACGTGGAAAAAGCCCAATGAACCCCTTCAAGATCGCCATGTTCAATAGACGATGAAGTTTGGAGGTGGTAACATCATGCTGTGGGGGTGCATGACGAGCAAAGGAGTTGGGCAATGCCGAAGAATCATCGGAAGAATGACTGCTGATGCCTATATCAGCATCCTTGAAGGTGGACTTCTTGGTAGTTTGGATCAGTGGCGGAAGAATGTAGCGGACGTTATCTTTCAGCAAGATAATGATCCTAAGCACACAGCTCGAGTGACCAAGGAATGGCTACAAAGTCAAGGATTCCACTTATTAGATTGGCCCGCACAGTCTCCTGACCTCAACCCAATCGAGCATTTGTGGGTTGAGGTCAAGAGATCTGTTGCTTCAACGTCACAAGAATTTAGGACGTTGGATGAGCTTTGGAGCCGTGTCCAGGAATATTGGGAGAATATTCTACCTTCAGTGTGCGAAAATTTAGTAAATTCAATGCCACGAAGAATTGAAGCCGTAATAAAAGCCAAAGGAGGGCATACAAAATATTAAAATGGTAAAAAAGAATGTTTGATAAATAGAGTCAACTAATTGATCGCATCCCTTTTTTTATATTTTCAGGAAAATACGTGTTCTAGCTTCAATGGAAGGAATAAATTTTTTTTACTTGAAAAGAAAATGCTTTTGTTTGTACTTCTCAATTCCCACCTTCTTCCTCAAACTTACTTAGCAGGGCATAAAAATACTTTTAATTTGAAACTCACATTATGCGATCAAAAAGTTGAGTCACTGTATGTATTTATAAAGAGCTTCCTCTTCCTTCTTCACTAAGCTCAATATTAATCTAAAATAGTGCATTATTTCATAAATGCTAAATGTTTTGACTAGGGTCTACCTAATTTTTAGGGTAAGTTTCTTCCTCTGTTATCATTCTTAACCAAGGCAAGTCCCACTATAATCTCAAGCATAAAATTGTATTAAGATAAATAATTTAAATGGCCTGAAGTCAGTGATGTTTCTGAAGTGGACTTTGAACAAATTGAAACTCGTCTCAACCCCCCTGTTATAACAGTACAAAATGACAGGGTCACAAGTTTTGAATTTAACTATTCCTTTTCTGCTGAGGTGGAGTAGAATTATGTAACAATCTCTTTTGGTTCAGTATTTGAGAAAATAGTGAAACAGTTTAACCAAATAAGTTAAGAAAACCAAAACTAAATCTAAAACACTTTTTCTAATACATGAAAAAGTGTTATGTTCATTAACAAAATTATACTATAATAGTTAAAACTAGATTACTTTCAAACCATAAAACATGTGGACGCTCATTAGAAGCGAAATTATGCTGAAAAATTACATAATATTTTGCTTCGTTTCACAACTGCTATTTTATAATTTTAATATCTAATGAGCGCCCAAGCTTTTATTCATAGTCATACGAATACAGAAATACCGTGAAGAAATACGTTAAAGATATATTTTGGTTGAAATATATTTTAGGCCCAAACTTGATAAGCTTAGACACTTCGTCAATCTAAAATATTAAAACTGAGGTATATTATTTTATTAATTATTTTATAAAAATATTATTTTCAGTCTAAATTAATTTTAGCAAATACTTATTTTTTCCTTTTTAGTATATTTTTATATTTTATTGTTAAATAAAAGCTTTTTTTAAAAAATATTTTTTTATTATGTAACTTTATTTTCTACTTTTTAGTCTTTTGAAATTTTGCAATCAATATTATATCTAGTATTTGTCAACATTTTTAAGGTGTTTAAAACTTGTTACGACCATTTTTACATAAATTTTACTACTTATTAGAAATTGCATCAATAAATCAGGTATTGTTTATTAGGCAGTGTCTTATACTTTGTTAAGACTAAAAAATTTTTAGCCATGGCCACATTCCAGCTCCATCATTAGGTCAGTTCCATATCATAATAATATTGCATTATCATATTAGACGTCCGCCATATTGGATTTAGAATGACGTCACCTCACTTATTGTGTTTCGCTCATCAATCCCTGTTGAGGAAACCTACAAAAGAAACTCAATTTAAAACCAAAAAAGAAGACTGAAATTAATTTATTTTATGTTACCGCACCTGGAGTTCGCACAGGTGCATTTCCTTCCATTGATGAATTAAATCTAAAAGAAAATAAAGAGATTAGGCTTAAACAATTAAATAATGAAATGAATTTGAAATAAAAGTAAAACATGAATTCCAAAGTTTGTTTACCTTTTTTTCACAACAACATTGGTTAGTCAAAATTTCCGCACAATTGACCAGATTTTTGTTTCTCTTCACCTAGGAACAAATTAATGACTAAAATTAAGTTATGAACGACTTACCTGAGACTCCCGCATACTATTATTCACTAAAACGCGACACTTAGAAACAGCACTTAACTCACCGGCAAAAACGTCAAATTACATAAGATGTCAAGGGAAAGTGCATTCATTCGATGCCTTTTGAAACAACGAATATGAAAGCGCAATCCACTTGACATAATGTTGCGCGATGTTAGCGATTTTCGCGATTTATGTTGGCATGCGCCAACCAATAAGAGCGAAAGAGACAGATTACGGCAGAACGAGACCAGAACCAGAACAATTTGGAAATTAGCACAAAGATATCCTTTACGGCCATTTTATGGCGAAAATTTCCTTAAATAAATTTAATGTTTTTGAGCATTATAATTTATGAGAAGGGAAAATTTGAGTACTAGAATTTTTAGTAATCTAAAATAAATACTCTAATTTGCTCCATAATATTTATTAAAAGTTTGAACGAAACAGAATCTGGTTAGGTGGAACAAATGGCATCGAGACAAATCGTAGTTAAGTTGAGAGTATAAAAGGCCATGCGCTCCATGGTTCCTTCTTCTTTCGCGATTAACTTTCAGCCTGGGTGAGTCAGAGTTACGAGCTACACATGCCGTTTGGGCCATCTAGCTCCACACACTCGACTCAAGGTAAGCAGCAAATTTTTCAAAAGTGATAGAAAATATTAATAGATATACGTTGTAGGAATCAAATTAGTAGTTAATTTGTTCTGGGTTTTTTTTTTGATGCGTTTTTCCTTGCAATAGTTTAGCTGATTAAGTAGTTTGATTTGAAATTGATGAAGTATTAATATTAGAGTTGTTGTGGTCAGGGATTAAATCTTCCCTAAAATTTTTTTCACGACGCCTATGGGATTGCGCGCCGAAATTTAGCTAAAAATTCACGACGGCTCTGGCGAGCCCCGTACCGAAGTACCGTTCCTTGAGTTGCGAACGTTGAATTTGGTCGCCTAAAAAGCACCAAAACTCTGCGTTCGAGACTCAAGGGGCGGTACCAAAATGAAAAATTTTTAAGCAAACAGCTCGGTCGCATACAAAAATTTCTTCGGACCGAGCTGCTTTCGTCTAGGCAAAAGTGCACAAGTCCCTCGGTCCCATACAAAACTTTCAGGACCGAGCGATCTTCGCATGGGCAGAAGTGCACCAGGCCCTCGGTCCCATACAAAAATTCTTCGGACCGAGCTACGCGTGCTGTTGATCGAGTTGCTCACCAGCTCGCGGCGCGAGGCAAAGCCACCGCAACGAGCGGTGGGTCGGCGTCCTAACGGTTCCTTGCTGGCGGACGCTGCCGGTGGCGTGGGCTTGAGCCGGCGTGAGCTCGAGGAGTTGAGTTTGGGATTGGAAAGCAGTCGGACGCGCGGAACAAAGTATTTGATTAAAAGGACGCGGTTATATAAAAAAAAAAAAAAAAAAAAAAAAAACGGAAAGTGATTTTTCTAGAAAATGCGCATAGAGTGGAAAGTAAAGTAGGCCGACGGAAAATATTTCGTTATAAAAAAGGAAATAAAAACGCGGACAGTGGAAAACAAAAAAATAACAAACCCCCACGCGCTGTGGAAAAAACGCGTTTTGGCCGGAGATCGCGGACCGCGAATAGAGAAAAAAAAAAAAAGGGGAATAAGAAAAAAAAAAAAACGGGCACCGGGAGAGGGTAGGAAAGAGCAGGAAAGGGAAAAAGAAAAGGGGGGAAAAGGTGCGACCCAAACCTGTGATTGCGTTATTTTGTAAAAACTAAAGAAAAAAAAAGAAACAGGAAATTAACAAGTGGAGTGACCGACGTCATAGGGCGAAAGTAAAATTAGAAGACAAGTTGTAAAAATAATAAAAAAATTAAGTGAAGTGAGCCCCCCAAATTTATAAAACTAAAGCCCATTCAAGGCAAATGTTATAATAATAAAAATAAGTGAGGTGAAACCCAAATTTATAAACTTAAAGCCCACCCCAGGCAAAAACAGCCAAATAATATTAAGTGAGGTGCGCAAACAAAAAAAAAAAAAAAAAAAAAACAGTTTTAAATTGAAACTAAATTAGCCCCTACGGGAACAAAATGAACAAAAAAAAATAACTGGTGTGAGCCGAAAATAACTAAAGTGGAAGTACAACGTAAAGGCCTAGTAGTCCGACAAAAAAAAAAAAAACAGTGAGGTGAACCCCCAAAACTAGAAAACTAAAACTAAACTTAATGTCCAAAATTTTTTATTCTAAAACTAAGTGAGGTGAGGCCAACATTATCGAACCGCACTTAAACTTAGTGGCAAGTAAATAAATATAAAAAGAAAGAAAAAAGTGTAAATAAGATTAGTGATCGAACTTAACATTGAACCCCAATTAAATAAGTAAAACTAAAAGGAACTTTTTTTTGTGTCTGTAAAAACTAAATAAAACTAAATACACTAACATCCACATTTTGGATATATAACCACAATATTTAAATTAATAATCCTATCCAAACAAAAAGTGTTTAAGAAAAAAAAAGTACGAAAAGGTCAAATGAAGTGGCCTGGATTCCCCAGCGGTGACTTCAGCGGCATCAGGAGCAGCGTCCGGAGACTTCAACAATCAACACCAGCGGTCACTTCAGCCTTCAACAATCACCACCAGCAGAACGGGCCCCAACGAGTACTTATAAATAATTTAATGTACAATAATTTGTAAGTTGACGAATATAGTCAGGTATGTGAATATGAATTAAATTGTGTTTTCTGGATCCCCTCTCTCCCCATCTCTTCTGCGGGCCGCATTAGTTTTTTTTTCCAGCATTAAAGGGATCTCCCCATAATTTTTTTCCAGGCCAAGGGGAAGTCATCGGGCGGTTGGGGCTCAGGCCAGGGGGGTTCATTTTTCATCAGGAACCCCCCCTGGAAGCCGTTCACGGGCAGATGCAGGGCTCAGTCCCGCACTGCCCTTTTCCTTACCTTGCGCTGGCCGTTCCTTCGCGGGAGAATTTTTTTTGTATTGTTATCGGTGGCCGTTCCAGCGGCTCAAGGCGGTTTTTCGGCAAACCCCCCCACAACTACCGCATATGCTAGCCTGCCAGCTCCCGCAGCCGCACACCGCTGGACAGGGGCTTTAGCCGGGCTCCCTGAGACCAACTGGTTATAACAGAGTATTACGCCTCAAAGAATATCTTCCGTGTGATTGGTTGTTAATTGTTTTAAGCAGAGGTATTACCGGAGTATGTCGCAAGCAAAAAATGCCATAACGGTATCTTGCTAAATACAACTCTGACATTCTCTGCAGCCGAGACTGTACAACCAAGCGCAAATCAAAGCGAAGTGAATTAGTTTATTCCGATATTTTTTAATTAATTGGATTATATCGAAGTAGTTTTATTCCAATATTTTTTTCTAATTTAATTGAATTATATTTAAAATTGAGGTAGTGTTATTCCGATATTTTTTCCTAGATTGATTGAACTGTATTTCCAATTGAATTAGTTTTATTTCGCTATTTTTTTTCAAATTATTTAAATTGTATGTAGAATTGAACTAGTTTTATTTCAAATCAACTAAATTGTATTTAGAGTTTTTTCCTAATGTTCTTTCAAATTATCTAAGTTGTAGTTAAGGATTAAATTAATTGTAAACAAGGTTGTGTTTTGCTTGAAGAAGAGAAATAAAACAGAATACACTATCAAAAGGTACATCTTTTTATTCCGCTACACATTCATTCGTTTCAGGTTCCCTTTGATTGGGGTTATTTGAAATTCGAATTTGGAATCTAAACAATCCCTTTCATTTGATATCCATATCATAAGGGTCACTATGAAAATTATAAATCGCCATTTTGTGACGTCCGCCATATTGGATTTAGAATAACGCCACATTACTTATTGTGTTTCGCTTATCAAGCGCTTTCATTTGATACCCATATCATAGGGGTTACTATGAAAATTATAAATCGCCATTTTATAACGGCCGCCATATTGGATCAAAAATGGCGGCATTTAAGTAATCGTGCATTGTCACGTGAACCAAATGTGTGTGCCAAATTTCAGTCCGATAGCTTCAGTGGAAGTGGGTGAAATATTGATTGCAAAATTCCAGGACATACATACAAGTGAAGTTAAATAAAAGCTTTTAAAAACTCCTCGACAATTCCTTGCAAATTACTTAACAAACAAAATCCCGTTTGAATTTTTGCAAACGGGTGAGTTTTGTGGTCTGTAGGTGATTTTGAACCAAATTCGACTTATAGTCCCAGTGTGCGCCGGCCCACAGCTCGTGGCGCGGAGGCAACAGCCAGCAAAGCGAGCTGGCGGGCAGGCAAGCTAACGGTCCCGCGTGGCGGAAGCGGGCTGCGGCATGAGCTCGAGCGGGCGTGAGCTCGACGAGTGGGTGCGAAGTCAGCAAGCCGAGCAGACGCGTCCTTTTAGTCGGGACGGAGAAGACTTTTTTTTTTCTTTTGCACTTTTTAATCCTATTTTTCTCGAAAATGGGAGCTGATTGAGCATTTCCATTTACGAATTAGTAATCTACGGGAAAAATCCTATAGAAATGATTTGCCATTTCTTTGGAAACAAATTTGGTGTTGACTAGTGTAATTAATTAAATAGAAATAAAATCAAACAAGTAAATGAAAGTGACAATAATTACTTGAATAACACAAAAATTTAATAACTAAATAAAGTGAAGGAAGAAACAAACATTTTTTTTTGTTCGTGCAATCGACGAGCACCACAACTGAGCCAGATTTGAAAAGGCCGGGTGCGGGACAACAGCAGCAGCAGCGTCATCAACAGCGACAGGGACAACAACAACATCCGCATCGCCAGCATTAACAGCAGCCAGTAAAAACATCGGTAGCAGCAGCAGTGTTCATCAAGGCGCCCAACGACTTTGTTATGTAAAACTTTGTTTTAAGAAAAAAAGGTAAAGAAAAGATTAAAAGGTATGTTAAACTAAATGACCTTTTGTTTTCTTCAGGATATTGGGTCAGCTGACTATAAAGTGGTAGATAATACGTCATATATATTTGTTTTTCATGTTCCAGTGACCAGGTAACGTATTATCCATCACTTTATAGTTAGCTGACTTTTTTTTTTCTTCAAGATATTGGGTTAGCTATTAACTTGATAAATTTTCAATTGGGAGGAAATAATTGAAACTCAATTTTTTTTTAACGTGGCTACCGCTGCTTAACCCACCCACGGAGCCGCAGCTGACGTTCACGGAGTTTCATGAAATAACCCTCTGAAGCATTTTATAAATTATCGCCTGGGGGAAAATGACTGACAAAATTTGTCCCTGGCTCGTGGACTATTAGAACTTAGTGAATTTTTTCATTTGGACTTAGAATTCAGAGAATTTTTCAGTTGAAAGTAGTGGAATTGGGACTTATAGTCCGGGAGGTAGCGTATCAATTTTTCTAGGAATTTTATACAGAATGAATTTTATTTAAAACAGTTGTTTAATGTTCAGAAATCAGTAAAATGAGCGTCAGTTGCCGCACTAGCGATGGAGCTAAAGGAGACAGCATGAAAAAGTCATTGGAAAAAAATCTGCTCCGATGATTTTTATACCAAGCGAAACTGTATTAAATTATTGTTTCAATCACATTTTTTAAAAAACTAATCGTCAGCTGTATTGATGAGGGGGGATTAAATGTCAGTCAGGTGCATAAACCTCATTTAAAATTTCACAAATTTTTTTTTTTTTTTATACCTTATGAAATTTATACTCTCAATTTTTATACTTTTAAAATAATAAAGAAAATTGACAATTGACGGTGCAATATTCCCTCCATGTTAATCAGAGTTATACCAGCATGTACTACGTACATCCTACATATATAGTGCATCTTTGGAGTCATGCTCATCGGTCAGTTCCATCAGTATCATCACCCTCAGACTACGGATGGAAGGAAGAAAATAATAAATACACTTTCAAGTGGTTCGACGGTGACCAAGTTCCACCATCAGTAACTGGAATTACAATTATCGATGAGAATCCTGCAGGTATATACTGTGGTGTTATTTATATGAAATTAGTATTATACTTATTGAATTTAAAGTATAAGATAATTTAAATGTTAAAAAACCAAAAAATCATCGTCAGCTGATTGTTTGTGGGTGTAAAGATCGTCAGTTTATTTTGCAAAGAGACTATGCAACGCTCGAATGCGTTGAGCGCGCAAAATGTTTATCACGCTGACTGACGGTGTTAAGGCCGACTCACACATATCAGGGTCCGGGCCGTGTCAGCTCCGTGCCGTCTCCGGACCGAAGATTGTTACACACATTTAGCATAGAACCATTCAGACTTGTCCGGGTCCGTGCTTTCCGGGATGCATCCGTGTCAGTGCAGGGCTTTCCGAGATTCTTTCAAAGAATATTCTGTCCGGGCACTGACGCCGGGAGCACTGATCAGTGCTTGCTAGGACAAGTGTGAATGACATTTCCGGCTCAGTTCAGAGGCAGAATTGTTTCAAAGTGGTACGCATTTCATTTATAGCTTATATGTAATTATTTTGTAATTTTAAATTTATGAAATGGATGATGAAAGGCTAATAGAATTAGTGAAAACTAATGAAATTCTTTATAATATGCGACTCCTTAGTTACATGAATTGTACTTATAAAGAAAAGCTATGGGAGGAAATAGGAACTCACACGAAATAGTGCCTGAAACGGCACGGATCTATGTGAATGGTACTGACTGACACGGATGCCCGGTCCGGAGATGGCACGGAGCTGACAAGGCCCGGACCCTGATATGTGTGAATCGGCCTTTACCCCCGTCAAAAGTACAGCTGACAATTTTCTTTATTATTTTAAAAGTATAAAAATTGAGATGTATAAATTTCATAAGGTATAAAATAAATTTATTTGTCAAATTTTAAATGAGGTTTATGCACGTGTCTGACATTTAATCCCCCCTCGTCAATACAGCTGACGATTATTTTTTTAAAAAATGTGATTGAAACAATAATTTAATACAGTTTCGCTTGGTATAAAAATCATCGGAGCAGATTTTTTTCCAATGTCTTTTTCATGCTGTCTCCTTTAGCTCCACCGCTATCGGAGCAACTGACGTTCGGAGCTGTTATGTGTTAGGGGAAAACTATTATTGTTATGATTTTCAGCCGGTATAAAATGACTCGCTTAACTACAGCGCTACCTCCCGGACTATTAGAGCAGTTCAAGATTTGAACTTAGTTTTTCGAGTAGACAACCAGAACAGAAGATCAAAGTGATGCCTCCGGTCATTCTGATCAAAACTGCTGGTTCAAGGGAATAATGATTTACTCAAATTTTTGTAATTAGTAGCTGGTTAGAATAGATAATAATATTGTAAAATATTAATTAATTTGTACAATAAAAGATTATACACCAAATTCACATGCAATTTTTCCGTACTGATTCCGATATTTTTTTTAGTTTTTTTTTCCGTACAAAAAACGCATATGGATTTTCTAAGACCTTTTTTAAAATTTGCAAAATGTGCAACAAATGTTCGCAGCGATGATAACGGCTCTAATGATGAATTGCCTGAAAGTGAGTATTTATCGCAAACAGAAAATTTAGCAGCTTCCACAAATTTAGAAACAGAACTAAATCCAACAATACCAATTCCTAAGAAAACCATGGAAGAGTCTGAAAATGTAGATACTGATGTGGAGCATGTCATTCCAAAAAAAAAAAGAAACCTATAAAAGAAGCTGAAAGTGGTTGTACATCAGGAGTCGATAAGGTCATATCGTTTTTAAAAGAAAGAAAATCAGACACAGAAAGCATAGATGCAACAGAGCTGATATTTTTGGGATAAGCGAAACAAATAAAAATGTTTTCAGCGAGAAGACAAGCGTATACTAAAATGAAAATTTCACAGCTCGTAATGGAGCAAACTTTGTTGCAAATTGAAGAGAACGAAGAAATATCGATAGCGAGCTTAGGAAATCATAATTTTCAAAATTTTTCAGACACTACTCCCTCTGCTTCTGCTGCTTCTTGGTATGAAAATTTCAATGCTGATATGGATGAATTTAACAATTCAATTTAAAAATTAAAATAAATAAAATATAATACATATACGCGTATGGTGAAATACATATTAGAACTTATTCATTAAAATATATAATTTTCTTATCGTAGAGTAATTGCCAGACGTTGTACTGCAGGTATGGCACAACGAAAATTTGTGTCATGTTTTCAAATATCCTGTTCTATATAACCCAGTATTTCATTAAAACTGGGCTCCGCCATTCGAAATTATTGATAGAACCGCTTTTCATCTTTTTGCAAATCTGCGAACAAGGTATACAATTCTCCTTTGATTTCTCGGCTCAAATTGATGTCACAACTCCATTTCCTTCTTTTAACTTCTTTTCTATAATGGAAAATAATTTGGAAACTTACATACATCATACACATATTATCATATTGGATTTCCTTCTGGAACTTTTTTATATTCAAACTAAACAAGGTGGAATATGCGGGAAATTTAAAGCATTTTATAGTATCTCTATGAGTTAATAATATGCAGTTTTTTAGAAAATAAATTATTTGTCAATATATTAACATTTTTATCTGGACAAAATAAATCATACAACTTTTTCAAACATATATTGCCAAACTAATATAATAACCATAATTTGTTTAGAGCGTATGATCACATTGCATTAACGGTTAATTTTAGAAAGCAGCGAAATGTCACACGTTGTTATTTAGTTTGTTTCATCACAATGTTATGAAAGCAAATTTCAATTGATATCCGCAATCTTGCGATTCGCGACCGCCAGAAGGGAGTATCCTTTCGCAAAATCGCCGAAAAATACTCGATTTCCATTGGAGCAGTGCAGCACATTTGGAAGAAATTCGAATCACAAGAAATAGTGGCGAACTTGTCTGGAAAGCGTCGAAAATGGGCTACAACTCGTCGTGATGATTCCAAAATTGCTCAAATGGTACAGATAAACTCGAAACTCTCATCACGAAACATTGTAGAATCGATGGACCTGACCATTAGCCCTCGCACTGTGCTTCGCAGACTTCGTGAAGCAGGGCTAAAAAGTTGTTTAGCAGTTAAACGTCCTTTCATCACCAAAGCAAATAAAAATAAGAGAGTTGAGTTCGGGAAAAAATTCGTGGGAATGTCCCCAGATTTTTGGAAAAAAGTGTTATGGACTGATGAGAGCAAGTTCGAGTTGTTCGGGCAGAAACGCCGTTCTAGAGTATGGCGAAAACGTAGAGAGGCTCTCAAGGAAGCTAACATTCAGAAGACAGTGAAACATGGAGAAGGTAACGTCATGTTGTGGGGGTGTTTTGCTTGGTCGGGTGTTGGCAATTTGGGTCGAATTGAAGGCACCATGACGGCAGAGGGATATATTGACGTCCTGAGTGAGAATCTGAAGGAGCCGTTGCTTAAATTGGGTTTGGAGGACAACTTTATCTTCGAGCAAGATAAAGATCCCAAGCATACGGCGAAGAAAACCACAGCTTTTTTTCAAATCAACGAAAATTTAAACGCTGGAATGGCCACCGCAGTCACCCGATTTCAACCCGTTTGAGAATCTGAGGGGCTATTTGGACAATAATGTCGTTAAAACTGACGTTACCAATAAAAATTTTGAGGCACTTCAGAAGGCGTGGGAGGAAATCGACGCTGAATATCTAAAAACGTTAGTCGAAAGTATGCCGCGTCGGCTAGAAGCGGCATTAAAAGCTAAAGGCAGCAACACTAAATACTAAACATTGTTTAAATTTTCTTCATTTTTTTATGTTTTTTGTTTCTAAAAGTTGTTGTGGTCAGGGAAAATTATCCCTGAAAGTTTTCTCATTTTTTCCCGGCGCCTATGGGCGCATGAGCTCGAACGCTCGCCTAAATCAGGCATAAAATTCACGGCGGCTCTGGCGGGCACCGCAAGGAGGTACCGTTCCTTGAGTTGCGAACTTCGAGTTTGGCTGCCAGAAAATGCACCAAAATCGTCGTTCGAGACTCAAGGAGCGGCACAGAAAAGCAAAAAATTTCTGGCGCGGTGGCCCCGACCGAGACGACAGCATCCCAAAATTCTATCGAGTCCTCGGTCGCAGGCAATAAAATCTCCGGACCGAGCGACAAGCGCTTCATGGAAAATATCGTCAGGCCCTCGGTCCCATAGAGTTTTGCTCGGGACCAAGCTACGCACGCCGCACAGCACAGTGGTCCCAAACGCCAAAAACGTGGCCAAAATTCCAAAATTTAATATTTTTTTTCGGACTTTTAACATAGAAAATAGTTGTAGTACTACCCCTAGCATTAAGAACGACGGTTAGAAACAGTACGAGATTGATGTTTTTATTCAAGCTCAGAACTTAAACGAAGAAGGTTATTCTAAGTGTATAAAATGGAATCATCTCAAAACAGTAAGTATAACCCATGAATGTAATTGGAATTTGATGTAGATAGTAAATAAAATTGTTTAACAAATTTCAAAAAGTAAGAATTTTTAGAATTGAGGTTATAAATAATAAGATAACAAATGCAATTAGAAAAAAATGCTACCAGGTGCTGCACTGCTATAATTTTTTTCTTGTTTGTTGAATGGTTCTTAACAGCATATATGAAAATTAGCTGTTGGTACTTGCAGTTTACGCTTTTAGGTCATATTATGTGTACTAAAGTCGGAAAAAATCGATTTATTTGTTAACAATGACTTACATTATTATTGACCATTTTGGATCCGCCATTTTGTTTTTTTTTTAATTTTGACATCAGATTCGTAATCAGCGACCTCAGAAACCCCTAGAAACCGAGTTTCAAAAAAAAACAATCAAGCACGGAAAAATCAAGTTTTGTAAATTCGCCTAATGTAAATTAGGTGAAATAAAATTCGGCGATAAACCTAAAGAAATACCCGAATCCACAAAATAATTAGTTGTTTGAAAAAACTTCATTAGGCAACTTTCCTACTTTCAATTAGGTAAGAAAAATTAACGAATATTAGGTGATTTATCTAAAATTGTGGACATTTTACCTAATGTAATAGGTGAGAAATACCCTCTAAAAGTTTAGGCAAAATATCCAATTGAAATTACCCAAAACTTTAGGAAATCAAACTAAATAAATAGGCATTTCAACTATAGTTCAGCAATTTATAATTTAGGCGAATTTACTTAAGTTTTAGGTGACCTTAATCAAATAAAATTAGCTACTCCGCCTACTTGTTTCGTACTTCCACCTAAATTAAATTGAAATATTTTCCTCCCTTAAATAAAGTAAACAAAAAAACTATGAAGTGACGTTCCATTTTTCCTCTTTTGTTCTTTATTCGAAGAAATTTTTAATTTTATGAATGTGCCAAGACTGCTTAAGGTCCCGTTTGCCTCATTGGAAACGGACGCGCTCGCACGAGTATAACGTTTTCATTGTGCGTCGTATTTTGTCTTGTCTTCATTGTGCAGTGAGTAGCAGCATCTTGTTTTGTGAATTGTGATTAATTGTGTTGCGTCGTTTTAAAAATAAGTGACATTTTGTTTATTAAACCAGTTGCCTCGTTGGAAAAATAAGTTACATTTTGTTTATTAAACCAGTTGCCTCATTGGAAAAATAAGTTACATTTTGTTTATTAAACCAGTTGCGTCGTTGTAAAAATAAATTACATTTTGTTCATTAAACCAGTTGCCTCGTTGGAAAAATAAGTTACATTTTGTTTATTAAACCAGTTGCCTCGTTGGAAAAATAAGTTACGTTTTGTTTATTAAACCAGTTGCCTCGTTGGAAAAATAAGTTACATTTTGTTCATTAAACCAGTTGCCTCGTTGGAAAAATAAGTTACATTTTGTTTATTAAACCAGTTGCCTCATTGGAAAAATAAGTTACATTTTGTTTATTAAACCAGTTGCCTCGTTGGAAAAATAAGTTACGTTTTGTTTATTAAACCAGTTGCCTCGTTGGAAAAATAAGTTACATTTTGTTTATTAAACCAGTTGCCTCGTTGGAAAAATAAGTTACGTTTTGTTTATTAAACCAGTTGCCTCGTTGGAAAAATAAGTTACATTTTGTTCATTAAACCAGTTGCCTCGTTGGAAAAATAAGTTACATTTTTTTTATTAAACCAGTTGCCTCATTGGAAAAATAAGTTACATTTTGTTTATTAAACCAGTTGCCTCGTTGGAAAAATAAGTTACATTTTGTTTATTAAACCAGTTGCCTCATTGGAAAAATAAGTTACATTTTGTTTATTAAACCAGTTGCCTCGTTGGAAAAATAAGTGACATTTTGTTTATTAAACCAGGTAAGTTTCTTCGACCAGGTATGTTTCTTCGGTTTGTTTAAGGTAGTAAATCTGGTATCTCGCACCGTTTTTCACACTTTTTTTCAGGAACGTTTTTTTTTTTTTTTGGGAAAATAAAAGTGAATCGCTGTGATTTTTTAATATGTTATTATTTACATCTAAAAGACATAAAAAAAAATTATTTTTAATCAATTTAACATTTTCTTATTATTATTATAATTAATGGATGTAGGCGCTTAAAAAAAAAGTGCGTGGGTGGCTCCCACGATTTTGGCTCTTGACGACATCTAAAATAAAAAATTGATGTTGATTATTAATCTATAGATATGTCATTCTCGTCGGAACTAGAATTGTTAAATTTTATTGAAAAATAACAAAGTGGCGGACTTGGAAAAAAAAAGGCATGTTTTTGAAGCACAAAAGGGGTTGTAAAATGGAAAGTTAGGGTTGAAAAAAATTTATTCTAGTTCCGACGAGAATGACATATCTATAGATTAATAATCAACTTCAATATTTTATTTCAGATGTCCTCAAGAGCCAAAATCGTCCGCGTCATCTTTTTTTTAAGCGCCTACTTCCATTAATTATAATAACAATAAGAAAATATTAAATTGATTAAATAATTTTTTTTATATCCTTTAGATGTAAATAATAACATATTAAAAAACCACAACGATTCATTTTTATTATCCCCAAAAAATGAAAACGTTCCTGAAAAAAAGTGTGAAAAACGGTGCGAGATACCAGACTACTACCAAGGGGTTACACCACCCTGCCGCTCGAAAAAATAGGCATAAATTTAAATTTTTTTATTGACTCGGCCATTAAAATTATAAATTATTCTTTATTTTACGTATACCTACATATAATAGCTTTATAAACAATTTCCAATATTGAAAAAAAAGTAACAATAAAAATGGCGGAGATATGAGTCGCTCAGTGGGGTTCTCTTTTTAAAATCGTTGCTGACGGTGTACATGATTTCTCCGTCCAGCATTGTTAGAAAACAAAACAAAAATTTTTGTTTATTCAAAAGGGTAATAAGGAAAAAAATTAAAAATTTTTTTTCGAGAAATGACAGCTGTTTGAAAAAAAAAATCGAATTTTCATCGAAATTATGTGTTTAAAAAATTTATAACTTCTGAATACGGAACCCAATAGGAAAAATCCTACGTCACGCCTTAGGTAATATTATAAAAACTGAGTGGTGCAAATTTCAGCGAAATTAGTTTAGTAGATTTTGAGATATTGCGTACACCAGGTTGAAAAAAGTAATTTCGAATTTATTATTTTTTTTATTTTTTATTGATTTTTTTTGTTCGAATTTATTTGTAATGATAAAATTTTATTCGCGCTTTACAGTTCAAAAAGTCAAATTTTTGTTTTTTAATGGAGGAAACTGTCATTCCATCAGATAAATGTTCAACAACAAAATCGCTTTTAATAGAATGGGGTTGCGAGGAACTTACTCCAGATTTTATAAGTAAGTCTACAGCAATTTAGTGCAACTGGCACATATTAACCAAAGCAGGTACAGCGCTTGCTTTTTTCGCTTTTGATCATTGTTGCCAGTAGCATCTTATAATACCTAAAACTATTGTTCCGTCGAGCGTCACGGGATCGTACCCCCCTACTTTGGCTTATGTGCCGCCCGAGACCTGGCAACGTCGCGCGTGCGCTATATCGAGCTGGCCGAGCCGAGTCTCGAAGATGGCGCGCGCCTCTAACGTCTTTTCGCTCAATATTCGTCCCGGGGAGAGGAAGGAGCCGAACCAGGGAAGTCGACAAGAACGGTTATTCTCGGGCATTCATTGGAGTGTACTCGCCTCGAGCGGTCGTTTTTTGGTGCTGTCTCGTGATAGGTTTCCGCAGTGCCAGTCACCCTATTTTGTACCGCAGTGCAACGTTTGTTGATTGTTTCGCTGAGTGCATCATCTTATAGCACGCAGTTTTCGCGGATTGTTTTTGACGAGTGAGTACGGTTTCGTGGGGTTCGTGCGTCCCCGGGGGGTCGTGTCAAGTGTTCTCGCCGTGTTGGATTGCCGGCGTGCGGCCGGGTCCGCCATTTGGGGCGTCCCGCGAATTGCCGTCGGGCGGCCGGGACCGCCATTGGGGCGTCCTGCAAATTCGTGCCTGGTTGTCGCCGAGCGACAGGTGAACCGGCCATATCTCGTTCCTGGCACCGCTGCAGACGTGTCCAGGCTGGCTTCCTCCAAGGCACCGAGTGCGGAGGAAGAGATTCGTATATACCCATGCACACATCCTCCCCTTCCATCACTTTCTCCCTTCCCGAGGGTTTTTTCTGATCACTCTGGTCTTTTTCCCTCAAGTCAATGCAATTAAATTTAAAATACTCTGAAGTAAATACACCATTTCTCAAGCATAACTACCACTGTTTTTTTTATTGTCAGATCAACCTTTGCTCACCTATCCTTCATTCCCCTCAGTCCGACACACCCATATAAGAATAAATAGTGAACTACGAGACGTAGGAACGAACCTACGAACTCGAACGAACAATTTGGTGCCTCCTGTGAGGATTGATGACTCACCGTTTACACGTGAAGAACAGAGATTCAACGACCGCATCTGAATTTCATCGTCAACAACAGCCTGGACAACGCTTCCCGGGCGTGGGGTTCTCCTAGACGTCTCCTGCAGAGGACTTCGAGGGAAGATACATCGAGATAAGTTTTTTTAATTATTCAATTTTCCTTTGGAATTTTATATTTCAATACTCGTGGGGAGGATTCGAATTCGACATAATTCGCAGAATATTATTTTAGCGGTGAACCCTTAACATCTGTATTCCCCTGATCCGAATTTCGTCATTCGTTTTCCGAGAAGTAGGCGGACGTTATCATTCAGTTTCATTCCTGAAATTGCATAGTTCTCAGAAATTTTATACAACTCACTCAAATAATTCGGAAGTTTGCGTTTCTTTTGTTTCATACTTATTCGAGTACATTTTCATTTTACATTTTCGGTATTATTGTTCAATATGGATCTTCCTACAATTAAACAGAAACGAATCACCCTTAAAGGTCGTATTACACAGTTGCGCAATGCTCTGGAAAAAACCCCCGTGGATCTGGTCAATGTACAAATGAGGCTGGAACGTCTGACGGATTTGTTCTCGGAGTACGAATCATTGCATGACCAACTTGCTCTCGCCACGCCGCAGGATTCTGGAGTTGCGGAGTTTGATGGGATCGAGAATGATTACTATGATCTCGCGTCAAGGGTGAGGAACCTGGCGCCTCCCGCCGGATCTCAGACTTTGAATAATTCTCAGAATGTGTCAGGTTTTGCCAACTCGACTTCAATAGAACGGCCTAAATTGGTGAAACTGCCGCCAATTGTTATGCCGAAATTCGACGGCGATTTTGGCAAGTGGCTTTCTTGGAAAAACACCTTCCAGTCATTCGTCGGGGATCGAGCAGACATCGATGACCTGAATAAATTCCTTCATTTAAGGGATGCTTTGGTCGGACCTGCGGCCAGCAAAATCGAGTTTCTCGACGTTAGGAGGGAGAATTTCACATCGGCTTGGGAGTTGCTTGTCGAGTCGTATGAGCGGAAGCGCATACTTGTTTCCAAGCACCTTGATGCGATTTTGGATATCGCACCTTTGCCAAATGCGGCGGGAGATTCTTTGTTGAAATTGGTCGATTTCGTTCGTCAACAATTGACCACACTCGAGTCTCTAGGGGTGAAGGGAATCACCCCAGTGAATGATGGAGCAGGTGCAGCAAATAGTCCATGCGCATTTCAAACCATAATTCTTCGACAACTCGAAAGGGCACTCCCGATTGGTGTCAGGCGAGAATGGGAAAGGTCCTTAACTCTAGATTCTCTCCCATCCCTCACAAAATTTTACAGCTTCATAAGCGCACATGCCTATCATTTATCCTCTCTGGAGAGGGATGTTGCTCGTGCCAAGGGAGCGGAATATTCTAAAAGGCGTTCTTATCACCCCGAATCGGGTGGAAATAATAATAATAAATTCAAGAAAATTCACACCGGTGCTCGTGCTTTGGTAACGACCCCATCAATTCCTCCGTGCACTCAGTGCCAGCAAATTCATCTTCTCTACTCATGCCCGACATTCCTCAAACTCAATGTTCAACAAAGATGGGAATTTGTTAAAGCCAAGGGGCTTTGCAAAAATTGTCTTCGCAAACACCCAGAGAAGTGCACTTGGGGCAAGTGCAAACACTGCCAATACTTCCATAATAGTCTGCTGCATAATTTCCCAAAGGACCAAAGGACTAAACCTGAGACCGAGGTCAATCCGGCATGACTAGTCGTGAGCGCATTTAACACCCAATCTAGCGCTGTTTGCCCGGACTTAATGATGAGTGCTATTGTACGAGTTCGGAACTCGCAAGGTATTTTCGTTAACGCTCGGGCTTTACTTGATACGTGCGCAACGGCTCATTTCATCACGGAAAGTTTTGCCAAAGAATTAAAATTACCAATTCGTTCATGTTCAGTTTCTATCGGTGCAATAAATGAATTGCATACGGTTTCCAAAGGTAGCATAGAAATCAATTTCCGTTCTTGTTACAGTGATTTTCAAAAATCCGTGACTTTTTTACTTGTACCTCAAATTACTGGTCTTGTTCCGGAAGTAGAATTTCCCCGTAAGTCTCTTAAAATTTCACAGAAAATTCCTTTGGCAGATCCCTCTTTTTATTTACCACGTTCAGTAGACATCTTAATCGGAGCCGGAGCTACCATGTCGTTACTTTCCATCGGACAGATAAGATTGTCTCGGGACGATCGTGATTTAATTTTACAAAAGACCCAGCTCGGTTGGGTTATAGTCGGAGGCGTGGGAAAGGCAACCCCCGGTGACTCGGTATCTTGCAGTTTGACTAGTTTGGAAAAACAACTTGAGAGGTTCTGGTTGATCGAAGGCGCACTCGTCGAATCGTCGACTTCGTCCGAGGAGGCGTTGTGTCAGTCTCATTATTCGGATAACACTGTGCGTGATGGTAACACTGGTCGCTATATTGTGCGATTGCCGTTCCGTCATAATGACCTGGGTCTTGGTGAGTCTCGATCTCAAGCCTTGCAACGCTTCCAGTCGTTGCAAAGGAAATTGGAATCTAACCCCGATTTGAAACGGGAATACGCAAAGGTCATGCAGGAGTACATGGATCTTGGTCACATGTCACCAGTTAGCTTCGAATCGCCCAATGGTTATTACATCCCTCACCATGCTATTTTCAAAAATTCCAGTAACACGACCAAGGTACGAGTTGTGTTTGACGCTTCTGCAAAAACGAGCAAAGGCGTCTCTCTCAACGAGGCTTTGATGAAGGGACCTACCCTTCAGGACAAGCTCGTTGAACATTTGTTACGGTTTCGGAATCATACGTTCGTTCTGACAGCTGATATCGCCAAGATGTATCGTCAAATTCTTGTTCATCCAGATGATAGACGATATCAGCGTATTTTCTGGTTCCAAGGAGATCTAATAAAGGTTTTCCAATTAAATACCGTCACGTTTGGAGTCTCTTCGGCGCCCTATCTCGCGATTCAAACCATTCAACGTCTCGCAGATGACGAAAAGGTCGATTTTCCTTTAGCTTCACAAATTCTTAAACGGGATCTCTATGTTGACGACCTTTTGACCGGTGCCGATACTTTAGGAGAGATTTTGGAAATTCGTGATCAGGTTATAGATCTACTCAAGCGTGGCGGATTTGACATCAGACAATGGGCGTCGAATCACCATCATGCTCTGGATAACATCAATGAAAGGATTGTTGATTTGGATTGCGCTGTTCAAGAAAATCCTATATTCAAGACACTCGGAGTAACTTGGAATTCTCATCGCGATCAACTAATTTTTTCTGTAGATTCGATTGATACGTCTGCAAAAATTACGAAAAGGACTATCTTGTCAAACATCGCTCAGATTTTTGATCCACTCGGACTTCTCGGACCTGTTATTTTGTATGCAAAATCAATAATTCAGGACTGTTGGAAGGCCAAGGTCACGTGGGATGAATCGGTTCCCCAACAGTTGCATTCTAAATGGGTTGCATTCGCAATTCAGCTAGAGCGGCTACGCGATTTGTCAGTTGAACGCCGGCTATTAATTGATAGTCCCGGATACATCGAAATTCACGGATTTTGTGACGCGAGTCAGACAGGTTACGGTGCCTGCATTTATATCCGGTCAACCAACAAAAGCAATCAGACGTTGGTTAGGTTGGCTTGCTCAAAATCTCGTGTTGCGCCATTGAAGAACACTACAATTCCACGACTGGAATTATGTGGGGCACAACTTCTTGCCCGCCTGTACAAAGACGCGCAATCCGCATTTCTTTTCCCAGTCGATCGAATCATCTTCTGGTCCGATTCCACTATTGTCATTCAGTGGCTGAAAAAAGAACCTCAAGTTTTAAAGGTCTTCGAGGCTAATCGTGTTGCTGAAGTCCAAGCACTGGGTCAGTCAGTTGAATGGCGTCATGTTCGCACAGAATACAATCCAGCGGACGCTTTATCACGGGGACAGCGCCCCTCTGATTTTCTTCGAAACCAAACATGGTTCGAAGGACCATCTTGGCTCAAACAGCCGGAAGTCTCATGGCCTAGGAGTTTTGAAACGGCTCCTGAGGAATTACCTGGCTTGCGCTGTGTACTTCTTATGACCAATTTGATGGATCGCAATTTCTATCAAGGATTCTCATCATACTATGGCTTGTTACGTCGGGCTGCTTATTGCTTACGTTGGACCAAGGAAGGCCGAGTTCATCGGGGAAAGCGATGGATAAGCGTGCAGGAAAAGGTCCGAGCAGAACATTGTGTTTTAAGGGCTATACAAACTAAAGAATTTGAAAATGAGATTATACACATAAGGAAAACCGGTACGGCTAAAGAAACTAGACTTAAAGCTTTCAATCCTTTCATCGATGAGCATGGCTTGCTGCGTGTTGGTGGCCGGCTACTCAATTCAAAACTTCCACATGATCATAAGTTTCCGATTCTTTTGCCTTCACATCACTGGGTAACCGATTTGATTATTCACGAAACTCATATCGCTACGGATCATTTTGGTATTCAAGGCACTTTAGCCACGTTGCGCCATCGGTTTTGGCTTTTTGACGGCAAAAATCAAGTAAGAAAAGTAATTAAAACTAAGTGTATGCCATGTTTCCGTCATCAACCAGTTCCATTAGAAGCACAAATGGCAGACTTACCTAAATCACGTGTTGAGGCTTCACCTATTTTTGATCGTACGGGAACAGATTTTTTCGGTCCAATCCTTATCAAGGAAAAGAAGTTTCGCAATAGAACTACCATCAAGGCCTACGGTTGTGTTTTTATTTGCATGGCCACAAAGGCAGTACATATCGAAATTGTGAGCGATCTCACTTCGGAAGGATTTCTAGGCGCATTTCGCCGTTTTATTTATCGGCGCGGAATTCCATCTCACGTTTATTCGGATAACGGAACTAATTTTGTCGGTGCCCATAATCAGTTGAGGGGGGTTTATGAGTTGCTCAGGTCAGAGGAGTTGAGGAGGTCCGTTGATAAGCTCGTGGTTCCCAAAAACATCGAATGGCATTTCAATCCTCCCTTGTCTCCGCATTTCGGTGGGCTCTGGGAGGCGGCCGTCAAGTCTTTTAAACATCACTTCAAACGTGTGGTAGGGAATCAGCTATTAACATTCGAGCAACTGAATACCCTTGCCACGGAAATCGAAGGAATTCTAAACTCTCGTCCTCTCTGCTCAATTTCAACAGATCCAAATGACCCTATCGCTTTAACCCCTGCCCATCTCCTTATCGGTCGACCTATCACGATGCTGCCCGAAATTAATTATCGTTCAATTCCAGATAATCGTCTGCCGTCAATCTGGAAGTTCATTTCCAAGGCTCGTCAAGACTTCTGGGATCGATGGCATCTGGAGTATCTTAGCGAACTCCAGAAACGCCAGAAGTGGATACACAAGGGGGAAGAGCTGAAACCTAATTCAGTCGTCGTCCTCATCGAAAGGGATCAACCCTGCACACGCTGGCGACTGGGAGTGATCCTCGAGACGCACCCGGGGAGCGATGGAATCGCCAGAGTAGCAACAGTCAAGACATCTACCGGAGTATTCAAAAGAAATATAACACAATTATGTCCATTACCAAATATCGCTTGAACGTACACGATCTTTTTTGTAACAATTACACATACACTTTGCTTGTTGAACACTCGCAACCGGGGAGCATGTTCCGTCGAGCGTCACGGGATCGTACCCCCCTACTTTGGCTTATGTGCCGCCCGAGACCTGGCAACGTCGCGCGTGCGCTATATCGAGCTGGCCGAGCCGAGTCTCGAAGATGGCACGCGCCTCTAACGTCTTTTCGCTCAATATTCGTCCCGGGGAGAGGAAGGAGCCGAACCAGGGAAGTCGACAAGAACGGTTATTCTCGGGCATTCATTGGAGTGTACTCGCCTCGAGCGGTCGTTTTTTGGTGCTGTCTCGTGATAGGTTTCCGCAGTGCCAGTCACCCTATTTTGTACCGCAGTGCAACGTTTGTTGATTGTTTCGCTGAGTACATCATCTTATAGCACGCAGTTTTCGCGGGTTGTTTTTGACGAGTGAGTACGGTTTCGTGGGGTTCGTGCGTCCCCGGGGGGTCGTGTCAAGTGTTCTCGCCGTGTTGGATTGCCGGCGTGCGGCCGGGTCCGCCATTTGGGGCGTCCCGCGAATTGCCGTCGGGCGGCCGGGACCGCCATTGGGGCGTCCTGCAAATTCGTGCCTGGTTGTCGCCGAGCGACAGGTGAACCGGCCATATCTCGTTCCTGGCACCGCTGCAGACGTGTCCAGGCTGGCTTCCTCCAAGGCACCGAGTGCGGAGGAAGAGATTCGTATATACCCATGCACACATCCTCCCCTTCCATCACTTTCTCCCTTCCCGAGGGTTTTTTCTGATCACTCTGGTATTTTTCCCTCAAGTCAATGCAATTAAATTTAAAATACTCTGAAGTAAATACACCATTTCTCAAGCATAACTACCACTGTTTTTTTTATTGTCAGATCAACCTTTGCTCACCTATCCTTCATTCCCCTCAGTCCGACACACCCATATAAGAATAAATAGTGAACTACGAGACGTAGGAACGAACCTACGAACTCGAACGAACAACTATTTTTATTTTGCCTACCCGAATCAGCTCTGGGTGATATAGAGATAATTTATGCAAAATTATTTAAATTTCCAGAAGCTTTTTAAGATATTATTCAGTTGCTATCTGGCCGCCGCGCCAGTTTTAGTTTCGTATTGAACGTATTTATTTACTTACACACTGTTCATTTTCTTCTTGCATTAAAATTGTCCAGGAAAAGGCATAGATGTGGATGTTTTAAAAAACTTGTGTATTGAAGATATTAACAGGCTTATATCAGATGATAAATTTGGACTAAGAATTAAATTTCGAACCCGACTTTTTGAATGGCGCCAATATCTCAATATCTGATCCAATATTATAAAGGTGCTAAGGATTTCCTTTTAGGGATATATACCTACAATTTCTGATACTTTATCTTTAACAAGCACAATCGACAATTGGATTAGTAATATACCAAGTTCACCAACTCCTACATCTATTAAAAGCACTGCATCTTCAAGTGAACCTTTTCTGGTATATATATACATATATATTTTTTTTTATATTTCTTTAGAAAAGACATTGTGAACAATTCCTAAAATATATTTTGATCTGTCTGTGACAGGCCCAAAAAATACCCTTGTTTTGAATGTTTTATTGATAACTAGATAACACATCCCCACAAAAAGAAAAAGCTCTGATCCGTAAGTTCGAATGTGATATTTTTATTAAAATATTTTATTAAAAATCGATAGGCTTGACGATATGACTACAATTACGAAAATGTTGTTAAAATATTTTACAGTTAAACGATTACTATTCGGGCTTTTATTATAGCATTTTCGAATTAACTAAAACAATTATCGGATTAAATAAACCCATTTTCGAACGAATTCAGATCATTTCCTAATTTCCTTTCATCTTTTCAAACGAAACAGATTAAAATATGTTAAAAATTTGGGTCCTTAAACTCAATTGTTTTGAGATTTTATTTTTATTAGTTAGTAGGAAAAATTAGAAGTATTTGCTTATCCTTTCTTATCATCAGAATTTAGAACAAAGTTTAAAAGGCAGCATTCATGGCAAAAATATAATTGAATGTTATAACAAGGACCAACGCTTAACAAAGCAATGCCGGCAATATATTCTTACGACTGTCACGGAATATTGGATCAATTTGGGAAGACAAATTATAGAGGCAGATTACATAGCAGCCGTTGCACAAATTAAGGCGTTATTTCCAACTGAAAGTGAGGTAATTTTTGGTGTGTTGATAAAATAACTACGAGTATAGGTTTTATCATAATTAAAGGAAATATATCTTGGAAATAGCGGACAGCGCGGCCAGCTAGCCGAAAAATATTATGGACTTTGCAAAAAATATCAGAAATCTGGAATTTTGCAAAGCCGGTATAAATTAAAAAGAAAACATTCCTGTTTGTCAGAAGAGACAGCTTCAGATATTTTTGGTGAGTAATGCTATTCAGTCTTCACGTTTTTAGAAACCACTTTGTCTAGCGTTTATGGCTTACAATTATGTGTAAATTTTAATGGTAGAAACATTTTTACATTTTTTGCAGAAGAATATTCAAGTGAAGAAGAAAGCCACTATTTATGGCTCAAAAGCAATGTTTCTCCTGATTCGATCGTTATTGATAAATGGAATTCAACTTTCAACAAACGGCGTAAATCTGTCTTAAGCCCCTGCAAACAGAAATTTTTTCAGAATGGCCTATTTTAAGGCAAAAAATTGGAAAAACTTTGGTATGATTTTAATTTTCTTGTAATGTGATAGATCCATTTTAAAACTAATTCAATTATATTATAGATCGAGCTGGACTTCGATAGACTATTTCCTTCGAAAAATTTGTTGCTATTTTCGAAGTGGGAAACTTTTGCTAAAAAAGTCATCACAGTTTATAAAACTGATATAAAGGATCTTCAAAATAAAATTTATAAGTTTTAAAAGTTAAAATTGATTTACATTGAATATACAAACACTTTCTCAATCTTCATCTTTCCTATTTAAACAATACATAATTTATTTCATGGTCAAAATTAATATTAATTCTAGCGTTATTATACTTACAAGACTTTGATTTTCTCGATTATTAATCTATTACATTAAATAGAAGTAATAGTGGAGATTTTTAAAAATATATTTTGGAGAAAAATATCTAAACAAGACATGGAAACAGCAACTGGAGCATCCAAACAAATTATATCAAATGAAAAGATAACTAATTTGGATGAGTTTTTTGAAACTTGTCCGTCATCAGGGCCTGAAGGAACAGAATTAAATAGATGGGATGACAATCATTTTATTCAATATTATGGTCCTAAACAAAAAATAAAACCAATCTCAGCTCAAAATAGAAGAAATGCAAATATCAATCTGATCAAATTCTTCTCTGGAGAAATATCCATCTATTCAGGAATTGTTTCTGACATAAAAATTGTAATTTTAGGAATGCGGACCCCTGATGATCTTAGTCAGCATATTTTTTCAGACATGTTTGATCCAAATGGAGAGGAGATTGTTACATCTGAGACTAGATCCCTGATAACACAAACAACAATTAAACCATCAGTTGATAATTACAACATCCAAGAAGCAGGTCTTTCTAATCAGGATGATACTGCCTTAGCGGAGAATGTACAAATCTCATCTGGAACAAATGAAGCAAGTACAACAGCCTTCACCTCAAATGAAATTGGGGTATTCTGGAATTATTTGGCTATAGTAATTGGAGAATTATCTGAACAAGGAGAACCATCTAAAGACACCTGGATTGCAGAGTCTGCAATGGGATTGATATGTCTTCATACTTTTAAACTTATCACTCGGGAAGTTGACTCTGCCCATAAGTCAATTTCTACAAGATTAAATAAACATTTTCATGCTATTTACAAACCAGTAGGATGGACTCAACAATTGTTACCACCTCATTTTCAATCTTTAAAAAGTCTTTATCCTATTATGGACTCATTCGCACCTGAAATAAACAGATTGTTATCAATTTTAATAACAAAAATAATAATTGAAAACTCAAAACCAACACCAGACATAAAGATTAAAGGGACCTCCCCATAATTTTTAGGCCGCGGTGAGGTCACAGGGTGGTTGGGGCTTAGGCCAGGGGAGTTCATTTTTCATCCAGGGCCCCCTCCTTAGCACACGTATTATAACCAACACACGTTAGTCTCAGCAGAACCAAAATCTAGCTCCCGCCCGAAGCCCATTCGCATCGCAGCGTTCGGTAAATTTCGGCTGTTCATTTATTCATTTCTTCGCATCGATGCTCTCAATGCGAGAGAATGAACCGATGGGAGCCAGCGCAAAGCAAGAAAACTTAAAACCGTCGGTCACAGATTTTTGTTCTAGATGAGACCTCTATGAGTTATTTCCTTGGTGGTATTGGTTACAAAATATTCCACGAGAGGCGTTTGTGCGAGTTAGCATAAAGAATTTACAATTGGCTTTAACAAATAGCCTTCGAGAAATGCATACTCAATAAACAAATTCATTTCCCTTCATTAATACAACTGTGGCGCCCCGAGCAGTCCCACCATCTGCGCGGTTGACACGGCGCAAGCAGTTCTTCCAGCCGCGCGCCATATATGCGAGCTCGCTGCTCTCGCCAGTTCCCGAGCTGTCAGATTGAGACCACACACTTGTGGCTCCTGGCGAGACCACTCTGTTCTCGGTCCGCTCCGCGTGCGGACGTGTTTCTCGGTTTAAGGAAATAAATATGATAAAGCGCATAATCGTGTAGTTATTGATTTAATCCCTTTCGATCCCGACCGCTGCCTTTCTCTCCGCGAGTAACGCGTACTCCAAACAACCATTTCAACCATACCCACAACCAAATCAAGTTCAAAGACTGAACTGAACAGGGAAAATAATGAATGGATGAACTGTTTTGCGAGGACCTTCAAGATTTTAATTATAAAGCGCTTACTGCAAGTGCTGAGAATAGTGAGATTGATCTAGACATAGAACATTTTTGGAAAAATTGAACATATTTAGAATTAATACGTTATTTAGGAGTGCAATGAATTGTTAAACATTTTGAATGTTTTGAATGATTCTACTTTTTTAGAAGATTTTAGAAGTTAATTAAATACAACTGAAATTTTACAGAATAATGTGTTGCGAATACTTATCTTTTTCAATGGAAAATGTTCAAAATATAGTGCTGAAAAATGAAGTAGGTGTAGCGGTAAATCAAAGTGGGAGGAGGGTCTTAGTTTTCATGTTTTCCCAAGCTTAAATTAATTCTGCAAATTCATAAGTGAAACCGCGTTTAGACTCAGTACATTGAAAGGTAACATGGTGAACAGTGGGGGAGTGTGCGGCAAGCGTCGGTTTGACCAGAGATCAAACTTGTCAAAGGCTCGTAAGGTCGATTTGGGGGTGCGATCCCTCGTTACTTTTACTCAAAGCACTTGTGCTTATTGCAATAAGGATCATCCGATATATAAGTGCCCGGCATTTGAAAATCTCACGGTTCAAAATCGATGGAACGCGGTAAAGGCAAAAGAATATATGCCTCGCCTTGGAAATCAATTGCGATATTTTCACACGCTTTTCTTCTTATTCAACTCTTTTAAACTCAATTGCTTATTGCTTGCGGGTTAATCGATCCAATCCATACAAACAAAATAAAAACAATAGTGCACAAGAGAGAAGCAAAACGGAGACAAGGGTTCTCCGACTTATTCAATCGGAACAATATAGCGATGAGATCAAACGCATATTGAGTATCGGTACGGCAAAAAACACTAGATTGGCTGCACTTAATCCTTTCGTCGACGAGAACGGATTGCTTCGCGTTGGCGGTCGGCTGCGCAATGCTAAAATTGATACCGATCAGAAATTCCCAATTCTTTTGCCATCTCATCATCACGTGACTGATCTAATAATACGAGAAATTCATTTAAATTCATATCACTCCGGAATCCAAAGTACGTTGTATACGGTCCGACATCGTTTTTGGATATTGGATGGGAAAAATCAGGTCCGGAAGATCGTACGGCGGTGTATTACTTGTATTCGGCATCGGCCCAGACCAATTCAAAGTAAAATGGGAAATTTACCCAAGGCACGCGTTGGTCAGGCTTTCCCTTTTGAGCATACAGGAGTAGATTTTTTCGGGCCCATTTTCATAAAGGCAAAAAAAATATAGAAATCATACGCGAATAAAGGCATACGGCTGCGTTTTCATATGCATGGCAACTAAGGCGGTACACATCGAGATCGTCAGCGACTTAACCACTGACGGGTTTTTGAGTGCTCTTCGACGATTTATCGGCCGCCGGTCTCGGCCATCCAATATTTATTCAGAAAACGGAACGAATTTTGTCGGAGCAAACAACCAACTCCGCGAATTTTACGCTTTGCTCGATTCAAAAAAGTTCCGAGACGGTGTGGAGAATTTTGCTTCACGAGAAGGCATAACTTGGCATTTCAACCCGCCGCTCTCTCCTCATTTTGGTGGTATATGGGAGGCGGCGCACAGTGGTTCAGAATCCCAAAAAGCTGGCCAAAAGTCGAAAATTCGAATGTTCCCGCCCGAGGTAAAGCTTTATATTTTCTCGTATAGGGGGCTTTGGTGTCTTAGAATCCAAGAGGGTTAGTCGTTATATGAAGAGCTTTCTCCGTTTCGAGCAGTCAAAGTCGACGAAATGTCGAACGCGTCAGTGTTGCTGCCTTACTTTGCGCTTTAACGTTCGACAAAAATTTATATTATTCAGTGAGTTCGTGTCAGAAACAGATGATACAAAATGGAAAATACTCTTGAAGGTACGTAGATTCTGAATTTATTATTCAATACAAATTATTCGAGGTTATATTTACTTTGGAGGCGAGGTAATCAAGGGACAAATATTTTCCCGCTTCAATCTAATTTGTAAATTCACAAAGAGAATTAGTTTAGAGATCCATCGAGATCCAATACGGGATTAGTTTCATTCATCGCGAAAAAGTGTCTAGTTTTAGGGCCCGTTAACGTTTGCTGCTCATATTTGCTCCTTTCTGAAAAAAAATCGATTTTTTTTCTACCGCGCGCGGTAGTTCTGAGCGAGTCATGATTCCCCGAACGGTAGATCCCTCGACATTCATTCTTTCTCACAGATGGCTTTAGGATACATCCTTAAAAATGTAAAAAGTGTATTGTACATAATATACTTATAGGGTGTTCAAATTGAATTTCACTATCATTTCAAAAGTTTTCGGTGAACTGTAACGTACATCATAGAATCATTATACTTTTATTATAAAAAATAAAAACATATAACCGGTAAATTTATAATCAATGAATAATAATTTTTAAAAGTTAAAAAATGAATCCAATTTTAGTAAGGGAATAGGAATTACAAAATAATTAAAATATTTAATGAAGACAAATCAATTTTAAGCGTGACGAATTTCATGTAAAATAAATTTCTATTCTTTTCGTTATTTTTATTGCCGAAGGCGAAGTCAAGACGAAAATCGTAAAATGGACACGGCGTCAAATTTTCGAAACGTTACAAAACATGGATGAAACCACTGGTCATCAGCAAATCGTCACTTTGGCAACAAAGTTTCTCGATAAAACAGAAGACTCGTTTTCAATTGACCAACCTTCTGAAAGATCTCTGAAGAAAGTTATTCAGACCATAAAATCGAAATGGCAGAGATCTTGTCGCATAAAAGAACGATTTTTGAATCAGAACAAGGATTGGCTTGATGACTATTCGATTGTAACGGTATAAATTAAATATCATTTAATTCATTGCAATTTTCATATTAACTTAATTAACGAATTCCTCACTGAATTAGATCATTTTGCCTGAGAAAAAATCTAACACGTCTGGAAGCGAAGATGATTCTGATGATTCGAGAAGCAGTTTAGGACGACCTGAAACTCCGTTTGCTGAATCAAGTGACCGCTCTAAGCGAAGAAAAACCCAGGATTTACGCAAAAATTACAGCACTGACGAACTCACGTTTGCTGCAAAGATGAACCTCCGTTCCGAAGGAGCTAAAGAAGCAGCAAAGTTAGTTGATGATGTTGTTAAGTCGCCGAACGTAGCAAAACAGTACGTTAATGCAATTGAAACATTCAAAAAACCTCGACCAAAGTCCTTATCTCCTGATGCTGCTTTGTCACTCGTAATTGACTGCAAATTATCAAAGAATCAGTATCAAAATGTTCGGGTTGCCTCGTTGTCTTGCGATAGTAATACTTTTCCTAGCTATCACAATGTTTTGACCGCTAAGAAACTGTGCTATCCTAACGGTGTCTCTGTTTCTGAAACTTCGGCTAAAGTGCCATTACAATCCCTTCTTAATCATACTGCTTCGAGAATTTTAAAAATGCAGAAGGAGGTGATTGATCGTGTAGATAGAACTGTTTCAAAAAATTTGACATTGTACGTTAAATGGGGTTTCGATGGAAGCTCAAGTCAAAAAGAGTACAAACAAGGATTTGAAGATGAAAGTAGCTCCGATTCCAACGTTATACTTACGTCACTCGTTCCCCTTGAACTTTCGGGTATTGATGAAAAAACAAAATCGAAAATCATTGTTTGGAAGAATCCAAGACCTTCATCACCAAGATTTTGTCGTCCAATTCATCTTCAATTCCTTTCAGAGAATAAAGAATCGACAATAGAGGAGAAGCGAGTTATTGACGGTCAAATAAAGTGTTTAGAAAAACTCAAAACCTGCTTTAACGCGATAGATGTAAAGGTCAATTTCCATTTGTCTTTTACTATGATTGACGGTAAGGTGTGCAATGTTGTGACGGACACAGCATCTGCAATGCGCTGTTATTTGTGTAACGCGACATCTAAAGATTTCAACGATATACATGCGATGAAAAAGCGACCAGTTAATACAGATAACTTGCAATACGGATTATCCACGTTGCATTGTTGGATTCGTATGTTTGAATGCCTGTTGCATTTGGGCTATAAAATGAACAATCAAAAATGGCAGATTCGTGGGGAAAATGAGAAAAAAATTTGCAACGAACGTAAAGCCATCATCCAGCAAGCGTTTAAGAAAGACCTCCACTTGATTGTTGATCGGCCTAAACAAGTAATGGGTAATTTCAACGATGGCAATACGGCTCGACGTTTTTTTGAGAATTCTGAAGATTCAGCACGTATTTTGGGCATTGACCATGATATCGTGCATAGATTTCATATAATTTTGCAAGTTTTGGCAAGTGGATTCAATGTCAAAATCGAAAAATTCGAAAAGTATTGCTTCGAAACAGCGGAATTAATGGTCTCTTTGTATCCGTGGTTTAAAATGTCGACAACAATACATAAAGTATTAATTCACGGTTCAATGATTGTTGCATCGACCATTTTGCCAATAGGGCAAATGTCCGAAGAAGCGCAGGAGTCTCGTAACAAGGACGTTCGGAACTTCAGAGAAAATTTTTCAAGGAAGTGTTCTAGAACGAAAACGATGGAAGATGTCTTTTACAGGCTCCTCGCTTCTTCGGATCCTTTGATTTCAAGCCTTCGCAAATTACCTCCCAAGAAAGGTAAAAACTTGCTTCTCGAAGCAATTGAAATGTTAATATACGAAAAATCAGACGACGACGATACTTATTCTGAAGTTTTTGATGCAGATTGTGATAGCAGCGAGAGTTATACTCAATCCGAAAGTGAAACTATGTCTGAAAGCGATTAGCTTTAATTAGCCTACAATTTTTTCGCATTAAAAAACAATAAAAGTGACCTTTGAATCCTCATCAATAACCATCAATCTCATTTAGTGCCTTTATTAAAAATTTGCGACTCAAAAAACACTGTCTACCTGATTTTAGTGCAAATCGACCGAAAATTTTCGAAACTTATCCGCCATTTTGTGTCGGCCATTTTGAATTTTGAATTTTTAACAACATTTTTGAAATCAGCGACCTAAAAAACCCCTAACACCTGATTTAAGTGCAAATCGACCGAAAATTTTTGAAACTTATCCGCCATTTTGTGTCGGCCATTTTGAATTTTGAATTTTCGACGCCATTTTTGAAATCAGCGACCCGAAAAACCCTATATTAGCACTCAAGAACAATGAAATATTTATTTCTCGACTTTTGGCCAGCTTTTTGCGATTCTGAACCACTGTGCGGCGGTTAAATCATTTAAGCATCATTTTAAACGTGTTATAGGTGAACGGCTTCTTACATTCGAGGAGATAAATACTTTCGCAATCGAGATAGAGGCAATCTTGAATTCTCGTCCGATATGCTCGATTTCCACAGATCCCAATGATCCTATTGCACTAACACCCGCGCACCTACTAATTGGGCGCCCACTGACAATGCTGCCCGAAGATAATTTACTTCCTGTTGCAGATAACCGATTATCAATTTGGAGATTTATTTCTAAGGCTCGTCAACATTTCTGGCAGAGATGGCATCTGGAATGCCTTACCGAGCTCCAGAAACGGCAAAAATGGCACAGCAGCAGCAGCAATCTTCTACCAGACACTGTCGTTTTGATCATCGACAAAACCATCCCGTGTATGCAGTGGAGGCTTGGAGTTGTCATCGAGGTGCATCCTGGAGATGATGGAGTTACTTGTGTTGCTACTATCAAAACTGCTCCAGGAAATTTCAAACGCAACGTGACGCAGTTGTGCCCACTACCGATCGCGAGTGAATGAGTCAGAATAAAAAAATAATAATAAAGGGAGAAGGGATCTAGATGTACACATAATTTCAATCAATTGTATCATATTCATAAATTTATTTTACTCAATACTTTCGCAACGCGGGGAGAATGTTCCGTTGAATATTATATTGTATATTGTGTTTCGTAGAATCTTATATCCATATTGTATGTTCCGTTAAATCTTACATATTGTACGTTCCGTTAAATATTATATGTTGTATATTCTCAGGAGTCAGTCGGGGTTAGTTGTGACAGTCAGTCGCTTTTGGTTAGTCGTCACATGCAGTCGGGTTCTGATCGTATCAGGGAGTCGGAGTTAGTTGTCAGAGTTAGTCGGTTGTGTATTGTTATCATTAAGGTGGAGTGCAGTGATAATTCAATCAATCGATAATTCATTCATTCAATCAAACATTCATTCATTCAATCAATCGATAATTCATTCATTCATTCAAACATTCAATCAATCCATAATTCATTCACTCAATCAAACATTCAATCATTCAATCAATCGATAATTCATTCATTCAATCAAACATTCAATCATTCAATCAAACGATAATTCATTCATTCAATCAATCATTCATGCATTCAATCAATCAATCATTCCAGCGAAATGCTGACGAAGGGCGGCTCTGAGCTGCAGCGACACGCTAATACGCGTTCGTAAATATATTCAGAATTCCCGGTAGTGACGCCAAGTGGGCGTCGTACCGTCGTTCGGCGACTCACACATGAGTTGCACACATTCCATTAAACTGGCTCATTCCTCTACAATCATGTAACAATGTATTAATGTATTAATTCAAATTCACATAATAAAATTGGGTTTTTTATGCCGTCTGGCTTTTTCCCAAACAAGAGTTTTCATTTTTCTACCCAATCCTAATTGCTCAAAGAATTACGAGAATTCGCCAAATAGGCGAATTCTCGACGAAACAATATATATCAAACATGTGATCCCTATATATGCATTCCAAAAGCTTTACTAAATGATGTTCCATCAGAAAATATAAAATTTCAACTAAAAAATATATTAAAAATTTCTATAGAAACATTAATTATACATGACTAACACCTCTCTCAACTTCGAATGAATCTCGAAAAAATATCTCAAATTATCATTTAGAAAAATACAATAAGTTACTAGATCATAAATATTACGACCTTTTAGAATTAAGTTATTATAATAAAGTTCAAGTAGAAACACTAAAAGACAAATTATGTAGCACAAATTTGCAGTTTGGAAACATGATATCACTTGACAATATGATGGTAGATAGAGACACCTTTTTTATAGATTGTCCCTTACATGGCCATACTTTTGGTCCAACTAATTTACTTCTTTGTGTGTTAGATATTTATCATTCAAGGTTTTCATTTTTTCTGTACTGGATGCTATCAGATATAGATCAGAAATATATGGACCTTTCAATTTTTGATATAGGATTAAAGATAATTAATATGTTCGAATATAGCAGACAACATATGGATCAGCAATTTTTTGAATTTGTTGCAATGTGGGAACCACTGATAGTGGGTTTTACTATTGCTGATATAGAAGAAGATTTAGGTTTTTTAGATTTATATGAATCTACACTATATGATTTTAAACAATGGATTAAAAATTTTAATTTAAAATATAAATTTACAGATTACTTACCACAATCTACTAGATCTCATGAGCTTGAATTATACCTTGAACTCACAGGTGTTATAAAAATATTTGGACACCCGTGCATTGATGTAATATCCTCTTTTAATAAATTAAAAGAACATGGCAGTAATCCTGTCATAGTGAATGAGATAATCGTACAAAAAAGCAAGGGAATGTTCAGTAAAGAATTTTACATGAACTATCTACAAAAGCACAACCATTGGCCTAAATTAAAATATTGTCAAGGAAAGAAGCTGTTGCGGACCGCAGCTAACTTCCCATCAATGCGTGTGGCACCACCATCCACACGCTCCAACTTCCCATCGATGAGTGCGGCACCACCATCTACACGCGCCGACGAGAGAGAGGACACTTGCACTCCAGCCGCCACACTGAACGCGTCATTAACATAATAAAGAAGCTGTTCCCAAGTAAGCTGTTTCAATTAAGTGAACCCAACCCCAAGGTAAAACCCTTGGCTCGTTTTCATTGTGGATTTAAAAATCTATACAATCAAGACAAACCAAGAATAAGTGTCAGTCCAGCTGAGAAGAGAGTTATTCCTCGCTATCTTATTGGAGGGGATCAAGAAACTCTTATCAAAGTAAAAGAAATAGAACAACTATATTTTGATCCAGAGGATCAAGTCGCTGTCTTATGTAGAAAAGAAAGAGAACTAAAACCTGATGGAAGAGTTTTTGTAAAGCAAACCTTCATCCAAGAACTCCTACAAAAGTATATGGAGAAAAATATAGCCGACACTATTATGCCTTATTTCCCTGACACAACTATGATTGATTCAGAGTTAGAGCTACTCAGAAAACAAATGGCAATCATACATTCTAAAGGTACAAATTTAGAAATCGTAAACCTTGACTTACAAAAGTGGAATTTAAAATTTCGACACAGTTTAGTATCTCCATTTGGAGAAATGCTAGACCAATTATTCGGAGTGAAAAATACTCACGAGTTCAATTATATTTGGTTTCACAGAATACACCTTTTTTGTAATTCTAGATTATATCCTCCGAAAATTGGATCGGATGGAATGCCTGAAGAAGGTAATACTTGTTACAGTGGACATTTTGGTGGATTAGAAGGTATGAGGCAAAAGCTTTGGACTTTAATTACCATCAGTATAGTAAGAATGACAGCTGAAGAAATAGGATTGAGAGTAACCATCCTCGCTCAAGGTGACAATCAAGTAGTCCTTATTAGATATTCTCCTTATCAATTAGAATACAAAAACGATCTGAGGTTGAAATTTTTAGAACAACTTACATCAAACTTTGAGGAAGTGAATCTTAAGTTAAAACGCAATGAAACATGGTTTTCAAAACGTTTTTTTGAATTCGGTAAAATACGATATCTTAATTGTAGAGCTATTAATGTAGCGACCAAGAAATTAGCAAGATTAATACCAGATATTAATGATGGGATCAGATCATTCCATTCGTCACTGTGTACTATTAACACAATAACTGAATCAGCTGCAAAAGGAGATATGTTACCCTATAACTCATTCTTTATTAATCAAATTGAGGTTTTAAACTTTTTATTTAGGAAAACTATTTTGGACAATTAAACTCCTCATTTTGAATCTTTAGTTTACTTATTTCATCCTTCTGATTTCGGGGGACTACCATTATCTCATTTATTCTTACATTATATTAGAGGACATGATGATAAAATAACTTTGTAGTATATAAGAGAAGTAGTACCTAAGCAAATAATGTATTATCCACCACATGTATAGCACAGAACAGTTATATTGTCACAGAGAGTAACTCTTAGTTCTAGCAGCGGCAGTCTAGCTTGAGTCGTGGTCACGTCCAGCTGCCGAGTTGAATTTAATAAACTTAAGGGCACTACAGTTGAGTGTAATAAACCTAAGTACACTACAAACTTTATGGTTGTCAACATATTATTTTATAAAGGACTATCATCCCGAATTATTCATTAGATTACTACTATATAATCAATTTCATCCTGCATCAAAAACAGATTATAACAGACTTGTTGAAGACTTTTTTACCCTTAATATTAGTACTCCTCCATCCATTGAAAAGTATATCAAAAGCCAAGCTCGAGAATATTTAATTTCTGGAGCTGTAACTAATCCTGAAATTTTACGTTTAATAGGACATTCTACTCAAAACAGTATAGATTATCTTGTACAACAACTTATACAAATGGATCTTTGTTTTTTACCTCTAATTCATGAAATAGTTCGTCACTCCAATGCAGGAATTCTTAGAACGTTCGAAAATAGATTTACAAATATCCAAACTATAACTCGAATCATTCAAAATGACAATGATGTCCCTTTTCTTACTATTTCTATTTCTCATGATATCGACTTGATAGAAATCTTCATTAAACGTAGATTACGGAAGACCAAGAGCAAATATGCAGAAGACTTGTTTAACACTTATAATTGCCCTACAGATTTAGCAGAGAAACTAAGACATCTTCATTGGGGGATAAATATGACAGGAAATACTCGTCCGATTTGTATCCATCAAGTCACATTAAATAATTTAGAAGACTGTTCTTTAGCAGAGAGAGGGCTGTCTATTTTAATCACCACAAGCAAGACATTTCGTACTAGTTCAAATAGTTATCAAATACCTCCTGGCCCCTTCAGATCATATTTTGGTTCAATAACTAGTGAAAAGTTAAATAAACCCACATTAGAAGTTGTGAACCAGTCCAATTACATTAAATTAGTGAAACAGTTATACTTGATAAAAACCTGGTTAATGAAATTAGGGTCACCAAATTTAGAAAAACTCATAGACACCTTACTTGAAGAGAAACAAAATGTTTTGCCTGAAAGATTACAGGAGACCCTTTATCAAGACTGGTGTTTATCTGTAACAGGCGGCAATATTTTCCATCGTTTTAAATCAGTAATAGAAAAAGAAGCAGGTATGTCTAATTTTCTTCCAACACTAGCAAGTCACTTTAAATTTTCGACAAATATGTTACAGAATATCTCCAAAGGAGGCAGGGATTGGACTATACACTTTCAAGTCATCTTTATTTATGGACAACTTTTACTATTGAACAAAAAAGCAAGAGGTGAAGAGATATATCCCCAGTATGCGTTAGTATTAGGCTGTCTAAAATGTACTCAGGAAGTGACAGAAACAAAATTTGATTTACCCTCAATAGCTACTATATCTCCTACTTTAAGGGGTAACACCACTGTAAATTTTTCAAAAAATCGATTTTTTTTTTTTAGGCTTAAAAAATACTTTGAACCTTTTAGAATATGGGGAAAAATATTTCATACCTCAAAGTATTTTTTTTTCTTGTAATTTCGAGCTCTTCCCCAAGCGCGTCGGATTGCGCTCATATAATTTTTGTCTTGAAGCCAACTTTAAATGCGCTTTTCTCGAAACACGATTTCTCAAAACGGCACGCAGCATAACTCCAACAATTTTCATTCTTTTCATTCGAATTTGTTACAATATCTTTAACACTAGATACATATACCAACCGGTCAAAATGACCGGTTTACAAATTTTGTCCTAAGTTTTCTCCGTTAATTTAAATTCTAATGTTTGATGTAGTATTATGAAAAATATTATTTATATATATCCAATAATTATTGTAAACATTTTTATTTAATAGTATTATTTTTCCTGCGATATGTATGTGGTATACCTACATATACCAACCGGTCAAAATGACCGGTTGGTATTTCAAGTGCTAATATGTATTTGTAAATTTTCAGTGTACTCTAAATATTTTCAAATAATTTTAGAGTATTATAACGGTTTTACATATTCTCTAATTTCTTCTAAATTCTTCTCAATTTCTCTTATTCTCTAATTTTCTCTATCTCTCTCTCTCTTTTTTGCGTGCATTTTGTATTAGTTTTCTGGGTAATGTTGCTGGCTTTGTAGCTAAAACCGTTACTGAGATTACATGCATTATAAGCTGAGAGTATTCGCCATTTTATTATCAGTCAATTTTATTCCGCGTGATTGCGATACATAGCAGAAATTAGAGAAAGAAATTGTGAAAGGTAAAATTCTTGTTTTATAAATTCACATTATTCTTGGATCTTGTTTCTTTGGTATCTAGGAATAAATATTTATTCCAAAATGGCAAGCCGTTCAAAAAAACAAAAACTACTGGAATATATAAATGAAAACTCTTCTGGTGATGACAATGGTAATATTGATGATGGAGTTTCAGACACTTCAGAGAATACATTCGGAAACGAATTTTTGTCTTCCCCTTAGATACCGACAATGACATGGAAAATATTTCCAATATACGAACGCGGAGGAGAACAATTAGATTACCGTCATATTCTGATGATAGTGATATAGAAATAGAAACAGCTCTTGATGGAACTGTGTGGGAACTAATAAAACATGGAAGACCAGGAAGACCACAAGGAAGACCACAAAGAAGTACATCTTTCAAAGCAAGCCATGGTCCTACAGCATTTGCAAAAAGACATGTAATCGAAGGAAAAGTTAGCAGCGCTTTTTTTTTGATAATAAATAAAAATATTATCAATCATATTAGGAAATGCACAGAAATGGAAGCTTCTAAAGTTCTTGGAAAAGAGTGGGTTCTATCAGAAGAAAAATTCAACTAGTTTTTAGCAATTTTATATGGGCGTGGTGCCTATGAAGCTAAAAATTTAAAATTGTCGTACTTATGGTCAAAAAAATGGGGACCTGAATTATTTAGAAAAACGATGACTAGGAAAGATTTCACGGATATCTTGCAATTTATACGGCTCGATATGAAAAACGAACGATGTCAACGACTGAAAAGCGACAAATTTGCCCTGATTTCAAACGTTTGGAATACACACCCAGAGAAAAAACTATTGTAAAATTACCTAAACCGGCTTGGGTAAAATATTTTGTATGGAAGTTACAACTTCGGTAAAAATTGCCTTAGTATTTGGTTGGTTTATACCAAGCTTAGGCTTCCTTAGATTGGGTAAATTATCGAAAAAAACTTAGGTAATTTGCGTTAGCAAATTTTATACAAGACTAATCATATTTACCTAAGCCATTATATGATTTTTCACAGTTCGATGTATAAAACTTTCGCCTTTGACTTTACCCTTGTATTTAGGCAAATTTCCTTACCAAAAGTGTATATTTCATTTTCATTTTTGCCCATCACTGTACCTATAAATCGGCTGATTCACCTAAGTTCTTGGGTAAAATATACAAATAAAGCGTCTTTCTGACACAAGTCTGCGCTTGATTCCCCAAGGCTGTGTGTAGAAGGATATGTTTTATACGAACGCTGTTTACGTGTAGTGCGTTGAACTAATCTCGTTGCGCTTCATTCAGAGTTATTCACACAGAAGGATCGGATCGTGAAATTTTAAAGTGAAAGAAAGTGAAATTAAGAAGCCTTAAGTGAAATTATAAAGAGGTAAGTTTAATTACTTTACTCTATTAATTATGTATAATAATTAATGCAATAAAGGTTTTGTGTAGGTCTTCAAAACTATGGAAAATTAGACTTTAGCGGGAAGTCTTTACGTCTTTTAAAAGTGTGGGGAAAAATAATTAGCTTGATACATCAATTTATTGACAATTGTAAGCAATGGTTTTATGCAGTATTTGCAAAACAAGTTTTGAAAATTCTCAGATATTAGTTGGACATCTAAAAATTATTCATGGGTTTAACAAAACAAGTCTCTACGAATGTTGTGAAAATGGTTGTCAACAATTATTTCAAAATAGTTCAGCTTTTAAAAAGCATTTGAATAAAGTACACGAGTGTGAAAAAAATTGTAAAGTTGATTCGTTCGTTCAACAGAATTTTGCTTGTAACAATATTGAAAATTTAAAATCTGCGCCAGTTGATAGGGAAATCAGATATTTTAATAACTTAAGCAACGACGAGTTCGACATAAGCAAATTAAAGCAACAACTGTTTACTAAGTTACTTGAATTCACTCTAACCTTGCACAATAATAACAATTTTACTAGAAAAGATGTACAAAATATTCAAACAGCAGTGAATGAATTTATTGTGTTGCCAATATTTGAACATTTGAATGTGTTATCAACTAAATTCTGTCAAGAAGATGCTATTGAAATTGATTTGTTTTCAAGTCATTATAAAGAGCTTTTCTTATCGATTGATTCAGAACACAAATTACTGAAGCATCTGTCCCAAAACGATGGATATGAGAAACCTACTGAATTTTTTATAAATAAAGAAATCTCAAATGTTCATCAAAGTGGAGTTTTCGCAATTGCAGAAAAGGTAAATAAAGGTGTAGTAATGCCATTAGAGTTTCAATTTCGTAAAATATTTGAGAAAGATTTTGTGTTAGCAGAATGCCTTGAGTCCATGGAAAAATTTAATGTAAGAAGTTGTAAATTAAACAATTTTGTACAGGGTGAGTTATGGCAAGAAAAAAAGAAATTGTACGATGGAAAAATACTTATTCCATATTTCCTATACATAGATGATTTCGAAATCAATAACCCTCTTGGTTCACATGCACGAAATCAGTCTATTACGGCTATTTATTATTCGTTCCCTACTTTACCAAATAATTCAAAATTAAATCAAATATACTTGGCTGCCTTATTAAAAGCTGTCGATGTTAAAAATTATGGAAATGACTTAACAATGTACACTTTAATTCAACAAATTATTTCTTTAGAAGTTAACGGGATAAATTGCAAACTAAATGGAACTGATACTAATATAAATTTTATTTTAGGTCTTGTTATCGGTGACAATTTAGGACTTAACCAATTACTCGAGTTTAGTAAATGTTTTTCTGCTAATTCTTATTGCAGGTTTTGTACCGATAAAAAAATAATAACAGCAACAATGTCAACTGAAAATGTGGATTCCTTGCGAACTATTGAAAATTATAAAAAGAGTGTAGAAATTTCTGATGTGTCATTAACCGGAATTTCGAAAAATTCTTTGTTTAATCAAATTCCTTCATTTCATGTTACAACAAATTTCGCTGTAGATATTATGCACGATATTTTTGAAGGAGTTGCTCACTATAATCTTTCACATATTTTAATGTATTGCATAAATAAGCGGTTTTTTACCATTGAAAATTTTAACCAACTAAAAAATACTTTCTCTTATGGAGAAACTGAAATTGAAAATATTTTCAAGGATGTATTACTGACTCACCTAAATAAGAAAAAATTTAATACCTCTGCTAGGGAAATGTGGACATTGGTACATCATTTTACATTAATAATTGGTCATTTAATACCAACTAACGATGAAGTATGGATATTTACTTGCACGTTTATTAAAATAATTGATTCTTTGCTTTCATCGAATTTTACAGAAGAAAAATTGCTTGAATTAGAAGAATTAATTAAAAAACATAATCAGTTGTATATAAAATTATTTGATGACACTCTTAAACCCAAACATCATTTTTTGCTTCATTACCCTCGAATAATAAGAAAATCGGGACCACCAAAATTATTTTGGTGTTTTAGGTACGAGGGAAAACATCGCGAACTAAAAACCTACGCCAAAGTAATAACTAGTAGAAAAAACATACTTATTTCATTAGCTACAAAATTCCAACTAAAATTTGCTTTTAACTTAATGGAAGAAAACCCGAAAGCACTATCTTGTGAAGAATCTAAAAAGATAGTGTTGGAAGACGAGCATTTCGTGATAAATTCCTTGAAAATATTCTCAACCGATTTTTCTTGCTATTCTCAAATATTATATAAAGGAACTTGTTATAAGGCCGGGTTTTTCTTATCAATATCTTCGGAGGAATCCACTGAGGTATACTGTATTACCAAGATAATTGTTGTTCTTGAAAGAGATATCTATATAATGTGTTCACTAGTTCCAGGCCATTTCAATGATCATTATTTAGCGTACGAATTATCTACTGTCAATATTGATCATATCTCTATTTTACCAATATCATGTTTCGATGGGCCTCCAGTCCATTCTCATATATTGCCTAATTCAAAAATTATGTTAAGACTAAAAAGTTATTTCAACAATATATAAAAATGTAAAAGCTTGTGATAATACCGATTTTTGTTCTATCATTAAGGATCATTTTTCGAACTATTACTACCAGTATTTCGTGCAGTTTACAAAGTACCTAAATGGCAAGCCCACGAGTAAATTCAGACACACTTTTCACTGATAATCCAGAAATAATCTTTCTGGATAGCAGTTATAATATATTTTCACCGGAACAATCAAATATTGATGCACCAGAAACATTTAAACCATGCAATTCGAATTCAACGGCTTTTAATCCCACAACTGGAACTCTTTTACCGAATACTTTGGCATCCTCATCAGGAAACAATGACACGGCATCTCTAGAATCCCTCTTACGTAATTGGAATCTTTATGAGGAACTCTACGAACTTTTGACTGGTAAGCTCACATTAGTACTTTTTAAAGCATATCCAATAATTCAAAATAAAGAAAACGCTAAAATGTAAAAGCATAGATTCAAATCAAAATATAACAATACAAATTTTAAAAGTAATTATTCAATACAATCATTAATTAAAGTTGAAACAAACTACATTAAAATAACTTAAAACTTGAAATTACAAGTTCTGTTCGTTTCAAGCGTTTTACTAGTATTGTTTTATTTGTTATTTTCGAAAATTCTAAATCACTGAACTATTCATTTGTATAAAAATTCGAAAATTCTTTTCTTCTTCGAACAGCTAAAGAGATTACATTGGAAGGACTCAAATACATCAAAGAAAGACATTTAGATGAGCTTTTTTTCGGAGTAAACCTAAATACTAAAATCATATTTGAGCATAAACTTTCGCTTTGGCAAAATAAATATGTAAGTATTATAAGTTTAGAATATTTCTGTAATATATCAATTATTTTAATTTAGGGTATATATAATTTAAATTCAGCATCCAGTAGAGATACTCTATCAATGACCTCTTCCATTGAGTCGTGGATAAATAATAATTCACCATCAGTAAGCAGCAGCGCCAACATTTGTTCGCCATCAACAAGCAGTAGGAATTCAGATGACGTAAGTTCTCGAATTTTTAGCGTGGAATTTTTTTTTCGCTAGACGCATAATTGTTTATCTTTCTATGTAGATGTCGGTAAAAGATATAATATGTAGAACAGAACAAGGAAAATCAATTTTAAAACGATACCTTGAAGAAGGTTTCCTTTGTCCAGATGCCCGAAGAGAGCTTGTTCATAAAATTATACAATATTACATTGAAAATGACATTTCTCTATCGGTGTCAAAATGTAAAAGCCTAGGAGAACAAATTATAAAAATTTTCCCTAGTGAACAAATGGTACATTATTTCCTTTTCTTATAATAATATATTTTTTTACAATAAAAACCTAAAATTATATGCTTAAAACTAAGTAAAATCTCAGCCTCGCTTTTTGTTTTCGCAGAAGACCCGAGTTTCATCTAATTCAGGCTAAGATTGAGCTCAGTTTTTAAGCATATGGGCCATTGTTGCTTCATGACACTGCTGTTTATGTGTCAAACTTTTTTCCTATTTGGATTTTTAGTATTATGTTTTGAAGCAAATATTTAAGAGTTCGTTAGTATATTTGGTTATAACAGTCAGTCAAAAATATTAACTTATATGTTTAGTCTATCAATTGCTAAGTCAATAATTATATTATTATAAATTTAAATAACAATTCATAAATTGTAGTCAACATATTTTATTGGAAGAGGAAAATATCCACCCAAAGGTAAACTGTGGGACAGGTATCAAGGCAGAAAGCGCGCTTTGCGGAGGCTTCGAACGTGTACCAAGTCGACAAAGTCAATATTGAGCAATGAAATAGAAGACATTTCTGATCCAGGTTAAACATTTTACTAAATATATGTATATTCACACAAATAACCTTTCGATCTTAGAATTTACTGAACAAGAGTTTCAAGAAATGTCCCAAAGCTTAAAACATTTAAGAAAGTGGGATGAAGTTGTTTTGAATTGGAAAAAGACATTAAAATATCGGAGAAAGCAGTTGAATTCTAATTTAACTCTTCAGCAAATCTTTAATAACTGGCCTCTTTACAAATATTCTCAGGCCCCAGAATTGGTAATTTCCATTCACTTTCTATTTAATTCTCAATTTTGCTAGTCTAGTTAATTAAAAAAAAAATTATCCTTATTACTTGTTAACTATTTCATTACAATTGTTTAACTATTTTTTGAACTTAATTATAGATTGAAATTGACTACCATTATATTCATCCGAATAAAACATTTTCATTCACGCGTTGGGAAAAATTTTGCGAAGTAGCATTGGCATTATTTGAGGACAGAATTAAGGACGTTGCAGCAAAAGCCTTATTGGTAGAAATACTCAAAAGGAAGGATGAGCTTAACATAGGTATATTAAATAGATATTTCTGTTTAAACCAACATTTTTTAACTATTCACATATTTCAGATAATAAGAATATTATGTTTCTGCAGTTGATTCATGCTATTTTGGTGCCAACATCTAGAATTTCAGCTGTGTCGGCGAAAAGAGTGAAGTATACTATTAGGGACTCCCAGGAAGCTTTTACTTTATTAGTCTCACAAAGCAGCGATGTTGCCAATAAAATGACGGAAAAACGCTTGGAGTGTATAAAATCAAGTTCAACATTACAGCCCCTCATAATTGCTACTGGAAATGAGTTTGCGTATAATAATTTTTATGTAGATATTGATGGAGAGAAGTTTCAATTTCAGTCATATTTAGATGCAGTGCAATTTTGTTTTAAAGTATTCTTTGTCTTAAATTTAAAGTACCCAAATGAATGTATTGCTGTTTGGATTTTTATTCAAAAATTTCTTTTTTCAATTCAAGACACACAGGAAGAATTTCCAGTTGTAGCAACTTTTATAGCAGATCTTGAGCGCTTAATAAAATAAATTAATAATCATCTGCATGTAATAACCAAATCAACTTTCAATAAAAAAAAATTTAAATAAACGTTGCATTTCCTTATTTAAAAAATTCTAAAATTGAATTAATTGAACTTTCTGGGGCTTAATAATATCTTGCACACACTTTTCTACTTTGCTTTTTGTGGCAAAATATTTTTGCATTCCTCTCGTACTTATTTAAGATGAAATACACATAATGATCCCTACATTCCTACTTTTGTTTCTTAATTACTTTAAATTTTTAGGGCAATAATGTACAATGTAATTCCTACTTTTGTTTCTTTTCGGTATATGAATGAAAAACGTGTTTCGCATCAAAAATAAAAATATCAATTCTAAATCAAAATAAACAATTTCTATTCTTCTTAATTGAATTGTTTATTTTGATTTAGAATTGATATTTTTATTTTTGATGCGAAACACGTTTTTCATTCATATACCGAAAAGAAACAAAAGTAGGAATTACATTGTACAGTATTGCCCTAAAAATTTAAGGTAATTTACCTAAGCTCGCTATATAAAATTGCCATAGCCTCTTTAGGTAATTTACCCAAGCTGCTTGTATAAAATAAGCCTAGGTTACCTAAGTTTTTGTATATCCTGCCGCGATGATTTTAGGTAGTTTACCGAAGTTTTTAGTATTATTAACTAAGCTCAATGTATGGTATTGCTATAGTATTTTAAGGTAAGTCATCGAAATATTTAGGTAGTTCACCTAAATTTCTTGTATAAAATTACCTAAGTATTTTCAGGTTATTTGCAAAAGTTCTTAGGTAGTTACTAAACATTTTTTTCCCTAAGCTTTACCCAAGTTATCTTGGGTGTTTTACCCAAAAACTTGGAAGACCGGAAAATGCACTAGCAATAGTACAAATGGTATCAGGTTTTTTAACAATTTTACATAAGTTTTTCTCTCAGTGCATTCATCAAAAATTGTCAAAACTGCTATGTGCCAGGGGAAAATATTACTATTGACGAACAATTATTTGCAACTAAAGCCAGGTGCAAACTTACCCAGTATATGCCAAATAAACCGAGTAAATTTGGAATTAAATTTTGGTTCGCAACGGATTTGACAAGCAAATATATCATAAATGGGTTTCCATACTTAGGCAAAAATGGAAATAAACCAGTATCAATATCTTTGGGTGAGTTCGTTGTCCTAGAACTAATTGAGCCATTTACTGGTTGTGGTAGGAATGTGACAAAGGATAATTTTTTCACAAGCCAATCGCTGGCTTCAAAACTTTTAGAAAAGAATACGACTTTAGTTGGAACTATTCGTTCCAATAAAAAAGAATTACCGGAAATTACTAAACAAAAAAAAGATAAATTGCCTAAATTTTCAAGTTTAATTTACAAATCTAATAATTGCACACTAACTGTATACAAAGCTAAGCAAATTAAGAAAGTACTTCTACTTAGTTCTAAGCATAGTTCCCCAAAAATTGAACAAAACCGAAAAAAGCTTCCTGAAACCATTTCATTTTACAACAGTACCAAATTTGGTGTAGATATAATGGACCAAATGGCTAAAAAATACACTGTTAAGTCGGGATCACGAAGATGGCCTTTACAAGTATTTTTTAATATCCTCGATATAGCTGGAATTAATGCTTGGATTCTGTACAAAGAACTCACGGGAACAAATATTACCAGAAAGAACTTTTTATTTCAATTGGCAGAAGAACTTTCTACAGGATATCAAGATTCATTCGAACCAGGAAACCTGAATGAACTACTGATATGTTAAAAACGAAATTATACTTCATTACACACTTCATTCAAAGATATGTTAAAAACGAAATTATACTTCATTACACCAATGCCTAGTAAAGATTTAGAAGAATTACTTATAGAGGAACAAAATATTGTTAAAATTAATAATACTGTATACAAATATGTTAATGACCCAGATTATAAAAATTTGAAAGAACTAAATTTATGTATTTACTCAAATAGTTGTGTCAAACAGAGAAATTCGCCAAATTGTAGTAATAGAAGAAGGATTGTTACTCTTGAAAAATCAAGTTAATTCGAATTTAAGTAGCGATTGTGATGAACGTATTTCAAAATTAAATGGAAATTATTTGCTAACTTTTAACAATTGTAAAATTACTATTAACAATCAAACATTTAGAAATATTAAGGAAAGAATTGTACAAAAATTTGTTATGCCGAACGGCTTGCCGATACCTTCAAATAAGAGTGTTCTAACTTTTGATGAACTAGTTATAAAACAAATAGAGAATATTGAACATATAAGGGAATTAAAGTTCGAAAGGAAAAGTCATTTGTATATCAATATTGGCATAGGACTAACTGTAATAATATTGTTAGCAGTAGGAACAATCTTTTCATATGTCAAGATAATTAAGATTAAGAATCAGGTAGTCCACAAAATTCAGGGGAATTTTCCATCAAAGGAGGGAGATGTCACGTCCACTGCAGGGGCACCAAGGCTCATATCGTTCCACCAGGGGGCCATTAACCTCCCAATAGATTGGACGCAATAAAATCGCCGACACCTAGTAAGCAAAATCGCCGACATCTAATAAGCAGAATTTCCAGCGACCCAAAAAACCGCCGACGCTAAATCAGCAACCAATTCCCAGCAATCGACCGACCTTTAGTCAGATCAACGTGACTGCAACTCTGCAAATTTCGGCAATCACTCACCTGAGGTGGAGAAGTCATAAAAAACGACCGGAGATTGAAGAAAGACAGTTCGAGGAGATCGTTCGAATAAGTTAGTCTATTGCAATTATAATTCGGGAGTTGTAATATTTAATTTAAATTAAATAAAAGTGTTGGTCGAGAAATCGAAAGAAAGTTTTATTTTTTTGTGAATCTGGTGTAGAATCTACTTTTGTCGCGAGGCTCGAGGAGTTGCTGGTGAACTTTGGCGAAGGATAGATGTGCGAGGCATTGGAGCCGGTTTGTCTGCGAAGGAAATAATTTTAAGTTAGGGCAGTGAGGCGGGAAAAGAAAAGTTTTTCGAAAAGTCGCCGCGAGCCTCAGGTAACCACGCGAATCGCGAATTGATTTTTACCGGCGCCTGAGACGTATGTTGCGCGATTCCCCGTCCGGCATTTGTAGCAGTAGTGATTGATCGTGACGAGTGAGTCGTTTGGAATTTTGATTGAGACAATGGTACTGTGCGATTCGCGAAGTTACTGGTTTGGGTCGCCGTCGGATTTTTGGTAGAGACAAAGTGAACTCGGGTGGAAATAATCGGCCAAATCGGATCCTTGGCCCCAATAGTTTTGGCCCCACTAAGAACAGACTCCGTGGACATTTTCTTTTTATTATTCCTTGGATTTTTTTTTTTTATGCTCGAGTGAAGTGTACAGCGGGAAAACTCTTGACACCGTTTTTTTTTCTTTCGCGGTACCTCGGGGAGAGGAAAAGGAAGAAGGGAAGGAAAAAAAGAAAGAAAAAAAAAAAGAACGGGGGAAAAATTTTGGGAGTGCGGATTCCTCGGGTTGAGTAGATTTTAATTTTTTTGTTTTTTTGGTGTGTGCCATCGGTAGCGGACGAAAAGGCTTAAGCAAGCTCCGAGTTTTTATTTTGTTTGTAAATCAAGATGACTTATTAGTCTTAAACGATAATCAAAACTTATTTTAGTGTGATAAACGAGAACAAAACGGCCACCGCCAGAGTGAGAGAAAGGCCCCTTAAACTTTAATTAATTTTTAAGGAAATGAAATCGTTCAAATTTTTTTTTTATTTGTGATAAAAGAAGAATTCTGGGTATAGTTAATCTAAGATTAGGAACATTGGCGGAAAAGGGACATGATATATAAAGTTATTTAGGACCGAAGTGAACTGAATTGTAATTGTGCTCCGTGCGGCGGAAGAAGTAATAACAACAAAATTGTTTTTGGGTTTTTTTTTGTTTGTCTTTTTTTTTTTCCTCGTGCTTAAAAATACCTAAAAGGAGAATTAATTTTTTTTGGTTTTGTTCGTCGAAGCAAATTTAAGGAACTAAAAATAAATTAAGTGACATTAAATTAAGGATAAATTAAGTAAGGTACACAAAAATTTAATGAATTAAAAATAAACTAAGTGAAATAAAACGAAGTTTACTGAAAAAAAAAAAAAGGAAAAAAAAAAAAATTTAAATTAAGTGAATGACAATGAAACTAATGAAATTAAAGAAAAATTAAACAAGATACAATAGAATTTAATAAATTAAATAAAGTGAAGTAAAAATTTAATGAACTAAATAGAAAATAGATCAGAGAAAAAGGAAAAAGAAAAAAAAAAAAAAAAAAAAAAAGAACAAAAAAAAAAAAAGAGAATTAATTACAGTCTAATCAAAATTAAATAAAATTACAATTAATTGAATAACAGTCGGAATAAAAGTTAATACAAATTGAAAGTGATTTAAATAAAATTAAATACATTTAACAAAAAAAAAAAAAAAAAATTGATAATAAACTTTAAAAGTAATAACAAATAATAAGAGAAACCAAAATATAATTTTTTTGCGAAACGACGTGGAGCACACCGGCACCACATCGGGGCCACATGAAGAGGCCGGGTGTCGGGCGGCGGCAGCAGCAGCAGCCTCATCATCATCAGCTGACCTCACCACCGCAACAGCAGCATCATCTTCGAGAAGCAGCGACAACGACATCGGCGCCCAACGATAATTTTTTTTATAAAGGATTGTAAGATGTGAATAGAAAAGAATTATAATATAAGGTATGTCAATTTAAGCTAATTCTTTTTCTCTGGGTCCCCTTCTCCTCCTCTCTTCCAGCCGTGGGAGCGTAAGGTAGTAGATTTCTTCTTTTTCAATTGGGACCTCCCCAAAAAAAATATTGGGCCAAGGGGAGGTCATTTGGGTGGTTGGGGCATAGGCCATAAGAGGGGTTGTTTTTCCACCTGAAACCCCCCGCCGGCGAGTAATTCACGGGCAGTGGCAGAGGTTCTGTCCGCCATGCCCTCTTCCCCCCGTACCTTTCGTTTTCCGTCCGCGCGAGATTTTTTTTAGTTATGGGGAGTTCGTTCTGGTGGCGAAGTGTGGCCTTCGGCAATACCCCCCCACACTACCGCAACGCTAGCCTGCCAGCTCGCGCAGCCACAAACCACCAGACGGGGTGCTTTAGCCGGGCCCCCGAGAACCACCCACCATAACAAGATATAGTAGTCGCACCGGGAGAACTAAACACGATCTTACAATAGTATAAAGTAATATACGGTAAAATTAAAGAATTAGCGGAAGGCATTTTGAAATTAATTACAGATCAAAGAGGGTACACCATGGCATTCGACATTAGAACTGCGACATCCCTGCTTCAAACCTATGATGGGAAGCATGAGGATACCGAAACATTCATCGAATCCATGGAGTTGTTAGATGAACTGACCTCGGCAGAAAACAAGAGCGTAATGATTAAATTCATCAAAACTCGAATGTCAGGAAAGGCTAAACTCGTAATGACGGGAAATTTCAGCTCCATTGAAGAAATAAAAGTAAAGCTACGACAAAAATTCTCAGCCAAATTCTCGTCTGATGCAGTGCTGGCACAGCTGAGAACATGCCGTCAAGGAAACAAGAAACTATCCGACTTTAGCAGTCAGATAGAAAATCTCTCCAGCTAGCTAACAAGAGCTTTAACAGTAGAAAAAGTGGCAACAGGAGATGCGGCAGAAAAATTGGCTGAAAAATTCGCTATACAGTCGGCCCATCAGTTTGGTTCTCGGTGAACCAGAAACCGAGTGCGGCCCAATTTAGGTAAGATCGGCTGAAATAAAATCGAGGCACCCCGACCCTTCTCCAATCGCTAGCTAGGTCCTTGTGCGATAAATCTTGCACGTAACATTGTTTTGGTGCATTTATCGAGCCAAAATTTTTCTTTCTATTTTGATTGGATTTGGAAGTGATAATTTTAGGTAGATTTTCATAAAAATTAAAAAAGGAAATCGCTTCCCCTACTGCGACTGTCGTGTTATTGGCACCGGCTTTGAAAAAATGAAAACAGAAAACATAGTTTCTGCCAAATTAATTTCATTTTTTATGGACAATTTCATTTTCAAACTGTAAGTTGTCATTTTAATAGATTTCTGAAATGCTGTATAAATTGTTATTTTTAATAGAATATGGAACCAGAAGCATGGAAAAGAAGCAGTCTTTGGCTGCATTTCACACAATTGAATATGGAACAAAAAGCTAATGGAACAAAAAGCTAAATGTAATATTTGCAAGGCAAGTTTGTCATTTAAAGGAGGAACAACCTCCAACCTTTCGAAGCATTTGGAAATTAAACATATTTCTATATATGAGGACTCCAGCCACTGTAAGACATAAAAATTTAAGACATAGCCAGGAATGCATGAGAAATACATAGAAATATAATAGAATTCGTCAAAAATATGGCAGAACATGGGGATGAAGGAAACCCGTCTAACTCATTAGTTCTAGGGATGATCGATATTCATCGATGGTGAATAAACATCGATGTTTAACTGGAAAACATCGATGTTTTGACATCGATATCATCGACACATCGATGTTTAAAGAATAAAATATCCAAACGTCAATTATTCTTTTGAGCGCTGTCTAGCGTGCAGTAGGTGTACTAGCTCCAACTAAATTTTAGATAGTCATTAGCAGATGACTACTAAGTTCAACTATCTCTCAACTCTCTTGGATCCTCGTTTCAAAAATATACATTTCCAAGATGCATTAGTCTGTTCCAGAGGCATTAGGAGTATCAAGGAATTGCTTTCAGATATTGAGACGAATGTACAAATTGAAAATGATCAATTGACAGAGACAGAGACAACACCAGTGGAAAAAGACCAAGCTGTAGATATATGGAAAGATCATTATAAACTGGTAAACGAAAAGAATAATATTTTGTCTGGTCAACGTGACCCGAATATGCCTATGGAATTACAATTTTATTTAAAAAGCCCGATAGCTGATTTAAAACAAGACCCATTACTTTTATGGAAAGTGCTAGAATCCACCTACCCTAATTTGAAGAAAATAGCTCTTAAGTATTTGTGTTGCACAGCGACATCCACAGCTTCAGAAAGGCTTTTTTCCAAAGCTGGCCAACTCCTGTACCAGCAACGGAACAGACTAAAGGGAAAACACCTATCAAAGTTAATTTTTTTGCAAAGTATGCCCAAAAAATACTGGACACACTCTGCTGACTCTGTAAATACGTAATTTTTTTCTGTAACTTTCTTAATTTCAATAAAATAATACATATAATAGACAGTTTTATTTGTTACCGAAAACATCGATGTTTTAGAGATATCGATGTTTTTCAATCGATATTTATCGTACATCGATACTTTTGATTCGATGTTAACATCGATGTCAGCATCGTTGTTTTTCTAACATCGATCATCCCTAATTAGATCAGACTAACAAAATCTCTAAACTTCAACCCAAGTTAGATACACCTGCGGTCATAAAAACCGCACCACCCAGGTAGTTTCAATAATGCACATAATTGAAGGAGGTAGGGTAGGGGGAGGGATGCAATTATTTGACTTGTTCTAAGGGGGTATAAAAGCAACTCTTTCGGTGAAAGGATATTCAGTTTAAGTTAAGTGGTGATAAGATAGAGTGAAAATAGTGAAATGGCCGGAAAATACAGGCAGTGGTCCCGAGAGGAAAAAGTGAAAATTTTTACATTGGGAGACCAAGGCCTGTCGTATCGTCAGATAGCGGCTACAATAGGGTGCAGTCATTCAACTATCGTTCACTGAATGAAGAAAAAGGAGAATGTGGACCCTCTAGAAAGGACGAAAGATCTGGAAGAAAACGCAAGACAAATTCAAAGACGGACAAGGCCTTACGACGGATGTCTTTGAAGGATCGCTTTAAAACCGCTGCCTGTATGAGGGCAGAGCTGAGGGACTATCATCAAGTCGACCTTAGTGCCGAAACAATCCGTAGAAGGTTACGACAGGTAGAACTTTATGGAAGATGACCAGCGAAAAAACCCATGTTGACAAAGAAAATGAAGGCGGCTTGTCTAGCAAGGGCGAAGAAGTACGAAAATTGGACGAAGGAAGATTGGTGACGTGTGATTTGGTCCGATGAAAGCAAATTCAACTTGTTGTGCGCAGACAACTTATCATACGTGCGACGTTCAGCAGGAGAAAGATTTGAGGAAGAGTGCACGATTAAAACAATGAAGTTTCCTCAAAGTCAAATGGTCTGGGGATGCTTTTCTTTCTACACCCTAGGTCCTTTGCACTTCGTTGATGGAACAATGAATGCTCAGAAGTATGGGCAAGTCATAAACGAATTTTTGGTACCAGCCATTGAAGAGCACCTTTCGTTTACTGACCAAGTAATTTTCCAAGATGATTCGGCGCCTTGCCATCGCGCCAAATCGGTAAGGATAGTATGGCACATGAACTGCCAAATGTCTATTTCATAAACAATTAATAAAAAACTTATTTATCCTCTTATGTTTTTTTCAGCTCCAGAAAACATTTTCTGATCTTGGAATTCAGAGACTAGACTGGCCAGCGAATTCGCCCGATTTGAATCCAATTGATCATCTGTGGCACGTGATGAAACGGAAAGTAGCAGATCATAAACCGGAGAACAAAAGAAAGCTGAATGAAGTACTGGATCTTGTGTGGAAGAACGAAATAACAGATGACATCACTGGAATATTGGTGGACTCAATGCCTTCTAGGATCGAAGCGGTTATTGCAGCCAAAGGAGGGGCTACGCGGTACTGAACACTGTACATACAATGTAAGTTATGTGTAAGCTATGTGTAAATAAAAATATACCAAATTATCCACAAACTTCATAATTAATGTAATAAACAAGTAAATAATAATAAAGTATGAAAATCAATAATTTAACTGTTTTAATTTATTTCTCCCAAAAAAAAGGCAGTAGGCAAATGAAATTCTACCAAACTGTTTATGAGTTACTATTGATTATTATGGCAAAGATTCATTCCATTCGGAAAAGTAGGTAACTTTTTATTCAATTTTTTCATATGAATTTCAAGTGGTGCGGTTTTTATGACCGCGGGTGTATGTACCTACATATATAAAGAAAAACTTAATTTCTATAGGCCGACAAAAAAAGTTAGATTTGTATTTACTAAAAATTATCGTCAGTGATCTACAACCGTTTTCTAAAGTTGACAATGAAGGATTTAAAAATTTTGTTTCAGAATTAGATATAACGTACAGGCTCCCAAGTCGCACAAGCTTAAGGCGTGATTTTTTGCTCAGACTTTATGAAAAAAAGAAGAAAAAGAAGGTAGAAATTGCTTAAAATCTGCGTGTTCGCTCGCCAACGAACCTCTTTACAGAATGAAATATTGAAAATCGCGATGAAAATCACTCTCGACTTTGCAACAACACCACACCACACCCAAACGAAAATGGCAACTACAATAAAAATTCTATGTTTAAACGATCAAATAATAATTTAATAATTCAATAATTCAATAATTCAATCTAGGGCTACTCCAACAAAATAAGCAAAAGAACAAAGGAAATTAAATTAAGGCAAAGAAACTTCAAAATTAAATTACTAAACTAAGAGTAAAATGATAAGAAAATAATAAAAATTCAAAATCGAAATTACCAACTAATCAAGCCTCAAAATTCAAATCAACTTAAGTGTAACAAAATACGATGATTTTTAAGCCTTGAAAATAATTTAGAAATTAAGTAACTACCTCAAGTTCATCAATCTAAATTAAGTTAAATTCGTTAGTTATACAATCAATTGAAGAAATAAATTCGCGGTCAAATTCCGCACTTCACCACTTCGCCACTTCACTTTACCAACTGCCCTTTTTCAGCTAGTTTTGCCGCGCTTAGCCGGGACAACGGTCGCAAGAAGGGTACCGTGATTTAAATTTTGGTGTGTGTGCTGAATTAGCCAATCACGGTTACCCTGTTCGGAAAACTTACGGCTCTCTTCGATTCCCCTTCTTAAAGTGGGAACAGATATTTATTCTCCTTGTCACCATCCTCATATGACTGTGTCAGTGGCAGCTCACTTCCTTCGGTTCCTGAGCGAACCGATTAAAAATGGCCGCTTCCCTGTCATCTGTACAAATGTCAAGTGAGGTGATGACAGAAGTGGAAGGAGTCCTTGTTTTCGAGGTAAGTGTTATTTTCCTTTGTTAATTCGCATTGAGCCGGGCTAAATTTTAGATCATTCGTACTTGAAGTGCTGACGAGTGATTTAGTGCTGTGTTGGTTCGAGTTCATTGCTCGTTATTCGGATATCGTGCTTCAATTTGATTGTTTACATTACCCTGACCTACCGATCCTATCGTGCTGTCAACATTCTAGTTTTCTATTTTTTATTCTAGGTACGGAGTCGTTGTAGTCGTCGCGGGAGGAATGGATGTTGCTGGGGCTACCACGTCGGGTCCGTCACCTGAAGTACGTGCATAGGTACGTCGTTGTACAATTTCGTTCATTTGCCTTAACGACTTCATTGCAGGTGTCGGGTTGTGACCAGACACTGCGAAATATATTTATTTAACAACCGATTCTTGGACTGCTTCCGCTATTGATAATTATTTGTCAGTAACTGCACATTTTATGATCGAGAAATGGGAAGTAGAAACCCTTCTATTAGAATGCTGCCATATGCGCGAAAGACATACATCAATTAATTTGTATAATGAACTTATTTGCATTATTAATAACTGAGAAATTTCTGTCAAAGTACACACAATTGTAACAGACAATGCAGCAAATATTTCTGGTGCTGTAAAGCTAACAAATTTTTATCATTGGCCATGTCTGGCTCCCACCCTAAATCTTGCTGTTCCAAATAGTATTAAGGTCATAAAAGATTTGCAATCCAAAGTTAAACATTTTCACAGAAGTACAGTTGTTGCCGCAAAGCTTAAAACGATGCAAATTCAAATGGGTTGTGAAAGTAAGCCTTTGAAACTTGTAAATGATATTATTACAAGATGGAACTCGACGTGTGCAATGTTCCAACGAATTGTCAAAATTCAGGAGCCATTGAAAGCGGCTCTTGGGATACTGCACAATCCAATTCCCTCTTTATCTTTCGAAGAATGGCAAGTCCTGAAAGAAATTTGCACAATCCTTAAGCCATGTGAAACGATAACAACTGAATTATCATCTGAAAAATATATTTCCGTTTCAAAGGTTATATGTAGTTATGTTGCAGGGATTAAAATTACGTCTTGTTTGTTTGAAACATGAGTTGGAACATTTTTTGTCGAAAGAGCTTTTAGACAAACTCAGTAGAGGAGAAGGTGGTAATGTGGCCCCTGCAGGTATATTGGCCCCATTACATATTTATAATTTAGAAACACACCATCTCGTATAATTTGCGTACAATGCCGAGCTCGTGTGACAGTTATCGAATTAGAACAAAAATATCCGTGAGGCAGCCTTAGGTTCTTTTATTATTTGAACCAGTCGAAACACACAACTGAAAAACTTTTAAAACCGCTCTGCATTTTATTCAATTTTTCTGAATAAACTAAGTTTTGGACATTGTGATAGGGGCATTGTGTTTGACAAACGTTTTATTACTGGATTTTGAAAGTAATTATGCAAAAACATTTGATAAAGATCTGTGTTATGGCTTGTTTGTATATTCTTTAATACTTCCAATTTGGCTCCCTCACATTGTTTGTATTATGGTCCCGGGGGCCATATAACATATATGACCGATATATACATATGTCCTAGGGCCAAGACTAGGACTTCTAATCGTGGAAGAAAAGCTACAGCAGCAAAGGTGATCACATCATCATCTTATAAAAATAAATTAACCGAGTCTTTGCGCTTGGCTGAGACTCGTGGACGAGGCCGTAGATGTGGGACGCGGACGAAGCCCTGAATGTAGTCAAAGTGGAGAAGGCAGCGGTAACAATGCTAATCGACGGCAGAGAATCATTACATCCAGCAGTAGTTCTGAAAGTGACGCAGTCGTAGAAACCGACTCTGAATATGACGACAATGTCAATTCAGATAGGATACCTGAAAGATTAGATACGAGCTGCATATTTTGTGAAACCAGTTATTCTAGCGACAGACATGGGGAGGAATGGATTCAGTGCCAGAGTTGCAATTTATGGGCTCATACAGCCTGTGCAGGTCCGGAAGGCGCATATTATATTTGTGATTTTTGCCGTTAAGGTTTAATTAAAATCAATATGAGCCGTTTATTTTGAAAGTGGGGCAGGTCCACATTGTCATAAGGTCGATTTTTCTATATTTTAAGGTAAATTCAATTGTGATGCAATTCTTAGCTGATCGTCAGCAGAAATTGCCGAACTCAGTAAAATAAGTGCCGACTCAAGTTAATGTTCTTCCTTCATGAAAACCGCAAACTTACAATCCGTGCCCCCATAACCAATGAAACAACCATGGAAAGTTCCATGACAGAGCCAATAACCCCGAGACAGGGCTCATGCCCCGAAGAATACCTGCATGATAACCCAAAGGCTTCATCTAGTAACAAAATGCAAACGGGATTTGAAAGGTACAATACTGTAGCTGAAAAAAGGAAGCACAGTCCTCCAATAAGCAATCTCGAAAGGGCAACAACTCCGCAAAAACTTAGCGCCAATTTGTTTCGTTCGGTCCGCCCGCCAAATGTCTCCTCAGCAAATTTTCTCCTCCGGTAAATTTAATTGAAAATATTTAATGCTAATTATTATTTCGCCTAGCTTGCAAATAATTTTAGAATTCGAATTCGCGAAAACATCGAGAGTGCGCGAGTGGACAGTTTTATATTAAGAAATATTTCGATGCTCCGCGGTATTTTGGGTGAAAAGTGATTTTCTTTGTTCTCGTTTCCAAAAATCCGGATAAAAATATTTCTTTAATTTTCGTTTAACCGTCGCTGGAGTTATCGGGATTTATCTGAGTTGAGGCTGTTCGTGTATCGGTGTTTGTTTTTCTCCAATGGGAATTTTTAGAACCAAGTGTCGAAAAACTCAATTTTATTGTGGTGAGTATATTTTGATTTCTCCTGGGGCTTAATTTAAATTTAAATTTAATTCTTAACATTTTCTACGCAAAGGTTGACACCAGCAATTTTTGCATTGTTTTTCTACCACCTGGGAATAAAATCCTTCGTTTCGGGAGAGAAAAGAAAAATTAAATTTAAAACGGGAAAAAAAAACCAATGAGGCCCTAGTGGAAAGGGAGTAGATTGCTTCCCAAGAGGATCCTCCAGGAAAATTCGTGAGGTGCCGGTGAATCCGGTCAGAATTGTTGCAAGTGTCAAAGAAAAAAAAGGCAATAAAAGGTGACGAAGGAAGTGCCAGTGACTCAATATTCTTTTAAGAGTAAAAATTAAGTGCGGCAGAACATCAGGTACTTGCTAGAAAAGAGTGTTAAGCCTAGTGCTAGTGATGTGCAGAAAATCCTGGACCCAAAAGAAAAAAAAGAAAAAGAAACATCGTTAAGCACGTTTAATTGAAGATTAAAGTGTATACCGAACTTACCCTCTAAATTGAATATGTGTATTTACTCTGAACTTACTCGCGTCACATTACCTATAACTCAATTTAAGTAAGCTTAGACATAACTCGATCCGTACAACTAAATATCATAACTAAATTATAATTCGGACTTACATAGTTAGTTAAAAGAAAGGAAACATTAAATTGAACACTATATAAATAAATCAAAAATATAAAGAATTAAAATCAACGTTAAAAAAAAAAAAAGTTTTCCATATCTACGGAGTTCCTACATGCCGCACCACAACGGGGCCGGAAGAAGAGGCAGGGTGCGAGCGGTCTCACCAGCATCAACATATACAGCTACGTCTACTGAAGCCACCACCTCAGTGCAGCATCAGCTCCTCCAGCATCATCACCCCAGCGATGGCGCCCACCGTATAAGTTAAGTGAATATTGTCATAATCCACAAGAAAATAGAATAAATACAGAGGTATGTTAATCTAATTTAAAGTTTTCTTTCTTCTCTTGGGCCTATCTCTTCCCTCTCTGGTTTTTCAGCGTTTATTTATTTTGGTTTTTGTTCGAAGGGAAATCCCCATAATTTTTAGGCCTCGGGAGGTCACAGGGTGCTTGGGGCTTAGGCCAGGAGGAGTCATTTTTCATCAAGAACCCCCCCCTGAAAGCCATTCACGGGCAGTTGCAGGGCTTAGTCCCGCACTGTCCTTTTCCTCCCCTTGCGATTTGTTCGTTCCGTCGCGGGAGAATTTTCGTTTGTTATTGGTGGGCCGTTCCAGCGGCTGAAAGCGGTTTTTCGGCAAAACCCCCTTACAACTACCGCAAAATGCTAGCCTGCCAGCTCCCGCAGCCGCATATCGCTGGACAAGGGGCTTTAGCCGGGCTCCCTTGTAGACCCTACCACATATAACATGATGTTAAGAATTTCAGCTTTAATAATTGTTTTGTAACTATTGTAGCGAACCATTCGAATTATAATAACACAAGTGAATTAAACTTAACCCGAGGACTTACTTTACTTTAATTATTTACCTATCCCAAAATTCCCACATTTGTATTCAGGATTACGATTTTAAGCGTTTTTCATACCTCGAAAAATATAGATATGTACATCTAATTTTGAGTTGATTTTATTTTAATTTCATCAATTCTATCACAACTTTTTATTGCTTCTGCAATAGATGCATGAATAGTTCGCCTAAGTCATCAACAATTTTGTTCCACTGCAAATGATATGAACTGTTGTGTGAGTTTTTTCAACGACAGCTACTCTTTGCACTCCTTGTTATTATCTGATGGATGGGCCCCACGTTTTTCGTATTAAATCTTACAAGAATTTTCATAGCTATTAAAAATTTACAATCTGAAATATTCAAGACAATCTGTATGGGGTAATAAATCTGTATGAAGTTAAGAGAAAAAGAGAAAAAGAGAAAAAGAGCTGGCACGTGTTTTCTGTCAATTTAGTGCTGCAAAATTTTAACAGCGGTACCAGAGACACTTTATTTATCGTTCAACAACAGGTGAATAAAATAAATTACAGTTTTTCTTATAAAAAAAGCCGCGTTTCACTAAAACTTGCCTCGGAAGAGCGATGCAACTAATAGTGAAACACCTCTCTGTGTTTACTATTACCGAATTGTGCCATGATTAATACTCCTATTTTCTGCACCCAGAAAATGTTTAGCTGCAAATTTCTCCACCAGATTGGTTTTTACAATAGTTGTCCATTAAAAATAGGTATATAATTCAAAGAATGTCGAGGTTCTACTACTGGTGATAGCGTTTCACAATTGGTAATCCGTCTGTTGTACTACTGGTTTCCGACCCATTTGACTGTTTCACTTCAGTTCCGAAAACCTCAAGTCTTTGAAAATTCTTTTAAAATTCATTATTAGTTAATATAGACCTAATATTTGGTTAGTTTACTACTCCAAACCCTGACTGTGAGCCCAGGTTAAAAATGTCTGAAGAACTTTCAAATATGTATATTATTTTTATTGTCCTTAATAATCGAGACCCAGCGGTAGGCGTTTCACTATTGGTGCGTTTACCTTATTTAAAAAATTTTTTGAACATTTAAGGTAATTTATTCCGATGAAAAGAAGTTTAACCTGGATGGGCCAGATGACCTGAACGGTTACTGGCGGGATCTTCGAAAAGAGCCCCGTTATTTCTCAAAGAGAAATTCCGGTGGCGATTCACTTATGGTATGGGGCGCATTCAGCAGATTGGGTACTCTTTTTTTGGCTTATCCATCGTGCCGAATGAAAAGTACCGACTATCAAAACGTTCTGCAAACCAGTCTGTTACCGTACTTGCGTGCTTTTCCTGAAGAAAATTTCATTTTCCAACAGGATAATGCCCAAGAGAATGGTTTGCACACCATAATGTAGAGCTGCGTGAATGGCCAGCCCGTTCACCAGATTTAAACCGAATGGAGAATGTATGGGGATGGCTAGTTAGGAGAGTCTATGAGGACAATACCCAATTTAACACCGTAGCGGAGCTGAAAACGGCTATAGAGAATGCGTGGTCTTCTTTGACACCAGAGCAACTACAACCGTACATCGACTCAATGAAAAATCGTCTTTGTGATGTAATCGAAAACCATGGCGATCAAATAAATTATTAATATTCCTTGCTTTCCTTATAATTGTCTCATTTCAGTACGGAAGTCAGGTGCGTCAATAGCAATGAAACACTTTTTCAGACCGTTCCTCAGAGTTTTGCCGTACCGTTATCAAAGCAAAGTTCTTTTAAAAACTGAAAAGAGGAAACCGTAGTGCAATTGGTAGCAAAATTTATTTTTCAAATGATCTCTGTTTTTCTCGAAATCAAACATTAATAGACTACGCCTATAGCTTTGAAACAGAGTCTATAATCTTATTAATCTTAAATACGTCCTTAATCGCAAAGTTACAGTCGAGGAGCCCTAAAAAAGAACGTCTATAATTCAATGCTCAAACTGTCAAGAATTCGGACACACGAAAAGCTACTAGAAGCTAACGTCTGCGTAGCTTGTGGAGAATCACACCAAACCAGCGCTTGCAACAACAACAACAACCTTCTGAATGGAAATACGTCAACACACGCGACAACCCCGTAAATTGTGCGTCTAGAGGAACTTTAGCCGATCAATTACAAAATCATCCTCTTTGGTGTCAAGGACCAGAGTGGTTGAAAAGGAACCAAACCGAATGGCCTCAACAACCATAAAAACCGAATACAACGCTAGAGATCAAGGCGGTCACAACACTCATCAATGTCGTCGAACCAGACTGGTTGTCAAAATATTCAAACTTCTCCAAGCTAAGACGAATAGTAGCATTTTGTCTTAGGTTCATCAACAATTGCAAAAAGCAACAGATCCGAACAAAAATCAAGCATCCATTGGTTGCTGAGCTAAATCACTCTGAGAACCTGATCATAAAATTGATTCAAAGAAGCGCATTGTCCAAGGACATCACGGATTTAAAAACAAAACAAGTTGTACCCAAAATACTAGCAAACTTGTAACGCTAAATCCGTTTCTAGATTCTGAAGTTATCATTCGAGTCGGTGGACGGTTATAAACCTTCGACGGGTTTTTTTACGAAACCAAACATCCAGCCATCATTCCTCAGAATCACCACATTACGAAACTTATAATAAATCACATCCATAAAACTTGATTATACGTCGTGGAGGTCGGGTATTACCTACCGCCACTATTTTCACGCCCAGGAGGGCGTAGTCCATGCGGAGTTCGAGATTCCGCCCTGGGTTTCCCTACGGTTTTTGGGTAAGTCATTTGTTATATATTTTTTTGTTTATATTATATAATTCTCCCCTCTCCCCCTTTTTTTTTAATTTTATATATATAGGGGGTACGGTCGTCTTGTATGGGGAAGAGCTCCCCCGTAGGGTGCGATCCCCCGAAGTTGATGCCTTTTGAGCCTCTTCATCAGCGGCCCTTGGGACCCCCGAGCGGGTGCACTCCCCGGAGGTTGAGGTTCTCTGGTCTTGGTCTTCGTTGTCGTCATTGGCCTCTGAGACTCCCGAGCGGGCATCGTCCCCTGACGTCGAAGTCCTCTGGTATATTTTTAAACAACAAAATTTTAGTTCCCAGGTCATTACGTGATGAGGTGTTGTCCCTTTTACATGAAGCGCATCGGGGCATTGAAGGAACGAAGGCGAGGGCAAGGTCACTGGTATTTTGGCCAGGAATTAGTAATGAAATTGAGACATTGGTCGCTAAGTGCAGAATTTGTCAGAAATTTAGAGGATCCAATCGACGCGAACCCCTAATACCCCATGAGATGCCATCATATCCATTTGAAAAAATAGGAGTTGATGTTATGGAATTTGAAGGAAAAACGTACGTTGTAGTCGTAGACTACCTATCAAAGTACCCGGAAATAATTAGTATGAAAAAGGAAACTGAAACGAATTTTTGCGGCACATGGCATACCTAAAGAAATAATAGCAGATAACATTCCGTTTTCGTCTTTTAAAATGCAGCAATTCGCTAAAAAATACGATATAAAAGTCACAACTAGTAGTCCGAGGTATGCACAATCAAATGCGCTAGCTGAAAGAACGATTCAAACTTTAAAAGGAATGTTAAAGAAAACTAAAGATGCTAAGAGTGAGCTTTGAGTGGCACTGTTAGAGTATAAGAACACACCCATGAAAGATTTGAACGTATCGCCGAACGAAAGCCTCATGGGTCGTACAACGCGATCCATAATACCAGGTCATACAAATCAATATTCTCCCAAATTGCAAGATAATCTGGAAATAAAATATCGGAAAAGACAGCAGCGTTATAAAGATTACTATGATAGGTAGGGCAAAAGGTATGGTACAATAATGGACAATTTTAGGAAAATGCTGAAATAAAATTGAATCATGACACCCCAAGATCGTATATAATAGAATTGCAAAATGATACTGTGCTACGCCGAAACTCCAAAGTTCTAAAGAAAATATAAAGAATAAATAAATATAGCGTCACACACACACACTCACATTTTCCCTTTCACTGCACGTCATATAATATGAAGTAACGGAAATTATTAGAAGTATAATCTGAAGTATTGGAAATTATTAGAAGTATAATGTGAAAGTAACGGAAATACTAGGAGGATAATCTGAATTAGCAAATGCAAATACAAATGCAAATGCAAAAAAAAAGGATTGTAATGTAATGCACTGTTCGGGGGGAGGTGTAATATAGTTGTAGTAGAGTGGAGACTTAGGAACCGTCTGGTAACTGTAGTAGATTGGAGACGTAGGAAAACATCGCGCAACTCTAAAAGTCAGTCCATTTTTAGGAGCCGAGCGGTAAAAGATACAAGATATGACATAAGTTTAATTCATTTATTGAATGCATAGACATTTGTTTTAAAAGTTTTCATGCTATATCTCTTGAATATCCTCGCGCTTGTTTTGGACCTTGGTTATTTTTGCAAAAATATTTTTATGAAATAGATACTCTTTTTGATGTGAATATCCCTTCCGTATCAACGTTGATTAATTTTTTAAACACAAACCAGTAGGTATTATTTTATAAACTACTAATTTTGAGAATCACCATGTTTATATGCCTTTTATGTAAAAATGAATTTAGTACCGCCTCAAATCTCATTGACCATTTGAAATACTTCCACTTTATTCGTAGTGGAAATCAAACGCTTATAAAAAATATTACTGAGTTTACCAGTCCTCCTCTGCATATGTATCAAGTTAATAATGGGAAATTTTATATTAGAAACAAAACTTTGTAAGCATCTATATATTTACCATAGATGAAATGAATAACATAAAACACCAAATAAAAAATGAACTCTATGCGTTTTTTATACTACTATACCCACCCCTGCCTTCAACTAAAAAAAAGAAAATCCATTACATTGCCACAATGCAAATATATACTGCAGAATGGTAAATTTTACATGCAAGGTATATGAAATTATAGGCAACTAATATATGAATTGATATTTTCATTGGTATTAACTTATAGTGTTGTCTGACATTTTGACCATTTAAACGTGGTAAAATTCACATTTATTATTTTTAAATTTATATATTTCCAATGTAAGAATTTTATATTGGCATCAGTATAATTTCGTCAGCAAAAGCTTTGATTTAGCAATACGTACGTTCTTTGCAATGAACAATGTAAAATTTACCAAAAATGCGAATGGCGCCCTTTTGTAGTGAAAATGTATCAAATCAATCGCTTATTTGCGCATATTGCATTGGTTTTTCTCTCAGTGTACGTGTAAGAATTTTTGTAATAAATGTGATTATTATATTGGAAAACATATATACAGGGTGCCTGGTCAAGATCCCGACAAAGATTAGATTTGAATTTCCCGCTGTTCGATACCACTTACAGATATCGCGATTTGCTCCTGAATATCGTGTACGCATCTACTAAACAGGCATAACTAAGGTGACCATACGTCCCGCTTTGGGTGGGACAGTCCCGATTTCAGGCTGTCCGTCCCGCTGTCCCCAGCGAGGGCATAAAAGTCCCGCTTTCGCAAACAGACCAAATGATAATTTAATTTACAATTATTTTAAACCTACGTCACAACGCGTAGCGTAGTGCGCCGAGCGCGATAGGTGAGGTGGGGGAGGCGCAGTAGCGCGGCGAACTCAATGCCTCCTATCACGCTGCGCCTTATTGCGCGAGAGAAGGATAGGTATACAAATAGATGCCGCGCGCACTCAGCGAACGACTGCACTGTTTTCATTTAGTTCAAGTCGAGCGTAATATTGTTAAGCAGTGTGTTATTGTCGTTTAATAAACATGCCCAAACGTAAATGTTCTTTTAATGATACTTTGCAACACAAGTATCCATTTATAAAACAAAGGAGTGCTAATACCGCAGATGTTACGTGTGAAAAATGTCGTATACTGATTTTAGTGTTGGACATGGTGGTGCCAGTGACATTGAAAAACATTTAAAATCAGAAAAACACAAGCTTTCCGACCAGGCTGCTGCTTCAAGCTCGATGTTAGGAAATGCTGAGATCACGGATGACCAGACATTTCCGAACACCTGTTCACTCAAGGCCAAGCGCACGGTGGCTAACACCTGGCTTAAAGTGCACCGAGCAAATTGTCACGACGGCCCGGGTGTGCGCGCTCAGGGTCATGTTTCAAAACATTGCACCCATTGAGTAACACGGGCCGCTGACTGCCGGTGACTAAGCAAGCTAAGTGCCTAAGTGCACAAATTAGTAGCACTGACCTAGGTAACGAGGAAAACGTTGGAAGAAGTTCTCGGCAGTCTAAAATGAGCAGTCTACAAAGTGCAGTCTACAAAGTAGAGTCAAAAAAGTAGAGTCTACTAAGTGAAGTCAAAAGTAAAGCCACCAGAGCTTAAGCAGAAGCAACGAAGTAAAAAAACGGACAGTTAGTACGCACGCGGATTGTTGTTGTGAAAGTGGATACCGACTACAGATAAGTCTTTCAATTGTGCGGGTGATCGGGGAAAATTTGTAACATCGACAATGCTTTCTTTTTTCAAAAGAACCGATTCGCCGACTTCCAAAGATTTTGGATATATAGTAGCTGCAGCTGAGGGTGCTTGGGCGTATCACACGGTAGAAGAAAATCATAGCTTTCGCTCGAACGACTGTGCCACTCAATTAATTCAGACATGTTTTGAGCAAAAATTTAGATGTGCTCGCACAAAATCTGAAGCTATTATTGTAAATGTGCTGTCACCTATGGCAACCGATGAATTGAAAGAGCACCTTCGCGAAGCCCACTGCATAACTTTGTTAACGGATGCTTCAAACCATGGCTCAACAAAAATTTTCCCAGTGTTGATTCGTTATTTTTTACCATGCGAAGGGGTGAAAGAAAAAGTTTTAGAGTTTCGGAACCAACCAGGCGAAACATCGGACATAATTGTCGACTATTTGAAGGGTGTACTGTTTTGCAATGATTTAAATAAGAAAATCGTGGCGTTCTGTGGAGACAACACTAACTGCAATTTCGGAGGAAAGAATAGAAAAGGAAAAAATAATGTTTACACAAAATTGAATCAATCACTCGGAAGACAGCTCATTGGGATTGGATGTGGAGCCCAAATAGTCCACAATGCGATTAAGACTGCCGCGGATTGTCTGCCTGTTGATTTCGAATGCATCATTGTGAAAATTTATACGTTTTTCTACATCTACAGCGTTCGAGTAGAAGCTTTGAAAGAGTTTTGTGATTCAACAGACACAGTGTATCAGAAAATACTAGGCTACAGTAAAACAAGGTAGCTCGCGTTAATACCGCGACTTGCGAAGTAATCCTTCTTTACCGGAAACTGTTATCAGAGATTTTCATCTCATTTGCTCAGATATTACGCAAAAAACAGCAATATACTTAAGAGAAAACTTTCAAAAAATTCTCATTGCAAATAATCTTGACGGGAATCAAATTGACATCATTAATTTAAATAATCAATTTGATGTTTCTAAATTATTCAAATCTTCTTCTACATTTAAAAAACAACTTAATCATTTAAAAAAGAAAAACGCTTTTGTAGAACCTCAAGAGATTCTGTTGGGACACCGAGTTGATAATGTTTTATTAAATACAGACACTATCTCAAAATCTGTAATGGAAACCTTTCAGTATTTATCAATAATTGGCACTTTGTGTAATGTTGTTAAAAATGAACATTTTCTTTCTTTAATTGAAAGTGAACGCGCAGTCAAAGGGAATTTAATATGTTCATATCTTGACTCAGAAGATTTTAGAAATAAACATTTTTTGCAAATATTCCCAAAGCCTAAATTTGTATTATGATGATTTGGAAGTTGCAAATCCATTAGGATCAAGAGGAACTTTTTACAAACTTGGAGTATTCTATTTCACAATACAAAATATTCCTCCTATATTCAATTCAAATCTGAGCAACATTTTTTTGCTTTGTTGTGGTCAGGAAGTAAAATTTCCTCACGGCGCCTATGGCTTAGCCCGCCGAAATTCGGCCAAAAATTCACGGCGGCTCTGGCGGGCCCCGTACCTCCGTACCGTTCCTTGAGTTGCGAACGTCGAGTTTGGTCGCCCAAAAAGCACCAAAATTCGGCGTTCGAGACTCAAGGGGCGGCGCCTAAAGAAAAAAAATTCCCAGCGCGGTAGCTCGGTCGCGTACAAAAAATCTCCGGACCGAGCGGCTTTCGTTTTGGCAAAAGTGCACCAGGCTCTCGGTCCCATACAAAAATTTCCGGACCGAGCTACGCGCGCCGTTGATCGAGTTGCTGGCTCGAGCTCCTGCCGCCGCTGCAGGCGCGAGCGGGGGACCGAGATGCCGGCTCAGGGCTCGGAGTGCGAGGCAAAAGCCAGCGCAACGAGCGATGGGTCGGCGTCCTAACGGTTCCTCGCTAACGGACGCTGCCGGCGGCGTGGGCTCGAGCCGGCGAGAACTCGGGGAGTTGGATTTGGAAGTTGAAGCGAGTCGGACGTGCGAAATAAGAACAAAAAAAAAAAAAAAAGGCGGTTAGGAAGGAAAAAAATCTGATTTTTGGAAAGTGCGGACCGCGAATTATAAAACCCGCGCAAAGAAATTATAGTTTGATTCGAAAGTGCGGACCGCGAAAAATAAAGCCCGCGCGAAGTAAATACATTTTTGATTCGAAAGTGCGGACCGTGAAAATGAAAACGAGCGCTAAGAGAAAACCATTGCTATTTTGGGAAAGTGCGGACCGTGGAAAAAAAATAAAAACGCGCGTTGAGAAAAATTAAGGAAAAGAAAAAGGAAAAAAAAAGAAAAAAAAAAGCCCAACCCGGTGATTGTACTATTTGAAAAAAAAATTAAAAAAGGGAAACTAATAAATTGGGTGACTACCGTTAGAGGGACTAAATTAAAACTTAATGACAAAAATTGTTAAACTAAGACAAAGTGATGTGAACCTAAAGTAATTCAAGTAAAAGACATAAAAAGAAGAAGGAAAGGGTGAAGTACATAAAAGTGTAGAACCAATTAGACTCAGGACGACCGCAATATAAAGCGGAATTAAAACTAGGAAAAGAAGAACAAGAAAAAAGAAAAGAGAAGAGAGTTAAATAACATCTAAAACTTTAAAGTAATTAAAGACTAAGCAAAGTGGACAAGAAGAAGAACCAAAGAAATTCTGTTCAGTGTAAATAAACTTAGTGCTCAAAATTAACATTAAAAGAAAAATTAATAAATAAAATTAAAAGGAATATTTTTAACTGTAAAAACAAAGGAAAATTAAATATATAAATACCAACCATTTGAATAAATAAAAACCATAGTTAAACAAATAACCAATATAAAAAAAAAAAAAAAAAGAAGGCCAAATGAAGTGGCCTGGTTTCCTCAGCGGCGACGACGGCAGCGGCGATCCCATCGGCATCAGCAGCAGTAGCAGGAGTCACCGATATTCAACACCGGCCGGTATTAACATCCTCAACAACGCGGTCATCAGCAGCAAGGATCCCAACGATTGTTTTATAAGTAAATTAGTGTACAACCAAAATTTGTAAAACGATGAATATATGCAGGTATGTTAACATGAGTTAATTTTGTTCTTTCTGGGTCCTCTCTCTCCTCTTCTTTTCCGCGGTAAGCTTTAGTTTTTTTATTATTTCAAAGGGACCTCCCCATAATTTTCAGGCCAAGGGGAGGTCATCGGGTGGTTGGGGATTAGGCCAGGGGGGTTCATTAACATCCAGAACCCCCCCTGAAAGTCATGCACGGGCAGTTGCTGGGCTCAGTCCCGCACTGTCCTTTTCCTTTCCCTTGCGCTTGTGTGTTCCGTCGCGGGAGAATTTTCGTTTTGTTATCGGTGGGCCGTTCCGGCGGCTCAAAGCGGTTTTCGGCACAACCCCCCCACAACTACCGCATATGCTAGCCTGCCAGCTCCCGCAGCCGCATACCGCTGGACAGGGGCTTTAGCCGGGCTCCCTGAGACCCTACCGTCTATAACAGCTTATAGTAGCGTTAACTGAAGATATAAAAAAGTATGGATTTAAACATATTCTACAACCATTTCTCGATGATATGATTTACTTAGAGTCACCTGAGGGAATAAAAATTCCTTTAAGTAATGGTAACACATATACACTTCGCGCTACAATTGTAAGTTGCCTAGGTGATAATCTTGCTCTTCACGATCTCTTGGGCTTTAGTAGTCCATCTGCTAATATGTTTTGTCGGCAATGCAAAATAGATCGAGCCAGTTTCCTAAGTAATTTTAAAACTATTTTTCCGAACAGGAATATATCGGATTATACAAATGAACTAAAACTAATCCAACAGGATAAAACATACGTTAAAAACTGTGGCATAAATAAATTGCGTCTTAAATAAAAACAACTTTTTTCATTGTGTTAACAACTTTTGTTTTGATCCTATGCATGATTTGCTTGAGGGAATAGTTCCTATGGAAATAAAGTTATTCCTACATTATTTAATAATAGAAAAAGGCGTTCTTACTGTGAAACTCTTAAATGAAAGGATAAATCTATTTCATTATGGTTTTGCGGAAAGAAAAAATAAACCCAGTCCTAATTTCACTATTCAGATGATTGCTTCTAAATGCAATAAATTGAAACAAAAAGCTATTCAAACTTGGCTTTTACTAAGATCTTTGCCATTTATGCTAAGTGACAAATTAACTGAAGAGGAAAGTAGTTATATTGAGCTTTTAGTGTCTTTAATAAAAATATTAGAAATTGTTTTTTGCGAAAATCTTAATAAAAATATAGTTTGCGAACTTTCGGAAATAATAACATTACATCATAATCTCTTCAAACAAATTTTTCCGAATAAAAAAATGATAAATAAACACCATTATATAATGCACTACCCAGAGTGCATTTTGAAAAAAGGTCCTTTGAGCTTATATTCTTGTTTTCGTTTTGAAAGCAAACACAGTGTTTTAAAGCAGCAGATTATTAGAGGTGGCAACTTTAAAAATATTCCAAAGAGTATCGCAAAGAGACAATCTCTTTCGCAAAATTCGTATATTGATTACTCAAAGAATTTAATTAAAAACACTGAATTAGTATCTTACAAATTGGTTCAAATTACTTCACTTTTAAGTGAAAATCATATAACTATGTTCCATCCCCACATTTGCTTTGTCAAAAAGGTAAGTTCTGTGAAATTGCATAATGTTGAATATCGACCAAAACTAGTTATTTCGTTAGAGGAAGATATTTTTAATTTAAATAGTTCATTCCCGACTCTAAGTTTTATCGAAGAAATTTTTGCAATTGAAAATGATGTGTTCTTTACTTGTTTTCTGCTTAAAATTGTATCCTATAATGAAAGTTTACATGCATTTGAAGTTATAATTGATAGCACAACTTCTAAAGTAATTAGTTCAGATAATATTAAAGATCGCAAACCAAATGTTATATGGCGTGCGAAAGGCAAACCAGGTAAATTTGTTGCAATCAAATATAGGTATTAAGCACAGATAGTAAAATTGTCCTTAAAACTATATATTTTATGAGTAATAAGAGAAAAAGAATTAATATTGTATTAGCACTATGGAATAGATTTAGTTAGGGGAATTATACTTAGTTTAAACTATGTACCAGATCAAGGCGTGGACGAAACTGCTGCTGCTGATATTACCGAGCAAGATTTAATTCTTTTAAACATCAAATTGGGTCCAAGAAAGAAACTTCTGCAATTATTGCAACGTTTTAAAAAAAATAACTCAATGCGGACTGATTTCATCGAATATCTGATGAGCACCACAGAAGAGCATGGCAGTGATCCGTCGAATAGCATTAGTAGCTCTCTTCAGCTAACTTCCTGTAATAATTTTGATAATTCCAGAACTTTTTCCTCCCATTACAGCATTGTAAGAAATGTAATGTTTTCTACTTATTTTTGAATTAGCTTTATTTAAAAATGTTATTTTTGTAGGACAGAAATTTAATTGCAGTTTTGCAGTATGCAAAGGACGCTAATACGTTGAAAGAAAAATTGTTGGCCAAAGAAGATCTTTCTTCTATGGAACTCAATTTATTCAATCGCATTATGGTCGATGATTTGATAAACGTTTGTGGCTAGTAATAGTTTTTGAAAAATTTTACTTTGCATTGCTTAATTTTTATTTGTCTAGCTACCCTCTTACATCAGATAAAGAGAATTTAGCCAAAGCCATTGTTTCCACATTTCCTCATCTGGGTCAATATACTTGTGAAGTCATTCCAGCCCATGTTTGTATATGTAGACAATTTTGGAAAAATAAATCAACATATCATCTAGTTCTATTACAGACACTTTGGTTTAATGCTAAGGGTTCACATGATGGTAAAAAAGCAGCGGGAAGAATAGAATTTCGCTTAGAACACGTACGGCTAAAACTTTCACCGAATAAGAAAAAAAATATCATAAATAAAAGAAAAAAATTGCCAATTGCGAACGAAATTTCTTTAGTTCAAGTAATTATAATATTTGTTGTGTACCGAAATTCCGGTACATAGCATAACATCCCGGCCAAAACACGATCAGCCGAACCCAGATAGCGCAAAAGTACTTAAGTACTTTACAAAGATACTTAAGTGCATGCGCCTAGCAAGCACTTTACGCCCGCTAGAGTCAGATGGCATTATTACCGGCGGCAAAAGCGAGCGCATCGACCCAAGCTCACGCTGGGGTGACCGCCCGCGCGTGCATCGACCTAAGTAATTTATGATGACACAAAACATGTGCATCACACAAGTGGCGACGCGCACGTTATCGGCAATTGGAACATTGGAAAGTTCCAATAACTGATCGAGGGGATATACAGTGACTCAACTTATTGATCAAATGAAAATAATTTTCGAAATAAACATGAATATTTTCTTCGTCTTTCAAATATCATATTGTAAATATGGCCCTGTGGAGAAAGGATTTTCTCTCCTAGCAATACTAAAAGAGTTCGAGACCAAAGTCCACAAATAACGGTTAATGTGGAGTAAAAATAATTTCTTCGCACTTGATCAATTAGTTGAGTTTGATGCACAGTAAAAATAGAAGGACATTTTAAAGTCAAAATCTAAGTGGAATTTTTTTAATTTTGTGGGAATTTAAAAGTGGGTATATGAAGCTTAAAAGTTAATTAAAATTAGTATCTTGCATATTTTTTTTTTGTGCATTTTTAAAATTTTCGTCAGATGAAGCCTGTAGAAAAATCCAGTGATGCACCCAACACTGTACCATCGGCTGTTCACCATCACCATCGCCAGATGCCGGGCTATCCCCAGTGGAAAGTTGCAACAGCTCGCTCACTTCTCTTGCGGCTAGCCAACCAACTAGGTTAAATGTGACTACGTACTGCGAATCTTTACTACATGACTTTGTAATAAAATTTTGTAATATTTTTTGGTCCTTCGAGAGCCGGATCAATAAGATTACCGGAAAAAGAACAGTGCCGAACTACGGTGAACTAAAACGTTTTGTGTTAGTGCCGATAAAACATTCCGCAGTGGTAATTCATTGAAATTGGCAAATATAAACTTTGAGCAACATCATTTGGAACAACCTCCGATCTACTTCAGCATTCTCGGCCCGCATTCGCTTGAACGCTAATTAAGCATCATCATACTAGGCTGAAGCTTGGGACTTCCTAATTCCTAAAATAAAACCTGGTGAGTTCGTTCCATATTATGCATGAAGCCTCTTTTTTCCACCGACTTCTAACAACATTTCAAAATTAATAAGTCAAGCCAAGACTTAATAAATCAAGGTGGACTTCAATTTTTTGGAAGTGAACTGTGGAATTACGAAAGTAACAATAAGACTAGACTTTATTATATGCGCGATTCGGTGCCTGATCCGTTAGAATTCGGTCCGGGAGAGTCAATTGAACTTCGAATTATCGGAAAACTGTACGGTTAAGTATACATAACTCCCGCGCTCTTAATATGGAGTCATTACAAAAGAAAGCAATTGCAATAGGAGAGAGAGTCCAAAAGTTCATTGCAAATGCTAGCAAAACTGGTAAAGACAAACGTAATGAAGAATTCCTAACTGCAAGAGTACAGTTACTAGAAAATTATTGGAGTGCGTTCTGCAACATTAACGACGAATTGGTTAGTCGCGCGTCAGCTGAAGAAATGCAATCTATTGAGTACTTTACTAAGGATACTTTTTCGGAAGTTGAGTGTGAATATATCGCGAGCCTCGGATGGCTTAACGAACAATTAAAAGCTTTTCAACCGAGATCAAATCATAATGACTCGAGTATTCTTAATTCTACTGTGGTTTCGACTGGTAACTCAGGCTCGATCGTGAAATTACCGAGAATTAATTTGCCAACTTTTAGTGGGTCATACTCGGAGTGGACTTCATTCCATGACACTTTTATAGCCTTGATTCATGAAAATAGTACATTATCAGATGTGCAGAAGATGCACTACCTGAAGTCTTCTATTACAGGAGAGGCGGCAAAGCTATTACGACACTTTTCGGTAACGAGCGCAAATTATGAGTCGGCATGGAAAACTATATTGGAACGTTTTCAAAATAAAAGACTTCTAGTGAACTCAAACTTGCAATCGATCATCTCATTAACTCCTATGGCGGGCGAATCTTCTTCGGAGCTTAGTAGGGTTCTTGACAATTTCTGCCAATCGGTCCGTATACTAGAAAATCTATCTCGACCCGTCGGAAATTGGGATGACTGGCTTGTATATTTTCTCTGCAATAAACTTGACAGTACTACTCGTAAAGATTGGGAGACTTCGCTGGACTCATCGACGGAAATGCCTACATTTCATTCATTAAAATCCTTCTTGGAAGCTCGACTACACGCTCTGAGTTTCATTAGAACTGCTAATCATAGTCACACAATACGTCAGCCGAAGTTAGCAGGCAAGTCACAACCTTATAGAGCTGCACATTCATATCATGCTGCATCAACCAAAAGTTGCTTTAATTGTAAGGGAAATCACATCTTACTCTTTTGTCCACACTTCCGCGCTAAGAGCATTGACGAGCGCGCCGAATTTTTGCGTAAAAATAACATTTGCATGAATTGTATGAGAGCGCAACACACCACTTCAGCGTGCCCGTCGAATAATCGGTGTCAACGATGCCATCAATTGCACCATACCATGATCCATAAAACCCCAAAAGACACCGTATCAGGTATTCAGCAATCAAAGGGTACCAGCATCCCTCAGGCAGCATCAGACCCTATAACAAGTACTACTTCAGCTCATTTATCGAGTAATACTTCAAGTGCTATTCTATTAGCTACGGCTGTTGTCTTGGTTGCATCTCCTGAAGGTAGAACTATTAAGGCACGCGCGCTTCTAGATCAGGGTTCTGAATCTAATTTTATTTCAAAATCATTAGCTAATGTACTGAATTTGCCAAAAAGAGAAGCCAATATAGCCGTGTTAGGAGTCGGGCAATGTGAAGCAGGGACAGTTCGTACCATCGTTACACATGAGATCATCTCAACATGCGAACCAAAATGTCGCTTTTCAATTCAATCGCTGGTGTTGCCCACCCTCACGCAGTTCCTACCATCGAGACCGATTCATAGACAAGAATGGCCACATCTCGATGGTCTAACGCTAGCTGATCCTGATTTTGCGAAGCCATCTCAGATCGACCTGATCTTGGGGGCTGCAGTTTACGCTAACATTCTGCTCACTGAAGTACAACGTGGACCTCAAGGCTCACCAATCGCTCAAGCCACGCTATTTGGGTGGATCTTATCGGGACACATTGGAAATACTTTCAATGAATCCTCTTCAGTCCGCAGCCACTACAGTGCCTCACTTGAACTCAGTTCAATTCTCAAACGGTTTTGGGAAATAGAGGAACCACCTGCTTCCACGAGACTTACACCTGAGGAAACAGAGTGCGAGGAGTTTTTTCGTAGGACTCATCGTCGTGACGACACTGGTCGATTCATAGTGCGCTTACCTCTACGATGTTCTGAAACGGAATTAGGTTCATCTAGAAATGCTGCAATGTCGTCCTTATTGCAGATGGAACGGCGATTTGAACGTAATCCAGTTCTCCATCAGGCTTATTCTGATTTTATAGCAGAGTACTTAAATCTTGGGCACATGGAGCTTGTCCCTGCTGAGCAGGAAAATATGGAGAGATCATATTACTTACCTCACCACGCGGTGCTTAAACCAAGTAGCACTACAACCAAGCTAAGGGTTGTATTCAATGCGTCATTGAAAACGTCGACAGGAAAGTCCTTAAACGACATTCTACATGTCGGCCCAAAACTGCAAACTGATGTCTCTATCGTCCTTATGAAGTGGCGGTTTTTTCCGTATGTGCTCACCGCAGACGCAGAGAAAATGTTTCGCCAGATAGTAGTAGATAAAGCCGATGCTGATCTTCAGCGCATCCTATGGCGCTCAAATCCGAATGAACCTATCAAAACATATCGTCTGAAAACTGTTACGTATGGTACAGCCTCTGCCCCATATTTAGCCTGCAAGGTGCTACATCAATTAGCAGAAGATCATAGTAAGGAACATCCGACAGCATCAGTTGTATTGAAAGAGCATTTTTACGTCGATGATGCTCTTTTTGGAGCTTATGACCTCCAAGTTGCACGCAACTTGCGGGACGAAATATGTATATTGGTAAAAAAGGGAGGCTTCCATTTACGAAAATGGTTGGCAAATTTTGGGGAGCTGTTAGAGGGAATTCCTGCAACGGATAGAGAACAAATAGTAGATTCTAAATTTGTCAGTGACGCTCAAATCAAGGCACTCGGAATCATGTGGAACCCCGCTAAAGATGTTCTGTCACTGCATAATGAGTTATCCCCTTCAAATATTGTCACAAAAAGGTCTGTACTCGCAGATACTTGCAGGATCTATGACCCTCTTGGATGGTTTTCCCCTCTTACCATTAGAGCAAAACTCTTTCTTCAGCAACTGTGGATGAATAAATTAGATTGGGATGAGATACTGCCGCTAACCCTCAAGGAAAAATGGGTGGCGTATAAGGAGGAACTGCAATCGCTAAAAAATTTCCAAATACAACGATGGATCGGGACAACAAACTCAGAGTTCGGTCTTGAATTGCACGGTTTTTGCGATGCTTCACTGCGGGCATATGGCGCTGTTGTATACCTGCGTATTATTCATAATCTCAGCGATATTCAAGTCTCTCTAATTGCTTCCAAGACGCGAGTAAGCCCCTTAAAAACTGTGTCGCTACCTCGCCTGGAATTATGTGGTGCGACACTCTTATCAGAACTCATGTGCTCTATACAACAACAAATTAAACTAGACAAAGTAACAACACATCTGTGGACCGATTCGTCGATAGTCCTTGCGTGGCTGAGGGAGCACCCCTCGAAATGGACGGTATTTGTCGCCAACAGGGTTGCCTTAATACACGAGAAAATGCCCAATGCTATATGGCATCACATTTCTTCACATGACAATCCTGCTGATTGTATCACCAAGGGGATATCCGCGACCGTCCTCGATCACTATAACTTATGGTGGTCTGGTCCCTCTTGGCTAAGTCAGCCTTCTAGATTCTGGCCGCAAACATGTTCGCAAATTAAAGACACTGATCTACATGAAGAAAAGCGCCCAGTTTATGCAACTGTAACCAAAGCCACTGATCCTGGAATCGAGCTACTATATCGTTATTCAAGCCTTCAGAAACTTCTACGCATTACAGCTTATTGCTACCGGTTTGTATACAATTGCAGATCGACTGTTAAACGTCGTGGAACTCTTAACCTTGAAGAAATTTCATTTGCACTCCAAACTTGGATCAAACTCGTTCAGCGGTCATTCTTCGACATGGAAATAAAATGTCTGTTGGCAAATAAATCACTGCCTTCGCGAAGTAATCTAAAAAATCTAAATCCAGTCATTGATAGCAACTATGTGCTACGAGTTGGAGGAAGATTAAGAAATTCATTGCTGCCATATGAAGAAAAATGCCCGGTAATATTACCTAAAACTAGCCAATTAACTAAACTAATAATTGACTGCTCCCACAACATTACCCTTCATGGCGGTATTCAAGCTACTCTGCAGCATATCCGCTTGACATACTGGATCATAAAAGGACGCAGCACGGTTCGCCAGTTCGTGAGGAATTGCGTCACATGTTTTCGACATAGGGCTACTACGAAGTCTCAAATCATGGCAGACCTACCGTCTGAACGAGTAAGACCAGCAAAGCCCTTCCTACACAGTGGAGCCGATTATGCTGGACCAATTACTATAAAGCCAATGAAGGGTCGTGGTCGCACTTTCACCAAGACTTATGTGGCCCTATTTATTTGCCTCGTCACCCGCGCGGTGCACTTGGAATTGGTATTTAATTTAACTACCGAAGCTTTCCTCTCAGCCTTCCGTCGCTTCATCAGTCGCCGTGGACGATGTGCTAAGTTGTACACCGATAATGCAACCTATTTCACGTCAGCTGATAAGGAATTGAATCAGTTTCTTCAAGGCCTACGAGCACAATCAAATATATCAGAATTGCTTATAAAGGAAGGGACTGAGTGGCATTTTATTCCTCCCGGTTCCCCGCACTTCGGTGGAATTTGGGAAGCTGGAATAAAGGCTTTTAAATACCACTTTCGACGTATAGTGGGATGTCACACCTTGGATCTAGAAGAAATTCTAACATTGATCACGCAGATTGAGGCCTGCCTCAACTCGAGGCCTTTGCAGCCATTAACTGATGACCCTAGTGAAATGACTGCATTGACCCCAGGCCATTTCCTTGTAGGAGAAAGTTTGCTTACTATACCTACACCTAGTACACTTGATATGCCTATAAATAGGCTGAAGCGTTGGCAGCTAGTCCAGATGATGCTCGAGCAACTATGGCATCGTTGGAGATCGGAGTATATACATCACCTGCAATTAAGAAAGAAGTGGCAGAAGAAGGAGGAGCCCGTGAAAATAGATGACCTTGTTCTCATCAAAGACGAGAGAGCACCCCCTGCTTCTTGGCTCCTTGGTCGAGTTATCGAGGTTCACCCGGGTGCGGACAATCAAATTCGGGTAGTGACTATAAAGCATAAAAATGGTGTTTTTAAGCGGGCAATCTCGAAAATCTGTGTGCTGCCAAGTGAATCCTAATATATTATATCTAAAACTCTAACAAAATTGTTAAAAAAGTGAATTATACTCTTAACTGACATAATTATTTCTAAGTAAAAACGATAAAAACAATTCAAGCTTAAAGCTTCAACATGAACTTGATCAATCCGTATTCCTATGCATATCTTAATATCTCATTTTTTCCTCTCCCCGAATTAGTTTCAATACACACGTCTGGAGCTGAGCTAATCAGGGTGGGCGGATGCTTAGCCTTCCAGGGCTTCATGGCGGGCGGACATCCACTTCCCTTTTGCTACAACGATGATGCTACAATCGTGCTACCACACGAGGCGGGCGGAATGTAGAAAAATCCAGTGATGCACCCAACACTGTACCATCGGCTGTTCACCATCACCATCGCCAGATGCCGGGCTATCCCCAGTGGAAAGTTGCAACAGCTCGCTCACTTCTCTTGCGGCTAGCCAACCAACTAGGTTAAATGTGACTACGTACTGCGAATCTTTACTACATGACTTTGTAATAAAATTTTGTAATAAAGCCTGTTAGGACAATCAAAATACAGGAAATTAAATGGCTGGTCGAGGAGGGAAAAACACACCGACAAATTGCCTCCCAGTTGAGTGTTGGGGCGGCACAGTGTCTAACATTCGCAAAAAATTCAATGTCGACGCACCAAAAAACAGGGCGGGCAAGAAAGCCATTTTAACAGAAGGAATTCAGCGGCGAATTTTACGGCAAATTACTACAGGTGGGTGTGATAATGCCGTTCAGATAAAGGACGAGCTGAGCCGAGTTGATAGTATTGACGTGTCAGCCGAGGCAGTCCGAAAAGTCCTTCGGAAGCATGATTTCCACGGTCGGGCAAAAATAAAAAAACCGCTTTTAAAAAAGCGACATCGTCAAGCGCGGTTAAATTTCGCTAGGCGTTATAGGAATTTCACCACCGAGGATTGGGCGAAGGTTATCTGGTCTGACGAAACCAAAATTAATAGATTTGGTTCCGATGGCCGACAATGGACCTGGAAAAAGGTCAATGAACCTCTCCAAGACCGTCACGTCAAGCAGACGGTAAAATTTGGAGGAGGAAGCATCATGCTGTGGGGGTGTATGACGTCCCAAGGAGTTGGAAGGTGCCAACGAATTATAGGGAGGATGACTGCCGCTCATTATGTCAGCATCCTTGAGGCTGATCTCGTTGGCAGCTTACAACAGTGGGGACAAAATGTTTCGGACATCATCTTTCAACAAGATAATGATCCGAAACATACAGCTCGAATCACCCTTGAATGCCTACAAAATCAGGGATTTCAATTATTAGACTGGCCCTCACAGTCTCCTGAACTCAACCCCATCGAACATCTGTGGGTTGAGGTCAAAAGGTCGATCGCTTCAACACGGTCAGAGGTCCGAACCTTGGACGAACTTTGGAGCCGTGCGGAGAATGCCTGGAAAAACATTCCAGCCTCCGTTTGCAGGAATTTGGTGGACTCCGTGCCCCGCAGGATTGAGGCCGTCATCAAGGCGAAAGCAGGCCATACAAAATATTAAATTGTAAATAAAACATATCTTAGGAAAAGAGAATCAACTAATTGATCAAATGCCTTTTTTTCTTTTTTCAGGAAAATCGTCGTTATAAAATGAATTGATGAATTTTTTTTTTTATATATATAAATAAAATACTTTTATCTTTGATATTACACTCCCCCTTTTTCCTTTTCCCTATACAAAAATGATTCACATTAACTCCAATTTCAATTTCGAGTTATTTGATCAATAAGTTGAGTCACTGTAAGTACTCGATCAGTAAAAGCCGGGGGCGGTCTGATAGTGAGAGTCTTATAGTCGAAGCCGTAACGCGGAGTCTAAAATCGCGAGTCGAACAAGAGTTAAGTTAAGAAAAAGTCGCAGTAAAATCTTAAGTCAGAATCGGGTCGAAAAGTTAAGCCGAAGCCGAAGAATCAAAGGCAAGCCGCGGTCGTTGTACTAATAAAGGGAGTCGCGAGGTCGTTCTGGAAAAAGTGTTAAGGCTAAGTAAAATAGAAGTATAGACTGGTTAAGTGCAGTGTAAAACAGCGATAAACAAATAAACGGTATAATACCAAGTGCAGTTTATCTCGCGTCTATACACCCAAAGGGAGTAAAGCGCTACCGCTGCTCCCCAACGTCTACCGAAGGAGTTAAGCATTTCTGCTGCTCCTGCAGTCCGTGTCCGGAAGGAACCCCATTGATCACTCACAACAAAGATCGATCCCCCAACTACCGGGAATAGATCCGGATAATAAGTCCCCGCAGGGACGTACATAACATATTGTTCATTTTCAATTTTTTTTCCACTAAATTCTCATCTTTCAGACTGATCAAATTAAAAATCTACTTCCAACGGAAGACAATTACCAACAAATAAAGGAGTTCCTGTCTTCTACCTTTGAGATAAGGAGAGCAGAAGTTAATAATTGTAACTTGGATATATTAAATAAATATCGACAGCTTTTCTCTTATAAAGGTCTATTGGTAATTACTTCTTAAATATTATATATTTTTCTCTTAGTTTAATCAGATATTTTTGTTCAGATTAATGCGGAATTTGAAAAAATGGGGTTGCATCGTGGAGGAATTGATGCCTTAAAAAATTTTAACTTTAACATTCGGAAGGAAATACATTTTATAGCTGATCGTGATCTAAAACGTTTAATAACGATATCATTGGATTTAAAAACCAAAGGCTTAAAGAGGACTTACTGCCAAATGGCGAACACCGAATCGTTATGGGAACAACTGACTTTGCGACAACATTTGAGACCGCTGATTCAGTGGATTGAGGTGAATTGTTTTTAAAACTTCTTTTTTTATTAAATATTTCATACGTGCATTTCTTTCTTAGCCCGAAGATGATGTTGATTCTTTTATAAAAAGGAAAAATGAACATCAACCGTTCTTGCTATGCAAAAGCCGAGAACCTTTTTGTACTCATGGTGATTTTTTCATCATATGGGACGACAACTTCATGGAGTGTGAAAATAACATAATTTCTGCATTCGACACGCTTTTTAAAATTCATTACGTTTTAAATGTTAAGTTTTCTACTCAGCTGAAAAAATTCTATAACTTTTTCGAATGTTATGCATACAAAATTAAAAACATTCCGCCATTAGGAATAATTTCTGCTTATCACAATAATGTAACCACTATTGAGAAATAAAGTGGTCCTACTTTGCTCCTACTTGTGTTAACATTGCTCTCTACTGTAGTAAAATGAAAATTATATCATTTGACTTAATCGAAGATCTTGAGTCCTTTTCATTTATTAGAGCAATATTAACAACTTAGGAGGAAAGTAGGACCACCTTATGACCCCTACTTAATCTTAATTGATCGAATATTTTCTTAAGTTATCTATGTATACAAATAAGTTTACGTTACAGTATTTACAGTAAGGGAATTATTATTATTTTTTCATAAATGTAAATAAAATGAAATAAATACATTAAACTTTTCGATATTTTTCTATAATTTTATTCTGCAATTATTTCAGCATTAAAAAATATCTTCCAAAAAAACATCGTTGTTCTCGTCTTTGTTAAATAAACTTCTTGTGTGGAACGTGTATTAGAAATATTATATTTACTACGGATCTATATTTAAAAATACTGGTGATAGTCACCACACTCGTATCGAGTAAAATCGAAACGTAACTTTTAATGGCTGATTTTTATATGCAATTCAGCTATTTAAGATTTATTCGATTTCAAAACCAAAAATATGAATCTTCTAGTGAAGAAGTCCAGTGAATTTTGGAATAAATCTAGCTAAAACAAACCAATAGAATTCTGATGGTTAGGTCTAGAAATCCAGTGAATTTAGATAGCATAGTCTAGTAAGGATAAAATCAATAGAGTTGTAGTGCTTTTAATTGAAATTCTAGTGAATTGTATTTAAAACAAAAACAATAGAATTCTATTGTTTATGGCTGCAATTCTAGTATATTTTGGTAGAAATCTAGTTAATATAGTCAATAGAATTCCAGTATTTTTATTTTCACTAGATTACTTACTGGAAATCCTAGGAAGCCAACTCTAGTTGTATTCTAGTTGATTCTAGTTGGAAAAAGGTTTTGTGTGTACATTTATGCCGAACATACATATGTGTGTATGCGAGAGTGAGAGAGAAAGAGAGAGGCACTCATCTTTATAGTATGATATATATGTGTATTGTATAATATACTGCGTTTACAGAGTACACTGCATGCATATATATACGATAATATTGTATACAAGATCAAACATTACTAATCGTCTGCTCTTTCTCTCGACCGGCTCGAACGATGTGTCCATGCTGCAGCATGCTGGTCTATGCTTTGTTATGTAAAGAATATCGGCAGAATATCGGCATAACTAGCCGACACGTTAAAGTAAAGAAATTAAATTGTTTAAAGTAAAAGAAATATGCCCTTACGCATTTTTGTAAGTGCATCGTAAAATAAAATATGTGCCCTTAGGCATTTTGGAAGTGCGTCGCCCCACGGTAAATCGACACTTAGCGCGCGGGCGACGACCCGATTTTTGGAAGCGCTCGATAATCGAGGAAAGTGCGATCAAGCACACGCGCGACAATGAAACCATTGTCGCGGCACTTTAAATATGCTTGATCGAATTTTCTTCGATCGGTCTCAAATTTTCATCGATCGGTCACCGACGCCGGAAACCGAGGTTTCCTGCGGTCGGAAATTCGAGCAGCGAGTAGTAGTAAATGGAGTCCCAGTGAAAACGGTCGATTGTTATAAAGGGAAAATTCAATTTAAATCGGTTACGGGAAGAGAAATCAAAGTAATCTCTGCGTGTAACACAGTTTTAGTGTGAAAAGTTCAATAAAGTGTTGCACGAAAAGCGCGAGTTTTACTTCCTTTCCCGCCGATTCCCGAAAAAAGCGGGCTAATAAAGTTGTACGCCACTCGAGTGTTGCAACACTCAAATTTTATTGTTGCAACCACTGGGGAGTATTCCCCAGGTCACAACAGCTTGAACCACAACGTGGCTTGAACACGCGGCTTGTAATAATTTTATTTGTTTGTTTTGTTTGTGCAAGTGATTTATAAAGAATAAAAGTGCATCAATATATCGCGCGTGTTGCATATATTATTATATTAACATAAGTGGTTAATTGCCTTTATGACAGTGCAAAAGATAAAAAAATAGTTATGATGCCAAATAAAAAGGAGTGTTCAGTTTATGAAAATAAATGTAACTTACTTGAAGAAAAGAAAACATTAAACCAAAGAGTGATTGTACTGATTTTGAATGTACAATACCTAATCTACTGTAAAATTACTTCGGAGAAGCTTCGCTTCTAATTCAAAATTACAAAATTTTGAAATTGCTGTTCTTTTTTTTTTTTTTACATAATTCTACAACGGACGTCCCGCTTTGACAAAAAAACAATATGGTCACTTTAGGCATAGCCTCAAAACAGTACCAATTTTGAGACAAAGCGAGGAGTACAAATGAAGAGCAGCGATCATTGAAAGTGTTCGCGTTGGTCGCTCAGCGACAGAGATTATCCTGTTTTTGGATAGCCGAGATCCACAATTTATGATGTCGTGGCAAAATACAAGAAGTCGGAGGAGAATGTCCCTATTGTGTCGGGAACAAAATTTCCGGCCAATGTGCACGTACTAGGGGTTGGATCAACCGAAAGTGACGTCATGCCACCTCATTTCTTTCAAAAAAGGGAAAATATGACAAAAGAGGTTTATGTACGTGTTCTAACTAACGTTGTGAAGCCGTGGATGGATAACATAGCATCGGGAAGGCTATATGTTTTCCAGCAAGACGGTGCGCCCGCCCACACGAGTCACTTGGTGCAAAACTGGATGTCGGACAATGTCCACATGTTTTGGTCGAAGGAATTCAGGCCTCCCAACAGCCCAGATGTAAATCCATTGGACTATTATGTATGGAGCGTGATTGAAAGAGTGTCAAACAAGTCCAGACACTCGAACGTAGCATCTCTCCGAGCCGCTATTGAAGCAGCATTCGCCGAGATGGACCGTGATGCCTTACACCGTGCCTGCAATCGCTTCAGACCGAGATTAGAGGCGGTCGTTCAAGCAAGTGGGGGATATATAGAATAAATCTATTCTTTATGATCGTACACAATGTGTGGTAAAAAAATTTTGTATAATTTTTCATTTTTACAATAAAAAATATAGTGCTAAAAAAAATGTTCCATTTTTGCGGATTTTGACCGCGCACCCTATATATATGTATATACATACATATGTAAACACCGAACATGCCCAAATACCCCAGCACTCAGAAGGATGCCAGCCCTGACAACTCAACGCAGCCAACTTCACGTCTCGTCTCCATCATCTCGCTCCCTTCTCGTGGAACCGCCAAGGTGGAAGGACGTCTCTGCTCGTTTATACAGATACAGATTTTATAGAAGATTAAAGCAAACAAAATTAAAATACGCAATAAGTTCGTTTGAAGTTAGTCAACCTACCCTTCCCTTTTTACACATATATGTATATAATATACGCCTAACACCACGGCGTGTATACAACCAATGGATCAGAACGTTATACAAAATGTGAAGTTAAATTACCGCAAATCACTTTTGGTTGACTGTCTTGCATTATGTTCTGAGAACCTCATGGATTCATTAAAATCGATATCTTTAAAGGACACAGTTTTTCTTTTGGCTAATTGCTGGGCCGATGTTAAGGCATCCCTAATTAACAAATCATGGAAGAATTTGCACCCTGGATTTCTCACTGATAATGACAAACCAGAAGATGATGTTCCTTTAGCCCAGCTTTTTAATAGGTTGAGGGGACCCAATGATCCTCAAATAAGTGAGGCAGAAGCTCAAGAATGGGCTGCTGGTGGTGCCGGAAGCGAGTTACAAAGATATGAAGTGTTAACTGATGAGGAGATTGTGCGAGCGGCAATGTGTGAGGACGATGAGCAAGATGAGGACAATAGTGTTGAAGTTCTCGCCTCCGTAAAAGTTGGTAATTCAGAGGCAGTAGGAGCTTTAAACATTGCTTTAAAATGGCCTGAAGATAACGAATTTGATAGCCACGAAGTAATGTTTCTCCGTCGACTTAGAGACCGGGCTTTTGATATGAAGTGCAAAAATTATAAACAGAAGAGTATTACAGACTTTTTCAAGAAGAATTAACTAATGTTTTATTTTAACTTACTGTTTTTCTTACATGGTTGTATGTAATTTTGAGCATGTATATTTTTGTCTTTATGCTTTAATTTAAAAATTGATTAAGAAACTAAGGTTAAACATGTGTTTTATTACCCTTAAATATGGCATACTATAATCCGGACGCCTCAAAAATCCGGAAAGGGTCTTGTTTTTGCCTCTCCGGATTAACGAAGCCCTACTGTATATATGGATATATAATATATACCACAACATTTTTCAGCACTTCTTAAACACAATCACACAAAGAAAAACTACTTACACGACATTTTCACGGTTTTTCATCGAATTTTCGCGCGAGAACCGCTTTTCTGAGAAGGCACCGTGATCCGCTAATTATCGGAAATGCACCAAAAGGTGACATAAGGACGAATTTGGAAAAACTGTTTATTTATGATAATTTCGTTGTGAACCACTCCTTTGCAGGGCGTTACGATCGGTGCCGGTAGTCTCTTGCCAGGCTCCGCAAAAACTTAGACCGGCCATACATGTTACAGTATACCGGACAGGTATACCTGCGCAGGTATACCTACCTCTCCGGTATACCTGTACAGCCGAGAGCTCACACACGTTTACGGTAAACCGGATGGGTGAAGGATTTCTACAGTAGAGAAATGGCGAGCGATCAAGATGACATGATTGCTTTGGTGGGTTTGTTAGTGGTTATGAACAGTAAAAAAAGACGAAAACGCGGTACGTGGTGTAAAAACTGGCTTCAAAAGAGAAGTGAGTATACTCATACAAATTTATTGAAAGAACTGTGCAGGTATACCGGACGGCCCACACACACGTTCAGGTGAGCACACCTGTGCAGGTAAACAATATTGAAATTCGATTCTTCTCCGGTCACCTGCGCAGGTCGTTTTACCTGTGCAGGTCGTTTTACCTGTGCAGGTTTGCCTGAAGTGGCTCGCACACACGCTCCGGTATACCTGTACAGGTCACCTGCGCAGGTATACCTCTCCGGTATACCGTAACGTGTATGGCCGGGCCTTAGTAAGCGCCAATTTGTTTCGTTCGGTCCGCCCGCCAAATGCCTCCTCAACAAATTTTCTCCTCCGGTAAATTTAATTGAAAATATTTAATGCTAATTATTATTATTTCGCCTACCTTGCAAATAATTTTAGAATTCGAATTCGCGAAAACATCGAGAGTGCGCGAGTGGACAGTTTTATATTAAGAAATATTTCGATGCTCCGCGGTGTTTTGGGTGAAAAGTGATTTTCTTTGTTCTCGTTTCCAAAAATTCGGATAAAAATATTTCTTTAATTTTCGTTTAACCGTCGCTGGAGTTATCGGGATTTATCTGAGTTGAGGCTGTTCCTGTATCGGTGTTTCTTTTTCTCCAATGAGAATTTTTAGAACCAAGTGTCGAAAAACCCAATTTTATTGTGGCGAGCACATTTTGATTTCTCTTGGGGCTTAAATTAAATTTAAATTTAATTCTTAACATTTTCTACGGAAAGGTTGACTCCAGCAATTTTTGGATTGTTTTTCTACCACCGGGGAATAAAATCCCTCGTTTCGGGAGAGAAAAGAAAAATTAAATTTTTCTTATGAGAACATTTTAAGCGTTTTCTTAATATTTAAATATTTTAAATCACAAAAAGTTTAAATTTGAATGGAAAAGACATATTTGTATTCAGGATTACGATTTTAAGCGTTTTTCATACCTCGAAAAATTTAGATATGTACATCTAATTTTGAGTTGGTTTTAATTTTATTATGCGATGGAAGGGCAATTGCTGCGAAGATGAAGTTTATGTTTCTCGTACCATTTCTGAACCTTTGCTGAGAAGGCCGGCAATCCAAAAGTTAAATATGTATCTTGAAATATGTCAACCAAATCGACACCCCAGGCAAAGTGGATGAGGTAGTAAAAGAGAATATTTTTCGCAAATTTGAAAAACTTTTTTCAGGTGTCGGCAAAGTGAAAAAAACTATTCTATTTCTCTAGAGTCCGATGCTGAACCTTTCGCAATTTCTGTACCGCGTCGTGTTCCGATTCCCTTGAGACCTTTAGTTAAAACTGAGCTAGAAAAAATTAAACGTGACGGTATAATTTCCAGAATTGACAAATTAACAAGTTTATTCGCCGCGAGCGCTTACAATTACCGTCTGTCGAAGAGACGTTGTCGGCTTTAGGAGGTGCTAAGTATTTTTCTAAGCTAGACGCCAATTCGGGATTTTGGCAAGTGCCTCTCGATAATAAATCGCGGAAGCTCACCACAATTTTAACATCCTTCGACCGATATATTTTCAACCGATTACCCTTCGGTATAACTTCGGCACCGGAAAAATTTCAAAAAATCATGATGGACACACTGGAGGGCTTAGATGTGAGTCGTATGTTTAATGGACAATATCGAAATTACATCGCGTCTTGTACTTGAGTGAAGGGTTCACTCTCAACCGTGATAACTGCGTCTTTCGACGCAACGACGTGAAATTTCTGGGACATATGGTGAGTCAACATGGTATATCACCCGACCCTTTTCCGAAGTCTTTAAATTGCGCGAACTTATTTTGACATTGCCAATTAGCACTGCTTCCGTTCAAAGATCTTTTTCGACATTAAAGAGGATAAAGACTTTTTCTATAAATACCATGATGGACGACTGATTGTCAGGTTTGGCGCTAATGTCGATAGAAAAGGCATTACTAAATTCAATGAAAGAGAGGCCGGACTTTTATCAAAAAATCATAGAAATTGTTTGCGTCAAAGATAAGAGGATCGATTTAGTATATAAATAAATTTCTTAATAATTCTTTACGATACTACTTTCATTAGGTTTTTTATTGCATGATGGTTTGAGCCTAATTTACAACTTTTGTCATTGTTGGGATTGGGATAAGTAAATAGTTTATCGGCTTAGAGTCGTGAAATGCGCCTTCTTTGTTAGAAGGGTAAAGCTACGGTTTCCTACGAAGCGGTACCGTCATTTAGCGGCCGTATTATTACGGTGCGTGACGTCACAAAATATTGTTCTATGGAATACTGCGGTAGTGGTTTCTAAGATAGCGGTGATACAGACCGTCACGTAAGATAGCGCTGCCGTCACATTTGCAGCGGCAGATGTTTACGGTGAGAACTGTTTTGTCAATGTTTTTTGTAGTCGTAGTCACCGTAGCGACCCAGACGTGTTTAATTTTTGTGCTGGTTAGGAAAATATAAAAAAGGTTTGTGATATTTTATACAATGTTTTGCATAAATACAGTCGTGTGCATATAAATAGCACACAGCTGTTATCACTGATAACAATTGGCGTGTACCTTTATATTTCCAGCATCTCCTGATTCCATCTCTGATAGTCATTACCGTTATGAATGAACATTCTTTTGCAAGTTTTTTTTCCTTGTTTTACGCACAAATGATTAGTAGAAATGCATTTGTTAGGTCATTAGTCATTTTTAAGCTGTTCATATAAATAGCACGTTTTGTGATATACAGTGATCCGAAGTAGTTGTTGTGGTCGGGGCCAAAAATCTTGCGGCAAAATAATTTACCTACGGCTATGGGCGAGCAACGGGCGAGCCCACCTAATTTCGAACAAAAATTGACGGCGCCCGGGTGCAAATTGCCGCTGGCTAACGGCTTGGCTGGAGGGTTGCGCCGCCCATCGAGCGTTCGGAGGCCACAAATTGGAATTTTTAACTTAAAATATTTCCAATTTGTGGCCGCCGAATGTTCTAGAGGCGCTCGCTGCTCGCCTGCCGAGTCCTCGGCAGCGGTACCTAACAGGAAAATTTCCGGCGCGGTAGCTCGGTCGTGAACAAAAATCTCCGGACCGAGCGGCCTTCGCTATGCACAAAGTGCACCAGGCCCTCGGTCCCATGCAAAAATTTCCGGACCGAGCTACGCGCGCCGTTGATCGAGTGGCTGGCTGGAGCCCTCGCCGACGGCGGCGGGCGCGAGCGGGGACCGAGATGCGGGCTCATCAGCTCGCGGCGCGAGGCAAAGCCAGCGCAACGAGCGGTGGGCCGGCCTCCTAACGGTTCCTCGCTGGCGACGCGGTCAGCGGCTTGGGCTCGAGCCGGCAAAAAGGGAAAAACTCGAGAGATTCGGCAAGTAACCTTCGACGCGTGCGGGTCAGATGGGGGTTTTCGATTTCTTTTGGAGAGCGTCGGACGATTCTGGGAAGGACAGAAAATTTTAGCCCATTTTGTAAGAAATGAATAAGTTTTTATTATAACCGGAGATATATTTTTATTGTGAAGTTTGACCCGTGATAAAGTTAATAATTTAGTAAAAAGGAACGCGATCGGAAAAAAGAAAAAAAAGACTAATCGAATAAAAGGAACGCGGTCGTGGAAATGTGCTAGAAAAAAAAAAAAAAAAAAAAGAAAAAGAAGAAAAGAGTTAATAAAAGACTAAATCGAGCCGGAGGACTGCGGGAGAGGTTGCGAAGGATTTCCTCCTCGGAAAGAATTAAGTAGTGCGCGAAAAGCGGGATTCCGAAAGTGGTCGTAGAAAGTGATAGCAGGAAAAAAAAAAAAAAAAAAAAAAAAAAAAAAAAAACCCTGTTCGTAATTAGTGAAGTATTTTCCTTCTGACTCAATTATCGGGTTCGGGTTCGGGCTCGAGATCACACAAAAATTTAGAAATATAATTTTATATATAGAGTAATAGATGAAAAAGAAAAGACGGACGGAGGAGTGCGTGAAGTGCCAGGGGGGAAAAATTTCCTTCCGATTATATAAAAACTAGACTAAGATTTACGTGAAAAATAAAGAAATTCCTTTCTGTTATATTAAGATTAAGATTAAAGTGAAAATAAAAGTTTGTTTTATAATACATCGAACTAGGCTAAAATTAAGGTAAAAATGTGAATTTCCTTTTTTTTATGTCAAAACTAGACTCAAGTGAAAATGAGAATTTTTTTTTCTTTCAAATGAAATCAAGTGATAATTTTATTCATGTGTATTAAGACCAAATTAAAGTCACAATGATTTTTTTTTGTTTTTTTTTTTTTTCTTTATCAAAGACCAAATTAAACCGAGTGAATTTTTTTTTTGACCAATTAAAATCTAAGTGATAATTTTTTTTATTAAAACCAAGTTAAAGTAGAACTGAGATTTTTTTTTGTGCTAAAGACAAATTAAACCGATTGAACATTTTTTTTCCTCTGACTGATTAAAATCCAAGTGAATTTTTTTTGTATATCAAAACTAAACTAAAACAAGAGGAAATTTTTTTTTTGTGAATATTTGAAATAAACTAACGAAAAAGGTGAATTCAACCAAGAAAAAAAAAAAAAAACTTTAAATAGATAAAAGTCGATACAATCAAACGTGAGAAACTTAAGGTGGACTAAATTTGCATAATATTTACCAATAAACTAAAGACGGCAAAATTATAATTTAATCAAAAAAATTAAAAAGGTGAATTTGAGTAACATTTGAACCGAAATTTAAGAAAGTCATAAATAAATTAAGAACCGTAATCTAACAAACGCAACATAATTTTTGGAGAACACCGGCACCACATCGGGGCCAGACGAAGAGGCCGGGTGTCGGGCAGCGAGAGCATCTCAACCGCAGCCGCCGCAGCATCTCAACAGCAGCAGCCGCAGCAACAACACCAGCAGCAGCAGAGCAGCAGGCGCCCAACGATTTTATTTGTACACTGTTTGTAAGACTATATTTAATTGAAAGTAATATAGCACCAGGTATGTCACTTTAAGCTATCTTTCCTTTTCTCGGTACCCTTCCTCCCCATCTCTTTCTTTCAGCCATGACGCTCCGGTAGTTTAGCGTCTCTTTTTTTTTCAATTGGGACCTCCCCAAAAATATTAGGCCAGGGGAGGTCATGTTGGGTGGTTGGGGCTTAGGCCGTAAAGGGGGGTTGTTTTCCACCTAAAACCCCCCGCCGGCGAGTCATTCACGGGCAGTGGCAGAGGTTCTGTCCGCCATGCCCTCGTCCCCCGTGCCTTGTTTTGTTCCTTCGCGCGAGATTTTTCGTTATAGGGACGTTCGTTCTGGTGGCGAAGTGTGGCCTACCGGCAAACCCCCCCACACTACCGCAACGCTAGCCTGCCAGCTCGCGCAAGCCACAAACCGCCAGACGAGGTGCTTTAGCCGGGCCCTCGAGAGCGTACCCCCATAACATAGTTTTGTACAAATAATTGGTGGGTAATTTTACTTTATCGTCAATTATCTATGTTCCAGTAATTTTGGTAAATTTTAAGGTAAATAAAACATGGGAAAAAATACACATTGCACACCTGATTTAAGGCGAATTATTTTAAACATGAAAGGAGATGGGAAAACAATTACAGTTATTTCAAAAGAGTTAAGATGTTCTAGAAAGATGGTTTACAATGCTCTTAAACATATGGAAGAATATAAATCATATAATAACAAAGTTAGAAAAGAAAGACCACGAAAAACTACTGCAAGAGAAGATAGGGAAATTATAAAAATCAGCAAAAATAATCCGTTTTTTAATTCTAATGATATTAGAAAGGAAATGAGAGAAAATTTTAATGTCGAAATATCATCTTCTTCTATACGAAGACGTTTAATACAAAATAATTTAAAAGGACGAATCGCCAGACAGAAACCATTAACATCAAAGAGGAATTTACAGCGAAGAATGAACTTTTCCAAGGATCATGTGAACAAACCTCTTTCCTTTTGGAAAAAGATATTGTGGAGTGACGAATCTAAATTTAACAGGCTTGGAAATGATGGAAAAATTCATGTAAGACGTCCCCCAGGAAAAGCTTTCGATCCTAAATACACAGTGAAAACAGTCAAGTTTCAAGGTGGCAGTATAATGGTGTGGGGGTGTATGTCATGGCTTGGTGTGGGTCCATTAGTAAAAATTGATGGTATAATGGATCAACATAAATACAAGCAAATATTACAGGATGTTATGGAACCATATGCAGATGAAACCTTACCAATCACATGGAAATTCATGCAAGATAACGATCCTAAGCATACTTCGCGGCTGGTGAAGTCTTGGCTAGAGGAACAAAAGATTGACATTTCGGATTGGCCTGCTCAAAGTCCCGACCTCAATCCTATAGAGAATCTGTGGAAGATATTAGGAGACAAGATTCGGGACGAAAGACCACCTAATTTGAATGCTTTATGGGAGACCCTTAAAAGAGAATGGCACTATATAACTCCCGCTATTTGCCAAAATTTAATAAAATCTATGAGGTCTAGATTAACTGCGGTAATAAAACAAAAGGGATATCCTACAAAATACTAATGCGTAAGTAGTTTTTTAAAGAAAAAAACTCAAATTAATTTTAACGTGCTATTTATGTGAACACTAAAATTTCTTGAATTTCAGGTAAAATTTCTATAAATCTACGGAATGATGTTTTTGTTGAGATGTCCCTCCATGAATACATAGTATGGGTTTCGTGAAATTTTAAAATGAAATAAATGTCTTATGTTTCAAAGAAATATATTACAAATTTGTTTTCCTCATATAAACAATCGGACTGTGCTATTTATATGCACACGACTGTATATATTTTCTGTAATTTATTGATATTTATAGTGCACCAATGTGTTCGAAAAATCAGGAATGGTCGAGTGAACAGGACGAAATACTCATAGATTTTGTTAAAAATCATGAGTGTTTATATAATGTGCATTTAAAAGATTTTCGGAAGGCTCATCTAAAGAATACTTTATGGCATGAAATAGGGAAATACTCAAAAAAACAGGTAATTTTGAATTTTTATAACTTTTATTGAATATATTTAATGTTTTTTATAATATTTGTTTTGCCATTCTACAGCACCAGGTCCGTTAAAATAAGATTTAAATGTGTTTCGGATTTCCATTACCGTGTTTGCAGCACTACATTATTTTGATTTAAAGGAAGTAAATTTTGCGTAGGTAGTTGAAGTTTCGTATTGTTATCATTTGCTTGTGTTGGAAAAGGTATTTTCGCATCTCTTAAAATATGATATAAAATACACGCGCTTGTGATTAGTTTGTCCGTAGTTTCTGGTGCTGTTGCAATGGGCTGGAAAAATATTCGAAAATACGCACATAGAATACCAAAAGCATTTTCAGTTGTTCTCTTTGCCCGAGATAATCGGTAGTTATATATTGCTTTAGATTTATCAATTAGTGATGCTTTTCTTGGATACGGTTTCATTAAATTTTCGTGCAGAGCAAAAGCTTCGTCTCCGACAATTACATGTGGCACTACAGCATCTGTCAGCGCAAATGCAGTACGTGTGGCAGTCTCAAATTTAGTTCATAGGCTGAACGCAGCCTCCCGCCATGCGAACGACGACGCCAAGACGGACACTTGCACTCCAGCGCCCAGCAAGATCGGAGCAGCAATTAATACGTAAGAATCAATAAGGTGAACTGTAAACTTGCAAAATAAAGTTGTGAAATTGATAAGCTGCGTTTGTTGTTGAGCTGCGCCAACACGTCAAAAAGCTTTCGTGTTCAGCATCCATACTTAAAAATGATGAGCCGCTGTTTTTAGGAGCTCTTATTCGTACGTGCTTTCCATCTATCGCTCCTACACAATTTGGGAAATTGCACAGCGACATATATTTAGTAGAAACTTTTCGCAGAAGAGACTCTGTTGGCTCCGGTATTATTAAATTAGGCATTTTGTTCACAATGCTATTAGCAACCTGCTTTATTATGAAACTTATCCACGAATGGGATATCCTGAATTGAAACGCTAAAGATCGAAAAGATTCTCCGGCAGCCAGAAATCGGGAAAAAAGTAAAATTATTGATATTTCTATTGCAGATACTGAGTGCAGCAAGAGGTGGGCCTACGTAAGAGATTATTATGTAAGACGACGGGGAAAACCATGTACTGGTTCATCTAGTGAAGCAGCTAAGAAGAGATTAGACATGTTATCATTTTTAGATTCTATCCCTTCAAGTAAAAGAAGGTATTTATAATAATTGTCTATATTTATATGTAAATATATACAGCATTGCAATGTTTCTTTCAGTACTATTACAAATATTGGTGACACTTGCAATATAGAAAACACTGCCGATGATCTCACTGGGATGAATGATAGGAGTGATCAACATTTTACGGAGGAAATTCAAAATAAAAATGCTCGGCAACCAGATAAGCGTCATTTGCCGAATGAAAACAGCACTCCTCAGACCCCTGGAGCTAATAGTGCTGACACATCAGAGGCGACGCCGCAGAAACGAACTACTTTAACTTCCAAATACAAAAATTCTGATGAAAGAATTAAACAATTAAGACAAATAGCTGAAAACAGCGGAGAGTTCCTAAAAAATAGTAATTCATGTTATTACTTATAGATATTACAGAATAAACAAAGCACTTTAATAATAAAATAGTTTCATTTACTTATATATTTCAATATATATTAAAAACTACTCATACTATTTGGGGTCATCTGTGACCCCATGCGAGCAGTTATGTAATGTTCTTTGTGCGAGTAATTAAGGGTTAAAAAACAGAGCAGCGTCTGACGACACATGCTAATGGGCACACACGTTAAGTTTCCGGCCCGTGCCCAAATAATGCAATTGACTGACGCATTTCCCATATGATGAAATGCGCGCTGAGCACTTCTTATCTGTGCCAGTGGCCACCTGTTTAGCGCAACTAGGTAGGCCCTCCCCAACAGATGAGTGCAGCAAGTAAATATCTAATTATTTACTGAACTCATCGAAAGTAGCGATTGGTGGAAGACTATTAACGATCGTGAATCATGAGGAAGGGGTAATAATATAAAAATAGACTCTCATACCTTCGAGGGTCGAAGTCGGAGTTGGAGTCAGAGTTTTGAGTTAGAGTCGAGAGTAGGGTCTTGCTAAGTAATTAAGTTAAGAATAAGCTACCCAGTCGGGAAAGTAAAAGCGCGATCATAGCAAAGGGAGCTGCGAGCCCGAATAACGTTGTATAAATTATAGTTACCGCTGTATACAGTTAACAAGTGAAGAAAATACACACTCTCAAAGTGATTGGTGCAGTTTATCTCTCGTCTACACACCCAAAGGGAGTAAAGCGCTACCGCTCCCCCAACGTCTACCAAAAGAGTTAAGCATTTCTGTTGCTCCTACAGTCCGTGTCCAGAAGGAACCCCGTGGATCCCGGAGCATCACTCACAATAAAGATCTATCCCCCAGCTACCGGGAATAGATCTGGATAATAAGTCCCCGCAGAGACGTATATAACAACTTACCTTAAAAAGAGACAAAATTTGTGTTCAGGCGACAATGGATTCTGCACTCTATTTGATGGCTTTGTGGTGATATCGTCCTTTATATAACTTAACACATAATCGAACAACACAGGAGTCAGGCGAAAGTACACTGAATTTATTTTCATTACTGTGTAAATGACGAAACACTAAAATACTATAGGCACCTTCTTGTGTTCGACTTTTGAATAATTTGGATTCGCTGTCTCTTCGAAACTCTTCTTCAGATTCCTCATCTTCTAGCAGACTCATCACACAGTATCAGCCCACAAAGGACAAGGAACACATTTTGCGGGACATATATAATTTAAGGGTAAGTTCTGTTAGAGAATTATGTAATAAAATTCAGGAAATAATTAAGTATATTTCGGAATATTCAATTTATAATGAAAATAGTCAAGAAATAAATAACACTATCCAGATTTTAATTGAAAAAATAAAAGAATTAGTGTCAGATAAATTGTATGATAAAATTACTTTACCGGAAGTAAGAAATGTTTTACATACATATATTGATAGAGATTATGGAAACCTTAAAAATCAAACGTTTAATACACACAGAAGTAAAAATATAAAATCTGTTTACCAAGAAAAAATCTATAATCAAAACTATGCGAGAAATTACGTAAGGCCAACATTTCGTGGTTATTTATCAGGACAACACAGACAAAATAATTACAGTAAAACAGCATGTTGCATAGCGATACATATCGATGAATATCGATTATATTCAAATTGTAACGGTGGGTAACGCTATGCAACCAAACCCCTTTAGCCGGCAGCAAGGGTAGACGAAACCCAAAGTGATTGTCACTTTTAAGAAAAAAGAAGGCATCGTCCGAGTTGTGAAATTGTGAACAAGTTGTGTTTAATAAAATTATAGAAGCAAGTTGTGGCTGGTTACTAATAAAAACGAACCCCTTTAAAACATAACAAGCACAATACAAACAAAGTAATAATAACAACATAGAACAATATAGACCAAATAATTATAACAATTCAGAACAGTATAGACAAAATAATTCAGTAGATATAAGTAAATTGATCATGTTATTATTCCGGCTGACGATTTGAACATTTGATTACTTGGACACTTGGAGCCCTTTTTAAGATAACGGGTCTGGTTCGAACCGAAAAATTGAAGAGACCAGAAGACCGCGTGCTAAATCTTAATCAAATAACATTCGAGGACAGAATCAGTAATTGTGGACCATTAAGTTTTTAGAGTGCGACATCTTAAGGGAAAGTTTGTTGCCATCAATAGAAGAGCACTTTTCTAGGTTATCAAAATTAATTTTTCAAAACGACTGTGCGCCATGTCACACAGCTAAATCGGTAAGCAATATTTTTTTCTAACAACTTGGTGTTAACTCCATAAAAGTAGTGCAAAATTATTGATTAATCTTTTTCGTTTATTTCCAGGTTCAAGATTTTCATGCAAAAATGGGAATTTCTCGAATGAAATGGCCAGGGAATAGCCCAGATCCCACGAAAAAAATAAAACCACTGCAAAAAAAAAATGTTCCAAAAAAAAAAGATCTCCCAAAAACTGCAAAATTAACAAACAAATTAATGAAGAAATTGTCAACCTATTATGGATTAGCTATTTTATGGAATAAAAATTCGGTTGAAGATATGCGCAAAGAGATTTTGGCCGGTTATTATCATAAAATTTCGACGGACGAGAAACCGCAGCATACGTACTGTCCATCAGGTGCATGACTGAAAGGTTTACTCGTTTTAATAAAGCTGACGCAAGATTTGGATTTCTTCTCGATACCGAAACACACGGTGCCAACGACTGCGAGATAACTTGAAGAAAAAATGTGACGCATTTGGCGAATTCTACGGCTGTGACGTTAACGGAGAGCAATTGTAACTACGAAGAAATATTAGATATTCGAATGTTAATATCCACAAGGAAAAATGTAAACTTAAAGAAACCTGCCTTAGAATTCATTGTTCAATATGGAGATGAAAGTGTGTTTCCTAATTTGCGCATTTCCATCCAGATTCTTCTTACAATTGCAATATCTATTGCAAGTTGCGAGCGATCTTTCAGTAAACTGAAATTGATCCTTTCATACTTAAGAGCTACAATGGGCCAAGAAAGGTTATGTGATCTAGCGTTGTTAAGTATAGAGCGAGAAGTAACAGAGAAAATTGATTTTGAAGATATTATACATTTATTTGCATCGCAAAAATCGAGAGAAGTGCAATTGTGAGATTAAAACTTTCAATAACTGATTCTAATAATTATACCAAAAATAAAAATGTTCTGTCAGATTTAAGAATTTTATTCAGTGTATTTATTACTTGTTTTAATATTTTACCAAAGGGCGCTTTTTCTGTACTTAACCTCGGCGCCATTTACCCTAGGTACGCCACTGATTTTCATTTATATTAGGCGTCTACTTCTGCCAAGAATACTAGCAGTGATGCACAATGCGTTCTTGCTGAACCTACTGCGGGATCTTCTCGGACTGGATGTCGTGACTTAGTAACAGTTGAAAATTTCGAGAAAAATCGAGAAATTGACAACCCAGTAGAAGATATAGATGATCCTCAGCCTATAAATGTATTAAAACGCAAGTACGCGAGTCCGGCGCAGGACGCTTCGCGACAACAAATTTATGCATTACAGGGTCGACTATCATCTGCTCTATTAGCAAGAGATGTACAGTTAGATCTAGATGTCGAAAATGACTTGAAGAAAACTCGTAAAGAGCTTTCAAAGCAGAAGCAAGTACTTAAAAACAAAGAAAAAAATTCCAAATATCAAGCTAAGTTTCGAGGCAAATTGAAAGAGAAACTCAAGACAATTTCTACTTCTAGTTCTGATATTGGCTTGAGATCAGAGGCTGGACGTCCTCGTTTAGAGGAAAATCAGGAAGGTTTGCTTGATGCCATCAAAGCAGCAGCGATTTACGGAAGCGCAGCTCACGAACGCCGTCAGATGGATAAAATTAAATGCTGTAAAACAGTAGATGAGTTGCAGTCCAAAGTGCAAGAAGCAGGCTTCACTATTTTAAAGAGTTCTCTTTACACCTACTAACTACTAATTCCCAAAAATTCTCGAACTGGACAAGGATCGCGTCATGTAGTGACGGTGCCAGTCAAGCTCTCTAAGCCATCGAATGACTTACACAAACAACATCCCGATGGAAAGTTTTGCACACTTTGAGAAATTTAGAATCACTTGCCTCAATGCTAGGACCGAAGCAATGCGTCTTTTTATCCCAAGATGACAAGTCACGCGTACCTATTGGGATCACCGCTGCCAAAGAGCAGCAGTCTCTTGTCATGCATGTCGATTATAGAGTCCAACTTCCTGACCACGACTTCATTATTGGAGAAAGACATAAACTCATACCCTCAGTCTACGCCGGAATTTGTATCAAACCGAATGGTATGGGTGATCCCCGCATTATGTTACTTAGAGTGGTCCAACTTTCATTGCAATCCGAAGTGGGAAACACGCTCAGTCTACTGTAGCAACTCATGCTTATGATATTCATACTCTACTGAATGAGCCTAGCTTTTCAAAAATCCTAGACTAACGAAAATGATGTTAAACCTGTTATGATTGTTACTGTAGACGGGGGTCCAGATGAAAATCCAAGGTAAGTTTTAAGACAAAATTTTTGTACATATATAAAAGTAGCTTCGATAAACAAAGCTTAACTTGGCGTTTTTTTAAAAAGGTTTACTAAAAACATCGCTTTTGCCATCCAACATTTCCAAGACTTCGATTTGGATGCTATGTTTGTCGCGACGAATGCTCCAGGGCGCAGTGCTTTCAATCGCGTTGAGCGTAGAATGGCACCATTAAGCAAGCAATTAACGGGGGTTGTTCTGCCTCATGGTAAGTACGGAACACATCTGGATGCACGAGGGAAAATCTCTAACCCTGAACTTGAGCTTAAGAATTTTCAGGCTGCTGGGGAAACTTTGGCGGATCTCTGGTCAGAATTAGTAATAGATTCCTTTCCTGTAATCGCGCGTTACGAGGGTCCAGACGCTGAAGCAGTAGTACCCAAGCCCGTTGATGCAGTCTGTTACTCCAGACACGTTAGAGAATCACAGTATTGTTTGCAGGTTAAAGAACATTTGAAATTTACTTACTATTTTGATTAAAAACATTTAATGAATATTATTATTTATTTTAGATTATTCACAGATTGTAAAATGCGACATTGCTGATTGCTGCAGAAAACAACGTAGTAATTTAAAAAAGATTCTCAACAATAGATTTTTTCCACCACCAGTGCAGCTCGTCCAAGATCCGGATACGGGAAAGCTGCGCGTATTAAAAGCATTAGAATACGAACAGGACGCTCATTTCTTATCCCTTTTTCAGACTATGGCAGTTAAAGTGTCAATTCCCACTACTTGTGAGATCCTACCATATGATTTTTTTTGTCCTTCAGTGCAGGGAGACGTCGAGCCGGGGCGCAGAATATTCAAAGTCTGTATTTTATATACGATTATCAAATTACGTATTAATTAACGGTTTAAATTATAATATTCGACTCGTATATATTTTAATTGAATTTTATTTTATCGCAGACGTGTAAGCTGTACTTTACATCAATCGCAGCTGCAGACAGCCACTGCCGTGTTGTTTATTCTCGCCAACAACAATCTTCTATGAGAGAATCTGCCAACAGCAATTGTAGACGCTCTCAGCGCATCGCAGCAAAGATTGCGAAGCGCGAAAAATATGTACTGTGTCGTACAATACATTCTCCTACCCGTACAGAAGATGCAGAGTGGCTAGAGGAAGCTGAGGTGCCAATAGACGTCCCTAACGAAATTCCATTTAACACTGCGTCTGATGAGTTACCAATTGTCTCCGATTGGACAACATGGCTTAATAATCCATTCAGTCCAGACGAAGATTAATGATTTGAATTAATTTAGCTTTCACTGTATAATTTATTTTCTTTAAGACTAATTTGAAACTAGTCGATTATTGTTTTATGCAAAGTATTATTCGTTTGTAGTTTTACTGATTTATGTTTGCTGACTTTAAAATTATTTGAAAAATCACTTTTAATTCTAATACCAAATACTTGTCTAATAATAATATAGTTTTAATCTAAATCTTATTGCAATAGAAGAGTATAATTTGAATTATTATTTGTTAAAAAATAAAAATCTTTGATTCACGTTAAACTGTAAGTTTTAGTGCAATTGATCTTTTTCTAACATTTTATTATTTAGAAGAACCATATAGAATCTTACGTAAGAAAGGGGAGGGAGAGTTCGAGAATTCTTATGTATCCTTACATGGTGGTAGCGGGGGTCAAAAGTCACCAAAATTGTTCTTACGTAATTAATGAATGGCCCCTTAATATATCAGCCATTCTTCCTCAAGAGCTTTGTAGTCCGGAAGTCGACTTTGAGATGGAAATTAAACTCAAGGACGAAAAGCCTTTCCATTTAACACCTAGAAGATTGCCATATGCTCACAGGTTAGGGCTTCAAAAAATTCTGGATGACCTTTTGGAGCGGAAAATTATTCGGGAAAGCTCTTCTCCCTTTGCATCACCGGTAGTCCTTGTCCAGAAAAAGAATAAGGAGCTTGGCCTTTGTATTGATTACCTTGAGTTGAACCGTGTTACAGTCAGGGATAATTTCCCTATTCCCTTGATCGAGGATCATCTCGACACCCTTAAGAATAAAAAATATTTTTCGGTTCTCGACCTTAAAAATGGATTGCATCACGTTAAGGTCGCGGAAAATTCAGTTAAATATACGGCCTTTATTACTCCTCTTGGACAATTCGAATATTGGCGAATGCCATTTGGATTGAAAAATGCACCCGCGGTATTCGAAAAGTCCATGAAGAAAATTTTCAAACCTCTTAAAACATCTGGTAAAATCTTAACATATATCGATGATATAGTAAAGGTAAGGTCAGACATTGCAGTTTTTACTGCGCTTATTTTAGGTTGCAGCTGTAAAAGCTTCATGATCCGTTCACACTTGGTTGTTGCAACCTGCAGTTTTTATTGCGCGCAACCCTATATCTGCAGTTTTTTAAAAAAAAAGTTGCAAAACTGTTCACATAGTGAAGTGCAATTTTTACATCACGCAACCGAGCCTCCCCTTCGATCGCAGTCTGCAGTGAAAATTCAAAGTCTACAGCCGAAATGTTCTACTTCGACGATCCAGAAGTGCTAGCCGCGGCCTGTTTGACAGTAATTTTGCATAAAAAAATTACAGATAATAAAAGAAAAAGAAGTTGTTGGGTGAAACCCTGGATTGCTAATAGAGAAAAAACCGGGGCACTGAATTGTTTGTTGCGTGAATTACGTTTGGGTGATAAAAGTTTATATACACATTTCTTGAGAATTGCACCTTCTGAATTTGATGAACTTGTAACATTAGTAACGTCTTTTATAAAGAGAAAAGATACGTGGATGAGAAAAACTGCAAGCTAAGCCACAGCAAAAGTTTCAGCTGGTTGAATATTATTTTACTGCACCTGCAATTCGCTCTGTCTCCCCTCACACATTGCAGCTTTTAAAACTGCTGCTAGCCGCTGCAGTAAAGCTGCGTGCGCAGCTTTTATGGTTGCAGCCGCAATCACACATTGCAACCCACGACTTTCGCAGTTTTTTGTGCTGCAGGGGAGTAAAAACTGCAATGTAATGTCTGACCTTAAGCTAAGGTCACACATTGCAGTTTTTACCTTCCTGCAGCACAAAAAACTGCGAAAGTCGTGGGTTGCAATGTGTGATTGCGGCTGCAACCATGGTTGTCACATATTGCAACCCACGACTTTCGCAGTTTTTTGTGCTGCAGGAAGGTAAAAACTGCAATGTGTGACCTTAGCTTTAGCTTAATTGCCACCGAAACTTTCGACTCTTAAACAGGTTATCAAAATGGTACATTTCCAAGAATTCGGCAATGGCAAAGGTTTTGCAGCAATCTAAACTAATAGTGTGGGATGAATGCACGATGGCGCATAAAAAATCTTTAGAGGCTTTAGATAGAACCTTAAAAGATCTACGGAACAACCAAAACCAATTTGGTGGCGCAGTGATTTTATTATCAGGAGATTTTCGCCAAACATTGCCAGTGGTTCCACGTTCAACGCAAGCTGATGAACTGAATGCATGTTTAAAGTCCTCCAAATTGTGGAAACATGTCAAGGTATTACATTTAAGCAAGAATATGCGTGTCATGTTGCAAAATAATCAATCTGGAGACATATTGTCTAAACAAGTCATTGATATTGATAATGGCAAATTTCCTATAGATGTGCTGACTGGCTGCATCACCTTTCCTGAGAGTTTTTGTCAGTTAACGCAATCAAAAGCTGAACTCATTCAAAAAGTGTTTCCAAATGTTGCTCAAAATTACTTATTCCATGATTGGTTGAGCGAACGAGCTATACTGGCTGCCAAAAACACTGATGTAAATGAATTAAATTTCAAAATTCAAGATGATATTCCTGGCGAAATGAGGACATATAAATCAGTTGATACGGCAACTAATGAAGATGATGTCGTGAACTATCCACCGGAATTTTTAAACTCACTTGATTTGTCAGGATTGTCTCCTCACAATCTTCAATTAAAGGTTGGATCTGTAGTTATAATGTTGCGAAATATTAACCAACGGCAACTTTGTAACGGCACACGATTAGCGATAAAAAAATTACTGCATAACGTAATAGAAGCAATCATATTGAAAGGAAAGTATAAAGAAGAACACGTTTTGATACCCCGTATCCCAATGATTCCGACTGACGTACCATTCGAGTTTAAACGACTACAGTTTCCAGTACGGCTTGCTTTCGCTATGACTATAAACAAATCCCAGGGGCAGTCATTAAGTGTTTGTGGTATTAATCTAGAAAATCCATGTTTCTCGCATGGACAATTGTATGTTGCCTGTTCCCGTGTTGGAAAACCATCTGCTCTGTTTGTTTACGCGCCAGGTAATCAAACAAAAAATATCGTGTACCTTAAAGTACTACAATAAAAATGAAACTTAATTTAGAATAAGTAAAAATAAAATGAAATATAATAAGTAGGTATCATAATAAGAAATCAAATTGTAATTTTCATTGTGATTTTTTAGTGACTATTAAAAGAATTTTAAGTGTTTTATAATTTTTATTTTTTGACATAATGTAATTGTTGACTTATCAACTTTCTTTTTTCTTTTTTTATCTTACTAGCTGACCCGGTGTCCCGAATAGCAGAAAAAGTATTAAACAAAAATAAAAAATTAAAGAATCGACTGTTAGGCGGTACGAAGTAAGCCGGGTCAGCTAGTTTAAAACTAAAATTAAGTAAGTATTGATTATAGACATATAACCAATGAATATGCTTATTATTAAAAAATAAACATTATTTCACAAATATTAGATAAAAAATGGGAAAATTTCAATCTAATTGGCTTACTCGATTGGACACGAATAATATGCCAATATATGTCTGGGCAGAAGAAATGCACAACAGCACAAAAATCCGGTGCCAAAAATGCAATAGAATTTTGAGCCTTCGAATGGGGTTCAGTTCACTGCTGCAACATTCAAGCACATGGTTACATAAATTTAACATTAGACATGATTAGACGTGATGCAAAAATAAGAATTCGACGATCGAGAAAACTTATTAAAGAAGTTTTCTGCAAATATAATGAGTGATTATAATTCTTTTACGATGACAATACAAATATTGAAAAAATTCAATGGTTTCTTTTTTATATGATCGCACACTCTTATAAATGTGGTACCCTCAATTCATGACCGGTGGCAGCACCTTCTTGTTTCGAAATTTCACTGCTTCGCAGGCTGGAGCAAAGAAAAAACAGTCTCAAGGTTTCAGATCTAAAAAGAATGAAGACTTCCAGAATTCTAAAGAAACCAAAGGAAAACCAGTTAGCATCTATGGTTTGGGACCCGAACATTCGCCATTGCTGGAAGGTATCACATATGCCCCTGAGAGAAAATCATCACTTTTGCAATCAGTTGGACCATTGACTGTGGCGATTGCCTTAACAAAGCAAAAACAAAATTTATATAAGGAAAAATACAGGACTGCCTTGAAGAATGCTATATCTCATATCCCTTTCCACGAGGACTTAGTGGAGTTCTTTTCAAATACAGATAGAGGAACCTCTCCAGAAGTAATGAGAGAAATGGCAAATGTATTACTCCTAGCTGGTGACAGGCATTCCCATAGAATAGCAATTCCTTTTGGAGTCTTCTTACACCGTCACATTGAAAGTTGGATAAAAGCTCTAGTTGACGAGAAAACACAAGCAACCACATTTAAATGGATTGAAAAGCCTAAATATCCAACGTTCAATTTCGACACTTCACGACGGGGTGCCCATGGATACTTGCAATATTTCCAGAATAACAGATGGTCCATGAATTGGAATGGTCAGAGTACTCATTTAACCCAGGTGATTTATCATTCCATCATGGGTACATTGTCATCCTCATTCAAGTTATTATCCATTGTAACTGACAACAAAGATTGGTCAACAAGACAGCAAATTGGATCAGCTTTCCGAAACAAGTCTAGTGGATTTCCTGTATTAATTGAACCCATTAAGGTCATATATGCATCCAAAATGTCATCTGCTGCAAAAAATAACATCCTGGCTGGAGGCAGTGGAACTATTACTTGCTATGAACCATTTTCAGGCAGCTACATGAAGACATATAGTAGAGAGGAGATAGACTTTGCAACTACCACAGCAAGACACACCACTGGATATGGATCAAGCCAATCAGCATTATTGTCTAATCTTCATTCACTCAAACAATTTGTTGTAAGGAAAATTGAAGAGAATAAAAATCAGATCGCTCATGGTACCACTAAATGGAAGCTGTTGGAAGACTATATAAACAACACTGGAGAATTTGTGAATCTTGGTCTTGACAGCAGTGGAACAAATTATTTATCTACAGAGAAAATTAAAGCTTCTTCAATGTAATTCCCCTCAATATAATATCATTCATGAAATTAACGTTTACTTTACTCTTTTAAAATCTCATTTTAACTTTTTTACTCAATTAAAATGAGATTTTAAATTTCTCGAAAGGATTAAAATCGTCAGCGGTCTTAATTGACCAAATTGGAAACGTAATGGTAGATGAGCAATTATTTGTTCCAAAAACCATCCTTCGCGCCAGCCCGAACGTGCCTGAAGGATACAAATCCACTGACATTAGGGATGGTGGGATGAAGATTTACGTTCCAGATGATTGTGAAAACACAATAGCGGCAATCGGAGCATTGCCCCCGAACAAATTCGCAGGGTCGATCCAAATATGGTCGTGAACATCGACGACCTGATCGGAAAATACGCTCGGTTACTAAACCGTATATCTAAGAAGATTAGCCACGCTATAACTGATATTAATATAGCGGATGGAGTCGGAACCGTCGCCCAACTTGTTGGTAGCGAATCGACTAACCATGGATGTGAAGCATGATGTAACTAACTGAGGAAATGTGGTATTGGATTGGTAAATACCATATGAAGTTGGAGCTGGTGGAGTAACCAGCGAGGGTTAGTGGTGTAACTAACTGAGGAAATGTGGTATTGGATTGGTAAATACCATACGGAGTTGGAGCTGGTGGAGTAACTAGCCTGAGTTAATATGAAATGAAAGCTATGCTACTGGTGTAACTAGTAAAGATATACAAGAAGAACACTTGGGACAGTGTTGTTGTCGGTTGGCCGAACTGTAACGGTCACAAAAAAAACCAAGGAAATCCCGCTTGGTTTAAAGAATTATATTAAAGATTGTAGCATATCAGCAGCGCGGGTGTCTGTGAGAACGAACAGCAATAGGATAATCTGAAAATAGCGCCGAATGTCTCTGATCATAAATAACTCAGACGGATCAGCATAAACAGTTTTGTTCGTAATTAAGTGCTAAAAGGGAAAAACAATAAATGAATCCCTTTTAACAAGCACGATTCACATCTTGTGCAATTCTGAGAAGGAAAAGCATAGGTTCCCTGTGCATGATCATAAAGTCCTTCGCACATGTGCAACGAACAAAATAGGAAACAGGCGCCTTCTTAAATGAACATGTCTTAGCATGGTCATAGCTTAGGCGCCAAAGGATTTAGTTTATGACCAGGTTAAAGGTATAAAAAGTTAGGAAAAATTAGAGAATGGGCATTGCATTGCGGTGTACCTCGTTACCCGGACACTGTCGAGCGCGCTGCTGAGTTGTGTTCTGCTATTAGTCTAAGAGCTAGTGAACCATCTGACTAACCAGTTTCCCACAAATCTAGAAAATTTTTAAATGATGTTTTATTATCTGTTAATAAAGAAAGTACCGTTCTGGCAGGCATTTCGCGGTTGCGTCATCATCCCTTAAATTTTTGAAAATGATAAAAAAAAATCTTTTTTTAATCTGCTGCCACAAGGCTAAAATTTTAATATGTCGTAATTTACATATGTTTGTGTAAAATAAAATTGCCAACCTATTCTGAGGGTTGCAGGTTTGTACCAGACGATAGTAAAGTTGTAATCGGTATAGTAATTCATAACCTGTTCGCACAAGGCTCAAATTTTTAGGGAACATTCCTTTAATTGTTTAAAAAATATATGTAAACAGCCAGAATATTCTAGTTGTTGTAGACATCTGCCAGAATAGTATATAATAGTCATGACGCTATATGGGAGTGCGAGCGCGACAGACTTATACGAGTATAAGTTTACAGTTGTATTCGTTTATATTTAAAAGAGCATGTTGCCTCACTGAAATGAGGAAGACAAAAAAACAATCGATAAAATATATTGCTTGCATTTATTCGAAACATGCATGAAACATGGTGCTGAAGCGTACGAATATGAGCGAGTGAGATGAAGGAACCGGCAAGGCCAACTGATCATTTAATACGCAGTCGGCAACGGTTATAAACACATCATTTTTTGTCGTAGCATAAAGCTATTCGTTGGTCATAGAAAATTATAATAATATTTTAAAAATAATCCAATACTTAATCACTGGTCTGCAACGAAATCCTCCTTTAAATAAAAATATGATAAATACGAAGAGCTTAACATGCTGAATCTAGATCTGCTTCCTATTGTTTGCTATCACGTATATATTTTTTTTAATTATTATTTTTTAAATACCTCGAAATTCTGTATTTTTTGTGAGTCATTCTTGCACTAACGCTAGTTTATTAAGTCTGTATCGTATTTTTCCACACAAAAACGACTTGGGTTGATAGAAAGAGAGAGAACGATATCGACTGATGATATTTTTACACTAATGCATACGCTTCCGCAGTTCTCGCTGTAAGTGGCGCTCAGTTCCATATAAAGTTGTAAAGTGATTGTTGCTGATTTTAACCTAGTGTTTCGGTAAGTTTTATAAAAAAATAAACATAAAATTACATATCCGAACATTCCATCTGCACAAAAACCAGTACCTCAAAGCAGTAATACTGCACTTCTAGTGCGTATTAACAGCGACAGAACGGCTGATGATGAAAATACCTATCAGCAAGTTAGTCAATCGAGTACCTTCTCTGTTTCTTCAATTTTATCCAGGGACTTATCAAAACCTCATCTTCTTACTTAATCTGATTTAAATGATCTCGTTCGGGATTTGGAACTCTCAAAATCGAAGGCTCAACTTCTCGGGTCAAGATTAAAACAATGGAATTTATTAAATGAAAATACGAGGGTCTCGTATTTTCGTAATCGACAAGAAGACTTTATGAGTTACTTCACCAAAGAGGATGATTTGGTATTTTGTAATAATGCTAAAGCACTTCTACAAAAACTGGGTTTCCCTGAAGGCTCTGTTGCATAGCGATACTTATCGATAAATATCGATTATGTTAAAACTGTAACGATGGGTACCGCCATGCAACCAAACCCCCCAGCCAGCAACAAAGCCAGACGAAATCCAGCCCAGGCGGCGAATCGGATTTCGAAACGCCCGTGCAAAAATGCGCCGAGCCAGCGGCGTCACCGCTCGGCCCGTGGGAAATGCGCGGCTGGGGAAACGCACCCTGCGCGTGGGAATTGCGCCCTCAGCTAAAAAATAAGAATTACCCATGTGCTGATTCGGAAAGATTATAACAACTGGCGAATAAAGTGGTTTTTGTGAATCAACAACAGTGTTTTGACATCCAACAACGTGGTCCATAGGAAGATATAACAGCTCAGAGGAATGGCGACTTTTTATTGATTCATCCAAAATCAGTTTAAAAGCTGTGTTACTTCACAATGGCAATCAATATCCTTCTGTCCCCCTCGCACATGCAACAAATATGAAAGAAAATTATTGCAATATGAAGCTGTTGTTGGAAAAAATTAAATATTTACAGTACAATTGGAACATTTGCGCTGATCTAAAAGTTGTAGCAATGTTAACTGGACTGCAAGGAGGATATACAAAATTTTGTTGTTTCTTATGTGAGCGGGACAGTCGCGCAAGAGATAAACACTATGTAATTAAAAACTGGCCACGAAGAGCAACTTTGACGCCTGGAGTTAAAAATGTAAATGAAGAACCTTTAGTTCAAAGTGAAAAAATTGTTCTACCACCACTCCATATAAAGCTGGGTCTAATGAAAAATTTTGTCAAAGCCATGAATAAGGATGGAGACGGCTTTCAATACCTCAAAACAAAATTTCCTCGAATCAGCGACGCGAAATTGAAAGAGGGTATCTTTATAGGTCCCCAAATACGAGAGCTTATGAAAGACTCAAATTTTGAAATTAAGCTGACTGAAGCTGAAAAAAGGGCATGGACAGCTTTCGTAAAAGTCTGTCATAATTTTCTTGGAAACAAGAAAACTGAAAACTACAAGGAAATCTTCCAAGAACTTCTATCTTCTTATAAAGCTTTAAAATGCAACATGTCACTTAAAATTCATTAAAGGATAATATACAAAATTATTGAAACTTAAACATTTACAATATCTAATCAGTTATTTTTGGAGTCGGTGCCGACTCCCGAAAATAACCCTACATTTTGTTCGCTTTCCGGTCTCACCAAAATTAAAAATTACTTCGCAATATGCTACAGCAATTTATGCAGGAGAATTCAATAGATCAGCACCTATGTTATGTACATATAAAGAAAAAGAATTGGATTTTTATCGATTAATGTGGAATCAGCCGCAGTCCAAGTTCCAACAGTAAGATGAAGAAACATTACACTTGTAGATGCAGTAAATAATGAAAGAATACTATATATTACAAATTAATAATATTATGCACATGTAATTCCTCAAATTGATTTATATGTATTTCTTGGGAAGTTGATCAATCAAGTAAATGATTTAGATGAAATAGAAATGGATATGGATGATACTGGACAATGCTAAAATTCATAAGACTGGCAAAATTCGTGATATTATGGGGCAATCTTCTTATCAACTAAAATGCTTACCGCTGTATTCGCCGATGTTAAATCGCACTTAAAATGTATTTTTAAAAATAAAATTGTGGTTAGAAACTTTCTTGCGGACCCAAATTTTAATTCCATGCTATCAGAACTTATTACAAATAGTTTACAGATAATAAGACGCAAAAATTGTGAAAATTATGTTCAAAATATGGTATGGCGAACGATGGCAGTAGGCGAATTTTGAATTTACTGGCGAACAACGCCAGTAGGCGAATTATGAATTTACTTTCGTAAGCTATGTCTAAGCATGCCTTGATTTTAAGAGAAATGTAGGCGAAGGAAGAAACAGAAACTCTGCAAGCTGAAAACGAGCCAAGTGTTTGGTTTCAGTAATCTCAATTTTAAATTAATTTTACGAGTATTTTTTTCGCAGTGTATATCGACTTCTCTGAAATGAAAATAGACTTTTTGATCTAAAAAGCGGGTTTACTGAATGGAAAAATTGGACTTGTTGACGTTAAATATATCAACTTGTTTGAAATGAAAATAGATCTTTTGATTTGAAAAGCTACTTTATTGAATTGAAATAGGACCTCTGTGATTTGATAATGGACTTTTTTTGAAGATAAAAGTATGCATAAAGGGTGGCCCAAAATTCACGCAAGAAGTAATTTTGATAGAAAACACAGGTGTGACATATATTTTCTGGGGGAAGTACCTGTAATTGAATAAAATAAGGTGGTTTTAAGTTGCTCAAGAAATAAAATGCAATGATGGTTAGTAAATTTTATACATTAAAGAAGGGAAAAAAAAACAATTTCAGATCTTTTCGAAGTCTCTCTTGATCTCCTTGTGAGTGAAAGTTGTGTTAAAAGAGAATCATTGAAAATATTTGAAGACCTAGTGAACCAAATTTAAGGCTTCTTTCTAACCGACTTCAAAATAAGAGGAGATTCTCAATTCGACTGTATTTTTTGTGTGTGTATGTTACGCGATGTCTGCGCCGATTGTGAACCGATTTTAATGATTCTTTTTTTTATTGAATAGGCTGTATTTCGAGGATGGTCCCATTTAAATTTGAAGAAAATATTCCATATCGTAAGGATGGAAAATTAGGGGATGAACCCCGTTTATTGAATATCACCCACTTCCTGTTAACCGAACACGAGTGACGTCAACGGAGGGCCCTAATCCAAATCGAAAGAAATTAATATTTTCGGGGCTAATTGCAATGCATCGTATCACTCTTAAGGATGCTGGGGCTCACCCAGCTGAAAATTCGAGGGCACCGGAGCCGGCGACTCCCGTTCCTGCTGCTGAGGATCCTGGGGCTCTCCCAGCTGGAGTTTCTGAGCTGAGGGCTCTTAGCCGTGGGATCCCTCGCACCCCGCCCTACAAACCTCCTCCGGGGTTTATCTATGTTCCGCTTCCCCCCCAGCTGAGGGGTACGAGACGTACCAGGGGCGTTGTGCGCTCCCTGGCGAACGTTGGTCTGTGGAACATTAACCGTAGATAAAGAGCATTTTTTTTCCTAGTTTTTTTTTGTTTAGTTTTTTTTCAATACGATTATTTATGAACCGGATACTTATTTTTACAGAAAATGTGTTTTTCATTATTTTTGTTAATAAACAAAATAATAAATAATCAGAAATATAAATAGCACGTTTTATTCTGCAGTCCCAGATTTGTAGCAGACAACCAATTTTTAATTTATTTTATTTTATTTTATTTTAGGTATTTTTATATTATTTATTTTTATTTTTATTTTACAGACACAGATTTCAGTAATACTTTTAACTTCCTAATCTGCCTGAAGTACCAACATTTCAAAAATATTTAACTAAGTAGGCTTTGTGATAGACCAAGTGAAACCGGCTTACTCAGTTAGTTGAAAATAAAAAAAAACAAAAAATGACTTAAAGAAATTACGTGGAGCATACAACTAAAGTGACACACGAGTGACGTCAACGGAGGGTGCTAATCCAAATCGAAAGGAATTAACATTTTCGGGGCTAATTGCAATGCATCGTATCAGTCTTAAGGACGCTGGCGCTCACCCAGCTGAAAATTAACCTTCTAAGAAGGCACACAGCCACACAAAAAAAAAAACTTTTCGGGCCCGGGGATCGGACTATGTGTTTCATATGTTTTTGGGGTCGCTGAAACTGAATCCGATGTCAGTTCAATCCCATCACGTCAGGTTTTTGACATAACCTCAAAAAACCTCAGCAAAAACGGGAGGAACAAAATTTTTTTTTTCAATCTGGGGATCAGACCATATCTTTTATATGTTTTCGGGGTCGCTGAAACCGAATCCGATGTCGATTTAACCCCATCACGTCAGGTTTTTGACATAACCTCAAAAAACCACAGAGTTAAACCGACATCAGATTTTTTTTTTCTGTGGTTTTTCGTGGGCGTTTTGTAAATTTTGCGCGATATGCAGAGAACCGTAGTCCGATGTTAATTGCATTTCACCAGGGTAAACAACGTCGAGTACAATTATTATTTCTCTGAATTTCGTGATGTAATCCAGTTCCTCATGAAGCGTGATTCTGGAGAAATTCTTTCCATGAAATAAAACTGGTATTGCTTGAATATTATTTCGCTCGAAATAAATAAATAAGTATTATAATTTTTATAGTTCAGTGAAAGATGTAATTCAGAATTATAGAAATATAAACATTTATGTTCATTTACTGCATCATATCCTGGAAGTATTCAATCATCTCATCGTAAATTAAATCCTTCTTACCCGCGAACACCACATCCAAATCGCAGTACAGTTCAATAAAAATAAATTATAGTTTAAAAAAACTAAAAAATACGCTTTAATAGCAAATTGAACTAAAAAGCAGAAAATAATTTTTAATAATTGATATTTTATTCAACAGCCATAGAAAGTCTACTGACTCAATATACTTCAATCATTTTCAATGATTCTAAAATAAAAATAAAGTGATAAAAAGAAAACTAATTTCATTGTAAAAAATGCGTGTGGTGCTTGGATATTGATTGTTGTAAATATATCAGTAGTATCTATTTATAAAAGTAGAGTTATTATAAAAATATAATAAAAAGCACCACACGCATTTTTTACAATGAAATTAGTTTTCTTATATTAACGAATATAAACGAATTGAAAAGTGCAGGTGCTAGTGTGTCAGAAAAAGAAAAATTAAATTATATGTTGAATACTTTGCCGGATTCATGTAAGTTATATTGGTGATCTGATAGATACTTTGAAAGAAGAAGATCAAACGGCAGATTATGTAAAAAATAAAATTGAAATGGCCGAGAAAAAAATGAAAACGAAAAAAATTTCAGAAGGAAATCTAACGCATTTACGGCTGATAGAAGCAAGCAGCCCACGTGTTTCTAATGTGGAAAAATTGGACATATACAGAGAGACTGCAAATATAGCGGAAGTAGCCAAGCGTCGAGTAAATGCGGACGCTTTCAACAGCAAGCACGAGGTCGAAAAGAAGCCGGAAGGGGCAACCACAGTAAGGGGCGTGGCAAATCCCAAAATTGGTGCGGCGCAAGCGCACAGCAGTCTACACAACAGATGGATTAATTTTCAAATGTCTGAGAAAGACAAACAAGAAAACAAATGTAAGGAGAAAATACTCCAATTTATTAACAAGCTAAATTTTGCTTTCGAGTTTAGATGGTACTGTTATCGGTGCTGACGGTATGATACCGGTGTACGCAGTTCAGTAAAGTTCCGACCTTCGAAGCGATCACATTTCTTTTCTTTCTGCCCGGTCCGCCTACAGCTTCATCAGAAGTGGGATTTGTGAACCCTAGCACTTAGTGGCAATTAAATCGGCTATTTGTGACTGAAATCGAAAATTAATTAATTAATTAAAAATCAAATATTTTAGACAGTTTAGCCCAGTTTAATTCTCTTTTGGTGATCATAGGTGATCGAAAGTTATGGACATATCCATGAGGTATATGTACCTCAAACACGTGCATAAGTGTATTGGAAGTAATCCGGACGATCATTATCGCAAAATTTGAGTGCATTAAAACTTTTGCATAGCTTGTTGCCCTAAATTGCTTTGCGGGTAAAATTTTGCTCAAAAGGTCGTGTTACATAGAGCCACACGTGTCTCAGTTTATAGAAAGAGCCACTGTGCCCCTTTTGAAAGCAAAATTAGAGCAGTTGGGCCTGAATTCTACGGGATTAAAACCAATATTGAAATTGCGTTTGACCGAGGCCGTCGGAAAACCCTCCCCAGTTGAATTGGAAAAATACTTCCCGAGGAACATGTCTGTGGAAAGCGATCCCGACGACAATTTGCAGAGCGATTCTAACGGAACACCTGAAATGCCTAATTTAATATCCAGAGACGGCATCGCATCGTTTGGTGAAGAAGATCTGAATGCAAAAATAGCAGCTTTGAGGGAAAAGGTCAGAAAGCAACAGGAAATTTTAAATCTTGGACAGCAACTTGCTGAATTGACTAATCAAGGTGAGGCCACAAGTAACAAAATTAACTTTAATTTTAAAGACGTAGAAGAATTCTTTGTGCGCTTTACCGGAGATGATAATTTTTGCATCAAAAAATGGGTGGCAGATTTTGAAGAATCTACTAGTATTTTTGACTGGGACTTTAAAACAAAGCTCGTCTACGCACAACGCTTGCTAAGCGGCACAGCCAAACTGTTCTTGAGGACCGTTACACCTAAGTCTTGGCTCGAGCTTAGGGAATCGCTAATTAGAGAGTTTTCGTCCAGAGTTACAAACGCGGATGTACATAACCAATTGCGAACCCGCAAAAAGAAAAAGGATGAGTCTTGTCGTGCATATTTGCTGTCTATGCAAGAAATAGCATTATTGGGGCACGTTGAAGACACCGATTTAATACAATACGTCATCAACGGCATACCACATTCATATGTTAACAAGGTTATCCTATATGGTGCAAACTCCATCCTCAAGTTAAAGGAAGCTCTAAGAAAATACGAGAAAATACGAAGAAATCAAACTCAATTAGCCTGTGTCAGCTGATACGGTAAATAATCATCGCTCTAAAGAGTCGGCGGCTGTACAGCAGGAAAAACTTAAATGCTTTAACTGCAACGAAATTGGTCACTAAACCCAAACGAGCCAAAGAGTCATGTTTCCAATGTGGAAAGCTTGGTCATCGTGTCAATGAGTGCCCAAAATCAAGCGAGGTCATGAACATCCAGGATGCGGTAGCTGAAGGACGCTCTTCCGATCACGGGTATTGTATTATGAAAAAAATGATTTTGAATTCCAATTATGCTACAGTTTTGGAAATTGCACTGTCTTGTTGTTGACTTTGCTGGATTCAGGAAGCGCTATTAGTTTCGTCCAGGAATGCTTTGTACCACCTCACCTTATAACAAGGGCCAATTCGGAGACGACTGAGAAGAACTACGTGGGCATCAACAACAGCAAGTTAGAAATTGTAGGTAGCATTAAAAGTAATGTAGAGTTTAACCCATTGACTGCCAGCTACGAGATAACTCGTAGTTGGCAATAGCTGAATATGCTCCCGGCAGTCAATGGGTTAACGGTAGAGTTGTTAATTTAAAGATTTATGTTGTTAAGAATTTAAGCATGAAATATCCTGCAATTTTAGGTCGTGACTTTTTAACTTTGTGTAATTTGAGATTAAATTGGAAGAAAGATGAAGAAAACGTAGTAATTGAAGAAAAGTTAAACAGCAATGAAACAGGAGAAAGGCCATGCAACAAGGATCGCGTACAAGTCGAAGAGGAAATTGTAAGTTTTAATTCAGATATTTTATGGATCAACGTTATGGACGATAGGGATAGTACAAATTTAAATATTAATGAACATATCTCGTACGACTTAAAGAAACAAATAACTACAGGGTGCGGGAATTGAAGTGTTACCAAATTGAATAAGCCATAGCTGTAAAACAGCAAATGCTACCGCGCCACATTTTGGTTAAATTGTAACTCACTTCATTGTTTACAAGTTGGCAAAAGCATTTTGTGTCTGACCTTTGTTGAAAAAATTTAATAAATCATGGAATTCAGACGTAACAGTGTGATATCGCACGCGAGTGGACAGTTACCAAATATCGTCTTCTCAGATGAGAAAAATTACCCAATTGAGCAGTACGTAAACAAGCAAAACGATCGGGTCTGGTTAACGGAAAGAACGAACGAGAATTTGGAACAGAGGATGGCCACTCGAACACAAGCACCACCTCACGTCATGGTATGGGCCGCAGTGACCGCCGATGGACGCTCTCCACTCGTGTTTTTGGAGCCCGGCGTTAAAGTGAACGCGACTGTGTACCGTGAATTAGTCTTAGAAAGTGCATTGAAACCTTGGGCACGTAAGCACTTCGGAAACAGACCGTATACGTTTCAACAGGACTCGGCACCGTCGCATAAAGCTCGCGAGAACCAAGATTGGTTGAGAAACAACGTTCCGAACTTTATTTCAACTCAACAATGGCTCTCAAATTCACCGGATGCCAACCCGCTGGATTTTTCTATCTGGGGTATTTTGGACTCCAAGGTCCTTACAAAAAAATACCTTAGTGTGGAGGCTTTAAAAAAATCCCTTCAACGAGAATGGAAGCGAATTCCACAAGCTCACATTCGTGCAGCGTGCAACTCGTTTTTTGACAGGATCGACCGCATAATCAAGGCTAAAGGAGGTCACATTGAAAATCTTAAATGATTTTATTAAACTGGATTATTTTCTGTGTATTTTTGCTACAATATAATAAAATTTGTTCATAGACATGGAATTTATAACCTGTTGAATAGGTAACACTTCAATCCCCGCACCCTGTAATATCATACTAGGAAATAATCATCTTGAAAATAATGTTTGTACTAGCCCTGAAATTTCTTATGAAATTACTATTCATTTGAACAAGCATACGCCCTTTTATTGTGCACCGCGACGTTTGTCTTATAATCAAAAGCAGGAGTTGCAAAAGATTTTAGATGATCTATTGAGCAGAAACATTATTAGGGAAAGTACCTCGCCTTATGCAAGTCCCATTGTTTTAGTTCAAAAAAAGAACGGGGAAACTAGAATGTGGTGCTGTTATCTGGAGTGCGCTCAAAGCCAACATAACCCATGCTATCGGTCAAATTCAGCCTGATTTATGCGCCAGTCATGGAAAATTAGACATTTCGGATGCGCGCTACCCAGAGAAGCCGCGGCGGACAAACGAACGATGTAATATTCCGTACCTAAGGCATCGATAGTCCTTTCAAACAAATAAAAAATTTCGATGATATCTCACACACACTTTGTTTTATTTAAATTTAAAGATAGGAAGTGCTTAATGAAAGACCCTATAGAAGCAAGCAGTGCGTCAGCAAAAAAAAACAAAAATGAACACATCTGGAGACGTGGCAGAGGATTTTGAACATTATAGAATCGTGGATTTTTTGCTTGTTTTGTAGACCATTTCAACTTTAGTGAAGTGTGTAAAGTGTGATGGAAAAATTACTTTTCAATTGTACAAAAAGGAAGGTGTTGGATTCAATATCAAACTTACATGCGAAAAATGTATACAGCCTCGATTTGTTCCATTTACTGAAAGAATTCAATCTGGTGTATATGAAATTAATTATCGATTTAGTTTTTTGATGCGAATCTTAGGCTTGGGATTAGCTGGATGTGAAAAGTTGTGCGGCCTTATGGATTTCTCAAGCACGTTTTTATCAAAATCAACGTACAGTTTATATGTGAAAAAAATGTACTCGAGTATAGCAGATGTTGCGAGTATGTTTTTTCCTCTGCTGTACAAGAAGAGAAGGAAGCAACGTGTGAAAAAAAATAATATCGAAGATACATCAGAGTTAACCCTCTATCAGGTAAGGCTGCCTAGAGGCAACTATTGCTTAAATCACGTTTACTCAACAGGTGAATTTTTTTTTTATCATAGTCGTTTCATAATCTGGTAGTTAGACCCTAAGAAACATTTTTAACTGAGTTTCAACGCATCCCGCTGATGTATTTTGTTTATGTCATCAGCTTTATGTTAACATTCGTTATATTTACAAAAATTATTGCTCCCCAAAAAAAATTTTCCAGAAGTCAATAGAGGTATGTTGCATAGCGATACATATCGATAAATATCGATTATTTTATTATTATTATTCAAATTGTAACGATGGGTACCGCTATGCAACCAAACCCCCCTAGCCGGCAACAAGGGCAGACGAAATCCAGCCCAGGCGGCGAATCGGATTTCGATACGCCCGTGCAAAAATGCACCGCTCGGCTCGTGGGAAGCGCAGCGGCTGGAGAAACGCACCCTGAGCGTGAGAACTGCGCCCTCAGCGCAATTCCTAAAGCGGCCGGCTGGGAACTTTACTTTTGGCTAAAAAAGAAAAGGCAGTTGCTAAGAGTTGTTGATCGCGAGCAGTGGAGCATAACCGAAAAGGTTACAAAAGGACCGCGAACCGTGGCTGCGGATTAGTGAATTAGTGGAAATCGCAAAATAACCCGAAAGGTCGAGCTACGCTAAAGTGGCCAAAAAAGTAAGATCGGTCGGCCGAGGCATCGTCCAGAGTTTTCCCCCCAGGAGAGGGACCGCTGTGAAAAAATATAAAAAGTGTATCAAGAAGTGAGTAAAGTGGATTGTGTAAGCTAGCTCAGTTGGTTTTAATATATAACAGGTAGTTCCAATTATACGATTTGTCTGAAAAGTTTTGCGATGAGTAAGTAATTATAAATACTTCCGGTATTGGTGTTTACTAGCAATGAAAAAATATTAGCTTGTGTTTTAGGAGCTAAAACAGGATGGCGGCCTGTAGGCATCCATGCCGGTTTAGTACAAAATTAGTGTTCCCCTATTTTTCAATACTTATCACACTTTTGTTCCGCTCACTACAGAAAAAGGCCTCTTATATTAGCTCAAAAGGATTTTTTAAGACTTATTGTCTTATGCTAGTGGTGCATGAGGGACATGTGAAGGTATTAATGGATTAGAAAAAGTTTTCATTGCCGGGAAGTAATTCTTAGACTATAGAGTGTCTAAATCCTACTTAGGCTCAGCGTGTGCTGAGGACTTTAGTCGGGCAACTTTTTAGTCTCTGTCTCTCATTACCGACTTCATGCATTAAAAAACGTCGCGTCGCAACTGCTTATAATAAAAGCCTTACCTAAGGCCATAAAGACAAAACAGTTGGGAGACAAAAAATCCCCAGTATCTGACAGGCCATAAACTTTCCTAGATGATTCTCGCCTACCTAACTACCCTTCGTGCTCGATAGTGCAATTGTTATATCGCACTGCTCAGAAGAATAGCACATGTTTTGTGACTTTGTTTTCGAAATCGATGCATGAACAATGTATGGATACTTTTAATTGGAGTTTTTTTAGGCGACATCCTTTTGGCACATATTTCATTTATTATAATATCTAATACCCAAGAGATCCTCACATGCACTAAGTGCGTAAATAAAATTACGAAAATTGTTCATTTCATTTGAAAATATAAACCTCGAAAAATCTCTCATAAAATTTTCATAACGTTTCGTTGAAAAGTGGCCGAGAAATTAATTTTTTAATTAAAAATTATCAATATTTTTAATCATCCGTAAAAACAGTAAAAATTGAAATTTCGCAATATTTTTTGGGGCTATGTTTAGTATTTGTATAGGCATTAATTTGATCTATGTTTCATCAAAATCGATGACATAGTGATTTTTCGGGGTGCCCACTTGACGTGTTTTGTCTCAATCACTGTTGATGAGTATACTGTTAGGTGTGTGTGTACCCCCTTGCTAGGGTGTACTTTGATTTGCGTAATTCTGTCTTCTAGTTCCGAAAGGGTGTAGGTCCCTTTATCTATTGTGGACCTCATTTCTTCGTCTATCCCCCTACTAGACTTTGCTAGGTCTGTCGATTTTATATATACATATATAGGGATTCTAAGGGGTAGATTTTAAGAAAATAATTCCTTATTTTTAAAGTTATACTTCTTTAGGCGCGTTATGAAAAAATGATGAGAGTGAATATTAACGATGCGCGAGGAACCGATACCCAAGTTTACCCTATAAAGTTGGGTGTTATTTACTATTAAATATTATTACATTAAATTAATTAATTATTTTCTCAAAATAATAATTTTTGATCGAATTTTTGCATTAATAAATGCCATTTTCGTAATCAAGTAAATTCAAGTAAATTCTTCAATTTACAAGGCTCAACAACAACACTTAAATAACTCTGACATCGTGATGTTAACGCTCGATAGAAAAGCCTTGATCGAAAAATTAGGACAATGGGGACTCCTTCAACAAGAAGGCGTCCTCAAATGTCCTAATTGCGGGGGAGGGATGAAACTCGTGAAAGATGCATCGAAAAAAGACGGTTTCAAGTGGAATTGTGGTAACAAGAAAAGAGTACCGAAGAAGAAGCCAGTGATGTGTCGGATGTCACAATCGCTGCGTAAAAATACTTTCTTCGGGAAGTCGCAACTAAGTTTAAAGCAGGTATATGTTAAATGTAATTTTTCATATTACTGGAAAACTAGCAACAATTATTAATTTCAGATTCTTATTTATGCACACCACTGGGCGCACAATATGCAGATCCAGGACATCCAACTCGAAGCCGGGATATCGAACACGACGGCTGTAGATTGGAATTCCTTCTGCTTCGAAGTTGCCCTGGACTTTTGCTTGAGACAGGAAAAACCCATTGGTATGAATATAAATAACATTATATTAACATTTAAATTTTCTATTTCCTTAAATTTAGGTGGTCCCAACATGACTGTGGAAATTGACGAATCTAAATTTGGCAAGAGGAAGTACCATAGGGGCCACCACGTGGAAGGGCAATGGGTTTTTGGTGGTGTATGCCGAGAGACCGGTGATATGTTTCTGGTGCCCGTTGAGCGTCGTGATGCAGGAACGTTGATTCCACTTATTAATAGGTGGATTGCACCGGGCAGTAGAATTATCAGCGATTGCTGGAAAGCATACGCCGGTGTGGATGAGATGTTCGAGCATTTGACAGTTAACCATTCGGTTAACTTCAAAGATCCGCTAACGGGCGCTCACAGCAACACCATCGAAGGTCTCTGGCGACACGCTAAAGCAACATTGCCCGAGTACAATCGGAGGAAGTCGTTATTTGCTGGGTATCTTGCCAAATTTATGTTCTCAAATTTCTGCAGGTGCCGAAAGTTGGATCCAACTTTGGAGTTTTTAAAAGCAGCAGGGATGTTGTATAATCCCTATCAAGTAGGAGAAGCATCCGAGGTAAGAATTTTGTGATAATTTTCCCAACGATAATACTTATAGTTATTATATCTACAGCAAAATGAAGAAGGAACACGGAGTGAAGAGTCCCAGGAACAAGGTGAAGAGTCCCAGGAACAGAGTGAAGAGTACGATTTATACCAGTAGGTAAGTAAGGTAAGATGAACGAACTTTAAATAATTTTTACTCTTTGCTATAATTTTGTTTTTTGTTTTTGCAGTATGGTCTCTTCATGATACAGCTGGATACAAAGATCGGGTAAGTGCAATTTTTTTTTTCGGGGATTAGGGCTACTGGCGATACCCCGTCAACAAAAACGAATGGTATGGCTACCTCCTGGGTCATTTGGAAATGTCAACAATATTTAGGAAACCACCTCATTTCTTCGTCTATCCCCCTACTAGACTTTGCTAGGTCTGTCGTAAAAGTTTCGGGCGCTTGTTTTATAATTTTCTCAACCTTTTCCCAGGTGTCATTTAAGTTTGGGAAAGTTGGTGGTTGGATGATTTTCACCGAATTTATTTCCTCTTTTTCGTAATGGAGGATGTTGGCTCCTATTTGGAGGTTACAGGGTTCGGTTAGGGTGAGGATCCCTTGTCCTGCTAATAAGGACGTGAACATTTTAGTGGGACAGTTAAACTGGGCTATCTGGGGGCGTACTAGGGAGTATAGCCATGTGTTGGCTCTGTTTAGTCCCTTAAAGAAATTTCTCGGCGGGATTTGTATTCGGAAAGAGCATTGTGGCTCTTCACCAAGGGGATTAAAAGGAAATCTCACTAGGCACTCTGAAGTTTGCGGGCCTTTGATCACTGGATATTTCAGCTCTATTATATAAATATTTTTCCTGGTGGCCTGTGTAATTTTTCTAAGGGTTTTTCCCTCTTCCGCGGTCAACAACAGGAATTTTTTGGCCGCCAGTCGGCTCCCCATGTAAATGTACTCCTCATCTGGAATAAGGGAGTGTCCCTCTTTTCTATGAATAGGGAATTTCTGTACGTTATACAGGATCATAGGTGCCGCTTCGAAGATGGGTAAAACTATTTTAATTACAAGTTTTTCTTGAATAGTTGGGTATAAACCTTGGCTGTCTGGTACAGGAGTGTTAGGCAATTTCCAAAATTGTCGCAGTTCCTTGTGATATATTTCGAGGAAATTCGCCGGGGATACGCACAGGGGGTGTATCTGGCTATTTCTACTGGCGGTGATGATGTCGAGTAACGTTTGTTGTCTGAACTCGATCTCCATCACCTACAATAGTAGTCCCATCACCACTTCCTGTCGTTCTTGTCTCCGATCAATCTCCTCTGTAATGTTTTCTAGGCCATTAATTTTTGAGATTATTGAACGTTGGCGCTCCACGAGGGAGGCGAAAGGTTTTTCGATTTTCTCAAATGTAGTCTTTACTGCACTGATTTGGCGTTTTTCCAGGTCCGCCAATGCCTGTTGATCTTTTTCTATTTGCTCTAGTCGACTATTAATTTCTTCATCGTCCGAGCTATCCATTGTACCAAAACATTAACGACTACTCAAGAGCGATACGTTCAAATTGAAAAAGAATTATTCGCAATTCAGTTTGGTTGCACCAAATTTCACCAATATGTTTATGGGAATCGAATAACTGTACACACAGATTACAAACCATTAGTCTATTTATTTGACAAACCTTTGCATGAGATACCGGTGCGTCTGCAGAGAATGATGCTGGTGTTACAGGCCTATGATCTGAAAGTCATTCATGTCCCGGGAAAAGAGATGTACATTTCTGATACACTGTCCAGAGCCGCTCAAAAAGAATACTACATTCCAGATTATGAATCTGATATGCCATTTCATGTCAATTGCTTGTATTCAAATCTAGCTATTAGTAACGAATACAAACATAAAATCTGTCAGGCCACAAATAATGATAAAGAGTTACAAATTTTAAAAAAGTACTGCCAAGAAGGCTGGCCAAAAAGTAAAAACAAAGTCAGTCCATTATTAAAGTCATTTTGGAATATACAAGCTGAAATCCATGTCGATAACGGTATATTGTTCAAAGGTGATAAATTGATCGTACCGAAGTCAATGCAAAAAGAAATGTTAATGAAAATTCACCAGGGACATCAAGGTATTAACAAGTGTCTTAATTTAGCTAGAGGCATTCTATATTGGCCAAATATGAGCGCTGATATAAAAAACCTAGTTGACCAATGACTAGTCTGCGCCAAATATAGGGCAAATAATCAAGGCGAACCACTACAAACCTATGAAATCACGAAACTTCCATGGCAACAAGTTGGAATAGATCTAATGTATTTTAATAAAAAGATCTACTTGATTGTCAGTGATTACTATTCAAAGTATATAGAGTTAGCTATACTTGACAACTGTTATACAGCTTCAAAGATAATAATTCACTTAAAATCTATTTTTGCTCGTCACGGCATACCTATGTCGCTGGTATCAGATGGAGGGCCACCTTTCAATTCAGTAGAATTCAAATCATTTCTACATGATTGGGACATTGAACACATCGTAACAAGTCCATATCATCCAAGGTCTAATGATCAGGCAGAGAGTTCCGTAAAAATTATTAAAAATTTACTAAAAAAAGCTCTAGAGTCAAATACGGATCCATATTTAGCATTACTTCAGTACAGGTTCACACCTAAAACTAATTTGCCTTCCCCTGCTCAATTATTAATGTCGAAAAGTCTAAGAACGAACATACCAGCCGTAGGTAGACGTGTTGTGAAGCAGCAATTCCCGCACTTGCCTTATCAGCAGCGCGTGTTGGAATTCGCCTTTTAAGCATTTTAATTTGCTCTCATTTGTCCTCTAATCATTTTGTCGCTTCACGCGCGTCGCGCTCAGCGAAATCCGATTCGGGCGCGACGGTCATCGCTCACACCTTGCGCTGGCGGAAAGTGCAGCATAGGCATCTTTTGGCCCGCTAGGCAAGTGCGAGAAATGCCTTCACAAACCAGTCGAGTTACATCCGCGGATCGGGCCGGTCTTTATTATCTATACGCTCTTTATTATCTTTGTCTATTGTCATATATTAACTATTCGGTCATACATTGCCTATATTGTCTATTATCGTGTATTAACTATTCAGTTATAACTTAACCATATTGTGTCACATATTGTCATAAAATTAATAATAAATCTTTGTTCGTTCAAACCCCTTTTTGCTAACTTATACCCCAATCGCGCGCAGCGGCTCGGCGCCTGAGAACGGCACAACAGACGACTGAAGCCTAAAGTAGTAAAATTCTCACAGTATAAACAAGGACTTCAAAAAGAGCGTGATCGAAATGAATTCTATTATAATCGTAATAAAAAACCACTACCAATTTTACACCCTGGAGATCATATAGTTTTCAAAAAAACTCCCAATTCAAACTGGCTACCAGCCATAGTTAAAGAAAGATTAAAATGTCTAAGATCATATATCATAGAGGATCATCAGGGCAATAAATACAGGAGAAACAGAATACATTTAAGATTCATATGCAATGAGAGTTGTGATAAACATAACTCAGATGAGACGCAATCCAATGTCCTCCCAGCAGTAACAACAGAAGAAGAATCTAGAGATAGAACAAGTCGCGATCAAGTAACTGACAGGCAGTTGGAGGACGGTAGCGCGGATTATTATTATGTAACCAAAGCGGGAAGACAAGTAAGAAAACCAATGTTCTAAATGCCAGAATTTGACTAATGAAGTAGCTAAGCAGTTACTAGGATTAGGTTAAGTTCATTACATTATTACATTACTATTAATTAAGTTAAACTTGTCATAAACTCCAAGGAGGAGATGTTATATACACATATAGACATATATGTATAATTGCCATACACAGACATATGTATATACTCTCTTACTCTGGATCTCAGTCAGTGTACAGCCATTGGTAATAAAGGTCATGGATTGAATGCCGTCTTATCATTTGAGTATCACCATAATGTCATTAGATATAAAATATTAATACAATTACATATAGCAAACCAAACCAGAGAACGAATAAATGGACACTATACATGGAAACAACTGGCATAATATATAAAAAATTAGTAAATAGACATATAAACTTGGGCTGGAACTCACACTTTGTTAAAGAAGATCTAAGTATATTACAATGCTATAAATTTCAGGGCTTTCGCCATTCTGCAATAATAATCCAACTTGTGCAAAGTGCGCAGGAAATCACTTAACAACAAAATGCTCAAATAAAAATGGCAACAAATGCACAAACTGCCTGCGAAGAATTAAATCAGTATACAAGCCACCTGAGAACTGTCACAATCACAGGGCTGACAATAGGGCATGTCCGGTATACGAGAGTAAAATCAAGTTGATCCAAGAGCAAACGAACTATTTTATCCGACAACGTTTAAGGAGAACATAATGGGCTTGTAAGGGTGGTATCTATATATCAAAATGGAGAGACAAACGTGAAGTTCTCTGTATTAACACCGCGTACCATCCAGAAATGATTGAAATATGCAACAAAATAAATTGTGGCATTCTGTTGTGGTCAGCAAAAATATGTTCCCGTATAAAAATCCACCCGAAGAGACTTCTCAAATTATTACCGCCGCCATGACAGATGGCTAAGACCAACTAAATTTTCACGGCGCAGCTGTATCAAACCGCTCGCGGTACAGATGCTCCAGCGACCAAAGTTGAGTTTAACTGTTACAACAATCTCCTCACCTCAACACAGAATCCTAATATAAAGTATAATTACCCTTCCTCACTTAACATTCTTTCAATATCATTATCCTAAAATATCACAGACGCTGAGATCATTTCCATTTCATTCAATCCTATACCCCAAACAAAAACTTAAAGAGCAAAACGCTTAAGTAATTACAACAAATCAAGAACAATGAACTGACCTAAAAGTAAAAGCTAAGTACTCAGCGTACCACTTGACCCCAACTTTCTTTTTCTCTGCATTCAGACAGAAATGCATGCTTAATCTTTTTTCCCTTCGACCGCTCTTTCTTTTTAATCATTAGTTCGATTTCAAGCGCAGTTGGAAATTGTTCTTAGTCGTAAGCGGGTAAAGTTGCCTCGCCTTCAAGATTCGTATTGAAGCGCAAAGTAAAATATTATAATTTTGTTGCCTCGCCTTTAAAACTCGTGTCGAAGCGAATAATAAAGTATTATAATTTTAACCCAACCGGTGTTTAATTTTCGTGTTACCTAGAAGTTCCCGGAGGAACATCATTTGTGGCGCCGTCGGTAGGATACGCGAGTAATCGAAAGAAGATCGTTTTCGTGTATATTAATACTTAACGCGTACCGAAAATATATATATATGTGGGGACCTGCACTCGAGCAAAAACCATCAAATAGCCAAATGTTTACCGTTAGGTCAGCCGGCGAAGCCTGATCTCCACAGATCGATTTTTCTCGAGCACGAACTAACGCGTCAGGATAGTCGAGCTGTGCACATCAAGCTGTTAAGACGAAATAGTGACTTGCTGGGTTGCTACGCTGTGAAAACATTTCCCATCGCTGTTGGGTTCCGCTGTTTATAGTTTTAGTGACTTTTACTTATCTTTTCGCGTTTTACTTACCTTTGGAAATTATGCTCAGTGAACTATATCTAATTTAGTGAACTATATCTAATTTAGTGAACTATACTTGCTTGAACTACAGTTATCCTAATAGACCTGAAATATAAGTGTACTTATCTATGTAAACAGGATCGACCTACATAATTATATCTAATTAAAAACGAAATAATTCTCTATTTTAATAACCCACCCCCCTACATATATATGCAGGATTTGTAATCCACTGTAACCTAGAGGAAGTATAGCTGGCAATGCCGAAGACGACAACAGCCTCCTCGGTGACAGCAGCTGTCGGGGGCTCTTCCTGTTCGACCATCAGCGAGCGACGACGTGCAGAAAAATCCATCGACCATCCGTGATCCATTAAATTCTACATAGCTTTGTTATAATCCGTAAAATTAAGCAATACCAATTTGTCAGTAAAGTTAAGTAAGAATTAAAACAGTGGCTGTTTTATTGATTCCGCGAAAACTCTTTTAATGATTTACTATGCTTTTTTTCATAGTATTATCAACTATGGAATTATTGCTTGGGGTGGGTGTTTACTAACACATAAAATTATTTTACAGAAATTGCAAGTTAGATTACTTAAATTCATTTTTAAGGATGATGGGAAACTATCAAACGAAGCAGGTAGACAACACCGGGGAGGTCATCAATTCAGTGGTGGTTAGCCCCGTCGACATAAACTCGACACGGATTGAAACAATCCTCATCGTACTCACCGCCCTAGTCGGGACAAACTTGGTATACCAGCTCTACAAGGATTATAGAAGATCGTTAAAGAGGAAATACCAGGGCAATAGCACCTCCAACTGTCCTGGGAACTGCACTTAATACCACCAGCATAGGAAATCAGTAGCCTCGTGAACCCAACTAACTTTCCGCACTGGCGCAATAGTTAATCACCTTGCTAGTTTCTAGTAACTTATGCTAGAGGCCCTGCGAGGCCTAATACATAAATTAAACAATAAAGTTTTCAAAAAAAAAAAAAAAAAATTTTTAAGGATCATTTTGTTCATTATAAAAGACCATTGAATTTGGATCAACTTTTCGCCTTGGAATCTCTTGCCTTTCATTATAGAAAGTTAATGAATAAGTACAAAAACTCTAACAGTATCACTAGAAATAAAAATCTTTTATTACCTCAAATATGTAAGACTGTTGGTGGTAGAAATAGTTTTATTAAAGCTATTCAGCTTGTGGTGTGCACGGTACTCCGTTTAGCTGTCAGGTGGCGCTGAACCCGAAAGTGTAACCGAGGCTTTAGTAAAGAAATAACAAAAAAAACCGCTGTCACGAAACTCCCCCATGAGGACCGGAAAATGTGGCAGGCGACCTGCGAGCGGCCATTCTGGTCGTGGCAGCCGACGAAGTAAGATTGGAAAAAGTGAAGTGAGAAAATAAAAGAAAACGCGGAATACAAGTTAAGTGCCGCGAGGGCCCCGGTGATTGAAAAAGAAAAAAAAAAAACTCTGGGTCCCGCGATTGGACGACGATTCCTGGATGAGCAGGCTAAGCCTCCCCAGCATCATTCCAGTGCCCGCACCCCAACCAACGGCGAAAAGGGCCCCCTATTTTCCACACGCGGCCCAAGCCCCACAGGGACGACGGGCCTCCAGCGATTGACAGCGGCGATCCGCGAAAAAATCGGAACTCCGCAGCGAAAAAGGTAAATCAAAAAGACAAAGAAAATCCGAATAAACAAAAAAAAAAAAAACCCAAATAGGAATTTCAACTCACCAAGGCGGCTCCAGTGCATATCAACGCTACCGCCACGGACAGCGGCATTTTCAACGTTTTGAAGCCCCCCCCCCCCCCCCCCCCCCCCTTGCTCCGCAGAGAGCACCCCCACGAGGCAACATAACGGTGCCAGCGAACCGTTACCGGATTCAGGCAGCAGGCGTCCAAAGTGATCAACTCCAACGCCCCAGGACTTTTTCGTGTTTTCACCACCCTATAAGGGAAATAGCGACCCACCCAATTTTGGAAAAATTTTTTTGGCTACCTTAGCATTTAAGTCAACTAGCAGTAACGGAGCACCTCCTAATCAGGGCTCTCAGGGGCCATGGCCGCCCAGAAATTGTTGTGGCAGGGCTTTCAATCGTAGTTTTAACTTCAATTCCAGCTTGGCGGCGCATCCCGGCAGATCGATCTACCAGGACCGTGCAGGTGTAAGGTATGTAAACTGTTTTCTTGTCTAAAATAATTCGTTGGGAATACTCGGATTGAGGGTCCTCCCCACCCTATTACTACTATTTTATAGCCGGACCTGATACACGATTTAGGAGTTGGCCCGTTCTCCGAAATATGTTTAATTTTTTTTTACCACGCGGATTCGTACTTTTGTATCCCATAGTTCTCCTTTTTTTTTAGCACAAAATTTGTACCTACCTTTTTTTGAGCAGTTAGCGGTAGAGATATCAAAAAAAAAAAAAAAAAAAAAAAGAGAAATATTTGATTAGCATTGTTATTGCTGCTGTAGAGTTTTGGAATTATGTAATTTTTGTTTGTAAGATACTCGAATATATGAATAACCAAAGAATAGAGACAGAAAGAATAAGTATGTATTTACCCTAATCTTTTGCTGCTTTGGACGGACGACCAGCCCCCTTTCCCTCTCTCTCCACCTACCGCGAGTTTTTTTTGTGTTTTTCCTCCCTCTCTCGGCGCTGAGCCGGTGTTAACCACGTCGAAGTGGCGCGTGTGATTTCTTCAGCAGGTCTGGGCGGCCCAAGAACCCCACCCCGAATCGGCGAGCTAGGCCCGAGCATACCACAAGACGCGCCTCCCTGAGCCGCACCCAGCTTGCGTGTCGTGACTTAGTCGATCTTTTAGATAATAACGCTTATACATCTTCCCTCCCCTGCAGGAGTTCCCAGGATTATAAATTTATTTTTTTTGAGCGATGCAGTAATAGTTTCCAGAGATGCTTCCTGGGGATCCGTTACTCACAACCCTGAAGTAGCCCTGGAGCTAGATGTCGCCCAGAAAATGGCGCCCGGTCTGGGGACTGCCTCGCCCGAGATAGGTAGTCGTACGCCCGACAACAATCAAGACTAATCACGTTACAAGCTTTTTAATGGTCTCCCTAAAGATCTCAAGACTTTAAGCTGCTTTAAATATTGTAAATCTAAATTGAAAAACTGGATAATATCTGATCATATTGCCTAATTACTTGTACAATCAAAAATTATAATATCTATTTTTGTTCAATTGTTATTATAGAGGAATTTATACAGTTAAAAACCTATAAATTTTATGTATTTTGTTGAATTTTTCTAAGTTCTACTGTACTTGAGTTGCAGTGGCGTAACTATAGGGTGGCAGGGCTGGCAAAATGCCACGGGCCCCCGGCCCGAAGGGCCGCGACCTCAGAAGTAATCTAAAATTCTTAACAATATTTAGTAAAAATTATAAATTCAATACGACTTTAATAATCGAGAGGGAAAGAGCGAAGTAGCATGGGCGCTCGTTCATTTTGCATGGTTAGGGGTGTCCTTTTTACAGACGGAGAGTGATATTGCGCTTCCTTAGGCTTTATATTCAAAGGTTTTTGTGTACTTTTTTCATGGGACCCCTGGCGGGCTAGCAACCGTTGCTAAGCAACGCATATGTGTCTACTACACATTCTTCGTCTGATTGTTATGACAAATGGTCAGTTGTATCTTAGATTTGTCGTAGTTTTTGTTTTATTGAACCTGCAAATAGAGGCAAAGTAAAGATAATTGTAAAAGTTAGATATTAAGATGTCTAGGTCTAAAAAATATCTAAGTGGGAGTGAAAAACGAAAGAGGAAGAGGGAGTCTGAAGAAAAAAATGAGAAGTTACCTAAAATAAGTCAGTACTTTAAGAATGATGACGTGATTGATGAAAAAGTGTGTGAACAGTGCTCCGAAAGTGAAGAATTGGACGTAACTAAAACTAACAGTATATCAGATGTAGCACCCAGCACCAGTGTATATCCAGATCCAGAACAACCGCAACAAGGCACTAGCAAAAATCAAAGTAAATCATATTTAAGTATGAACAATATTGCATCTTCACCATATATTACTGATAAGGGTAATTTCAAAGAACTAAATGATCAAGTGAAACGGTTCGTGATCGAAAACGGACATTGTAAACCTAAGGGTCCTTTCTTAAAAGACAGTGACAATAGATCTTTCCTAGAAAAACATTACTATATTCTTTCCAAGTCTGGCGTGAAACTTGAACGTACATGGCTATGCTATTCCTTAATACTTCAAAAGGCGTATTGTGAACCATGTTGGTTATTCGCAAATCGGGCATCTAAAAAAAAATACAAAATATTTGGATGGAGGCTGGAAGACTGGAAACATATTGTAGATGCCATAGAAAGACACGAGACATCGAAAATTCACCTAGATTCGTATCTTACGTATCAACAATGGCGGCTACATGGAACACTAGATGAAGAGCAAGCATCCATGATCAAGAAAGAAAAATCTTTTTGGCGCCAAGTACTCTCTAGACTCCTTGATGTTACTCTAACACTTTCAACGTGTAATTTAGCCTTTCGTGGCCACAGAGAAAGGGCAGATAGCAATGATCCAAGTTCCCGAGGAAACTTTTTGAGTATTGTTGAGTTATTAGCAAAATACGATCCGATTTTACAAGAATTGTTAAGTAAACCAAAGGGTTAGACAAAATACTTAAGTCCAAAAATACAAAATGAGCTCATTTCTGTTCTGGTTCTAAAAATAGAAAATGCACTCATAAATGAAATAAATGCCGCACCATTTTACTCTATCATATTCGATACGACTCAAGATATTTCAAAAACAGATCAAATGTGTGAACTTTACCGTATTCTCAGTTTTCGTTCCACCTTCAGAGACGAAATAGAAAAGTTTTCGTGTATTAGAGAACTTGCTGAGTTTTTAATAATAAAGAATCATTTTATGTCGTGCAGCTTTCCTGAAGTATGTACTGCATTATTGTTATTTCTTACAATTCCTGTGACTACAGCTAGTGCTGAAAGATCATTTTCGAAACTAAAATTAATAAAAACTTATTTAAGAAACTCTATTGGACAAGACAGGCTAAGTAACTTGGCTATTCTGTCTATTGAAAATTCTATGGCCCGATCTCTAAACTTTGATGACGTTATTGATACTTTTGCGGATCAGAAAGCACGGAGAAAAGAATTTTATTAATAAATATCTTGTTAAGATTTAATTGTTATTTCATGGGAGGGCCCCATCCGATGAATTTGCCACGGGCCTCAGATGGTATAGTTACGCCACTGTTGAGTTGTTTGGATGTTGTGAATGGATTTATTACATGTCTAGTAGTTTTTGATTTGATTTAGTTTGTAAGTTATTTTTTATAAGTACCCAAACCTACACACAGATATTTTATATATCTCAGTAGGGTTTACAGGTATCTATTCATATTCGCTATGTTTTATTTACTTGTAAACTATTGGATGAATAAATAAATAAATAAATAAATCCTACAAATTATGGGGGCTCAACCGGGATGGATCACAGAAGGATAGTAGTGATGGACAAGAAATTGACGACGCTTATTAATTGGAGACGGATCAAGCCGCTACATCAGAACCCCGCTGTCTGCAAGAGCTCAACCCCGCTGTCTGGGATATAGAAAGCAGAGCAGCTTATTAACTAGAGGCGGATCAAGCCGCTAATATCGGAACCCCGCTGCCTGCCTGAAAAGGAGAAGCCCTCAAGAATAATTTTGGAGACGGTATACAACGTAAAGGTTTGAGAATCTCGAAGGAGTGAGTAACTAACTTTGCGCGTAATATTGTGTGAACGATCTCAAATCAATTAAATTGCGCGACTAGTTCTAGTTTCGCCATGAAAACATACGTATAAAACTTAAATTTTGGACTAATTGGCACATGTTTCATAACCTATAATTGCCAGTCAGCAAATATTGCGATTGCATATCTTTTGGCGTTTAAAATTTCCAATCGAAGAAGTCAGCGTTGCTCAAACCGTTTACGAACTTCCAACCTTTGTTATTTTTTGACTGATTACTTTGATTATACCATAGAATAACAAAGCATAAAGAAGTTGCAAGCCATACAAGGAATCATCAACCAAATTCACTTTACCTCGATTTGAGATTACCTCGACCTGAAGCTCTAAATCACGAAGTGACCCACATGCTTGTGATATTGGCTATAAGCTTTGTGGAAGGTGGGATGTATCGTGACGTAAGCTTGAGTTAAATGAAATAAACACCGGCTAGTTGTGTGCAGAAACTTTTGAATGTATGTAATCTATTTTAGGTTTGTTGAGCAGTGCGCGGGGTGTGGTATCGACAAGCCAAAACTGTAGTGTTCTTGGAAGATAGGGAAGATGATGCGGTTTTTTGTGTGTTTCTCATCGAAAGCCATTCAAATTTTGAATTTTGGACGGAGTAGAGCAATTTTGTATAGCGACTTTTTAATAACCTGAATTTACCCTATTTTGACCTTGGCTATTTGTTTATTGGATTTTGGATTTCGGATTTCGGATTTTTTGACCATTGAAGTTTCTACTTTTACTTTTCTTACTATATTTACTTTCCTTTTTTTTTTAAATTGAGGGAATTTTGTCACATTTTAGTTTGGACATGGAAACTACTAAAAATAGTAAAGTGTGGGGAGTTCGTTGTGAAGTTCCGTCTTGTCGCATGACAAGAAAGAACTCTCCCTATGTACGTTTTTTTAATTTTCCTACTAAAGGCAGTTATTTATTTGAAAAATGGTTGCAGGCTATTGGTTTAACTTGTGTCCCAAAGCCCAAAAAACCTTATATTTGTTCTAAGCATTTTCCTCAAGTCTGTATTGGAAAAAAGAAGCTTAGGAAAAATGCAATACCCTCATTATATCTTGGGGAGAATTCCTTTTCTTTAACTCAAGTGCCATGCACTTCTACTTCGAATACTATATATGATTCCGATCCGGATCATATTCCTGTTTTATTTTTCGGTAAATCCTACAAACGACCAGTATGTAATGAATTAAAATTAGAAGATTTACCCAGATACGAACCTGAACCTGCACAAAATACTGATCAAATTGATGAAATCCCATATTGTATGAACTGTTTGAAAGCGGAAAAAAATTTGAAGTATTATATAAATGAAAATCATATCTTGAAGAAAAAAAATAAAATATTGCAGGATAAGTTAAAACAAAAATCTAGATTGTGCAAATCCAGACTTTTTGTTCAAAAAAAAAAAAAAGTTAAAAATAAAAAGGTTGCGATCTTTAGAAAATGTCAACAGATCTCTGCCAATTTTAATTGATTCTGTTAAAGATATCGATTCACCGTCAAAAACTTTTGCAAAAATGTTATTGTGCAAAAAATCAAAAATAAAGGCTTGGTCAGATGACGCAAAAATGTTAGCACAAAATTTGCATTATAAATCTCCCAGTGGATATCAATTTATGAGAAAAACTCTTGATTTCAACTTGCCATCGGTATCTTCAATATATCGCTGGTTACCAATTAAAAATTGTTCTCCTGGATTTAATTCCGATATAAAAGAATATTTAAGTAAAATAATTTCAAAGTTATCTGACGAAGAGAAATTAGTAGTTTTAATATTCGATGAAATGGCAATTAGGAAAGAACTAGTTTATGATTCTACAAAAGACGAAATCATTGGTTACACTGATTTAGGAGATGTTAAAAATAAAAATATTGCCAAGCATGTATGTCTTTTTATGGTCAGAAGTATTTTTACAAATTCAAAGATAATTATAAGTTATTATTCAGTAGATACTGCGGTTAAAACAGAAGCTCTAGAAGCGAAAATTAAAGAAAATATAAACTATTGCGTGAAAATTGGTCTTAATGTAAAAGCTACTGTATGTGACCAAGCTTCTAATAACCGCAGTGTATTTAAACGTTTAGGTGTTACACATGACAAGCCATATTTTGAATATAATTCGCAACGGATTTTTGCAATGTATGAATTTTTCGTATCAAATAATTGCAGCCTATGTGTTAATGAAATGAAGCGATCAGATGAAATAATTAATCTTGAAAGTGAGTCAGAAAGATTTATATTCTTTAAAAATTATTCAAAATCATCTGACTTTGGGAGTTTGAATGCTCCCACTGAATACTTTTTTGAGTTGTGTATTGTACAGGTAAAAATTTTTGATCAAATTTCGTCTACTTCTTGTGAAATAAAGGGTATTAAGACGCACATGATAACTCAGTGTTTAGAAGCAACAAGAAGAATTAAAAAATTTTCTTCCTGGTTTTCCAATGATAATCCATGTTATGAACACCACTATAAAATATTAGATTATATGTTAACGGTATTATTACGCAAGAATTGTCAATGGTGGACTGAAAAATTGAATGCTGCTAAGGCTATAAAGCTAAAAGAAAGTTAGCAATATTACAAAATAAATAACTATAAATAAATGTATTTTCAAACTAAAAGTAAAAATAAGAATAGTTATGTAAAACGAAGACTCCTCTCCCAATATTGAGTTTCCTTTGAATGTCGCCTTTCATGCTCTGAATATACAACAAAAATAATTAGAAAAATTAAAACCAAAAAGTATTTAGAAATGGATTACGCACGAGCACAAAGGTTACGCATAATTATCATCTTCCAAGAACACTACAGTTTAGGCTTGTCGATACCACACCCCGCGCACTGCTCAACAAACCTAAAATAGATTACATACATTCAAAAGTTTCTGCACACAACTAGCCGGTGTTTATTTCATTTAACTCAAGCTTACGTCACGATACATCCCACCTTCCACAAAGCTTATAGCCAATATCACAAGCATGTGGGTCACTTCGTGATTTAGAGCTTCAGGTCGAGGTAATCTCAAATCGAGGTAAAGTGAATTTGGTTGATGATTCCTTGTATGGCTTGCAACTTCTTTATGCTTTGTTATTCTATGATTATACAGAACATAGATGTGGAAAGAACTAACTCAAAATGTTTTCCATCTATCTCGTCAGGATTTAAAGGTGGCGCTGCAATGCTAGGTTTATGCATTAGGTTTAAGTATTTAAAGATGCAAACCCAAAAGTTTAGATGTGAAAAAACTTTCTGTGCCAATTCTCCTTCTCTCACATTATCTAACCCGAGGTTTTGTATCCATGCACATACACATACATATGTATATAGAGCTGCGCGTGCAGCGATACATTTCCACGAAGAGTCACGGATCGAAGTCAAAATATTAAGGGGGCGCATGGTTTGGTGACTCGAACAATGTGGCTATGCATTTTTTTTTCAGTTCTTTTCACTTCATGTGAAGATTCTGTTAGAAGAGGACTGCGATTTTGTATGCGACGATTGATTTAAATTCTAATATTTGGACTGGCTATTTTTTTGGATTACGTATTGGATTTATAAATATTTGATTATTTTAATTGCTGAATAATCAATATTGTATTTGTGATGTACACGTCCCTCGCGAACCACTAACAGAGTGGCCTGCCGCTTACGAAGAATGAGACCTGCGCTTAGGCTCACTCCACCGCGCAGATAGTTCAGCGGGTGTCTAATCGGAAAAGGAATTGGTCAGGAAGCCGCCATCATGTCATTCTGGTGCTTGCTGTCATGCGGTGTGGACGCATGGAACAATTGTGAATAATTCGCTGCGCAATAAAGAAAATAATAGTAATCGGTACGCGAAGTGACCCCCCCTGGAGAGGAAGAACCCTAAACGGCATTTATCAAGTAAGTAGCTCAACGATTCAGCGCGTCACAAACCTAATCCCTGTGTCGGCAGGAGGCTGCTGCCCACACATTTTATTCCTTTTTTTTGAAGGAGCCCTGGGGCTCACTGCGCCCCCACAAAGTGGCCTGAGCCACTAAAAGGGCGATTCGATCAGCGCTTTTGTATCTAAAAGCCGGAGCAACAAACCCCGCTCAGCTTTATCTGTCGGCCCAGAAATATTTTCACCGCCCGACCGGGGAACCGAACAACGGGATTCGACCCACGTGGGAGGCCTTCGTCATGCCCAGCGTACGCCCTGGCCACTTTGCACAGCAAACCCGGTCAGGAAGAAAGCAATTTCAGCACCTCCCGAAACCGCCCAGCTTCGCCCCAGCGACACCGGAGCGCCTGCAACATTTTTTTTGGAGAGCCTGACTACGTAGGAATCTGGAGTCTTCCCTAACCACATCTTTATCTCAGATCATCACCCATCGCAAATCTCGATCACCCTCAACATCTATTACTGTTTTGTTAGAAATTATAGTACTATTATTCTAGTTTAATAGCGATTGTCCGCGGAACACATCCCCGCCCAGCGGGTGGATTTTGTACTTCCCCCCCCCACGCCTCCAACTGTTTTAAAGATACACCTTACTTTTGGTAGCAACCCCCACAGGAGCTGCAGCACTGGCGATCGATCGGCAGCGTTCCGGCGACAGGGAGGAAAAGGTACGTAAAATTTTATTGACTGATTTACCTATAACATTACGCACGGGCAGTTGGAAGGGTGGCGCCCACTCTTATTACTTTGTCAGATATTATATTCCTTTTATCCGCATTAGCGAGTCCCTCGCAGGGGATTTGTTCTGCCCCTGTAGTTTTTTTATTATAGTACGCTAACAAATACGAACAATCCCAAATAGCTTTGGTCCACGTACTCATAGGGTGAGATTAACGAAGTACACCTTTTTTTTGTATAATTCAATAACTGTATGGAACCTAATATTGTTATCTCCCTTTGACTATACCGTAAGAAATACCACGAAGCGCGAATATCTCTCTTTGGTGAATAGATAGATGCCTATCTAGGTTTTTGTAATATAGTTAAGGACGTTCTTTCTAATAGTGGACTATTGAGTCATTTGATCTGAAATATCTAGAGATTCTGGCGTATGAACTCAAACAAATCGCGTTCTTAATTTTTTTTCTTGTCTTTTCATTGTATATGTTGAGCGCTTTCGAAGTCGTCAACAGTAATAATTTGTATCATTAATTTCAGTCAGTGGGTAGTTACTTTCTCAATTTAATTTTAAATATTTGTGCATTTTCGACCTTAATGTTATGGAACCTGCCCTTTCCTCCTTCATAAATAACGACACTATTTTTTTCCTGCACTTTGTACATTTTTATTGGAAAGTGGCCGTAGTTCCGATCATTTAAATGAATTCATCCCAATTTATAACGAAGTTAGGAACTTATATCAATCTATAGTCGTAGAGAAAAACTTAAACATAAAATTTCTATTTGTAAAAAAAAAAAAAAGAAAAAAAAAGAGAAAAAAAAAGAAAAAGAAAGAAATAGGAGAATAGCTTAATGTAATGTTTTGGAAATGAAATAAATTGTTAACCATGTGTAGCTAAGTTTTTTAAACGCTTACGACTGATCGTCCGACACTCCCCTCTCCTATACGGTAGGGACGCTCAGACCAGTAGGGGAGTCTGATCGTAGGAGGTGGGTTGACGAGTGATGTTAAGGGGAAGGCATTTTTTCTTTGTTTGTCTTATTTATCACTCGTATTTTTCCCCGGGGTTAAGGTGAGAACCCCCCATTCTGTCGAGTCCTTCTCGGACGCCCCGACTCATCTTTATATTCCCTTTCCCATCACTGGCAATTTTTCTTACCGCCAGTTTTAATTTTTTTTTGCGCGCGAATACGAACAAGTAAGGGATCTCAGCCTGTGACTCAAGAACCCTCCCCCATCCGCAGAGCTCAGCACGTGCTATTCAGCTAGGCGCGCAATGAGTCCACTCCTGCTGAATCCCCGGGAGGCCCCCACAACAAATTGAATTTTTTTTTTGTAGTGTTGAAGGAGGCCCTTCGACATCAGATGTGCTTCTTTTCCTGATGGGTTTTTGGTGTGAGCGCACGTCTCCTGATGATCGAGTAAAAATTCCATTACAAAAAATGGCGCCCAACGTGGGGCCAGGCCCGATGATGATCTAGTATAACGATAATAAAAATCGTTTGCTATTAGACCTGCACGGTCTGTACATTTTCCTTTTCTCTTCGCCCATTCCATTGGAGCAACCTTTCGCTTCACTACCGCAGCGGTGAGGCGCATGCATTTTCACCTTTCATTTTTTTTCCTGTACCCTGTTGTAAAATTTTTTTTTTCCTTCATAGCTGCATCTGATCTGTGGTAGTCCGCGCATGGGTTTCGCGATCTTTAGTAGGGAGCTCTCTAGGACACATTCAAGGGGCTCGGCCTCCTGACTGTTGCGGGGATTTCCCCTGCTCAGGTTTACGAAGAGTACGCGTGAGTGGACACCTGATTGTCCGGACGTATCTGGCTATTCCGGTCCTTACGGAGAACCAGCGGTGTTTGGTTTACCTACCCCACTGAGCCCGAAGGACACGGAAGGGCGCAGGTTGTCCCAGTATGGCGTGTGAGCTTGCAAGGAGCGAACACAGAGAACGGTGATCTCAAGGCCCAGTCTGAGTCACTAGCCTGGTTCTTGATATGTTGGCTCGCTTGTCATCGGCTTTCAGCTAACCCACAGTCGTAACTATTACTCACCTATATTTACCTATCCCCTCCCATTCCTTTTAAATATCCGTTTTAAATATACTTCCCCGTTCTTCGATTCGAAAGAATCCATTTAGTGAGGAGAGGGAGAGGACAAGTCAGTCGTATTTTTGAAGTTATATTCAATTTTGTTGTTTAGCGAAACAATTTTTTTTGGAAATCGTATAGACAAGAAAATTATATTAATTATTGGAGTTTCAAGACAATTTTTTTTTATACTTATATTGAACACGTCGTTCTGAATTTAGGACGTATATCTTTTGTACAAGTCTTCTCAATTGCGTCAATTATTATTGAATTCCCCTGACCACAATTGACCGATCTTATCATGCCACTTGAACGTTCCCCCCCTACGGATAACCCAGGCGCGTCCGGTGGGAGTGCTGACGGCGAACCTCCAGCGAGAGCCCGGGTAGGAAACGAGGATCGACTTAACGAGTCCATCGACACGTTGAGAGCGGATTTAGAAAGTATTCGCGAAAGCATTAACGCCTTGCATGTAGCAGAGGGTAATGCCAGACAACAAAATCGACGAGGTCAGAGGAACCGACCAAGAGGAAATCGAACCGGATTACGAAGCCAGGGCCCAGTTAACGGTAGTGACATACCCCGACCTCCAATATCCCGGGTTACCATCCCCTCCGAACAGAGAGTGGCGCCCTCTGGCTCGAGAGAGACTCCTCTCGATTGGCTACCGCCTGCTGGCGCGATTAATGCATTTGCAGCATCTTCTTCTGCGTCTCAGAGTAGAGATACCTCACATGCTCTTCCTAACACTCCTTCTAGGAGTTCCGCAACGTATACGCCAGCAAAAAAGTCCGTGATCTCCACCTGGAACTTTCATTTTAACGGCGATCCTCAGGGAACGGCCGTTGAAGATTTTTTGTATCGTACCGAATGCGTCGCGCAAGCTAATGGTGTGAGTGATGCTGAATTATGTTCAAATCTACACTTCTTACTTAAAGACAAAGCCGAGAAATGGTTTTGGTCTGTATTTCGCAAGGAAAATCGTGAATTCACCTGGCCCACCTTCAAGACTAGCATTAATAGCAGATTCCGATCCTTACAGAGCAACCACATGGTGTTACAGGCTTTAATGACGGCAAGACAAATGCCCGAGGAAGCATACAAAGATTTCGAGCAACGAGTGCTGTCTCTGCAATATAAGCTCGTTACACCATTGGCTGAGTCAGAGTTGACTAGTGTACTGAAGGATGGCTTAGCCCCTTATTTAGCTCAGATGGTATATGTACAGCCAACCCGTACCCTCGAGGAGCTTCGTAGTTTCTGCACCCAGGCGGAAAGGCTACAGATTCATCAACAATCCACCGTCTCACATCGCCAAAACAAAGTACACGAGTTGGAGTTTAATTTATCCCCGCCCAAAGTCAGTCGCCCAGCGGAACCAGTGGAAGCCTTCTCACCATCTGACCATCAAGCTCAATGTTGGAATTGTCGTCGTCCAGGCCACCATTTTCAAATGTGCCCAGACGAGCAACGTCACCTATTTTGTTACAAGTGTGGTAAGACCAATACCACCACACCACGCTGCTCAAACTGCTCGGGAAACCGATTTACGGGTCATACGGCCACCGGAACGTGTCGCCCAAACCCCTCTTCTCCGGGTACTTCAACGAAGTAAACGATAATAACACTCCACACTCACTAAACACTCCACCTGTCGACAACTGCATCTCTGAAGGTAATTTCTATTCCACTTCTACCCACAACGAGCCTGCTGAAAGTTCAATACCCTGTCGTGAGGCCTGCTCGGGAAAGAGGAAGTTTCCTCGATTTTCCTCTTTCCACGAACGTTGGCTAAACTATCAGAAGGTACGTGATCGTATTTTTAACTCTAGTCTTGCTACCAGTCCTCCCAACCACAAACATAAAGCATTATTGAGAGTGCGAAGGCTCGCTCGCGAGAGAAAAAATATTTCGTCACCAGACTTATCTGCTATAACAGCTCTTTCTGGCGATGACCGTCCTTACCTAAAGATCCAGTTAAACGGCATATCTATATTAGGACTCCTAGACAGTGGCGCAAGCGTCACCTGCTTAGGAAAAGGTTTCGAATGCGTTCTGCAAACGGCGAATTTGACCCCACTCAAATCACACAAGTTTGTCCAAACTGCCAATGGCGGAAAAACCTCGATCACAGGATTTGTGAGAGCCCAGATTACTTATCGCGGTATCACAAAGTCCTTGGTCATATATCTAGTACCAGAATTGACTCAACCATTGTATCTCGGGATTGACTTTTGGCGAGAGTTCCAAATAGCCCCTCATATCATCTCAGAATTGTCCACCTTATCAGGTCAAGAAAATATGGTAAAATGTCATCTGAATCCGGAAGAAAAATTGCAACTGAATCAGGTCATAACTAAATTCCCGAATTATGCAATTCATGGACTAGGCAAAACACACTTGGAGAAACACGTTATTGATACGGGAGAAGCTCTACCCATCAAGCAACGTCATTACCCCGTCTCCCCAGCCATTCAGAAATTAATGTACGAAGAGTTGGACCGTATGTTGAGCCTAGGCGTAATTGAGGAATCAAATAGTCCCTGGAACTCTCCTGTCATTCTTGTCCGGAAGCCAGGAAAGAATCGTCTATGCTTAGATTCGAGGAAAGTGAATTTAGTGACCGTCAAGGATGCATACCCGTTACCGCATATCGATGGCTTATTGGGTAGGCTCCAAGACACTCGATTTATTAGTGGGATTGATTTAAAAGATGCCTTTTGGCAGATTCCATTAGAGACCAGTAGCCGTTTGAAGACCGCTTTTACAGTACCAGGACGTCCGCATTACCAATTCACAGTCATGCCATTCGGGTTGTGTAATGCCCCACAACGAATGTGTCGCCTGATGGACAAAGTGATACCTGGACACCTAAGGGAAAATGTATTCGTCTATTTAGACGATTTACTTGTCGTCACCCCCGACTTCCCATCACACTTAAAAATCTTGAATGAAGTGGCAGGTCATCTGAGAGATGCTGGTCTAACAATCAATGTCAACAAGAGCAATTTTTGCGTTCGCGAAGTACGATATTTAGGCTTTATAGTGGGCGACGGGACCTTAAAGAAGGACCCAGATAAGATCGAGGCAATCAGAAATTTCCCAGAACCAAAAACCCCTAAACAATTACGTCGCTTTTTGGGAATGACTGGGTGGTACCAGAGATTTATCAGGAACTACGCTACGGTAGCTGCTCCTCTCACTAACTGCTTAAAAAAGTCGAAGTCTTTTGAAATAACCGTCGAAGCTCGACAGGCTTTCGAGGACCTGAAAACTTCGCTAATCAACGCCACCGAGTTGGTTACCCCTGATTATCGCAAGCCCTTCTTCATTCAATGTGACGCTAGCACCTCAGGGGTTGGCAGCGTATTATTCCAACAAGATGAGGAGGGCAATGAACTCCCGATTGCTTTTATGTCGAAAAAGCTGAATCCTACTCAGAGCAAATATAGTATTACCGAGTTGGAGTGTTACGCGGCCGTACTTAGCGTCAAGAAATTTCGAGCCTACGTGGAAGGCCACCCCTTCACTATAATTACCGACCACGCGAGCTTGCGGTGGTTGATGAATCAAACGGACCTAACCGGACGATTAGCTAGATGGAGCCTGAAACTCCAAGGATATGATTTTAACATTGAACACCGAAAAGGCAGTCAATGCGTAGTGCCAGACGCACTCTCGCGTGTACATATGGCGGAACTAAGTGAAGCAGAAACTACCCCATGTGAAATAGATTTAGATTCTCCATATTTCACCTCGGAGGAATACACTGAACTAAAGGAAACTATCCAATCTAGTGGTAGTCGCTTGCCAGACTTACAAGTTTCTGAGGGATATGTATATGTACGTACCAAGCCACGTCAGGATGATCCCGAAGGAGACGAAACCTGTTGGAGATTATGGATTCCCCGCGAATTAACACAAGCCCTGATAGCTTCGGCTCACAACCCTCCACAGAGCGGACACGGAGGATTCCATAAAACCCTCTACAGGCTGAGGCTAAAATATTATTGGCCAGGAATGGTAACACAAGTTAGAAATTATGTTAGCTCCTGCGAGGTATGTAAAGAAACCAAAGACTGTAATCAAATACAGCGACCTCCCATGGGTAAACAGATCAGTGTATACCGACCCTTCCAATTACTGTATATTGATTTTATGGGACCGTACCCTCGCTCCCCGCGCGGTAATACATGTATACTAGTAGTCCTTGACAGCTTTAGCAAGTTCGTCTTCCTTAAGGCCCTGAGGGCAGAGTCGGCAGAACTTACAGTACAATATTTGGAAAACGAGTTGTTTAATACTTTTGGAGTACCTGAAATTATATTTTCCGACAACGGAACCCAATTCATTTCTCGAACCTTCCAGAAGCTTTTATCAGACTACGGGATCAAGCACCTAAAGACTGCCAAACATTCTCCGCACCCAAATGCCTCCGAGAGAGTTAATCGGTCAGTCTTAGCTGCGATTAGGGCCTATCTAGAAGATGATCACCACCATTGGGACTTGCAACTACCAAAAATCGCTTGTGCTTTGCGCAGCACAGTACATCAAGCCATTAACAGCGATCCGTATTATGTGTTATTTGGCCAACACATGGCGTTGCATGGCTCAGTTTACCCTCTTCTACAGAAAATCCGGAAGTTAGGAGAAGACTTACAAGTGCTGCCCACTTCGGATAAATTGAGTCTCATCCGAAATCGAGTCCTACAGCACTTAGAAGACGCCCATGCTCGACATGAAAAGACTTATAACACCCGGTGCCGAGATGTAACCTATGTGGTCGGACAGGAGGTGTACCGACGCTTGTGGCCCCTTAGTAATATGCCCCAGGGTCGAAGTGCTAAGCTCGGAAGAAAGTATGCTAAAGGACGAATCACCAAAGTACTAGGCAGCAGTCGATACGAGGTGGAAGACATGAGTGGACGATCATTGGGAGTTTACCACGCAAAGGACCTACGGCAATAAAAACAAAGAATGTGCGTGTACATTTTTCTGACTAATTCTTAGGGAGGACCCCGCATAATTAGCCAGCCTTGTGATGTACACGTCCCTCGCGAACCACTAACAGAGTGGCCTGCCGCTTACGAAGAATGAGACCTGCGCTTAGGCTCACTCCACCGCGCAGATAGTTCAGCGGGTGTCTAATCGGAAAAGGAATTGGTCAGGAAGCCGCCATCATGTCATTCTGGTGCTTGCTGTCATGCGGTGTGGACGCATGGAACAATTGTGAATAATTCGCTGCGCAATAAAGAAAATAATAGTAATCGGTACGCGAAGTGACCCCCCCTGGAGAGGAAGAACCCTAAACGGCATTTATCAAGTAAGTAGCTCAACGATTCAGCGCGTCACAAACCTAATCCCTGTGTCGGCAGGAGGCTGCTGCCCACACATTTTATTCCTTTTTTTTGAAGGAGCCCTGGGGCTCACTGCGCCCCCACAAAGTGGCCTGAGCCACTAAAAGGGCGATTCGATCAGCGCTTTTGTATCTAAAAGCCGGAGCAACAAACCCCGCTCAGCTTTATCTGTCGGCCCAGAAATATTTTCACCGCCCGACCGGGGAACCGAACAACGGGATTCGACCCACGTGGGAGGCCTTCGTCATGCCCAGCGTACGCCCTGGCCACTTTGCACAGCAAACCCGGTCAGGAAGAAAGCAATTTCAGCACCTCCCGAAACCGCCCAGCTTCGCCCCAGCGACACCGGAGCGCCTGCAACATTTTTTTTGGAGAGCCTGACTACGTAGGAATCTGGAGTCTTCCCTAACCACATCTTTATCTCAGATCATCACCCATCGCAAATCTCGATCACCCTCAACATCTATTACTGTTTTGTTAGAAATTATAGTACTATTATTCTAGTTTAATAGCGATTGTCCGCGGAACACATCCCCGCCCAGCGGGTGGATTTTGTACTTCCCCCCCCCACGCCTCCAACTGTTTTAAAGATACACCTTACTTTTGGTAGCAACCCCCACAGGAGCTGCAGCACTGGCGATCGATCGGCAGCGTTCCGGCGACAGGGAGGAAAAGGTACGTAAAATTTTATTGACTGATTTACCTATAACATTACGCACGGGCAGTTGGAAGGGTGGCGCCCACTCTTATTACTTTGTCAGATATTATATTCCTTTTATCCGCATTAGCGAGTCCCTCGCAGGGGATTTGTTCTGCCCCTGTAGTTTTTTTATTATAGTACGCTAACAAATACGAACAATCCCAAATAGCTTTGGTCCACGTACTCATAGGGTGAGATTAACGAAGTACACCTTTTTTTTGTATAATTCAATAACTGTATGGAACCTAATATTGTTATCTCCCTTTGACTATACCGTAAGAAATACCACGAAGCGCGAATATCTCTCTTTGGTGAATAGATAGATGCCTATCTAGGTTTTTGTAATATAGTTAAGGACGTTCTTTCTAATAGTGGACTATTGAGTCATTTGATCTGAAATATCTAGAGATTCTGGCGTATGAACTCAAACAAATCGCGTTCTTAATTTTTTTTCTTGTCTTTTCATTGTATATGTTGAGCGCTTTCGAAGTCGTCAACAGTAATAATTTGTATCATTAATTTCAGTCAGTGGGTAGTTACTTTCTCAATTTAATTTTAAATATTTGTGCATTTTCGACCTTAATGTTATGGAACCTGCCCTTTCCTCCTTCATAAATAACGACACTATTTTTTTCCTGCACTTTGTACATTTTTATTGGAAAGTGGCCGTAGTTCCGATCATTTAAATGAATTCATCCCAATTTATAACGAAGTTAGGAACTTATATCAATCTATAGTCGTAGAGAAAAACTTAAACATAAAATTTCTATTTGTAAAAAAAAAAAAAAGAAAAAAAAAGAGAAAAAAAAAGAAAAAGAAAGAAATAGGAGAATAGCTTAATGTAATGTTTTGGAAATGAAATAAATTGTTAACCATGTGTAGCTAAGTTTTTTAAACGCTTACGACTGATCGTCCGACACTCCCCTCTCCTATACGGTAGGGACGCTCAGACCAGTAGGGGAGTCTGATCGTAGGAGGTGGGTTGACGAGTGATGTTAAGGGGAAGGCATTTTTTCTTTGTTTGTCTTATTTATCACTCGTATTTTTCCCCGGGGTTAAGGTGAGAACCCCCCATTCTGTCGAGTCCTTCTCGGACGCCCCGACTCATCTTTATATTCCCTTTCCCATCACTGGCAATTTTTCTTACCGCCAGTTTTAATTTTTTTTTGCGCGCGAATACGAACAAGTAAGGGATCTCAGCCTGTGACTCAAGAACCCTCCCCCATCCGCAGAGCTCAGCACGTGCTATTCAGCTAGGCGCGCAATGAGTCCACTCCTGCTGAATCCCCGGGAGGCCCCCACAACAAATTGAATTTTTTTTTTGTAGTGTTGAAGGAGGCCCTTCGACATCAGATGTGCTTCTTTTCCTGATGGGTTTTTGGTGTGAGCGCACGTCTCCTGATGATCGAGTAAAAATTCCATTACAAAAAATGGCGCCCAACGTGGGGCCAGGCCCGATGATGATCTAGTATAACGATAATAAAAATCGTTTGCTATTAGACCTGCACGGTCTGTACATTTTCCTTTTCTCTTCGCCCATTCCATTGGAGCAACCTTTCGCTTCACTACCGCAGCGGTGAGGCGCATGCATTTTCACCTTTCATTTTTTTTCCTGTACCCTGTTGTAAAATTTTTTTTTTCCTTCATAGCTGCATCTGATCTGTGGTAGTCCGCGCATGGGTTTCGCGATCTTTAGTAGGGAGCTCTCTAGGACACATTCAAGGGGCTCGGCCTCCTGACTGTTGCGGGGATTTCCCCTGCTCAGGTTTACGAAGAGTACGCGTGAGTGGACACCTGATTGTCCGGACGTATCTGGCTATTCCGGTCCTTACGGAGAACCAGCGGTGTTTGGTTTACCTACCCCACTGAGCCCGAAGGACACGGAAGGGCGCAGGTTGTCCCAGTATGGCGTGTGAGCTTGCAAGGAGCGAACACAGAGAACGGTGATCTCAAGGCCCAGTCTGAGTCACTAGCCTGGTTCTTGATATGTTGGCTCGCTTGTCATCGGCTTTCAGCTAACCCACAGTCGTAACTATTACTCACCTATATTTACCTATCCCCTCCCATTCCTTTTAAATATCCGTTTTAAATATACTTCCCCGTTCTTCGATTCGAAAGAATCCATTTAGTGAGGAGAGGGAGAGGACAAGTCAGTCGTATTTTTGAAGTTATATTCAATTTTGTTGTTTAGCGAAACAATTTTTTTTGGAAATCGTATAGACAAGAAAATTATATTAATTATTGGAGTTTCAAGACAATTTTTTTTTATACTTATATTGAACACGTCGTTCTGAATTTAGGACGTATATCTTTTGTACAAGTCTTCTCAATTGCGTCAATTATTATTGAATTCCCCTGACCACAATTGACCGATCTTATCATGCCACTTGAACGTTCCCCCCCTACGGATAACCCAGGCGCGTCCGGTGGGAGTGCTGACGGCGAACCTCCAGCGAGAGCCCGGGTAGGAAACGAGGATCGACTTAACGAGTCCATCGACACGTTGAGAGCGGATTTAGAAAGTATTCGCGAAAGCATTAACGCCTTGCATGTAGCAGAGGGTAATGCCAGACAACAAAATCGACGAGGTCAGAGGAACCGACCAAGAGGAAATCGAACCGGATTACGAAGCCAGGGCCCAGTTAACGGTAGTGACATACCCCGACCTCCAATATCCCGGGTTACCATCCCCTCCGAACAGAGAGTGGCGCCCTCTGGCTCGAGAGAGACTCCTCTCGATTGGCTACCGCCTGCTGGCGCGATTAATGCATTTGCAGCATCTTCTTCTGCGTCTCAGAGTAGAGATACCTCACATGCTCTTCCTAACACTCCTTCTAGGAGTTCCGCAACGTATACGCCAGCAAAAAAGTCCGTGATCTCCACCTGGAACTTTCATTTTAACGGCGATCCTCAGGGAACGGCCGTTGAAGATTTTTTGTATCGTACCGAATGCGTCGCGCAAGCTAATGGTGTGAGTGATGCTGAATTATGTTCAAATCTACACTTCTTACTTAAAGACAAAGCCGAGAAATGGTTTTGGTCTGTATTTCGCAAGGAAAATCGTGAATTCACCTGGCCCACCTTCAAGACTAGCATTAATAGCAGATTCCGATCCTTACAGAGCAACCACATGGTGTTACAGGCTTTAATGACGGCAAGACAAATGCCCGAGGAAGCATACAAAGATTTCGAGCAACGAGTGCTGTCTCTGCAATATAAGCTCGTTACACCATTGGCTGAGTCAGAGTTGACTAGTGTACTGAAGGATGGCTTAGCCCCTTATTTAGCTCAGATGGTATATGTACAGCCAACCCGTACCCTCGAGGAGCTTCGTAGTTTCTGCACCCAGGCGGAAAGGCTACAGATTCATCAACAATCCACCGTCTCACATCGCCAAAACAAAGTACACGAGTTGGAGTTTAATTTATCCCCGCCCAAAGTCAGTCGCCCAGCGGAACCAGTGGAAGCCTTCTCACCATCTGACCATCAAGCTCAATGTTGGAATTGTCGTCGTCCAGGCCACCATTTTCAAATGTGCCCAGACGAGCAACGTCACCTATTTTGTTACAAGTGTGGTAAGACCAATACCACCACACCACGCTGCTCAAACTGCTCGGGAAACCGATTTACGGGTCATACGGCCACCGGAACGTGTCGCCCAAACCCCTCTTCTCCGGGTACTTCAACGAAGTAAACGATAATAACACTCCACACTCACTAAACACTCCACCTGTCGACAACTGCATCTCTGAAGGTAATTTCTATTCCACTTCTACCCACAACGAGCCTGCTGAAAGTTCAATACCCTGTCGTGAGGCCTGCTCGGGAAAGAGGAAGTTTCCTCGATTTTCCTCTTTCCACGAACGTTGGCTAAACTATCAGAAGGTACGTGATCGTATTTTTAACTCTAGTCTTGCTACCAGTCCTCCCAACCACAAACATAAAGCATTATTGAGAGTGCGAAGGCTCGCTCGCGAGAGAAAAAATATTTCGTCACCAGACTTATCTGCTATAACAGCTCTTTCTGGCGATGACCGTCCTTACCTAAAGATCCAGTTAAACGGCATATCTATATTAGGACTCCTAGACAGTGGCGCAAGCGTCACCTGCTTAGGAAAAGGTTTCGAATGCGTTCTGCAAACGGCGAATTTGACCCCACTCAAATCACACAAGTTTGTCCAAACTGCCAATGGCGGAAAAACCTCGATCACAGGATTTGTGAGAGCCCAGATTACTTATCGCGGTATCACAAAGTCCTTGGTCATATATCTAGTACCAGAATTGACTCAACCATTGTATCTCGGGATTGACTTTTGGCGAGAGTTCCAAATAGCCCCTCATATCATCTCAGAATTGTCCACCTTATCAGGTCAAGAAAATATGGTAAAATGTCATCTGAATCCGGAAGAAAAATTGCAACTGAATCAGGTCATAACTAAATTCCCGAATTATGCAATTCATGGACTAGGCAAAACACACTTGGAGAAACACGTTATTGATACGGGAGAAGCTCTACCCATCAAGCAACGTCATTACCCCGTCTCCCCAGCCATTCAGAAATTAATGTACGAAGAGTTGGACCGTATGTTGAGCCTAGGCGTAATTGAGGAATCAAATAGTCCCTGGAACTCTCCTGTCATTCTTGTCCGGAAGCCAGGAAAGAATCGTCTATGCTTAGATTCGAGGAAAGTGAATTTAGTGACCGTCAAGGATGCATACCCGTTACCGCATATCGATGGCTTATTGGGTAGGCTCCAAGACACTCGATTTATTAGTGGGATTGATTTAAAAGATGCCTTTTGGCAGATTCCATTAGAGACCAGTAGCCGTTTGAAGACCGCTTTTACAGTACCAGGACGTCCGCATTACCAATTCACAGTCATGCCATTCGGGTTGTGTAATGCCCCACAACGAATGTGTCGCCTGATGGACAAAGTGATACCTGGACACCTAAGGGAAAATGTATTCGTCTATTTAGACGATTTACTTGTCGTCACCCCCGACTTCCCATCACACTTAAAAATCTTGAATGAAGTGGCAGGTCATCTGAGAGATGCTGGTCTAACAATCAATGTCAACAAGAGCAATTTTTGCGTTCGCGAAGTACGATATTTAGGCTTTATAGTGGGCGACGGGACCTTAAAGAAGGACCCAGATAAGATCGAGGCAATCAGAAATTTCCCAGAACCAAAAACCCCTAAACAATTACGTCGCTTTTTGGGAATGACTGGGTGGTACCAGAGATTTATCAGGAACTACGCTACGGTAGCTGCTCCTCTCACTAACTGCTTAAAAAAGTCGAAGTCTTTTGAAATAACCGTCGAAGCTCGACAGGCTTTCGAGGACCTGAAAACTTCGCTAATCAACGCCACCGAGTTGGTTACCCCTGATTATCGCAAGCCCTTCTTCATTCAATGTGACGCTAGCACCTCAGGGGTTGGCAGCGTATTATTCCAACAAGATGAGGAGGGCAATGAACTCCCGATTGCTTTTATGTCGAAAAAGCTGAATCCTACTCAGAGCAAATATAGTATTACCGAGTTGGAGTGTTACGCGGCCGTACTTAGCGTCAAGAAATTTCGAGCCTACGTGGAAGGCCACCCCTTCACTATAATTACCGACCACGCGAGCTTGCGGTGGTTGATGAATCAAACGGACCTAACCGGACGATTAGCTAGATGGAGCCTGAAACTCCAAGGATATGATTTTAACATTGAACACCGAAAAGGCAGTCAATGCGTAGTGCCAGACGCACTCTCGCGTGTACATATGGCGGAACTAAGTGAAGCAGAAACTACCCCATGTGAAATAGATTTAGATTCTCCATATTTCACCTCGGAGGAATACACTGAACTAAAGGAAACTATCCAATCTAGTGGTAGTCGCTTGCCAGACTTACAAGTTTCTGAGGGATATGTATATGTACGTACCAAGCCACGTCAGGATGATCCCGAAGGAGACGAAACCTGTTGGAGATTATGGATTCCCCGCGAATTAACACAAGCCCTGATAGCTTCGGCTCACAACCCTCCACAGAGCGGACACGGAGGATTCCATAAAACCCTCTACAGGCTGAGGCTAAAATATTATTGGCCAGGAATGGTAACACAAGTTAGAAATTATGTTAGCTCCTGCGAGGTATGTAAAGAAACCAAAGACTGTAATCAAATACAGCGACCTCCCATGGGTAAACAGATCAGTGTATACCGACCCTTCCAATTACTGTATATTGATTTTATGGGACCGTACCCTCGCTCCCCGCGCGGTAATACATGTATACTAGTAGTCCTTGACAGCTTTAGCAAGTTCGTCTTCCTTAAGGCCCTGAGGGCAGAGTCGGCAGAACTTACAGTACAATATTTGGAAAACGAGTTGTTTAATACTTTTGGAGTACCTGAAATTATATTTTCCGACAACGGAACCCAATTCATTTCTCGAACCTTCCAGAAGCTTTTATCAGACTACGGGATCAAGCACCTAAAGACTGCCAAACATTCTCCGCACCCAAATGCCTCCGAGAGAGTTAATCGGTCAGTCTTAGCTGCGATTAGGGCCTATCTAGAAGATGATCACCACCATTGGGACTTGCAACTACCAAAAATCGCTTGTGCTTTGCGCAGCACAGTACATCAAGCCATTAACAGCGATCCGTATTATGTGTTATTTGGCCAACACATGGCGTTGCATGGCTCAGTTTACCCTCTTCTACAGAAAATCCGGAAGTTAGGAGAAGACTTACAAGTGCTGCCCACTTCGGATAAATTGAGTCTCATCCGAAATCGAGTCCTACAGCACTTAGAAGACGCCCATGCTCGACATGAAAAGACTTATAACACCCGGTGCCGAGATGTAACCTATGTGGTCGGACAGGAGGTGTACCGACGCTTGTGGCCCCTTAGTAATATGCCCCAGGGTCGAAGTGCTAAGCTCGGAAGAAAGTATGCTAAAGGACGAATCACCAAAGTACTAGGCAGCAGTCGATACGAGGTGGAAGACATGAGTGGACGATCATTGGGAGTTTACCACGCAAAGGACCTACGGCAATAAAAACAAAGAATGTGCGTGTACATTTTTCTGACTAATTCTTAGGGAGGACCCCGCATAATTAGCCAGCCTTGTGATGTACACGTCCCTCGCGAACCACTAACAGAGTGGCCTGCCGCTTACGAAGAATGAGACCTGCGCTTAGGCTCACTCCACCGCGCAGATAGTTCAGCGGGTGTCTAATCGGAAAAGGAATTGGTCAGGAAGCCGCCATCATGTCATTCTGGTGCTTGCTGTCATGCGGTGTGGACGCATGGAACAATTGTGAATAATTCGCTGCGCAATAAAGAAAATAATAGTAATCGGTACGCGAAGTGACCCCCCCTGGAGAGGAAGAACCCTAAACGGCATTTATCAAGTAAGTAGCTCAACGATTCAGCGCGTCACAAACCTAATCCCTGTGTCGGCAGGAGGCTGCTGCCCACACATTTTATTCCTTTTTTTTGAAGGAGCCCTGGGGCTCACTGCGCCCCCACAAAGTGGCCTGAGCCACTAAAAGGGCGATTCGATCAGCGCTTTTGTATCTAAAAGCCGGAGCAACAAACCCCGCTCAGCTTTATCTGTCGGCCCAGAAATATTTTCACCGCCCGACCGGGGAACCGAACAACGGGATTCGACCCACGTGGGAGGCCTTCGTCATGCCCAGCGTACGCCCTGGCCACTTTGCACAGCAAACCCGGTCAGGAAGAAAGCAATTTCAGCACCTCCCGAAACCGCCCAGCTTCGCCCCAGCGACACCGGAGCGCCTGCAACATTTTTTTTGGAGAGCCTGACTACGTAGGAATCTGGAGTCTTCCCTAACCACATCTTTATCTCAGATCATCACCCATCGCAAATCTCGATCACCCTCAACATCTATTACTGTTTTGTTAGAAATTATAGTACTATTATTCTAGTTTAATAGCGATTGTCCGCGGAACACATCCCCGCCCAGCGGGTGGATTTTGTACTTCCCCCCCCCACGCCTCCAACTGTTTTAAAGATACACCTTACTTTTGGTAGCAACCCCCACAGGAGCTGCAGCACTGGCGATCGATCGGCAGCGTTCCGGCGACAGGGAGGAAAAGGTACGTAAAATTTTATTGACTGATTTACCTATAACATTACGCACGGGCAGTTGGAAGGGTGGCGCCCACTCTTATTACTTTGTCAGATATTATATTCCTTTTATCCGCATTAGCGAGTCCCTCGCAGGGGATTTGTTCTGCCCCTGTAGTTTTTTTATTATAGTACGCTAACAAATACGAACAATCCCAAATAGCTTTGGTCCACGTACTCATAGGGTGAGATTAACGAAGTACACCTTTTTTTTGTATAATTCAATAACTGTATGGAACCTAATATTGTTATCTCCCTTTGACTATACCGTAAGAAATACCACGAAGCGCGAATATCTCTCTTTGGTGAATAGATAGATGCCTATCTAGGTTTTTGTAATATAGTTAAGGACGTTCTTTCTAATAGTGGACTATTGAGTCATTTGATCTGAAATATCTAGAGATTCTGGCGTATGAACTCAAACAAATCGCGTTCTTAATTTTTTTTCTTGTCTTTTCATTGTATATGTTGAGCGCTTTCGAAGTCGTCAACAGTAATAATTTGTATCATTAATTTCAGTCAGTGGGTAGTTACTTTCTCAATTTAATTTTAAATATTTGTGCATTTTCGACCTTAATGTTATGGAACCTGCCCTTTCCTCCTTCATAAATAACGACACTATTTTTTTCCTGCACTTTGTACATTTTTATTGGAAAGTGGCCGTAGTTCCGATCATTTAAATGAATTCATCCCAATTTATAACGAAGTTAGGAACTTATATCAATCTATAGTCGTAGAGAAAAACTTAAACATAAAATTTCTATTTGTAAAAAAAAAAAAAAGAAAAAAAAAGAGAAAAAAAAAGAAAAAGAAAGAAATAGGAGAATAGCTTAATGTAATGTTTTGGAAATGAAATAAATTGTTAACCATGTGTAGCTAAGTTTTTTAAACGCTTACGACTGATCGTCCGACACTCCCCTCTCCTATACGGTAGGGACGCTCAGACCAGTAGGGGAGTCTGATCGTAGGAGGTGGGTTGACGAGTGATGTTAAGGGGAAGGCATTTTTTCTTTGTTTGTCTTATTTATCACTCGTATTTTTCCCCGGGGTTAAGGTGAGAACCCCCCATTCTGTCGAGTCCTTCTCGGACGCCCCGACTCATCTTTATATTCCCTTTCCCATCACTGGCAATTTTTCTTACCGCCAGTTTTAATTTTTTTTTGCGCGCGAATACGAACAAGTAAGGGATCTCAGCCTGTGACTCAAGAACCCTCCCCCATCCGCAGAGCTCAGCACGTGCTATTCAGCTAGGCGCGCAATGAGTCCACTCCTGCTGAATCCCCGGGAGGCCCCCACAACAAATTGAATTTTTTTTTTGTAGTGTTGAAGGAGGCCCTTCGACATCAGATGTGCTTCTTTTCCTGATGGGTTTTTGGTGTGAGCGCACGTCTCCTGATGATCGAGTAAAAATTCCATTACATATTTGCAAATTTTTTATTGACAACTCTGGCTTTCACTTCGGCTTATTCTCTACATACATATTTGTACTCATTGTGAGATTTTTATCGACTTTTTGACGACAATTGGCATTCTTTTGGTTAACGAAAATGACTTACTGTTGTGATTTTAAAAATTGCTTTAATGATTTAAATGATAAAATAGTATCATGGGATTTCATAAGAGATGTCTATCATTTTGATAACGGAAAAATAAGAGTAATGTACAAATTGACTGACACTCATATAAATCCCAAAAATTTTGATAAAATGTCCGTTAAAGTTGCTACTCAAGTGTTAAGTCACACTGTTGCTTCCGCTATTTTAACTGCACTTGGACTTGGCTGTTTTAAAGGGGATAAAAAAGATATCGCTTTAAATACAGCACATTTTATTTCCACTCTTAACACTTTGTTTGATAATCTTAACAGCGTCATGAAATTTTCAAGGAATCCACACAAAAATGCCTTATCTTTAGATAATAATATTATAGATAATTTAAAGGAAATGAAAATTTAAATTGGGCAGTGGGAACATAAAGGGAGAATGAAGCGTCCGTTTTGTTTTGATGGATTAATTCAAACAATCACAGCAATTGAAATGTTATGGAGCGATCTTCAACAACAGCAAGAATATTTTATTATTAGCCATATTTATCAAGATCATTTAGAAAATATGTTTTCAATGATACGAGGTTTCAAAGGTTCCTATGAGCGTAATCCTTCCGTTTACAGAGCATACAGAAATATAAAACAAATTATGTTATGTTATGTATCACCTTCAGAATATTCAAGCTACGCTAATTCTCAGTCAGAAAATTTAATTAACTTCAAACCAATTTATGGAGAAGAAGAGCTGATCATTTCTGAGGATGTAGCTTGCAGTACTTCTGCTCTTGAAGAGGATATTTCTACTGAAGAATATTCAGAAATGTTTCAAGAAATATTTGATGCTGGTAGTCCTCACGAAAAATTAAAAAACAATGCAATTCTTTATTTTTTCGGATACCTTTCGTATAAACTCGTTGATAGTATGAAGTGCGAAGCATGTAAATCCCATATGGTAAATATTTCTCCTGATATTTCAAATAAATATCTTTTTATTCAGCACAAATCTTTTAACGCGTCTTCAAAATCTTATGGTTCACTTACTGTGCCTTCTGCACAGTTTGAAGTGCAATTATCTATTATATATTGCGAGTTCCAAGAAATGTTTTCTAAGGTAATGTGGAAAAATGATATACAGTGGCGAGCAAAACTGGATACAAAACTTGTAAAAGTACATAATGTTGTCAATAAAACGAAAAGTATTGCCCAATAACAATTTACTTCCTTTTAATTTTCTTTGAAAGAATCTCTGCGATCATATTCTAGAGAAATTACTGTATTAACGGTTGTTTTTCATTGGAAAAATTTTGATTACTAGGGAGAGTGCCTGTATCCAGTTTTGCACGTGTTTAGTTTAGTTCCATTTGCGCAGCTGTCAGGCTTAGTTTTATAAACTTTTGTGCGTTATTTAGTAGTAGGATTGATAAAAAATTATTTAAGGTAATATTTATTTTGCGATATCTGTTCAAAACATTTCAACATGATTTTTTATAGTAAAATGGGAAAAATTTCTATTGACGTTGAAAACAGTATTGTGGCGCTAACAAATCAGGGATACAGCTCAAGAAAAACTGCAGATCGTTTAAAAATTTGTCATAGAACAGTTCAATTAGCGCAAAAAAGACGGCAATGTAACCCCGTAAGAAATACTGGTGGACGACCAAGAGTGATGTCAGATGGCGATGCTCGTCTAATAGAACGGATGATTAAATCCAGAGCAGCAAGGACACCGAAGGCTGCAGCCAAGGCTATAAAAAAAGACGTCAGCGAATGGACTGTCAGGCGCGCACCTAAAAGGATTGGTTTAGTAGCGTCTATAAAAAAGAAGAAGCCCGCGTTATCGGAAAAAAATGTCAAAGCTCGATTGAAATTCTGTAAAGATCACAAAAATTGGACAGTTGAAGATTGGAAGCGGGTTATTTGGACGGACGAGACTAAAATTAACAGATACCAATCAGATGGCAAGGCATACTATTGGCACCGGCCTAACGAACAACTGCAGAAACACCAAGTTAAAGAAACCGTCAAGCACGGAGGAGGCAGCCTAATGGTCTGGGGGTGTTTTACTTGGTGGCATATTGGGCCATTAATTAAAATTAATGGCATAATGAAAAAAGAGGATTACCTTCAAATTTTAATGACCAATCTACCCGATTTTGTAGAAAAATGTGCTTATCCGGAAAACGAGATTGTCTTCCAACAGGATGGTGATCCCAAGCACACTGCCAAAATCGTTAAAGAATGGCTTGGACAACAAAAATTTTTGATAATGCAATGGCCTGCACAAAGTCCGGATCTTAATCCAATCGAAAATTTGTGGGCCATTGTAAAAAAACAGCTGCTTCAATACGAAAATGTCCCAACAAATTTAAATGACCTTTGGACACGGGTGGAAACAGAATGGCAAAAAATTCCGGACAAAATTATTCAAAACTTGGTGGAATCCATGCCAAGGCGAGTAAACAGTGTTATAAAAAACAAAGGACTCTGGACAAAATATTAAAAAAATATTTTGAAATTAAAAATTTCCAAACGTGCAAAAGTGGATACAAGGACTGAATTCATATTGTTAATTTTTTTGTTATGTTTGTAAAAATGAATTGTTGCTATTATTGTTTTTTACTATAGTAGTGAAGTTGTCCTTAAAATAAAAAATATTATTCAATCAATAACTCTTTTTAATTTTCTAGTTTTACGACGCAAACTTGATTTTTCATTTTTGATATCCAGTTTTGCTCGCCACTGTACTTGAAAGGCATCTCTTTCCACCAATTAATGAAAAAATAAAACAGTGGGCAGATTGTGAACATAAGCCTAATGTCTTAAAATATATATTAAAACTTTTAATATGGATAGAGATAAAAAATATTAATAAATCTTATAATCGAAATCCATGACTGCACAACTAAATATTTTAAAGAATATTGAATAAAAGTTTTTTTTTTTACCAGACCACCACCGAAATTTCGAATTTTTGCCTTGTTTTACGGGAGAAAAATGTCACTTTTTTACCTCGGGAACAAAACCGGCGATCGGGTAAAAATGTCCTATTTTGTTCCCTTAGTGAACAACATACTCTCATTTTCAAACAAATTTCGTTATTAGTTAATATATATGTGTATTATATACATTCATAACAATTTATATATATTTTTGAAGTTGGTATACGACCTCTAAAACGAATTATGGCATCATTCATTTTCCAAAATTTTTCAATAAACAGGCTGCAATAGGTAGTATTTCCTAAACATACCTAGAAATGGTCAGTAGGACCTGTAACCTTGAAAAATTAACTCAGCTGTAGCTAAACAAAAAACAAGGTAAAGCAAACCATCTGGAAAAGCTTTAAACTAAAAGCTGCAGCTCGCGCAGCTTTTGTTCATATATTTCAGATTGATACCCCTAACGCCATCTAGTGAGATGGCTGCACAAATGTTTTTCCACATCTATGTTCTGTATAATCAAAGCTGATTATAAGTAAAATAAATTCTGACATTCTATTAATGAAATCATTTCGTGAACTAATTTGAACTGATTTAAACAGCGAACATTTGATCCCCAATTTTATTATTTGAACTATGGTGCGTGAATGGCAATAAAATTGTTGGGAGTAGAATGTTATTTGAAATAGTATCCGAATTTCATATCAACGATAATCCTTTGGGGTTGTGATTATTATTGATGAAATGAGTGGGAAGAGATCGAAAAAATTCACTAGTACTCCGACACAAGCCGACGCGACGGGTTTACTCGATCTTGCGCGAGAAATAAAACATATTCTTAGTATAACTGAGGAAAGTTTGGCACGACGAGAAAGTGCTTTGTCAGAGAGAGAGCAGCACCTAGAAGAAACAAGACGTCGCGGTGCACGTATCGACGATAATTCTGAACATTTTCCTGGACTTGTTTTTCTAGGGGGTACTGCCCTTTTATATGGGGAGGAGGTCCTCCGGATGGCGCGCTCGCTGGAGCTTGAGGCCTTTTGGGCCTCACCGTTCGCGGTTCTTGGGTCCCCCGTGCCTCGGGAGGACTACCCGGGGGTCGAATCAGTGGGAAGTTGGTCAACGGTGGCGTCGGCGCGGGAGGAGGACATTAGTACTGACTCCTGGCCTTCCTTGGCGGGCCCGGAGGATCCCTGGTCCGGGTCCATCGGTTCATGGCACACCGAAGACCTTTGGGCTTGGTCCCGAATATCGTCGGCTTTGGGGGCTCCGGCGCGTGCGTGTTCGCCCGAGGGTGTTCTTCCGGAGGTGTTAGAGCGGGCGCAGTTAGCAGACGGCAAGGTGTGGCCCATGCGAGAGCGTCTCCCCCTTTTTTGGTGTTCCTGTGGAGGCTTACGTCGTGGGGGAACTGTGCGTGCCCTCACCGATGAGGAGGCCTTGGCTGTTCAGCTGGGGCTAAGCGAGGAATACTTAAGGATTGGCGACGATATTTTGCTCGATTATGTGCGCCGTGGCCGTTATTAACGGTTTATTAAAAATAAATAGAATGTGTTATATGCGGAAACGAGACTGTAATAAAGTTCGTATGTTCGTTTATATTTTATTGTTTTTGTTTTGGTTGGGGTTTGGTTTGTGGGGTGGTTGCTGTTTTGTGGGTTTTTCTTTTTTTTTTGTTGTTTCTTCAGATGATTTGTACTTGTTGTGTTGGCTTGGCTCGCGCCAATGTTTGACTGCGCGTTGATGGTGTAGGCCTTGGACTGGTGTTTCCAATATTTTCTATTTCTATTTGATGGAGTGTGTTGCTTTTTCTTTCTCTCTCGGTGATCTCGTTTTTGGGTTTTCTTAGTCGTTGCAGGCAGTGTTTATAGGCCATTACTGCTGCCAAAACTATTATTATAATCGTGACTAGGGATGTGGCATACACCGTCAGGTGTTTATGTATCCCTTTGTCAGGGTGCATTTTGATTTGTTCTATTTGATTTTCCAATTCTGAAAGGGTGTATGTCCCTTTATCGATCGTGGCCCTCATGTCTTCGCCTATCCCCCTGCTAGGTTTTGCTAGGTTCGCCGTAAACGTTTCGGGCGCTTGTTTTATGAGTTTTTCCACCTTTTCCCAGGTGTCGTTTAAGTTTGGGAAGGTTGGTGGTTGCACGATTTTCACCGGGTTTATTTCTTCTTTTTCGAAATGCAGAGTGTTGGCCCCTATTTGGAGGTTGCAGGGTTCCGTTAGGGTGAGGATCCCCTGGCCGGTCAATAGGGACGTGGTCATTTTAGTGGGGCAATTGAATTGGGCCACCTGGGGGCTTATTAGTGAATATAGCCACGTGTTGACCTTGTCTAGTCTTTTGTAAAAGTTTCTGGACGGAATTTGTACGCGGAGAGAGCATTGAGGCTCTTCACCGAGGGGGTTAAACAGAACAAGCCGTCAAGTACCCTGAGGCGCCGGAGCGGAGGCGTTCACCGGAAGTAGCTGTCCCTGAGACGCCGGAGCGGGGGTGTTCACCGGATGGCGAGTTGGAGTTTCCTCCGTCGCTCGGCGGTTCCCGATTTGCTGCCTTTCGTGACGCGTCTTTTGTCCCTCCGGGGCATGTATACCTTCCGATTCCCCCTTGGCTCAGGGGAGGCGTGGGTCGTGCTGGGGGTATAGTACGCCCCCTAGCCGAGGCGCAAGACTTGGCTGTTCGCCTGGGCTTGGACGTAGCCTATTTTTTGACTAACGACCAGTTTCAGGCGTACGCGCGCCGTGGCAGACGGTAAATTGTGGGTTTTTTTTTTTTTTTTTTTTTTTTAAAAGAAAGATAGAATTGTAAAGCTGTGTTAAAAAAAGGAATAAAGTATTTTGTTTGTGCTCATTTCCTATTGTTTTGTTATGGTTTATGGGGTGTTGTTAAGGTGATTGTTGTTTCGTGGGTTTTTGTGGCTTCAAATTAGCTGTATTTGCTGCGTTGGTTTAGGTCGCGGCAGTGTTTGACTGCGCGCTGGTGGCTTTGGCCTTTCCACTTTTTTCCTTTCTTCTGTTTGCAACCTTCGTGTTTGCATTTCGGTACATCTATCGTTGTTTATTTCTGTTTCTGTAATTTTGATTTTGTGTTTTTTAAGCCGTGGTAGGTGTGACGACGCTTGAAACAGACCCGTTAAAAAGTTTTTATTGAAGTTATACTTCTTTAAAAAACCTCAATAACGATGAAGTTCCAACGACCCAAAAAAACCTATATAACGATGAATTTTCAAGTAAATTCTTCAATTTACTAGGCTCAACAACACATTAACAACACTGAAATAATTATGTTAACGCTCGACGGAAAAGCCCTCATTGAAAAATTAGGACAATGGGGACTTCTTCCACAAGAAGGCATCCTCAAATGTCCTAATTGCGAGGGAGGGATGAAACTAGTGCGAGACGCATCGAGGAAGGACGGATTTAAATGGAATTGCGGGAACAAGAGAAGAGTACCGAAGAAGAAGCCAGTGATATGTGGGACGTCACATTCGCTGCGCAAAAACACTTTCTTCGGGAAGTCGCAGCTAAGCTTACAGCAGGTATATGTTAAATGTAATTTTTCATATTCTTTTTTCGCACCATTGGGCACACAATATGCAGATACAGGACATCCAGCTCGAAGCCCGGATATCCAAGATGACGGCTGTGGACTGGAATTCCTTCTGCTTTGAAGTTGTACTTGACTTCTGCATGAGACAGAAAAAACCCATTGGTATGAATATAAATAACATTATATTAAGATTTAAATTTTATATTAACATTTAAATTTTCTAATTTAGGTGGTCCTGGCATGACTGTGGAAATTGACGAGTCTAAATTTGGTAAGAGAAAGTACCATAGGGGCCACCACGTGGAAGGGCAATGGGTTTTTGGTGGTGTATGCTGAGACCGGAGAAATGTTTCTGGTGCCCGTTGAGCGTCGTGACGCTGCAACGTTGATTCCACTCATTAAAGATTGGATTGCACCGGGCAGTATAATTATCAGCGATTGCTGGAAAGCATACGCCGGTGTGAATGAGATGTTCCAGCATTTGACAGTTAACCATTCGGTTAGCTTCAAAGATCCGCTAACGGGCGCTCATAGCAACACCAGCGAAGGTCTCTGGCGACACGCTAAAGCAACATTGCCCGAATACAATCGGAGGAAGTCGTTATTTGCTGGGTATCTTGCCAAATTTATGTTCTTAAATTTCTGCAGGTGCCGAAAGTTGGATCCAACTTTGGAGTTTTTAAAAGCAGCAGGGATGTTGTATAATCCCTATCAGGTAGGAGAAGCATCCGAGGTAAGAATTTTGTGATAATTTTCCCAACGATAATACTTATAGTTATCGGGGGGCACGGCAGTGCCCCTGCCAAGTCGAGCGCGAAGCAAACACTGCCGTACTATCCTTTACTGGAACCATTTCGCCGCATTTTCAGGCCCCTATTTGAGAATCTCTGGATAAGACCAGAACGCAGAAATTTTCGTCATCCAGTAAGCTATAATCACATACTTAAAATCCAAAATTTCAAGTCTGTACGTCATTTAGTTCCGAAGTTAAGCGAAAGCAAAGTTTCGCAATTGCGACACTCACTCACTCATGATCATCAAAATAGAACTAGTACTTCCCATAAACTCAGAGAGCTGAAATTTGGTACAGAGTTAGGATTTAATGGCCACATAAAGGGAAAACTATAAAAACTAGGATAATCGAAGATCTGGAGTACCTGGTGACCCTGATTAGAAAACACAAGAGCCCAACCACTCTATTAGAGATCGACATACCGCCTTTACTAATAAAAATATTCAACTTGGTGGGCCGCTTCATTTGATGTCAAAAATCGAAGGTCTGAAGTATCTATTGTTTTAGTGTAAATATTATCGGTATTTCTGATAGTCTAAATATTATCGGTATTTCTGATTTGTTGTCCATATACTAAAGGTCGTTGTGTTTATTTGTGTTTGATTTCGCAAGATTGTGTTTATTTGTGTTTGATTTCGCAAGATAATATCGTAAAAAATGTCGATAATATTAAAAGACGACGAGGAACTTAGTGGCTACCAAGTACAGTGAAACCCGGTTAAGACGATTTTCTAGAGACCAAAGCAAAACAGCGCTATAAGCGGGAAAACGTTATAAGCGTATGAACGTTAAATTCACTATGGCAATAAAAGACTGCAAGCGAAAATTGTTACACAATTATAAACAAAGATTTTCGCTTCCATGTTTGACGTTTGATGTACTCGGTTTGAAAAACGACGAGAAACTAGAAAAATTGTCCATCCGAACTTTTATACACTTCACAAAAGTGCTAGAAACGCCCATCATGGCATGCCACTTTTGTTCATATTTTCACAATTTGTTTGTTCCGAAAAGCGAATAAAACCATTCTAAGAAAATCCATTGTTTTAATTTTGAAATCGGTAAACGAAATTCAAAAGGTAACTTTTCTTCTTTCTATTTTTGGACACATATCCAAAAATAGAAATAGAATAGAAAGATTAAAGATTAAAGAAAAAAGATTAAAACGATAATTGAACATGAAAAACGAGTACGAACATTGCTCGGTAACAGATAATAGTAAATCGTTATAAGCGTGAAGATTTTCCCAGGTAGTAAGCGATGGGACCCATTCGAAACAATCGTAATAAGCGGGAAATCGTATTAAGGGGGATCGTTATAAAGAGGTAATTTTGTACAGGTTATTATAGGAATGTCGAAGGGACCATCGAATTTGACCGTAATAAGCGGGAAATCGTTGTATGCGGGAGTCGTCTTAACCGGATTTTACTGTAGTTGGTATGCCCAAAGACGGGTCTTGTCTCTTCCATTCAATATCTTTCTTGGTGTATGGTAGAACTGACTCAACTTGCAGTATCTGATCTGCTATAGTTGCATACGTTGCAGAACATTGGGACGAAATGCAAGTGTACACGTGTGATGCTGATGGTGACGTATACACGAGCGCGCAATCCTACACGAGCGATATGATGAAACCCACTACTTACGGCTCAGCTTCTGAGCTTATGGCTGCTGGAAAAATCTATTGGCGGGGGCACTGCCGTGCCCCCCCACCCTTTACTTTTGAAGTGTATGAGAACGGTATACTAAGAGGTTCCTTTGGCGATGCTGGCCAAAAAAAAGTGTTTACGTTTTACCGGTAGTTACTTAAGCGGCCACTACGATGTAGTTATTCCTATACGAGATGCCTCTCCATCTTCTTCCCCCTTTGATCCAATAACATTAAATTCTGTAACATCAGATACTGCTATATGTACATTATATGACTCAAACTCTACGCAAAGTGAATTGAACATGATGCATAAGGGAAAAGGCGGTAGACCGACTAAAACTAAAAAAGGAAGACCTAAGGTATCCGAACTATCACGATCTGAACAACTTCGAGAAGCTGCAGCTCGTTACCGACAAAAAGACCCTGAAAAACGTCGAGAAACCGTAGAACTTTATAATTCTTTACATCCAGGCGCCAAAAGGGCATCTGTAGCACAGTACAGTGCTTCACATCCGGAAGTCAATCAGGCTGCTGTATCTCGCTACCGTGCTTTACATCCGGAAGTCAATCAGGCCGCAGTATCTCGCTACCGTGCTTCACATCCGGAAGTAAACAGACAAAACTTAGCGCGAAAGAGATCTACTGACAAACTAAAGTTTAAGGGAAACACAGAAACAATCACTAGAGTTCTTACAACTAAACTTAAAGATAGACTAGAATCAGAAAAAATAGTTAAGTGGACTCTCCATAATAGGCAAAGAACTTTAGAAGATTTGAACAAGACTGCAAATAAATTAAAAGAAAAAATAATAGCGGCATTAGAGAAGTTAAAAATATGTCCTGAAAGCACGGATATTAAAGACAAATTTGAAGCATTTCTTGGTAAATCAGAACATCGCAGTAATCAGGAGCCATTTTATTCTGAACAAGCTTATAAGGTTTATGAAGATAAAGAAAAACCTATTGAGATTGATGATACTGGCAAAGCAAAGACCTTTACAAATGTTAAGGAAATGTCCAAAAGTCTGACATGGTCTTGTTCGGATTCATTGTCCGTATTAAATGATGGAATCTTACTAAAATTGAAAAACATTTTCGAAGTATTGAGCCTCCAAACTACTGCGCAAATTTACTCGATGTCTGTAGAAACAGGAAAACTGCAAGAAAATATCAACTTTATTAATAACGTTAAATCGCATTTCCCACATCTTCGGACTATTATCAGAGAGATTTATCAAATACACAGCGACTGTAAGTTATTGCTTGATATTGACGATTCTTTGGCGAGTGGTAATGTGGATAAGCTTATGGAGCTAGGAAAGCAACCGACGGTAGGAAGTGCCGTTGTAGAGCGTACACTTGATAGTGAAATCGTGGAAGATGAAATAATAAAAAGTAATAAGGTTGCTTTTAAATTATTTTCCAAAAAAAGTGTTGACACACCGAAACTGGATTGTATGTCGTGCAATAAACTTTGTTATTCTAGGGATATTAGTTCCATAGAACGATTAAGAAAGCCCATATCAACAGATGTTTGGAATCAGCTCCTGAACTACTATAATTCTAGCCTAATAACTCACAGTCCGTACATATGCCACACATGCCTTGCTAAGATTCGTGCTAACCAAATGCCTGCTGTCTGTATCCTCAATGACATGCACGTAAGCACTGTTCCACCAGAAATAGCTCAGCTGAACGACTATGAAAACATTTTAATCCAACGCGCTAAAGCGTTTCAGGTGGTTGTCACAATGAATCCTGTGGCTAATAAACGTCTACCCAATCGTCAGATGGTTAAAAAAGTAAAGGGCAGGACTTTTCATTTACCGCTTCCGATGGAAGAAACCCTAAAAAAACTCCCAAAACCTGAAGACGCAATAATTGAAAACCCTGAACTTTATATTATAGTCCGAAGTACGCCAAACAAAGCAAATATTATATGGCAAGACATTGTTGACGTTAATAAAGTGTACAAAGCATTAAAATACTTAAAAAATGTAAACGAACATTATGCTCATATCAAATTAGCAGATTTACCTAACCAGCTCATAAACATACATGAAAATATTCAACATAATGTTACAAAAACACCAGGTGCTGAAGAAGGTATTTTAGAAGATGGTACAGCAGCACTGTTGACCCAAATCACAAGAGAAAAGGAAACTGATTATGAGCATTACACCATATATCCTTTGAATGAACGGAGACAAAGTGCACCAGCTTCAGAACTCTACCAAATGCTCAAAATAAACACAGCACCGATTGATGCCCGAGATAAAGACCTCGATGTTAAATGTTTTCCACATTTATATGTAGAAGGAAAATACGGCCAATTTCATAATCGGCAGCAGAAAGTAACTTCTAGTGAATTTATTAAAGCCCGGCTTATGTCAAAACATCCTCAATTTAGACTTAACCAACAATATCTATTTTTCTTATTGAATGATGCTAATATGCGCCAATTAAACTCCGGAATCTTTTATAAAATGAATTGTGCTAATCAGAGAGATAAAATTACGGCAGAACAGTATCTCCAAATGCTTAACAATGATGAGCTGGAAGATGATTTGACCGCAATATTTGGCCGACTGAGAAGGGAAAACTATAAAAACTAGGAAGAAAGATTTGTAATGATAAAAAAACTACTCCTAAAAAGAAAAAAAAATGTGTCAAAACGTTTCTACAAAAAGAAGTGAAATCCCACCAAAAACATTCTGTAAAAAACTAGCCAAGTCTCGCTGGAGCTGCTTGTTTATCTCTAAAAAGTAATGAAATCTAGACAAAGTCGTGCCAAGTCTAAGGTTCCTTACTGCAGACGGACTTCTAATCATTGATAGATGGTTTTGTACCCTTGTGTACCCTTCAACGGCCAAGTCACACAACATTAACTATAATAATAAAGAAATCGCAGTAAGGAACCTTAGACTTGGCACGACTTTGTCTAGATTTCATTACTTTTTAGAGATAAACAAGCAGCTCCAGCGAGACTTGGCTAGTTTTTTACAGAATGTTTTTGGTGGGATTATATCTACAGCAAAATGAAGATCTTCAGGGAGCCCAGAGTGAAGAGTCCCCCGACGCAAATGTAGGCTTTTTTTAAATAATTTCATTTTAAATTCCTAACATTAAATTTTTCACAGGAATACGACTTGTACCAGTAAATTTTTTGGATTAGGGCTGGCGGAGCTGGATACAAAGTGCGGGTAAGTGCAATTTTTTTTAGGGCTGGCGGAGCTGGATACAAAGATCGGGTAAGTGCAATTTTTTTTTTCGGGGATTAGGGCTACTGGCGATACCCCGTCAACAAAAACGAATGGAATGGCTACCTCCTGGGTCATTTGGAAATGTCAACAATATTTAGGACACCACCTCATTTCTTCGTCTATCCCCCTACTAGACTTTGCTAGGTCTGTCGTAAAAGTTTCGGGCGCTTGTTTTATAATTTTCTCAACCTTTTCCCAGGTGTCATTTAAGTTTGGTAAAGTTGGTGGTTGGATGATTTTCACCGAATTTATTTCCTCTTTTTCGTAATGGAGGATTTTGGCTCCTATTTGGAGGTTACAGAGTTCGGTTAGGGTGAGGATCCCTTGTCCTGTTAATAAGGACGTTGTTGTGTACCGAAATTCCGGTACCGTAAACACGGGTTTCTTTAGCCCTGGGGGGTAATTTTGGCCCCAAACGAAAAAAAGCTTGAACAGCCCGCTACTCTGCAAGCTCGTGTGCGAGCGCAGCAGTGTCAATCTTAAATCATAACTGGCAGTATTGGTTCGAGACTCGATGCTATCTTCACGTTGCTTACGCAGGTATTGACTTGTTAGCCTTGATCAACTGTGGGATAGTGAAAACGTGCGTAAATTGTGTCTGCAAACTTCCTCTTGAGACTGTTAAATCTGGTAAGTTTTCGTTAAAATATCTATTTGATCTTATCAGACGTGTATTTGGGGACATGCCAATTGTATTTTCAATTTATTTAATCCTTGTATAAAACGAGAAATTGTTGTGGTCAGGAAGTAAAATTTCCTCACGGCGCCTATGGCTTAGCCCGCCGAAATTCGGCCAAAAATTCACGGCGGCTCTGGCGGGCCCCATACCTCGGTACCGTTCCTTGAGTTGCGAACGTCGAGTTTGGTCGCCCAAAAAGCACCAAAATTCGGCGTTCGAGACTCAAGGGGCGGCGCCTAAAGAAAAAAAATTCCCAGCGCGGTAGCTCGGTCGTGTACAAAAAATCTCCGGACCGAGCGGTTTTCGTTTTGGCAAAAGTGCACCAGGCCCTCGGTCCCATATAAAAATTTTCGGCCCGAGCTACGCGCGCTGTTGATCGAGCTGCTGGCTCGAGCTCCTGCCGCCGCTGCGGGCGCGAGCGGGGGACCGAGATGCCGGCTCAGAGCTCGGAGTGCGAGGCAAAAGCCAGCGCAACGAGCGATGGGTCGGCGTCCTAACGGTTCCTCGCTAACGGACGCTGCCGGCGGCGTGGGCTCGAGCCGGCGTTAGCTCGAGGAGTTGGAATCGGGATTTGAAGGCGATCGGACGGCTGGTTCACGAGGGACAAATTGTGAAAAAGGAAAAATATTTAGGAGAAAGGAGAAGAAAAGGGAGTGAAAGCCGGGAAACTGCGCGATCTGGACGGGAGTTTTCTTTGCGTTTTGAGTCGTGGCGAATGAGAAAAAAAAGAAGAAACTTTAAAGTCGCGAAAGGAGGTTGTAGAGGAAGGAGTTTCCTTCGGCGGCGTGGGCTCGATAGACGCGGTTGAGTTAAAGAAAAGTAAACGGAAGTTACGAGAAAACGACGCGCGAATTAGGAAGTGCCCGTCGCGCCCTGTAATCGCGAAAAGAGGAATAATATCGGAAAACAATAAAAAGGAAGCAAAAGAGAAATATATCGGCCGGGAGTGACTTGAGCCGGGGAAGTTACCGCAAAAGAACAGGAATCTCGACAATTGTGTTAGTAACTAAAAATTGCTATAATCAGGTGAAATCCAGACCAAAATCCCGCACCCGACTCATTATATGTGAATTCAAGCTTAGTGAATCGAACCTCCAAATTTAGGTCTATGAACCTGTTTTTTTTTGTTAAATAACTACGGCCTCAAGTAGGCGGAGGTTCATAGCAGGTTAAACAAAGGGAAGTGGACAGAGACAGGGAAGTTATTTCTAATTAGGAGGGACTACATAAGAACAGAAAATATTAGTTTAAAGTGACTAAATAAGAATGGAAACTATTAATTTAAAGTGCCTAAATAAGAACCGACAATAATACTTGAAATTAAAGGTGATTAATTAAGAACGGAAAATATTAACTCAAATTAAAGTGAATAAACTCAAAAAAAATATTAACTCAAATTAAAGTGAATAAACTCAAAAAAAAATATTAACTCAAATTAAAGTGAATAAACTAGAAAAGATATTAATTCATATTAAGGTAGAAAAAGCTAGAACAGAAAATATTACTTTAGATTAGGAGTGACTAAATAAGAACAGACAATAATAATTGAAATTAGAGGTGATTAAATAAGAACGGAAAATATTAACCCAAAATTAAGGTGGATAAACCAAAAACCAATATTAATTCAAATTAAAGTGAAAAGAATAGAAAAAAAAGAAAAAGAAAACCAAAACTAACTACATGAATTCTATTACTCTAAATTGGTAAAAATAATAATACCGTTAGTACGCAGTGAAGGCCAAAAGAAAAAAAAAGGTGAAGTACGGGAGAAGGCCAAATGAAGTGGCCCAACCAGCCCCCACCCATCGACGACGGCGGCGGTGACGAATCAACCCCTCATCGGCAGCGGCGGCGGCATCAGGCGTCATCCGCAACACCGGCCGGTAGCTACGTCATCAGCAACAGGATCCCAACGAAAATTATTGTAAGAGCTTAATGTACAAAATCTTGAGACTTATAATATAGTCAGGTATGGTAAATTGATTTAATTTCGTTTTCTCTTGGTCCCCTTCCCCGCTATCTTTCAGCTGTAAATTTTTGATTGTTTTCAGTATAAGGGACCTCCCCATAATTTTTTTCCAGGCCAAGGGGAGGTCATCGGGTGGTTGGGGATCAGGCCAGGGGGGTTCATTTTTCATCAGGAACCCCCCCTGAAGGTCATTCACGGGCAGGTGCAGGGCTCAGTCCCGCACTGTCCTTTTCCCTTACCTTGCGCTGGTCGTTCCTTCGCGGGAGAATTTTTTTTGTATTGTTATCGGTGGCCGTTCCAGCGGCTCAAGGCGGTTTGTCGGCAAAACCCCCCCACACTACCGCATAAAGCTAGCCTGCCAGCTCCCGCAGCCGCACACCGCTGGACAGGGGCTTTAGCCGGGCTCCCTGAGACCAACCGTTATAACAAAATCTTGAAAACAGTTGTGTTGTAAACTTTGTACCATGTTTCATACAACATTGGCCCGCGGGCTGGTGATCATGTTATAGTGCAGTGGAACCAACATTTTTATCCTGGTCAGGTAATATCATTATCTGAGGAGGCAGTCCTTGTTAGATGTATGAAGAAAGGAAAAGATTTTTGGCGGTGGCCTGTTATTAAGGACGAACAACTATACAAGCGGGAAAATATAGTACAAAAAATCAGATTTCCTAAATTCGTGAGAAAAGGCTGCTTTTCTGTCCCGGAGATAAACAAATATAAGTAGAAAACTATCTCTTAAGACACTAAGGTTTAAAAAAGAACGTTCTAAACCTAATAATGTTAACGATGATTCTCATAAAAGGCTGTTGAATAAGGAATTAGTTAAGTGAGATTTATTTTATTTGAAGAAATGTTTTGTTATGGTTGATTTTTTTGTTAAAAAACTATGCTTGAAGAGACTTAGATTTAGAAAAGAAAAAAAGAAAAAATATATGATTGTTTTCTTGTTGAAATAAATGTTTATTTTTGATTAATAAATGCTCTAGTTTTATTCTTTAACACTCCAAAATAGTTTTGTAAGAGAAAAATGCTGCGGAGCAAAGAAGCCTTTCTTTAAGGACAACATTGGCCCAAAAAAGAAACAAAAATATATGTACCATTCAGTATATATTTTTCAGCTTTTTCATTCTCAAATAATAACTTACACCTCTGAAACCCCTTCAAACCTAGTCTAACATTTATATCTACAAAATTCATAAAATGACGCGTCTTTTAAAAATTTGTTTAATAAAAATTGGGCAAAGTAACCCGTGTTTACGGTACATAGTATAACATCCCGGCCAAAACACGATCAGCCGAACCTAGAAAGCGCAAAAGTACTTAAGTACTTTACAAAGATACTTAAGTGCGCGCGCCTAGCAAGCACTTTACGCTCGCTAGAGTCAGATTGCATATTTGGCGGCGGCAAAATGTAAACAAACAGAGCAGCGTCTGACGACACATGCTAATGGGCACACACGTTAAGTTTCCGGCCCGTGCCCAAATAATGCAATTGACTGACGCATTTCCCATATGATGAAATGCGCGCTGAGCACTTCTTATCTGTGCCAGTGGCCACCTGTTTAGCGCAACTAGGTAGGCCCTCCCCAACAGATGAGTGCAGCAAGTAAATATCTAATTATTTACTGAACTCATCGAAAGTAGCGATTGGTGGAAGACTATTAACGATCGTGAATCATGAGGAAGGGATAATAATATAAAAATTGACTCTCATACCTGCGAGGGTCGAAGTCTGAGTTGGAGTCAGAGTTTTGAGTTTTGGAGTTTGAGTTAGAGTCGAGAGTAGAGTCTTGCTAAGTAATAATAATTTTAAAGTATGGGAAAAAAGGTTTCGTCAGTTTTTATTGCGAGAAAAAATAAGTGAAGCGGAAAAAACCATGTGGTTGATAACGGTTATTGGGGCAGAGCCATGCGAAGTGCTTATGAATTTAACAAGCCCAAAAGAGCCGGAGAATGTGGAGTTCGAAGAGCTCATGAAAATCCTAGGCAAGCATTATGGGCCAAAAACAAATAAGCGTTCAGAACGGTTTAAGTTTTACAAGGCGATCCAAGAGAGCGGTGAAACAATTAGCGAGTACATAGTGCGCTTCAAAATGCTATCGCAAACATGCGAGTTTGGAGCATTTTTGGACGAGGCCTTATCAGACAAACTTATAACGGGTTTAAGAAATGAAAAAATACAGCAGGCGCTCTTAAATAAAGGCAACGATACGTTTGACAGGTACTGTGAGGTAGCCCTAAATATGGAATTGTCGGAACAGTCAACGCAGTGCATGAAATCGGCAACTCAGTCCTTAGTCGGAGTAATAAATAAAAAGGAGGAAAGTCAACCATCCAGTAGGAGGCGGGAACGAGATCGTGAAAGTAATAAAAAGTTTCCAAGAGGTCGCAGTAGGCAGCGTGCGAATGGCAATAACCAGAGTGGTCAACGCTATCGGAGTAGCAGTCAGGCAGGAGAACCCAGGAGTAACTTTCGTAGCCGAGGAAGCTGCAGACGCTGTGGCAGACAGCACCCGGAGGACACGTGCCCAGCAAAATATTGGACTTGTTTTCACTGTGGGAAAGAAGGTCATACCAGTCGAGTTTGCCCGCCAAAGCCAATGGGTAGCATCTTGGCTATTGGAAATTTTAGTCACCCAATGGAAATGGACGTCGAAATAGGGGGCCAACGGATGACAGTCGAGGTGGACACGGGTGCAGCAGTAACGGTGATGAGCGAACGAGAGTATCGAGCCAGTTTCTCTAAATTTCATTTAAATAAGTCTAACCATGGTTTAACTTCTGCTTTAGGTAGAACTATTATTGAAGTAGGGACAATAAAGAACATCGAAATGCGACTTGGAGGTTACAGCAAGAACTTGGAAATGGTAGTGTTAGAGGGGGGTCAGCCGAAGAAAATCCTGATGGGAAGGACATGGCTGGACGCCTTGCTCCCGCAATGGAGGAACCAATTGTCGGTAACTCAGTCTCTGGCGAGAGCTAACGATATATACGGCGAAATCGTGAGTAGATATCCATTAGTAGTGAATCAAAAGGGCGACTATTCGATTTGTGGGTTTTCCGCGGACATTCTGCTGAGGGAGGATTCTAAACCAATTTTTCACGCGGCTTATGGGGTGCCATTTAAATTAAGAGATAAAGTAGAATCGGAAATTGATAGGCTGTGTAAGGAAAATATTCTGGTTCCTGTAAAACATAGTAGATGGGCTAGTCCGATTGTAATTGTACCGAAGCCCAACAATAACATACGTATTTGTGTCGATTTTAAGGTCACTTTAAATAAAGTCATTGAATCGGAACATTATCCTCTGCCGAAAATTGATGATATTTTCGCCGGCTTAGCCAACTGTTCGTTTTTTTGTGTGCTGGATCTTAAGGGGGCATACCAGCAACTGCGCGTAAGCGAGGAGTCGCGAGAGTACTTAACGATTAACACGCATAAAGGTCTATTCGGATTTACGCGACTGCCTTTTGGATTAGCAAGTGCCCCATCTATTTTTCAATCCATTATGGACCAAATTTTATGTAACCTGCCTCAGGTGTTTTGCTATTTAGACGATATTCTGATCGGTGCCGCGACCCAATTCGAGTGCCGAGAAAAATTATTCCAAGTATTCGAAAGGCTGCAAAAGTATAAGGTACGCGTCAATGTCGAAAAATGCAAGTTTTTCCAATCCGAAGTAAAATATTTGGGGCACGTTTTAGCCCACAACCAAATCAAGCCCAATCCTGAGAAAATTAAGGCTATTTTGGATGCTCCTGCTCCTAAGGATGTGCAACAACTGCAGTCCTATCTAGGGCTTATAAATTTTTACAGGAAATTTGTCCCTCAGTTGTCGTCTGAGTTGCATATTCTTTATCGGTTGCTGCAACATAATGCGAAGTTTCAATGGTCTCACCAGTGTCAACAAATTTTTGAAAAAAGCTTATAGTTAGTCACCAAGTCTTAACGTTGTATGATCCAAACAAACCTATAGTCATTTCCACAGACGCCAGTCCGTATGGAGTAGGCGCCGTTTTGTCTCATCAAGTAAACGATACCTTAAAACCAGTATTTTATGTGTCCTCTTCCCTCTCCCCCGCCGAGAGAAATTATTCACAATTGCATCGCGAAGCCATGGCGATTATCTTCGCCCTAAAAAAATTCCATAATTATGTGTATGGTCATAGGTTCAAAATAATAACAGACCACCAAGCCTTAAAAGAGATATTTAACCCTAAAAAAGGAACCCCATCCGTAGTAGCCGCTAGGTTGCAAAGATGGTCGATACAATTATCTATGTATGACTATGAAGTGTGTTATCGCCGGGGTCAAGAAAATGCGGAAGCAGATTTTTTATCCAGATTTCCCCTAGAATCCCCGACGGAGGTCCAGCAAATAGGGGTATTTCATTTTGAGTCAGATCCGGTAGTAAATTTAGAGCAGGTCAAAGTAGAAACACAAAGGTGTCCCGTGCTATATAAAGTATATCAAAGTCTCGTGGGGTTAAGTGCGTGGCCGAGTGAGAAGGAAGGAGAATTGTATGTTTATCGGAAGTTAGAATCTCGTTTAACTACCGACGGCGGAGTAGTATATTATGGTAACAGAGTAGTCGTTCCAAAGAAGCTTCGAACTAGCCTTCTCCACATGTTACATGAAAATCACTGGGGAATAGTGAAAATGAAGATGATAGCCAGGTCGTATGTATGGTGGCCCCAACTGGACACTGAAATAAAGAACTTTGTACAGAATTGTGAAATTTGCCAAAAAACTTCCAATGTCCCAAAAGAAAGAGTGGACTCCAAGTGGGCTGTAACTTCATATCCCTTTGAACGTATTCATTTAGATTTTATGCATTTTGGAGGAAAGAATATGCTTGTATTGGTGGATACCTATTCCAAATATTGCGATATTCGCGTCCTATCGTCGTGGACGGCCCAAAAGTTGGTCGAAGAGTTGATGAAGACATTCCTTATATTTGGGTTTCCGGCAGAAATTGTCTCAGACAATGGTCCTCCTTTTAACGCGTTCTATTTTTCGCAATTTTGCAACAAAAATGGTATAAAATGCACAAAAAGTCCAGTGTATCACCCACAGTCGAATGGTGCTGCCGAGCGAATGGTACAAACAATTAAAAGAGTATTTTATAAATTTTTATTAGAGCAGTCCAGCCTGACCTTATCACAAAAAATTGATAAATTTTTATTAAATTGGAGAAATACACCCTCTACGATAACTACCAAGTCGCCCTCCGAATTACTATTTAAATTTAAGCCCAAAGTAGCCTTAGACAATCTTAATATGAAGAAGAAAATACAATTTGATTTAAATAAAAATGTAATATGTAATTAAGTATCCCGCCAATCAGAAAACAAAAGAACTAAATCCTACACAAAATAGAGATGTAAACGTCAGACAAAACTTAGAAATTAAGAAATGTAGTCAACCTTTTAGAGAGGGATGTTGTGGTCAGGTAGTAATTCTTCCTAAATTTTATTCACGGCGCCTATGAATTGGTGCGCCGAAATTTGGCTAAAAATTCACGGCGGCTCTGGTGAGCCCCGTACCGAAGTACCGTTCCTTGAGTTGCGAACGTAGAATTTGGTCGCCCAAAAAGCACCAAAATTCTGCGTTCGAGACTCAAGGGGCGGTACCAAAAAGAAAAATTTCAATCGCAACAGCTCGGTCGCATACAAAAATTTTTCGGACCGAGCTGTTTTCGTCTAGGCAAAAATGCACAAGTCCCTCGGTCCCATGAAAAATCTCCGGACCGAGCGGCCTTCGCTTTGGCAAAAGTGCACCAGGCCCTCGGTCCCATAGAAAAATTTCCGGACCGAGCGGCCTTCGCCTTGCGAGCGGTGCACCAATTTCTCGGTCCCATATAAAATTCGTCGGACCGAGCTACGAACGTTGATCGAGTCGCTTGCTCGAGCTCCTGCCGCCGCTGCGGGCGCGGGCAGGGGACCGAGCTGCCGGCTCATCGCTCGGGACGCGAGGCCAAGGCCAGCGTAACGAACTGATGGGTCGGTTATCTAACGGTTCCTTGCTGGCGGACGCTGCCGGCGGCGTGGGCTCGAGCCGGCGTGAGCTCGAGGAGTTTTGCTTGGGATTTCGAAGTGGGCGGACGCGCGAAGAAAAATTTTTTGAAGGGACGCGGAAAGTTTGTTTGAAATAAAAAGTAAAAAGAAAGTGAGCCCGAGGAAAGAATTGGGGAAAACCCACCGAACGGATTTTTTTTAAAGTGGACCGCGCGTCTAGGTGCCCCCCTGTGTGGACTAGTTTTGGGAAATCGATTTTCGAGGAGAAGGAAAAAGGGGAGAAGGCCGCGCGCGGCGTCGCGAGAAAAAGCGAGTGGTCCTCGAAAAATTTGCCGTTCCGCGTTTTTTTTTCCTTCCTTTGAGTTTTTTTTGTGGAGCCCGCGCCTGGCAAAAAAGAGAAAAAGGGGAGAAGCGCGATCCCCGGGTGGCCGGTCGGAAACGGGGCGAACAGACTAACGGGAAGAGCAAAAAGAGAGGAGAAAAGAAAAAAAAAAAAAACAAGAAAACAGGAAAAGGAAGGGAAAATCAAGGTGAGAGTGGAATTAAGAACTTAAATAAAACATAAAAAGGTGACATTGGAAACAAGAAAACTACATAAAATGTGAAAATGTGACAATGAAATTAAGAAACCCAGCAAAAGGTAAAGAGTAGGAGAAAGAAAGGGATAAGAAGTGAAAGGATTGTAAAATTAAATAACGGAAGAATAGGCACATTGTAAAATAAACTAAACAAATCATTGCGTAGTTCATTGGTTCCTAAGTAAATATATATTTGTGCGGAATTCCGTGATTTAATGTAAAGGTTTACCGGATCCCTGAAGTTTAAAAATTTAGTGATTAGAAGGAAATTTGATTTGAACTTCCCTTGAACTTAGAACTGGTGACTAAAATTAGAGGCAACGCAATTGGTACCGTAAGCGGGATATTTGATAACTAAAACAAATAAATAGAATCTAAGTGATCCGACGAGTGCAATTTTTTTTTTTTTTTTGGACAAAAAAAAAAGGGAAACTTTTAAATTAAATTCAATTGATTAGATAGACTCAAGGTTAGTGTCGGAACATGATTAAAAATTAACCGAGTCGGTAAATTTTCAATTTAGTGAATAATAATAACTATAAGAACATAAGTTACCGAGAACAAACAATAAAAAGAAAAAAAAATCTAGTAATTGGAATTTGAATAGGATATAGGCAATCCCCTGAACGCAAATAGTAGGGATTAACCAAATTAAATGTTATTTAAGTGACGTAATAAAATTAACTTGTGGGTGACCGCATTTAAACGAAATTTAAAAGAAAAAAAAATCGAACAATAGACCTAATATAGAGTGAATATAAAAGAACCAAAAAGGGAAACGAAAAAAAAAAAAATTTATTTTATTATTCATCTAATAAATATATGACCGGGAAGTTGAAGCTAAAATAAAAGTTTTGGTTGGGTTGCACCACGACGGGGCCGTTGAAGAGGCAGGGTGCAACCGCAGCGGGAAAAACCCCCTTTCTTCACCGATGGCCGCAGCAACTCCATCAGCCGCCGTCAACAGCAGCTTCCAGAGATGCAGCAGTTCTTCCGCATCAAGGCGCCCAACGTTTTATATTGTTCATTTGTATTTGTTAGTTAAACAATACAAGCAGGTATGTTAATTTAATTTAGTTGTTTTTGTTTTGGTCACCTCTCTCTCTCCCCCCTCCATCTACATTGTCAGCGAGTAGCTTCTCTCCCTGTTAACTGAAAAGGGACCTCCCCATAACTTTTTCAGGCCAAGGGGAGGTCATTGGGTGGTTGGGGATTAGGCCAGGGGGGTTCATTTTCATCCAGAACCCCCCCTGAAAGTCATGCACGGGCAGTTGCCGGGCTCAGTCCAGCACTGTCCTGTTCCTTCCCTGGCGCTTGGCGTTTCCGTCGCGGGAGATTTTTCATATTGTTATCGGTGGGCCGTTCCAGCGGCTAAAGGCGGTTTTTTGGCAAACCCCCCCACAGCTACCGCCAACGCTAGCCTGCCAGCTCCCGCAGCCGCATACCGCTGGACAGGGGCTTTAGCCGGGCTCCCTGAGACCCTACCGTTCATAACAGGGAGAAGTGGTATGGTATAGGAATCACGAAGCTAGTTTCGTTCATTGGATTCCTGTGAAAATTGTTAAAGTAAAGAGCCTTTATACTTATTGGATAGATATAGATGGGAACAGACGATTAATTCACCGAAACCAAATAAAAAAATCCCGATTAGATTTACGTGTTAGTGCTCCCGTAGCTATAACTGAGCAACCAGCCAAGGCTGAAGAAAATAGTACCGCAGATCTACCTAAGTCTTTCCCGAAACCTAGGGCCCCGAAAAAGAAGAGAAGCCTCTCGGAAAGCCTGGGTGTTAGGCGATCGCAGAGACTTAAACTTAAAGGAAATGTCTAAGGGTTCCGACCAAATAGGAACTCTATCACACTCTATCAAGTTATTTATTGTTTAAGATAAGTACGGATTAGTGGTTCCATTTTAAGAGGAGGAAGGTGTTATATATATCCGATGTTCGTATGTAAAGCAGCCGTCGGGCCATGAGTCATCCGATGTTCCTGTTAGTTTTGTGTTTGCTCTCTTGCTCTGAAAAACTCAGGGAGTCCGCGCCCTGCCTTGGAACGATTCGGATGTGTCCTGCCCCGATTGCTGCGTGACTGCCTCAGAACTTAGATATAATTAAGTGAAGTATACGCAATTTCTTTGAACTGTAGTGAATTAACTAGAAATAAAAATTAATGTGAAATAAACATAACAGCAGGTAGATAATAAGCTGCCCTTGTATTTACAAGGGTTGAAGGTGTGTATCCGATTATCGATAAAATCTTCAAAATTCCTTTCAAATTTAGCCTAAATATTTTGAAAAATTCGAAGAATTAGGGGTGGTGCAGTTTGCTTGAGCGCTACTGTATGCAGGATTTGTAATCCACTGTAACCTCGAGGAAGTATAGCTGGCAATGCCGAAGACGACAACAGCCTCCTCGGTGACAGCAGCTGTCGGGGGCTCTTCCTGTTCGACCATCAGCGAGCGACGACGTGCAGAAAAATCCATCGACCATCCGTGATCCATTAAATTCTACATAGCTTTGTTATAATCCGTAAAATTAAGCAATACCAATTTGTCAGTAAAGTTAAGTAAGAATTAAAACAGTGACTTTTTTATTGATTCCGCGAAATCCTACATATATATAGAGCACTGAAAGATCAGTGAAACATCGAAGTAAAACCCGGTAGTGAATTGTTCTCATCGACTCAGTTTATTAAGCGCGTGTGATACCCCGCGCAAATGACTCAGTCTAATAAGCGCGCAAACGACTCAGTTTAATAGGCGTGCAAACGATTCAGTTTATTAAGCGTGTGTGATACCCCGCGCAAACGACTCAGTTCAATAAACGTGCGTGATTCCCCGCGCAAATGATCCAACTCCCTGTACAAGGAAAGTGATTCAGTTTGTACTAATCCCGGTACAAAGAACACCCAGAGGAAGGCACAGGACAAACTCACCAAGGAAGGAAAGATTCGACCTAGGAAACACCCAGTACTCAACCAGCAGAAGAAGACAACCCAGAAAATAGTCATCCCGAACTCGCAGAAGGAAGGAAGAAAGTACTCATCACCGGAAAATCAACACAGCTGACTATCAATACCTATCAACTAATAAGTAATATTGGACCAATAATAATAATAATAAAGACTATGAGTGCTTCAGGTCCACAAGAAGATAGAGAACTAGAACACTTAACCGATAGTCTTAGATCCACGTTCAATAGAATTCAAGAACGCATTAATTCCCTAGAACCACTTGTTCAAAATTATCCTAACATGACATCCCTAACTATTGACCCACTAAAGTATTTATCTAGACTGCCAGAATTTAATGGAGATTATAATAAACTATAAAACTTTATAGATTTGATAGAGAGAATACATCCTTTGCTAAGAACTTATAATAAAACCGCGCAGCTCGTTTTTTGCGATATAATTAAATCAAAACTTGTCGGTAGAGCCCGTGAAGTAATAGACATAAATTATAAAATAACTGCTTGGACGGATATAAAAAATTTACTTAATCATAATTTTGGCGACAGAAAATCAGTTGACCAATTATTTGAAGACCTAAGAAGCGTAACATTCCGCACAAACAGCTTAGCTATGTATAATGAAATCAAAGAAATATTAAGAAGATTAAAACCTAGAACAATTAATCAAAGCAAATATAAGATCAGCTTTAGAAATATGTATTCAAAAGAAAACTTCCGGAGCCGATGAAATCTATATTATATTGCCGAGATCCTAAAGACCTAGAAACAGCTTTAACCCTTTGCCTTAAAACAACGTGTGGGAGACGTGATGCTACTTCTGTGCCTAAAATGAGAAGCCCGTATCAGACACGTGATGTCTTGTTCTGGCCAAAAGTGAGAAGCCCGTGTCAAACACGTGATGTCTTGTTCTGGCCAAAAGTGAGAAGCCCGTTTTTGTTTTTGCGTTATTGTTTATTACAGTTGCAATATAAGAGCTGGGCATTTATTTTTACTTAAAAAATTCTTTAAAAAATCTAAACATTTAACCTAATGGCAAAAAGGAAAATTAATACTAATAAGGGTGATGGGAAGTCTCCTAAAACTGACACAGATACCGATTTGGATATATCTGATGATAGCAGTGTAGTTTGTCCTGCAAAAAAACCTGTGCAAAATTTAGTTAGTGATGAAAGCGATACTAATGACGAAGAAAATATCAGCAATCAGTTATTAGAACTATGGATTTGGCAATCAAAAAATAATCAACCGAAGATATGGAAGTATACTGAAACTCCTGGCATAAAAGTAACGTCTACAGGTGAGTTAAATGAAAACAGTGGAAAGTTAGACTTTTTTTATGCAATATTTGACAAAGAGTTTTAGAAATTGTTGTAACAGAAACAAATCGCTACGCAGAGCAATGTATAAGCGATGAAAATAGAAAAAGAAAAATCGACAAGACTTGGGTTTCTGTAAATTGTGATGAGATGAAAGCATACTTTGCATTGTGTATTATAATGGCACAAGTTAAGAAACCAAATATTCAAATGAATTGGTCTAAAAGAGCGGTTATTGAAACACCGATATTCCGAAAGACTATGCCTTTCACCAGATTTTTACAAATTACTAGGTTTTTGCATTTTGCAAATAATAATACAACTGATAATTATGATCGAATCAGTAAAATAAAACCTGTTACAACTTTTTTCAATCAAAAATTCAAAGAAGTTTATAATATGGAGGAAGATATCGCTATCGATGAATCCAAAATGAAATTTAAGGGACGTTTATCATATAAACAGTATAATCCGTCCAAAAGGGCCAGATTTGGTATAAAGTTTTATAAGTTGTGGGAATCGACATCGGGTTATTGTTATCAATTTAAAATATATACCGGAAACGATAAAGTAAACCCTGAAGATAGCGCGTCTGAAAATGTTGTGATGGAATTACTGAACCCAGTTTTACATAAAGGACACACTCTATACCTAGACATCTGGTATTCTTCGCCAAATTTTTTTTTTCGATTACTCAAAAATGAAAAGAATACAATTGGAACAGTACGTTCTAATAAAAAAAATATGCCCATTGACTTTAGGAAAAAAAAACTCAAAAAGGGTGAATGCGAAATGTGATCTAGTAATGGCATATTCGCCTTAAAGTGGAAAGATAAGCGAGATGTTTATGTCTTATCCACTAAGCATGATAAAATAGAAATGTCTGAAGGAAGAAAACCTGATATTTTGAAACCAAAATGTATATTTGATTACAACAAGGGCATGATTGCCGTTGATCGTCAAGATCAATTGTTAGCTTGTTTCCCCATTATGAGAAAGGATGCAGAAAAATTTTTTTTTACATATTCGACATGGCACTTTATAACACTAACATTTTGTACAAGAAAATACATCAAGAAAGAAGAAGTTATCCTGAGTATAGACATTGCAGAATTATTACTGAAAACTGCACAATCAAACTATAACAGGACAGGACAGATACCCACTGAAGGTACACCAGAGGGACCAGATACCCACTGAAGATACACCAGAGAGACTGCAAGGACGAAATTGGGGACATTTTCCAAAACATATTGATCCAACACCATCAAAACAAAAACCAGCAAGGACTTGTAAAGTTTGCGCAAAACAAAAGAAGCGCAGTGAAACAACATGGGAATGCAAAAAGTGTAAAGTTGCGTTACATGTTCCTTATTGTTTCGAGAAATATCACACAGTGGAAAATTTTTAATTTCCTGTCATTGGCTTAAAATATTAGTAATAAAACAATACCCGTTTAAATAAAATTTTTGACTAATATTATACATTATTTCCTTATAAGTTATTCACGCAAAAAATTCTACAAAGCAAATATTTCAACGACTGAAGATTTTTAATTTCCTGTCATTGGCTTAAAATGTTAGTAATAAAACAATACCCGTTTGAATAAAATTGTTGACTAATATTATACTTTATTTCCTTATAGGTTATTCTCGCAAAAAAATTCTACAAAGCAAATATTTCAACGACTGAAAATTTTTACATTTCCAGTTATATAGTATAGTAGGTACAAATAAAATGAAATATCAAATTATGTGGTTTTATTAAATAGTAAATGCGATGTGATGTGATGAAACTGCTTCTGATCACAACGCATGAGAAAAGCTTTCATCGAAAGTGGCACACACAATCGTCGCTCGATTCATATGGCAAGGGGTTAAACATACTTTACGAATCAGGACACGTCTATTATAACTCTCAACCTCAAAACCAGAAAAACTATAACACACCTAGACCCAATCGGAACGGGAACAGGAGCGCAAATTTTAACACTAGATATACCAACCGGTCAAAATGACCGGTTTACAAATTTTGTCCTAAGTTTTCTCCGTTAATTTAAATTCTAATGTTTGATGTAGTATTATGAAAAATATTATTTATATATATCCAATAATTATTGTAAACATTTTTATTTAATAGTATTATTTTTCCTGCGATATGTATGTGGTATACCTACATATACCAACCGGTCAAAATGACCGGTTGGTATTTCAAGTGCTAATATGTATTTGTAAATTTTCAGTGTACTCTAAATATTTTCAAATAATTTTAGAGTATTATAACGGTTTTACATATTCTCTAATTTCTTCTAAATTCTTCTCAATTTCTCTTATTCTCTAATTTTCTCTATCTCTCTCTCTCTTTTTTGCGTGCATTTTGTATTAGTTTTCTGGGTAATGTTGCTGGCTTTGTAGCTAAAACCGTTACTGAGATTACATGCATTATAAGCTGAGAGTATTCGCCATTTTATTATCAGTCAATTTTATTCCGCGTGATTGCGATACATAGCAGAAATTAGAGAAAGAAATTGTGAAAGGTAAAATTCTTGTTTTATAAATTCACATTATTCTTGGATCTTGTTTTTTTTGTATCTAGGAATAAATATTTATTCCAAAATGGCAAGCCGTTCAAAAAAACAAAAACTACTGGAATATATAAATGAAAACTCTTCTGGTGATGACAATGGTAATATTGATGATGGAGTTTCAGACACTTCAGAGAATACATTCGGAAACGAATTTTTGTCTTCCCCTTAGATACCGACAATGACATGGAAAATATTTCCAATATACGAACGCGGAGGAGAACAATTAGATTACCGTCATATTCTGATGAGAGTGATATAGAAATAGAAACAGCTCTTGATGGAACTGTGTGGGAACTAATAAAACATGGAAGACCAGGAAGACCACAAGGAAGACCACAAAGAAGTGCATCTTTCAAAGCAAGCCATGGTCCTACAGCATTTGCAAAAAGACATGTAATCAAAGGAAAAGTTAGCAGCGCTTTTTTTTTGATAATAAATAAAAATATTATCAATCATATTAGGAAATGCACAGAAATGGAAGCTTCTAAAGTTCTTGGAAAAGAGTGGGTTCTATCAGAAGAAAAATTCAACTCGTTTTTAGCAATTTTATATGGGCGTGGTGCCTATGAAGCTAAAAATTTAAAATTGTCGTACTTATGGTCAAAAAAATGGGGACCTGAATTTTTTAGAAAAACGATGACTAGGAAAGATTTCACGGATATCTTGCAATTTATACGGCTCGATATGAAAAACGAACGAAGTCAACGACTGAAAAGCGACAAATTTGCCCTGATTTCATTCATCAAAAATTGTCAAAACTGCTATGTGCCAGGGGAAAATATTACTATTGACGAACAATTATTTGCAACTAAAGCCAGGTGCAAATTTACCCAGTATATGCCAAATAAACCGAGTAAATTTGGAATTAAATTTTGGTTCGCAACGGATTTGACAAGCAAATATATCATAAATGGGTTTCCATACTTAGGCAAAAATGGAAATAAACCAGTATCAATATCTTTGGGTGCGTTCGTTGTCCTAGAACTAATTGAGCCATTTACTGGTTGTGGTAGGAATGTGACAACGGATAATTTTTTCACAAGCAAATCGCTGGCTTCAAAACTTTTAGAAAAGAATACGACTTTAGTTGGAACTATTCGTTCCAATAAAAAAGAATTACCGGAAATTGCTAAACAAAAAAAAGATAAATTGCCTAAATTTTCAAGTTTAATTTACAAATCTAATAATTGCACACTAACTGTATACAAAGCTAAGCAAACTAAGAAAGTACTTCTACTTAGTTCTAAGCATAGTTCCCCAAAAATTGAACAAAACCGAAAAAAGCTTCCTGAAACCATTTCATTTTACAACAGTACCAAATTTGGTGTAGATATAATGGACCAAATGGCTAAAAAATACACTGTTAAGTCGGGATCACGAAGATGGCCTTTACAAGTATTTTTTAATATCCTCGAAATAGCTGGAATTAATGCTTGGATTCTGTACAAAGAACTCACGGGAACAAATATTACCAGAAAGAACTTTTTATTTCAATTGGCAGAAGAACTTTCTACAGGATATCAAGATTCATTCGAACCAGGAAACCTGAATGAACTACTGATGGTAGATAAAATTGAAAATTCTACACGAAAATGCTGTCAAATTGGATTTTGCAACGAAAACAAAACCACAAATATTTGTGCTGGTTGCAAAAAATTTGTTTGTGGGAAATGCACATTAAAAAAAATTTCAGTTTGTAAAAATTGCGCTAATAAAATTTAAAAATAAAATAACTATTACTTAAATTATCATATATCGTATAAAAATTATGTAAATAACAAATAAACATTGAATTACTTGCTTCTAAAGAACTCAGTAAATCTAAATAATTATTCTTTTATTACAAAAGACGTCCAGGTCAAAATGACCGGTTGGTAGAGATAGGTATATATCAATGCTTGGTATATCTAGTGTTAATAACGAACAGACTAGAAATACTCAAAGTAGACAACCCTATCAGCTGTTGTGGTTGGGGCCGAAGAATTTTCGGCAGAAATATTTCGCCTCCGCCTATGTGCGAGCGCCTGCCGGATCCTCTAAATTTTGCCCAGAAATATGGCGCCCAACGTGGGGCTATCCTATCCCCTCCCCTTGAAGCGAAAGGCTTCCCATTTTTCACTTACCTTTCCCTTTTCCTTCGAGGCCCTATCGGCGACTCCCATGGCTGGAGTTGACCCGAGGCCTCTTGAGAATTACAGCAGTTGGCTTCGTTAGCCCATAGATTCTGAGAAAAACGCATTTCAAAGTCTCAAATCCAAGGGGGGATTTTCTCAAAAACAGGGGGGGGATCCATTCGGAAATCTAGCATTAACTTTATTTTATGCCCCCCTATCGATTTGTCAAGTCAAATTCCGGTAGGTCATTTTTCGGAGGGCAACTTCCAAATAGACTGTACTATGTCTCGAGGTCTCGGGAAAACTTCATCCTATGAATGAGCTGGTAGTGGGGGAGTCTTATCGGCAGACCCTGTGGGTTCTGCGCGGCGGAGACTTCCGAGGTCCTCCCTGGAATTACAGGGGTTGGCAGTGTTGTGTGCCAGCCACCTGTCCGGGAGGATACCTTGGTCGTTCCCCGCCTCGCAGCCCCCATCGGTGAAGCTGGTAAGGGTCCTTCCCTCACCATTTCCCGTCCGGCGGGCCGAATGAAGAAGAGTGGACCAGAGAAGTTTTATTGTTATATTACAAATTTAAATATTTATATAACTTTTCTTGTAAAAGGGCTTATTGTATTATCTCGCCCTAAATATTGTATTACGAAACTATCTTGGGATCCTGGGTTTTCTTTTTCATTTTGGTTGATTAACAGTGCTGATAAGTTATAAAGTGTTTTGAGAAAAAAATAATTTTTTTTGATGTAAAATTTTCAATCCTTTTCAATGTAATGTAAGTATTTTCAAAACTCAAAAATCATCAGGAAATAGATAGTCAGGTACATAGGGCCAGGACACTCAATCTGATATATCTCACTAGAGTTAAGGAGTTGTAAAATTTTTTGTGAACCTTTTGGGCACGGCGGGTAACATTTTTAGAAAACGTTTTTGGGATTTTCCCTTTTGTGCAAACACAGTTCTTTCCTCCTCCTTTACACGACAGTTCGTTTTTTGTTCTTGCGAAGTTGAGAGAAAATGGCTGAGCCGAATACCGGGGCGATTGCGAAAAAATACCAAACGCGGCAAGCGGTTCGCGAAACCTTAACCGAAACACCAGCTACGGTAAGACAAAATCGGGAATCGAGCGAGTCCGAAAAGTCCGGTTTAAGAGAAACGCTCGACGCGAGTCTTCGATTCCGCGTGGCAGACTTAGTCCGTACCGAGTTAGAACGCCTCGAGCGCGAAAAGCAAGAACAATTAGTAGCAATGGAGACGCCGCGACCGCGTACGTCTCATACGGAGCAGCCTCCACGTCCTCCAAGAGTGCACTGAGAAAAATATTTTTGCCAGAATTATAAAACCGTTTTGTAATTGCTGTTTTGTGTAATTTCAACAAATTTTTAGTATTATTTACCGTCATTTTGTAATTACCAATACAAATTTTTAATTTCAGGAGGTAATCATAAGTAATCTGTTTTAGTAATTGGCGAAAATTACAAAAAATAACAATATTTACTATGTACCCTTAATATTTACAAAACGTTTTGTAATTCGTGGAATAAAAAAACCTCATTTACAAATGGAACACTAATACCGGCAAGACGTTTTGTAATTACGACAACACACTTTGCACGTCCCGGCATGATCCGTGGGTCTGTCGCCATTTCCTTAAAGTGATCTGACAGCCACGGGTAGTATTGTGATTTGTTAAGAAGTTACATTTGAATGGATCAATTAACAGCAGATTTGTTGGTAAACTGGGGTTTAGCTGAATACGTGAACACATTCAAAGGTAAGTTTTAATATTTCCTTTAATGGCATTAGATATATCTATGTATTTCATTTTTGATTGAATATTGTGGCGGTGTCGATTTAATTCTATAAATATACATATGTAGGTTTGTGAAAAATGTGTACAATTTAGAGTTTTGTGTTTAAAAACTCGATTTTTGGAATTTGAAGTTACAAGAAAATATACTTGCAATTACAAGATAATACACTGGGAATTACAAAAGTGTATACTTGAAACTACAAAACATTATTACTAAACACTACTGGAATTACAAAATGAAATTACAAAAATCACTTTATAGTTATTACAAATGGGAATTACTCGTATTTTTGTAATAATTACTTTATTTTAGTTATTTTTTCTCTCAGTGTGTCGAGGCAGCCAAATTTTGATTTAAGTCCCGTGTCGGCGCCACCACATCCCAGGCGCACTGCCCCTAATTGTTATTCGGAAACTTCTCCACAGTACCCCCATCAGTCCAGACCTCAGTATGCTAACGAGCAATGGCCAAGTAGCCCCCTTCGTCATTGGAAAATCTTGTATGACGGAGACAACTCCAAACTCCACCTCGAGGAGTTTATTTTTCGAGTTGAAAACCTTACCCGGGATCCACCTGTTGCTCGGGGATACTGTCGGGAATTCGTACTGGACTATCCGGAGAGGTTATGCAAATTTAACTAGGCAAGATTTAAAAACCGCACTAAGAGCTGACTGGGGAGAGCGCACGCGTGATATCGACCTCAAGCGGCAGATGCTGAGCAGGCGACAGCAGCCCAACGAATCGTTTACGTCATACTACCTGGACCTCGTCTCGTTGCGAAATCGACTTACAGTTCCGATGCAAGAAATCGAATTTGTGGAGATGTTGAAAGCCAATCTGCTTCCTTACATTGAGGAGCAGATTTGCCCTCACCGTATATACACGATCACGCATCTACGGGACGTAGTAACCGAGGTCCAGGTGACTCGACAGCGAACGAGGAGTACGCTGTTGGCGACTGCACACCGTCCTGCAAGAGTCGAAGAAAATTTTGCTTTTGAAGACCTGACAGAGGCTGCGTAAGAACCGTTAGTATTTAAACCAGTAGACGCCCTCTCTAAACTTCCATCGTCTATGATAAAGTGCTGGAATTGCGACCAGACTGGCCACTTTTATCAAGATTGTCCCTCAGAACCGACAGATTTTTTTTTGTTATGGCTGTGGACGAAAAGGGGTTGTTAAACCTCGCTGCCCTAACTGCCTTTCAAAAAATCAGCGTCGGGTCGGGAGCAACAACACCAGCCCCCGACCTCAACGACCGCTAGCAATTACGGCAGGCGAGACGACAGCCACCCCTTCTCGTCCCCAGACATAATTAACCCCGGAACTTGTAGAATTCCACCTGACGTTTCCTTTCCATCTGATCAATCATATCTTGTGGATGTTGATCCACCCAAAAAGTTAGTGAATTCCCCTGAACCCGATATTGTATTTTCACCTTCTGTAGCCGAGCAGCTTCCGAACTCAAAATTTTCAATATTAAAGAGACCGAACGATCTTCCATCTCCGGTTCTCTTCCCCATAACATCTTAGGCTTAAAGAATACAAAGCGGCTCGGGAACGAATCTTTGCTTCGGCTGTAAGTTATCCTGAAGGTCAGGGAGGAATTTCCCCTAAACCCAGTAAGTTTGTCAAGTCCAGACGTTCCACCTTGCGTTTACGTGCGTTCTGGAAACGAGTGAGAAAAATCGTCGGAAATTATCCTCAGCTTTCGTTTCAGTTCCAAAAGATGTAAGGCCCTATGCTACAGTTAATATTTTAGGCCAGAACATCGTAGGCCTGCTAGACAGTGGTGCTAGCATTAGCATTTTGGGCAAAGGTTCTGAGAGTTTGCTGCAGGAAGCAGGTCTCAAATGGGTAAAATACCGTTCTGCTATCGAGGTGGCCAACGGAGCTAGACCGGAAGTACACGGCCATGTCGATTTGGAAGTCCTTAAGAAGAAAGTTCTTTTATAAATATCAGGTCTGTCATATTGACAAGTATTTGACAATTTTGTATTATCTATTGAATACTTTGTATCCCCAATTTATATTGACTATCATACGATCATTCGACTCCTGTAATGAGCAGAGGTACAAACAGGAGAAACCATCGACAAGTAATAGCTGATACAAACAGGGACTAAATAATGGATGATACATCAGACTTGCACAATCGCTCTATGGACTCTGGTATAACCAAGATGATAAACGAGTTCAAAGACATAGCGGTAACTTCTAGGAAGGATAATAATATACCAGTTGGAGGCAATCTTCCAACTGCGTCACAGTCACCTTCGAGTACTCCCATAAGTGAACCAAATAAGCAAGGCGCTGTTCCAAAGCAAACAAAGGGCCAGCAGCAACAACAACAGTATCAACAACCTGTTGAGAAAGAAAAGAAAAAGAAATGTGAATTCCTTCGACAGGGATCAGTATGCATTAATGGCATTAAATGCAAGAATATTCACAAATATTCGAATATGGATAGGGAGATGACTATGGATTACACATAATTTCCCAATTGAACGAGACTCGGGATTTTGTGGTATATTCTATCCATCAAGGACGAAAACACCCTGCTACACGCAGAAGCAGTTGAGCAAGATCTCGATCTAGGGACCTCCCCATAAAATATTGGGCCAGGGGAGGTCATATGGGCGGTTGGGGAACAGGCCACAAGGGGGGGGGGGGGGTTATTCTAACATCAAAAACCCCCCGCCGAAACCCCCCACACTACCGCAATGCTAGCCTGCCAGCTCGCGCAGCCACAAACCACCAGACGAAGCGCTTTAGCCGGGCCCTCGAGAACCACCCTTCATAACACAGCCTCAAACAAACTCACCTTCTAATAATACTAGCAACCGCAGCTTCAACACTCCTTCTGGATCAAACACAAACCAACAGCCAGCAAATAGAAAAAACTTTAACCAAAATTTTAATCAAAGACGAAACTTCAATTATAATAACTATAACAATCCGAACAATCGGAACTTTGATAACAATAACTATAACAATGCTCGTAACAACTATAACACAGGACAGAATCACAATAATTACAACAACTCTCGCACTAATAATAATAGATACGTTAATAATAATAATAACAATACCAACAATAATACAAGACCAGAACTTATGGAAGTGGACATGGTACACGTTAATCAAAGTGAGACGGTTAATTCCGACGCACAAAATTTTCAGTCGCCTGCCTCAATCGAAACTTATAGACACAGGCGCAACCCACTCTATTATAAATCCTAATCTATGTAACCCCAAATGGATAAGTAAGCTCGAACAACCGTTAAAATTAAAAACTTTGAATAATTCAGTGGAAATAAAAGAAAAAGCCAATATCCCACTTTTTGAAGAAGTAGGGAACTCATCGGAAAAAATCGAAATGTTAATATGTAAATTCCATACGGAATTTGACGGACTAATTGGAAATTAATATCCTCTTACCACTCAAAGCTAATATAGACTATAGAACAAATTATTTAACCGCGGGAGATAAAAAAGTCAGACTATATTTCAACTCGGACGAAAAAATTATATATAATTTCACGGAAAAAGGGGAATATGAAATTACCCTCCCAGTACCACAAGAAAATGGTTTGGGATATCTTCACGAAACGCGTAATGCAGATGGTTCCTTCATATTAAAAGAGGGAATATATAACGTGGAAAATTTTAAGATATTCACTAAGGCTCAACTATCACAGAATATACCCATTAAGGTGACCCTTGGGCCGGTGAATGTAGAAAAGATAGATTATCAGAATTTTAACTTTATAGAGAGTAAAGAAATAAAACCTCTTAACGAACAGTTAAGAATTAAGCATCTTAACTCCGAGGAAAGGGCTAAATTAGTCAAGCTAGTAAAAAAATATCAGGAAATTTGTTATAGGGATGATTCAAAGCTAACATTTACCAACGCTATTAAACATAGAATCCGGACCATAAACGATATACCCATCCAATGTAAAACATATCGTTACCCATATATGTATACATAAGACCGAAGTCGAGAAACAGATCAAAGAGATGCTTGACAACGGTGTTATACGTCATAGTTGAATTATAGTGAAGTAAAAAGATTAAATAATAAATAATATGTAAATAGTAGGTAAAATAGTGTATAAGTATCACAGTTTGGAGACTAGCGTATATTCGAATGGACCCACTGCATTAGCTAATTAGGTACTTATTAAACCTGTACTAAACGGATACAAAGAGTTAGCTCGTATCGAGGCCAGTTAGTCTAGAACGAGGAGTCTTGAAGGTAGCCGAATAAAGAAAGTGTAAAGCGATTGGTCGTTTAATTTGCCATAAAGCCAATATTATACAATAGTAACTCTCCTTACTCAGCCCCTGTTTGGATCGTGCCTAAGAAGGCAGATGCCAGTGGGAAAGTTAAATGGAGATTGGTAATTGATTACTGCAAATTAAATGAAGTTACTATCGACGATAAATATCCTATTCCGGTCATCGATGAAATTCTTAAAAAACTGGGCAGATGCCAGTATTTCAGTACTCTCGATTTGGCGAAGGGTTTCCATCAAATCGAGATCGACGAGAACGACATCCATAACACAGCTCTCAGCGTAGAGAACGGGCATTACGAATTTTTGCGTATGCCTTTTGGACTAAAAACGGAGCCCGGAACCTTTCAGAGGCTTATGAATAACGTACTGAAAGAATTTATAAACAAAATTTGTCTCGTCTATATGGATGACATACATAATTGTTTTCTCGACCTCTTTACAAGAACATATCGAATATCTATAAAAAATATTCGAAAAACTGAAGGAAGCCAACCTTAAAATCCAAATGGCCAAATCTGAATTGTTAAGAAGAGAAACAGAATTTTTAGGACACATCGTGACCCCCGAAGGAATTAAACCTAATCCGAAGAAAATAGAATGTGTTAAGAATTTTCCAATACCAAAAACTAATAATGAAATCAAACAATTGTTAGGTTTAACAGGCTATTATAGAAAATTTATTAAAGACTATTCAAAAATTTCTAAACCCATGGCTAGGTATTTAAATAAAGACGTAAAAGTCGATATAACTAACTCTCACTATCAAATTTGTTTCGAGACCCTAAAGAGGTTATTAGTAAATGAACCTATTTTACGCTATCCTGACCTCAATAAAGAATTCACTCTAACTACAAATACTAGTCAATATGCACTACACGGTTAAAAATTTTCGTATAAAATGTCGAAAATTTAATACACAAATTTCCTATCGACATCATGCATACCAATTTTGGTATTAGATCAATAAAATTCCTCCTTATTAATGGAAGAGTATACGTATGATTTTCATAAAAGCAATGTATCCTTATTAGGTTTCATTTGAAAAACTACTAAAATCTATAAACAATTATATGGGTTTTGTACAACCAATTTATAATTTTTATCTAACGTACTTATAAGCATGTTCTGATCAAATAAGTGTATAACTTTTTACTTAAGCCAGATATAATTCAATAATTCCAGTATTTAAAATTTATATTGCTAAATATAAATCTTATAAATAAAAGAATGTGTTTTATACAGGGACTGTACGCATGCAGAGACTAACGTAGTACTGCAGCACAAAACAGAGCACGTGCTAAAAACAGAATGCAAGAAAATGATGCTGTCTCCTTTACTTGCATTCTCGAAAAGTACCAAAGTGTTGCTGCCATAGTGTGTGTTATGAATGTATAAAGAGATTGACTGTAACATTTCCATAAAAAGAATTAGAAGCAAATCCTATAATGTTGTTCAGTGAGGAAGTTTGTGATTAAAATTCTCAGTTGGCTATTCGCGTCTAGCACATTTAAAAAAAACGAGGCAGGACGTTTTCGCTTTACAAAATGTAACGGTGTCTTTGGTGCAGTTTTCAGTTTTTCCTCAGTCAGTTCAGTTGATAAAGTAACTTAAATATATTTTGTACATTTTGCAGGCAAAACGATAATTAGTGTTGTTTTCAAGAGTGTTAAAAAGTTAGTGGAAATCCAGAAGTACACAGATAAAGCAGAATTTGAGTACATGGACTTTGTATTTTCTGGTAAGAGCTAAGAGGACAATTTAATGGTGAATGTCAGTTTTGTTATTTTTGCTTTGGGCTTAAGTCAAGTTTAAGTAATTGTTTCCGATTTTCATGAAACTTTGTAGGAAGTTTCGTTTGGGCCCCAAACGAGCCAACATGCAAAAATTTTTTGTCGGAAAGCTACATATTTTCCGAGATATTTAACTTTGAAATTTTTTTTTTTCAACAAAAAATTTTTGCATATTTTACAGAAAATTGCAATATCACTTCCTTGCTTTGTTAGTGCTTCACAGTACGGGAATTCCTATAACGGAGTTCGAAAATTTCTGTACATGTCAAGACGTACACATTGAAGCTGAACTCTTTTTGGACTATTTTCACCAACATTACTCACATCCTGAATTTTACATAATTGTAAAACTTAAAGAAGATTTGCATCAAAACAGTGGGACACCTCTTCGACGTATCAATGCTTGCATTGGGCCCGGTTTAATAATAACATCAGAGGTTCGTATTTAAGATCATCATCGCTTGTATATTTTAAAACGAAATTTTCTACGCGCTGAAGCCACATATTTCTTCGCAAATTGGCGGTGATTGCCTTATACGGGACTTTGGAATAAAAGATTTTCTTTCTGATAATAGCCGAAGAAAAATAATTTCGTTTGTAGCTGGCTACTGTAGGCAATCGTATGTAACTCGTGTTCTCTCGTGACTGTCCGTTGTCTGTCGCCTTCAAAACGTTGTAGCGGCATTCCGTAATAAAGAGTCAGACCTGCTGAACGTACTTGTTTTAATTCCGACTGCTATAGGTGCAAATTAAGTCTAACCCAAAATCTACGACCAGAGTAGTAGCAGAGGCTCTTAACATTCCCAAAAGTATCGTTCATAATAAATTGATGTAGCTGGATACATTTCTCGGTACGATATTGGGGCTCCTCATCAACTGTCACAGAAAAATTGCTTGGATCGTTATTCCATCTGCGATATGCTTTTTAAACGGAACGAAAGTGACCCTTTTTTAAAACGAATGGTTACTGGAGATGAGAAGTGGATCCAGTACGACAATGTTGTGCGAAAACGATAGTGGAGTAAGCCCGGCGAACCAGCAAAAAACAAACACCGAAGCCGAATATTCATTCCAAGAAGATTATGCTTTGCATCTGGTGGGATTTCAAGGGTATTCTTTACTATGAGCTTCTTCCGCAAAATCGGACGGTCAATTCTTACATATACTGCAGCCAGGTGGAAAAATTGAATGAAAATTTGCACCAGAAGAGACCAGAACTAATGAATAGGAAGCGCGTTGTGTTTCACCAGGACAACGCGCTGCCGCACGTATCTTTGCTCACCCGTACAAAGTTGCACGAGTTAGGCTAGGACGTCTTACCTCACCCACCCTATTCACCGAATATTGCACCATCCGACTACCTCTTGTTCCGGGCCAAAACTCTTTGAATGGGAAATCGTTCCCAAAGAAATATTAACAATTTTATAAAAAAAACTTATTTCCTTATAAAAAACGCTCAGAACTTTTCGGTCAACCCAATAAAACTTAACTCCTATGAAAAAATATGTAGAAAATAAATTTATCGTTTCAAGCAATTTCTTTTTAAAGTCCTATATCCAATTGTAATCTTATACTGAAAGAAAAAACGAGTAATAATAATAAAAAAATGTTCTTAAAACAAGAAATTTCAAATATCATTTTGACGTAATCATGGATTTACTTAATCGAAATACGGAAAATGTAAACACAAAACGGCGATCTTATTTTAATAACGTGCACTATTATTTTAATTCCGAATGAAGTAACAATCTACGCGTTCACATCAGAATCAGATATATGTATATGTGCGTAATTCTTTTACCACGATACGTTCCTACTTTTAGTACGGTCTTACCAAATTTAGCCTTTCCAGACTCATTTTAAAGATAAAAGTTCTTGGTTTTACAACTTGATAAAGTAATGCCAGGAATTTACTCTGTTGGATGTTAATACAAGGTGGCGCAAAAATTGTCACTCGATGTTCTTTGGCTGTAATTTTTTTTATGAATGAAAAAGTTTGGTTCGGCTTTTGGATTATTTTTATTTGATGTCTTAAATTTTTTTTTATTTTGTGTATTTTGTATCTGGTTACTTCACAAATGTCAAAGCAGAATTGACATTTGCCGCCATTTACAAAAATAGCATCTTCCGATAGGGTGATGACTTTTGTGCCACCTTGTATAAGAAAAAGTGTTTGAATCAAGGATGACAATCAAACGCGCTTCCGTCTAAACGTTCTTAATTTTGGGTACACGTTTTTTCTCTCAGTGAATTTATTCCATTTTTCTGATTTTCTTGTTTTTTTTTACTGAAATTCTGTACATGTTTTTAGTTTTTCTTCTTTTAATTTTAAAATGATTATTAGATTCTTTTTAAATACGTTTTAGATAAGTTGTTTATTTTTTTAATTCTCCTACCTACCTTCTCCTACCGTTCCTACCTTCTGCTATCATTCCTACCTTTCTCCCTTCTTTTCTTTCCAGCATTTGTAAAGGAAAAGGCCGTGGTAACTGTCCCCTCTTGCTGTATACTTCTCACTGTACCTCCTCGTAATATTGCTCCTCTTGAAGGCGAGTTTGGGTGGTTGATCTGTTGAACTCCTTGATGCATTGGGCTGCGGGGTTCACAGACCAGACTTACTGCTTGGTCCGTTCTTAACAAATTAACAACACTTTCCTCTAAAGACATTATATTATATTTGGCCACTGCCCATCTCTCCCTTATGTGCGAGTAAGTAAAAATTAGCGCATTTAAGAACTCAACAACTTCTTACACCTAGTCCCCCAAATCTTTCTTGATCGTACTCCCGCAAACATCCACCTGCCACTCTTCAGACCAATTTGATTTTTAGAGGTTTAAGGCAGTGAATGGTAAGTATTCTTGGTGAATTCTAGATTATTACCGCTATATTTTCTACCTGATTAGTATAAAAGAGGATGAACCAATTCTTTCCACGTCATTGGAAGAAAATAAGGCAAGATACGTGCAATTGAGTCCGCGAAAAAATATTAAAATGTTGACGCTATCTGAAGTCGGAAAGTCCGCTCGTGAAATTGCGAGTATTGTGGGATATCATTCCACTGTAGTGCGTTTGTTAAAAAAAATCGAGAAACTGGCTCCGTAGATAGATCAATTCGAAAAGGTCTCAGAAGGAAGACAACGGCTCCACAAGATTACCTCTTACGGAGAATTAATTTGAGGAACCGATTTTATTCTGCAACAGATTTAAGGGAACTACAGGATCAGTCTGACGTCAGTATCAATGTCCTATTCGCAGGTGAAAAAATGAAGGAGGATTATATGGAAGAAGAGCTGCAAAAAGTCTCTTCTGACACGAAACATAAAGGTAGCACGTCACCAGTGGGCAAAAAACCATAAGAACTGGACGTTAGAAGATTGGAAAAAAGTCATATTTTCAGAGGAAAGCAAATTCAACATGTCCGGTTCTGATGGTACTCAATACGTACGCCGCAGAGTAGGAGAACGTTTCCAAGAAGATTGCCTGCAAAGAACAAAACGAAGTCCAGCTAGCAGTATGGTGTGGGGGTGCTTTTCATATTACGGCATGGGACATTTCATTGAAAGAACCGTGAATGCCAAAAAGTACCAGGATATCTTAAGGGAAAGTTTGTTGCCATTAATTAGGCCTATGCGAATAGTAACTTATTCGTTACTTAGTATTCGTTACTTAAAATATCCGAATCCACTAGTTGATTGCCCCCAAAAATATTCATTACTCGTTATATTGTAGAGGAGAAGGTGGTAATGTGGCCCCTTACATATTTATAATTTAGAAACACACCATCTCGTATAATTTGCGTACAACGCGGAGCTCGTGTGATAGTTCACGTATTAGAACAAAAATATCCGTGCGACAGCGTTACGTTCTTTTATTATTTGAACCAGTCAAAACACGCAACTGAAAAACTTTTCAAAACCTCTCTGCATTTTATTCAATTTTTCTGGATAAACTAAGTTTTGGACATTGTGATTTGGACATTGTGTTTGACAAACGTTTTACTACTGGATTTTGAAGGTAATTATGCAAAAACATTTGATAAATATCTGGGTTGTTATGGCTTGTTTATATATTCTTTAATCCTTGCAATTTGGCCCCCTCACATTGTTTGTATTATGGTCCCGGAGCCATATAACATATACATATGACCGAAATATCTCTTCTATATTTTTTAAATTTCGTTGTCAGATGCCTCGACAAAGTCTGCTATCCCCATCTTCGAAGAAAAGGAAAACATGGGATCCTGATCAAATGAAAAAGGCAATTAAAGCTGTAAGGACTATAAAAAAGCTATAAAAATGTTTTCTATACGAAGATCCACACTGAAACGATTCGTGAAGGACTCTGAAAAATCTTTAGAGTTACTTGTGCATAAACCCCTTGATAGAAAACCTATACTTCCATCTGACTTGGAAAAAAAGTTAGTAGAGTATATTTTGTTTATGGAATCTAGATACTATGGACTTACTAGAATGGATGTTAGAAAAATGGCCTATCAGTTGACTTTCAAAGACAACATCGAAAACAAATTTAGAAATAAAGTAGCTGGGCGTGTTTGGTTGGATCACTTTTTAAAGCGACATAAGGTCGATTTTTCTATATTCTTTTAAGGTAAATTCGACCTTATGAGAGTTTGGACTTGCCCCACTTTCAAAATAAACGGCTCATATATTTAATATGGCCCCCAGGGTGCCATAATACCCTCACTTGATCTCAAGTTGCCAAAGGAAAATGCGCAAAATTGCCCCAGCCCCGGCGCAATAGAAACCTATCTGAGATTATTGTATATTTTATGTGTTTTAAAAATAAATATATGTAATGTCCCCAATCACAGTCAAACAAAAAAAAAAAACGCGAATTTGTATTTGACGATATTAACAAAAACAAAACGAGCACAATATAAAATAATGGCTTCTGAATCGCCTATATACATATTAGGTATTTCATCAGTTCATAATATTAAGCGTTCATAAGAGTATTTTTTCCTGTTAAAGTGTTTTTCTTAAAAGATTGCTTGGATTTTATTATTTTTCGGCTTCACACGCGCAGGAATCACGCAGATAGTAGATTTTCTTTATGTTAGATAGAGAGAGAGTAGTGACGACACTGGCATTTGTTTTGTTTGAATCATGACAAACTTGCAGTCTTGACTTCGTTTGCATTCGTTGTTAGCTGTGCTTGCTATTACTTCGATAGGATTTTAAAGACAATTTGGCTTATTTCTCACCACACCTGAAAGTGTTAAACGATTGGGTGTTAATATGGCAGACCACAATTATTGTGTTGTATGTAATCGATCACTTCTGCGACGACGTAGACACGTTCTTAATGTTCGTTTGCTACAAGATCGTGCAAACTTCGTGGAACATATCGTACGCAACATAGAACCACCACAAGAGGTAAGAAATCAATCAATTGACGACCATAGAAGCAAACAAGTCCAGGCTAGTGACAATTTGTAGATGGGTTGTTGAGGCCGTTAATGGCAAGTTCAAAAGAGATTTCAAGATCTTCAGGCAAAGAATTTTTAATCGCTCTTGTATTCACGGCCGTCGGACACTCGGAACTTGCGCCCATGTTATGACTCTTTTATATTATCTTGGTTGGGCCCGTCACAACGAATTTGAACATCCTGCTGCTTTCTTAGACAGCGTATTAATAGATTTGGAAATATAATTTTATAGAATAAACTGATTCAATATCATATTTTTCCTTTGTTTGACTGTGATTGGGGACATCACATATATTTATTTTTAATACACATGAAATGTACAAAAAACTGAGATAGTTTCCATTTGCGCCGGGGCTGGGGTAATTTTCTATGAAAATTGCGCATTCTCCTTTAATAAGGAGCACTGTAACGTACTTATTTGATTTCTAAGTCTGGTATTTTTTGCATGAGACCTCAAAAACCAAGTAGGGGGCCACATAACCACCTTCTTCTCTATTAATTACTGGCTTATCTTCTCTTCTTTCATATCCATGATGCCTTTGACAATTAAATTAATTGACTTTTGTCTCATAATTTCTTCACTGAGTCTCGCAAATCGTTCCAGTAAAAACATAGTTCTCGCTGCTATCGATACGAAGAATTTATAAAAAAATTAGAATATACTTGGTTGCGTATATAGTGGGATAAAGAAGAAATCAACAGGAAGAAGGAAAATCTTATCCTTCTTGTCATTTCTGTCATAGTCATTTGCGTCTTGCAATTAAGGGTTGCGCGTGTTTCCAATTTGACTTCCTGCGACTGCCGTGTTATTGGCACCGGCTTTGAAAAAATGAAAACAGAAAACATAGTTTCTGCCAAATTGATTTTATTTTTTATGGATAATTTCATTTTCAAACTACATATAAGTTGTCATTTTAACAGATTTCTGAAATGCTATATAAATTGTTATTTTTAATAGAATATGGAACCAGAAGAATATGGAACCTAAGCTCAAAACATTGATTCTAATAAATTAAATGGAGTAACGAGTATTAATAACGAATATAATTTTAGAATTTAACGAGTAGTAACGAATAATGGAAAGTAACGAAATATCACAGACCTACCATCAATAGAAAAGCACTTTTCTACGTTATCAAAATTAATTTTTTTTCGAATAACTTATTGTTAACTGCACAAAAGTAGTGCGAAATTATTGATTTATCTTTTTCGTTTATTTCCATGTTCAAGATTATCATGAAAGACTGGGAATGTTGCATAGCGATAAATATCGATTATATTCAAATTGTAACGATGGGTACCGCTATGCAACCAAACCCCTTAGCCGGCAGCAAGGGCAGACGAAACCCAGCCCAAGCGGCGAATCGGATTTCGATACGCCCGTGCAAAAATGCGCCGTGCCAGCGGCGTCACCGCTCGGCTCGTGGGAAGCGCAGCGGCTGGGAAAACGCACCCTGAGCATGAGAACTGCGCCCTCAGCGCCATTCCTAAAGCGGCCGGCTGGGAACTTTACTTTTGGTTAAAAAAGTAAAATTCAGTTGCTGAAAAACCGTGAACGATTGCGAGCGAAGCGAAGAAGTGCGAAAAAGGTTCTTAAGATATTTTTAACCATCGCGACCGCGGAATAAAGTGAGAGTTCCAGCCCGGAAAAAGGGCTAGTGAAAAAGGAAAAAGAGTGGTACCGTCCGTGGCAAAGTTAATCAAAGTGTAATCAAGAAAAAAAGAGAATAAAGTGAAATACCCCCCACAGGAGGGGCGTGTTCCCATGTTTGCACCCGTCAAAACATAACAGGAATTTCTCGAATGAAATGGCCAGGAAATACCCCAGATCTCAACCCTATAGAGAACCTCTGAGCTATTATGAAGTCAGAAATCAAAAATACGAAACCGAGAGATTTAAGGGAACTGAAAATCCTTTTAGAAAATATTTGATATGACGAGACTTAGCAATAAATTCATCAAGATTTGGTCGCTTCCATGACATCAAAGATAAGGGCCGTAATTGCAGCAAAAGGAGATTCCACAAAGTATTGAATTTATGTTTACCAATTAAAATGAATAAATGTTTATGGTTTAATGAATCCTGCATTTCATTAATGTGCGTTGTTAGCTTTGTAGCTCTCTTTTATTTGCAATCTCGTGAGGAAACCTAACCCTGTTTTCCTAACATAGGTTATGGGCCCAGGCCGGCGCTACTAATCACGTGTGTCGTATACTAAAAAAAACAATAACGTATGTCGTTAAGATAGAAAGAAAAATAATTAGTAACGTGTGTCGTTAAAACTAAAAACGAAAGAAAATATCGTCAACCTCGATATATCAGATCGAGAAGTTAACCATCCAACCACATCCAGAATTGTGCGACTTCTGGGAGAGATTATGCGAGATTTTTCAATCACAAGGGCCAGCAAGCAAGGTTAGGTTAGGTTAGGTTAGGTTAAGTTAAAGAAAAGGAAAAGGATTTTTTTTTATTTATTTTTTTTTCTACTATATTAAGAAAAAAGGAAGAAACAGAGAAAAGGGGAGCGAAGAAAGAAAGGGGAAGGGAAAGGGAACGTGTTAAGGAACCGGGTAAAAGGGGAGAAAGAAAGGAAACCCCCCCTCGGTAAACTTTTTCAGTTCGCGGCGGTGACGCTAGAAAAAAAAAGGAGAGAAGGTTGTAAAACGAATTAAATAATGTGTGAAAGATAAGTAGAGCCAGGACCACAATGTGAATTAGATCAATGAAAGTTCGAAATTGGCAGAATCTCATAAAAACTAGATTTCGGTGGTGCTTGAGAATAACAGAATAAAAGAAAAGTGGACCTGTTCCTTAAAATTTCAACTGTGGTGTTTAAAAGGGAAATTTCCGTCAACTAAATTCCGTGAACTCAATTCTGGTGAAACTAATTAAATTAAATTTTGCTCCATTCAATAATCTCAAAATAAACTAGTGATTAGAACGAAATAAAAAAACATTGCTTACCTCTAAACTTAAAATATGGTGAGTGGAAATATATAAATCAACTGATTCGGTAAACTGAAAATTTTGGTGGAAATAAATAAACTAAATTTTACTCTATTCAATAAACTTAAAGAAAAAAAAAAAAAATACAAACTGGTGATTAGAAGGAAATAAAAGGTACTTACCCCTAAACTTAAAGTGTGGTGAGTGAAAGCGTAGAAATCGAGCTGATTCGGTAAGCCGAAAATTTAGTGAAAAGAAAAAGGGGATAAATCATAGATAAGTTTTAGGGGATTAGCTGAACAAGGAAAAACAATTTTTTTTGATGTGCCAGAAAATACATAGAGTTTACTTAACATTTCGGTGACTAAAAACTACATTCGCTCATAAATTTAAAATAGAGCTACATAATAGAAATAGAATTAAATAAATTAATGACCGGACCCTCGAACTGTGAAAAAAAAAGTTTTGGTTTGGGTTGTACCACGACGGGGCCGTAGAAGAGGCAGGGTGCAACCGCAGCAGAAGCAGCCACCATCACCAGCAGCGACCCCAGCCGCCGTCATCGATAGCAGCCCCGGACCAGCAGCACCCCACCAGCATCATGGCGCCCAACGGCTTTTTTTTTATCTAAATTTACTGTGTAAAATTTTAGTTTATACTTGCGACTTATGTGTCAGGTAGTACAATACAGCAGGTATGTGTTCTTAATTTAGTTTTTTTCTTGGCTCCCTCTCCCGCCATCTCGCCTCCAGCAAGATAGCTACGATTCAGTAGTTCAAAAAAAAAGAGAAGGGACCTCCCCATAATTTTTTCAGGCCAAGGGGAGGTCATCGGGTGGTTGGGGATTAGGCCAGATGGGTTCATTAACATCCAGAACCCCCCCTGAAAGTCATTCACGGGCAGTTGCCGGGCTCAGTCCCGCACTGTCCTTTTCCTTCCCTGGCGCTCGTCGTTTCCGTCGCGGGAGAATTTTCGGTTTGTTATCGGTGGGCCGTTCCAGCGGCTTAAGGCGGTTTTTTGGCAAACCCCCCCCACAGCTACCGCCAACGCTAGCCTGCCAGCTCCCGCAGCCGCACACCGCTGGACAGGGGCTTTAGCCGGGCTCCCTGAGGTCACCGCCTCTATAACACAATTACAAAATATTGCCTATTAGTGCAGGCGCTCGAAGTAGTTGAGTATGCAAAACGTGAGGACCGGCAACTATGTTCAGATTCTTATACCTGAGACCCCAAATAATGAAAAAACACATCTTGCCGGCAGCTGTGGTGGTCCCTTCGAGTCCCTTTCCATCCCCTCTCCGCGCCCTACGGTAAGCATAGCGCGCCTAGCTGTTCAGTGTGTTTTCGCGTCAATCCAGTAAAAAACGTTGCGTTAAAAACTCGTGTTTGTCGTGCATGCGTAATATAATTCAATTTTCGTTATCTGTGAGTGTCTATTTAAAGCGTAATTTATTAAGAAACGTAAGAAATATCGTTAGAAGTGGTAAATTTGAAAAGAAAAAGACCGAACGAATTATCGTGTTTATTTTGTGATGGAATAAAAGATTTAGTTAAAGAACCAAAATCAAAGACGCTGCTTAATATTAAAAAAGCTTCAGATAGAAGAAAGGACAATATTACTGAGAAGTTTGAAAAGCTATACAATCCAGACTACACAAGACAAGAGTTTTCATGGCACCAAGGTTGTTTAGCTAGCTAAATAAGTGAGGAGAAAATAAGACGTCGAGAAATAGCGTTATACAAAAAAGAACAAGAGTCTACTTCAACTTCTGAGGAACAAAGATAAGCAACTTTTTTTGTGCTCCGAAGTTTCAGCAGCAGAACAAATTTTAAATACTGCACGTATTAAGAAAGACCATGTTTTTACCCAACTTATCGCTTGTCAACAACCTGAAGATTTATTTGCTATCCAAGTGAGGTATCACAAACATTGTTATCGTAATTATTTAAGATTGCCGAGAAATTCTACAAATCCAGCAAGTCGACCTTGTAATCAAATCCCCCAAGAAATACATCACAATGCATTTGACACACTGATCGATGAAATTAAAGATAAATTTTCAACTCATTCTTTTGAAGTATGTTTCTTGACTCAGCGGTTGGCTGTACTTACTGAAATAGAGGATGCAGTGATCGAAAATCGTGTAGTGAAATCACTACTTATTGATAAGTTTGGTGAAAACAAATTATTTTCATATCCGACTGATAGATCGAAATCTTCATTAGTGTTTATGGGCAACATACCACTGGAGGAAGTAATTGAACATGTTCGTAGCATTAAATCAAAAGACAATATTATTGCAAGTGCAAAAGCAATGCGACAAGAATTATTAAAAGAAGAACTAATACCAAGTGGCTATCTATGTGATGAAAATTTGCTCCAAAAATTACTAGAAAATGGAAAATTGCTAGAAAAAACAAAAATTGAGCGATAACTATTATAGAAGAGCATTATCCGTATTTTATGACATATTTTTTACTTGACTAGGTCAAAACATTTGATAAGTATATTGAATAAATTTGGGCATTGCATCAGCTATAAAGCATTACAAGAGCTTGATTTAGAAGTAACAATTTCAATTGTGTGTGAAGATGCAGAAAAAAATTTGCTTATTCCTAATATAGTAAGAAATCCATCGTTATTTCTTCATGGGGCTATGGATAACAACGATTTTAATGAAGAAACATTAAGCGGTAAAGACTCTACTCATGTGACAGCAATTGAGCAATAGTCATATATCAAGAAAAAAATACGATCGAGAACGAAATAAATCTCGTGAAATTAAAGCCTACAGCTCAACAGTATGAGTATGATTTGAAGGCTTTAAACTCTCAAGAAATTTTTCACTTCAAAGCAAATATGGAGCCTTCAACATTTAGTTATGTTAACAGTAGCTGTTTACTAACTTATACTAAAAATAACTCACGATTTGATACTTTGCTCTGGGTTTTATGTAGATTGCAGTATGATCAATCGGTAAACAACTTCCATCGACTATTAAAGAATTCAATACCAGGATGGACTCCATTCCAACAATTACTATTATCTGAAAATTCACCTACATCTACTATTGGATTTAACTCCGTAATTCCTCAGCCACCAACTTCGAAAGATGTCGTGTATACTGCCATGAAAAATTTTGTTAACTTATGTCTATCATTAAATAAAAATATAGCAGTTCTTTCATGCGACATGTCCATATATCTTATAGCAAAAGATATCCAATAAACAAATCAAGAATTTCAGGGATTGATATTGAGAATTGGAACATTTCATCTACAAAAAAATTTCTTGCGATGCTTGGGCCAATATGTAGAAGGAAGTGGATTCGATAGCATTCCTATCGAAGTTAATGTTTATGGTGTTAATACTTTGGCGTCAATTCTTAAAGGTACTTAGTATAACAGAGGTATTAGAGCACATACGAAACATTAAGAAGTATACAGTTGTCACAATTTATTGATTACATGAATATATCTGAAGATGAAACTTCTAACGACCGAATACAGTTGTTAAATATCTGTCTTCAAGAGATAAGAGAAGTAACAGTAGATAAGGATCATCTAGGTTTGAGCGACAAATATAATCAGCATAAAACTATAATTGAAGTTTTTTTTTCAAATTTTTCGAAATTTTTAAATCTTATGAGCACTGAAAATGAACTATTCAAATACATATATAAATAATTACTGTGAAATGGTAGAAATTCTTTTGAATTCAATTATGGCTGACAGATGTAATAATTATGAACTACATACATTTATTGACTACTCGACAAATTTTGCCTTATTTTTTTTCTATGAATTACACTAATTATATCCCTGGAGTGATACTTTATTTGCAAAATATGTTAAAATGGCCTCCAGAGGTCATACATGACATGAAGAGTGGAATGTATTCTATCAAACGAACTGCAGGTACATTCAATGCAGCAGGCTGCGACTTAGCACTAGAACAATCTCAGAACCGATCTTCTGCAGTGACTGGAGGCTTAATTGGTATTACTAAAAATGAAGAAGCAATGCAAAGATGGTTGCTTCTATATCCTTTCAAAAATAGCGTTCACTCAACTCTCTCCTCATATCTTGGAATACAATCTGACACTACAGGTGACATTAATTGTCATAATGAATGGACACAATCAAAAGATATTGAAAATATCATTAAGTGTTTCAATGCTTGTAATCCGTTCAACAGTAGTGGAGATTGTGTGCTTCGCAATATTTTCACCGGCGCACTTGCTGAAGAATCTACTTCGCAATGCTTACTTCATGTTAAAGAAAATGTAGAGACTCTATTAACTACATACGAAAATGAACGATTTTTCCTGAAAACTAAGAAATTATCGCATCCTATAAAAACAAACGAAATTTTACAATTTTGAAGATACTCCTGCCAAAACAAGCACAAATACTTCCAACAAAAAACTGCAAGATATAACAGACATAACAATTTTCCAAAAATCATTCATGGTGGCTTCTCAACGTGGATTTGATACAAAAATATTAGCGTCGTATGAAATATTAGACTACTGCAAATATCTCTTCGACAAAGACGGATTTTACAGGAAATCACCCAAATCACAACTCGCCCTTGAAATTCAAAACAATCATAACTGTGGTATGAACTCTCAGCAAGATATTATAAATTGAAATACTCCGAAAATCTATATTGTTGACGGTATGGGACTTGTTCACCAAATTCAGTTAAAAAAGTTCAATACATTTGGTGATTTTGCCGAGGCCTTTTTCAAAAAGATCATGCAATTTTTTACGCAGTATGATGTGAAGAGGATAGATGTAATATTCGACAGATATGACGACATTTCAATAAAATTTTTAGAGTCAAGTTTTCGGAGTAAAGGCCAAATTGTTAAAAATGTAATTATATCAAGTCATGCAACAAAAATTCCTGCTGATTGTAAAGCTTTCTTTTCACACTCAAAATAAATTACAACTTGTTCAATATCTCTGCACTAATGCTTCAAAATATGCGCAAGTAAAAGAAGACTGCGAGATGTACATTTGTGGAGGATTCGACGATCCAACAAAATGTTTTAAGCTACAAGGGTCTTTATTTTGTGAGGTACTTGAATTATCATCAAACCACATGTCACATATTTCGCGCAGTAAGAATTAAATCTGCTCATGTTCTTATCCTCAGTGCTGATACAGATGTATTTATCTTGGCAATTTATTACAGGAAAAAACTAGCAAATATTAGTTGTCTAGGTCTATGGTTTGACGGTTCTCATACAAAGAAATATCTTCTAGGATGCCATTTAGCTGCTGAATCTCTTGGTGAAAACATATGTAATATTTTGCCAGCATTACATTCTGTAAGTGGTTGCGATACTACCAGTAGATTTGGTAGTAAAATGCAATGTTTGAAAGCTGCATCGGAGGGTTTTGTACAAACAGCTGTTATTTCTTTGGGAAACCTTGATCTAAATAATGAACAATTAAAACAATTAGAAACAGTGTGCACATATTTTTTTCAAAAAAAAAAAACAATTAACTGCTGATGAACTCCGATATAAACTGATTTCTCAAAACATAGGTTTCGACTTTAATTTAATGAAAGTGATATGCACTCAGATGCTTTGCATTTACATTTGTTAAGGGCTACAGTACAAACATTTATTTGGAAAAATGCTCATCAAACACAATTGCAGCTCATTGATTACTGTTTATTTGGCTATGAACAGCACAATGGTGACTTACGTCCACGACAAATGATAAAGACGTCTTTGCCAAAGTCATTAATTCAACCTTGTAAATGTACGTCAAATTGTCGAACAATGTCTTGCAGTTGCAAAAAGTCAGAATTATCTTGTATTTCATTATGTAAATGTATAAATAATAATTGTCTAAATAAAAATGAGTAATTATTTGTCTTGCATGCATATATTTCTATTGAAATTCACTGTTTTATCTTATTTTATTTTTTTTATCAATAAAAAATGATTTTTATTACTTTACTTTTTGTTTTTTATTTCATTAAACAACCCATCATTACTCTCATCATAAGAAAAAACTATAAATTATGACTAAAATAATCGTTACAATAACTTTATAGCATATACTCCATCGATTTCCTATAGTGGGAGTGGGGGTAAAAAAAAAATTGGACCAAAAAATGGACCGGCAAGATCCATATTATTAATCTTTGAGCTATTCTGAACTGAAATCTATTAACGGAATGCGGTTCTCACAATTTTCATACTCACTTCCCTCCAGCGCCCGGTCTATATAGCACTTAGCAGCTCATGTAAAATTTGATCTCAATTGGCTCAGTACTTCTAGAAATTACCTACATACAAACAAAATTTACCTCTTTATAATATTAGTATACAAGAAAAGTCACAAAATGTAAGAGTGATGATGAGCTGAAGATGTAATATTTGAGAATTATATTCATATCGTAGATGAAATTTACAGCGTAAAATCAACACACATGACACACAATAACACAAAATTAAATTGCAACTTAAGTGATTCCCAAACAAACGGTTTTTTTTTCAAATATGTACATCACAGAAGAGGGTTTAATTATAAGAAATACAAATTTTTTTTCAATTTAATAGCTGTATTTAGCTTAACAATAATTGCTTACAGAAAACAGTAATTCTTCTTAATACAGACGGTAATTTTAAAATTTGACTTAACATCAGTGAAGGTTTGAAGAAGTTCTTAACTTAAAGTTGCTGAATTTTGGGAGGTTAATGAAGGGATCGAATCCTGCGGAATGGGATGGGTTGTTTGATGTTTGCTCGATAGACGGTTCCAGAAAATTTATTTGGTTTTATCGGTTTTTTAATTTGAAGTAAAACTTCTTTAACTCAAGTACAATTCATATTCATTGTACATACATATGTGCAAATTTCGCAATGCCAAAACCCTTTATATTAACAAGCTGTAAATTAATCCGACTCACGAACTCATCAATAGGGTAAAATGGCCTGGATTTATTAATACAGTAGAATCTCGATAGTCCAAACTCCCCATAATTCGGTGATCGCGGTAATCCGCTTTTTTTCCAAAATAGTAGTGCCACGAAAACATATTCCATTAAGTATAAAACAAAATGTTCAAATACAGAAAATACAACATATTGCTAGTTACTTTTCTTACAATCTATTTTTTTATTCAATGTGCAATGAAAACACAAAATAAACAATATTATTTCATTGAAAAAGTTTGTTCTAATACTTACACATACATATTTGCTATATTTATATTTTTCTATACATATATATCTTTTATGCTATAATTCGAATGCTTTGGTCACACTCTGATTTTATATCCATCCGGGCTATCGACACTCTACTGTAATTTCTGGCAGCTACCGAAATGATTTAAACCCACAACTATCCTGAAAATTTCTCTTTTCAACTCACTTTTTTCAACATTTCTATGAACAAAATAAAATATAAAATGATTGAGATATGAAGCTCAATTCCAACTCAACAGAAAATACGAGGACGAGACTACTTTCAAAAAGTACGGCGAGAGAGAAATTTGGTCCTGGAGAACCGACAAATTACAACACTTCCGTTAAAAAAGGCATTTTTAGCTTATATCCACCAAGATCCCATATAAATGTCTCAAACTGACAGGTCGAGTAAAAATCAAAAGGTCAATTCAGGGATTGTAAATACAAAAAATTTTGAGAATGCCCAAGACAGAACGATCTCGTAAGAGTCGACCATGACAAAATGTGCTTCCAGTGGAAAAAATAAATGCATAAAATTTGCATTGAATAATTCGATATCACTAGTCAACATCCTTTGCAAGGAATTTGATCTACATACATAACGATCTCGATGTCACAATGAAATCCGGAATTAGGAGTAAAAAGGAATTTACCTCGACCTTATGATTACTTTCTTATGGATGACTCCAAACACGTTGCTTAATTTTAACCAAGATTTATTTTTAGATTTTATTAGGCGTGACTGCTTGTTAGACAACTTTGTGTAAAGCGAGGAATTTGAAATTTGTCGTCACCTTTTTGTAGAAATTGTAAAATAAAGACAGTGGCGAACTTGTCTTTATTATGCTTGGCATAAAACATACTTCTGAACGCAAAAGCTTGCTCTATTCCCGATATATTTTTATAATTGTTATATTTTCAGTTTATTTTGTTCTTTATAATTACAAAATAATTTTATCCATTATAATTTTTTTCATTAGTAGATAAGCTATTTCTCATGATGTGTTTGCCAGCTATTTGCATTGAACGCATGAAATATTCAACTCCTTACACCCATTTCCTACCCAAAAAAGCTTTAAAAGAAGTATTGCATAATTATCTGGGATAACGTTTTACTATCGTCGTATCATAAAATCATTTTTCATAGATAGGCTTGTACAATTGCTGACATTCTCCAATGAAATTAAATCATCAAGAAATTATCGCAGTCGAGGGTACAGACATTATTAGCAATGAAAATAGTAATAGCGGATATATTGGATTTGAAGTACCAAAGGATAAGATTTGTTGCTGGCTCCAGAAATAAGCCAATATACTATTGGCTAAAGTTCTTGTTTACTTTTTTATGAATTTTTGATGTTCAAATGTTAACACGTGTCTATTTTTCTAGTGATATCTGGGAACACCGTATACAAAAAATTATTTTCCTTTTTGAAGTCTCTTTCCAACATGAACTGACTTTTTGGCAATTGTTATTGTTTAATAAGATTAGCAACGCTAAATTAAAACCCAATTACCTTCAAAAACTTATTGCTTCCAAAAAAGCAAAATGCATTCCGTACTCTCTTTATAATTAGGAAAATTCTATCAGAATCAGAATAATTACATAAAAATAAATAGATTACCTAGAGGAACCAGTTTGTTATAAGTTCACCTAATTATCAAAATTTAATTTTTTATCAGAGTATCGTTAGAACTACCTGATGTAGTCCTCAGGCCCTTAATGTGATTGCGAATTTGAATTCAGAGCATACCTTTAAATTGAGTTTTACGTGTAAAAATGGATCTTTACTAGAAAATCATTTTAGAATCGCATTGTAGAATATAACCTCTGTTTTCGGTTCCAACCGAGTCAAGCAGGCAAAAATAGTATCTTTGAAATGGTGCATTAATCCAAATGAATCGAATTACGAAAGGAGTATACTTCGATATTTCCAATAGAATCGCCTATTTCAAAAAGCAGCTAAAATAATATTTTGTCTCATGTATCTAACAAAGATAGATCGTAGGTAAAATACGTAAAATCGAATCTTTAAAACTATGACTGCTTGCTTCAAAAAGGCAACGATACAGACGACTGAGTCAGCTCTCAATCCAGTCGCAAGGACTTTCAGAAATTAAATATAAAAATAAATATTTTACAACAGAATTGTCTTAATGAAAAACTACTGATGAATATGAAATTAAGTAACAGTTGAGCGGAACAATGCCACACCAGCTTTTCAACGAACTCAACACAAAAAGTAAATATTACTATTTGCTCTATAATAAATTGCCTACCAGATTGCAGATTGTATTGTCGGGAAACAAACTTCCGCAAACATATTCTTATTAAAGGTTCAAAAGAAATAGGTATGTTATTTTACTTATCGCTCTGAATATATGTGTTTTTATGTATCAATAAAGTATATTTAATTATGAAGCAATAAGTTCTGTTTCTGTTCCTTTACGTAACTTTCTCTGTCTTTAACAAAATGTAACTGTTTCTTATACAGAAATTGAGTTTTGATTTGATATTATATTCTTTAATTTACTTAAAGTACTAGATTAAGGGAATTTTGCGTAATTTGAACACATTTTGCTATTCTTAGAGTTGAAATGAGTTTTGGTGTACTTTTCTCTAACTCTACTTAATAAGAATACAATACTAAAACTAAAGTCACATCTAGATACAATTAGTAATTGCATAACTAAGGATTTAATCAATTGTTATGATATTACAGCTCCGACTATTCAACCGCCCGAGTTTTTTAGGGTCTTAGAACCATTAAAGATATATAAACGAAATTGCATTATTACTTTATAACATATAGGCTTTTGTTCCATTTCTTTCGCAATAAATTAACTTAAACGCCCATTAAACATATTTACAATTAATTTAATTTTTGTGTCCATGGAAAGGTTATGTTGGACCTAAGTTTTTTATCGGTGTATTTCCAGAGCCCTAAGACGCATATATAGCGATAATAGCGATGAACGGATTAAGTGACTAAAATTCAGATTGGCTCGTGGAATAAACAGTTTTAATTAAAGTACTAAAAACACTAAAAGCATAATTCTTCTTCATTTAATACCCTATTTCTTCACGAGTGTCAACGAAAATTCTACTGCATATTTGCCTGAAGTTTATAAGATTGTTTACAAATACCAGCACATTATTATTTTTTTCCTCATTTAGAAATATTGGTTTATTTTTAAAGATAATTATTTGCGCTTTTATATTCGCTTCACCTCTTTGGACTTGTCTATAAAATATTTGTCTAATAAGAGCTAATTGCAGTCTTGTGCATAAACTCTGCGTTCAGATGTAGAGAAAATCGTATTCCAAATATAATATAAAATATAGTACAGCGCTCAATTTTTTAATGGGGCCTAATTTTTAACTATGTCTTTAATTAATATAAATTAATGTCATTCGACCAAACTCATTTCAATCAAAGAATAACATCGCAACATAAAACCAAACGCAACTTCATAAAAATTCTTTGTTCAATTAAATTAGAACGCAGAGAATCATTTGTACAATAGGACATAGAACTATCAATTGAATTATATTATCAAAAGTGTTTTCGTCTTAAATAATTCTAATCTAATAAATAAAAATAACTCAGGAAAAAAACTTCGCTTACGTAAGTAACTATAGGGCGAGCCATGGATGATGGAGCAGTGCCTCTTTCGATCTATCACCGTAGTCATAAGTTAACTCTTCGCCTGGTTGGATATCATCCTTTGCAATGAGAACAAGATGAGGACGATTCTTGACAACAACTATCTTTGTTATTAAGTTGCCATTTCGTGAATGATTAACTAATCGTCCAAACTTTCCTGTTTCGGTTGTGGCGTCAATACTAGAATATGACATTTTTAACAATATTTAACCGTTAGATTTAATAATAAGAGAATTGAATTACCAATACTGTTGATTTCTGTGTTTGAAATAATACATGTAGCAACCAGCATTTTCGTCCAATGAATATCTCTTTTCACGTTGATTAGCCTCTGCAATGGTTATTAAATCCCCTATGTACTCAACAACAAATTCACCACGTTTGAAAAGTCTTTCAGCTACAACTCCTCTACCCTTTCCCTCAAAATGCTCCACCTAGTGAAGAAAATATATAAAGAAAAACATAATTATATCATTCAAGAAATGCGTCCTAACCACCTTGAGGCCGTCTTCCCGTCCCTCTATTATGGCCTTTTCAATACTTCGCATCATTTCCTCCTGCACAGCCCTTTTGGTTTTTCGTACACTTCGCCGTACTGGGAAAAAATCTGTAAGTTCCGTGTTGGACCCTGACGAAATATGGCTTTTCGGTTGCCTTTGCTGATTTTGGCTATTTGTACGTTTCTGTAAATAAAACTTAATTCAATTAATGGTCCTGATCGCAAAATGTGCGTTCTGTATTACAAAACTCATTCTTGACTAAATAAAGGAACTAAAAGGATTGGTATTATTCTTTTCATTTCATACAAACTCTAACAAATTTTCACGAGATTACAAAAGCAATAGAACAAAATGTATATTTCATGAATGAAATTGTGACAGCCAACATTTTTGTTCACTGACATATAATAGTAATTGTTTTAGATGTATATAGCAGCTTATAGGTGTAATTTTTTACTATTTCATTCATTATAGTAATATAATTATCTTTTTGATTATTTATTATATACAGGGTGTTTCGTTAAGATTTGAACAAGGGTATGCCAATTGATTCTACATGGTCTCCTGATCAACGTTTGTTCCCCGGTCCCTTCACCTCTAAAATCGCAATTGAAAATTTGGAGGACGTAAACTCAGAAAATGCTTAACAATTTGTTTCAGAGACATCGTAGGATATTGTTTGATAGTATATTAGAAAGCTGAGCCTTCAAGCCTTTCAATGATACCTCTTACGAGCCAATCCGTCAACAATCAAACGAGAGGACTGAGTCAAACATCGAAAAAGACAATTTCAATGCTCAAAAGTACTTGGGCCCTTAATTCAGCCGTTTTTTTGTATGGGAAGATCAAAATTTTTTCTGAGAAAAAGCTTCCGTCTTGTGGCCTTTCTCAGAAAAAAAATCGCACTCAAATTCGACGACGCAAGTTAATTCGTGCTAGAGTGATTGAGGACTTGAAGGCTTAGCTCCAAACAAATGTTGATCAAGAAACCATGTAGAATCGATTGGCATACTCCTGTTCAGACCTTAACGAAACACTCTGTATGCATATGTATAGCGCTAAACACGTTTTCGACTAAAAGTGCTCTAACTTTTCCATTTTTCAATTAATTGACTGGTATCAAAACATCGATTATTTTTTTTCTCCACCTCTTCCCCATACATCATTTATATATGTACTGTACTTTTTTTAAATCACCAAATTTCAAATCATAAATCCTCTAGTACACTTTATATTTTTCTGCTATGCTTAATACTTTTTCCAAACTTTAAACAATTTTCTGATACTCACTGGCTTTTGGGCTTCATCGCCATAATTTTCGTTTCTTTTCTTCTTCCGCATTTAAACATTCCTTTTTTTTGAACCACTTCCATTGAACATCACCTTATCTTATAGGGTATACGAATTTTTTGCAGATTTACATTCTTATTTTACCTAATACTATGTTCACAATCCAAGTATGTCCACGATCTTCCCACTGGAAAAGTACTGACCAAATTTCAAAAATATTGCATTGCCCAGTTTTGAAATTTCCTAAAATCTAATCAAATCATTTTCTGTTGAATTTACAATTCTCACGTTTGCCGCCGGAGTGCCGAGACGCCCTCTTGCGGATTATTACTCCTTCTTCTCCTTCTTCTCCTTGTCCGATCGCTTTTGCTTTCTTTTATAAAATAATTAAAGAATTAAAATATATTGTTTTGTCTTCGAGTTAAAAAGGTGTTCTCATTCTATTTCGCACGATCCCCACATCAAAACCAACATTTTCTTTTGCTTCTTCCTTTTGCCGTGCCGTGCCTGTCGAGCATACACAATTCGTGCTTCAGGACAGGCTTGTGAAGCCAAAGAACACATATGTATAATTCGAGCTATCGCATTTCCGAGAAATTCTCAACAGATTTTCACCATTCTAATTTTATACGATTCCCCAACATATTTTTCTTGGTTTTTCTCCAGTTTCTGAACCCTCCCCATTCCCCAAAACGAAAAAGCAAATCAAACCAAAGCTCACGTTTAAACCACCCACCCAAATTTCTTTACATTTCTCTTATAGAGAAGATACCACCACCACCCCCCCCCCCCCCCCTCCCCAACACCTCACACAACTACATGAACCTAACATGAACCCTCTACGTCCCCGTTTTGATACGAAACTATGTTTTCAACGATTGTTTTTAAGTCCATGGCATGAACATACATATATTTTTCTTCACAAGTGATATTGCCCTATAATTGGAAAATTTGTAAAACAAACAAAATTTCCAAAATGATAGCAAATGTTTGTTTAGAATTAATTTTATTGTATTAACCAGCTAATTAGCATCACTTTGAACCCTTCATAACAAAGCTAAACTTTAATAAAAATAAGACTTAGCCGATTTCAAATTTTTCAAATATCACTCAGGAGGTTAAGCGCAACACACTCTCTATTTCCCCTCCATTTTCCAATTGAGATGCATAGCCTATGTCCCTCAGGACGTTATGCGCAACATGTCCATAGAATTTTATCTGAGTCGGATAAGTACTTTTTGCGTGTCTCATCAGCTCAACATTTGGCTAACCGACATGAGCAATGTTTAGTATTGCGTGTGTTGCTGTTACGTTCAACAGATGGCGCTCCCATTGCCGTAAAATATCTATTAGAGTGTGTGTTCCTTTTACGTCCAACCGATGGCGGTTTTTCAAAAAAAAACAAAAAAAAGGTATATAAAAACACGCGCGAATTCGAATGCAACGTTGTGTCCAAATTTCAAAGAAATCAGCGAAGTACTTTCAGAGAGTTAAGATTTTGAACAAACACACATTTACATTTTTATTTATATAGATTTCCTTTGTCCCTTCTTTAGCTTATTATTTGAGTGGGGCAACCCATGTGGTGGGCACTGCTACCAGACGATCTTTTATACCAAAGCCACGTTAGTGAAGTAGACGATCCACTACCCTAAGGAAAGCCAGGTCACCCACAGAAGGATACGGATCTCACCAGTAGAGCTCAGGAGCTCCTTATTAAAGGTCCTTCTTCTAATCCGCGCTAGAGCCGAACAGCATGTGAGCTGTGGTTTCCCCGCCCTCTTGACTTAGTCTACATTCTGTCCCAACTGATAGACCAATTTTATACAGGTGATATCTAACCCCATAATGGCCAGATAAGTGACCCACCAGCAGCCTGAGATCCGCTTTGCTCAAGATGGTGGTGTCTGTGGATACGTAGGGTTTAATCAGCTCTTTAGCTTGACGTTACTCTGGAGCATTATCCCAATATAGGATTTACTTAATTTTCACACATCTGTCTACCGCAGTTTTGATCTTTTGGTACTTTAGCTTAGTTTAATTTAATAAATCATTTATTGTTTTAGTTTGTATTAAGCGAAATGAATAAAATAAATGAACTTTTCAAACAACCAAAATATGTGTACTGTACATATATAAAATTAAAACTTAAGATGAATTTAAACTTACCTTATAATTATTATTAGTATTTTGTTCGGCAGTTGGATTCGTAGCTGAATTAAGAACAATTTTCTGACTAACATTGTTGGTATTAGGGTTTGTTTTCTTAAGTGTATCATCTGTTAGTATGACTCCGCCCACCAGTTGCGGAGATTTTATGGAACTAGTATTTTCCGAGTGATTTGGATTCAGTCTAATCATTAGGAAAAAATAATTTAAATTAATATCTAGAAAACAAACATATTCATAGAAGCGAATTACCTTCTTCTAGATTTTGGATTCTTTTTTTGCACAGCATTTAAGTATCCCGGTGAAGCAATACCATTTATGAGTGAATAACTTACTAGAGATGCAGATGGAGACTTTTCGATACTTGCATGCTTTGCTGGAGATGGGCATAAAATTCGATGCGGGGTTGTCGGTTTTCTTCGTCTACTGGGGCTCAATTCGAGTTTATTGTCGATTACAACTCCACTATCGCATGAATTACTATCATACATCAAGAGAATGTTAGTAGCATCTACGTCACATTTGGGTGAGTTGCTCAGTCTAACGGCCTTATTAAAATGCCCATTCAAATTATTATGGTATCCATTTGAAGAAAAGATCGGATCAACCTCCAAAATTTTGTTTATTTTGATAGATGATGGCTGGTTGGGCGATTTATCGACATTAAGGCTTAAAACGGGCTCCTGGAGAAATATGTTATTAGTCGCATCTGTATTTGGCTCGACTGAATGATTAATGCCATTTTCCTTAACTCCTGTGTACGCAAAAACTTCATCGCAAGTATCGTCAGTTAAATCAATTGAAGTGCTTCGCCTGTTTGTATTCTCTGTGTGCGAAATACTTCCGGTCTTGTAAACTGAATCAATTCCATTACATGCTGACTGACCCACAGTCGTTTTAAAGAAGTTTTTAATGGTTTGTGACCTGGTTTTTGCACCAAATATTTCGTACGGGGGTTTTGACTCCGAATTTACTAATTTTGTCATTGTGCCATTTGTTTTCATATTTTTGGTGACTTCATCGACTTTACAGTCCTTACGCTTTGGACTGGCACAAAAATGGTCATCAACTAAATGCGAGCCATTCACGGCACGCGCTAAGACTGCATTTGATGCGGTTTCGGTAACTCGAGCTCGTCGTCCTGCAAATAAAAATATATATAAATTAATAAAATCCAAATCGAAACAATGCCAGAATTTGTAGGACTAGATACAAAAAATTACCTTAATAACCCATAAAACCTTAATGTATAATACATACATATTCTAAAATTATAAATGCTCCGTAAAGTAGTTGGCTAAGCGGGAAATTAATGGAATTTTAAGAAAATTTAATGACATCACTTGAGGCATGCAAAAGCGGACGCCAATATAAACCGCGCGCTGTTTTATAATTAAACCTCACGAATGCCCGCCCTGATGATAGCTATTAATTGTGCTAGACCTAGAAGCTCTAAAAAGAATGAGTGATCGCCTACGAGCGCCACAACAAAATATCGATTGCTGCTCGGTTAATTTAATCACCAAACAAGTGGCTGGTGGTCACACTTCCGCTTGGAAAATTAATTACAATAAAGGGAGTCAAAAATAATTAAGAAAGTATTCTCCTTTAGAGATGTGAAAAATTAGGAATGCTCATAACTTTATTTTTATGCAATAGTTTTGTTTTTAGTGTTCCGTACCCAAATAAACTGAACAAAAAACTTATGAAATCACCTGGCGGTTTTATGAAGGATATTTACCGTATGTAGCCCTAAATTATTTCTACCCATTCTGATGTTTTATTAAAAAAAAAATGTTGTCGAATTTTTCAAAAATTATTTGAAACATTTATTCTAGATACGAGTACAATGCAATTAATAACAATTAAAATAAATGTACGAGATCACGAAAAGTTCGAGCTGTTATGACAATGCTTTTTGCAATTAATTTATCTTAGTGGGTATACAGTGACTCACAGTGAAAGTCGGGCAGCCCTCTCAGTTATTTTAAAAATCAAATTTTTATACGAAAATGTAAATATTATTTAAAATTTTTATTTACTTTGGTATCAGTATTTTATAAAGATTATTTTTATGGGAAAAAACCAAATCAAAATATACATTGAAGGGAATACCGACACAAAAACCATTTCGATCAGAAATATCAACTCACAGTAAAAGTCGGGCAACCCTAAACATGTTAACGGGAAATGATAAACCGTTACCCAAATTGGAGATTTTAGGATGCAAAACTACTGCATTAGTTCTGTTGTGATTTTGGACGAGACCAAAGCAGAAGAGTTTATTAGAGTTTATTATGGCGCGAAATACTAAGCAAACGTCTTTAGATAAAAGAAAAATAATAATTGCAAATTTTGAAAAAGGTAAAACCGAAAGAATAATAGCTGAAATTGTGAATAAAAGTAAATCAACAGTACATGATGTAATAACACGCTATAAAAAAGAAGGAAGAATAGCAAATAAACAAAAAAACAGTGCGAAAAAAATATTATCCGACAGAGATGAAAAATTTATTTTGAGAGAAATCAAGAAGGATTCGTTCCTGTCTGCACCACAGATTGCCAAACTGGTGAAAGAAGACTTAGGAAAAGATGTCCATCCTGAAAATATCAGAAGAGTTCTCCGTCGCGCTAATTTAAATGGTAGAGTTGCCAGAACGAAGCCGTTCATTACCGAAAAAAACCGAAAAGCTAGGCTTAGTTTCGCTCGCGACTATCTAAACAAGGATTTCACATTTTGGAGTAGCGTAAGTGTGCACCTAAAACACCTTAAACATTTGTTTACTTTTTATACACCAGGTTTTGTTCACCGACGAGAGTAAATTTAATTTCATTCCAACTTACGCTACTCCAAAATGTGAAATCCTTGTTTAGATAGTCGCGAGCGAAACTAAGCCTAGCTTTTCGGTTTTTTTCGGTAATGAACGGCTTCGTTCTGGCAACTCTACCATTTAAATTAGCGCGACGGAGAACTCTTCTGATATTTTCAGGATGGACATCTTTTCCTAAGTCTTCTTTCACCAGTTTGGCAATCTGTGGTGCAGACAGGAACGAATCCTTCTTGATTTCTCTCAAAATAAATTTTTCATCTCTGTCGGATAATATTTTTTCGCACTGTTTTTTTGTTTATTTGCTATTCTTCCTTCTTTTTTATAGCGTGTTATTACATCATGTACTGTTGATTTACTTTTATTCACAATTTCAGCTATTATTCTTTCGGTTTTACCTTTTTCAAAATTTGCAATTATTATTTTTCTTTTATCTAAAGACGTTTGCTTAGTATTTCGCGCCATAATAAACTCTAATAAACTCTTCTGCTTTGGTCTCGTCCAAAATCACAACAGAACTAATGCAGTAGTTTTGCATCCTAAAATCTCCAATTTGGGTAACGGTTTATCATTTCCCGTTAACATGTTTAGGGTTGCCCGACTTTTACTGTGAGTTGATATTTCTGATCGAAATGGTTTTTGTGTCGGTATTCCCTTCAATGTATATTTTGATTTGGTTTTTTCCCATAAAAATAATCTTTATAAAATACTGATACCAAAGTAAATAAAAATTTTAAATAATATTTACATTTTCGTATAAAAATTTGATTTTTAAAATAACTGAGAGGGCTGCCCGACTTTCACTGTGAGTCACTGTATATGAATATTATTAGCCCCCACTTTTACTTTAGAGAATTACATATGCGTCAGATAGGTTTGGAAGAGAAAATTATCTGTAATAATTAGACTGCGGATTATATGCAAATGCATATTATGCATTTGTTAAGTAAGAACTTAAGATAAACAAATAATTTCACCGCAGAAATTATTTATATCATTAGTAATTTCAATTTATACATGCACAATGATATAAGAAATTTCTGCGGTGAAATTATTTGTTTATCTTGACAAATGCATAATATGCATTTGCATATAATCTGCAGTCTAGTAATAATGTCTTTTTTTTATTAATCAAAGTATGCGGAACGACAATAGCCGTAATTTGCCTAAATTCACCAATATTTGGACAACTATAGCCGTCGTTTGCGGTAATGGGTTAAGGAAGGTAAGAAACAAAAGAATAATTACAACACGCGTTAGGAATTTTAAAATTGTCTAAAAACACTTGAGAGAACGTGATTGAAAGTAATACTATCAGAGAATATAATGTATAATATATAAGAAATATACGGTCTACATGGAACTAAATTAAAATATTATAGCGTGCTGAAAGTCCCCCTCCCCCCTCCCCAAGCCCCACAACCTTTTCATATGACGTGGATATCGAGCCAATAAATACATACACAAAGTTGGCTCAAAATTTATTAAGAAATGGAACAGTTATCACAGTAACAAAATCACTTTCAGAATCTGATGTAGCTCCTCACCCCCTTGATCGATTACCACCATTTTGTAATACGACTTAGAACTACATGCTGTCAATGTGTATGTTAATTTTGGGCAATAGCGGTTCAGATCAAAAAAAGGAAAAATACGTGACAAATATTTTTTGAAAATTTATCCAATGACCCCAAACTCGACCTCTCAACCAATAAGATAGATTTCATTTAAAATTTTAAAATTGCCTCTCTCCACTCCCAGGGGTGGAGGGTCGAGTCATTGGATAGATTTACAAAAAATATTTGACATGTTTTTATTTCGATCCGATATGTATTTCGTGAGATATTTGACCGTCCGTAATTTATTTTACACCTTACCTGACACATCCTCTCCTAATTGAAAAAAAACTGTTTCACATAAAAGCTTCGTATTTTTTCCTGTAGAATCCGAATCCGCAATTAAAAATGGGGGTTCTCATTTAAAATTTTAAAGTTAAAATTAATGTCATTGAATAGATTTTCAAAAAACGTGTTTTTTCCTTTTTGTGAACCGATATGTATTTCGCTCGATATTCGTCCGTCCCGGAACTTATTTTACACACTGTATGTCTTTCGTTGTTTTAGTTCATCTACTTACAAATATCAATGAAAAATAAGCATTCTTTAAAAAATGCAGAAATAAATCATTTTTGTACTTGAACCAGTTTCCTTACTTAAAGATATATTTAATTTCCATTCATTGGAATTATTAATTTGAAGTCTGCGCAAACTTTGTCATTGAAAATTTCAAATTTAAGGCTTCCTTCCGTCTCCTAACGGAAGGTGTTTAATTTTTAAAGAATTTAAACTAAGTTATCCTTTTATATCCAACATTTTTTTGCCCGACGCATAATTTGAAACCTCTATAATTATCCATAAATCCATTTTCCAAGCATGAAGAATATTTCTTGTCTTTGAATTGGCAATCGAAAAATGCAATAAAAAAACTTAGGTTTACATACAAAATGCTTAAATTTATACACTGATATCTATACATATATGTATATAATAAAATTGTAAGGAGTCACATTTCTGTACATAGAATATTTTTTCAAAATAATGATTGTAGTGTACACCAGGAATGATTCTAAAGCCAAAAAAGTTAGTTTAAAATCGTTCTCTCTGTTTTTTGTTCGCGCATCACACGGAAACCATAAGACGGATTTTGATGAAACTTTAAAATCTCACAGCTTAGGGACCTGGTCAACATCTGCGATATAAATCATCATGATATGAAACAAACTTTTCACATACTTCTACATACATGTGAAGTGAAGCGGTTTCGCAAACCCCATCGTGTTCGGTGCAAAAAGAAAATATTTCAGCGCTAAACTGTTTCTAAGAATTCAATGATTAATTATACTGGGTTCAAACACTTTAATATTGCTATTGTTAAGAAATTTACCTTTTTTTTTGTGAAAATTATATTTGTTTAACCAAACGGATTTAGCAAATTAGTTAACTGTCTTTACTCAAACATTTCTTAACATATGTAGATATAGTTCTGAAAAAAAGACAAGTTTTTAAGCAATCTTAAGTCTAAATAATATTATTTATTATAAACTGTATTATTATTCTGTAAATGTTGCGTAAATGATGAATTAATGAAAAATAATTTTACATTACAATAATAAGTTTTTAACAGTATTATAATACTATAATACAATATGTTGTTATACTTTTACGCAAATTGAAATTGTTGTCCAACATAATAATAATGACATTTCGGATTCTATTATCATCCGTTGAAATTCTTGTTTTCAAATTCTGAAAACAGTTTACTGGATGTATGAGTTAATATATCAAAAACATTTAAAAAAAGACGGGCATGTGCGTGTACAACCGTACCGTAATATTACCGTAAAACTTAGTAACGGTCATTTCTAGCAAATTTTAAACTACATCATTGTGACCACTGGACCAAAAATTATAAAAAGAAATATTTTTAGAATCCTTAGAGGTACATCTTTCAAATGATACCTCACACGATATATTAATTAATTTTTTTTCTTTGGACCAAACTGGCCCCCCATTTTAATCTAAAATAATTTGTTTTCTAATCGTTGACCGACGATATACAGTGGGTTGCCAAATTATTAGGGACAGTCACAAATATTTAAATTCCTAAAGTTTTGGTAAAAATAAGTAAATAAAAACACGGTTTTCTACATATAAAATTATTTAATGTTGTCAAATGTATATTCACAAACTTATATAAAGTAAAAAAAAATAATAATAACTAATGTTACGTAATTTAAGATCAATTCAATAAATATGACAAAATGTTACTTAGCAACCGTCAGTATTTAGTCACGTTTCCCTTTGCCTCAATTAATGCTTTTATGCGCCTGGGCATGTTTTCTATGCATTGTTTGGCACTTTCTTTGATTCTGGGGTTGTGATTTGGCATCCTAACAAAAATTAACGTTATCGACCCCCGTTACGAAAATATTCATAAAATCCAAAATATCCCATTTAAAGCTTAACACCGAATTAAAATTTGAGACATATGTAAGAACATGCCAAACGAAAAAATAACACTTCTGCATACCTTATACCACATAAACTGAAGTTGAACTGCGTTAAAAGAAACAGTTTGAAAAAAAAATGTGACTGTCCCTAATAATTTGGCAACCCACTGTACAGTGGAGGAAGAAATAATAGGTACAAGTGAAAAATAATCTATCAAATTTATAAGTTAACAATAAAATATTTATAAATATGTAACAATATATTTTAATTTTTATTAGTATAGTACACTAAATGTACAAAGATTTATTTATTTTGACATTCATTGAAGGGATTGCCAGATAAAATTTTGAATTTTTAGCTTATGTACCTATGTATTATTTTCTCCACCACTTTATGTGCGCGTCATCAAGACCTAACATTATACCAAATTTCAAATTCCAACGTTACATAGTTTTCGAGAAAAACCTCAGTGACAGACAGGCGGACGGATATGAGAGTGATCTTATAATGGTTCCGTATTTCCTTTTAAGGTACGGAACCCTAAAAATTAAAGTAAAATTTTAAAAAGCTTAAACAATAGCCTTTCGTATTATATCCTATTTAATTTCTAGTGAAAGAAAAGGGGTCATGAACTACATTTTTTCGACAATATGATGATTTTTAGTCATATTGTTATCTAAATAATTTAACTGTGATAATTAAAAGAGCAACTTAAATTACTTTATATTTTATAATTTCATAATGTTGAAATGTTTGCAGTGTTGTTGGTACGATCTTGTGAGGTACCAATATTTTGCAGGTACTAAACACTTATTTAGTGCAGTCAATCTCTTTCTAACTTTAGACCTTAGCTAATTAAGTAATTAATTAACAGATTGAAATCGCATTTTAAATATCTTATTATTATTATCCCCGCTTGCTCATTTATTTTATGAAAAAAATTATATGTGTATAAGAAAAACTCGATTAGATTGGCAAATGTGTAAATGAGAGATACATCCGGTAGGCAGTGAATGGATTATCATGACATATGAATTAACGCTGATTGATCCATTTGCATCATAACTACGCGTCAAAAACTACTGACGCAACTGAGCAGCATAACCTTTTTAAGTTGCAATGAATCTAACTTTTATAATTTATATTATTTATAGCCTTCATGAAATGTTCTTCCTTCACTCCTACTTAATATTGGCATCTTTATATTTCGTAAAAGGCATTATCATTGTTGTAACTGGTATTTATAAAAGAATAAAGTCAAAGGCAAATCGCATCTCAAATGAAAAAAAAAAAACCAAAACAAATTACATACTTTAACATATAAACATGCGCACGAGGGGTCTAAATTGATTGGCGCATTTTTAATTTGCCCGTCGAGACCATCAGCAGCCATGGAGAATTAATCTCGAGTTGAGTGTTTGCATGTCGGACCAAAATGATATGCGTAGACTTTTTCGTTTTAGAGTGCCATCAAAAACCACAACAAAAGTTTGGCAAGTGGCATTGAATACTGGGTCAATACGTGTGGAAGTGAATGAACTTTTTATGTACGCATGGCCGACTTCTTTACTAGGAGGCATGCGGAGATAAATTTATGGCTTATTTGATATTTATTTCTGGAGAATTAGTTTTAGCACCAATCAGTTAACTAAAAAACTATTTTTTTTTTTAATTTAACATTGCTTGTAAACTGGCCCTACTTTAATTATAACAATTTAAACTACAATTTTTAATAATTGCAAAACGCGAACATAAAAATTTGTATTCACATGAATGAGATAATTCATGTTAATGGAGGTTATTTTATGTTGTCTGATTTTTATCCATGCGTTTAGAATGCGAGGTTGTTTGTAGTTTGTAGTTTGTTTGGACCGATTATGAGGAAACTTTTGTATATGATTAGATGAACTATGTACAAAGAATGTTATATGAAGACCTATTCCAGAATCCGTCGGAGAGGTTATGAAAACGAAAAAAATTTTAGTTTACAATCTGAGCAAAGTTAAGCTTGTTGCCTTCGGAGAGAAGTGATACAGTGTTCAACGGAATTACCATATTCAACTCCCTTCAAATCGTTAAATACTATCTTTTTAGTGTTGGAATTTCTACGACGGAGTCTGGAATAGGCCTCATTGGCATCATCGTTTTAAAATTTTTAATATTCCTCCCTTAGGGGACGGAGAGGTTAAATATTTTCTTACTTTTGCTAACAGAAGGAAGGAACGAGGGAGAGCCCATAAATCTTACATAAAATAAAAATTACAAAATAATAGATAATGTTAATATTAATAAAATTATTTTTTATCTTCTGTACGAAATTTGTTTACATATTCTTTATAAGTAATAAACACGCGTTCCGGGCATTTCCAGTATCTCTACATCAGTACCATGGACGACTGATCCAACACAAAATCGCTCCTCAAAATTGAGGCCAGTTTTTGATAGAAGATTAAGATTTGCTGTCTCGTTTTGCTTTCCAACCCCAGACAAAGCTGTGTGTTAAACAAAAAAAGAGTACCTATGCATACATATAATTTTATATATCTGACTCTTGCGCCTCTAAATGAATTTTCTCGTCAATGTCCAAGATAATTTTTGAAAATACATTGAGGACAATATATGAGAAATTACTTCGTGACAACTTGTTAATGGTCTTAAAACTTGGATATAGAGCCCATGGTCTAGACATAATCATTCTTACTTATCTACATATGTTTAAAAGTACTTCTTTAATCTTGAAAATAATTTAATTTGTTTAATTTTAACGTCTAATAACAAATTAAAAAAACTTCTTATGTCTTATCATCTGGGGAAGGGGAGAGTCCACAATTCTCTTACTTTTTCTTATAAATGGGGTGGGGGTTTGAAAATAATGGAATTTGGATTATGTAATATTTGAACAAACGCCCCCTATGCATTTTTTAATTTTATTTTTTTAATTTTTGTATCATCAAGGGGCTGCATCCAACGACCATTATCTAAAATTGTGGGGATTAGTGAAGAGGGAAGGGAATTAAAAACCTTGAATATGTGAAACAAATGCCTAATTCCAGGTTAACGGAAAAACATAAACGGGATAGATGAGAATTTGCTGAAAAGTATCAAGTTTGGAACGAAAAATGGTCAACGATTTCCGCAAGCCTATTCTTCGGTCAGTTCGAGGCGTTCTTTTCGTTTTACGGCTAATTGCTCGCGTCTTAATTGTTTGTCCTTGATTTTCTTTATTTTCGCCCTTTCCTTTTGATACTCTCATTACTGTTTGATGAACTTCCTCTTTTCTCACGATTTTTCGATGGGAATATACTTTTGTCTTTAACAGGGCAACTATAGCTAACTTTTTTCATTTATAATGTCTTGACGCTTTCCCATTTTTACTTTTTTCACTGTACTGTTCAATTATCCACCAAATACTCTAATTAACACAACTTGCGTTTTCTTCTATTCGTTAAACAATATCCTCGTTCAATTTAGATTACTTGCTGTATATACTTCCAAAACCATATTGAATTTCGATGTTTTTCAACCAATAGCCATACAAATCTGAACAAAGATACCTATAAAGGTCAGGTAAAAAAACCGCACCTAAAAAGAGTAAAGGGATGATGGACTTTTTAAATTTCTATATTCTGTTTACAACTATAGCAATGAGATGAAAAGATTATATTTGGTAAATCCTGCATTTTTATTGTGTTACAGGTAGAGATTTCTGAAAAATTAGAAAAATTGTTTCTGCTAATGATGAACAGGGACTGTGTTTTATTTCTAAAAAATTGCACGTCACGCTTATATAGACTTGCTGGATGACGTTCTTTTAAATAGTAGTGACAGTCTGGCAGAAACCAATTGGATTTTTCAACATGACAATGCTGCAGCGTCATCAAATGCTACCAGAGCTATTGATGAACCGTAATTTGCCTGTTTTGGATTGATTCGCTTGAATCCCGTCGAGAATGTTTAGGGAGTCCTCTTGATGGGAGTTATTTTTTTAAATGGAAGGCAATTTGAGAACCTTAACAAACTCATAAATATGATTAGTTATGAATGGGAAAAATTTGAAGAAAATATTATAGTAGGCTTGATAAAATTAATGCCTCGGCAACTTCAATATATCATAAAACATCGAGGATCTCATACCAATTCTTAATTTTAATTTTTTATGTTAAAATGTTAAATTTAATTTGGTCTTAGGGGACATTTCTACTGTCGGCTTCAAAAATAACCCTATATAATCCTTTTCATCATATCGCACACCTAGATCTAAAGAGAGTTAAGTCAAAAATCTGTGTGATTGAGTTATGCTCACCATTTAATTTCCTATACGGATACCTATCTGACGAATAAAACAGATTTAAAAATAAGTGCAAAACTCAACGCTAGATGGCGCCTAGAGTCCCTTTTGTTGAACGAGCGAGCCAGCTCCTCCCGCGCCTAAACGGGAACAACGCTAGTTGCAATCTTGCATATTCTTGTGTATAAATAAAGCAAACCATAAAAACAAAACGCTCCTACAGTGCACAGGGACACAGAAAACAGTTTTTCGTGTTTTTTGAAAAAAGTGCTTTTTTGAGTTAATACCTCTTTAGATCTAGGTGTGCGATATCTGCCCTAGAAAATGAGTTGTACGAAATTTTATGACAGCCGGTCGGGTCATGCAAACTTTCAAACCTTTAAGGGGTCTACCCACTTCTCAACTTTCAAAAAATCGATTTTTTTTTTACATTTTTCGAAAGTATTGTGTTTCAGAAATACTGTGTAAATTTTTTAAGAAAATCCAAGCATTCCTTCCGTATTTATAAGCGATTTTCGAAAGCCACTGCTTGGCCGCGTAATGGTAAAAAAAACTTTAAACGCGTTTTTCTGGAAACAACGTTTTTACACCTTGCGTCCTAAATTTTTCAGAATCTACCCGACCAATTCTCTTCAAATTTTTTCCACATATTTTATACATGTGTGGCTATCGGCCGTAGTAGAATCAAGTCAAAATATTGATTTTAAAATTGTTTTTTGCAATGAAATAGCTAAAATAATAACATCATTTTTAAGTTTTTTTATTTAACGTTCCGCCATTTTGTTATTTTTGCCCCAAAATTAATAATTCTAGTATGGCCGATAGCCATTACATTACTGATCATGAATCTTCTCTGAAATCTGTTTCAGATCATCCGAAAGCGAGATATTAAGGACGCAAGCTGATTTGGCGTATTTTGTTTATACTGCATTTATTAAAAAAAACAATGTAAATAAAAAAAAAAAAAAAATTTTAACTTTAAGTGTATTTTAATGTAACCCAAGAAGAATTATATCAATACACACATATATTAGAATCGCCAAAAAAAATTCCCAAAAATTACATTTGTTTGTGTTTGAAGAAGTGGGTAGACCCCTTAAACCAGTTTCTCCAAACTATGTTTTTTCAGATGGCGTGCAGTACTTCGATATGTAAAAATTGTTAGAATAGAACAAACTCGGGCTTAATATGTATGTTCCGCAGGCATGTGATTCTCGTCGGTACCTCATTCAGATTTTTCGCGATATTAAGTACAAAGTTACGCTCCCTCAAAGACGAAAACAAAGTGGAAAATCTGTTAACCTGTTTTGAATTTTGCGCCATTTGTAGTTATTTTGAATTGAATGAGGTCAGAATGATAGCCACAAACCTCTTCTTTAAGAATCTGACCGATTTCTTCATTTCGGATAACTGGAAGGGATGCCATGCACGCCATTCATTCGGATTTTTTTAGTGGGGACAGATTCAGCCCCCTGCAGCCCCTCATTTTAGTTTTTTTTTTTTGAAAAAACAAAGTTGTTTGTGGTACCTTTTATATTAAATAAAAAGACGCAAAAAGTCTCGTAATTGTATATATCTTACTTTTCCCAGAAAAAATTCCCGAAATTAGGTATCAAAAACAGGCTTCACACTAGAAATCCCCCTTAATTTTTTTTCGTTCTAAATGAAGTTACTTTTTGTTTGCAAAATTGAAAAATCGATATATTAAAATTATATTTAAATGAATGCAAAAAAATCAAACATAACACTCACAGAGACGACTACTGTTGCCATGGATTTATGTAATGGAGAAAGAGGAGAAAAATAAAAAATCGGATTAAATAAGCGCCACAGTGAGGATGATTCTTGATGCCCTGTGGGAGTACCAACATATATGCATTCTGAATAATGTAGGCGGAATCGGTAGATGCCTGCCGTTTTGTTTCTCTGAGACAGCAAAACGAAGCAAAATGCACTGGCTGGCAAAGTTGGCAACTAGAAAGATGTTGGATTCGTGATTAGAATGTGCACGAGCTCAGCACTGAGGCAAGAGAGAAGACCAGTTCACTGAAACTGCAAGATGCACAAATGGATTTTCAGTTTCGTATTGACTTCTTTCTAGTAACCTCCAATCGACAAAGCCAAGCAGCAATTACTGCCAGTCATTTCAGCAAAAAATATGGCTAGAGACACACAGAGTATCCGAAGCGGGCGGGTGAACAGAAATAGAGAAAATTTCTTATTGTTGTTCCAACTCCATTATGAGCGCTCGGGAATAAATAGCAACATAATCAGGTCAACTGGATATCTGTGTATTACCTCATGTTTCAAGAAATTTTTGCATAAGCAGAAAAAACAAAGGCTAGCAATTTAAGTGAATGACTTGTACAGAAATAATTCTTCATCTGTTCTACAGGAAAGTAAATGATTTATGAGAACAAAAAGATTTGTTTTCTGTATTTTCTTATGCGGAAAAGAAAGTTGTTTTCTCATTCCAGATGCTTATTAACAACGTATTAAAAAAATAGCTTTATAAAATAGAACTGTTGAGGCTCATTTGATTGTGTTCATCCTGGTTTCATCTTTTTGACGAAAAGTTCCGATTTCGATGAAATTTTGCGAAAACCTTCCATTTGCTCTAAAACGAAAGGATCTGAAAGAATTTTTTGCCGATCGGCTATAATTCTCGATATATTTAACTTTTAATTTTGCCAACCTATTGAAATTAAAAGTTCTTATTTCCGCCGCTAAAATTTCATCCCACTAGCAAAATTTCATGAAAATCACTATCTAATCTGACGTAGTCAACTGTCCTCACCTAATTTAGAGAGAATTAAATTCTAGACAAAATTGTTTATATGTAATCATTTTTCACGTAACTTCGATATTTTTAGAGTTACGTATTTACTTGGAATATAAAATAAGTAATGAACGGCTAGGGCGTGTAAAAACCCTGTACATGAGCGGCCACTTTCTTGAGGAACGGAATTTTCAAAGTATATTAGTAGTATCGGCGTGTAATCGAGCCAGAGAAATTGTTTTTTTTTTTTAACGGTGGGAATATGGGTGCAAATCCTGAAGCAGTGGTGCTGTCTAAAAGGTAGAAATTCGTGGAGTACAGGGGCATCTATTTTGACCTCTTTTTTTCCCTCTCCCTAAATTATTCCAAAATTTCGGCTTGCACTGAGTCTTTAATACAAAAACACGAGTCCACAAGAGAAATTGTGGTATACGCAAAATGTAGGCTCAGCGGTTCCATACTGTTCTAAGGTTATTTACGAAGGAAAAAGTAGTGAAATTTGACAGTTTTATTTCATCAATAACTCAAAAATGATCTATCGAATGTCAAAATGAATATCTATCTATAGGCATTTCTATAGACAATTTCATCCTCTACAATATTACGTATACAACCTTTTTTACGATATCTGCTACAGTTAATGAGTAAGTTGCAAAAAGCCTTAAGTACCATCATTGGTTCACTTCTGCACGTCACTTCATGTATATAAATTATATTTTCATACTACGAGTATACTTATCAATATGAAATCAAAAATTGTTCAAAACCAAATTAGAACTTAGTTTTCTACTCGGGTGTCTATTTGTTTCCAATTGGGCTAAGTACCTACACTGGGAAAAGGATTTATTTCAACTCCAGCTGAAAAATTGTACGGAGAATCCATAAGATTTCGTAATTTCGTATGATTAAATTCTCAAAGTTCAAAGCGCTCTTGTAAATCGTTTATGAAATTTATTCAGTAAGATACATCCGATTCCCACTTTAAATCATTCAAAAACTTAATTTTTAAATTCAAATAATTAAACTCTTGCTCACACACATCTTTATTCAAAATGATGTATCTAATGGCACTTTTCAAATGGTAGGTAAAGATATTAATGCTTATTTAGGTCGGTTGAAGCCACAACGTGACAAATAAGTAAACAATATATTTAGCAACACAAAAATATGAGTCCAAGCCTGCACTGCTCCTATCTGATCCGGAAAGACAGATAAGCAGAATACTGCGTCGCGAAGACAAAATATGTAAGGACAGCGCTAGAATATGATAAGCAACATTTTGAAAACATTCTAAAAAATTTAAGTAGGGTGGACACTTGAAACCTTCAGTGTTATCGCCGAAATTGTTAAGTTGCACAAAAAAATCTTTTATTAGGGCAGATGATTTTTACAAGGAACTAAATGCAGACATCAGTGTGCGGAAAGTAAGACGGAAGCTTACGGAACGTAATTCACACATTCGGTGTAGCCCCAGCTCATTACAATCAAAAGGATGAAGGCTCTGGATGGTAAATTTATAGGATAAAACTTAAAAGGAAAATACCAGTAGCTAACACTATCTCCTTGTATATTTTATCCTCGCTACGCAGGATTCTGATGCTTTGCTTTTCCGTATCGGAGCAGTGCAGACCTCGTCCCATATTTTGTGTTGCTCAATAAATTGTTTATTTATTTTTCCTTTTTTCTAGTCAACACAAGTCTAACCTTTTATTTAAGAAATTAAATAGTTCTTCTGTGTGATTACTTAAATAAAATATTTTTTTATGCAATGCTTTTAACATTACATGGAAATAACGCAACAATCTAAGACTGGTAGAAGGAGGCTTCTTGTTTGCAATATAGGAACACAGTAGGATAGGACTTACATATAAAAATATGACTAATACTTATTTTATTGACGCAGATAAATTATTCATTATTTTTTAGTCAAATTAATAAATATCGCTTTTAAAACCCATAACCTATGCGGATGACAATAATTAGTAGGGGAAATTGGGGAATTGTGAGTCACACTTTTTCAAAGCTCGATAACCGCCACAAAAATCAAAATTTTTAAAACTTCTTAATGATTTATGTTACTAGAAAGGAAACCCTATCTTTTAGCTTGAACAGTTTCTTCAAATTATTATCTGCTGAAAAAATTTGAGCGTTAGCAAAAAACACACGTTTTTGAGATTTTTAAAAATGTTGGGGAATTGTGAGTCACCGTCTAAATTAAGTCGAAAATCAAAAATATCGTTGTTAAATGTTTATTGTGTAGTTCGAAATTGTATAAGAATTAGTTAGAAAAAATATAAAATGGAAGATATTGAAATAATTCGGATTCGCAATTCGAGCTTGTGAAATAGGCTCCAGTACTGACGCATTTCAAATGAACAGCTCGATCGCATAAATCGCAGCGAATGGAATTGTTCCGGCTCAATTTCTTCGGCATATCCTTCATATTCTGTTGGAATTTTGCATAAAAAATTATAAGCACATTTTATAAATGCGATATTAGCTTGAAAAATGCCAAAAATGTTGTGACTCACAATTCCCCAAAAAAAGTGACTCACAATTCCCCAAACGGTTTGGTTGACAAGAAGACCGTGTATAATTCGCTCATTGCATGTTTATGTGAAATTCCTTTTAAAAGTTTAAATATCAATGCCATACGATAATTAGGAATATATTTACCTGAATCAATTCTTCGAAAATCGTTGTCAAATTAATGTAAATACAAACGCTCGGAATAAATATTTTTCGAAAATGTTGCAAGTAGTTGTCGCACGGACCGAACGAGACGTGTACACGCAATGGCTGCTAATACAAAATGAGTTTGGTCAAAGAGAAGACGATGCAAGCCATTTGCAGGAGTCAGACTTTCCAAATATGGTGAAATATTGGCGTGACTCACAATTCCCCATAACTCACAATTCCCCAATCTCCCCTACTTTATTTTTCATACTGTCAATAGCCTATTGTATGTCAAGGCAATCCCTACTACCTATGTATGTACATACTGCCGTGCCAAGGAAAAAAGTGGTTAACTCCAATCGAAGTGATTTCGAGATAAATGCAAAAGAGTTTGGAGTTAAAAAAATCGGAGTTTAAAACATTCTTTTTTTATGAAAATTAATATGTTTTAATGATTAATAATGATATTCTTTATCTGAATATTAAAAAAAAATTTAATTATTTTATTAAAATCTATGCAAAAAGGCACATAAGGTTTTTTTGCCTTTCCAAATACAAATCCAAAAGACCCCTAAAGTACCTTAGTAGCTATGAATTTGTAATGAACATAGAGAAAGTCGTGCTTTACAAATCAAGAAAAGTGTTAACAACCAATGGAGCGCTTAATAAAGATATTCTCAAAAAACAAGTAACAAATAAATTGTACCAGTTGCATAGATTTTAATAAAAATTTTCAATTTTTTTTTAATATTCAGATAGAGAATATTATTATTAATGAACATATTAATTTTCACAAAAGAAGAATGTTTTTAACTACGATTTTTTTAACTTCAAACTCTTTCTCATTTGTCTAGAAATCACTTCGATTGGAGTTAACCACTTTTTTCCTTGGCACGGTAGTGTTTTAACTTCATATCAAAAAATGTACTTAAGGATGTTTAGTTTTGTTTTCAAGCGCTCCAGGGATGCCGCATACAAAACAAGAAAACCTTAAGTACTTAAGGCTTTTCTGTTTTGTATGCTTCTGAATTATGCGGGATATTTAAAGTCAAAAAAACACGTAAAGGCCTTTAAAGGTCTTTTGTTTTTGTATTCGAACCTCGAATCGCTTCTCTTCTCTTTTCAATTTTTCGAGTTACTTAGCATCTTTTTTGATCTACATCAGATTTCTTAATCATTTTTATTCAAATAAATATTGTTATAAAACAAAATTGAATCGTGATAACAATTTTATTGAAGATAAATTAAATAGAGAATTTCCGGACGAATCGAATGATACCAAAAACTCAATTTTGAAAAATTTGGCGCTTAACCACTTTTTTCCTTGGCACGGCAGCATACACCTAATTCTCTTATTACACGATAGATACGAACGTTCCCAAAAAATTCGTGTAAAAAAAATTCGTATAAAAAAAGATATTGGCTAAATGGGATAATAGTAGATTGGTTCCAGACCTAAAAAATCAACTGAAAAGTACAATAAACAATATTAAAAAATTCTTGTTCGAGTTCACTTAAGGGGGGACAACCATTTAGAATCTTCAAAAAATCGAATTTTTTTTTTTTGCTTCAAAAGTACTTTAATATGTCTAAAATCCGAAAAACTTCATAACTTAGGCCAACGTCCATTCAAACCCAAAAGCCGAGCGCAGGTATACTCTTTCGTCTTTCGTGGTTCACGCATATATCAAAACTTTGAACGCGTTTTTCTCGAAACTTTTTTTTTCACTTTGTTTTTTTCGGTGCCAACGATCGCTCAGAGACTATTCAACCGATCGGGCCGAAATTTTGCACACGTGTTCCTAACATATCAGACCAATTGCAAGACCTAAAGATAATAGAAATTTCTCAAAATTAACGATATTTTTTGATCAGCAAAACGAAATTTTTGTCTTGAAAATATCGAATTTTTGATTTTATATCTGCCATTTCTACAATTTTTAACTTATTTTAAAAAAAATAGGTCTTGCAATTGACTCAAGGCATATACTAACCGCATCCTTTTGCATTTCTGTTTCAGATCATTTTTCACTGCGCCACACTTGGCACCGCAAAAAGAATGCCTCCGCGACCATGTGGGTTCATCATCCTAGATCTCCGTGAATTTTCAATATTTTTTTATTTATAAAAATGGAAAATACTCGTTAAAATAAGTATAATCAACTGTAAAAATTTCAAAAAGACCCATTCATTTCTTCCCCTTCAAAAAAATTCCGAAAAAACTGCTCAATTTCGAGGTTCTAAATGGTTGTCCCCCCTTAATAATTTATTTCGTGCTTGCACATTTTAATTCATTAAATATATTATAAAAAATAAATCACATATACTTTGAAAAAAAGAAAATAATATCTGAAATTCATTAATATGGAAAAAGTAAAATTAATATAAGCATAACAAAATTTTATGCATTGTCACTTTCTGACAATAAACGCATACGTTTGCGTAAGACTACAATGTCATTGCTACACTAGAATTATTTTGTTCATCATCTTGTGAAATTATTTCTGTATTATCATCACTAGTCTCGTGTATTCAAAATCGTGTTAAACAAAACAATTCGTGTAAAAAGAGAATTTTTTTTTCTTTTTAACTCGTGTTAAACCAAATTCGTGTAAAAAGATAATTAAGTGTATTTCAAAACACTTACTGCTACAACTTAACAAAACGTATTTTTGATTGGCTGGTCATCAAAACCTAGGGTTACTGACATGTATGTACATTAGAGTGATTCAATTTTTTTTTTTTTTTTATTTTTCAAACAGTTTCAATAGTTGCTAATAGTATAGGAAAGAAAAATCCTGGCCCAAGGGCGGCTCATAATATTAATATTTACCGGTGGCTCATCGAAATTTTTTGTTTTCCATAAGAATAACATGGTAAAGAATGCATTACTAAACGTTTTTGTCTGTATCTCGTGAAAAAATTATCATACATAAATGAGACTAATTCCATTAGAAAGAGCATGCAATTTTCTCCAAAAAATTATTCTTGCATTTTTTTCGTAAAGTTAACACAATATTAGTTTATTAGCATTCAAACTCGAGGCATAAATTGAAGATTAAGAACAAAAACGACTTTGCGATATTTTTAATAAAATTATCAATGTTATTGATTAACCTATTGAACCTATGCCCTTTATTAAAGATTTTGGGCTGAAATTTTTGCCAGATTTAAAAAACAACTTTTATTCGTAGTTGAACCTACTTTTTGGTAAATTATTGTTATAAATTTTATTTATAAATGTTTATAGGTCAACATTTGATGCGAAAAATCGAACAATTTTTTCTAACTTCAAATTAAATACTTTTTTTAAATTTTTTATATATTTTATAGGTTTAACTACGAATTATGAATGTTATTAACAAGAAATTTTTTGAAAGGATGTTCCGGGTTCACTCTAAAGGCTGTAATTACTCCCACAAATTGGACATCGCAACTGCAACGCGTCTGATAGAAATGCTTACCACGCCGCCATTTTGTACCAAAAATATTAATAACAAAAATTTTTAACAACTTTAAAAGATGTTCTATAAGGCCTAATTCATTAAAATATCATAAAATTATAGTTAGTCTAAAAATAAAATGTTTGAAATAAGCGTGTTTTTTTAGCTGTAACACTATGTACCCCCCTTAATTTGAACATAAATTTAATGTATGTTTATCGCGTGTGTTTCCTACGCAAGGTGAGTATCACAACTTAAAATTGTCTCACTTTTCATCCGTCAATCGGCTGTCCAGTACTAGGTATATGTCAGTGTATAGGGTAGTTCCCGCTGACGTAGAAGCTTTAAATCTGGCGAAGGAAGGTCTCATAGCAGAAGTAAAGGAAAAACTCGGGAAATCATTAATTTCAGCTGCGCTTTTTTTAAATTACCAATACAGTTCTTAACAAGTTTTCGCCCCATACAAATCTAAAAACCCAGGTTTTATCTGAGATTCTATTCAGGTTACAGGGAAATTTCATATATTTCCCACTTTTTAGAATGTGGCAAACTTCACGTAACCTGGATAGAAACCCGGGTTTTCAGATATATACATGGGGAAAACCGTACTAAGAACTGTATAGTTCATTAAAAAAAACATCAGCTTTCTACTGCTTTTTGGAATCATTACTTGACAAATTTGGTTTACGTTTACAATACGGAAAAATCTCAAATTTGGATGAAATTTTCAGGAATCTTACATTTGCCCTGAAACAAAAGGATCTGAAAGAATTCCGTGATCTCTTCACATTAAAAAAAAACATCGTGCTTATTTGCTCGCAATATTTGCTCGCAATATTTGCTATTAAAAAATTATTTTTCCTTAAGAAATGCGAGCTTGTCCTGCTGTCGCGAAGTTTGCAACATTCTGAAAACTAGGAAATTTCTAAAATTTTCCCGTAACCTGTATAGAAACCCAGATAAAACCTGGGTTTTCAGATTTGTATGCGGAAGAACTGTATGGTTCATTAAAAAACCCACCTTTAAGTAACATAGTTTGTATACGTGAAACGGATTGAGATAGATATCTTTAATTGTCCTGTTCTCACCACTGCAAAATGACTTGGAAAACTATTTCCTCAGTTTTTCAAAGCACCTATGCTAATTTTTCAATTATACGAGGGGAAACTAAAAGAATTTGCACCAAATGCCTTTCCAAACCAGCGCCCTAAAGCCTGGGTAGACTGATATCTTAAGGCCAGCAATCCCTTTAGAATTTTCAAAAAATGTTTTTTTTTTTATTACATATTTGGAAAGTATGATACCCAAAGAATATGACTGACCAAAGGAAAACCCGAAATATTGAATATTAGCGGAGTTATCGCATATAGTATGGAATGGAGGAACAGCATATAGTATGGAGCGGAGAAACAGCATGAAACTTTAAACACGATTATCTCGAAACTATATCTTCAAAAACTGCTCGTGTTGTAGCTCAAAAAGTTATCGACCGATTTCGATGAAATTTGTGAGGTTACTCTCAGTAATATTATCGGAAGGATATACCTAAAATTTAAAAGCTAGCGTGTAAATAAATATTTTTTTTGGGGTTAAATATGTCGAAAAAATTGTCGAAAATTCGAACTTAAAAGTAAAAAGGCTCCCAAATTTTCAATTTTGCACTTTTTCATAATTTGTTATGTATATCCTTCCCCTTAATATGTCAGTAAACGAATGACACTTGTTAAATCAATTTCAGATCAACAGCAAAAGAGTGACAACTGCAGCAGTTTTCGATGTCGCCGAAAACAGGCGCCCGAAGACCCTTAACGACGCCGCCATTTTGTTGGTCATCTCAAGAAAAAAAATTTTTTTTTCAACTTGGATGTTATAACAAACATGTCAAAATTTGAAAATGATTCGATTATTTCATCCCCTCTAAAAAAATTCCTGAAAAACACCTATTTTTCACGCTCCTAAAGGGATTGCTGGCCTTAAATGTTTTCTAGTAATTGCATCATCGGACATTAGATGCGAGAAAAATTTTGGACGCAGCGGCGGGAACTAAGGAAATTCGTTGTGGGAAGTGTGCCGCCAGCCAGCCAGCCAGAGCTTAGCGGAACCGCCGACGTCCACCGATCCAACAAAGTTTCCGCATGACAAAATTTGAAGGCAACCAATGTCAATTGCCCCGCCGCCACTCGTTACAAAACTGCCCTTAATAAACAAGTCGTGCTTTCGGCTATTGGCTTGGCTGTCGTCGTCCAGCGAGACCACCTCAACGTCGCCCTCCCGCTACTAAAAAAAATGCCAAAAGTCAGCAACATTTAGCTGCTTGCTGCTAGCAAGAAGCAAGAACTTTACGTGTGCCTTGTGTGTTTGGGCGAATTTTCGCGGTGCTACTTTATAAATAAAGAAAAACAGAAACAAAAAAAAAAAAAAAAAAAGATACCGTATTTAATCTCACACAATCAAAAATGCACCGTGTACAGACAGGTTGAGGGTGCGTTTAGAAACGAATTCTAAATCTTGTCGCACACACTCGTCTGTCGGTTGTCAGCCTTAGCAAATGCATCCAAATTACAATTTCGCACCTACCTCGAACCATTTTTTCGCCACTTTGGGTTTAACGCCGAACAAAATCCTTGCAGTTGGAGAGTAAACGCGGATCTGTTCGCTGATCAACTGAACTCGCTTTTACATATTCTAGTGATCCAGAAAGGGCGAAATTTCCATTTTCTGTCAAGCGGTCGAAAAATGCACTTCTGAATTTTTCACACGGGAAATAAAAAAAAATTCAAGAGTCTACGAAAAACAAATCCACCACTACAAATCTCCGAATTTCGGTTGACACACAACTACCACGGCACTTGCACTTTGTGTGCCCACGACTCGGAATTACACACGACGACGCGGCAGCTGTAGCGGACCCGAAAACAAATTACCAACACGACCGAATGTGCGAGTGTTCGTGAATTTTTATAATTTCCTTCCGATGGATTTCGGTGCTTTCGTAGTTGCTTTTGTCCAAACTTTGCCCAGAAAACACGAAAAATAACGCAATTCTTGACGAACCGTCAAGTTCACCGGCTTTATACAAAACTATACGACTTAGTTAATCAACTTTAATTAAAGAAATCAATCGTTTAGAACTTTTGCGATTAGTTAGCCCACCACAGCGAGCTGATGGCGGAAAAACGACCTTACACGAATGGCGGATGGCGTGCGCTTATGGATGTCAATCTAGTACTGCATCCGCTTAATTAAAATGGCTTGCTGAATTCAGGCACTGCCAGGCGCAACTCCGCTTTTGTTCTTCCGGTTAGCATGTTCGATTCTATGAAATTGAGAAAGCAGTCCAGTTAGTTTAGTCGACAAATAGATCGAGGTGCTAAATAAATACTAAATGATTTATTTTTACTATATATAAGAGCAAATTACAAATTTTTTCCAAAATAATAAATTATTATTCGACTTATCGACGGCGACAAGCTCGCATTTATCGTGTGTATTCAAGAATGATTATTTTACGGACTTTGTTCGGTTCGGATTGGGCAAAGTTTATAGATAAGAAATTAAAAAAAAATTATAGATTGCCTTGATTTGTCATGTAATTTCACACGATAAATGCGTGCTTGTCTAAAATTTAATGGATATTATGACTTCGAAACTATATTTTTTACCAACATTTTAATTTTCAAAATGACATGTTAAAATTGTAATTCAACCTAATTCACCCCATTTGCGAACATAGCTTAGATATTGCCATGGAGAATATGTTAGCCAAGTATAATCAAAATCGATTAAGAAATATAAGGTCTACATTGAAATAAATTAAAGTATATAGCAAGATAAAAGTCCCCTTCCCCCTTTCCCAAACCCCGCAATTTTTTAACATGACTCAGATATCGAGTCAATAAATACATACGCAAAATTGGTTTAAAATCCATTTAGAAATACGGCAGCTATCGCGATAAAAAAATCACATTTAGAAACTAATGTAGCCCCTCACCCGTTTGGCCGATCACAACCATTTTGTAACACGACTTAGAACTATATGTTGTTAATGTGTATGTTAAGTTTGGTCAATGGCAGTTAAGAAATATGAAAGATCTGGGGTCCAAACCATTTTTTTATAACTTACGTAGTCCCTATACCCCCACTCCCTTGACCGATTCCTACCATTTACAAACTTAGCTGAAATATTGGCGGGATAAATGTATAGGCCAAGTTTGGTTAAAATTGATTAATACGGCCTCTATCGTGCTCACAAGTTTCGTTACATCCCATATATAATATATATAATACACCTAATTCTCTTTTTACACGAATATTTTTTAACACGAGTGAAAAAGAAAAAAAAATTCTCTTTTTACACAAATTGTTTTGTTTTAACACGATTTTCAATACACGAGACTAGAGATGATAATACAGAAATAATGTCACAAGATCATGAACAAAATAATTCTAGTGATATCAGTGATATTGTAATCTTACGCAAACGTATGCCTTTATTGTCAGAAAGTAACAATGCATAAAATTTTGTTATGTTTATATTATTTTTGCTTTTTTCATATTAATGAATTTCAGATATTATTTTCTTTTTTTCAAAGTTTATCAATAGTAGATTAATTACAAATAAAAAACGTTTCACATTTTGTTGTTTGTTTTTTGGTATTTCAAAATTTTTTCAATTTTTATTTCTGCACTGCTTGGCTGATTCTGATAATGAGGAATCTTAACTATGATTTTAAAAAATGGAAAATATAAATCTATGGTAGACTTTCCATTTTTACGAAAAAACTTAATAAGATATTTCGCCTAAATAACAAAAAATAGCAATATTCACACTTTAGCCTGATATCGAATATAGAAACTATTTAAAATTCCAATACTCATTACCACCGATAATTCGAAATACTCTTTTGCGCCGGGCCTGGGTTAATTTTATGGAGGTGACTATTTTCACCTTAAAACGTGAAACCAGAAACCAGAAACCAGAAAAAATAAATTCACAGTAAAAGGAAAATCTTTATTTAGTAGGCATTTTGTAAAAGGAAAATCTTTAGTTAGTAGGCATTTTGTAAAAGGAAAATCTTTAGTTAATATGCATTTTGTAATTTGAATGAATTTATTTTTTCTGGTTTCTGGTTTCTGGTTTCACGTTTTTTAAGGTGAAAATAGTCACTCTCTAATTTTATATGGGCATGACCCGTCTCCTTTTCACAAAAATGAACATGAAGAGATTTACAGAGTAACGAGTTTCGAATTTGCCTTAGAAATTTTATATCTCCAGCGTCAACGACCTTTTTCCACTCAAACTCTACACAATTCAAAGCGGTCTCACATAAATAGCCTTTATGAAATCCTGATTGTTGTAGAATAACAATACTGTTCAGCTCAAAGTATGTTTCCAACTGCATAGGCACTACTTTTTCCAGTATTTTTATTTTTTAATATTCATATATATAGAGGCACTATGTTGATGGGTTGAAAATCCTCACATTTAATGAAACTTTTGACCTAGGAACAGTCACAATCATTGATTCTTTCCAGCTTTCTGGGAGAGTTCCCAGTTACATAGAATTATTTATAATTTTTAACAATACTGGACCATAAACCGAAAAAGCATTCATGAACATTTCAATAATCAATCCTTTAAAGTATTTTTTATTATTCCTACCATTCATTGTATTTTTAAGTGATTTTTCAGTTATAAGCTCAAATGTAAATCTGCTTTTAGCAGGAATTATTGCACACACATACTGTACATCAGGGATACTCCCATTGTTTTCTAAAATACTATTTACAAAGAAATAATTAAATGTATATAACAGCTATTGTATATCATTTCACCTACTTTCAGGAATCAGATTTTGATTATTTTGTTTTAATACTAAATTCTTGACACTCTTCTATAGGGGCTATTGGTCCTTATTTATATTTTATTTATTCCTTTATATGATTGTTCTTGGTTTTAATTATTGTTTCTCAGACTTTTATACGCATTCCATCATGCGTCATTTCCACGACTTTATGCTGCACACACATAACTTCGATATTTTTAACGTTAAATCTGTTCTAGATACACCAGTAAGACATATTATTTATATAAGAAATTATTTTAGTTTCTGTCAATTTCTCAACAGTTTCTAAAGCTTTGGAATTGAAGAACCCGTGTTTTAAAACACTAATATATTTAGCAGCAAACTTAAATTTAAATAATTTAAAATCTTTATTAAATTTTCTTCTGTATATTTAATTATTCTTACTTTTTTAGTATTTATGCTATTATTATTATGGACTGTTATAGTCTCATGATATGTAATGTTTTAACTACTATTGATTTCATACGAAACATGTTGACAATAATTTTTAACTATAACACAGTCAATTAGAGTTTTTGACTTCGCTCCAATGATTAAAACAGAGATTAAGTTTGAAGTCCCGATTAATTTTAGTACATTCAGTAGCGGAATATTATTCTTTGTTTTTTATTGTTTTTGTTTGTTTGTTGCTGCGTTGTTTAGATTGTTGAAAGACAATTTTTATGAATAGGTTCATAGTTTTATTTTTAATGTCACTCGTTGTTCCATAATATAAAAATTTTAAATGAAATTATTGAGATAAATTATAAATTTATTTAACCTCGACCCTAACTTCTTCAACAACAAACAAATTGTTTTCCTTAACTTTACAGTATAGACTTTAAAGAAAATTTAAAATTATTGATCCTTTCAATATATTAGAGTTTAGGGCGGACTATTAGCTGTGCAGATGTGGTTAGAGAATAACTCACAATAGGATCTGTTAATTTTCAAAATCTGATTTAGTTAGTTATATGTAGAAGATATCCTTTCTTCTACGAAAGAACCAGAAAAGGCATAAGAAAATCTTTGAAACTGTTGTGCATGACATTAGTAGTAAAGGATATTATTGTTCAGATGCACTATTGATTTTTATGATTTTTTAAACTTAAACATCATGTTTTTAACGGAAAGTTCAACATTTTTTTCCATATGGTTCTCACTTGCACAAAGAATTCTTCTAATTTGTTATCCTATGCTACTTTATAGCTATTAAATCACTTAATAAGATAAAATAATTTTATTTATGATGCCTTGATGGCGTTATAAAATTCACTGTTTGCAAGAGTCATGACGGAAGAACTCTGAAGAGCAGCTTGTAACTATGAACATTATACATATTTAATTTTTTTGGGATATTCACCAATCTTCTAAATAATTTTATAAATACACATTTGTTTGCATGTTTTAATAGTTTCAAAATGTTATAAGTTTAAAAGTAATCTACAAAATATTTTTCGCAAAATTTAATAAGAAAATCCTGTAGAATTATTGATTTTGGGAACAATTCCCAAACCTTCATATTTTTCTGCCAAATAAACAGTTAAGGGATTAAAAGATTGTGCATGTAGAACATGAATTTTAATTAACAAAAACTACAAAAATATTTAAATTTTCGAAATTGGCTTCAAGCCTAAGATATCGAAACATTTTCCAAGTACAAGAGCAGTTGCTTCGCACAGCAAAATACGACCCTTATTTACCTTAATTATCTCACCCTGTTTGTTCTTTTCAATGCAGTAGCAGCTGTCGTAGAATTCAGTGAAGGTAGTGCTTACATCATAAACAAATTCACACAAATGATGGAGATACAGATCAGTGCAGATCTTTGAAATTACATCTGGGAACTTCAGCAGGACCTTAATTAGTTTCCACTCTTTCTCATGATCGGCAGGAATTGTTTCGGTGTCTAATATTTTGGAAATGTTTGAAAAATCTTGGCCACAGTTCCGTGCGATGGATTTTATCCTAGTGAAGGCGTACAGTAAGTAAACTGCAGTATTACCGCGATCCTCAAGCATTTTATCGAATGAAAAGACATATTCGTTGGTCCTATTGTGCGATAAGTCAGCGTACTTGATACATCCATACGCCACAGACTCTTGAGCACATTTCAATTCCTCGGCAGTAAGTACCTAAAGAATAATCGATAAGAAAAAGCGATCAAATATGCATTACGCATTACCTTATCCCGCTCTTTCTCCTTTAGCTTATCTAGAGCTCTTTTAAGTCCCTCGTCCAATAGATCCGTCAGTTTTACAGTATCTCCAGAGCGCGTCTTGAATTTCTTGCCATCTTCTCCCAGAACAACACCAAAACCGACATGATCAATTCGGTGTTTGCTTAAATCCAAAATTCCTGCCCGGTCGGCGCAAGCGAAAATCGTCTTGAAATGAGTACCTTGCCCAGAGTCAGTGACGTATATCACCCAGTCGCACTTTTCCTCATGCAACCTTTGTTTGATCGCAGCCATATCCGAAGTATCATAAGTAAAGCCTCCATCAGATTTAATGATGGTCAGTGGTATGCCGTCTTGGGCCTCGTTTCCCCACATAATTTTACGCCCTTCATCAAATTCTAAGAAGCCCTTTGCTTCCAACTCCTGAACAATACTTTGCATTCGGCTTTGGTAAAAGGATTCGCCTCTTTCAACAATCTTAATATCGAGGCGGTCGTAGATCTTTTGAAACTCTTTCCTCGATACGTCGCATATCAAATTCCATGCAGTCTTGCTATTTTCATCACCGCTCTGGAGTTTAACCACACAGCTGTACGCTCTCTTCTTAAACTCTTCGTCCTCATCAAATCTACCCGATATTAGAAGGAAATTGTAAAAATTAAAAGACCTACCTCTTCTTAGACTCCTTATAAAATGCTTGAAGATCACTGATTGGTGGACTCTCCTTAAGAAAATTTGGAAATTTATCCTCAAGATGAGCGATCAACATTCCGAATTGAGTGCCCCAATCACCAACGTGGTTGATTCGCAAAACATCATGCCCCAAAAATTCAAGTAAACGACAAATAGAGTCACCAATAATAGTAGATCTCAAATGTCCAACGTGCATTTCTTTTGCAATATTAGGCGATGAGAAATCTACTAATACTTTAGATTTTGCGCATTTCGGAGGCTGAACGCCGTGTCTCAAAATAGATGTTATGGCGTTTATTCCGTACGATCTGCAAAAAGTGCAATTAGTCCAATAAACCACAAAAAACATCAATGTTCGTTACTTATCCAAAAACAGATTGATGTAGCCGGCACCAGCGATTTCAGTTTTTTCAATTAGTGGGGATTTCGTGAGTTTGCTCACGATGTTCTTGGCTATTTCTTGTGGGCTTGCTCCTTTTCCTTTTGTTTTGAGTAGCTTTGCAATTGGCATGGCGCTATTACATTGATAGTCTCCAAATTTAGGACTACTTGCGGAAACTGGCGTAATTATAGCTGTTGCTTCTGGCAAATCAGGATAGGCACTACGGATGGCTTTAGAAAAAAGGTCTATGAGATGATCCGATATAGAGATCATTCCGTCGATCGGCTCCATGGAACTTTGACCAATATTCTGTTCAGCTGTTATTGCCTAAATATGGGACAAATTGTTAAATAACAGAATTGCATCAAAAGAGATAATTTTAAAGTAGAATATCGAGGATCTTAAAACACAATATGTATTTGATGTTTCGTATATAAGCTCCAAATATTACATTGAAAATATAATAAAATTAAAATTGAAGGTAATATTTATAGGTATTCAAGAATATTTTGGTTTTTGGAATCTCACAACATTTCAAAGAATCTTTTGGTATGTATTTGTTGAAACACTTAGCTAGCTTACCCTGTATATTTGAAATACAGTGGAACCTCTTTAACTCGAACCCCGTTAACTCGAAATCCTCTCCAAAAATCCAAAAAAATTATTTATTCACTTCCGTTGAAGTACAAAAAACCCTATAACTCGAATTATTTAGGCGCTATAACTCGAACTGAATATGATTTCCCTGTGATGTACTATTCATACATATTACGCTCTGTAACTCGAACTACAAATCTAGCGGACTCTATATCTCGAAGAAGCAATATGTAAACATTGCGGCCTGTGTAAATCGAAATTCTGTCTGTAAGACTCTTTACCTCGAAGTAATTAAATTTGAATCATGACTCTATAACTTGAAGTATGATACATAGAACATATGCCTCTATAAGTCGAAATTTACAGTTTAAAAACTCCTTATCTCGAAGTCCTCGATAAGTCGAAGATTCGTTAACTCGAAATTTGTAACCTTTCCCTTGAAGTTCGAGTTAAAGAGGCTCCACTGTATTCTTTGTAAAATATCTCATACAAACTAAAACTTATGATCATTCTGGGATTTGGCTTTATTTATAGCATCAAATTTAAAAAAAGAGAGGTAATCTGATATATAAAATTAATTATTTTTCTCGTTATTAATGTATAAAAATTAACTCTTCAGAGTAGGTTAAGTTTACTGAAAATTAAGGATTTAATAAAAATTTTCAGATAACAAAAAGAATTGTATAAATATAAGATTTTCGATGAATTAAGATTAAATATCTTCAGGGATACTGTCACTTATGTAAACGCTTGATTTTATTTTTTTAATTCAATTTACTTTTCTAACCGAAAGATGAATTAAAATCTGTTAACCCATTTGTGCCCGAATAAAACTTAGCGTAATTTAGCGTATGACTTGTGCGTAAATTAACTATTCGAAACAAACTGTGAAATCACTTTTAGATATTTGTAAACAAATTTTTGTTTTGAAACACCAAGAATCACTAGTTTACTTCACAGATACACTTCCGTATTGAGTATAACTAGTGAGGTAAAAAATTGAAGCACTTCAATGAGTGTCCTCACTTGGGGACGGCGGGCGTTAATGGGTTAAAGAGCTACTACATAATCTTTCAACGATAAAAATAAAAATTTTGTGTAGTATTGATGCCGCAAGATTTGTTTTTAGATTATTATTTAAACTAGTGTGTAAATCATTAGCACCGTTCGACGACTTTTCAATATAACTACTTGTTAATTGCAAACTATATGTGGCAATATGCGGCTTTATTAATCTGTCCTTACTCTCTAACTACAAAAAAAATCAGAACATTTCATTCGTTCGTTTACAAGTTATAAACAAAATAGCTGCAGAAGTTCGCAACATGACTGTGTAAGACAATAGCACCGTATTGAAATTTCTTTAATAATTCGTGTGATGTCCCTTGTTTTTGATGACTTCAAAGCATTCATGTGACATAAAATCTACTAACTTAATAATAGCATCCATTGATATTTTCTCTCTTTTGATGGTTTTAAACAATAAATTTTTGTTGTGGAATTAATTTTTGCTGAATAATACTATCCAACTACCCAGTCCATGACATGAAGTCCCTTTTCTTCAACAATCAAATGTTTCCTAGTGGCCGCGCAATTTCAAAAAGCATATCGTTCACTAACGACCCGTCTCACTTATAATATAATGTTATCGAAATTGTACAAACTAAATTTGCAATCATCGCTCCTGTGCACGATTCTCGATCGGCCAGAAGTCCAAATTTTATAATCGAAAGCAAATTTAAGTCCAAAAATTATAAAAATGGATCGTTTCCAAAATAGGAAAATAGGAATATATTATAACCAATTATGTTATCATGTGCAGGCAGAGGATGTCATGCCATTTCTTTGAGTGTTTCAACAAAGTAACGATCCGAAACATACTTCAAGGTTGATGAAAGATTGGGTTCAAGAAAAGCACTTCATGCAATGGAGTGACACGCACAGTTGACAGATTTAAACCCATTAGAAAAGTTGTGCGGCATTATTAAATAGTAAACGGTTCTAGAGTAATTATTTAAAGCCATCAAGCCTATCTCCTATTCGGTATCAATGGACATTATTATTAGGTTAATAGATTCTATGCCATATGGATGTGCAGAACTGATCAAAAACCAGAGAGATCAAACGAATTATTTAAGAAATTTCAACACGGTGCTATTATTTTGCATCAGGCGTTTTACTTAGACTAGAACAATTGAATGAATGAAATCTTCTGATTTTTTTATTTTTTTTTATTGCCAATTAGAGAGTAAGGACATATTAATAAAGCCGCGTGTTACTTATCACTGTACCACAAATTGCTATATTGAAAAGTCATTCAACGGTGCTAATGTTTTGCACACTAATGTGGGTTCATTAATGTCTGTACAAACTTTTGCAAAGTTCAACAAATTCTATGATAAATATTCACATATGTTCTTTTATATATTTAAACAGTTTACGTTTAAAACAAATAACACTGGTTTCCCGTCTAATACCATTTAGAAAATCATTAAACAAACTTGAAATTTTGGGAATCTAGTCGTTTTCTAACATAGATTACAATAAAATAATTAAAAGAAAAAAATGTTGCCTTGACCGTCGCTTTGATTTATGCTTTAAGACATCGGAGTGTAATATTTTCATAATTATATATTATAAAACAAAATTCCCCACCGCATCGTCCTGTCCGCGATTTTCCTCGTAACTACTAAAATGATTTTATTCCAGTTTTCTCGATTAGATAGATTGATATACGAGGAAAGTTTAGATAATTGGTGAATGTTTTGTTTAAATTAACCGACCTATGACGAAAAAAAATAATCGTCGATGAGGTAATCTTCGTATACGCTGCGAAAACTAAATAATAGTTGATATTACAGGCAACGCCGGGTGTGGTTAAGACGTTAAGACGAATAGGAAAAGAATAGGACCCTGCAATTCCTGACTGTGAGATTCGTCCGGAAATTCTCTATTTAATGATACCAAAAACTCAATTTTGAAAAATTTGGCGCTTAACCACTTTTTTCCTTGGCATGGCAGTGTGGGAGTCCTTACATATGCTCGATTTTCTTATATAGAAATGTGGAACGACAACAAAATAAAAAGATATAACCAAAGAAGCTTTTGAAATGTGGCTGTATAGAAGAATATTGAAGATATCGCGATAAAGTTACCAACGTGGAAGTTGTGGACAGAATGAGAACAGGAAAGAAGATTCTGAATATCATAATAGAGAGGACACTTAGGTACCTTGGTCAATAATGCGGAGCAACAAATATAACCTACTCCAATTAGTCGTACAACAAAAAAACATGGGAAAAAAAAGCAGATACAGGAAACATGTCTCGTGGCTGAACAATCTTATTAACTATTTCGACTGTTTTTCACTAACCTTATTCAGGGCGGCTATATCAAAAGACGAAATAAATACGATGCTAAATAGGCTCCCAAGAGCTGTCGATTTAGGTTTTTCCTAACTGATTGGTAATTAGTTGTTAAATTGTTTTGACATCAGACATATTAGTTGTGTAAATTTACATTAATTCAAAATGCCAAGGAAAAAGTACAAGGACGAACCTAATTAAATACTTAAAACAGAAATTAATCGCTGAGTTAATTTGTTTAAAAGATTCAGATAAAATTCAAGTCCAATTAAATAGAAGTAACGTAAATTTATTTGGAAATTGTTCCAGACTTTGATAATGATGATGAAGTAAATAAAACCGTATATAATTTATTCATATAAATATCAGCAATCTCATAATTCCGCTACAGTGTCCCATTTAAAAAAGGAGTTGTAAGAAAATCTCGTGATTGGTGTTGCAATGTGCTTCCTCTACTAGATGAAAATAGGTTTCGGAAAATCATACGAGTTAGCTAGAATCAGTTCAACACCATATATGAATTGATTAAAAATGAACCAGTATTTAGTAGTGGACATTCGTCCAAACAATTTCCTGTTGCACTACAACTAATTATAGTCTTATATCATCTTGGATGTTATGGGGAAGGAGCCTCAATTGCCAAAACAGAGGAAGTTGAACAACAAAGAAAGGCTATTTAGTTTACTTAATAAATTTCTTTAATCAAATTTTGAAAATATTTTAGTTTCAATCCCAATTTCTTTAACATATTCTCTTTTAAGGTTTTCACGTGACTTCAGTTCCGCTTTTCTTAATTCGAAATTGTTTTCAATTTCTAAAAGTCTTGCTTCTTTGAAATACGATAATATGAAAAAAAAATACAGTCAGGTTGGATATTATATTACCTTACGCTGTCGTATTCGAGGTTTTCATACAAAAAGTTTAAAAAAATTTACGATTTGCGTACTCTAATACATTTACAAATACAATACGACGGATTTACGCAAGTTCATGAATACCCCTACTATAAATTTTAAGCTACTAAAATGCCTAAAAACAATTTCAATAACCTGTGTATTCAGAGATTAATACTTTTATCAATTATTGTAAAATAAATCTTAGCTTCTAGACTCATTTAGAAACATTTAGTTTTATGCGTTGGTTCTGAACGTCTGAACGAAAAATTAATAATTACTTTCTACGATAAAAAAATATATAAACGAGCACATTAATGAGCACCATCAAGCAGCGGCCGCGGAAGTGGTGGGCAGGTATGGCCAAATGCACCCCCCAAATCGAACGGGGGAGGGCTTAGCCCCCCCCATTTGTTTTTGCTACATAGTAATGTAAGATTTTTTATGCCGTCATTCTACAAAGGGATTATATCTCTTAAGTAAAAAAAATAAAAAAATAGTTTAACACGAATTATGTAGGTATGTTTGAAGTGAAGAATCTCTATTCGTTTTAAAAACGCCTAAGAGGCGCAATGTCTTTGGAATTGTCCCACATTAGGATAGGATTCAGTTTTTTTTTCTTCCTATCTACAATTTATAACGCTTTAATTAATGTCATATGTATTAACAACCCAAGGAAATTATGGACTTTTTAAAACATTATTATATTAATAAAATTATTATATTATTATTTTAATAAAAAAATGAGACAATATAACCTGACGGTTTCAAAATGTGTTTTTATAACTACCAAAAAGATTAAGAATATGATGAATTCCTTTCGGGGTATCGGCCTTTCTATTCCATCACCTGGGAGTCGAATTTTGAATGTTTAATGCGATTGCTTCCCCTACAACTGAACAGTCGTTTGACTTAATTTACATATAGAAAAAATCTTAAATTATAATAAATAAAAACTAATAATTATCCGGTGCAAGGGAGGATGGTTACGTTTGTCGTAGAACGAGCCCCTCCCGTCAAAAAGTACATACTTCCGCGGTCCCTGCCATCAAGTAATACGCACCAAAACTAAACTAAAGCGCATTTTGGCGTTCGGTTAATTTTATCATGTTGAAAAATTAAAGACACTCAAGACAAGTTTTTAAGTTAGAAGTGTTTAGATATCGGCTTGTTCCCAGAAAAGTATCTAATTTCCAGGTGATTTCACCATGTCGGATAATAATTGCGGGAGTGATTACCTTTTTCAGAATCGCTATCCTGTGCTTGAGTTTCATGTTTTCAATCTGCAGCTTGGAGAGCTCCTCGTCCTCATCTTCGAGTTGCTCCCCGAGCTCCGTCTTCTTGCACTCCTCCACCACATGCTTGATTTCTTGTTCCTAGTTGAAAATGTAATTTTAGAAAATAAACTTCGTCTTGCTGAATTGTCGCACAAACCAAAATGGACAGTCTTGTTTTCTCTGCTGATACGGAACTCATTTTTGTTTCACTGTTTTCAGTTGCCCTCAGTAATTTTGCTAAAAATAAATGGAATTTGCCACATGCAGAGTTAGTATTGTGACAATTAAAAAAATTTTGACAGATTTTACTTTGACAAGCCGGTGGATTTTGTATGGATCTAACAGCTGAATATGCGCTAAATGTGTCCACACTAAACAGCTCCGACAACTTGCCGACAATGACCGGTTAACAACGTAGCCAACATTTAAATACGAAAGAAAAGTCAAAAATCGACACCTTGACGAGTACGTGGCCGAGTCAACAAATTGCGGGTGCAGACGAATTTCTTCGATTTGAGTCGTTAACTCAACAATCTGAGGAATTAAAATGTTGTGTGCGAAATTAGCACTTTTATGTGCAACCATTTTGCAGTTTTTTGATTGGAGTACGGCGTTTGTAGTGAGTGTAGATGCGCACGCCGAAGAATGCTTTTTTGACAAGGCTGAGGCAGGCACCAAATTGGGTAATTTACGGAATTTATTGCATAATTAAATATTTCCAATTATTTCAACTCATATTGCTGCTTAGGCCTAACTTTCGAGGTGATTGATGGCGGATTTATGGACATCGACGTGAGAATCACGGGCCCGGAGCAGAACAGCATCTACCAGGGCGAAGGCGAATCCTCCGGAAAGTACACCTTCGCTGCACATTCCACCGGGGTGTACACAGCCTGTTTTGGAAATCTCAAGTCGAGCATGACCCCAAAAGTCGTGATGTTCTCACTGGACGTCGGCGAAGCTCCTCGCGGAACACCGGGCGCTGTCAAGGAAGACGAGGCCAAGCAGGCGAAGCTCGAGGACATGATCAGGGAATTGGCCGGAGGACTCACGAGTGTTAAACACGAACAGGAGTACATGCACGTAAGTTGGCGGCGGATTAGCTCATTCGAAGGTGTGGTGAAAACGTCTTTTTTTCTAGGTGCGCGACAAGATCCACAGGGCTATCAACGAGAACACAAACTCGAGAGTTGTGCTCTGGTCGACTTTCGAGGCTCTCATCTTAGCGATTATGACTGTAGGCCAGGTATATTACCTCAAGCGCTTCTTCGAAGTGAAAAGAATAGTTTAAGTTGGAGACAGGCAGTAGATTTGTATATTTTGTGTAATTCGTACTTCATCCTACAATTTATGGTGATTAAAACATTTTTTCTTAAACAGTTTGTTTCGCGAATTCTATGGAAATCACGAAAATTAAAGTATGTACACCTTTGGGGCTCGTTCTTTTACTAGGAATTGGTAGCACCAGTTTTAAGTTTTTTATGTACAGTTTCCAAAAGTTAATAGAGTAAATGAACCAGTTGGCGCCCACTTGGCCATCTTCTTTGCCGTAAAACGGTGTATTTTCCTTAAAAGGCATACATTTTATAATCATATACTTGCATATGACTCCTTTCGCTCATATTAATTACAGGAACAGTGGCTAACCAATTAGTACTGGAAAGTGAAAAGGTAAGAGAATGCTTTGTTATTCCGTTTTTAAAGCAAATCTAAAACCAATGTGGCGACCTCTATACATCAAGAAGGTCTCCGGACAGATCAGAAACCCTCCCATCTACAAAAAACCCGCAATGATATGGAAAATTACTTTTCTTCCTTCCCTCAATCGTCGTTCCGTTTTTCTAGCAAATAAAAATAAATACATGTAACAAAGGAGCAAAATCTCAAACATAAACACAAATAAAACTAGTATAGATCAGGATTTTAAATTCGTGTATTGGCCATTCAAACCAATAAATTTAAAAAATAATTCAGTAGCGGTAGCTGATCTTAATCACCTGCAAGGGAAAGGAAAACCACAAGTGGTGCAAAAACAAGAATACCAATAAATAGGGCAAAGAGGAACGCCATCTCCTTATAAAGGGTTTTTCAATAAGTCCATAACAATTTCGTATAATATTTAAATAAAACACAGAATAATTGAGATATTGGGCTGAAATTTATTACAGGTGTAGTACACATGTTACATTTAACTATGGAATTCGATCTCGTTCATATGACCACCGCGAACACAATTGCAGCGATTGATTCTTTGGAGCCAATTTTCCACCACTCTTTCACACATATCGACCGGAACGTTAGCAATTTCGCGTTCGATATTGTCCCTGAGCTCCTCTAATATTGTTAGCTTGTTGGCATAAACCAACGACTTAACGTAACTCCATAAAAAGAAGTCCAACGGCGTTAAATCGCATGAGCGAGGTGGCCATTCGACCGGACCATTTCTCGAGATTACACAGTTACCGAATTTTCCCTTCAATAGATCAATTGTTTCACCAGCTGTGTGGCATGTGGCATCATCTTGTTGGAACCACATATCACTGATGTCAAGTCCATCGAATTTTGGCCAAAAATAGTCTTCCAACATGGCACGATAGCAAACTCCTTTAGCAGTAACATGACGATAATTTTCATCGACGAAAAAATATGGTCCAATCACACCTCCGGCATGAAATCCACACCACACGGTCACTTTTTGTGGTTGTAATGGAGTCTTTTCAAGCTTTAGCAGAGCCTAATCGGAGAAGTTTCGGCGCTTCAAAAGATCAAGAGGCTTCAGTTCTTGAGTTAATTTGATCTTGTAGAGTATAAGCCAAGATCTTTAAGCAAAATTCCCTAGAATGTGGTTTGAGAGATTCCCAATTCCTGTGAACGGCGTGGAATCGACTGATTTGGCTCATTTCGAACTGAAGAACTTACGGCTGCAATATTTTCGATACTTCGACCGGTGCGTTGTCTCACTGGTACAGGCACATCCAGTAGTGAATATTGTATATAGTTTTGGGTCATTTCAACCTTCCCGACTCCTATGGTCCTCTGACGATGACCTCCTATTTCCCCACTAACGTGTCTTCAGCAACTGAATTTACTAATAATTGACGAGGACTGGGCATTTTCTATTTGAAATAAAATAAGGAATAATTATTTCAAATAAAATGTCAATTCATATTATTCAAAATAATTAATTTAAATAAAATCATTTTTTAATTAAATTTTAAGATGAATTCGTTATTGGAAATAAGATCTGAAATATTCATTTCAAATAAAGTTTTATTAACTGACAATTTAAATAATTATTTGAAATAAAATGCTTATTTGAACTGATTAATTAAATTTGACTCAAAAATGTTTTCAATGGGAGATACTAATTAGCAGTTAAAAATGAAATCTATTTATAAATCAGTTTTATTTACAGCAAAACAGCAAAATTTAATTTTTGCGATTACAGCGCCATCTATCACGAATAAAAAAGGCGTTTGAGACAAAACCTAAGCATTTTGTAGCGTAGATTCCGAATCTGCAATAAAAAATAGGGGTACCCATTTAAAATATTAAAGTTATCCCAAACCCACTCCGACGGGCTGGAGAGCAGTTAGTGAGTTTGGTATCATGGGATAGCTTCTTTTTTTTAATTATTGGACAGGTAATTTTGTTTTTTGATCCGATGTGTAGTTCTTGAGATATGTATGACCATTCCGAGACTTTTTATCCACACTACATATAGCCTAGTTCTAGCATGCTGTTCACAAGGAAAATAAGCACATATTTCCCGAATTAATTAAATTTAAGAGGATATCGAAATCCCCGTATTCTCCACCTTCCATTTCGTAAATTTACACTAAAAATACGAAAAGCTTAGGAAATCCTACGATAATTCGTTTAAATTGACTTTTTTCATAAACGAATTTAGTTCATACATTAATTAGGGAATGAATAATATAATGCCACAAATAAATTTAAGATATAAAATATGTATAATGTAACACGCTGTCAGAAGCACTTCTTGATTCTCTGCCCCATTATATTCACCTCAAAGGCAATAAAAATAAAAAATAAAAAAATAAATAGATTTAAAAGTTTGCTATATAAAATTTTGATTTCCAAATTCTTTAATTAAAACACAATAAATCGTTTACATTTATTAAGGGGACCCTCTCATGCAAAATTTTCAAAAAATCGAATTTTTTTTTTACATAAAACTGTTCCTTAGCACCATAGAAATACTCTCTCAAAATTTTACTAAGAATTTCGTAATAGAAAAGAAGTTATGGGTATATATGTAACTGAATTATTAACGATTTATATAGTGAATTTGTAGTATAAAAACTTTAAACGCGTTTATCTTGAAATCATATTTTTCAAACTGTTGCGACGTTTTTCTCAAAATCTACTCGACCGATTTGTACAAACCAAAATTCTATAGATTTTATAGAAAAAATATTAGACAATACACCTCTGAAAAGTCATAAAATACCTCCCCCCTTTCTAAATTCGGGTAAACTACCCAAAAAAAAAGTTTTTTTTCTTACTTTTTTGGAAAAACGTTTATAAATTAAGGAAAATATAAAAAAATAAAATATTTTAAAGGTTTATTGTCTAGTTTTGAGTTTGAGGAATAGAACCTCGTTTGAATGTTTACTCTATCTGTTACAGGAAGCCCAGAAAGTGTCCCACCAGTTAAAATGAGCCTTTTGCAAGACTCAGTGGTGGTGGTGAACCAAAATGGCAAATTTATGAATTTCAAACTATTCCCTACAATATACAAAAAGAATTATGTATCTAAATAAAGTAGTTTTTCCACCCAAAAAAATTTGAAAAGAGTAATTTTTTCAATTTAGCATGAGAAGGTCCCCTTAATAAAATATAGTTCATCATTTTCATAACTAAAAATTTATCAATGACAAATTCTTGAAAATGTTGATAATCTGGCAGGGATAAAAATTTAAAAGCATATTTATGGCATTAATAATGATTTTTATTTACATTAATTGAATTTAAAGTCAATATTTTTAAACAAATTCAAATATTTTTGTCAGCATTCAGCAATTCCGCATTCAAAACATCTGCGGAATCGGCCCATCCATGCAATGCGATAAAAATAGACAGCGCTATATAAATTCTTATATATCTTATCTCGTCGCTCTGAACCAGTAGGTTGTCAAATTGGTCATCGCTTGAGACAGGAGATTGAGTGGTCCATCTTTATATATCTGTGCTGTAAACACATTGGTCGGAAATACACCTTGTATTACATCGCTCGTATGTATTATATAAAAAAATGTCATAGTTTTTAACAGTTCTCGAGGTTGGAGCATAACGCGATAGCTCTTCGATGTCGTATTTAATAAGCCTACTTTTTTTAAAACCCTCTTATAAGTTTATAAAGGCGAATAAAAGATATCTGAATCTGAATCTGAGCATTTCTAGGTAGATTTTATATGATATACTACCTCTTGCAGCGTATCTGATGAAAAGCTTTCGGAAAATGAATGCCAAAACTCGTTTTAGAGGTCGTAGACTTCAAAAATAAGATATAAATTTATTAATTTTTTTTTTAAATTTTATTTTATTTAATTTTATTTATTTAGAATTCAAGATTAACTGTTCTGTATGCATAATAGGACGTACATTTTAAGTGCTCGAATTAGAAATTCATACTTCTAAAATATTAGTAGGTAGGCATAACCGAAATTGTATGTATTTTAGCGTAAATATTTAGATAGGGAAAAAAAATATTTTAGTGATAAAAAACCCTAGACAGTTCAGAGTAAAGTTAAAACTTACAATCTACCTAACCATTCTAAAATTAAAGCTATAAGTTTCTATAACTACACTAGCCTACTGTTGCTGGCAACTGAGTTGCCTGATGAGAGAATTTTCGGAGTTAGAACACTTTTCAACCAATTTAGTTGCTGAGGTATTTAATTTGTCGCTTATAAGTTCGATATTTGCCTTTTTGTGCAGTTTAGAGGTGGAGAAGTGCCATGGCAAGTTCATAATCATTTCAAGGATTTTTAAATTTATTTATATAACGAAACTTTTGGACACGATAGATGCCGTATTTTGACGTGATAACGTCTTATATTATAAATCGATGAACGCCGGCTGCACGCACGAAAAAGCATGACTCATTGTCACGTTCCGTCTGAGCCGAGCGTGCAAGCGAGAGCGCGGAACAAACGATAGAGAGGCACGATCGGCCTAAGAGTTCGGCTTGTGACGCATCTATCTCTCTTCCACTCCATCGGCCGATGCGTCCGAGTAGAAGAGAGACAGCGGCAGCACACAACCTACACGTGAACTGTTTTGTTAACTGTTTATAAAGTGAAGTGAAAAGTTAATGTGGTTTGATTGGAGGATCTTAAATATCACACATGTATAATATATAAGTTGTAAATAAATTGTTAATAGCACATTGTTACTTGTAATTAATCTGTATAATTTAAGTAAAAAAATATTTGAATTAACGAGTGCAAATAAATGTTAATTTATCGCAAAAATTGTAATTTTCAATTAATTCCTTCTTTGTATTATGCAAAATAATGTTTATTCAGTGATAATAATTCAATTCAATTAATAAAAGTATGCAATTTTTCATCAATGTTTTCTTATTACGTTATCACGTAAAATTATCGTCCGTAAACCGACTTTACAGACAACTAAGTTTTTTTTAATCGATTTTGATCAAACTTCGCCTATACGTTTATCCCGCCAATATCTCGGCTAAGTTCGTAAATGGGAGGAATCATTCAAAGGGGTGGGTATATAGGGGCTACGTAAGAAATTTCTTTACAACAGCATTCCGGGTTTATATCACTATTTTTATGCAATTAATGTATACGCAAATTTGATCAAAACCGATTAAGAAATATAAGAGGTATCGTGCTCATAAGAGTGGTACAGAAGAAATGAGATATTGACCTCATTAATAAGATATATAAAAGAAGTTCCTCCTCTTCTATGGGGGCAGTTCTTTTTATCTATTGATGACCACATTGAAATCCACCTACTTCTTTTGGCTGCCGGTGAAAATCCTTTTTACCCGACTAAGGTAAAGCCAAAAAAAAAGGGTTAAAAATCTCACAGGCAAGAAAATATTTTTGTCTGTTATTCTGCTCTAGACCTAGGGAGTTTCGTGTTCTGAAAAACTATTTAATAATTCGCCATCGAAATAGAATTACGTATTTTTCGTCGTTTTTTTGTTAATTTCCATAATACTTTGGAAATTACATGTATTCCTCAAATAATAGAATACTTAAAAATTTCAAAGAAAACAATTTTTAAAATAACATTTTTTTTTATAATTTGATTCGGAAGAGCAACTTTGTCATGTTTGTTTCTGGGAGAGTAAATAAACATTTTCGATGCACAATAATTATGCATCCATCCAATCAAAGAATGTAGCGCGAATCTGTTCTTTGTTACTAAAATTGAACTAACCACAGAAAACAAACAACTTTTGGTGATCATATTCGTAACATGATAATATCAAAATGAGCGCTAATAATAGACCTTTACTAGCGACTTTTCGACTGTTGCTGGTACCATTTCACACTATTCAACACAGAATGCGGTTGATTCTCCAGGAAATGCATAGATCCCCTCAAAAATGCAATAAGACTGCTATTGCATTACTCACCAACTTTAGCCAATAGAACATCAATTCGAATTGTGCTTGTTAAATTAGCGGCTGGCATTCTTCATACTCAAGACAGGTAAAGCAAGACAGAATGGAAGCAAGAAGCGTTTAATTCACTTTTCTATTCCGATAGATCTTAAGTCATGCTGTTCGATTTTTGAGATAAACATAAACAAAATCCTTCCGCTGTCGAAGTTGTACGCTTGAGTTTGGCTCCAGTTGTTCATCGAACTTTAGTGCGTCGAGTTGGTTACCGCAAGTTTTCCAAGCGCCAATTAAGAAACTTTTCGTCATACTATAGAACAGCGGTGTGTTCTAACTTCGCGACTGCATAAAAATCGAAATAAAAATAAAACAATAATTTATTAATAGAGTGTAGTAAAGTGAAATAAGCAATTGTTTACATTATGCACGACGAAGTAATACAAATTGAGGACACGTCTGCTGAAGAAAAGTCTCGGGTGAGAATTTTTTAGATTGGAACATTTTCGGGAACACTCGCTATTGTAAATAGGTTTTCTTCGAACATATGTGTGTTTAGATGAAAACTTCACTCTGCATTTCCATCCACAAATAATTCATTATTGAAATGAATGCTTATGTTAGAGATGAATAAATCGAAATTTTGGAGCGCAGAAATTTTTATGAGGTTTTTGTCCTTAGAGAGCGTTATAATTTTCAAGTAAATTAATAAGTCCCAGAATTCTTATTTAATCGTAAGAACGATGCCGGACTCTTCTACAATAATAGTGCATATAGGCGATATTTACTTTAAAGAATTTTAGTAAAACCCGGCTTTTCGTACATACAACAAGTAATATTTAGCTTATATCTTTTGAATGGTTTGTTCCAAATATGTTTCCAATATTTGTCTGTCGGGCTGTCCTTAAGAGCCTATTTTCTCAAACTTAAATTTCATCTACTGAATAAATATGACCACAAATATGTATAGACGTATATAAGAAAAATGTTAATTTGCAATTTAAGAGGTATCAAATAAAACGCGAGTAAAGAACATTTAAAAAATTTAACATCATTTAGGTATACATGTATCAAAAAATGTCTTTAATAACATAAAAATCCAGTAGCAATAAAAATCTGGAGACAATTTTAAGATATGCATATTCTTATGCTCACAAACTTCGTCATAAACAAAAGAGAATTTTATTAATGAAATTAAAGTACGAAATATTAACTATTGCTCGAATTTAAGTTACACTTTTAAGCATTTTTGATATTGTACATGATTTCTACATATATTCTATAGGTACTGATAATGCATAACTATGCACGAATTTCCGAAAATTCGGCATATATTGAAAAAGACATTTTCAAAATACATATTACTATTGTTTAATTAAATAATATGCTTAGATATATTTCTTATAATACTCAGTATCCTGAACATTTAAGAAAAATACGACTTTTTATTGGTATCTAAAAAAATTATTTTATTATAATATTATTTACTTTATTTTTTATTTACAAGGTTTAACCTAGTACATAACGTTTATAAGTGCACTTGTATAAAAAAATAACACACTTAAATCATTATATAATATATGCATGAGTGTGTAAATATTTGGAATTCATCGAAATGTCGGCAGTTGTTGTTTGATATACATTTGTAATGAAAATTTAAAGAGAAATCGAAGATATTTTTGCGGAATAACCTTCTAATCGTAAACTTGTTTGCACCTACATAAATACATAGCAAAATGACTCAGGCTAAATTTTTCAGTCAATCCAAAATTCTTCAAAATTATTTTCATGTTAAAAAGATACGAGTGCTATTATATTAAATGAAGTCGTAAATTGTAAAGGAAGTGTTCCTCATGAAGCTTCAGCTATAGAGACTGATGTTTTCATTATTGTAAATAACAAAATCAAACTGCAGTGTTTATAATATAGAACAGCAAGGGGTACAATCTGAACAAGTTGTAAAATATTTTATATGGAGAGGATATAATGTTACTAACGCGCTTTCTGCACGGACGCATGTCATGGAAGCTAGAATTAAAATTAATGTCATATTACTATTTTTAGGTATTCATCATTCCAAAATTGAATATTGTTGAATTTACTTGAGTGAAAGTCTCTTTACAACTCGAGTTTTTTATTAATACTTTATTTCTCTTGTTATTTCCTTAAATGATGCACTGACTTAATTACATATAATTGAATTTGAAACTTTATTTCCCGACCAATTTATGTGCCTGCTATTTCTATTGGTTTGTGGTTCAGAAATATTAACAACAGTAACAAGGGACTAATTCCCATCATCGAAAAAACGTTGGGTCAGAATTTCAAGTTGCTGATTTTGTTTATAAGTTGCAACGCGCTCAAATTCATAAAGGTTTTTAAAATTTTTGTTATAGATTTCTAGAAGATCCTATGTGAAAAGTTTTATAAAATTTGATGTAGTGTTGCTCTAATAAAATCGATTCAGTGTTTTTGCAATTACCAAGACCATAAACACCAGAAATATTTCAACATTATTATGTATAACTATAATAGATATGGGAATCCCTCGAAAAATGCAACGACTTTGATCAGGGGGAACCTCCAACCTTCGAATTGCCGACCTCCGTTTTCGTTTTCACCTTTGGGCCTAAATTTTGGAAAAAACCCTGATACACGTATATTTTTATTTTTATAGCAGAGTATTTTGTCTGTATTCCAACTTTATATAATATTCAGCAGTAACTTTTGCATTGGTAAACAATTCAAGCTTCACGTTGTTCCCTTCAGTCATAGAATATGACGATGATATGTTTATGCATTATCTCATTATCTGTTACATTCTATAGAATACCTGGAGCGTGTTCAAAAACTTAACTGTAGTTAACATGAGTAATACTTGTCGTTCAAAAACTCGGAGGATAACATAACCACAAGCATAACTTTGTGCGGTTCATAAACTATCGTAATTAACTCCACCGTAGTTTAATTTTAACTACACTCCTTGAGTATGGTCAACCCATGGTTAACAAACACATTTAAAGATAAAGAAACAGTTTGTCAAATTTCTCACAGCCGGCTTACTTTTGAATTTGCTTGAGTTTTGAGTTTTCATATTAAAGATTTTGTCTAAGGTAACAACGAACAGTATGAGTTTTTTAAGGGAAAATGATGGCCAGTTCTTCGTTAACATGCCTGATGGCAAAAATTAAATATATTATTCTGTACTTAAGAGTTGTACGCAAAAAATTGCAAATAAGTACAGAAACATCTTCAAACTGTCTAAATATATGTATGAGTCAAATTGTGAGGGATAAAACAGTCAGATTTATAAAAATGATCTACTGATGTATGATACTTAAAGCCATTGCTAATATTCGATGAGAACAACATCTATTTTAAATAAAAATTTGTTAAAAGATATTACTCCAAACAGAACTTGCTTTCATAGCCAACGGATGATTCTTCTTCTTCTTCTGCTAGAACATAACCATGGCGTAGTTAACTACCATTCGTACAAAGATACATAATTTTCAACCGTGGTATATGCTACTTCAGCTTTAAAAAAACCAAATTTTTATTATTACTTTTTTTTTAAATGCCAAAAACTTTATTACTATATATACATACATATGTTGATTGAAGTTTTTAAAAAATAAGGTTCCATAGTTTTTCAATTAAAAATGAGGACATTATCGCCCAAGCATTCTTAGCGTAAATCGTCCTTCCGCTGGAAAGATTTCTCTTATAGTTTTAATTCACTTGAATACGAAAATGTTAATACCCCCAATCGTAAATTCCGAATCGAGTTCGATAGAAGTGCAATTGCGACGGTATGTTTAAAATTTCAAGTCAAACGATGTACATATATTTGGCTGAGTGGGTTACATTTCCGGCCAGTTTATAAACATACCTACATAGTTTCGAGAAAGACATGTTTTAAGTTTGAGTTCAAATCGAGGTGTACAGCAAAATTTTGGAGTCTTTTCAAATTATAAAACCTATTATTTCTTCTTCATCTTTTAAGCAAAAATAAATAAATAAATAAATAAATAAACAGTGAAATTTTTTGAGTTTTTACAAATTCCAGATAACGAATTGCGACATTTTCAAGAGATTTCAGTGAAAATTAGTACATAATGCTTTCCAGGATTGCTGATTTAAAATCTGCTTTTGGCGGAAACTCGTGATTTTTTCCTACAATTGTTTCTCGTTTTTAAATTTTGTTAAGAAATAATCGTAATCACAAAAATAAGCACTACTAGAATAGAAAGCCTTTTTGCTAAAATACTGAAATATTTTTTTTTTATTTTCTAGGAAGAAAGGAAAGCGAATGGACGTTTAATTGCAGTGATCGTAGCGCTCCTCCTTATTTTCATAGCAATTTATCACGCTTGGATAAGAAAAACAGCAGTTCTTGCTGGAGTTTTAGTACCAGCGTTAATAATGATTTTATACGGAGGTTGGGTGGTGTTTTTAGCTAAACGAGATAAAAGACGCAGACTGTTACTGGTAAGCATTTTTTACCCTATTTAATCTCTGTTGTACTTAGTGAACTTAGTTAATGGTTCGCTGTGGTTTAAAATATTTACCTGTGTTGTTTATATGACCTTTAGTAAGCCATGGTATAAAAAATGGCTAGAAACCAATCCACAATGGCATTGTTTTTAGTTAGTTTATTTTAAAATTCTGGGTTACTTAAGCGAGTCGCACTTTAATGAAATTAAACAAAAGTAAAATAGTATCATAGACTAAATATTATTATTTAGTTTATGGTAGTATCTTAACACATTCGCATCGGGAAACGAGAATTTTCGTTATTCAGCAACATGCGTTCAAAATTATCCGACGTGAATGTGTTAATATGATCCCGATCTTTACATTTATATATTTTTTGCTCTATTTCTTCCTTGGTTAAAATTAAAATATTTGTTAAGATTAATTTCGCTGCTACGCTACACTTTTTACGGGAGACGCTAGTACATATTCCAAAGATTTATAATAGATTTATGGGTCCTGCCTCTGTAAGGGCTACTCGCGTCTCTAAAATAAAAAAAAACTTCAAATTCTGAAAAGTATTGCTACATAAAATTAAATGACGTATTATTAATATAAAACTATTTTAAAATTTTGTAATATTCCTAAATGTAAAAGTTGGGAACAAAATTATACTCTTTTATAATTAATTAATTAAACTCGTTTAAAAAAATTTAAAAAATTTCTCATAACATTTTTTGTTGACAATTAAATTTTCTACCAAAAAGATTTTAAAGACTAAATTCGTAAATCCAATATTTTCAATGATGTGTTCGTTTGAACATTTCCGAAAAAATTCATATTGATAGAGTTCGATCGCTCTATACGTGCTAATTTATTAAAATATCACAACACAATTATTCACAATTTAGCACAAAAACTGGTTTCGATATTGGTCAACTGGAATAGTAAGTTAACCAACCAATAGCTAAAAGTTTAAACTTTTATTTGAGCCACATTACAATCTCCTATAAGAATCCGTTATATTGTAATGAATTTTTAAAAATGTCCAAAATAAGATAAATTGTTCTCTTCAAACCTATTTTTCTTGAAAACGTAACGTTCTGGGACATTTTCGTCTATGAAGTCGTAACCTATGGAAAAAAATCTTATATAAATATTATATAAAAATTGGTGTTCACCAGTGTAATTTGAATAAATATACTGTTAAAATGCAGGTTTAATTCGTTAGTCGAGGGTTTCGTACAAATTCGCTAATTGTATACATAAGTATAATAGTAGAATTTTTACTATAATCTTATTCCACCGTGATATCTACAAACAAAATATCAAACATTTTTCGATGATTTGGTGAGAGGGGGAAGACTTTTTCTCGTTCGATTATGATTACATATTTAAATGAAGGTACGAACAAATAAAACGGCAGTGAGATTGATTGTGAGTAAAAAAAACATATTTGGCCATAAGATGTAAGATAAGTCGTAAGAAATATTCATATATATATTTCGTTTCGCTTAATGTTAGAACCTAGAATTATTAACACCAAAATTGCTGTTTTCCCGCTAAAAATGAAATGCAAATGAAAAACAAAATCATCTGAAGTTTTGCGTTCCGATCCGATGCAAAAACATTTTGTTCTGTTTAAAAACAAATCAATTTAACCTTTACATAATATTTGTATTACACTGTTTTTGTTCATTTTCAAGTTCAGTATTATTCCACCACGGGAAAGTAAAGCAAAAATTAAATCGAAACTCGTGCTTATGATATGTTTGTCTTCTATTTATTCAGGCCAGACAGATGGGAGAAAATGCGAGAAGAGAAATTCTAGCTAAACAACTTAATGCTAAATCTTCGTGTAAAGACAACAAAGAAATACATGCCGTTGCCAAAATATCTGAAAGTGAAAAGAAAACATCGAGGAAATCAAAGAAATCTGAAGTTTCAAGGGTGCTCCCAACTTCACAGATTCGAAGGAAATGGCGGGACAAAGCCAGTTTTCGGCATCGAATTTTTCGACAAAACGCTCAGACTGAAGCCCTGATAAAATCCAGACAAGAATGCACACCTCTGTGCCGGACATTTTCAGCGCCGCCTTAGGAAACCAAATATTTCTCTCGAGATGCTTTCACACTAGTTGCATATGGTAATTTTGTATACTGTTTATCCAATAAATATTTTTAACGATTTGTTTTACGATTTTGAATTTTAAACTTCCGGCTGCTGCGAAAGCCGCCTTCCTGAGTTAACCTGCTCAACTCATGTAATATTAATAGATGTAGTCTGTTCAACTTCAGTTTATTAACTTCCTTTCCGTTCTCGTGGGTAAATGTAACACTGCAATGTCTGATAAATTAATAACAAGGTGGCACCTGGTTGATCTAACGCTTTCCGAGAATGATTCAAACATTTGAAATTTCTTAATGGGTACTATTTACATTCACGTAAATCGAGACAGCTTCATTTGTACGCAGATAAACAATTTATTATATGTAATATGTGGCTTTTATTTCAGGAAGCAACAGTTCAATAAACGTGAGTAAGAGAAATGTTTGCATACGTGGCTTTTCGAATATGCGACACAATTTATATTTGAAGTTTCATTCATTCAATTTACGCAATTTTCTTTCCAAAAAAATCTAAAAGTTATATCTAGATCACAATTATCTCCGGTACTATCTTATTTTGGGTGTGTCTTTATTCATTCGGAATATTCGGAACACTCAATAAGCGTTTTTTTATTCATCCAAAGTATTCCGTACATTCCATTCCGTGTTTCTTTATTACTGCGAAATATTCAAAAGTATTCTTTTTGATCTATCTCAAGAGGTAGAATAAAAGGAATATTTTCGTATCAGCAATCAAAAGGCTATGTATCAAATCCATGTACAAAAAAATTAAGAACAACAAAAGTACAGAATTTAAGACGGTTTTTGTGAATGTACTTAGAAAAACCTTCAAATTAAAAAAGAGGTGAAGGAGTGATTTTATGGGGGTGGGAGGAGCGGTGTGCCAACTAGTGCTTCAAATGTTATCCGAATCTTCAAACTATCCGGGTATCCGGGTAGTTAGATATGACATCACCTGAGATCCGGTGGATCCGGATAGTGTCGGAAATCCGGATAGTTTTAGGTTCTGGTTTGGATAGTGTTGATAAATCGGATACCCGAATCCTGAAATAAATATTGATTAAACTAATAGCTGTTGCGGGAAATCAAATATTAAATACCACTGTGTAAAATCCAGGAAAAAAAAACTACGGGTGTTTGGAACACCTTTGTGATGTTTTGCGGATTCCCGTTTACGCGTTATATTAACGTTGAATCAGTTAAATATCTGAGATGTGTTCCAAATATCTGCAGATTTTTAACGTATTTTTGTACACATGGGTTCGATTACGTTATTTAATCCTTTTTGACATTATTTGAAGGCGGTTCTATATTTTTTAGAGTACTCTTTTTTGTTTCAAATTTACTACCCTTTCGAGATCAACTTCAAAGTCAGTTCTTGAGACAGAATACGAGCTTAGCCTTCTTTCTCCAAAACAAAAAACGACAGACTCTAGAGTTTCATTCGACATATTTGTACGAAACAAAAGGACAATCGTAGGGTAGGTTAAGCAGCGATATTTTCTCCGCAAAAAACATGCCTAAGACTAGTTTGGTGTGGACATATTTTGAGGAAACATAGACTGGGCCAAAGTGTAAAATATGCAGTGCTGTGTTTAAGAATGAAAATTCAACATCTCCATTAAACAAGCATCTCACCAGCAGGCATCAACGAAAGAAGCCAAATGATGACTACAACTCGAGTATTGAATGTTTTGATGCCGAATCTGATGAGTAAGTATAAAGACTTTCATAGATGATTGGCTTAATTCAACTGATTTTAATTTAATTTAATAATTTTTTGCAGATTAAATAAAAGTATCGATGGTTTTTCAGCGCTGCCCGTGCCGTCTACATTGTCATCAAACCTATTCTTCTATTAAAATACGCAAAACTATAACCAAAAAGAGCAGAAATGAAGGAATTAACCAAGCTTTGGCAAAAAGCAGTGAATCTGCCAATATCTTTCGCTAACGGCTAGCTATATTTTACCGTTTTATTCATCGTCAAATTCTTTAATCGATAGCCGGTTAATAGGAAACAAAATATTACATTTTTATTTTTGCATGAAAAATTGCAGTGAAAATTCCAAGTAGCATTTCCAAATAAACTTGAACAAGTGGTTCTAACTTATAAACCGTTTTTTGTTAGAGAATTGCGAAGTACTCTAATTTTAGAATTAAGATTGAAGTACTAAAACTAATTCGTTAGGGAATCCAAGGGCTGAATCCGATATTATCTAGGATATTCGAAATATCCAGATACTTCGAAGCACTAGTGCCAACGTTGATCAGTACATTTCAGATGATTGGAAAACGTCCTTGCATATCACCCTATATACATATGTAAATGTAGGTGTAACGTGTGAATATATTAGAGTACATTAAAAACACATATCTAAATAAAAATATAGACTTAAAAAATCTAAAAAACCGGCTGCGTGTAAATAACGAACTTAAAGATTAAAACATGTGAAATGTCTGCGAACGGCGAGCGTATTAATGCCCAACCTATGTATGAAATTTCCTCCATAAAATAAAAGTGGATAAGATTCAACAGAGATCTTTACTTCAACGATTTTAATTGACAATTGGGTTAGATGGGAAAGTGTAGGGAAGTATTCTTACGCCCTAAATAACCATCCGAGAAAGAAAAAACTTGCAAGCAACATTACGGATCACGCATCCTACTAGGACTAGCAATGGAAAACGGCGCAGAATTTGACTTTAGTGCTACCGATTTTAGTGGAGATTCCGATAAAATCCTCATCAAATTATTATTATTATTATTATTACTCACAATTTATTTTGCTTTTCTTCCCCGCTTAATTTCGTCAATTATAATTCTAATACAACACTTCGATAGTCGCCTATGAAGCTTGCAATTAAAAATTTACTTAATTTACCCCATATGTATTAATCGATTATTTTGTTCCGATTTATTTACGTTGCAATTATTAATTAAATAATTTATCGATTAATTCGAAATATTTGGGCTGTGTTTCACAATTATTTTGTTTCATGAAGAAGCCTTTTATTTGCTTCTGGTAATTATACCGCGACACTTTCATTTAGATCCCAAGAAGGTTGAATAGTAATATGTATGTGTAGTTTTCAAAAGGCCTTGGGGAGTAAACTAATTAATGCTCGTTTATGATTCAGAAGATAGGTTTGCAGATAGTTTTTACAACTTTCTTCCTCGAACCAAACATCGTAGTTTTCAACTGGTTATGCAAACGGGCTCGCACATACATACATACATATGTATGTATAAGAACAACTTATATGAACCAGTTAGTTACCATAATTAAGTAGGTACTTAGAAAAAATGGTTTGTACAACTTTTAAACAACTAATGTGTTCTGAAACACATCCACCCGTTTCACAACTAAATTCATCATTGTGAGAATGTTGTAGCAACAAGATTTTAGTTAGTAAAACCAAATACATAGTTCGCCAAATGCTACCTTTTGTTAATTTCCGGTTTACATTTCATTTCATTTATTATACATTTTAAATCACTACTCATTCGTACAAACATACAATACATACAATATTCCGTTCCTTTACTTTTCTAGCGTTCACTTTACCGGCTAAAGCTAATGACTTTTCACTCTTATAATTTGGAAGCGTACAACAGTTTTGTATTTTAAAGTCTCCGACTGCGTGTAATTATTTGATACCAGGGACGGTACCAGATGACTTTTTCAAAAAAGTTATTTTTACCTGGTATTGCCGACCGATAATAATTTGAAACTAAGAGAAAAATATGATATCTGATAAGATATCTTGATATCTTTTCCTGGTAAAAATAAAAAGCCAGTTTACCTTTTTATCTAGTTATTCCTAAACTAAAAACAATTTTCCGAAAAAAACGTGATAATTTTGTTATTGTAACATTGTCTTATTCGTGAGAAAAAAATTAATTTTTAACTGTTAAGGATGAAAAAAGTTAAACATTCAATTATGCACATAAATTGAAATTTTTGGAAGGAATGTTAGTTTTCTGCAACATTATACAGTGTTTTGTTAGGGTCTGAACAGGGGTATGCCAATCGATTCTACATGGCCTTCTGATCAACGTCTGTTCGAACACCCTTTCTCAAAATCGGTCCTTCACCACTAAATTCACAATTGAAAATTTAGAGGGGGGTGAACTTAGAAAATGCTTTATAAGTTCTTTCAGAGAAATCGTAAGATATTGGTTGATAACGTGTTAGAAAGCCGAATATTTAAACTTTCTAATGGTACCTCTTTCGACCCAATCCGTCAACAAGCAAACGAGAGAGACTGCGTCAAACTTCGAAAATGGCAATTTCAATGCCCAAAATTTGAATTTGGCCTTTTATTCTGTCGAGTTTTTGTATGGGAATATCAAAAATTTTTCTGAGAAAAGGCTTCTCTGTCATGTGGCCTTTCTCAGAAAAAAAAAACCGTACTCGAATCCGAGGTCGCGTTCTGAAGTTATTCGCGCAAGAGTGGGTAAGCGTTATCAACCAATGTCCTACGATTTCTCTGCAAGAACTTATAAAGCATTTTCTAGGTTCACTCCTTCCGAATTTTCAATTGCGGTTTTAGGGGTAAAGGACCGATTTTAAGAGGGGAATCTCCGAAAAAACGATGATCAGGTCAGGAGACCATGTAGAATAGATTGGCATACCCCTGTTCAGACCCTAGCAAAACACCCTGTATATGTATGTAAGTGCATTTTTAATCATTTAAAATTTAACAACAATTAAATAACAGTTTTGATTAGATTTTTATATGAATACTAGCTGAGTAACCCGGTTTCACCCGGTGTATCAAAACTAATAATTAGTTAAATACTTCTGAAATGTTGGTACTACAGCCAGATTAGGAAGTTTAGAAGTATTACTAAAATCTGTAAATGTGGTATAGAACCGTCCAAAACTCATTTTGCTATCACCTTCTATATCAGAAGGGCTAATAATCTATTCTGTACTTATATGTTTTCATTGTTAGGTGTTAAGTAAATAAATAAAGGTATTGTTTTTTTTCTATTTCATCGTTACCTCACTTAAATTCGTAGATTCCAAAAATTGTTGTCGTCATATTGGTTCTGCTATTTTGAATTTCGAAATTTTGATAGTAGATTCGAAATTAGTGGGCTCAAAGTACCCATAGTACTACTTTTCAATTATTCAACAAATTTTGAGCGTAGATTCGCAATCAGGACCTCCAAAAACCCGCAAATATCAATTTTCATGGCAATCCCTTGAAATTTACAATTTTTGGCCGCCATTTTGAAACTCATGAATAAAAAGTAGCCTATATGTTAGGCCGGGATACGTAGTATCTTCACTCAAAAAATGAAAATAATCGGACCCAGCGTTTAGACGTGATTGAGCAACAAACAAACTTTCGATTTTATATACATATATATAGGGATGAATATTTTATAATGAATATTTCACTGTCAGGATCCTAAAATAAACTGCTTTATTGACATAATGAAATTGTTGTGTTACAAACAGAATGAACAATTGTAAGGGAATAAATAGTATTTGAATCGTTGTAATTTTATAATTCAAGGTTGAAAAAATAAAAAGCTAATGTGGCACAGTCTAGATACACCGTTTTTTTTTTAAAAGTTGAACGTTGAAGAGCTTAACAATTATCGAAAGAGGGCATCACGCACAACATTTTGATGTACTATATTTTATTATACTATAAAAATTGCCTGCATCTTTTGTAGTTTAAAAATTGAAAAATACTAGTTATTTTCGGTCTCTGCTTGATAACATGAATTTTAGAGATCCCGCGATATTTTCTCGCCCCCTTCCATCACGACCGTTTCTGGGCGATGATAAAGTATTTTTAACCGACGAAAAAAAACGGAGGAGGTTATCAATTCGACGCGTATATTTTTTTTTTTTTTTATGTATGACCACGCATAACTTTTTACAGAGTAGTCCGATTTTGATAATTATTTTTTTATTGGATAGGATATACCTCGAAGTTGGTCCCATATAAATTTGGAAAAAAAAACCCTACCTTAAGGGTGGGAAAATAGGGGTGATTTATTGTTTACTCACAGATTTTAATGCTGAGTTGTGTATTACAATTAATTTTAAAAAAAAACCTCACGATGAATGAGCTTTAGACATGTCAATCTCTTGTGTGTAGACCTCTCAGTCTCTGCATTATAGCCACAAAAAAATTATAAAATAAAAACTTTTTAACAAAAAAATTAAACCGCCGAAAAAACTGAAAAGCAAAAAGTAATAAACCTTTTTTATTTAACCTTAATAACTAAGTTCTTAAACTAATGTAAGTATACCTAAGTAATTTTGAGTCGGCGCCAAACAAGCAAATTAATTAATTACGTAAAGCGTAACCCGACGATGTTTGCGACTGATAAAGTTGGGCAGGCAACAGCTGCAGCTAAAAAAGCAGAAGAGGAGGCGAAGAAGAGGTAATTGTTGATATTTAGTCATTGTTTCCATTAGAGGCATTTTTGAAAATTTCACATTTTTCTGCAGAGTACTTTACAGATACTTTCGAGGGAGTTAGCGCCCCAGTGGAAGCAATTGCCTATGCTCGAAATAATTTTTCAAAATTTGTCATTCGTTTTGAAAGAGAAATTCAAAACTTAATGGGAATGCTGATTTATTTGCCCACTGGCATTCAGAATTCTCCATATAAGCATTTAATATCGCCAGAAATGTGGATTGAAGCATCATACATTTTTCTTAAGGATGCCTGCAACACCTTGGGTATAAACAAGGACTCTTCGCTATCTATTATAATTTATGCCGGATGTACGGCCCTACCCGCTTTATTGAACATCAAACAAGTTATGCTTTCTCGTCAAGTACTCGGCATTTGGAGTGGGAGAGATGAACTTCCAGTAAGTATTTAATTTTTTATTTGGAAGCACATTCGATTTAATTAGTTCAAGTAAGAATGATACGAAAATTAACACATTCATGTATTCCAGATTGAAATAGATTTGGATCCTGCAAATAGATATCATTCTATATTTGCTTGCCCAATTCTTCGGCAACAAACTTCCGAAGATAATCCTCCGATGAAATTGACTTGTGGACATGTTATATCACGAGACGCAGTTAATAAACTAAGCAATGGGCCAATGTAAGAACATTAAAATTAAATTAAACTCATTCCTAATTTTGTTTGATTGCAATTGTTTAAAATGTCCTATGGAACAAAGTCCGGACGATGCAAAGTTTATTTACTTTTAATAGAGATACATTTGATTTATGAAATTTTATTATATTTATTGAAGATTTTTTTTTGTGGCCAAAGTATGTTATATAATATAATATTTTTATGAACTTTTGGGACTATAATATAGTATTTTTATGAACTTTTAGGACGGAGCTTAGGTTGTGGAAATAATTTCGTTATTTTATCGCCTCAAGCAGATCCTTTGTAGTTGGCCGTATTTCAATTGTGCTCAATTTATTTAACCCAATTTGTGTTTTAGACTTACCTTTGTATTAATCTTGAAGACTGTTCATTTAATTCTGTTGGAAGGGTTCCTTTTCGTACTTCTTCAATAGTCCGACAACGTTCCATTTCAGTGCTGAACTTCAAAAGAACCTCAAGTAATACAATACCAAGACTGTAAATGTCGCTCTGAAATAGAAATCTGAATCTATAGCAATAATAAATTTACATAAAATAGGAGAGATAAATGCAGTGAGGTTAATAGCTTGAACTTTTATTTTTTATTATAATCTTTTATGAGCGTAAGCCAACCTTCTATATTTTGTCTTAATTCGGTTTGAAATCTTTTAAGTTTAAAAATTGGAAATGCTTCACTCATTTTTTAAACGAAATGAAAGGTATATAAACTTTTATAACTATGTGTGAATAGTTTTATGTGTGTTTTATATAATTTATAACAACTTACCTTAGGATCACAATCTCCTTTCAACTGCTCTGGTGCAGCGTACAGCGGCGTTCCCAACTGAATTCCTCTGTGTTCTTCCTGCAGTGAGCACGGTAAGCCGAAATCTCCTAATTTTATAGACATTTTATTTTCATGACCTAAATCAACAAATATATTGCTCGGTTTAATGTCATAATGCACAATATTTTTTGAATGGATATAGTTTAATCCCGATAAAATTTGACTGAAAATATCACAAACAATATCGTAAGGCCTGAGAGCCCTTGTTTCCTTTAACCAGTCTTTTAAAGTTAATTGACAAAGCGACATTTGAATGTATAAAATAGCCATTTTTGTCCATCGATGATATCGTCTGATACTGTTTTTAGGATACCATTTGTACTTTTATCGTCTGAATGCAGGCCGGAGTTTGATGAAACATGTTGATTCGTTGATTTTTCAAATGAAATTGAATTGTTGGATTTCTCAAATTTAATAAAATCTGAGGACTTGCCTGTAGTGTGATTATGCGTATGTGCCTCATTCATGATCAGATTCATCAAGTTGGTTTGGACTATCGTCGTATAGAAAAGGCTCAAGCCACGCTGCTTTATAAGATACTATGCAGCTTAAATTGTAAGAGTCCTGTGAAATAATACAATATTAAAATTAAATTGAATATAATAGTTTGTTTTACCTTCATATTTTGGTGTCCTAAATATTTTTGACATTTCCAAATGACCCAGGAGGTAGCCATACCATTCGTTTTTGTTGACGGGGTATCGCCAGTAGCCCTAATCCCCGAAAAAAAAAAAATTTCACTTACCCGCTCTTTGTATCCAGCTCCGCCAGCCCTAAAAAAAAATTGCACTTACCCGCACTTTGTATCCAGCTTCGCCAGCCCTAATCCAAAAAATTCACTGGTACAAGTCGTATTCCTGTGAAAAATTTAATGTTAGCAATTTAAAATGAAATTATTTAAAAAAAGCCTACAATTTCGTCGGGGGACTCTCACTCTTCACTCTGGGCTCCCTGAAGATCTTCATTTTCCTGTAGATATAATAACTATAAGTATTATTGTTGGAAAAATTATCACAAAATTCTTACCTCGGATTTTTCTCCTTCTTGGTATGGATTGTATAACAATCCTGCTGCTTTCAAAAATTCCAAAGTTGGATCCAACTTTCGGGACCGACAAAAATTAAGAAACATAAATTTCGATTCAATAATTTCGACAGTCATGTTGGGACCACCTAAATTAGAAAATTTAAATGTTAATATAAAATTTAAATGTTAATATAATGTTATTTACCAATGGCTTTTTTCTGTCTCATGCAAAAGTCAATTGCAACTTCAAAGCAGAAGGAGTTCCAATCCACTGCCGTCCTTTTGCATATCCGGGCTTCAAGCTGAATGTCCTGTAGCTGCATGTTGTGTGCCCAATGGTGCGAAAAAATAAGAATCTGAAATTAATAATTGTTGCTAGTTTTCCAGTAATATGAAAAATTACATTTAACATATACCTGCTTTAAGCTTAGTTGTGATTTCCCGAAGAAAGTGTTTTTGCGCAGTGATTGTGACATCCCACAGATCACTGGCTTCTTCTTCGGTACTCTTTTCTTATTGCCGCAATTCCACTTGAACCCGTCTTTTCTTGACGCGTCTTTCACTAGTTTCATTCCTCCCCCGCAATTAGGACATTTGAGGATGCCTTCTTGTGCAAGAAGTCCCCATTGTCCTAATTTTTGAATGAGGGCTTTTCCTTCGAGCATAATTATTTCAGCGTTGTTAATGTAAGCCTAGTAAAATCGTAAGTAAATCGTAAGCGCTTCTTTACTATTGAGAATACAATTTAAACTGACGGTAATCAATTAAAGTATTAAAATCAGGGACCGTAACGGTTATAAGTTTTAAGGTAAAAATCAGACAATAACAGTTATATTTAGTTGTAAATCTTATTGGTTATCGTTTAACCATTATTTTAAAATTTTTTTATTTTGGTTATGAGAAAAGAGTTATCGATCAAATTTTATAATTTTTCTCAATAGTGAGAGTTATTTCTCGAGTTTTATTTTTTTTAGTTACCGTATAACCATTATTCAGATATTTATTTTTATTGGTTACCGGGTAAGAGTTATCGATCAACCTTTATAATATTTCTCAGTAATGAGAGTTATTTCTAGATTTTATTTTTTTGGTTACCGAATAACCATTATTTAGAAATTTATTCTTTTTTGAGTAATCTATACTCTTTTTTTTTTTAATGTATGTATATAAAGATAGAAATTCTGTTGGATGTAATGCAGATACCCAAAAAAAAAAAAAAAATTAATTTTTCTAAAGAGGAGTGTTGATAGAAAAGAAATGTTACTGGTTCTTTCCGTTGTAACGACCGACTCTTTGTAATATTTTAAATAGTACTAATACTTTGTAATATTTTAAATAGCACACCAGCTTAATGCCACAAGGAAACGAAAAAAACGAAATAGAAGGTTTCTTATTTTAAAACACACTATTATTAATATTATCAAGTATATGAAGTAAACGTGGCATTTCTTAAAATCAAAATTTTCCTATTGTCAACATGTTATCCGAATGTGTAAGTGCAGAATTAAAAGATATGAATAGAAAGTAGACCTTTGAAATTAACCTTCCCATAAATTGACTTATTTCGGCAATCATTTTATTATAACGTTGAAATCTTTGCGTCCGTAGTTCAACTGTTATTTTTCCGCTAAAAGCGGGCTGTTGATAGTCTTGAAGCGAATCGTTGAATGTTTTAAAAAAATTTTTGTTTAACGTGTAATGTATCCTCCCACTCCATCCCCCTTTTTTGAATATTATTGAATTTATTTGAATGTTATCTCAGCAGTGGAAACACCGACAGTATACATATCAGTTCTTTTTGTTGTCAAACTGCAAATTCTTAAATTTAATTTCTTACATTACTTTTACAACATTTCTTTTCTATCAACACTCCTCTTTAGAAAAAAAAATTTTTTTTTTTTTGGCATATCAGTTCTTTTTGTTGCCGGCATTAATATTATCTTCCCCATGCGTAAAATATAATTGGGTAGCGAAGCCAAGTAGATATATTTTTTATTTTATTTTTATTTTATTTTATTTTATTTTTATTTTATTTTTATTTTATTTTATTTATTTTTATTTTATTTATTTTTATTTCATTTTTATTTTATTTTATTTATTTTTATTTTATTTTATTTATTTTTATTTCAGTTTTCCCATGCGTGAAATATAATTGGGTAGCGAAGCCAAGTAGATATATATTTTATTTTATTTTTATTTTATTTTATTTTATTTTTATTTTATTTTTATTTTTATTTTATTTTTATTTTTATTTTATTTTATTTATTTTTATTTTATTTATTTTTATTTCATTTTTATTTTATTTTATTTATTTTTACTTTATTTTATATATTTTTATTTCAGTTTTATTTTATTTTATTTACTTTTATTTTATTTATTTTTATTTTATTTATTTTTATTTTAATTTATTTTATTTTATTTTATTTACTTTTATTTTATTTATTTTCATTTTATTTTTTTTATTTTATTTTATTTATTTTTATTTCATTTTTATTTTATTTCATTTATTTTTATTTTATTTTATTTATTTTTATTTTATTTTATTTATTTTTATTTGTTTTATTTTATTTTATTTACTTTTATTTTATTTATTTTTATTTTATTTATTTTTATTTTAATTTATTTTATTTTATTTTTTTTACTTTTATTTTATTTATTTTCATTTTATTGTTTTTATTTTATTGTATTTTATTTTATTTTATTTTATTTTATTTTATTTTATTTTATTTTATTTTTTTTTATTTTTATTTTTATTTTTATTTTTATTTTTATTTTTATTTTTATATTTATTTTTATTTTTATTTTTATTTTTATTTTTATTTTTATTTTTATTTTTATTTTTATTTTTATTTTTATTTTTATTTTTATTTTTATTTTTATTTTTATTTTTATTTTTATTTTTATTTTTATTTTTAATATTATTTTTATTTTTATTTTTATTTTTATTTTTATTTTTATTTTTATTTTTATTTTTATTTTTATTTTTATTTTTATTTTTATTTTTATTTTTATTTTTATTTTTATTTTTATTTTTATTTTTATTTTTATTTTCATTTTTATTTTTATTTTTATTTTTATTTTTATTTTTATTTTTATTTTTATTTTTATTTTTATTTTTATTTTTATTTTTATTTTATTTTTATTTTATTTTATTTATTTATCGCCACGACTGTGAAGTCAGTTTATCCTGCCGCATTAGATATTTCTCATCAGAAATAGAAAGAAACAATGTTAACGGCATTACGGGAAAAAATTCCACTGAGGAAAAACATTGTTGCGGCATCACGGGAAAAAAATCCGCTGGAGAAAATATTTTTGAACAATTTTTGTTACTTTTTATTTAATTTAACGAGAACGCTTTAACATTTTTGAAAAAAAAAAAAATTTTTCATAATACTAGATACTTATCCGCATACTCCAGGATTTTTTTCCGAACCGATTAACAAACCCGCTTTTCATTAAAAAATAAAGAAGAAAAACAACAATTCCATAATCTGTTATAATACTCCCGTGAGCACCGAGTTTCTTTTCTATCAACATTTTCTTTTCTATCAACACTCGGCGCCCTACCTTGATAATATTTATTATTATTTTATTATTTTTTAGCCAATAGATAGATTGTTATCTACGAAATTATTTAGAGATAAAAACATGAAAAACGGACAAAAATGATGCCTTAAGCAGCAACGAATTAGACGCAAAATTAAAGATAACAAAATGAAAATAAAACTCTATTTATTTACACACGAAAAAAGGAAAATGCAATACATACCATTTTAAAGCTTTAACTTTATCACTCGAATCACTTTTATTAATTAACTCTCGAATAATCACTCGAATGAAATCTTCCGCACTCACTTGACGAACGTTTTGACACCAAGAAAGAATTGTCCGTTTATGGTTTTGACCACAACAAAGAAAACCGTTATTTAGCGTTTTTATTGCTAAATACCTTCGATAAATTTCTCAAAAGGACCAAACTTTAAATACCTTCGATAAATGTGAAAAAAAAGAAAGGACCAAACTTTTATGAATATTTTGCATTTATTGAGTTCTTTAAAGAAAACTATTTATTATTTACAAACTATTGCTAACAACTCTTATTTTTCTAAAAATAACATATAATTCTTAAAAAGTATCAAAAATATTCATATATTTTGCCAGAAAATGACGACAAATGTTGAGAGAACAGCTCATTTCTAGCATTTTTCTTTAAAACTGAGGTGGAATATTTATTCCTTTAAGTAATTTTTGATAGTAGTTAAGAGCTCTTAACTTTTATCCAGAATCGAGGATTTCAGGTGGATTTAAATATTTTAAATTTCTATCTACTCATTACACGAATACAAAATTATGACATTCCAACGATATAACTTAAGATTTAGCTTCTCCTTTGGGCTTGGCCAACTCTATGATGCGTGGTGTCGCCTTGTACTTAAGAGCAAAAGGAGAGATCTTGTTTAAGTTGTCTGGCTCCTTCGGGTATTCCTTAGCTGTTGCTAATTCAGTTATGCGAGCAGACCCTTTGTACTTCAACGCGAATGGAGAAAGAGTAATGATTCCTTCCGACGCTATAAAATGAAATGCAAAAAAAGCTCAACCTTGCCGCCTTATTTATCTGCCCCACTGGTTTACGTTTTGGAATAGCCAGCTTTTTTGTACGCGTAAACTCTATGTATATTTTAAAAAAATAATACTCACCCCAAATCTACTTATGTGCTGTATATTATAAGTTTGCAAAAGAAAGAAAACCAAACTTTTATGAATATTGAGTTCTTTAAAAAAACTATTTATTATTTACAAACTATTGCTAACAACTTTTATTTTTCTAAAAATAACATATAATTATTAAAAAGGAATGAATATTTCATGTTCATTTACGGAACGCGTCCGAAACATGGAAAGTAAAATGTCAGTTACAGTCAGCTGTCAATGTAAGTTCGATCAGCTGTGAATAGGAGGGAGAATTCAGGTAAGTTGAGAATAATGTAAATTTTTGTCGTTTCAGAGTGTTGCAGGGCGGTGAAATGGGGAATATGGGTGCTAAAGAGTGTAAAGTGTGCAGTGGAAGTGAGAAGTGTCGTTAATTCGATTGAAATTTTGCAAAAACCGCGGTCAAATATGGGAAATTTTTTTGACAGCTGTGAAAATTTTTTGACAGCTTTGACAGCTGGAAAGATTTTTAAAAGTATTATATTTCGAAAACTACTGGTTTGCGCCAAAAAATTTTTGCATATTCGCCCGTTTGGCATTAAATGGAATGTTTTTGCAAAGTTTCATTGAAATCGAAGATATTTCAGGGAGGTCGCCGTTGTTGAAGGGAATAAAAGCACTTTCGAGAAAGGGGCAAAAGCGCTTAGAAACTGCTTCAGGTGAAAACACTTGAAGTGGGAAGTGTCAGAAAATTTGTTTTGCTGGTCGCTTATCGGCTGGCATAGCGCATAACTAAACTAACTTATGCTACGTGGATTGAAGAAAATAGCTAAATTCACTAAATTCATTCAAATTATACTCGCAACGCAATGGGGCGAAAAAACAGACCAATGACAAGAAGGAGGCCAGGCCTCGTGCCCAAACGCTGGCTCAACTGTCCTCCGAAGTCTCTTCGTTTTATCGCTGGAAAGTTCCTCGCATTTAAAACCCCACTGAGTGGACGTTTTGGAGATCAGCTTCCTTTTAACTGCATGTTCTCCCCAAAGATGGTATTCGATTTCATGAATTCGGAAAAGGTAAGTGATCCTGAAATGAGGTGGAAAGGAACTGATTTCTCATTAGGCAAAATTAGGGCTGTGGTTTGACTTGACCAACACGGACAGATTCTACCACCCAGGAGTTATTCACAGCAGGGGCTGCCGGTACGTGAAGCTCCGGTGCGTCGGGCACGGTGAGACTCCCTCGAAAAAGCAGGTGACTACTTTTATTGAAATAGTGCAGAAATTCTTCAATGAGAGGCCTTTCGACATCGTCGGAGTGCACTGCACCCACGGATTCAATAGGACCGGCAAGTTGTTCTAATAGACATCACTGGACAAATTCTAATGTATATTTCCACCAGGGTTTCTGATAGTGTCGTTCATGGTGGAGAAATTAGATTGCTCGGTCGAAGCAGCCCTCACTGCCTTTGCAAGGGCACGTCCACCAGGTATTTATAAAGAGGACTACATACGTGAATTATTTAGACGCTATGACGATGAGGACGATGCCCCACCCGCACCTCCACAACCCGAGTGGTGTTTTGGTATGTTTAAAACTCCTGGCGAAATTACTTTTAGCAACTTCAATGATCTAACTTTACAGAGAACGAAGTAAAAAAAGCTAAAAAGACATCTTACGAGGATGATACGGAGGCTTTCAGTCAAAATCTTCATGAAGCTGATACTGTTTTTGGTAACCCAGAGGATGGACAGAAATCAAGTGAATTTTTAAGACCAAAGAAAAAACGAAGACGAACAAAAAGAAATGAACGACTAAATGCGACTAGAGTGTGACATTTTAAGCCATTCATATGCCTTAATTCCGAATTAAATTAAATTTGTTTTTTTATAACTTCATTGTTTAAATTTTATATTTCCATGGATCTTGTAAAACAGATTGGAGAACTCTTCACAATTCTTCGATAAGTCAAGAAATAGGCGAATTCAACATTTTTATCATGCAGAGTAAAGTCGAATAAACTTTCCACAGAGTTCAAACGATCACAAATTGGCAACATTTTTTACATAAGTCCCATCGCGAATTTTGTGTTGGCAGCAATTTTTGTCGGAGTTTGTAAGACTCAATATAACGATTTTTAAAATACCGACCTGGAAAATGTCAGTTTGCGAAATTTCTCCCTTTTTTCATCTTAACCATACAAAATCACGAAAAATAGTAGATATATAGTAAAAATAATAGTTTTAGTTAGTTAGTTTTATGTTTCGTGATTTGTTTGTTTGTATGCAATCAATATGCAATGATTCGCAATTGTCTCCCAACAGATTTTGATGAAATTTTGTGGGAACGTTCGTTTGAGTGAAATATGTTTGTCGATCGCTTGTATTTCCCGAAATACACTGGACAGCAAATAAACCGGGCCACCCGTTACGTTGGAACTCTGATTCGATTTTCTCAAAAAGTATAAAACTTACAACTATCAAAGTTGATGATGATTAAAATGAATGGGAACCCATTGGGATTAATAATTTTATTAAGGTAGTAGTCTGGTGTTTAGAATTGGAAAATTCGAATTTTTTTTTTTTTAGTTAATTCGAAAGTACAATATGTTGAGAACATACTGTATAAATTTTAGACCGAAATTCGAAATACGAACGGAGTTATAATGAATTTTCGAGAGCGCCTCGTGGTTGCACGGTGTGGTAAAATCGATTCTTCAAATTTTACACGGGTTTTTCTCGAAACAACGTTTTTCCGGTCGGCCCAGGTGAAAACTTTTTTTCTATACAACCGATTGGTCTGAAATTTTAACTGGTTATTCTACACACCTGTAGTTCTCGTCGGAACTAAAATAAATTTTTTTCACCCCTAACTTTCCATTTTACAACCCCTTTTGTGCTTCAAAAACATGACTTTTTTTTCCAAGTCCGCCATTTTGTTATTTTTCAATAAAATTTAACAATTTTAGTTCCGACGAGAATGACATATCTATAGATTAATAATCAACTTCAATTTTTTATTTCTGATGTCCTCAAGAGCCTAAATCAGCCGGGCCAGCCACCCACTTTTTTTTTTAAGCGCCAACTTCCATTAATTATAATAATAATAAGAAAATGTTTATTGATTCAAAATAATTTTTTTTTATATCCTTTAGATGTTAATAATAACATATTAAAAACTCAGAACGATTCATTTTTATTTTCCCCAAAAAAAACGTTCCTGAAAAAAAGTGTGAAAAACGGTGCTAGATACTAGACTACTACCTTAAGTGTTTATTAAGGATTTTAGAAAGAAGAGTCGTTTTCCAGTCATGTTAATCGTTAGTAATCATAAAATGAAAAAAAAAAAATTAAAGCCAGAAACAAAGAAAACATTTAAAAAAAAGTTTTTGCTCAGTATTTAGTATTTCTTCCCCTTGCTCGGATAACCCAAACACAGCATGAAATCTAAAATAAATTCACAGTGAGAAATTTCTGGAATAACACATTTTTCATTAAAAAAATCTCAATAAAGCGTCGAAATGCTCACTCTGGAAATGCGGTTTACACCGCTAAACAACTGTTTTAAGAACCAAAAATCATAATTAGAGCAGTTTGGTGCTCTTGTTATAATCCCCACTTTATTTTACTTACAGTAAAAGGATATAAATGCAATTTAAACGCAATGCAATACAATGTAATTCACTGCATTACGTCATCTAGGGTTTTTTGTGGTTTTTGTGCCATTTTCGACGCTAAATCAAGACTAATTCTCATAATTTAATAGCAAAATTTCTCCCAAAATCTTAGAAATTGTGTGAAATTCAACTGTATCTCAAAATGCGGTAAATTATCATGTTTGTATTCCTTTTAGAGAACTTAAGATACAAAATCAATTATTTAATAATTTTCGGTGTAATTACTTGATCGGTTTATATCATTAAAACTGAGTAATGCTCCAAAAATGCATTTGACAATAATTCAAACCTACAACTGACTGCTCAAAATCCGTTATGGTGTGAGTAAAAGGGAACGAAAAGTGCACCATTTTGTATGGAACGAGTGGTCCATTTCTATATGTCAGTGATCAGCGGTCATATTCCATTCCTTCAGTTCTTAGTTCATTCCTCTAAAAAAAACAAATAATTCAATTGTCATCACTGCTGTCAAAGTAGAAGAAGCTAGTAAACAGCATCGCACTTAAATGAATATCCTGCCGAAAAAGAGGTTTTTTTTCATTGCATAAATACAAAATGCATAAACACAATTTTCTGTTCGTAGGTGGCATGTCCGCACTAAAGATAATATTGCTCGGGTTCGACGGGATGAGGCCCAAGCAAAGGAAGAGGAGCGTCAAGTTTTGCAAAGGCAGCAGCTGGCGGTAGGTGCTATATTTTTGGTTTTTTTAGCTGTGCCCATGGAAGACCCAAAACTGAGGCATTTAAAATGATTGCCATGAACAAACTTACATAAAATCTGTTTTTTTCCTCTACTAGCTATCACCACATAATATAAAATTGTGTTTCGCGAATATAGATTTAGGTCCTGATCTTTCGTACAAAACGAATTGAAAAGAGCTTAGAAAAACCCTTAGGGTTCTGTAGCAAAACAAGGAATACTTGAGCCCCCCATACACTTCAGTTCCGTCTGACCGGATGCAAAATCGTTAAGTGTATGGGCACTTTCGCCTCAGATCAGGCGGATCAGGATGGACTGAAGCGATTGAATCAATTTCACCTGACCGGATAGTGTGTGGATACAATCAGGCCAAACGCTTAAGGAATAGCACTATCACCGTGTAGTAAAGCAGCTCCGTCTTGACCATTTTGCACGTTCTTACTCGGCGGCGGCTCAGTAGAATGACGAGATAGCTACAGTGTATGGCCGACACAATCCGTTCAGGCAGATCTGCTTCATTTTAGTCTGCTCAGTTCGGACTCCTAATGTATGAGAAGGGGGCTTTATAATTTTGCCATGTCCGTCCGTCCGTATGTCAGTAATTTTATTCAGAGACTATTATGACTAGAGCACTGAAATTTAGTGCAGGTATAGATAATTATCCCGCTATAAAGATACGTATTTAAGGTAACTTCCCGTGTGGAAAGTGGGAATAAAAAAAAAAAATTTTTTTTTCCACTTACCCCATCGAGGTGTATCGTTGAAAAAGTAATTTAAAATCACTTCTTAAATCGTTTTTCAAAATAATGCCCCGTTTTTTAAATATTCGACTCCAGAGTGAACATTTTCGATTAGATTTGTGTCAGCTTTTAAAAATAACACGACTTACTAGAGTCAAATAGTTTACAAAATATAACCGAACAAGTCAGCTACGGAGCCCTGCATTAAGCATACATGCTCTGGACCGCTTTTTTTCATTTATGATGGATTGATGACAAGATCAAAAATTAGCTGTATCTAGAAACTTGTGTGTAAGAGTTTTCGGGGTCACTGATTACGAATCCAAACTCAGATTTTGAAAATTCAAAATTAGGGACACATTTCAATTTCCATGAAAATGAGTATACATTGTAAAATTTTCAAAATTCAAAATGGTGCATCCAACCAGGCAAAAATGTTATTTATTTGAATTTTAAGAATTTTTTTAAATTTCAACAATTTACATCCCTATTATGGTTAGTGAGTCCAACAAATCTTATTCGCCTGAAATGTCTATTTCTTGCGACTTGAAACATCGCCCTATTGGCGAATATTCCCTAAAATTTCATCCCTTACGTCAAAACCAGACAAATAACAATTTTCAGTGACTGTTCAGTCGAGTTAAAACGTTCGCCTCCCGTAATACGACGACTTCATTAACTCGCCAGGGAGTTCGACTCGCTAACCATAATAGGGCCCTTAAAAATAAATTGGCAATCAGCGACCTCGAAATTTCCTATATACTACAGTGCGTTTCAAAGTTATGGGGAGATTTTAGACGCTACGGCACTGTTGATCTGGCATTTTCTTCATGCTAGATGAACAGCATCGAGTACCAGGATGTGCTCCAACCAAGGATCTTCCCATATCTCCGCCGAATTCCTGAAAATCGCTTTGCTTTCCAACAAGAAACCGCACAAATTTATGTGAGTGCTACCGCAAAGGCTTGGTTTTCAACCCTAACATCGATTTGGCGGATTCGTCAGCTCGTTCTCTGGATGCCAACTCAATGGAGAACCTTTAGGGTTGGCTCGTCCGAAAAGTCTACGCCGACAACCGTCAATTTAATAACGTCACGAATTAAAAACCCCCATCAAAAATGCGTGGTCCTTATTAACGAATAAGGATTGACGCCATACGTAAAACCCATGCCAAATCGAATTCTCGCAATTTTAGAGAATAATGGTAGCCAAATAAATTATTAATTTTACCGTTATGTTCGCTGCTTCTATTCTTTTGAAGAAAATCAGGTGCGGTTATAATAATGAAACGTCTGTTTTGCGTACTTTTTTGATATTTTCAATTTTTACAATAATAGTACCGTTATTATTGCAATAAATTTTTCGTATATTTTGAGAACACTTAAGAACACAATTTTTAGTGCCAGTCATTTTCATTGTTGTTCACTTATTTTTTCTGAATTCTCTGAATTCCAGTAGTGAGCGGTGCGGTTATAACTTTGAGACGCACTGTATTTCCCAAAAACAATTTCAGAATTTTTGTCTGTCATGTTAGTTCCACTATTTCGAATTTGAAAAATCGACTAGCACATTCGTAATCAACTTCCTCAAAAACCTCTGTATAACAATTTTCATAAAAATTCGATGGCTAGAAAAATTTAAAAGGCTCTAGAAATTTGCACTTCGTACGACCTGAACAACTGTGCTAAAGTAGACTTCCATAGAGCGTTTGTGTCTCCTTCAACAAGTCAAGTCTTTACTGAATATTTTTTATGAGAACTCTATCTGATAAAACGAAACAGTGAAATGTGCATTCACGCACCTTGAAGCTTATTTGATGCTAGAAGATGACTAATAACCGTATTGAGGATTCCGATGGCATTCAATTCCCTTCAAAACCTAGGATATTTAAAAGAAATAGCTTGCTGTTTTTTGTTATAAATTTAGAGTCGATATGAACCTATAAAGGCTAAGGGATTATTTACGTTAATAAACTAGCTATTTTATAAAGAATTACTACACTATTTTTATTTTACTTATTACAATATGTATTCCTTTTAATTCTAGGAAAAGGAAGCAAGAATAAATACTTTACGACAAAAGGCTGACATTTCTAGCGCTGATATTGATTCAACTGATATGCCAGAGAAATCAAATAAATATGAACATGTGAACTTATTTTCTGATTTGGAAGCTGGAATAGTCAAAACAAATCGTACTAATGAAGAACATCGAAAGGAAAAATTAGAAGAGCAACAAAAATACGAAAAGCAAATAGGATTACTGACTTTCTTAGGGCAAGATACAAATGAAGCTTTAAAGCAAAAAAGCTGGTATGAGATTCCCCGAAAAGAACTACCAAAATGTTCCACAAGCAAGGAAAAAGATGATCGAATTAAATATATTAATGATCCTATAAATATCATCAAAAAAATTGCTTCAAAAGAGGTTTCATGTTCTAAGCAAAAAGAAAAACGTTCATTAAATGATAACACAAAAGAAAGAAATCATTCAAAAGAAAAGTCGAACGCGAAGCATAACAGCAAATTAAAGAAACATGATAAAGTCTTAGAAAAAATTGATAAGATTAAAATGTTACGAGAACAACGACTAAAACGAGAAGCATTAGAAAAGGCTAAACAAGATGCTTTACTTGGAAAACTCCAAGGATTGCCTCCTCCTGAAAAGCCAGTTGTAGTAGAACCTGAGAAATACGTTAAGCAGAAATACCACTCACAATTTAATCCACACATAGCAAAACAAAATTATTAATTGTAATGCTTTCAATTACTAGACACTTTTGTTTATGTTACGTAATTTTAGTTTATATTATTTTATTTTTTAATTAATGTCTTAATTTTGACGAAACTCGAAATTTCATTAATAAAATAATTTGTTGAATAATTTTTGACACCGTGATTAATTTGATTCCTGATGAATAGAATAATTAAGCTTCAAAAACATTCATTCTCATAATGCAGAAGTAATTCATCCAGTTTTTTTAGAACAATACTATCCGTAAATTTAAATTATTCCCTCAAGCTTTAAAAGACAGTCTTTTTTACTTACCAAATGAATATAGTGCTACCGGAAATTTTAGAACCAAACGTTGATTTTGGGCATATATTCTATTCCCTAGCCCTTCACTTGTTGATAAGAAGAGGAATAGTGACAGCGGGTGTTCAAGAAATCTTTGTATGTGCTTAATTATTTCATAAAATTTTGTTTTAATTCGTGTACTAATTTTAACAAAAATTAGTATAAAAACTTAATGCAATTATTTTCAAAATAATAGGTCCAAATTCTCTTTTATCTCCCTTTAAATGGGGAAAACCCGTTTCTCTAACTATAAAAATTAGAAGTTTTACGCAGAATAGTTTGTAGTTAAAGTGTGTGTCACTGTGTGATTCAAACCGTTGTTATTACATGGTGATTTTTTACTAAATGAAGAAAAAAATCCAAAGTCTTCCCTAAAATAATAAAAACATTGTTGAATTGTTCTAAAAATGGTAAAAAAAAATCAGTTGAGGTGTCCAAATTATGGCAGGTAAGGAAACTAATATTGAATTTTGATAGATTTAAATTAAATTTAGGCCATATTTCTACAGATCATAGGACTATGTGACAATTATACAGAGCATCAGATGTCCAAAATCAACGTTTGGTACTAAAATGTCCGCCAGCACTGTACAAATATTTGGAGCTGAAGATGGCATTTGACATAATAAAACCGGGTCTCGTAATAAACATTATAATTAAATTTGAAATGATCCATAAGAATCATCTTTCCGCTAACATTATGAAAAAAACTACATTTTATTTTTTACCATTTAATAACAAATACTTATGGAAAATGATTTCCAACTGTTCTTTTTCCCACTGTTAATCTTAAATCAGAGCAAAAGAGTACCTATAAAGTTAAAATCATCAATAGAAGTCCGGAATTAAAGAAAAATAGGAACATACCGTCTGAGCCCAGCCTGCATATTCCCCATATATTTCTCTTAATGTGTTTGATATTTCATCATATGTTTTACGTGATAACGTGTTTTTTAACCCAGTGGGTATATAAAATTGTTTCGCAACCTTAAAGATGTGAGTGTCAACGGGAACTGCTTCCAAATGATTTAAAGACATTAAGCAAACACAGTCGGCCACCTGAAACAAAAAATAAAATTTTTGCTGTATGCATTGAAAATTCCAACGAACAGTTGTAGATTACACCCGCAGAAAGTTTGCATTTTCTCTTGAGCCGAATATTAAGTTTAAATACTTTGAATTTAATTTATTATTGAAAAACAGTGAAAGTTGAATCTCTATGTCATTCCACGATTCCTTCAGCAAAGACTCTTTGGACAAGAGTGATTTTGTCGAGAGGTCCTTTGTTAACGATAACCCTTACTCAGAGGTGGAAATACCGGAAACCGACAGTGAAAGCTGCAGCATTCCGGTCAAAGCGTTTACGAACAAAAAGACGAAAATGGTTCTATCAAGTTCAGAGGAGAACGCCAGTGAGGCGCATTCGTCTCAGGCTAGTTCAAAAGTTAAGTATAGAGTAATTTCTAGTGACAAAAGTGAAAGCGTAGAATCCTCTAGCGAGTCATCGGACAGCAGCGAAGAAAGATTTGAGCGTCAAACTCTGTCCCCACGGACGAGACAAAGTATTGGAGGATTTCGTCCTAGAGATCTCACAAGCGATAAAAGCGATTTGGAAGAAGGTGCATCTTCGAAAGATTTGGGCGACGCCGATGGAGTCGTTCCAGGTCCCAACCAAACTGATTCCGTGGAGTCAGTATTTACAAATGAAAAAGACGAATTGTATAGCTTCGATGCGGAATACGGCCAAGGTAAGCACAAGTGAAGTTCCTCCTATTTAAAATTTTATTTTGTATTATTTTAGTGGTTGTGTTTAAATAATTTTGGGTGATATTCTGTTGTCTGTTAATGTGCTCGGTAATATTATGAATTTGGTCCGAAATGCCCTGGCCCATTAAGACTTGATTTGCCAAAATTTCCTGTTTTCGAGATAATGCATCTAACTTTAACTTTGTATTTGCTTTTCATCGTCGCTATCCATCGTACCGGCCACGAATTTTAAACCCTTTCCCAATATATTTACAAGACCTCTCCTTTGTCTTAAGTTCTGATGAAGGCTTTCTATTTTCCCTTCTAGTAGAACAAAGTTACGATGGACTGTATCGTACATGGGTTTCATGGATGCGACTCTGGTGTGCAACATAGATATGCTGTTTCGTATGTTCCCTTTTGCGATTTCGTATTCCGTAATGTTGATTATATGGAGTACCTTGGTGTAGCCCTTTATCACCTTTATTTCTTCTAGTTTTATCGGTATGTATCCGTTATTATTATTCGAGTCTTGTATGTCGATTTGCTGTAGGTTTGACAGGTTTAGTAATGTCGTCAAGATGAAGAGTAGGATGGTTGTTAGCCTCATTTCCTTGTAATCATGTTTATTGGTTAGTCCGTATTGTTTGTCTAGCTTTTCTTTTTATTATTTATTTTTTTCATTTTTGATTTAATAGTAGGGTTGCTTCTGACCTGGTATTTTTTCTTTTTTCGTACATGGGTTTTGTAATATTTGAGTCCATTATTAGTGTCTGTTAAATGTTCGTCGTCGAGTTTGTCTGCTTCTATTTTCCTATATTTGGCATGATTCTTACCTCCTCGAATTTCTTTAATATAGTTCGGTCCTGGATCTAACTCTGTTTCATCTCTACGTTTATTAAGTCTGTTTATACTTCTTTCTTTAATTTTGACTATTCTATCATGGATCTCTTTATACTCACTTTCTCTAATTTTGCCTATCACAAAATCTACTGGTTTTTTGTTAGTTGTACTGTGAATAGTGTTATTATAGAACCCTATAATCTTGAGAGTCTTTTCTTCTGCTGTGTCTATGTCACTGTCATCGTTATGTCTAAGAAGTCGAAGGTGTTCGTTAATGGTGGTATGTAGGCGTTCTATGTCAGCGTTGGAGGTGTGATTGCTGTTAGAGGTATAGTGTATGTCAACTCCTTGATTACTAAGGAATTGGCGAATAGGAAGAGCTTTAAACCCTAGCTCGTTATCTACTATTATTTTCTTTACTTTCTCGTAAGAGCTAAAATATTGTATGAGACCTCGTTTAAATTCTTTCCAGGTACGGCCAGTTATTTTAATTGCTTGAGCGAGTTTACTAAACTTGTCTATTATAGTCATAAAAAGTTGCTTTTCTAGACTGTAAAAGACATCAATATGAATAGTGTCGTTAGGTCGTGAGGGAGTTTCTGTGATTTTATACGCTATATTTAAGGGTTTCCATTCATATTTTTCGAGGCTACAGATCTCACAATTACTTATAAACTGCGTGATTCTAATTTTTAATTTGGGATTGTAAATCTTAGATTTCTTTCTTTGAAAACTTCTTCTATCCCGCGGTGATTATTTAAAAGGTGCTCTTTTTCTATCAAGTTTGCTAATTTTTCCTCGTCTTTTACGTCTTCTAACAGTGTAGTACATCTTACTATCTGAAAATGTTTATTATTGCGCATGGTGTTATTATATACCGTATATAATGAGGTGTAAAACTTGTCATCTATTATAACCGCATTAAGCTGCTTTAAATTGAAATGGTTCTTTAAAAGAACTAACGCAGACTCTTCGCTGAGATCTTTTGCGTAAATAGTTTTCCTATTGTTTTTAAAATATTTTGAAGTTTTTATTCTCATAGATCCCAAATTTGTTTTCTTTATTATTATCTGGTTCCTAAATACATTTATAGGAGATTGACTTACTGGTATAGAATTGCCGTCTTGATTCTCTACTCCAGTCAGGTTCATTTCTGCAATTTCTAATCTAGATAAGGCGTCTGCGTTACCATTCTTCACTCCTTTCTTATAGTAGTAGTATATTTATTTGTTCAATTCAAAGAATTATACAAATGAATGTGTCATCATAGTTGCTATTTCATTATATAATATAAATAATACAAAATTAATAAATAGTATGTTTTCTTTTTAAATTACATATATAGTTCCTTTCTTCATTTCTTTTCAGTAAAGTTTGTATATATAAAAGATCACTGTTTTTGTTATTGTTTTTATATTGTTTTTTTTTTTTTTTTTTTTAAGTTAACTTTTCACATTTAATTAATTCGTTTCACTTTTACACGTACACTTTAGATCTCTTTTATTCTTCATTAATGCTGAATAGTATGCTTTCTAGCAGTTTATCTATTTTATTTACTTCATAGCAGCCTGGTGCTGCAATCATGTTGAGAAACTTCTCTAAGTCAACGAGCTCGGGAACGATACTTCTTCTTTTGTTTTCATATCTACAACATTCACTAATTATATGTATCAGCGAGCAATAGTGACAGTATTTCTCTTGAGATTGTGTAAGTCTAATTCCTTTCAAAATTATTCTATTATTGTATGTATTCATCAGCGGAGCGGCAATTGCTATTTTACTTTAGTTTGTTTACGTCTTGATTTCGAAACATGCTTTACTCTATCTAGTTGTCTAAAATTCTCCGGCGATTCATCTGAATGTTCCCGAAATCTCTTTTTGCTTTCCTTCGAAACTGTCGAATCATCGCTTTCATTTTCGGCTTCACCTGAGTCCTGGTTTATGCTGTCCGAATTGATGGGATTATTTAAAGAGGTTAGGTATTTTTGTCCCTCAAGTAATGTAAATTGCCTCTCGCCCACGTGAAGTTTTTGTTTCTTAATTGTAGAGTCAATGTTTAGGTTTTTAAAATCAACTTGCAGCTTTTTCAATTTGCTATATTTTTCTTTTTGTTCCTTGCTCGTATAGTTGGCAATGATAATACCGTGATTTTCTTTAAGTTTGCCATAGTTATCAAATACAAGTTGCTTGTCACGGAGTGAGATAAAAGAGACACTTACCGATCTCTTTCCCTCCTCTCGTCCGATGCGCCTGGCTTCCTCAACATTCTCTGGTGTAACCCCAATTTCTTGAAACAACTCCGAAGCAAATTTCAATAAATCTGAATTAATTTCGCTTGTAGTATCTGGAACTCCATATAACACAAGGTTTTTCCTTCTCATAGCTGATTGTAGACTAGCTACTTGTTTTTCTAAGCCAGACACACGGTTCGTTAGCACTTTATTTTTTTGTTTAAGATCAACAATATCTTTTTCATTTTTAATACACTTTTTTGCCGTAGTACTCGTCGATTTTTCAATTTTATCAATTTTACTAGTTAAATTCATTAATAATGATTTTAGTTCATCATTAGACGTTTGATTCGCGTTAACGTGCCGATTATTCATTTTTATTTTAGGTTAGGTCAAAATTGATTTTGTAAACGACACGTCTGCTCTCTACGAGAGCTCAGACAACACTCTCCTTTCTTATATACTATTACGTAGTCGTATTCGGAAAGTCTCAGTCTCCAGCGGACTGATTTTGAATTTGGTTCCTTTATTGAAAATAACCAGGTAAGAGGTATGTGATCTGTTTCAATTTTAAATTTTCGCCCAAAGAGATATGGTCGAAAATATTTAGTTGCCCAAACGATTGCTAACAGCTCTTTTTCAATCGTACTGTAATTTATTTCGTGATCGTTTAATGTACGACTTGCGTAGCAAATTGGTTGTCCCTCCTGAGAAAGTACTGCGCCTAATGCGTATTGACTGGCGTCTGTGGTTAAAACAAACTCTTTACTAAGGTCGGGGTAACGTAATATGGGTTCGTTAATTAATAGCCTCTTTAAGGTTTCGAAACTAGTTTAATATTTGGGGTTAGTTATTTCAACCTTTACGTCCTTCTTTAAGTATCTAGTCATGGGTTTAGAAATTTTTGAATAATCTTTAATAAATTTTCTATAGTAACCTGCTAACTCTAAAAATTGTTTGATTTGTTTGTTAGTTTTAGGTATTGGGAAATTGTTAACGCATTCTATTTTCTTTGGGTTAGGTTTAATGCCTTCGGGGGTCCCAGAAATTCTGTTTCGTTCCTTAAGAACTCAGATTTACCCATTTTGATTTTAAGGTTGGCCTCCTTTAATGTTTCGAATATTTTTTGTAGCGATTCTATATGATCTTGTAGAGGTCGAGAAAATAATTATGTCGTCCATATAGACGAGACATGTTTTGTTTATGAATTCTTTCAATACGTTATTCATAAGCTTCTGGAAGGTTGCGGGTGCCGTTTTTAGTCTAAAACGCATACGCAAAAATTCGTAATGCCCGTTTTCTACACTGAAAGATGTTTTATGGATATCGTTCTCGTCGATCTCGATTTGGTGAAAACCTTTCGCCAAATCAAGAGTGCTGAAATACTGGCATCTGCCCAGTTTTTCGAGAATTTCATCGATAACCGGTATGGGATATTTGTCGTCGATAGTAACTTCATTTAACTTGCGGTAATCAATTACCAATCTCCATTTAACTTTCCACTGGCATCTGCCTTCTTCGCACAATCCAAACTGGGGCTGAGTAGAGTTACTATGGCGTATAATACCGTTGTCAAGCATCTCTTTGATCTGTTTCTCGACTTCGGCCTTATGTACATATATACGGGTATCGATAGGTTTTGCATTGGATGGGTGAGGAGATTGTTGTAACAGTAAGCCCCCCGTCCGAAAATCAATGAACGAAACGAGGAATAATTTTAACAATTCTACAGGTCAGAAGCTCTCATCCACCAATTATGAAAATTCGCTGGATGCAAATAAACATCTTGCAAACAGTTCAGGCAAATCAGAAGATTCTATAGAATTTGTATCTGTCCATGAACCTGTTATTAACTTGAGCAGTTCAATCGAAATAACTGCTACGACCACTCCCAGTGATACCGCCAAAAAATCCATTCAATCCAAGATAAATGCTGTGTTAGGAACACCTAAAAGCTCTAAAAACGAGGTAATATATGTTTCCAAGGATTTTTATGAAAAGGAAATGAGAAAACTCGCAGAAATGAAAAACGAGTTGGCCGTTTGTGCGAATATTATGCAATCTTTTGGCAATAAGCTCCCCGATAAGGGCAAGAAAATGTCAGGAAAGTCGGAACAGCTTAAACAGGACATCAAGAGACAGGCTGAGTATACAATAAGATTTGTTATAGAGGAAGAGAAAAAAGTGGAGAAGCCCTTTTTCAACCAGGATGCACCGAGCTGGTCAGAGATCGCTGCAGCTGTTAATGATATTCAACCAAAGTATACGGGCAAAACTGGATTAGCGAACTTCAATGCAGAGAAGATGTTAACAATTGATCGATTGAAGGATATTCATGGTTCACTAGAAACTTGCCCCGCAGAAGATGTTCTTGCAGATGAACCAAAGGGTCTTAAAGTGGCGCTAATGAATCATCAGAAACATGCGCTGGCATGGATGAACTGGAGAGAAAAGCAATGCCCGAAAGGTGGAATTCTTGCTGATGATATGGGCTTGGGCAAAACACTTACAATGATTTCTCTAGTGCTGGACACAAAACAAAACAGACAAAAGATCGAAAATGAGAGTGACTCCGAAGAAGATGATAACAATAAAGGATGGAACGGCAAAGGTCGCAGGGATTACCACAGTGGTGGAACACTTGTAGTGTGCCCGGCCAGTTTGGTCCGGCAGTGGGAAAGTGAGGTAGAGAAGCACACAAAAAGAAATCTCATAACTGTGTGTGTTCATCATGGCAATAACCGTGATTCAAACCCTCGCAATTTGATTAAGTATGATATGGTGGTGACCACATATCACATAATGGCCCGTGAGAGCAAAAGTATGGGAGCTCTTTTCGGCGTTAAGTGGCATAGGATTATTCTGGATGAGGCTCATGTTGTTAGAAATCACAAAAGCCAGTCTTCCGAAGGCGTTTGTAATTTGAGAGGTAAGCATAGATGGGTACTAACTGGTACGCCTATTCAAAATAAAGAAATGGACCTATATGCGCTTCTCAAATTTCTCAAATGTTCACCGTTTGATGATTTAAAGCACTGGAAAAGATGGATTGAGAGCAAAAATTCAGCAAGTGGGCAGCAGCGACTTCACGCTTTAATGAAATCGCTAATGCTCCGACGGACAAAAGCCCAACTTCAGGAAAATGGATCCCTTCAGTGTCTTCCTGAACGAGATACAAAACTAATTGAAGTTTATTTGGACAAAGACGAAATCAATGTGTACCAAAAAATTATGATATTTTCCCGTACCTTATTTTCGGAGTTCCTTCATCAGCGTGCCGAAAAGCAAAACGACGTGTATTACAAGCCAACGTTTATGCAAAACAAAGATCCGAATAGCGCATTCTTTAAAATGCATCAGAAAATTGTTAGACTGTATGGTGCCAAGGAAATTCAAACTCATCAAATTTTAGTGCTTTTGCTGCGACTAAGGCAGATATGCTGTCATCCTGGTCTTATTGATGCCATGCTGGAAGATGATGAAAATGAAAATCAACAGGACGACAGTGACACTAACCAACCAGAAATTGACCTGCTCGAGCAGTTAAATAATCTAAATATTGATGATAATAAAAGCGAATCATTGCATGGCAGCGAGAACGATTCAAAGGATGAAAGAATATCTAAGGCTTCATCCAAGGTTTTGTTGAGGAGTAATCCTGTTTTTGATCTGAACAGACCAAGCACTAAGATCAAAAAAGTCTTGGAAGTCCTTGAAGCGAAAATTCTCAACAGTTCAGACAAAGCAATTATTGTCTCGCAATGGACAAGCTTTTTGGAAATTCTTAAAACTCACTTGGCTCGGAAAGGCCTACGTCTTCTGTCTCTTAATGGATCTGTTCCAGTTCATAAACGTCAAAAAATAATAACAGAATTCAACGACCCTAAAAATCCCGTACAAGTTCTACTTTTGTCTTTAACAGCAGGCGGAGTGGGACTTAATTTAGTCGGAGCTAATCACTTGCTTCTGATAGATTTGCACTGGAATCCACAACTTGAATCTCAGGCTCAAGACCGAATTTACAGAGTGGGCCAAAAGAAGGCGGTACATGTGTACAAATTTATGTGTAAGGACACTGTCGAGGAAAGAATCAAAGCACTGCAAGAGCACAAATTGGCTTTAGCAAATAGTGTTTTAGCTGGAGCTAAACCGGGGGTCGGCAGTAAACTTACAATGGATGACTTAATGGGACTGTTCGAAATGTAAAAATAGATTTTTGTCTAGATTCTGTAAGTATGGCGAATATATTTTTTATGATGATGCTCGCTGATTCTGGTTTCTTTAGGTTCATCAATATGAAAAACCAAACCAACTCCACCCAAAGTGGAATCGAATTCAACCTACGAGCTTTTAGACAGATTTATGATGCATCGATGGAAAATCTGAAAAATCCCAAGGACTAAACGGCAACTGAGGGCAAAAAACAATCCGAAAGAATGGGCTCAGTGTCAGTGAGTAGGCGTTGTAGAACCATCGCTGAACAACAGATAATCTTTGCACCCATTCAGGAGCCCTGAAACTAGTGTAGTGGCGAAGTCCAAGGACTGAACATCGACTAATCACTACTCACTCCTACATATGTATGTATATAATTACAAAAGTTTACCAGCAGTTGGCAATTGTTAAAACTTTATAAAATAGGCATTGCGGATCTGTCCAATACTCGCCATGAAGGATGTAAGAGTACCTAATAGTCATATTTTCATTTTTGAGTCTACTACAATTGGGACTCTGAAGCCTCTGTTGAATTTAATCTCAATAAAAGACTGAAAGGTACCTTATTAACACTATGCCAAGCGTCCCTCAGAGCACTCTTGATATGGCGTTTTCAGTAAAATTCGTCAAAGGGATTTTCTTTGTTTTAATCGTTTCTTATACTATAAGAGAATGTATTCCTGAAATATTAAAGGTATTGATTCTGATGTATTTTTGTTCAAATAGCAAATCTGTAACATTTCCTTTCAAGTGAAGAGTGAGCAGCCTGTAGTAAATTATTACTATACTTTTGTAAAATTTCGATCAGCTGGCTAAATAACAAATCAGTCGGTTGATTACTTCATAATCTATTACCTCAGTTAGGGTAGAGTAAACCCAAGATTGCAGCTTCGATAAACCTATGCTTACTGCGTAATACCTACGTGAAAATCTAAATTTTTTTTCAGTTGACTTGCAACACGACCCAAGGAGATCTTTTGTGCGAACTCTACTCGATCTATTCCCCACCCAGATTGAGACCTTTATAGAAGGCTATTGTGTTTGGGGAGCCGCTTTCGATACTACTGACGGGGTTACTAAGGAGACTCCTAAGTGGAACAGCCTCTGGCAGCAAACGGCTGGGCATTAACAGAGCACGTGCTCTTCTGTCTCTTCCTCTTCGAGGTAGAAACGGCAGGTATCATCGTCCGCGAGGCCTATGTTTTTAAGGTGATATTTTAGCAGGCACATAATTAGCCTTTTATTTGCTTCTGGTAATTATACCGCGAAACTTTCATTTAGATCCTAGAAACTTTCATTTAGATCCTAAGAAGAATATGTATGTGTAGTTTTCAAAAGTCCTTGGGGAGTAAACTAATTAATGCTCGCTTATGATTCAGAAGATAGTTTTTACAACTTTCTTCCTCGAACCAAATATTGTAGTTTTCAACTGGTTATACAAACGGGATCGCACATATGTATGTATGTATAAGAACAACTTATGTGAACCAGTTAGTTACCATAATTAAATACTTAGGAAAAATGGTTTGTACAACTTTTAAATAACTAATGCGTTCTGAAACACATCCACCCATTTCACAACTAAATTCATCATTGTAGAATGTTGTAACAATAAGATTTTAGTTAGTAAAAACCAAATACATAGTTCGCCAAATGCTACCTTTTGCTAATTTCCGGTTTTCATAATTTTATTTATTATACATTTTAAATCACTTCAAATAATTTTCATTCGTACAAACAAAAATATTCCGTTCCTTTACTTTTCGAGCGTTCACTTTACCGGCTAAAGCTAATGACTTTTCACTCTTTTAATTTAGAAGCGTACAACAATTTTGTATTTAACTTTTAAATGCGCATGAATTAAAGTCTTCGACTGCGTGTAATTATTTGATAGCAGGGACGGTACCAGATGACTTTTTCAACATAGTTCTTTTTACCTGGTATTGCCGACCGATAATAATTATAATAGTTTACCTTTTTATCAAGTTATACCTAAAATAAAAACAATTTTCCGAAAAAAACGTGATAATTTTGTTATAATAACATTTTCTTATTCGTGAAAAAAAAATTAATTTTTAACTGTTACGAATGAAAAAAGTTAAACACTCAAAGTGAAATTTTAGGAAGAAATGTTAGTTTTCTGCAGCATTATACAGAATATTTTATTAGGGTCTGAACAGGGGTATGCCAATCGATTCTACATGGTCTCCTGATCAACGTCTGTTCGGACACCCTCCCCCAAAAAAATCGGTCCTTCATCGCTAAAATCGCAATTGAAAATTTAGAGGGGGTGAACTTAGATAATGCTTTATAAGTTCTTTCAGAGAAATCGTAAGATATTGGTTGATAACGTGTTAGAAAGCCGAACATTCAAGCTTTCTAATGGTACCTCCTTCGACCCAATCCGTCAACAAACAAACAAGAGAGACTGCGTCAAACTTCGAAAATGGTAATTTCAATGCCCAACATTTGAAGTTGGCCCTTTATTCTGTCGAGTTTTTGTATGTAAATATGAAAATTTTTTCTGAGAAAAGGCTTCCCTGTCATGTGGCCTTTCTAAAAAAAAAAAAACCGTACTCGAATCCGAGGTCACGTTCTGAAGTTATTCGCGCTAGAGTGGGTAAGCGTTATCAACCAATGTCCTACGATTTCTCTGAAAGAACTTATAAAGCATTTTCTAGGTTCACTCCTTCCGAATTTTCAATTGCGGTTTTAGGGGTAAAGGACCGATTTTAAGAGGGGAATCTCCGAAAAAACGATGATCAGGTCAGGAGACCATGTAGAATAGATTGGCATACCCCTGTTCAGACCCTAGCAAAACACCCTGTATACATATGTATGTAAGTGCATTTTTAATCATTTAAAATTTAACAACAATTAAATAACAGTTTTGATTAGATTTTTATATGAATTCTAGCTGAGTAACCCGGTTTCACCCGGTGTATCAAAAATACTAATTAGTTAAATACTTCTGAAATGTTGGTACTACAGCCAGATTAGGAAGTTTAGAAGTATTACTAAAATCTGTAAATGTGGTACAGAACCGTCCAAAACTCAGTTTGCTACCACCGTCTATATCAGAAGGGCTAATAATCTATTCTGTACTTATATGTTTTCATTGTTAGGTGTTAAATAAATAAATAAAGGTATTGTTTTTTTTCTAATTCATCGTTACCTCACTTAAATTCGTAGAATTCCAAAAATTGTTGTCGTCATATTGGTTCCGCTATTTTGAATTTCGAAATTTTGATAAAAGATTCGAAATTAGTGGGCTCAAAGTACCCATAGTACTAATTTTCAATTGAATTCGTTGAAGTTCGAAAATTTTTGGTCGCCATATTGGATCCGCCATTTTGAATTTCCAAATTTTGAGCGTAGATTCGCAATCAGGACCTCCAAAAACCCCCAAATATCAATTTTCATGGCAATCCCTTGAAATTTGCAAGAAGGCCAGGCCTCGTGCCCAAACGCTGGCTCAACTGTCCTCCGAAGTCTCTTCGTTTTATCGCTGAAAAGTTCCTCGCATTTAAAACCCCACTGAGTGGACGTTTTGGAGATCAGCTTCCTTTTAACTGCATGTTCTCCCCAAAGATGGTATTCGATTTCATGAATTCGGAAAAGGTAAGTGATCCTGAAATGAGGTGGAAAGGAACTGATTTCTCATTAGGCAAAATTAGGGCTGTGATTTGATTTGACCAACAAGGACAGATTCTACCACCCAGGAGTTATTCACAGCAGGGGCTGCCGGTACGTGAAGCTCCGGTGCGTCGGGCACGGTGAGACTCCCTCGAAAATGCAGGTAACTACTTTTATTGAAATAGTGCAGAAATTCTTCAATGAGAGGCCTTTCGACATCGTCGGAGTGCACTGCACCCACGGATTCAATAGGACCGGCAAGTTGTTCTAATACACATCACTGGACGAATTCTAATGTATATTTCCATCAGGGTTTCTGATAGTGTCGTTCATGGTGGAGAAATTAGATTGCTCGGTCGAAGCAGCCCTCACTGCCTTTGCAAGGGCACGTCCACCAGGTATTTATAAAGAGGACTACATACGTGAATTATTTAGACGCTATGACGATGAGGACGATGCCCCACCCGCACCTCCACAACCCGAGTGGTGTTTTGGTATGTTTAAAACTCCTGGCGAAATTACTTTTAGCAACTTCAATTATCTAACTTTACAGAGAACGAAGTAAAAAAAGCTAAAAAGACATCTTACGAGGATGATACGGAGGCTTTCAGTCATAATCTTCATGAAGCTGATAGTGTTTTTGGTAACCCAGAGGATGGACAGAAATCAAGTGAATTTTTAAGACCAAAGAAAAAACGAAGACGAACAGAAAAGAAATGAACGACTAAATGCGACTAGAGTGTGACATTTTAAGCCATTCATATGCCTTAATTCCGAATTAAATTAAATTTGTTTTTTTATAACTTCATTGTTTAAATTTTATATTTCCATGGATCTTGTAAAACAGATCGGAGAACTCTTCACAATTCTTCGATAAATCAAGAAATAGGCGAATTCAACATTTTTATCATACAGAGTAAAGTCGAATAAACTTTCCACAGAGTTCAAACGATCACAAATTGGCAAAATTTTTTACATAAGTCCCATCGCGAATTTTGTGTTGGCAGCAATTTTTTTCGGAGTTTGTAAGACTCAATATTACGATTTTTAAAATACCGACCTGGAAAATGTCAGCTTGCGAAATTTCTCCCTTTTTTCATCTTAACCATACAAAATCACGAAAAATAGTAGATATGTAGTAAAAATAATAGTTTTAGTTAGTTAGTTTTATGTTTCGTGATTTGTTTGTTTGTATGCAATCAATATGCAATGATTCGCAATTGTCTCCCAACAGATTTTGATGAAATTTTGTGGGAACGTTCGTTTGAGTGAAATATGTTTGTCGATCGCTTGTATTTCCCGAAATACACTGGACAGCAAATAAACCGGGCCACCCGTTACGTTGGAACTCTGATTCGATTTTCTCAAAAAGTATAAAACTTACAACTATCAAAGTTGATGATGATTAAAATGAATGGGAACTCATTGGGATTAATCATTTTATTAAGGTAGTAGTCTGGTGTTTAGAATTGGAAAAATCGAATTTTTTTTTTTAGTTAATTCGAAAGTACAATATGTTGAGAACATACTGTATAAATTTTAGACCGAAATTCGAAATACGAACGGAGTTATAATGAGTTTTCGAGAGCGCCTCGTGGTTGCACGGTGTGGTAAAATCGATTCTTGAAACTTTACACGCGTTTTTCTCGAAACAACGTTTTTCCGGTCGGCCCAGGTGAAAACTTTTTTTCTATACAACCGATTGGTCTGAAATTTTAACTGGTTATTCTACACACCTGTAGTTCTCGTCGGAACTAAAATAAATTTTGTTCACCCCTAACTTTCCATTTTACAACCCCTTTTGTGCTTCAAAAACATGACTTTTTTTTTCCAAGTCCGCCATTTTGTTATTTTTCAATAAAATTTAACAATTTTAGTTCCGACGAGAATGACGTATCTATAGATTAATAATCAACTTCAATTTTTTATTTCTGATGTCCTCAAGAGCCTAAATCAGCCGGGCCAGCCACCCACTTTTTTTTTTAAGCGCCAACTTCCATTAATTATAATAATAATAAGAAAATGTTTAATTGATTCAAAATAATTTTTTTTTATATCCTTTAGATGTTAATAATAACATATTAAAAAATCAGAACGATTCATTTTTATTTTCCCCAAAAAAAATGTTCCTGAAAAAAAGTGTGAAAAACGGTGCTAGATACCAGACTACTACGTGCTACTACCTTAAGTGTTTATTAAGGATTTTACAAAGAAGAGTCGTTTTCCAGTCATGTTAATCGTTAGTGATCATAAAATGAAAAAAAAAAAATTAAAGCCAGAAACAAAGAAAATATTTAAAAAAAGGTTTTGGTCGGTATTTAGTATTTCTTTCCCTTGCTCGGATAACCCAAACACAGCATGAAATCTAAAATAAATTCACAGTGAGAAATTTCTGGAATAACACATTTTTCATTAAAAAAATCTCAATAAAGCGTCGAAATGCTCACTCTGGAAATGCGGTTTACACCGCTAAACAACTGTTTTAAGAACCAAAAATCATAATTAGAGCAGTTTGATGCTCTTGTTATAATCCCCACTTTATTTTACTTACAGTAAAAGGATATAAATGCAATTTAAACGCAATGCAATACAATGTAATTCACTGCATTACGTCATCTAGGGTTTTTTGTGGTTTTTGTGCCATTTTCGACGCTAAATCAAGACTAATGCCCGATTCCACAGTGAAAGCTTAAACCTCGAAGTTGAGTTAAGCTTCCGCTTAATTATTTTTGCTGTTCCACAGTGGAGGTTTTTTTCTTAAACTGAGCTCAAATATCGCTTTAACTTAAGCTGCCAAATTTGATCGCTTAACCCTAAGCCATGAGGCTTATCGCGGGAAATGTCAATTTTGTGTGAGAAATGATTGCTTCGGTTGTTGATTCTGTTCCGGCTTGCTTAAATTAATTAATTGTTTATAGAAATTATAAATTGTCAATAATACATTTCAAAAAAAAAAAATTCAAATAAAATATTGTTTATTTATTATATTATTATTCTTATCTAATTTTTATTATTATTATTATCCTTATTTAATTCTTTCTTTAATAATTCACATTTCAGTTCATGTTTTTCAAACATATTTTTCATTTCTAAGTCATGCTTTTTTTCAAGAATGACAGGTACAGTGTCCTACAATAATCGCGGTTAATCTTTAAGCTCAGTTTTATTAAGCGGCATGTAAAAATCATCTGTGAAACGGTATTAATTTAAGTCGAAGCTTAAACTAATTTCTGAGGCTTAACTAAGCCAGAGCTTAAGCTATAACTGTGGAATCGGACATAATTCTCATAATTTAATAGCAAAATTTCTCCCAAAATCTTAGAAATTGTGTGAAATTCAACTGTATCTCAAAATGCGGTAAATAATCACGTTTGTATTCCTTTTAGAGAACTTAAGATACAAAATCAATTATTTAATAATTTTCGGTGTAATTACTTGATCGGTTTATATCATTAAAACTGAGTAATGCTCCAAAAATGCATTTGACAATAATTCAAACCTACAACTGACTGCTCAAAATCCGTTATTGGTGAGTAAAAGGGAACGAAAAGTGTACCATTTTGTATGGAACGAGTGGTCCATTTCTATATGTCAGTGATCAGCGGTCATATTCCATTCCTTCAGTTCTTAGTTCATTCCTCTAAAAAAAACAAATAACTCAATTGTCATCACTGCTGTCAAAGTAGAAGTTAGTAAACAGCATCGCACTGAAATGAATATCCTGCCGAAAAAGAGGTTTTTTTTCATTGCATAAATACAAAATGCATAAACACAATTTTCTGTTCGTAGGTGGCATGTCCGCACTAAAGATAATATTGCTCGGGTTCGACGGGATGAGGCCCAAGCAAAGGAAGAGGAGCGTCAACTTTTGCAAAGGCAGTAGCTGGCGGTAGGTGCTATATTTGTGGTTTTTTTAGCTGTGCCCATGGATGACCCAAAACTGTGGCATTTAAAATGATTGCCATGAACAAACTTACATAAAATCTGTTTTTTTCCTCTACTAGCTATCACCACATAATATAAAATTGTGTTTCGCGAATATAGATTTAGGTCCTGATCTTTCGTACAAAACGAATTGAAAAGAGCTTAGAAAAACCCTTAGGGTTCTGTAGCAAAACAAGGAATACTTGAGCCCCCCATACACTTCAGTTCCGTCTGACCGGATGCAAAATCGTTAAGTGTATGGGCACTTTCGCCTCAGATCAGGCGGATCAGGATGGACTGAAGCGATTGAATCAATTTCACCTGACCGGATAGTGTGTGGATACAATCAGGTCAAACGCTTAAGGAATAGCACTATCACCGTGTAGTAAAGCAGCTCCGTCTTGACCATTTTGCACGTTCTTACTCGGCGGCGGCTCAGTAGAATGACGAGATAGCTACAGTGTATGGCCGACACAATCCGTTCAGGCAGATCTGCTTCATTTTAGTCTGCTCAGTTCGGACTCCTAATGTATGAGAAGGGGGCTTTATAATTTTGCCATGTCCGTCCGTCCGTATGTCAGTAATTTTATTCAGAGACTATTATGACTAGAGCACTGAAATTTAGTGCAGGTATAGATAATTATACCCGCTATAAAGATACGTATTTAAGGTAACTTCCCGTGTGGAAAGTGGGAATAAAAAAAAAAAAATTTTTTTTCCACTTACTCCATCGAGGTGTATCGTTGAAAAAGGAATTTAAAATCACTTCTTAAATCGTTTTTCAAAATAATGCCCCGTTTTTTAAATATTCGACTCCAGAGTGAACATTTTCGATTAGATTTGTGTCAGCTTTTAAAAATAACACGACTTACTAGAGTCAAATAGTTTACAAAATATAACCGAACAAGTCAGCTACGGAGCCCTGCATTAAGCATACATGCTCTGGACCGCTTTTTTTCATTTATGATGGATTGATGACAAGATCAAAAATTAGCTGTATCTAGAAACTTGTGTGTAAGAGTTTTCGGGGTCACTGATTACGAATCCAAACTCAGATTTTGAAAATTCAAAATTAGGGACACATTTCAATTTCCATGAAAATGAGTATACATTGTAAAATTTTCAAAATTCAAAATGGTGCATCCAACCAGGCAAAAATGTTATTTATTTGAATTTTAAGAATTTTTTTAAATTTCAACAATTTACATCCCTATTATGGTTAGTGAGTCCAACAAATCTTATTCGCCTGAAATGTCTATTTCTTGCGACTTGAAACATCGCCCTATTGGCGAATATTCCCTAAAATTTCATCCCTTACGTCAAAACCAGACAAATAACAATTTTCAGTGACTGTTCAGTCGAGTTAAAACGTTCGCCTCCCGTAATACGACGACTTCATTAACTCGCCAGGGAGTTCGACTCGCTAACCATAATAGGGCCCTTAAAAATAAATTGGCAATCAGCGACCTCGAAATTTCCTATATACTACAGTGCGTTTCAAAGTTATGGGGAGATTTTAGACGCTACGGCACTGTTGATCTGGCATTTTCTTCATGCTAGATGAACAGCATCGAGTACCAGGATGTGCTCCAACCAAGGATCTTCCCATATCTCCGCCGAATTCCTGAAAATTGCTTTGCTTTCCAACAAGAAACCGCACAAATTTATGTGAGTGCTACCGCAAAGGCTTGGTTTTCAACCCTAACATCGATTTGGCGGATTCGTCAGCTCGTTCTCTGGATGCCAACTCAATGGAGAACCTTTAGGGTTGGCTCGTCCGAAAAGTCTACGCCGACAACCGTCAATTTAATAACGTCACGAATTAAAAACCCCCATCAAAAATGCGTGGTCCTTATTAACGAATAAGGATTGACGCCATACGTAAAACCCATGCCAAATCGAATTCTCGCAATTTTAGAGAATAATGGTAGCCAAATAAATTATTAATTTTACCGTTATGTTCGCTGCTTCTATTCTTTTGAAGAAAATCAGGTGCGGTTATAATAATGAAACGTCTGTTTTGCGTACTTTTTTGATATTTTCAATTTTTACAATAATAGTACCGTTATTATTGCAATAAATTTTTCGTATATTTTGAGAACACTTAAGAACACAATTTTTAGTGCCAGTCATTTTCATTGTTGTTCACTTATTTTTTCTGAATTCTCTGAATTCCAGTAGTGAGCGGTGCGGTTATAACTTTGAGACGCACTGTATTTCCCAAAAACAATTTCAGAATTTTTGTCTGTCATGTTAGTTCCACTATTTCGAATTTGAAAAATCGACTAGCACATTCGTAATCAACTTCCTCAAAAACCTCTGTATAACAATTTTCATAAAAATTCGATGGCTAGAAAAATTTAAAAGGCTCTAGAAATTTGCACTTCGTACGACCTGAACAACTGTGCTAAAGTAGACTTCCATAGAGCGTTTGTGTCTCCTTCAACAAGTCAAGTCTTTACTGAATATTTTTTATGAGAACTCTATCTGATAAAACGAAACAGTGAAATGTGCATTCACGCACCTTGAAGCTTATTTGATGCTAGAAGATGACTAATAACCGTATTGAGGATTCCGATGGCATTCAATTCCCTTCAAAACCTAGGATATTTAAAAGAAATAGCTTGCTGTTTTTTGTTATAAATTTAGAGTCGATATGAACCTATAAAGGCTAAGGGATTATTTACGTTAATAAACTAGCTATTTTATAAAGAATTACTACACTATTTTTATTTTACTTATTACAATATGTATTCCTTTTAATTCTAGGAAAAGGAAGCAAGAATAAATACTTTACGACAAAAGGCTGACATTTCTAGCGCTGATATTGATTCAACTGATATGCCAGAGAAATCAAATAAATATGAACATGTGAACTTATTTTCTGATTTGGAAGCTGGAATAGTCAAAACAAATCGTACTAATGAAGAACATCGAAAGGAAAAATTAGAAGAGCAACAAAAATACGAAAAGCAAATAGGATTACTGACTTTCTTAGGGCAAGATACAAATGAAGCTTTAAAGCAAAAAAGCTGGTATGAGATTCCCAGAAAAGAACTACCAAAATGTTCCACAAGCAAGGAAAAAGATGATCGAATTAAATATATTAATGATCCTATAAATATCATCAAAAAAATTGCTTCAAAAGAGGTTTCATGTTCTAAGCAAAAAGAAAAACGTTCATTAAATGATAACACAAAAGAAAGAAATCATTCAAAAGAAAAGTCGAACGCGAAGCATAACAGCAAATTAAAGAAACATGATAAAGTCTTAGAAAAAATTGATAAGATTAAAATGTTACGAGAACAACGACTAAAACGAGAAGCATTAGAAAAGGCTAAACAAGATGCTTTACTTGGAAAACTCCAAGGATTGCCTCCTCCTGAAAAGCCAGTTGTAGTAGAACCTGAGAAATACGTTAAGCAGAAATACCACTCACAATTTAATCCACACATAGCAAAACAAAATTATTAATTGTAATGCTTTCAATTACTAGACACTTTTGTTTATGTTACGTAATTTTAGATTATATTATTTTATTTTTTAATTAATGTCTTAATTTTGACGAAACTCGAAATTTCATTAATAAAATAATTTGTTGAATAATTTTTGACACCGTAATTAATTTGATTCCTGATGAATAGAATAATTAAGCTTCAAAAACATTCATTCTCATAATGCAGAAGTAATTCATCCAGTTTTTTTAGAACAATACTATCCGTAAATTTAAATTATTCCCTCAAGCTTTAAAAGACAGTCTTTTTTACTTACCAAATGAATATAGTGCTACCGGAAATTTTAGAACCAAACGTTGATTTTGGGCATATATTCTATTCCCTAGCCCTTCACTTGTTGATAAGAAGAGGAATAGTGACAGCGGGTGTTCAAGAAATCTTTGTATGTGCTTAATTATTTCATAAAATTTTGTTTTAATTCGTGTACTAATTTTAACAAAAATTAGTATAAAAACTTAATGCAATTATTTTCAAAATAATAGGTCCAAATTCTCTTTTATCTCCCTTTAAATGGGGAAAACCCGTTTCTCTAACTATAAAAATTAGAAGTTTTACGCAGAATAGTTTGTAGTTAAAGTGTGTGTCACTGTGTGATTCAAACCGTTGTTATTACATGGTGATTTTTTACTAAATGAAGAAAAAAATCCAAAGTCTTCCCTAAAATAATAAAAACATTGTTGAATTGTTCTAAAAATGGTAAAAAAAAATCAGTTGAGGTGTCCAAATTATGGCAGGTAAGGAAACTAATATTGAATTTTGATAGATTTAAATTAAATTTAGGCCATATTTCTACAGATCATAGGACTATGTGACAATTATACAGAGCATCAGATGTCCAAAATCAACGTGTGGTACTAAAATGTCCGCCAGCACTGTACAAATATTTGGAGCTGAAGATGGCATTTGACATAATAAAACCGGGTCTCGTAATAAACATTATAATTAAATTTGAAATGATCCATAAGAATCATCTTTCCGCTAACATTATGAAAAAAACTACATTTTATTTTTTACCATTTAATAACAAATACTTATGGAAAATGATTTCCAACTGTTCTTTTTCCCACTGTTAATCTTAAATCAGAGCAAAAGAGTACCTATAAAGTTAAAATCATCAATAGAAGTCCGGAATTAAAGAAAAATAGGAACATACCGTCTGAGCCCAGCCTGCATATTCCCCATATATTTCTCTTAATGTGTTTGATATTTCATCATATGTTTTACGTGATAACGTGTTTTTTAACCCAGTGGGTATATAAAATTGTTTCGCAACCTTAAAGATGTGAGTGTCAACGGGAACTGCTTCCAAATGATTTAAAGACATTAAGCAAACACAGTCGGCCACCTGAAACAAAAAATAAAATTTTTGCTGTATGCATTGAAAATTCCAACGAACAGTTGTAGATTACACCCGCAGAAAGTTTGCGTTTTCTCTTGAGCCGAATATTAAGTTTAAATACTTTGAATTTAATTTATTATTGAAAAACAGTGAAAGTTGAATCTCTATGTCATTCCACGATTCCTTCAGCAAAGACTCTTTGGACAAGAGTGATTTTGTCGAGAGGTCCTTTGTTAACGATAACCCTTACTCAGAGGTGGAAATACCGGAAACCGACAGTGAAAGCTGCAGCATTCCGGTCAAAGCGTTTACGAACAAAAAGACGAAAATGGTTCTATCAAGTTCAGAGGAGAACGCCAGTGAGGCGCATTCGTCTCAGGCTAGTTCAAAAGTTAAGTATAGAGTAATTTCTAGTGACAAAAGTGAAAGCGTAGAATCCTCTAGCGAGTCATCGGACAGCAGCGAAGAAAGATTTGAGCGTCAAACTCTGTCCCCACGGACGAGACAAAGTATTGGAGGATTTCGTCCTAGAGATCTCACAAGCGATAAAAGCGATTTGGAAGAAGGTGCATCTTCGAAAGATTTGGGCGACGCCGATGGAGTCGTTCCAGGTCCCAACCAAACTGATTCCGTGGAGTCAGTATTTACAAATGAAAAAGACGAATTGTATAGCTTCGATGCGGAATACGGCCAAGGTAAGCACAAGTGAAGTTCCTCCTATTTAAAATTTTATTTTGTATTATTTTAGTGGTTGTGTTTAAATAATTTTGGGTGATATTCTGTTGTCTGTTAATGTGCTCGGTAATATTATGAATTTGGTCCGAAATGCCCTGGCCCATTAAGACTTGATTTGCCAAAATTTCCTGTTTTCGAGATAATGCATCTAACTTTAACTTTGTATTTGCTTTTCATCGTCGCTATCCATCGTACCGGCCACGAATTTTAAACCCTTTCCCAATATATTTACAAGACCTCTCCTTTGTCTTAAGTTCTGATGAAGGCTTTCTATTTTCCCTTCTAGTAGAACAAAGTTACGATGGACTGTATCGTACATGGGTTTCATGGATGCGACTCTGGTGTGCAACATAGATATGCTGTTTCGTATGTTCCCTTTTGCGATTTCGTATTCCGTAATGTTGATTATATGGAGTACCTTGGTGTAGCCCTTTATCACCTTTATTTCTTCTAGTTTTATCGGTATGTATCCGTTATTATTATTCGAGTCTTGTATGTCGATTTGCTGTAGGTTTGACAGGTTTAGTAATGTCGTCAAGATGAAGAGTAGGATGGTTGTTAGCCTCATTTCCTTGTAATCATGTTTATTGGTTAGTCCGTATTGTTTGTCTAGCTTTTCTTTTTATTATTTATTTTTTTCATTTTTGATTTAATAGTAGGGTTGCTTCTGACCTGGTATTTTTTCTTTTTTCGTACATGGGTTTTGTAATATTTGAGTCCATTATTAGTGTCTGTTAAATGTTCGTCGTCGAGTTTGTCTGCTTCTATTTTCCTATATTTGGCATGATTCTTACCTCCTCGAATTTCTTTAATATAGTTCGGTCCTGGATCTAACTCTGTTTCATCTCTACGTTTATTAAGTCTGTTTATACTTCTTTCTTTAATTTTGACTATTCTATCATGGATCTCTTTATACTCACTTTCTCTAATTTTGCCTATCACAAAATCTACTGGTTTTTTGTTAGTTGTACTGTGAATAGTGTTATTATAGAACCCTATAATCTTGAGAGTCTTTTCTTCTGCTGTGTCTATGTCACTGTCATCGTTATGTCTAAGAAGTCGAAGGTGTTCGTTAATGGTGGTATGTAGGCGTTCTATGTCAGCGTTGGAGGTGTGATTGCTGTTAGAGGTATAGTGTATGTCAACTCCTTGATTACTAAGGAATTGGCGAATAGGAAGAGCTTTAAACCCTAGCTCGTTATCTACTATTATTTTCTTTACTTTCTCGTAAGAGCTAAAATATTGTATGAGACCTCGTTTAAATTCTTTCCAGGTACGGCCAGTTATTTTAATTGCTTGAGCGAGTTTACTAAACTTGTCTATTATAGTCATAAAAAGTTGCTTTTCTAGACTGTAAAAGACATCAATATGAATAGTGTCGTTAGGTCGTGAGGGAGTTTCTGTGATTTTATACGCTATATTTAAGGGTTTCCATTCATATTTTTCGAGGCTACAGATCTCACAATTACTTATAAACTGCGTGATTCTAATTTTTAATTTGGGATTGTAAATCTTAGATTTCTTTCTTTGAAAACTTCTTCTATCCCGCGGTGATTATTTAAAAGGTGCTCTTTTTCTATCAAGTTTGCTAATTTTTCCTCGTCTTTTACGTCTTCTAACAGTGTAGTACATCTTACTATCTGAAAATGTTTATTATTGCGCATGGTGTTATTATATACCGTATATAATGAGGTGTAAAACTTGTCATCTATTATAACCGCATTAAGCTGCTTTAAATTGAAATGGTTCTTTAAAAGAACTAACGCAGACTCTTCGCTGAGATCTTTTGCGTAAATAGTTTTCCTATTGTTTTTAAAATATTTTGAAGTTTTTATTCTCATAGATCCCAAATTTGTTTTCTTTATTATTATCTGGTTCCTAAATACATTTATAGGAGATTGACTTACTGGTATAGAATTGCCGTCTTGATTCTCTACTCCAGTCAGGTTCATTTCTGCAATTTCTAATCTAGATAAGGCGTCTGCGTTACCATTCTTCACTCCTTTCTTATAGTAGTAGTATATTTATTTGTTCAATTCAAAGAATTATACAAATGAATGTGCCATCATAGTTGCTATTTCATTATATAATATAAATAATACAAAATTAATAAATAGTATGTTTTCTTTTTAAATTACATATATAGTTCCTTTCTTCATTTCTTTTCAGTAAAGTTTGTATATATAAAAGATCACTGTTTTTGTTATTGTTTTTATATTGTTTTTTTTTTTTTTTTTTTTAAGTTAACTTTTCACATTTAATTCATTCGTTTCACTTTTACACGTACACTTTAGATCTCTTTTATTCTTCATTAATGCTGAATAGTATGCTTTCTAGCAGTTTATCTATTTTATTTACTTCATAGCAGCCTGGTGCTGCAATCATGTTGAGAAACTTCTCTAAGTCAACGAGCTCGGGAACGATACTTCTTCTTTTGTTTTCATATCTACAACATTCACTAATTATATGTATCAGCGAGCAATAGTGACAGTATTTCTCTTGAGATTGTGTAAGTCTAATTCCTTTCAAAATTATTCTATTATTGTATGTATTCATCAGCGGAGCGGCAATTGCTATTTTACTTTAGTTTGTTTACGTCTTGATTTCGAAACATGCTTTACTCTATCTAGTTGTCTAAAATTCTCCGGCGATTCATCTGAATGTTCCCGAAATCTCTTTTTGCTTTCCTTCGAAACTGTCGAATCATCGCTTTCATTTTCGGCTTCACCTGAGTCCTGGTTTATGCTGTCCGAATTGATGGGATTATTTAAAGAGGTTAGGTATTTTTGTCCCTCAAGTAATGTAAATTGCCTCTCGCCCACGTGAAGTTTTTGTTTCTTAATTGTAGAGTCAATGTTTAGGTTTTTAAAATCAACTTGCAGCTTTTTCAATTTGCTATATTTTTCTTTTTGTTCCTTGCTCGTATAGTTGGCAATGATAATACCGTGATTTTCTTTAAGTTTGCCATAGTTATCAAATACAAGTTGCTTGTCACGGAGTGAGATAAAAGAGACACTTACCGATCTCTTTCCCTCCTCTCGTCCGATGCGCCTGGCTTCCTCAACATTCTCTGGTGTAACCCCAATTTCTTGAAACAACTCCGAAGCAAATTTCAATAAATCTGAATTAATTTCGCTTGTAGTATCTGGAACTCCATATAACACAAGGTTTTTCCTTCTCATAGCTGATTGTAGACTAGCTACTTGTTTTTCTAAGCCAGACACACGGTTCGTTAGCACTTTATTTTTTTGTTTAAGATCAACAATATCTTTTTCATTTTTAATACACTTTTTTGCCGTAGTACTCGTCGATTTTTCAATTTTATCAATTTTACTAGTTAAATTCATTAATAATGATTTTAGTTCATCATTAGACGTTTGATTCGCGTTAACGTGCCGATTATTCATTTTTATTTTAGGTTAGGTCAAAATTGATTTTGTAAACGACACGTCTGCTCTCTACGAGAGCTCAGACAACACTCTCCTTTCTTATATACTATTACGTAGTCGTATTCGGAAAGTCTCAGTCTCCAGCGGACTGATTTTGAATTTGGTTCCTTTATTGAAAATAACCAGGTAAGAGGTATGTGATCTGTTTCAATTTTAAATTTTCGCCCAAAGAGATATGGTCGAAAATATTTAGTTGCCCAAACGATTGCTAACAGCTCTTTTTCAATCGTACTGTAATTTATTTCGTGATCGTTTAATGTACGACTTGCGTAGCAAATTGGTTGTCCCTCCTGAGAAAGTACTGCGCCTAATGCGTATTGACTGGCGTCTGTGGTTAAAACAAACTCTTTACTAAGGTCGGGGTAACGTAATATGGGTTCGTTAATTAATAGCCTCTTTAAGGTTTCGAAACTAGTTTAATATTTGGGGTTAGTTATTTCAACCTTTACGTCCTTCTTTAAGTATCTAGTCATGGGTTTAGAAATTTTTGAATAATCTTTAATAAATTTTCTATAGTAACCTGCTAACTCTAAAAATTGTTTGATTTGTTTGTTAGTTTTAGGTATTGGGAAATTGTTAACGCATTCTATTTTCTTTGGGTTAGGTTTAATGCCTTCGGGGGTCCCAGAAATTCTGTTTCGTTCCTTAAGAACTCAGATTTACCCATTTTGATTTTAAGGTTGGCCTCCTTTAATGTTTCGAATATTTTTTGTAGCGATTCTATATGATCTTGTAGAGGTCGAGAAAATAATTATGTCGTCCATATAGACGAGACATGTTTTGTTTATGAATTCTTTCAATACGTTATTCATAAGCTTCTGGAAGGTTGCGGGTGCCGTTTTTAGTCTAAAACGCATACGCAAAAATTCGTAATGCCCGTTTTCTACACTGAAAGATGTTTTATGGATATCGTTCTCGTCGATCTCGATTTGGTGAAAACCTTTCGCCAAATCAAGAGTGCTGAAATACTGGCATCTGCCCAGTTTTTCGAGAATTTCATCGATAACCGGTATGGGATATTTGTCGTCGATAGTAACTTCATTTAACTTGCGGTAATCAATTACCAATCTCCATTTAACTTTCCACTGGCATCTGCCTTCTTCGCACAATCCAAACTGGGGCTGAGTAGAGTTACTATGGCGTATAATACCGTTGTCAAGCATCTCTTTGATCTGTTTCTCGACTTCGGCCTTATGTACATATATACGGGTATCGATAGGTTTTGCATTGGATGGGTGAGGAGATTGTTGTAACAGTAAGCCCCCCGTCCGAAAATCAATGAACGAAACGAGGAATAATTTTAACAATTCTACAGGTCAGAAGCTCTCATCCACCAATTATGAAAATTCGCTGGATGCAAATAAACATCTTGCAAACAGTTCAGGCAAATCAGAAGATTCTATAGAATTTGTATCTGTCCATGAACCTGTTATTAACTTGAGCAGTTCAATCGAAATAACTGCTACGACCACTCCCAGTGATACCGCCAAAAAATCCATTCAATCCAAGATAAATGCTGTGTTAGGAACACCTAAAAGCTCTAAAAACGAGGTAATATATGTTTCCAAGGATTTTTATGAAAAGGAAATGAGAAAACTCGCAGAAATGAAAAACGAGTTGGCCGTTTGTGCGAATATTATGCAATCTTTTGGCAATAAGCTCCCCGATAAGGGCAAGAAAATGTCAGGAAAGTCGGAACAGCTTAAACAGGACATCAAGAGACAGGCTGAGTATACAATAAGATTTGTTATAGAGGAAGAGAAAAAAGTGGAGAAGCCCTTTTTCAACCAGGATGCACCGAGCTGGTCAGAGATCGCTGCAGCTGTTAATGATATTCAACCAAAGTATACGGGCAAAACTGGATTAGCGAACTTCAATGCAGAGAAGATGTTAACAATTGATCGATTGAAGGATATTCATGGTTCACTAGAAACTTGCCCCGCAGAAGATGTTCTTGCAGATGAACCAAAGGGTCTTAAAGTGGCGCTAATGAATCATCAGAAACATGCGCTGGCATGGATGAACTGGAGAGAAAAGCAATGCCCGAAAGGTGGAATTCTTGCTGATGATATGGGCTTGGGCAAAACACTTACAATGATTTCTCTAGTGCTGGACACAAAACAAAACAGACAAAAGATCGAAAATGAGAGTGACTCCGAAGAAGATGATAACAATAAAGGATGGAACGGCAAAGGTCGCAGGGATTACCACAGTGGTGGAACACTTGTAGTGTGCCCGGCCAGTTTGGTCCGGCAGTGGGAAAGTGAGGTAGAGAAGCACACAAAAAGAAATCTCATAACTGTGTGTGTTCATCATGGCAATAACCGTGATTCAAACCCTCGCAATTTGATTAAGTATGATATGGTGGTGACCACATATCACATAATGGCCCGTGAGAGCAAAAGTATGGGAGCTCTTTTCGGCGTTAAGTGGCATAGGATTATTCTGGATGAGGCTCATGTTGTTAGAAATCACAAAAGCCAGTCTTCCGAAGGCGTTTGTAATTTGAGAGGTAAGCATAGATGGGTACTAACTGGTACGCCTATTCAAAATAAAGAAATGGACCTATATGCGCTTCTCAAATTTCTCAAATGTTCACCGTTTGATGATTTAAAGCACTGGAAAAGATGGATTGAGAGCAAAAATTCAGCAAGTGGGCAGCAGCGACTTCACGCTTTAATGAAATCGCTAATGCTCCGACGGACAAAAGCCCAACTTCAGGAAAATGGATCCCTTCAGTGTCTTCCTGAACGAGATACAAAACTAATTGAAGTTTATTTGGACAAAGACGAAATCAATGTGTACCAAAAAATTATGATATTTTCCCGTACCTTATTTTCGGAGTTCCTTCATCAGCGTGCCGAAAAGCAAAACGACGTGTATTACAAGCCAACGTTTATGCAAAACAAAGATCCGAATAGCGCATTCTTTAAAATGCATCAGAAAATTGTTAGACTGTATGGTGCCAAGGAAATTCAAACTCATCAAATTTTAGTGCTTTTGCTGCGACTAAGGCAGATATGCTGTCATCCTGGTCTTATTGATGCCATGCTGGAAGATGATGAAAATGAAAATCAACAGGACGACAGTGACACTAACCAACCAGAAATTGACCTGCTCGAGCAGTTAAATAATCTAAATATTGATGATAATAAAAGCGAATCATTGCATGGCAGCGAGAACGATTCAAAGGATGAAAGAATATCTAAGGCTTCATCCAAGGTTTTGTTGAGGAGTAATCCTGTTTTTGATCTGAACAGACCAAGCACTAAGATCAAAAAAGTCTTGGAAGTCCTTGAAGCGAAAATTCTCAACAGTTCAGACAAAGCAATTATTGTCTCGCAATGGACAAGCTTTTTGGAAATTCTTAAAACTCACTTGGCTCGGAAAGGCCTACGTCTTCTGTCTCTTAATGGATCTGTTCCAGTTCATAAACGTCAAAAAATAATAACAGAATTCAACGACCCTAAAAATCCCGTACAAGTTCTACTTTTGTCTTTAACAGCAGGCGGAGTGGGACTTAATTTAGTCGGAGCTAATCACTTGCTTCTGATAGATTTGCACTGGAATCCACAACTTGAATCTCAGGCTCAAGACCGAATTTACAGAGTGGGCCAAAAGAAGGCGGTACATGTGTACAAATTTATGTGTAAGGACACTGTCGAGGAAAGAATCAAAGCACTGCAAGAGCACAAATTGGCTTTAGCAAATAGTGTTTTAGCTGGAGCTAAACCGGGGGTCGGCAGTAAACTTACAATGGATGACTTAATGGGACTGTTCGAAATGTAAAAATAGATTTTTGTCTAGATTCTGTAAGTATGGCGAATATATTTTTTATGATGATGCTCGCTGATTCTGGTTTCTTTAGGTTCATCAATATGAAAAACCAAACCAACTCCACCCAAAGTGGAATCGAATTCAACCTACGAGCTTTTAGACAGATTTATGATGCATCGATGGAAAATCTGAAAAATCCCAAGGACTAAACGGCAACTGAGGGCAAAAAACAATCCGAAAGAATGGGCTCAGTGTCAGTGAGTAGGCGTTGTAGAACCATCGCTGAACAACAGATAATCTTTGCACCCATTCAGGAGCCCTGAAACTAGTGTAGTGGCGAAGTCCAAGGACTGAACATCGACTAATCACTACTCACTCCTACATATGTATGTATATAATTACAAAAGTTTACCAGCAGTTGGCAATTGTTAAAACTTTATAAAATAGGCATTGCGGATCTGTCCAATACTCGCCATGAAGGATGTAAGAGTACCTAATAGTCATATTTTCATTTTTGAGTCTACTACAATTGGGACTCTGAAGCCTCTGTTGAATTTAATCTCAATAAAAGACTGAAAGGTACCTTATTAACACTATGCCAAGCGTCCCTCAGAGCACTCTTGATATGGCGTTTTCAGTAAAATTCGTCAAAGGGATTTTCTTTGTTTTAATCGTTTCTTATACTATAAGAGAATGTATTCCTGAAATATTAAAGGTATTGATTCTGATGTATTTTTGTTCAAATAGCAAATCTGTAACATTTCCTTTCAAGTGAAGAGTGAGCAGCCTGTAGTAAATTATTACTATACTTTTGTAAAATTTCGATCAGCTGGCTAAATAACAAATCAGTCGGTTGATTACTTCATAATCTATTACCTCAGTTAGGGTAGAGTAAACCCAAGATTGCAGCTTCGATAAACCTATGCTTACTGCGTAATACCTACGTGAAAATCTAAATTTTTTTTCAGTTGACTTGCAACACGACCCAAGGAGATCTTTTGTGCGAACTCTACTCGATCTATTCCCCACCCAGATTGAGACCTTTATAGAAGGCTATTGTGTTTGGGGAGCCGCTTTCGATACTACTGACGGGGTTACTAAGGAGACTCCTAAGTGGAACAGCCTCTGGCAGCAAACGGCTGGGCATTAACAGAGCACGTGCTCTTCTGTCTCTTCCTCTTCGAGGTAGAAACGGCAGGTATCATCGTCCGCGAGGCCTATGTTTTTAAGGTGATATTTTAGCAGGCACATAATTAGCCTTTTATTTGCTTCTGGTAATTATACCGCGAAACTTTCATTTAGATCCTAGAAACTTTCATTTAGATCCTAAGAAGAATATGTATGTGTAGTTTTCAAAAGTCCTTGGGGAGTAAACTAATTAATGCTCGCTTATGATTCAGAAGATAGTTTTTACAACTTTCTTCCTCGAACCAAATATTGTAGTTTTCAACTGGTTATACAAACGGGATCGCACATATGTATGTATGTATAAGAACAACTTATGTGAACCAGTTAGTTACCATAATTAAATACTTAGGAAAAATGGTTTGTACAACTTTTAAATAACTAATGCGTTCTGAAACACATCCACCCATTTCACAACTAAATTCATCATTGTAGAATGTTGTAACAATAAGATTTTAGTTAGTAAAAACCAAATACATAGTTCGCCAAATGCTACCTTTTGCTAATTTCCGGTTTTCATAATTTTATTTATTATACATTTTAAATCACTTCAAATAATTTTCATTCGTACAAACAAAAATATTCCGTTCCTTTACTTTTCGAGCGTTCACTTTACCGGCTAAAGCTAATGACTTTTCACTCTTTTAATTTAGAAGCGTACAACAATTTTGTATTTAACTTTTAAATGCGCATGAATTAAAGTCTTCGACTGCGTGTAATTATTTGATAGCAGGGACGGTACCAGATGACTTTTTCAACATAGTTCTTTTTACCTGGTATTGCCGACCGATAATAATTATAATAGTTTACCTTTTTATCAAGTTATACCTAAAATAAAAACAATTTTCCGAAAAAAACGTGATAATTTTGTTATAATAACATTTTCTTATTCGTGAAAAAAAAATTAATTTTTAACTGTTACGAATGAAAAAAGTTAAACACTCAAAGTGAAATTTTAGGAAGAAATGTTAGTTTTCTGCAGCATTATACAGAATATTTTATTAGGGTCTGAACAGGGGTATGCCAATCGATTCTACATGGTCTCCTGATCAACGTCTGTTCGGACACCCTCCCCCAAAAAAATCGGTCCTTCATCGCTAAAATCGCAATTGAAAATTTAGAGGGGGTGAACTTAGATAATGCTTTATAAGTTCTTTCAGAGAAATCGTAAGATATTGGTTGATAACGTGTTAGAAAGCCGAACATTCAAGCTTTCTAATGGTACCTCCTTCGACCCAATCCGTCAACAAACAAACAAGAGAGACTGCGTCAAACTTCGAAAATGGTAATTTCAATGCCCAACATTTGAAGTTGGCCCTTTATTCTGTCGAGTTTTTGTATGTAAATATGAAAATTTTTTCTGAGAAAAGGCTTCCCTGTCATGTGGCCTTTCTAAAAAAAAAAAAACCGTACTCGAATCCGAGGTCACGTTCTGAAGTTATTCGCGCTAGAGTGGGTAAGCGTTATCAACCAATGTCCTACGATTTCTCTGAAAGAACTTATAAAGCATTTTCTAGGTTCACTCCTTCCGAATTTTCAATTGCGGTTTTAGGGGTAAAGGACCGATTTTAAGAGGGGAATCTCCGAAAAAACGATGATCAGGTCAGGAGACCATGTAGAATAGATTGGCATACCCCTGTTCAGACCCTAGCAAAACACCCTGTATACATATGTATGTAAGTGCATTTTTAATCATTTAAAATTTAACAACAATTAAATAACAGTTTTGATTAGATTTTTATATGAATTCTAGCTGAGTAACCCGGTTTCACCCGGTGTATCAAAAATACTAATTAGTTAAATACTTCTGAAATGTTGGTACTACAGCCAGATTAGGAAGTTTAGAAGTATTACTAAAATCTGTAAATGTGGTACAGAACCGTCCAAAACTCAGTTTGCTACCACCGTCTATATCAGAAGGGCTAATAATCTATTCTGTACTTATATGTTTTCATTGTTAGGTGTTAAATAAATAAATAAAGGTATTGTTTTTTTTCTAATTCATCGTTACCTCACTTAAATTCGTAGAATTCCAAAAATTGTTGTCGTCATATTGGTTCCGCTATTTTGAATTTCGAAATTTTGATAAAAGATTCGAAATTAGTGGGCTCAAAGTACCCATAGTACTAATTTTCAATTGAATTCGTTGAAGTTCGAAAATTTTTGGTCGCCATATTGGATCCGCCATTTTGAATTTCCAAATTTTGAGCGTAGATTCGCAATCAGGACCTCCAAAAACCCCCAAATATCAATTTTCATGGCAATCCCTTGAAATTTGCAAGAAGGCCAGGCCTCGTGCCCAAACGCTGGCTCAACTGTCCTCCGAAGTCTCTTCGTTTTATCGCTGAAAAGTTCCTCGCATTTAAAACCCCACTGAGTGGACGTTTTGGAGATCAGCTTCCTTTTAACTGCATGTTCTCCCCAAAGATGGTATTCGATTTCATGAATTCGGAAAAGGTAAGTGATCCTGAAATGAGGTGGAAAGGAACTGATTTCTCATTAGGCAAAATTAGGGCTGTGATTTGATTTGACCAACAAGGACAGATTCTACCACCCAGGAGTTATTCACAGCAGGGGCTGCCGGTACGTGAAGCTCCGGTGCGTCGGGCACGGTGAGACTCCCTCGAAAATGCAGGTAACTACTTTTATTGAAATAGTGCAGAAATTCTTCAATGAGAGGCCTTTCGACATCGTCGGAGTGCACTGCACCCACGGATTCAATAGGACCGGCAAGTTGTTCTAATACACATCACTGGACGAATTCTAATGTATATTTCCATCAGGGTTTCTGATAGTGTCGTTCATGGTGGAGAAATTAGATTGCTCGGTCGAAGCAGCCCTCACTGCCTTTGCAAGGGCACGTCCACCAGGTATTTATAAAGAGGACTACATACGTGAATTATTTAGACGCTATGACGATGAGGACGATGCCCCACCCGCACCTCCACAACCCGAGTGGTGTTTTGGTATGTTTAAAACTCCTGGCGAAATTACTTTTAGCAACTTCAATTATCTAACTTTACAGAGAACGAAGTAAAAAAAGCTAAAAAGACATCTTACGAGGATGATACGGAGGCTTTCAGTCATAATCTTCATGAAGCTGATAGTGTTTTTGGTAACCCAGAGGATGGACAGAAATCAAGTGAATTTTTAAGACCAAAGAAAAAACGAAGACGAACAGAAAAGAAATGAACGACTAAATGCGACTAGAGTGTGACATTTTAAGCCATTCATATGCCTTAATTCCGAATTAAATTAAATTTGTTTTTTTATAACTTCATTGTTTAAATTTTATATTTCCATGGATCTTGTAAAACAGATCGGAGAACTCTTCACAATTCTTCGATAAATCAAGAAATAGGCGAATTCAACATTTTTATCATACAGAGTAAAGTCGAATAAACTTTCCACAGAGTTCAAACGATCACAAATTGGCAAAATTTTTTACATAAGTCCCATCGCGAATTTTGTGTTGGCAGCAATTTTTTTCGGAGTTTGTAAGACTCAATATTACGATTTTTAAAATACCGACCTGGAAAATGTCAGCTTGCGAAATTTCTCCCTTTTTTCATCTTAACCATACAAAATCACGAAAAATAGTAGATATGTAGTAAAAATAATAGTTTTAGTTAGTTAGTTTTATGTTTCGTGATTTGTTTGTTTGTATGCAATCAATATGCAATGATTCGCAATTGTCTCCCAACAGATTTTGATGAAATTTTGTGGGAACGTTCGTTTGAGTGAAATATGTTTGTCGATCGCTTGTATTTCCCGAAATACACTGGACAGCAAATAAACCGGGCCACCCGTTACGTTGGAACTCTGATTCGATTTTCTCAAAAAGTATAAAACTTACAACTATCAAAGTTGATGATGATTAAAATGAATGGGAACTCATTGGGATTAATCATTTTATTAAGGTAGTAGTCTGGTGTTTAGAATTGGAAAAATCGAATTTTTTTTTTTAGTTAATTCGAAAGTACAATATGTTGAGAACATACTGTATAAATTTTAGACCGAAATTCGAAATACGAACGGAGTTATAATGAGTTTTCGAGAGCGCCTCGTGGTTGCACGGTGTGGTAAAATCGATTCTTGAAACTTTACACGCGTTTTTCTCGAAACAACGTTTTTCCGGTCGGCCCAGGTGAAAACTTTTTTTCTATACAACCGATTGGTCTGAAATTTTAACTGGTTATTCTACACACCTGTAGTTCTCGTCGGAACTAAAATAAATTTTGTTCACCCCTAACTTTCCATTTTACAACCCCTTTTGTGCTTCAAAAACATGACTTTTTTTTTCCAAGTCCGCCATTTTGTTATTTTTCAATAAAATTTAACAATTTTAGTTCCGACGAGAATGACGTATCTATAGATTAATAATCAACTTCAATTTTTTATTTCTGATGTCCTCAAGAGCCTAAATCAGCCGGGCCAGCCACCCACTTTTTTTTTTAAGCGCCAACTTCCATTAATTATAATAATAATAAGAAAATGTTTAATTGATTCAAAATAATTTTTTTTTATATCCTTTAGATGTTAATAATAACATATTAAAAAATCAGAACGATTCATTTTTATTTTCCCCAAAAAAAATGTTCCTGAAAAAAAGTGTGAAAAACGGTGCTAGATACCAGACTACTACGTGCTACTACCTTAAGTGTTTATTAAGGATTTTACAAAGAAGAGTCGTTTTCCAGTCATGTTAATCGTTAGTGATCATAAAATGAAAAAAAAAAAATTAAAGCCAGAAACAAAGAAAATATTTAAAAAAAGGTTTTGGTCGGTATTTAGTATTTCTTTCCCTTGCTCGGATAACCCAAACACAGCATGAAATCTAAAATAAATTCACAGTGAGAAATTTCTGGAATAACACATTTTTCATTAAAAAAATCTCAATAAAGCGTCGAAATGCTCACTCTGGAAATGCGGTTTACACCGCTAAACAACTGTTTTAAGAACCAAAAATCATAATTAGAGCAGTTTGATGCTCTTGTTATAATCCCCACTTTATTTTACTTACAGTAAAAGGATATAAATGCAATTTAAACGCAATGCAATACAATGTAATTCACTGCATTACGTCATCTAGGGTTTTTTGTGGTTTTTGTGCCATTTTCGACGCTAAATCAAGACTAATGCCCGATTCCACAGTGAAAGCTTAAACCTCGAAGTTGAGTTAAGCTTCCGCTTAATTATTTTTGCTGTTCCACAGTGGAGGTTTTTTTCTTAAACTGAGCTCAAATATCGCTTTAACTTAAGCTGCCAAATTTGATCGCTTAACCCTAAGCCATGAGGCTTATCGCGGGAAATGTCAATTTTGTGTGAGAAATGATTGCTTCGGTTGTTGATTCTGTTCCGGCTTGCTTAAATTAATTAATTGTTTATAGAAATTATAAATTGTCAATAATACATTTCAAAAAAAAAAAATTCAAATAAAATATTGTTTATTTATTATATTATTATTCTTATCTAATTTTTATTATTATTATTATCCTTATTTAATTCTTTCTTTAATAATTCACATTTCAGTTCATGTTTTTCAAACATATTTTTCATTTCTAAGTCATGCTTTTTTTCAAGAATGACAGGTACAGTGTCCTACAATAATCGCGGTTAATCTTTAAGCTCAGTTTTATTAAGCGGCATGTAAAAATCATCTGTGAAACGGTATTAATTTAAGTCGAAGCTTAAACTAATTTCTGAGGCTTAACTAAGCCAGAGCTTAAGCTATAACTGTGGAATCGGACATAATTCTCATAATTTAATAGCAAAATTTCTCCCAAAATCTTAGAAATTGTGTGAAATTCAACTGTATCTCAAAATGCGGTAAATAATCACGTTTGTATTCCTTTTAGAGAACTTAAGATACAAAATCAATTATTTAATAATTTTCGGTGTAATTACTTGATCGGTTTATATCATTAAAACTGAGTAATGCTCCAAAAATGCATTTGACAATAATTCAAACCTACAACTGACTGCTCAAAATCCGTTATTGGTGAGTAAAAGGGAACGAAAAGTGTACCATTTTGTATGGAACGAGTGGTCCATTTCTATATGTCAGTGATCAGCGGTCATATTCCATTCCTTCAGTTCTTAGTTCATTCCTCTAAAAAAAACAAATAACTCAATTGTCATCACTGCTGTCAAAGTAGAAGTTAGTAAACAGCATCGCACTGAAATGAATATCCTGCCGAAAAAGAGGTTTTTTTTCATTGCATAAATACAAAATGCATAAACACAATTTTCTGTTCGTAGGTGGCATGTCCGCACTAAAGATAATATTGCTCGGGTTCGACGGGATGAGGCCCAAGCAAAGGAAGAGGAGCGTCAACTTTTGCAAAGGCAGTAGCTGGCGGTAGGTGCTATATTTGTGGTTTTTTTAGCTGTGCCCATGGATGACCCAAAACTGTGGCATTTAAAATGATTGCCATGAACAAACTTACATAAAATCTGTTTTTTTCCTCTACTAGCTATCACCACATAATATAAAATTGTGTTTCGCGAATATAGATTTAGGTCCTGATCTTTCGTACAAAACGAATTGAAAAGAGCTTAGAAAAACCCTTAGGGTTCTGTAGCAAAACAAGGAATACTTGAGCCCCCCATACACTTCAGTTCCGTCTGACCGGATGCAAAATCGTTAAGTGTATGGGCACTTTCGCCTCAGATCAGGCGGATCAGGATGGACTGAAGCGATTGAATCAATTTCACCTGACCGGATAGTGTGTGGATACAATCAGGTCAAACGCTTAAGGAATAGCACTATCACCGTGTAGTAAAGCAGCTCCGTCTTGACCATTTTGCACGTTCTTACTCGGCGGCGGCTCAGTAGAATGACGAGATAGCTACAGTGTATGGCCGACACAATCCGTTCAGGCAGATCTGCTTCATTTTAGTCTGCTCAGTTCGGACTCCTAATGTATGAGAAGGGGGCTTTATAATTTTGCCATGTCCGTCCGTCCGTATGTCAGTAATTTTATTCAGAGACTATTATGACTAGAGCACTGAAATTTAGTGCAGGTATAGATAATTATACCCGCTATAAAGATACGTATTTAAGGTAACTTCCCGTGTGGAAAGTGGGAATAAAAAAAAAAAAATTTTTTTTCCACTTACCCCATCGAGGTGTATCGTTGAAAAAGTAATTTAAAATCACTTCTTAAATCGTTTTTCAAAATAATGCCCCGTTTTTTAAATATTCGACTCCAGAGTGAACATTTTCGATTAGATTTGTGTCAGCTTTTAAAAATAACACGACTTACTAGAGTCAAATAGTTTACAAAATATAACCGAACAAGTCAGCTACGGAGCCCTGCATTAAGCATACATGCTCTGGACCGCTTTTTTTCATTTATGATGGATTGATGACAAGATCAAAAATTAGCTGTATCTAGAAACTTGTGTGTAAGAGTTTTCGGGGTCACTGATTACGAATCCAAACTCAGATTTTGAAAATTCAAAATTAGGGACACATTTCAATTTCCATGAAAATGAGTATACATTGTAAAATTTTCAAAATTCAAAATGGTGCATCCAACCAGGCAAAAATGTTATTTATTTGAATTTTAAGAATTTTTTTAAATTTCAACAATTTACATCCCTATTATGGTTAGTGAGTCCAACAAATCTTATTCGCCTGAAATGTCTATTTCTTGCGACTTGAAACATCGCCCTATTGGCGAATATTCCCTAAAATTTCATCCCTTACGTCAAAACCAGACAAATAACAATTTTCAGTGACTGTTCAGTCGAGTTAAAACGTTCGCCTCCCGTAATACGACGACTTCATTAACTCGCCAGGGAGTTCGACTCGCTAACCATAATAGGGCCCTTAAAAATAAATTGGCAATCAGCGACCTCGAAATTTCCTATATACTACAGTGCGTTTCAAAGTTATGGGGAGATTTTAGACGCTACGGCACTGTTGATCTGGCATTTTCTTCATGCTAGATGAACAGCATCGAGTACCAGGATGTGCTCCAACCAAGGATCTTCCCATATCTCCGCCGAATTCCTGAAAATTGCTTTGCTTTCCAACAAGAAACCGCACAAATTTATGTGAGTGCTACCGCAAAGGCTTGGTTTTCAACCCTAACATCGATTTGGCGGATTCGTCAGCTCGTTCTCTGGATGCCAACTCAATGGAGAACCTTTAGGGTTGGCTCGTCCGAAAAGTCTACGCCGACAACCGTCAATTTAATAACGTCACGAATTAAAAACCCCCATCAAAAATGCGTGGTCCTTATTAACGAATAAGGATTGACGCCATACGTAAAACCCATGCCAAATCGAATTCTCGCAATTTTAGAGAATAATGGTAGCCAAATAAATTATTAATTTTACCGTTATGTTCGCTGCTTCTATTCTTTTGAAGAAAATCAGGTGCGGTTATAATAATGAAACGTCTGTTTTGCGTACTTTTTTGATATTTTCAATTTTTACAATAATAGTACCGTTATTATTGCAATAAATTTTTCGTATATTTTGAGAACACTTAAGAACACAATTTTTAGTGCCAGTCATTTTCATTGTTGTTCACTTATTTTTTCTGAATTCTCTGAATTCCAGTAGTGAGCGGTGCGGTTATAACTTTGAGACGCACTGTATTTCCCAAAAACAATTTCAGAATTTTTGTCTGTCATGTTAGTTCCACTATTTCGAATTTGAAAAATCGACTAGCACATTCGTAATCAACTTCCTCAAAAACCTCTGTATAACAATTTTCATAAAAATTCGATGGCTAGAAAAATTTAAAAGGCTCTAGAAATTTGCACTTCGTACGACCTGAACAACTGTGCTAAAGTAGACTTCCATAGAGCGTTTGTGTCTCCTTCAACAAGTCAAGTCTTTACTGAATATTTTTTATGAGAACTCTATCTGATAAAACGAAACAGTGAAATGTGCATTCACGCACCTTGAAGCTTATTTGATGCTAGAAGATGACTAATAACCGTATTGAGGATTCTGATGGCATTCAATTCCCTTCAAAACCTAGGATATTTAAAAGAAATAGCTTGCTGTTTTTTGTTATAAATTTAGAGTCGATATGAACCTATAAAGGCTAAGGGATTATTTACGTTAATAAACTAGCTATTTTATAAAGAATTACTACACTATTTTTATTTTACTTATTACAATATGTATTCCTTTTAATTCTAGGAAAAGGAAGCAAGAATAAATACTTTACGACAAAAGGCTGACATTTCTAGCGCTGATATTGATTCAACTGATATGCCAGAGAAATCAAATAAATATGAACATGTGAACTTATTTTCTGATTTGGAAGCTGGAATAGTCAAAACAAATCGTACTAATGAAGAACATCGAAAGGAAAAATTAGAAGAGCAACAAAAATACGAAAAGCAAATAGGATTACTGACTTTCTTAGGGCAAGATACAAATGAAGCTTTAAAGCAAAAAAGCTGGTATGAGATTCCCAGAAAAGAACTACCAAAATGTTCCACAAGCAAGGAAAAAGATGATCGAATTAAATATATTAATGATCCTATAAATATCATCAAAAAAATTGCTTCAAAAGAGGTTTCATGTTCTAAGCAAAAAGAAAAACGTTCATTAAATGATAACACAAAAGAAAGAAATCATTCAAAAGAAAAGTCGAACGCGAAGCATAACAGCAAATTAAAGAAACATGATAAAGTCTTAGAAAAAATTGATAAGATTAAAATGTTACGAGAACAACGACTAAAACGAGAAGCATTAGAAAAGGCTAAACAAGATGCTTTACTTGGAAAACTCCAAGGATTGCCTCCTCCTGAAAAGCCAGTTGTAGTAGAACCTGAGAAATACGTTAAGCAGAAATACCACTCACAATTTAATCCACACATAGCAAAACAAAATTATTAATTGTAATGCTTTCAATTACTAGACACTTTTGTTTATGTTACGTAATTTTAGATTATATTATTTTATTTTTTAATTAATGTCTTAATTTTGACGAAACTCGAAATTTCATTAATAAAATAATTTGTTGAATAATTTTTGACACCGTAATTAATTTGATTCCTGATGAATAGAATAATTAAGCTTCAAAAACATTCATTCTCATAATGCAGAAGTAATTCATCCAGTTTTTTTAGAACAATACTATCCGTAAATTTAAATTATTCCCTCAAGCTTTAAAAGACAGTCTTTTTTACTTACCAAATGAATATAGTGCTACCGGAAATTTTAGAACCAAACGTTGATTTTGGGCATATATTCTATTCCCTAGCCCTTCACTTGTTGATAAGAAGAGGAATAGTGACAGCGGGTGTTCAAGAAATCTTTGTATGTGCTTAATTATTTCATAAAATTTTGTTTTAATTCGTGTACTAATTTTAACAAAAATTAGTATAAAAACTTAATGCAATTATTTTCAAAATAATAGGTCCAAATTCTCTTTTATCTCCCTTTAAATGGGGAAAACCCGTTTCTCTAACTATAAAAATTAGAAGTTTTACGCAGAATAGTTTGTAGTTAAAGTGTGTGTCACTGTGTGATTCAAACCGTTGTTATTACATGGTGATTTTTTACTAAATGAAGAAAAAAATCCAAAGTCTTCCCTAAAATAATAAAAACATTGTTGAATTGTTCTAAAAATGGTAAAAAAAAATCAGTTGAGGTGTCCAAATTATGGCAGGTAAGGAAACTAATATTGAATTTTGATAGATTTAAATTAAATTTAGGCCATATTTCTACAGATCATAGGACTATGTGACAATTATACAGAGCATCAGATGTCCAAAATCAACGTGTGGTACTAAAATGTCCGCCAGCACTGTACAAATATTTGGAGCTGAAGATGGCATTTGACATAATAAAACCGGGTCTCGTAATAAACATTATAATTAAATTTGAAATGATCCATAAGAATCATCTTTCCGCTAACATTATGAAAAAAACTACATTTTATTTTTTACCATTTAATAACAAATACTTATGGAAAATGATTTCCAACTGTTCTTTTTCCCACTGTTAATCTTAAATCAGAGCAAAAGAGTACCTATAAAGTTAAAATCATCAATAGAAGTCCGGAATTAAAGAAAAATAGGAACATACCGTCTGAGCCCAGCCTGCATATTCCCCATATATTTCTCTTAATGTGTTTGATATTTCATCATATGTTTTACGTGATAACGTGTTTTTTAACCCAGTGGGTATATAAAATTGTTTCGCAACCTTAAAGATGTGAGTGTCAACGGGAACTGCTTCCAAATGATTTAAAGACATTAAGCAAACACAGTCGGCCACCTGAAACAAAAAATAAAATTTTTGCTGTATGCATTGAAAATTCCAACGAACAGTTGTAGATTACACCCGCAGAAAGTTTGCGTTTTCTCTTGAGCCGAATATTAAGTTTAAATACTTTGAATTTAATTTATTATTGAAAAACAGTGAAAGTTGAATCTCTATGTCATTCCACGATTCCTTCAGCAAAGACTCTTTGGACAAGAGTGATTTTGTCGAGAGGTCCTTTGTTAACGATAACCCTTACTCAGAGGTGGAAATACCGGAAACCGACAGTGAAAGCTGCAGCATTCCGGTCAAAGCGTTTACGAACAAAAAGACGAAAATGGTTCTATCAAGTTCAGAGGAGAACGCCAGTGAGGCGCATTCGTCTCAGGCTAGTTCAAAAGTTAAGTATAGAGTAATTTCTAGTGACAAAAGTGAAAGCGTAGAATCCTCTAGCGAGTCATCGGACAGCAGCGAAGAAAGATTTGAGCGTCAAACTCTGTCCCCACGGACGAGACAAAGTATTGGAGGATTTCGTCCTAGAGATCTCACAAGCGATAAAAGCGATTTGGAAGAAGGTGCATCTTCGAAAGATTTGGGCGACGCCGATGGAGTCGTTCCAGGTCCCAACCAAACTGATTCCGTGGAGTCAGTATTTACAAATGAAAAAGACGAATTGTATAGCTTCGATGCGGAGTACGGCCAAGGTAAGCACAAGTGAAGTTCCTCCTATTTAAAATTTTATTTTGTATTATTTTAGTGGTTGTGTTTAAATAATTTTGGGTGATATTCTGTTGTCTGTTAATGTGCTCGGTAATATTATGAATTTGGTCCGAAATGCCCTGGCCCATTAAGACTTGATTTGCCAAAATATCCTGTTTTCGAGATAATGCATCTAACTTATCGTGTATTTGCTTTTCATCGTCGCTATCCATCGTACCGGCCACGAATTTTAAACCCTTTCCCAATATATTTACAAGACCTCTCCTTTGTCTTAAGTTCGGATGAAGGCTTTCTATTTTCCCTTCTAGTAGAACAAAGTTACGATGGACTGTATCGTACATGGGTTTCATGGATGCGACTCTGGTGTGCAACATAGATATGCTGTTTCGTATGTTCTCTTTTGCGATTTCGTATTCCGTAATGTTGATTATATGGAGTACCTTGGTGTAGCCCTTTATCACCTTTATTTCTTCTAGTTTTATCGGTAGGTATCCGTTATTATTGTTCGAGTCTTGTATGTCGATTTGCTGTAGGTTTGACAGGTTTAGTAATGACGTCAAGATGAAGAGTAGGATGGTTGTTAGCCTCATTTCCCTGTAATCATGTTTATTGGTTAGTCCGTATTGTTTGTCTAGCTTTTCTTTTTATTATTTATTTTTTTCATTTTTGATTTAAAATCTGACCTGGTATTTTTTCTTTTTTCGTACATGGGCCTTGTAATATTTGAGTCCATTATTAGTGTCTGTTAAATGTTCGTCGTCGAGTTTGTCTGCTTCTATTTTCCTATATTTGGCATGATTCTTGCCTCCTCGAATTTCTTTAATATAGTTCGGTCCTGGATCTAACTCTGTTTCGTCTCTACGTTTATTAAGTCTGTTTATACTTCTTTCTTTAATCTTGACTATTCTATCATGGATCTCTTTATACTCACTTTCTGTAATTTTGCCTATCACAAAATCTACTGGTTTTTTGTTAGTTGTACTGTGAGTAGTGTTATTATAGAACCCTATAATCTTGAGAATCTTTTCTTCTACTGTGTCTATGTCACTGTCATCGTTATGTCTAAGAAGTCGAAGGTGTTCGTTAATGGTGGTATGTAGGCGTTCTATGTCAGCGTTGGAGGTGTGATTGCTGTTAGAGGTATAGTGTATGTCAACTCCTTGATTACTAAGGAATTGGCGAATAGGAAGAGCTTTAAAGCCTAGCTCGTTATCTACTATTATTTTCTTTACTTTCTCGTAAGAGCTAAAATATTGTATGAGACCTCGTTTAAATTCTTTCCAGGTACGGCCAGTTATTTTAATTGCTTGAGCGAGTTTACTAAACTTGTCTATTATAGTCATAAAAAGTTGCTTTTCTAGACTGTAAAAGACATCAATATGAATAGTGTCGTTAGGTCGTGAGGGAGTTTCTGTGATTTTATACGCTATCTTTAAGGGTTTCCATTCATATTTTTCGAGGCTACAGATCTCACAATTACTTATAAACTGCGTGATTCTAATTTTTAATTTGGGATTGTAAATCTTAGATTTCTTTCTTTGAAAACTTCTTCTATCCTGCGGTGATTATTTAAAAGGTGCTCTTTTTCTATCAAGTTTGCTAATTTTTCCTCGTCTTTTACGTCTTCTAACAGTGTAGTACATCTTACTATCTGAAAATGTTTATTATTGCGCATCGTGTTATTATATACCGTATATAATGAGGTGTAAAACTTGTCATCTATTATAACCGCATTAAGCTGCTTTAAATTGAAATGGTTCTTTAAAAGAACTAACGCAGACTCTTCGCTGAGATCTTTTGCGTAAATAGTTTTCCTATTGTTTTTAAAATATTTTGAAGTTTTTATTCTCATAGATCCCAAATTTGTTTTCTTTATTATTATCTGGTTCCTAAATACATTTATAGGAGATTGACTTACTGGTATAGAATTGCCGTCTTGATTCTCTACTCCAGTCAGGTTCATTTCTGCAATTTCTAATCTAGATAAGGCGTCTGCGTTACCATTCTTCACTCCTTTCTTATAGTAGTAGTAGTAGTATATTTATTTGTTCAATTCAAAGAATTATACAAATGAATGTGTCATCATAGTTGCTATTTCATTATATAATATAAATAATACAAAATTAATAAATACATAGTATGTTTTCTTTTTAAATTACATATATAGTTCCTTTCTTCATTTCTTTTCAGTAAAGTTTGTATATATAAAAGATCACTGCTTTTGTTATTGTTTTTATATTGTTTTTTTTTTTTTTTTTTTTTAAGTTAACTTTTCACATTTAATTCATTCGTTTCACTTTTACACGTACACTTTAGATCTCTTTTATTCTTCATTAATGCTGAATAGTATGCTTTCTAGCAGTTTATCTATTTTATTTACTTCATAGCAGCCTGGTGCTGCAATCATGTTGAGAAACTTCTCTAAGTCAACGAGCTCGGGAACGATACTTCTTCTTTTGTTTTCATATCTACAACATTCACTAATTATATGTATCAGCGAGCAATAGTGACAGTAGTTCTCTTGAGGTTGTGTAAGTCTAATTCCTTTCAAAATTATTCTATTATTGTATGTATTCATCAGCGGAGCGGCAATTGCTATTTTACTTTAGTTTGTTTACGTCTTGATTTCGAAACATGCTTTACTCTATCTAGTTGTCTAAAATTCTCCGGCGATTCATCTGAATGTTCCCGAAATCTCTTTTTGCTTTCCTTCGAAACTGTCGAATCATCGCTTTCATTTTCGGCTTCACCTGAGTCCTGGTTTATGCTGTCCGAATTGATGGGATTATTTAAAGAGGTTAGGTATTTTTGTCCCTCAAGTAATGTAAATTGCCTCTCGCCCACGTGAAGTTTTTGTTTCTTAATTGTAGAGTCAATGTTTAGGTTTTTAAAATCAACTTGCAGCTTTTTCAATTTGCTATATTTTTCTTTTTGTTCCTTGCTCGTATAGTTGGCAATGATAATACCGTGATTTTCTTTAAGTTTGCCATAGTTATCAAATACAAGTTGCTTGTCACGGAGTGAGATAAAAGAGACACTTACCGATCTCTTTCCCTCCTCTCGTCCGATGCGCCTGGCTTCCTCAACATTCTCTGGTGTAACCCCAATTTCTTGAAACAACTCCGAAGCAAATTTCAATAAATCTGAATTAATTTCGCTTGTAGTATCTGGAACTCCATATAACACAAGGTTTTTCCTTCTCATAGCTGATTGTAGACTAGCTACTTGTTTTTCTAAGCCAGACACACGGTTCGTTAGCACTTTATTTTTTTGTTTAAGATCAACAATATCTTTTTCATTTTTAATACACTTTTTTGCCGTAGTACTCGTCGATTTTTCAATTTTATCAATTTTACTAGTTAAATTCATTAATAATGATTTTAGTTCATCATTAGACGTTTGATTCGCGTTAACGTGCCGATTATTCATTTTTATTTTAGGTTAGGTCAAAATTGATTTTGTAAACGACACGTCTGCTCTCTACGAGAGCTCAGACAACACTCTCCTTTCTTATATACTATTACGTAGTCGTATTCGGAAAGTCTCAGTCTCCAGCGGACTGATTTTGAATTTGGTTCCTTTATTGAAAATAACCAGGTAAGAGGTATGTGATCTGTTTCAATTTTAAATTTTCGCCCAAAGAGATATGGTCGAAAATATTTAGTTGCCCAAACGATTGCTAACAGCTCTTTTTCAATCGTACTGTAATTTATTTCGTGATCGTTTAATGTACGACTTGCGTAGCAAATTGGTTGTCCCTCCTGAGAAAGTACTGCGCCTAATGCGTATTGACTGGCGTCTGTGGTTAAAACAAACTCTTTACTAAGGTCGGGGTAACGTAATATGGGTTCGTTAATTAATAGCCTCTTTAAGGTTTCGAAACTAGTTTAATATTTGGGGTTAGTTATTTCAACCTTTACGTCCTTCTTTAAGTATCTAGTCATGGGTTTAGAAATTTTTGAATAATCTTTAATAAATTTTCTATAGTAACCTGCTAACTCTAAAAATTGTTTGATTTGTTTGTTAGTTTTAGGTATTGGGAAATTGTTAACGCATTCTATTTTCTTTGGGTTAGGTTTAATGCCTTCGGGGGTCCCAGAAATTCTGTTTCGTTCCTTAAGAACTCAGATTTACCCATTTTGATTTTAAGGTTGGCCTCCTTTAATGTTTCGAATATTTTTTGTAGCGATTCTATATGATCTTGTAGAGGTCGAGAAAATAATTATGTCGTCCATATAGACGAGACATGTTTTGTTTATGAATTCTTTCAATACGTTATTCATAAGCTTCTGGAAGGTTGCGGGTGCCGTTTTTAGTCTAAAACGCATACGCAAAAATTCGTAATGCCCGTTTTCTACACTGAAAGATGTTTTATGGATATCGTTCTCGTCGATCTCGATTTGGTGAAAACCTTTCGCCAAATCAAGAGTGCTGAAATACTGGCATCTGCCCAGTTTTTCGAGAATTTCATCGATAACCGGTATGGGATATTTGTCGTCGATAGTAACTTCATTTAACTTGCGGTAATCAATTACCAATCTCCATTTAACTTTCCACTGGCATCTGCCTTCTTCGCACAATCCAAACTGGGGCTGAGTAGAGTTACTATGGCGTATAATACCGTTGTCAAGCATCTCTTTGATCTGTTTCTCGACTTCGGCCTTATGTACATATATACGGGTATCGATAGGTTTTGCATTGGATGGGTGAGGAGATTGTTGTAACAGTAAGCCCCCCGTCCGAAAATCAATGAACGAAACGAGGAATAATTTTAACAATTCTACAGGTCAGAAGCTCTCATCCACCAATTATGAAAATTCGCTGGATGCAAATAAACATCTTGCAAACAGTTCAGGCAAATCAGAAGATTCTATAGAATTTGTATCTGTCCATGAACCTGTTATTAACTTGAGCAGTTCAATCGAAATAACTGCTACGACCACTCCCAGTGATACCGCCAAAAAATCCATTCAATCCAAGATAAATGCTGTGTTAGGAACACCTAAAAGCTCTAAAAACGAGGTAATATATGTTTCCAAGGATTTTTATGAAAAGGAAATGAGAAAACTCGCAGAAATGAAAAACGAGTTGGCCGTTTGTGCGAATATTATGCAATCTTTTGGCAATAAGCTCCCCGATAAGGGCAAGAAAATGTCAGGAAAGTCGGAACAGCTTAAACAGGACATCAAGAGACAGGCTGAGTATACAATAAGATTTGTTATAGAGGAAGAGAAAAAAGTGGAGAAGCCCTTTTTCAACCAGGATGCACCGAGCTGGTCAGAGATCGCTGCAGCTGTTAATGATATTCAACCAAAGTATACGGGCAAAACTGGATTAGCGAACTTCAATGCAGAGAAGATGTTAACAATTGATCGATTGAAGGATATTCATGGTTCACTAGAAACTTGCCCCGCAGAAGATGTTCTTGCAGATGAACCAAAGGGTCTTAAAGTGGCGCTAATGAATCATCAGAAACATGCGCTGGCATGGATGAACTGGAGAGAAAAGCAATGCCCGAAAGGTGGAATTCTTGCTGATGATATGGGCTTGGGCAAAACACTTACAATGATTTCTCTAGTGCTGGACACAAAACAAAACAGACAAAAGATCGAAAATGAGAGTGACTCCGAAGAAGATGATAACAATAAAGGATGGAACGGCAAAGGTCGCAGGGATTACCACAGTGGTGGAACACTTGTAGTGTGCCCGGCCAGTTTGGTCCGGCAGTGGGAAAGTGAGGTAGAGAAGCACACAAAAAGAAATCTCATAACTGTGTGTGTTCATCATGGCAATAACCGTGATTCAAACCCTCGCAATTTGATTAAGTATGATATGGTGGTGACCACATATCACATAATGGCCCGTGAGAGCAAAAGTATGGGAGCTCTTTTCGGCGTTAAGTGGCATAGGATTATTCTGGATGAGGCTCATGTTGTTAGAAATCACAAAAGCCAGTCTTCCGAAGGCGTTTGTAATTTGAGAGGTAAGCATAGATGGGTACTAACTGGTACGCCTATTCAAAATAAAGAAATGGACCTATATGCGCTTCTCAAATTTCTCAAATGTTCACCGTTTGATGATTTAAAGCACTGGAAAAGATGGATTGAGAGCAAAAATTCAGCAAGTGGGCAGCAGCGACTTCACGCTTTAATGAAATCGCTAATGCTCCGACGGACAAAAGCCCAACTTAAGGAAAATGGATCCCTTCAGTGTCTTCCTGAACGAGATACAAAACTAATTGAAGTTTATTTGGACAAAGACGAAATAAATGTGTACCAAAAAATTATGATATTTTCCCGTACCTTATTTTCGGAGTTCCTTCATCAGCGTGCCGAAAAGCAAAACGACGTGTATTACAAGCCAACGTTTATGCAAAACAAAGATCCGAATAGCGCATTCTTTAAAATGCATCAGAAAATTGTTAGACTGTATGGTGCCAAGGAAATTCAAACTCATCAAATTTTAGTGCTTTTGCTGCGACTAAGGCAGATATGCTGTCATCCTGGTCTTATTGATGCCATGCTGGAAGATGATGAAAATGAAAATCAACAGGACGACAGTGACACTAACCAACCAGAAATTGACCTGCTCGAGCAGTTAAATAATCTAAATATTGATGATAATAAAAGCGAATCATTGCATGGCAGCGAGAACGATTCAAAGGATGAAAGAATATCTAAGGCTTCATCCAAGGTTTTGTTGAGGAGTAATCCTGTTTTTGATCTGAACAGACCAAGCACTAAGATCAAAAAAGTCTTGGAAGTCCTTGAAGCGAAAATTCTCAACAGTTCAGACAAAGCAATTATTGTCTCGCAATGGACAAGCTTTTTGGAAATTCTTAAAACTCACTTGGCTCGGAAAGGCCTACGTCTTCTGTCTCTTAATGGATCTGTTCCAGTTCATAAACGTCAAAAAATAATAACAGAATTCAACGACCCTAAAAATCCCGTACAAGTTCTACTTTTGTCTTTAACAGCAGGCGGAGTGGGACTTAATTTAGTCGGAGCTAATCACTTGCTTCTGATAGATTTGCACTGGAATCCACAACTTGAATCTCAGGCTCAAGACCGAATTTACAGAGTGGGCCAAAAGAAGGCGGTACATGTGTACAAATTTATGTGTAAGGACACTGTCGAGGAAAGAATCAAAGCACTGCAAGAGCACAAATTGGCTTTAGCAAATAGTGTTTTAGCTGGAGCTAAACCGGGGGTCGGCAGTAAACTTACAATGGATGACTTAATGGGACTGTTCGAAATGTAAAAATAGATTTTTGTCTAGATTCTGTAAGTATGGCGAATATATTTTTTATGATGATGCTCGCTGATTCTGGTTTCTTTAGGTTCATCAATATGAAAAACCAAACCAACTCCACCCAAAGTGGAATCGAATTCAACCTACGAGCTTTTAGACAGATTTATGATGCATCGATGGAAAATCTGAAAAATCCCAAGGACTAAACGGCAACTGAGGGCAAAAAACAATCCGAAAGAATGGGCTCAGTGTCAGTGAGTAGGCGTTGTAGAACCATCGCTGAACAACAGATAATCTTTGCACCCATTCAGGAGCCCTGAAACTAGTGTAGTGGCGAAGTCCAAGGACTGAACATCGACTAATCACTACTCACTCCTACATATGTATGTATATAATTACAAAAGTTTACCAGCAGTTGGCAATTGTTAAAACTTTATAAAATAGGCATTGCGGATCTGTCCAATACTCGCCATGAAGGATGTAAGAGTACCTAATAGTCATATTTTCATTTTTGAGTCTACTACAATTGGGACTCTGAAGCCTCTGTTGAATTTAATCTCAATAAAAGACTGAGGTACCTTATTAACACTATGCCAAGCGTCCCTCAGAGCACTCTTGATATGGCGTTTTCAGTAAAATTCGTCAAAGGGATTTTCTTTGTTTTAATCGTTTCTTATACTATAAGAGAATGTATTCCTGAAATATTAAAGGTATTGATTCTGATGTATTTTTGTTCAAATAGCAAATCTGTAACATTTCCTTTCAAGTGAAGAGTGAGCAGCCTGTAGTAAATTATTACTATACTTTTGTAAAATTTCGATCAGCTGGCTAAATAACAAATCAGTCGGTTGATTACTTCATAATCTATTACCTCAGTTAGGGTAGAGTAAACCCAAGATTGCAGCTTCGATAAACCTATGCTTACTGCGTAATACCTACGTGAAAATCTAAATTTTTTTTCAGTTGACTTGCAACACGACCCAAGGAGATCTTTTGTGCGAACTCTACTCGATCTATTCCCCACCCAGATTGAGACCTTTATAGAAGGCTATTGTGTTTGGGGAGCCGCTTTCGATACTACTGACGGGGTTACTAAGGAGACTCCTAAGTGGAACAGCCTCTGGCAGCAAACGGCTGGGCATTAACAGAGCACGTGCTCTTCTGTCTCTTCCTCTTCGAGGTAGAAACGGCAGGTATCATCGTCCGCGAGGCCTATGTTTTTAAGGTGATATTTTAGCAGGCACATAATTAGCCTTTTATTTGCTTCTGGTAATTATACCGCGAAACTTTCATTTAGATCCTAGAAACTTTCATTTAGATCCTAAGAAGAATATGTATGTGTAGTTTTCAAAAGTCCTTGGGGAGTAAACTAATTAATGCTCGCTTATGATTCAGAAGATAGTTTTTACAACTTTCTTCCTCGAACCAAATATTGTAGTTTTCAACTGGTTATACAAACGGGATCGCACATATGTATGTATGTATAAGAACAACTTATGTGAACCAGTTAGTTACCATAATTAAATACTTAGGAAAAATGGTTTGTACAACTTTTAAATAACTAATGCGTTCTGAAACACATCCACCCATTTCACAACTAAATTCATCATTGTAGAATGTTGTAACAATAAGATTTTAGTTAGTAAAAACCAAATACATAGTTCGCCAAATGCTACCTTTTGCTAATTTCCGGTTTTCATAATTTTATTTATTATACATTTTAAATCACTTCAAATAATTTTCATTCGTACAAACAAAAATATTCCGTTCCTTTACTTTTCGAGCGTTCACTTTACCGGCTAAAGCTAATGACTTTTCACTCTTTTAATTTAGAAGCGTACAACAATTTTGTATTTAACTTTTAAATGCGCATGAATTAAAGTCTTCGACTGCGTGTAATTATTTGATAGCAGGGACGGTACCAGATGACTTTTTCAACAAAGTTCTTTTTACCTGGTATTGCCGACCGATAATAATTATAATAGTTTACCTTTTTATCAAGTTATACCTAAAATAAAAACAATTTTCCGAAAAAAACGTGATAATTTTGTTATAATAACATTTTCTTATTCGTGAAAAAAAAATTAATTTTTAACTGTTACGAATGAAAAAAGTTAAACACTCAAAGTGAAATTTTAGGAAGAAATGTTAGTTTTCTGCAGCATTATACTGAATATTTTATTAGGGTCTGAACAGGGGTATGCCAATCGATTCTACATGGTCTCCTGATCAACGTCTGTTCGGACACCCTCCCCCAAAAAAATCGGTCCTTCATCGCTAAAATCGCAATTGAAAATTTAGAGGGGGTGAACTTAGATAATGCTTTATAAGTTCTTTCAGAGAAATCGTAAGATATTGGTTGATAACGTGTTAGAAAGCCGAACATTCAAGCTTTCTAATGGTACCTCCTTCGACCCAATCCGTCAACAAACAAACAAGAGAGACTGCGTCAAACTTCGAAAATGGTAATTTCAATGCCCAACATTTGAAGTTGGCCCTTTATTCTGTCGAGTTTTTGTATGTAAATATGAAAATTTTTTCTGAGAAAAGGCTTCCCTGTCATGTGGCCTTTCTAAAAAAAAAAAAACCGTACTCGAATCCGAGGTCACGTTCTGAAGTTATTCGCGCTAGAGTGGGTAAGCGTTATCAACCAATGTCCTACGATTTCTCTGAAAGAACTTATAAAGCATTTTCTAGGTTCACTCCTTCCGAATTTTCAATTGCGGTTTTAGGGGTAAAGGACCGATTTTAAGAGGGGAATCTCCGAAAAAACGATGATCAGGTCAGGAGACCATGTAGAATAGATTGGCATACCCCTGTTCAGACCCTAGCAAAACACCCTGTATACATATGTATGTAAGTGCATTTTTAATCATTTAAAATTTAACAACAATTAAATAACAGTTTTGATTAGATTTTTATATGAATTCTAGCTGAGTAACCCGGTTTCACCCGGTGTATCAAAAATACTAATTAGTTAAATACTTCTGAAATGTTGGTACTACAGCCAGATTAGGAAGTTTAGAAGTATTACTAAAATCTGTAAATGTGGTACAGAACCGTCCAAAACTCAGTTTGCTACCACCGTCTATATCAGAAGGGCTAATAATCTATTCTGTACTTATATGTTTTCATTGTTAGGTGTTAAATAAATAAATAAAGGTATTGTTTTTTTTCTAATTCATCGTTACCTCACTTAAATTCGTAGAATTCCAAAAATTGTTGTCGTCATATTGGTTCCGCTATTTTGAATTTCGAAATTTTGATAAAAGATTCGAAATTAGTGGGCTCAAAGTACCCATAGTACTAATTTTCAATTGAATTCGTTGAAGTTCGAAAATTTTTGGTCGCCATATTGGATCCGCCATTTTGAATTTCCAAATTTTGAGCGTAGATTCGCAATCAGGACCTCCAAAAACCCCCAAATATCAATTTTCATGGCAATCCCTTGAAATTTGCAAGAAGGCCAGGCCTCGTGCCCAAACGCTGGCTCAACTGTCCTCCGAAGTCTCTTCGTTTTATCGCTGAAAAGTTCCTCGCATTTAAAACCCCACTGAGTGGACGTTTTGGAGATCAGCTTCCTTTTAACTGCATGTTCTCCCCAAAGATGGTATTCGATTTCATGAATTCGGAAAAGGTAAGTGATCCTGAAATGAGGTGGAAAGGAACTGATTTCTCATTAGGCAAAATTAGGGCTGTGATTTGATTTGACCAACAAGGACAGATTCTACCACCCAGGAGTTATTCACAGCAGGGGCTGCCGGTACGTGAAGCTCCGGTGCGTCGGGCACGGTGAGACTCCCTCGAAAATGCAGGTAACTACTTTTATTGAAATAGTGCAGAAATTCTTCAATGAGAGGCCTTTCGACATCGTCGGAGTGCACTGCACCCACGGATTCAATAGGACCGGCAAGTTGTTCTAATACACATCACTGGACGAATTCTAATGTATATTTCCATCAGGGTTTCTGATAGTGTCGTTCATGGTGGAGAAATTAGATTGCTCGGTCGAAGCAGCCCTCACTGCCTTTGCAAGGGCACGTCCACCAGGTATTTATAAAGAGGACTACATACGTGAATTATTTAGACGCTATGACGATGAGGACGATGCCCCACCCGCACCTCCACAACCCGAGTGGTGTTTTGGTATGTTTAAAACTCCTGGCGAAATTACTTTTAGCAACTTCAATTATCTAACTTTACAGAGAACGAAGTAAAAAAAGCTAAAAAGACATCTTACGAGGATGATACGGAGGCTTTCAGTCATAATCTTCATGAAGCTGATAGTGTTTTTGGTAACCCAGAGGATGGACAGAAATCAAGTGAATTTTTAAGACCAAAGAAAAAACGAAGACGAACAGAAAAGAAATGAACGACTAAATGCGACTAGAGTGTGACATTTTAAGCCATTCATATGCCTTAATTCCGAATTAAATTAAATTTGTTTTTTTATAACTTCATTGTTTAAATTTTCATATTTCCATGGATCTTGTAAAACAGATCGGAGAACTCTTCACAATTCTTCGATAAATCAAGAAATAGACGAATTCAACATTTTTATCATACAGAGTAAAGTCGAATAAACTTTCCACAGAGTTCAAACGATCACAAATTGGCAAAATTTTTTACATAAGTCCCATCGCGAATTTTGTGTTGGCAGCAATTTTTTTCGGAGTTTGTAAGACTCAATATTACGATTTTTAAAATACCGACCTGGAAAATGTCAGCTTGCGAAATTTCTCCCTTTTTTCATCTTAACCATACAAAATCACGAAAAATAGTAGATATGTAGTAAAAATAATAGTTTTAGTTAGTTAGTTTTATGTTTCGTGATTTGTTTGTTTGTATGCAATCAATATGCAATGATTCGCAATTGTCTCCCAACAGATTTTGATGAAATTTTGTGGGAACGTTCGTTTGAGTGAAATATGTTTGTCGATCGCTTGTATTTCCCGAAATACACTGGACAGCAAATAAACCGGGCCACCCGTTACGTTGGAACTCTGATTCGATTTTCTCAAAAAGTATAAAACTTACAACTATCAAAGTTGATGATGATTAAAATGAATGGGAACTCATTGGGATTAATCATTTTATTAAGGTAGTAGTCTGGTGTTTAGAATTGGAAAAATCGAATTTTTTTTTTTAGTTAATTCGAAAGTACAATATGTTGAGAACATACTGTATAAATTTTAGACCGAAATTCGAAATACGAACGGAGTTATAATGAGTTTTCGAGAGCGCCTCGTGGTTGCACGGTGTGGTAAAATCGATTCTTGAAACTTTACACGCGTTTTTCTCGAAACAACGTTTTTCCGGTCGGCCCAGGTGAAAACTTTTTTTCTATACAACCGATTGGTCTGAAATTTTAACTGGTTATTCTACACACCTGTAGTTCTCGTCGGAACTAAAATAAATTTTGTTCACCCCTAACTTTCCATTTTACAACCCCTTTTGTGCTTCAAAAACATGACTTTTTTTTCCAAGTCCGCCATTTTGTTATTTTTCAATAAAATTTAACAATTTTAGTTCCGACGAGAATGACGTATCTATAGATTAATAATCAACTTCAATTTTTTATTTCTGATGTCCTCAAGAGCCTAAATCAGCCGGGCCAGCCACCCACTTTTTTTTTTAAGCGCCAACTTCCATTAATTATAATAATAATAAGAAAATGTTTAATTGATTCAAAATAATTTTTTTTTATATCCTTTAGATGTTAATAATAACATATTAAAAAATCAGAACGATTCATTTTTATTTTCCCCAAAAAAAATGTTCCTGAAAAAAAGTGTGAAAAACGGTGCTAGATACCAGACTACTACGTGCTACTACCTTAAGTGTTTATTAAGGATTTTACAAAGAAGAGTCGTTTTCCAGTCATGTTAATCGTTAGTGATCATAAAATGAAAAAAAAAAAATTAAAGCCAGAAACAAAGAAAATATTTAAAAAAAGGTTTTGGTCGGTATTTAGTATTTCTTTCCCTTGCTCGGATAACCCAAACACAGCATGAAATCTAAAATAAATTCACAGTGAGAAATTTCTGGAATAACACATTTTTCATTAAAAAAATCTCAATAAAGCGTCGAAATGCTCACTCTGGAAATGCGGTTTACACCGCTAAACAACTGTTTTAAGAACCAAAAATCATAATTAGAGCAGTTTGATGCTCTTGTTATAATCCCCACTTTATTTTACTTACAGTAAAAGGATATAAATGCAATTTAAACGCAATGCAATACAATGTAATTCACTGCATTACGTCATCTAGGGTTTTTTGTGGTTTTTGTGCCATTTTCGACGCTAAATCAAGACTAATGCCCGATTCCACAGTGAAAGCTTAAACCTCGAAGTTGAGTTAAGCTTCCGCTTAATTATTTTTGCTGTTCCACAGTGGAGGTTTTTTTCTTAAACTGAGCTCAAATATCGCTTTAACTTAAGCTGCCAAATTTGATCGCTTAACCCTAAGCCATGAGGCTTATCGCGGGAAATGTCAATTTTGTGTGAGAAATGATTGCTTCGGTTGTTGATTCTGTTCCGGCTTGCTTAAATTAATTAATTGTTTATAGAAATTATAAATTGTCAATAATACATTTCAAAAAAAAAAAATTCAAATAAAATATTGTTTATTTATTATATTATTATTCTTATCTAATTTTTATTATTATTATTATCCTTATTTAATTCTTTCTTTAATAATTCACATTTCAGTTCATGTTTTTCAAACATATTTTTCATTTCTAAGTCATGCTTTTTTTCAAGAATGACAGGTACAGTGTCCTACAATAATCGCGGTTAATCTTTAAGCTCAGTTTTATTAAGCGGCATGTAAAAATCATCTGTGAAACGGTATTAATTTAAGTCGAAGCTTAAACTAATTTCTGAGGCTTAACTAAGCCAGAGCTTAAGCTATAACTGTGGAATCGGACATAATTCTCATAATTTAATAGCAAAATTTCTCCCAAAATCTTAGAAATTGTGTGAAATTCAACTGTATCTCAAAATGCGGTAAATAATCACGTTTGTATTCCTTTTAGAGAACTTAAGATACAAAATCAATTATTTAATAATTTTCGGTGTAATTACTTGATCGGTTTATATCATTAAAACTGAGTAATGCACCAAAAATGCATTTGACAATAATTCAAACCTACAACTGACTGCTCAAAATCCGTTATTGGTGAGTAAAAGGGAACGAAAAGTGTACCATTTTGTATGGAACGAGTGGTCCATTTCTATATGTCAGTGATCAGCGGTCATATTCCATTCCTTCAGTTCTTAGTTCATTCCTCTAAAAAAAACAAATAACTCAATTGTCATCACTGCTGTCAAAGTAGAAGAAGCTAGTAAACAGCATCGCACTGAAATGAATATCCTGCCGAAAAAGAGGTTTTTTTTCATTGCATAAATACAAAATGCATAAACACAATTTTCTGTTCGTAGGTGGCATGTCCGCACTAAAGATAATATTGCTCGGGTTCGACGGGATGAGGCCCAAGCAAAGGAAGAGGAGCGTCAACTTTTGCAAAGGCAGTAGCTGGCGGTAGGTGCTATATTTGTGGTTTTTTTAGCTGTGCCCATGGATGACCCAAAACTGTGGCATTTAAAATGATTGCCATGAACAAACTTACATAAAATCTGTTTTTTCCCTCTACTAGCTATCACCACATAATATAAAATTGTGTTTCGCGAATATAGATTTAGGTCCTGATCTTTCGTACAAAACGAATTGAAAAAAGCTTAGAAAAACCCTTCTTAGGGTTCTGTAGCAAAACAAGGAATACTTGAGCCCCCCATACACTTCAGTTCCGTCTGACCGGATGCAAAATCGTTAAGTGTATGGGCACTTTCGCCTCAGATCAGGCGGATCAGGATGGACTGAAGCGATTGAATCAATTTCACCTGACCGGATAGTGTGTGGATACAATCAGGCCAAACGCTTAAGGAATAGCACTATCACCGTGTAGTAAAGCAGCTCCGTCTTGACCATTTTGCACGTTCTTACTCGGCGGCGGCTCAGTAGAATGACGAGATAGCTACAGTGTATGGCCGACACAATCCGTTCAGGCAGATCTGCTTCATTTTAGTCTGCTCAGTTCGGACTCCTAATGTATGAGAAGGGGGCTTTATAATTTTGCCATGTCCGTCCGTCCGTATGTCAGTAATTTTATTCAGAGACTATTATGACTAGAGCACTGAAATTTAGTGCAGGTATAGATAATTATCCCGCTATAAAGATACGTATTTAAGGTAACTTCCCGTGTGGAAAGTGGGAATAAAAAAAAAAAATTTTTTTTTCCACTTACCCCATCGAGGTGTATCGTTGAAAAAGTAATTTAAAATCACTTCTTAAATCGTTTTTCAAAATAATGCCCCGTTTTTTAAATATTCGACTCCAGAGTGAACATTTTCGATTAGATTTGTGTCAGCTTTTAAAAATAACACGACTTACTAGAGTCAAATAGTTTACAAAATATAACCGAACAAGTCAGCTACGGAGCCCTGCATTAAGCATACATGCTCTGGACCGCTTTTTTTCATTTATGATGGATTGATGACAAGATCAAAAATTAGCTGTATCTAGAAACTTGTGTGTAAGAGTTTTCGGGGTCACTGATTACGAATCCAAACTCAGATTTTGAAAATTCAAAATTAGGGACACATTTCAATTTCCATGAAAATGAGTATACATTGTAAAATTTTCAAAATTCAAAATGGTGCATCCAACCAGGCAAAAATGTTATTTATTTGAATTTTAAGAATTTTTTTAAATTTCAACAATTTACATCCCTATTATGGTTAGTGAGTCCAACAAATCTTATTCGCCTGAAATGTCTATTTCTTGCGACTTGAAACATCGCCCTATTGGCGAATATTCCCTAAAATTTCATCCCTTACGTCAAAACCAGACAAATAACAATTTTCAGTGACTGTTCAGTCGAGTTAAAACGTTCGCCTCCCGTAATACGACGACTTCATTAACTCGCCAGGGAGTTCGACTCGCTAACCATAATAGGGCCCTTAAAAATAAATTGGCAATCAGCGACCTCGAAATTTCCTATATACTACAGTGCGTTTCAAAGTTATGGGGAGATTTTAGACGCTACGGCACTGTTGATCTGGCATTTTCTTCATGCTAGATGAACAGCATCGAGTACCAGGATGTGCTCCAACCAAGGATCTTCCCATATCTCCGCCGAATTCCTGAAAATTGCTTTGCTTTCCAACAAGAAACCGCACAAATTTATGTGAGTGCTACCGCAAAGGCTTGGTTTTCAACCCTAACATCGATTTGGCGGATTCGTCAGCTCGTTCTCTGGATGCCAACTCAATGGAGAACCTTTAGGGTTGGCTCGTCCGAAAAGTCTACGCCGACAACCGTCAATTTAATAACGTCACGAATTAAAAACCCCCATCAAAAATGCGTGGTCCTTATTAACGAATAAGGATTGACGCCATACGTAAAACCCATGCCAAATCGAATTCTCGCAATTTTAGAGAATAATGGTAGCCAAATAAATTATTAATTTTACCGTTATGTTCGCTGCTTCTATTCTTTTGAAGAAAATCAGGTGCGGTTATAATAATGAAACGTCTGTTTTGCGTACTTTTTTGATATTTTCAATTTTTACAATAATAGTACCGTTATTATTGCAATAAATTTTTCGTATATTTTGAGAACACTTAAGAACACAATTTTTAGTGCCAGTCATTTTCATTGTTGTTCACTTATTTTTTCTGAATTCTCTGAATTCCAGTAGTGAGCGGTGCGGTTATAACTTTGAGACGCACTGTATTTCCCAAAAACAATTTCAGAATTTTTGTCTGTCATGTTAGTTCCACTATTTCGAATTTGAAAAATCGACTAGCACATTCGTAATCAACTTCCTCAAAAACCTCTGTATAACAATTTTCATAAAAATTCGATGGCTAGAAAAATTTAAAAGGCTCTAGAAATTTGCACTTCGTACGACCTGAACAACTGTGCTAAAGTAGACTTCCATAGAGCGTTTGTGTCTCCTTCAACAAGTCAAGTCTTTACTGAATATTTTTTATGAGAACTCTATCTGATAAAACGAAACAGTGAAATGTGCATTCACGCACCTTGAAGCTTATTTGATGCTAGAAGATGACTAATAACCGTATTGAGGATTCCGATGGCATTCAATTCCCTTCAAAACCTAGGATATTTAAAAGAAATAGCTTGCTGTTTTTTGTTATAAATTTAGAGTCGATATGAACCTATAAAGGCTAAGGGATTATTTACGTTAATAAACTAGCTATTTTATAAAGAATTACTACACTATTTTTATTTTACTTATTACAATATGTATTCCTTTTAATTCTAGGAAAAGGAAGCAAGAATAAATACTTTACGACAAAAGGCTGACATTTCTAGCGCTGATATTGATTCAACTGATATGCCAGAGAAATCAAATAAATATGAACATGTGAACTTATTTTCTGATTTGGAAGCTGGAATAGTCAAAACAAATCGTACTAATGAAGAACATCGAAAGGAAAAATTAGAAGAGCAACAAAAATACGAAAAGCAAATAGGATTACTGACTTTCTTAGGGCAAGATACAAATGAAGCTTTAAAGCAAAAAAGCTGGTATGAGATTCCCCGAAAAGAACTACCAAAATGTTCCACAAGCAAGGTAAAAGATGATCGAATTAAATATATTAATGATCCTATAAATATCATCAAAAAAATTGCTTCAAAAGAGGTTTCATGTTCTAAGCAAAAAGAAAAACGTCCATTAAATGATAACACAAAAGAAAGAAATCATTCAAAAGAAAAGTCGAACGCGAAGCATAACAGCAAATTAAAGAAACATGATAAAGTCTTAGAAAAAATTGATAAGATTAAAATGTTACGAGAACAACGACTAAAACGAGAAGCATTAGAAAAGGCTAAACAAGATGCTTTACTTGGAAAACTCCAAGGATTGCCTCCTCCTGAAAAGCCAGTTGTAGTAGAACCTGAGAAATACGTTAAGCAGAAATACCACTCACAATTTAATCCACACATAGCAAAACAAAATTATTAATTGTAATGCTTTCAATTACTAGACACTTTTGTTTATGTTACGTAATTTTAGTTTATATTATTTTATTTTTTAATTAATGTCTTAATTTTGACGAAACTCGAAATTTCATTAATAAAATAATTTGTTGAATAATTTTTGACACCGTGATTAATTTGATTCCTGATGAATAGAATAATTAAGCTTCAAAAACATTCATTCTCATAATGCAGAAGTAATTCATCCAGTATTTTTAGAACAATACTATCCGTAAATTTAAATTATTCCCTCAAGCTTTAAAAGACAGTCTTTTTTACTTACCAAATGAATATAGTGCTACCGGAAATTTTAGAACCAAACGTTGATTTTGGGCATATATTCTATTCCCTAGCCCTTCACTTGTTGATAAGAAGAGGAATAGTGACAGCGGGTGTTCAAGAAATCTTTGTTTGTGCTTAATTATTTCATAAAATTTTGTTTTAATTTGTGTACTAATTTTAACAAAAATTAGTATAAAAACTTAATGCAATTATTTTCAAAATAATAGGTCCAAATTCTCTTTTATCTCCCTTTAAATGGGGAAAACCCGTTTCTCTAACTATAAAAATTAGAAGTTTTACGCAGAATAGTTTGTAGTTAAAGTGTGTGTCACTGTGTGATTCAAACCGTTGTTATTACATGGTGATTTTTTACTAAATGAAGAAAAAAATCCAAAGTCTTCCCTAAAATAATAAAAACATTGTTGAATTGTTCTAAAAATGGTAAAAAAAAATCAGTTGAGGTGTCCAAATTATGGCAGGTAAGGAAACTAATATTGAATTTTGATAGATTTAAATTAAATTTAGGCCATATTTCTACAGATCATAGGACTATGTGACAATTATACAGAGCATCAGATGTCCAAAATCAACGTTTGGTACTAAAATGTCCGCCAGCACTGTGGAGCTGAAGATGGCATTTGACATAATAACACCGGGTCTCGTAATAAACATTATAATTAAATTTGAAATGATCCATAAGAATCATCTTTCCGCTAGCATTATGAAAAAAACTACATTTTATTTTTTACCATTTAATAACAAATACTTATGGAAGATGATTTCCAACTGTTCTTTTTCCCACTGTTAATCTTAAATCAGAGCAAAAGAGTACCTATAAAGTTAAAATCATCAATAGAAGTCCGGAATTAAAGAAAAATAGGAACATACCGTCTGAGCCCAGCCTGCATATTCCCCATATATTTCTCTTAATGTGTTTGATATTTCATCATATGTTTTACGTGATAACGTGTTTTTTAACCCAGTGGGTATATAAAATTGTTTCGCAACCTTAAAGATGTGAGTGTCAACGGGAACTGCTTCCAAATGATTTAAAGACATTAAGCAAACACAGTCGGCCACCTGAAACAAAAAATAAAATTTTTGCTGTATGCATTGAAAATTCCAACGAACAGTTGTAGATTACACCCGCAGAAAGTTTGCATTTTCTCTTGAGCCGAATATTAAGTTTAAATACTTTGAATTTAATTTATTATTGAAAAACAGTGAAAGTTGAATCTCTATGTCATTCCACGATTCCTTCAGCAAAGACTCTTTGGACAAGAGTGATTTTGTCGAGAGGTCCTTTGTTAACGATAACCCTTACTCAGAGGTGGAAATACCGGAAACCGACAGTGAAAGCTGCAGCATTCCGGTCAAACCGTTTACGAACAAAAAGACGAAAATGGTTCTATCAAGTTCAGAGGAGAACGCCAGTGAGGCGCATTCGTCTCAGGCTAGTTCAAAAGTTAAGTATAGAGTAATTTCTAGTGACAAAAGTGAAAGCGTAGAATCCTCTAGCGAGTCATCGGACAGCAGCGAAGAAAGATTTGAGCGTCAAACTCTGTCCCCACGGACGAGACAAAGTATTGGAGGATTTCGTCCTAGAGATCTCACAAGCGATAAAAGCGATTTGGAAGAAGGTGCATCTTCGAAAGATTTGGGCGACGCCGATGGAGTCGTTCCAGGTCCCAACCAAACTGATTCCGTGGAGTCAGTATTTACAAATGAAAAAGACGAATTGTATAGCTTCGATGCGGAGTACGGCCAAGGTAAGCACAAGTGAAGTTCCTCCTATTTAAAATTTTATTTTGTATTATTTTAGTGGTTGTGTTTAAATAATTTTGGGTGATATTCTGTTGTCTGTTAATGTGCTCGGTAATATTATGAATTTGGTCCGAAATGCCCTGGCCCATTAAGACTTGATTTGCCAAAATATCCTGTTTTCGAGATAATGCATCTAACTTTAACTTTGTATTTTCATCGTCGCTATCCATCGTACCGGCCACGAATTTTAAACCCTTTCCCAATATATTTACAAGACCTCTCCTTTGTCTTAAGTTCGGATGAAGGCTTTCTATTTTCCCTTCTAGTAGAACAAAGTTACGATGGACTGTATCGTACATGGGTTTCATGGATGCGACTCTGGTGTGCAACATAGATATGCTGTTTCGTATGTTCTCTTTTGCGATTTCGTATTCCGTAATGTTGATTATATGGAGTACCTTGGTGTAGCCCTTTATCACCTTTATTTCTTCTAGTTTTATCGGTATGTATCCGTTATTATTGTTCGAGTCTTGTATGTCGATTTGCTGTAGGTTTGACAGGTTTAGTAATGTCGTCAAGATGAAGAGTAGGATGGTTGTTAGCCTCATTTCCTTGTAATCATGTTTATTGGTTAGTCCGTATTGTTTGTCTAGCTTTTCTTTTTATTATTTATTTTTTTCATTTTTGATTTAATAGTAGGGTTGCTTCTGACCTGGTATTTTTTCTTTTTTCGTACATGGGTTTTGTAATATTTGAGTCCATTATTAGTGTCTGTTAAATGTTCGTCGTCGAGTTTGTCTGCTTCTATTTTCCTATATTTGGCATGATTCTTACCTCCTCGAATTTCTTTAATATAGTTCGGTCCTGGATCTAACTCTGTTTCGTCTCTACGTTTATTAAGTCTGTTTATACTTCTTTCTTTAATTTTCACTATTCTATCATGGATCTCTTTATACTCACTTTCTCTAATTTTGCCTATCACAAAATCTACTGGTTTTTTGTTAGTTGTACTGTGAGTAGTGTTATTATAGAACCCTATAATCTTGAGAGTCTTTTCTTCTACTGTGTCTATGTCACTGTCATCGTTATGTCTAAGAAGTCGAAGGTGTTCGTTAATGGTGGTATGTAGGCGTTCTATGTCAGCGTTGGAGGTGTGATTGCTGTTAGAGGTATAGTGTATGTCAACTCCTTGATTACTAAGGAATTGGCGAATAGGAAGAGCTTTAAACCCTAGCTCGTTATCTACTATTATTTTCTTTACTTTCCCGTAAGAGCTAAAATATTGTATGAGACCTCGTTTAAATTCTTTCCAGGTACGGCCAGTTATTTTAATTGCTTGAGCGAGTTTACTAAACTTGTCTATTATAGTCATAAAAAGTTGCTTTTCTAGACTGTAAAAGACATCAATATGAATAGTGTCGTTAGGTCGTGAGGGAGTTTCTGTGATTTTATACGCTATATTTAAGGGTTTCCATTCATATTTTTCGAGGCTACAGATCTCACAATTACTTATAAACTGCGTGATTCTAATTTTTAATTTGGGATTGTAAATCTTAGATTTCTTTCTTTGAAAACTTCTTCTATCCCGCGGTGATTATTTAAAAGGTGCTCTTTTTCTATCAAGTTTGCTAATTTTTCCTCGTCTTTTACGTCTTCTAACAGTGTAGTACATCTTACTATCTGAAAATGTTTATTATTGCGCATGGTGTTATTATATACCGTATATAATGAGGTGTAAAACTTGTCATCTATTATAACCGCATTAAGCTGCTTTAAATTGAAATGGTTCTTTAAAAGAACTAACGCAGACTCTTCGCTGAGATCTTTTGCGTAAATAGTTTTCCTATTGTTTTTAAAATATTTTGAAGTTTTTATTCTCATAGATCCCAAATTTGTTTTCTTTATTATTATCTGGTTCCTAAATACATTTATAGGAGATTGACTTACTGGTATAGAATTGCCGTCTTGATTCTCTACTCCAGTCAGGTTCATTTCTGCAATTTCTAATCTAGATAAGGCGTCTGCGTTACCATTCTTCACTCCTTTCTTATAGTAGTAGTAGTAGTATATTTATTTGTTCAATTCAAAGAATTATACAAATGAATGTGTCATCATAGTTGCTATTTCATTATATAATATAAATAATACAAAATTAATAAATACATAGTATGTTTTCTTTTTAAATTACATATATAGTTCCTTTCTTCATTTCTTTTCAGTAAAGTTTGTATATATAAAAGATCACTGTTTTTGTTATTGTTTTTATATTTTTTTTTTTTTTTTTTTTTTAAGTTAACTTTTCACATTTAATTCATTCGTTTCACTTTTACACGTACACTTTAGATCTCTTTTATTCTTCATTAATGCTGAATAGTATGCTTTCTAGCAGTTTATCTATTTTATTTACTTCATAGCAGCCTGGTGCTGCAATCATGTTGAGAAACTTCTCTAAGTCAACGAGCTCGGGAACGATACTTCTTCTTTTGTTTTCATATCTACAACATTCACTAATTATATGTATCAGCGAGCAATAGTGACAGTATTTCTCTTGAGGTTGTGTAAGTCTAATTCCTTTCAAAATTATTCTATTATTGTATGTATTCATCAGCGGAGCGGCAATTGCTATTTTACTTTAGTTTGTTTACGTCTTGATTTCGAAACATGCTTTACTCTATCTAGTTGTCTAAAATTCTCCGGCGATTCATCTGAATGTTCCCGAAATCTCTTTTTGCTTTCCTTCGAAACTGTCGAATCATCGCTTTCATTTTCGGCTTCACCTGAGTCCTGGTTTATGCTGTCCGAATTGATGGGATTATTTAAAGAGGTTAGGTATTTTTGTCCCTCAAGTAATGTAAATTGCCTCTCGCCCACGTGAAGTTTTTGTTTCTTAATTGTAGAGTCAATGTTTAGGTTTTTAAAATCAACTTGCAGCTTTTTCAATTTGCTATATTTTTCTTTTTGTTCCTTGCTCGTATAGTTGGCAATGATAATACCGTGATTTTCTTTAAGTTTGCCATAGTTATCAAATACAAGTTGCTTGTCACGGAGTGAGATAAAAGAGACACTTACCGGTCTCTTTCCCTCCTCTCGTCCGATGCGCCTGGCTTCCTCAACATTCTCTGGTGTAACCCCAATTTCTTGAAACAACTCCGAAGCAAATTTCAATAAATCTGAATTAATTTCGCTTGTAGTATCTGGAACTCCATATAACACAAGGTTTTTCCTTCTCATAGCTGTTTGTAGACTAGCTACTTGTTTTTCTAAGCCAGACACACGGTTCGTTAGCACTTTATTTTTTTGTTTAAGATCAACAATATCTTTTTCATTTTTAATACACTTTTTTGCCGTAGTACTCGTCGATTTTTCAATTTTATCAATTTTACTAGTTAAATTCATTAATAATGATTTTAGTTCATCATTAGACGTTTGATTCGCGTTAACGTGCCGATTATTCATTTTTATTTTAGGTTAGGTCAAAATTGATTTTGTAAACGACACGTCTGCTCTCTACGAGAGCTCAGACAACACTCTCCTTTCTTATATACTATTACGTAGTCGTATTCGGAAAGTCTCAGTCTCCAGCGGACTGATTTTGAATTTGGTTCCTTTATTGAAAATAACCAGGTAAGAGGTATGTGATCTGTTTCAATTTTAAATTTTCGCCCAAAGAGATATGGTCGAAAATATTTAGTTGCCCAAACGATTGCTAACAGCTCTTTTTCAATCGTACTGTAATTTATTTCGTGATCGTTTAATGTACGACTTGCGTAGCAAATTGGTTGTCCCTCCTGAGAAAGTACTGCGCCTAATGCGTATTGACTGGCGTCTGTGGTTAAAACAAACTCTTTACTAAGGTCGGGGTAACGTAATATGGGTTCGTTAATTAATAGCCTCTTTAAGGTTTCGAAACTAGTTTAATATTTGGGGTTAGTTATTTCAACCTTTACGTCCTTCTTTAAGTATCTAGTCATGGGTTTAGAAATTTTTGAATAATCTTTAATAAATTTTCTATAGTAACCTGCTAACTCTAAAAATTGTTTGATTTGTTTGTTAGTTTTAGGTATTGGGAAATTGTTAACGCATTCTATTTTCTTTGGGTTAGGTTTAATGCCTTCGGGGGTCCCAGAAATTCTGTTTCGTTCCTTAAGAACTCAGATTTACCCATTTTGATTTTAAGGTTGGCCTCCTTTAATGTTTCGAATATTTTTTGTAGCGATTCTATATGATCTTGTAGAGGTCGAGAAAATAATTATGTCGTCCATATAGACGAGACATGTTTTGTTTATGAATTCTTTCAATACGTTATTCATAAGCTTCTGGAAGGTTGCGGGTGCCGTTTTTAGTCTAAAACGCATACGCAAAAATTCGTAATGCCCGTTTTCTACACTGAAAGATGTTTTATGGATATCGTTCTCGTCGATCTCGATTTGGTGAAAACCTTTCGCCAAATCAAGAGTGCTGAAATACTGGCATCTGCCCAGTTTTTCGAGAATTTCATCGATAACCGGTATGGGATATTTGTCGTCGATAGTAACTTCATTTAACTTGCGGTAATCAATTACCAATCTCCATTTAACTTTCCACTGGCATCTGCCTTCTTCGCACAATCCAAACTGGGGCTGAGTAGAGTTACTATGGCGTATAATACCGTTGTCAAGCATCTCTTTGATCTGTTTCTCGACTTCGGCCTTATGTACATATATACGGGTATCGATAGGTTTTGCATTGGATGGGTGAGAAGATTGTTGTAACAGTAAGCCCCCCGTCCGAAAATCAATGAACGAAACGAGGAATAATTTTAACAATTCTACAGGTCAGAAGCTCTCATCCACCAATTATGAAAATTCGCTGGATGCAAATAAACATCTTGCAAACAGTTCAGGCAAATCAGAAGATTCTATAGAATTTGTATCTGTCCATGAACCTGTTATTAACTTGAGCAGTTCAATCGAAATAACTGCTACGACCACTCCCAGTGATACCGCCAAAAAATCCATTCAATCCAAGATAAATGCTGTGTTAGGAACACCTAAAAGCTCTAAAAACGAGGTAATATATGTTTCCAAGGATTTTTATGAAAAGGAAATGAGAAAACTCGCAGAAATGAAAAACGAGTTGGCCGTTTGTGCGAATATTATGCAATCTTTTGGCAATAAGCTCCCCGATAAGGGCAAGAAAATGTCAGGAAAGTCGGAACAGCTTAAACAGGACATCAAGAGACAGGCTGAGTATACAATAAGATTTGTTATAGAGGAAGAGAAAAAAGTGGAGAAGCCCTTTTTCAACCAGGATGCACCGAGCTGGTCAGAGATCGCTGCAGCTGTTAATGATATTCAACCAAAGTATACGGGCAAAACTGGATTAGCGAACTTCAATGCAGAGAAGATGTTAACAATTGATCGATTGAAGGATATTCATGGTTCACTAGAAACTTGCCCCGCAGAAGATGTTCTTGCAGATGAACCAAAGGGTCTTAAAGTGGCGCTAATGAATCATCAGAAACATGCGCTGGCATGGATGAACTGGAGAGAAAAGCAATGCCCGAAAGGTGGAATTCTTGCTGATGATATGGGCTTGGGCAAAACACTTACAATGATTTCTCTAGTGCTGGACACAAAACAAAACAGACAAAAGATCGAAAATGAGAGTGACTCCGAAGAAGATGATAACAATAAAGGATGGAACGGCAAAGGTCGCAGGGATTACCACAGTGGTGGAACACTTGTAGTGTGCCCGGCCAGTTTGGTCCGGCAGTGGGAAAGTGAGGTAGAGAAGCACACAAAAAGAAATCTCATAACTGTGTGTGTTCATCATGGCAATAACCGTGATTCAAACCCTCGCAATTTGATTAAGTATGATATGGTGGTGACCACATATCACATAATGGCCCGTGAGAGCAAAAGTATGGGAGCTCTTTTCGGCGTTAAGTGGCATAGGATTATTCTGGATGAGGCTCATGTTGTTAGAAATCACAAAAGCCAGTCTTCCGAAGGCGTTTGTAATTTGAGAGGTAAGCATAGATGGGTACTAACTGGTACGCCTATTCAAAATAAAGAAATGGACCTATATGCGCTTCTCAAATTTCTCAAATGTTCACCGTTTGATGATTTAAAGCACTGGAAAAGATGGATTGAGAGCAAAAATTCAGCAAGTGGGCAGCAGCGACTTCACGCTTTAATGAAATCGCTAATGCTCCGACGGACAAAAGCCCAACTTCAGGAAAATGGATCCCTTCAGTGTCTTCCTGAACGAGATACAAAACTAATTGAAGTTTATTTGGACAAAGACGAAATCAATGTGTACCAACAAATTATGATATTTTCCCGTACCTTATTTTCGGAGTTCCTTCATCAGCGTGCCGAAAAGCAAAACGACGTGTATTACAAGCCAACGTTTATGCAAAACAAAGATCCGAATGGCGCATTCTTTAAAATGCATCAGAAAATTGTTAGACTGTATGGTGCCAAGGAAATTCAAACTCATCAAATTTTAGTGCTTTTGCTGCGACTAAGGCAGATATGCTGTCATCCTGGTCTTATTGATGCCATGCTGGAAGATGATGAAAATGAAAATCAACAGGACGACAGTGACACTAACCAACCAGAAATTGACCTGCTCGAGCAGTTAAATAATCTAAATATTGATGATAATAAAAGCGAATCATTGCATGGCAGCGAGAACGATTCAAAGGATGAAAGAATATCTAAGGCTTCATCCAAGGTTTTGTTGAGGAGTAATCCTGTTTTTGATCTGAACAGACCAAGCACTAAGATCAAAAAAGTCTTGGAAGTCCTTGAAGCGAAAATTCTCAACAGTTCAGACAAAGCAATTATTGTCTCGCAGTGGACAAGCTTTTTGGAAATTCTTAAAACTCACTTGGCGCGGAAAGGCCTACGTCTTCTGTCTCTTAATGGATCTGTTCCAGTTCACAAACGTCAAAAAATAATAACAGAATTCAACGACCCTAAAAATCCCGTACAAGTTCTACTTTTGTCTTTAACAGCAGGCGGAGTGGGACTTAATTTAGTCGGAGCTAATCACTTGCTTCTGATAGATTTGCACTGGAATCCACAACTTGAATCTCAGGCTCAAGACCGAATTTACAGAGTGGGCCAAAAGAAGGCGGTACATGTGTACAAATTTTTGTGTAAGGACACTGTCGAGGAAAGAATCAAAGCACTGCAAGAGCACAAATTGGCTTTAGCAAATAGTGTTTTAGCTGGAGCTAAACCGGGGGTCGGCAGTAAACTTACAATGGATGACTTAATGGGACTGTTCGAAATGTAAAAATAGATTTTTGTCTAGATTCTGTAAGTATGGCGAATATATTTTTTATGATGATGCTCGCTGATTCTGGTTTCTTTAGGTTCATCAATATGAAAAACCAAACCAACTCCACCCAAAGTGGAATCGAATTCAACCTACGAGCTTTTAGACAGATTGATGATGCATCGATGGAAAATCTGAAAAATCCCAAGGACTAAACGGCAACTGAGGGCAAAAAACAATCCGAAAGAATGGGCTCAGTGTCAGTGAGTAGGCGTTGTAGAACCATCGCTGAACAACAGATAATCTTTGCACCCATTCAGGAGCCCTGAAACTAGTGTAGTGGCGAAGTCCAAGGACTGAACATCGACTAATCACTACTCACTCCTACATATGTATGTATATAATTACAAAAGTTTACCAGCAGTTGGCAATTGTTAAAACTTTATAAAATAGGCATTGCGGATCTGTCCAATACTCGCCATGAAGGATGTAAGAGTACCTAATAGTCATATTTTCATTTTTGAGTCTACTACAATTGGGACTCTGAAGCCTCTGTTGAATTTAATCTCAATAAAAGACTGAAAGGTACCTTATTAACACTATGCCAAGCGTCCCTCAGAGCACTCTTGATATGGCGTTTTCAGTAAAACTCGTCAAAGGGATTTTCTTTGTTTTAATCGTTTCTTATACTATAAGAGAATGTATTCCTGAAATATTAAAGGTATTGATTCTGATGTATTTTTGTTCAAATAGCAAATCTGTAATATTTCCTTTCAAGTGAAGAGTGAGCAGCCTGTAGTAAAATATTACTATACTTTTGTAAAATTTCGATCAGCTGGCTAAATATCAAATCAGTCGGTTGATTACTTCATAATCTATTACCTCAGTTAGGGTAGAGTAAACCCAAGATTGCAGCTTCGATAAACCTATGCTTACTGCGTAATACGTGAAAATATGAATTTTTTTTCAGTTGACTTGCAACACGACCAAAGGAGATCTTTTGTGCGAACTCTACTCGATCTATTCCCCACCCAGATTGAGACCTTTATAGAAGGCTATTGTGTTTGGGGAGCCGCTTTCGATACTACTGACGGGGTTACTAAGGAGACCTCTAAGTGGAACAGCCTCTGGCGGCAAAGGGCTGGGCATTAACAGAGCACGTGCTCTTCTGTCTCTTCCTCTTCGAGGTAGAAACGGCAGGTATCATCGTCCGCGAGGCCTATCTTTTTAAGGTGATATTTTAGCAGGCACATAATTAACACGAATTTCTCATTTTTATTGTAAAATTCGATGCGTGAAGTTGGCTTAGGAGATTTTGTGTAAATTTTTACTACAACTGGTTCATGGTGTGTCGCTGGTTTTATAAAGCTTCTTTTGAATTGAAATTCCTTAATAAAATTCCTAAAATTTTCAATTAATGTTTTCGTTCAAAGTATGTATGTAGTTAAAATAATTCGATAGAAAAATCCAATCGAAATATTTTGAATTTTTTTGTGGAAAAACTAATTTAAATCAAAGGTAACTGAAATTAATTTGCTACAATTTTAAAAATTTTATTAAGGAATTTAAATTCAAAAAGAGCATTGCAAGCTCTTCGATTTAATTTCACTCGGATTACAGAACATGGATGATATTAGGAATTTTAATTCAATATGTGGTTTTGCAAGCTCTTTTCGATTCGATTCGAACAGATTCAATAATAGGGCCTCTGTTTACCTCCAAAAAAATTAGAAGTAAATTAGGTCTTCGGTTAGGAAGGTTCATCATATCGACATGTACAAAGGTCCTGCACTCTTTTGCAACAGGTTGATCATCAAATGGAATGGAGAGTCAACAATTCCTAAAATTGGAAAATGGGATAAGGTATCATCTACATAATTGAGGTATGTTAAATAAGACGGAATGTCGTTTGTGGCTCATATCTTGTGTGACTGGAAGAAGGATCCTGAGCAAGCAGTTTTAAACCTGGTGTTTCAAATTAGTCAGAAGCAGTAAAACACATATCCTAATGTGTATGCCTAATCTCCAATGCGCGGCCCCGCCATGAACCAACCAACCAATAGCAATGTATTTCCTCTTACTCCTGTCTTGGTTGACGACATATGGTCTAATTCATTTTTGTTGTTAATATATGGTTGGTCTGCGCATTGGAGATTGGGCCCTAATGTATACTTATATATACATATTATTAGCAATGTGGTTAGCAATATGTCGAAAACGTTTGGTTGGTCTCCTGATGGAGACTGAGTATAACTGCTAATTCGGAGGTTGTTTTTTTTACGGAATTTGTGTGACTCACCTTTGGACCAACACCAGGAATTGAAAGAAGTTCTTCTCTAGCTTTACTATACGGCACATTACGAAGTAACTTTAACCAGGTTTCTCCACCAGACTTATTTATGTGGTGTACAGCATTGGCTATAAATTTCGCTCTATATCCAAATTTTGCTTCTTTCAGTTCAGCTTCCAACTAAAAATGTATATTCAAATAAGTACGTTATTTTTATTACAGGTTAATTAAGAATCACCGTTGGTTTTTCTAAATGCTCCAACGAAGGAAACGAAAAGTACCCAGTTTCTTTGAAGTCGCATATCTTCGGGGCATAATTGCTGCACAACCACTCAACCATAGTAGATATTCTGGATTTTTCAATAATGAATGAATAAGACTTTGAACGACGAATTTTACCTCTTTATGTTGTTATTTTGACTGCATATAAACGATATGATGTTCTCAATAGGATCTTGATCAAGAACACGTATTGCTCTAAAAGTCTTTGCAGTCGTTCGGAAATGTTTATGCGCTAATTTCCACTTTTCATACAAATCTTCTAAGTTGGTATCAAGTCTAAAATATTGACGCAGAATTTTCTCACAGGATGCATTTTTAAGATCAGTATTTTTAGAAAATGTTTTGTAATAAAGATGAGTTTCGGATTGCCATAACTCCCACAACAAGCCCTTTGCAACCCCAATATATACATCCTTCTCGTTTTCCTGTGCAGATTTCCATCTAAAAATAAAATGCATACTTAATTAACAAAATAAAAGGGAATCATTAAACGCTTAATAGGGATTTTTAGAGTGCGTCAAACTTTTAGAAATAACAATAATTTCTTAAAAAATTAGGAACTTTATTAAGGAATTTTAATTCACAAGATGTTTTTGTAAGCTCTTTTCGTTTCGATTCAAACGGATTCAAGAATAGGGTCCATTATATGAGGAATATATATTACTTAACAGAGAAAATTGCACCGATCATTGTTAAATTGATATTTAAGTCTCAGTCCTGCGCTCATCAAATGTTTCCTTGGAAAAACAAAAATACTGAAAAATTACCCATATGTATAAATAGTATAGTTTTAATTAGGCAATCTGTATTATTTAGTTTAATATTATAAATATAAGTTTAATAATTTTATTTATCGTATTTCCAATAGTTTTTGCAAGCCGAAATAGTAGTAAATAAACTAACTTCAACGAGCAAAATCCAACACTTTTAATCACTTTTAGGTCGCGATAATTACTATATATGTATTTTAATATTAGGTATTTATTCTGAAGAAATTTAAAGCACAGCATCAATGAAGGTCTCAAATAATATAATCAGTGGTTTCAAGGCAACAAATTAGCAATAAATGTGCAGAAGATGACCTACATCATACACTCATCAAAAGTATTAAGGGATAATCCAAAAAATTCAACAATTTTTAAAACTTGTGGGCAATTATAACTCCGCTAAACATATTTCAATTTTAATGGAGGTTTTTTGAAATCTCGTATCTACTTGTTTATGAATCAAATGACTTAAAAATTTTTATTATCCTCTACTGCTTTGTGCTAAACGTTAGAAGAGTTAAAAAAATTATCTCCTAATTTTTTCTGAACTTGAAAGTTGAGTGGCTGCAAAAATTTTTTTACAAGAATTAAATGGAATGGAATGGAACTATTCGTAATTTCTATAAACTCATGCAGTAAAATATTTTTGAGAATTTAATGTTAATTCAATTTTGTGTTCCAGTCAAACGATGTTTGGTATAAATGGTGAATACGTAATGCTATTAATTATCTCTTTGTTAATTAATTTTAATTTTGCGCAGGTAGATTATAACTTCCCATCATTGTTGTCTTTGTATTATATCTGTAACGACCAATGCCAAATAAATTCAATCTTGCGTTATTCTTATAGGGCCATCGGTTTAAAACACAAGGTTCAGAACCTTCTTGGCGATTCGGGCTATAAGCCATGTTTAGAAACAGCCAGGCCTAAGCATACAATGAAGAAGGAGGCAGTTTATGGTCGCGATAAAAGAAAGAATAGTTAGCAGCTGTTTAATTAAGAATTGACTGTTAAAAGTAATAAACGCCGGCTCCAGAGTTAGACAGCAGGTTTATAAAATATAGGGTGCCAGGGAAGTGTATTTATTACGGTATTTTAGACAAAGAAATAATAAGGAAACATGAACATGTTTTATAAGGAAAATTAAGGAAACGAGCTGATAAGTTTCGGAAAAGACGCACAGTCAGGGCTCAGGCAGTTCGGGTTAAACTTTGAAGAGACAAGAGGTAGATTGCCAACGGGCGGATCGCCAAGTTGTTTCGGTACAAATTAAGAGTGATATTCTTGCATATCCATGAATTTCTTTCCCGAATAGTTTGATAGATGATTTTCTAAGTCTTTAAAATGTTTTTAATACACCCCGAAGTAATGTCTTCTAGACGGTCCCGGGGTGGTGCTCCAGGTGGCGGGGAGCGAGATTTTAGCCGGTAGGCTTGGCCATGTGGGTAGGGAGCCCGGCACACGGGTGGCTTCGGCCACCTAGGTGCATAACCGCATTTCCCCGTTCCCCTGCAAAAAAGGGTTTCTAATATCCTTAGCCTTTTCGGCCTTCTGAGCCGATTCGTCTTCGTTGATCGGTAATTTGAGGATTCCAAGCTTTTGGATGAAAACTTAAAATATTATTTCCAAACAATCCACCTGTTTGAAAAGTGGCCGTTATTTTACTTGCGAACTAGATTCATTTCCACCATAAATTAATTGTTTACTACCTGAAAGATTGTCCTCCTAACAGCGTATAAAATAAGTCCAACTGTGACCGCTTGCACAACATTTTACCTGACACAATCATTTTGAACTGTGTTTTTTAGAACCGGGGAAATGCTTAAACTCAAATCGTAGGAGCTCCGAACAAGTTGTGGCAGCGCGGGCAGTGCTTACTGTCTGACGTCCGAAATTTGTTTTCTTTTATGACAATTGGAAGTTGCACTAAAAACACCACTGACATTTAGAAATAGACCACTCAATTCAATTCTATTCAAATATTTATTGAGGCTTTAATATTTGGACCACTAAATCGATGTACCCTTTTGACAGTTCTCACTTAGGAGAGTTCAGATATAGGGAGCATATATCTGTCTATTTCTTTCATATTAGGAGAGATAGGCGCCTTGAAAAGGCGGCAAATTTAAAAATTGTATCCATTTTTAATTGTATCCTGCACGCTTAAATCGAACTCCCCCAAACGCCGCATTAAATGTCAAATAAATTCACAGTGAAAAGTTTCTGGAATAAAACATTTTTCATTGAAAAAATCTCAATAAAACGTCGAAATGCTCACTCTGGAAATGCGGTTTACATCGCTAAACCATTCTTTGAAGAACCCAAAGTCATCAATAGAGAATTTTGATGCTTTTATTATAATCTGCACTTAATTTTACTTACAGTAAAAGGATATAAATGCAATTTAAACGCAATGAAATTCACTGCATTACTTCATCTAGGTTTTTTGTGCTTTTTGTGCCATTTTCGACGCTAAATCAGGCATAATATAAGAAGAATTTGTAATTTGACATTCTAAAAGACTAATTCTCATAATTTAATAGCAAAATTTCTCCCAATATCTTAGAAATTGTGTGAAATTCAATTATATCTCAAAATGCGGTAATTTCATATTTGCATTCCTCTTAGAGAACTTAAGATACAAAATCAATTATTTAATAATTTTCGGTGTAATTACTTGATCGATTTATGTCATTAAAACTGAGTAATAATACTCCAAAAATGCATTTGACAATAATTGAAACCCACAGCTGACTGCCCAAAATACGTTAATGGTGCGAGCAAGAAGGAACGAAAAGTGTACCATTTTGTATGGGACGAATGGTTCATTTCTATGCGTCAGTGGTTCCGAAATAAGAACGCTGTTGGTAATGCTATTGGATAGACATTTCTGATTTTGCTTTGTTTACGTTTTCTTGCAATTCGATGTTGATATACGAAAATATTATAGATTTATTTAAAACACAAAACTGACGCAACCTAACATCAGGTATTTAAAATATAAGAAATTGTTAATTTGAAAACTCTGAAATAAAAAGTATTTTTCAGGTTAAGATGTCTAATAAACATAAAACCGGCTACGAAAACACAAATCTGAATAACTTTTCGTTTGTCCACCATAAACATGTTTTTAACCCCTTCATAAGAGGATTTCATGATAACGACTGTGTCATTGAAACGTTGTCCGACTTTTGGGCATTTGTTGCAAAATATGAGAATTTGCTGCGATCTTCGGGGAGACCAATTTTACCTGATCCATTGAAATTGAAGGCGACCTCGGAATTTCACAGTCAAAAGTATTTATTTACGAATTTCAACATTGATATAAGTCGTATTGTACATTGTGTTCCCGAGCATAAGAAGTTCCGCGATATAAAATATAAAGCAGAACAGTTTTTGGAAATTGCTCTAATATATTTAGACTTCAAGCAAAAGGAGAAATTTAAGAAATTGCGAAAACTTAGAAAAACGCGCACTTCACTTCCCGTGTTCGAATATAAAGAAAAGATTCAGAGGGCAATTACTGACCATCAGGTGCTCATCTTAGCCGGCGACACAGGATGTGGAAAATCAACACAAATTCCGCAATATTTAAATGATATGGGATACAAGAATATCGGTGAGTAACTTTAGCTCTTCTTTCTATAATTTTTGCATGAATATTATACTTTTTTATAATTTCATTTCTTAGCTGGTTAATGTAAATAAAAAAAAAAGTTTTCCATATGAAAAGTAAATTTGTGTATATATATAATTTATTTTATGCAATAATTGCATTTAGTATAGAAGGCGTTGAAGTTGGGGCCTCAAACTTGTTATTTTTTGCGGTTGCCACGATAGGGCAAAATCTATGCGTCTGAAACAAAAAAATCAAAATGGGTTTTAAAGTTTAATTTATAGCCCTCTGAACCTAAAATAAAATTAAAAAAAAAAAAAAAAATACGGGGTCAAAGTTGAAGTTCTAAAATTCCTCATTTTATTACTTCGTAATAATAATAATAATAATTTATTTATTAGTATATTACATACTCTTTTACACTTATTAATATTTCTTAAAACACCTGCTCTTTTACAAATTAAACACATCCGTTCTTATACTTGTTCCAGTTATTTTCACTTTTTAAACTATCCGGTAATTTATTGAAAAGTAAGAACCCTCTATATATTAAAGTATTTTGCGCAGCTGCACTACTACACTTAGGTAATCCAAGATTGTGATTATTTCTGAGTAGATATGGTTGAACATTATCGATGTATTACATGAAGTCCCCCACCTAACTCGGTACAGAGGCTACCGATCTTATTTTATATATGAACAAAAGTACAGTGGGTGGTCATGCAATTGGAACGCATGGAAAAAATTATAGACATTTCGATTTTAAACTTTTCTTCAATAAAAACTATTGTAGTTAGAAAGTTGCTTTTTTATTTATATGTATTGATATAATAGTGGGTACATAATATGTATTATAGCAAGGCCCCCTGCCTTTAATACTTAGTGCATCCCCCCTTTATCTTAATGGCTCCCTCCTTTGATAAGAACCAAAATTGCATTTTTTTTCATATATGAATGTACAGACCGTGAAAATGTTGGTTATTTTCCAATGACAATAATGTCGACAAAAAATTAGCGGTAAAAATAAAGAAATTCGCTTTAGCTAAATATTTTACTTCCTTTGTATTATTAATTATTTGGTACATTGTATAAATTGAAGGTGTCGAGTACCTATTTTTTACTATCCAGCATCAACTTACTTGCGTAGTCGGATTTCATTTTATAGAGCTCTTGTGTTTGAAGATAAAGCCTAAGGTAGCACGATATCACTCTCCGAGCGTAGTAAAATCCAATTAGTGTTAATGCAGACAATTTTTGTATTAGTCAGCAGTGGAGACAATTTAATAAAACGCATTTTCTTATGCACCATCCAAAAATTATTTTTTAACGCAGTCTTTTAAAAAGACATCCCTAATCGCTTGAAGTCAGCCAGTGCTCAGTGCTACTTCGCTCTTTCCCTCAATTTTATTAAAGTCGCATTTCTCTTTCAACAAGCACCCCAATTTTTATTACGGTCACGTACAGGGTTTTTACAATTTACTAATTTATATTCAAAGGCTCATGAATATATTCTTTAGGTATAAGCGTTTTTCTTGCAAATATGTACATGCATTCAATTATGGAAAAAGATCAGCTATTAACCCTTGCTCGCTGACTTTTGCTGACATTTTCAAGTTTTGAGCTTTGTCAATAAAGTGAGTGTAAATATTACTTTTTCTAAAAATATGCAGATTCTTAATATTTGTTAGTTGTAATTTCTTTTTTAACATAACAAATTTTGTCGGCAACGACCATACGATGCTGAGAGCACCGGTTCATTAGGTTAGTTTAAGATTAAGAATACAGAATTTAAGGCATTTTAACTGTAAGTACATATTATATTGTTAAACACTAAAAATAAATGCAATTAACAAAAAAGAAAAAGCACCGGTTCTCGTTTGATCACCGAATTTAAGCAGCATAGGACACGGATAGTATTTGGATGGGGAATCGCCTGGGAACACCGCGCGCCGTTGAGTGTAAAAAGAGTTATAAACCGAAAGCACAATATCATATCTTTTAATAATTGAATAATTCTTTCTAACCTGAGTCAATTTGAATTTACGTTCAATCAACCTGAAAATACCCTGAAAATTTCAAGCGCCTTTTTATTTTTTTACCCGACTGCCGAAGGAGGGTTATGTTTTTCGAGCGTATGTATGTATGTATGTATGTCTGTTTCGTTGTGTCGCTCTGCAGCCTAAACGGCTTAACGGATTTTAACATATAAGGTGTCATTCGATTCGTCTTAATTGTCGGAGTGCTATAGGGTATATAATATTTCAATATGGCTACCGCGAAAAAAAAAATGAGAGGAATAAAAAAAAAGTTTTTTTTATTATAACAATATGGGTCTCAAATGAAAGCTAATAAATAGCCTAGTACAAATGGGCATATAATATTTCAATATGGCTTCCGCGAAAAAAAAAATGGAGGGGAATAAAAAAAAAGTTTTTTTTATTATAACAATATGGGTCTCAAATGAAAGCTAATAAATAGCCCATTACAAATATATATACGTTATAACACTTTGATGCTACCATTTTGAAAGGAAAATCAAAAAAAAGTGTGAAATAAACTAAATTATTTAAAAAACAAAAAACCCGACTGCAGTAAAAATATCAACTGAAAAGCGAAAAACAAGCTCTATAATCTATAGAAAATTGTAAGAGCAATGTCCTTATAAGTAATGCACCATGCAATTATTTTTTGTTCGATACCTGGTTAACAAATAATACAATTTATACTATTATTTAAATATAACTTAAATATTGGAAAAGGTATTGCAGGCGGGGACAAGCAATGAACGACAAAACATATTTCTTGAAAAAAAGTAACATTTGGACTAATTGGTTATTTTTTCCCTTAAGAAAAATATTGTCTTGAAATTTTCAGGGAATTTTTAATATTGATTGAACGTAAATTATGTAAACAGTCCATCTCTCCTCCTTCCCCCCACTTACCAATTGCTATGCATAGTCTATCCGTTTAGCCGTTACGGAGCTAAGTGGTAACAAACATATGTATGTATACATACACAAACTTCCGCATTTATAATATTAATAAGATATCGGGTCCAAACCATTTTTACATAACTTATGTAGTCCCTATCTTTCCACCTTGACCGATTCTTCACATTTATGAATTTAGCTGAGATATTGGCGGAATAAATGTTTTAGGCAAAATTTGACAAAAAAAGGCCTCTATCGTATCCATAAGATTCGGTATATGCCATATATCTATGACCTCTAAAACTAATTTTGGCATTATTCATTTTCCGAAATATTTTCATCAGGTAGGCTGCAGTAGTTTAGGTAGTGTTTTATATGAAATCTACGTAAAAATCTTCAAATAAAAACTGACAAACAGGTCTTTCAGAGCACCGGTCCGGTCAACTTCCCGAACCGACCAAAACCAAACGAACATTCTTAGAACTATGCTGGGTGATCTCGCAAGAAGGTAATTCTTGTAATTAACGATAGGGGTCACTGTAAATATCATTTTTAAAATTAAAAGTGGCTTAAACTGGAATTGAAATGAATGGGACGTCTGGCATTCCACATCGTGAGCTAAGTGTTAAAATAAATTATCTTAAGAATTTACAGAAAATCAATTTAAGTTTAAAAGTTTATTTGAATTTTTAATTTAAAATGTGTTTTATTACTATTTTAGCATGCACACAACCAAGAAGACTGGCTTGTTTATCACTATCTAAAAGAGTCGCTCATGAGATGTTAGAAGACTACGGTTCTAAAGTGGGATACCAAATTCGATTTGAGAGGAATAAAACTATTAGGACTGAAATCTGTTTTATCACGGAAGGACTACTTTTAAGACAGGTATTTTTTTTTAAATGTTTATGCATGAGAACTGTGTGAGAGTTTAAAATGCAAGCGAATTCAAATCAAAATGATCCTATGATCAAAAAATATCGAAATAATAAGAAGTAACACTCTAACATGACCTCCGAATTCGAACCCACATGAAATTCCTAAAACTCGAGAAAGTTGCCTTTTAGATAAAGCAACAAAGAACTACAGCTTATCATTCTTATGCAAATTCCAATAACAGCGAAAGAGATAAAAATAGGCAACACAAAATTCTGACCTACGAGTCCATCACTTACAGTATAAGGTAGTTAGAATTTTTTTAACATGCGTTTTTAAAGGCTGTCTAGATTGCATGCAATGATCTTAGTTCTCATTTCTGCCCTCCCCTTGCAATGTAAAAATGTAAAGAATTTGTAAATTGAAGAAGGGGAAGAGTAATTTTTAGAGGCGACCTGAGGTCACTGCGTGCGACTCCAGCTGGTGATTGCAGGGTGATTTTGACTTTGCTCGAGAGTTTTACAATTTGACAAATTCTTTCTTAAATAAGAACAAATGCATAGCTATGATGTTAAGGGACGATAATCTATAATTATTATATGAAGGGGAAAAGTTTGTTTGTTTGTCGCGCTTTCACGCAAAACGTACTTATCCTATTGCGATGAAATTTTGCATGTATACACTTAATTTTTAAATAAATTTTCAAAAACCAATTTTTGTTTTCCAAAATTCATTGGTCGAATTCTATTTAATAATATAACAAAACAAACATCCAATTTAAAAATAGTCGAGTTCAATCGTTTGTAAATTTGAGGTGATATGTCACGGGGGGTCATTTTTCACACATTTTTGTGCTCATAAGCGAAAAACTATATGGGTTAAAAATAATGTTTGAACGTGTAAATAAACCCTTTTATATGTATGATATTCCACTCCACCGTGTTGCTTCATTTTTAAATTTGATATAATATAAATATTTCCATAATTCTTTGAATTGTGATGGAAGTGGCTAAGTTCTATAACTGTGCTAAATTTCAAGTCGATAGCTTCCTTAGATAAACAGCTGTGACAGACGCGCAGACAAACAAAGTCGCATCTCGTCCTTTTTTACCATTTTGGTATGGAACCTTTTAGTATTGATACGTACAGTATCGCTAATGGCACTCGATTTTACTTGCGATTGAATAACTGAGAAATATTGTTTACTAGTTAACCCGTACCCGGCGATGCCCGGGCACAACTATCCCTATAATAAAGCTAAACTTTAATATAAATATGACGTTGCCGATTTCAAATTTGCTATCAAAGTTGAAAGTTTTGATATGGCGGTTTCCAGTTTTTTACATAATTTACGTTCAATCAATCTGAAAATATTCTGAAAATATAAAAAGGGGCTCTTTTGTTTTTTAAGGAAGAAACAATTTTTATAGGAAAATGAAAAAAAGTTTTTATATGATTAAGTTAAATATTTGTACCCTTTAGAAAAACATATTCTTGAAATGTTCAGGAAATTTTTAATATTGATTGAATGTAAATTATGTAAACACTGAAGCTCCCTTCTTATGTCGCTCAGGAGGTTAAGAGCAACATGCCCGTAAAATATCATCTTAATTGGGATAAGTGCTTTTTGCGTGACTCATCATAAACCTATCACTGCTCTACATTTCCCCCTCTCTCTCTCTCTCTAGCCTGGACAGACAGACAAACTCATCGTATGGGTGTGTAGTGCTAGTTCACTCCCTTTAATTTCAATAATGCGTGCTAAAAATTTCAGGACGATCGGTTGAACGGTGGAGGAACCCATTTGTACCAAACAAACACACAAACTTTCGCTTTTATATACATATATAAATTTGATGTTTAGTTTTGTATTATTGATTTTCATAATTGTGTTTCTTTGTTTATACATTATTATTTTGACGTATTTTTTTTACTATATATTCCTTAAAATTGAACATTAGAAAGTTCACCATCTTGAAATCAGCGCTTCCGAGAATTCCAGTGTTAAATATTTATAAAAGAATGTTGATAGTAGATTTAAATTACGTACCTGAAAGTCATCAATTTGTACAGGTTGTCCTATTTTAGCCCTTCCCCCTAATTTCTTTGAAAGGCCTTAATTAAAAAAAACATGTCCAATCAAAAGTCGTTCAGTTTCATAGGCTTATTTCAATCAGTCTCATATTAGCTGTGTTTTTTTCGTACGTTCGGAACACGAACAATAGACAATTTTATATTGAATTGAATTTTATTAACAGTTAAATAACAATGGTTTGATTTTTGCATCAACAATGCATCAAATTGTCATGATTTTATTCATGCAAAACTTAAATCTTGAACTGGAAAATTTTCAAATTAATTTTTGACTTAAAAGTGGATAAAAGCCATGTTATTTTTAGGACATTTTTTATTTTTCCTATAGGTTATTCAATATAAATTTCAAATCTAAGTACAATCACCTTTTGTTCTGGATAGACGAAAAACACAGCTATTGTTTTTATATTTTCAGGGATTATTCGAATTGCCATACTAAACATTACAATTTAATATTATTTTTCCTTACAGCTTGCTTCAGATGAGAATATATTTTATTACGATGTACTAATATTAGACGAAATTCACGAAAGAAATTTACACGGTGATATTCTTTTGGGAGTTGTAAAATGTTTAGTGAAAGCTAGAAGAGACTTGAAAGTTATTCTTATGTCAGCTACGATAAATGTTGAATTGTTTACAAATTATTTTCGTGAAGAAGATTGTTTATATATCGAGGTTCCCGGACGATTACATCCTATAAAAACGTTTTACATGCCTCAAATGGGATTGGAATTTAAATCTTCTGGAAAATCAAAAACAAATCTTATTGATCCTTCACCATATATAAAAATTTTAACGTTGATAGATAACAAGTATGATAGTAAGTATAAATATTTATTCTACATTTAAACACAGTTTTTCGAAGAAGAAAGAGAGATTTTTTTATTGTTGTAAACAACTTTGGTTGAAAATGTTAAGGTTTATTTGGTATTGAGTATTTAGTTGATGACGCTAATTATTATATTGGATTTTGTGGTCTCTGTACACAAATCCAAATAATACTATAAAACGTAGATTCCCATCACATTAAGAACAAAACGCTTGGGTGAAGACAACTCGTCATGAAAGAGCATAAATTAGATTTTTTTAAGCTTCTGAAGGCAGATGGGGTAATTTTAATTAAAATTTTTTCCCATCTGGTATCATTTTGAAGAACGGACCCTATAGGCGTATCCTTGCTTTCATTTTTTAAAGTAGCTTTATCATTTAGTACATGGGGAATCTTTTTACTTTTTATAAACAATATTTTAAAGTGCATCATTACAGTTAATAGACAAAACGAATTGAAAAACTTGTTAAATTCCAGTCGGATATGCGGAAATAGGGGTATTTTTCATAACATGAGTATTTTTATTGCATTTCGGTGTTATTTGTGTAGCACTGTTTAGCGTATCCTGAGAATCCTATTTTGGAATTAAGGGTGCGGTGTTATTTATTTAATTATACATATATAATTTCTTTCTAAAAACACGGGAAAAAAATAATGCTAGAGAATTTTAATTGAAATCAGGAAATTTTCCATCCATAGTAGAGCATAATTTAATTTCTGAGCGCTAATTGTCTGACCAAAGAAAAGATCAACTAATTTTTCTCTCAATATTTTATATCTTATTTTTTACGTCTTAATTATTTGAAGTTAGTTGATTAATTCATGCTTTCATGATTTATGAATTATTTTTGGTATTCAACAATTCATCCAAGGTTGTTCACAACGTTGTTAATAGTTCAACATCAACAATTTCAAAAATATTTTGTACTTTCACAGAGGAAGAGAGAGGGGATGTGCTTATATTCGTAAGTGGAGCCAATGAAATCAACAACTTAGTAGAAGCAGCTAAACAGTACAATGAAACTTCGAATAATTGGATTATCCTTCCTTTGCATAGTGGACTTTCTCTAGCTGATCAAGATAAAGTATGGTATTTGAGTAGTGTTTTCAGAACAAAATTTGAATTTTCTTTTCAGGTTTTCGACTACGCTCCTGACAACTTTAGGAAGTGCATTATATCGACTAACATAGCAGAAACATCACTTACGATAGATGGCGTTCGCTTCGTTGTTGACTCAGGCAAGGTAGACATAAAAATATATAGCTAATATATATTTGAGCATTTCATTCTTATAGGTGAAAGAAATGAGTTTTGATCCAATTTGTAAAATTCAAAAACTTAAAGAATTTTGGGTATCAAAGTCATCTGCTGAGCAAAGAAAAGGTCGAGCAGGAAGAACGGGCCCTGGGGTAAAATTAAGTGAATTAATTAAAATGTAATTCTCTTATAATATTTTTAGATATGCTATAGATTATATACATCCAACGATTTCGATAACTTCGATGCTTTTCCTACACCAGAAATTCATCGCGTTCAACTTGAGTCGATTCTATTACAAATGGTGTCTATGGGATTGCCAAACGTTAGAACGTTTCCATTTATTGAACGCCCTGTTTGTGCGAATATAGAACGAGCTGTTTTGATATTGAAGCAACATGTAACGGATTATAAACTTATTTTATTTTTAGTTTAATATATATAAATCTATTTTTGAAGGATGCTTTAACGGCTGACGAAAAAATTACAATGTTGGGAAAGGCACTTGCAGGAATCCCGGTTGAAATTTCAATTGGAAAAATGTTATTAATGAGTTGTGCTTTTCGGGAGTTAAATCGAGCTTTACTTTTCACGGCTATGCTGAGTGTACAATCGCCATATACTAATCGAGCCTTCAACGATCCGAAATGTGAGGTGAGTTTTATTTCAAAATAATGATGCAATAATAATCCCCCTTGGTGATTTTTCAATCAAAAAAAAAATAATAAAGTAAAACATTCAAACAGAAAGAATCAAAGAATATCCATTAATTAGAAGGTACACTCGCAAGGTTTTCCTTTATTGTTTTGACCTTGCTGTCATTAACAGAATAAATTTACGTATTTTGCTAGAAAAAGCTATTAAAGGAGTTCTAGATAAGTTCTTTTTGAAGGAGTAATTTCTCAAATTGTAAAAGTTGCCTTCTTACGAGTATGTAACACTCAACCGTCTGGCAGCACATTAATGTGTTCTTTCCCTATTATCGTAAACAGTCCGGTGACACATTAATATGTTTTATAAGTTTCATGGTTTGTTCACATTCAAAATGTTGTTTAAAATAATGTCTTTTACGAGAAATACATTAATTTTTCTAAAATACACAAAATTTTGCGGCGTACACTTAAATTTTGCTCTGAAAGAGCCGGATGGTTTTTAAAAATGTCGGATAAAACAGTTGGATAGTTTTATTTTCTAACCACCACAATGTGAAAATTATGGTTTTTTGAGAAAAATCCGGTTAAAGTTTCGGTACCCTTAGCATGGCATATTGAGAATTTTCCAATAAAATTTTAACAGTACATATATTTTTTCTAAATATGTAACTGCTTGACCTTAATCTTAAGCGCAACTTTTTTTTTTACAAAAGTGAATCCTCTGGAGGATAAAATTTCATATGAAGACGGAAGAAATGTTATTTTTGGAACAAAATTTTCCCAAATTTTGAATTGAGACTGCATTAAAAAATGTTTTTTGAATTGAAAAAATAAAAAACAAGTGGCCAGTTTTGTAGGCTTTAAAATCCACCTGACACCCTAATTTACAAATACGTATCCAAACATAACTGAAAACCGTACAATTTATTTATTTGGATACTTTAATGAGTATCAAAAATATTTTATGTTATTTCGTTTGGATTAAATAATACGCATCAATAAATCAGAGGAGTCGTTCTTCGTACATATCGGATCAAGGTGATATTTTTACTATAATGGATCTCTACAATGAATGGTTACAGCTGAAACAAAATCAAAAAGAAAATACAAGGAAATGGTGCTATGATGTAGGAATTGAAGAACAAAGGTATTAACTTTTAAATACAATGTTCTGCAATAACAAATAAATATTTTTAGATTTTATGAAATGACGAAACTCCGAAATCAATTTGAAAGCGTTTTAGAAAATTGCAATGTAATTCGAAAAACTAGCCAGGAGCATGTATCTTCGACAGAGAGGGCCATAAGATATGGAGAAGTTAAAATGTTAAAAGCTATGAAAAGAAAGCAAGTGGCTGAAACATCATCTAAGAGAAAGATATTAAAAACTGATGATACTGGGGAAAATTTCGATAATACAACTGATATTCGCGATGTTGATTTCCGACTAAGAAATAATTTTAATCAAATACAAGTAAGCATTGATCACTAAATGTTAAGGAAATTTGTGTTTTTACGAACAATTCTTTAAGGCTCTTGTGAAAGCATCAAAAACTGGAAAGCTTAAAAATATCTTATTGATGAAGCTTATTATCGCTAGTGGATTTTATCCACAAATTTCTATTGCAGATGAACTCAACTTTTGCCAGGTACATAAATCTTATGATTTTACACATATGAGTGTTACCTAATTATAATTGATTTCTTTTAGGCTGAGCATAAACAATTTTTTCATACAATTTCAAAACAATTCGTATCCATTCATCCAAATTCAGATATGATAAAACATTTAGATATTCTACGATTAAAAGAAGGCGATATTGAGGAGAAGCCACATTATTTCAAGTCAAAATTGCCGCTTAGCTCGGTTCATCAAATTTTATGTTATCAGTAAGTAATATTGATCAAAAAGTATTCATACTACATATTATTTACATTTTTATACAACTATTCCGCATGTTCCTATTTTAGATGCTATTTTTAAATTGTGCAATTTATTATTATCAATATATTCCTCATGGGGGTAAGATATTAAAGATATCATCTACACATATGTATAATTATTTAAGCTGCAAACTTTTCTTGTTTGTCTATTGAATAGAATACATTTAGTACGAATTTTTATCTGCTTTGTATTTCTTTGCGCAGGCGTCAAGTAAAAACGTGATGGATAGAGTTTTTAGAAAAACATACGGCTCAACTTGAAGTAACAATAGTATTTTTTAGCCATTTTTAATCGTAAGTCGAAAATTATGCGACATAAAAGGAAATGAAAACATATTTTTGAATGTACAAATGAAGCCCTTTCATATGATAGCCCACTTAACCTAGTAACTTCACTTTAAAAGTTCGACCCCCCATTTCGGCCGCTTTTGCAATAAAAATAAAAATATGTCCTGTCATTTGCAATAAAAATGGGCAAGCATTATTTAAAACTATTCCAAATTTCAAGTTGATAGCATTAGTAGACAGACAGACGGGCGAAGACGCACTATAAGGGTTCCTTTTTACTATTTCGGCATGGAACCCTAAAAACGGCATCGGTACGTATTTTATTGGTCAGTGGTTACGAATTCGCGGACACAGCTAATTTATTTATAAAGCAAATTGATAGAGGTATGGAGAAGATATCATCCATATATTTTTTTAAATTAATTAATATTTTTATAAAAAGAAACAGGATAAAATTGAACTTGACATGTTTAATAAAATTTCGTACTAATTAAATTCAATGCTGCCTGCATATAATTTTTTTTGTTACTTCGCCTTCTTGATTTTTTATAAACTTGAAGTTGCCACAGAGGTTACTCGTTAACAAAGCTAAAGATAAAATCTGGAAACTGCATCATTTTTCACAGTATTTGTTATTTTTATTTTTTATTTTTTTTTTTTATAGAACTTTACATAGACATAATCAATCATCCGGTATTGTGGTTGAATAATTATACTTCCAAAATTTACTAGCTCGAAAAAACAATTTACAAATTTGAAATCATTACTTTGCAACGAGCTTCAAGTTAAGGAAAATATGATCCGAGCTGTCATGCTGAAAAGTTTTTTGTTTTTTTATTAAAAGATAATATTAGTAGTTCTTTAATAATGTTAATAGGTCTTTAATTGATTTTAAATTTTTCTGCATAATGTGCTAATATCTCTGAAGGGGTTAAGAACCACCGCTAAATAATTCTATTGTTTAAAAAAACTGCATTAAACATACAAAAATATTTTCAAATGCTAATAACTTTTAACATTACGCTAAAGTTTCAAGTTTTAAAGACGCCTAAAAATCGGTTCTGTAAAAGAGATATCTAGGAGTATATGCATCGCGATATGCCTAACCCTTTTTCTTGGTCAGGGATAAAAAATGTAAGTATTTTATGCTTTGTTGCATAGCGGTACATAACATATCGATAAAAATCGATTATATTCAAAATTGTAACGATGGTTACCGCTGTGCAACCAAACCCCCTTAGCCGGCAGTCGGGTAGACGAAACCCAACACGGGCGGCGAATCCAGTTTCGGTTCACCCATGCAAAAATGCGCTGAGCCAGCGGCGCCACCGCTCGGCTCGTGGGAATCGCACCTGCAGCGCGGTTGAAAAAATGCGCCCTCAGCGCAATTCTTAAAGCGACAGGCTGGGGACTTTACGTTTTGATCAAAAAATAGAATTCAGTTGCTGTTTAACCGGGAGAGTTGCTGTTGAAATATTAACGAGTTGTGATCTAACCGCGGCAATCGAAAAAATAAAAGTTAAAAGTAAATCGGAACCTTTGAAGGAAAAGTAGGCATCGTCCGTGGTCTCATCTTCTAAAATATAATAATAAAGGAAAAACCCGTTGAATTAAGGAAGTTTTTACGTAGAGGATATAAAGTCCGTTTAATTGAAACCTCGCCTTGTAAATACTTTGAGTTGACCCATTAGTGAAAACATCATATAAAAAATTGAAAGTTAAAGTTAAAAGTGTTATAAAACACCTTGCTTTAAAAAATTGTGGTCCGAACGCAGAAGTTGACTCTTATTCTAAACTAGATACATATGTGCCTGCAGCTTCGTTTGTGTGGTATTTTGGAAATTGAAAGTCAGTTTTAAAAATAATGTTATAGGAATGAGTATTTCTTTTCTATTGGTGAGTAACAGAAACATCAAGGTTTTATTTGATTCCATTGGGCCATTTCGGAATTATAGTTTTCCCCAAAATAACTTCTTTTTTGGCCGGGATAAAAAGTATTCTATATATTGACTCATCACATAAGCTACCAACATACTAAATTTCATTTAAATCCGTCCAGTCCGCGTAATACGCGCACATACATACATACAGATAGATAGACAGACAAAAATTGTAAAAATTGCTGTTTTTTTCTCCCAATCGGTAATAACGTCGACGGCGATTATAATTTAAAAAATATTTCATGCACAGTCACGCCCAGTGAGAGTTTTATTATGTGACTAGCTGAGTAACCCGGTTTCACCCGGTGTATCAAAAATACTAATTAGTTAAATACTTCTGAAATGTTGGTACTACAGCCAGATTAGGAAGTTTAGAAGTATTACTAAAATCTGTAAATGTGGTACAAAACCGTCCAAAACTCATTTTGCTACCACCGTCTATATCAGAAAGACTCATAATCTATTCTGTACTTATACGTCTTTAGTGTTAAGTGTTAAATAAATAAATACGGGTATTATTTTTATTTTTTTTTTACTATTTCATCGTTACCTTATTGGAAAACGTTAAAGCTGCAAACCTTATGTTAATTGGCTATTCGTTATAGAAATTCTCTCTGCCTAAACATTTCGTTACACATGTAAATGTTCAATATTAAATCATTGGGTATTGAGTCAACCATTCTAATTTATTTCCTCATAATATTACTTTGCTAATTTGGTTGCCATATTGAGTCTACTATCTTGATTTCTAAGTTTTGAAAGCGGATTCGCAACAGACATCTACAAAACCTCCAAATACAAATATTCATGGCAATCCATTGAAATTTACAATTATTGGCCACCATCTTAGGTCCGCCATTTTGAAACTCTTAATTTTATGTCCATAACAATGGTTCATATGCTAAGTTGAAGAATGTAGCCCTTCAGACAAAAAATGAAAGTAGTAGTAGCCTATATGTCAAACCGGAATTTGTAGAGCCTTCGCTCAAAAAATGAAAATGATCGGACCAAGCGTTAAAGCGTGATTAATCACCAAACATATTGGGTTCGCCATTTTGAATTTTAAATGTTGATAGCAGATTCGAATTTGTGCCCTCAAAATACCCATAATATTAATTTTCAATTGAATTCATTAAAGTGCGAAAATTTTTGGTCGTCAGATTGGATCCGCTCTCTTGAATTTCCAAATTTCGAGCGTAGATTTGCAATCAGGACCTCCAAAAACCCCCAAATACCAAAACCCGTGAATAAAAATTATCTTATATGTTAAGTCGGGATATGTAGTGTCTCCACTCAAAAAACAAAAATAATCGGACCCAGCGTTTAGGCGTGATTGAGCAACAAACAAACAAACAAACAAACTCGATTTCATATATGGGGCATTTCACGTAAAGCGGACAGGGAAAGAAGGTTCAGGTTTCCGATTTCAATTAAATTTGAGTATGTTAAATCTGTGCATGTCCTCGACACAGATACAAAATATTTTTACAGTGGTAAGCCTGGTTCACAAAATATGGGTGTTTGAAGATTTGGGTAACCGTGAGGTACATATGTATATATGTACTACATCGAATTCCTATATTAAGTTCAAAAAAGATATAGTAAAATAAATTAATGGTATGTACTACACCTCACGGTTACCCAAATCTTCAAAGACCCATATTTTGTGAAGCAGGCTTACTACTGTAAAAATATTTTGTATCTGTGTCGAGGACATGCACAGATGAAACATACTCAAATTTAATTGAAATCGGAAACCTGAACCTTTTTTTTCCCTGTCCGCTTCACGTGAAATACCCCATATATATAGGGATATAGCGATGAATAGATTTGATTTCATAACCAACTAGTAAATTTTCTTTGGGATTAGAAAAATAAAAAATATAAAGTATGTTAATGTCTATATTATGTTGTCTTTTACAGAAATCTACTTGAAACCTCGAAGCCTTACTTGCTGAATGCTATTAGAATGCAAGCAGCGCCAACATTGTTACTTTTTTCATTTGTTATTGAAACCGATTCGCTAATTTCCAAGATTGTATGTGATTCTTGGCTTTGTTTAGAATTTCCCACACCAGGATCTGGGCAAGAATTTCTTTTAAGAGCAGTAACCTTGCGAAAAATGTGGCTAAAGTTGATGTTCAGTAAATTACAGGGTAATAAATTGAAGATGTTGTAATTGTAATTGTGTGTAGTTATATAAAATTCTTTACAGATAATGAGCAGACCGGTTCATTGAAAAAAAATGTTCAAAAAGACTTTGCGGAAGATGACCTCTTAGATGAATTGGTTTCATTTATAAACTTAAGTATCCCGTACACAATTAAGCGATTACTTAACGCAGATTTGAAGGTATCTTGATTTTACGTTTTACGTGATTATTTATTTTTCTTATTGGTGTGTTTTAAAAGGATTTATACACACATAATGCCATAAGCTCTGATGACTTTATACCTAACCCTTTCGATAGTGAATTCGAAGTAAAGGAAAACAATGAAAAAGGCGGACTTTGTGTAACTAATAATGTTGTTTATGGATGGTTAGTGCAAAGCGAATAGATTTTTAAGACTTGTTAATTACATTTATTTTTTTAGTCTGAGAGATTCTTCTTGGAGTATGTCGATGGAAGAAGAAGCAAAACAATGTCAATGGAAATGCAAAGATTGCGGCAAAATTATCTACTTATCGGGAATTTCAAGAATAAAACATACGATTGGTAATTCATACTCATAGTGAAAGTATAGAGTGAGCTTAAACAGTTTTCTTTTTAGATTGCACAAAAGACGATAAGCGAAACAAAACAGTCGATGAGGATAAATATTCCAATAGAGAATTTAAGAACTCAGATAAAGCCTATGAATGTTCCGTATGTAAAAAACAGCTTAAACTTAGTAGTATAGATATTTTAAAACACAAAAAAATATGTAAATAGTACCGTGTGGTTTATAGTGTTTACCTTATAAATAAAGTATTTATCAGATCAGATTTACCCTTAATGAAGACAACATTAATACATTTTTAATTGTATGCAATTTCTTACATTTTCCATCAATTTAAGAACGAAAGACACATTTTGCTCTTGAATATTTTATTTTGCGATTTTGGTTTGAAGATTTCGCAACGTATTCTCTAAAAGCAATACATACAGTCGATTTCTTTATTCCATTGAATAAATGGAATAAAAATCAATTCGAAACTTACTTTGAAATCTCGCACGATTCGACCGGATTTGAACTCCATCAGAATCAAGCATATGGCACGTTATGCGCTAAAACCAAATATTTTATTAAGCTCTTATTTCCCACATATTATATGAATATCTATCAAAATTTCATGAAAATCGATAAGAGGATTTAGAAGTATTTAAGTTGAAATAAATGATGTTATTATAATAAAATTAGCTAGGTTATGGGATATTTAAGTTCAATATTAGATTTTTCGTTTATATTTGACTACAAATTAAAAAAAAAGAGTCTTCGAGATCTGTTCAAAATATATTCGTATTTCTAAATCTTAAAAGTTATGTACACTTCAAAATATGATCGAAATACATAAACACAATCCCATCGCAATCTTTATACTTCGAAATATCACTATCAGATATTGTCAAATTTGGCTGCAATTCGTGGAGTCTTACGCCGAAATGTTTTTTTCTGAAAGAATATATAAAAAAGTACTGTTAAATTAGGAAAGACATAATAAAATTTCATTAACAGAAGTGTGAAAATCTTAAATTACAATTAAACTATCTAATCGTAACCGATCTAGCGTACATTGGTCTGATTAGTCTTATATTCAAGGATTTTAAGCTATGGAGTACTACTGTACTGTCTGGCGATCCAAAATATCACTTCTATTTTCACAAGCTACTAGATCTAACTGCCGGAAGATTGTGTCGAAATCAATTACGATTTCGTGAAAGAGTGGATCTCATTCCTCAACAAAATGACTTACGCATGATGCTACTAAATTAGGGAGGTTGATATGGGAAGTGATGCAGTAACACACAATTTCTAAATATATTTGATTTGCTTTTGTTTAAACTTGTGCTATTGAGATTTTTGTTTCCCTACATAACTTAATCCTCGGTCCATCGCGCTAGTTATAAAAAAAAAACGTCCTAACATCCTAGGATGTTTCTGAATTTTCATTACGGCAATACTATATAAATTTTAAAGTGGAAGATTCCTTAGCTTATTGACTACTTATCGCTGTTTTTTTTTTTTGCATGTAAAAATAAAAGGATACCTTTTTTTGCGCAGAATCTCTAACACTTCCATCATGAGCATTTACATTGTATACTTCCATTCCCTTATTTTTGTAGTCCGTTACATTGTTATCTCTTTGAACAGCAATTCCTGAAGCCATCTAGAAAAAAATAAACGGTATATAAACTTTTAAACTTTTACTTCATTTCGTAACAACTATACATCATGCAACTTTGGCGGCATATCTACTAATGGCTTGTAATGAACAGTATTTTTTTCCAATATTTTAATTGGACGATTGTTTTGAGTGTATTGACTTCGTGGGCTACCGAAACTCTAGAAATATATATAATAAAAATTATAAAAGTTTTTACCTAAAAAAAAGAACGGAAGAAAATTAAAATATAAAATTAAGATATAAATACTAAACTTCGTCATCAATTCTATGACTGATATTACTGTAGCTGTTATATTCTTACAAAAACAATAATTTAACCGTATTTTTGAAAATTTTTCTAGCAATTCTCTTTATTTTGTTATGTTACGTACAACTTTACTATCTATATAGCCAATTTTCATTTCTTATGCGTTTTCATAATACAATATACTAAAAAAATGACTGATCTTAAAATATCGCAAAATAATGTAGATTGTTCTATAGCAGCTTGAATATTTTGTGTTATTTTTAAATGTATACATATGTATGTGTATATGCACGACTTTCAGAGTACTTTTACGCGTACTCTAAGACGCTGCTGCTTACTTTTCATTTTTAAAGAGTTTACCATATTTTAATTTATATTTTATATGAATAAACCAGATAAACAAAATATACTCTTACTTGTGCTCTATGCGTCGATGTCCTGAATGATTCAATTCGCCAATTTGGTGGTGGTTGAGGGAACACATTTTTCAAGTTACTAGGCTGAAAAATATAACAAATCGATAAAATTTACTAAATTTATAATTAATTTAATAAGACAAAATCAAATATTGGAGTTTTCACAATTTATTGCATATCTTCTTGTACTAAGAGTTAAATATTGACATTTTGATACTAAGGCAACTTGCTTTTACAGTTACAATACCAAATACAACAAACAAACCGCGAATCAAACCTTAAAATATGAAAAGAAATTGCTATATGTATGCATAAAAGAAATTATTATATGTATGATAAACAGAAAAGCAGTTTAATCTTAAAACAAATAAGCAATTTTTTATGTCCATTGTATGTACAAGCCTAGAGACTAAGTTTTTTTAATGTGTATACCTTTAAGGCCAAGTTAATATTAAAACATGCTATTGCTTATAAATTTTACTCTCATTATAAACTGGAAAAATATTACTTACTAACTATTTAAACTATTACTTACCTTTTCATCGTTTCGTGCCCTACCAGATAAGCCTAGGAGCTCCTTTAAAGCTTCTGTTTTATCAGTATTTATTTTATTCTAAAAGAAAAAGGTCGCAATTTAAAGTTTTATGAACTAATCAAACTATGTTGTGAAAAATATTATTTTTCTTTTGCCAATCAACAACACGACGAAAAAATAAAATAAAATTAAACTCACACATATAGTTTCTTCTCCTTTAAACGGTATAATTTTCGTTCTTTGTTTGTTAAAGTTGTGCTGGTTTCTCGGATAATATCTCCAATCCTCATGCTGTACTGGAATTTCGTTTAAGTTTGGTGGTTTAAACCACTGATCGAAAGGTGGTTGAATAAAATTGTTAACATTGCTCATTGGCTTATTCATTAAGAATGGGGCAATCATTGCTGAAAAAATAACAAGTCCTTTAGAAAATATGCGTTATCTAAGGTGATATATTATTTACGTGGATGAGGATAAGAGACTTTGAAGCTATTACATATGTTGCTAACTTCAATTGCTTGCGCTTCATTCGAAACTGCTGGTATATTCTGTTTGGAGAGTTCGGGCACGAATACTTTATGATTTTGATCATTCAAATTATTAACTTTTTCTCCAACTTCTTTAATCGAAATTTCAGATTTTTTGCACAATATTTTCTGAACATTTTCCGAATCTGTGTTGGCTGCATTATTATTACCTAAATAAAAAAGTTGGTGAAAAATATACGATTTATGAATTAGTAATTATTACCTTTGTTTGCTTCTTTAGCTTTATTAGCAGCTCTATTTATTCTTGCATCTAAAAATATATAATAATATCGTAACAGAATGCATTCAAGTAATTTAAGAAAAAAAACCTGTTTCATAGGTGGGAATAATTGCTTGCTCTGAAACCTTGAATATTCTTCCAGCGGCTAAGCCATGCAATTTATTTCCATCGGGATGCTCCTTATCTAATAGAATTTCATAAAACATTTCCGTAGAGCTCATACATTCTATCCGCACTGGATTGGGATCTGCCACAGGATGTAAAGCAACAATCGTTCCTCTACATCCAAAAGGAACCTTGTACGTAAAGTAGTAGAATAGTTACTTTCTATTAAAAATTTTAAAAATCACCTCACTCACCTGATACGTGTCTTTTACTACAACAACGCGGTCGAATAATCTCAAGGGTTTTTTCAATTTACAGGATTCTGGAATCTTTTGGCCAGGTTTTAAAACTAAATGCGGCTTTACTTGAAGTTTAATATTTCTAACAGGTAAAGCCTGTAAATATTTTGTGTTTAAGGAGGTTAAAGAAATATATATTTTATACTTTTAATTTTTCTAAAGATGATATTATTGCAGTCACAGCTTCTTTTTGAATTGTTTTTGTTCCACAAGTCACGCGCTCTGCTTGTTTGTGTTCTTGGTCTTTTAACCACGCTGTGATGTTATTAAGAGTTAAAGAATCCTCTTCCTTAGAATACGAGAAGAATAAAATATAAATGAAGAAATGTTTATTAAGTGATTTTGGTATTATATTATATTTTTATTATGTAACTTTCAATGGACCCTTCACCCCGAATAAGTTTTCAAAGATCTATAGACCAACCGCTAGCGACCGATTTGTTTAAGCTAATTCAGTTAGCCTAAAAATGAGTGTGAATACTTTTCCAAAGGTATTGAATAGAGATAGGTCTGTTTATACGCATGCCATGCGTACCTAACCCCTTTCTATTCTCTTCTTGCTTTCCCTTCCTGAGGGAGTCTTCCCCTCTTTTTGGAAAGATTCATATTGTCCCTATCCACAAAAAAGGTTGCAAAGGCGATGTTTTAAACTACCGCCCTATGGTTAAACTCTCCTGCATTCCCAAAATTGTCGAGAACATAATCTATGACTTCTTATCCTTCCGCTGTAAGCCCATCTTTTCACCAGTCCAACACGGTTTTCTCAAAGGTAGGTCCACAATCACTAATTTAACAGTTTTCGTGTCTCGTACTCTTCAAGCTATGGAAAACGGGGATGAGACCGACGTTATGGCTACTGACTTTAGTAAAGCCTTTGACAAAATCTCCCATCAAATCATCGTCCTCAAACATAGTATCCTTGGCTTCCAACCCCACTTTATCTCTTGGATCAAATCTTACCTTGATAATCGAAAATATAGGGTTCGTTTCGATTCAGCGGTTTCTACCCCTTTTACACCTCACACTGACGTCCCGCAAGGTCGCCACCAAGGTCCACCAAGGTCAAGTCACCTTGACCCATTGATCTCCATTCTGTTCATAAAGGATGTTGAGTTGGTAATTAAACACTCAAAAGTACTAATTTATGCCGAAGACATGAAGATCTTTAAACGTATTTCCAACCCATCCGACTACTTACTCCTTCAAGGCGACCTCCACTGCTTTTCCACCTGGTGCCAGAAAAACTCTCTGGATTTGAACATTTCCAAGGGTGAATCTATTATCTATTTCCGCAAACGTCTCCCCTCTAGTCCCCGAGTTTATTTTCTTTCTGGACAACCCATTCCTTCTGTCAGTTCCTTACGCGACCTGGGAGTTATCTGTGATAGCGAACTCAATTTTCGCTCCCATATCGATCACATCGTTAATGAAGCCAATTCTGCATTAGGCTTTGTAAAACGATGGTCCAAGGAATTCTCAAATCTCTGTCACAAAAGGTCTCTACTTCTGCTTTGTTAGGCCCCTACTTGAATACGCCAGTCAGGTCTAGGCACCCTCGCAGCCAACACTAGCTTTCTCCGCGTTACGTGGCCTTCCTTGGGTCGATAACCTTAATCTCCACCCTTATGAGAATCGTTTGAGATTGATTGACCTCCAGCCTCTATCCAACCGCTGCGATGTCGCTGACATAATCTTTATCCATAAAATTCTGTCCGGCTCCATCGACTGTCCTGAACTTTTACACAACATCTCCCTCTACCTACACCAATCTACGCAACGTAAGATCCTAGACACTCACCGCACCAATTACGGTTACTTTGAATCCATTACCCGAATCCTACGTAAAGTCAACAATTCCGCCTCCTTCGACTTTCACCTAGACAAAGTCTCTCTTAGACATGCCCTCATCAACCCTGATCATCCTTCTTAGTTTTCGCCTCCCCTTTCTTAGTTATTAATGTAGTTAGTTAAGTAGTTTTAAGCCAAATTATTTTGTTAGTGTAGCTTGTATTAAACGAATTAAATAAATAAATAAAAAATAAAAATAGATATCTGAGCGTAAATGATGATCTTCAACAAGGGTAACTTTATGTTCATCATTATATTTAATTTTTTAAGCTGTTAATTTCTAATTGTTAAAAATCTGAAAAAATAACTCGTATTGTGCATAAGAGCACACCGTTTTTTCCCAATTTTTCTACGCAACACTACAAATTGATCTTATTACATTCTATACCTTTATAATTGTTTTAACAAATATTAACGAAAATTCTAAATGATTAATAGGGATATTTTAACAACATATCAAAGAAACGGTGGTAATATAGAAATTTAAATTTGAAATTGTTTCATGTCACATAATTTTTTCCATATTCAAGGTAAATTTTTGAGTTTGCGCATAAATTGACCAATCAGTAAACACTAATAGAAAATGATCAATAAAGTAATTAATTAATTGGCCAATTGGAAATATTTCTCAAATCCTAATTACTGCCAATACAGTGCAATGATTTGCATACGGTTCTTTGACATTATTTTTTGGAAATGTGTTTTGTTGATTTAAAGATCTTCTTTTTGAAATCATACATAGTTCAAAACTTTGGATTTAGAGAGATTTTATCGAACAAATTTGTTCTTCACATCATTAAAAACCGACTGTGTAAAAACCGAATTTAAAAGATAGCAACAAGCCAAATGTATACATAAATTATCGATATAATCACGGAACCGGCCACAATTTAGGAAGCGACTGGAAGGGAATAGAAAATATCGTGGTCTCTAAAATTAATGCTATCAAACAAAAAGGAGGCATCAAACATTTTTGCTCAACTATTCAAAAGTTGTTAGCCCAATCAAGAACAATATATGTACATAGTTCAGAATAGAGTAAAATAGTGCTTAATTATTATTCCTTTTTTTAAATAAACGGTATAAAGTATTTTATATTATACAAAAGGACATTTTTTCGAAATACACTCCAGCACAACTTGCGATATATGTATGTATATGCAATAAGTTCGATGTCGCTGAGTTAAGTAGAGCAAAAGATAAAATATAAAATAATGATGTGCAAACCATGAAAAATTCGAATTTATGAATCAATCTGTAACTCTCAAACGGTTGAGATGCTCCCTCTCTCCCCCACCTCCTGTCATATAATTTTTTGTTTGGCTAGGTCAGATTTTTCTTACTTATTTTTAGCATACGCTATATGAAACACCCTGTATATATGTATATATATATATATTTTTTTTTTTTTTTTGCTTTTTCTAAAATACACTGCAGTACCAAAATACCTTATTATAATGCAAACAACAACTTTCTTTCGCAGCAGTCGGATTTTTTAAATTTATTATTTATTTTTATTTTTTAACCCACACACCGTAGATGCGGGTTGCTTTAGCTCTGGCAGGTGACCTTGGCTCAAAAGTTTGAGCTTCTCGTCTCTTCGTAGCAATGACAATAAACGTTCTAGTTCATGTCGGAAATGATAAGTGACGGTAGAGGCGTCTGTTTTTGATTGTCTATGCAAACCAAAGAATAGGTACAATAAGAAGTGACACTCGTGACGTTTTTATTTAATATTAATTTCTCAAATTATAAAACTTCTCGAACAAAATCAAGATCACCATACTCTCCCCCGCTAGAGACACACACAAAAGCGCCGGAGATGGAAATCTACAACAAAAAGAAGCCTATCTGTATTTAAGGCCTATGTGTGCTTCCTGCCTCTTCCCCCTTCTTCAATTCAGACCTTCCCTCTACCAGGAACATATAATACACTAGTGCCAAGCATGCATGCATTCAAAAGTGTTTGTAATTATTTTTGCGCCTTTAAAAGCACATGTAAAAAAAAGACACATTATTCTTTACAATATTAGCGCTGTAGAGCATTTTGTAGCTGCCTATTTTTGTCTGGTTTGCTCTTATTGGAATTCACATAAGGACTGGTAGGCAGTAGTTCTTTGCTGCCTTATCTAAAGGCATTTTTTTTCTCGATCCTGTTTTCAGAATTGCATATGGGTTAGAGCTTTGAGGTGCTATAGAGAGTATCACATCTTATTCTATAGCTAATCTTTGGTAGAAACTAATTTTTTATCACGAGTTAGGGTACTGAAATTCTTAAAATTAAATGTGGGCTTACTTTGACTCATACATTTTACCAACCCTGTTTTATATGAATCATAAAAAGCTTTAAATATATTTACTTACCAAATCGGAACACAGTTCAGATTCGAAAATATCATCTCTAGGTGATGATTTTGAAATAAGCTCAACCAGTCTTGGAAAAGTGTCATAGTAGGACTTAATCAAGTCAATGGATTTGTTAGAATACAGCCATGTGTTGCCAATTTTCCTCGTATAGCCCACTAATTCTTCGTTCTAAAGTACATTAAATTGAAATAATTAAAGATTTTAAAAATAATAATATACTTACACTCTTATGATATCGTAATTGAAGACCGATGTTTACTTTTGGTGTATTTTCAGGTAAATTTGGTCTTCTTTCCCCCTTAATTACGAGGATAGTTCCAGTTATTCTCGCAACAGATAGGGCAGTAATACCTAATTTGGCAGCGGCATCGTATTGATTAAAATATTGTGCTTCTAATGCACTTTGAATTGTTCTAGCATCGGATAAGTCAGGTTCAGGTAACACAGTGATGCTCACTAAAATTTAATATCAGAATATGTTCAATAACCACTATCAAATAAATAATACCCTTCATACGCCCGCAAGCATAAACAAGCAGTGTATCAAGAACTTTTCCCTCACAACCATAATATGGTTGCCCTAGCATAAAAATTGAACTTCCAATGGGGAACACATTTTCTACTCGCAGCTCCTCTCGGTTTCCAGTTTTATCAAATGCATCAAAAACTACAGCCTTTAAAATATATTAAGAAACCGTTCACATATTTTAAATATATATTATATAAATTTGTGTAAGCCTACTCACTTGTAAAGGATATTGAATTTCGACGTTGCTCCATACCTTCGTATCTGTGACCTTTCCACTCAAGTTATATACTTGTTCCCAACCGGACATCGGTAAAATATGAATTAACATTTTTATCTCTCCGAAATCAATACCCATTCTTGTCATATTACTAAAAAAAAAATTCTGTAAACTTTACACGTTATTATCAAATATTTTCTTTCTTACTGATCATAAATTCGTTTCGCATATAAATCAAATTCTTTATTATTATTCTTTTCAAGTTGTCCAAACTTATTAACTTTTTCATCTCGTGTGGAAATCCCCATGACTTTAGCCTCAATCAAATGAGGCCAACCGATAAAAATGACTTTGTTCAAGTATTTTTCAGCAATAGTTAAAAGATTTTCTACATCAGAATGCATTTCTGGAATTATAATCATATTTTCCTTTCTGCTAGGTTGTTCAAACACCTTAACTCTTGCGTTTCGAAGCTCAGCCTAGAGATGTGTATAAAATAATGAAAATAAAACAAACAAACAAAAAACGGTTTTACCTTATATTGAAGGAACTTAAATGTTGGAAAACCTTTATGAACAATTTTTCTAATAGGTTGTTCAGAATAATTTGGCTGAGGTAATTCCAATTCCTCTCTCCACACAATTTTTTCATTACAAAATCCATTTGCTTTAAATGTGTCTGACGGTACTGTAACGTTTTTTGTAGTTTTCAAATAATCATATTGCAGCATAGGGCCATGAACATTTCGAGCATGCTCTTCTATAGAAAGTTGTTTAATGCAGGGTTCCATGGCCTTCAGCAATTCATCCTTTAATAAAAAAACAAAACAACAAAATATAAAATAATAACTTAAAGCATTCTTTTTTTATACTTCGTCAATGAATGGAATCAAAACAACAGCCTCCCAATCCATTTTTTTGCCATTGAGATCTGTTTCAAATTCATTTGGGTAATAATTGATTAAACTGCTGTTAGGGTTTGTCATAAGATCCCAAAAGGCTTTTGGTAATAACTCTTTACTTGCTGAAGGAAGCACTGCCAAAAGCTAGAAGAAAATATTAATATAAGAAGTAAATACTGCACTCTAGAGTTAAAAATATACACACCTGTTCAAAAGGAAGGAATGGGTGACCTAAGTCAAACTTTATCTCAAGATCCGCGATGTTAACCATGTCACTGGCAAAAGGTGCATAATGATGAGGATAAAACCATCCCCATGAAGGAACACCTTTGTAATAATAATACAGTATCCACTGCAGGGCAGTTATGTAGCACTTAGTTTGCTCATGAAGAACTTCGCTGTTTAAAAATTTTCATATTTAATATGCATTACATTTCATATAAAATTAATCAAGTATAATTGCCAGTCACAGAATTGCACATACTATGTATTATAAGAATCTTAGTATAAAAAGCGAAAAACCTTATTAATTTAACGTTCATAATTAGCATAACCTTCCATTATACAAAAATTATATATATCACAAACGAAACTTGAGATTTCAGCACCATCATGTTCATATAAATTAAAGGCTCTCCTTATCTCCAACATTAAAAATTCCACGCGGTTCCATTGAACGGTTTTCTGTTTGTATTTTGAGTTTGGGGATCTAGTGCTTAAGAGATTATATTTCTGGTTACTTTCGTTTCTGCTGATATATTTATAAAATTCAATATTTCCTTTATACATTAAAATCCAATATCTGTTGTAGTTAAAAAAAAGATAGCACTGAAGGTTTCATTACAATCAGCTCATTGGTTCTAGTAATACATCCGTTAGTTCGACATGTACATTATGCACAGATAGATGATTACCCGAAGTCCAAAAGAATTTAATTATTTTTTAAGAACATTTGGGTATTTAAAAAAATCTATTCAACGATACCTCATTTGAAGATTGACGCAACGCAATTTTTTTAAATCATTTATGTTTTTAATAATATTTTTTCAACTCTTAATAGTGGTAATATAAAAAAAAAATTTTTCTTTGAAATTTCATCAATACCGCTTGTGAATTTTAAGAGCTAGTCATAACGAGTCGACAGTCAATATGAGTTTATAAGAATTATACTACTTTTGTCTACAGATGTCTAAAAACACTCTTAAGTCTAGGAGGCAAGCAAGCAAAATAAATAATAAAATCAACAAGAATTTATACTTACGGATTAATTTCCGTATATCTCAATTTGCTGATGTAATAATTTCTTTTAAAAACATCAGCCTCTGAAAGGTCGTCATCCTTAATACTCTCCATGAACTAAAAATTTAACGTTATCGTTTAAAGCAATATTTTTTAAATTTCTTCTTACCAATTCAGTCTCCTTGATTAAATTATTCAAATCATCGTCGTTATTACTATCCATATCGATAGGGTCAGCAAAATCAAATGCTTCAAATATATCTGCGTCCTATAAGTAAAACGGGACATATTTATTTATTCGAAAACGAAATTTATTATATAAATATAACGAAACGTTAATATCAGACTTCTTCTAATAGAATTTAAAAAGTAATTACCGTGTTAAATAATCACTAGAATATTATTAAATTCTTTGACAGATATCTCCTTTACTGTAGTACCAATGAAAATTGGGTATGTATTGATAAAAAAGTAAATTTTAAGTAAATATGTGAGTACTCAATTAAGAAGTATTTGAGCATTACATTTTGAGAGTATACAAATATTTGAGTCATAAGTAATGCATTGTTAGTGCCTAATTATTTTTAGACCATTTCGAGAATTTGTAAACCTAGAGGCTTTCCTCAAGGGATTTCTAAAAAGTACTCCGAGAATATTTCATGTCACACCAAATTTCTCAATGCTGGGGAATACATGAAATCTATCACATTTTTGTGGCTTATGCCGAAAGCTCTTCCTTATTTACTTATTGAAGCCTACAATTTACAATCAATTAACTTGCACTCTTACTTCTATAGGACTCAAACACTCAAGTACCTACCTGAATATTCACTTCCAAACTTTAATACACGAATATTCCTTAATTGAGTACTCAAATACTCCCTTAAACGGGTTCTCGGATAATTTTTTTCTCAAGTACTCAAAACTCCTTTACTCAAACTGAAATCTTTGAACTCGAGTACTTAAATTTTCAAGTATTTAAGTTCAGAAGTACTCGAGTAGTAATTGCCCTAATTTTGACCTAAGAGCTATGAAAATGTTTTCTTTTTCATTTTGTCAACTGAGATTAGGCCAGGTTCAAACTCAAAACTTTCTAGATAACACTGATCTACAAATTTTGACTTTAAAAAAGTATTCTTCACGTAAAGTAGTTTTTTCTTTTAATTTTCGTATGCTGAATACAAAAATTATAATATATACTTAAAATTAGTTTCTGTTTTCTAGAAAAAAATTACAAGGTTTTTGGAAAAATTAACAGAAATTGTCGCGTCTTTAAAATGTTCAAAATAGGAAAATGTAAGAAATCACATTCAAGCCTCAAAACGTCTGGAGCCTCGACCGTCATAAATATATAAAATAATATATCCGAGCAAAATAACAAGCTCATAAAAAAGGGTACTTATCATGCGTACAAAAATGCGCACAATGTGACCAAATGCATTTCCTTTATTAAGGGAAAAACCCAAATTCGACTGCGCAACGGAAAAGAATCCTTTTCCCAAGCGCAACAAATAAGTTAGTTCGAGCTCGAACGCGGTCACGATAACATCGAACCAAAGATACAAAAATACGTAAATTTATCAGATATCACGGGAGACTTAAGCTAAGGTCAGACATTGCAGTTTTTACTTCCCTGCAGCACAAAAAACTGCGAAAGTCGTGGGTTGCAATGTGTGATTGCGGCTGCAACCATGGTTGTCACACATTGCAACCCACGACTTTCGCAGTTTTTTGTGCTGCAGGGGAGTAAAAACTGCAATGTCTGACCTTAGCTTAAGGCTCTCGCAAGCGAAATAAAAAACACTTATAATCCGTGAATATAAGCAATGCGAAGTAAAACACTTTGACTTATATTCTACGAATATAAGCAATGCGAAGTAAAATATACTTATATTACATGAATATAATGCGAAATAAAAAGACGGGTCGAGGCGTATATATTTATAAATTAGATTAAAGAAAAAAAAAGAAAATGTAAATATGTGTAAATTTAAGGAATAAAAACGTTTATAAACTGAAATACAGTGCGGTTTTTAGTTAGACCTCGCTGACTATTATACAGAAATCATACTGTTCTTCTATACATTAGTAGAATTGCGACGTGGTTTCTTCGCTGCCTGCTTTTATTCTGCTTCTGGAACATATCGGCAAACAGTCCAGCAATAATCCGCCAACATTGAAACGTTCCACTTGCCAATGTTAGGATGTTTCGGAATCGGGTGAAGATTGCTGTGCGGCAGTGAACGAGTAGCCGATGGTATATTTGGATACACTAAGACATTCTTCTTTCTTTTTAGAAACACTCTTGCCTCTTCCAAATATATGAGTTATCAGGCAGAATAAACAATTAGTTACGTGATTTGTCGATTCTCGCCACTGCATTGGCACTGCGAAACGAAATGATGTTTTTTTTGCCATTCAGTCAATTTCTCAAACCTGTAGCATACGGATTACAGCAGAAATGTGGAACCCAGGTTTTATCCTGGTGTTTTATGTCTTCGTTAAAGTAGTAAGAGTAGGCTTTTTTATTGTAGGCAATAAAGAGCACTTTTGTTTACTAAATATCACTTCACCACAAATGTAACAAAAATTGTCGGGATTATTCACACATTTTCCAGACATTTTGCTATAAAATATAATTATTTTTTTACTTTTAACGCTTTTATCACTTAGTGATACAGAACAGAGCACTAAAACACAATATTTTTAACATTTGATGCCAACTAATTAAGTAAATATAAACATTATCAAGTTCAATGAGGGTAGAATCGTTAAATTCGGAAGATATCAGGTATCGTGAAAACTTAAACTAATAAATGATTTTTACTTATCGATTCGTATTCAGCATGAGTAGACAAGCAAAAATTAATTAAAATTATTTCGAATACTGTTCCATGTAGACCAGTGAATTGAGAACTTTTTAGGACTCGCCAAAAAAGCAACAAATTAATTAGTAATTTGGCCAAAAACAAAGATTTGCTCAGGACATCTCAAGGAATCGATTGGTGTAGCGTTTCCTATGTAGAATCCGAACACTCGGTATAATATTAGAAATTAAAGTTCTTATCTGATTCCATAGAATCCGCTACTACCTAATTTCTGCAACCAACTATTTTTGGCTATTTTACTTGCTTCTATGACCCTTTAGAACTTACACTCTTCATTTGTGATCGCTATATTGATAACAGATTCAAAATCAGTGACCTTTAAAACCCATGTATATCGACTTTCATGGATATCGCCTTAAACTGAAGAGGGCCTCGGTATCTCAGTGCTAAGTGAACCGGACTGTCGCTACCAAAGTCATGGGTTCGTTTCTGAACTGGTCCTTCACCACTTTGGGGAGTTCTAAGACTTAGTAACTTGGGGGATATGACGATAGCCCTACTGCTGAGGCTGTGAATTCGAATCCTACTTAGTCAATTGGGCACTCTAGCTCATTCTCCCTCAAAGACCTAGATTTCCTTTCCTGGGCGTTGTTCGCACAAAGGATTTCAGTTCGCAGTACACACCCGCATAGGTTTAAGCCACCATTATGAAATCCGTCATTTTGTATAACACATATTTTAATTTACAAACGGTATAAAAATACAAGGTATGTTCGACGTTTCTTTGATGAATTTTTGTGATGAAATCTGTTATGTAGGGCTCAATTCTTGAATCCGTTCGAAACGAATCGAAAAGAGCTTAAAAAAGCTCCTTTTCAATTAAATTCCTTAATAAAGTTTCCTAAAGTAAGAAATATATTTCAGTTACCTTCGACTTCAATTAATTTTCAAATTCCAAAATAGGGCATGTAAATTCGTAGGTGACATTTTGATAATACCATAGACAAATACATACATATATATAAAGATGGCCCGCTTCTAACATCGAAAGTGTGACCAACATTTTCTGATGCCTCTACCCTGCGATGCAGTATCAACCAGCAACGCATAAAAGTTTGGGCGCGCAATGTTATTGTTATGGGCTCATGCGTCATGGTGTACCGAATACGCATCGACGTTTCTTTGGCTGTCGGCATCGGCACTCAGAAAATCAAATTTTAGGAATGAGTGGAAGAATTCAGAACTCAGAATCAGAACACTGAAGTCAAGAGGACATTAATTCATGAATTTAAGAAGCAATTTTTGAACGAAAGAAATTACCTACATATGTATTAAAAAAATTAAATATTTCTACGCCAACTTAGTTATGATACTTCAATGTGTCAAAGTACGCTTTGCACTTCCCCAGACACAATATTTTATTAGCAAAATTAATATGATATAATCAAGAATTTTAATATGGTGATCTTTGCAGATATTTTCGTCTGCAATCTGCAAACAAAAACAAAAATTCTGGAATTCGAGGTTTCTGAAATACAGGTTTCAATAAGTTTTGCTTTAATTTGACATATGCGGAGTGCTAGATTAAAATTCTCCTGGCTTCTGAATTCTGATTCCGAGTTATTCCGTTCATTCCTAGAATCTGATTTGCTAAGTGCCGATGCCAACAGCCAAAGAAACGTCGACGCGTATTCGGTACGCCACGACGCATGAGCCCATAACAATAACATTGTGCGCCCGAACTTCTATGCGTTGCCGGTTGATGCCGCATCGCAGGGTGGAGGCTTCAGAAAATTTTGGTCACGCTTTCGATGTTAGAACCGGTCCATCTTTATATTTATTTGTCTATGATAATACATATCTACATAACATAGTGTTTCGTTAACGTCTGAACATGGGTATGCCAATCGATTCTACATGGTTTCCTGATCAATGTCTGTACGAAAATGACTATTTCGGTGCCCAAATTTTGACTTTGGCCTTTCGTTCTGCCGTTTTTTGTATGGGAAGATCGAATTTAAGCTTTTTTTCTTGTGGCCTTTCTCCAGAAAAAAAAGCCGCACTCGAATCCGACGTCGTGTTTTGAAGTTATTCGTGCTGGAGTGGTTCAGCACCATTTCAAAAGAAATTTCGATCTTTCAATACAAAAAAAAACGGCAGAACGAAGGGCCATTTGGGCACCGAAATTGTTATTTTCGAAGTTTAACGCGGCCTGTCTTGCTTGTTTGTTGACGGATTGGATGGTCCTTAGAAAGCTTGAATGGTTCTATGGTTATAAATACTTAAGTTTTCCAGCGCCCTGCAAATTTATAACGAACAAACCATCTAATATTTTATATATTATAAATATAGACTTATATTACTACTCTATTGTTCAATGAACTAACAAGACAGCACCCACTGAAATGCTTCTTCAGCGACAGGTGTACAATTGCGCATAGCTGACATACTCGCAACTCGCAAGCGCACCTGGGCTACAGCGATGTGCTTACTTAAGTACTTTTGCAATGTGCACTCGGCGCTTTGTTTATATTTTTTCTTTGTATCACTCTACTTTAATTTACATTACCTTAGGGTCAGTAAGTTATGCAAAGTAATTTTTCTTTCTTATATTTTGTATACATATGTACATATACCTTGTTATTAGTAAATAATAATAGAGTCTCTCTCAAATACCATAGAAGAATTGTTTCATTTCCCATTATTCCCAAAAGATTAAATCTAGACTAGCGTTTCCTAGGACAAGCTCTTTAAGCGTTCAATCCCAAGTAACAAGGTGTGTACATATATGCATTCTACTGGTGAACTAAAGTCTCGCATTCATAACATCATATCAGGCATGATACATCCTACTAATAATAATATATACAAAAATAAAACTGGCAAAATAATATTATAATTTTTTAATTTTTAACGACTTTAATGCAATCATAACTGTTATGTAACTCGCAGCACGCTATACGCTCTGATTATGGTGTTATTCATTTTCAAAACACCTTAACGTCATATTTATCTTTAACACGTTAAGCGCCACGACGCACCGGTCCCTAGGGACCGGCGCAAGACTTTCCGTTCAGGCCTCGCCGGTCCGCACCACGGACTGGCGCGCGCACAGTGGGCCCAAACGACGTTTTTCGTTTCATAAATCTGTAACTATTTTATTTGTTGAGATATTTGGATGAAATTTGTTATACATAATACTGAGTATATAAGCTTCCAAATTATGATACTAAATATAAATAAATATTTTTTTTATATTAAAAAAACGTTTTTAAAAAATAGTTTGACTTTATAATAGTAAAACTAAAGCTTACAATTTTTGTTTTTTTTTAACTATTACAACTTTGTTGTTGTTATGTTTAAAAGTCCCATATAAAATATTAGAATTTTTTATTGCAAGAAACTCATAAAAATAATCTTATAAACTTCGACCTTTTTTAGACGTATATTTGTTGAAACAAACTTTTTAACAATAAAATTTCATAAAAATAATATTATGAAAAAATTAACAGCAGGGAATAACACTCTGACAAAAAATTTAAATTTGTAAACTCTAAAATATATGTATGTAGGTTTTACACATTTTATAAAGTTTAGTTAAAATTTTTAATGTTAGCGCTGTTTGCCGATGCCGAGATTTATATCTCATTTTAAAGCGAATTTGGTCTAGCGGCGGCAGACTTTTCTTCTTTTCGTTCTTGTTATCACCGCGCGCGTGTCGGTCCTTCCGTACTTGCGAGACTGAACGTTTAATTTAGGCGGCATCGGTTTTTGTTTGGTTAATGCTTTAAGGAAAACAATATAATACTTAAAAGCATTAATGTAATTTATCTCGGGTCCTCAACCCGGGTCACGTTACCCGACATCTGGTTATGTTCTGGTTCACCCATCGGCAGCGCCCGCCTGACGGCTAACTGTGGCGTGAACGAAGTGGCACGTGAAACCGGCGTGGCGCTTAACGTGTTAATGGTTAAGGCATGATTTTAGAACGTCAAAATTACACTTCATCCCACTGTGCTACTTCACCGTTCCTTTGAAAGCAGCTATTTGGTTGCAATAGGAACTAATCGATATATGCAGTATCGTTTTTCCAGTGTATTAAAATGTTTCTCCCTTTCTCATTTTCTGTGGAGATCTCCGGCTCTTGGGGTAGCAAGATACAGATACATTAATATTGAATTTCCTGAATTTCACAGATTGGCTTTGAATGAGACCACCTCTTGAACACATCGCATTATTATCTGTCGTACTACCGACTTAACTATACAGATCTTCTTTACGTGGTAACGCTACTAGTGCTAATTAAACTCAGGCCAAGTGCTAGGAAGCCACTGAAACCAACTAACCAACTCAAATTTTCATAAGTATTTCAAAAAATCACTTTTACCTTCCTTTATTGTCTTTTAGTTTTCTTACCTTTGTTGACCTCTTCCCATCGAGGTACTTGATATCTCCAATAGCGAGATCAATTGCATTTTCTTCATAACTTGCAAGAGTGGTCATAAATATTTGCAACCTTCCCAAATTCAAATCTCCATTCTCGTTTATGTAACCTGGATTTAGAAAACGCAGAATGTTGGAGAATTGTTATTTCATAAATGACTAAATTTACCATCTAATTGAGGCCAACACTTTATGTATGCTTCATATAAATTTGGCAACGCGTCTGAATTTATATGGAGAAATGGCAAGTGCGGAATAAAATCATTGCCAACTAAAAATCCCATGAGAATCCAGTCATCTATTAGCTTGTCGATGTCGAATCTCTCAAAAGTTTTTAAAGCTTGGAACTCCAGCTCCAAGTAGTCTCTTAGAAGCGTTAAGTGAAACAAATAAAATCGCGTTTCCTCCAGAGTTGTGCGCTTTGCTTTCCTGCCAAATCTTACCTACAAAATATTAAATAATTCATTTTTACAACAAAAAGCAACAAACCTCTTCCCGAAGAAGTGAAAAGTGGAGCTCGTGAGTGCACAGACCCAGAACGATTAAATCCGCGTCTAAGCCGTACAAACAGTGGCGTGTGTTGGGATCGTATTCAGGATCCGCTTTTATGTATCGAATGTATTCCATTATTTTGTGCTCGCCCTCGCCGGGAGTCTGAAATATTATGCCTGAATGCAAATGTTGCGTAGAAGGGAATAAAATTTACCTCATGACCACTTAAAATAACACGGACGCCTTGCCAACGGGGACAGTAATTTATTTTGAATTGGATATACTTTTTCAACGAATTTTGCAGTCGGACCATAAACTCGGTCCCCGGAGTGATGCAGTTGCTATCGAATCTTTCGGTGTCTGGGAGCACTTCGCCTTTCATCACCGCAGCTTTCTGCAGAACCTCTGCTTCTTTTGCTGATCGAAATCTTTATTTGAATAATTAGATTAACTGTAACTACGTCGCTTCCAAACCTTCTGCTCCGTTGCTGATTCATTTTGGCCCGGGGAGCTACGCCGTCCACAGCCATGAAGAAAAGCTTCCTCGGCTTAATAAGGAAGAACAATTTGTCGAGGTACATAAAAATATCTCGGTGCATCTCCTCTTCGGTCAGGCGAAAATGAACATTCGCATCGTCGGGATGCGTGCAGTTGTGAATTATTCCATTCATGTCCAGGTACAAGTTGTCGAACTCTGGAATCTGAACAGCAATAACGGAATTTCCTGTTGCTACAGTTAAAATACCTTTTCCTCTCGGACGAGTTCACTGAGGCACGGGTACCGCTCACTTATAAATCGGAAAAACTTGGGGACACCCATTTCGAAAGTCGCTTTTAATTGAAATGCTTTCGCCTAACTTAACGTAAGCAGAAGTCGAGATCTTATGATATGTTAAAATATCCTAAAAGGTACTAATTCCAATAAATTAAAATTAAACCCCAACACTAACTACCCAAAACGTAAACTGTCAGCTCTAAAAGTCACGCACTTTCACATTTCAAAACTGCAGATGTGCTTGGGTAAAATTCAGGCATGCTGCTTATCAATTAAAATACTTTCTGCGTACACTCCCATCGAAAACTTTGCTTGTTCATTTTTAATGGCAATTTTTGAGCTGCCGCTACCAAGGATTTTGATATGCAAATAAATTTTCTTAATTCCATGTATTTCCCAAGATTTTTAACTTTAAAATTTTGAAATATGATGATTTTACGCCGCAATTTTCTCCATATTTCCACACTTTTGCCAAAATTCTGGGAAATCCTTAAATTAAACTTGTTTTTACCTGATTTCTAGAAATAATTTTACGTTAATGCTGAAAATAAGAAAAATTTTACTTTCCTTGATTTATCATATCATAAAACATCTGCGTGCTTTTCACTGTCGATAAATGAATGTGTTAGTTTCAACAATTCGTGAAGAATGTTTTAGAACTCAAGTTTGCATAATTTTAACTCAAGTTTGCATAATTTGCAACGATATTTTATGGGAAGCAAAACAAAGTGACGAAAAAATTTAAATCTTTGAAATATACAAATTAAACATTTTAGAAAGTGATATGTAGAAACGACCGACAAAACCACTACGATGGCCTAAAAAAAGGTCGTTCGTTCCGAATCTTTTTTACATATTAGATTATTTATTTAGGATTTGGGAAAAAATGGTATGTTTAAGCACATCATTGAACTTATTTCGTGTAAGTGTTTTATTAAAAATAATTGAAAATTTACTTAATTATTTAGATATAATAGAGCCTCTAAGAAAGGTAGTTCCGAACAATAAAATGAAAAAGTGTTATAATCAACAAAAAAGTAATTTTTGTTGCATGTATAATAGGAGTTTTTTTAAAACATATTTTTTCATAAAATGTTGAATTTTAATGGTTTTTGCTCAAAAAACAATAAATTAAAAAAATAAAATAAAAAACAACTGCGTATAACGATATCTGATACAATTACGAACAATTTGGTTTTTTGAAATTGAAAATCAAACAATTATAGCTAGAGTTAGGATTCTGGCCAGTTCGAGCAAAACGCGATTGAAAATTAAACTTTATATGCATGGCTGTGTTGACTGCGCTCACTTCAAAGGCTACAGTTTCTTCATTTTTACGAATTAGGACTTAAGAATTTGTAGTATGGATGTTACTTTCAGAAAATGCAAAAAAAAATCCGTCACAGTGGTTTACTCCCTCAAACATTTTTCACTTTCAACCCCAAACTAACGTTACTAAAAGGTTTCATCAAAATCCATCACATTCAATTACAGATTGGTAATATTTAAAACAATTTAAACTCTTTAAAGTGGGGCTCCTAGCGTATAGGAGGGTGTCCTTTCCGGTTATTAAAACTTTCTTAATTATTGTAACGACATTTTTGTTATACAGGGTGCGCGGTCAAAATCCGTACAAATTGACCATTTTTTTGACACTATATTTTTTATTGTAAAAATGAAAAATTATACAAAATTTTTTTACCACACAATGTGTACGATCATAAAGAATAAATTTATTCTATATATCCCCCACTTGCTTGAACGACCGCCTCCAATCTCGGCCTGAAGCGATTGCAGGCACGGTGTAAGGCATCACGGTCCATCTCGGCGAATGCTGCTTCAATAGCGGCTCGGAGAGATGCTACGTTCGAGTGTCTGGACTTGTTTGACACTCTTTCAATCACCCTCCATACGTAGTAGTCCAATGGATTTACATCTGGGCTGTTGGGAGGTCAGAATTCCATGTCGACATTGTCCGACAGCCAGTTTAGCACAAAGTGACTCGTGTTGGCGGGCGCACCGTCTTGCTGGAAAACATACGGCCTTCCAGGTGCTATGTTATCCATCCACGGCTTCACAACGTTAGTTAGAACACGCACACATGTCACATTTTCCCCTTTTTGAAAGAAATGAGGTGGCATGACGTCACCTTCGGATGACACAACCCCTGCACGTCCACATTGGCCGGAAGTTTTGTTCTCGACACAATAGGGACATCCTCCTCCGACTTCTCCGACTCCTTGTATTTTGCCACGACATCATAAACTGTAGATCTCGGGTATCCAAAGAACACTTTCAATGATCGCTGCTCTTTGGTTGTATTCCTCGCTTTGTCTCAACATTGCGACTGTTTTGAGGTTATGCCTACTTAGTAGATGCGTACACGATATTCAGGAGCCAATCGCGACATCTGTAAGTGGTATAGAACAGCGGGAAATTCAAATTTTTTGTCCGGATTTTGACTGCGCACCCTGTATATATTTTAAAATTAATTTTTAAATTTTTTTTTTCACACTTCTCATGGAATACGAAATCATCGTTTTCTAACATTAGACATAATTTTTCAGTACTATCTCCAGATTAATATTTGTAGACTATCCTCAAAATAACTACTACAAACTACTTTTAAAAAAATGTAAATTAATCCTAAACTAAAAACATACTTTGAGAAGTGTGTTACATATTTACAAATCATTTTTAATACATAGTAGTAAATTACATTATCTCAGGTCGTTACAATAAAATCAATATTCTGCGAAATTAGCGTGTTTTTATTCTTGGAGATCTAAAGAGAACTTAAAACTAATAGAACAATTTTGTAAGAAAATAGCAGGAAGTAAATATAGGAAAAAACTAAAATCTAGAATTCTTATTGATTATAGAAATGTATTATCGCAAAAAAGCATTTGTGGAAAAGTGTACAGTTTTTAGAATTGGAAAAAGCTACAATTTGGAGAGAGTTCGCATAGGAAGACGACCTAGAAAAAGTATCAAGATGTGATTTAAATATCAAAATAAAACTAAAAAATAGCCCTGATCATGGTGCTACTACTACACTAGCACAAAAAAAAAAAGTAGAACTCGCACTCTGAGGGTTCCGTACGTTCCGTTATATTACCGTAAAACTTAGTATGTAGTTATTTTATATTGTCAATTAAATTTGAATCACAGAAAAAACATAAGTTTTTCACGTAATAATTCTATCATTTTGACTAAATAAAAAATAATAAACCTGTGCTAACTCCTAAAGAAAGTATACATCTAAATGACATGATGTAAATGACAAATTTGATTTGCACTATATGCTTCAACTAACTAATGCTTTTTATTATTAGGATTAATGCTATATGTATTATATAAAATCAAAAGACCTTCGTAAGCAAACACCTATTTTTATTTAAAATATTTTTTCTTTCAGCAACTATTACATTGCATTTTCTCCTAAACAGCATGACTTCATTAACCCATTCGCTGCCGAGAGCATATTCAGCTATTGCCAACTACGAGTTATCTCGTAGCTGGCAGCGAATGGGTTAAAGGAAGGCCTACTTTGAGCAATTTGCTTGAAATTCATAATTTCATAACTGATGCCCTAGAAGCAGCTTGGTCAAGCAGATACAATATTACTTAATTTTCAAAGACTTTCAATCAAGCATTCCATTCTATACTCCTCGAAAATATCAGAGGTAATGAATTATGTCAATCTATCTTAAGTTGGGTATTATCCTATTAAGAAGACCCCGCGTGTGCATGTTGTGTTTTGTGGTTGTTCATCTGTCGAATTCGTTCCCTTATCTTCTATTCAGTAAAAGTCTATTCTTGCCCTATTTTTATTTATTTTACTTATAAAAAACTTAACAAAAATAACATCTTACTGTGCCTTATACGCTAACGATCTCAAAATCTACAGAGTGATCAATAACACTGAAGAACATTTTTTGTTTATTTATGTCACTGAACAAGTAATAGGGTAAGTCAATAGAATTTGTTCTGTAGATTACAAAACCGAAAATTAAAATTTCCTATCACTCGACGTATTTGAGAAAATTTGAGTTAAAACCTAAAACAGTTCGTATTTTGAGTACTTTTGAAGATTAAAAAAACAATAATGGAACGCGAAAAGAGTTTGCAACATGGCTCAAATGAAAGCATAAATCCTTATCTCGATGTACGAAATACCCCTTTCCATAGCTCTTGCTAAGCATATTGGCAAACTGATTTTTCGTGAGCGTTCGCTAGTTGTGATTATCATGCACTATACCAATTGTACGAAGTAATTGGTTAATACAAAAAATTGAAATTCATAGAGTATTCCGGAAAGTTTCAAAGACTTCAGTATTTTTATATAAGAGCTAAAGGTTCAAACTTTAATTTGACCCACATTTCAATGTCCTATAAGAATCCGTTATTTTGTAACGAATTTTTAAAAATGTCGAAAATACGATATTTTATACTCTACAAACCTATGTTTCTCCAAAACTTAACGTGTTAGGACATTTTCGTTCATGAATTCGTAATCTACGGAAAAAGTCTTATAGAAATGATATATCACTTGTTCTGTGGCAAAATTTTGTTGACCAGTGTAATAACAGACTGTGATATGCTTAGGCACGATTTGGTTGCACTGGTCGACTGGTGTACCGTAAACTGTTTGTCGCTGAATATCGATAAATGTTTCAAAATGTTTAAATTTAATTAAATTTTACTACTATCTTCGCTCGGTGGCACTGTCACTTTAAATTCAGGGTCAGGCAAAGCAAAGTCATCAACATCAACATATATCGGCTAGGGTGTAAAATAAATAACGTTTTCATTTTCGTCTTCTTTTATTTATGAATGACTAGTTCAGAAAAAATAGCAAATATTAGCTTAAACTATTTTTTTGGTGTTTAAGATTTAGTACATATTTTACCATGTTTCCAGTATTTTGGTTTATAATTATCAGCTTACTAATTGAATTAGTTTGCTCTTAAAACGCAATTTCTAAAATAATTATAGCACCCATATACTTCATAAACATTAGACAACAAAATATTTATTACAAAAATTCTTACATCATATAAAACACACACACTTAGGCCCCGCCATCTCCTGACATCTATAAATAAAATAAAGTAATATTATAAAAACTGATTATACAATCAGAAAAACACATTTACTTGAGATTGTGAGCTATCACTTTCTACTTGTTCTGAATAACAATGTTTGTAGCTTAAATAGTCCAAAAGTCTCCTTGGTAGCGGGAGGGATTGAATTAGATCTTTTCTCACAACTGCTTTTAATATGACAAATCTAAAAGAAAACAAAATATTATCAAAATGGAAATTTTTCATATATTCTTAGAACACCAACCTGCACATGTGCTGTAAACTTTGTATATGTTTAAACCTGGACACCGGGTTTGTTAATTGCACGCGCATTGGACCATGTTCAGGTCTTCTATGCAGGAAAAAAAGATATCTGGAATAGGAAAATTAAAGTACGAATAATCAATCAATCAAACAATTTGGCTGAAAAAGAGAAGTGGAGCCTTCATTTTATTCATTTGAATGACACCTTTCGGGTAATAGACGAAAAAAAAAAAATTGCGATTGTTAAAATACCGATCATGAAAATGTCGCCTAGCAAAAGCTCGACAAATCAAAGTTACAAAAATAATATTTAAGCTTTGGCTGCCGCGACCGAAATATTTCCAGTTTCAGCTAATACTTGTTTTTCGTGAATTTATGTTTGTTATAATAAGTGCAATCAATATACAATGAAACCCAATAATTGGGACACCGACGGGCCGGCCAACAACCACTTTCATAAATAAAAACACAGGTTAGGTTAGGTTGGAGTGGTTGCCCTAAGTAGGCACATTTAGGTCGTTTCTCATTGTGTTACCACGTAGCGCAGGAGACGATGGTTGTACGTGGGACTCGAATTCACAGCCATCTGGGATGGTAATCCAGCGCGTTAACAACTGAGCTACCAGAAGCCCCAAATAAAAGCATAACAAAATAAAATAAATTTCAAATTCTTTACAATTTTTTATATGTAAATACATATGTAAATGTAAATACATATGTATTACTATTATTTGCTTTGCGAAAAGGGAACGGATTTTAATCTATCCAAGCGCATTTTGTAGCTGATACTTTTTATATACATAGATTTATACACAATTGAAAATATCGACCTTTACAAGAGAAACTATTTGGTTTATTTAAAATTAAGGAATATTCTCACTTTTCTTTAATCTTTCACGGAGTAGTGAAGGGCGACAAAAAATGTTTGATACAAGACTCACTAACTAGAAAGTATATCCTTCAAAATAAGTTTTGGTAGAGCAAAATACGTTCATTTTTCGCAAAGATACAACTGTTGCAAGAAAAATTGAAGAAAACAAATGCATTTTACGTTTAAAGTTCGATTGCTCGATGGCATGGGTTAATATTGCTTGATCGCTTTCAAGTTTTGTACTTTTCCTTTTAGTACCTTGAAGAAATTTTGGTGGTGAGATTAAAAAAAATTGAAAGTCGTCTTATTAAAGGTCATCCTAGTATATGTATGCTATATGTACTAATAATATGTATGTACATACATACATATAACATTTCAGTTATTTAAAAAAACAATCTGTTACTTGGCTTTGCGTTTTGTTTTGTTCTAAAATTTTCTTCTACAAAGCGGAGTAAGTTTTCAACTAAAAATTGATGATGTAATGCCAATATGCCTTGCCCTAAAATTAAATTCAAGCGAAGTCATAATTTTTGATATGTTGTGCTTAATATCCAATTAGAGAGGTGAAATTTTGTGAGAAGGATCATTTGAAGTCTAAAGTAACGAATTTGCAAAATATGTTTGTAAGTACAAGCGCTTCCCGAAATATTTATTCTAAAATTTCGAAAAGTGCAGAAAATTTGTTTTGCTGTGTAACTATATTAAATTAACGATTATATTGTAAAAAAAAATATGCGAAAATCCTTGAAATTAATGAATCAAAGGAAATTATCTTCTTCGACTAATTATTGATTATATTCTGTGTCGAAATTTGTCGAGATTAATCGAGATTGTACCAACACGAGGTTTTTTTTTTGTCGAGACTCTTCAAGTCGCCAGTTTGTGATTTTAATATTTTTAAAAATACCAAATCTCGATTTTTGTTAAGTCGAGATTCTAAAAATCAAACTTTCCCGGGCGGGGAGGCACATAATATTTATGTGAGCAGAAAAATCGTGTTTTCGTTTATGTATGCAAACTTGTTGACCCAAAAAATTGGCAAATATTCACACTGATAAAAAATAAATGCAATAAAGTTTTAGGAAGCGGGTTCCATTCGCACTTGACAATTTCTTCCTAAAATAATAATCTTTCAGAAACTAATTTATAAAATTAAATTTAAATATTTGAACGACTTCTCACATAAAGACTTTTGTATAAGCGAACATATTTGAAGTGCATACTAGCATATCAAACTGATTATTGTTGGATAATGAAGGCATTTGCTTTATGCATAATTGTGACTTTACAAGTTTACACATAAAAGACTAAGAAAAACTTGTAGAAAATTATAATTGTTAATAAATTAATTTAATTTTAACTAAATTCTTACCTTCCGCTTCTGGAATGTTCCACGGCCTTTTCAATGAATTCAGTTATTGTTTGTGATTTAAACTTTGCATAAGATCCGAAGGAAAACGTACCTGAAATTGTTATATCAAAGTAATATTAATTAGTATTTCTTTTTTATAATTCAATATGTACCTTGATCTTGTTCAATTCTCACATGCCGTACACAATTATTTAATTTAAAACTCAACGAAAATATGTAATGGTCATCAGAACTGTCTCGAACTATAAAACTACCATCGGGTTCATTGGACAGAACTTTTTCGGCTGCTTCGCTGGATATAGGACCCCAGTACCAACCATACTACAAATAAAACAAGCAATGTGTAAAAATCACTTATCTTTACAATCATATATTTGAACAGAATAAATCGATAGATTAGTGTATAATTAAATGAAGAGTTGTTTTATTTATTTTAGGAAACCCATTATATGTATGCATTTAGGGCCTTTAAAAACAAATGCTTCGTAATTGACACTCGTTTACAATACAAGTAAATACACTGCGATTAGTTTTCGAGATTTGCTTCATTGTGCAACAATTGCACCAGTTTAAAATTGCAATTGCACAGGGGTTTAAAATTAGGGGCAGTTTTATCGAATTTTTTGTTGAGAATTTTAAAGAGTGCGCATCAAATCCTGAAGAAGGTTTTTGTAAGACTATCTAAAAAACAACGCTAAAACTATTTTGGATCAGTAGGACTTGCAGGCAAATTAATTATATAAAATAAATCTTTTTTATGTAGATATTGTCCTCTACAGTCTACATGTTCAACGGCCTATAGAGGTCACCGAAGAGATGAAGCGTAGGCATTCAGTGTTGGGGAAGCATAGTTTAAAAAACATATGAACAACCCTATTTAGGGTTATTAACTAATTTTCATACTGATACATGACTAAAAAAAGCATTTTTTACAAAAGCTTAGAATTAAAATTACACTTACATCTTTGACTTTTTCTATGCTCGAAGCTAAATGTATTGCAGAATTTAAATCAGACTTCTCATCAGGTTTTTCGACGACTATATTTATCGACTTCTGTCCACAGCCTGTAATACCTTAGTCAAGATAGAGAAACATATTTAATATAAAATGTAAAAGTATTAACTAATATGCAACACATACCTTTATTTGGTAATGGAGGCAGCGCCCTCGTAGAAAATTTCTTTTTTTCTTCTTTTGATGTAAATCCACTTGTTTGAGAAGGACGGCTGGATAAGTAGTCAGTATCTTCTAAATGTGATCTACTCTCACTATTTTGATTTTTTCGAAAGCGAAAAATGCTGCAGAATTTCTGCTTTAAATTTAGATGAATTGAAAATTTTCTCTCAGTTTGTGAGGGGAATTTATTTGAAACGGAAGAATCTTGAATATCGTGTCTTATCGAACATTTTTTGCTTTTTGTATTCGATATACATTTTGAGGTATTCACTTTCGTGGGATTTGTAATGACCTGATTTATTAAATTGGTATTAGCATTTGCACGTATATGACCATTGCTGTTTGATGTCTTAATATGACTTGAAACATTTATTTGTTTTCCACTAAAAACTTCATTGGAATCAGTCGATGTTGAATATAAACTATGATAAAAGCGTTTAACTTCATCTAAAGTCATATGAAGTGGCTCAATTGTATTTTCTGGGACGCTGTGCCTTTTATTGCTGGAATTCGTCACTTTTAATTTTCCACCATACTTATCAATTCCCGTTGCTTCAGTAACATTTACTCGTTTCCTCCTTTTATTATTTCGAGCGTATTTCAACCGACACTTTTGCTTTTCGGTATTTTTGTGGTACATTTCTTTGTTATTTGGCTTAATCATGTCAATAGGAAAGGCATAAATGTCTGAATCTATTGGAACATTGTAAAAGTCCGATATTTCTCGTGTAAGCAGAGCATCGTGCGACATGGCTTGTGTAATAAATATAGAGTCATCAGCTTTATTAGCGTTAGGTACACTTAAAGAATTGTGGGAACTTGAAAGTCGGCTATTCAAAGAATTTCTCGAGTTGGGCCGATTTCCAGATGACAAGTTGTTATTATTGTGATGTTGCAGAGGACTGTAGAAAACGGATGACTTCCTCTGCTGGACATTATCGATAAGAATATTCTTCTTGAGTCCATAGTATAAATCGTAATCATGAATCTCTGTCAGTCTTGCTATATTTAATGGTTGTGAAATCAGGTGAGTCTGAAACTGATTTCCTTTCGGATGTGAAGTCTTTATTTTATGTTCGTTGACAATATCTAAAGAATTTTTAATAATTGCGGAGCAGTCACTATTTGGTTCATCGTAAATATTTCCACTATAATGATTTAATACTGGGTCGCTTGCATAATTTTGTTTATCATAAATGTTTTCTAAAGAATGGGCGTTTTTATTTTTCCTTATTCCTGTTGCAAATGCAGCTAATTCATGGTTAATTCCTTTTATAAACATAGACTGGTGTGAGGACCAGCGATTAATAGCAGTTGATATTAAATTTTTGGAAAATTTTACGGCATATTCCTGTATAATTTTATTGTGTCCTAAAGCTCTTTGCGGGGAATCCTGTAAGATTAAGCATAATTACAAATTTGATATAAGTGACAATATTATTTGTGTTATACTTGAAATTCTGGAGGTGGATCAATGGGAGCCAGGGGTCCTTTTTTCAAAGTGTTGAAGTTTTCTGCACTCATTCCAACATCCGAGCAATTATCCAAAGAATCAAATTGAGAAACTTCGCCATCGCTTTCAACAAGCTAAAATTATGTTGAATTTAATTAAAATGAATAGAAACTTTTATCCTAATAAAACAACGAAAAGGAGATACAATTTATAAATGTGAACGATGTCATAAATAACTAGTTTTAATCAAACTTTGTCGATCCTTTTAACCGGAGAATTCGAAATCAGACACCAAAAAAAAAAAAAACCTTAGGTTTGTTTTCAGAGAATATCTTGAAATTGATAATTTTTGTCTGCCATAAACTTACAAATCTTTAGATAAGTTTAAAATTAACGACTCTAAAAAAAAGCATTTATTTTATTAATTTTCAAAATTCTATAGCAAATTTGAAAATTAACAACTGAACCTTCTTACTATATTAATTTTTAAGAACTACTATTTGATTGTAAGTATATTTCACAGTTTCTTTTTTAATTTTGGAGATCATTATATTAGACAAAAGTCACAATTTGGCTTTTGTTCCCAGTTTAAAAGTTCTGTAAACTTAAATTTAAAAATGAAACACCTCCCTCTCATCTTTAAAATTATTGATATCAGAAGAAAATTTGTAGACATTTATTGTCTTTAATATAATAAGAATTACAAATACATATAGTTTTCAACATAGAAAAAATGTGTTCACTTTTCGCTCCTAAAATTCACGTGACCTCCAATTATTTATATTTAAAAAATCTGACCTAGAGCGTGTTGGACATGAGATGTTTCGAGGTTTTCGAATCCGAAAAAGAGTTATTTCTAATTTTTTTATAAACTATTTTTGCTATAATGTTGCTTATAATTTTCATTAAAGGCTACATACAGACATTTAATTAGATATTTTGCATTGATAATTTAGAAATTAGAGACGGGACGCTCTGGTAACAACTTTGAAAGCAAATATCTCGTGACTGAAGGATTAAAATAAAAGGTAACATTCTAGAACATTTGTTGCATTTTAAGAGTATTATCTAAAGACACTGTACTCAATCGAATCGCTTCGGTTTTTTTATCATTAATCTACGTGCGAGTGCAAAATGTTATCTTAACGTAAAGTATAAGTATATATAAATTAGAAGATAGGAGGGCTGTCGTACAGGCAGACGAACGAACAGACCGAAACCATAAGGGCACCTAGTTAGCTACGGAAGCTCAGGTGAGCGATGTACAATAAATAACCCTAAAAAGATATTGTAGAGATTTACACTTTTTGTTTTAATATCCCCTTTTATCGGCTGGTAGAAAAACTAACTAAATAAGATTCGAAATTCCATGTCGCAGTCTACATAATCTACAAATAATTGCAAACAATTATTAACATGTTAAAAATTACCTCAAGGTCAAATTTGCAAATTCCAAGACGGTACGAGTCTCCACTGGATATTGAACTGCTGGTCAGTGGTACTCCCGAATCGTCACTGAGTGACGTCGCCGTGTTCAATTCAAAACTATTAGCACTTACTAATTGCGGCGCTTGGCTACTGTTGCAGTTATCACCAGACAGACTCGAAATGTTCGAAGAAGAGGTCATTGTGAAAGCGCTGAGTTGCTCTACATGCTTCATTCCTATCGAATCCACAATTTGCGTTTGCGACTCCATGGTTGAGACTATAGAGTACCATTATGACATCTGTAAAAAAAATAAATATTTTTATTTTAAAGATAAGAAGAGTGAAAATATACTATTAAGACTTATTTTGAATTAATTAGTTAAATTTTTCCTTTATTTTTAAACATTAAAACCTTTGGGTTATTTCGATAATTCGCTAGAACTGGGGCTCATGAAAAAGAAAAATATTGCACACCCACAATTATTTGAGATTTATGAACTTCCGTTTTACCTCTTGCAATTTTTATGCCTTATCGAGGACACCAACTTCCACGATCTCTGTCGTAAAAGCTTGATAAAGGTTAAAATGTGACCCAATAAAATAAATTAACCAGTTAATTAATGAATTCATCCATCTCGATTCTTTATTAACTCCAACATATATTTTGGTAAACTTTTGTACAATGATTTAATATATGTAATTTTGACGGAATTAAATTTGTTTCAATGATGAATATCGCCCTTTTTTCGTAATATTCGTATTGTTTTCCACGTTCGTGCATTCATCATTTTTGAGATCAGGAGATCGAGCTGACTCTTATAGGACATTGATGTTGTTGTGCAGCGCGGGTTTTTGCAAATTTCAGCTGGTCCTTTTTGTACTATTTTATAATCGTTTCGGACCCTTGTACATACATATGTATTTATCTTTGCCTGAAATGCAATTTTTTAAAGATAAATAGAACGCTTACTTCTCCGGATATACCTCTTTGGCCAAGTTTTATATTATGTGAAAAAAAAGAACCCTAGCGGACCTGACTATGCGGTAAAATTCAATATATGTAATTCGAGTGTAAATTGATTTACACCGGCGTATACTGAAATTACTCGGTGCATTTGTGAAATGTTTACAATTAATTACACCATAATGTAATTCGGGTACCGATTTACTTTGGGTGTAATTCTAGTATAATCTCACTCAGGATAATTTGGTAGTAAACCTAAACTTTCATTTTTAGGGTTCCGCACCAAAATGGTAAACAAGGACGCGTCCATCTGTCACAGCTGTTTATCTCAGGAACTACATAATTTTACTTATTTATGTATTTCGCTTAATACAAGCTACAATGGTAAAGACAAATGACTTAAAGTAAAGATAGTGCGATGACTTTCAAGGCGAAAGGTGGGGAAAGATCTAACGTCACGAAGGTTAATGAGGAGGGATATGCTGTGAAGGAGGTCGGGGCAATCAATGGAACCAGCTAGGACTTGGTGGACGAAGACGATATCGGCGACATCGCGACGTAGGGCGAACGACTGGAGGTTGATTAATTTTAGGCGGTTTTCATAACGAGGAAGGTTGTGGTGGTCTGACCATGGAAGGTCACGCAGGGCAAAACGGATGAATCTGTGCTGGACTGATTCAATCCTGTTAATGAGTGTAGATTGCGAGGGTGGCCAAACCTAACAGGCATACTCGAGAAGTGATCTAACAAAGAAGATGAAGAGTGATTTGGTGACATAGGAATTAGATTATTCTTTAGACCAACATTTAACAAAGCCAAGAGGACAATTAGCCCTGCTAATGGAATGATCTATGTGGGAACGAAAGTTGAGCTTACTATCACATATGACACCGAGATCGTGAAGGGAAGTAACAGGAGGAATGGGTTCGCCAGAAAGGAGATAGGATCTAGGAGATATGAAGGTGCGCTTGCGGGAAAAGGTGATCGCTTGGCATTAAGATAAAGAGGTGAAGAAAGTTTTTCAGGTCGTTTTGAAGGAGTATTGAATTGGATGCGTTGGAAATTTATTTGAAGATTTTCACATCTTCGGCATAAAGTAGAATTTCAAAGTGATTAATTATGTTTTCTACATCGTTAATGGACAATATGAAAATTAATGGGCCGAGGTGGCTGCCTTTGGGGGATAACGGAATGAGATGTGAAGGGGATAAAAATCGAGGAGTCAAAACGAACTTTGTAATGGCAGTTATCGAGGTAGGAAGAAATAAGCTATCGACTTGAAATTTGGCACAGAACTTCCTTACCCACATTCATCACAGTTCAAAGAATTATGACAATATTATTATTATAAAAATGTTCAGGGCACTTACACACATGAAATTGATAAAGGAGAATGGACGAAATCATCGGCGAGCGAGTCAGACTCGCATTTGTCCAAGTTTTTTAAAGGTGTAATTTCAGTGTAAAATATTTACAAACTAGCGAATACCCGGTGTGCGCTGCTGTGCCTCAATAAATAACATTGAAAAATAAATGAAAATAAATCATCATATGGGTGTGTAGTACACTCCTTTTAATTTCAATAATACGTGGTAAACATTTTAAGATGTATTTATATGTTTTCATTCTTAGGTGTTAAATAAATAAATAAAGGTATTATTATTTTTTTTTTACTATTTCATCGCTACCTGACTTAAATTCATAGAATTCCAAAAATTGTTGTCGTCATATGGGTTCCGCTATTTTGAATTTCCAAATTTTGATAGCAGATTCGAAATTAGTGGCCTCAAAATACCCATAACACTAATTTTCAATTAAATTCGTTGAAGTTCGAAAATTTTTTGGTCGCCATATTGGATCCGCCATCTTGAATTTCTAAATTTCGAGCGTAGATTCGCAATCAGGACCTCCAAAAACCCCCAAATACCAATTTTCATGGTAATCCTTTGAAATTTACAATTTTTGGCCGCCATCTTGGGTCCGCCATTTTGAAATCTGCCAATAATAAATAGCCTATATGTTATGCCGTGATACGTAGTATCTTCACTCAAAAAATGAAAATAATCGGACCCAGCGTTTAGAAGTGATTGAGCAACAAACAAACAAACTTTCGATTTTATATATATATAGGGATGTACATATATAGATGTACCGTACAGTTTCACTGCAGTTGTATATTGCATAGTCGGATCCGCTAAAGCTAGAGAATGGAAGAAGTGTTCGATGTGGAGCTTTTGATTTTTACAAATTCCTAGGATTTTACGGGGGTACACTTTCTTTTGAATTACCTTTGTTTGATTGTTAATATTGGATTATAATAGAAAATGAAAAAAGAAAATAAGTTTTAAAAGAAACATTACTAAAATACATTTTTTTGAAAATGGCCAATAACGTTTGACTTCAATGTCCAATTTCTACAATATTATATTCTATAAGGCCATTTTCACACATAAAAGTGCAAAATTGAAGTGAACATTTCATTCCTTCGTTTTCAAGTTATAAACAAAATAGCTCTAGAAGTCCATAAAACGCCTGTGCAAAACAATACCACTAGTTTGGTTTTTGATCACTTCAGCACATCTACATATGCAGCATAGTGATTTTGGAGCTCGTCGTACTTCCTTGGGTCCAACAGCACTTCGACGACCAAGAATGGACATTTCAACAGGATTTCGCTCGAGCACATAGAGCGAAAACGCTGTAACAGTGGTGTAACAAACATTTTCCAAACTTCAGCACACCTACGGAATGGCAAGTGTATTCACCGAACTTCAATCCTATGGATTACAGCATATGGCCCATTTTAGAGGCCAGAACTTCTACTTAGCATCACAAAAGTTTGGAGGCGTCCTTATGTCCATAATGGGATAAAACATCATTGGAATAAGTGCGGTGCGTTCCCGAAAATTTAAATTAAAAACAAAGACGGCCACTTTGAATCCAATTAAAATATCTTATCCCTGATATTGACTCTGTTTATGTGCACAAGTTTGGCAGAGCTAAAATAACAGCCTGTGCTAAATTTGTACACATAAACGCTGATTAAAATAGCAGAGTAAGCTACTTTAGTTTTATTCATACAAATATAAACTAAGCACGGAATGGTTCTAAAGGGCCAACCATAATCGACATGAATTAACATAAGAAACTTAACGAATTTCAAATGTTAACATAAACAAACCATAATAACATACTGACATGAACAAATTTTAAAACGGAGCAAAATGAGTATCGAAAAGTTGTTTCATTTGCTAAATTTAACAATTCCTCGAATTGTTCCATTTTTGAATATTTTTGAGGAAAGGCAGTCTGATAAAGGAAATTAATTTACAAGGCCTTATATCAGGTACGGTTTCAATCGTAGGAAATATGTTTAACGAATGTCTAACGAAAAATCGCATTTTATGTCAAGTCAATTAAGGGTATGTTCATAAGCTAAGCTAAGATCGCGTCACTTAAGTAACGTCATTTATGTTAAGTTATGTCGATTATAGGGTTTAAGCCAGATTGAGTGTATCTACCACATTTCCTGATGTGTTCGAAATCGCTGTATTAGCAGTGGTCCACCAGTGCAGGTGTAAATATATAAAAATTATAAAGGGGTATTTCAAAAACTAATAACTTTTGTAAGATAATTCTAAGCAAATGAAACAAAATCATAGAAAATGTAAGCACACACTTATAAAAATAAATTCTCAAGTTCCTGGCATAAACTTTCTGCGACCCCCGTATGTTGGCTTTGCACGCTACCATTTACGCAATAAGCTACCCTCCAGTAATTTGCTTTATGGGACGTCCCTCTTGCACACTATTGCTGTACTCTACGACAAGCTACTTTAGCGTGGTCGTTCATGTAGAGGGTTTTTACACGGAACAGACGTTCCGTGTTAGTTTATATTTCTGTGGTTCTATTACTTTGCTTCCCGTTTCCACTAGACATTTTTTGGTAAGACTTATGTTAACGTCATGAAATTTCAACATGACATGAAATAGCTGTTGAGCAATTTCTGGCAAGACATTTCATTTGCAATCATGAATCTGAGCAGAAAGCTGCGATTCTCATCTTGGACGCTCTGAAGAAGTTAAAACTTCTTTCTATTGGCCAAGTTGAGGAGATTAAGGAAAATACCAGCATTTTGGATTCATCCGTATCTCGAAAAAAGAGCCCAACATGATATTGAGGAGCATCTTTTAAAAGATTTATTGTGGGACAGTGGAGGAGATTATGAGAACTTTAATGTAACAACTAAATGCACAAGAAATGAGCAGCTTTAAATATTTTTGTAGATACCGAGATAATATGAATATACAGTGGAACCTCTTTAACTCGAACCCAGTTAACTCGAAATCCTCTCTAAGACAAAGAAATTAATTATTCCCTTCCGTTGAAGTAAAAACACCCTATAATTCGAATTATTTAGACGCTATAACTCGAACTGAATATGATTTCCCTGTGATGTACTATTCATACATATTACGCTCTGTAACTCGAACTACAAATCTAGCGGACTCTATATCTCGAAGAAGCAATATGTAAACATTGCGGTCTGTGTAAATTGAAATTCTGTCTGTAAGACTCTTTACCTCGAAATAATTAAATTTGTATCATGACGCTATAACTTGAAGTATCCTACATAGAACATATGCCTCTAAGTCGAAATTGACAGTTTAAAAACTCCTTATCTCGAAGTCCTCGATAAGTCGAAGATTCGTTAACTAGAAATTTGTAACCTTTCCCTTGAAGTTCGAGTTAAAGAGGCTCCACTGTATGTATATGCAAATTCTGCGTAACTCAGGGAGATGTTTTCTACCAAAAGAAAGATCTGTATAAAAATTTATATTAAATATTTTTTTTTTTAAAATTAAATTTTTTATAAATCTATATCTACTGCATTATCTAAAATATCAGCGTTCTTAATAAATGACCGCAACAATCCGTTTCACAAATGACGTTCCTACTAATACGAAAAATTTTCTTCGATCAACGCACTTACGATTATATAGAAATTACACTTTGTGGACAAATTTCCGAGAATAAAAATGCAACCAAACAACTTCACCTGACTGTCAAATTTATGTCTGCATTTCCAGCAGTTCAGAAGACATGATTTTAAGTCAGATAATTTTTCTTACCATGAAATTAAGCATGCCATTTGCGGTCTCCACTAGACATTTTGCGAGTAAGACATACCAAAAGTCATGTTTTGAAAAATGTCTAGTGGAGACGGGGGTTAGGCAGCGCTAAATTGGCAGAATAAGAATTACGTACAAGCATTCAACACTTCATACTAATGGCCGTTGTTTGCCATTATTATGAAGTGTTAAGTTTTGTCTTAGCTGTTTATAAAGTTTTTAACAAAAAAATAAGTTAATTAAAAAAACCAAAAAACCCGACTGTTTGTAAAAAGTAACTGAAAAAATATAAACAAGTATTTATAAAACTCAAACGCAAAAAATTAAAAATTTTACTATTAAAAATTTACGTCGACTTTCTAAAATTCATGCTATCAATTCGTGTCATACTGTCTGAGGCTACCAATTTAAAATTGAGAACAAAGATTTGTAACCTTGAACTCATTTCGTCAAGACTTTTCATTTGATATCCATATTGGTTTGTTTGAAAATAAAAAAAAAATACACATGTGACAAAAAGAGCGGTCATATTTACTTTTTTCAAAAAATTATGTAGCCTATAGACGAAACAAACGACACCTCATTCATTAAAATTCATCAAGCCGTTTAGGCTTCAGGACGCGCCAAAAAAACAGACATATTTACATACACCCGAAAAACATTACCCTCCTTTTGGGGCAGTTGGGTAAAAACTTTAGTCAACGTTATTTTGCCGCACCCTGTAAGTAATACGTGGCTTTATTAATCTGCCCTTAATCTCTACTTGACACAAAAGTCAAAACATTTTATTTTTAAGTTGCTTAGAAGTACATACGTAAAACACCTGTGCAAACCTATAGAGAATAAATTTCAGACGATTATGATGCCATATGCAGAGAATATCATGCCACTTCTTTGGGTGTTTCAACAAGATAATGAACCGAAACACACTTCTAAATTGGTGAATGAAATGGATTTCAAGTTATAGTCTTCAACACTGCAATTTTTTGTTTTCACATTTTTTTTACTTTTGACTTGATCAAATTGTAGGATCATGAAGTAAACATTTTCCGGTTTGTTTCCATTTTTAGGATTCCATAGCAAAACAAAAAACTTTTATAGTTTCCCCATGTCCGTCCGTCCGTACATCACAGTCATTTTATTCGGAGAATATAGCGCTGAAATTTGGTACATATATGTATAATATATAGATAATTATATATTATAAACTTGTACTTTCTGCTTTTTGTTATTTTTTTATTTTAGTGGGATTATTTTTTAACCAAATTATCAGCTGTTAAAGCAAAAGTAACTATTTTGAAATATTGACTCTAAAGTGGCAATTTCGGAAAAATCTGAAAACATCTAGAGTATTAGCATATGTATATACTGAAATTAGTTTTAAAAATAACACGACTTACCAAAGTCAAATAGTTTACGAGATATAACCGACCAAGTTATGCTTATTACACTCAAACAACTGTTCGGGACGTTTACTTTATGATCATACAATTAGATTAGATTACGTTAGAGAAATGTTTCGCATAAATTTCTACGCTTTATATCCATACATACTGGGTGTAACAAAAAGATCAGGACAGTATAATATCTCCAGAAATACATATCGGATTGCAAAAAAAACAAAATACGCATTTAATATTTTTCAAAAGCTAAAACTAACTCCCACTTTTTATTGCAGATTCAGATTCTACAAGAAAAAATATCAAACTTTACTGAAACATGTTTTTCAATTCGTTACAGGAAGTGTGGAGGAGGGCTTGACAATTGTTCAATTGTATAGGTTTGTATTTTAAAATGAGTCCTAGTTTCTTATATATTGGTGAGAAGTGCATTGTTCGAGAATCGTAAACTCTGATTTTCGCGATTACAGCGCCATCTGTAACGAACTTGGTAGATAGCTTATGTCAGGTTAGGTTTATAGGCACTTTTTATCCCGACAAAAAAAGAAGTTACCGTGGGATAGTTTAAAAACTATATCTCCAGAATGCCTCAATGAAATAAAATAAAGGCTTAATGTTTCTGTTACTCGCCAATAGACGTTGCAAACAATGTTTCTGCTACTCGCCGATAGATGTCGCCGCGAGTACTTCAAAACGAGCTCACTTTGTTTTAACAAATTTGTGTAACAGAGAAGCTTGAGCATATCAGAAACCTTTAACTAAATAATACTTATGAAACACCGGGTGAAATCGGGTTACTCCTGCATTTTTGTTTGTTTATGTATAAATTTGCAATTTCAAAATGATAAGTACTCGGGTTATGCATTCAAAGCTTAAAAATGTAAGCTTCAAAATCATAGTTTATTAACTGACTTAAAAAAATCAGAAGATTCTCAATTCGGCTGATTTTTTTAATATATGTTACGACGCAGTATTGTCGCCATTTGTGAACCGATTTTAATTATTTTTTTTTTTCTTATTTAAAAGAGTATACGTGACAAAAAATAAAAAGGGAGATATAAAAATGTTTCTTAAAAAACTAGACTGATATAAATTTCATTCAGCAAATCACCACCAGTCAGTTTTAGTCTTTGTGCCGACTTCAAACTTCGTAGTATTAAAATCTAAGGATGATTGTATTGTAAGCAGCAAAGGAAAAGTTCAAAATGAACATTATTTTACTCTTCTAGTGGTTCTGATTTATTTTAATTTCACCGTACCTTCAACAAACTTTTGTAGAGCACTGTAACACATTAACTGAAATGAAGATTCAGTCAACCAACTGAATGTTCTAAGAAAATTATAGTTCAATTCTTTCACATTTCATTTTATTGCTTTTTATAAGTATAGGTACCTTCTAGACATTTGAAGCAAAACATTCGTTATCCATATTTTATGAAGAATAAATAACGTATATTAACGATATAATGAGTGTGTCAATATTGCTGTTTTTCATCATTTTTTAAGAATAATTCGTCAAATTGTCGTGAACAGGCACTGATCGGCAAACCTGGCCTAAAAATTTTTCAAAATACAAACATCTTGGGAATAGAAATTAGGGCCGGAGTTGTATTCTCTAGCTGCGACTTATTGTAAGTTTTATCGAATGGAAGAAACCGTATCAGATAAAACGCTCTGTGCAGGCAGGCAGCAAAACGTACGCCTAATCGGAATAGAGTAAATTCACCTCATAATCGTAAGCTTCACCGTCCGATTGTTTCGATTTGTCGTAGTCCGCACCCTTGAAAATCGCAACTGTGTTTACGACTTACCGTCTCACCGGTCGAGCAAAATGGACAACGAAGTGTACGTTTTATAGGGTGTCTACCAATTTCATTCTGTTTCGATTTTGCTGTCTACTCACACCTATTCGATAAAACGTACAATAAGTCGTATGTCATAGCTCCTGAAACCGCCTTAATACTGTACTCTAGTTGCTGATTTCAGATTTCGGATTTCAGCCCTTCAGTTATGCTGTTTTTTTTCAATAGAAACGATTATTTTCCTTTCCTTTTTTTTATAATTTTCTTCATTTCTTTAAAAAAAAAACATGAATAATATACGTGAAAAAATGCGTAATCTACTACGAGCATTGTACGCGCACACCCACTGCAAATAAAAAAAAAATCTACTATTCAATACTACAGAAATATTTTCCAGACACATTACATGCTTATAAAAACAAGTAAACACGTCGGGGTTTATTTCGGTCTACCACAGAATTTTCACAATTTCCAAAACGAGTAATAGGTACCTTATTTGTTTGGTGGATAGTTAAATTCACCATTTTAAGCCGATCCAAACGGTGTAGTTTAATGGCCTCACTAAAAAATTGGCACTTCACACTTTGCAGACGGTTTAACCACAGCCCTTGTTGAAAATATCTTGCGCTGCCTTCGATTTTCTAGGGCCCAGGTCCGACTTGTCTGTCAGTGCACAATTTTAATGGTCTGCCGGAATTCTCTCTGCATCCGCAGATGCAACACTTCAAATTTAGTGTACTAGCGCACTTGTACGCTCAATTGGCGGAGAGGCCGCGACGGAAACTTTTTTCTATAAGAGTTGCAATTCTTTGAAGAACCTTCATATTTTGTCACTCGAAATACATGAAAACCGCACACACCTTTCGCGGGAGTAAATCTTTTAGTACAGAACTTTACACATGCACATTATGCATCCCATTGTAACAAATTTGTCTGCAGCGAATTTTCTTTAGCTGAGCATCGAACAAAAATATTATTGCATTTTCAAGTAAACCGTCGCTTGATTTTAAGAAAATAAATGCGCTTGACTAGAGCGGAAAGGAAAACATACGATAAAAAATCTATACAACAAGCGCGAACGAAATAAGCAAAGCTGCAGAAACCACAGCGAAAATGACACACGCATACAGCGAACTGCTGTCACCAAGTTAGTAATGCCATGGATGCACAATTTCGACCAGTCAATACTGAAGAAATTCTCTTTATTACGTTCGTTATGCTTAAGTCATCGATTAAAAACGAAAGATTCTACATTTTTTCCGCCGCAAGTCTACAGGAAGATAGGCAATTAAATCTCATACATTTATCTTCCATTAAAAATTGTTTTCAAATTTGATGTTCATCGTATTCTGTATTCTAATGAAGAGCTCTTTCTTTTGCTTCTGAAGTAACTTATTTCATAAATTTCATGCAATTTGTTATGCTCATCTTCGAGAAAAATAGTAGGTAGAAATGGATGACGAAAAGACGACATATACTGCAGATTCAGCCAAGATTAAAACTTGATAAACTTAAGACATCTTTCTCTACTATTTGGTGGATATGAACGACTAATGCTATGGACACATATCTGGTATCGAAACCAGAAGCGTGTTCAAAAACTAAACTAACTATATATAGTTAATCACGTGATAATCCATAATTATGCTCATCGAAGCCACTTAACTACAAAGTTGTGTTTAACCACGAAGTATTTTTGAACGACTGGTAGTTAACTGCGCCATGGCATAGACAAATAAATATAAAGATGGCCCGCTTCGAACAACCGAAGTGTGACCGAAAATTTCTGATGCCTCCACAGCGATGCCTCCACCATGCGTTGCTGCGCCAGCCAGCAACGCAGAGAAGTTCGGGCGCGCAATGTTATTGTTATGGGCTCATGCGTCGCGGTGTTCCGAATATGCGTCGGGGTGCCTTTGGCTGCCGGCGTCGGCACTCAGCTAATAAAATTCTAGGAAGGGACGTGAGAACCCCGAACTCGGAATAATTAATTTATATTTAGACCTATAAAATGACCAATTTTTTCGGAATTCAAACAATTATTGCATTTAGATTCTTCCAAATGAAATTCTGCTCCAGAGGATGTTGGCTCTAAATATTTTAATTCTTCAAAAGTAAGTTCTTGGGGATCTCACTTTTTACATGAATACGACTTTCCCCCAAAATTAACATTTATATTGCCATAAACCTGATTACTTTGAAGCGAGTCAGTCAAATTAAGTGAAGGTACCACCTTATTTTTAAGCCGCTTTTTACCTATATCATCGTCAAGGAAATGATTAGAACAAACATAGGACCTTTTAGTGCTTGGGTGTTCTTGTAAACCACAAGCTACTTTCCACTTTTCGTACAGTTCCGTATTTTCATTAGGAAATTTGAAAAATTTCAAATCGGGATTATTGCGTTTCGATTGCTCACAGGAAGGAACAACGCAACTCACTCCCGAAATTTTCTTGCGACTACTCATCATGCAATAATACAGAAAAAAAAATTAATTGAAATAAAATAAAATTCAAGTATACTTTTTAAAGCTAATGTAAAAAAATCCTTCAATATAAAAAACTCTTAGGTATATATGTATGTATACCTAAAGGAATAAGAGTCAAACAGCAAAATTCAAATCGTCGAAATACCAATCCTTTTAAATTCAACCTTCTTCAGCAACAAACAGGCATGAAGTGAATTAAAATCCTCCTGACTTCTGCTTCGAAGTTCTGATTCCGAGTTCGGGGTTCTCACGTCCTTTCCTAGAATTTTATTAGCTGAGTGCCGATGCCGGCAGCCAAAGGCACCCCGACGCATATTCGGAACACCGCGACGCATGAGCCCATAACAATAACATTGCGCGCCCGAACTTCTCTGCGTTGCTGGCTGGCGCAGCAACGCATGGTGGAGGCATCGCTGTGGAGGCATCAGAAATTTTCGGTCACACTTCGGTTGTTCGAAGCGGGCCATCTTTATATTTATTTGTCTATGGCCATGGTTATGTTCTAGCACAAGAAGAAGCATTCGCTGGCTGTGAAAACAAGTTCTGTTTGGAGTAATATCTTTTAACAAATTTTTAATTAAAATAGATGTTGTTCTCATCGAATATTAGCAATGGTTTTAAGTATCATACATCAGTAGATCATTTTCATAAATCTGACTGTTTCATTCCTCACAATTTGACTCATACATATTGTTGCAGACGGCTAAGTTACTTACGTTTCAAATTGGGGAACGGCGAAGGAGCCGGGCCGCCCCGAAATGGAACAGGGCCAGAAGGGAAGAAAGAAGATGAAATGGCCCTGAGAAAAAAGTGACAGGGAAAAAGAGAAGAAGTTCAAAGTCGATTCCCCCGGAGGGAAGAAAAGGTTTTGGTGAAGATCGACTGTTGGAAAAGAAGTCTCCCTCTCTTAGACTCCGGCGCGAACGAGCCCAAGTAAGGTAACACCTTGGGCGAGGCGTAACAATATATTTAGACAATTTGAAGATGGCTCTGTACTTATTTGCAATTTTTTGCGGAAAACTCTTAAGTACCTACATAATAATATATTTGATTTTTACCATCAGGCATATTAACAAGGAACTGACCATCATTTATCCTTAAAAAACTTATATTGTCCGTTGTTTATTTTAAATAAAATCTTTGATACGTAAACTTTTGAAGTTGTCATCTAGAAGTTTGTTCTGAAAAGTGAACTTGTGATCTCATGGATGAGTTGTTTTTAATTTTGATTTATCTAAACAACTTGTTATTGATTGAAGTTTCAGAAAAAAAGAATATTTAATTAAGAATATTGGCAGTATTGACGTATAGAAATGGACTACTCGTCCCATACAAAATGCCTATATCATAATGATGCTCTTTTCGTTCCCTTTGGTCACACCATTTTACGGATTTTAAGCAGTCAGCTGCAGATTTAAATTATTGTCAAATGCTTTTTGGAGTATTACTCAGTTTTAGTGACATAAACCCATCAGGTAATTACACCGAAAATTAGTAAATAATTCGTTTTGTATTTTAAGTTCCTTAAAAGAAATGCAAACATGAAATTAGCCCACTTTAAGCTGTAGTATAATTTCGAACAATTTCTAAGTTTTCGGCAAAAATGTTGTTATTAAATTATTATAATTAGTCTTTTAGTATCCCATATTCCAAACTCATCTTATTTTATGTCTGATTTACCGACTAAAATGGCATAAAAACCACAAAAAACCTAGGTGGCGTAATGCGGCGAATTAATTCGTATTTAATTGCATTTATGTCCTTTTATTGTAACTAAAATTAAGTGGGAAATATATCAAAAGCACAAGAGTACTCTAATTATGACTTTTGATTTCTTAAAACAGTTGTTTAGCTATATAAACTGTCTTTCCAGAAGTGCGAATTTCGACGTTTTGCTGAAAAATTTTCAATGAAAAATGCGTTATTCCAGAAACTTCTGACTGTGACATAATTTGAGATTTGATACTTGATTTAGGGGAAGATTTATGTGTGCAGGATAATAAATATAATTTTTAAATTTGCCGCTTTTGGAAGGCGCCTATCTTGCCTAATGTGGAAGAAACAGACAGATATATGTTTCCTATATCTGAACTCAGTAATTGGCAGTCAAAAGCAAATGGAGATGCAATTCCGAATTTATATGAATGTTTTTCTTTCGAGCGAACCTGTTGTTGCTGATGCATATTGAAGTTGCTAGAAAACTAGCCAATGTTTTCTTACATGCAATTTGGTTGTCGTGAAAGTCAGTTAATTATTATATTTAATAATAAATAATAAAATTTGATTCTAAAAAAAAAGACCTTAAGAGGTAAAATTAAATGTGATAAAAATTATTTTTAAATAAAGGAATGTATTGCTGAATTCCCCACACCCTTTACCGATTCACCCTATTTGCGAACATAGCTGAGATACTACCACGAAAAATATGTTAGTTAGTTAAAGCAAAATCGATTAAGACCTATACGACTACATGGAAATCAATTAAAATATACAGCGAGGTGAAAGTCCTCCTCCCCCTTTCCTAAACCCCGCAGTTTTCTAACATGACCTATTATACATATGTAGATATCGACCAATAAATGCATACGCAAAGTTGCACCAAAATCCATCTAGAAATGCAGAAATAATTAAATAAGCTTTACTTCGAACAATTAAAACATAAAAATTAATTCTTAATCTTTATCGAGAAATCGAAAAATAAAAAATGTTTGAATTGTTATTGACCGATCGAAAAATAATAATTATGTACTTGATAATAACGAACGAGAGATCGAAAAATAAATATTACCTTATAATCGTTATTATCCAATTTATAATTTTTATTTAGTTGAAAAAAATTAAACCTCTTATTCCAAATATTATTGAATCGATGTAAAGTTACAAATGAAATCATTGATTTTAGCTTAGAAATAATTATTATTTTCGGTCGCTGCTTAAAATCCCTTCAATATTTTTAGTTTGTTTCGCCGCGTCTCACATTAGGAGAAAGAATTTGGCTGCATTTTTTGATGTAGAATCTTATTAAAATTTTTAGACTAAAATTTTTTCGTTCACTCTTGATATTCTTTGCAGTAACGTATTTTTATACTCTGGACAGACTATAAATAAAATTTAGAATTTCGTGTAATTTCAATTTCAGAAATATCATATCATCTTTGAATTTCTTCAAAAACTTCACACGAATATTTTATCAAACATAGTTAGTTACTTTTAACCCTATGTATAGTGATTGCAACTGTAACTAGTACACGCGTCACTAGATGGCCATACTTGAATCAGTTTCAGAAAACTTATAAAAAGCTTTCGAGCTGTATAGCTCAATTTTGCTTTTAGTGCTGGGCTGGACTTACCGCACACATTTTTACAAGTGCCTTGTGTTATAATTAGAGCAATGATGTTTTGATAACCGGTGGAACAGCTATCGCGCTGTCACTATTTTAGTGCAAAATAGTTGCTGAATGGGTGACTATTCCTTTTGGTTAAAACGCACACCTGAAGAAAGTTAGTCAGGTGGTCAAAACACAAGCGAAAGAGAAGATGATGTAAATAATAAAATGGAACGGGATGGCGCGATTTTGAGTGGTTCGTGGTTGGTACGGCAATTCGTTTAAATTGACTTTTTTCATAAACGAATTCAGTTCATACAATAAATAGGGAATAAATGTATAATATATAGATTTAAAAGTTTGCTGTAAAGAGTTTTTATTTCCAAAATCTTTAATTAAAGCCGAATAAATCGTTTAATATTATGTAAAATATCATTTAACATTATGTAATAAAATGTAGTACATCATTTTCATAACTAAAAATTTATTAATGATAAATTCTTGAAAATATTTCTAATCTGGCCATTCAGCAAGTCTGTATTAAAAACAATGTGGAATCGGCTTTTCTAGGCAATGGGATAAAAATAGACGGCGCTATATAAATTCTTATATATCTTACCTCGTCCCTCTGAAGCAGTAGATTGTCAATTGGCGGCCGCTTGAGACAGGAGATTGACCGGTCTATCTTTATATATGTGTGTGTTTATCATATACAGTCAAGTCTCCTATAACGCGGTGTGTTTATAACGAGATTTCTTTCTATATAACGCGGAGCGAAAATGCGATAGCTCTCCTATAACGCGATCTCCTTATAACGCGTTTTTCATACAAGAACATTCCAACAAGTCAAATGGTTTGAGAATGATTTTCGGCCAATTACAAAAAAAGGGTTGGAAACAATTTTTTTAGTTTATAATTTTATTATATGAACTAGGTATTATATTCAATAAACCTAAATTCAAATAGGTAAAAATATACTTATTCATAGCCATTTTTATTATAAAATTTTATGTATTAACTGTATCAATCACAACTTGATACTTTGAGAATGCAGTTTTTATATAGATCTGATTTATGTATTATACAAGTTATTTATTTCTGAGATTCCATATAACACGGTACGAATTCACTCAATTTGTATTAATTTTGCGTCTCTTATAACGCGGTTTCCATGTAACGCGATACGAATTAATCGCGTTATAGGAGACTTGACTGTAGTTGACTTTTTCGAAAATTTTGTACTTGGGAAACAGCCAGTATTTAGTTCAAATCAAGTAAAAAGTATTCGCTGTATTTTTCACTGGGCTTTTAACTGCCAAGCACCCAACTATGCGAAGTTGTGAGTGATTCCTGCGAAAGCATTTCTGAACGCTCTCCATTATCATCTCAACTGACAACTTGAACAATTGTCAATTTCTTCAAAGCGCACATGTTACTTTGAAGTGTCAGAATGGAGGGCAAAAAGTTCAAGTTTCTCGTGGCCGATACCACAGCATTTATAAATAATGTACAATTACAGGTAAAATGTCTCATCCAATTTCATTTCTAGTCCTTAAATATTGTTTTTTAGGATTACGCAGAAAATGTTTTAACTGTGCCCGATGTAGTGAACGAGGTGAAAAACAGAAGACAGCTGCGTCGCATTGCTGTGCTCCCTTTCGATTTGAAAGTGCAAGAACCTAGCGAGGAGTGCCTAAGACATGTAACGGAATTTGCAAAGAAAACTGGGGACTACGCAAGCCTTTCGTCAATTGATTTGAAAGTAATTGCTTTAACATACGAATTGGAGAAGCAGCACGTCGGCACCGAGCTCCTAAGAGCTGAACCGGCAGTTCGAAAAATTATCGCTTCGAAACAAAAGCCAGAGGAGTTCGTGGACACTAAACCACTTGCAGGTTTTTACAACCCCAAAACAACGAAAAGTAATGAAAGTGAAAAGGTACCTTTAACTGGTGATGAACCCAAGGAAAGTGAAAGCAAACTAGAAGAAAATGAGCAGGAAATAAAACATTTGGAAGATTCTTTTGCACAATTGAAATGCCCGGATGGTGTCCACGAAGAAAATTCTGAAATAAACAATGAAGACGAGGAAGAGGACACAGAATCTACAGCATCGAGTGATGAAAATCAGGAAGATTTGTGCAACGAGACCGATGACCTCGATATTCTTTCTCCCGCATCTGAAGAAAACTGTGAAGACGAGGAAAGTTTCTCAAGTAGTGATGAAGACGACAGTGCATGGATAACTCCTAGCAATATCAGAGATGTTAAGAAGCAATTTGCTGGACAGGCTGACGAAGAATCGAGCGTGACTGTAGCTTGTATGTCCACTGACTACGCTATCCAAAACGTTTTAAAGCAAATTAATCTTAATGTTGCGGCGCTGAATGGCAGGGTAAATTTAGCTTATTCAAATGTAACTTTTACTTAACTTGAATTTATAGGTCATTAAGCAAGTAAGGACTTACATCCTAAGATGCTACGCATGCTTCAAGACGACAAGTATAATTACGAAAATGTTTTGCCAATTCTGTGGTAATAAAACGCTTAAAAGGGTGGCAGTAAGTTTAGATGAAAATGGTCAACAAGTTGTAAGTTCACAAAATATTTTACCTTTAACAAGGAACTAAATTTCTATCTTTTAAGATCCATATAAATTTGAGACGTCCTTTAACTCGGAAATACAAAAATCAAAGTTTACCTCGGCCAAAGGGCGGAAAACATTCAAATAATCCTATACTGGTGGAAGATCAACCAATTCCAAAACAAATGCCTTCGCGTGTAGCAAAAACTAAAACAAGTGCGCTAGATGAAGACTACTACACCGGATATTCGCCGTTTGCGATCAGAGATGTTGACTCTAAATCCGCTTTACTGCGAGGTAAAGGGAACGGCAAACAATGGGCGAGGAATAACATTTATGAAGAGAACCGACGAAAAAAGAATTCATCTCGTCTTTTAAAATAATTGTATTTGCCGGTTATTAAAATAATTATATTTACCGGTTATATATTAATTTTTTATTAAACAAATATTGAAGTGTAAACTATCCGAAGTATTGTTAATCCTGATCTTATTTTTTGGACTATATATTTTTTATATTTTACATTTGGAAACGGGTCCTAACAAGTAACGTTAGAAATGTACTTTTATCCTCTTTTGAATGCTCCCCCGCTCGATGTCCTTGCAAGGATCCATAACGCACCTCCTAGAAAAACACGTCAATTGAGGGGAAAGAGTGATTATTTTAAGGGGGGTCAAGAACAAAAGTTTGCTCAGAACACCTCAAGGAATCGATTGATATAGGTTTCCTACGTAGAATCCGAATACCCTGTATATAGACTTCTTTTATAGCATTCAAACCCCATGTTACTACCCTATTCATTACTTTATATCGCTATTATAGACATCATCATTCTTTGTTGCCGCTACGTAAGCGCTTCTGTACTATTGGGAGCTCAACTTAGACTGGTAGTAAAAAAAATGCTTACTAATGAAACAAATACCACTCGAACAAAGTCGCAGGAGTTCGTCGCAGGCATTCGCTAGTATGTTTGATTTTGTAAATATTTGGGGCCCTATTGCGAAAATCGTCATTTTTGCAACGAAAAGGAAAGGCCCTCGAAAGCTCCTAGAATTCTCGCAAATTCATTTCAGTAACTTTTGACTTCAATTAGCTTTTTCGTATAAAATGGTTATTTTAACATTCAATCGACTTACTTTAACCACTTTGAACGAAAAAATTAATTCGAGTCAAAGGTTATAGAAATGAATTTATGAGAAATTTGGAAACTTTATTAAGGAATTTTTACCCAAAAAGGACTTTTGTAAGCTCTTTTTGATTCGTAAGATCGGCCCTAAGTCGCAGAAATGACGATATTCGAAATAGGGCCCTTGAGCTCAAAATCGAAGCCTCTAGCTGTAGGATCTGATGCAATTTGAAGATCTTCAAAGCGGCATATTCTATTACCACCAAACATGGCTAAGTACCATTTCTCAAATACCAGCTTCTAAACAAACAAACAAACAAAAAAAAATCAGATCAAACATACAAAAGCTTCAAATTTAAACATCCCTTTTTTTGTGTCGGGGATTAAAAATCGACCCGTAGTAGAACTTATTTTCTATCTGGTTGAATACTGAAGTACACACGATTTTTGCGATTGATAAACAATTACGATTTGTATAAAATAAACCAAAAAATGCCGACTTTTTCCTCGAATATTTCGAACTACTTTTCAAATTGATGCCAAATTTTCAAAAATCAATATCTTTACTATTATTTAAGTGGAAAAACCGGAGACTGAAAATAATGATAATTTTTGAAATTTAAACCAAATAAAAATCATCACTTTATACAGTCTTGTGCATAAATTTAAAGCCACCATCGTTTTTTCATTATCAATTGAGTTGAGTATTAAACCACTCAGGAACACCTGACAGCGAAGCTACAGCCTTAAAGATAGCAATTTTATAAAGTTCAGCCAGTATTTAAAAAAATATTAATAATCAATTACCACAGAATTTTATTACCTACTCTTCTTTTATCCATTATGCCTAATTCTATTAAAAAGTGCAACAACATTTCCATGAAGCAAATTCAAATTATTCGGGATTACTCAAAGAATACGATCAAATGCCATAGTGTTTAAATAACAGCTAAATTAACCGTTAGCCATTAATTATGTTCTCAACATGTACTCCAGTGGCATTAAACTTTTGCACACCTCTTTATTGAGTGATTTGAACATATAGCTTTTTAATTTCTTAAGGAACTGAACTATTATAAGTGCTCTTGCAATCAAGTGGAATCCTATGTATTGTGACTTGACCCCCTAATTATCATATTTAAATATCCGGAATTTTTAACATTCAAGATTAAATTCAACGGATAGTGTAAAAACCAAGGTGGCTTTAAACTTATGCACAAGACTGCACTTAGATAAAATCGAGTAATTCCTTTCTAGTCTACTATACTATACTATAATACTTATATAAAAGATTACATTTTTTTCGGCTAAACAAAAGTTATACGATTATCAAGTAAGTTTTATGTTTCATTTTGCTCGATAACGATTATGAAATAAATTGTATGTTACGATCATTCGATAATGATTAATAATTAATTTTTATTTTTGAATTGTTTAAAATAAAATTCATTTCATTATTATCTTTCCTTTAAGTACTCAAGAAGTAAAAAAAAATTGATTCGACTCGGAATGATATAATCGAAATACATACATACACGTACGTATAACAAAAGCTACTTGATCGTTATCATCAACTAATCGAAAAATAAAAATTACTTGATAACACAGATCAACAACAAAGCGGTCGAATAAATAGCACACACTAAGCTCTAGGAGTTAATAACATAACTTAAATAAAAGCTTGAATCTTAAGCTATTACATAAAAATCTTAAATTTTAAAATTTGTCGAAATATTCCCAGAAAATTATATTTTCCTAAAAAAGCAATTATTTCATACAGAAAAAGGTGAATAAAAATCATCACAAGCGCCCGCCCACGAAAAACTTGGTCGCCAAACAGTTCAAAAAGATCTATAGATATTACTGGTATTTCATATTTTTAGATTAAGATTCAGCCTTTCAATTGAACCATGTTAGAAGCTTCTATGAATAACCCTTTATTTTAGAATTAATTTTCAAAAATGGATAAAATACAATGTTTTGTACTTTTTGACTTTATTGTTCTCAAAAACGGGAGTAAATTTAGAATTTTCGTTTGAGAATTCATAATCTATAGAAAAAGTGCTCTAGAAATCACCTATCACGTGTCTTGCCGCAAAAAAAAAAAATTTGTTCCCCTGTGTAATCGTTACATTATCGAGCGATTCAAAAATAAAAATTACTTCGTAGTCGTTATCAACCAATCGAAAAATAAAAAAAATAAATTCACATGTAAACATTATTGACCAATGGAAAAAAAATTACTTGATTACTTATCGATCGATCCAAAAATAAAAATTAGTTGATAATCATAATTTTTAATTTAAAATTTTTTGATCATAATCATTATAGTTCCTAAGCAAAACTCATGTAGGTTATAAAACAATTTTTTTTATTGTTCTAGGTGCATATTACGACACTTCTGCTGCCGGCCTTAGAGCATCTTCAAAAAATACGCTGGTAGTGTATCTACAACTGAGTCGTCCTTTGATTTAAAAAATTAAAAGAAACAATTTTGTTTTGTACCTTAAGGCAAGTACATACATATGTACGTAATAAATCTTCAAAAGGTGCATCTTTATGCTGACTGTTTCAAATATTCCATTCTTGCTAATATTTTAGCATGCCTGAAATATGTATTTACTTTTAAGTTCTAAGTAATCCCAACGTTGCGTAAGCGTAACACTGAATGTAAACTAGACATTTGTTTACCTTTGAATCTCCTTATTTCATGTATTTTTAACTATAATTAATGATATAATTAATGCCACATATGTGCCAAATATGTATGTATTTGTATGTATATCGCGATTTTTACCCAATAAATGTATTCGCAAAATGTTATAGAAATAGATTAATAAATATGGGTGCTACAGTGCCCATGGTAAAGATCTATCCCTTGTCTAATTGTTTGCATTTCCAAACGACTCGTGACCCTATTATTACTGATTGTTTAAATGTAATAATGAATATTTAATTTTGAGACTGCGTTCAAATTCATATGATACCTGAAAAGCTCTTGAACTACAGTTAATATGTTAATATGTCGCTGAACATGCATAGGGGTGAAATCGATCGATATTGGGGCCTTCCATCATCTTATTTCTGCTAATCCATTCTGAATGATACCCCCGTATATCTTTATGAGAAGAAAACATTAGTTTTTATTATTTTGTCAATTTGATTTCCTGTTCGACATTTTTTTAAGCACAATTGTTAAGTTGTTCCCTAATAGGAGTTAATTAGTTTTAATAAAATTATACTGAATAAAAATTTTAATAAGAATCAAATGAATGTTTCGAATGCTAAAAACAAATTCATAAATTTTGAAAGAAAGGTAAACTCACATGTGTTCAGAAAATTTTATTTTTGGAAGAGGTAAATTTAAATAATACGTTCAAAGCAGAAGAAAATATTGTGCAGACAAGAAACTGTGTTTACATATTAAATAAGATAATTTATTTATAGACGTTATTTTATTTTTATTCTGATGGTCGAGTGAAGAGGTCTGACAAGTCACGCATTCACCTATTTATAATGATTTTATTTGAGCTAAAATTTTTTATTAACTAAGCTAATTGAACTTTGATAAATAAATTGAGAATATGCAGAATATACATATATCTATTATATATTTTTTTGTGGAAAATATGAAAATATAAGTACGAATTGCGTGGGCTGGAGTTTATTAGGATTACATAGAGGGTAAGAAAAATTTAACCAAATTACAAATCACCTAATTTAACGTGTTGGATTTTTTGGAATAATATCTGAGCAGCATCTATGTACTTAAAACGTTCAAAAGGAATATGAAGTCTAATGAGCAAAATAGGCATATGTTATGTGGGCATAAATTATTTTATGGATATTACTTATGTATCTATTTTAATATTTTTTAAGTGTGACATTGGCAGAGACAACATTTTGTTTTTATAATTCCAAATGGCTTAAAATTCCAATCATTTTCATTGGTTCCTTTTGCCACATGCTATGTTTTGTAAACGTTTTTTGTCTTCATTTTTTGTACATATGCTATTAATTTTATATGACGTTATTTGGAAAATATGAATTATTTGGACACATGTCTGAACGCTTTAGTTAAACAATTTAAAAAATATTTTGTTTTTCAATGGAAAAATATGCTAGAGTGTTGCCTATGTCGTATTATTGGAACTACAATCTGGAAATTTTGTTGTTGATTGCATTTAACTGATATCACTGTATCCTAGTGAACTTCAATTTTACTGCAATCCCTACAAAAAAAAACGCGTGTAACTCAGTACGCGTGAAAGAAGTGAAACTTCTTTGGCGATCTTTATCAGTATCTTCCTTCATAATAAATTTAAGGAATGAGCGGAAAAACTATGGACTTGGAAGTCAGGAGGATTTGAAGAAACTTAAGTTGACGCGGAATATTTAATTTTTTTAATAATTTTCTAAAAGATTTATTCCTTAAATTCTCCCCCAGAATACGAAATTTCTTGTATCAAAAAGTTTTTTATTTTAGTATATTTTTATTTCGAAACAAAAAACCAGAAACTTTAGTCCGCGATATCTCGAAAAATTACAGAGTGTTATAAAATTGCTTATGTTAAAAGTTCCTCCCGAATAGCTTTTCCAGAATGACCAATTAATTAAAATAAAAAATTGTGTTCAATGAGAGTTTTGGGAAGTTTTAAACCGGCACGGTATTTTCGTTTTCTAATCCTAATTCCTAATTGGTTCCTCAGAATCAATAATTTGTCCAACTCAAAAATAATAAATAAAATAACAAAATATTTCCAAATAAAAATACAAAAATGTTGTCGAGTATCCCGTGTACTTAATAATAGTTTCACAAAATTTGTTGATGTCAACAAATTGCTCTCTTAAATGATTCTTCCAATTACCTTATAGTAATACATATTTTTATCTTTATATTTCGATAAATAAAAACTTTATTTTTATATTTTTTTAATGAAAAAATTGTCTTTTCAATGTACAAGCGATCCAATTCTTTTGGCTCATGTATTTTTATTATCCGGTCATTCCCAGAATTCTATCTGCCGGCACTCAAACATAGCGACGCATAATCTGTACATAACAACGCATGAGCCCATTTAGGTATACGACATAGCTCTATCTTATTCTCTTTACCCGAATGCAGATCTTCCGTCTCTCTTGCGTCATGAAAACTACCAAGCTCATGACGTGACGCGGCCTTAACATTTTACTCTTTTTCACTTCGAAAAAATGTTATTAATGTTTTCGGCTATTTTTTTGATGACAATTAATTTTTCTCTGAAAATAATTGTAAATATAATATGTATAGCAGTGTCTATTGCTTTAAAAATTGAAATGATGCTTATCATTTTTATAATGTTTAAAAAAGTCACGCCTTTAAAACTCCCCTCAGTGAAATAACCAATTTAATAATTAACTCTACTCGCAAACACCATATTGTAATTGATTTTCTGTTGGTCTGTTGAAAAATTAATCCTGTACTTAAGATCGACATTCCTCCATTCGTGATTCTGGTTGTTTACTTTGTAGGAGGGCATGTCTGAATTAAATATCCAAAATTAAGTAATAACTTTATGCGGAACTTTCTGGTGGGCAGTGCTTCATATTCCAAGCAGCAGCTAGCAGAAGAGCATTAATAGAAAAATAAAAGTCGTTAGAACATAATTCCCATTTTTAACCGGCTGTGGCTAAGCTAAAAAGGAGCGCAATGCATTTTAGTTTTTTTATTCCTCAAGAAAGAAACTACAGCATAGTCACGCTAATTCAAAAGTTGTTATTGGAATCGAATTTTGTGTGATTGTTTGCTAAGATAAATGGAAGGGCCTGAACGAACGTTTTTGGATTTCGCAAGAAATTGTTTTTTTCATCCCTAAAAATGTTATAACTTTTGAAATGTTTACACCCGCTTCGTAAGGTGATAACACAACATAATAACTGGGTTTTAATTTCAGTTAAGCCGTTCAGGAGTAATCGTGACCACCATAAGCGATGAAATGTCGCACTTTGGCTTATTTAAAATAGAAATAATTATTGTAACATATTATTAATCAGTGAAGATGTCGCTATCGTCTCTACCAAAATTCAGTGTTTTATTGAAAATTTAAAAAAAAATTTGCATGTCTCTGAATTCGAAGTAACGAAATGTAAAATATGACAATAACAACATAATTCTATTACGCGCAATAGCCATAGGTCTGTAGAATAACATATTAAAATTTGAGCTCAATACTTCCAGTAGTTTTTTTATAATCGTTTGCGTAAGTTCGAACAATACTGTTTTGAAAACAAACTCGTTTAAAGTAGAGTAGAGGGCAATGCAAATCTGGCATATTTCCTTTTCAGGGACCTATTTGTAGAGTCTATACTTTAAGAAAGAAAAAATCGATATTTTAAAATTTTTAGATTTGAATACCCCTTAAATTGTTATGAATATGAAGACAAGACAAACACGTTTGGTCTGATTAAAGTTATTAATCTTTTAAAACTGAAGATTCTTTCTTAAAGTGAATATGTTGCAAATATCGGTGGTGGTCTTAAACTTTGTAATTATCACGGCAAAATTGACCTATTTATAAGGCATATTAAGCTTTTTTCGCTATAATTCTCTAATTTCTCGTTAGTTGTGATTTTTACATCAATAAAAATTGTTTACGCTAAATAGCACGTCCGTTCTATTTTGAATGATATAATTGATGTGTTTGGCAACATTTATGGAAATTACGTAGGGAAAAGAATTTTATGATACATTTTGAAACGGACAAAAAAATCTCTGGTAAATGGCGAGCTTTTGATTTAATTTTTGCAGGAATACTCCGATCGACCAATTCAGCGCCTCTAAAATTATAATGACCTCTGGTTAAATTACTGATTAGACTATTTATTCATCAATTCTGCCGTTTTATTGCAGTAGTGTACGCGCTTTTAATTTCACGATGCTTGGTGCTTGTTAGAAGTTAGTTGGATTGGGGCTGGTGTCATCGTCATCACAACCCTTACTTGCCGAGAAAGCTCCACTAATTGAAAGCTAAAGAAGGAGCTTCTGCAGCTAGAGAGTAGGACGGGTAGTAGGCGTCTTTGTTTTTTCGCTTTATTTTAGGCCGTTAGGTTGGCGTTGGATGTGGACGTCTCAGCAACAGCTTCGTTCGCTGCAGGGAAATGAGTAGCCGCCAGTGAAGAGCGTCACTTTTCCGGAAAATTTCTAAATGCTAAGCAACTCAAAGCGTTTGCGTGTAAGAGGAGACACATTTTAAGCGAGACCGACTTGTAGGAAAAACTTTCTCTGTCCCGTCCCGTCCCGTCCCGTCCAGTTCACCTATTTTAATTTTCTTCCACAGTCGCGCTTTGCTTTACTATTGGCAAACGGCTGAGAGAATCCCGTTCCTGGTAAAATGGAACTCACTCAATCAACTCCTTCTCCCGCCCGGTCTCTAAACGGATGGTGTGGAGTGCGAGTGTGGCTCTGGCTTTAACTCCGCTCGGAGGACGGCAAGCTCATCGCGCGGTAGTCGAGTTGCGTTGCGACGGTCTCGTCTCGTCTCGCCTCGCATCGCATTGCATTTGTTGGACTTGCGAGTTTTCATCAATTTTCATTGACATTTTCGCTGAACGCTGAAGCTGAAGCTGAAGCCGTTCCTTTTTTTCGGCCCTCGAGGCAGTTCTCCTCGCTCTCTCGTCGCGTGTTGTCTAAGGTGCCACCAGTCAGCGGAACGAGCGGCGCTGCACCGCAGCTGAGAAAAGTGGTGGTGAAGTCTCAAAAGTCGGATGGATGTGCTCCGGCGGTGCCTACAGTGTAAACAGATTACAGGTTCTCAAGGGTTCGGCGGCGTACGCGAGCCCCGATGAAATAGATTTGAGTGAGTTTATTGGTTTTTCACAGACGCTGGTGCCGCAGCCAAAAGGACGAAATGAAAAATTGCGATAGTAATATTAAAATTAGATATTTTTGGGCGACCGATATCTTCATCAGTTTGTGGTTGATTTTATATCAATAAATTTTAGACGGGCTCGAATTGATTGTGTCATCACTATCAAAAAAAATAATAAAAGGATGTGATTTGAACGGGAACGTTAACATAAAAGTTGCCGCTGCTTTAAATGCAAAAAGAAAAATTTCCGTGGCGTTGGAAGAACAACATTTCGTCGTTGTTTACGTTTTGAAATTTTCACGATTTATAATAGAAGGATGACATTCTCCCTTTAAACCCTACTCTTTGCTTTATATATATAATATATATATTTCTGTATAAAAAAATCATCAGATTGCAATAGAAGTGAAAATAAATTTCACAATGACCTTCCGCGATTCTGACTCAAGAAACGAAGAAAGGGTAAAAGAGTTCCGTTAGTGATTTATTTCATTTTTATTCGTTCTCCCGGTTCTTGTTATAGTGCGAGTGAGCTTCCTTCGGGTGATATTTATTTATTTATTTTTTTTTCTATATATGTTCGAAAGGAATGTGTTCAGTTGAGAAAAGTCCTTCGGGCAAAAATAAAAAGTGCTAAAAGTTTGGATAAAAGTGCCATCTGGCTTCGTCGCTACAATTTTAATCTTTGGCGAGTAAAGCAGCAGTGGGGTTCCTGGTTTTACACTGGCAACCGTGGAATATTATTATCTATATAAAAGTGAGCTAAAGTCAAGTTTTCTTTCGCTTTGATTTAAAGGCATTTCATTTTCATTTTTATTCCTCCGATAAGTCCGCTTTTAGGTCTTCCAGCTGACTACACGTTTATCTATAAAAAAAAAAAGAGGATATATCGCGAGGGTAGTAAAGTGATTCGGTTATGTAAGTGTGCGTGCGCATGTCTTCTTCCTTCAGATACAGGATATCGCTAGGAAAACGGTCCGCAAGGAGATAAGATGTTCCTTTCCTAATTGCCTTCCACCACTTGCAGATTTTAAGCACTTGAGAAAAAATATTTCCATGCTACAGTACAGGAGATCTCTTCGCTTCATGCATAATTGTTAAATATGTCTGTTTTTGCTTTGTCTGGAACCGCAGGCAGTTTACATTCTTTATTTTTCTTAAAAATGATTCCTTGCATGCTATGAATGAACCTTAATGAACCTTCTGTTATATGTACTTTTGAATAGTGACGTCAAGCCGAAGTATTAACATCTATGCGAAACAAATAGAGCAATGAGCATTGAGCAGGCACTAGAAAAATACTACCTACTGAAAAGACAACCAGATGATGAATATTCCCTTTCAACCAAAGGTGTTTGCAGTTCTCGGGTACACAAGGATTCTATCATAAAAGGAAATATATTGAAAAAAAAAAAAAATCGATCTGGCACCTTTTTCGAGATACTACCTTATTCATAATAAAAAAATTGGCAAAGTTGTGATTCGCTTAAATCGTCGATAATAACCCAGTTTCGCAAGCATTTTTCCGTGGCAAAGCGAACTGTTTTCGAGATATTCAAGAATAATAAATAAATTGCAGTTTAACATATTAAAAACATGCTTTCATGATTAGCACAATAAACAGTTAAAACTACCCCGTCCATCAGCGGACGCTCCTGGTTGCAATCAATATGTAACCAAAGGACTCATTGCGACAAGTCAAACGAGCCCAAACTCGATGGGCTTATTGCTAGCCATTGAGTTCATATAACCACCTCCCATCTCTATCACCCTACAAGCTCAATGGTACCATATTCTTCTATTGTCACTAGAATTGCATAAGTTTGCAAAGATTCAAATCGATATGACAATTAGAAGTGGATAATAATAATCTGTCTGGTAGCGTAGCCAGACGTAACTATTACTTTTAGGGGTACTTTACCCACTTTTCATGTTTTCGACACCGTATTCTCTCAATTATTGGGGATATCCAACTTTTTTAACTAAACCCCTTTAGACCTGGCGTCCATTGTAATTGACATAATAAGTTGTATAAAACGCTTTATTGTTATTTTACGTCAAATACACTTGATTCTTAGCTTTTCTTAGTATGTTTAGACTAAACAAAAATCTACCATTAGGGTACTCAAAATATTTGGTCGTGTGTCATACGTTCGCCATGTCGCCGGCCAGTAAAAGCAAGTCAACTATTGATTAGGTTTTTTTTTTTTTTATATTATTTTAGAGTTTTTGTTGAGATTAAAATTTATACTGGGATACAAAATATTTAATAAACATATTTTTATGTGTTTTACAAAAGAAAATATTTTTTAGATCAGAAACATAGTTAATAATTAGCTGATGTCCATGTCAATCGATACATTTTTTTTAGTCAAAATACTTTTTTTTTATAGTAATATTTCATTTATATCCTTATTAAACAGAAAAACATAAGAAAATTGTTTAACACTATCACAATTAATTCAGGTGAAGGGGTTATAAAGTTTCCATTAATTTAACAGATTTAAAATTTTTTCAGTTTAGTTACGCTAATTTGTTTGAAATAAATAAAGGAAATATAAAAATATACATTTAATTCGCAGTCTATGAGTCGAATGATTATTTACAGAGAGTAATTTAAGTTTAGTTAAGTATTGATTTAAGTTTAGTTATCTAGGTTTAAGACGGCTAAGAGTATCCCAACTTTAAGAATAATTTCTGAGAGTAAAGGATTTGAATACGTTGCTCGTGCTAAAATATCCCTTGTAGATCTTGGTATGGTCTCTAATTGTAAGTGGCAAACGATTTTAAATTATTTAGAATTGCCTCAACATGGAATATAGTTATAGCTATATTTCGTATTTTCGATTTATCATTCCAACGCAATATCCGAATGCATAGAATTCAACCATTTTTTGCTTCCCTCCCCCCCAAAAATTTAAAGCACAGAAAAGTATTAAGGGTATGTTCTCATTTTTTGTGTGAAGAAACGACAATTTTCAAGAATTTTTTTCTCAGCAATTTTATTAGCCAGAGGTACACAATTTTACCATACTTACAAGATTACAAACTCAAAATTTATTTTTTCACAAATTGCAAAAATTGTAAAAATGGCGGGAAATTTCAAAAAAAATCTTTTTTTTTTTGGGTTAAATATCCTAAAAAGAGGGAAATAAAAATTAAACATGTTCATATTACGTAAAAATTAAACATGTTCATATTACGCCAAGATCACTGGGTAATATTTTAACGAATAAAATACAACAAGGTTTAAATTGATAGGTTAACTATTTAAAAAAAAACCCAGTGATGCCTTTAAAAAATGTCAGTTCGAAAAAAACGCGTTTGAAGTTTGAGAAGCCCCTTGATTTGATGATGTATACAAATTATATTCTTAGGAATAGCAACCTTCCCTGTCTTCTAGGTTTCTAAAGCTAAACTTTTGATATTATCAGGGTTATTAGGTATTGAGTCATAGATAACAGGAAAAAATGCGCCTTTTTTCGTTAGTCCGTTCATGAAAAAAAAATTGTTTTTGAGCTTTACAAAAATTTGCACCGCTCAGCGTTTTGTTGTAACTACAGAATTAAGAAAAACAATATGCATCTTCAACCGTTTTTGAGACATTAATAAAATGAGTTAGTATTTGCGAAACATTGACTATTAACAGCAAAATGTCTTCGAAACCGTCCAATCATTTATTTCATTCAGTTGCAGCAAAGCTTAATTCAGTAGCCATTTTGTATAGTTATAAGATATGTATGTGTGTATATTCAGTCATATATGCAATTAATAAGGGAGGGTGCTTAAGGTTTAATGACTAATAAAACTTCATTGTTTTGTATACAGGAAATTAATAACTTATTGATCGAACCAATGATTATTATTATCAGTCTCTTTATTAATTCTTTTAATAGGAACATATTTTAAGTAGTTTAGGAACATAACTAAAATATTATTTTAACCCCTAACATAAAATGGGGTACACCTTAGGGAGGAATATGAGGTTAAATCTTATAATTTAGTTTTCACGTAGAAAAAACACAAAAAGTTCAGAATTAAATTTAAAAAAACCCATCATTAGTTACAAGAAATTAAAACGGCTTTAGGGCCTTATCGTCGGAGTCCATACCAATAGAATCGATTTGACTTTTTCCAAGTCTATCAGGTAGTCACGAGATCGTGCAAAGTTAGATTGATTTTTATGTGAATTTTGTGATAAGTTGAGGTTTAACAATGTTACCATACACCAAAAAGAGTACACAAATAATTAGCACATAGTACCTACTTCATAATATTTCTTTACGCCATGGGACTAAATTGGATGAAGTCGAAGTAGTTATATGGCGAAATAGAAGAGGATGCTTGTCAAAAAAAAAAAAATTTATTTTAAATAAATAATACTACTGGAACGCGTAGCGAAGACCGTATTTTCCAGTTCTTCGAAATTTATTTAGATGATGTTGGAACGATTAGCTCTTCAATAGTTATAGATAGTAACGTAATAGTAATTTTATCTATATGTAATGTATTTTATAATTCATTTTCATTAAATTGCTTACCTAGCGTCTTGATTTTTCTTCTCTATAACCTTTTAACACGTTCGTGGACAGTAAAGCTTTCATGTCATATTCCTTCACCGTGAAAATGAATGCTATAGCATTCACAATTGTGAACGTGTTAAGCAAATTTATTACACAAAACAAAGCGACGAGAATTAAGTCACGCAGGAAATTGCAGTAGATTTAACAAGTCTACAAAATAGCAAAATGTCTATGGCAATCAACTCCTACAATACATTTGAAGTAAATTCGACTCGATTCACAATAGACTCTCGCCATAAGGCCCTGCTTCCTCAAAACCAAAACGCGCCATCATCTTGCATGTGTAGTTTTGCTGTGTGATTAGTATTCCTTTTTCTTCCAGGTGAATCTTCTCCATTCCAAGGTAACATTATGAGTCTGAATCCTTTGAATCTGTAGTTTTCAGATTAAAGTTCTTTGATAGTCCAGACACTGCTTGCTTTATTTTCTCTTCATCTTGACCAATTACAATTCCATCATCCACAAATATTCCAATTATAACTGATTTATCTTCATTGTAGAGGATACGTGGATCAGCATCGGTGGCTCCTCAGAGTTTTCGAAATAATAGAGTTCCAATCCTTCGGAACTTATAAACTTTTCTTCAGATGATAGACACTTCCAGAGTTATTATAAAAGCCTTTTGATTGTAGCATGTTTTCCTATGACAATTTCGCATTTAGGAGCGCTGCGTTGGCACCAAAAATATGAATTTTCAGTTTTTCACTGGCAGCATAACTCAACAATACTCGAAAACTGCCATATCTGACGACAACTGGAGCAAAAATTTCATTGCAGTCGATACCTTTAACTTGATCGAACCTTCGAGCAACTATACTCGTGCTTTAAAGCGTGCATCTGTTTTGTCACCATTTGCATATTAATGGCTTTCGACCTTCAGGTAAGCTTACTAGTTCCTGTACCACATACCATATGATTAAGTGTCTATTTCATCTTGTATTGCTCTTTTCCATCTAGGAATTTTCAAGGCATCCTTTCCTGATATATCTTCAACTTCTCCAATCATAGTATAATCACTATTCTTTGAGTGTGACTTGATGCCCTGACAACATTACTGTTTGTTTCCAGTTTGATTTATCGTGAACACTGAATAGTTGAATGCTCTGCCCATAAGAATTGTCCAAGATCTCTGGCATAAATTCCTGCTAGTGCAGCCTCAACAATAGGATGCATTTATCTTTCAATTCGTCCATTTTGTTGTGGTGTATAAGTGGCTGATCGTGCATTAAATATTCCCAGCTGTTCAAAAATATTCTTGCTTCTGATATTTTTAATTTCTTTTCCATTATTTGAGATCAGAACTTCCACTCTTCTTCCCAATTGATTTTCGATCAAGTTTAAATATATATTTAACTTGTCCACTGTTTTTGATTATTGTTTTAGAAAATGAACTATTCGAAACTGAATGAAATCATCTTAAAACAACAGAAAATATTTAGCATCACCAAGAGATTGCACATTCATTTCTCCCAGATCAGCGTGCACTCTGTTAAGCGGAGCCTTTGCAACAATATTGTTCTCTGGAAGAACCACTTTGTGTTGCTTTCCATATGCACCTTCTGTCAAGACATCTTTCCAATCATCAATATAGTGAATGTTGTTTCTTTTCAGAATATATGTATCTTACATGACGTACTTATGTTCTGATGTGCCAATCTTTCATGCCAAAGTTTCAAACTGACTAATGACAAATTATACTGTTCCATTGGTTGAAACATCATTTCAAATAAACCTCGTGTCCTCCTAGGTACTAAGATTACTTTGCCTCTTGCCATGATTAATGACTCTTCTGTCGTTGCTTGTTGTGTATAGTAGACTGGTTCAAAAAAATCGACTATTTTTTGTTTTTTCAAAAGCCGCAGTGAAATATCTTCCTAGTAGTGAAAAAAGAAGCCTGTGAAAACCAGAGCTCTTATTATTAATATTTAGAGGTCGCCCATCGTGAATTTCTATTTTACGTTTAAATAACATAGGAAAAAAATATATTTTCCACCTTTACAATTCTTTAACCCGTTTTTGAGTTAACATATTGAAAAGAGCGATATATATTTTTAAAGGAAATTGAACGCTCTAAAAAAATAAGAATTATAAAATTTTCAAGAAAAATTGAAAAAAAAACGTTTAATTTATTATATGTATTAACCTTGAAGAACTATTAGAGGAGTGAATTTACAGAAAAATCATAAGAGACATTTTTTTTGTAACTTTAACTAAAACATTTAGATTTACAGTGCCTATTCAGCAACTACAACTGTAATTTCTCAGAACAGAATTTGTTTGGGCACTCATGTTTCATGTGACTAGTCGCCACATTTAAAATATTTATTATCAAACTGTTTTTATTGACTAGAACCAAATTGATCTGACTTCTTTCTTGGCATCTGATTCTTCCTATTCTCTTGAACGTATCCGACTTCTCGACTAATGCATTTCTAACATTCTCTGACTCGCGACTTTGAAGTCGTCTTTCTTGTTACTGAAGACGATCATGCAGATTTTGGAGAGTTTTCTTGGATTCTGCAACTGATTCCCAAGCAGCACGAAAATAGTCGGATTTCGCTGGTAGTAGTTTAGTATTCTAGATATTATCCAACTGTCCTTAATTTTTGCATCATTCGAGTGTAATTTCTGCGCTAGTCCACCTATTTCGAGACAATATTCTGCAACTGTCTTCGATTCACCATATTTGTAGCTAAATAATTGTTTTGCAACATTGCTGTGGACTTTGGACTTTTCTGATCATACTACCGTACCATAGGTTCTCTTCCGTTAAATGCTTATTATTTGCCGGAAATCTGAAATTTTCCATATAAATTAGGGGACACCCCTCTCACAAAAGTAGAACGAATTAACGATTTAGGGGCTATTTTCAATACTTCTTCTAATGATCGTATAGAATTTTCCGTCACAAAGGCATTTCAAGCTTTAGGATACTTAAAACGCAACAATAAGATTTTAAATCTCCACAAGCACATATGTCCATTTATTTCGCATTAGTGCGTTCTATCCTTGAATATGCACCTGTAATATGGAGCCCTTTTCTATCAGAGACATACGAGTATAACAAGAATTGACACAATACAAAAGAATTTCACTCGATTTGTCTTCTGTAATTGTAGGTTGTTTGCTGAATTCATGTCATCTTATCTTGCTAGGTGCTTATTTCTAGGTAGTTATGTCAAGTTTACAATTCAGACGGGAAGTAAGTTGTGCTGTCTTTGTTAAGGATATTCTGTCTTTTAGAATTAAATCTCCTGAACTATTGTCAGTAATCAATTTATATGCACCTGAACGATAAATTCGTTTGAGATCTTTGCTGTATGTGCCACCTCATAGGACTAATTATGGTTGTCATAAACCTGTTTCTAATTGTAACTATATAGTTTATTTTAATTGTTTTAGTTCTTTTCGAAAATTAATATGTAAAGTACTAATACTAAGTATGCATTTTTGGCTGTAAGATTTAATATCTGTAGACATTTAATATATACATAAATAAATAGTCTCCCTATCACTTCTGTTGCAGAATTGCAAGTTGTAATTTTTCATGCAAGTTTTTCATCAACATTCAGACTAATAATTGTTTGAGCTTCTATATACTTCTTAATCCAGACACTTTCTTCATCATCAGTGGAAAATGGTCTCGGTAACGCACCAGTCACAATCTTCAGTAGATCTTTCATCCTCAGCAATAAATTCAGATTGAATCTCCAAAATGCATAGTTTGACTTATCGTTTCCTTCTTCAGACTCAACCAGTCCTTCAGGACTTAGTTTGGCATCCATTGTAATATCTATTCAAGTAAAAGTAATTCTTTTATTGACCAACTAGACTCATAAGCTGTCGTAGGGTTAATGCGTTAAATAACTCGAGTCCTCTATTTTAATTTATTTAATATTTATTAAGTATAATTAGCAAAAAGAAACTCAGCCTGTGGTAAAACAAAATCAAACAATGTCAATTGCACAATTTGGGTCAGCTTCCTATGACCACTATGACCCATTAGTCCAAAGTATTTACATATACAGCATACATTAAGTTGCTAACAGTTTTCTCCAACAAATTCAAGGAATTATTACAAAATTTTAGAAGATAAACATTAAAATCTTTTTAGCTTACACCTTTAGCCATAATCCAATAATCTTTATGAATATGTTTATTAACATTATGTTTGTAGGGACGACCGCGAGGAGGTAAGTGTAAGAGGCTAGCGCATGTTAGCATTAATTACGTGTTATAAAAAATATATAAACAATAAATTATATAATTATATACGCGAACCTCTTACACGTCCCCAACAGTTATACAGTTGTTTTTTGTGATATGGTGAAATAACTATGTTAATTTACATACCTTTGAAAATTACTATCCTTGTTAAATGCTGTCGAATTGAAATTTTTTCTGATAATTTTTTGGCGATGTCATAGTAGCTTGTATGAAGGTATTTCCCAGCTATTAATTTTATTAGGGAACTCTAATGACTGTTAGTACTCATATGCATATCCTGATCTTTAAAAAGGGTTTTATTTAATATAAGCACCTCAATTACAATTTTTAAAAGCATATCTTTACTCAATATGTAGGCATACCCTTTGGAAATATGAATTCTGCTAGGCAACACACTTTCGGCCTTCTCATATGTTTGCACTACACTATCAGAACGGTTTTGTAAACCCCCTCTAGTTTTGTAAGTAGTAGGTGTAAGTGGAGAATTTGGCTCTTGTAATGCTGCTAAACATTCTTGGCACTTCAAGTTCTTATTTATTTTAAAAACAAAAAATCCGCCTATATAGCTGAAAACATGTAGAACAAACTCTGATAATTTTGCTGGATAGGCAGAATAACAATGTTTTTCGAGAAATTGTTGATCCAGGACAGAGCTATCCGTAATAAATTCGTTGTCATCAATCAAATGGTGCCTCTCTACAGTATTATTTATATCCTCTGCAGGATCAGTGACCACTACATATAGTTTTGGGCTGTATGTACATATATTTAAAATTGATATATGTTCTAATGGAACACAATTCCCAATTCCACCTTCCCTAATCTGGCATTTAACTACATAGGAGTGTTTTATATGCCGCAATAAATTGTCTTACAGACGGATTGTTATTAATTTATATAATTGGATGAATTTTAACTGTTTAGTTGCGATAAAGCTTTCTAAAAGTACATCAATGTTTTTTAAACAAGCTACTAACCCAATAAAACCCATTTTTCAACTGCTATCTATAACTAATTGTCCAGTCACCAGATTTATTTTGATAAATATTCAATAGCAACTTTAGCAAATTCAATAATTTCAACTTGATTATTAGTATCTACATAGTGCTCGTTTTTTATAATCGAATGAAGATACTTTTTTGCTGTTTGAAATGTCAAAAATGTCATTGAGAACTCGAATGAATTTTGTTGGCTGCTGGCTCTCACTAAATTGTGGTAGCTGTACTATGTATACTTCTCTACAGAAATCTATTGAGTTAGCAACGGATTTACTTAGTACTTGAACAGCTAATTTGAAGTTCATCTTCTTTTTCGCAAAATAATTGTGTGTCGAACTCAACTTATTTGCTAAATAGAGCTGCTGATTTTCTTGTAACTCTACAAGATTATTTTGCCTTCTTCGTTATTTATTATTATTTTCAAATTGCCCCACAAATTTCTGTATAGTATAATCATATGGCACGGTTTAGTGTAAATCAAATATTCCTCATCAGAATTTTCTATTTGGAGGTAACTCTTACTGTTAATATCTTTTAAATCGCATCCCAAAAGTTTAACAGCATTAATATTTACTGTGGCTCCGTCAAAGATCGCTCCTAAAATGTTGCAACCTGTTTCTTTTAGTTCGTCTAAGGCTAATCGAATTATATTGGCCTTTTGTTCGGCATTCATTGGGAAAATGACTATTAGAATTTACAAACCGTGGTGAGCATTAAGACCTGAGTAGCTGTAATCTCAGTTTTCCTTCATCCTATCACCCGCATCGATATACCCGAAGCAGTTTTTACCGTCCCAATCAATATGTATGTTGTCAATGTGCATTTCATCAAATACAACATTGGCAAATAATTGCTCAACCTTTTTGCCAGCCTCGTCACAAGCAGCTTTAATAGCAATAAATGCTTCTTTAGTAAAACCAGGACAGCACCCCACAAACTTATACCACTCCCTTATGATTCTGGAATGAGGTAAGCAGCTGGAAAAAGTTTCCCTAACGTACGAATACGCTTTGGGTGATAAGAAATTAAAATTTAATGAAAATGAACGTATACGTTCATTATATGGCTCCGGATTTTTCTCACTCCTAGCCTTTGAAAAATGTCTATTAAAAGGATCTTTACAGGGACAGCGATTTGTATTAAGCTATTTTCTGTATTTCTCCAATACGGTTTCTTTCCGTCAATCCTTCTAACATAGTATTCACTTTCATTTCCTTCGTATTTTACGCAGACCATTACTTTTTTTTTTAGAACGCACTTTCTTAATTTTCTTAATTTTGCTTCCTTTATCAAAATTGCTGGCTCCAATTCTGTACAGTCTTCATCAGAAGACTCCATACACTTCTTAAAGGTTAGATCATTTACCATATTCTAAGAAAAAAATAAATGTTCTAAATATGTTTGGTAAGTTTTAATTTGAACTATGCTTACTCTTTGCGGCGATGCTTTTTGAAAAGTTATGCGATAGTATTTAAATAATTATAATACAATATAATAATATTAATAAGCACAATGAAATTATCCTTAGTAAAGCAAACACAAATTATTATATAGATACACATGAAAAATATTGTTTCTATTTAAATTCCACACCAGCACCAAAAGAAGAACCCCTTGATAAAAACTTAACTTACAATTAGTGCTCTTTGTACAACTCGACTATGCACAGACGTAATGGAAAGTAAATAATTAGTACTAAAATGAGTTTTGTTTATCTGGAAATTATGAAGATTTTCTTAAAACAGAAATCGACTATATGTAGATATTATATATTAAATGCTCATGTAGTAAAAAAAAGAATACGCGTTTGAAAATGCGTAATGAAATAAAAAATAAATAAATTATAATCAAAAAAAGTACAAAAATACATCAAGTTAAGGGGGGACAACCATTTAGAACCTCGAAATTGAGCAGTTTTTTCAGAATTTTTTTGAAGGGGAAGAAATGAATGGATCTTTTTGAAATTTTTCCAGTTTATTATACTTATTTTAACGAGGATTTTCCATTTTTATTAATGAAAAAATATTGAGAATTGACGGAGATATAGCATGATGAACCCACATGGTCGCGGAGGAATTTTTTTTACGGTGCCAAGTGTAGCGCCGTCAAAAATAATCTGAAACAGAAATGCAAAAGGATGCGGTCAGTAAATGTCTTCAGTCTCTCGGTAAACCTTATTTTTTGATAATAAGTTAAGAATTGTAGAAATGGCAGATATATTTAGAATCAAAAAGTCGATATTTTCAACAACAAAAATTTCGTTTTGCTGATCAAAAAAAAAATCGTTAATTTTGAGGAATTTCTATTACTTTTAGGTTTACCAAGTGGTCTCATATGTTAGGAAAACGTGTGCAAAATTTCGGCCCGATCGGTTGAATAGTCTCTGAGCAATCGTTGGCAACGAAAAAAAAAAAATCAAAAAAAAAGTTTCGAGAAAAACGCGTTCAAAGTTCATAGATATATCCGTGCACCACGAAAGACGAAAGAGGATACCTGCGCTAAATGGTTGTCCACCCTTAAATTACATCACTGGTGGACATCTCTACATCAGAATACTCCATGCTGATAATGTCATTGTTAAATTCGTCTTCACATTGCAGGTATATCGAAATGTAAATAAATAGTATCCAAACAATGCAAGTTTTTAAATACATAGGAGAGGGTGAAATACTAATTTACATTTAATGATGCTTCTACCGGGACATTGTAGGAAGACTCGATACTCTCAAGATCTGCGTCATTCTGTCATCTGTCTGTATCAATATGTACTTAATAAAACAAAAAAACTGAACAAAGTTTTCAGGAACTTACATCAGGGACATGACTTTATAAAGTCTACATCATTTTCTGACTGTAACATAAAGATTGGTGAGAGACATTATGGGGCATTAATAATTTAAAACCTACATTTAGAACTTTTGCTACATTTTGATTCCATTTTTTAATGAAATAATCAGCAGAAGTGTCTGTTTCTGTCATATTATATATGTACATATAAGATGTTGAGGGTCATTAACATTTGGCTTATTTTCTGCTTCCTCACTCTTATTATGTGGACGAATTAAGGATAGCTCGCAATAGTTTTGTTCTTGGTAACTACGTAAATTTATCGGTATATCAAAATAATCAATCAATAATCAAAGCAATAAAAATTAACATTTTTGGGCAGAGCATTAAATTAAACGACATTTCAAACTTACTTTAGGTATACTATATAACAACTTTATTTTAAGATAATATTATCATATTATATCACATACTTAATTATTAAGAGAAGACAAAACATTGAGTTTTTCTTTTCTTGCAGCGGGTTACTAACCTTGTTGTATTTTGTTTTCAAAGCCTTTTAACGTGAATACATCTTATAAGTATTTTGTAAATAACATGCTTTAAAAAATGTAATATAAAGAAATTATTCCAACAGATAAGTAGTTACAGGATCTTCTTTTAAAGTTCTTCTGAGTCTAGAAGTTTTCAACTACGAGTGCAAGAAATGATCCTCCCAAACAACATTAGCCGATTTTGGCTCTAAGTTCAACCGCCCTAATGCTTCCAGCCATTCCTTCCTTATATTGTTTTCTTTGGGAAATTCAGCACAACATGTAACTCAATATAACAACGGCAAATGAAACAAAATCATAGACAATTTAAGCATGTATGTATATACAAAAATAAATTCTATAATTCCTGGCACAAATCCTATGCCCCTCAGTGTATTCACTTTGCACGCCACCATTCACGCGATAACTTTATCCTGTTTTTGCGGGATGTAAATAAAGTAGCGCAGTGAAAAATAGGACGATTATCTCAATTTGCTGAAGTTAATTTAACCGCTTTTAATGAGATTTCCTGAAATATATCAACTATATGACTATATCCATTTCCAACACTCCACTTGCTTAAAAAACGATTTTCCACGCGGAACTTTCGTGATATTTAGACAACCTAAAACAAAGTAGTTACTTCATTTTGCAAATTAGCATCTATTATTAGTTAATCGCACTGAAATAAATAATTAATACAACGCGGTTGCGCTACAGCGCGGTTGAAAAAATGCGGAAATATTTCTACAACACGTTTTAGGAAATGTGGAAATATTTTCAATGCCACAATTCTATAGTGTACATACATATATACATATGCATATTCACAAATACGTACGTATTTGTAGTTCTTTTTCACTTATATTGTACTATATTCATTGTCAAGTCAAGTCAGTTTTTTAAGTACCTAATATTACACTCAGAGCCAGCCCCAATCTACTCTCCATAAACCCTTCTGTCGCGTCCGTTCACTAATTTTGGTTATTAAACTTGAAATCAAGATCTTTTTAGTTTTTATATGATCTTGAATCTTAAAGTTTGTTATGAAGTGTTATTATATAGGGTGTTTCGTTAGGGCCTGAACAGGGGTGTGCCAATAGATTCTACATGGTCTGCTGATCAACCTATGTTCGGAGACCCCTACAATAGCAATTGAAAATTTGGAGGAGGTGAACCCAGAAAATGCTTTATAAGTTCTTTGTGAGACATCGTAGGATTTTGGTTGGTAGCGGTGTTAGAACGTTGATCCTTCAGAAGCTTTCTAATGATACCTCTTATTACTCAATCCGTCAACAAACAAGAGCGAGAGGCCGCATCAAACTTCGAAAATGGTAATTTCAATGCCCAAAATCTGACTTTAGGTCTTCGTTCTGCCGAACTTTTGTATGGGGTCGAAATTTTTTCTTAGAAAAATATTCTCTATCTTGTGGCCTTTCTCAGAAAAAAAGCCGCACTCGAATCCGACGTTGCGTTCTGAAGTTATTCGTGCTAGGCTAGAGTGGGCCAGTGCCATGGACCCGGTGGGTCGCTGGAGCCTCGACCTAACTGCGTTGGGTTGACTATGTATGTATAAATAACACGAATTTCTCATTTTTATTGTGATATTCGATGCGCGAGTTTAGATTAGGAGATTTCGCGTGAATTGAGGATTTGTTTTTCTACACCAACCAAAATTCTATGATATGTCACAAAGAACTTATAAAGCATTTTCTGGGTTCACCTGCTCCAAATTTTCAATTGCGATTTTAGGGGTCTCCGCACAATCGTTGATGAGGAGACGATGTAGAATCGATTGGCACACCCCTGTTCAGACCTTAACGAAACACGCTGTATACATATGTGTAGTTATATAATAAAAGAAAAACGATCAACATGTTACATCATAAAAGGCAGTTTTATTTTTTTTAGAATCAAATCCCAGTTTTTGTATTAAGGTATTTTTAAGGAACGTCTCTACTGCGTTGTAGGAGGCTTACCATTATAAAAATCAATTCTTACCTTAATATTTTACTTTCAGGGCTATGAAAACAACGTTTATCAATTTCCGAATTCAAAGTAAGTTTTCTAACTCACACAGATACGAGACCTTCTACTTCGATATCTTACACAACTCTGACAGAGGGGCAGGTTGAATAAATGTTATTCATTTCGTAATTCTTTTGTTTCAGGTAATTTTATGGGTACACCGCTTTACCTACTATTCCACTCTGTCCCACCGAAAATATTCTATAATATCAATGCACGAAACATCTGAGTTTGACATTTCTTAGTAGAGATCCCAAATCGGTGCAAATGTGCAAATCATCATTTAATGTAATAGCGTAAGAATGCCATAAAGGGCTATCGTCTAAGCAATTACTGGCGCCGTTTTACGGCTTCCGAAATATTTTGTCGCCAATGGTTTTAATATGGTAGCGATGTTACCTCTTCCCTTAGCTCTGTGATTAAGACTTCGTTCGACTCCTCTATCTCTTCAAGTGATGCAGTAAAATCTTGTGTCCCAGCCCCAGGGCTTTCTTCTACTTTCGCCTACAAACCCACTTTTAACGCACTTTCTTTTGGGTTTATTATGTATATAATTGCCATATGAGATTCTTTGTTAGGAATTTCAGGGACTCTCCATATCAGCTGTCCAGTTGCTCGATCGCACTATTTGCAATTATGACCAGACTTGCAAAATTCTTGTAATAAATAAGGTACATATATTTTTGTGGTAATTGCAATTGTTTCTATAAAAACGGGCTTTAAATTCATTTGAAATCGATTTGTGATACAGAAAAAGGAAAACAGATTCTTTATCGCTCTTAAAGCCAATATTTAAATCGTTAGAAAATTTTATACGCCTAATAAAATTATCCCTTGGCTGCGCTGCGATAGAGTGAAAACCAGTTTTTCTTCAGATCTAAGTTGATTTCTTATTTGCAAAATAAAGTTGTTAGTATCTTTTTAAAATCATATCCTTTAAATTACTTTCTTTCTCATTAAATTGATTTCACCAAAAAATTAGGTACACTTTTGAAAGCTCATTTTCGTAAGAACGACCATCATCTGCACACTTACCGTTTTTATTTACTTGTTATTGTTTTTGTTATTGCTTTCCAAAAACATACAAATAGTATAAGAGATTAAATGGCAAGTTTCATGTGACCCACACTTGTCAAGTTAAATTGACACGATTGGATAAACTAACATTAGCTGTTTTAGTACCGTGATTAAATACATATGTTATTATACGAAATAATATTTTAACTATTAGATTTAGTTAGCCATTAAAACGGGTTTAATAGATATAGTTATTTCAAGCTTTTATTGGTGATGCTCATGCAAAATGTACTTGCATGAATTTTAACCCTTCATGGCATTAATTTGCAACTCGAAATCATTTTGAGCAAAAATTATACTAACGTAGGTACATAGCTAATACCGACCACCTCATACCGATTCTATTTACTTTGTGTATACGAAGCCAAAAAACATTGCTACCCAAAAAATGATGAAATTTTAAGATTTTATTTGTTCACGTTAGGAAATAAATATGGAACTCGTGTTTTATGCTACATATGTATTTAGAGAGTGACTATTTTCACCTTAAAAAACGTGAAACCAGAAACCAGAAACCAGAAAAAATAAATTCATTCAAATTACAAAATGCCTATTAACTAAAGATTTTCCTTTTACAAAATGCCTACTAACTAAAGATTTTCCTTTTACAAAATGCCTACTAAATAAAGATTTTCCTTTTACTGTGAATTTATTTTTTCTGGTTTCTGGTTTCTGGTTTCTGGTTTCACGTTTTAAGGTGAAAATAGTCACCTCCATGTATTTATTACGAGTTCAAGTACAAACATTAATTTTTTTACGTAAAAATAATGTCTTCAGAGCTTGTTGACACACACTCGTAAGAGTTATCTGAAATCAAATTTTGAAATTTTTCATAAAGTAACTACATACATTATATGAGAGTGGTTGTAGGTTATACCTACAAATAAAATTATTAAAAAGTGAAAAATTAACAAAATGTCAGACAAGTAAAATTTACGTAACGGGTTTCCTTCATTATTTTACTTTTAAAATAGCTAAGTAACTATAAGAAATATTTATAATGAAAAATTATTCTTTTTTTAGGTATAAGCTCCAATAAATTAAGTTTATTTTCAAATAAAAACAAAACTGAGTCGATATCTTATTTCGTTCAAAAGTTATAGCTTACATAACTTCGAAAAATGTGGTTTCGAGGAAATCGCATTTAAAATTTCAGCCCAGCGAAAGCTTGTCTATAAACACGCCTTTCCAATTTTCAAGATTTTTCCAAACTTTTGGGAAATTATTGCGAAAAGTTCATATAATAATAAAATGAAGAAAAAAATCGATTTTTTAAAAATTCTAAATGAGAATACCCCCATATCAATAAAGTAGCATTTAAGAGTTCAAGAGATATTACTGTTCCAAGATTGCATTTAGCTTTTAATTAACTTCTCATAATTAAAATGGAAATGTAATATTTTAAAAACAATTATATGTAAGTGTATATTGCTACAAGCTTTGAATCCGACCACTAAAATTAGTTTGCTTTAATACCGGCCGGCCATATGCCTGTTACCGATCTATTTACCTCATTTGCAATTTGAAACTAATAGGCATTTTGTAAGAAATAAATGTATGAAAATCACTCATATTAACTTTTTTGTATATATTTATTATTATTAATAATTTAAATAAATATAAATCATTGTTTTTCTTCCCCTTTCTTTCATCTTCATGGATTTCTTTATACATATATGTATGTACAATGAATTCTGTATTGATAGCTAAAGTAGAAAATACTCCAGGTTTTCAAATTGAATCTGTTGACTTTATTGTTTTGGTATAGAGTCGCTGTTTTCAGACAAGTAAAACTATTTTTTAACAGAATTAAAATGTGTATTGTTATCTAAACCTACAGTTTTCTTCCGTGTTGTTTCGGATAGGTAGTTCAAAAGGTATATTTTCCAAAACAACAACTCAATCATCGCTAACAATCTCCTAAAGTCTAGGGAGGAATTTCTAATATTTATTGCAACAATCCTGGCCTTCAAGGAACGACAGTCGAATGTCAGAAATAAAGATATGCCATCCTGTTCGGAATTGGGAAATTTGATGAAATTTTCTTCCTGATTACCGATCACTTTTTAATTATTCAAAGTTCCTTTACTTACTTTATAAATATTAATTGCGAACAAATAATGATATGTGTGTTCGGTGAAAATTATTACTAAAACAAGCATATGACATCCAAAAACTGTTAAGCACATGAGTGAAATACTGTGAGCAAACTCGACTTAACATTGTTTACATATTTTGAAGTTTCTGAAGTAAAATTAATCCGATTTTGATAGTTCGTAATTATGTTCAGAGCTTATTTACTGTGTATTTAATCCAAGGTTTTTATGCTACCTTTCATAAAATCTTATTTTGCTTTATTAACAGATTAGATATCAGCAAAACGTTAAATAATCGGCGTCCTGCTACCGACCACAAGATTTTATCATTTTATCAATAAATAATCACAGGCTTGCAAACAAAAAAATATTTCTCGGATTTCGTAGCTGATTGTGGGGTTTTAGGACCTTCCAATTGCGAATCTGAACTTCGTTAAACTTAAACTCACTTCCTATGTATACAAAAATAGCAAAAACATAAAAACCTGAATGGTCGAAAATACTGACGTGATGGAATTTTTTCACGATTATTTTCCCATAATCAGCACACCAAATCTATAAGACTCGCTACGCGAACTTTAAAAGGGAAATTTGTTGTAGACCTGTGTAATGAATCACATATATTATTGTATAGTTAATATAAAATATTTACCATCAACTTTCAGTCCGCATATTTAAGTATTTCATATAAAACAAAAAACTTATTTTGAGAATTTCACTATTACGGGTGGCCTTCTTGCACAATCGAATTTTTAACACTCAACTATAAGATTGTTTGTTGGTTTTTTTTCGTGCGCAATATGTGGCAAACGTAGTTATATTTTAAACCATGTTTCAATAGGGAGATTGCGCAGCGATGTATTGATGAACGTAAAGGAATTGAGCTATCAAACGTACGTAGATACGCTCGTGTGAATTTGGCGCCGTTTTTTTTTAAAAGCCACAATTTTTCATGAGTAGTCGGTAGAAAAGCCATTTTTGTTTTTTTAATGGAGTTTTGACGGCATTTTCCGGTCGAGACGGAAAAGTTCTCAAGTTCTCGATGGTTTTTCAAAAGAGTTCCGGGAAATTTTCAAAATTATAAAACAATGGTTTTTTGATAAATCTGTTCGTAATCGCGTTCCCGGACATGTGGGATAAGTTTTGAGGTACTTGAATGCAATAACCATTTTTTTGTAAATTGAAAAGATTTTCATGTAAATTAATGTAGAGGAAAATCAGTGACCCTAATTTCCAACCTGCTATAAAAATGGCGGACCCAATATGGCGATCACAATTTTTGAAATTCGACGAATTTAAATTAAATTTCACAGTTATTAGTGGTACCGATTTGGAATCCCGTATATATGAACTCGAAAATTTATTTGTTTATTTGGATGTTTGTTGCTCAATCACACTGAAACAGTTGGTTTTTTTTTTTCCATTTTTTGTCTGAAGGTATTACATCCTTCAACTTAACTTGTGGACTATTTTTATAGACATAAACTTAAGAGTCTCAAAATGGCGGCCAGCAATTGTAAATTTCAATCGATTGCCATTAATATTTGTATTTGGAGTTTTTGGAGACGCTGATTGCGCATTCGCTTTCAAAATTTAGAAATCAAGATAATAGACTCAATATGGCGACCAAAGTTTTCAAAGTAATATCATGACAAAATAAATTAGAATGATTGATTCAATAGCTACCCAATAACTGAATATTGAACATTTCTTTCTCGTTGGTGAAGAACAATATATGGGAAAGTCTTTTTCATCTACCATAAATCCCTTTCGATCGAAAAATGTGCTCTATTTTTCTGTAAAATATTCCAAATAGGTTAGTTAAGCACGAGGCACAAGCAAAATGCTACTATTCACATAAATTTTATTAAATTTATGTTTTCCTTTCTACTTTGAGCCAATATAGATAAACGCGATAACTACTCTGCACTGGAAGGCAAAAAACGGTGCAAATAATATTTTCAAGTGTCCCTGTGTCATTCATGTCATAATTCTAGCTAGCTACGTTTACGTCTTGCCACAGTGCGCACTCGCGCTGTACGCAACCTTAAAGGTCCAACGAACCACATAGGTTATATCAGGCCCAAACTAAAACGACGTAAACGTAAACCTTTGCGAGCTTTAGGTACACATAATATTACGTTTACGTCTTTTGTGCAATATCACTAATTTGTATTATAAAAGCGTGCGTATAAAAAGATATTCATAGAAATGCTAAGTGGTCGGTGGATTCGGGGGGTGGTTGTTATTATGTTTTAATAAATGTCTATAAATCTAGTGTTAATATGGGGGCAGGGCGGATTGGCACATCTTCAACAAAGATGTTAAATATTTATATCTTATGTGTTTACAAAGTGCTATCTTTTATTGAGATCTGTCATTAAAAACATGGAAATGTATTTTAAATATTATTCTCTAAACTCCGTTAATACAAATTGGTAAGAGGGAAAGAAAATGAAGTTTTTTCGATATTCAACTAAGCTGAAACCTTTCTTCTAGTCGTTACAACGGGAAGCTTCGCCTGCTACGGTCTAAGTCAATTGAATATCTTTTTAATCCATTTGCGCGGCAGCTATTTTGTATATTTAGTGCACAAAATGCTCAGTGTAGAAATAATCCAGAATATATAGGGGTATTCACTCTTCGGTGTATTTGACCTTGTATCATAGCAAATTCATGCTACATTGTACTCAAATACAACGTGCAACAACAAAATGCACGTGACACATCTTGCAATAGATGTAAAAGTTAACAATAGGCCTTGCCTCTAGCTTTTGAATGCTACACTCTTGTAAATCATCTTTTGTCTGCCAGCTGTTTTTGACACTTAAAATTGTTCCTTAAAATTTCAGTCCGATTTATTCTTGAAATATGACGGAATCCATGGATGAATGGATGGCAAAACCAAAGAAAAAACGAAGTAAGCCGAATAAAAAGTGGAGTACTTTTCAAAATCGTATGTCAAGTAATCAAATGATGACTGTCAATTTAATCAGCTGATGGAAATGTTACAAGAGTGTATTCATATTCTGCTACAGGGAGCTCACTCTTCGCTGTAAGAAAATACAACGAATTTGCTATTTGAAGGAAAATACACCGAAGAGTGAATACCCCTATTGTAGTTACTTAAAAGTAACATAATTGCAAAATATGGTGGTATGGTATTACAGAGAAATTAACAAATATGTTACATATAATTATATTTATGAATTAATTAATAATTTTACAAACGATAAAATTATGACACACAACAGTATACACAAATCTTATTCGCGAATGGGCAAGCATGTACATGTATGTATGTACGCAGAAAAAGCGCTCTTAACATAGTCTTATTAGCAAAGCTCTCTAAGAGCCCATCAAGGGATTGGAGATGGAAGCATTTAAAGAAAAACCATCAAAACTTTTCCATTGGTTCCAAATGTATCCAAAAGGCCATATAGGCAACAAAAACCTACCTCTTAAGAATGCCTCTACCAAATGAAAAAATATATCATCTGGACAGGCAATTATTAGGTCGTAAGTAGGTTTAGCCGATAACGAACCAATAATGCTCCCGCACCACACATGTCTATACTTTTCAATAATCTAATCGTACTTGATCGATGCTTTGCCCTGTAACCTTTTTAAATGCTTTATCTATTTTAGAGGAGGAGGAGGAAAACGTCGGTGGAGAGCGTTAGAACTACAATATATATGTATTAAAAACTATAGTATTTAAAATTAAAACAAAAACAGTTTAAGAATATGTATTGAATATAAGAACATTCATGTCTGCTTGATCCCAAGAGAGAAAACAAATTTTCAGGCCCCAAGTTTTGAATTCGTACAAAGAAGACAACACCATTCATTTTCTTATTATTGATTGAAAACGTGAAGTTAATTCAGTAAATAACTTTCGAAAGAAAATTTGTCATTACTGAAAAAGAGAGCCAAACACACTCCACACATTCTAACGTTTCTAATCCGCAGCAAAATTGTTGCATTTTTTAAATATCTTGACGTTGTTTTGTTTACCTATTCTGGTTGATGCATATTCTTCGTCATGGATGGCCTTAAGTAAAAAGTAAGCAAAGGACTATGTACCTATTTATGTACAACGTTACATAAAATCGTGAATCACGTTCGATTCTGTGCTGGTGTCAAAAATGAAGATACATACTTCACATAATAGAATGTTGATTTACTAAGCGTAACGTTTTTTTTTTTTTATAAATTTACTATAAATAAATTTACTAATCTACATATATATGTATGTATATAAAAATGAATCCCTATTTCCCTTGCTCAGGCCATAACTTGAGAACGACTTTACCGATTTCATTCATCTGTTTTTTTAAGTTTTCTAATACTTTGTAGAAGGTTCTTACAGAAAGAAAAATTAAGAAAATTGCGCAGAAAATTGGAAAATTTCAGAAAACTTAACAACTACGTAAACTTCGCGCGTTTGACAGTTCGCGGCATACCTTTTTTATAGCATATAAAATTAAAGCTAATTAAGTGCTGAAAATAACATGACATAATATATTTATAGTACAGGTTCCATCTTGAAGTTATAAAAGAATGTTTGAGTTTGGTTAAAACATTTTAGAAACAAATTAATAAAAAACAATTAATTTAAAAAGAAATAACTTATTTAATTTCCCAGAAATTAATTTAATAAAAAATAGTTTAGTTCTTTATTCAATAGCCTTTCACGAAAGACTGATTTTTTTAAGCAATAAACAAAACTCTCTTGTTTCAAAAAATAAAGGCCGAGTTAATCAAAAAAGGAAGAACGTGGAAAAAAGGATGTGCCAAGTGACCGCCTACTACGATGCAGCTGCATTGCCCCCACTATGTTATCGGTAACGAAAACGATAAATGTAGGAGGATCAAGGTTAATTGAACTGTTGATTTGACGGTGGGTAAAGCGTGGCTGTAAGGTCGCAGATGAGATGCGGTCGTGAAAATATCTGTTTCTTTGATTGTGCAAAGCCACGAATAAACATCTTGAATTTGAGAAACGTTTCTTATTGTTTGAAAAATAAATTTGTTAAATTAAATTTTATTCTACATTTGAAATTCCTTAAGGTAGTTAAATAAGTTTCTTATATTCTATATATTCTTCATTTGCTAAATTCAAATAGTTAACGAAACAATGAAGAGAAAGTTTATCAAAAATAGCAAGAATGATAATGCCTATTCATTTTATTTCTCGTTTGTTGGCCCAACAATATCTTAGAAAACTGACTTCATACGAGTATATTTATTAAATAACTTCCTTTTTTACCTGACTGACTCAGAAAGAGGGTAATGTTTGTATGTAGGTATGCATGTAAGATGTGTGTAAGTATGTCTGTTTCTTTTCACGCCCTGCAGCCTAAACGGCTTTATGAGTTTTAATAAATGAGGTGTCATTAGACTCGTTTTAGTTGTGGGAGTGCTATAGGCTATATAATTTTTGAAAAAAATAAATATGGCTGCCATTTTTCTCGCATGTGTGTTTTTTTTTCAGTATACATATATATCAAATGAAATGTCTTGATGAAACGATGTACATTTATATTTATATAATAAACGTACGAAAAAATTTGCTCATAGATTTGTTACGAAATTGTTTTTTTACCCGGCTGTGCCAAAAGGAGTGCAATGTGTTTTTCTATGGATATGTATATGTCAAAAATTTACGTCGACTTTCTAAAATTCATGCTGTCAAATCGTGACATGCAGTCGAAGGCTACAAATATTTGTCCTCATTTAGTCATAGTGATAGTTTAGTTAGACGCTTGCTGCTATATTCATTCATTCATTTATACATAATATCTTAGCAATCACGATAAGACTTTTGTCTTTTGATTGTGGATTTAAATAAATAAATAAATAAATAAATAAATAAATAAATAAATCAAAAATAAATTGGTAGCCTCCGACAGTGTGCCACGATTTGATAGCATGAATTTTAGAAAGTCTACGTAAATTTTTAACCCTACTAGGTACTTTCTAAATGATAAGAATAGTAATAGTAAATTTTTGTTTGTGTCTAAGGTTTATAAATAATTGTTTATATCTTTTCAGTTCCTTTTTTACAAACAGTCGAGTTTTTTGGTTTTTTTAATTAACCTTCTTTTTTAAAAAACATAACTTGGTCTCGTATGCAAAATAATGTGGCAATAATAATAATGTGGTTATAAGTAGACGCATGCTACGACGACGTGCCACAATAAATTTCTCATTCATTTGTATAATATCGGAAGACATCCGTCAATTAATTCTCCACATTAATGTTTCTCCACCAAGGGTATTAAATTTATTTTCGACAGTGACTTTAGAGTAACGCTATCTCTACAAACAAATGCGCATAGTTTTTGCACCATATGCCAACCCAAATTGTCTATAAATAAGTCACTAGAAACAGTACAGTATGAAAGTGGGAAATATATACATACAATTCTAGCCTACACTAGCCCAGTAATTTCTTCTTACAGATATAACAAAAGCGTAAAATAAGTAAAATAAGTTTTTCATAACAATAATTATTTTCCTCTATATTTAATAGTCTTGGAGACTTTTTCAGATATACTAATTAAATTTACTTATCAATGTTTTGTATAAATATGTGGCTGAAAAGTTCATGTCATTGATTTATTTCTCATTTTTTTATTAGAAGTCATTAATCAACTTATGATCGAAAGGGGACGTCAATATAAATAAAAAAAATTGTCGAAAACGTTTTTCGAAAAGATATTTAGCACTGCATAAAAACTTGTGAAAATAATACGCTTAATTTGTCAATTTGAACGTTATTTATGATATTTTCTTTCTCATAAAATTAAGAAGGATCGGTAGTCGTCAATATATTATATTATGTAAACAGAAAATATTCTGTAAAAAATACACAAAATGATATTTTCAGATTTTAAATAAAAATATTTTGGATATATTAATCTAACGCCATTTATGATATTTTATGCACGCAAAACATCTTTTTTTTTATAGCCATTCTTTCATCAAGACTACTGCATGTTATGTCACCATAGTGGATATTTAGCATTTTTTAAATTTAGAAACCGAAAGATGTTTACATTTTCAGTTCGAATGTATTTCGACCGCTAGTGGAAATGAAGATGAAATAAAAAAAAAGCTAAATTAGTATCACAGGAAAGCGTTCATGGCAAAAAAGGAAAGAAAATTCATATTTTGAATTTTGCTGTTTTTGAGAGTTTTCTGTAAAACCGGATATCATGATGCACAAACATAATTTGCATAAAATGAAAGTATCCTGATTTTCCTGCTTTCGCTTCAGCCCTTTCCGAGTACCATAGGCCTAACTGTCTAATCACTGTATTAATTTTAGTGTGTTTGTGTCATCCTGGATTCCAGACTTCAGATGTTGGGAATTTCAGGAGGTAGATACGGGATAATAGGGAGAAACTTCCAGATTCGTTATGCAAAATTCCACCTTTATCATAATCCCGAAAAAGCCCGTCTTTTTACCTAAAATAAGTTGGCTGGATGGATGTCAGTCAATCATATCAGCATTTGATCGTATTTTGGTGGATTTTATGGTTTATTGTACATGTTATAATTGAAGTCCCAAAGCTGAAAAATATGTTTGAATAGCTTAAAATCATTAAATGGATTTTGTTCAGGTTATCTTTGAATAAACTCTTTAATTTTGTTTATAGACAGTAGTACCTATAAATGTATAAATTCGTTACTTAATCGATTTTTAAGAGTAGCATAAATTTTCAATTTTCACACATTTTCATTAAAAGAATGTTCTTATTTTTAGTTTTTGCAGAGTAAAAAAAAGGTAACCAATAGAAAAGAATTGGCTGCGCGGTCGCCACGCGCGTTAGAAGTGAAACTTCAAAATTGGAGGAATGAGAAAGTAGGGTAAACGAATAATCGAACTAAGTATATGCATTCATGAGTTGAAAGTATGTGTATCTTTATTCACTTATATCCACTTCTTCATTTAAATCGAAAAATGAAATGATAGGTTTATGATAACTAAAGTAGGATATAAAAGTTTGAGACCTAAGTTTATCTAGATATCTACAAAATACTGCGTCCACGTATTTTCGTTGCTATGGTTTTATATGTTTAGTGAGATTTGTGTTACTATATGAATCGGCCGAAAAAACCCAAAATTCATCATTATGTGGGATTTGTTTGGCAAGTGATTATCTGTGAGTTAAAAGAGTGTTCTGTTTACCTCTTTTGAAAAAGCGGGAATAGTAAATAGTTATGGTAATAGCTGAAAATAGTGGACATTTAAAAAGGGGCAGCGAATTTTGGTAAAATTTATTAGAAAAAACCAAAATGGGAAAGTGCAAGGACATTAATAATGAAAAGAAATCAGGTATAATTGGCCTGTTAAAGACTGGAACACTTTATTTTCGCGAAATCGCGAGAAGAGAGAAAATATCTCATCATCAAAATACAATGAGAATATCGAAATCGTTGGACGAAAATCAAGCAGAATCGAGCAATAAGCGCCAAAATTATCGCGGTCAAGGAAAAATAACGTCTCGAACTGACCGAAGAATTGTCCTTAAGGCTATCAATAATCGTTTTGTATCCCTTAATAGTTTGCGTCAAGAGTTACAATGTGAAGGGATCGAAATATCTCCAATGACGCTAAGGACATGTTTGTACGAAGCCAACCTTAAGGCAAGACGATCAGTGAAAAAAGCAAAAATCACTGCGAGAATGCGCTGAGCTCGGTTGCAGTGGTCAAGAGCTTATCGCCATTATACTGTAGCAGATTTTAAAAAGGTATTTGACTTTTTTAAACCGCATTTACCTGTTTACTTAGAAAGCAAATACTAATAAAACGTATTTTACTCAAATTTTTTCATATAATATTTAGCGGCGTGTGCAGGTTTGAAGTTGTTACGGAGAGCCGCCAATTCATTCGAAGGAGGCCAAGAGAGCGGTATAACGAAGAATGCGTGGTAAGGACCGTGAAGCATCCACCATCCGCAATGATATGGTCTTGTATCTCCGCCGACGGATCTGGACCTCTGTTTTTTGTCGACGGGACTATGAACCAGGATGTGTACAGAGACGTCATCGAGGACATTCTAATACCGCTTTTTAATTACATAACCACTTCGGTACGAGTGTCGACTATAGTCGACGGCCGTGATATGAACGCACACGGCCGAGCGTCGACTATAGTCGACTGCCAAGAACTTGCCTTATCTCTGCACTTGCAGTGTTTGCGTCCAGAAATAGACATATTTAGGAATCTATAATATTTAGGAATCAATCAACGTACATACTCGTATCTCCGGAGTAGCTCCTTGAAAGACAGGGTTCTATCGTATAAACGGTTGTATAAAGTTAATTCGGTGTGTAGTAGTTGCGCTCAGATCACCGCGAAACACGAACCCACGAACACGATCTTTTTACAAGTGCATAATAGTTATTATAATACGTTTTTGATTCATGTAAGTAATAATATAATAGGTATACATATTTCCGAGATTTTTCGATTTTTATTTTTTATGTTACATCTTAATTTTTATAATTCTTACACCTGGATTCTGATGAATCAATTGAAGGCCGTATTGTTTTTCAACGGATCAACGTTAATTCAAATAAAAGGAGGGCAATAATTCTGTCATCGGACTCAGAAACAGAAGAATTAACTGCAAAAAATAAAGATGAACTAAATACGTGGTCGCGTGCAAACTTGAATCCACATACAGTAGACTCGCGATATAGTGAACACAAAAAAACCAAGGGTGTTCACTTTTTCGAAATGTTCACTTTTTCGAGAGGATATGTTGGATGTGTTAAATAAAGTAAGAAGTACATAGTAAAAAATCTTATAAATAACAAAAATACCTTGCTTTTTAAATAATATATATTAAAAATAAAATCCAAGTTCTTGGGAATAAACATTTTAGGTAAATAGATATACGAATTTATGAAGGATAGTACCTCATCCTTCATAAATCCGTACAAACGTATAGGTATCTATAATTATTACTGTTCACTCCATCGGATTTTTTACTGTACCGAATGTTCACACTATCGCGAGTCTACTGTATATACTCCTTTGTTAATGAAAATATTAATGACTCATCCAATGTTTTGGATTATTTCCAAATATTTTTTTCGGAGAATTTAGTAGGAGATATTGTAGTAGGGGAGCCCGGGATGCTAAATTTCATGTCATGGGGACTTATTGGATTGTGAAGTTTACGTTCTAAAACGAAAAAAAGTTTATGTCAAGTTTTCCATTTTAGTGGGGGAAAGAGCGTGTAAGAATTTTCAAAAATGTAAAAAATAACAGTCACATAAAAATACTCGAGCGCGTCAGAAATTCATAGAGTATTCCAGGTTAATGTAAAGATATTCAAGGTTAATGTAAAGTGAACTCAAAAAAGTGTCCTATTTAAATGACTGACGATTTAAACGTGACCAAAAGTCATGGCTGATTTTTAAAAATGTAAAAAAAAAATGTGACCTTGAGATACTCGAGCGCGTCAGATTTTTATGCAGAGGGATCAACTTGATGTCTTCGTCCTCCAGGATGATAATCTGACAATTATATGGAGGGGTACTGTTGATCTGACAATTTTAAAGTAACAATTTTTTGTCGTTTCTATTTTTTATTACTGGATGTAATAAAACAAATATGTACACATATATATATACAAAATTCGATCATTTATTATTATAAAAGTAGATACAAAATATTAATAAAAAAAAGTTAATCTTCATCCTCACTGGATTCTTCTTCGAAGTTGGTTTCCACTTCTTCGACTCCCTGAACTTCCTCGTCATCTCGTACTTCTGTAAGCAAGAATGGTTATGATACTTACCTAAATTGCCCCATGAAAACTGTCAGATTATATGTTTTCCGTAATCCTGATAGGATTACCTTCAAAATTAAAAAAAAGTCAATCGCGCTCGAGTATTTCAAGGTGTCGTTTTTTTTTTACATCTTTGTGACTCGCCTATTTCCTTATGTCACGCTCAAATTGTCAGATTATTGAAATATACACTTTTCTGGATGTATTTAACTTATCTTCTCTTAATCTGACGCGCTCGAGTTTTTCTGAGGATCGATTTTTTTTTACTAATCTGACGGGTTGCCCTCAACGTACCCCACTACATTAAGGGTTCATATATGGTAGGAGTACATTACAGGGTGCAAGGTTTCTCCCCATATGATTTTCTGACGCGCTCGAGTAACTCGCAAAATCCCCGCTTGGGCTCCCCTACTATTGTAAATACCACAAATAGTTACTATCGACACACAGCAGCACATAACGACATATCTTCTTCGTTGAATAATTGGTCCGATACAACCAAAAATGAATTGTTTACTTTTCTTGCGTTAACGCTTATAATGTCGCGTATGAAAAAATTATCTATAAAAGAATATTGGAGTACTAATGATGTACTTAGAACCGATATATTTAATAAACATATGTCGCGAGATAGATATACAGTATTGCTAAAGATGCTTTGCTTTAGCGACAAAAACTCTGAAAGGTCAGAAGATCGACTGACAAAAATTCGGGAACCTTTGGATAAACTGCGCGAAACATTTAAAAAATCATTTTCTCCATTTAGGAATTTATGCATTGACGAGAGTCTGTTACTTTTTAAGGGACGCTTATTTTTTAAGCAGTATATACCATCCAAAAGAAATAGGTTTGGTATAAAATCATTTGTATTGTGCGATTGTTCAACGGGATTCATTTTGGATCTAATTGTTTATACCGGCTCAACTACCGAGGTGCAAGCTTTTCCTGAAAAATTCGGTAAAACTGGCAATATTGTTGCAACATAAGGTTGCATTTATTTAGGAAAGGGTCATCAATTATTCGTAGATAACTGGTATTCAAGTCCTGCACTATTCGAATATTTGCACAGCTTTAAAACAAACGCATGTGGGACAGTAAAATATGCCGAAGTATGCCGAAAATGCCAGAAAAATTACAAAAAGGAAATCTTAGTTTTAGATCATCAGGAAATCTGCTCCCACTGAAATGGCAAGACAAACGCGAAGTTTGGATGTTATCCACTAGTCATTCAGCAGAATATAAAGATTGTCAAAAGAAAAACTATCAAAGGGGTGAAAATATCCAAAAGCCTTCATGTGTTATAGATTATAGCAATTCGATGGGTGCAGTTGACGAAAGCGGCGCAATCATTAGTATGGTTTCATGCACAAGAAAAGCGCTGAAATGGTACAAGAAATTCTTTTTTCGGACCAATTTTTTATTAGACGTTTCAGTATGGAATGCGTGTTGTTTATATAAATTTAATACAAAAAAGAATATATCAATGTCTGATTATCATTTAGCGTTAATAACAGAACTTCTAAAGCAGTACTCGGAACCGCGGGAATACAACACTGGTACTTCGTCAGTAAATGTTATGCGTTTCAAAGAAAGACATTTTCCAGCGCTGTACAATAGTGATAAAACAAAAAGGAAAAATCCAATGAGAAGATGTATCGTATGTTCAAAAGATAAAAAAAGGTGTAGTACTAGATATTATTGTAAACAATGCAATGGTGGCCTATGTGTAGTCCCATGTTTTGAAATGTATCACACCAAACAATAACATTTATTATAATATTCAAAAACTTGTAATATAAATGAAATAAAACAATAATTTTGAGTTAAATTTTCTAATTTTTCATTTATGTAAATAAAATTGCCAACATTTAGAAATATCGTAAAAAAAACATACGCTCTCTTGATTTACATTACAAGTAATGTCCGCCTGTAATGTAAAACAAGTTTTCAGTGCTTCAAAGCTTTTCTCGTCACAGATCTGTAAAAGAGCAAAACGGATTCACTGTCAATGCACGAAGCAGCATGCGAATGGCGAGTGCCGGCTGTGGGCAAAATGTCGTGCGCGCCGTACCGAAGTGGTTAAAATCTTGTGACCTTTCTGATACCTTTATTCGCGATGGAGCACCCTGCCACACTGGCCGGTCAATAAAAAACATTTTTAGCACCCATAATATTCCAAATCTTCCTTGGCCAAGTAATTCTCCCGTTTTAAATGCAGTTGAAATTGTTTGGAGTCTACTCAAATCAATAGTTTCTTCCCTTCCTAGTCCTACGCTAACGATCTTAAAGCAAAATATTACGGATGTGTGGGAAATAATCCCGAAATTAAAGAAATTATAGAGCGATGCTATGAAAGCATGCCATAACGAATAAGTGCAGTTATTAGTGCTAAGGGCGATCCTACTAAGTATTAAGATATTTTTAAAATAAGTTGTTCATTAATTAAAAAGTAGGTACACTTATTTTCTTATACTTATGTTTCCTTCATGTTTTACCAACAAGAAAAGAACGAATTTCAAGAAAATTCTGAGTGGTCTTAATTCGATGAATAGGGGCTGTAGTCCCTTTCGAAAGTGGAAAACTGAATTTCTTGTTTTCTAAAATTCAGGTTTTCGCCAATTTTGCTCCGAAATTCATGTAATTAATACACCTTTTTCGCATAAATGTTTGATTTCTTCCGCAACCATTGAACTGATTCAGATGAAACTTCTGGCAAATCAATCTTGAGGTTTAAGGAAAGGATTAGAAGTAGGTACATATATTAATTTTAGGGATATTCTGAACAGGTTTGGTTAAATGTTATGAACGTCAAAAGGCCGGTGAGAGTTTATGTTGTAAAAGAAAAAAAACATTATGAAATAAAGTTCAGATTCCTCTGTTGCAAAAAACTTTTGAAGATAAGCCGGCGGCCAATATAATTTTATCCATCTTAGCTTCCGAGGACAGGAGTCACTTGTAATTTTCTTTATTGCGTTAGAAGCTAAAGTAATTAAAGTGAGTTTTCGTATTATTTTTTATTTTGTGTTTTTTTTCGATTATTTTAGATACCGCAACGGAAATGTGTAACTATAGTGAAAATGAAACAACATTTAGAGAATCCGAAAATTAAGTGGATTAAACGGATTCTTAATTTTTTTCGGACTTATTGAAAGGTAATTCTCTATTCCAAAATATGTTCTTCTGAAAATAATTGTTATTTTTAGGAAAAAAAACCGACAAAAACCCAACTTTTCAATTTAAAAAGCTAATCATTTTAAGGGTTCCGTCGTTCCTAGGAACGCTTATATGTAGTTTCGGTTTGTTCATCCGTCTGTTTGTATGTTACAGTCCTCCCATTTTCTCATTTATATTACTATTAAGATGAAATTTTGTATATGGACGTAAATTGATGACCCCAAAAACAAAAATTATTTAGCTTTTGAAAAAATATAATTCCCATAAGAGTGAAAATTGTACTCAACATATTTTTTTCACTTAGCCCATTGAGTGCAAGAGTGTCTTGAAATATATAGGTCACCTAAAATGTATTTTAGGACCTTTTAATTTTAACCCATAGAAATAAAAGCTAAAGACGGAACTACATATATCGAGTAAAAACTCTGTACGTGAGCGTACACTCTAAAGTAGGTTGTCGTAGAGTACAGCAAGAGTGTGCAAGAGGGACGCAGCATAAAGCAAATTACCAAATTGTCAGATGAAAACTGCGCTCGAAAAGTACAAGTTTTTGCGGTTTTAAGCAATTATTTTGCGAAAAATTTTTAAAAATTATGTAAAAGACGTTTTTACGCTTTTAGTGTTTATGTATTTCAATGCGATTAACTTATAATAGACAATAATTTGCGCAATGAAGTGCTCTGTTTTAGGTTGTCTAAATAAAACGAAAGTTCCGCGTGGGATATCTTTTTTTAGGCAAGTGGAGTGTTGGAAATGCAACATAGTTGATATATTTAATGAAATCTCATTAAGGGAGTTAAATTAACTTCAGCAAAATGAGAGAATCGTCCTATTTTTCACTGCGCTAGTTTGTTTTTACATCCCGCAAAAGCAAGCTACCATCGGTGGCGTACAAAGTAAATATCCAGAGGAGCATAGAATTTATGCCAGCACTATGAAACATATTTTTATAAATTTGGGCTCTGCCGTCTTCATTTTTCAATTGTTCCATTCCATTCCAGCAAATTCAATCTTACAAAATTTCTTTTAAATGCCACTCTTATTATTTCTACATATTTATGCCTGTGGATTGGCTGACAACTACTAACACAGGGAATTCGATTAAATCTAGAAAAAGTGTACGCTTAGTTTGCATTACAGCCATTCCGTGTTTAGTTTATATTTCTATGTTCTAACCCCTGGGAATCCATCTCCATGGAAATCAATGGGATTTAATCCACAATGAAATCTTTCTCCATAGGAATCCACGCATTAACATGGGAATACTCCCCCATAGGAATCCAGGATTTGTTTTTAAAGAAATTGAAAGCTCGTAATGAAGTCTTTCTGTTGGATTTTTTCTTTACAAACCCTTCAAATCTTGATGTTAACTTTTGGATGCGTTTCAAATTCGTCAAGTGAAGTTTTTGTTTCCTAGAATAAGATAGGCTAATACGGTCACGCTGATGTGTATCACCCGTGGTTCACATTGGATATGACATCGGGCGGCGCATACCACCGCTGGTTCATTTACACGTTGTCCGTTAATATAATATTACCAATCTTCTCTCTTTTCATATAAATTAAGTAGACGCCGAAATGGTTATCGAAACCTTCAAATTTCATATCACACTTTAGTTCGGCGCCGTCCATTAAAGCAAAGCGCTTTTCATGCTGCAGTCCCCCAGTGACGAGGAACACAAATTTCATCACCGGCGCTGAACGTGGTAAATAATAATAATCCATCCATAGGTTTCCCATAGGACAATGTTAGGATAGCTACGGAACCCTATACTCATGTGCGTGGCCGTGGCAATTATGCTTTTGGTCGATTTTCTAAACATACAAAGACTGAGATTACTCTAAGGTGAATAATGAGAGTTAAAGGGTAATTTATAAAAACTGCCAAAAATCTTAAAATTCAGATATTTTGAATAGGCTTGTCGTAGTACGTTATAATATAAAATTCTTATGATATAAATCAAATCTGACTTAGCTGAAATATTTTCTATATTAAATAATAATACAGTAAAATAAAACATAACTAATGTAAAGAAAACATGAAAGAAGAGAACATTTAAAATTTATTAGACATAAGAAATTACATAATATAAACATCAAAACCATAACATGCCGAATGAAGTAGAATAGCAGCAACGATTGTTAACTTATTATTGCATAAGTTTAGGTAGCTCTTTTTAAATTGTTGGGTTGATGGGCATTCCACAGGAAACAGAATAAGTTTCTTCCTTTTATTTAAATTGTGGAATGACGAAATTCTGTGTTCTGAGCTAGATGGTCAGAATTTATATCATCTTTGCTGATACTTGCAAGTGATCTTTCAGATTCAAATCAAGTATTTCTAACGAGTAGAAATTGAATAGATAGCATATCGCAATCTCTGTACTTTAGAGAATGAGTTCGATTTCGGGATGAAATCAGTGTGACAGCGAAGTAAAAAGACCATGTCCGTGTACTAAAGTTTCGAGATTCTGTTTTCATAAGGGGTTGCTTACATAGTGTAAATCGAAATCAATATGTGAAATGAGTAAAACTTGACACATTATTGTTTAGTTGGATCATCACACTTTAAAAAAGAAGATATATAAATTTCACTAAAAAATATTATTTATTTGTATTTGAGTTTTCTTACGAAGAACATCAAATAAACTTCCTTTTAATATTTAAAATCAACTTTGGTTAATTTATATTAAATACAGCGTGGTCCATCTAGTGTTTGGAATTTGAACTACCGGTAATTTGAAGTTTAGTTGATTATATGTCATTCTCGACTTGACAGAAATTTAGTTTAAGTTTTGACATTTATATATTAAAAACTTATTTCCAAAGTGGTGAGTCTTCTACTCAAACTGTGAGAAATTTGAAAAAACAATTTGACAAAAAAAAACTTCCAAAAACCCAATTTGTGGATCAATTCGTGAAGCGAGCTCGTGAAACTGGAATGTTGGTGGATAAACCAACCCGTGTACGTATTCGTCCGGTGCGCTCAATCGAAAACATTGCTTCTGTTGCTTAAAGTGTGCGTGAGCAACCATCAACATCAACTCGTCATCGTTCTCAACAATTGGACATTGCACGCACATCTTTGATGCGAATTTTGCGTAAAGACCTTGCCATGAAGCCATATAAAGTTCAATTGTTACAGCAGCTAAAGCCGGTTGACCATCCGAATCGTCAACGGTTCGCAAATTGGGCGGAAGATCGTTTGGCCGAAAATGGCGAATTTGACCGTAAAATCATCTTTTCGGACGAGGCTCCTTTCCACCTCGGTGGTTATGTTAATAAGCAAAACTGTCGCATCTGGGGCACAGAAAACCCGCACGTCATCGTGGAAAAGCCAAAGCACCCACAACGAGTGACTGGTGCGGATTTTGGTCCGGCGGCATCATCGGTCCATTTTTCTTCGAAAATGAAGACGGAGCCGCCGTAACCGTCAATGGCGAGCGCTATCGCGCAATGTTGGCCGATTGGTTTTTCGGGTAAATTGAAGCCGAAGACGCTACGTGCCATACAGCGAATGCCACAATCGATCTTTTGCGCCCTATCATCGGAAATCGCATAATCAGCAAAAATTGTGATGTGATGTGGCCGTCAAGAAGCTGCGATTTGACGCCGTTAGACTATTGTCTTTGGGGAGCGGTGAAAGTTAATGTTACGCCAACAAACTAGAAACAATTCAAGACCTCAAGTACGAGATTCAAGCTGCTATTGCTGATATAAGGCCCGAAACAATCGAAAATGTACTCAAAAATTGGGTAGGCCGAATGGGCTACTGCCAAGTCGGCCGTGGTGGTCATTTGACCGAAATTGTTTTTCATAAATAAATGATATAAAACAACCTTTAAAATAAATGTTCAACCATTGAAAAATATTGAGCCGTTTTTTTTTATAACAAAAAGAAATTCCAATTTTTAAATGGGCTACCCTGTATGTATATGTATATTTAATTATTGAGAAAAGTCCTCAATAGGAGCCTTTTAGACATTGTGGTGAACGATGATGGAGCTATTGATCCTTAATAAAAATAGGGTTTTTAGTGAGAGTATCAATGATCTATCTAACTAGAGAGATCAAGTGTCTTCAGGTCAGTTAGATTTGACTTACTCTTGCAGTGGAGGTATTAAAAAATGAATTTTTTAAGACTCAGAACATCGTATAAATAAATTATTGCATATTATTATCGATGCTTCAGAAATCACGTAGATGTTGACGCACTTTAGAAAGAGTGCTGGCTTTTAATTGATGTGCTCTGCCTCTTCTAGCACGTCAGGCATCATTTCGCGTGAATTGTAGCACGAAAATCTACGACGACACCGCTTGTCTGGATTCTATAAATGTGCCTCGTCGACCGAACTTGTCATACCGGACGTCATATAAACGCTCGTGAGGCTCCAGCCTCAATACGCAGCACGTACAATATCGACAAATTAAAATGTGCCGCTGTGAGATATGTTTGCACAAATAACTATTAAACTCTGTCAAATCGATGTAAAAGTTAATGAAAACTAATTGAGTTCAATTAAAGACATCTTGCCTCGTTCAAAGCGTTCTTCGGTATATATGTAGTATATATGTTTGCATCTAAAAAAAGTTTTGTATTCATCTCTTTCGCATGAATCAAAATTAAGGGAACTTTTACACTACAACTACGCTTTTAGAGTAATCGCCCTTCAGTTTTCGTTTATGCTAGTTCGTTGATCACATCTATATTTATAGACACCAGAATATCCGAGTGCGTCCAAGAATAAAGATGTACGGAATCATAACATGCTCAATCTCAACCGCCGGCAAAAGTTGATGAGTGAAAGCTATGTGTGAGCTAGTCGCAGGTTAGGGAATGCCGAGTTGGGTTTTGTGGAAGTTTTCGGGCAATTAAGTGGAAATTTCTGAAAATTATTAATTGTGCACGGAATGATGAAGTAAATTTTGGTTTCTTCTTAATAAAAATGCCAAAATCTATAATATAATAATAACAAGCATAATTAACTCAAAATAAAATATCCTTCGGCTTAAAAATAACTGACCCGTGATGCTAAAAATGGAGAATTATTATTGGTCAAGGAAAAAAGAAAATTCATTGCATGATATTTTGGCAAAAGAATTAAAAGCATTTATGCGATAAATTAAGGCAACGTTCTATTGTCATTGACAGTCTAACATATACAAACCATTCTATGGCTATCATAAAAATCATTGGTTTGTTTATTTATAAACATCCGAAGATAAATAAATTCTTCTAAATGCTCAGTTTCACTTTGCGTTACCTTCAACCTGAATATATTTATGTAGCTACGATAGACGGATTTCTTTATTATTTTGTGTTTTTTAATTAGTTGTCACTTTGGCTTTCTTAGGGTTCAGTATGAGAAACATAAATACCTTAATCATAAAAACCTGTCAAGAAATAAGCTCGCGGCATCATTTGATATTCAAGTTTTGGGGAAATTCTGAATTTTGGTATTTATTAATGCTGCATACCGCCAAATTTGAAATCTCGAAAATTAAAGCATAAGATAGAATAGCTGAATTTATGAAAGAATTTACTTTTATGTTATCCTATACAGTTAAACGAGAAATTGTTATGTAATTGGCTTTCTCCAAAACGATTCTAACGAATTTGATAAATTTCTGTAAAATTGGCTTTTTAGGAGCGAGTAATCGATGCTTCCTTAGGAGCGAGAAATCGATTTAGCTAGGTTTCATCTGTGGGAAGTCTCCCAAAGACTTCAATCGATTTTCATGATAATTGGTATGTATTTCTGAGTCTCTGAAATCAAAACCGCTGTCAAAAGTTATGAATTACAGGTGGCAGCAGTCGATTTTTAACACACTTATATACTTACTTTTTAAGGTAAGGTTTTTGTTTTAAATCTTTAACTTAACTCTGTCATTCATAGGTATACTCATAGTAATTCTACAGGAATATAAAATAAAAATAAAAACCGATTTTGAGAACCCTAATAAAGTTAGTAGTTATGTAATTCAATTTGATTGCAGATTGATACTTAGTCTTTCTTTCACAAGTATTATATATTTTTTACATTTGATAAAAGTGTGTCTTAGAATTTGAAAAAATTCAAAATTTAAATTCCATTTCTCGTTATTACGCCATATTATCGAACTAGCGGGATTCAAAACTTTGAGGCAAGCGGTAAATAATCTCCCGTAATCCCGATGAAGAAAATCTTTTGGTGGACCTAGTCTAGTCTAGCAGTCCTATGTACAAAATTATAAATAAATATGCATATGTATATTACACTTTTTTGCATGTTTTATGTTTTCTTTCTTTCTTCTAAAAACATATGTCAAAACAAAGTTGAAATATTTAACTGTTCTTATATAATGCCAATTATTTATGATGTATACCAAGAGTGGTTCAAAAGATACGGTTTTTTACGGGAATTCTTCTACTACGTCCCCCTATATTATTTATTTCATAGCACTTAGGGAAAGATTCATGAACAACTTATTTCGTATGCAAATTTTAGTGAAGTTTCTATAGATAGTTAAGGATTTAGTCTTATTGTGTTATTTTAAAGTTATTGAAATATTTTCGTTTAGCTACATATTAGTATATGTATTGTATATGTTATGTATAAAATAAATAAAAATACAAAAACACTTTGAAATCAATAAGTTTTACTAAAACAAAAAAATAACAAACCAAATTACGCTCTTTTGCATCCACAAAAGTTGAATATTGTCGAGCCTTTCAGAGAGAATACAGAAGAGGGGGTAAAGTTAAACGAAAATGGCAAATGTTCTATTTGTCTACAAACTGACGAGGACTGCCATAGGATCCGAATTCGGAGCCCAATTTTGAGAATTCAAAAAAGCGAAACGAAAATGGAAGTCTTTTCAACACAAAAATTTTGTTTATATCCAGCATATAAACTATAATAATTCTAATTCAAAATCTTTGTCTTTGATCCATTGAAAATAAAAACATCGAACAACTTTCCTACATTTTTCATTTCTTGAACGGTCGTGTGTAGGAGAGCCTCGATTTTGTTTGAAGTTCATGTTTTTACTATTTTGGGGGAGATAAAAAACAAAAAATTACATTATAGTATATTTATAAAAACATTTGTTCATTCTTTTTGAAGTCTATGGATAATTATATGTAATACTTAAGTAATAAGATAGTAATTGCATTTCTAATAGTTTTAATATTAAATTTATTTTTGTAACGTTTAATAATTTTATACAAATTTTAATATTCTCTTGAATCCAACTTGACTTCAGAAAAATTAAATCGAAAGTAATTTATTTTTTATATTGTACAAGGCATTCTGAGATTTACTTGTCAAAGGAGGGATAACTAACTAGATTTAAGTAACTGTCGCCACAACAGGGTGGAGTTGAATTGGGTAGCGCTAAAATAAATCTGCCACCTCCCACGTAGATGTAAGACTTGATTGAAGAGTTGAGTAGATTAATGTATTTCCTGGCACGCAGTGTTGATTGGCCTTTATTATGTTCCATAATATCGAAAAAAAAGTTTCTTCTTTTCTTTTATAAATTTTTTTTGTTGTTGTCAGGGTCGAGCTGCCGTGCTGTCGGGGTCAGAAAATGAATTCTATAGCCCATGTTCTGTATTTCGAGCGAAATGAAATCGGAAAAGAGCTTGTAAAGCTCCTTTTGAATTGAATTGCTTTAATAAAATTTCTAAAATTTTCATAAAATCATTTCAGTTACCTTTGACTACAATTAATTTTTTCGTTCAAAGTGTTAAAATAATTCGATTAGAAAAATCCAATTGAAATATTTTGAAGATTTTTGTGGGAAAACTAATTTAAATCAAAGATAACTGAAATAAATTTGTTACAATTTTAAGAATTTTAAATTCAATTCGAAAGGAGCTTTCGATTTCATTTCACTCGGAAAACAGAATATGGGTGTATGTATGAGTCATAAGTAATAAGGTAGTAATTGTATTGTTAATATTTTTAATATTAAATTTATTTTTGTAACGTGAATATTTCTATAAAAATTTTAATATTCTCTTTCATTCAACTTGACTTAATAAAAATTAAATCGAAAGTCATACGTTTTTATATTTTACAAGGCATTCTGAAATTTACTTATCAGAGAACGGATAACTAGATATATGTAAGTAACTTTCGCCACATTACGTTGAATATTGCAAATACGATCATTGAACTCGAATTGGTGACGGGCCATATTGTAAAGGAAATCTTCCATAGACATATTATTTAGATTCGACTGATAAATAATACGTTTAAAGTTGCTGAAACCCATTTAATTTAGATGGATATAAAATCAAAAAAATATAATACCCAATGATGACGGTAGTTTAGTTGTCAAACAATATTCAAATTCAATCGAATTCAAAATTCATAAATTGTTCAAACGTCAAAAAAAATAAATATTTTTCATTATTTTGAAGTTTAACTACGTAAAATTTTTAATTAACTTTCTCTTCCCGTTATATAAGTTATAAGTATAATAGTTCTTACGTGATTTTCAAAATTCATACGCTGGATGGGAAAAAAAATAAAAAAGTAGTATTACCCGAATGGCAAAGTATGTATTTTAAAAAGTTTCAATACTTAATTACTAAATAGATAAATCTAAGAATACCTATTAGTTGGTCAAATTACGTCGGTACACGGAATTTGAAAAAAAATGGTTTTGTGAATTAAGAAAAAAAATAAAATGAAACGTTTGCCCACGATTGAACCGGTCTCAAAAATTCTTATATTTATCAAAGTTTTTTTTTTTTGAGAATGTTTTCAACAAAATTGAAGGGGGCATACACTTCGGAAATCAATTCTTTTTTTAATTAAACTAAAAATAACCGATGAAGGCTAAAATTTTTCATAAAGTCGTATTTCTTTCTTTAAAGAGCATGAAAAAAACATGACTTCAAAAAAAAAAACGACCCGTTTGGTGCATTTTTCGCAATGTTATGAGTTTTTGAAAAAAAAACCTCGAATTTTGAAAAAAATTCATATCTTCAAAATGGATGGTCAAAAAAATTTGAAAAAAACTCAGGAATGCGTTTCCTATCAGTCTCAAAAATATATAAAATTTCGAATAAAATCGGAAGTGGTGACCGAAAAAAAGTGGCCGATTTGGTATGGAATGCCCCATAACTAGTAATAATTAAGAAGAAACCCCTTTTTGGAATTAGGCACTTGGTGGAGTTGCAGGTTAGTGCAATTAGGAAGAGATGTGTTAAATAATAAATACTAAAACTGAAATACTTGTGAAATACACAATGTATTAACCATAATATTTTTATATTTATGCTTATACATACATATGTGTGTATAGTGACACATTTAGTGATATCAGAATTAAGCCATCACGTTTGTAAATTATAACTGAATCGGAGATAGGCTTCTTTTCTGTTGCCTCTGGGTTTTTTTAGAGTTCTTCCTTTCTTATTTACGACATTACTTTAAAACAGTGCAAATTATATAAGCTAAGCGTTTCCTTTGACTAAATTGCGGACATTATAGAAAACCGTATGAAAGCCTGATGAATTTAAATTTAAATTTTAACGAGCTACATGTATTGATATTAAGTCATTTTAAATTATCACAATTTGAGAATTTACTTAAACTCAGCGACTCTCCCTGTTCCCATTCATTTTCCCGATAATCTTTTTTCCAGGTTAATTACTCCAATTCCATGGCCTCTTTCTTTAGAGTATAATTGGTTCAGAGTTCAGTAGTTGGTATGTGTCTGGAAATAAATGTATTAACAGCGCCATTCTTTAATATATAATAATTATATCTGATGTATCAGATGTATCTGGCACTATGGTATAACTATTCATCTAAATATTTTATTTAATATTTCATGTGTTTGAATTATTATATTTTGCAAGAGCTTATTTGTTATTTTTCACTAGTAATAATTTTTTGAGCCTTAGCCTTGTTGAATTACTGTGGTGTAGAATTAATAATTAAATTGATAAATATGGGCTAATTGTAATTTATCTGCTGTGCCGTGCGGTCGTATGTATCTTCAATTATTATTTATCATATGGTGGCTGCAAATCGAAAATTGTCAAGGCATGCTGAAATATAGAAACATTAATTTGCTTCCCATGAAACAACTGCAGTTATTGAAGTGGCGATAAATAAATTAGTTAAGAAAAATAAAAATAGGAAATGTAGTTAACTACATCGCTTGTATGTAGTACATTTAAAATGAAATGAAAAAATAAATTTGATTTCCTTTCTGATGTTGGCGACATTTATTGAGAAACGCTGTTACATGGTATTAACAAAAACGAATGTATAGTTATTTTAAATATTAACACCTTTCATTTCAAAATGAAAAATAGAAACGACTGGAGTAATTCACTAATTATTTCCACTTTGCATGTTACGCTAAACAATAATGCCTTGTACGCTTTCATTTCATATCAGAATATAAAAAAAAACCTTATTTTGCACTGGCCGCGACTTCACTCGGAACATTATCTCATATTCATTATCAAAACCTTTTCTTAAGAGACTTGATTACGCTACGGGTATCAGAAATCAGTATTAGTGAGGAGTTAGCACTAATGGTGGAACTACTAAACTGATTTTAAAAAATGCCTCCACTTGGTTAGCCTCTTTGAGAAATAGCGCGATGATTCATGTTGCAGGTGTTGACCACGACTCTGAATGCACAACTGCAACAATACGTCATAATAATGCACGTTAATTATACGCAGACGTAATGTACTGTAGCTCAACTGGATTAGATTTAGAATGACGTCACGTAGCTTATCGTTTTCTACTCGTCGAACCCTTTCATTTTATACCCATGTCAAGGGGGTTGTGAAGAAAAAGGTAATCTGTCATCTTGAGGCGTCCGCCATATTGGATTTAAAACAATATTAAATATGCTATATTGCATTGTCATCGTCTCATCTCATAGCAAATTCACGTACCATTTAACTATTAATAGTATGATGTTTTTAAAGTAGTTTTAAGAGATAATTCTAATTCTATATTTAATATTAAAAAAAATATATTTAATGTTTATAAATATTTAAATATATTTAATATATACGCTTTTTTCTACAGGATACAATTAATTCTAATCCTGATTTTCTTTTTCGCGTACTCTGAAACTAAGCCCATATGGCACTTCCTGTGTGTGTGTTTTTATTTTTCATGTGGATATCGAACTCGTAACTCCGGAATGGCATATTTTTAGCCAATTGAGACCTTTGGAATCTTTCATAAATAAGCATCAAATATAGCATGTTATTTTCTTTTATTGAATTTTGAAAATTATTTATTCTTTTACTGCTGACTAGGCGTTCTTATGACTACTTTTTAAATAGCTGGATGTATCTCTAAGAAAGTTAGTAATATGTACTTTTTTTTTATTTTATTTTTGTTCATAGTACCTAAACTAAACTATTCTGAAATATTTCAACAATTTTTTCCCATTTTATTGTAAATTTTACTAATGTAATAATTTTTCCAACTTCCGTTTTGACTGACGAAAATAGTTGTAGTAACCACTCACTTTTTTCTTAGGTAGGTTATTATAATGGAGAATAACATATTAAAAATCAGAGGGAAACGTTTCGGACGGTTTCCTTGTAAGACTCATCGATTGCGATACCAAAATGTTCAATATGTTATAATACATCATTTGTTTGTTAGAAAACGGATGCTAATATTTTGTTTAGATATCAAATTTACATACAAAACATACACATGTACCTTTACATTATATGTGTATACATATGAGCACGAAAAACTATCTAAAAAGATAGTAGAGATCTTGACACGCAAAGATAAAATTCGATTATTGGGGTATATTCGAGCTGTTTTAAAGTAATATATTACATAATTTATTCGTTCATTTTACTTTAAGTATACTGCCATTGGCAATTGTTCTAGAGATTTATTACAGTCAGTTGTCATATCAGTCGTATGGAATTTCTTTCTGAAAAACCCAAATATTGAGAGGCATTGGGAAAATGTTGAAAATAGAACCCGTAAAAACCTTCAATCTTCATTTAAAGTAACGTGCCCACAATCAAACCCAAACAAATTTTTAAGGATATAACGAGGCTTTTCTTCTTGGCTAAAAATATCCAAGCAGTCGAAATGCTTTGGCACTCAACAAAAGTCCTTTATATTTCACTGATTTTGCAATTGGGGGCATGTAAGACTTGGCATCCTTTGAAAAAGCTCAAAGCTTTAACGTATTAATCTCGTAAATGCCTACTAAGCATTTCAATAGGCAGCAAAGCAATCGCTGGTGGGCGGAAGTAATAAGAAGTTGCTTCGAAATGTGCAATGTCTCCAGAAATTGAAATGTTTACATCGGAAATTTGCAGATCTGATGATTTTGCGCCAGTTCCCTGTGTAACGAAATAGTGGGAAAGTAGTTGTAATATGAATGTATCTTAAATAATATTCATGGGAACTTGTTGCTTTGCCGTCCCCTCTTCTACCCTTCGTTACACGGGCCCCAGGTCGGGTCAGAGAATTCCGTACTTGCGCTTTAAAGTTATCTCCGGTGTATAGAAAGGAAGTCGGTTTACTCGAATTCAATACATGCACAACTGTATCGATTCTTCAACATTTCCATCAGGGAACTGTTGCTCAAACTAATTTAGTTTTTACTTTTTTTCCATTTGGTAAAATAGATTTGATCGTTACTTGAGTTAGCGCAAATTTGTAAAATTTGTTTAATAAAGCACGTTTTACACTTCTACCTTGTAATCTGTAAAGGATAAAAATTTTGCTTTGTATAGTTCGATTTAATTTGGTGCGGGTAAAATAACCTTGTTTTATATCCAGTTCATAGCTCGATTGCAGCTTCTTTTTTAATTTAAGGCTATACTTATTTTTTTGTAACGGACAGTAGACACAAAACACTATATTATGTGTACATCTTTTAGTGTCTTGTAAGATACATATAAAAGGCTGAATCAATAATTTAGTAGGTACATTTATTGCAAGTTAACTAATAAAATTTAATGGATAATGTGAGATGTTGCTACATACTAATACAATATACAACAATAACAATTTTTCCTTCAATTGAGAATTGATTGTTTTTTTTCAAGAAAATAGTTCATGGTTGTTTGGAAAAACTTGCTTCTTTAAAATTCGATATTTATTATAAGTGCCAAGCGTTTTCGTTCAATGTATAATAACAAAGTAAATATGCATCTTATAAAGATGATACAAGCTTTATTTTATGGCAGATAATCCAAGCTGGCAAATACCTTGCACCCTAATTTATTTCATAATTCTACTTTCAAACTTCAAAGCTGAAATATAGAGCTAAAGAGTTATATTTTCTAATTTATTTTTTCCAAAAACAACAGTTTTTTCTATTAGCATTAGTATATATGTACATACATATAATACACATATACATAAATATTTTAAAATCTTACCATTATCAAGAGATAAATCTGATCAACATTTTCGATGTTCGTTTATGTCACAGAACATCTGATTAATATGATTTTATCCATGAACTGCGAAGCCGAAAATTGAAATTTTCCAGATTTTCTAGTTTTTGAGAAAAGAGCGGAATAAATTGATTTTTAATATTTTAAAATCGTTATTAAATATTTAGAAATGGTAAAGAGACTCAAATAAAATCTTGAAACTTTTAACTGTTTCCATAAAATACGAAATGACTCAAAATTTAACCGACTTCGAATGTTAATTTTAACAGAATTGTTAATTTTTACAGAATTTCAAAAATGTACCAAAACAGATTTATTCTCTTTTTGATCCCATTTGTTTTTCCAAAAACCGTACGTGGTGCAGCTATCAAAACAGTCTATCACACGAATACCTCAGTTTTAATATTTTGGATTGATGAAGGGTCTAACCTTATCAATTTTGGGCCTAAAATATATTTCAACCAAAAATATATCTCTGCTTATCATTTATTTCTCCCTCTCTCTTCTCTTTCCCCCTCCCTTTCCAATTGTGATGCATAGCTTATATCACTACGGAGGTTGTGCGCAACATGCCCATAGAATATCATCTCAATCGGATAAGTACTGCTCTAAATTTCCCCCTATCACCCCACCTTTTCCATTCCGATGCATAGCCTATGTCACTCTTGAGGTTATGGGCAACATGCCCGTAAAATGTCATCTCTTGATAAGTGCTTTTTCCGTGAGTCCATAAACATATCATTGGCGTTTAGAATTTCGTAAATTTTAACAATAGTAAACAATTAGAAGAGTAGCCTATGTCACTCCTGACAACCTGCTCTTTATGTCTGTAAAGTGTCATCGAAATAGGTTCAGCCGTTTCGACGATTAGTCCGGACATACAGACAGGCACAAAAAACGTAACCTACATATATCAGTTTACTCCTTTTAATTTCAATAATACGTGGTAAAATTCTCAGGATGATCGGTTGAACGGCCTAGGAGTCCATTCGTACCAAGCACACACACACACTTTCGCTTATAGATATATATGTACATATTATAGATGAAATATTTTGTAAAAGGAAAATCTCCAGTTTATGAAATCAGCGACCCCGAAAACCCCCAAGTACTGAGTTTGGTGGAAATAGCATAAACTTAAAAATTTGACAGTCAGCCATATTGAATTCGTAAATTCTGACAGCCGGGTTGAAATCAGTGATCCCGAAAACCCCCAAGTACCAAGTTTGGTGGAAATCGCATAAACTTCAAATTTTGACAGCCCTCCATTTTGAATTCATAAATTCTGACAGTCAGATTGAAATCAGCGACCTCGAAAACCCCCAGGTACCAAGTTTGGAGAAAATCGCATGAACTTTAAAATTTGACAGTCCGCCAACCCCTCCTCTCCTCTTCCTTCCATTGACCAATTACAAAATATTGCCTATAGCACTCAGGAGCTCATACGCAATACACGTAAATGAATTACAACCCTTTTTCTATAAAAGATCATTAAATTTGCAATAAAAAATATTGACGGTCACTTATCGAGATAAAAATTATCCTATCTTTTAAGTTGGACCAAGCAATACATATTTACAAAATTTCATCGAAATCGGTTCAGCGGTTTCGGAGATTAGCGTAAACGCACATCGTGACATGAGATTTTTATATACATAAGAAGTTATAGTTATAAAGATTTTATAAAAATATTATTTTCAGCCTAAATTTATTTTAGCAAAAACTTATTTTTTCCTTTTTAATATATTTTTATATTTTATTGTTAAATATTGTTAATATTAAATAATATTTTATTATGTAATTTTATTTTCTACTTTTTAGGCTTTTGAAATTTTGCAATCAATATTATATCTAGTATTTGTCAACATTTTGGATTTAAAATGACGTCACCTCACTTATTGTGTTTCGCTCATCAAGCCCTTTCATTTGATATCCATATTATAGGGATACCTATGGAAGTTATAAATCGTCATTTTGTAACGTCCGCTATATTGGATCAAAAATGGCGGCATTTAAGTAATCGTGCATTGCCGCGTGAACCAAACGTGTGTGCCAAATTTCAGCCTGATAGCTCCAGTGGAAGTGGGTGAAATATTGATTGCAAAATTCTAGGACATACATTCAAGTGAAGTTAAATAAAAGCTTTTAAAATAGTTTTTTTTTTAACAAAGTGGAGGTCCCAAAGATTTGTGCGAGTTCTGTTCTGCGAGCATATTGCTTGCGTAGGTGTTTATAACTTTAGCTTATCAAAAAAAAAAAAATATTATCTAATTCAGTAAGACCAAAATAATATATTTTAAAAACAAACTTCTATGTATACCCACTCACTCCATAATATTCAGATTGTCCCGACTGCTATGACTTATTTGGAGTCATAAAATGAACATTATGTAGAATAGATGATTATAAACTAATATTGTTTGCCGTGTTGAATAAAATCAGGAGCATCTCTTCTCCTCACAGATTTAATTGTAAAATATTTTGATTCTGTCGTTTTAGTTAATCTGAGATCATTGCAGCCAGTTTTTTTGTTTTTAATAATGTTTTATAAATATATTATATATGTCACAATTTTGATAAATGGTCAACATTTCAATGAAGAAATATTTAAATATTTTTCGTACAAACGAAAAGTTTTGCGACTCGTTTTATTTTTTTCACCTTTCAAATTTTCTCTCCCGAGAAAAGTTACGTATTTTTCTACCTTAATTAAATATTACTTTTTTTGAGTATTTTTGGTCGGTTCTGTGAAATTATAATTGCCAGTCAGCAGTTTTCAAAACTTAAAATTGCAGGAAACGTATCTAATGTACATAGCATCATCGTAAAATTTTCATTTTTCGTTTTTATTTGTTGTCATAAAAATATGTAAGTATATGACAAGAAGATTTTCTCTTAAAATATTGTCTCAAAATTTGGATCTGTGAAAGAAGAAAAAGAAAATGTGGTATTTTGGGATGAAGCTACGTCAATTAGCAAACATGAAAGAAGATTTAATATGAAACGACTTCTTCCTTGACCTAATAATTTCTAGCTAAGAAATTGAACTTTGTAGGTAGATTTCTTATGAAATACTACCTATTGCAGCGAACCTACCTGATGAAAAATTTATTTCGGAAAAAGAATAATGCCAAAACTCATTTTAAAGGTCTTAAACTTCAACAATAAAATTTATCTATATACATATATCCCTATATACCTACATAATTATATATAAAATCGAAAGTTTGTTTGTTTGTTGCTCTATCACGCCTAACCTCTGGGTCCGATCATTTTCATTTTTTGAGTGAAAGTACTACATATCCCGACTTAATATATAGGCTCCTTTTTATTCGCGGATTTCAAAACGGCGGATCCAAGATGGCGACCAAAAATTTGTAAATTTAAAGGGATTGTCATGAAAATTGGTATTTGGGAGTTTTTGGAGGTCCTTATTGCGAATCTATACTATGGGTATTTTGAGGCCACTATTTTCGAATTTAATATCAAAATTTGGAAATTCAAAATGGCGGAGGCAATATGGCAAAACATTTTTTGGAAATTGAAAGGAGTTTCATGTATTATTAATTTAAAGAAATATCGGTGACACTAATTTCGAACCTGCTACCAGAATTTGGAAATTCAAAATGGCGAAACCAATTTTTGAAATTCTACGAATTTAAGTTAAATTTCGTACTAGTGGTACTGGTTTTGAATCCAGTTGTGTATCGGTTAACAACATAATAAAATTTTCGTTAAATTAGCTATTATACATATTGCCATGCCTTCAACCTGAAGGTCTAAAACTAGTTTGGAAATGAATTCAGCGCAATTTAAAACTTACGAAAGGACATATAGTACATACGTATTGTAATTGTTGATGATTTCTTAGGTAAACAATAACTACTAAAACTAAGAAAAACAGCAGTTAAAACGTAAAAAACGTTTTCCCAAATAAAAACTGCCTGGCACATCAGGAAGTCAATGAAGCCGAAACCTTGATCATCGAATGTTATTTTAGTCGAGTCGGCGTTCTTTAGTAAGAAAGTTATACATGTACCCTACTACTCCGAAATTTGTTTGTAGAATTAGAGGTTATTTCTTTATTATAGGCGCAAACGTTTTGAAGGATGTTCCAAGTTTTATTCAAACGGATTTTGAAATATTATGAATTCTATGAATTAATATGGAGAACCTCTTGTAGTTGAATGGAAACTTGTAAAGTTCTTCTTCTTGGTCTTCCACCACTAAGAAATTTGCAGTTTGTTAATATAACACAAAATTAAAGAAATAGTTGTTATTTATCATAATGATGATGCAATTTTTACAAGGATATATTAAAATTCTGTTAGAGTTTAGTCTTTGATATAAGAAAATATAATAAGATAGCTAGCTACATATGTACATATGTATGTAAATTTCGTTTGGAACGATGAATATACCAATTTTTATTACACAGAAATATGTACTGCAGAAGTTAATAATACCACACAATTGATTGTAAATTAAGGGCAATATATTATAGACTGCCGCTTTTCCTTGGAAAAGAGAACCTCCACAGGAAATCATATCACACCTCCATATAATTTCAAATCTTGAAAATAGGTGGTCTGTCAAATCGGATATTAACGAACAAAATGTGTGATTTTCCTACAAAAGTAGTTTATTTCCTTCAACATTAATCCAAAGCTTATTTCAGTCGGAAAACACATTTATTTTGTACTTGTAAAATCTTTAGAAAATAAAAATAGCGACGAGACAAATTACCAGTTATTGAAAATTAAAGTATAACATGAATAACATGGTTTCTTTTAAAAATATGTGTTATTTCGATACTTTGAACACTAATGTCATCATTAATGTTACATAAATTTAGTGTCAAACTTCTGTAACACGAAATAGAACGATATACACTTGAAGAATTAATATTAAAAAATTATTGCCAAAGTGAGTGCTGTTGTAGAAGCTGGAAAGAATTTGAAATTAATTGAAAAGAGATTTTGATCTAAATTAAGATACTTCAGCGGCGAACTCATAATATTCAGATTGTAAAGTGGGAGTACATCCTTTAGATGGCTCTAATGGGTCCCGACTGCTATAACTTATTTGGAGTCATAAAATGAACATTATGTAGAACAGATGATTATAAACTAATATTGTTTGCCGTGTTGAATAAAATCAGGAGCATCTCTTCTCCTCACAGATTTAATTGTAAAATATCTTGATTCTGTCGGTTTAGTTAATCTGAGATCACTGCAGCCGGTTTTTTTGTTTTTAATAATTTTCTTATTAATATACATATATGTATGTATATCACAATTTTGAAGAATTCTGAACATTTCAATGAAGAAATATTTAAATATTTTCGTACAAAAGGGAAGCGACTCGTTTCATTTTTTTCATCTTTTAAATGTTCTCTCCCGAGGAAAGTTACGTATTTTTCTATCTTAATTAAATATTGCTTTTTTTGAGTATTTTTGGTCGGTTCTGTGAAATTATAATTGCCAGTCAGCAGCTTTCAATACTTAAAATTGCAAGAAACGTATCTATGTAATGTACATAACATCATCGTAAAATTTTCATTTTTCGTTTTTGTTTGTTGTCATAAAAATAATAAAAATATGTAGATATATGACAAGAAGATTTTCTCTTAAAATACTGTCTCAAAATTTATATTCTTCATAATCTGGATCTGAAAAAGAAGAAAAAGAAAATGTGGTATATTGGGATGAAGCTACGTCAATTAGCAAACATGAAAGAAGATTTAATGTGAAACGACTTCTTCATTGACCTGATTATTTCTAGCTAAGAAATTGAACTTGTTTTTTATATAGGGAATTTCACGCCTTTTGTTTTTTGCAGCATTGCAAAAGGCTAAACATAATCAGTTGTCATAGAAACAATAACAGTTTACATTTTACATAATACATATTAAAAAATTATTGTATAAGCTGAAAAGAATTTGCAATTAATTGAAAAGTGATTTTGATCTAAATCATGATACTTCAGTGACGTAAGGAAATTCGTAAAAAAAGTGTGCGAAACTGGAATGCTTGATGATAATAAAAGCTATTTTCGAGCTGGTCCAGTGCGTGCAGACGAAAATATATTTGCTGTTGGACCACTTTTTATTTTACACTAGCTGAGTAACCCGGTTTCACCCGGTGTATCAAAAATACTAATTAGTTAAATACTTCTGAAATGTTGGTACTACAGCCAGATTAGGAAGTTAGATGTACTACTAAAATCTGTAAATGTGGTATAGAACCGTCCAAAACTCATTTTGCTACCACCGTCTATATCAGAAGGGCTAATAATCTATTCTGTACTAATATGTTTTCATTGTTAAAAGTATAAAGGTATTATTTTTTTTTTACTATTTCATCGTTACCTGACTTAAGAATTAGAATTCCAAAAATTGTTGTCGTCATATTGGTTCCACTATTTTGAATTTCCAAATTTTGAAAGCAGATTCGAAATCAGTGCCCTCAAAATACCCATAATACTAATTTTCAATTAAATTCGTTGAAATCAAAAATTTTTGGCCGCCATATTGGATCCGCCTTCTTGAATTTCTAAATTTCGAGCGTAGATTCACAATCAGGTTCTCCAAACAACCCCAAATACTTATTTTCACGGCAATCCCTTGAAATTTACAATCTTTGGCCGCCTTCTTGGGTCCGCCATTTTGAAACCCGTAAATAAAAAGTAGCTTATATGTTAAGCCGAAATTTGTAGAGCCTTCGCTCAAAAAATTAAAATGATAGGACCAAGCGTTAAAGCGTGATTAAGCAAAACACAAACACACATATTGGGTCGGCCATTTTGAATTTCCAAATTCTGATAGTAGATTCGAAATTAGTAGCCTCGAAATACCCATAGTACTAATTTTCAACTGAATTTACTTAAGTTCAAAAATGTTTGGTCGCCATATTGGACCTGCCATCTTGAATTTCCAAATTTCGAAGGGAGATTCGCAATCAGGACCTCCAAAAACCCCCGAATACCAATTTTCATGGCAATCCCTTGAAATTTACAATTTTTGGCCGCTATCCTGGGTCCGCCATTTTGAAACCCGTGAATAAAAAGTAGCCTATATGTTGGGCCGGGATACGTAGTATCTTCACTCAAAAAATGAAACTTTTTAAAGAAACTTTTTACAATAAGAGTATTCACGCTTTAGTGCAAATAGGTCTTGCACCCTTGCATTTGCTATTGAATCGTTGTATAAGGTACAAAAAATTCGGTTGCCATAGAAACAACCAGAAAATTTAAGTTTTTGAAATAGGATATATACAACAAAAAGTGATTAGCTCTAAAATTTCATTATAAAAAAAATGTCAGTATATGTATATGACACCGCAAAATGGCTGTCCGAACTTGGACGGGGTCCATTGCTGCCATTATTGCAGCTGTTGTATCGCCTTAAATAAAAAACCCTTTTATTCAAAAAGGGTGTGGTTATGGTCGGAACCATAATAATTATAAAATATAAATTAGAAAAACAGTGGGGGCTTGTTGAAAACAAACCATTTTTTCAAACTTATTTTTTTTATCTTTAGATGGGTGAAAAGAATATAAAACAATTAATGGTTTAAATACTTCTGGTTCCGGCCAAAGAGGGAAGTAAAATAAAAGGAATAAGCCTTTATTCATTAAAATCGGCTAATTAGTTTCTGAGTTATGATGGCAGAAAAAAAGTGATTTTTCAGGAAACGCGTTTAAAGTTTTGAATACGAAACCCAGGTCATTGTTTGTTTGCGCGCACCCGTCTATATAAACCCCCATAACTTTTCCAATTTTCAAGATTTTTGCAAATATCTTGTGAGAAATTATTCAGAAATAATATTAGAAAAGTAAAATTTAAAAAATATACGATTTTTTGAGAGTCAAGTGTGTTCCATGTTATTTATTTCGGGTTGAGTGTAAATAATCTAGAAGCTAACGACGCAAAATGCACATGATTTATATACAAAAAAATATATTTTGGGAATATCTTTGAGTGCCGAAAAAATATCAAGAACCTTCTTTTATACAGAATATTCGAATTTTTGCCATACGATTAATGAATTCAACGAGATATTTGCGAAAATAATTTCTTAGAATGTTAAAGTATGGGTTTAAAAAGATTAAAGCAAGTGAAAATTTGTATAATTTTTTTCACGTTGCATTTCAAAATTAGAAAAATCATTTTTAAACGTTTAAAATTTGCCTGTGGTGTTCCTATTTTGTGCCAGTCAAGGGTCAATTAATAAAAAATATGTGTGTTTATTTAATAATAAACATTACTGCGGCAAAAGTGCAGCAACATGAACTTTATAGTAAAATAATTTAAATAAAATTGAATGAAAAACTGATACATTAAAATTAAGCGTTTATAGTTTTAGTCGGAGGCTAATAATTTTATCATAAGTATGTATGTATGTACGTGCGATATATACTACATACATACATATATCAGATTGCTCCCCGATTACGTAAATGTAAGCCAATTTAAATGAATGCGTTAATTATTAAGCCTGTAGAAGCTGATTTTTTTCATTATATTATTCATTACTTTGGACATTTTCTCTTACTAATAAATGTTTTAATTTTGTTTCAGATCTCGTCTGCATACTGTTCACATTTATTAAGGATTAATGTCTATAATTTCACATATAATGCGGGTCACACGAAAACCATATCACATTAGTTTTAGTGGTAAAAAAGTTGAAGACGGTTGTGGAGTTTTCGATTTAAACAAGGTTGGTCTGCAATCAAAACATTCTTGGTAACTCATATAATCATCACCAACTTCATTTCGTATCATTTCCATCCATCGATTCATTTTAACTGCAGAAATTCGAGAAAAAAAGGAAATCGAAACAAAATCTGGGAGGCACAGTGTTTCGGTGTTGTCTGCCTTGTCGCGGGGGCTCTGCAGCCCCCGCAACAAGCCCCCCTAATTCACCAGTGCCGTCGGATGAACTCAACAACATTATAAGTGAATCACAAACTGGTACAGTGTCGCCCCTCGCCGAAGTGGAGGTCACATCCCCTCTATCGATTCAATCTGATCGATCGGAAATCGTCGAAGATCTCCCTTCCACGATTGCAGTCGTACAAACAACAACCTCTACGCCACCGAGTAGGGTTTGTCAATCGACAACATCCCCGCTGCCCCATATCGAAGAGGAGGAGGAGGGCGAGGGAAATCATTTGCAGCCACCTGGTGACAAACTAAGATCGGTTGAACGTTGCGTCGAAGAATACTCAAGTTCGCCCTCGCCGCGTAATAAACATAAAATTAGAAAACAAATAAAAGGCTGGAATCGAACATTCGCTTCTGTAACAACTTCAAGTGAAACACTCACATCGAGTGGCAGTGTTAGTGCAAGTGCTGGTTGTGGTAGTGGTAATTTAATTAGTAATTCTAATAATTCAGGGGTAATTAGTTCTATTCAACAAAGTGGTTTACTCTTACCCAAAATGCAAGCCGAACAAGGTTCAATTGGAGATCTTCAGAAATACCATAGCAGATATCTCAAGAATCGGCGGCACACCTTAGCTAATGTGCGGTAAGTAGTTCTTCTATCTTTCTAAACGAATAACGATGTTCAAAATATAATTGTACCATGTTATGCCAACACTTCATTTGATTCTATCCAATATATAAACCTTAAGGGTGAATTTTAATCGATTTTGGTAAATATGAGGATATCTTATAAAAACATACATATTTATTACAATAAAAATATGATCATGTAAATCTGCATGTGGTGGATAGTATAACCAAACTTTTAACGATCATTTTTATAATTCAAATTTTCGACTAAAAATCGATGCACAAAAATTTTGTGCAAATATTTTATAATAACAATTATATGTCAAAAAACACACGTTGTAATCTGTGTTCATTAAAAATCATAACGTATGAACCAATAGATGGAGCTTAAAAATTGTGTTGATAAATTAAAGTTTATTGCGCAAATTGAGAAATAAACGGCGTAGTGATTAAAATATTTAGTTTCGCGATCTCAAGTGGTAATATCGTAATGTGGTACTATTCTAAAGGGCGGTAAAAACGATCGGCGATCGTACAATGGTCGAACAACGGTCGATCGGACATTACAGATGCCTACAATGGCCTTACTGAGTCTAAATAACTCGTGAAAAATCTTTGTGGCCGCATAGGCATACAGCAGTCAAATTTTGAATAAAGGATAGAAGTCGCGGTACTCTTGGCGTACGACGGCCAAATTTAATTAAAAGTGATGATATGATGGCTGCACATTTCGCGTACGGCGGCCAAACTTAATTAAAAATAATCATAACATAATAGGTTATCGTTATATTATTGTAGATTTAGATTAACAAAACATTTCATTTGTTTCACAGAGAATTTATAAAAATCTAGAATACATTTATGTATGTACTGATGCTATAAAGCGTTTTGTCGATATATAAAGTACTTATGACGATATAATTATTACTTGTTCAATGGCACAGTATAAAAATTACTTAATTAAGTAAACAAAAATAACAGCAAGCTTCTGTTTTATTTTATATTATGAGATATTCATATCCTTTGGTAATTTTATTGTGCTCGGAATGTTACTATAAGTATATATATATAGATATATAAATGTCCCCACAAACAAACATTTTTTAGAATTTTGCAACATTAAAAATGGGAAATATACGAAAAACGATTCACATATAATTTTGTGGGTAATATTTCAAAAAATTACACATCAAGAAAATATAGAATTCGTCATAAAAATTTTTACAATACAATCGGTGCAAAATTCACATAAAAGGGATTTTCCAATTTAATTCATTTAAAATCTCCCTACAAACAAGGAAGAGACCATGTATATTTATTCTTCTTATAGATTTCATCATATTTTTAGTGGACTTCGAAGGGATCAGCAACCAATCGGTCTGTGTTGTATCTTGTTCATTTATTACTGCATATATAGGTAATATTGCGAATGACTGTTTGAAACTGAAAACTCAATAAAATTTTACAACTGAAAGTTTATAATTTAATATTTGCTCTTTCAGATTCAAATTTGCATTGATGTTTTGATTTCACACACAGTCATTCACAATGGAGAACGTTGTAAAATGATTTTATAGTTTAAATTTGGAGATGTGAAATCACATTGAAGATTTAATTTCACATTCTTAAGGAAATTCTTTTACACATCAAGGTAATTTAACAATTAACGGGCTAAAAGAATTCCACATAAAATTGTAATTTTAATTTGATATTATTATATTATTTAATTCAATTGTACTTTTAAATGATTTTTCGATATCCAATTTAATTTTGAATATTACGCGAAGTTTTATCGTAATTAGTGTTTGCAAAAAATTTCTAAATTTTAGCGAAATCGGTTCAGAAATTGGTTCAGTAGTTTTAGCGTGAAAGAGTAACAAACAGACAGACAGACAGACACACTTTCGAATTTATAATATTAGTAGGGATTTGTATGCGGTTTTCAAAATGTGTATTGTGTAAATCCTATCACATTGTATATGTATAGTCTTTAGCATCATAAGCTATGCATGCTATGCGTCTAAAGCTTTCTTTGACAACCTATTATACAGTAGCGGACAAAAATCTGGAAACACTTTGAACCTAAATCTTGCAACACCGTTATAAGCTTTACGAATTCATATTTCTCGGAAATAAATATACCATTATTTAATGCAATTCAATCTTCACTCATTTATAATACTTTGTTTTGATCTTACACAAAAGAGACAGCAGCGTAAAGAGAGATAGGTATACAAAGGAGTTTTGCCCGCGACATAAATCTGGAAACATTTTTTTAGTTAGAGAGCAATCAGGAAGAAATGATGTTATAATTAATAGTTTTTTCACATTCTTCATATTTCGGGCTTTTTAATATGACACCGTGTAAGAGAACAGCGCCCCCCTTGAAAAAAATTATTGTTCGACTCCGCGATCAAGAAAATTTATCTTTTGCGAAATTGGTTGAAAAGATCAAATGGGTAGAGCCGTTGTTTCAAAAGTTTATCATCGCGCGAAAAACCCACCAATTCCGAAAAAACGTGGAAGACCCCCAAAAACCGATGAACGGTAAATTTGTGAATTTTTGTTTTTGTTAATTTTTTTAAATGAGGAAAAATGGCCGCAGAATGGCTCGAAAATTCGTATTGGAATCGAAAAAGGATCCAAAACACATGGCTCCAGGGGTTATGGTGGCTGCAGGTGTTAAAGGCTTTAGCAGCCGAACTGTACAGCGTCGTTCAGCCGAAGAAGACCTCCATGGGAGTATTGCTGCTAAGAAACCATATGTTTCTAAAACAAACATGAAAAAATGCATTGCCTTTGCAAAAGACCATATAAACTGGACTGGGAAAAAGTGCTATGGGCTGATGAGTCCAAGTTCAATTTGGTACATAGCGACGGAATCCGTTATGTGAGACGTCCTGTCAACACTCGATTTGATCCTCGATAACGGATTCCGTCACTTTTCCCCTGTCCTCTAACTAAAAAAATGTTTCCAGATTTATGTCGCGGGCAAAACTCCTTTGTATACCTATCTCTCTTTGCGCTGCTGTCTCTTTTGTGTAAGATCAAAACAAAGTATTATAAATGAGTGAAGATTGAATTGCATTAAATAATGGTATATTTATTTCCGAGAAATATGAATTCGTAAAGCTTATAACGGTGTTGCAAGATTTAGGTTCAAAGTGTTTCCAGATTTTTGTCCGCTACTGTATATGTGTTTTATTAGTTGACTTATTGAATTTGTGATAACGCATTAGGTTACTTAAGAACGTAACTGGATAAACTATAGATAAACTGTACGACTATCATGTGGGGTACAGTTAAAAAGGATAAAGAATTCTATTTTGCTTAAATTCATCTCCACTACACCTTCTCCTTTTGAAATTGTTTCTAAACGATATCTAACACAAATAAAATAAAATAAATTTTTCTTCGTTATAATTCGTAATTGGTATTTCATCAACTAGCTTTCGATTTTCCATTGTGAGTTTTTAGAGAAGCGAAGCGCCATACGGCATCTTGAATTGAAGAATCCGTCTCCGGTCTGGGAAATTTAGTTGAGGACTAGTCTCCAACAATGGTATTATACAGGGTGAGTTTTTTAACTTGAGACATCCAAATTACTCGAAAAGGACGCAATATCGAGGGAAATGTTTGAGACAAAAGTTGTAAGGTTTCGAGGGGGAAATTGAATGATGACCTTGAATTTGACCTTGGACCCCGTTTTCAAGGTCAAATGAAGGTCAACTTGGATTTTTCAAATGGAAACCCCTATTTTTTTCTACGTATTCGCAATCTGCGTGAAAAGTTACGAATTTTTTATGGGAAAAGTTTTTTTCCAGAATGTCTTGTTTTCCCGGTAGAGGGCGCCGTAAAACTTGAGACAGGCAAATTACTCAAAAAGTACACAATATCGCAAAAAGTGTTTGAGACAAAAGTTGTGAAGTTTTAAGGGGGGGGGGGATTAGATGATGACCTTGAAGTTGACCTTGAACCCCATTCTCAAGGGCAAATGAAGGTCAAATTGGATTTTTCAACGGGTAACCCTATTTTTCCTGCGGATTCGGATCTCCTAGAAGTATCTTAGGGTGTATGATGTGTACGCTGCCCTTTGCTTACAATTTAAGGGAACTGTCTTATTTGGTAAGTTCGACATTTTTTTAGAAGAGCTCATTATTGTCTGGATTAAAGTTGACCGTCCAAGAAATTTTAGATAGAGAAGAAGCTTTCTAAAACTATCTTAGGGTGTATGATGTGTACGCTGCCCTTTTGTTGAAATTGAAAGCAATTGTTCTGGGTGAAAAGTTTCAAGCTGAAAGATTTGTTTGCAATTACTCCCTATTTCCAAGTGGGCTTTAATCCATTAATAATGGAGCGGCTTTCAATTCAAGAGAAAATTGAGATGGTCCTCATTTATGGAGAAAGTCAGAGGAACATCGATGCTGCTGTTGATCTTTACGCCGAGAGATTCCCCGCCCAGCCACGATCGCGCGCTTCCTTTTACCGGGTCATTCAACAGTTCACTGTTGAAGGAAGTGTCGAACCAAAAAAAAGGAGACGGCAGGATAGGGTGGCTAATGAGGACAATTCAATAGCAGTGTTAGCTGCCGTTGCGCATGATCCTCACGTTAGCACTCGTGCAATAAGTCGCGAATCTGGCATTTCTCAAACAAGTGTGTGCAAAATATTACACCGGCATAAATACCATTCTTATCATGTTTCACTACATCAAGAACTTGACGGTAATGATTTCGCCAACCGGGTTGCCTTTTGTCAATGGGCACTCCAGCAGATTGACCGCGACCCGCTTTTCTTCGCCAAGGTGTTATTTTCGGATGAGTCGACTTTTACCAATCACGGGGTGGTGAATCGACATAATATGCATTATTGGAGTACCGAGAATCCTCATTGGTTGCGACAAGTAGAACACCAGCACCCTTGGAAGGTTAATGTCTGGGCGGGAATAATTGGAGAGAAATTAATCGGTCCATATTTTATTGAAGGGAACTTGACCGGCGTAAAGTATGCCACCCTCTTGCGGGATGATCTTCCAGTATTGCTGGAAGAGTTGCCATTGGAGTTGCGACGAACGATGTGGTTCCAACATGATGGTTGTCCAGCCCATTTCTCTCGACTAGCTCGGGAAGTCTTAGACACTGATTATGATCAACGCTGGATCGGGCGGGGGGGTACGAGGCAATAGCCGGCTAGGTCACCCGATCTTACGTCACCGGATTTCTTTTTGTGGGGCTACTTGAAAAATAGGGTTTATACAGAAAAACCGACAACCCGCGAGGACATGATAAGACGCATAACGGATGCTTGCCAGGGAATTACGCCCGAAATCCTTCTGAGTACTGTCGGTTCATTTAGAAGACGGATAGAAATGTGTATTGAGGTGGATGGTCACATTTTCGAGCACTTGCTCAAGTAATGTGGGGAAATAAACTCTGGAGTGAGAGGAGATTGAAGATTCGACAATGGGAGGCGAGGGGACCCACCTTAATCAAACACCCCGAAGGAAACAGAATACTGCTACGTCCACGTCGTTGTTTCTGGGTTATGGTAAGCGCAGTATCGTCCAGAAGCAAATCATGGGGTTCAAGGTCAACTTCAAGGTCATCATCTAATCCCCCCCTTAAAACTTCACAACTTTTGTCTCAAACACTTTTTGCGATATTGTGTACTTTTTGAGTAATTTGCCTGTCTCAAGTTTTACGGCGCCCTCTACCGGGAAAACAAGACATTCTGGAAAAAAACTTTTCCCATAAAAAATTCGTAACTTTTCACGCAGATTGCGAATACGTAGAAAAAAATAGGGGTTTCCATTTGAAAAATCCAAGTTGACCTTCATTTGACCTTGAAAACGGGGTCCAAGGTCAAATTCAAGGTCATCATTCAATTTCCCCCTCGAAACCTTACAACTTTTGTCTCAAACATTTCCCTCGATATTGCGTCCTTTTCGAGTAATTTGGATGTCTCAAGTTAAAAAACTCACCCTGTATATAATATTTAAATTAATTTACATACAATAACAATAATGATAACACTCATAAAAGTATTTAAAAAACGCATTCATTAACATCACGCACAACATATAAATGATGATCTTTATGTATAGTCGCGATCGAACGATAAAAAAAACCCTACAGGGTTGATTCCCTAAAAATTGGGTAACTTTGAAGAAAATATTGTTTTATAGGACTGGTGGATAATACAAAAATTATATACTGTTCCAGAAAAGGATAGGAATTGACGAGTTTAGTGAAAAATCGCAATATTGTTTCAATATTTGGGAATATTTAATTGTTTTTGGTCTCATTAAATAATAACAATAATAACAAAAAAGGATAAAGGCACATAATATAGTAAATTCATAACTGATGTAGAAATTACTTGCTGGGATAACATGGTTGCTTGAGAACTAGCCATTGCTGTAGCTAAGTAAGATTGGTTTATATGACTTTTGGGGTCTGGTTTGAAGACAGTCATAATTTGGAACGCTTTATCTTATCAATATCATTAAGGAGTAACGATTTCGAATAGAAATGGATTTCTATGTAATTCGGTGAGAAATCAAATGCAATGTGTTCGTAAAAAATCTTTGATGGCCTCTAATAATAGCAGGCAAGAAATTTTCACCAAATCTTTGTATTTACTTCATATTTGTATGAGTTTGTGTCCAGTAACTATAAGAATATCACATGGATTTTACAAAAATATGGTTTTTGTGGTCAGGAGCTCACATTTCCTAAATTTGCTGCAAATAACCGAAAATTAGAGATAAAATTATAATATTGCGGGAGTAAAAATTGTTAAAAATCAGTTTAGTGTCTTATCTATGTGCCTTGCCAATTTCATGTAAATGGCTTTGTTTAGTTGTTCATGTTGCTTCATAATTTCTGAATATTAGACTCCACTTTAGAGATTTAAAAAAGTCAATATCAAACTTAATTGCCCATTCACTTCGAGATCAGTCGAAGTCACTAGCAGGAAAATCTACTGAACCAACGCTGTTATTGGTCGAGTTTCGTTTCAACAACTATTCAAAGGTACATATCAGAAATTTTGCATATTGCTTCTGTTACACTAAATCCCATATGAAAATGAAAAAGGTTTCCAATTATGAGGCTCTTAGTAATCTCCTTTCATTCCTTGTGGGACATAGGGCCTCGACATGCAGATTCCACCCAACTCTATTCCTGGCGTCCACTTTAAGTTCGTTCCACGAACGGTTAATCTTCTAGCCTCCGCTATGACTGTTCTGCGCCATGTGGTGACGGGTCTTCCGGATCTCCTATGGCCTTGTGGATTCCAATCGAATGATTGCCGGGCGATGCAGCTGTTGTCTTTCCGCAGAGTGTGGCCGATCCACTGCCATTTGCGACGACGAATCTGGATATCAACTGGTGGCTGTCTGGAGCGCCGCCATAAATCTTCGTTAGATACGTGCATCGCAGTATCCGACAAATACACAAAGCTCTCAGAAATTACAAATTTTAAATGTTTTGCAGGCAATAAACAATTTTTTAAAGTTTGCGATGAAAACTATCAATAAGGTCACTTGGAATATGTTGGTATTTTAGTTAAAACAAGTTTTTTAAAATCCACAAAACGTTTTATTTGCTTTTAAGCTTATGCGTTTCGCATTATTAGGACATCTTCAGGGCTTAGATTAACCTAAGTTGGTAAAGAAATTAATTAGTTTTTCTAGCTTGAACCTACCTACTACTTATGTACGATGTATTATTGTCTACATTGTAGAGACGGCTTTGTGGGACGGCAATTTTGTTTATAAATTGTTAATGAACGACTTTTTGTTTATGTTAATTGGAGAGCAGACAGATTAATAAAATCGAGTATTAGTTCCATTGTATACCACGTGTAGCTTCTAATTAAAAAGTAACTATTATATGTATATTGAAAAGTTGTCGAACCGTGCTAATGTTCTACATACAATTGTGCTACTTGACATTTGTATGTAGAACTAGCTGAGTAATCCTCTTTCACCCGGTATATCATAAATATGTACTATTTAGTTAAATACTTCTAAAATGTTCAAATTTGGCACTTACATAGATTACCTAGATTAGGAAATTTAGGAGTGTTTAGGAGTGTTACTAAAATCTGTGGATGTGGTATAGAACCGTCCAAAACTCATTTTGCTATCACAGTTCATATCAGAAAGAACTTGAGACAAAAAATTAAAAATATCAAACCAACTGTTTCAGCGTGATTGAGCAAGAAAACACTCAAATAAACAAAAAAAAACTTTCGAGTTATAATGCACCTATTTAGGGATTCAAAATCAGTACCTATGAAATTTCACTTAAATTCGTTAAAATCCAAAAATGTTGGTCGTCGTACTGAATCCGCCATCTTTAATTTTAAAATTTTTGATAGTAGATTCGAAATTTGAGTCATTGATTTTTCTTTTCTCTTATTTACATGAAAATTCTTTTAAATTCAAAAATCGGCCGCCATTTTGAATTTTCAAAATTTGATAGCAGATTCGAAATTAGCGGCTTCAAAATACCCGTAGCACTAATTTTTACTTAAATTCGTTGAAGTTTGCAAATTTGTGGTTGCCATATTGGATCCGCCATCTTGAATTGCCAAATTTTGAACGTAGATTCGCAATCAGTAGGTACATCCAAAAACTCCCAAATACCAATTACCATGGCAATCCCTTGAAAATTACAATTTTTGGCCGCCATCTTGGGCCCGCCGTCTTGAAATCCACGAGCGAATCAAGCGTTTAGGCGTGAGATGAGCAACAAACAAAGAAACTTTCGATTTTATATATACATATGTACGCATATAGAGATAGGGAGTCTCGAATCGGTGCAAATCACTATCATATTTTGTTTTTCGCAATTTTGTGTTAATAATTAAGTAGTAATTAGAAAAAAGGGAAGTATAATTCCATCAAGGATTCATGCGTATTTTACATTGCCAAGCTACGATGTAGCATAGAAATGAGACATGAGTTTTCAAAGTCACACTAGCTGTCAATTTGAATTTAAATTTTGTGGTTAAGTAGATGGAAATAAAGAAGAAACAAAATAGCTTGCAGAAATTAAAAATATTATTGTTGATCATAGTTTTGAATCTTCGATCTGATTTTGGATATATCAACATCAGCACTACGTTAATGTATTCATAAAGGTTACCAAGGACATTCTCTATGTACATAATTATCATTATCGCTTTTTAAAAGATAATTACTGTTTGTGTTTCCGAAAGTTCTTACAAACTGTTGAAATGACATAAGATTATCTTTTCTGTCGCAGTCGGAAACCGAACTGAAAGTATACTAAATCAGTAAAAAAAAAGACTAACAAGGCTGAAAACAACCTGAACAATGTGGACTGAAATGAGACGGAAAACAGACTCATGAATGCAAAATATATTTCAGTATGTTTTCCGTCCGATTTCAGTCCATTCTTTTCAGTCTGGTTATAGTCCACATTTTTCAGGCGATGATAATTTTCTGCACATTTTCAATTCGTTTTCAGTCTCTTTTCCGTCTATCAATTTTCGTAACTTATTCACTATCTCAGTATACTTTCAATTCGTTTTCCAACGTAATGTAAACAAAATTGGTAAATTTTTCATTCCGTTTTCAGTTTTATTTTTCCACCCGAGCGAAACAAACTCTAAATCCAAAAGATGACAAATTTCAGTCTCCTTTATGTTTCTTGCTAGTGCTGACCAAACGTAACTGATACTTAAGTCTGTTTTCCGATTCAGCTAAGGTAATATAAAATTTACAGTCTGTTTTCAGTATCTTTTCCGACTGAACAATTATTTTTACACCATTTCAGTTTGAATTTTGTTATTACGTTCCGGATGAAATAGGTTTTCAGTATATTTTCAGTCAGTTTTCAGTGCTAATAATAATTTCGGACTGTTTTCTATTCCTTTTCAGTCGTATTTTTTCACTCGAGCTATCAATTAATTGCTTTTTGGCTAAATTTCATTGAATTTTTACGTACCATTGTCCTGTATAAAATAACACAATTAACTTTATTTTTTTTTTTATAATATTTTAATCTGTAATCTTCTGTTTTTTTAAAGACATGTTCTTTATTTTGCAAAGCATCAAGATTAGATGTGTTTACTCTCTATTCCCAAAAGAATAAAAAAGGTGTTACTAAATAGCACATAGTTGTACCAAAGTGTAAATATCCATTATTATAAAATGTAATAATTTTAGTAATGAGTGCTGTAATTGTATTTAGCTTTTTCGCTTATGTATCGAAATTTTTTTTTGCCAAAATGGATGCTTACTGTTTAGCAACTTTTCTTTATATTACGCACTCGGCACTTGTTATCACGTATTGTCGCTTTTTTCCAAATACATACATATATAGTAACATTCAGAGGTGACCCATCCACCTTTGACGAAATCGTTCATTAAAATAGTCCAACTCTGGACTATCAAGCACGAAAAAATCGTTCGTTATTTCGTTCTCATCGTTTTTAGGTATCTTTGTGAGTTGGTGTATATTAAGTTGAAGGATACTTTTACATACATGTAAAATTATATAATACTTAACACGTCCTAGAATAAGTATCAAGAGACCAATAATGGGGCCACAAAACACAAACTGCATCAATTAACATTTTCTTGGATTCAATCGAAAACCTGACCGCTATTAATTCCATATAACAATAGTCCTTCAAGAACTAGAAGATATACAAATAATTGGCTAAATAAATTTTTAAGAGGACTTGAAGTATAATTTCTAAAAAATTAAAATCGATGATTTAATAAAAATCTCGGCAGCTGAGTAATTCAACATGTTTGGTGAGTTAAATATCTAACAAAATTTGAATCTTTTTTGCTTGAAAAGGTTCAGTAATTAAATAATGAACTGGAAAATCACGCTTTTATCATAAAATAACTAAAATTAGACAGCTTTTGAAGGTGTTTACTGCTAAAAATAAATTCATTTTATGAACAAAGACATGTCATCTACCTTTTGTTGACAAGAGCTAAATATAGATGAATTTGTTGAAGTATACTGGAAAATTAACGTTGTGTGTATAGTTTCGAAATTTTCATTTCAGTGCTTTTCTTATAATAACAGGGATAAAGGGGCATTATGTGTATCTTTCCATGTGTGGCATAAAATAAACCGATACTCATCTTAAATTATCTAATTTGGAAGCTTGTTTTTGTTTTCTCCATTACGAGGAAATATTCGGTATGGCAAGTCTTGATTTTGTTGATGAGGAAACTTTAGAAGAGCATATTTTTTTATCTTGTTTTAATATCTTATATATGAAGATCAATAAAAGTAGATAAATTCACATCGTTAAATTATATTGATTTAAAAAATGTGAAAATATCATTCGTATTCGATTCATATTATTTCCATACGTGAATACCTTTTGAGTTATTCATGATTGAATATGTTGGTTATTCATAAAAAAAATGCATGTTTTTGAACGCTTTTTCATGAATAACTGGAAAACCTTACGTTTTACCAAACAAATTGTGCTAAACAAAACTGAAGCTTATAAAAAACAAGAAGATTGTTTTTCTTGTTTATGTTGATGCAATACGAATTGAGTTATGGCTGGTTGAAGGTGACTCCTTGTCGGCTGAAAACTGAAGTCGAAGCACGAAACGCTTAAATCTATAGTTTTTAAATTGTTTGCCACAAGGAGTGATTTTAACCCCCTAAAAACAAGAAGCCCACATCAGGAACATATACGTAACATTTTATCTAGAGGGTAAGATTAGCTTAATTACAAATTTTCATAAAAATCGATGTTATCCGAAAGAATTCGAAGGTAATAACGTATGTTTACCGTCAACGACTGGATACAATTGATAGAAGTTCTAGATGGCACTTGTTTGAATTTTTCCATTGTTTAAATTAAATAATGAGTACCTTGATTAGTTTATTGAAATCATACATATTTTTGTATTGCTAGGAACATAAATGTTAACCCGAAAATTGGTTGGCGTTTGTAATTTTAGTTATAATTTAGATTAACTGAAAAATTCAAAATATTTTGACAACAAATCATGTGGAAATATGTATTAAGTCGAAACATTACATATTAAAAAAAACATGGCGATATCAATCTGGTGTTTTAAAATATACATTTTCTGTATCAAATAAGGGTCCAAAATTAACTCCACTAGTGTATATACCTATTATAACTATTAAATTCATAAATTAATCGATTATTATTGAAAGGGCAAGTCAATTTTTTCAGAAAATTAAGTATTTGTATTTTTTGTTTCTATTCGCTTAAGTACGTTTACTTACACTTTTGATGTTTATAAGTGTAGTCGTTGTATTGATCCTGTCGTATGAGCTATATTTTATAAAAGCTTTTATAAAGACATTGTTGCTGGGCATACCACAACAAATAATCAATGTCGAATAAAGACAGCATATCCATGAAAAAAATTTTAAATTTATTAATATTTAATGTTCTTATGTTCCTTGCTCTTTTGTTGTAGGTACGTTGTACATAAATAAAAAAATGGTTGATAAAAAAAAAACACCTGTACGTAGCCCAAAATTTAGGCTAAACATTTATAATTATTAACAAAGTTGACTACTGGTATTGGCCATGGATTCCTCTTTGGAAATAAAAGGTTTTGAAAACACTATGAACTTTTTTTTGCCGCGTGTATAATTACTGAAAATGGACTTGTGCCTTTTCAATAATAAACGATTGAAATATAGGTGCATACATATTCGAAGAAACATAATTAAAAATGCAGCACAATAATAACAAACAAAATGTTTATTTATTTTATAAGGATAGATCGAGTATGTAAATATTGTGGCATATTAACAACAATACGCATACACATAATGTCAAAAATTAAAAACCTAGAGATGTATTCGAAAATCATCGCCCAAAGCTGACTTATGTAATTAAAAAGAGCAGATCCATCCTAGGAGTAAAAACAAAAATAAAACATAACATCTTTTTGAGAAAAACTCGGGGTCATATTTTGATGCGCTTAGAATTTCAGACATTTGATGATGCATGAAAACGTATAAGTTATTTATGAAGAATATTTATTACTTACGCTTAAAGATGCATTTATGAAAATGTTTCATGCAAAAAAGACAATGGGCATGGTTTTTGCACAGACGCCATATTCTTATCTGAAATTATTGGACTGTATACATAAAGAAAATGCCTGTAAAATTTGTAACAAATTGATTCAGTTTTTTTACCTAGCTGTACAAAAGAAGTAAAGGAAGGGTTATGCTTTTCGCTCGTACATACATATGTATGTATGTAGGTACGTAGTACTCTTTTCATTCTCATAGCATTCAAACGGTTTAACGGATTTTAATAAGTGAGTTGTTGTGAATTTCATCTTGATCCTGAGGAGACAAAAACAAATATTTCGGCCGCCGATATACGAAATGTCAAGAAAATAAATACGACAGCCGCTAGTCTCTATATTGTCGTACATATTATACATACATATACAAAAGTTTTGGGTATCAAACAAACAAAAGAAGTCTTTTTGAGTCTTTGATAGAAAATTTTGTGGGCTTTCTAAAAATCAAACGATAACACGTCTTCAGAGACATCAGAAACTGTTCAACCTGTGAATGCTCATAAGCTGATCAACATTGAATTTCAAACTTATATGATTTATAATTAGCTACCACAAATCATAAAATTTTTCATCCGTTATTTTTTAACTATTAGAAAATTCTGTTATCATATTTAAAATCAGGGACCCATAAACCGTTGCAAACATTTTCTTTTTAGTTTTTGCTGTTAGTTTTTAAGAACCCTACACTGTTCAACGTAAAAAAATTTTACACTCTCAATTGAAAATGGCTAATAATTCTAGTTATTTTTTTTTTTTTAAGTTTATACATAACATACATACATGGCGCTGCGATAGGGTTTGAATTGGGGTATACTAATCGACTCTACGGTCTCTTAATCAACGTTTGTTCAGAGACCCTCGGAGGAGATGAACCCAGAAAACGCTTTATAAGTTCTTTGAAAGTCTTCAAGCAAAAGCTTTATAACTTACTTGGCTGCTGTTCTGCGCAAGGGGCTTGTGAGACTGTTTTACCGTGAAACGTGAGGGGATTGAATTTTTCTAGGAATCCTCTGAGTTGCGTGCTTTGCTCAACTCAATGAATGAATTTTTCAAGGGAAAAAAGCACCCGGACAGATTCATTAGGTTTGAATTACACTGGTCAACAAAATTTTGCCACAGAACAAGTGATATATCATTTCAATAAGACTTATTCCGTAGATTACGAATTCATGAACGAAAATGTCCTAACACGTCAAGTTTTGGAGAAAAATAGGTTTGAAGAGTATAAAATATCGCATTTTCGGAATTTTTAAAAATTCGTTACAAAATAACGGATTCTTATAGGCCATTGAAAAGTGGGGCAAATTAAAGTTTGAACCTTTAGCTATTATATAAAATTACTGAAGTCTTTGAGATTTTCCGGAATACTCTGAATTTCAATTTTTCTGTTAACCGATTATTTCATACAATTGGTTTAGTGTATAATGATCACAAAAAATTATGCTCACGAAAAATTAGTTTCCCAATATGCTTAGCAGGAGCTGTGGAAAGGTGTATTTCATACATCGAGATAAGGGTTTAGGCTTTCATTTTTGCTACGTTATGAACTCTTTTCACATTCCATTATTGTGTTTTTAACCTTCAAAAGTACTCAAAATTCGAACTGTTTTAGGTTGTAACCCTATTTTTTTTCAAAGACGTCGCGTGATAGAAAATTTTAATTTTCGGTTTTTTAATCTACAGAAAAAATTCTATTGAAGTTACCTATTACTTGTTCTGTTACATAAATAAACATAAAAAATATTGTTCAGTTTTATCTAATGAAATTCAGATTTTTTTGTGTTTTAGGTGTTTTTCATTGCCTTAAAGAATTATTAACACTAGATATACCAAGCCGGTCAAATTGAGCGGTGTGAGCATTTCCTAAAAGTTTTTACATATAATTTTATTATTGTTTCTAACTTTACTTGTTTTCATCAGGTACATATGTATGTATATACATATAACCATTCTTCTTCTTTTTTCCTCCGTTTATTGGACTATTCACTTCTTCTTCTCTCTTACCTTTAAGGGGAAAAAACATAACTTTCATTCAGAAACCTTACAAATGTTGTCGGCATGTCTAGTGTTAAAACAATAATTTTTGGAAATGTTTTTGAATTTCGATTTACCAACGATTTATTTTTGATTGATTAGAAAGAGCTTTTTATATACATAATAACCAAAATAACTGGTTTTTCATATCACGGTAGAACAGCACAAGCCTCTTGCGCAGAAGAGCAGCCAAGCATACAAACCCACCCCAGTGCCAGTGTCGCCGCAGCAGAATATTTGGCTGCAGTAGGGACTCTGCGATATCTGCAGCATCGTTTTGGCTTGCACATCAGACGTAGCGCTACGAACTATTGAAATTTTTCGTGTCCATAGAATTTGTTTGGCATCCGACATTTTTATAGTTATACAGTCTTTGCTTCAAGCTTTCTAAAGCTAAGGTCAGACATTGCAGTTTTTACTGCGCTGCTTTTAGGTTGCAGCTGTAAAAGCTGCATGATCCGTTCACACTTGGTTGTTGCAACCTGCAGTTTTTATTGCGCGCAACCCAATATCTGCAGTTTTTTAAAAAAAAGTTGCAAAACTGTTCACACAGTGAAGTGCAGTTTTTACATCACGCAACCGAGCCTCCCCTTCGATCGCAGTCTGCAGTGAAAATTTAAAGTCTACAGCCGAAATGTTCTACTTCGACAATCCAGAAGTGCTAGCCGCGGCCTGTTTGACAGTAATTTTGCATAAAAAAATTACAGATAATAAAAGAAAAAGAAGTTGTTGGGTGAAACCCTGGATTGCTAATAGAGAAAAGACCGGGGCACTGAATTGTTTGTTGCGTGAATTACGTTTGAGTGATAAAAGTTTATATACTGCAACTATCAAAATTCATTGGAATTACATTCAATTGGCATTTTATACGAAATTCAAATTCTTATGATCCAAATAGAAGGTTAAAAATATTAATGTTTTACTCTTCGAATTTTAAAAAAAAGGCTATAATTTTGTAATGAAAAATCCAATTGATATCATTTATATCTACTTGGAAGCTACATTTCACTTTTTAGTTTGTTGAGATATCTTAAAAAACTTCCTTTTAAATTGAAAAAATGTCAAGATGCATTTTAATTGTCAATTATCGACTTATAGAGCATTTTTTGTGTCATCAAGATAAATTTTATAGATTGGTGAGAATATGTAAAAGATCTGAGGTAAAGTCAATAATAACGGACAGAATAACGTTTTTATTATTATATATTTAATTACATATCTTGTATATAGTGTAAGCAACTTTATTGTAGTCTTCCTTAATATCTAATTAATATCAGAACTGAATTATATCATTAGTACTATTTTTTGAAATATGTATGTAACATATACATATGGAGTTGAATAAAGTCGATTGGCGTTAAATAAATAAATAAATAAATTGCAGATTCTTTACTATGGTTCGGCTCCATATATGTATGTATATTTTATTAGATCTAGAGTAGATATATTAATAAAATAACTAATAATTGAAACTTATGGAACATTGTAAATTTGCAAGGAAAAATGCAAAATGATAGAGCATAACGACCGATACACAGCCAAATACAAATTTATTAATTATGCCGAAAAGATATGTATAACAATATTCGAATATGGTTTAGAAAAAATTATATGGACTGAAAATGGAAAAAACTGCAAGCTAAGCCGCAGCAAAAGTTTCAGCCGGTTGAATATTATTTTACTGCACCTGCAATTCGCTCTGTCTCCGATCACACATTGCAGTTTTTAAAACTGCTGGTAGCCGCTGCAGTAAAGCTGCGTGCGCAGCTTTTATGGTTGCAGCCGCAATCACACATTGCAACCCACGACTTTCGCAGTTTTTTGTGCTGCAGGAAGGTAAAAACTGCAATGTGTGACCTTAGCTTAAGGATACCTTATGATCAAACCGTCAACAAACAAATGAAGGAAGCCGCGTCAAACTTCGAGAAAATGGTAATTTCGATGCCAAAAATTTAATTTAGCCCTTCGTTCTACCGTTCTTCTTATGTGGGACGATCCATTTTTTTTTTCTGAGAAAAAGATTCCCTCTGTTGTGGCCTTTCACAGAAAAAAAACCGCACTTGAATCCGACGTCGCGTTCTGAAGTTATTCGTGCTGGAGTGGGTAAGCACCATGTACCAGGTTCAGCTATCTAATATGTTATCAACCAATATCCTACGATGTCTCTGAAAGAATATATAAAGCATTTTCTGGGTTCCCTCCTCCAAATTTTCAATTGCGATTTTAGGAGTGAAGGATCGATTTTATGGGGTTCTCCGAACAAACATTAATTCTATATGGTCTAGAATTGATTGGCATAACTCTGTTCAGACCTTAACGAAACACCCCGTATATTGTTATGTATTTATCAGTTACTACAAAGGAATGTGTGTTATCTTTATTATTTAAAAAAAAATGTATTGCATCTTAGAAAAATATGAAATAAGTAATTAAATGCATAATTTTTTGATGAATTGGAATAAATTTGCAACATTTTCCGAAGTTTGGAGTCGTGAAATATTATCATTTCATTTTTTAATTTGCATATATGTATGTACATAGATAAATTATTTATATTGATTGTTTTACTGATGTATTATTCATATTATATACTATACGAAAGTAGTAGCCTGCTTTATTTGTCCAAATATATTTTTCTATGCAAGAAGAATATTAAAAATATCGCGAATAATTTCCTCGAAAATTGTCGGGAATAAATTCAATCCCAGACAAAACAAGTCAAGAAATTTCCAAATTCATTAAACTTCTTAAGGTTTATTATAACGATTTTATATTAATTTTGTGGTTCCTGTAGCAACCAATTTCTTAACCCCTTTAACAATAATAGAATAGTAAATGCAATAAAATGTGAGTATTCCTGCTAAATTAGCATTTATTTTGAGTTTTCGAAAAATTTTCTAATACACTGTCTCCAAAATGTTTGGGAGGAACATTTCTGTAAAAGTTTGTCCCGGAGGGGTAGATAAAGCTTTCCTGCTTCCATAAAAGTAGGAACAAAAAGCTCTATCCCCGCACGGCACGACAATTCGTTGAGCTTTAAGCATTGTGTCATAATATTTAGGGTGTGCGAATCTACTTAAACCCAAGTTCTTGAAAGTTTCTGATTTGGAAATCTTTTATAAATAAAAGCTTTTATATTTTACTTATAAAATCGTCCTAATGCTGGGAACACATCTGCGTTTGTTAAAATAAATGTGTTAAGGGGCACACCTAGTGTGACTGCCTAAAAAAAAGGTGATTTTTGGGAATTTTTTTAAAGAAAACTACCGCATGAAATGTTTTAAAATTTCGAGGATATATTTATACATAATTAATAAATGTGCACTAAAAATTTCAAAAAAAAAAATTTAAATTTTAGCGAGTTATTTACGATTTCGTAAGTTACTAAAAAAAAAAAGGCCTCCACTGCTGCAGTGATTGCGGTCTTCCCTGTGACTGAAAACAAAAAAATAAAAAAAAATAACAATCTGTAAGGTATTTCCTATACAATAACCCTCGATCGTTAAGAAAAATTTAAATTACTTTAACAAAATGGCAGACTTTGAAAGAAAAAGTGTTGAATTTTGCTCTAAAATGAAATGATTTTCGGCTCGCCAAAATTACATTTTTGATACAATCGACAAACTGGAGGGTCATTGTACAGAGAAATAGATTCAAAATAAGCAGAAAAAAAAATCACAGCGATCGGATGATTTGTCTTCGAGTTACAACTGCAGCCAATTTGAAAAATGTAGTTTCGAGAAAAACGCGTTTAAGGGGCACACCTAGTCACAGTAAAACTGAATATATCTGGCTCCGCAAACATGTGACGTAGTTATAAACGAAGAAATTCCGCAAGGATAATCCTATGTATACATTTCTGTATACCTGAAGGACAACAATAGAAACCGTAAAAATATTATTATATTATATAATGGGTTGCCATGGCCACAGGGCCCTAACAATAACTCTGGTTGGGCCCGTAGCAAAGGTAACTTTCTAATACCTGAGCGGCTACACTTTAGAAGGCTGTAACTCAAAAACTATTTAAAATATTCATTCAAAATTTTAGTATGTTATTTTTAAAGGTATAGACTATCGAAATATGCAAAAAAAAAAAATCGATTTTTTCAAAATTTCACACTACTAGGTGTGCCCCTTAAGTCGTGGTTACACCTACGTTTATCCTCATTCGACTCATTCAGACGTGCGATTCAGATGTGATTTTCATCAAAACTATTTTATTGGTATTGTATGCCTCACTGTACTAATTAGAAATATTTTATGAAATTTTCATAAAGATATTTATAAATCTTATAAAAAATTTGTATTGCATCGGATGAACTCCGGGCAATATAAATACATTTAATTTAATCATAAAACGGATTAAAGTATTTGAAAGCTGGTGAAAAAATTATATTGTCATATGATTTATTTTCCCAAATTTCTAATAACACATTGCGATTATCTTTTTTACGTAAATTACATAGAAATACTACCTATTGCAGTTTACCTTATTTTCTGAATCAGTTGTGATCAGTTCAATATCTAGGTCTTAGTAAAATTGTTGGGTTTGGGGAAGGCAGATTTGAATTTCACTTCGCTATATACTACATATGTATTTTAATTTGTTGTCACGCAGATAATTTATTTCTTAATAGATTTTGATTAAATTTGGCTAACATATTTTTCGTGGAAAATCTCGGGTAAGTTCGCAAGTACTTAGGGTGAATCGGTCAAGGGGGTGGAGAGTTAAGGGTTATATTCCCTCCCGACTGGAAATTTGTTCATATTTGGATCCGGATCGGATCAGATTTTTCTGATTTATGATCAGGTACGGATCAGGCTTTCCAATCCGGTTCTGATCAAAATCGTCACACCTCATATTAAGCGGGCCGGCTCCGCATAACAGATCCGGTCCTGATCACAAATTATTTTCAGAAACGGATAAGGTTATAGGATCTTTTAGGGATCAGGTTTTCTGTTCAGATCCTGATCAAAAAATTAAATTATATAGTGATGAGAATCGGATCATCTTATGTAAAAAGCATTAAAACCCGAAATTTTCTGTATTTCTTCACTAGTCATTACAAACTCAATTGTTATTTCAGCTTATGAAAAATGTGTGGATTTTAATGACACTCGAATTGTGAGTTAAAACAACTCACTATTACACTTTGCAGTACATTTTACATACATTGTATGAATTATTTAAAATACATAATCTCTATTAACATACATATATGTACATACATAATATTTGTGTGTTAAAATTAATACATACATTTTTCTGAAAAGTGTATTAAAATAAAAAGAGAAAAATTACAAATTCACTGCTTAAATCTGTACAAATCTTGACGAAAAGGTTAAGTTTGAACACATATAATGTATATTGCCAACCAAAATCGATTTAAGGAAAAACTAATTTTGCCTAAACCAAATAATAACAATTAGAACAATAAGAGATGAAACAGTTTGGTTTGTCTTTAGAAGATTATCTTTCAAACAATAATCATTTCAGGATGGAGTGGCTCGTCGTAGTTTAGCCTGCTCCAAAAATTAACTCTTCAGGCAATTCTGATCACTTTGCTGGTATTATAGCTTGGTATATAAATAGAAGGCGAAATTATTAGAATCAAAATCGATAATTTCATTACTAATACATTCTTAATTGTAGTTTATTATACTAAATATATTATCGAATGATATATAAAGTTTAACTTGTATGTGCTTTCAAGTTATTAGCAGGCCAAGTTAATTAAGATCAGGACTATTCTAAATCCTGAAATTCAATCATAGATTGTAGAAGAATTTAATTTAGATTAGACCAAAACGATTCATCCCACTGCACTTTGGATGAATTAGTTTGGCCTTAATAAATTTGTAATATTATTTTCCTGAAATTAGGTTTGGCCGGTAACATGTGTAATAATATAAAAAGGAAATTAAATTGAAATTTTGAAGTTATACAAAAAACTTTTTAATTATATAATTCATACGAATAGTTTTGAAAATTACTGATTTCTTTAGCTTAATACAACTAAATCATTGGTAATTTTATTATACACATAGTAACTTTTGTTTCTGAATCTATTCTGAAAACATTGGTATCATCATTATTCATTTTACACCACAAATGCTCAAACATCCTTGCAAAAACACCCTCTGAAATGAATAAACCATGAAGCGTTGATTTACTATGGACTGAGAAGTGATTTCAGCATCGTGACAAAATTGTAATTGTGTCACATTATTGTGGACCAAAACGAACGTTTATATACAGGAATTTACGCTGCTTTCTTCCGTCAATAGCGCTTTTATTATTTTATATATTCAGGTATATACAAATAAAAAAGTACCACATGTAATTATGAAAGTTTGCAGGTATGTACTTTGAGTTATTCATGAGGTATTAAAGAATTGTATAAATTATGTTTACAAAAATCTTTTATAAAGTTTCATCTTTCTAATCTGTTTTGAATAAATGTGCACCTGATACATCATATGCTCTATGTTTGCGATCGATGTGTTAGGCAAAATTATTTTTCTTTTATGTACATGATACTGACTGAGTGGAATCCTTTTGAAGTTTATAAATACCGCTGAACAAAGCCTATAGCCCTCATGTCCCCGCAATCTTGAGTCTGTTTACATTACTGTTCTTATTTGAAGGCTGTTTTCCATAACAGCCGTGTTAAATGAAGAGCGTAATGTGTAGAATTTTGTTGAACTGGAATAATACGGTGTTGTTTTTCAAAATAAACTCAGGCAATTTTCTGTGCATGACTGTATATCTTTAAATATATGCACATATATGTTATAGCGGATGGTACAATTTTCAATTTAGTATAAAATTGCGATAATACGGTATATTTATGCTTTTTAGGTACTTATTGATTTGTGATAAATATCGATTGCCCTTTTGCAAGCAATTCACTTGTTTGAATTTTTTGTGCGGTGGTTAGTGACATTAAAGATATACAGTGGTGGTCAAAATAATGAGAGTGCACTAAATAAAAATATATTTCAATAAATTTACTGCTCTCTTTGACTTGGTAATTCTTCATTTAACAAAAGGTCATTGCTTATTGTTACCCACTGGTGTTGCGTTTCACGTTTGTTTCACTTTCCAGAATTTATTTTTAGTTGCGTTTATTTTAATTTTCAGTAATAAGATAGTGCTCAGTATGTATGATAGAAACTTGAAAATTACTAATTTTAACTATACCTAGTGTGTTTTACAATGGGTGGCGCGAAGCATTCTTCCGAAGAAGAAATGTGTTTAATTCTTCAACTTAGAAGGAAAAATAAAGCTTATAAATTTATTTCGCTCTAAATCGGTCTCCGTTAGAATTATTAGAAGATTTTAGTAGAGCGTAATCTCTTTGATCGTGTTGCCAGAAGAGTGCCATTTTTCAGTTCCAAAAATAAAAAAAGACGGAAAACCATTCTGTTTAGGGATGAAATCTAAATTATTATTTTTTTGGTAACGATGAACTATTGTAGTATTCCAGGACATCAAAAATACAAAATTCGATCCTAAGATCACAGTAGGAACAATCAAACAATCAAAATACGGACACATTAAAATTTTGAGCTGATTTTCCTATAACGGTGTATGTTCATTATTTTGTATCAAGCTAAATATGGCAAAAGAAATGTAAATGGAAATAATTGAGTAAACCATGCTTCCTTCTGCGGAGGAGGAAATTCATGTTATGGGGTCTATATGGGTCTATCAGCAGGACAACGACCTGCGAAACATACCGCTCAAAGTAGTAGGGTGTTCAAAAATGGTTTCAAACAAATAATGTTTCGGTGTTACCATAAATTGTACAGTCATCAGAATTAAACCCCATAAAAAAACAATCAACACAAATCTTTTATGGCAAAAAATTAGGAATGTTTTGTTTTCTCTTCCTGTTTCAACGTGTCGAAAACTTATAGAATCAATGCCTAGGAGATGCAAAGCTGTTTTAAAGAATAATTAAATATTAAAATTTTTTTGAAGGATCTTAGGTTTGATTTGTTTTATTTTTTTTCAAATTATACTACTTATTAATAGAAAGTGTGTTTCATTTTCCAGAATCATTTTATATATGAATAAAGAGAATTGATCTATGCACTTAATATTTTGACCACCACTGCTGTAGGTAGTTTTGCTTAATGCAAAAAATTCCGGAACGGATAAATATGTCAAAGGGTTCAAGATTCTGGTAAAAGTACATAAGTATGTTTAATGAGTTAAAAATATAAATTAAATGATAGCATTTGTGACTTTCGAGAGATACTTCAGTTTTAAAATATGTAATAAAGTAAATACGATAATAATAGTTATTATTAAAATATAAAAAAAAAATCATTTAGAAAGAGCGATCAGATGTTTTAAACTAGCGTTCTTTCCTTTACTGACACATTTTGAGATTTGTAATTTGTAGTGTAATATACTGATACTGAGTTATTTGCCTTAAAACATTTTTATAGAAGTATTTCTCTAGTATTTGCCTGTGTGTCTCTATGCGTGTGTATCCGTACTGCGATTGTCAACAGAAATGAAGTTCATAACTTCCGTATTCTACCAAAACTTTCCAAAGAATGAAACGTAAATTATTTTTTATCAGAATATACATAGTATTATGTTCTATGGTTTCATGATTGTTTTTTTTTTTTTTTTTTTTTTTTTTTTTTAAAAGAGTCCTCTTGATATTAAAAGGAAATATGTAAGACATCTAATTTATTTTATAAACTATTTTAAACAAATAAAGTTGAACGAAAAAATGTTTCATACAAAAGTAGTTTTCAAGGGGAAATAAAATAAGATTCACAAAAATTTGCATTTGCACATTGCAGTTATTTATTTCGGCTGCAGGGAGTGGAATGCAAGGAAAAAATGCAAGGGACTAATAGTATCTTGATTATCGCAATCTCGGTTATCGATTTCCAGTGGCTTCCGTATTACTCTTGTGTATAATGCTTCGTAAACCTATTAAAAAACTATAGGGATATTCACTTTTCGCTGTATTTAGTCTTGTATCATAACAAATTCTTACTACATTGTACTAAAATACAACGTGCAAGAACAAAATGCACATATTGTATTGCATTAGATGTAAAAGTTAGCACTAGAGCATGCCTCCAGCTTTTGCATACATATTATACCCTTGTATAATTTTCTGCCTTCGACTACTGCGATTTTTGATGAGTAAATTCATAAGTACATATTTATCATTCAAACTCAAAATTTACCATCTAATCAACTGACTACTTGGTCATTTAACCATCTGATCGAAATTTTGCAATTTTACCTATAATAAGATCATCTTTGCAATAATGGGATAAACAAGTTTCGGACGTTGTCTTCCAACCTGACAATGATCCGAAGCACACCACAAGAATTGCGACGGAGTGGCTTCAAAATAATGGGGTTAATGTATTAGGCTGGCCACCCCAATCCCCCGATTTAAACCCCATCGAACACCTTTGGGGTATCCTAAAGCGGAGGATATCGAGCTGGGATAGTACAGCGAAAACCACAGATGAGATTTGGAGTCGAGTATACAAATTGAGTGGGAAGAAATATTCTCTGAAGCTTGGCAGAACGAATCAAATCTGTAGCTGCAAAAGGAGGGCATACCACATATTAATTAAGTTTAAATTTGAATAAATGAAAAACTCACAAAATTGATGGAAGCTGTATTCCCGAAGAATATTGTTATTTTCCATTAAATTATAGTTATTTAGTTAACCAAAGTATATGCATGGAATTGGTTTTATTAAGGAATTACCTGCAAATAAAACACCATTGGAAAATATATCCACGATTAATTTTAGGAACATTAATTCTATATTCAATTTAAATTCGTTCGGATATGTGAGTCACTGCATATAAAAAGACACTCACTGATTCATCAGCACAGCACCCAGCCCAAATCGCTAAGGTCAGAACTATGAAAGAACAGTGGTTGCGTTGCACTTAAATGACGAATGATGATTTTTGCGTATGCTGACAAGAGGTATAATTTCTGGAGTTTATAAAATTTTAGAATATCTTCAAGTGGCAGAATTTTAGAAAAGTTTTATCTTCTCTCAAAGTGAAAAAATATATTTATGTGGTAAGAGGACATAATAAAAGGGATATAAATTATAAATTAGGTGACATATTGTATTAAATATTTCAAATAATTCATTAATTGTTGGTGTGGTTGTCGGCAAAACTGTAAGTTTATATGTATGTTGTTGATGATGTGCCAAGTATTTATTGGCAAATTATTCATACTGGCATTTTTATTATACGTTTCACATTTTCAGTTTAAAAATGTTTGAACTAAGTATCTGAATTTATTTGATATATTTTCTAAACGAAACTGACACTATAAGCAAGTAGTATTTTATTAGTGCGATATTAAATATATTTCTCATTGATTTACTTGAATGAATTTTTCATAGTGATTATTTTACTCAAATTCGGCATTTGTAGAATTTTGGACTTTTTTTTGGTATGCTTATTCCCGTACTAAAAAATAAAAAATGTAGCTATTATTATAATTACGAAAATATGTTTTCGGTAGTTATGACTGTTTCCTAAAGATTGCAAATTTCCTAACAACAAAACAATTAATTAATGCTACGAATATTAAGTGGAGGCATTAGGAGGAAATGAGTGGCGGTTTCTGTAAAGCTTTGTAGTGAGATCGATCGGCACAAACCCGGAAATAAGCTCATAAAATTAATACATGCAGGATCCCATTAAATTTCCTAGAGGACGAACGAATTTAGCTTTCGTGGAAAGCAATTGGAGGCGAAAATAAAGTAATTTTCTATATGCCTGATGAGGACACGAAACGAACTGTGAATTTGCTGTGAGATTAACCGTTCTGATTTAATTGTTCGTATAATTTCAATTAGGACAAGGTGACTTTCAATGATTTAAGTTACCGAAAATTTTTAAAGCGGATACAAATTTTGTGGACTCGGCACAAAATATATGATAAATGAAAATGGTGGCGAAATGGTACTACAATTCAGTATAATAAGGACTTTTGTCCTGATTAAAATCTCTGTCAATTCGGAACAATTAAACGAATAGTTATTTAGGTGTAACCTTACAATAAAGGCAGCTTTCGGCAAAATAAAAATGTTACCATTTACATATTATCTGATCCGCCGTCGTCATTTATGAATTTTTCGTCAAAATGCAAAAAATTAATAAAAGCTCAACCTTAACAGTCTTGGTATATTCGGATCTCTCTGCATTAATACCTACCATAGAAAGAAAGGTCCTGACCGTTTTGACCCTGGAAGCAGCCCCGGATCTAGGGAGGGGCAAGCCGGAGTCCGTGCTCCGGGCGGCAAATTCAAGCTTGGCAGACGAATACACTACTCCGCATTATCGCAACTTTGTAATGACTGAAACGCGCAGTATAGTAAAATAATAAATAAATAAAAATAAAAATTTTATGGAAGACAATAACATCCTTCCGAACTTTCAATTTGGCTTTAGAAGCGAACATTGCACTACACACGCTGTTGCTAGAATAACACAAGACATCAAACAAAATTTAGCAGAAAAGAAATCAACGTCCCTAATACTGTTAGACGTCCAAGCAGCTTTTGATACCGTCTGGCATGAAGCTCTGTTATACAAGATGATAAAATTTAATTTTCCCAGCTACTTAATCTTTGTGATACAGAGCTTTTTAAATAATAGATATTTTAAAGTCTACGTAAGATCGGTTAGCGCTGAAGCATGCAAACTTATAGCAGGTGTTCCCCAAGGCTCAGTCCTCGGACCTATTTTATACAGTATATTTACTGCTGATTTCCCTGAGCTACATGGCTGTAATGTTTCAATGTTTGCTGACGACACTGCAATCTACACTTCCGCAGAAAAGCTTGCTGAAATTTTGAAAACTATTCAAACAGGCCTAAACAGCATAGGTAAATACTTCTACAAATGGAAAATTAAAATAAACTGTGATAAATCACATGCTATGTTTTTCACCAGAAAGAGGAAACCGTGCACTGAGAGAAAAGTTTACTAATTTCAAAGAAAAACTACAGTTAAATCAATGAATATTGATCATGATTTGGCGCCAATGAAAGCATTTCATTGAAATAAAGCTACTAATTACATTGAATTTAGTAGACTGGTATATTATCAAATTCAAGAACCTGTTACTTGTTTCAAAAAAATTGTCCTTAAAACAAAAATGCAGATTTTCTTCAAAACAAGTAAATAATTTCACATGTTTAATGATTTTTAGATTTTATTTTAGGGGTATAGGTTACTTGATTTAAAGTAAATGTTTAGTTGTTTCAAATATTTGCTCCTTAGCCCCAATGTAGAAATTTTTTGATTCAAGTCCATCATATTTTTGATTTGACGGTTAAATGTGTTATATTCAATGAAAATACATTTTTGTTCTGAAGTAATATTTATTTTATAATATATTCGATTAAAATACATTTTTGTTCTGAAATAACATTTATTTGATTGCTATTATTCTGTAAGCTAAGACACATTTATAATATGTAGAAGTATAGTCGTCACGAAATAACTAAAATAATATTTTCGGTTTTACAACGGCTTCGGACGAAATTTTATAAATATGAACTGGAGGACAATTAACATTCTCTAAATCATACATTTGAAAAAAAGGTAGATCCTTTCCTACTATATAACTCAATATATGTCTTCTATAACTTTTAATTTCAATTTCTTGGCAAAACAATAAGGCTCTTTTATTCAAATTTAGAATTTCTTTTATCTTATACGCTTGAAAATTCAAATTTTGATTATATATTATAAAGTCTTTTTTATAAACAGTGCCATACTTTTCAACGCCATTATAACATTTAGTTTCGATTAATTCTTCATTAGTTAGGTGTTTCAAAAACTCTTCATACAATGTTGATTTCTGAGGTGAATAATGTTTTCCTAAAAACTTGTACGACCAAAATTCAAAGTTAGCTATGTTTTCTGAAAATTGTATACAATATTTTAAGCTTAAAGAAAGGGGAATATTTCTTCTCGATGTCACATTTTTTGTGTATGTTTTTAGTTCCCTATGTTTTGATTCAAAAGCAAAGGTCCATAAATATTTTGGAGGTCCTGACTGTTTAATTACACTGCAATAATGGGTTAAGAAATGATGTTTCGGCTTTAGATTATCAGAAAAAAGAGTTGTATACTTTGTGTTATGGAATAATACACATTCTTTTAATTTGGTAATATCAATTCTTGAGTACTTTGACAACAGCAGCAAATCTACCAGTTCTAATAAATTTAATATGAATAACCAGCAATCGTCACTATCCTCTACAAGGTCACCAATCATTAGCGGAAAAAAATGAGCAAAAGAAAGCATTTCTCTTCCTGATAATTTTAAATGAAATTGTCTTAATTGTTGTAATTTAAATGGTGGTGAAATATTTCCTATTTCGGTTTCGCCATATTTAAATAATTGCTTACGAATATTAAGCGTTTCTAAGTCAAAGAATCTTTTATTCAAAAAGTATAAAATTGCATGACATAAGTCATATTGAAGTACACCTTCAAAAACATCGTGGAGAACATCAACTGAAAAATTGTCCGTCACATGAAAAGAATCAATTTCATTAAAAATTGAAATCTCCCTAATTCCTGTTTCTTCAACCTGATTCATTTCAGTATCTTCTATATAATTACTTTCAGTTCGTAAATAATTAATATCTTCGATTGCTAAAGACTTTGTAACAATTTTGTTCGCTTTGCAAAATCGACAAAAGTAATTTGAAGAAAATGAACGAGTGAACCCCAATATACTATTTAAAGCTAAGTTGTCCCCTAAGACTAATCCGAGAATAAAATATATTTTCACAGTTCCTTGTTTTGTATTAACTTCAATACCATTTCTTTCCAAATCATTAATAATTTCAATTAGACTAAAAAAGCATCTATCGTTACCAAAGTTCTTCACATCTTTACTATTAAACAGAGCAGCAACAAATATGTTTTGTAATTTGAATTTAAGTGATGTTGGGGCTGTTGGAAAGGAATAGTAAACACCTAGAAGGGAAGATTCGTGCGAACCAAGAGGGTTGTTTATTTGGAAATCGTCAAAATATAGGAAATAGGGAATAGCTGTCTTATCCACAAAATGTTCAGTTTTTTTTCTCCAAAGTTGCGCATTAATAAAATTATTTATTTTAGATTCTGATTTAAGCATCTCCATGTTACTTTGAAATAATTCCCACATTCCAGGAATTTCAAAATACTTTCGAATTTGAAATCTAATAGGCAGAAGTACACCTTTGGTTGAATTAACATCAATAGTACTGACATTTTTTAAAGTTATGGTTGATATTGAATTATCTATATTAATTATTTGAGGCTTTTTATAGATATCCGAAGATTTAAGCGCTTTAATAAATTTGTATTCAGAATCTATTTCTTGGAATGGGTTACTACAAAATGTAACTAAACTTTTCAGATTTTTCTTTACAGGTTCTAATTCAGGGTAACTCTTGATTTGCATCTCTACCTTTTCAATTTCTTTCTTAATAGTATAAGTAATTAATGCCGAAACATCTTTCTGCAAATTTCGCGCACATTTTCTCGTTATATGGTTTTTACTATAATATTTGAGCGAAAAATCAAAAGCCCCTTTCTTCAAGTTATTAAGATTGACGTCTGAGTTATCTTTTTTAACAATTGTTTTATTTTCACAAGCTGTTTCGTTCGGTTTCTTTTTTTTGTTATAGTGATAATTACTTTCTTCATAACATGTCGCTCTAGCTTCATAAGAGTGTGCTTTTTTAAATTCAACTTTTGTATGCTTTGAAAAAGATTTAAAGGAAGTAAAAGATTGCTTGCAGTAAGAAAATTTACATTCGTATATGCTATCGCTGCCTAAACTGTGTAAATATTTTAAATGAATGAAAAATGTTTCACAATTTATGAATTTAGAATTACAAAGAAAACATGGAATAATCATATTGGTACCAAAATTGAATGAATAATAAAAAAAAATATTGTAAATGAACCTAGAAAAATGTATGGATTTTACTTCGTAAGCAGGATTTAATTTTAAATTAGTTTAAATCAGAAATTAGAGCTGACAATGAATTGTTTTTTTCGTCAAATTGCGTAAATATTTTGTATATATGTATTTGAATTAACGTCCAAACTAACTGACATGGTTCAGGATATTTTAGATCAAAAGCATGAAATATTTTGAAGCATATATCTACGGCTTTTATAATATTTGGTAATTTATAAAATGTTTCAAAACAGTATACGAAATATTCTTCCAACGTAAAAATATCATCACCTACCGCACATATTATCGGCTGAATTGTTGTTTTATTAACGAAAGATGTATCAATTAAATTCTTGATTTTCGTTTTCAGCTCTGAATGAGTTGGTGATATCAGCAAAAAAGCATCCCTGGAATCACTTATGCTTGGTTTTTTGAAGGTCTTCTTTTTTGTGTCCGGATTAATTGTAGGTATGCGACATGTGGGAGTAAGGAGAGAATGCAGCATCACTAGAATCACGCAATCTCTCACACCTGGGAACATTTTTAAAAAATATATTGTGTTTTATTAAAGAAAGTATAAACTTACCTGCGCTAAAATTGCCAGCTTCAAATGTATCTAAAATATGTTTGCTATTCCCATCCTTCACTCTATTCTTCATTAAAGGCAAGCTTTTGGTGCAAAATGTCTCCCAATTTTTGAAAAGGAAATCTTCTTTCCCCATATAAAGTTGATTGAAATCTAGTTCCACCTATAAAGGGTTTTAACATTTTATATTCACTTCAAAGTGCCCTAACAGATTCTTACCAACTTATAACCAAACGACTGCTTATACAGGGGCCACTCGTTCAAAATTTCTCCAAAATTGTTTGCTGTTTTTAAAAATGTCCGTCTATAATTATATGTGGCCTTCCATTTCTCTATTAAGGTATCATAAGGATCCACATTATATTTTAACCAGTTCTTCTCTTTTTCTTCCTCTTCAGCTGAAATTTTAAATAGGTGTATAGTATACTACTCTTCAAAGCTGTTTTTGTTTAGTAATATTAAAATGTACCATCGGATATGATTGAGTGAATTTTAATAATATAAAAAAAAATTCTAATGTTTCCTACCAGGGACATAAACTTCTTCCAATGAAGCAGGTTTCTCTCCTTCTTTTTGTTTTTTTGTAATTAAACCGTCTAGTCTGAGTTTAGATTTGGCGTTATGATATTTCGCATAAAGTATACCACCAGGTCTTCTTCTTGGTATATGAATATAATATGTTTCCTTTGAAAAAAAAATAGCAATTTTAATAATTCAAATTTCAAATTAAAAGTGCACATACTTTGCTTTCGGTTTTAAAAAAGTGGGTGATACTGTCAGCAATTTTTTCAAAAGTTGTCGGAGTAGCTTTTATTTTTTCGAAAAGCAGGTATTCAGTTATTGCACTAGCAATAAGTTTTCGATATTTAAAGTTGAAACCATTGTTTTTTTGGTAAAATTGCAAAACTTGTTTTCCATTTACAGAGTTTTTAAGAATTTCCTCAATGGAAAACTGAAATCCTAGAAATTTATCAAGCTACTATTATTTTTAGAATATTTCGAATACCTCGTCTACGCTATTTTCTGCAATAAAATCCTCAAAACTAGAAGTAACAGACACTGTTGAACGTTTTGATGTATTTTGCGAATGCGAAACCCAGCTTATTCCCTAATAAATATCATATGAAATTTTTGAGTTCTCAGTATGTAATTTTGAAAACAACAACATATAAAATCGGCTAAATAAAAAGAAGATTGATGTGCTAAAATAGCCAGCGCAAACTCCCGACTTAAACCCAATCGAGAACCTTTGGGCTATTGTAAAAAAGGTTGGAAAACTTGGAAAATTTACAAATGCTGATCAACTATACAAAGCAGTTAAAACTGAATGGAATATGATTTCTCCACAAATAGTTGATAAAATTATTAATTCTATGTCGAAGAGATGTTATGACGTTATAAAAAATAATGGGTACTCAACTAAGTATTTTTTTGATTCTGGAGGAATTTACCCATTTAAAACATGAGCGATTCCCTAAACAAATGCAGTGGAAAACGTTGAAATTTTACCTGTTCCTTCTGCCAGTTCAGTAAATTATACTCGAAGATAACGCGTTGGCCGTAAAAGTCTCTAGGAATTATTTCACTTAAATGTTGAGCCCTTAAATACTTTAAGCTCTCTGCTGTCACTCCATGTTCTGAAAATAATAATTCTTTATCATGCTTTTAAAATAAAAGCACCACTATGATATCCCAAGTTTTTCGATTTGAGAAAGGTCAGTTTTTAAAATAAAAATAATATGGAAATGCATTTAAACTATCTTGTTACCGCATATTATCTACATTTGAGTAAGAAAATTCTCAGTAGAGAAAGACTATTTTAATTCCAATGACATTTGGTTTGTATATGTTGCTCTTGTCGTATGGGGCGTAAAACTTGCACTATTGTTATTAATGTCTCGAAAACAATGCGAGGTGGATTTGTTTTCATTATTTTTCCCTTCTTGCCTACTGCAAAGAGCTTTAGAAAGCGTTCTCAAATCGAAAAATATCGAAAATAGTAGAAAATAATAAAATGTCTTACCTTTGAATACGTCGTAAAAACACTCTCCCTTTAATTCCTGTAAAATGTCCAGAAGTTCTGATGAAGAATTGCTCGCCGCCGATTCATCTAAAATGAAATTGTATTCTGCTTCCATATGAAGTTCTTCGTTCATTTTTGCACACATATCACATCACACACGATTTAATTGCGATTTTAACAAAGTTGCTTCTGTACACCAACTTTCAGGACGTGACAAGATAAAACGATATATTTGCAGCGGTTGTAACATCAATGCTGACATCTTTGAAATAATGAAGTTTTTCATTAAATCAAAGCAATTATATGACGGAATAATATAATATTTTACAGCGGCTTATAAATTCAATGCTGGCATCTTTGAAATAACGAAGTTTTCTTTAAATTAAAGAAATTACATAACATGACGATATTATTACATCATCTTATAAATTTAATGTTGAAATTTTTAATAAAATGAATTTATTTTTTAAGCAAAGGTAAATATATAATAATTTATAATGGTAAATTTATAAAACGATATAAATTATATTAAAAGGGAATATGATGGTATTTTTACAGCGGCATATAAATTCATATTTAAAGCAAAAAGGAAAAAGATTTAAAACAAAGAAAATGTTAACATTGAATTAATGTACCTTACTTCGTTTTAATGAAAGAGTTTTACACAAATTAAGAAAACTTTTACTTCAATCAATGTAATATCGTTAATATAATGTAAAATTTCCTTAAATTGATGAATTTTCAGTTTACTTGAAGTAAGGATATAATTTCGTTGATCATAATACATCGATTTCTCTCAGTGTGCTTTCTACTTACAAATAAGCTCAAAATATACGATATACTGAAATTCCATGGTCCGATAATGTAAAATATCTTGGAATCACATTAGATAAAACAAGATACAAATCCATAAAATAAATATATTAACCAAAATCTTATATCCCTTCATTAATAGAAAGTCAACCCTAAGCCTGCACAATAAACTCCTAATATTTAAAGTAGTTTTTTTTGCCGTGTTGACATATGGAGCGCCAGTGTGGTAAGGTTGTGCGAACACGCACAAAAAAAAGCTTCAGACCGCCCAAAACAAAATATTAAATATGATACTCAATCTTCCTTGGCATTATTCAACCAAACGATTGCATTCCATAGCAGATATCGATCTAATTGATGTTAAATTAGAAAAATTAACAAATAATTTTGTAATGAAATGCGAGTATGCCCGCAATCCTCTGATTCGGCATCTTTGCCTAGATTAGGTAATTATTACATTAGGTAGCTTAGAATTAGTAGTAGGTTAGGGTAAATAGGATTAAGTCTTCCTCATGAGGTTTTTTTTTTGTACATTTTTTCCTCCACATATTATATTATTAAAATTCAACAAAATATTATTTTCCTAAAGCAATATATTTTAAGCTGTATAGAATAAAGTAAGACATTCTAAACTCTTAAACTTAACATCTACTCTGTAAACTGCAAAAATGTTATGATAATAAATAATAAAATAAATAAATAAATAAAAATAAATAAAAATAAAAATTGTTTATTTCGGACAACTAAAGGATCCATGGTGTGTTAGTAAGGCTTATAGAAGGTTTAGTATCAATAAAAACACACAGCACTTTAAATATAAACATAAAAGACACAGGCACCGAGGGCGATTAAGGAAACGAGCTGGTTTCCGTGATAACCCTTTGCACAAGGCACCTCCATAGTGGCGAAGTGAACCTATCAGCTATAGTCTTTAGGATGCTGTTGGGACTGTCCGGTGTTCTACGGATCAGAGATATAGTTTTTTTGTGAATGACGGCTACAAAGCCATCAGTGTGGTACTCCGAAAGTATCCCTAACGCACTGCAGAAGCGGGGCAATTCATCATCATCCCGAAGATATTATTATATTGGACGCGCAAGGTGTCCAGCGATCTTCTGCAGAATCATGGAGCAGATCTGTGGGACGCAAATTCGAGCGAGATTTAAACACAGTTGAATTCTGCCAGGAACTCTACTCTCTTAAAGAGCAAGCTACACTTTTATTTGGAGATATAAAAAATGATAGCGCTTTCAATCTCTTGCAACAGATCTATACGCATGATTTGCAGGATGCCTTTCCTAATATTTGTATTGCTCTGCGAATTTACTCTACGCTTCCTACTACATACATCCGCAAGCTGCGAGCGAAGTTTTAGCAAACTTAAACTTATTAAAAATTATCTACGATCGTCGATGAGCGAGGAACGTTTATCGAGTCTCGCAATATTAGCAATAGAAAATCGAACTGCTCATGAAATTAATTATGACAAGGCCATAGATTTGTTTGCAAAACAAAAGGCTCGAAGAGTAAAATTGTAATTTCAATGTGCAATATAATAATTTTATTTTTAATCTCACGTTTTATTTCAGACCCTATAATGTCCTATCCTAATTAAAATATATGTCCGACACGTCCATGCATTTGTGGAAAAAATATAGACTTAACAGAGAAAGAGCAGCGCTAGACCGGTCGTTGTGGCCTTCTTTGGGGGAGGCCTATCTCCATCAGTGGGCGTCTTATGGCTGAAATGATGATGATGATAAAGGTAAAAATATTGGCGGGCGGTGGCGGCATTTTTCAGTTTTTGCCCCGCCTCGAAAAAATTAAAGATCCGGGGCTGCCTGGGCGTCAGAGTAGACACCTCCGTACATAACTTGGGAGCACACACGGGGTCAAGCTGACCACAGAACATTTTTAAACTTCTATAAGTATTTCGCGAATTATGCTGTTTTTTAGAATATATGATACAGTAAACCCCGCTTAAGACGATTTTGAAGGGGTCGAACGTAAATAACGTCTTATGCGGGAAAGCGTATTAGGCGGGAAGGTTGAATATAACACAAAAGGTATTAAATCAAGTTTATATGCATTTATACTCTATATAATGCGCATTCAGACAAGTATATACCTACCATTATTGTTATAAAAATAATTAATCATATTAATTTAATTTGAAGAAATACATAGTTTATTTTACTTTGAGACAAAGAAATTGTAGCATTTTAAATAATCATATTTTAAATGGAATTTAATTTTTGGAATCCATCTTCTCTATTAGCTACATCATGAAGATAGATATCGTTTACCGCAGTTTGATTATATAAATTACATTTTTCATCGCAAAGTTTCAAAATTTTAACTTGATCTTGAAGAGACAGCGCTTTCCTTTTAATTGCTAACATTTCTTTTAATTATAAACGCACCAGTAACTGGTCGCTACCGCGTGAAATAACGCGGTGCCTGACATGAAGGTGGCGTATTACGAGGGATAACGAATTGTATACCGTGTGAGATAACACGCGGAAAAGATGATTGGTGCTTGACGTGCAGATGGCGTATTACGCGGGATGATGAATCGTATTAAGCGAGATTGAATGTATGAAAAATGCCCTCTAATTGCAGGGACCATAGCAAAAGCGTATTAAACGTGATCGTCTTAAACGGGTTCTACTGTATATACATAGTTTTTTTAGGTAAAAGGTCAAAACAATATTTGGGGTCCAGGGGAACTCCTGTGCAATTCTAGGTTTAAGACTCCTTTGTATAGGCTTAGGTTAATATGTAATACATTTTCAGTGAAAGAAATTAGACATTGAAATTAACAGCGACAAACATGCGCTTGAAACCATATCTTCATTACACGCAATTAAAAACATTGCGACTTATAATAGTCTGAATAAAAGAAAAGTCGAGCGTTAATGGATTATGATCTAACTTTGCGTATGCATTTATTGGCTCGATATGTAGGTCATGTTAAAAAATTGCGTGGTTTGGAGAAGGGGGAGGGGGACTTTCACCTCGCTATATATTTTAATTTATTTCCAGGTATACCGTATATTTCTTAATCGATTTTGATTAAACTTAGTTAACATATTCTTCGTGGCAATATCTCAGCTATGTTCGCAAATAGGGTGAATCGGTAAAGGGGTGGGGAATTCAGCATTACGTCCCCCTTCGTTCTGGTTGCCGCCGAAAGGTCTTTTTTAATGGTTATCTCTTCCAGCTGCTTTTTTCACAATCGGATCTGGATCAGATTAGATAGGAAATTTTTCATTGAATTGAATTTTACAAACTGCCACCTACATATGTATGTGCATAGTAAATATTTTAAAATTTGCGGAAAGCGCATCAAATTGCCATCGTTGCAAAGGACCTCGCACAATTCTTATGGAAAATGGCTCTCGGCTAAATTGGCTGAAATTTTGCATAGGGGTAGCTTTCAACATGCTGATCAAAAGTCTCAAGGGGCACAAACCTCCAAGTTGAATCCCCGACCCTCTACAACCCCCCAAACCCCCCAAAATGCACTTTGCAATAATCGACTGCAGTTTTGCGAAGAGATAGGCTTAACATAATTCTAAACCATACCCCCTCAAAATCCCCCTACAGCTCAACCCCCCCCACCCCCACCAACCCTCACACACCCTCCCCTAATTCACTTTGCAAGAATTAGCTTAACTTTTTAAAAGAGATAGATATCCGACGTGTTCGTGTTCGAATTTATGTACAAAAATGCGGTGCTACGTTTGTAATGGAGAATTCCCCCCCTTGAGACCCTTGAGACCCTTGAGACTTTTGATCAGCATGTTTAAAGCTACCCCTATGAAAAATTGCAGCCAATTTAGCCGAGAGCCATTTTCCATAAGAATTGTGCGGGTCAAATCTTGATCTGATTAAATTTTTGGATTAAGTTTTTGACGCAGATGGAAAATAAGTCATGTTTCATATGGGTAATTAAAAATTCAATTTAGTGTAAAATTTACTGCTAAATTTAATCCAGATCCAATTGTGAAAAAAAAAACACCTGGCAGGAAAGTATTGTGGCAGTAGGCCATTTTAAAGAAATTGAAATTTTAATTCTGTTAGAAGGCGCTTAACGCTCAATTAATATTTTTTCAGCCTATTTTTGCGAGTTACAATTTCGTTTCAGATCAAATAAAATTCACTAAACTAGCGTGCGAAATAGTGGTTATTGCAAAATTACACTTTAATATTTAATATTGTAACCCGTGTAAGCAAGGACTTATTTCTCTTTGCCTAAAAACAAGAAGAAATCAATTCCGATTTTCTCGACTGAATACGATACTACATAATTCACTTTATAAAGAAATTCCGGATATTTAAATAAAAGAACACAGCAGAGCATAATCCAGCTGGATTTGAGATTGTCTCTGCAAATACATAGTATCAACACAAAATGAAAGCGTACAAGATTAATTATACTTATATGGCTTTTCCAAATACTTTGGAAAGTCAAATCATTTCCGTGATTTTACCATTACCGTATTAAATGAAATCAAGTAGTGCACAATTTTGACCACAAATTACGCAAGTGAAGGTATTCGAAAAGTACTCCATGGTGTAATTGAAGCTTTAATTAAATCTCACTTCCTTTGATATCTGACAACAATCGATTAATACCGCTAAAAACATATAAAGCTTAATAAAGCATACCTACTCAAAGAGCATTCGTTTTAAGTTTTTTGAATTTATTATTTGTAGGTTTGTACTTTTCGAATTTTTTTCTGAAATTTTGGTATCCATAAAACAAAAAAGCAAAAGCATTATTAATAATGTTTTTCGAATTTTTTTGATTTTTGAAGGAGCGGGCATTTCAGAATTTAAGGCACTTATGTCGATGAAATTTATGTCGACAAAAAAAAAGAAGGAAATTATATAGAAACTGAATTATACGTTGAAAATTAGTTAGTTAGTTCGGTCACTTGTAAAGGTGTAACCTGTGATGAAGTTCTATGCTCAATAATTTGCAGTGGAAATAATAATAATATTTTATTGACATTAACTTTACATTTCAGAATATCATAATTATTTTTTTTAGGTTATGTTTGTTAAACTTGGCACGAAAAGTTTATTTTGAACGAACCTAGCTTCAAAAATACCTACGCAAATTTCGTTAGTTTTTCTATGCATTCCTTGTTGTCTCCTAGTATTTCGTCAAACTTCGTTGAAAGTTCATGTTTAGTCTTTTGTTGTGTTACAGACCTCGCAGTTAGGTTGATTCGAATTTTGAAGAATAAGCCGGGTATAATGTTTTTTCACATCGTGTGGTATATTGTAATTTAGTATGGGTAGATTGTTTATATTTTTGGAAGCTTTATCAGCTTGGTTGTTCCCTTTTATTCCGAAATGACTTGGACTCCATAGGAAGCTATGGTTTTGATAGTACTTAGTTCCAGTAATTTATTTTGAATTTAAATAAGATAGTATATTTATTATGTGAAGTACGCTTAGGGAGTCACAAGGGCAGTATTTCTTGCTGTTGCTGATATATATTTTAGTGCTTGGAAAATCGCGAATAGTTCGGCTGATATAGCATAAAAGACGGTGGATGAAATTGTTCCTTTGCCAGATCGCTTATAAAAGCTATTTCTGTTGTGTCCTAATAACCTTTATTCGGCAATTTATTTATTTATTGGCTATCGGCTATCTCAATAATGAGAGTTATTTCTGGATTTGTATTATCGGAAAAGAATTATCGATTAATTGTTAAATTTTTTCTCCGTAATGAAAGTATTTTTTTTTTTTTGTTACCGAATAACCAATTCAGAAATTAATTTATTCCTGTTTTTTGACCAAGTTCTAATTTTCATGCGATTTCCACCAAAATTGGTACGTAGAGGTTTTCGTGGTCGCTTATTTCAAACCAACTGTCAGAATTTACGAATTCAAGATGGCGGACTTAAATTTTAAAGTTCTTCGGATTTCCTTCAAAATTGGTAGCGTAGGGCGGGGCTTAAAGGTCCAATTTGACTTTTAAGAATTATACTGTGAAAACGGAATCTACTATATCAATATATACAACAGTAATCAAACAAACAGTTATCGTACCATGTTTAACCAAATTTTTGGTTGAATTATCATAATAGAAATATGTAATTTTACAATTTTTCTAGACCTTTTCGTCTGTCTCTTTTTGCCCCATGGTAGGGGTAAAAAGGAACAGCCAAGGCGCAAAGAGGTCCAGTATTTAATTTTAATTTTAAAAAGGATTTATGAAATAATAACAATATTTGATCCAATGAAATTCAATACTATATTTTTATTTCAAAAGGAAAAATTCATAAGTACCCTACCCTACTTGGGGGTTTTCGGGACCGCTGATTTCAAACATGGAAATATAAAGTTGGTGTTGGACATCTAAGTGTGATGGGAACACCCATTCATATTTAGTTGCTAGTTAAAGTTAATACGAGTATGATTATGAAAACGATACTAAATACTGCGTTAATTTAATTAATTTTTCAGCACTCTACTCAAAAGTTATTGCAATATTATTTCTTCAATAGTTATGTATAATGTATTTTTAGCAAAATTTACTGAATTTAGTACTACATATTTCAGTAAATTTCATAGATTTCATATCAACTTTGCTGGAAAAGCAGGCAAAAGCTTCTCTGCTTTTCTAGTTATATTTCCTAAAACTCCACTGAACTAAAATAAAATTTCAGTAAATAATTACAATAGAATTCTACTGATTCCGTTTTCATTAGAATTTTAAACTGCATCTCTAGAAAACCAACTCTAGTTGAGGTAAACAATTTAGAGGGAAAATTAAAAATTAAATAAGTAGGTAGTACTTTTTGGGTTTTCAAAATTGGTAGGTTAATAACTATTTTTCATTTCAGTTAATTGTTTATATTTTAATATACATAGGCATGTAATATTTACAGCGGAATTAAAAATAACGAACAAAGTGGAGATGAAAATTGATGTTTTTTAAGCAGGGGGTTATTTCGCTTAAATTCTCGCAACAAAAATCAAAAAGTTGTTCAAAGATACAACCCTGAACTTTAGGAAAAGCACTTTGGAACTTTTATTCCGCCCGCAAAAAATACGACCTTTTTAAATTGAGAAAATCGAAGGTTTGGCGACTTGTACACAGATAAAAATGTAAAGTAAACGCCAAATTAAAGCATATATTCGGAGAATTTATTCAATTGGTGAATGCAAACCAAGAGCAAACTTTTACCATGTGAAATGACCAAGTTATGGCTTCCTAAAATTAGTTACCCCTTGCTTTGACTTTGACGTTTTTTACTTTCATAGAAATCAATGCACGTCGACATAACAATATGTAAGTATGTTATACATACATATATAATTTTGAATATTTCTCGGAGCAAACAATTCATTCGTGATATTAGGTAATTTTAAGCGTAAGCGCAAAAATAGAAAGCAACAATTTTTTTTTAGGAATTTTGTTTTTAAATAATTATTTGTAGGCCATATTTATTCATCTTTCCAGTTTATTTTTCATTATAAAATTTAAAAGAAAATTTATTTATCTCAAAATTCCACCGGAAGTAGGACCACTGACACTTCGAGGGGGTCCATACTCAACATGTTTGTGGCAGTTTATTTGTATGGAACAAAAATACAATTTTATTCAGGAAGAATGTGGCTATGGCTGGAACCACGGAAATGACAAATATTCAAATTAGAAACAAAATGGCGGCTTCTTGAATAACTAATCGATTTTTAGCCCTTTTTTTTGGTTTTTAGAGGCTTGCAAGAAATCAAAGAAATGAATCGTTTTAAATAAAATCGAAGGTATAATGAAGAGAGTAAGCACTTATTTATTTAATTTGGTTTGGAAGGTGAAAGCTTGTCTATAAACCCGCCCCATTTTCAAGATTTTTGCAAATTTCTTTCGGAAAATTATTTAGAAAGGTTCATATAGCAATAAAATCATCGAGTTTTTATCAATTCCAAATGGGAATATTATCTTAAAGATCCTTATGTAGCATTTCATTTCAAGTGAAGCAAATACCCATAAAGTTTTTAGTATTTTAATTTTGTCTCTTATGCCCGTTCTCCAATGCGCCGATCAACCAACCACGAACCAACCCAACCAAAGTGCTGAATTGATTGAATCCCGTGTAAAGTATAAGTCCTTGCCTGTAGTTGTGTCTGCCGGCTGTCAAAATATCCTCGGGCAAATGTTTAGTCTGAAAAAATTTTTATCACTTTTTGACCGAAAAAACTGCTCAATTTTACTTTTAGTGCTGGGTTGGAATAACCGTACACATTGTTACAAGTGCTTTATGTTATAATTAGTGCAATGATGTTTTGACAACCGGTGGGACAGCTGTTGCGCTGTCACTATTCTAGTACAAAATAGTTGCTGAATGGGTGACTATTCCTTTTGATTAAAACGGACACATGTAAAAGGTTAGTCAGGTTGACAAAAACATGAGTGAGGGAGAAAATGACGCAAATAGGAATAAGGAGCGGGATGGCGCAATTTTGGGTGGTTCGTGATTGGATGGGCTCTGCATTGGAGAGCGGGCATAAGAATATGTACATAGTCACGAAACTATTTTTACGGATTAAACCCATTTGCCGAATTGTGGTATTAAAATTGTTGGCATGGAAAATAATATCACGGCTAGACTAAATCTAAAAAATTAACGTTTTTTTGTTGTCCCCTTCCAGTCACTTCTATTGTCCATAATGAAATAAAAATCACCATTTTAAATTCGTAAATTTTGGCAATCTGGTCACGTTCCATGCTGATGGGTACGACTTTTTAACTCATTTTCTGGTAAGCTTTCAAATATTTGTAGGTGCTATTTGTGTCTTCATCATTGCTAAATTCACAGATTACCCTGAGTGATGAAATTCAGATTAGGTCATTTTGGATTAGTACGTTACTTGAATAATGTTTCTTTTATTATTGTTCAAAGAAAATGAGTGAGTACATAAAGAGATTAAAAATATTGCAACTGAAGCTACGAAAATATGGTCAGAAAGTACAAAAGACCGCATTTTTAACATTTATGAAAAATCGTCAAAAAATAACGGATTGGTTCTAGTGCTTATACTACTGTTGCTTTCTTTTATACATAGTCTAATCTTAAATCTCTAATCTTAATCTCTAACTCTTCGAAATATTGCATGAATTTGACTTTTTTCTATAAACCGATTGTATCATATTGTGCAATAGATGACAAATAAACAACATAACAAACACACACTCATGAAAAACTTGTTCACCAAAAATTAAGTGTTCTATATTTACAAGCCGTGAACTGGCCTATTGCATATGGGCGTAAGATGGTCTGACAGTTTTAGAAATGTTCATTGAATCTTATGGACCAAAATGAGTCTCCAGGATAAATTAATTTATCTCGAGTTCTTTGAACACAAGGGACACAAAAGCTTTAACAAATTCAAATCACAAAAAGTTTTTTTTTACTCAATATCAGCCAAAAATACTAATGAATTTCTGGCCAAGATGCAATAATTTGGTGGTTCTTTGTTTCTGTAGAAGTCAAATCTTTTTCCCACCGTAGTTTCTAAGTGGTCCGACTCTCGTGCTTTCTGTTGAGTTTGATGTGAATTTAAAGATTTTATATTTTTTATTGGAAGAGGTGGTAAAATAACAAGTCTTGTAAATTAAAAGGAGAACTTCTTAGGGTAATTGTGAGGTATATCATTTTTGGATACGAACTTTAATTTGGAAACTGCCGCAAATTTTTTTCTCAATTTTTGCGACTTTTTACGACGGCCATAAGACTAGATGGAACTTCTTTAGAGATTGAAGCCACTGGTCTAAAAATGTGTGCGTGCGGCGGGCCACTTCACATCTTGTAAATATAGAAGGTTTTGCCAAAATGTGTAAACGGCTACAGAAATAACTTGTATTTGATATTCCTAGATTGGAACTTTCATTTAAGCCACATTATAAATTTTTATGACACCTTTTGTTTTTTAATGATTTTTCAAAAATGGCAAAAATAATATACATACATACATATGTATGGATTTTTTAACTCTATTTTTTTTCGAAAACGAGAACTGATTGGGCATTTTTTTTACGAATTCATAATCTGCGGAAAAATCCTATAGAAATAATCTAGCCACTTGTTTGGATATAAAAAAAAAAAAAACTTTTTGTTGTCCAGTGTTATTTGCATTTCATCATTTTTCTTTGGACGATTTAAACTTATATATACAGTAAATTAGTATATTCATCAATAAATGTATCTAATATATTTTAAGAGAACAAAAGAATTATCTTAAGTTCAATGTAAATATTCATTTTAAATTAAGATTTTAATTTAATAAATGATAAAATAAAATGTTGATAATTTTATTTTTGAAAACCCATATTTTGACATTAAAACATCAACTTTGGATTTTTAACTATTATATTTTAAGTTTAAAAATAAAATACAGTAAGTTTCATTTGTACCAGTAATTTTCCATGGAATGCTCCAAATTAATTTGATTTTACAAAGAATTTTTAATCTGTCTTCTTCAGAATCAGAAGACTTCCTGTACTTATTTTTATGAAATTTTCTTATCCGGTTAGAACGTTTTTTTTTAACCTCAAACGCAAAAAAGGGGTATTATAATTTTGAAGCCTGTGTCTGTCTGTGTATCTGTCTCTAGCATCGTAGCTCCCAAAAGGATGGACCGACTGCAATGCGTTTTTTTTTTTTATTTGTAGGCTGGTTTAATCGAGGTGGTTCTTATAACTTTATTTGATTTTTGTCGGGGTTTTCTTAAAATTTTAATTTAATTATATTCTTCAGATTTTGAAGGGAGTAAAATCAGAATCTGCCATTAATTCGTAAATAATGTCTTAATTTTAATACCATACTTCCTTTGCATTGGAAAATACGTTTTTAATTTTGAGAAAGTCCAGAATCCATTATTGTGTTTTTTTTTTAAGTTGGCTTAAAAATTATGTTCCTTTCAGAAATTTCTATATTAGGATAATTTTGAGTAAAGACATTCAACTAGTTTACTAGAGGATTTTAGCATAACAAATACCTATCAATGGGAGCTAATTATTTATTTATTTTACATATATGTACATACATATGTAGACAAGCCACAAACATAAGACTAATAATAACTTCTTGTACAATAAAATATCGTGGATGTAAATTAAAAACATTGACTGCGATGCAAATAAAGATTGTTTTTGCCAACGTATACGGCATAGAAACAAGTTTTCGAAATACGATATTTGTTTAATTCACTCTCTTACTCTCAGTCAATTCAATGTTGTTCGAATAATATATCAGACATAAAATAAAATTTGTGATGTTAGCTGCAATTTGGCTGTTATGTATCTTTCAATCAGGTACTTTAAGGGGAGATATACACCTAGATGGTCGAAAAAAAATTTTTTTTTTTTTTGCATTTCCTTGAACCTTGAGGTCTCCAGAATATCTGGTGAAAACGGCAAGTTAATATTTTGATAAATAAACGAGTTACAGCCGAGAAAGTGAAACGTGTTTTGCGGCGCCGAGTAATGATTTATTCGTTTCCAAATTTTCAAACACGTTTTCTCAAAACTCCGTTTTTCAAATCGGTACCCAAAATTTCTCGAAAACTAATGAACCGATTACCTTGAGGTTTTTTGTGGTTATTCTATACAACATTATCTAATAATTGTCATAGGATTTTTTTTTTCGTTACTTAGTTTTTTTTTATAGGCAAAATAATAATAAATGTTTGGTCCGAAAATCACTTTTTATGTTCAAACGTCCGCCATTTTGTCATAAATCGCTATTTTCAAAATCGGCTATGACAAGTACTAGATTATGGTATCTAATTTAATAATCATTTTGTTTTTTTTTTTCAAGATGATTTTTATAGAAACGCCAGTGGGTACCGTAAACGCATATTTTTTTATGACGCTCCAATGATCATACTATATCTTTGTATATATTTGATATTTTTAAATAAAAAAAATTAAACATATTTTTGAATGTATATACTATTAGATAATTAAAACCCCAATCCGAAATTTCAAATAGTTTTCCTTGAAAAAATTCACAAAAATTAGCCTTTTTTCCGGCTCCTGGGTGTATATCTCCCCTTAAGAGTGATCACGATTGTTCTTGTAAAGCGATGACTTTGCGAAATCACCGGAATGATGGAGCTGCCCTAGGCGTCCATTAATAATTCGTCATCCATTTACGTGTGAATATCTCCAAAAATGCAAGTGTACGTCTTCTGTAAACATATAAGTATATGTATGTCATGTTGTGCTTCATCTTTATCATGTTCACCATTGTCTGTCTTAATTTACCTGCTGAAGTAAAACAAAAGCCTGCTATAAATAATGACATAATCGGGCACGTTAGTAGGCGTTCTATGTTTTTGAACCGACTTTTATATTAAAGAAAACATGCTGCACACGTTTCTTTGATATTATTAGGGGAGCAAATCGCCATTTCTGACAATTTTGAATTCAATCCATCATCCCTGCTGTTAAATTTACTGTCTGCTTTACTTCCAAAAATATGTTAACCCAAATTGGTATGTTTATTTTTAAATTACCCTTAGTTGACGTATACTACTTTAATTATACCTCCAAAAATTAAACATTTTCAATGCTATGGCTTCTGCTGGTTTACGATTTTAAGAATGCAAATATGTATATGCACATACATATAATGTATACATATATCAGTAAATCTACATGTTCATGGTGCGCAGGATTTAACAATCAACCTTTATACGCTAAACATTTTAAAACGCCGCGGGAAAGCTTTTATTAACCTCCCCTACTGAAAGATCTAAATAATTTCCAATATATTATTTTTAATGGCACAAGATATTTTACCACAAAGTGAATTTATTATTTCAACTATTTATATCAAACAACATTTTGTATCGAGTGCCTTGACCGATGAGCTGAAGTGGGTATTTTTTCTTGAAATGAAATCATCTTACGATAGAATTTCGTGGGTGGAGGGTGTAAGCAGTTCCAGATGCTGTTTGAAGATTCAATTGCGTTAGACGAATATACAACCACCTTGTAACGTAAATATGTAGTTCATTATCTGGAGATGTAAACGAATGCCAGAGTGGCGCATAACCTCCCACATTGCTGCATTGAATTATGTAACAGCAACAGTTCAATAAAGTTCTCTTACCTTAAAGCGTCGCGCCAGAATATGTACACACATTCGGAATGAAAAGCTCATTGAAAAACAAGCAACAAGGGAGCTTTAACAGGTGCGCACTTGTATCTGGAGTGCGGAAAAGAATGCAATTCTCATGCCGGAAGAGGCGCTCCTAAGAATGGAGTTTTAGCATTCTGAAATGCTAAAGTCCTAACTTTGATCTCGGTCCCCTTGGAAGCGAGCAGAGTTCGTTGAGATCAAAAGGCAGGTTGACAATGAGCTTAATCTAACCTGTTCGTTATTTTGCCCGCCACGATTCTATGATTAGCGTGAAAATATAGTCTCATACTTTGTGACAGTTGGTGCTTCCTAGAGTTGCGTAGTATCTTAGCTAAAATTATCTCGTCCCGCGCTGGTTGGTTTACAGTGAACAGATGCTTCTCCATAGGACTTAGTACAGGCATACCAGCAACCAGTCGTTTATTTCTATTTGCTTTATCTGGTCACCAGGGCTTTGAAAGCTCTCCGAGTCGACGTGAACTTTGCACGGGTTTCTCATCAGTCTGCTATACCACCAGTCTGCTCCCAAGTTGGTTTTCCTCAAATAGGTCAAAGTGGGTGTCAGTACCCTGAGTCTAGTAGATATAAAAATACCTCTAATGTTTACACTTTGCCCTACCGAAGTTTTGCTTGACCGTTAAATCGCGAATCCGGGCATATCAAAATTGTTCATTTATATTGTTTTTTTTTTTTTTTGCGAGTAATCATTCATTATATCAAGCCATTCAATTTTTATAAAAATATTCGGTACCCGAACTCGGAAGTTTTTTGATTCGCGGACACGAGATTCCTGCGAGTTATTTCAGTGAAAAGTGTAAAAAGTGAATTCTTTCTCCCGCTAGTGATGTACCACAGCCTGCGGATCTGTTTTAGACCAACCAGATAGTGAGATATGCGAGTATACGTTACACATTAGGGGAATTTTCGGATATAATCCGGCTAGTGTCTATTTGAATCTAATTTTTTGTTCGCGGTTTATTTAGCAAAATATCTAACAGCGTCTAAAAATGAACTAAAGTAAATACTTCTGTGTACTGCGATGATATCTTTCTCCTAGTGGAAATTGTTCGGCTTCAGCAAACACAGCTTAGCTCGGCTCGATATACCTGGAAAAAAATTGGATTGCTATTAAACTTCTTATCAGCCGCCAGTTGCCGTTTATTTTAAAAGCTTACGGAAAAGAATCTAATGAACGCTTAATTGCTCTTTTCCATTATGTGAGCAAAGCTCGAGTTCAATCGGATGCAGCTGTGCTTGCAGATTTCATCTTTCCCTTTTGTGAACGTGTCTGCACTCTGGATGCATAATGGTAGCATTCCTATAAGAGAAGATCCATAAATTAATAAATTTTACAAATTCGCAATATTATAAGCTCCGAAATTGCAGTAATTTATTTTCCCTAATTTTCCAATTTCGGAAAACTTTTTTTTTTATTACAGAGGGGTTTTTCCAATCTAAATTGACTCCAATAAATAATTTAAAAGTTGACTAACGAGAAAATAGCTCTAGGTACTTTATAAGCTTCTGATTTTGTTTTTCTTTTAATTCATCAATTTGTAAGAGGCATATTTTTCTTATTAGTGTTACAAATGTGCCTCGGGGTGAAATCATCCCCTAAAGTTAGCGTCCCTGAGTTTCACATATTTGCGAAATGAGTAAAATGGAAAATAATTTTCATGGTGAATAATATGAAATGCATTTGATTTAATATTAAAGGCATGAAATTAGCAAAAGTTTTAGAGGTTTAAATAATAAAATTAGCTTAATACAATTCATCCTGTAAACTTGTTATCTATTCAGTAAGACTTTTTCATTCTGCATGAAATGCAACAGAACTCTATTTGAAATGCTTATTTGCAAAACTGTAGTGAGAAAATAATTGGAGGAGCGGATGTGCAATTCACATTCTAGATATTATCTTTCGTTCTCATAAACATTTTCATTTGGTTGAACATTTTCGTTCGATTTTATAAAAAACTTACCAGTGGAAAAAAGGAATTTGTTGGTGGATTTTTTACTTAAGGCTCTGTGCGAATTATGACTAAAATTCAGAAACTGGCTAACTCGTTTCAAGCCTGCTTCTCGACCTAACTAACTAAATGACTAAGTTGACTAAGTTGAATTTACTGAGCTTAATTTGATAATTTGATTTTGTCATCTGGGTAAACAAATTGAAAAAAAAGTAAATAAATAAAATAACATAAATATTTCTATCAACCACCACAGTAGAGCTTTTTATATTTTAATTTTATTGTTTTGCGACCAGTTCAAATTTTAAAATTTCACGTAACTAACTTGGTTGGAAAAACACTAAAATTTTGTCAATAGCATTAATAAAATTTCGAACAGGCCGTAAGTGCATAAACCTTAAAAAATTTAAAAGCGATCGTAGGTTTAAACATTTAGTAACTAATAATTTGGATTTGTTTCCATTCAATTGTTATGAAAAATTAGTAGTTTTAGTAAATTTTTTTTTTAAACTTACTCTACTACTTCTGAAGTTCCGCTTGACACTATGTTTTGAGACACCCTATATAGAAATATTCATATATTATATGTATAAAATATATAAATATGTAGAAATATATGAAAGTAACAATGGAATATCGTCGCTATACAAAATTTAATTATTATAACTTCGGAAAATGATTTTAGTTAAGTCTATATTTGGAGACATGCGCTGATTGCAGTTGGTAATTTACTAAAAAGTAGCAATTAGTAAAATAAACTCCTAAGTTTCATATTGCACTCATTTTTATTTTAGAAATTTATGAAAATGTTTTGTATAAATTACACCTTATTTTACGTTGTCAAATCTTGTTGAATTTTACTCTGCAACTGATTTAGTTGCTTTGAAATTTGAATAAATGTAAAGCGAGGTTCAGTTCTCGAGTTAAATTGTTAGACTGAATAAACATAGATATACTATTAAATATGCAGGAAAAATAAAACTGTAGATTCAATTCAGTTTAATCCATTCGTAAAGTTAATCTTCAACAAACTGGATATTAATTTTTCTGGCTTGTTGCAGAGTCACGAATTGTCCGTAAAAATAATAAATTCACACTGGCTTGGAACATCTGGCAAAGACTGGGGAAGTAATCACAGACGATTTTTAGTTATTTGTACCAGAGAATTGTGGAATTGTCAGTGCCATCCATGTTTATGTGGTCAAAACGAATAGAAGGGTACATGGCATTAATCGGTGCAGACGGTATGATGAAAGCAGACGATAGGCTTTGCTCGCTTTTAGCAACTTTCCACTATCGATGGATTACTCTCGGTGTGGACTTATCAGCAAATGTTTTGTTAATCGGAATATCAGATAACGATTGAATACATTCGATATGGCAAAAGCGTTGAAAATGAGCCTATATTCGACAGTATTCAACGAATCCTACTAGCGAACATTCATTCACGTTCGGCCACTAGGGTGTGTTCCAGACGTTAAATAGAAAAGTCGTAGAATCTAAATCTTAAACATCGCTCACACAGTAGAAAATTCAGTTCGTGTCGGACAAATGTCTTTGCACATAAATGAAAATGCAATTAAAATCGCTGTCCGTTGCCATTAGCAACCCTATCAACCAGTGCATGCAAAAATTCCGAAGTTTTCATGAACTCGTCCAACATGGGCACGTTTCTCAGCTAGATATAGGTTAATTGAATTTGAATTGATTTATGCAAGTGAGGAGGAGCATAACTATTTCACTAAAACCGAACCGAACTACTTGCTTATCAAATCAGTTTGAATTTTGAGGTAAAGAGGTCTTGCTAACGCAATTAAAATTCGCTTTTTCGATTAAAATGGATTCGTTGGAGTATACGAAACCCAATGCTATGGAGAAAGTCTACTCGATGCAGGCTCTAACTGAGTTTGTTTTACAACCCTCTGGCATCTGCAAGTTCCCTTAGGTTTACACAAACAGGTTGTCGCAGCCTTTTTTACTTTCAGCGCAAAAAGCACAATCCTGCCTCGAATTTTAATTATTCATGGTATTTTTTCAAGTTCCGAAAGGTTATTTGCATTCAAAGGAATAAAATGGCAATTTATCGATTTGCTAGAAATGCCTGGCATATCTTAGAATTTAGAGATGATTTCAAATAACGAATAACAATTCGGATTACAATTCAAAATAAAATTAATAGAACGGTAGACATGAACTTGGCATGAACTTGATTATATTTGGTAAAATTATGGCATCCATGTGTGGTGTCAGAAGGACTAGTTTTTGAGAATAACGAAGAATTAGAAATCGTCTTGTCTTCATATTGTTCTGCTTTCTAGACCTGTTTCCGCAGCCGGCAAGGGTGTAAACGCACCGTACACAATGTGAACGCACCTTAATAACTAAGTGGCTATTTTATTATAAACAAATGATTCTTAATTACCGAAGTAAAGAACTTATTAGTATTACCTTGGACTATACATAATTATTGGGGAAATACGGTTTCTTTTGATTTTGTTAATATGATTGCTAATGTTGTTCGAAGTTATGCTTTACATGTACAATTCACCTTTTAACTTCCGCCCGTAGACAATATCGTCGGTACATTAAAAAATTTTAACAAAGTTATGAAACTATAATAGCATTTGTTGAATACATTTAAGTAAAATTATTTCATTATCATAATGAAAGTTGTTGAAATATCAAAATCAATGGAATTCTACCTTTCGTGTTTCGTCAAGTACTTGACCGCTTTTTATGCTATATGGGTGATTCCACGAAAATTTGGTAACTTTTGAAACCACCATTTTTGGTGAAAAATGATATGTTTTTATATCCTGGTACATTTTTGGATAAGGGACTAATGAATCCAGGAGGAATTTTAGGTTTTTTTCAAGGTATTTGATAGTACCCAAATTTTAACTTCTTACAATGGTATATTTCAATTTCAATGGCACATATTCATCAATATAGGATAAAATAGTAGGCTAAATCTAAGGTGCAACAGCCACTACAGTCAGTACCACAGAATGATTTTTTAACTGACCAAAACGACACCAAAAAGACACCGCTAGCACTGAATCCAAAATGGCCGCAAAGCAAATGTCGCGAGTTGCGGTTAATTTTAGGTAAAAGCATTTAAAAAATATTAAGCGGGGTTTTAAAACTTTATGTCGCACAAGGGAATGAAGAGGCAAAGTGAATTCAGCTATATAGGGCAAAATTAAAATATTAAGTAAGCATTTTTTGTAATGAATTTAGACCCTATATGCGTGTTGCGTTAAGATCTGAAAGGGTTTATGCCAATCGATTCTACATGGTCTCCTGATCACTCTTAAAATCGCAGTCGCAAAATTTATCTGAGGTGAACCCAGAATACTGAACAAACGTTGATCAGGAGATCATGTAGAATCGATTGTTATAATCCCGATCAGATCTTAACACCATGTCTTACTAAAGTGCTATTAATTATAATGAAATAGAGAAGAAAAAAAAATATTTAACTCATATAAATCTTTGAAGGAACATTTTTGGGATGACTTCCAGGGGAATACAGTTTTTAGAATTTATTTTGATTTTTTTCGAACTTAGTTAATAAAAATGGCTGTTCAAATTGGGTGACCAATGAGAGAGGATTATGAACTGTAATTACCTAATAATAATTTGCTTGGCAACCTTAAGTTACACAATTTTCGCGAACTACCCATGTACTTCCATATCATTTTACCCTTTTAATTGTATAATTTCCCAGAACCATTTTGAAGCGAATGTGACACTAATCTGATATGAAAATATAAAAATTATTGTGCTTTACAATTTTGTCCAAATTGAGCTGCATAATGAATTAAAAAATAGTCACCATATCTGCTCGGATGTACTAATTTAATAAATGACACAGTAATAAAAATAAAGATTTATACCTGCAATCGGAAGTCTATATATTGTGGGTTTATATCAATAAAAATAAAAATTAAATCAATATGTATTTAATAATTTCCTGACGTCATTACAATTTTAATGTTCTTTTTACAGAATTCGAATTGTTCTGCAACTGAATAATTCTCCGCAAATTTCAATTCTATGCAAAAATTATGTTTTACCCAGTTCAGATTATGGGAAAAAGGGTTATTAATGTTTAATCCTTAACAACTGCAGAATTAATTCATGGCCGCTCGTTGCGCTTGGAGTTGAATTTTACTGAATGACAATATTGCCATTCTGCAGGGAAACATAAGTTTAACTGCTGAAAAGTTAAACTTATGAGATATAACACAAACCTTTGTTTTAAGGGATAGTCAGCTAGCTACATACATACATATATATTTACAAAACGATTGCTTTTCCATTTTCTTCAAGTATTGTATAATATTTCGAAAAAAAGCTTCAATGAAACACTAGAAAAAGTATCAAATTAACAATTTTTGTTGTTACATTGATTTTTGATAAGCCACTAAGAATTAGTCACCGAAAAACTCCATTTGTAAAATCTTACTTTAAATATAGTGAAAATATTTGGTATAATATTATACGACTATTAAAACAAATTAAAAATAAATGCATATTTTTCAAAAAATAATTTAAGAAAATGGCTATGTTCTCGTACAACCATAACTGCATTCATATATAATAGATATTCATAAATTTTTATTTTCCGATTACTCTCACAAAAATTGGCAATTTTTGACTTGTCATAAAATTTGATATTTAAAAAAGCTTTTTTTTGTGTCAGAAATTTTGTTCGTGTATGGTTAATAAAAAAATTGCAAAAATTTTGTTCCCAAGGTGAATATACTTATTTTTACCATACCACCGCCGAAATTTGCAGTTTTTTCCCTGGTTTTAAAGGATCAAAATGGCACGTTTTATCCCAAGAGAACAAAATAGTACATTTTTACCCGGTTCTCGAGGTAAAAGAGTGCCATTTTGCTCCCGCAAAACAGAGTAAAAATTCGAACTTTCGGCGGTGGTATGGTAAAAAGGAATTTAATTCTGATTTTTCAGAAACAAATACATATTAAAATTTTTAAAAAACCCTTCCAGTTATCGGTCGCGTCGAAAAATATAGAATAATTTCGAGAAAAAAGCGTTTAAAGTTAAAACAGGACAGGGTTAATTCGTTTATAATTTCGTTATTAAATAGAATTTTGCAATCATTTTTTCTTTCCCGCTCTTGGCAATGCCGAGGTTACTTACTATTTGCCTTAAATATGATACTTCTCAAGCATCTCAACTAATATTATAAATGCGAAGAGAGAACTATCGTATTTAAGTCAAATGTCAATGAGTTTCATAGTAACTTGAAGTATAGTGAACACATAAATGTGAAGTGGTCTATGTATGTATCGGAATAAAATATATTATATAATCTTCTCCCTGGTGTAAACTATGTGCATGTTATTCAATATTAGTAAAATTTTTCGTTTTTAAAAAATTCAGATGCTAAACGTATTAAAATTGTGAAAATCGGAAATAACAAATAATGTAGTAAGGATTTCTTTCTACACTTTTATGTTTTCATTTTATTCTTTTAAACAAATGAAAATACGACTATGAAATTCTTACAAAAAGATAAACGAATTTTAAAATGGTATCATTTTTTGGTTACAAACAAAAGTTTTAAAATTTCTGACAGTGTACCTGCCCCGTATACGTGCGCATTCGGTTAAAAATAGAGTTTGGTGAAAACTATTTTATTCTTGCTAAATTAGATATTACTGTGCTCTCGTATATTCTTAGAAATAAAAATAAAAATGATATAAACATTTATGGAGTGTATTTCAAGTAGATTTTCAATCGTGTTGGCAGTCAAAATATCAAATACATACTATGACATTTTTGTCCCTCACGTCACAATAACATTTCATTTAGTACCATTTGAGTTGAGATTACAGGAGTGCGAAGGGTGCAATAATTTTTGTGTAGGTATCGTATTAATTCACAGTATGATATTTAAAGAATCCAGTGAGACAAAATTATTGCCACAACTGACTGACAGTTTTCATTAGTTTTGGTCGACTTTCTGGCATTAAAACTCAGCATTGCATTGTATGCGGAACTAAAATAGCAAAGTATGATTAACGATTTTGCTGTTTATACATACAACGGGTAAGAATTATTCGGGTTGTGCTCGAATCTCAATCGAGTTATAAAAAAGATCGTAGAATTCAAAAATTTGGAAACTTTCCCAATGGAAATATCAAATTCAAAAATACTTGAATTTGTGCCACTTTCATGTTATTTTTGATAAACAAGTCAAATTTAATATTTATAAATGTATCCAACAAGAAAACGATGTTAACTTTATTTAGTTGAATACATGTATGCACATTGCATATACCTATGTAGTAAATTTTAAACCTAGCATAGCACATACATAATGTAAAAATGATATCAAGAGAAATTCATCATTACTGCATACTTTCAATAGTATGTTTTTCAGTAACATTTATTTCCTATTCATTTTGATTACATTAAAAAATGATACAATCAATGTTATGATTTGATTGAATCGTAAATCGTGAATGCTTTGTTTTTATGGATTAATTTGCGAAAATTCGCGGTACTGTTTGATTCACAATTTATTGATTGAATTCTTAAAAAGTGTTTTGTTTCTCAGCAGGTCTTCTGTTATAAGTACGTAATGATATTTCTCATTGTTAGGGTGAATATTTTACCTTTCATACATTTAAAGAACTGTGGAAAGAGAACAAAGTGACACTGGCAGTCTTTGGATTCATGAAGTTATTAAATCTTCGGTATTGAAATCGAATTTTAATTTTAGTTTAAAAAAAATAATTTTATTCTTGAAAATCTTTTCAAAAATAATGGAAAAGAGAGAAATTGAGTTAGTATAGCTCGGAAGATCACATCCCGATAGGTAATCGGTTATCGGTTTCATATAAATTTATGCTGCGTGTATGTTCGACCGCTTTCTGTGGTTTGTGCTAGATACACTTTAATCACGTTTAAATTGGAAGTTTATATGAGCGTTAAAATTGGACACTGTGTATGACCCATAATATGAAGAATCCTACTTCAAAACTTCATAAATAATTTTACTTTTTGCCTATTACATACATACATACAATTGCTTTGCATACATTCACAGGAACACATTAATTTTGAAATCTCCTCAAATGTGGCGGTCAGTCTTATTTCCTGAGATATTTAATTTTAAAATTTCGAAAAGTAATATTTTTCTGTCACAATTTTCAGCACATTTCCAAAAAATGTCGTTGAAATTCTGTTAAAAGTAACACCGTAAGATCTTTTCATCTTTTCCTTTAAAAAAATGTCTGGACAAATCCTCAAAATAAATGTATTAAAGGCACATAACTTATTCAATTTATCAATGGCAACAAACACGATTTTGTCGTGTACAATGAGTATCAATTTCTTTATTTTTGGAAATCGTTTTATCTTTTTTGCTTCAAAAGGATGGAAATATCTGTTCCGTAAAGATTTTCTTTATATTCATTAAAATTTTGTGGATATACATATGTATATGCAAAGAATTGAGACAGAAAATATCACTTTTCGAAATTTTAAAGATAAATATCTTTGGAAATACAAGTGAACAGTGGACAATTTTTGCTCCTTCGTCACTATTGAGCTTAAACCATTCATCAAACTCCGAGAGCAGACCTCAAACTCAATTTATGCCAAAATTTAATTCTTGAGGATATCTTAATGTAAATTTTTTCTTTTTTTTTGAAATTAAGTGAAATGATAAAATAAAACATTTTTCATTCCCCAGAAAGATATATTCATACTTAATAAACTTATGCATTATTATACATAATTTTTATTTTGAGATTTTCTCGGTAAAATAACGAAATCAAAGATTTTATTTTTGATTGCAAGTTAATTGTTTTTTTTTTTTATCAACACCATGAAATTAATATGATAGATACCTTCTGAATTTGTTCTTGGAGAACCTTTAAAAAATTAGCTGTAGAGTTGAAATTTTAGGGTAATTAGTTTGTCAACACCTTCGTCACCCCGGAAAAGATTCAGAGGATTCTTTCAACAGTTTAAAAAACGAAAATTGTTTTAAGCTTTGATTGCAACATTTGAGCACCTATTTATAGGACTGACAGGTGTACCTCGATCAATGGCAATAAATTTCAAATAGATTCAGACAATCTGTAAAAGTAAGTGTTACTTATGCATTCTTTATAATTTCAGAATGCACATTTTCAAGCAAAACACGTTTGCATCTTTTGAACCCAATATCAAAATAAGCTTGTGGTTGGCTTTGAGCTTACGAAGTTTTTGTGAAAGTTTCTAAACGGAAAAACCCTGCTCAAAAAGTGGGAATAAATAATAAAGAGATTAACGGTCGTTGCTATGACCACACAAGTACTGCAGTGTGCTATCGCGAAGCTAGAAAAAAATCGATTTTATCGATCTTCTAAAGTACAACCTTCGCTTAATGCAGAACCAATGTTATGTTGTATGAATTAGAAAAGAAATGTAATCTAGACATCGTTGTACACAAGAAGATTTTCATATATTTTGTATTAATGATTGCAGGCTGTTAGATATTTGCTAATGTAATGTCAATTAGATCGTGGGTTTTTAATTTATAATAAACAGATTTTCGCGTCTTGGAGGGAATGCATTGATTAAAGTACAAAAAGGAAACAAAGTGTTGAAAACATGTCATCGGATGAAAATTCAGCTCCTCAGTATATTGTGACTACTCCAAGTGAGGTAGACAATGACGAGAAGGATGACGATCCGACCACCGAAAAAACGTCGGCGACTAAAAGCATATCATCAAGTACGCGCAGTCAAAGCCTGCAGTGCAGCACAGTGGTGGAGCAGACTGCGTCGTCCATATCGCACCAAACGAAGGCGCAATCAAGTACGTCTATTACAACTATCCACAAAACCTCCGCGACCAAGGCAAAGTTCCAAAGTTTTCTACAGCACCCCGACGCAGGGCATACAAGTGGAGGGGGAGGACCTTATTTGACAGCCCACCAGAAACACGTACGTCAATTTGTCCGATCAACATCAGCACACTCAGACACTGCAAATAAGCCGGACAAGTGCATTCGCAGTGCCTCCACTCAAATCGAAGAACCTGCTGATCAAGTTTCAGAGTACACAAAGTCAGGATTCCAGCAGTCATCGATTTTAATATCGAAATCAGCGGAAACTATTGAAATGAAAACTATAAGCAGTGGTATTCGGACCCAACTCACTCTATCTGGAGGGCTTTTAGCTCCCCCTAATCGTAAATTAACAATATTAAGTCCGATCCATGCACCCCCAGGCCTGCATGATATGCTCAAGCGTCATGGGAGATCGCCCTTATCGCCCAGAATTAGTTTTCCAGGAAGTGACACTGATCTTTTTGGGTAAGTATGAGTTTTTGTTCATCCAAATTTAGGTAATGATTACTTTCGGTAATAAAAATTGATCGAGTGTTGGCTGTTCTAATAAGGAATTTGAGGTGTGACACCGCCTCAACCGTCCAAGCTTAGACTTTAGCGTCGACTAAGTTAATTTAAGTGTACATTCAAAGCAATTTCACAATATTAGTCCAGCGTCCATTCTCGGCAAACGTTAAATATACCCAACTATGTCCACTCTCTTTTACCAACTCAAATCCGATCAGTTTTTGACACTCTATCACAGTCGTAATTAGAGCCATAGCCAGTACTGTCGACCCGAAAAAATATTAAGTTACTGTGAAACCAATATTTATTATTTTTTATAACGTCGGAAATGGTTTTGAACTTTTGCGTTTAGGGGGTATGCAGAAAATTAGAAATTCAGTTTTCGAAACTTTGAGGTATGCTCACAATGCTGGTGTGGGCTTTCGTTGCATCGCAGCGCAAATTTGCTACTGTTCATAATATTGTAGTGAGCTTTTGCTCCACCGCTGCGCAGAAAATTTCGAATTTCGAACATTCTTGTGAAAGGAGAACGTGGCAACTAGTGGTCATAGTATTAAAAGATGGAAAAAACGGAAACGAACGATAATATCATATTATTTATGAATGTCTTAAGCATATTTAGAAAAAACAAACAAAATTAATAAAAGAAATGTCAGAATGTTCAAATGTAAGAACTCGCAAACGCGACCTATTTTACGTAATATTTATGTCGAAAAGACATAATATAATTAAAAAATTAAAATTCCCATTTTAAAATTTTATCATTAAAAAAAAAAAATTGTTTTTCGAATAAAAAAACCTAACAACATTTATTGGAAATACATCAGTTTATTCAAAGCTCGGATAATGTTCGAAAAATTCCACTCTGGAATAGGAATAGAACATACTCCAAAGTGCAGCGGCAGCGTGACGTGTGTAGATTAAAAAGAGATACACATATGAAAACGCTCATGAATGCGAGAGGGTAAGCAAACCTATGCTACTCCAAGCTGGCGTTATGAACGCAGCCTTAGAGTTAAATATTTCGGAAAGTACACGCGATCAACAAAAACGTTTTGCTTGGGTTTCACTTGAGGATACTTCGGATTCAATTGATATCTAATTTTTAAAGTGAATACATTATTGGTGCCAAATTAAATCCCTCATCCTGAGTGTTAAGATATTTATATGTACCTAAGCGATGGCCAGATACAGAGCAAATTTTGATATTCGTGAAACAAAAAATAACATAAAATTCCATAAGGTTTTTCAAAAGTTATAGTCGGATGAGGAGGCACGCAGCCAGACTGAAGATCGATTTTATGATCTTTATTTTGATTTTAATAAAAAGGAGAAGGAAGCACTCGAATTATATATAAAAAAACGACAAATTCATAGAAAATTGTTTTTTAGTCTTACATTTTAAAATTAATCGCTTTTTATAACAAGAGGATTATTAAAAACCAAAAACCCGACTGCAGTGATCTCAGATTAAATAAAAAAAACAAAAACGAATAAACGGAATTCAACACGGATGAAATCGCGAGCAGTCGCTAGTCATATTATATATTTATTTGCAATCTACTCATTAATACCTTTCATTTGATACCACTCACGATACGTTTGGTTATTTTTCTTATTTCAAGGCGCCATTTTTTGTCCGCCATATTTACTTTATGCTGGCGTCACATAGCCTATGTTACCTGCGTCATTGAAGACGAATCTATTGATGTCTCATTTGACAAAATCCTACGACTAGATTCAGAATTACGTGCTGATATATTATAGAAATACACATGTATGTATGTAGTTGTATGTAACTAAACACATTACCCTCCTTTTGGGTTGTCCCGCAGTCAGGTAAAAATTGTGCCGCTGTAGTTTTGGCTCTATTATAATCATACACAATTTAGTTTTTGGATATATTCAGGGATGTGTGTAATTTTTAGTAAATAAAGGTTAATAACGGCATTGAGAAAAAGTCTAAACTCGAAATTCAGTATTAAAAATAGTGACAAAGTACAAAACAGAGGAAGACAGGCTGAGTCGTGAGTTATGTTACAATCCACTCCCTAAATTAATTTATTTTAGTATCAACAGTGTTTCCGATGCGATTAGAGCAAGGTCTGTAATGATTACAATCACAAAAATATAAATTAATTTTTATTTTTCGATCGCTCAATAACGATTACAAAGTAACTTTTATTTTTCGATCGCTCAATAACGATTATACAGTAAATTTTATTTTTCGATTAGTTAATAACGATTACGAAGTAATTTTTATTTTTCGATTGCTCAATAACGATTATCAAGTAATTTTTATTTTTCGATTGGTTAATGCCGATCAAGTATCTAATAATTAATTATGATTTATTTTAAGTAATATTAGGCAACGATTTTTAACCGACTTAAAAAAAGAGGAGGCTATCCTTCCAAATTGAATTTTTTCTTTTTTAAGTTTTGCACACCTTACAGGAATGAAAATAATGAAATAAGTTTAATTTCGTACAATCAAAAAATAAAAGTTAATTCTTAATCATTATCAAGCAATCCAAAAATAAAAATTACTTCATAATCATTATCGAGCGATCGAAAAATAAAATTTACCTCATAAACGTAATTAGTTATTATCCAATTTATAATTTTTATTTAACCGAATTTTTCGGTCTAAAATTCTTGTTCGTGAAGTAGAAACTTGAATAGAATTCGTCGAGAGCTAAAAAACGCGAATTTTTAGCACGGTCCTTTTGAAACTATTATAAATACAACTTGATTTTTGGTATCACCAATGTTAAAATTCATAACTCAGCATTTCATCTCATTGTTTTAATTGTAGGTAAAATAAGTATTAAGATTCGACTAAAAGGTATTACAGTGTTTTATGTTTTTGTTTTGCAAGATTTATGACAATTCAGAAATGTTAAAGTACAAACGTTTTGCAGTCTTCCAGGAATTCACTCATACTTCAAAGAATATTTTTTTTTATTTTGATATCTCAACATACATGTGTATGTATGTATCTCATCACAAATCATTTCTACGTCGAAAAAAAGGTACACAGCTCGACAGACTTCTTCACACTTATTCTCTCCCTAAGTGTTTCAATCAATTATTTACGAAATTTTAATTTCCTGTGAGCTTATTTTAATGCCCAGCTTTTGCTAATGGAAAACCATCTCTTCATTTGTCGGAATTAAAATTTAACAAGTTAAAGAGATACGCACCCCAGCGATTTCAAGAGCCAACAGGTCGCTAACATTTCTGCACCACATCAGATAAAACATCAAATTGTGAATTTCAAATTAAATTAAAAATGTCTTACCTTATTGCGCTCTCTTTAATCCTAAAGCAAGATTTCGCTGAACCACTTTTAAGACAGTGCTTACATGAGTAATTTTCCTCAGAGGGCCCATAATTTTTTGTTCATTCTTTGAAGTCCTTGTTTGCGATGGCAAGGCATTTTTATGTGATTAATTTCAACAAGGCTTTAGAGTTTTTTAGTATTTCGTTATCTAAAGTTTGTGGTTAATTTTTTCTTGGCTTAATCAATCATTAATATCCATTAAAATGCTTAGTTCACTTTTTACGCAGAATTTGATATTTTTACTCCCATTGAATTTGTTCGTCCAAGTAAAGTTTTCGAATTATAATGAATGATCACTTCTTCAAACTCTTTGGACCCATCTCTTATTAAGCAAATATTTTAAATTATGCAACAAAAATTAATTTTAATAAAAATGATCTTTCATTTTCAGTTCTGTTCCATAGCCAGAAAAAAGTTAGGCATATATTTAAATATATGTACCTATAACTGAAATTAATTGCCTACCTTAAGGTTTTGTTAAATAAAATTTGTTTACAGATTGCGAATTTACGCAATGCCGAAAATTGTTAAACAGAATGTGAAAGTTACATAGAAAACCCCAATCAACAATGACCGCAAACTGTACGGCCTCAGTTAGTAGAGGCCGCAAACTTTTATACTTTGGGGTTGGTGGCAAATATTGCGAAAAAAAAATGGAAAAGTTGCTCTTTATTTGAAAATTTGGACATCTCAATGCTTTCGGCTTGAATTAAAATAACAAAATCTCTGTGAAGAATATTATTATAATATAAAATTTATGAAAGCAATCAAAGGGGCAGAGGGAGATATCATCCAATTCTGTCTCAGCCCATTATACCCAAATGCACACTGCAATAAAAAAAGAATCTAAAGTAATTTGCGAGGTAATTAAAATGGAGAGGGAAGCAAACAGTTAATTGTGTAAAAAAATAAAAATGTGTTCTTTCCACGGATTATCAAAAAGATAGAAACTACGGTAAACAAGACTGATAACTTAATCTTTTTGTCATATTCACGACTACGGTCATAATCATTTAGACCATGATTATTATTAATAATTCGTATCTCTTAAGAGCCGTAATTCTAAATATTTATTGTATTCATTAATACTCATCACTTTGAGCATTTTTACACTGAGAAAATAGTTTTTATTTACAGTTAAAAAGGTTGATAATTGTGAAATTAATATTTGGTTAACAAGTTCCAGATCCATGGAGGTCATTAACAATAATCAAGTATTAACTACGCCATTATAAACGAACCACTTGTTAATTATTACAAACTTTTTTCAGTACGCATAACACTAGTCAACAAATTTAATTATTTTTTTCAAAGAATTGGCAAATTCTATAAGATTGTTTTCGTAGTTTACGAAATTGAAAATACTCCTTCAGCTTCCCTTTTCGAGAAAAATTGAGTTAAAAAATATCGTATTGTGGCAATTTTTGAAAAATCATTAAAAAATAAAGGCTCAAAATAAAAGTGTAGCGATGCTTAAATTAAAGCCTAAATATCTAGGAATATCAAATGCAGTATATTTCTACAGTTTTTTCCACACTACTTGACGAACCAAGTTTTTTATGAGTGTTTGCCCTGTTCTTTATTCGTCATTTATTGCATGAAATAATCAGTTTATCGAATAAAATGAAATTCATGGATTATTTCGAAATATTTTATAGCCTTTTGTAATTTTATATAAATATAAGCTATTATTCAAGCTATAATTTGAGCAACATACAATAATAAGTTCCAATTCGTTATTTTGTAATAATTTTTCGTAAATAGTCAAAATATGGCCTTTTGTACTTTTTAAATACACGTAATAGAGCATTCATGCATTCGTCATCTACGGTAAAAAATCCTATAGAAATGATTTGGTAATTCTTTGGAACGAAAGTTGGTGTTTATCAGTGTTATAAATAATAAAAAAATTAAATAAATTAACATATTCGTAGATTTCTTATCGATAATAATTTCGTCAAAACTCAGTATTTTATGAAGTTTTTTGAGATTTCTAATGACTCTAACAACGATTATGTAATAATTTTGAAACATAAGTTTTTAAAACTTAAATAAATAGAGAAACTAGCTTAACAATTAATATTTAGCTATTTAATTTTTTCATGATAAACCAAAAGTGAATTAACAAAAAAAGTTAAACTAGGGTTATCTTTCATATTTCTTGCAATATTTATTTTCGGAAATCTTTCAATTTTTAAACTGCCAAGTGGTTTCAATTCTTAATTCCAATTAATACCCAAATTTGTAAAGACACGAATACCATTTACCATCTAAGGTTATCATTCAGACATTTTTAAAAAATCCATTAATTATGTCCTGAATTTGCTGGTGATTATTCAGAAAGGCTATCAGAAAGAAACAGAAGTTGATTTGTGAGTTTCTGCTTTGTTCAAGCTTTGTAGTGAAATGCCCAAAAAGTAAAAGAATATTTTTCGGATAAAATTAAAATTGGTATCTTGTCTAAATAAGATATCATATTCATATACTACACTCCATTTCATAGAAAAGTAGACATATTTAGATTAAACTTTACATAAATGCTGGGATTTTTTAATATCCGCAAAAATCGATTGCAGCTAAAAACCATTGGAGCTTTAAAGATGAAGCTTTTCTCGTTGCAGAAAATTATATCAAGAAAAGCAAACTTTATGCAAAGGACCCCACAAATTTTATGAAAATTGGCTCAGTTTAATATTCTGAAAGATCAATTATTGGAAGCAGGTACCGTAGTTATTACGATTAATTATTATGTTTAAATTTATATTATAAAAATATAACGATATTTATTAAAAATGAAGTATATAAACTTTTTTAAACCACTATTCAATATTATATTGTTACTTATACATATGTTATGTGATGATTAATTTTTGAGCAAAAACCTTAAAAATAAAAGTTAGTTAATGTTAATTTTTATTAATTGAAAAAAAAAAAAATCAAACTCAAGTCTGATTTTTACTTTTGTTCGGAAAAAAATAAAAATCACATCTTAAGGTTATGTTAGAAAAAATTAATGTTTATTAGTAATTTAAAAGAAATAAAATAAATATTTTATGATTTAAATTTCACAAATCACTTTTTTCTATTCTTCTGCAAAATAATAGTAAACGTACATAAAATTATTTGCAGCCAGTTTCGTACTGAGACATATTCCAAATATTTTGTTAGATGAGTTTTTACACAAAATAGAAAAATAATAATTATTTTCGGTACCTGATTAGAAGTATCCTCTGCGTTATGGGACGTCACTTCTCAAAAATTCCTTTTATTTACTTTGTTCTTATATCTTCTTGCCTTCCCAACATAAGTAATAATTGGCATTGCCGTTGCAACTGAAATGACTTTTTTATGACTTCTTGACTAATAGGTATAATAAAAAGTTTATGGCTACACTTTACACTTGCAATTAAAGTGTATACGCGAAAATACTATCTACATTTTTCATACATCTCAAAAAGTGAAAAGAAAAAACTGTAATCTTACACTTTACACTCAGTGGAGCTCTAAATAAATTCATGTATGTAAATTAGTTTTATACTTCCACAAAATTCCACTCAAAAGTGTATATACTAAAATCTGTGTGCAAGTGAATCCTAACCTTAGGAAATGGATTATTAAAAGCCTTGCCTAGAAAGATTAAACGTTTAACTTAATGCGTTTAATGGGTCGAAAGATTACACAGAATTAGTTTTTCCTAAGTTGTTTCTTTTTATATAGTACATATAAAAGGTATGTATATCTATTTAAAGTTACGATCATTCCTTCTAAATGAGGATTTGATGAGGAAGAGATGAGGAATTTTTATTAAAAATTAGCAATTGATGCACAAACACAACGACTGCGACCTCCCGACATCTAGCAAGGAGTCACTGTCAGCATCACATCATGCGATCATAACAAGGAAGGGGAATAATTGGATTGCCCTAAGGCAGACCTCCAGTAGCGAATTTGAGGTATTCCCATGGGATAGAACGATATTATTAAAATGTACTTATAATTGGGAGACCAAAATACATTTGCATATTCAAGAATTGGTGTTTGTAGACCATATTCAAAAATCTTTTTATAAATCTCGATATAGAATTGACCTTTATTACCATGTATAGTATGTACTTGTAAATAATATGCTAGCTGAGTAACCCGATTTCACCCGGTGCATTTATAGTACAAAGATAGTATTATATTTAGGTAAAGACTTTTCAAATGCTATAGTTTGATACGTCACCCAGTTTTGGAATGTTACTAAAATCTGTGGATGTGATATACAATATGTACATTATTATGCGAGGGCATTAAAGCTGAAAACCTTAATATGTTAATTTCCTATTTGCGATAGAAATTATCATCCACTTAAGGGGGCAATCGCTTTCATAACTGAGAAAAAAAGCACATTTTCAAGATTTTTTTTTTTAAAAACTATTGTATTTATTTAAAAAAGTCGTTTTGAGCACTATTCTTTGAACATTGAAGAATACAACAATATTTTTTTTTTTAATTTTTAGTAAGTTTTGGCGGCGGCAGAGGGTGTCCTGCAAAAGTCTCATTTTAGCTGGTACCCATCACTTTGGACTTTCGAGAAGAGATAAATGAAAAATTCAAAATGCGTTCTTTCTTTAAGCTTTTTCCTAGGTCCTAAACCTAAAAAAATTAAGTTTTTAATTTTTTAAAATTGTTTTATCACTGTTTTTCGAAAAACATAAAAAATCGGCCATGTTTTTGCGGAAAACTATCTCTATAAAAAAAAACAAGGGGTACTTTTATGCATTTTTATAGGTTTAGGACCTAGTATTTATGTCAACAAATCATATGCTCTTTGATTTTTTTTAATTCCATTGAGTAGAACTTGAGATATGGTGAGTACGAGTTAAAAAAAAAGTAGTTTTGAGAAAATCGCGTTTAAAGTTTTTTTACAATAATTTTTACTTGTAAAACCGTGTATAGATAGTTTATTTGAGTTTATTACCACCAATCAGCCATCCTAATTTTTCAAAACGGTTTCGGGAGATGATTTCTATAATGTTAAGGAACAATTTTATGTAAAAAAAAAAAAATCGATTTTTGTTCACTTTTGAAAGCGATTGCCCCCTTAATCATTTTGTCACACATCTAAATACAGGGTATGTCATTTTAATAGACGCACCCGAATATCTCGAAAACTATGCAACCTGGAAAAAATGTTTCGGACAAAAGTTGTAGGATACCGAAGGGGCCAACTAGTGGTGAACTTAAAGTCAAGTATCAAAGTCAAATCAATTTTTTAAATATTGAACCCTATTTCTGACCCCGGAAATGGAAGAAGCGAACATTTTTAAGTTCAGATGTGCCCTTGATCCCGATTTTAAATTTGAAGGTCAAGGTCAAAAAAGGATGCATCCAAATACCTCGAAAACTACGAACCTTGGAAAAAAATTGTTTTAGTCAAAAGTTGTAGCGTGCAGGGGGGGCTACTGATGTGTGACCCTGTTACCGTAGGTAATCACTAATGATTAAACGCTTTCTGCTTTCGGAAGTAATCTCAAGTGACAAATACTTGAATTTTATGTAAAAATGTATGTTTGTGCATTCAATTAATGCAGCAGAGTTAAATTATGATTCGGATTGCTGTTTTTTTTTCATTCAAAGACTCAAACTGAAAGCTGAGAATGGTCGGTTAACTCGGCAACGTACACTGCATGTATACGACGAAAATTATACACGCGTTATTGTGATTTTAGCATTTTTTTTTTTTACATTCACATAAATTCACATACTATTTGTCGAATCATCGAAAGATTACAACACTAGTACAAGCCTTGACTCCGAACGATTATCAACAGGGTGTACATTTTTATAATTGGGCTTTACAAAGAATTCAGGTAGATCCTGACTTCTTTAACTTTGTAATGTTTAGTGGTGAAGCTACTTTCAAAAATAATGGCGAACTCAACAAACACAACTGCCATTATTACTCACAAGTCAACTCTCACACACCACTCTCTCAACCTTGTCCTTTCTGGACTGTTTTGACCTTGGCCTTGGATTTCAAAGTCTAGGTCAAGTCCTCAACTTAAAGTAAATTGTATTGCTTCTTCCATCTCCGGGATGAAAATAGAGTTTTCATTTGAAACATCGATTTGACCTTGATCCCTTATCTCGAGGTGAAGACCAAGAACACCCATTGATGATGCACACATCAGTGGCCCCCTCTGCACGCTAAAACTTTTGACTGGGGTGCGTACTTTCCGTGGTATTTGCATGCATCGTTCTCTTTACCTTGATTTTCAAAGGACCCCGCTATAATTATATGGGATTTGGGTTTCAGCGGATTTGGCTGAATTTTTGATATTTTGTAGGTCTCATCATGCCAAACAAAAGTCTCCATGGGCACAAAGCTCGTTATTGAGTATTTTAAGAGATATCGGCCGTGAACGGTTTCGATTTTGAATAGAATTGCGAAAAAGTGAAAAATGCTGATTAATATTCAAAATATAGCATCAAATATGTTTTTGCCAAATTGCTAACTAAACTCCGTTCCGTGTAAATGCAGTCTATGTTGCTCAAACCAATAGATTATTAGATCTGACTAAGAAACCGAAAGGCGCGCTCAGGGCCCTCGCGCCCATAAGTGCGATGTGTGCCACGCACACCGGCGGCATATCCAAGGGGCGGCAAATGGTCCCGATGTTTTATGTTTATATATCTCTTAAAATACTCAATAACGAGCTTTGTGCCCATGGAGACTTTTGTTTGGCATGATGAGACCTACAAAATATCAAAAATTCAGCCAAATCCGCTGAAACCCAAATCCCATATAATTATAGCGGGGTCCTTTAAAATCGGGATCAAGAGCATATCTGAACTTAAAATTTTTCGATCTTTCCATTTCCGGGGTCAGAAGTAGGGATCACTACTTAAAAACTTGATTTGACCTTAAAATTACCTTGATCTTCGACCTCAAGGTCACCGCTAGTTGGTCCCTTCGGTACCCTACAACTTTTATCCGAAACATTTTTTCCAGGGTTCGTAGGTAGTTTTCGAGATATTCGGGTGCGTCTATTAAAATGATACACCCTGTATAGTGTATATAGCCAAAATTATAATCAACAATCCTATTCCAATATTTTTTTTTCATGAAATTACCTTTAATGCAAGCTTGCAAGCTTTCGTTTTCAAGTTTTTATATCAAATATGAAAACCGTTTATGCATTTAATTTTCATGGAAATCTTTTCAATCGGCAATCGAGAAACTGGTTCGCCATATAGTTAGGACCTACCATTTTAAATTTCAAAATGTTTAAAATAAAATGATCTGCGAAACATCCTTATTACATAACTTAACTTAAATCCGTTAAATTCGTAAAATTCTCTTTGCCATATTGCACCCGCCATTATGAATTTATAAATTTGTATAGTATATTCGAAATTAGTTTTACCGAATTATTTTTACATCAATTCTTATTAAAATACCTTGAATTTCGAAAACTACGGTCGTCAAATTGATTCCGTCATTTGGTATTTAGTAATTGTGATAAGAGATTGAAAATAAGTGGTTTCCCTTATTACTTAATTTCATTTCTATTCATCGTATTCGAAAGATTGTGGTCGCCATATTTTGAATTTCCAAATTTTGATAGTAGGTTGGAAAATACTGTTACCGATTTACTTTTACACTAATTTACATTAAAATCTTTCCAATTTTCAAAAACTCTGTCGCCGGACTGGCTCTACCATTTTGAATGCCCAAATTTGAATAATTGATTCGAAATTAGTGGCCTCAAAATACCCTTGGTGCAAATTTTCACTTAAGGAAGTTTTCTTTTTGAAATGAGTAGAAAATACCACAATTTTTAAAGTATTATTATGAACAATGTATTCAGTATATTTCAATTAAATTTTTTTGCGCATATCTAATATTACATATTTTTAGATATGTACAATTTTTTTTATTTTTTTTTTACACACATATTATGTATACTATGCAAAATAAGGCTTCGACAACGATAACCAAAAACGGCGGAGATGATTGGGCTTGCTGTGGATATCTGACAAAATTAAAACCAATTTTTAAACTATAACCCAATAACGCTTCGACTGAACTTAAGAACTCGAAAAAATTGAAAATTTATATAAAATTAGAGAGATTTGATGAAAAACTGTATTTGTTGAACAACAAAAGTGTTCATAAACATTTTTTATGACCATAAATTTGTCTCAGTATAGATTCAGTCGATGAGAAATATTGTTATTTGAAAGTTCTCCAAAAATCAAGTCAAAAGGATAATTACTTTTTGAGTTATTTGCCACGCCGCCGTTTTAAAAACAAGGTTTCGAGAAAAACAAGTTTAAAATTTGTGCTTTACTTGACGCAGAGAACAATGCGTGCGCTCAGTAATATCTTAATAACTTCGGTTAGAAGACGAATTTTTCATAACATTTGGGAGACACATTCTTGAAATGTATTAGAATCGAAATCTGCAAAGAAAAAAAAATGCATTTTTCATTAAGAAAGCCCCCTTAAATACGTGAATTTGAAAAATTTTGGTTGCCGAATTGGATCCATCTTACACTTTTAAATTTCGACAGTGGAATCGCAATCAGGATTTCCAAAAACCCCCAAATACCAGTGTTCGTGGAAATCCCTTGAAATTTATAATTATTGGCCGCCATCTTCGATCCGCTTTTTTGAAGCCCGCGAATAAAAAGTAGCTTATATGTTAAGTCGGAATATGTAGTACTTTCTACTAAAGAAAAAATACAGTTACAGGCGTGAAATGCTTTTATATGAAATCATAAAAGCTATCAATATTTGAATGTGGTTCGTACTTTTGGAGATATCCCTACATACATATGAACTCAGTGTTATGTACGTCCCTGCGGGGACTTATTATCCGGATCTATTCCCGGCAGTTGGGGGATAGATCTTTGTTGTGAGTGATCAATGGGGTTCCTTCCGGACACGGACTGTAGGAGCAGCAGAAATGCTTAACTCCTTCGGTAGACGTTGGGGAGCAGCGGTAGCGCTTTACTCCCTTTGGGTGTATAGACGCGAGATAAACTGCACTAATCACTTTGAGAGTTTGTATTTTCTTCACTTGTATACAGCGGTAACTATAATGCACTCAACGTTATTCGGACTCGCAGCTCCCTTTACTATGCTCGCGGCTCGCGCTTTTACTTTCCCGACTGATTGGTTTATTCACAACTCACGACCGTTTATTCTTTTTCACGACTCCAACAACGAAAACTCAAAATTCTGACCCCAACTCCGACTCCAAAAAAACCGACTTCGACTTCGACTTCTTAACAGCTTGAATATTCACTAAGAACTGACTAACTGACTTTCCCTACGCTTTTATTCTATTCAATAATTTGCTGATACAATAAGTCAATGATTCCTATATTGCTGAGGTAGCGTCTACAAAATTGACACCGCTTCTTCAGCTATTGCAAAATTGGGTGAGTTGGGAAATTGGGAAATTGGAAGAATTGAGAATAAAGAAATGGGAATGACCTTAGGCGGTGGTCTGACTAATCACCTTAGGCAAGGGCCGTAACTCGCGCACTTCAGTATCTTTGTAAAGTACTTAAGTACTTTTGCGCTTTCTAGGTTCGGCTGATCGTGTTTTGGTCGGGATGTTATACTATGTACCGGAATTTCGGTACACAACATCAGTTTCTATTAATAATATTACTAAACATATGTATTGAGAAAGTGTACGCAAACTTCGCATTTTTGATGAGGGAAATAAGAAAACTCTAAAATGACTGATTTCTTCAAAGTCACTTGAACTTGTAAATTCTAATAAAATATAAATGTTTTCTGTAAGAACAGTGCTGTAATTAAGTAGAGTAAAATAAAACAAAACAATAAACAAATTTAAAGATGCTGAAATATTTCAAATATCTTATTTAACTTTCTTTCCACACTTACATTTATGTGTTTCTTAATAATTTATTAATGTCATGTTAATGCTACTATAGTTCAAATTCAATTTAACTTGTATTTAATTCAGGTTGTAAGTTGCTAGCTATACCGATTTTTTCAATCAAAAATAAAAGCATGCGTCTTTTGCGACAATTAGTTTATTTGGTAAGGTTGATTTGACCTAATTATATCAATGGTAATAGAATTGAATGTGCACTATCACTAATTACTTCTCGGCACTTAATAGTACGTAATAAAGCAAAAACGCCTTTCTCTGGCATTTATGCATGAACGAAGCTTAAATATATTGTGGACTGAAGTCCCAAATTTGGCTAATTTAATGGAGAATACGTATAATATAATTGCACTTTAAAAACGATAATTTCAACTTCGTAATTGATAGTTAGCACGTTAAAATGATTAGTTTTAACTTTAAAACTGCAAACATACAGGGTGGGGCATTTATCTTGAGACAAAATACTTAATATCTCAGTTGGACTCAATTATTTCGAAAAATGTTTCAGACAAAAATTGTAGGGCTCCGCGGGGGCCATTGAAAGGTCCATATTACGACTTCCGGTCTGGACCGGAAGTGGCGTTTTTAGACCGGAAGTCGATTTTTTAAAGGAAACACCCAAATTTTACCACGGATTTCGATTGAAAAACGGAAAGAAAATACTTTTTGTTCTTATTATTTTTTCGATTTAACCGATATTTTGGCCATAAAATGGCCATAAAAAACAAATACAAATAATTTTTTTTTACATTTTTATTTCGTACTTTTTGTAAATATTGGAAGGAATGAATAATGGAAAAAGAAATTATTGAAATACAAATTTTAAACTGTAGTTTTCTTTATTAATAACGAAAGCAACGTTTCATGCTCGTTCTCCTTGCAATAAACAACAATTGTAAAGGCCAAATATGTTAAATCGAAAAAATAATAAGAACAAAAATGATTTTCTTCTCGTTTTTCAATCGAAATCCGTGGTAAAATTTGGGTGTTTCCATTAAAAAAATCGACTTCCGGTCTAGACCGGAATTCATAATATGGACCTTTCAATGGCCCCCGCGAAGCTCTACAATTTTTGTCTGAAACATTTTTCGAAATAATCGAGTCCAACTGAGATATTATTTTGTCTCCAGATAAATGCCCCACCCTGTATAAAAATATAGATTTATCTTTAATATGAATAGTTTAATATTTCACGGTGAATGACATAACAATATCTATTAATTTCAATTATTTTTACAATCTAAGTAAAAGTTTGTTGGGTAAATAGTCCTTACCGCCTTGCTGCATAAATATATTAATTTCATGGGTATTGTAAAATTCACTTTTGTCCCACATAGCCTTTCTAAATTGATAAGGGTACTCGAAACTTTTCTTAAACAACCGATGTAAAATATATACATTGCTCCATTTCTATATTAATATGCGGAGAAGAGATGTCTCGCTTTGAATAATTATGAAGTACTGGAAGTTATGAAGAGTTTATTATTATCAATATTGCGGGGATGTAATTGAATTCATTAAAAATAAATAAAGCAGAAACTTTAATGATTATGGGCGTTTTCGAAATTTCATCGGTTTGATCAATCACAATTTCACCCGTAATGTGCACCCCAATATAATAACCTTCGCCTACATGTTGAATTTTCGAAGAAGGTGATAAAAATTAGTTGAAATGGTATCCACCATGATGAATTTTCGAAAGCGCTCTATGATCAAAATAATATAAATTACAAAATAACGATTATCAAGTAAGAAAGTTCTCAAGCGATCGAAAAATAAAATTTATCTCATAATCGTTATTATCCAAGTTATAATTTAGTTATAATAGTTTTATTTAGCCGAAAAAAATTAAAACTTTTATTCGAAATATTATTGAATCTACATATGTAAATAAGGCTACAAATGAAATATGTAATTGATTTTAGCTTCGTATAAAGTGATGATTGCTTTGTTTTAAATTTCAGAAATAATCATTATTTTTCGTTCCCTGCATGAAAGTACACAACGGAATATTCAAAGCAGCAAAACATTTGTGTGTGCTTCAAACTTGTTTTGGAAAATCATAATCGCATTATTCCTTTGGGAATCTTAATTTACTTCGGAGTTCAATACCTAAATCAGTAGAAAGAATTGTATAGGTAATAAATATGTATGTAATATAAAAAATGATATCTCTCCTTACACATCTCCAGCGGTCAAAACGGTCGATGATGTTAGAAATTGTTTCAAAAGGTTCTTAGAAAAGAAATTAAATTCACATCAGATAAGTTTTCTTAGTTCTAGTTCCATTTTACTATGAATTTTTATTGTTATTCAATATGCTGTCGAACATCTGTATCACGGTTCATATGGTTTTCCTCGTAGAATCATTGGACCAGGAAAATTCAAGAAAGTTCTTGCGAAAAAAGGTTGCCATTTTTGTGCTTCAATTATTTCCTTTTTAATTTTGAATAAAAAAACATTTTATGTGAACATGAAATTAATCTTTTTGTAAATTGCTAACAAAAATGATAATTATAAAAAATTAAAATTACGATAAGTTAACGAATATTTAAAACAATATTACGGATTTATTATATTTGCTATCCTATTGAATTGTTGTTAAAGGTTGAAAAAGAGGGTTTTGCTATAGAAAAAACTATTAAAACATGTTTTACACTCATTTGGTACAATGACGTAATATGAAATACATGCAAACAAAGTGTGAACCATTGAAAATCTTCAAGCGGAGAAAAATTTAAAGAAAACACATTTTATTAAGCATTTTTTCGACTAGAATTTTTTTTCGCAAATTAAAATGTTCCAGGTTTAATAACTTAGATACTCGTATTTGTCAAACATTACAAAAACTGCGAGGAAGAGCCAAAGGTGCCACATATTTGTAGAATCTTGTTTTTCATTTTACCTAATATTTACCCTTTTCACGATAATTTGAAATTTCTGTAACTACTGGACTTTGCAGTAAGTAAATGAGAAAATGTATAACATTTTTCACCCAAATTATTGTATTCATTATTAGTTGCTTTGTGGCAAAGTGCCTTAATTTATGGTTTTCCTATTTGTTATTTACATATGTTCTTTAATTGCTTTCTGGTGTATTTTGTAATTTGCATACCACTGATATTTCTGCGCACACACTGCTTGGGCGTATTATTTGCTATATGTATCAACATTATGTTTTTAAATTTCTAAACAATTTTCAAACCAAAAAAATATAAAATATAAAATCATTAATTTAAATTATGACACATTCTGAAGATTATCGTTGTAGCTGACAATATCCAAGTAGAGGGTTTCCTAAAGATGCCGCTTTAACCTAGAAGTATTTTATATGGCATATACATACATATGTTCGACGGATGATTACAAAAATGAATATTTTACTATTTATTTGATACATATCTTAAGTTATTTTTTGTATGTTGAGGGAATATTTACATTTATTATCAATAATTCTTTTTTTAGAAAAATTACAAAAAAGAGATACTAATTTTAGCTGCATGCGCGTCAGAATCGACGTAAATTACGTTTCTGGGTATAATTAAAAGCTGAAATTAACAAATGTTAATGTGTAAATTCATTCAGTCTGTGTTAAAAAAAAAAAACTTATTAAATACACGAAGCCACTTCCTGGAAAACCGGAATTTTCATTGACATCAGAGAATTTTTTCATTCATAATGTTCAAATTATTTTTTCATGAAATTAACATACTATAAAGAACCTGACCCTCATTATTTCGAGGTTCTCAGTATGAATATCCATATATTTTTGGTAGAACATAATTTAATTATTGAGCATTTATCGTCTGACCTAAAAAAAAAACAGATCAACTAAATTTTCTGCTAAAACGATTTATGGGGTACAAAGTCAGGGAATGAACTTAAATATTACCTAAAAAACCGGGAAAGTCAGGTAAATTTGGTCTTCATCAGATAAAATTTCTTCGGGTAACTTTCCTAATTGATATTTGTTTTATTCAATTTCAATAGCCTATCTGTATACATATGTTTGTGCAGTATTGTTTTCTGACCATTTTTAGTATTCTGTATCAAAATTGTAGAAACGGAATATTTATGAAATCATATAACTTATGTATATACATGACGGATTGAGAGATCAAATTGAGATTGGATTGAGTTTTCGATCCGCGTATTTGACTACTTGGGATTAAGGAATCAAATCGAAAGTGAATCCAAGGCCGATTGAAGTGTCACTCTTGTATTATGTTGAGCATTTGTAATGTCTCTTCATGTTCCCAAACGTTTCTCTTCGACATTTTTACGTTTAAATAAAATAATTTTTATATTTTTAAACAGAATTTATTACCAGTATGTATAGTATATATGTATGTACATTACAAAACTTCTTTAGCCCTAGACTAGACCGTTTACGTTAGTCGTTTCGACGAACACCGGATAGCAATTTGTAGGTTTTATATGTTGAACTCATTAACTAATGATACCTGACTAAATGTATAAATGAATAAAGTTTATTTTCGAATTTGTCATTTAATTGAGTAAGAGTTTCTAGTTTACATAAATACCTATATAATAATAAATGACCGTTAATTTTCCAACTTTCGAAGTTCTTTAATATTCCCCCTAAATATATTCAAGATAGAAAAAAATAATGTGTGCAGAATTTTATGGCGATCGATCAATGTTATCACGTGCCAACGAATGATTGAAATTTATTAACTAAATCCATCAAAAAGTCCATTTGCTTTTTCTCTTTTCTTTAAATTGTTGTATTTTTGGGAAATAAACTGATTTTGATGCTACAAACCCATTTTAAAGGTAACTCTTTTTAGTTCCTTTTCTCGAAAATCGCAACTTTGACAATTTCTATCAAAATCAATCTTCTCTAGGACTCCAACATCATACGATTTAAACGTTTTGTTTCCTAATAAGTCATACTGGGATATTTTCATGTTTTTTATCTAATTCTAAAGGTTTAGTTAAATATCGCTAAATTATTAACTCATTTGCATCATTAGTACCTACTGATTTTACTGACATACACTTACTTTTAAGCGAGATCATCTTTTATGTGATCAATGTATATTTTTGTTATGTTGTGACTGTATACATGTGTAAACGTTTAAAATCATATTTTCATGTCTCTGCAAATTTCGAGCTCTTTCTACGACCTTATTTACAGCAAGCAATGATTAATTTATTGATTATAAGATCAACGACACTCATAATTGTGCAGTTCAAAAAATATTTTTAAAAAATAATACACTGCATTTGAAAAAAGTTAACAATTATTAACTTGTGTACAAGGTGTTTGTCGCCTCAACCCTTAAAGTATTATAGTATCCTTTAGCTTTTATGCATTGATGAATTCGGCGAGGAATTGAGTAAACAAGAGAGGGCGAGAGTTCTGGCGTTGAATTCGTCCACTCCTCTTTTAGAAAATTCTTTAATTCAGCTACATTTTCAGGATTTCTCTTCGTAACCATTTCTCCCAGAAGCTTCCACATATTTTCAATTACGTTCAGGTCTGGGCTATACTCCGGCTATGGTAAATCGTTGATATTATTTTCTTGAAATCAGTCCAAAATAGTCCTCGCAGTGTGTGAACAACCATTGTTCTCTTGGAAATTGCTCCCATAAAAAGCAACATCTACCTCTGCAGAATATCAACATAGGTAGCGGCCATTTATGGACTCTGTGATAAGTTCCAGGTCGGTAAATCCTTTCCAGGATACACCATCCAAAACATTTCCTGTACCATATTGTTTTTGGATAATGGTTATGGACACATGATGGATAGAATTGCTCCTTAGGAAGACGACGAACTCGAACTTTACTGTTTGGGTACAACTGGAATGTGCTTTTATCGGTAAAAATTATTTTTTTCTAATCACTAATAGTCCAATTCTGCCGAACTTTGCACCATTCCAATCGTCTCTTCACATGACACTTCCTTAAAGAGGATTTTTAACACTGGTCCGTTTGTTATAGTTTCAATCGCATAAAATTTCTGGGCACATGGGCTGTTCAAATTTCAACACCAGTTTTGGTCCTAAGGGAATTCGCATCTTCGATGCTGCTTTCAGTGCGATTTTCTTTTGCAATTTTAACTAGATCTCATTTTATCCTTTCTGTAACTACTCGCAGACATCCTGATCGTTCTTTGTATTAATTCCGAATTTTGCAGCTTTTCTTCGCTGTGAATTCCCCGTATTTTGTAAAGCAATTACCTTAAATAACAGTAAATATTAAGTAAACCACCCATATTTTAATTTGCTACCAATTTAAGACGTTTTACCTCCCAAAGAATTGGTGATCTTATAGCTCTTTTACCCATAATGACTCATACCGGCATAAACACTCTAAAATTGTCATTTTTTTAAGGAAAACTCGTCAATTATTGAATATAAATTTAAAAACAGTTTATATCTCTTACTCACCGCCTCGCTGAATACAACAAAGCATAAAAATTAAACGATTCTTTATAAGGAGTGAGGCGGGAAATATGTAGTTATACATTTTTACACAAGCATTTTTTAACAATTAAGGGTTTTTTTTTCAACTGAAGTCAATTAGTTTTGAAAAATATTTTTTGAATTTAAAACTAATGAATGTTCTTAATGTAAAACTAAATAAATTAAGATTTGTTTTTATAAAAAAAGAGTCCCAGTAAATGCATGAAATTTAAAAGGACATGAAAAAAAGAAGTGATTTCAAACTTTTACACATGACTGTATGTATAATAACTTTGTTTAGTAAGATAAACAAGAAATATACTTACCTTTTCATGAACATGTCCCAGGGGATCTATGTTGTATTGTATATTTAAAATTATCCGCGAATGCATTATTGTTGAGAAATTGCGAATTCCTGCAGGGTATTCTATTTTTTAAGCTTGGAAAGGTCATTTTAACATAATAAATGAATCAATAAATAATGATAAGAGCAGTCAACAATGGCAGACGGAGAAAAAAATGGGAAATGTGTATTTCCCGAGAAGGCACCACCCAAAGGCACGTCCCTACAAATATGGTAATGGATTTATAAATCATAATATACAAGCGTGCTCTTACGGTACGTCTAACACAGCTATATAATAATTAGTTAAGTAACTCTGATTTTTGGACAAAGCTTGTACCTTCAGTGCTTGCGGAAAGAAGTACCCTATTCTTAAGTTATTAAGGGAACTCTTTGGAGTACGTAATAATTAATTCCCGGCCGAAACCCTTGCTGAAGGATGAATAACATTTTCTTAAGGTATTTTTTCCAAGAAAATTGCTTTTGGGTATATTCTTCGTACAACATTGCGAGCGGTTTTTTCGATCTCCCAACAATATCTTGAATTTCCCAAAGGGTTCAACAACACCGAATGTTCCTTTATTTTTTAAGATGTTGGATAAATTTTAAATATGTATATATACTACAAAAAGTGTGCTTAGTATTTTAAACCGAAATGACTTAATTCTGTAATTTAACTTTTAAATGAATATTAATTTATTGTTAACTTCACAAAAGTATTTAAAATGAAACCCTAATTATAAATGACTTGTGGGCTTTTTTAAAATTAATTTTTTTCTTTTGAAATAAAATAACGTAAATTAATTTAACTGACTATTAATCTCGGGGCTCCCAGCTGTTGCAAATGGCGTATGACTTTAAAAATTCCAGATGAGCCAAAACAACTGCTTCATATATATAAGTGTCATATTTAATTCTAATGCTGTCAAGTCTCCAAGACCAAATTCAAGACACATAAGGCGTGCTTCTTAATACCAAACAATGACAAATTTTTGCTTTTTACTGCCAGGTGGTGACATAAGAACAGCGCTTCAGGGCTTGTCATTTCAAAAAATGACTTTTAAAAGTTATGAACTCAGGTACCACAATTTCAACAGATTGTTATTTTATCATGTGCATCCTAATAATATTTAAGGTACTGCTTTAAGAAAACTTTTACTTTCGAGAAATCTGGAAATAAAGTACTGGAGTATTAGTTCAATACGAATCATATTGATTTGTTTTTTGCTGAATTGTGAGTAATTATTCTCATATGAATTTTTACATGCAACTTAGCTCTAATAGACAAAACGATACAAATCGTATCGAATTTCATGGAAGGGCTCTAGGACTGAAGAAACTGACACTTTCGAGAGAAAAGAGAAGTTTTGTTGGATAGTATACGTAATCTAATGATAAAGGCGAACTTACAATAAAAAAACGAAATAATGTTTTAAATCCATTAATTAACTATTTTACATTATACCATTTCTTCTGGTGTATTGTATATATTTAAAACTGTCATGAATTATTGCTGTTGTATAATCTACGGGCCCTACCAAGAAAGTGAGTTCATATTGTAATACATAATTCTGCCTGCCTGCGAGATTTCATTCCACGAAATTATTCGTGAGTGTATCCTGATTGTAAATCCAATTTGGCGAATTTCATGACGTTGCAGTATATATGCACCGGACAACTTCATGGCTTTTTAATACCCTGTTTATTTATTTACTTCATATCAAAATCCCCCGGGAAACATGTATACAATACAAGTGAGAGGTACGTTGCCCCTCTCTTGGATCAGCAAAATATGTACATATGTATGTATGTATGTATGGACGAGTACATAAAAGTATGTAAATTTAATTAAAAGTATACTGTACTAATACTGCAGTGCTTACGATTTAAAATATTCAAGGGCGGCCGCAATCGGGTTTTTAAGTTATTTTATTATTTCATAATTATTATATTATTGTATTGTCGCGTTCTTTGAGTGTATTAGGTGTTTTGTTCAAATATCGGCCAACAGATATTTTTGGGGCATTTGTACAAAAGATGAGATGAGCTCCTTCAGCACACCGACTGCAACTTCCCATTCATGTCTTTCGGGAAATTCCACTTTTAATATCTTCAATATTACAGATGGACCCATATCATCTGCCGGCATGCTGTCCACTGTACAGGAACAGGATGTTGAAACACTCGCGACGTGGTCGGTGACATGTTTATCGTGCCACAGCCCATCCTTTTTCATTCCTTCCTTGTAATAGAATTGAATGCTTAAAGTAAGTAAAGCCTATATAGTTACGAGTTTTTCCTCTTCAAAATTGGACGGGCATAATATTTGGGATTTATTATGTTGTAGAATTTATAAGAAATGTTGGTCAGAGCTTTATATGCTAATACGTGGCAGTTTGAATAAATCATGGAATTCAAATTTGAGCTTTTTGAGTATGTACTATAAGACAAATTTACTATATTACATAATGATAAAAAAAAGGTTTTTGAGCAGAGATATGTTATACTCATAATTTCTTAATAATGGAACATTTTGGGGATTCTATTTGTATTAATTTAGGATATATGTACATTTTAAAATTTTATTAAAATTACGAAAACAATTGTTATTATTAGATTTTACCGCATTTAAAATTGAAATTTCTGACACAAAATTCCGTAATATTTAAATTTCAACGGATTAGCATATAAATGTGCACTTGAGGGTTTTCTATTCATATTAAAGATGACGAATCTAATATGATGATAAAACTTTAAGAGATTTAAATTTGGGATTTTCAGGTACACTGATGTTAACTCTAAATCAAAAAACCTTTTTAAATCTGCTGGAGGCCAAAAAATCTCAAGTCCAATAAATGGTAGCGGAAATAGCCAGTGTATGTATACATGTAGCAAGCGTGAATATAATTCCGATGGTAAAGGAAAGTTATTTCTTAAAAGAGCAATACATACTTTGGCCTCGTTAAATACAAACAAACTTTCATTCATTCATGCACACATCCATGTACATTGCGCCCAATTCCTATAAACGCACTCATAGTTTGGAATGTATCAATAGAAATACTGCCAACATTTGCATAATACTTACATAGATCAATAAACATTTTTGGAGGAGATAATTTATAATTAAATGGGTAAACTTAATAAAACCAACAGCATTTAAAATAAAATAAATATATTCATTTTTAGGTGCACAATTCGTTTAAACTCAATTAACATAAGTAAGAAAATTTCATAATTATAACTACAAAAAGTTATTAAATATTTTCTCAATATTTGGTTTTCCCTCCTTTGCTCCTAATCACCTCAAATATCTTGTCTGGCATTGATCGTACAAACCTTTTAATTAAATTGTCGTCAATTTCATTCCAACATCTCAAAATCGCTGCTCTGAGTTCTGATACGCTTTTATATTAATTATTTTAATAAACTCGTAGTATTAATAATCCCCACAGGTTCTCTATTTGATTAAGATCCGGACTTAGAGACGGCCACTCTAACGAAGAAGTATCTTTTTCTTGAAGCCAAGTCCTCGTTGTTCTCGCAGAATGAATGGCTGCGTTATCATGCTGAAAAATAAAAGTTTCTTCATGATTCGCATCCAAATAAGGAACCAAAAGATCCTCCAGAAGCTGAGTGTACTTTTCAGCATTCATTTTTGTTGGAACAAAGCATAAGCGCAATGTTCCTCTCAAAGAAAATCCTTCCCAAATCATTAGACTTCCACCGCCGAAGTTTCTACTCATCCGCGGAGGACCATTTCTGCATAGGTCGTGCCAGTAACTACTTTGGCCCTCTGGCCCATCTAAATTAAATTTTTTCTCATCAGAGAAAATAACGTAATTCCATTGCTCTGTCCAATTCATGTGTTTTCTGGCGAATTCCATACGTGCGTCCTTATGTTTTTGCTTTAAATTGGGTGCCTTTGCCGGTTTCTTGTATTTTATGTACTCCATGTCGCGCAAGATTTGTTGAACTCGTCTTTTCTTAATTGGGAGTAGTTTTGAAACAATTTTTGCAGCACTTAATTTATTTTTTGTCGCCTCTTCTTTTATTTATCCAGCAAGTCTTCTAGTAATTTTTTTATTTCCTTTTGTTGGCTTTTTAATGTCATATTCTCGTCTTTTCTTTAGGAAATTCCTTACTACAGAATCTGAGCGGCCAATTCTCCTTGCAATTTCCTTATTCCCAATACCCACATTTTTAAATGCTGTTATTTTTGACCGGAAATAGCCAGTGTATATACAAGTAGCAAGTGTGAACATAATTCCGATAGTAAAGGAAAATTATTTCTTAAAAGAGCAATACTTACTTTTTCCTCTTTAAATACAAACAAGCATTCATTCATTCATGCACACATCCATGTACTGTACATATATATGTACATACACATATCCATATAAATAAAATCGAAAGTGGGTTATTTGTTAATTCGTCTGTTTTTCGCTCAATCACGCGCAAACGTTCGCTTCGAACCTACTATCAGAAATTAGAACTTCAAAATGGCGGATCCATTATATGGCGACTGCAATTTTCCTAATTTAAATGATATCAATAAAAATTATATAGTAGTAAGGCTGGTAGGTACTCAGTAAACATGTTTTTTGGGTATACCAAACTTGAGCATTTGAGAAGTCTTTAATTAAATATTACTTAATACCGGGTGAAACCGGGTATCACACATGGCTTAAAATAAGTAATTAAATCTAAAGTAAATATTAAATAATATTAATACATGTCACTGACTCATCTACGCCCAGTCCAAATCACTAGACCTAGAAAGTGGAAATTTTGAAAATATATTCATTTAAAGACTACTAAGAAGGATTTTTTTTTAAATTTAATCCCTAAGGGAGAAAAGCATCTGTTTGTATATTAACCGACAAATGTACATAAAACTCTGTAAAACTCCATAAAATTCGTGGTTTTTCAAAGTTTAACCCCAAAAGTTGAAAAGCTGCAATTCAAATAAAATACTTCACTTAAAAAATGAAATTACACGCATTTTTTTTTTTTTATTTGCTCTCTGGGGGAAATCTTTTCTACTGTTATAATAATGTGTATCTGGTTTATGGACTCGGTAATCTCATAGAACCACTAAACCGATTTTATATTATATACCTAATTTTATACTTTCTATGAAACGTTTCACATATGATCTTCTAAAATACTTTGACTGGCAATTATCATTATCGAGCTATTGAGAAATACACATAAGAATTACCATATTATATTAAATAACCCTTTAATTCGCAAATGTGCTGAATTTTCACTTTGGTTTTAACCTTATACTTTGAAGAAAAAAGTAAAGAAGGATCGAGAAAGCCATTTTCTACTAATTTTTTAAGTCGCTCTTTCGAATGGCGTAGGCGACAATTTTGGAAGGCAACATTTTAATCCTACATTTTTGCAAAAATACAATTTTTGAAGAAAGATTTTTTCATGAATTGCAATTTTTACTATAGTATCGTGATATCAATCATACAAGTTAAATTATTATTATATATTCTTGAAGTAAAAGTGTCGGGAACGCGTTGAGACCTTAGAAGCCGCTTAAGAAAGGTATCATGTTAAAACTGCAATTTCTTAAACAAATTTTCATTATTTCATTTTTTGAAGTATTTTTGCAAAAAAGAAAGGCTAAATATTATTTTCCAATATGGCTTTCTCGGCCTTGTTTACTTTTTTCCTTCAAATAGTATGAGGTTGAAATTAAAGCGAAAATTCAGTACATTTGAGCGTTAAAGGGTTAAGTAATGACTGTCACGAGCAACATCGGGTCCAGGCAATGAATTACGCATAAAAAAGAAATTAAATATTAGGCAGAATATAAAATTTGCCTAACTTAAGAAAATTTTACTTTTGAGGGCTTTTGGAATACTATTTATATTACCATTATATACTACTTGTATACCATGACAGGTTTTGATACATAAATATGTATGTATACTTTAACGTTTTCAAATACTCAACAAACATAATTTCTTCCTTATCGTAAAATTGCAGTAATATTATGCCCTTATAAAAATATCGGTTATAATTTCTTAAGCCCTTTAACCTGATAATGGGGGCTCTTACGAAGAAATTTGCATAATCACTTTTTGTTGAGAACTGTCTAACTTTTGTACAACTTTTATACAGAAAGTTTCTCAGTAAACCAATAAAAGCCCAGATAAAAGAGATAAAAGATTTTCGTGACCAGTGACCGCGAATAACTGTTAAGGATTAGGGTTTTTGACACCTTCTTCCTGACCATTTAAACTTTAAAAGAAAGTACGCCTACCAGCTAAGTCCGAATTTGTCTGCATAAAAATTTGAACTAAAGCCTCAGCGCGTATTGTGATTTGGAACCTCCCTCTGCCCCCTTTCCCAAGACATGGTCTTCGCGAAATGGGTGCAAGGGTGAGAGACTGCGTGGTCCCCAACTATGTGAACTGTGAACAGCGACAACTTGCGGCAAGCTCAGAGCGTTAGAGGTGCAAAAGGGGCTGAAAGCTTCCAGGGTGAGAGCTTGCAGGGAAACGCTTTGATGTGTAATGGAACCTTCAGGGTGTCGCTTTTCGCCGGAATGCCAGAGCTGGGCGAGGCGTGTGCGGGGCCGAATAACGCTACTCCGCACGGTAAATGATAACAGGCCTGGAGAATCAGATAAGCGGTGGGGAAGGTGAAATAGCGGCGCTCCTGTCACCGAGCTTTCACAGAATTTTAATCACGTCTTTTAGATCTCAATAGTTTTCGAGAAGTATATTGCTTATGTTCCTCTCTTGCATTGGGCTGTTGGTGCTCTGATTTCATTGTTGACGTCGCGCTTTAGTGCTTGCCTAGCCGAACTAAATTTATCGTAATTTTTCTCTCTCCGATCTGACTAGTTTTACCCCTGTGCTATGCGTGTGACATCACAGTTAAACACCAAAATGGCGTCCACGAAATCGCACAAAATCTTCCGGTTGCCTAATTTAGTCTAAGAAGTGTTGCACAAATTAAATGTCAGTTCTATAAAATGAATGTGATACAATTTCGTTTTTGAACAAATTTCGCTGGTGCATTTTTAACGTGATGTTATCCCCGGGAAAGTGCTGTGCGGTTAGCTTTTTTTCTTCTCTTTATTTTTATTTTTTTGTCTCAGTTGTACAAGCGCCGATTTTCCGATGTGGTACTTGTACGTAGTTTAATTCGTGCAGGTTCGAAATAAGAAATTTTTCATATTTTATGTCATATTCCTGCATTCCCAAGTTTATTTTCGTCTCCCGTTTGTCGCCGGGCTCCTAAGACGGGCTGAGCATGCACTGCTCACCGACGTTGCGTCAATGTAAGGAACATGCAATTACGTGAAGCATCATTAATTTGCAGCGGAAGTAAGTAGAAAATGTAAGAGCTGCCTACGTTTTCCAAGCATCCGAAAGTTCTACAGTCGCACTAAAGAGTTCGCTTCGCCCTCTAAATGGGTTTTTTTTTTTTTCCGTAAATTAAAGTCTCGTCCCAAATGGAAAATCGCCAAATCCTCATTGAGTGCGTATCTGGTGACAGAGCTCTGTGCCACCAGGCGCAACACTCTAATCAAGCATTGTTAAGACGATTTGTTTACTCACAGCGGATTAAAGCCTCTGAAGCTCATGCAGCGTTCTTGAGCTGAAGATCACTTAGCCGCTGTTCAGCCTCTCTGCTCCTCCTCCGAGCTTTTTTATGCCGCCTATTAAAACTGCAATTTTTTGCCCCTAATGTGTCATTAGTTTCTATTTTATTTAGATTTAACTGCTAGCCTAGCGTAGTGCGTTCAACAGAGTGATTATTTGATTTCAGAATATAACAAGCTTCAGCTCTTACAGGTTTCTAATCTGTCTTAACTCAAATCTAGATTGGATATGTGTACCTATGCATATACATATAATGCAATATAAATATACATACATACAATGGGTCAAAATCATCAAAGTGGCGAATTGCAAGTTTGGTTTTATGATGAAAATTCTTAGAAGCTGTGATTATAAAAGTTAGCTTACACTAAATTTGTGTTTACACCATATTTAAACGGGGCAAGCATAGAATTTATTTTTTCATAAATGTTTTTAAAGAGACGTATAGTGAAAAAAAGTTTATTTCGGGAACGTTTTTAAAAATTCAATTGTATCTAAGATAAAATAATATCCTTTTTTTACATTATACATAGTAAGTAGTCAGTTAGTAATATGAAATAAAATAATATGTAAAATATTACCTAGAATAAAGCTCTGAATGAAAAGCCCACCACAAAACAGTCATCTCGGGAACACTATAATCATTTCGGGAACGTGTCATTATGTCCGGCACGTTCCCAAAATGACGTTTTTAAATAAACGTGCGCTTCATATTGACGGCATCCATCTTACATTAGATGCAGTCGGCAAGGTTAGCGTAAAGTATTTGAGGTTGTCTTTTCAGCATTGTGCTTTAATTCTTTGAGGCACAAAATTTCAAAGATAATTAAAGCCCTTATTGCACAGAACTTTTTGTTTTATTATAAAAATGAAGACATTCAATCAATATTAAACTATATGAGTATGAATAATTTATACTTTTCGAGGTTGGTTAAAATATATCCCACCATGCATAAGAAGCTAAGCAAAAGGTGGGAATGTTTTTAACCCACTTAACCCCAAAGAGTTAAAGGATACTTTTTGAATTTTTCTAATGAATACCATCTCCTACCAAGTCGCGTCTATCATATCCGAGGTTTTTCGATTTGACAACTGTCCATTTTTAAAACAAAAACAATATAATATAAAACCGCTTTTAAACTAATTACGACATATTTACTGTATTTTATTATATATAAGGAAAATTCTCAGTCATTAACAATGAGAGGTGGATTTTTTTCATTATTTTTGCCTTCTTTCCTACTATAAAGCACTTTTGAAACCGTTCTCAAAACGAAAAACCTCGGAAATCTAGAATCTCCCCTACCACAACTGCGCATAAAGGTTGAGATCAGTATAAACTATTTTCGATCAGTTGCATCCGCTTTCACTGAAATGTCGCATACATTGTCGAACAAACTTGTTTAGCATATGTATTTAATAATTCTATTTTATAATTAGTACGGTACCTACATACTTAAGGTATTAGATAAGATTGACGGCTAATAAGCACTGAAAATTGTTATAATTGGTTTTTTGATGGAATTCTTGGTGTTGGTTTCTAAGGATCAGTACTTTGGGTCGCGTTCTCAAAGTGACTTTCCATACCTATGTTTTGAATTAATATCATATTAAAAATTATTTAGGTACTTTTGAAGTACATTGTATGAATAAATTTTAATAGTTACTAGAGTTCAATAACATTGGGATCTTCTTAATTTATTTACTGGCGAAGAAAATTTTCCACCTTGGTGATTTTGAGCCATATGTTGTGCACAAACGTTCAAGATCGCCACTGATTTTTCGAGCATTTCTCGAACCTCGATTTTAAAATATCGCAAATTTTTATCAGTAATACAGGATTTATGTTAATATTCAAAACAATTTAAAACAACAGAGCTTTTTCAAAAAATTATATCATAACAATGGTTTATTCAATTAAAAAATTTAAGACCAGTTACAACTTACAGTTAACTTCTAAAATTAAAACCTTTAGCTTCAATATAGCTTTGCATTCTACGCAAAATATCGTAAAAGAGCAAGCTTATGAACAGTTTCTATTGAAAGGTTTTTTCACTCTTTTTCCAAGAGACGTACATATATGATTGAGTTTGATGTCTCTTCACGAAATTTGACGAAACATTTTAAAAACATTCATTTTGGGGTCATAAATCATAAGTTTTAAGTTATATTAAAAACAAAAGGTCGGTTGCTCATACTTCCCGAGATATTTAACTTCAAAATCTCGAAAAATAATATTTTTCTGTTGCAACTTTCAGCATATTTCCAAAAACTCTTATTGGAAATTGTATCAGAAACATAAGATGAAAACGTTTCCAACTTTTTGTTACAAAAATTCCTAAAATAAATAAATAAATAAAATAAAATAACTTATCCGGTTTATCGACGGCGACAAGCACGCATTTGTCGTAATTAAATGGCAAATCGAAGAAACCAAAATTTTTTTTTGAAGTGTTTTATTTTCAGGAATCCTTCAATGTATGCTTAAAAATGGTAGATGTGCCTTTTGTGCAAAAACTTTTTTCCCGAACTTTTACCAAAACTGAAAATACGCTGAAAAATGGCTCTTTTCGAAATATTAAAGTTGAATATCTCGAGTAATACAAGTTACTGTTGACCCTGAACATTCGTACAACATTTTATGAAAATCCGTGAGGAGACTTTAAGCTTAATTTAAACCTTTAATAATATTCAAGTTAGGACTAGAAATGGGCCATGGAAAAATCGATTGAACGATGTTATGATCGTTAAACCAAGCCTGTGTACTGCAAGCAATGTGTGGACGGGCATTGTCCTGCTGGAATATTACCCCTGATAATGGCATATTCTCTTCCATAAATGGTAGCATATTTGAAGTTAAAATTATTGAATTGAATTTATAATAAGATTTTTCTCTGTTGTAAATAAGAAGACAAACACGTTTTGTCTAATAAAAATTTGCGAATTTGAGATTCTTAAAATGGAAATGTTGCAAAATACAGTTATGGTCTTAAACGTTTGCTCAGCTGTACTATGTATGAATGCAGGTAGAAGATTAATTAATAATTAATGGCAAAATATAAGCGAACTACTAAATTTTTATCTGAAAGCTATGAGGTTAACACTATGAGAACATATTTTTTAAATTGGAAATAATTGTGGAGAGTATTCTTTGAGCTTAATTAATCCACCAATTTTTATACCAATTTTGCTTTGAAAGTTATTCAAGTTCAACATCTAACTCGAATCGATAATCCTATGAAGAAAACTCAGCTATTGTGGAAATAGAATAAACTTTATTCATTCTGAAGCAATTTTACAATTACATACTAAGATATTTATTACATCATAAACATTTGCACATTTGACTATAGGTCATGCGACTTGAAAAATAATAATGATGCTTTTATGGAACGTTTTTGTGTGCAGTGTTGACAGAAGAACATTGATACCACGGAGCTTCTATTTCTACCAGATGTTTTTCTGGAACTCAGAAGAATAAGAGATGAATTGATTGACAGTTAAACTAAACATTTTGTTTTTTGACAAGATAGTCTTTCAGACTGTGGGATCGGATTTAAAGTTTTCAAAGTACTATACGAATCATACCTTGATTAAAATTCACCAAGCTCATTCCGCGCTAGGATGTGATTTTCGATATGTGGTTTGAGGCGTTGTCTTCCAGAAGGACTATAGAATTTTTTAAGCCAAAAAATTAAATCGATATTTTGAATGTTTTAAATCAGGCATATTCCGCTTAAATCATATTATTACACTTTTGTAAAAAAATTTATGCTCATTGTTTTTGTTGTTGCTTTAATCTTGTTAGTACTTTAAAATTTTATATGTTCGAAAAAAGTTAACCTATGTCGTTATTTCAATGACCGATTCAATTGCAATACGAATGTAACCACCAAATAAATTCAAAAGAAAATTTTTTTTCCGTGTACAACTTCCGAATTTTATCATTATTTACATTTAGATAATTGTATGTTTAGATTACTTAAAATTTCGATGGTTCAAAGGTGTCTCAATAAAGAAAAATTCATTTAATACTTAAGTCAATTGCAGTACAATTCACAGGGGTTTCGTTCAGTAAAAATGATTTACTAGTGTTTGGAATTCGAATTTCTTCTGTTAATGAGACTCTGGCTGAAAATATCTGTTTGTTCTCTATTCATACGAAAGGAATTTTTCTTGATAATTGATTTGGGCAATAAATTTCTTTAAATGTATCTAAAACATAAGTAATTATTATGAACAAATATTATTAAATTACTATAACTTCGGATTGGAATTTCGTAGAAAGTTTTTTAGAAATCGTTCCGCCCCTAATGTACGTTCAAATCAGCCCCCAATCGACTCCTATTTTAATTTAAGATTTATTTCATGTTTTTTTTTATTGAAATTGACTTCACTAAACAACTCTGAGCTCCAGTACTGGTTTTTAGGTAGATTTCATATGAAATACTACTATTGCAGCGTATCTGATCGAAATGCGTTTTTTATATTGAAACTATAAATAATAATAATCAAATAACTTTGATGTCCATGACCTTATTCTAACTATAGGGATTTTAGTTTGGTTCAAAGTAACCTTCATGTTCTTGATGCTTTAAAAATAAATATTTAAAAGGGGGTATATTTTCTGTGTATGTCCGAAAAACAAATTAAAATAGTTCTAAAAGCAGTTTTTCTCCCAATTTTTGATTTTTAGATTTGAAATGCTTATAATGGCACAATTGCCCAACAATCGAAAGTATACAATAGGCCTCGAATATTTTAACTATAAATGAATTGATGACTCAATAAATTCAAATCCTTGCTTTTATAACTGAGATAAAAATTGAAATTTAATTCAAAATTTTATGGTTGATCGGTGGTTTAAAAAAAATATTATGAAAAGCTCGACAAAATGTTCAAAGCTCGACAAAATGTTCAAAGCGAAAAGTAATGTGTGAGTCTAAACTTTTCAATTAATATGGCTAGCGCTAAAAACAAACTCAGTGTGTAATATGCTATGATTGCAACATTTTTCTTTATCCTCGTACTACTTCGCTCGTTACGCTGGACAAGACGAACATTCTCTCTACCTGAGGATCAAATTATACAAGATAATTTGCTACAACTTGAAGAAGAACAAATGCTAAGCTGTGATGCAAGTGCTACTTCTGGTCTACTTTCTTACCAAGGTGCAGAATTCTCGTTAGGGAAAAATTCCACGATTTCCCGAAGTAATTCTTCAGTGGCTACTGCATCTTCTAGTGGGAGCGGAACTTTTATAGGCGGAAAAAGGCGTTCCACCGCATCATCCTCGATATGTTCTGATATCTTACCAATCGATCATCGTAGAAGCTCGGCAGAAAATAGCAGATTCTCTGGACAGCGAAGATCGTCTGGACGAATTCGAAGAAATGTTAGTCGCATGACGATAGCTGGGGCTCGCAGACGGACAACTGGCAGGTATAATCAAATGTATCACAAGTATTAACGTATGACCGACAGCCTATATTTTATATTCTTTATTCTTCCACATCTTGAAATAAGCGAATTTAAAATGTCGGAAAACATAATTATCAAAAATGAAATCCACTTGCTGCGAGAGAATTTAACTTAAATTAACAAAACAATGCATCCAAACTATATCTACTAAACAGTGACATATTTTTTAATACGTTCCGCGCCGCGGATCCCGAAAATTGGTCACGAATTAAAGCACTCTCTTGTTAAATATACATTTACATGCAATTAACTATGTACAGTACATACATGGGTTTTTTCGGAGTATGTAGTTAAAATTTAATAATAATAATATAATAAGAATTTTTTCAATAATTTCTTTATAACAAGAAACGATTAAGCTTATTCTCATGAGTATGAGCAAAACCAAAATAAAGCATTTTAGTTAAAATTCGGGAAAAGTATGTACATATTTGAAATCTAAACAGCTAAATAATAATAACTATGTGAAAGTTTGAGTGCGATCGGCCCAGTAGCTTTTTTAAATCTCTTGTAAGTCAGCAAAAAAAAAGAATAAAAAAGGTTTGATACATTGTTCAAAATTTAATCAGAATCGAAATGTGTAGTTAAAAACAAAAGTTTCTTAGTATTAATCCTACGCTGCCCTACATTTTTTTGTAAAAGATATGTATTAAAGACAACTGGAAAATCGATGAGAAACTTCATAACTGAACTCTTGAAGTATCCCTTCAAAAATTTGGTACCTATTAGTAATTAAATTTTTGTATTTGCTAATCACACAGCTGATAGTCAAGACATGCTGCACTTAATTTAGATATCTTTTTCTTTAATTGTGGCTTTGTTTTGCCACCAGGTTGGATCTTTGCAGTTGTTGTTTTTGAAAACCCTTTTTCTTTTTTTGTTAATCTTGGCACATTGAAGCGCTTCGTTTCATTATAATAAACGCCTAGAAAACTATGTACCTTTATACTACGCAGACGATTTTCCAACCACCCTATTATTGTCAAAGAAGATACATTTAAAGGTGAATTATCAAGAAATTACATATGCTTCTGCAAAAAGCAATTTAAATTCTAGGGGTAATCACGCTTTGTTGTATATGCTATTGCATCGTTGCTCTGAGTGCAAAATTTTAAATTTTCATAGTTGTTTCTATGGTAACTGATTTTTTGCATAATATACAACGATGCAATAGCAAATGCAAGGATGCTAGGCCCATTTGCACCAAAGTCTGATAACTCATTCTATGTTAAATTAATAATTAAATCTGCTAAAGATTGAAATAAATAGGCCGAGTGGTAAAAGCAAAACATAAATTTTGTAAAGCTTTCCATTTTTAAGAGAAACAGAGATAAATAATACATTAAAAACGATTTTAAATGTCCTGACCAGTTGCATCCATCAGTGTGACGCGTTCGGAAACTCATCCGGATAACTCCTGAACTCATTAAAATCACAAAAACTGACATACCAAAATGCTGGAAATTGAAACCAGAATGACGATGTTTTTTTTCCCAAGGTAAAAAGAGGGTTTTTCAGTTGCCGTAGCTTTTATTTCCAGTAAGTAATGGAACCCACACTAAATTCCAACGATATAACATTCCAAAATTAGGTATGTACTAGATGGTAACCATTACTATCTATCAATCATTGATTGATTGATTGAGATTGATAATGAAAAATAAGAGATATGAATATTAATTTTTGATGTCAAAATGTAATTTTGCTCCCACACTAAAATAATGAATAACGTGTTACCTGAAAAATATAATTAATGTATTGAACTTAAATTCTTAGTATAGAGACTCAACTTCAAAATATGAAATATTGGGGATTTGGAGCTGTTAGTAAGGTTTTGTGGATTATGCTAGACCCACTAGACACTGTACAGAAACACTATTTCTATTCAATTTAATCAGTCCTCCATCTAGCTTCATATTAAAATTAGAGCTGTTAATTCTAATAAGTTGGATATTTTGACTAAGGTAGTCTGAATAACTCATGTTTTTTTTTTAGAGTTTTCGTTCTGCGTATTTAAAAATTTATGTTGTAACAACATGCTTAGCGGCAATTGTCAAATCGATCCGCATTTAGAGCTGTTATTTTGATTTAATCCAGCCAGTTAAGCGAAATTGAATCCACTCGATTCAATTTCTATCCAATCTGCGTATATATAGGATTGAATCCGGATTCAATCTAAATTCGATCATGGATGTACATATATATACGTAGTAAAAATTTAATTTCTAGTTATTTTCGTTCTTTCCACCAGGAAAAAACAAATTGTTGTTGCTAAATTATATAATAAATATACAGGATGTCCCAAAAAGTAGTGTCAAGCGGAAGTCCAGAGCTAGATCACCCCAGGGGTACCCGAATCACTCCCATGGATGTTACGCGATTTTGCTTAGTTTATGTACGAATTATAATTTTTTTTTGATGATTTGTTTTACCAAACTATGAGTTCGAAGTTATTTTTGGTCATAATGACTTGAATAAATGAGACAAGTGTTTGATTTTTAGTTCCAATTTATGTGAACAATAGACCTAACTAATAAAAAAAGATTTGATTTGATTACCATTGCGCCAAAAAACTTTTTTGAATTCTAAAAAGTTAAAAAAAATAAAATTTCTCTTCATCTTTGAGGGCTTAATAAAAAAAAAAACAAACCAGTCAAATAAACTGTTTTATTCAAACCTATTTTAAAAACTTCCTCATTTCACTGGCTATTTACCCTGACAATTTTATTGGTACATATCATACCTAAATTTGGTTCAAAACATATTAAGTCCAAAAATGTAGATTACGACTTTTATCGTATTATTATTTTAAGTGGCAACGTGGATAATTCAATGATAAATTTATTCAGTTCTTTTTCGCAAGTGAAAGCACATTTTAAACTTTAATTGAATAAATATATATATTTATTTATTGTTTGATTTCATAGAAATGTTAAAGTTGATGTTTATGCAATCGACTCAAAACAACTTGATTTGATTCATCTATCTTAGTTGAACTAAGTACGTAATTTTATTAGACGAGTTTGAGGCGGACGAAAAACATTTAAACCAGGCTTAAACCAAATTTGAGTCCTTTTATTTACTGTCTTTAAATATTTAAAAAGCAACTACTATATTATATTGTATGTAGCTTTTTACTTTGCGTTTTTGTAATGAATATCGTTTTTTTCAATATGAACTCTTTCAAATTATTAAAGCTTGCCTAGTCGATAAACGAAGCCTTAGTGACATAATGAGGGAGTTTTAAAGAAGATGATCGAAATAGCAAAAGCGTGCTGAATTCAATGTCTGAATACTTCGTATTTCCAATGTTTTTTTACTTGAATGCAGATTATTTATTAATTATTTAATTTATTTATTAATTATAACAATTCTTTTTTTACAGTTTTGATGTCGAAAATGGACAAGGTGCTCGATCTCCGCTTGAAGGCGGCTCACCTAGTGCTGGGCTGGTTCTTCAGAATCTTCCACAACGTCGGGAATCGTTCTTGTATAGATCTGATTCTGATTTTGAAATGTCCCCTAAATCGATGTCAAGAAATTCGAGCATTGCTAGTGAAAGGTAAGAATTAGAATTAAGTCCTCGACCTGAAATGTTATTATTATTAAAGTTAAACTACTTGTTTACTTCCTTTTTTTCATTTGAAGAATGCGTGACTCATTGATACGTACTTAAAATTAACACTAAAGTGCTCATGACTATCTCATGTTTCTTTAACTTTTATATTTTATACAATCCAGTAACTACTGAAATATGAATTGCACGACGTTTTGATATTGAATTCTATCAAACGACTTAAATTTAGTTTACACTCAAAGAAGCTTATGTTGACAAAATAGGTTTTGTATTTTAAGCTTTCGTTTAAAGTTCCTTTGATCTTTTCTCCATATTGCAAAAAATTCAAAATGAAGTTAAATATTTTATTCTGACAAGTTTCTTATGTTGACTTAAGCTACTTTGGTTTTTTGCTATAGATTGCGAAAAAATTAAATAAATATTATATTATAGAAACGTCACTTCTCAAAATTTTCTGATGAAGTGGCGAATGAAATATTTTGAAATTTAGATAAAAATGTTTCGATCATTCAACCTAAATTGGGATAGCACATTGCTCCAATGCCGTAAATATATTTTACATTTATAATTTATCGATATATTTATTATATCTATTTATAGCATTTTTTTTTTAATAATATAAATAAACCTGACGACTTTCTTGAATAATGATAGGTAATACTTTGGAACTCTAAAAAAGGGAAGTTGTATGTTTGTTGTTTTTTAAGAGAATAATAAGTACTATAATTTATTGTAGTTGTACGGTATTTATTATATGTATACTTTTGTATATTAATGCTTATAAAAACATGCAAAATACGTCTTTTAAACAAAATAGCCGTGCATAAGATAAGTATTTTCATTTCAATAATCTTAATTTAATAATTTTATGAAGATAAAAGTTGAGTATTTCTCCATCATACGAGGGTTTTCGCAAGTTTCTGATCTGTTAGAAGGAAAAAGTGTGGTAGATGGTCGTGTAATATGAGGTTTTCCACAAATATCAAACGTATGAGATTGAAACATGTACATGTACATTAAATACCACAATATTGAATTAAATTTTTCTAAAAACATACAACTACACTTTTTAAAGATTTCAAATTAATGTTACTCCTTAAAACTATCTTCAGGGCATTATTTATATACTCACATCACATTAACACTGTCGTTGGAAAGAATAAAACTGCTCTAAGTTTCGTTCAGAGATGGCCTAAAGAGTCTGATGTTCCACTCATGACGAAATTGCCTTTACTATATCTTTGTGCTACCTACCTTCGAATATGTTAGTCCTTTGTGATTTCCCTTTTATGCTATTCATGTTAAACGTCCGGCGTGGATTTGTTCTTTTTTCCCTGTGAGGTCTTCACTAGGAACGATCCTATTTTCTTTACTTTCGCTTGAGCGAAAATGTAACAATTACAAATTTGTTATTGTTCTCAATTGTATCCAAAAAAGCAATACATTCCTCTGAAATATAACGAATATTTTAAAATGTCTGTGTCTGCTCGCTCATTAAGGACAAGTTCTTTCCTATCACAGAACTAATTATGTTATGTAAGAGCTTGCATTGGCTACGTCACACTTCTTCAATAAAACGTTCGGACTCAAAAACTCCAAATTCTACTTAAAGAAACAGCTTGGTTAAGATTGCTTAGTTTGAAGATGCATAAATAAATAAGTAAATAAACTATTTTTGTTTTATATTATAAATAACTAAATAATTTATTTTATAAACAACCTATTTAAATTTTATTTAACTTATCCATTTGTAGCCATTTCACACCAAATTAAAAATAAAACAGTAAAGGCTCTTTTCAGAAAATTGTCCACTACCTTTTTGAATTTAACTTTTAATTTACTGATGTTTTGAAATTTTTCGCCCAGAAGCACTGCTGCTTGTGTTCATGTAGGTTTATTTTGCGTGCAAAATTTCTTATAAATATTTTATAAAGAATAATCCTAAATAACAGTGATTTGGAAAACTTGTAAATAAACCTATTAGATTAAAAGTTATCTTATTTTCTAAAATATAATTTAAAAAAATTGTAAATGGTTAACCCATTCGTTGCCGAGGGCATATTCAGCCAAATATTCAACTATTGCCGACCACGAATACTCGTGATTAGCAGTGATGAATGAGTTAATACATTTCAGTTCTTGTACATATATGGAAATCTGTTCCTGAAAGCACTCTTTTGTACAAAATTACATCCACAATGTGTGTTTTCGCAGTCTCGTCAGAGACATTCCCATCATACATATACAAGTATTCTCATTGCAGTTGACATGAGCGTTTATATAATATATTCTCGTTCCCATCTATGTTCATTCTTTATTAAAATCATAAATAATAAATTGGGTTATTTCATCTGCAGAGATCAAAAAACATGGTTTTTCGATTAAGTTTGCTTGGTTGTCCGAAAAAAAATATATAAATATTTAATTCCAAAGTTAATGTTTTTGTGTACCACTAACAAGTTTACATTTAAAAATTTTTTTCTATAGGTTGTATAGACTTTACGAGATATTGAAATGAGGTATACGAACGGACAGACAGACGACAAAGTTTTGTTCTCCCACCTACAGTATCCGAAAATAACAATTGTTCCCAAAAAAAAGTATTTTAAGGCTTTTTGAATTGAATTTGTCTTTTAATTTCGTAAAACTATTCAATTGAATCCTTAAAATAATTGTTCTTATAAAAGTTGATATCACGCTTTCAGGTTTAAAGAACAAGAACCTACAGTCTTGGCGGATAGATCGTACGTACTAAATAGTGTCTATTTCTTGATTAAGTGCACTGTTTTTCCTTCTACTTTTGTTGCGAACTCTGACTCTGTTTCGTTTGGTATAAATTATTAAAAAATTCAAAGCTTCTGCCCATAAAGTATAACAAGTAGATGCCGCAAGCTTTTCTTTACGTTTTCGTTCACGAACATTTGTTTTGCTTGCATATTTTATTAGTTGCAAAAACACTTGTCAAAACAAAAACTTGTACAGAGAGTGTAGAGAAATTTCATTGAAAACATGCTGGGGATGCTATGTAGATTCAAACTTTTAAGTGAATTTTCGATATTTCATATTCAGGCAATGGGAGCAATGAATTTTTCATGTAATGGTTATAAATTATTTAATAAGCGGGTGTCTGCTGCCTTGTTGAAAACAGTAAATTGTGTAATTAAAGTATTTATAATTAAATATATTAGTTATTACTATATTAATTATGCCAAATCCTTTTTTCATTTTATTAAATATCATAGTTAATCAATAAAGACAAATAGGACAAATTATTTGTTTTTAAATAGAATAAGTAGAGAACTTTATTTTATATTTTTGATCTGTATTACATCATTTTAGTATATAGTTACCATTCATAAATGTATGTACATGGAAAACTTTCCCAATTCTTTATTGGATACTTCAAAACACGCTCTTACCTCCTTATTGCTAATAGTATATTGCTTAATTATTCTTGTAGGTAATTAGTACACTTACACTTACATTATGGTAATTAGTGCATTTTAATAAACAAAAAGCAACATCTCATTAAATAACCTATTCATAAAAGAGGAGGAGGTTGGAAAGTCAATGTCAATATACAATAATTCGATTTTTTTAAATAAGTTTAAGGAAAATTTAAAAATATTTTAAAATTGCATATGTGTATTTGGAATAAATTCTTGTGACGAAACTATTAACCAATGTTTATGTAATTTTTACGGATTAAGAAATAAAAACAACCTCTTCAGCCATATTTAGGTATATCAAATTTGATCGTATTTCGTTAACCAGTTAACTGCGGAATTTATTTTTAAAAGTTCCTTACAAGGTGTGCAATTAACATCAAGCGATGATGAGCAGGTATACGCGTCGAGAACAGTACAAATGATCCCTTAATAAAGTTTACGAAAAAATCAAAGTAAAGCGATAAAAATTACATTTGATTTGATTATTTCGTAAACAAAATATAAACAAGATAAAATATAAAAAAAAATTTTTTAAAAAAATTCTTTATGCGGGGGTGGATTCGCTCGGGCGACACCACTAACTTGTATTGTCACCGGAGCTGAACATGTGTTCCAATTTTCATTAAGATTGATAAAGTCTAAGTATAAAAATTTTGCATTGCAAGATTTGACGACACGTAGTGTAAGTTAAATAAAAGAATTTAAAAATAGTGATGGAAAACTCCAAAGCTAAAGATTTGAATTGACGTGTATAAATACATAGTTAACTGGTTAAATCAAATATACTCGTAATCGTTTATCACTTGTCAAAATCCTCTTCATTGAAAATAATCCACGTATATAAACGAATATGTCTGTAAGACAGGTTTTAGAAAAAGGCAAATACCTTAATATATTATTATAGTTTTCAAAATAGAACTTTATATTTTATTTGAAATAAGTTATTTTTATAACTTAACAAATAAGCTTATTTGGTTGCTTTGTAAAGTAAATTTACCGGTATTGCGTATTTGTCGATATTCGCGACTTAAATGCAAAATTTTGCAATATGAGTTTTCAAAACTCAAAACTAAATACATTTTTTATTTTAATAGCCTTTTATACTTCGCGCTTTATGATGCCCTTTCACAACCATCATCTGTGTTTAATAAGAAATGCTCTTCGTGCATATTCAGTAGATGATAAACATAAGACAGTCCAATCAAACCAAATTCATGTCGATGTCAACTTACATCCGCTTAAAATTTCGTATTCTACTATACAATTCCCGTAGAAAAGATGTTGGTGGCCAACTTTAGCGTAGCATAACTGTACCCGTTAAGATTTATAGTCTGTGGTAAGTTAAATTAAATTTGAAAAATTAGGTTTTTGGATTATTTCTGCCAAAATTATTTAATTTTCTTGACAAAACTATCATAATGTGTAATCTATGTAATACATACATACATATATGGTGTTTCGTAACTAAGTGTTTAAATCAATCGATTCTTCGAAGTGTTGCGACTTTCATCCTCGAAATCGAAATTAAAAATTATAAGTCAGAACAAAGGTTCGCTCATAAAAATCGTTTTAATTTTTTTTTTTTTTTCAAGATAATCGCAGAACAATAAAGATTTTTGAAAAGAGACGCTGCGTTTTCTAATGGTATCTTTGAAAAGATGATCTGCTAATAAATGATGAAGATACAATGCTTAAATTTGAATTTAATAAAAATGTTTCATAAAAATTTTAATTTCATACCTTTTTGTATGTGTTAAAACACTTAGTTATAAAACACCCTGTATAACCGTTTTCGGGTTAATCAAAAGAATATGGACGATAAAACGATTTTCAACGCTATAATTGTTTTTCATCCTCAAATTATGCATTAGAAAAATGTTTTAACTTAATTTTGCGCTGATTTTAACTAATTTTCTTAATTTCATTTAGAATATGAACTCGGTAAAGTTTTGTCCAATTTCAGCGTACGTTAATCGACTAGACAAATGTAGTGTCGTTAGAATCGTATAATAAATAAGTCTCCCGAGTGTCATGGGGTATATGGCGTCACGAAAAATCAAATATAGCGACCACCAGACATCAAAATATTGGATTAACAAGATTGTTTTTCTTTTCGACCTGATGTAAATACATTACCCGTCTGCATTAGTCTACATTTCGAAGAAATGTTTTTTTTTCTATAATTAAATTAGTAATTCAAATATTGGACTTTTAACTTATAAAAGATACACAGCCTTCATTAAATTTGATTTAGATAAAGAAAACCTGGAGAATTTTGTACAGTCAAAGAAAACTGTGGGGGAGAGGTTTGAAAAGCGATAAGGTACAGTAATGACTTTTTTTTCTGGACTATACAAAACGCTTGTTTGATGTTTATTTCTTTAAACTTAGGGTTTTGCGCCTCTCTCATTTCAGCTTTGATTGTATACATATTTTTATATTGTCATTTTAAAAAATAAGGTATAACATAAGTTCAAAAATACAATGTTTGAAATCAGCTTGCATTTGTGAAAAATTAAATATATTGCACACCAGTGTACATTTATTATTACTTGCAGCGAATTTTGGTGTTGTTATCCGGTTGCGTCTGCGACTAATTTATATAGAATATCAGGGGTTCTGTTTTTCATGACACTATGAGATACATATTTAGGTAATGTTCACACAGAGAAACATTATCTTTTACAATATTGTTTTGATTCAAAATTTTTAAGCTTTGCAAACAAAATTCCATTTGATCCACATAACACTTGGTTCGTCAGTGTCAGAAGTACGATCGACTAGTTTTATGAACTTTAAATGTTAAATCTAAGAATTATTAAATTATTAAATTAACAAAAGACTAATCATCACATTTTTCGTTAAATTACACACAGGCTATAACTATAGTTATAGAGTCTTTGATACAGAATATCCTAGCTAAGCGTATTTACTTCATACCTCAAAACTCCTCATGTGATATTGAAGAAAGTATTAGGCTATTTTTAATCTCATTACTTTAAGATTTTGTAATATGTTTTTACGTTTAATTTTCCTATAGACGCAGTTGTAGTCTAAATACTCCGGGCTCTCCAGTGATTGCTTAATCGATTCTGTATTCCTTTGTTTCGAAATAAGCCTTTCAAATACCGTATTTTTCGTCATTATTTAATGGGTTACACCTCCTTGAGGTTTAATATTAAAAAAAGAGAATATTTTAAGCGTTTCCACATGTCAATATTCCAATTATTAGAGTTACAGCCAGTTGAAATGAAGCCAGCAGCGAATATTCCTTGCATTTCACGTTTAACTTTGTTTTTCATTTGCGTTTTTCGAAACTACATTTTTCAAACTGGTGCACAAGATTTATCAAGATTTATTTAACCGATTTTGATAAAATTGAAACCACATATGGAAAGCACGGCATATTCGCTGTTGCCCTCATTCCAATGGCCGTAACTCAGGTAATAATTGGAATCTTGACATGTAAAAACGCTTAAAATATTCTTAAAAGTATAATATTAGTAATAAATCTATTATAGGCAAAAAAATGTTTTTTATTTCTTGATAATCTCAAGGTGATGTAACCCCTTAAGGGGACCCTCTTATGCAAAATTTTCAAAAAATCGAATTTTTTTTTACATAAAACTGTTCCTTAGCACCATAGAAATACTCTCTCAAAATTTTATTACGATATTCGTAATAGAAAAGAAGTTATAGGTATATATGTAACGGCACCTCAGCGTGAATATATAGTGAATAAAAACTTCAAACGCGTTTATCTCGGAATCATGTTTTTCAAACTGGTGCGACGTTTTTCTCAAAATCTACTCGACCGATTTGTACAAACCAACATTTTTTAGATTCTATAGAAAAAATACTAGACACTGAACCTCTGAAAAGTCATAAAATACCTCCCCCTCCCTTTCTAAATTCGGGTTAACTACCCCAAAAAAGAGTTTTTTTCTTACTTTTTTGAAAAAACGTTTATAAAATAAGGAAAATATAAAAAAAATAAAAATTTTAAAGGTTCAGTGTCTAGTTTTGAGTCTCAGGAATAGAACCTCGTTTGAATTTTTACTCTATGTGTTACAGGAAGCCCAGAAAGTGGCGCACCAGTTAAAATGAGCCTTTTGCAAGACGCCCTCTACAGTGGTGGTGGTGAACTAAAATGGCCAATACAATTTTTTTTTTATGTATTTCAAACTATTCCCTACAATATACAAAAACAATTATGTATCTACATAAAGTAGTTTTTCCACAAAAAAAAATTTAAAAAGAGTAAATTTTTTCAATTTAGCATGAGAGGGTCCCCTTAAATGAAATACCGTTTCTTTTTAAAGAAAAGTTACTATTAAGGTCGTTGCATTATGAAAGCATTGACCTATCCGTTTGTATATTCAACGAAAATATATATATACAGAGTGTACCAAAAAACAACGTCCAAACGAAAACTGATGAAGGCCCAACTCATGACTGTTCGAATAAGCTAAAATTACCCTTACTAAGAATCTTCTAGTTGTCGAGATAATGGCACTTCTTTAAAATTTAGGAAAGTTGTTAACTTCGAGCAATATTTTCGGTAAGATGGACACAAACTTTAATATTTTTTATTCTGTTTATTTGCAAACAATTACCGAAGGAGTCTCCTATCAAATATAAGCAAAGATATTTCCAATATGGTTGTCGTTTTCTCACAACAAAGAAATCTTTTTCAATTTTATGTGTATTTTTCTTCAAGTTTGACTATTCATTTCGTAAAAAAATATACTGAGCTCGACTGGCCAATTATCCTAAAAGTTGACGCATGCAATCTAGATTTTAAAAAGGTAACATATGTATACCAGTTTTTTTTTTACGTAGGAAAAGAGATATTGCTATTTAAGGTAGTAGTCTGGTATCTCGTACCGTTTTTCACACTTTTTTTCAGGAACGCTTTTTTTTGGAAAAATAAAAATGAATCGTTTTGATTTTTTAATATATTATTATTTACATCTAAAGGATATAAAAAAAATTATTTTTAATCAATTTAACATTTTCTTATTATTAATATAATTAATGGAAGTAGGCGCTTAAAAAAAGGATGGCCCGGACGATTTTGGCTCTTGAGGACATCTGAAATAAAAAATTGATGTTGATTATTAATCTATAGATATGTCATTCTCGTCGGAACTAGAATACATTTTTTTCACCCTTAACTTTCCATTTTACAACCCCTTTTGTGCTTCAAAAACATGACTTTTTTTCCAAGTCCGCCATTTTGTTATTTTTCAATAAAATTTAACAATTCTAGTTCCGACGAGAATGACATATCTGTAGATTAATATTAATAATCAACTTCAATTTTTTATTTCAGATGTCCTCAAGAGCCAAAATCGTCCGGGCCATCCACGCACTTTTTTTTTAAGCGCCAAATTCCATTAACAATAATAATAATAAGAAAATGTTAAATTGATTAAAAGTAATTTTTTTTTATATCCTTTAGATGTAAATAATAACATATTAAAAAATCCAAACGATTCATTTTTATTTTCCCACAAAAAAACGTTCCTGAAAAAAAGTGTAAAAAACGGTGCGAGATACCAGACTACTACCTTAAGTGAAAAAGAACTGATCATACTTATCTCATTACTGGATTTTCAATGAAATACTACCTTTTTTTGATCGCTATACCAAAGTCTTTTGGGCTAGTACTTTAAACGGCCAAAAAATAGGTGCATTTGAATTACCAGAAACGTTGGGCGGAGGCAACTATCTTGGTTTCTTATAAAATCAACATCCGATATTGCTACAAGAGGCGCCATTAGCTACAAAAAGCTTGATGTGGTTTCAACATGATGATTGCCCGGCGTTATGCATGCCAAGTCCGGACTATTTAAGGTACTAGTACACTTTTGGTGTGCAAAAAAAGGCATAATTTCAATAATTTTTTTCTCGGTTCCTTTATTATATTACAAAATTAAACTTTTTGCAAACATTTATTTAAGTCTTAGACTATACAAAAAAAAAAATTTTTTTTTTCTGAACATTTGTTCTATTTTATAGAGGGCGCTAAAGTCAAGACCAAAAAAAAATCGTCGTTCATGGCCGACAGTTAATCTCCGGATCGGCAAGCCTGAAACAAAAAATTCAAACGGCATTTTAAAAAGGAAGGTTTGGCACGCGTGAATTTACCTCCATTTATTAAAAAACATAAAAAATAAAAAAATGGCGGACTTTTAAAAAAAAATTTTGAAAATTCACCCTTTTTTCACCATTTTTCTTACCCCAAAATTTTATTTTTTTATTTTTTGGCCTAATTGAGGTAAATTCACGCGTAAGACATGTTAACAAGTAAAATGCGCCAAGATTTATTTCAATCGTCCCAGCCAATCCGAAGATTAACTGTCGGCCATGCGAAAAAAAGTGATTTCGAGAAAAACGCGTTTAAAGTTTTTGCTCGTATTATTTATGGCTCGAACAGCTGCAAAGTACCGAAAACGCGCGTGCGCTCAATACTTTTTTTGACTAATTTAAAATTCGAATTTCTTTATAATATTTGAGGCGGTCATTTTTGAAGGTATAAGGAGTTGAAAAATGCAAAAAAAAATAAATCGATTTTTTGAAAATCCAAAAGTGTACTAGTACCTTAAACGATAATTATCCATAACGATGCCTCGGGCGTGTTGGTTCGATTTTCTGACGTTGCTCTCCGGATCTAAATCCAATGAATTTTTATGATAGCCAGTGAATTCCGAACTGGAACTGAGCAAACGCATTCATGACGCAGCTCAGAAGATAACGAAATAATGGCCAAGGACGACGCGACGCATCAAAATATTCTTTTTGAAAAGATGCGTCTGTATCCACGTTGATGGTAAACATTTTGAACAATTAATATGGTTTTAAATAAAGTTAATTAAAGCGATTTGCTTTTGTTTGGAATATTTAATATAGATGCTATACTTATTTATTAGTACTACATAAAGTCGATTCCCATGGTTTTACTGGATTGAATCAATAATAGGATAAGTTAAAAACAGTTCCTTTTTTACTTAAATAGCAATATGTTTTCCCTCTCCCCCAAGTAAAAAAAGTGGTAGATGTAGTGCTTTTTTTTTTTAATCTAGACTACATGCACCAACTTTTAGGACAATTGGCCAGTCAAGTTCAGTATATTTTTTTTACGAAATGATTAGTCAAACGTGAAGAAAAAAATATTGATACACATAAAATTGAACAAAAAATTCTTTGTTGTGAGAAAACGACAACCATATTGGAAATATCTTTGCTGACATTTAATAGGAGACTCCTTCGGTAATTGTTCGCAAATAAACAGAATAAAAACTATTAAAGTTTGTATCCATCACATCGAAAAAATTGCTCGAAGTTAACAGGTTTTCTAAATATCAAAGAAGTGCCATTATCTCGAAAACAAGAAGATTTTTACTAGCGTAATTTTAGCTTATTCGAACAGTCATGAGTTGACCTTTCATCCGTTTTCGTTTGGATGCTGGTTTTCGGGACACCCTGTATATATAGTTAAAATTTAAACAACATAGAAAAAATCTAAAGATTTAAGGAAGACTTATTCTATGTATATCAATAAGATACAACACTTAAATGATTCTAATTAGTTTAAAATATCAATCAGTATGAGGATATTAAATACCGATCATATCGACACCATAATAGTGATTATTGTAAAAAAAAAGGTTATTATTAAAAATTAACTTAAAAAAATACATTTCTTAAAAAAAACTTTTATTTACTTTGAAGAAATAAAAAAAAAAAGCCCGCAAACCCACCTACGACCAAAATACCCCTCAAGACAAATCAAACGAGCATAAGCTCGAGAGGATTAAATTATTTTATTGTGGAGTTCTTACGACCATTTTTCGTCTCCATCATCAGACCAACTCAATCAATGGTACCATAATATTATATTGTCATCGGATTTACAAATGTATGCAAAATTCTAGCTCAGCCAAATATTGGGAACACGACACACGGGCATCAGGTGAAGTGAAATTAAAGTTTGTAAAAAAAGGACCCTCGTGTTCAATTTTAAATGCTTCAAATTTTGCCGGTTAAGCAATGAAAGGAAAACTCGGGGTGTGTCCACTACTTAAAAGGCCTCAACTACCTTCCTAACGTGAATATTTTAAAAGATATGAGCAAATTCGCTTTAACTGAGATGTATGTATATATGTATGTAATTTCATAAATAAAAGGAAAAATAAATTAAAGAAAATTAATAACGGTTTTGTTGCCAACTGTTTAAGCATAACCTTTAAGTAAAGTATAATAAAATCCACAAAATGTACAAAGTGAAATTCAGAATTGTAATTAGTAGTAGTATGTCAAGATATGGATTGATTTCCCAGAAAACAATTCGAGACAAAATTTAAACAAAATCGAAGCACAAAATTCGAAAATCGATTCCAAAATGTTTTCGACTTGAAGTGGTATTTCGTTCACGTTTCTAGAATGCGAATCGAATAATTTTCTGTTTCTTTTACTTTTCTCGCTTTGAAAAGATGAAACGAATTTTCTTTTATTTTTCTTACTTGTCTCATTTCGAGAAAGTGAATTGAATTATTCACGTTTCTCTTACTTTTTTTTCAATATTCTTTTACGTTCTATAAAAGTTCGCTATTTTGTCGCAAAGGCGGAGTCGTTCAGGTTTACAGCTATTATAATTTTGAAGAACTAAATGTAACCTTAAAATGAAAATCTCATAAAAATCTTATAATTTAATTAACTATTAGATGGGACCCACCTACTTCGGATAAATATATCGACCCGTTTTAATCGTTAGGAAGATTTATTTACGTTTTTATATTTTTCAGTTGAAGACTTGAAATGGAAGTATTCAACTGAAAATTATGAAATCCTGACATAATCCATCTTCTCATAAACTTTTATTTTTTGTAAATACCGATAATTGAACAGAACACCGAAAAAGAATTGTACACGTCACCGCTTTTCACAACAGAATGAAAATTGTATCATCTTTATCGAAAGAATTGCATACGATGTTCTTCTTCACCAGGACGAAGAATTCTCGTTTCAGAATTCGAAAATTCTTCGTCTGTTCGTGACTACGCTTAAATGTTTGCTGGATTAGAATTCGTATATATTAATACTACGATCCGAGTAAACTCATAATGACTAATGATTTTTAATATACAGTTGAATTTAATTTTAAGATACGATTTTTTTTGTACACGTTTTGATGTATGTATGTAGTTTACGTTTTGTTTTGACAAGTAAAAATACCTCTGTTTGGCACAATTCCTCCGCAGCAATATGTTTCAGTTCTACTGTGATAGGTAACTTATAAATTGCTCTAACGAACTAAAAACAGAAACCTGCGTTTGCATTTGAGTGATAAGCGTGTTATAAGGCTTGTATATTAATGTACTCGTATTTTGCCAATTAGACACATACTAACATGGTATCTGTATCGAAAGTAATTATTTTCAAATTATGCTTTTAGTAGTTCCTAATTGAAATTTTGTTTTTTAAGTACGATTCTAACCTGCATGTACGTATGTTTCTTATTGTTGCTTTTCTTTCAGAACCCGTGTCTTAAATTTCTAATAAGCTTATCGCTTATTTTCTTCAAATGGCAGATATGCAAGCTTTTCAAAATTTCCTGGTTTCCAAATTGCATTTAAGCCTAATGGAAAATTCATATCTTCTTATAGCCATGGAGAGGACTTGATAGTGACACCGTTTGCTCAAATTTTAGCGAGTTTACGTTCAGTTCGGAATAATCTCCTAAGTCTAACAAATGTTACAGCCTCCAATAAGTAAGTAAAATAACTGGGCTTGCTACCCAATTTTTTTAAACAAATACTATAAATTGATGTTAACTTTTAATAATAAGGTCTAGAAGATCAACTCCGTCTTCAAGCACAGCCCGAAATATTGTTCCGGGAGATGATGCTTATGTTCGGTTGGCTATGGATACTATCGAGGAATTAGACTGGTGCTTGGATCAACTTGAGACCATCCAAACTCATAGGAGTGTATCCGACATGGCTTCCTCAAAGGTTATTATTGTTCAAATTGTTTTTTCTGTTTGCTTATTTTAAAATGTTTTCTAGTTCAAACGGATGTTGAACAAAGAACTGTCGCACTTTAGCGAATCCAGCAAGTCCGGGAATCAAATATCAGAGTACATTTGCTCTACATTTTTAGGTGACTTTATAATTCTTACGATTTCCAGCGTTTTCCATTAAGAGGTGTCCTTTTAAAATTTTATTTTCTACTTCAGATAAAACTGTCAGTTTACGAAAGGTAAAAGGTACAGAGTGCGACGTTAACGGGCGTACATACTGCTAAAATGTTCATATCCTTTTAATCTGTGACTCTGTGTTTTACAAGGAATTGTTAATTCAGAGATAGCAAGGCTTTTGGGCTTATCCATTTGATAAAATGCCGCATATAGTACATATTATGGTGTCCCATATTTGTTCGAAGGGTGTATTTATAAACACATAAGTACTCCCTAATTTTGTTACATTTGCCACAAAACGCGTATAACACATTTGGAGTACTTTCAGTGATTTCCAATGCGTAATATTTAGACGCATATCCATTAGTGTTGATAAAAAAAAAACATTTTATATGAGATTAGTGTGATGCACCTATTATTTTGCACAGCGCTTACACATATGCAATGTATGTATATACAATATACATGTACACACAGTAGCGGAAGAAATGAAAGGTAGAAGTGAAAAATAAACTAACAAATTTATAAGTTCACATTAACATGTAAATAACAATTTATTTTAATTTTTGTTAGTATACTATGTACTACATTGTATATACTATACTAAATGTACTTAATGTACAAAGATTTATTTATTTTAACTCGTCTATTGAAGGGATTGCCAGATCAAATTTTGAATGTTTAGCTTTTGTACTTATTATTTTCTCCATCACTATATATGTAAATATGTTACAAATCCGAAATATAAAATGCTCTATGTGACCACGTTTTCGAAAATATATGTTCAACATTTGAGAAATCCGTGGTTCGGGCATTTGTAAATTTCTTAAAGACACAACGGGATAACGTACAAGCTTCAAATATAAAATAGATAAAAGATTAAATCTTCTTACAGGGTGATTTTTTTTGTGGTACCTGGCAAGGATGTTTTGCATGTTTTGACTGAATTCAACGCGACGTGATCGATCAGCTGGCAATAATTTTTGTGCCATTTGCATCTTGTATGGAAAATTATGCAAATCAACTTTTAAAATCTCCCACATAGTCGATGGATGCAAGGCAAACTCTTGACTACGGCGACGATACGATATTTGGGGATTTTCAACATCGGCCCGTACAGCATCAATAACATCATTATTTTGAAGTGGACGTGCTTTAACTTTAGGCTTCTCGGTTGCCACTGAACCACTATCACGAAATTTTGCCACTAAACGTCAGATTGTCTTTGGTGTTGGCACTTTTTCGAACGATATTTTGCTCTGTATAAAATCGAACAATTTTGGCTTTTTCTTTTGGCGTGTAATGCTCCATGGTAAAAGTTGTGCTAGACTGAAGTTTATGACAGGAGCTGTCAGATCACCCTGTACATATTAGATTTCTTAGGGAAATAAGTTTTTGCAAATACTCTTCTAAGAAATAAATTAACTAGGAGGAAAGAGTGAAACTCTTAGTAAAAAATTCTAAAATGTTTTTATAATGGATGCAAATAACTAACTTTTGGGATATATGTCGAGCTTCTAAAACACACCGTTGCTTTTGTAATAAATTTCAACAAAAAAAAAACCTCTTTCCACTTTTCAAGCCTATTTTTCTTGAAAACGTAATGTGATTAGACCCATCAATTTTAGATTAAATTAGGACAAAGAAAAAACATGGGAATTTACTGATTTTTTCTAATCTTCATATATTTCACCTTCATATTTTTCTTAGATTTTAAAATTAGATATTTTGTGTATCTAAACATTTATAATAATGTAATGATAAATTTATAAAATGAAAATGTTAATAATTAATAAACAAAAATAGTAAACAATTATAGAGTTGCAGGATAATATTAGAGCCGTACGTTTATGAAGAAGGAGGATTTGGGGGCATTTAGCTAATATTGTTTTCCATATACATACAAGAGCAAAGTTCTCAAAACAAAAACATATATTTTAATTAATTAAAATTTCACCTGTTAATGGAAAGCTCAGTGTTCATGTGTTTCAGTTTAAAAAAATAACTCATTTAATTTAATTTCGTAGATAAGCAGCAAGAGTTTGACTTGCCATCACTACGTATTGAGGAGAATGAGGCGACTACTACTGTGCCATATCCTAGAAGTAGATCTCCTAAATCGGGCGGACCGCCTATGTCACAAATATCTGGAGTCAAAAGACCCCTCTCCCACACTAATTCATTTACAGGAGAAAGATTACCCACTTTTGGCGTAGAAACAATAAATGAAAATGCACTCGGTACATTACTGGGTGAGCTAGACACCTGGGGTATAGATATATTTAAAATTGGCGATCTTAGTTGTAATCGCCCCCTTACATGTGTCGCTTACACAGTATTTCAGGTATTTTGCTTGGAAGCAAGCCTCCGACTGTTTTATTAAATAATTCCATTTTGCTATTACAGAGCAGAGAACTTCTGACTAGTCTTATGATACCACCGAAAACTTTTCTTAATTTCATGAGTACCCTGGAGGACCACTACGTAAAAGACAATCCCTTTCACAATTCCTTACATGCAGCTGATGTCACTCAAAGCACGAATGTCCTATTGAATACTCCTGCACTAGAAGGAGTCTTCACACCATTAGAGATTGGAGGTGCACTCTTCGCTGCTTGTATACATGATGTAGATCATCCAGGCCTCACCAATCAATTTTTAATCAATTCAAGTAAATTTGCAAATTGAATACTTCATTTCAAAGTACTATAAATAAATGTTTTTAGGTTCCGAGTTAGCCTTAATGTATAATGACGAATCTGTATTGGAAAATCATCATTTAGCTGTTGCCTTTAAATTACTTCAAAACAAAGGATGTGATATATTCTGTAATATGCAAAAGTAAGTGCTTTATACGCTGCTATTATTTTCCTAATTTTTACACCATACATACAAATTCTACTTACAAACAAAACAGAACATAAACGATACTATATTTTTGCTAAAAGAATACATATATTTAATTGCATACTACAACGACTTTTTACCAAACAAGTGACATCATATTTATATAGGATTTATCGTGTAGGTCTAGACGTATCTGTTCTATAAGGTCAATAAAATCAATAAACCATCCATGATTGTACCATATGCTGGTATTACGAATATAATTCAGCGAATTTTTTATTTAGACTGTGATGATATGATTACCAATGAGTTTATCCTATTCGCATTTATATTTTTCACTCTCACCTTCGCCCAAGCAGTTTCAATTCTTTCTCCTTTATTCATATTCTAAGAGTTTTATATCTGGTGGATGGCGAAGGCTAATTAAAGGGGTTAGTACCTATACTTTTTAGGTAACGATGCTCAGTAAAAAGATCTACTTCCGAGATGGAATTAGCGCTCACGAAACCGGATTAGATGTTATCTTAATAAAAAGAAGACGTGATTTTAGCCCTGTTTAGTCACGTTTAACCCAATTTTAGATTTCACCAAAGAAAAAACTGGTAGAAGTTGCTGAATAAATATTTATAATTGTTATATCCGAAATAACTAACTTAACTAACTAACTCACTAAAATCCTTTCTTAAACGGGGTCTCTATCTTGAAGCAAAAAAAATTAAACGATGTCTTTTATCATAATAATGCAAAGCTCAGGAGAGCCGTAAAAAAGGAGCTACGTATAAAATTATAAAAACTGTATACTCGAAACGACAAAGAAAATTCTCTCAGATTATTTAAAAATTAATTTCTAAAAAATTAACATCTTTAGCTTATTACTTAGTAAATAATGGGGAATTCATGTTTGTGATATTTTGTACTTTTGTAAAAGTTGTAAAGTAAACGGATATAAGGAAAACTATGACAATTTGTTGCACTCGATGCAAAGACACAATGCAAAGAACATTTGAAAAATTGGTATTTTCTAATTATTTTGATATATGTATTTTAATTTGTTAATCAGTTATTTATTTTTGAAAACCATTATTTATTCAGTTTTTATCTTTAATTGTATTGAGTGTAAATTTATTTTACACTACTATCTGTTTCTTTGTTAAAACGGTATTTTATATAATTTTCTGAAATTCACAAAAATAATGTTGGAGCATGTAACAGAATGAAGTGGTATGAGTTCCGAAAAAAAGTGTGTTATACGTATAGAGGGAAGGCTTTACTCTGCTTCTGTCTATTTGATTTTTCACAGCCAAAACTACATATGCAACAATCACAGCATAATACAACACAACTTCTTCCTCGAATGAGGGGTCTCGGTGAAACAAGTATTTATAAATACCGAAAATAAGCTTAATTAATTTTGTAGCACAGAACATGGTTTTTGTAAGGGTTAGTCGTCATATACCAATTGCTATTAAGCTTATTATTAGAATACCATACTAGATAAGCCTTGAATTTAAAAACAATTTTGCTACTCGCAGCTTTATATTAATTTGCATTATTTTTGGAACATTTTCATTCTATCTTACTTTTAATAACCTTGTTTGAATTTTAGAAAACAACGTCAAACGTTACGGAAGATGGTCATTGATATAGTTCTTTCCACTGATATGTCTAAACATATGAGTTTACTAGCAGATCTGAAGACCATGGTAGAGACGAAGAAGGTAGCAGGGTCTGGAGTCCTACTTTTGGATAATTACACCGATCGCATTCAGGTACTATAACAATATAAAGGAAAAAAGCCTCAACTCGGCCCTTCTCTGATTCATTTTTGTTTGTTTCTACATTATGCTAATACGTAATGCAACTATGAATTATATGTATCTTTATATTGCTTTATTCATAAAAATATGTTAACTATAAAGTCTAACATGTGATATTAACTTATATCTAGAAAAACTTGGTACAAAACAAGTTAAAGCATTCCTAAAACATTATTTTTGAATTTCCAAATATAAACTCCAAAGCTGTTGTGACTTAAACTTTTATTCAACTAAAATAGGTATAACAATATGTGGGTAAGGAGCCATCGACTGCACTCGATAACGGCTGGATAACGAAGAAGAGCGATCGGCGTAGGCTAGGCAAAAAGTAGTGATGAACTAGGGTTGCCAGACATCCTGTCAGTTACAACATTCCCTCCCGTCCTATTTTGAACGTCGGGGTTCTGGTGACTTAGAACTCGCTGTTGGATCCTAGAGGAACGTCTAAGCTCGGTTACAGGCTTATGAAGTATCACCGGTGTGGGCGCAGCATTATGGGAGATGCTACGAGGCTTCAGCTGATGGCGATGTCTCCGGATGATTCGGTTATCTTCAGTTAGGCATATGCTATACATAACTCGACCCAGGCGTTCCTTAATTGTTCCTGGGATCCAGGGTGGACCCCGCGAAAAGTTTTTTGCGTAGACTGGCTCTCCTACAGTGTAGTAGGTCCTTACGAGAGGTTTCTCGTTGACTGGCTTCGGCTGCTTGATCCGAGGTAACATGAAAGATAAGGGAATCTTAGGCTGACGACCGTGTAGCAATTCGGCCGGTGATTTCCCCGATATAGGATTAGGTGACGTTCTGTAAGAAGTTAAGAACGTTAGCAGAGCCTCTGAAGTATGCTTACCATCAGCCACGGCCTTTGTTATTGATTGCTTAAAGGTGCGAACGAATCGTTCAGCTTCGCCATTAGATGCTGGGTGGAACGGCGCAGTTGTTAGATGCGTGATGTCCTGACTCGTGCAGAAGTCCTGAAATTCACGAGCTGTGAACTGGCGTCCATTGTCCGTAACAATGATGTCAGGAAGACCTTCATGTACAAATATAGCACGAAGAGCATCGATAGTCGTCAGCGCTGTTGCTGGCTGTAGCTTGACGACAAAGGGATACTTTGAAAAAGCGTCTATACACAACAACCACGTCCAGCCTAGGAAAGGACCTGCGAAGTCCAAGTGGATGCGCTGCCAGGGGTACTCGGCAGTTGGCCAATTAGCAAACTGGCGTATAGGGTTATAGCTGCTGTGCTGTTGACAAATTTCGCAGTTTGCCACTTGCTGCTCGATGTTAGCGTCCATATTGGGCCACCAGCAGTATCTTCGCGCTAGTTGCTTCATGCGCGCCATACCCCAGTGTCCTTCGTGAAGTAAACGTAAAACTTCATGTTGAATGGTTTCAGGAATTACTACACGGATGTAGTCTGTTTGAAAAAGTATCACACCTCCCTCACTGCTCAGTGATAATCGGCGTTCAAAGTAGGGCTTCAATTTTATGTCTGCGGTGGGTAGCTTCGCAGGCCACCCGGCTTCTATGAAATGACGGACTCGCTGTAGGGTGCTACTCATCTGGGTTTCTCTTCGTAGGCGATCGGTATTTAATGGAGAGTCCTCTATTTGCCGTTGTACATCTAGCTGGAAACAGCATTCGTTGTCGGCGTCAAAGTCCGGATCAGGACCACATGGCAAGCGCGATAAGGCATCTGCGTTGGCGTGCTTTGCAGTAGGCCTGTAGAGGATTTTATAACGATATCCCATAAGTATGAGAGCCCAACGCTGCAAGCGTTGCAAGGTAACTGTTGGTAGTTGCTTATCCGGGCTGAAAATAGATACCAGGGGCTGATGATCCGTCAAGAGGGTGAAGTTGCGGCCATATAAAAACTGATGAAATTTGCGGACTCCATAGACAATCGATAGGGCTTCCTTTTCGATTTGGCTATATCGCTTCTGATGAACATCGAGAGTCTTGGAGGCGAAGGCTATGGGCCTTTCAGTCCCGTCGGGCATCTTGTGGGAGATAACGGCTCCTATGCCGTGCGAAGATGCATCCGTTGCTAGGATGATCGGAAGTGATTCATTAAAATGAGCTAACATAGGGGTACTTGATATTTGCTGCTTGAGCTGTCTAAAGGCTTTTTCTTGATTCTCCCCCCACGCAAAATTTTCGCCTTGGCAGAGTAACTTGTTTAACGGAGCTGCTGTCTGGGAGAAACCATTAATAAACTTATTGTAATAGTTGATTTTACCTAAAAATGCCTGGAGGTCCCGCAGGTTTGCAGGGCGCGGTAGCTCCTTTATAGCTGTGATTTTTGAAGGTGCCGGGCTAATGCCGTCTGCACTGATGACATAACCCAAGTACTCCACTCTAGGCTGCATGAAAGTACACTTACTCCTCTTGCATGTGAAGCCAAATTCCCGCAGTCGACTGAATACTTTATGAAGATTTGCGTTATGTTGTTCCCTCGTGGACCCTGTTACCACTATATCGTCAAGGTAGTTAACACAGTGCGGGATACCTGCGATTGCTTGCTCCAACAGTCGTTGAAATATCGCTGGTGCACTCGCCACACCAAATGGTAACCGTTGATATGCAAATAAGCCTAAGGGTGTATTTACAACCATGATTGTCTTCGCTGTATCGTCCAACTCGATTTGAAAATAAGCATCCGACAGATCCAGTTTGGAGAATAGGCAACCGCCGCGTAACTTTTGCACTAATTCCTCAATGCGTGGAATGGGGTGCTGATCTACCTTTAACTGTGCGTTAACTGCTTTGAAATCACCGCAGATTCTCACGCTATCATCCTTTTTAGGTATTACTACTATAGGTGCTGCCCAGTTACTGAAATTTATTGGTCTCCAAATACCAGCTTGCGTAAGTCGAACGGCTTCCTTCTTGAATTGCTCCATCTGTGCGTAAGGTAACGGACGAGCCTTACTGTACTTCGGAATTGCATTGTCTTTAAGATGCAGCTGGGCTTTGAAGTTGTTGCAGTGCCCGAGTCTATCCTCGAACAATTCCTTGAATTGGGTGATCAAGTCATCCACGACCAAATTGTCGGCTGGTGCCAGGGCGTTGACTGTGTTCGTATATTGAATGCTTATGCCAAGGGCTTCCATCCAGTCCAGGCCCAAGATACCGTTGCTTACTTCGACGTCTGCCACTAATAGTGGCAACTGTTTTTGGAATTCGCCAAACCTTACATTGACATTCAGCATTCCCAGCACGGCAATTGTGCTTCCACCAAAAGTAGACAGTTTCCTTGACTGGCACGGAAACAGGGTCGGACTGTGAAGTTGCTTGTAACCATTCACACCTATGACTGAGCAAGTTGCTCCAGAGTCAATCTGGAAATTTAGCATAATACCACTGACTGACAAATTTAAGAAGTATTTGCTTCTGCCTTCAGCGGGCGAGGGCTTATTAATGGCATATACGAAATCAAGTAACGCAATAGTTTCCTGTTTACTCACGCTTGGCTGTCCCTTCGATGACACTGCCGGCTTAGTTTGCTTATGTTTACTCGTTGCTGCTGTATTGCATACTGGAGCAATATGACCGAAACGATTGCATTTTCGGCATTGCGCGTTACGAAATTTGCACTGAGCTCGCTGGTGATGCGTACCACAACCTGAACACGATTGAAACTTCTTGTTAGCCGCTGAAGTTCTAGTACTCCCAGAACTGGGTTTGTGAGGTTTCATCTGGAATACCTCAGTGTTGCTTTTGTTGCTAGAGCTCGCGCTGCCTTTGACTGCTTGCACGGAATTTACAGCTTCGTATGCCTCTGCTATAGTGACGATATCTGTAAGTGTGGGGTTAGGTTTTTGCAGTGCTTTATTCCGCACAGATTCATGAGGCGTGTTTAGAACCATTATGTCCCTGATCAGTTCGTCGACAAATTCTTTTTTACAGCTCTCGTTGGCACACCTGTAATTACATTTACGGGCTAATCCTTGCAACTCGGCTATCCAGTCGGCATAAGTTTGGTTAGGTTGCATCTGACATTTGAATAATTTATATCTGGAAGCCAGCACGTGCACCTTGGATTTAAAATGTTCCGTTAACCTATCGGTGAGCTGTTTATAGGTTTTTCCTTCGATCTTTTCACTGCCAAAGAGCTTCACAAGCAATTCAAAAGTTTCGACACCAATCCATGATAACATGAACGCACGCTTCTGTTCTTCATCTATCACTTTATATGCTGATAAATGTTGGTTCAATTGCACCACATATGTTTCCCATGTGCTTTTACCTTTATCAAAGGCCGGGAAAGGTGGAACGGGAGATTGAGACACTGGATCCTGCACGCTGATGCTGGATTCGGGTTTCGCTTGCGTTAACTGCCTTTGCTGGGACAGTTGCGATTCCATCCAACTCCTCTGATTTCCCATCAGGTCGATCATAAACTTTTGCTGCTGCTGGAGGATCTCTTGAATAGCTCGCTCCATTTTGACGATTGCGTAATACAATTAAACCACACTTGCTTCCAATTTTCCTCGTCGCCAGATATATGTTGTGACTTAAACTTTTATTCAACTAAAATAGGTATAACAATATGTGGGTAAGGAGCCATCGACTGCACTCGATAACGGCTGGATAACGAAGAAGAGCGATCGGCGTAGGCTAGGCAAAAAGTAGTGATGAACTAGGGTTGCCAGACATCCTGTCAGTTACAACAAAAGCCCAACATAAATATTATTGTTTTTAAAAAAGTAACTACAAGTTCAAATTTTAATAATGATACCTATAGTATAATTAATTGCTGTGTGCACAAGCTTACTACTGCTTAGCGAATCAAGTCGGGAGATCACGATTTGTTGTATTATAATAATAATAATTGTGCAATAAGAGTTCCAACTAAAATGACGAACAAAAACATACTTATATTTATTTCAAAAACTTTTATTAAATTCAAAAAGTCTTTTCTTATAAATGTAATTGATATATAAGAAAATATGTTTTCTTTTAACTTAAAATTTTATAATATTATATAAAATTATAATAGAAAAAAAATAATAGTATAATAGTAAATAGAAAACAAACAAAATAGTATGATACATTTTGAAAAATAACGTCACTTGAGACTGATTTGAGGTCTTCCTTCCTTCCTTCCCTTTCGGTAACTTATCATTAGACTGCAGATTATATGCAAATGCTTGTTATGCATTTGTTAAGATAAACAAATAATTTCACCGCAGAAATTATTTATATCATTGTGCATATATAAATTGAAGTTACTAATGATATATGTAAATAATTTCTACGGTGAAATTATTTGTTTATCTTAACAAATGCATAACAAGCATTTGCATATAATCTGCAGTCTACTTATCATAAACAATTTGAAATTTTTCAGGTATTAGAAAATTTGGTGCATTGTGCGGATTTAAGCAACCCAACCAAACCACTTCCATTATACAAGAGGTGGGTTGCACTTTTGATGGAAGAGTTCTTCCTCCAAGGAGATAAGGAACGTGAACATGGAATGGACATAAGTCCAATGTGCGACCGACAAAATGCAACCATTGAGAAATCCCAGGTGGGCTTCATAGACTACATTGTTCATCCATTGTGGGAAACGTGGGGTGATTTAGTCCATCCTGATGCACAAGATATCTTAGATACGCTTGAGGAAAATAGAGATTACTACCAAAGCATGATACCACCGTCGCCACCGCCTTCATTGGATGAATCGGATGAGAAGATACGTTTTCAAGTTTGTACTTTTCATAAATATTTTGTGATTGGTTTTATAATTCCCGATGTACTTCGACAGGTGACTTTAGAGGAGTCTGATCTGGAAAGCCAAGCAGAAGATGAAAAGATGCAGCCAGAAGATATAATTCAAATAAAACCATCCGGAAGCCAAAATCAATCACATCACCCTGGAATGTGACGGAGAGTCGTAGGAATCTGTAGAAAGTTAACGGAAAAGGCGCAGACTTTTCTTTTAATAAGATAAGCAGTTCACAAAATATCTTCACGTCTTCACTTGGAAACAATCCATGTTTTATTTCTGATCGGTTAAGAAAGATTTACATCAAAGCAGTACATACTCTTCTTGGCTTGTGTTGCTAGATAGCTTTTAGAGCAACCAGGAAAATTGTGTAAACTTGGAAGGAGACTTTAAGTAAAATATTGATTCTTCTTGCTAAAGGAGCATTTTTGGTCACAGACAAATGCTCTCTCTTTTTGTTTTTGAAGAATTAACTTTTACCTACTATCGACACGATGTAGGAACATACTGAAGGTGATTAACACTTAAAAAAAAATGGAGCAGTAAGAAAAAGACAAGAGGAATCAAAATTTAAACTTCTTACAACGCAATACTAGACACATTTTGATTTAGTGGAGGAACATTTTTAAAGAAAGTAGAGAGAAAATTAACTAAATCTAACCATTACCTGTAGCTAGTCATTTAAATTAATAAAGAAACAGGTTTGATGCTAACTCGAATTTATGAACGCTAAAGATTGTTCCTTTTATTTTAAGCTTTAAATTTCATTCATTGTTATAGTTATCTCTTCTATTTTATTTTGATTTTTATTTTACTTAGGGACTTTTACTTACGTGGTATACGCCTGAGTTCTTGAAATGCGACACAGATGTTGAGAGGACTATGTCCTAGACACTTGTATTCTGAGCTGCGTCCCACACAAAACTATAAAAGACCCATGCACGATCCCTTAATTTTTATTTAATTTTAATAGAGCTTTAGAGAGTGAAACTAAAATATAGTAGTCTACAAAAGATCTATTCAACACAAGGGCAGGATCCCTCTTTTGCTACATATATATGTAAAGTAATATTCAATAGGAATATCCCTTTAGGACTTTGAAAGAACTAGAATGTCGTAAATATACATACTTTTTATGTTTTCTTTAGTTCAGCTAGTCCAAAAGCCCTTTATTCTGCTTACTAAAGTTTGCAGGCTTAATGATATTAAAGGAGAAAAGTCTGATAGTCTCTGCAGAATTTCATCTACCTATCTTTGACGCATGTAGGCATTCAACTTTTAACCAGAAACGCGAATACAATTTGAGTAGCTTATTAGTGGATAGGGACGCAAGTCATTAGTAAAATTCTATTTGACTTACTTCTTCCTTTCATTTGGACTTCTTGCGCCAATTTAGCTTCTCGATGTATTTGATGGTGTGTTGTAGCTGCAAGCTTATTACTGCTGTGGCATGCTAAAGTAGGATGGATATATTTTTGGGTTTTTATTTTTTTAATTTGAGTTTATTTTCCCTGCATATTTTTGGATTAAACATACATCAAAGCATATATACATATATTTAAAGCTTCGCAGTTCAAGTTAACCCCAAAAATCCACTCAGGTGCAGAACAAATCTTTGTTTAAGTAAATAAATTTAACAATCAGTTTTCAGACTTAACGATAGCAATAACGAATATTATATTATATATTTTGATGAAAGTGTAAAGACATAAAAAGACATACAATTTTTCATTTAATATTTGTACATGAGGTTGTTATTCTTCAATATTAAAAAAAAGTTCCAACATTTTGGGATTAGCAAACTGTTTAAGCTGAAAGGAAATGTTTTTTGTATAATTTTCCAAATCCATAAGCGTTAACTAACAAAAATTTCACGAATCGTATTGTAGACTAAAGAAAACGGATTCGTTTTTCATTCGCGCATTTTTGTGAAATAAAACGAATATAACCATTATAATCATAGAAGGAGCAAACAGTTTATTGTAAATAAGTATAAATACAAGTGGACAAATAGTCAAATGAACTAAGCAATTAAATGTAATTCATTACAGATTAGTTGATAATTTATTTGAAATGTAAAATTTTTTGTAACGCTGGCGTTACATTCATCTTGTTTATTGTTTATTTTACTGAAATGTACTGAGACCTGTAAACAAAGGGAAATTTGGAATAAATCTACATACAAGTAACTACGATTCAGGTTTAATTAAATACATACCTCCTTTCAAATGCCACTTTAAATTATTATTTGTGGTTTTGAGACTTTGAAAAACTGTACCGAACTAATAAGTAATAAAAGAAAATATTATATTTCGCTTCCGTTTGCTTTCAATGTTCCATTATTTTGCTACGAGAAGAAGGCGTCCTTTTTAGCGTTGTGGTGAGTAAAAAGTTCTCAAATAATTGAAGGACCACGGATCAGACGTGACTAACTCACAAAGCAAAACAAAATTAGCTTTTCAACGTTTAATAATCTCAAAACCTTTTGTTTCAATTAAGGTTAGTCGAGAACCGAATTTCGTTTCTACTGTTGTGCCAAACGTGACTAATCCACTTACACTTTTGCGTTTCAGTTCTAAACTGCATTTTTTATCTTTCGGACGTTCAGTGGAAATAGAAGGTGTTCAGATTCTACTTAGGAAACGCTATACCAATCGATTCCTTGGGATGTCCTGAGTAAACTTTAGTTCTTGACCCTCCTTCCCCTCCTGAAATCACTTCTTATCGACCCGTGGGATTTTTATAAAACATATTCGTTATAAAGTAAAAAGTTTTTTTTATATACTTGTTTCAAATTTTTTAATTTTTTATTCCGATACGCGTATTTCGGTTTATGAGGCCATTTTCAAGCTGTTTCTAAATAAAACTAAAGTACAATATCAAATATTGCAGTCCAATACCATGAGACGATTAAAATAATAGTGAGAGCATTTGCATGTGGAGATTTTCAACAATAAAATCGTTTAATGGTGAGTGTAAAAAGTCTGTATGTTCATTCAATAGACTGTAGTGCTCTTGTGAGCCTTTTTTATATAACATAATTCTAAAATAGTAAGTCTCTTACTTTTTTCCTGTATATGTAAAACTTTTAAGTTCTTGATATCACAGTTATGTATGTCCGATTTCACTCATATGTTTGGCTACCATGGAATCCAATTTATTGTATTTCAATGAATTTAAGGGGCTATTCTAGATTATACATTTCAAAAAATCTATTTTTTTTTTCATTTTTCGAAAGTAAATAGCTTCGAAAATATCGTGTGGAAATTTTAGAATAATCCGAGCTGTCTAAGTATACTTTTTCCCACTTTATTCGTGCGCGTCTCCGAGTGCGAGTATGTGTGTAAAAAGCTTTAAACGCATTTTTCTCAAAACCATGTTTTTTGATACCGTCGCAGCGATTTCTCTGAAACTACTCAACTGATCCGTCTGAAATTTTAACTACATATTTTATACATGTATAGGTATGGTCGGAACTAGGGTCATGTTAAAATATTAATTTTTTCTATATTTTTACAAGGAAAAATCTAAAAAAAAAGAGCGCATTTTTCGAACCCGTTTGTTCAAACAGCCGCCATTTTTTTGATTTTTGCACTAAACTTAAAAATCCTAGTTCAGACGATAGCCAATAGCATACTGAATAAAAATCTTTTTGGTTTTTGTGTTTCAGATCATCCGTTCTTCCAAAATCATTGCGACCGGGCGCACCGGTTTTTTTTTATATATGTTTAAAGATGGCTGTATTGTGGGTATATATATATATTAAAATTAATAACAAAATTTTTTTTGTATATTTCAATAGCGTATTTATTAAACCCAAAAAGATTTAAAATAATATCTAACATAGTTTGGTTAAAAAAAAATTCGTGAAAAACATCAATTTTTGAGGTCGATAAACTAGAATAGCCCCTTAAATGTTCTTTAAATCTAATTTTAAAATGAGAATGCTACAAATGCAACCAACAAGAATGACGACCACAAAACAAATGAGGCGAATATAACAACTAAGTTTCATCCAAGGGTTGTCAATTTAACAAATGTTTTGCTATCGGCTGAAGAGGAGAAACTATTGGACAATGGACTTAAGTTTTCACCTCCACAATGTATAAAAAAGAGTCATATGGTAGATCCAGCTTTGGCTCTGAAAGTCGCTCTTGCAGATGCGCTGCTGGATGTGAAGGCACTGTGTGCAAATGTTATAAAAACCGGTAACTTCGACGCTACTGGAGGAGGAAATCATAGACGAATTCTGGGCCAATTGAAGAGCAAGCTGAAAAGAGAAGACCTAATTGGATAAAGGCTGATAAAGGAAATTCCGTGGTGTTAATTAAGACTAATGATTATAATACTAAAATACAGGAATTTATTCATGACAGTGGTGCACTTGAACTTAAAAAAATATAATAGCCCCCACTCTATATATGTATATCTATATATACATACATATAAAAAGAAAAGTCCTAACTCACTGACTCATTGACTCATCAACGCCTAGCCCAAACCCTTGGACCTAGAAAGCTGAAATTTTGCACAGAGGTTCCCTTTATGTTGTGTATTTCAAAATTCAACCCCTAAAGGGGTAAAATGAGGGTTCAAAGTTTGTATGGCTAAACAATATTAAATAGACATTTCGACTCGAAACTTCGGAAGAGTACTCCTAAAAACAAAAAAGCAAAAATACGTATTTCGCGATTTTTCGAAAATCAACCCCTTAAGGGGTGAAATAGCGTAAATGGACATAAAAACCGATATGGATGTCGTTATTAAGGTTTTTTGGGACGTTGATTACGAAAATAGCATTTATTATTCCAAAAGTTCGATCAACAATTATTATTTTAGTAAATTAATTAATTGATTTAATTTAATAATATTTAATAGTAAATAATGCCCAACTTCATATGATAAACTTGGGTATCGATTGCGCGCACATCGTTAAAATTCACTCTCATAATTTTTCCATAACGCGCATAAAGAAGTATAACTTCAAAAATATATAATTGTTATTATTGGTTTTGTATCCACCAAATATGCAATCAAAAATAGTACTGAATTGAGAAGAAAAATTAAGTCATCACAGGTGCCAGTAGGTTCAAGATTGGTTTCGTTTGATGTAAAAAGTTTGTTTACGTGATGAACTGAAATTAATAATCTGTAACATGTGGAATAATCGAATAGTAGGCATAGATCTGATAGATGAAATTAAACAAGTATTTAATATATACTTAACTCTTCAATTCCCATGTCAAAGTTAATAAAGATTTTTTTTTTCTTTTTAGATAACATAGCTTACAAACATGTAGTTATTACAAAAAAATATATTAAATGTAAATAAACTACCCTTTTTTTTTTGTATGGGCGTTGTCACCCACAGGTGACACTGGGCATTGTGTAGTTAAGACTGTGAAGGAGAATTTGACCCATGACGTATTGCTAGTGTTGCCAGAAAAAAACAATTGACAGTGTTACTTATTGGCTTTGCTACAATAGTGGTAGATTTCAAAAATAAAATCTCCTTGTGGTAGAAAAAAAATATTAAAATTCTGTCACCTCCAAGTGACACTGGGAATTGAAGAGTTAAAACAAGTATTTAATATATGCTTTAAACTTTAGATATAATAAAAATTTTTATAAGTTTCAGGGATGCCTATGGGACCTTTATCTCCTCTTTTGTCAGAAGTGTTTATGACGCATTTCGAAAGTATGTACTATGTGTGAAAAGTGTCCGTTTGGTAGTAAAATATGATGAAGATGAGTTCCTAAATTGAATTAATACCTTAAATAGATCTCTTTAGTTTACGATGGAAAAATTTGTAAATTTAAAATTATCACCATTCTATGCTATGATAAATAGATTGTTTACAATTCCACTCTCTGAACAGGCCACAAAAAATGAATGTTAAACAATTAAACTAATAGCCAAAAATAATGGTTATAAAGAGACGTTAATAAATAAATTAATAGAGAAAAAATGTACACTACATACTAGCCCTAAATTCTATATATGTATCCTAAACGAAAAGAAAATGATAGTAAGTTATGGATAAAATTAAAATATGTTGGAAAAATAAATGAAAAAGTCAAAAATGTTGTACAAAAGCACTTAGATGTTAATATAAGATTTTATAATAATAATACATTAAGAACACATGTATGTAAAAGTAATCATGAACCAGACAAACTACAATACTAAGGAGTATACAAAATGGATTGTAATGACTATGCGATTATTTACATGGGACAAACGACGTAATTTTAAAAATAGATTTATAGAACATTTAAATTCATTGAAATACAATAAATTGGATTCCATGGTAGCAAAATATATGAATGAAACCGGATATACATATCTGTGGTATCAACAACTTGAAAGTTTTACATGTACGGCAAAGAAGTAAGAGACTTAATATTCTAGACTCATGTTATATAAAAAAGCCTCACAAGAGACTACAGTCTATTGAATGAACACACAGACTTTTTACACTCACCATTAAACGATTTTATTGTTGAAAATCTCCACATGCGAATGCTCTCACTATTATTTTAATCGTCTCATGGTATTGGACTGCAATATTTGATATTGTTCTTTAGTTTTATTTCGAAACTGCTTGAAAATGGCCTCATAAGCCGAAATGCGTGTATCGGAAAATAAAAAATAAAAAATAAAAAATGGGAAACAAGTATGTACATATATAAAAAAGACTTTTCATTGCATCACTTCTTCCCCTCAAAATCAACGTGAAAGTTTTTTAGGAGGTGTGCGCACTTAAGTCCTTATAGATCCTTATTATTTTGAATTTGAACCCACTAATTCCTACATTTGGAAACGGATACTAACAAGTGAAGTATCATTGGAAATGTACATACTTCTATCCACTTTTAAAAGAGCTCCTACTCGATGTCCCCACAAGGATCCTAGAGGAACAACCTTTCGTTACTGTCGATTTAGCTAAGCAAAATTCAAGTGGAAGGCCCATCAGCTTTGGAAACTTATCGACTCCATTGCTCTATCCTAATAAACCAAAACTGTCTAAAGAAAAAATCAAAGACTATCAAGACTTACTGAAGTACATTCTTCCTGTATACCACTGTTTCTATAAAAACCTGAAGAAATCTGAAGATGCAGATGACAATCCCTATGCAGTCGAAGGCAAAAGAATAATGTAATTTGTTTTATAATGAAATTATATTTTCATCTTGAATTGTAAAACTCCGTATTCTACTATTGAAACTATTCCATTGTTTTTTCAGAATTTACTTGTTTTAACTTATTTTCAATATACCCGATATTATAAGAAAATAAAAGTCAAATGTAACTGAAATGTCTTTTCTTAATTCCTTTTATTCACGTATTAACTTTTGTTTATTTTGCGTTGCAGCTAAGGTGACTACAGTACTTTAAATTTGTTTTTCTCTTCAAAGGAAAACTGCATTAAATAATTAATTTCATAATTATAATAAATTACTCCATTTCTTAAAATATTGAGTGTTAAAAATGTTAAATTTGTCTGTACCATTTTTAAAATAAGCTTTCAACTTTGGAGTTTTAGTTATCAAAACAATGATTTCAGGAGGTCACGTCTGGTCCATGACCCTTAAATTAAGGAGGTGAGGTGTCTATTTTTGTTTCAAATTAAAAGAAGTTTATGTAAATAACGAGCATAATTGAATTGAATGTATTATTATAATTTATCATTTGTCTGCAGGAAAAACTGACAGACTATTTAAATTAATATTTATTTAAAATAAATACTGATATAGAGAAGAAAATCCCGCTAAAATTGTGAAACAATGGAGATTATTCTGGTAAGTATTAAAGTCCTCTATTAAGCTTTTGATTTTTGACATCTGTGTTTGAACCATCCTGTAATATGAACGCAGGCAGGTTGTTTGAATTGGAGAAAAAGCTTTCAACAAAACTCTTTCTACTCATTTTTAAGTTTGTTGAAATATTCCAAAATGTTTTTATCTATAGGGGGCCTATTCTGAGAACCGATTCACGTGAAAAATGAATCACATTTGAAAAATCCTATTCTGATGTTTATCTTTGTGAATGTTTCATATCTGAATATTTTTGGTATGCGGTGAATTATTCATTCACGTCACTTTTTTAAGTGAAAGAACCTTTTGTGATGTACGTGTGAAGAAGTAGGATGCAAAATAGGAGGAAAAAAACATGTAGCATCGATTGTTTTGTGAAAACGTGTGAAACATTTTTATTCGATTCACGTGAATCTCTGAATATGTAGATGCATTCACATGAAGTGAAAGTTAGATGGAAATAGTTTTTCACGTGAAGCGAACCTCAGAATAGACAGACCCAAGCGTATAATAAAACTGTAAAGGGTCGTGTCTGTATATAAAAAAATATATAATATATACTAGCTGAGTAACCCGGTTTCACCCGGTGTATCAAAAAAACTAATTAGTTAAATACTTCTGAAATGTTGGTACTACAGCCAGATTAGGAAGTTTAGAAGTATTACTAAAATCTGTAAATGTGGTACAGAACCGTCCAAAACTCAGTTTGCTACCACCGTCTATATCAGAAGGGCTAATAATCTATTCTGTACTTATATATGTTTTCATTGTTAGGTGTTAAATAAATAAATAAAGGTATTATTTTTTTTTTACTATTTCATCGTTACCTGACTTAAATTCGTAGAATTCCAAAAATTGTTGTCGTCATATTGGTTCCACTATTTTGAATTTCCAAATTTTGATAGCAGATTCGAAATTAGTGGCCTCAAAATACCCATAATACTAATTTTCAATTAAATTCGTTGAAGTTCGAAAATTTTTGGTCGCCATATTGGATCCGCCTTCTTGAATTTCTAAATTTCGAGCATAGATTCGCAATCAGGACCTCTAAAAACCCCTGACTACCAATTTTCACGGCAATCCCTTGAAATTTACAATCTTTGGCCGCCATCTTGGGTCCGCCATTTTGAAACCCGTGAATAAAAAGTAGCCTATATGTTAGGCCGGGATACGTAGTATCTTCACTCAAAAAATGAAAATAATCGGACCCAGCGTTTAGACGTGATTGAGCAACAAACAAACAAACTTTCGATTTTATATACACGAGTACATATGTACATATATAGGGATATTTTTTTTTTAATTATAATCGCAGTGAGCATTATTATCGATATGTGGGCCAAAGCAACAATTTTCACAATGTTTGTTTATCTGCTTGTCTGTGAACATATTACGCAGATACTATAGGATGGATTTCAATAAAACTTGGTATGTTGGTAGCTTATACATATGTATGATGGGTCAACATATAGCATGATTTTTACCCCGGCACAAATAGAAGTTCCCATGGGGTATTCCAAAAACTATATCTGGAGCAGCTCCACGGAATGAAACAAAACTTTCATGTTCCTGTTATTCACTAACAGATGTCGCAAAAAATAATGGTTCTGCTAATCTTCAATAGATGTCGCCACGAGTATTTCAAAACGAATTCACGTTTTGTTTTAACGAATCTATGTAACAGAGGCGGTTGTGGACCCGTACATTACATATGTACACTTTGAAATCTACATTACTGTTACTGCAATGCCCCGTTCAAACTATGGCTATATAGTATCGGCATATTTTACGGCCGTACAATCTAGTCGCCTAAAAGCAACCCCAACTGTCAAAGTTACGGCCTTAATATCATTTATGGGCGTAAAATAATGCCGATACCGATAATCAACATTTTTCCGGGCTACAAAGCTTTCAAATTCCGGAAAAAATTTGAATATTGATACCCGTAAAAATACTGATAGTTTGAACGAGGGATAATAGGTCGAATTAAAAAATCAACTGAAAAACTACGAATACGAAAACATTCTTAAAATTTCGCATTGTGACTATCCCTTGCTTCACCAATTAAAGCAATAAAAATTTATAAAATACATATGTACAAAATATCATATCGTCGTCCCTTCACGAATTGAAGATATTTTGAAACGTCGAAACAAAAGAAAAATCTAAAAATATCACCTAAGATTATTACGTTAACGTTAAACAATACCAGTTAAAGTTGTTAACGCAGTTCATTATTATTCTTGAAGAGTACCTCTAAATGCTGCGCCGTCTTTATTAAGCTTATATAACTGTTACCACAATTAAAGTAAACGTGTATGCAAAGTGATTAGCACCAAATGCTTGATTTCAGATTGATCTAGTTTATTCCCTTTTCCAGCCAGTTATTTGGGTTATATAAATAGTTGTTAAGAGCAAGCTCATGAAATTCTATTGATGCCATTCCGGTTTCATATGCGTTCTCTGAGAAATTTATTTTTATTGAAGTATGCTTGACCCAAATACCACACAATTTCGTCGTTAAATTGTCAAAAGGAAAAATTACCCCCAATAGGTTTTAGGCACTTGAATTCCTAATACAAAAATATATTAAAAGAATTAAAAATTTTCCGGGTACCTACATCGTGAATTTGTTTAAGCAAATGTGATTTCCGGTGGTGAGGTGAGTACATATGACCACTGTGAGAACTAGTCATATTGCTAAATATTCTAATCAAATCGCGTGTTTCGACACACATTTTATTAACTTTTTTTGGGTTCCGTAGCAAAACAAGGAACTTTTATAGTTTCGCCATGTCCTCCGCCCATCCGTACGTCACAGTCATTTTATTCAGAGACTATTAGGACTAGAGCGGTGAAATTTGTTACATGTATAAATAATTATAGCAGCTACGAAGATATGTACATATGTATTAACATTTTCGAAAAAGAAATAAGGATGAAGAAAAACTGTTTACTTACTTCTTTAAGTGGGATATCGTTGAAAAGGGACTATGAGGTTTTTTAAACCCTTCTTCAAAATTATACCCCATTTTTGAAATATTGGACTCCAAAGTGGTCATTTTCGATTCGGTTTGTATCGGCCAAGATATTACCCTGAACGCAAATTCGGATAAAATCTGAAGAATTATCTAGAATACTAGCCTATGTGTATGCATAAATATGTATATATGCATGTATGCATGTGTATATTTATTATTTTATTTAGCCTTGTATTATTCGTATTGACCGGTTTTTAATTTTAGGAGTTAATTATATAATAAATTTGAAAGACTTCAGCCAATCGTCACAGTGACGTTCGGAATAAGAAATAAGATTAATACATCTTTAGTTTTGAATTCTAAAACCAGACTCCAGTGAGTTAATTTATTCATTTCTTAATTTTTAACTTTTTTAAAATAATTTTTGTTTGCATTTTCGAAAAAAACATAAATATATTTTTTTTAGTTCAATTATAATATGTATTCATTCGGTTTTGTTACTATGTCTATTTATTTATTTGGCTTATTACAAGATAAAATTACTATAACAAAAAATATAACAGTTTGTAGCTGGTTTATTATTTAGGTTAATGTTATGTTAGGCCAGCGTATAAACAAGCCTAAATTTGAATTGTTTATGATATGATCGATGTGAGAATGGGAAATGTAATCGATATCAGAGATAACGACGAGACCGCTTATGGAACTTTCAGAAGGAATGTCTTATCCAGAACGAAAATAGGTCCGAGAAGCGTTGAAGAGGCGTTTGCGAGAATAAGAAATTAATTGGCACTTGCAGATTTTCAGGTCCAAAAATATTTTCATGCATCCGAAGAAGTTTAACTTGCATTGAAGAGATAATAGAGTCAGTTGCGCTGGAAATTCGTTTGATTCGATTATTAACATAAATTAATATTTCTAGGTGTTGAATTACCACTTTAACATCGCTAATGAATAATATGAAAATCAACGGGCCTAGGTGACTATACACTGAGGCCGAGGGATACCAAAGTCGGATGCAAGGATTGAAAGAAGTATTGTACAAACTTTTTAAGAAAAAAAAAGTATTCAAATTATCTACAGAGTATCCCTGTCTATTAAAGCCGCTTAGTAGGGTTAGAAAATGAGGGATGTCAAGACCCATGACGAAATTATGAACATAATATTTATTATATTATATATTAATTAAAATAACATTTTTTAAACTCGCTGAATCCAGTTACCTCCAGCTTTTTTTAGCGATGTCACTTTTACCGTTAAGTTTATATCTAAAATTCTCAATGCCGTTCCTCTACTTTGCAGTCTGCATATTTTGTTTTGAGCTTCTGATTTGCCTTACTTTCTTTCTACTGTTTAAGAATTCAGTTTGACCGATTAAATGAATTTTGCTATTTTGCTTTCGTTTTCTATCAAGGCGACTTAACAATTTCTAAAGTTCTTCAAAATCAAAAATTTATAAATAAATAAAAAATATTTGTATCAGCTATTTTTAGATTTGTGGAAGCGGCAAATTTGTAGTCATTTGCTGTCATGAATGTTTAATGTTTTAATTTAATTTTGAAACCATTATATATGATGAATTTCAATAAATTATTGCGCTTGCATTAATTAGGAGTAGGTCAAGAAGATGAGCTAGGGGTTGGCCTTTTTTCGTATTTAATTTTCTAGGCACAAACACAATAAGCCCCGAATTTCTTAATCGCTTTTAACCAAATTCAAAATTTATAAAAAAAATTATATTATATTAACTCCTATGGCTGCCGCCGAAAATCTTAGTACATCTTAGACATAGTAAGAGTAATACAAGGCGGGAGCGGTGGGTTTGAAATACCTCTCCACACTCTCCAATTTTGTATTAGAATGGGAGCGAACACGTAATTCAAGTATACAATAAAAAATCAGTTAAAAATTAAATGACAAATTACAAATTCATCTCATCTCCCCGAAATAAAGGTAAATCTAATGAAAATATGGACAATACATGTACGCTAATTTTATATGATAATGTACGGCCTTGCACATGTATAGTCTTTTTAAGCCACTATTACTGAATTCGATTTCACTCGACTCAATTAGCGAAGACAGCTTTTCAAATCTGATATGCTAAGAAAACTGGTGCATTCGAGTTGAATCGAGCAAAATCGACTTCCATAATTCATCATATACCGAGTTTATTTATTATTTTAGATGATTCAAATGGGAGAGTATTGTACTGCAAAATATGTTTCTTAAAATATATCAAGTTGCTTTTTTGTATAATGACTTATATTTTACTATAAAAAAAAGATGGAATGGGTTCATCGGCATAATGGCTTAACCCTAAACCTATCACCCTTATCACTCCAACGGACAGTAATTCTGTCAAACTTAACTTTTTCGAGACGAATTTGGTTTTTAATGAAAATAAAAGGGGTAAAAGAAAGAACGATATTTTTGTACTTCAGTGAAAACTTGCAGCCTAGAAAATATACAAAAATATGCCCCATTAGTCCTGTAATGATTATGAAACTGTTAGCAAATTATTCTCTTTCTGAAGACGAAGACATATGTGTCATTGTTATAATTTGACAATTTCATCTGCATTTTGCAAGATGTTTCTAAAATTGAAAACGACTGTTGATTGATGGGTTTTTGACTGGTTTTTGTAAGCACAGAACTAAAGTAATTTAAATTCACTCAATAAAAATATTCAAAAGAAAGCTGTGTACATGTACCTACATGTAAATATGCAAATAATTTCGAAAGGGTTAAGCTAACGTTCTCTACCCGGCAGCCATGAATTTTGGAATTTAATTATTATCATTATACATACATCGTGCCTCTAAAAATATTTTTCAAAATATTTTTTGAAGCTGACTTAAAATCATTCCATAATATTCTTGAAATGATGCGGGTTAAATACAAAATGTTGGCATAAATTAAGTTTGACAGTCTTTCCCTAATTTTGATGAGATGGAAATGTTCATTTGGGACTAAAATTTATGTAGTGATCGTCGATAATTAAGTTGAACAAAAATATTTACCTTTAATTTCTTCATACAAGGAGTCCTAACGATTTTTTTAGAACGAAAAGATAGACGCATTAAGGTATTTACACAGTTTGCATCGCGCGTTTGTATCCGTACGTATGTATATGTACGTATGTAGGTATATGGTTATATGTGCATATGTGTGTGCATGTATGCACATATGAGTGACACCCTCCACCCCCATCCTCCTCCGATTTAATTTTCAGGTAACTCTCACCACCAATATAATTACCACTTTGTCTTCTTCTTTCCACCCCCGATAAAACATAAGAGCACACCTCCCACCACTCGACTTAGACCGATCACCTTGTCAAAATATTTCAAGATCAAGGTCATCGTCGTGTAGCATTTTCCAAATCAATATAAAAAGCGCTTTTTCTACTTCCTACTCCCGTAAAACATGAGAGCGCACCCCCACACCCCCATAACTCGACTTAGATTGGTGACCTTGACAAAATACTTCAAGATCAAGGTCATCGGCACCGTGTAGCATTTCCGGATAATTAGCCAAATTTCTTTAAGTTTCATCAAAATCTATTCAGCTATGGATGACAGAATAAATTCGTTCGCTGAAGAAAGGCAAAAAAAGTACATATTTAACCGCTCGAATATTTTTTTGAATCTTCAGCTTTTGAATTGAAACTTCTATCGGCGAGTTTAGAGTAAAATCTCAAGTCCACGTCACGTCATGGCCTTGGTAATTTTCATAACTCGAGAAAGACGGAAGATCTGCAGTCGGGGAGAGAGAATAAAATAGAATTATGTCGTATACCTAACACATAGGGGCGGTTGTTCGTCTCCGTTTTGTCCGGTCTTTCGTCGTTTCTCCACAAAAATGCCTCCATTCTGCGATGCGGCACCAGCCAGCAACGCATAGAAGTTCTGGCGCGTAATGTTATTGTTATGGGCTGTTTGAGGCTGCTGGCAGGAGATTTTTTTATTATTATTTTGTAATATTTTATTAAATATACATTCTTTAGTTGGAGCAATTGTTGATTCTTAGAAAGCAATTAGGACTAGAAAAACGAAGATTCAGTACCAACTTAATATGTAGATGATTTTACATTTTCAAAATTCTCATTGAATACAATTTTTTTGTATTCCACGAAAGCTGTTCGAAAGCAATTTTTAACATAAACAATTTTATATACTCTAACGTTTTTCAACATATTGCAAACTAAAATTTTCTGTTTGCAAATAGAAGCAAATGTATTATAAATATAATAAAATAAAAAATTGTTGATAGGACGATGTATTGTTGTTTATGTTAATAAAACAAATTGTTATTTTCAAACATATTTTCATTATACGAACGTTTTATTTATTTTTCGTAAACAGGGGTCCATTGGTGCAAACGTTATAATTTATTATAACTTCAAAGTTACAAAATGTGTTCGTTATGTATGGGCTGATATGTGTTGACTTTACGTTACATACATTATTTTATAGTCAAGAAAAACATTCGGCCCATGCCAGGATTAAATACCTCGAGAAGTACAAGTGAAAAACAAAATTTGTTTGCATATTCGTCACTTTTGACCCCAAAATGGAAAAGTTTACATCGAAATTCGTAAAGAGACCTCAAACTCAATCTGTTCCCATATTTTGAATACATAGTTTCATTCATATTGCTTAACGGCATTCGGAAGAAGTACTTTTTCTTTAGTTTTGTATTGCATTTCTCTAAACTTCTTTATTTAATAACCGGGACAGTTCTAATTTTATATTGTAGCCATAAAAATACCTTTAATTAACCTATTATAAATAAATAAAAAACAAACGAAACAGATTAAGTAGACCTGATGGGATACCTTGTTATTTAATTATTTTCGATCGTAAGAAACAAAGCATCACGTCCGCTGGGTTGAAAAACAATTCTAAGCTTGAGCAGCTCGCGCTTGAGCAGCTAAACATGCTTCTTATTTATGCGCCATTTCTCCTAAACGTGAAATCAAGAAATCTGCAAGAAAATACTACAAGCATAAGATCGTTGTGCTGCGAGCACTTATTGCAGGTCTTCTGCACTTGAAGACGTTCACGTGAATCTTGATCGGGCTGTGTCAACGGTCTACCTTCGTATTGGAGGAACTCGAAGAAGTGGGTCAACGTATATAAAGCCAAGTTCAAGGCGACTGCCGTTTCAGATGGGAAGAAATTTTTCAAGTAGTCGCCACGGTCGCTATTCAAGGTGCAGTCAAGTTACATCAGTGCAACAGGTTAATAGGAAACTTACTAGAACTTAGGAATTTGGATTATCTCGACTGCGTTCTATTACAGCAATATCCAGGTGAGAAAAGACAATTCACTTAATTGTGGTGCCTAAAAAGTACAGTGACGAATGATAAATTTTGTGCCCGGATTTAAGCAGCTGCTTAATCATAGTCGGCTGAGTTCATCGTAACGGACGAAAAGAAAGTTTCTGGTAGATTCACGCCGATGGTTACCACTCCCGGTCGATGTTCGATAAATGTGGAACACCTATTCATTCGAGACTGACCTATATTTTGGGAAGAAGTTTTTGTGTATAAACACCCAAAGTGTGTTTTGGGATCATTTTCTGTAGCCACTCTTTGGGTCCATGGCGGAGAAAGTTTTTGAAACCTGTGGGCTCAGTGATTTGTTAAGTGACTTCGAAGAACTTTTTACTTTTGCGGTATGTTGAATCATATCACCTGTGATTTGGTGGAAATGAAAGATATTTTAGTTATTTTAAATAAAACCAAAAATAATAAAGACCGAAAATATACTTTTCCGATTCTTCATAAAATTATATCTAAATTTTCTGGAATGTGCTTCAACTACTAACAAGCTATTCAAATTTCATAAAAATTTCGCTGGTAAAAGTGCTTTCACCTATGACTAAACCTTAAGCGAAATGCAATACGAGAAGAATTCCAACACAATGACTTTACCACGAGTACAAGAAAAGTGGGGATCAAGTGTTCAAGTTTTTCTAGAAATGTTTTAATAATTTAACTCCACTGTGAAGTGTCGTTAATATGAATTTTCTCCTTTAACATTAACTCGCAATAAATGGGCTACATTTTACATTTAAAGGAAAATTTATCCTGAAATTCTTAATAATGCACAATATACGAATTTTCATTTACAAAAGTTTTGAATTTAAATAGTTTTCTGAATTTTTTGAAAAAGCATTAAATCTCTGATGTTTGCTTTCAAAGTCTATACATTACTACCTTAATGAAGTTTTGAACAGCAAACTAGGTACCAAAAATATTAATCATAATAAAAACTTGTCGTTTAATATAATACCATATATCACATAGTAAAGTAAAATAACATCTCTATGCACTATATTAAATAATTTAGTATACGTATACCGTTTACGCCATTATAGGCCATATCGCCAAAGTATTGCTTCTATCCTTACTAATAAGTAGTAATAAAACTGAGACTATATTTCTGTCTATTTCGCATTAACTTTCAAGATCTTCAACCTACGAGTATAATGAAATTTTGTTCACATACGCAGTGAACCGGACTATTAGTCAAAGGATAAGTTGTATATTAGCCGGCTTAAGCCTGGCTTAAGTAAGGTTGAGCTTGAGCCAAACTTAGGCAGTCAGATTTTATAAAACTTACTCTGATATTGAAGTAAACTTCACATAAGGATCTTCTAGAAATCGATAAAAATTAACGACCGATGCCGTTTATAAATAAATAGATAGATACATATACGGGAAAACTATTATATTATATTAAATCAAATAATAGGATCGTTTAACGCCGGGTGTGGGTAAGCTATTTTAAAAATAATTCCAAGTAATATTGAAAGCTTGTCTAAAACATTTTAAAGCCTTGTTACCTAAACTTAAAGTAAATTCGATGGAAAATACTAAATTACTGGCAAAGTCTTTTTTAGAACTACGCCAATATTTTGGTTCTGCTTGGAAAAGAAGCTAAATGCTCTATTTATTTTCCAACGTATTTCAAGTAAATCTAAAATTGAAATTTTCTACGAAATTTAAAAACTTTTTTCATATTCCATAAGAACCAGTATGTATGCTATAAAGTAATATAAAACTTTGACATAAAATGCTGTTATTTAATATAATAGATACACACAAAGAAAAACATGAATTCAAGATCATGCCTTCAGAAAACTCAGTGTTTTTAACAGAGAAGTTAACTATTGTCTGTTACTCCATAAACTCTCGATAATATTTAGGTATAGAGCTTAACGTTTGTTAGTTGCGTATAAACTTGTGGCTCGTAATGTTACAAAACAACAACGTCTGTCTTATCTAAAGTAATTGGAACATCAAGACATAAATTATAACGAGTAGAAAATACACCTAGTTTTCCATACGTATTTTTCACATTTCCCTCTAGCTATAATTTCAAAGTTCGCGTATAACTAAGAAGCTAAATTGTTGCGGATTTTGCAGAGATGCATCTTAAAATGAGCAGCTTCTAAACGTTATCTAGACTAGAGTAAGAAATAAAGGGACCCAAAATTGAAGAAGCTACATACAAAAGATACGACATTGAAATCCCTTATAATAAAAACCAAACGTTTCGTCTCCTGCAGATAACGAATATGTGTCACACAAAACACTTGCCTTGTTGCCATTATTTTGTGTATAATGCAAATACACACCGCATATTTTTTTTTTTACATTACATAGGTATGACGTCTCACTTCTAAAAATCACAATAACAATATATGTACAAGTACGTGCATAACATATAAATGAGTTTTTGAAAATAAGACAATTTCATTATTGCCATTATGCATACCTAGTCCAAATTAGTTCAAAAATTGTAGTTTATTTATACATTACGAATTGTAGAAAAGAATAAAAGGAGTTTAGTAAAAATTATTGTAATTGCATTAAAAGGGACTACAATTTCGAAAACCCATTTTTGAAACACGTTGGTAATAAAAAAAATTAAATTTAAAACTCAGGAAATTTCGAAGTGCGCAAAATGTAGCACTCTAGAATTAATGTCCGATTATCTGCAAAGTGGTAAGAGGTGTGGTAACATACCGGTTAAATTCCAACGCATTCAGGCCATTCTGAGCTGTCCCCGTTCGGTTCCGTTTGATGTATTGATTTCCTTTCAAATGTAAGTAGCTGTTGCTTTTTATCAATCAGCTGGCAATTTAAATATGGAAATAAGTGAAATTATTCGACCTTATTTTGTTGTTCTGTTTTGCATTCTTTTTGAAATATTTGACCTATATAATAGGTCTTAAAACAAGAAAAGGGAAAGCCAGTCCGATCAGCTGTCTCTGCGTTCACAATTTCTGTATGTGATTGTGGGTGTATGTTTCGTTTATGCAGCCAGAATTAAAAGTTTATCGTTTATTAAGATAGAACTTCGAAAATTCTTAGATATGTTATACTAAATATATATAACTTTAGCCTAGCCAGTGGGGCAACAGTAAGGACAAAGTGCTAGTCAGTTCAAGCATCATTTAAATGTTACACGTTATACAGCGTGCTCAAAAATCAGTCTTTCCATTTCCCATTATTTATTAGCGACATAAAAAAAATTACTATCTTCTTCTAGATTATTAAGTACCATATAATACAGGGTGCGCCATCTAGACCTTCGGTATTTCAACATTGAATAACTCTGACATTTTTCAGCCGATTTTGACAAATGAGCAAGATTTATTTAGGATATTCTCTACCATTTATTTCAAATCTGTTTTTCAACACAATGTCGATTAAATTACCACCTCCATTCGATACGCAACAAGCAGCTCTTTTTCGGGCATTCTGCATAACATTTTCCAGAATTTCGGGCGTTATAGCAGCTATTTCGGCTCGTATGTTATCTTTGAGTTCGTCAATGGTCTTCGCCTTGCTGGCATAAACTTTACTTTTTAAACAACCCCAAAGAAAAAAGTCAGGTACAGTTAAATCCGGAGAACGAGGAGGCCAGTCTAAATCACCACTTTTCGACACAACGTGTCCCGAGAACTTGCGCTGCAAGAAGTTCGTAGCGCCTACGGTGTGGCAAGGAGCGCCGTCTTGTTGAAAATAGAAGTTCGTCAGACCTTTTTCACGCATTTGCGGACACACGAAGTGCGCCAACATCCAGCGATAGCGTGCGCCGTCGACGGTTTTTCCAACTTTGAAGAAAAATGGTCCGATGATGGTTTCTGAGCACACTCCGGCCCAAATAGTGACTTTCTGATCGTGCAGTGGTGTTTCGTGAATGACGTGTGGGTTTTCTGTTCCCCAAATTCGACAGTTTTGTTTATTGACTCCGCCAGAGAGGGTAAAATGAGCTTCGTCCGTCATCAAAATTTTGTCCCAAAAATCAGGCTCGGCATCGATAATTCTTGCGACAGTATTTCCATATTGCAAGCGATGCGGCTTATCCGTTGGCAACAATCTTTGAGTAAATTGCACTTTGTATGGGAAGAGATGAAGATCTTGCTTCATAATCCTCCTTAGAGTCGTCCCATTCACGTTTAACTCTGCGGCGATACGACACATTTGGATTATCGGCAACACTCTCTTTTACCGTTTCAACAACTTGTTTGGAGCGTCGCGGACGCGGTCGAATGGGACGCTGGCGAGTCGCTACAGACCCGTAATCAAAGAAATTCTTCACCAAAGTACGAATCGTGTTGTCTGAAGACGCCGAATTCTAAAAATTGTCCGAGGTCACGTGAAGTTTTTCGGAGTACCCCACAGTGGCATTTATAGCTATATGAAAATTTTGTTTTCTTATTGTGATGTCTGTCCGTCTGTCTTTCTTTTTGACGTGGTCTGTCCATCTGTCTTTCACAGGCCTCTAGCTTCTAAACGAAATGAGATAGGGACTTCAAATTCACACATAATATGTATTACCGCGGTCGAAATACGGGGAAAGTAACAAAGGACGGCGCCCATACATGTAAATGGGGGGTTTTTTGTACTTATTCTTGTGGAGTATCGTTGAAAAGGGCCTTTTGAGTAGATTATAAATGTGTTTTTATTTTTAATATTTGACTTAAAATAAATTTGGGATGCCCTATCACAGTTGCTGTTTTTAGATACATTATTGTTACCAGGTCGACAACGAAAATGGCTATACGTAATAAGCGGTTATTTGTATATCACAATAAGAACATCCTGCAATTTAACAACAAATACTACAATAGTTACGAGTGTACTTAATAAAAATTTTAAGTCATATGTCATTTACGAACGCTTTTAAAATTTCCCTCCAAAATAAAGAGTTAAATTATCGATCACTAAGTTAAGATAATTTTTGATCATGATTAAAACTTCTTACTATATACATATGTAAACATACATATGCATACTTTTTAAGGTTTTCCATAGTACGGAATTCTCATTGTGCGAGTCCAACTTGCACTTGACTAATTTTTTTCCATCAGTGTATGTAAATACTTTACAGTATTCAATTCGTTTTTTTCGAGAAAATAATATTACCATGATTTCATTATATAGATGATACTCATGAATGTAAAAATAAGGGAAAAAGCGTTTTTAGTGATATTCAATATTTCGATATGATATTTTAATTATTATGTACTCATTCAATGAAAATTATAGTTTTAATAAATAATCTTGATTCCATCGAAAAAATTAAACGTACTTTCTTGCCTCTTAAAAAATTTAAAAATTTTTTTTGTAAAAATACAGAACTCTTACTCTTTTGCTCTTATTCCTTACTATATTTCTGGGAAATGCGCCAGATTGGAAAAGAAAGTATAAAGACGTTTAAGGTACAGAATTTTGTTGATGCAGGACGGTGAAAGAATATTTCATTTATCTACATAATGTTTTCTCGAATAACAATGCGATTAAAAATATATAAAAAAATTCAGTTTTGATTTTATAAAAGATTTCGCATAAATTCAGACAACTAGGTGCTTCCTGGAGCAGCTTATATCAGCACAACTTTCTATGCAGCATCATGGGAATTGTGTCGCTAATTATTTTAAATTACATGCGCCCAGAAAAGTTGTAGTCATGCACTAGAAATTTAAAATTCATAATGCTAAGTATACAAATCGACGAATAGCAAAGTAAAAACGAAACGTGGAATAACTTTTCTCCTCCCTAAAGAGATCCGAAATAATCAGGTCAGAATGATCAGAATTAGTTAAGACCCCATTCATATCATTGTATCTGCATGCATATGTATGTAAATAAGTAAGTTGTAAATACATATGTTGCGTTTCATGCCACCCGCTGATAGTACGAAATAAATCAATTATAAGGAAATGCCAAGAAAACGCACAAGTGAAGAATTTAGAAAACAGGTATGACGGCACGAACACAAATTATAGCACGACACAGTGAGCAATGAAAACATTTTAGGCAATCGCATCCAGGAAAGTACTTAACAGTGTGACCTGATAGAACGATCTCCTCCACGTGAGCCAGCACGAACTGAAACCGTAAAACCCAAGAAGTGGTATAGCGGGTAACCAACAGGAAGAACGGCTCAACTGTAATCGACGGCCATACCATGTTCGTTTTATTATGTTTGTACTGCTACTTGCAACATCCGAGGCTAAAAGTAGTACCTACCTGTTGGGGGTTTTTCACTTTATGCCTGCGCATCTTTCCTAGGTATTGTAACGGCACTAAATTTGCACGCTGATATTTAGATAGGTTTAATTAAGATTTATGTGAATAAACCGAACGCAGCCAGATTTAAAATTAAATATTAAATCTCCTCGCACATTTGTCGGTTACTCCGTTACTCCCTACTTTGGTAATGTTGAAAATCAGAAACGTGTTTGCAGAACTGTTTCCAATAATATCGTAGATTGTAAATCTTTAGCTTTGTGATAATTACAGATATCTACCTACATACATAATGTTCACGTAATTCTAATTAAAATTATCTTTATTTGTTTTATGAATTTTGTGTAGTGTATTTTGTATATCGTTCATCACGTATAGAGTTCGGTTGTCTACGGTTTAAAAGTTAAGTAAGTGAAGGACAAGCTGAAATTCACCTACTCGTATGAACCATTATTAAATAAACAATGACAACATAGCTTTTGGTCCATTTATGTATTTTTTTTTGTTAACCAACTTTAACCCAAGGTACTTAATACCAATATGAGACAAAGTTGAACAAAAACTTTTTATTCTACTATGACCCAACCAATCTAAATTATAATTAACTAGCTTTTGCCCGCGTCTTCGCTCGCGCAGGAAACCTTTTTAATTCCCTCGGGAATTAATATTGTTTCTCCATAAAACCTTTGAACCCCCGATTCACCCCTATAGAGTTTTAATTTCATGTCATGTCGCTATTGTAGATTTCCAAATTGATGCCATTTTCGTACGCGTCCTAAGAAACCTCAATAACGACACCCATTTTACATTTTTTGTCGAATAAACGTTTGAATTGAATTGATAAGAAGTTGATTCTTGAAAAATCATGAGGTACCTAAGGGTTAAGACTATTTTTTTTTTAGTTTGTACTAAAAGTACCTTTTTATATACTACATTACTGGTTCTGCCTTTAAATGCTAACACGACCAGGCTGCTAGGTGAACTCGCTCTCGAGCAGGTCACGTAAAACTGGCCGTGTCGTATTTTTAAAGTTATACTTCTTTAGGCGCGTTATGAAAAAATGATGGGAGTGGATTTTAACGAAACGCGCGCAACCGATATCCAAGTTTACCCTATGAAATTTACTATTAAATATTATTACATTAAATTAATTAATTAATTTACTAAAATAATATTTTTAAATCGAATTTTTGGATTAATAAATGCCATCTTCGTAATCAACGTCGCAAAAAACCTCAATAACGATTTCATGATAAAATACCATTAACTAAATTTACTTCACAAAAGTGCATCGGCTTTGGATTGTGCTCATCTTTTTCCGAACTAAATTCCCACTATTGAAAGATAACTACACCCTTTTATTCATATCAAAAACGCAAAATTTTTTTAAAAAAAATCATTTGCTTTGTACTTACATATACCAGACAGTTTTACTTCAGTTTTCATTCATAACAGAAGCATTTGTTTCAGATTTCTTAAGTACTAGGTCAATTTTTCATACTGCCCAATGTTAATGTTATCAGAAATTCAAAAGACTCGAAGTTAAAATTTTGTAAAGCGATCTAAATTTATTTAAGTAAATACTGACAACTTAAAAATGATCCAAGCTTTATACATACATATATATTTTTATATGTACATTCTTAAAAAAATTGCAGACTTTTAAATTACATAGGTACTATCCTTCTGAGTACATGAATAAATACTACATATTTTATTTTACGCAGCTACAATTTAAATTACTTAGCCGAATAACTGAAGTAAGAATGTACAATATCTAATTTTCTAACCTTGGCATAATTTTTGTTTGGTTCATGGTAAGCAGCACTTTAAATGGCTTAAACACCTAAAATAACATATTCATATAAATATTATGCGGATATTCATAATTAGAAGAACCTAATTACCTGCTGCACTTCTCAAGGTGTGTAACGGATTGGAGTACAGTAAACTCATCACCTATGCATGCAACCATGACCAGAATTAGGAGGAAGTAATAACAAGTGCGAAATTATTTCCATTCACCTGAGAATTGCTTCAGATGCACGTTTTGAGCTGTTCACTGATTTATTATTGAGGCTTCTTTCTCATTCTTTTCGAGTTTTTCTTTTAGCAGCATTCACCTGCCCAACAACCTTTATTAATATTTACTTACCTCTGTACGTACGCTTAAATTCGTTTACGGAAAAAATATTGCCGGCTCTTAAATAAAATAAAATTTTCCTATTTAATTCAGTTTTACGGTCACCATTAATAACTTTGCACTGAGACCGAACGAGATTACAATATGATTTTCTCTGGTGTAATTATTCGTGCATTTATTGTGAATATGATACATATTTTTTGTGGAAATTGCAGGACCATATATTGTACATGTATGTATGTATGTACGAGGGTAACTACGTAAGTTTTGAGATAGCCAAATAAAAACAAATATTTATAAGCTTTATTGTTTTTCAAAATAGAAATGTCACTCGTATGACAAAATATTCTGAGTACGTTTACCATTAAAAATTTCAAACTTTACGATGACAATGTCAGATTAATAATGCATTAATAATCTCAAAACTTAAGTAGCAACCTACGTATCATAACAAGTATATTAGTCGTATCTATTTGTTTAATTAATAGACGACCTTACGAAATTAAATACGAGTAGAGTATTGGCTTGAAACTATGCCAAGATATGTATCTTTACTTGTATGAAAAGCAGCGTTGTCTTGGTGGAATATTCACTTTTTCTCAAGATTTTCACCAAGAAAATTGATCAAACTACTTCAGAAGACTGATTAAGTCCTTACTGCTCACTCGAATAGAAGTAAATTAAATTTGAAAGGGCTATAGAAATATTTTTTCATGCCAAAAAATTCATTCATCTGGACTATCAAGATTTAATTTTCTTACTTCTGAAAACATCAACATACAAATTTCCGTTGGAAAATATCGACTTAGTAATATATAGAAAATGAAACAAGTTGATTGCAAAATTGAGTGGAGTTGAAAATCGTCCTTTCATCTCGATCAGTCAGTTTCTTATTTCTTCCTCGGTCTTTTGCGCAGCATTCTTGGCATGATTATGAAAAAAAAATGAACACCACTATACTATGATCGTTGTTTCAGACATTTTCCCTGGCACCAATCTTCTAGTGTTTTGATCTAATACGTGTCCTTTTTCAAAGTTAGTCAGTCAACAATAGCTAAAAGTGTTATATAAAGTAACTGCTGAAAACGAAACATCCAGTGATGAATTTATGTATATAATTATGCAGCACTTTAAATTTTAAAGATCACAAAAAAATACTTCTCTCAAAATTGTATTTAACATCGCCAATATGAGGCATGCACAAAACAGGTTCACAGTTTTGACTGAGTTTGATTCACAGCTTCTTCCTATTAGAAATTCTTATGTTTCTATAAAATTGAGTTGATTAAAAATGATTTCTGCAGTTTAAAAATTTAAAATTATAGAAAAACCCACATTTTTTGGGTGGTTTGACACAAAATTATTCATAATATTTGTCTATGCTCTGAAAATTTCTTGGTGAACTCACGTTTTGATTAACCTAAAACTGTTTTTCTTTTTTGAGCATCTTTTCTGAGACGAGACTAAATACCTCCAATCTGTGCTAATTAGCATTGCATGCGTAGACCTATATTGGATAAAATGAAGCGATGACTGCGGTGAAAGCAATGAAATAGAGCACAAGCAGAATATAAGTACAAAACGGATTTCGTTTTTGTCGAGCTTTTTTTGAGGTTTCTTTAAATATGTATGTAAATGCGAATTGATTATCATATGCTAGCTTGTCCGGACTGCTGTATTATTTAATGCATCTCATATATGCACATACATGTATCGGAATATTCATTTTTACGGCATTCCTTTAACATTAAAAATATGAAATCGGCATACGCATCATCGTTACCTAGCGTCCATAGCATAACAAAATATGTCCTTAAGCCTATGCTAACCAAAATATCATCATTTGATGTTTCCATTCGGTATTCCTTGTAAATTTTTTTGTTTGCAATTTGTTTATCGTCTTAAATGCTGCCTTAAGTATTTAAGAATGATATCCAAATGGTTTTATGTGGGAGAAATTCTTTATGTGGCTAAAATTAACGATTTGTCGAGTGAAGTCGCTCGCCGTTTTGCGGGTAATTTAAACGCGCTCAAGTTCACTGCTTCAAACTTGAATCGCGTTTTTCCCCAAACTATGCTTTTTGAGCTGGCCGTACACCTACCGCTTTTAATTCTCAACATTTTGGGATTCCAGATATTATTACCTAATGCATCCTCATATTATGAAAAGTAAAACTATATTTTTAAATAGCTGGAAAATAAGCGAATATCAATTATGGATCATTGCGTACATAGGAATATGCATGATTTTTGAAGATTTTCAATATTTTATAACGAACCATCAGTTTGTTTAAAATTTTAAAATCATTAGCATTAGTAGGTTCCGTAATACCGGCGTAGGCGGACGGCTCAAATGACACTTGCCAAAGGCTACTTCACGCCAAAAGTCTCATCTTCATTTGTCGAAAATGAAGTTCCTACCAACTACTTAGGAAATGAACTTCGCAATGAAACTCAAGGCTCTTAAGTAGCATTTGGAAGGTGACGCACGGTCGTAGAAAGTAAACTTTAGGGAAAAGTATTATATCATTTGAGCCGTCCGTCTGTCGCCGGTATAAGATAGACTATTTATCATTCAGTTCGATAATATTGAGACCCCTAAATGCGTTCACTCCATTAAAATAATATAATTTTATATATGTATGTGTGTTTCGTCTGTTTTCAGAATGTTTCCAAAAAAAGCAATTGGATGCTCTTTGCTTACTCTCCTAGTAAGTCATAGCTTTATAACTACGCTTGGGTATCCACAAATGACGCAGCAACAAATAGCACATTTTCAAGAAGAGCAGCAACAATCACAACAATCAGCCATTTCTCCAATTTATAATCCATCGTATCACGCAGAGCCTAGAAAATTCAATGTAAAGCCAAACGCCTCAAAAAAAGTTGCGCTCGATGACATTGACGAAGACATCCAAACCAACCAAATTCAAGACACAGGCTTCTCTTGGTCAAACATGTTAGCTACCGTACTTCAAATGTTTTTCAACCCTGGAAATAATGTGCCAACTAAGTCAGACGACTTGGACAACAATGGTAACTTTGGAACATCACCGTGGGCTAATGTAATTTCAGTTGGTAATATTAAAAAAAATAGATAATTTTGTTTTACCATAAATAATTTAATGTGGTGATTTTTAGGATTGAAAATTATAACAACGCTTTTAGGCGGAGGAACTCCCAATGATGGAATCGACAAAGTAGACAACGGTGGATCTCCAATGCAGGTAAATTCGCTGAATTGCACCAATTGAACTTTTGTTCAAGATTCAGATTGTGAATTTATATGAAGGGTGATTTTAAGTAGTAGTAGTAGTTCCAAAAAGTGCTTCTTCTGCTTCCTCACCTTCGTAGTTTTGTATCACTATTTTCCAATTTTGTTGTTTTTATTATTGTAAAGTAGCGGAGAATTTAAGATCAATTCATTTTGACTAAATATAATCAGTTCGGGATAACCAATTTTTGTTGGTCGCAAAGGTAGTGGAGGTACATTACCAATTACAAAGGCTCGAATAATCTCAATAATCAATTAATTAATGAATCAATTAATCTATGAAGTGTTAAGTAAAATCTGTTCGTTGGATTATTAAAATATCAACCCTTTAGATTATACCTTCAATTTCGAATTCTACGATCATTTTCCAAATATAATAACCTATGATGTGCGTATGTATTGTACATCGTTGCCAAAAATATGAAGGTTTTAAAACTCCGGCATAAAATTTCCTTCCTTCATTATTTCGGCTTTAATTTACGGCCAATATTTTTGATGAATGGTTAATATCGACGTAGAAAGTGGACGGAGAGTTCAGAGTTTTTAGTTGAGGTCAGCCAAAAAGTTTATTTCAAAACGAGTTGACCCCCACAAGTGTAGATCAAATTCTCGATGCTATTGTAATGAACAACATTCTTTTAACACTGCTATGAATAAATATGGGTTTCACACTTGGACTAGCAAACATGGCTCATCTATTCAAAAATCAAGCAATTCCTAGCAGCGAAAATTCACGAGACATTTTCATTATAAAATTGAGCACCGAGCTAGTTTTAGCCAAAGGTTAATATGGTTAATTTAAATTTAGCTTATGTATAATCAATAAATCGCATAAAAACTCAATCTGTCGACATAGTCCAAATTTAAAAAATTCTGTACCTTTTAGAACAATATTATTTACATTTGTTAACATTTAAATGTGAGATTCTCCGCTACCTTGCAAGTTTGTACATTATCAAAATCTTAGAATAATTCATTAGCTGCTTTCTAATAAAAAAAAAAAATGGTTTATTTAACCCATAATATCTCTGACACAAAGCATCTGAGCTTGAGTAAATTTCTTTTAATTGTAATTGAACAAAACACAAGAATTTTGTAATGGCACAAACAATTTTTGGCAAATGGTTTCTCGCTTGCTACAGAGTATCCTTGCTGCAGTGCTATCATCGGTCCTTGGCACGAAAGATCCCGAACAGGTCAACACAATGGCTAAACAGGCTGGCGAGGTAAAGTTAATTCAACAGTGTAATACCATCAAAGATTTGTAAATATTTATGAATGAGTGTCCTTTTATCAAAATTCTGTAAATCCTAATGCATGTAAATACTTCACAATACAACATACAGCTTACACCAAAATAAAATGTTTTTTAAATTCTTTTTCCTGCTTCAGTTTATTAACATCATAATGAATCTTATGGACGCCCTGAAAACTTCTTTCTCGCACCGATCATTGGCCGCAAGATCTATTGGAAAGAGGGACTCTGTCAGCGATGCTGCTGTAGCTGGAATTTCTATGCTGAAGAGCTACGTAAAATCTTATCAAAATACAGACGACAAATGCTTACAAAAATACTTGTGCGAGGCTAACACGGAATGCGTATCGGAAATCGGTGGAAGCAGTATCTTTTGTCAGTTGGGCACGTAAGTATAAAGACAACTGGAAAAACACGAAAAAACTCGTCTTTACGAAAAACACGATATTTTCAGGTATGCTACCAGCTTCATAATGGAACGAACAGCCGGCAACCGTTTCGAAAACCTATACGATGCAGGTCGTCGAGGTCGATCTGGCGAAAATTGTAGGCAAATCTACTTAGAGTGTAACGAAGTTTAAATTGTTAAAAAATCGACCACAAATGTCCATTGAAAGAACTGGAGTAGTTCAAATACCTTATTTATTTATTTATTTATTTAACTCATCCTGCATTTTGATGCAAGCTTATTTATCTTGCTTTTGGCATGCTAGACTTATAAAAGGTGGGCAACCAACTCCAAAGTGATTAAGTATTTCATGGTTACTTGTTGATTTATTCTGTAGTTCTAATAATCAAATTAATGTTGACTGCAAATTCAAACAAGACGAAAAGTGGGAAAAAAAAGTCTTAACTTTTGTTTTAATTGTATGTAATTAGTTATTATTGTGTGAATGTGAGGCCAACGACTTTCTAATGTACATTAGAAACTAAGGACATTTATTTATTATTTCGTGTAAAATAAATAATTTATGTATAAATTATTCAACCGACAGCGAGAAAATTAATCGACTATAATTTTGTTTTATTTCGCACTTTATTTTAAAAATTCGATGAAATCTTAAAATCAATTTTTTTTTGTTTCATAAAGATTGCATTGCAGTTGTGAAATATTATGGCTTGCTTGAATTTACGAAAGGGTGATTATGATGTTGAATAAAATATTTATAACCCTTACGATCGAAAACAACATATCATCAGATTAAAAGTGTTGCCTCTCGATTTAAGATTTGTAACTAATTTTGGGATCTTTAAAGCTTCAGATTCAAGATCTGTATATTGTTCCTGTGCAATTTAGAGTCTACAATTTTGAAAAGAATAAAGTTACCGGGAACTTTGAAATTAACACTAAATGAATTCCATATAATGTTGAAATAATAACCACTATCTAATGGTTCAGTTTTGAGAATATCGTGAAAATTACATTGAATTAATTTAGTTTAGAATAATGTGGTGTGAAATAACTGATAAACTCATTTTTTTTTAAATTTTAACTTAGACCACTTTCATAATTATGGGCACACTTATCAATACTGCCCATAGAAAAACAAAAACATGAAAAATTGGAATTTTCTTCAGTTATGAATATTTTAATGTTTTGATATGTATACGTTCGCCGAAAAAAAGGCAAGAAAAGTACGTACTACAAGCACTAGAATATTTGTTTTATAGTTTTTTTATTTATTTCCTGACAATGGGTCCCCAACTCAAGAAATTTTGATGCAAGTCTCACTCAGAGCTACCTACGCCATTGCTATAAGAGGCTTAAATACGTGAATAAAATTGCATTATTTTTTCTTTTCATACCTTTCACATATTGTTTAACCTTTTAAGGACGGGACTGGTCGATATTTCGACCACTCAAGTATCATAATATTTTTGAGTGATTTTGGGAATAATATTATGTTTTGAATATAGGAAATATAGTGTAACAATTTTAGGTAGCATATTTGACCTTGAAATAGCGATTTCAAGCTCGAATTTTTTATTCGGTATTTCGACCCCAAAGGGATCAAAATTTCGCCACATCCACGCTGTTGATCCTGGGTCATGCTGAGAGCGAAAACGGAAGTATTTCTTGCCAATGACATTCATAAAAAACATTACTATTTTTCTGCATCCAACGCAAAAAAAATGTACAGATATCATTTCGGACAGAAAACAACGAATTTGACCTTGAAATGCAATTTTCAAGGGCAGAGATGTCTTCTGGACATTTCTCATTATCTTTTTCGTATTCAGCGCATCCAATTACTTAGGAAAGCACTGTTTATTCCACAAATAAAATTTTTAAAATGGGACTTTCCATCCCAGACGGGACTGGTCGAAATTTGGACCACCAAATTTGTCGGGCACTTGACGTGACGAATTCTTCGATTTTATGTACAAATATTGTAAAAACAAAAAGTCCAATTTCAACGTAAAAATCCCCGTCCTGTGCCGGGATTCCGATAACTGGTGAGTAGTGAGAGCGAGTCACACTCACCCTTAAAACTGCCAAAGCGATTTCGATAAATGGTGAGTAGTGAGTAGTGACTTCGAAAAATTTTCTCACCAAAAAGCGATTCTGAGCAGGTTAAAGTTTTTGTTCGTATTGTACAACCAAAGCAATATTTGCGCTCAGTGTACTGTCAAAGCGAAGTTTTCCACCGTAGCGTTGGGATGGGATGTTGAAAAAACAAAAAAAAACAAAATTCCCCTCCTCTTTTACGTTGAAGTTTCAATCGGATCGCTCCCGAGTCGCGGTGGCTGCGGTGCGTCACATCACGTTGCGTTGCGGTTCTTGAGCTTTTCATCGCTACCGGCACGCGGCGGCGGGCGGCATTGCGTCTCCGAGTGATTAGTTCATTTCGTTCGCCGGTTCGGAGTGCCTTAACTGTCTAATTATGAAGGTGACCAATAAAATTAAAATGTGAAAGAAACCGATAATCCACAACAGAACGCTCTTGATGAAAATGTTGGGTGCGACTTTTTGGCACGGCTGAGCCGCCTGCAATAAAGTTTGGTGGCACGTAGTTTTTAACGGGTTTTATCACCAAAGTCGCTGGTGATAACAAAATATTATTAACTCATTCAACGGGAAAAAACCAAAAACCCGAAGTGCGTTTTTATTGTCTGTGCTATTTATTTTGTTTTGTGTGTGTTTAAATAGTTAATCAGCTTATCGCAAGGATCACAAAATGGATAAACGCCTGCCTCCTCGAACAGCTGCTTCAAATGCTGCGGCGGTAAGTAAAATATTTTTGATTTTCCCAACCAAAAAGTATTTAAGTTGTACAACGGTAAGAACGGTTGGTTTTTGTTTTTATATGGAGTTGGAGATCTGCAAAAACTTTCATTTGAGTCCTGGACAACGTAGTTTAACATGAAAAAAATCCAAAAGATGACATGTTTTTTACGTATCCTTATTAAGTTTGTTGCAAATTACGCAAGCTTTTTGAATTAAAGACATTTCCATCTTTTTGTCTGATAATAAATAAATAAAATCTGTAGGCTTCGCAAAGTAAGACAGGGGGAGGAGAGTTCAACTGCATGAAACTTGCTTCTATGCCTGAAATTCCCGATTTTCCAATTTACACTCAGAGCGTTTTTAAATTGTTGTTTATGATCTTATATTATACTTATACATACATATATGTATATACAATATGACGTACAGTGCTGCCGGAAGTTTTAGGACCAAACGTTGATTTTGGTTATATAATGGTCACATAATGCTATCATGATCTATAAAAATATGGCCTTAATGTAAGTTAAATTGATCAAAATTCAATTTTAGTTTACCTACCTGCTTGTATTAAGCGAAACGAAATAAATAAATAATTTGCACACTTTAACTCATTTTTAGGGTTCCGTACCCAAAGGGTAAAAACGGGACCCTATTACTAAGACTTCGCTGTCTGTCCGTCCGTCTGTCCGTCCGTCTGTCTGTCACCAGGCTGTATCTCAAGAACCGCGATAGCTAGACAGTTGAAATTTTCACAAATTATGTATTTTTGTTGCCGCTATAACAACAATAACTAAAAACAAAATAAAATAAATATTTAAGGGGGCTCCCATACGACAAACGCGATTTTTTTGCCCTTTTTTGCTCGATATCAATAATGGCAACAGGTAGGCACTTGAAATATTCACAAAATACTCAGTTGTATTTTTACTATTATAATAAATAATAAAATTAAAATAAAATAAATATTTAAGGGGGGCTTCCATACAAAAAAACGCCATTTTTTGCCTATTTTTGCTCGATATCAATAAATGGTAACAGGTAGGCACTTGAAATATTCACAAAATACTTAATTGTATATTTACTTTAATAATAAATAATAAAATTAAAATAAAAGATTTTTTTACCACTTTTTGCCCGATATTAAAATCAGCACCAGGTAAACGCTTGAAATATTCACAAAATATTTAGTTTACTTTGCTTCAAATAGATTACAATTCCGTCAATGGTACGAAACCCTTCGTGCGCGAGTCCGACTCACACTTGGCCGGTTTTGTTTTAGCATTTTTGGAACAATTCAACAATGTTTTTATTATTTTAGGGAAGACTTGAATTTTTCTCTATTTAATAAAAAATCACCACGTAATAAAAACGGTTTGAATCACACAGTGACACACATTTGACCTCTGCGAAAAACTTCTTATTTTTATCGTTAGCAAAAACGGTATTCCCCATTTAAAGAGAGATAAAAAAGAATTTGGTCCTATAATTTTGAACTAAATTGCATTACATTTTTGCTCATTTTTGTTAAAATTAGTACACGAATTAAAAGAACATTTTATGAAATAACTAAGGACAGAGAAAGATTTCATGTACACCCGCTGTTACCATCCCTCTTCTCCTTATCAACAAATGAAGGGCTAGGTAATAGAATATATGCGCAAAATCAACGTTTGGTCTTAAAATTTCCAGCAGCACTGTATTTATAAAACACTAACTGAGTAACCCGACTTCCTCCGGTGTATCATACATACGTAAGTACTGTTTAGTTAAAAACTTCTCAAATTATCAAGTTTGATACTTCACCCAGTTTAGGAGTGTTACTAAAATCTGTGAATGTGATATGCACCATATTCTAAAACTAATTTTGCAACCACGGTCCACAACTGCAATTTTATTGTTAAGTGTTAAATAAATATCTTACGTCATTTACGTTTTTTTAGGGTTCCGTACTTTCACTATATTTTCTTATGAGTCATGGAAAATTCGTTCGCTACATTAGATTTGTAAACTTCGTTTTCAAATTATGATAAAAAAATCGAAATTAGTACCTTCAAAATATCTTTAAGTAGTACTATTTTTCGCGGATTCGCAATCAGTATTTTCAAATACCCTCAAATACAAATTTTCATGAAAATCTCTGGATGTTTGAAATTATTTGTAGCCATATTGAGTCCGTCATTTTAAATATCTAAATATTGAGAGTAGTTATATTCTAAATCAATTGCCTTTAAAAACCCTAAGTGAGTAGTTACTTATGTATTTTCAATTAAATTGACCGAATTCGAAAAATTGTGGTCGCCATCTTGAATTTCCAAATTGTGTTAGTAAATCGAAATAATTTTCATACGTAGTATTTTCAGAAATACCGAAATTTATATTAAAAAATTTAAATTTAAATTTGTCCAATGTTTGCAGGCAAATACATTTCAGTGGTGTTGAGGAAAAACCAGTTAACTGACTTTTCTGAAATTTTGAGAAATTGACGTTAAAGTTTAAAATCATATTGTAGCAATGTTGTGCGTTAAAATTCTCATAGAACATTGTCAATAAAGTAAAAAAAAATCAAAAAAACATATTTTTTCCTATTCTCATGCCTTCGTAATGACGAAAAATCACTTACCTGGTTTTTCCACAAAAATGATAAAATTTGAAAAGAAATATAGATTAAGTATTAGAAAATTCTTAGTTCAGAAAATTTCAGTATCAGCTGAACCGATTCCAAGTCCGATCACACGAAAATCAGCTCGAATTGCGGCACAAACCAGACGTATAATCCGATTCGACGAAACTACTTCTGAAGAATCGCAGTAAGAATCGGAAAACGCTTCATTTGTTTAAATTATTATTGTAAAATAGATAAAAGATTTTCTATTTATTGTATATTCATACCAAATTGTTGTATAATTTCTTTTTAATCGAGATTAGAAAGTGAAAATATGATCTGGCGTAGCACAAAAGATGTTGATTAAGTTTTTATTTATTTTTTCTTTTATTTGTGCAATATTTATAATTAATATTGCGACATTTTGCAACAATTTCTGTAAAAGTGGTGGAATATACTTAATTTGATTAATTAAATGAGTTTGTATATTATTCCCAAACAAACCCAACGTTTTTTACAATTTTTCTTTAAATTCAAGTCACTTAACTGGTTTTTCCTCAAAAATGTCAGTTAACTGATAAAGTTTTATACGTTTTACGTGAAATATGGTGTTCGAAAATCCTTCCAACTAGTCTCAAATTAAAGTTCACTTGAAAAGACATCAAAATATATACGTAACTTAATTTTCGAAAAAATGTCAGTTAACTGGTTTTTCCTCAACACCACTGATTTTGTTTTATCATGGACGAACTACGAAACCCTATTTACACTAGCCAATATCGCAATTGATCGGTTTTTAATTAAGACGTGTAGAATACTTTGCGCACAGAACTTTATTAGCAAACATATGTAACAAAATACGTTTAAGAGTTGTGAAATGGACAAAATCACGTAGGAATCGACGTACATATAACAATCTTTGTTACAACTTAATGTACGTTCGTAGAAATTTACGTTCTTAAATTAAGTGACAAATATTGCTTTTCAATTTTCGTGTGTTGTCTAAGTGTATGTCATAATTCTAGCTACGTTTACGTCTTACTCACACTGTACGCAACCTTAAAGATCTAACGAACCACGTACGTTATATCAAGCGCAAACTGAAACGACGTAAACGTAAACCTTTGCGTTCTTTTGACAATGTTACGTTAAAATTTACGCCTTTTATACAATCTCCCTATTACTATACCCTTGTTAAAAACTTCGATCAGCTGGTTAAATGACAAGGCAGTCAGTTGATTACTTGATAGATTTTGAGTTTGATCTATAAATACGTATGAGTAAATTGTAATTAAAGCTTAGTAGCCGAAGGCAGAAGTTTTTATACAAGGGTGTAATATTCGAAAGCTATAGACATGCCCTATTGTTAACTTTTACATTTAATACAATATGTGTCACGTGCATTTTGATGTTGCACTTTGTATTTAAGTATAATATAGTAAGAATTTGCTATGATACAAACCAAATACACCAACGAGTGAATACCCATATTATATAATATATGTATTATGTTTCAAAAAAACTCGCCTGAAGTATGGGAATTGTTTAATACCATAATTCGGAATTGTTCAAGAAAAGGAAAAATACGTTATTTTCAAAATTATAATGGTTGTACATACACCCCTAATCAACAGTGATAAGTACGCATTTATCAGGTTGGAATTGCCTGCTTACATTTGGGATATTTGACTATTTCTAATTATGTATTTGGTGATTTTTATGCTTACATATGTATAGTATGTATATCCGAAATCTATATGACTTTCTTTCACATAGCTACTGAAAAAGAAGATGCAAAGCAATGCAAATAAACAATTTTGTAGACTAAGTTACACATATAAATCTCAAGTAAGTCGAGCTTTTGGAATTTCTTAGCAGTTGGGTTGAGTCTAGTAAAATAGCTCATGTATCTGAATGAAGAGCAGATCAAGATGGTTTGGTCAAGTTCTCTTCGGCCTGTTACACTTCAAGAAGATTTTGTTTTGTATAGAATTTCACACGGTGCTGGGTAAAGCTGTCGGTTTACGCGGTCTTACAACTGCTCGGAATTTTCTGACGTGCGTAACCACAAACATAAAAGATACATGATTTTCTGAAAATGAATAAATGCTGAGTTTTCTATAAGTTTCTGACCGCCATAATTATCACGGTAAATAACCAGCCAAAAATAAATTAAAGTCAAGGGCGAGAAGGATGCGCCTTTTTAACCTAGTTCGAATTAAATTTAAAGTTTTTTCAAATCCACCTGAGAAGAGAACATTCGCTAATTTTTGCAGCACAAATACCTAATTCTGTAGTGTTAGCATAAAGAAACCCGTGACCCAGATAAAAACGATGCCCTCAATGAAAAGCAATCTAATAGCTCTAATGCAAATGAAATGTTCTTAGGCACAGGGCGAGCAAAGGCCAATGTTAAGGTTAAGCCGTCGTCAAGAATTTTACGAATTACAACAACGAAACCTTGTGAAAGTTCAATTCCCCGTTTTGCAAAGCTCAGATTATTCGAATTTGCACTGCAACCCAGTTTCCGTTTGTGTTTGCCTTTATATTTAATTTATTTAATTTCGAAGTGTATTTCTTAGAAGCTAGCATTCAAGTCAAGTTTTCAGTATCTCGCTAAAATAACTGCGCTTTTAATTACTGATTGGCCTCCATAAAGATCTTTGAACTAGGTTATCAATGAAATGGCTCTGGTGAAATTCATTATTTGACAATTTTTATTGCGTTATAAACGAAAGCTCACAACTACGTCAGAAATAATAAGATTTAATGCACACGATTTCAATCGCGTATTGAACTTATCATAATATATTTTAGTATAATTGCTCACTTTAAGTACAGTTCGCGCTTTATCTCTCTTTAAAAAGTAAGATCATATGATATATAAAAATCTGATTGATGATTGCCGAATGTGTTTACAATTCTGATCTTACTCGTACATATAAGGCAGCAAGAAAATAATGTAATAAGAAAATCTCGAATGTAAACTATTGATAACTAGAAAATAGTTGAAATTTTAATCCATTAAAAAATTATAACAAAATAGACCAAAAAGCAGACGGTCAATTGAGTCTCATAATCAAAATACAATTTTAAGGCTCATATTTTAATAGCTTTGCACAAGGTTTTACTTAAATTCTAAATCTAAATATTTTAATGATATTTCTTGATGTTTCATAGTTGTAATAATATACATTTTATAAAAAAACATTTGTGTTGTTTTTGAGTATTTTTTTTTTAATTTATTGGCACTCAATGTCCTTTTATCGCTTGCATGTAGCTTTTTAGTACCTCTACTTTATATTTCACTCTCATTTTAATTTAAAGTTTTGTATTGTTATGCATAGATTTTTTTTAACGTTATTCATCATTTCCGCAAGATTATCAAAATTATCTTCTCTCTTGTTTAAGTTAAGACTTATTTTCCTGTTATCACTACTACTTTATAAATAGTGTTGCTTAGTTAGAGCGGTGTGGAATAAATTGATTAAAAGTAGTGGAGAACGTGCAAAATGAGTATTGCATTATTTATTATAGACGCACATTACTTTTCTCAATTTAACAGTAGTGAAAATACACAAAAGTTTATAAATAATTTTTATTAGTAATTAGTAATTCCACCACAGTTGGCCGCTATATCCAGAAACCTTTTTGGCATGAATTCCACCTATAGTTCCACCATTTCTGGGGTCAGAGTTAGCCAAGCTGAATCGCCTCTTTAATGCCCGATTTCACAGTGCGACCTTAAGTTCTGATCTTCATTTAAGCTCTCGTTTAGTAATTTTTCGGTTTCACGGTGCGAGTTTAAGTGTAGATTAGCTGTTAATTATGTCAAGATAAGTGTTCCATTTCTTTTAAAGTATCATTTCGACTGTCCAAATATTAACTGAGTTTTGTTCGGTTTAATATCAATGTTTGTAATAAAAGGCATACGTTATAGATATATTTAGATACGGAGATAGATGAAAATAAGCGTAGTTTTATTTACTTAGCATTTTCTGCCATTTGCTAAATGTCAATGAATTGAAAATTCTGTCACTGAAATGATTGCTTTCAAATGCATCATTTTGTAGTTACCTTGTTTTCGAAAACGTAATGATTTAAATGATATCATTTCACTAGAATTGGCACATGGCCTAAGGAATTTTTATCAAAAAAATGTTTTTGTAAGCTCTTTTCGATATGAAAGATAGAACAGGCCCTACAGTGTCCTACATAAAAGAGCAAAATGCATACTCTCACTCAGCTAAGCGTAGAATAAAAAAGGACTGTGAAACCGAAAATACTTAAGCCGTCACTTAAGTTTCACTACCAGCTTAAGCTCACACTGTGAAACCGGTCATTAGTTCGTTGATGGTGTTGTATTGCTTCTTATCTTTATACATTTTTCGAACCAGCAATCCCCAAATATTTTGTATAGGATTTACATCAGGATAACCAGCCACCCGTTCTAGAATGTTTATGTTGTGCCTCGATAACCAGCTTTTTGTTGATTCTGGCGTTGTTATGTTGATAAATTAATTTGTACTTAGATATGGAAGGAACTTTTGTCTGATATATGGAAGGAACTTTTGTCTAAAGACTTCCTGGTATTCGAGGAAGGAAAAGCTAATTCTACGGTTCCATACGATCGAGAACCCACTTCCAAAATTTCGGGTCTTTTTCCGTAAATCCCTGCAATATCCTAATGCATAAACTATCTGTGCTGTCAAGTTTGAACTTTTTTTCATCTAAAAAGATAAAATTTAACCTCATCAGGGACCAATTTTTTAAAAGTGGAAAAAGTGGTTTCTTGTTTTAATTAAGTATTTGTTTAATTTTCGACAGCTACTCACTAACTAAAAAACAATTGGAAAAACTAAGTATATACAAAACGAAACTGAGTTCACATATTTGGGAGTAAAGTGCTATTAGTAAAAAAAAAATAAAAAAAAACCCATTTTACAAATTATGTATGTTTTTAAAATAAAGGAATAATTAAAACTGATCAAATTTTATACATTGGATAATATATTTATCAAAGATTTAAGATGTTTAAAAAAAAACTGAAAAGAAAATGCTTCATAGACTACTTTAAAATATTTTTAAAGCGGTTAGTAGCAAGTAACTAGAATAAAATGTTATCCATGCTGCCATACTACAAATTTTTTGGTTTTATTGTTGAAATATATAATCTAATGTCTAGTTCTTTAACAGATACAGGGTATATCATTTGGAACTAGTAGGTACATAGTTTCCAACATGGAAAATGTTTCTAGAATACGTCAAAGTTATTAAAATCGCAAAATTAAAAAGATAGTTTATTTGAAAATAAAGACATTTTACTCAAAAATTAACTAACATTACTATAATTTACACTCTACAATACATGAGGAAAAACGGAAGTGCCACAATATTTTTCCTAATATAAAGCGCAACGGCATTACCAAGGCTTTTAGATTGGCTGCGTGGGTACCTTCAAGAGTGGTGACTTAAAATCTTGCCTCGGTTGTGTTTATTTATAATTTAATGCGCGCACAGAACAATTATTGTAGGTGGATACTACAAACGAGGTATGTTCGGATTTTCAACTTGCGTGTAAGCGCGAATGCAGAGATGCATAGGTAATGCATTTATAAAAAGCACAAAAGCTGTCGAGAACTAGTATTTTAATTTTGATTGCCGCAACAATCTCTTTCTGCTGATCTTATATTTATTTTTAATGCTGGCGGATACTAATTGTAATTTTTAACTGATTTCTAAAATGCAAGAGGTTCAATTTAAAATGAAAAGTATTTAAATTTTAATGAAAATCGGTATGAGGAATCATTGATTTCAAACTAGTTCTGCATTAGATTGAGGAATGCTTCCCCATTCTTTTTTCAGTGTTTTCATTAGTTCTATTTTATTTCGGAAACGCTGACTTAAGTGGACCTGGACCTGTTTTTCGGCGAACGGTGTGGGTCCTTTTTTTTTAAATAAAGGAAATAATCAGCCGTTTTATTTACAAAAATATGTTGGAGATGCAAATATTGCCATATGCCTAATGGGAAATGCCGCTTCGATGGATATTTCAACATGATAATGACCCGAAACACACATCGAAGCTGGTAAATGAGAATGGGATTCAAGTTCTTGATTGGTCGACTCAATCACCAGATTTGAATCTCATTGAAAATCTCTTCAGGATCATTAAACGGCAAATTTCAAGTCAGCGTTTGCGAAATAAAACAGAACTACTTATTGGAAACACTGAAAAAAGAATGGGAAAGCATTATTCAATCTACTATTATGAATTTAATAGCGTTTATGCAATGAAGGTATCCTGAGATTATTAATAAGGACTACGATACGAAGTACTAGGGAGGCAACTAAAATGCTGCTTTAGTTTTGCACACTAAAATGTACCGAAGTTCATTACTTTTTTAAATTATTTTAATTAGATTGAATTGTAAATTTGTTGCGATTTCAACTATTTGTAATGTTTCATGAAAGGAGAAAAATAGGATATAGTTAGCTTTTTATTTTCCACTAAATAAAATGAAAGAAAGAACGACATTAAGTTGTTGTACTAGAATGGTTGCTATTGTTTTGCACAACACTGTATTTTTAGAAGTATGACCACAAATTGTTAAGTTCTAATTCGTACAAATTACGAAACTGTAACCTTTTTTTAAGCGAGCGCAGTCAACACAGGCGTGCTTGTAAAGTTTAATTTTCAATCGCGTATGAAGGTGGGTACATGGGGCGTTCTACTTTTCTACCGACAATCTGAGTGATAAATTTTGTGACAGAGGTGCCTCATAACAGAAGTGTAAAATAACATTGTTCGAGAATTTTAGCGTTTACAAAATTACGAATTGTTCATAAAAGTAGGTGAATATGACAGCTTTACTGGGAAATAAAAATATTACATATATAAATGGGAATTACAATAAAATTTCAAAGAAGTAACTTTCGTGACAGAGTGGTCGCCGAATAAACACACGCACCTCTGTTCCGCGACTAACTCGGCTCGCTCCCGGGTGGTGCCTCAAGGCGTGAGGCCAAGGAGGAAGAGGACACCGTACTGTTTCTTAGTGTTGAAGGTCAAACAGCTAAGAAGCGTTTTTTGTTTTGCGAAATGCGTGACCGAGGATAGCAAGAAAAAACATACATAGCCGGAGACAACGATAAAATATTTTTTTGTTTAATAGTATGAACCTTTACGTTTATTATATTCTAATTAATTTAAAGATAATACTTCAGAAGTTCAATAAATAATTTTATATTAAAGGGTTCTATATGATTTTTTTAAGCGAGATCATTTTGTAACATTAGGCGGCGCAAAGAGACGTATTTTATTTGTATGTAAAACACCTCTGTCACACATTTCGACTACTCTGTCACAATAATTTTGTAAAAACCAAAAAAAATAAAAACGGGATTTTAGTATTATTATAATCTCTGTATGGTCCAAAAAAATCTTGTGAAAATAAAATTTGAGAAACTGCAATTTTGGACGAATACCGATTTTTTTTCAAGGAGATACGTCATTGTCGGTAGAAAAGTAGAACGACCCACATACGTGCGTGATACGGGGAACGCGTTCGATGTTCGATGATAAAATTTCCCGTACCTTGAAAACCATCCACACTACACGATGTTATTCATATTTTAAAAATGCAGTAGCAGTAGCTTCCTCTCAACGAAAAGTCAAAAAAGAATATTTCTTACTCTTTATTTTCCAAAGATATAGAAAACTCTTATGTAATCCTTGAATTCTAAAACAAATTCCTTGGCAAATTTCGCATATCCATTTTAAATAAAAACAGTACCCACAAAACTGCACGTCAATGTGAAAACTCGTACTGACAGTAAGCAAACGCATCCACACCAACGATGTTCGTGATACGGTCAACGTCGTACATCCTACATCGTGAAAAACACGAGCATATGTACCCAGCTTAAGAGTTTGCCAGAAAAATTAAGAAATGTTCGCAGTATTCTGAAATTTAAAAGATTTCTTAAAACTTACGTTAAATCGAAAAAATAATAAAACTTAAATAATTAAAAACCAACAATCAATAGTATTACTGATACTTGTGCCACTCATTATACCAAACATCGTTTGACTGGGAAGCACAAAAATTATATTTTCTTTTAAGGTACTAGTACGCTTTTGGTGTGCAAAAAAAGGCATAATTTCAATAATTTTTTTCTCGGTTCCATTATTATATTACAAAATAAAACTTTTTGCAAACATTTATTTAAATCTTGGACTATTAAAAAAAAATTTTTTTTTTCTGAACATTTGTTCTATTTTATAGAGCGCGCTAAAGTCAAGACCAAAAAAAAATCTTCGTCCATGGCCAACAGTTAATCTCCGGATCGGCAAGCCTGAAACAAAAAATTCAAACGGCATTTTAAAAAGGAAGGTTTGACACGCGTGAATTTACCTCCATTTATTAAAAAACATGAAAAATAAAAAAATGGCGGACTTTTAAAAAAAAATTTTGAAAATTCACCTTTTTTTCATCATTTTTCTTACCCCAAAATTTTATTTTTTTATTTTTTGGCCTAATTGAGGTAAATTCACGCGTAAGACATGTTAACAAGTAAAACGCACCAAGATTTATTCAAATCGGCCCAGTCAATCCGAAGATTAACTATCGGCCATGCGAAAAAAAGTGGTTTCGAGAAAAATGCGTTTAAAGTTTTTGCTCGTATTATTTATGGCTCGAAATAACTGCAAAGTACCGAAAACGCGCGTGCGCTCAATACTGTTTTTGACTAACTTAAAATTCGAATTTCTTTATAATATTTGAGGAGGTCATTTTTGAAGGTATAAGGAGTTGAAAAATGTAAAAAAAAAATCAATTTTTCGAAAACTCAAAAGTGTACTTGTACCTTAATTAGTTATTTTATTTAAATACTAGGAATTATTAAAAATGGCTGCACAGAGCCTAAATTCTAATGCGTATGTAGCTTGGAATTAGGTGAATGTTTCCAGTAACATGCTGCGAATTGTGACATTCATATATTATTAATATTATTAAAAAGAAAAAAAAGTCGATATTTTTACATGAGTTTTCTCACGGGGGTGTAGAGGATAAGGGGAAACGTCATTGTGAGGAGTTAAAAAATTGTCAATTTTTGGAAATTTTGTTCTCAGGTATAACTAATTTTATTTAAGGATCGGGTAAAGGATATTTTATTAAGTATGCATTTAACTTGTTTAATACTAATTTTTACTAAAAAATTTTAAAATTTACAAAGTCACGATGTGATGATAAAAAAAAGCTTCTTCATTGTCCCATTGAAATTTTGGTGAGAGTAATCGAAAAATAAAAAAAATAAAACATTTTCAATATCTATTACATGCAGGCAGCTACGGTTATAAGTTTTTATTATTATTTTTTCACAAAACGGCGGCGGTTTGTAAATTTATTTTCATTTTTAACATCTTTTTAGGGTTCAGTACCTTAAAAGGAAAAACGGAACCCTTATAAGATAATTCTCGTGTCTGTCTGTCATGGAGGTTTTTCTTGAACACTGTGTAACATAGAAATTTGAAATTTGGCATAATGTTAGGTCTTGATGATTACTCTGGCCCAAGTATGCCTTTAACTAAGAAGCCACTGTCCCCTAACCTAACCTAACCTAGGTCTTGATGACGCACACATATATCGCCAATCAACGATTAGAAAAAAATTATTGTATTATATATTAAAATGAGCTACCTTTAAGGAATCTAAAGATATTTTTTTCTTATAATTTTTAGTCCAGTGGTTTTAATGATATAGCTTAAAATTTGCTAGAAATTACCGTTCTCCCCTGATCTCTTAGGTTTCTAAAGTTAAAATTTAGATTTTAAGTAATAGGGTTAGTATAGATTGAGTCAGATTACCGGAAAACTGTAGATGTTTTCGACAATGTAATAATTCCTGGGAGAAAAAAATATTTGAAATAAAAATATGTGTTTACTTACGAAGGCCTTTTGACCTACAATAATAATAATCCTTATTAAATAAGAAACGCTAGTTAGTTGAAGCATATAGTGCAGATAAAATTTATTTTGTACATCATGTCATTTAGATGTATACTTTAAGAACAAGTTAATTTTTTTTTTATTTAGTCAAAATGATTATTACGTTAAAAACTATTTGTTTGCCTATGATTCAAATTTAATTGACAATTTAAAATAAATATTTACTAAGTTTTACGGTACTACAACGGTATGGAACCCTCAGGGTGCGAGTTTTACTCGTACTTGTCCGACTTTTTTTTTCGAATCGAATTTTCCTTCCCGTCACAGTGTATTCCCCCCTGAAGCAAAGGGTATTTACAGCTTTTATTCTATATGTGTTCAATTTGTATGCCACTATAGATTTTAATATTCTGCTTATAGTTGAAGCGCGTCCGAACTTTAAAGCTTCAGCTAAGAACAACACCAATATTGTTTAACTGGAATTGGGTTCGTGAGTTGGATAATTACTCATAGATGTGTTTGCATTGCGAATTAATAATTCTATTGATTTGGCAGATTTATTTAAATTTTCGAAATTTACACAATTTACTGATTACTAATGTTTTCTAAGTTCGATTTTGTTCATATATTTAAATAATATTATTGTGTAGAGATATAGAAAACCGATATAAGGCAATTGTGTGGAGATTTAGCGAACCTTTTATTAAAAATAGTTTTATGTTTGGTAGCAAGCAGAGTGGCGCAGTGGAAGCGTGCTGGGCCCATAACCCAGAGGTCCGTGGATCGAAACCACGCTCTGCTATAGCTTTTTTATGATATTTTATGCTGTGGATTGATAAATTTTGTATTCTAGAAAATTAATTATTTGTGTACATATAACATACTATGCGCTTTTAGAAATCGGATGCCATTCCTTTATAAGATTTAAGGTTGCTTGTATTTATGAAATTTCATATTTTTATTACTAGATTGGCAAAATCATGCACGTTATTTTGGACGCCTAGGCAGACTGAAAGGAGCAATATAATTTAGAAATAGGTTTTTTTGGAAATAATTTAATCAATATTATAAAACTTTTTAACAAAAATTAGTATTAATGAGACTTCCTTGTCTGTCTATAGGATAGGGATGTAAAATTTCGAAGAGTTAAATGTTTTTCTAATTAGCACAAAGAGTTATCATAACATTTTAGTCAATTTAAATGACCTCGTAATTTTAGGAATTTTTAAAATGATATCGAACTTTCAATTTTTGTACTTAAACAAGACGGACATTAAATAAAAATTTTAGGACCCAATTTTATTTTGGGCATATATTCTATTCCCTAGCCCTTCATTTGTTGATAAGGAGAAGAGGGATGGTAACTGCGGGTGTTCATGAAATCTTTGTCTGTCCTTAATTATTTTATAAAATTTTGTTTTAATTCGTGTACTAATTTTAACAAAAATGAGGAAAAACTTAATGCAATTGTGTTCAAAATTATAGGACCAAAATCTCTTGTACCTCTCTTTAAATGGGAAATACCGTTTTTGCTCACGATAAATATTAGAAGTTTTTCGCCGAATAGTTTGTAGTTCAAGTGTGTGTCACTGTGTGATTCAAACCATTTTTATTACATGGTGAATTTTTACTAAATAAAGAAAAAAATCAAAGTCTTCTCTAACATTTTTTATCATGTTGAGAGAGAAGAACTCTAAAATTTTTTTATGTTTATTGTTGAATTGTTCCAAAAATGGTATAAAAATCAGTTGAGGTGTCCAAATTATGGCAGATAGGGAAACTAATATTGAATTTTGATTAATTTAACTTACATTTATGCCATATTTCTATAGATTATAGCACTATGTGACAATTATACAGAGCGTCAGATAACCAAAATCAACGTTTGGTTCTAAAATTTCCGGCAGGACTGTATTAAGTTTTTAACCATTTTTAGGGTTCCGTAGCCAAATGGCAAAAAACGGAACCCTTATGGATTCGTCATGTCTGTCTGTCTGTCTGTCTGTCTGTCCGGCCGTATGTCAGCCACTTTTTTCCGAAACTATAAGAACTATACTGTTGAAACTTGGTAAGTAGATGTATTCTGTAAACCGCATTAAGATTTTCACACAAAAATAGAAAAAAAAAAAAAAATTTTGGGGGTTCCCCATACTTAGAACTGAAACTCAAACATTTTTTTTTCATCAAACCCTTACGTGTGGGGTATCTATGGATAGGTCTTCAAAAATGATATTGAGGTTTCTAATATCATTTTTTTCTAAACTGAATAGTTTGCGCGAGAGACACTTTCAAAGTGGTAAAATGTGTGTCCCCCCCCCTCTAACTTCTAAAATAAGAGAATGATAAAACTAAAAAAAATATGTGATGTACATTACCATGCAAACTTCCACCGAAAATTGGTTTGAACGAGATCTAGTAAGTAGTTTTTTTTTAATACGTCATAAATCGTAAACCGCAATTTACCTTTCATTCAATCAACTCAAATATAAAAAAAAAAAAAACATTTAATTTAACATCGATCAAAGTTACAACGAACTACAAGAACTTTTATATTATGTTACTTGCTGCTACGGAACCCTTCATGGGCGAGTCCGACTCGCACTTGGCCGCTTTTTGTGTTTAGAGGTAAGGAAGTGAGAATACGTGGCAAGTAAAAATAAAATCGAAAATTCTATTTAAATTAAAGTTACCTTTATACGAGGGCAGTTTGATAAGTCAAGGACTTTTTGAATAAAATATATTTTTTTTCGGCAAATAAGCGTTTTATTTCTCAACATAGTCTCCTATTAGCTCTATACATTTAGTCCAGCGATTTTCCAATCTGTTTATTCCTTCCAAATATGTAATAGATTTTCTCGAGGCCCTATAAATAGGCGTTTATTTCAATGATTCATTCGACCCAAATATCTTACCGCCCAGCCATATTCTTCAGGTTTGGAAACAGGAAATAGTCGCAAGGGGCTAAATCTGGAGCATATGCGGGATAGGGTAGCAGTTCGTAGCCCAATTTATGGATAAATGGAAAAATGGAAAAATAATGCTTAATCATCAGCGCACGAAATTCACTTTTGTCCATTGCTCAAAATTTTACAGTAGTCTATTAATAGATGGCAGCTGACGGGAGCAGTGTTGCATTTAATATTACTGCGCGAGAAATTCAAAAAGTCACTGACTTATCAAACTGCCTTCGTATTACGGACAAAATGTATGTATACAGGGTGTTGCGTTAAGATCTAAACGTGCGAATACCAATCGATTCTACATGGTTTTCCTGATCAACGTTTGTTTGGTAGCTATTTAACTGTGCCCTGAAGCGATATCCGGTAATGACAACTCAATCACGACTAACGTATTTGCGGGTTGACCGAAGCACTACCGTTATTAAGCTAACTTCACTCCTCACTTTGAGTTGGAATAACGACAATGGCGCTTGCTATTTGTTTTGCGGACTATTTTTACTTGTTTTTTGCTGCCAGGGAAGTGATTCAGATTCAGGATTTATCTAGCCTCTATTACGTGACGGAAATTTTGATGAAAATACTAAATTATGAAATAATTATTTAAATTATAGCAAAGTTACAGTAATCGTTACTTTTATATTAGTAGTTTTTCTACTAATAAACTTGTTGAACAATCACACCTAGGGAACTGAGAATTTTGAATATTTGGAAGTATTTTTGTCCAAGGATATTTTTTTAGAGCAAGCTGGTTTTCAGTGTGTAGATAGAAAGCTGATTAGAACTTTATTATAAATTTGGAAAAAATAACTACCATTGAAAACTGAGGGAGCTACGAGGTGAGTCCTTCAAAATTCCTTACTTTGTAGAGCCAGACATAATATATAGATAAATAGTCTGTTGTTTTCATTAAAAAAAAAAAAAAAAACTACTTTTATACTGCTGATTCGGTTTTTACAGCTACTGTGGCGTTTATAAACAGTTCTTTTAATACTCTATCAGTAAATAAAATGTCTTTCTTGAAGTACATATGTACAGTATATACATACGTACATACATACTGAATCGAATGATGAAATAATAAAAAGATACCACCGATAGTTTTCTTTTCAAAAGTGGCTGCTAGTTGCAGTTTCATCTTAAAATACTAGTTGAATAAACTTCATTCGTTCTCACCTTGCCATATGAAAAAAGATTCATAGCAGAACGTGGTTTCGATCCACGGACCTCTGGGTTATGGGCCCAGCACGCTTCCACTGCGCCACTCTGCTTCTTGAGCGCAACGGTGAAAATACTGAAATAATAACTGCAGATAAAATTTAGCATCAGCTATGCTTTATTGATTTGGTTTTCATTGATATTAGGTTTTATAAATATAAAAAAAAACCATTTTCCTTTCATTTCTTTTTTTCGCTAATATTCATCGAAATTTCTTATTCTAATACATAATAAAAAAAATGTAGATAGTTACCTAATATGATTATTATTATTTTCATTAACCCTATATAATCGCTTTTTTCTATGCTAATATTCTATGTTTCTAATGTTAATTAAGCATTACAAAAATAACAATAAACTAAAAGAAAATATTGGCTTTCAGTCATTTACTGTTTTATAAACCTTATATTATATGTATATTATATTTAAGGTTTTTATGTTTTTGTTTTTAAATAATGTCTGAACACTTATTCCTTCAATAGCTCATAAAATGGTCATCTGCTTTTTCCCCTGAGTCATACAATCTGCTCCCCTCACGAAAGTCAGTCCCTTCTTTTTAATTTAATTTAGACTGGGGAAGGAAAACAAAGATGCAAATATCATCATTTGACAACATCCTCTAAAGCCTAACCCTCGCTTGTGCAGTGGATTGTGGCGTCTACTTTAACATTGCTGCATTGTCCTGAATCGGTTTTTAAAGTGTGCCATCGCTCCTTTGCAGATTTTACGTATGTGTAACCAGGGTTTAAGTACCTTTTTCAATGATTTTTCAGCATCGCAACACTGAATATGTTGCATCTTCGGATAATACAGGAAAAGGAAACAGTAATTTCGAATCATTTGGTTTTGGTTTGGAGTAATTTAAATTTATCCGCATTAGTTTTTATATATTATTTAGAAGGAGAGGAGTCAATCACATGTTTATTCTTTTAAAACACATATATTAATTTATTTATATGCTTTAATTTTATTTATGAACTCAATGTTTTTTTTTTAAAACAAAACACAGTTCACAGTATACTATTTGAACTTTATGTACCTTTACGATTTTGGCACTTCGTGGTCTGAAATGAGTGAGAGATGTATATGATATTCATATGTAGGTACATATTAATTGTTTTTTTCGGCTATCGCAAGAACCATGATCAAGTTGAAATGTTTTTTACTAAATTTTTTAAAAAAAAGAGTATGATATCTCATAGAGGAATTTTTTGAAGACTATCTAGGAAATTTATCAAATTAAATTAACTAAGTGTTTACCCTAAAGTTTTTAAAGTAAGAAGTAGCAACGTACATTTTTAGAGTGGAAGTTATTTAATACTTTAGAGTTGCTGATTCTTTGAAGTTGTGTTTTTTTAGTGTTTTTAATTTAACGTATTTTATTTGTAAAAATAATATATAACTCAATGTAATTAATTCCTTTGAGAAAAATGTCTTGTATGCTCACTTACATATATTTTGCCAAGCCCAAGAGTAAGTTTGTGTAAACAAATAAATAAATTATTGTTTGGTCTGTTTTGAGCCGCAAACTCAATGTTCAGATACAATTTTAAGCAGACATGCGGCAGGCACGTCGGGAAAGTAACTGGAAGGCATGTTGCTGAAGGAAAGATTTATTTAGCTGAATGTGAGCAGACAGGGGTCGGGACTGAAGCCGGTTTCCACTGAAATCTGCACGGCCGGCTTGCAGCCAGCATAACGCCGCAGTATGGATTTTATCGTCGGCAAGGAAAGTTTGTCTCGGGCGGAGTGCTTGTTGTGAAAGCATGTGAAGTAGGCTGCCAGTTGTGCCAGTCAGGGAAGACACACGCGTTTTACTCAAATAATTCGTCGTTTTGCTCACCAAGCTCTACTTCCTTATTACCGACGGCATCAGCAATTTGAATTATTACATTTTTCACATATTTTGTGATTTTTATTGAAGACAACGTGGGATTAATTCATAGTGACGGTGTTGCTGGCTAGACGTTTGGTGAGTGAGATTTGCGCCAAAGCGTCTTTTGCTTTTCAGACAGTGAAACTTCGGGCTTGTTTTGATCGAAAGAGAATTGAATGTGAATTAGTGCAGTTGTGTAGTAACCTCGCCACAATAGAAATTTTAGTGATAGTTCTGCAAGTGTTAGTTTTGCTTAGAGAAGGGTCTCGAAAATTATGCTGCCATGCTACAAAATGATTAATTTGATTCCGGCCTGGAAGCAAAAGGAGTACGTATCCACTTGAATATTCAACGCAGTGATGCTGCTGCTGTTTTTACTGTCGCACCAAAATTTGATTTCCTCCGCCGCCGTGTCAGCAGTCACAACAAAACGATATTGATTTTCAGACACACTGCTTGCGGCCGGGTTTGTATACGTTAAATCCTCGCTCCCTTTGAAACCAGGTTTGCATTTGAATGTAGGGTTGCATATGTCTCCGCAGATGGGAGTATGAAAATAGGAAGGGATGGAAGGGATGAGAGGGTCAGGGTCGGTATTTATTGCCAAACTGAGAAATTATAATGTAATATTTTCTTTGCTTTAAACCACAGGAGTCTCTATTGCATAGTGTCGATTTTCAGTCGAGTCGATAGCCAAGACACTAATTCATTGCATTTCTAATTAAAAAAAAGTGTCTTAGCTGCCGAGTCGACTGAAAGTCGATATTCGTCCTGCATATACAAAAAGAGTTTAATTTGACCTCTATAAACATTTGACTAAAAATGTTTCCACATATTGGAATATAACCAATTTTTTCATGCCTTGAATCGTTCCGTTCATCGTAACTTCAATGTGTTTTTTATTGATTTAATATGAACATAGCTCACAACTCAACCTTAAGTAACAAACATCCCGAAGGAAGAATTAGCCTCAGGCAGTCTATAGAATATATCAGGACCTATGTTAAGGCGATTGCAAGGCTATCCATTGAACGTAGACATAAGTATTATCAGACACAAATATGATGACCTAATCTTAGAAACAGGAGATTTTCTTCTTAATGATATATTGGACGTATAGACACATACGAAATTTTGTTCTTTTTTTACCAAAAGGTTAAAACCAAGCTAGCAATGTGAAACGCCCTGACGCATCATCTGTTTATTGCCGATACAATGAGCAAATAATTGTCAGGGAGCAAGATTCATTTTATCTTTTATTAGGAATCGGAATATAGACACATACGAAATTTTTATTTTTTGAATATTAAGCAAACATTCAGGGCGGCGAAATAGAAGTCTTCAAAAAGAGATGAAAATAAGGCAAAGTAACTTAACAAAATTATTCTTTGGTGCATAAAAAATGTGTTTTTGCGTTTTGGATACACGAGTAGTGGCAATACCTATTGAATAATTAGCCATTAATGTTTTGAAAATACCGTGGTTTTATGGCTATTTTTACAGCTAAAGGTTTTAATTTTTAATATACAAAAACAATATGTCATTAACATGTCATGGTTGAGCTGACCAGAAATTATTAAAAATTATTAGTTATTTTATCGCAAACTACAGAGGAGTGACACCAGGATAGTGACAAGTTACGCGAAATAATAAATACAGTGCAACCTCGATATAACAAATCGAAAGGGAACAAGTAAATATTCGTTATATCAAGTAATTCTTTAAACTGAGGTTTTGTTATATTGAGGTTAGGTTGGTCTAAAATTTGTTATAAAGAGGTAAAAAAATAGTTTTATTCACGTCAACATTACGTACTCATCTTGTTATAGCGAACAACTTCTACGATAACACATTTGTACCAAATTACTGTATGTATTGTATGTATGTATGTATGAAAAAAACGTGTCGACACCTGTCGCGACATGAATCACATACTATGGGATTAAGGGTCATATATTGGTGGCAACGTTATATAAAGGTTTTGGGTTGACACAATTCGTTAATTAGAGGTATTTAAGTACACTTGTTTTTGATAGTTGAAAATTCGTTATAAAGAGGTTGTTCGCAAAATATGTTCGCAATGTAAAGGTATATTTTACATTGACTCTTATGGACAATTCAAGGGGATTACGAAGAATTTGTTAAATCGAGGAAGTCGTTATATTTAGCTATGTTATATTAAGGTTGCAGTGTATTATGATATTGTATAGTTCCACATATGTAAATATACATTAAATCGTGGAATCTACATGTGCTTACTTGATAGAGTTTCTAGATAGCACTTGTTTGAATTTTTCTATTATATATTAAAATACTTGTTAACATACATTACATATGTACAAACATACATATATTTATTATTGATTTGATTTGAATGCAACGCGTTTTGACCTATCGAGGCATCTTTAGGCTGTCGATTGATTACTCTCACCGGTAATAAAGTTAATCGTTAAGCAAGAAATATAACTGATCATTAACTATGTTTTGTTCTGTGTATGGAGTTGGCATTCATTATTTCAAAAATCTCTTGTTCTATTCAAAGTTTTTCCTCTTTCAATGTTATGTAATAATTTAATCCAATGTGACTTTATATTATATTTATTTAAGTGTTTTCAAATAGCAGATTATGGTATTATACCTCGAGCTCATTGCTCATCTAGCCTTTACGGTTCGTTTAGTTTAATTTAGTTTAGTTTTTCCAACATAGATTCCAAAACAGTCATTGGATTAATCTGCTATACTCCGTATTTATTCAGTAGGTATGTCAGGCTTAGGTTTAATTTTATAATTAAAAATATAATTCTGTAATGAGTTTTTACTGAAATAGGTGGGGTTGATATCTTTGGATTGTAAAATTTTTGTAATGTTCTTCTCAGTTTTTTTATTATAAATAAATGGTAGTATTTTCCATATTATTGTTTGGAATTCTAACCTGTGTCCAGCGTATGAAAATATACATATACATATGTATGTATTTTTTTTAAATAACAAATCATAAATATGTCTTTTGTATATCAATTCTTTATTAAATGCGTGCTGTGATAATAGTATCGTGATTAATTTACGAATCATGGATTGAAATTTGAAATTGTTAGTATATTTTTACTTGTTTATTTGTATATAGTATACATGAAAGAAAGTAATCTATTCAGTATAGTAAGTACGTACCAGAGGAGTGACTGTAACTACTGGTGCAACGTCGTTGTTGAAATGCAATCTGTTGTCTGACTCGTCTCTTGAAAAAAATCGTTAAAAAACCTCTTATTTAAGTTCAATATGCTCCCCAACAACATATAAAATTAATAAAAATAAAATATCTATTTATTTATTTCTTACCATCTACAGAGTAAAAACTCCTACAGATTAAATGTAAATAAGTGCTATGAGAGATGGAAAATTAAAAGTATAATGAAATAGAAACTAAAATAAAATAAAAGAACAATACCACAACCAAGCCTATAAAACAAATGCACCTAAACATCTATTCAACAACATTTACAAGGCAGCCTTAAATGTAGCTCTATATTAGCTGTTAGGTCTAAGGTGTCACATAGCTCATTAAAAAGTGTAGAACAGTAAGTAATTGGTTCATGCTGTCCATAACACGTTCGGTGAGTGGTCTGGTTCGTACATGGGTAGCCCGGAACATAAATATTAAATAAGGCAAGGAGAGTATACAGTATTTTATTTGATAGCACTTGATATTTTGTAATATTTGGAGATCAAGAACATCATCTTGATTTAGATCCAGGAACATCCTCTCTCCAATTAAGCCTACAAATAGCAAATCTAGTAAATGATTTTCGAACTAATTCATTGGGCATTATTTGGATTGAGCTATGTAGATTCCATATCACAGCTGCGTATTCTAAATGGGAACGTACCAGTGAGACATCCAGGAATTTTAAAAACAAAGGATCTCGAAAGTCAGTAGTATTCCTCATAAAACCCAGCATTTTGCTTGCCTTTGAACAAATAGATTCGATGTGAACGCAAGGATTCAGTTTATGTTAAAAACTCACTCCAAGATCTAAAATTAAATCAGTCGACTTAATTGGTATGCCACCGATATTATAACCAAAGAGAATTGGGTTATGACATCGGTAAAAGGTGAATTTTATAATACATTTCACAGGATTAAAACCAAGTTTGTTGTTCACGCACCATTAGATAAATTGATCAATTTCTTGTAATCATTTGAATTCGAAATGGGAGCGTTTTAGATCATCTGCAAACAATAAAAATTATGAAAACGTAAATATTGCAGATACGTCATTGATAAAAACTATAAACAGAAGTGGCCCTACCTAGATGACTTCCTTGCGGCACTCCCATTTTGGCAGGTGTATTACTTGAAACAACGCCGGTCACCCTATATCAATACGCTTCGTTTGCGTCCATTTAGATAAGAACTAATCCACTCCAAAAGAGCGGAACCGAACCAAGAGTCCTTAAAAATGGTGACGAGGTCAGCCATAAGCAAATTTCGATGTTATTGTTTAATGTTTTTTTTAATGGTCCATATTGTGCTAATTGTAGTAGTACAATAGAAAATACAGTAAGACCCCGCTTAACGCTGTCTCGTTTAGCGCTGTTTCGGTTTAGCGCTCTTTTATTTCAACCCGGGGATTCCCCGAAATTGTGCGCAGCGCTAGGTTTCCAAATATGTACATAACATATCCGGGGTGTTATATATGCTTTATTCACTTATCAACAACTTCTAACAGAACGCAAAAGGAAAACGCAAACTACATTAGATGCCTTCTTGACAAAAAGGCAGAAAATTGGAAACACAGAATAGACTGAATGATCTGACTGACTTAGAATTTTATTTGTTTTTATAAGTATATTCGTTTATATTGTATTTATTTTTGTAAGAAATAAATGTTTGGTTTTATTTTTATTAAAAAAAACATAATTATTAAATTTAATACCTAACCAATTCTCTATCCATCTTCCCCTAACCCCATTACAAATTTACATGTTAAGATAGCCTCGTTTAGCGCTGTTTCGCATTACGCTCTACTTTGATGGAACGTATCCCCCACGTTAAGCGGGGTCTTACTGTATTATAAAATACTCTGAACAAACGTTGATCAGGAGACCATGTAGAATCGATTGGCATAGTTACACCTATTCAGACCAAACTCCTTGTATATTAAAACACGTCTTTCTGAAGCATCAGGTATATTAAGCAAGTCGAAATGGAAAGTAATTAATAACTCAATAATTTCAATTTTCCGTGAATGAATCAATTTCATTTCATAATACAATAGTCGGTAAGTATTCGAAAATAATTTAGGAGGAAAATGGATAAAATTGTAAAGCTCAGTAGTTATTGCTTGTAAAAAATTTAAAAGTAAAATGACTGTTCGCATATTATAATATTTCGAAAAACTAAGAGAACCTGTTAAAAGTAGCCAATTTCACTTAACAATGTTGGATACTTTCAGTAAATACATACAAGAGTTCGCCAAAACGAGCGATGTGTAATTCAAATATAGTGGCCTTATACCTGATAACTTTCCTGAACACCACTCTTACGTCACAGCTTTCAATTGCTATTGAAATGTATACACTGTTAGTCTCAAGTTACAGCTAAATGTAATATATCTCGGGTATAAAGCACCCCTTTTATCACACAAATTTTATTAGTAATTTATTGTTTTTTTCATAAAATTCTTTCGCTCCGAGTCGTTTTACATTTAAATAAAAGTTGTTATCGCATTTTTACACACTACACTACACATTTTGTTTATTCTAAAGAATATTAGTTTTTCTTATCTGCATACTTATATTTATGTAAATTATTGTTTTAACTTACCTGATAAATCCTTACTTTTCAGAATTTTAACCAAGTGTACTATTAGGAAGTAGAATAGCTTTGTTAATGTATGTTTATTTTCTATATTTCTTTACTTTGCAGTACTTGAAATTACCTGTCTACGCGTACCTTACGTTCGTGTACATTTTGCTAATCATAACTTCTTTATAAACGTCCCCCAATCAAAGTTCAATTAATGCTTTATCTTGGCAATTTAGTCCAATAAGGTTTTACCTAAGTCAATAATTTTTATTTTTTTTTTTCAAACTACTATTAGAAACACAATAAAAATGTTTCACGAAAATCCATTCCAAGACGAACAACACTTCTTAAAGATTTTTATGATAAATAAGTGCTAACGCGAAATCTGTTTAATTTCAGTAGTTTGAGTTTTGCGTTATGGTGAATCAGGGAGGACACTTGACTTCTTATATGAAGATTTATTACGGGCACAAAAACGAAACGAAAATTTCTTCCTCAAATAAATTAATAGGCATGCAAGTAGAAAAAAAAAGAATGGAGATACATTTTATTGAAGCTTGCAGAAAGAACAACGCCAACATGTTTATGAATTACAAAGAATGAAGATAAATGACTCACGTTGTAATCCTTTTAACAGAGCGTTATATTAAATGCTTGAGTCATTTCAACAGCAAATTACTGCGGGTTCGTATCTCTTGTGGGTTATTTAATTGCACTCCTGATGCTCTTAAAATTCAAATGCTGTTTCTATTTGCTATTAATTAAGTAACTTAAGTAAATTTTCTAATTGAAAGAGACATATAATTAATTAAAATAATACTCGCAATACACGTAAATGCTCTGAAATGAAGATCCAGCAGGAATCAGAATCGGTTGAGTCGTGTTTCACTGCGGATTATGTTTGAATCTTCATTCGTTTTGTCATTCAAATGTTATTCGATGAAGTTCTATCTATAACAATATCATTTTTTACGATAGTAAGGGCCTTTTTTTGTAGGATATTTAGTTCTCAACAAAATGCTGGTGTATTAGAAATTTTTTTAAATGAGAATTTATGTAAAAGAGTTATTTTTCCCACGTTGATTACATATATGGGAACTTAATTCTGTTTACAGATTTGATCTAGGAATTTGAAATTTCTGGAGGATTAGTGATAGATCTAGATTCTACAGCTAAAATGTGATTGACCTACATCACGGGATCGAAAAAATAATAATAAAAGACTCTTATATATGTACATACTAGCTGAGTAACCCGGTTTCACCCGGTGTATCAAAAATAAGTACTAATTAGTTAAATACTTCTGAAATGTTGGTACTACAGCCAGATTAGGAAGTTTAGAAGTATTACTAAAATCTGTAAATGTGGTATAGAACCGCCCAAAACTCATTTTGCTACCACCGTCTATATCAGAAGGGCTAATAATCTATTCTGTACTTATATATTTTCATTGTTAGGTGTTAAATAAATAAATAAAGGTGGTTATTTTTTTTTCACTATTTCATCGTTGCCTGACTTAAATTCGTATAATTTCAAAAATTGTTGTCGTCATATTGGTTCCGCTATTTTGAATTTCCAAATTTTGATAGCAGATTCGAAATTAGTGGCCTCAAAATACACATAATACTAATTTTCAATTAAATTCGTTGAAGTTCGAAAATTTTTGGTCGCCATATCGGATCCGCTTTCTTGAATTTCTAAATTTCGAGCATAGATTCGCAATCAGAACCTCCAAAAATCCCTAAATAACAATTTTCGCGACAATCCCTTGAAATTTACCATCTCTGGCCGCCATCTTGGGTTCGCCATTTTAAAACCCTTTTATTCACGGGTAGCCTATATGTTAAGCCGAAATTTGTAGAGCCTTCGCTCAAAAAATGAAAATGATCGGACCAACCATTAAGGCGTGATTAAGGAACAAACATATAGGGTCCGCCATTTTGAATTTCGAGATTTTGATAGTTGATTCGAAATTAGTGGCCTCAAAGTACCCATAGTACTAATTTTGAATTGAATTCGTTGAAGTTCGAAAAATTTTGGTCGCCATATTGGATCCGCCATTTTGAATTTCCAAATTTTGAGCGTAGATTCGCAATCAGGAGCTCCAAAAACCCCCAAATACCAATTTTCATGGGATTCCCTTGAAATTTACAATTTTTGGCCGCCATCTTGGGTCCGCCATTTTGAAACTCATGAATAAAAAGTAGCCTATATGTTAGGCCGGGATACGTAGTATCTTCACTCAAAAAATGAAAATAACCGGACCCAGCGTTTAGACGTGATTGAGCAACAAACAAACAAACAAACAAACAAACTTTCGATTTTATGTACATACTAATATGTATGTACATATATAGGGATGTAGATCTAGTATGTTAGGATTTTAAAGGGCTGAACAATCTTTGTGTGGAAAACATTAGCACTGATCAACGACTTTTCCATATAGCTACTTGTTAATTACAAATTGAGTTACTAGAACGATCAGTAATATGATACTATATTGAAAAATCGTCGAACGGCGCTAATGTTCAAACAATTGGCTTGAAATTTGAATGTGCATCGACTGTTGTGCGGAAAATGTCAGAACGTATTTATCTATCTCGATACGTACATATATAATACTTCGCGTCTATAGATATATGTATACACTATATTATATTGAGATTTAATGGAAAAAGCAGCGACAAGTCCTGCCGGGAAAGAAATATTACCTTACCCATTATTTTTTAGCATCAAATTCTATTGTTATTGTGATATTTTTAAATCGACTAAGTTAGCCCAGAAACTATCTTAGGCAATGATTTATACATATAAATAATATCAATAAATTTTTTTAGTGTTTGTCCGTTATGCTAGCTTTTGTCCAGAGATCATATGATTGTTGTTTTATTTACAATCCAAAAAGCCAATAAGCACAGGATTGCATTAGAAGCCTGTAATTATTTTTGATTGTATTAGTTTATTATTTCTATTACATTGATTTTAGACTCCTGTCACTGATTCAGTTTTCCGTCGATGAGATATTATGCAATAGATTGACATACATATGTACATACGTAGGTAACTTATACACAGGGAAGAATGGTTTCTAATCTCAAAATACAATTTCTTTATTAGTACGAAACTCCAGGGCCCTATTTCATAAAACTATTTGTCTAATAATGCTTAATGAATTCACTATTAATTTGTAAATTATTAGAAGTAAGTATAGTGTTTCATAAATATTAGAAGTAGGGTAATAATTTATTAGTTCCAGAATAATATTTATTAGTGAAATATTATTCGTATAGCGCTGTAGCGTGCTGTTTCATAAAACTGTTCAAACTAATAATTATTAGTGGTTGACTTGTAAGTAAAGGCCACCTTTTTTATTAGAGTAGAGAGATCAATAAAACGCAACTACCGTGAAATCAACTTCAGTATAGTTGTGTTTTTGGTGAATTTAACACGTATTTTAGAACACAATCATTCAGATAATGTTCTCCAGTAGTAGCGAAGAAAGTGATTACGAATTAAACGTTGCTGCTCGCAGGGCGCGAGTTTTCAAGGAACTCATTAATTTCAATATAGACGCATATCAGCGATTTAATGAAAAATTCAGGATTAAATTATCGACTCTTGATGAGTTTTTAAATCGTATTGGAGCCTTCTGAGGACGACTAACTAGACATTTTCGGAACTAATAATTATTACTGTCCGGACTAATTTTATTAGTGCAATAGGCTAATAATTATTAGTGATTTTAAAGAATCTTTTTTGAAACTGTATACTACATATTAATCCATATTTTACTATCAGTTTTAATAACTACAAGTCTATTAGTATTGGACTAATAGTTTTATGAAATAGGGCCCATTAATACCCATCAAGTGCTACGGATTTCTTTTACGAGGCGTCTATATTCTTCCACTTCTACGCAATAATTATATTTTGCGTTCAAGGTCAGGGTGATAGCATGCATGTTTCTCTTTTATATTCAATAGCGAAATATGCAAACGAACAGTGCGCAAGGAACAAAAGAAGCCTGCACGACAATAGAGGCAGCATCTGAGATGAAGTTATGTTGCTGATATTCGAGCAGTAAGCAGTCTTCAGTTCAGTTAGAAGCACTCTGCATAGACTAGACGGATCGATTGATCTGTAAATAATTGCTGCGGTGATCGCTTTCATGGGAGTCAGATAACACACCCTCTTTGCAGATTTCTCCAATAAGTAATTTCCGAAGCACTAATAAAATTGCAACTGGCTGTTGTTTTACACTTGACCCCGCACTCAGGTGGTTTAGTTGTCTCTCATCTAACCAAAGTTGCGGACTTCTCCGTCTTCTCTTGGTATCGAATGCGGTTTTCAATGGCTTCAATGAATCATACTTGCCGGAAGATTGTTATGCAATTACTCCACTCCTCACCCATGGTAATGGACGCTACGGCGACTTTTTGCGGGCAATTGTGTTACATAAGATTTTTGCAGTGTTATTAAAACAAAAAGATTAAATTTCTTTTTCACAGTGAAACAAAATCAGGGAATGTCTCTAAAATGTCTGAATTTATCTATAGTAAAGTTATTTGACACAATATAACTAGAATAGTAACAATTTGATCACGTGATGTTCATTTATACTTAATGATAGATAAAGTTAGTTTTATTTTCTAATTTAAAAAATAAAATTCATCAACAGACTTTTCCGTTTATATAACTCAGAAAATAAAACTCAATGTCGAATCTACTTTTTTTTTGTCCTGCTTTGATGAAAAAAGTACTCTTTCGCTGACTGTGATATGACATGACACGACACTGGACATGACATAAAATGAAATGATGTATTTATTACATGACAGGACACAACATCATATGCCGTACATGTCATGTAAAGTGAGAAAATCGAAAAATCATTTGATAAGTTTCTCTGAATTAAAAAATAAAACTCATTTTTAGTAAGTGAAGTGAAGAAGGGGAAAAAGTAAAATGATGAGTGATTTTTTTTAGGTTAAAAATTAAACCCATTTTTACCAGTCAATATTGAAATACATACCGTAGGTAGCCAGCTCATTTTAATCACGTGCAAAATTTTGTTGTAAGCTTTTTAGTGGCATTTTCAAATTGCCATTTCTAAAACAAATTACCCCCAATTTATGAATTGCTAAAATATTAAAGTGGTTATAATAAGTCACCTACTGTACATACATCCAACATCTCTTTTAGAATAACAGTTCTGATTGATATTATGAAATAAAACCTTTTTCTAATTTCAACGTAGAGACCTAGTATGTAGTCAGAAATACTCTACACAGTGCCACAATTAATTTTCAGGACTGGCGCCATATTTCAGCAATCAGCGGCGCTATCTGTGTATGCGATAGCGGCTGCAATGATTTCTCTGGAATGGTCAACTCTTATTAAATTTTGGTCATCGGTTAAAGTATGTGGAACAAATTTGGTACACACTTGTTTTACCCAAATCCTTGTGAAGAATGATCCGAATCGTCTTTGCATCAAAAATTAATGAGAGTTGATCATTCCAGAGAAGTCATTGCAGCCGTTAGAAATGAACTAAATTTTCTGAAATTAATTGTTACAGGGGATGAAACATGGTGCTTTCAATATGATCCAGAAACTAAGCGTCAAAGGGCGGACTGGAAATCGATTATAAAATATCAACATCGCCTAAAAATACGTTTTCGTACAAATTTCATATCTTTGTCATTTGTCAACCGATTTGCATGAATTTTGATGCGTTTTAGAAATAAGTAAGTTGGGGCTTTAAAATGAGTTATTGCACACACAGATGGCGTTCTGATTGCTGAATTATGGCGCCGCCAGTCCTAAAAATGAATTGTCTCACTGTCTTGCATATAATCACTTTTCTAATTAGGCTCTTTTTTCAATTCTTTTATTTTATGACATTAGTTGTATAGCCTGTAAAAAGTTAGCTCACTGGTTTAAAAAAGACTATGTCTATCTTATTAGATACATGATTAGATACATGAGAATTATCAAATAGCATTTTGATAGTTTAGTATCCGACTTTGACTGAAATATTTAGCTCAGCTTAAGCATTCTTTCAGTGCAAGCCCTTTGAGAACGTTATCGAAGCAATACATTATAAGAAAAGTTAAGAAAAATAGGAAGGTATTAATATACATTCACCAAAAGGTTGCGATCACTACTTACATGAGGCTTTAACTTTAGTGTAAACCATATGAGGAAAGAAAACAACGGGAATAAAATTTCATTTCCTGTCGACAATGGATGGTATCGCATGTCAGATGTTAGACAAGGCAGCACCTGTTAAAGTGAATCTATTGTGAGAGGTAAACTTATCAAGAAGCACACAATCTTCGAAGTCTATTGTTACAGCGCAAATCAAAACAAAAATTTCTTAGTTTCCCCGCCGCACCGGATAAAATGTGCGCGCGATCGTCGGTTAACAAGAACAAACCTGAAACGTTATACCGCTGTTCAGCGATCATATAAGTCGGCTTTTCCACTGGATCCACATTCTTGCCGAATGGCATTCTGATATTTTCTCCGTTGCTAATTTATATGCATAGGTTGTACTATACTAAACATAAGTTGGTCGTCTACAGTTCTGTTGAGTAGAGCTTCTTTTATGCTTTCATATATTGATACGAAGATATCAACAAAAAGTAATAAGAAGAGATTTGTCCTAAATAAAGCTAAAATACGTTTTTTTACTTAAGCACAATGCAAATAAAATTAAATTCCTATATAAAAATTGGTAGGTGGCATTATTGCATATTTTCGAAAAGGAAATAATCACAATCAGCATTATTTTCTCTTATGTATAAATACTACAGAAAACAACTATTGGTATACCCGGGAATAAGGCCGAACGATTTAACCCCTTCAACTGAAATAGCACACTGCCAATGACGAGCTGCATAAATAACGCGTAGTTTAAGGGGGTAACTGCCGCGGTTGTTTAAATTATATACTAAAGAAGTGGACTTTTAAAATACTTTAAAAGACTATACGAATCAAATAAATTTAACACGTTCGTGGACAGTAAAGCTTTTTTCTCACATTGCTTCACTGTGAAAATGAATGGTAGCATTCACGTCCGCGACAGTGCTAATGTAGTTCAGAAGTGGGATTTGTTCTAATTTCATAAAAACAATAAAATATATATTAGGGTGCTTAAGACCCAGTATGCTGATGCCAAGAAATTCCTTGGTCGATAAAAAACACATGTAAAAAAAAGGAATTTGTTTTCCATTCCACTTGTCAAAGTGGTATGCTGTTCGCAAAGAATCGGCAAAAGAAAAACTTAATTCTAATTTCACAAGCAGGTGGTGCTGTTCGCCCAGAAATCAAATTTTCTTCAAGGAATAAGTCTCCGAGCACATGTTCCTTGAGGTAAAAGTGACAATTCGCCTGGAGGATATACAGGGTGTTATTTAGTCGGTATGTCAAAATGAGTGGGATGAAATATCTGACTTAGGCAAACAAAAGATTGTATAAATCATAATTATTTTCCTAAAATAAATGATTTTTATTTTCCTAAAGCTCACCTTTTCCCAGAATTTCCTCCAAAATTCTTGTATTTAATTCACTTATTTTTTTATTTTATCGAATTGTCCATCTTATTAATTTTCCAACACGGTACAACATGTCCAGGTAAAATAGAGGTAGAAAAATCTGTTCCTTAGAAAACCCTGACTGGTATCTTATTGTTTTATTGCCCTGTAATTTAAAAAATCGTAAAACGAACAAAATGTTCAAGTAAAAGATCGGAAATGTTTGTTTAGCATACACACGTAATTAATTTTAATTATTGCTCTAGAAAAGTCATAAAAAGGTTAATGGAAATTATTTTATTGCCGTAATTAGCTTGTCTTAGCCAGCCATACTTGGATGTAACATGACGCTCTCTTACTAATACCTGGTGGAAATTTTGCTAGGAAAGAGGATTAGTCAGAAAGAACATCGATCATAGTTGAAAATACAATCGATTACTATGGGTCTTCCTAAGCTGAAATATGTAGTTTAAAAATGAAGAATACGCCGATATAATTTACATTTACGGTGTAGTTGACGGAAATATCAAAAGAGGTTCCCTTATCGATGTGTACTCCAAAGATGGGTATTTTTGTGGACTTTCCAGAGGTTAAGATAAACTGGAAGTGTAACTTCAAATAGCAGGGAATCCGCGATCTGGAACATGGGAAGATTCTGCCAACGTCGAACAGCAAATAATCATCGTCAGACAAAACACTGAAACGAGCACGAGACGAGACGCGAGATGATTGGGAGTGTCATCATCTACGGTTTGGAAGGTTATTAATAGAGAGTGTTGACATCCATATCATCATATGCCAGTACAAAGACTACTGGAAGAAGATTCCGAGAGAAAATTGGAGTTTTGCACTTGGCTTCTGGAATGCGACATAGAAAACAGGTCGTTTCGTAATGGACGGATAAATAGCAATTCATTAAGGATGGTATCTCAAACTTCCAAAACCTTCATACCTGATCGGATACTAACCCACATAAGACAAGGGCGACATTATTTCAGCATAAATTCAGTGTTATTGTTGGGATGGTGTCATCGGCAACCATTTAATAGCGCTTAATTGCCAAATTTATGCGAGCTTTTTGGAGAATACACTGACAGATTTACTTGAAGACATCACTCTGAATAATACAAGGGCAATGTTTCACAAAGAGGAATCAATTAACAGAATTGGGACTGAAGCGACGAAAATACGGCAGAGGCTGGCTAAAAGGTGTAAACATGGAGTTAGAAGGATAAAGTTTTGAGCAGCTTTTGTGACATATTAGCGTTAACTTAAATTTAAACAAAAAGTACTTTGGGGTTAATTTTAGTTTAATTTCTTCAAAATTCGAATTTTTTTAATTTTCCACGAATAAGTTTCCATATTTTGTCTCTATTTGGATATGTTGTACCATGTTGGAAGATAATAAGATGAGAAATTCGATAAAAATAAAAAATAAGTACATTAATTACATGACTTTTTGGGGAAAAGGGTGAATTTTGGGAAAAAAAAATGTTTTTACCAGTTTCGGAAGTGAGTGTACCTGCAGTGGGTGGTGGTAGGTCAACATTGTTGACATTTTTGGAAAGCACATTAGGATAGTAAATTTTCAGCGTGAGTTGGATGTCGCTGCATTGAGTAGATCAAAAGATAAAAATAAAATAATGATGTGCATACCATGGAAAATTTGAATTTATGAATCACCCTGTAACTCCTAAACAGTTAACATGCCCCCTCCTCCCCCTGCCATACAAGTTTTTTTTTTTGTCTAGGTCAGATCTTTCATCCAACTCATTTTGGCATACCCACTAAATAACACCGTGTATAAAGTTATGAAACGGAAGGGGGAAAATACGTGGATTTTGATGTCCTCGAAAATTCAATTGTGGATTCTTGGACAAATGCCAACTTGTCAAAATTCCTTGAAATACTTTCAAGATTCCGTTTGAGAATAAGTGCATATTTTTCTTGAGCTGTTTCCTTGGGAACAGCATACTAGGCACAAACAATTTTGTGTTTAAGTTTTTCAGGCGGCTATCAGCTATGAGATTCTCCTTTCGTGAGAATTTTTACTTTATGGAATACTAACCTTTTATGGAATGGGAACTAAAACCCTCACAAATATAGAGACTTTTACTAAAGTAATTTTTCTTCGTCTGGTAGGTCATCCCTCAAGCTATCTTCTCCGTGGCACTCACGTGGCGACAAAATAAATAACACTCTCATTATCAATTTATTATCCCCCAATATTACGAGAGAGTAAAGCAAAGTAGTAAACATTTTGTGATTAAATAACATTCGTTAAAAGGTTTAATATAGCAAACAATATGAAAGAGATTCCAATTTATTATTCTTAGAAACAATAACTACATAACTAAAACTCGCAGCTTTTTTTCACTTGATAGGGTAAAATAAATAGCACTCATACAAAATGAACTAAAACTTGTTGCGACATTATTTCGGAAGAAATACCAGTTTTAGAATGACCATCTCATTCGCCTGATTTCAGTCCAACTGAAAACTTGTCGAATGAAGTTGGCCGCAATATTGTAAGGCCATTGCTTGCCAATATGGACCAACTTTTGATTGAAACTCAGAGATCCTGGAATGTGATCAATCCTGAATTTTGTCAGAGGCTGGTGTTCTCACTTGATGCTAGAGCCCGATTAGTTCAACTAGAGCATTTCGTAAAAAGGCTGTAAGTGTTGCCCTTTCAATTTATTTACTTGAAGGCTGTGATTTTTAGTTAGTATAATTATGTATATCTAAAAATAATAAATTGGAATCTCATTCATATAGTTTGCTATATTACACCTAAATGAATGTTATTTAAATATAATTACAAAATGTTTACCAATCTGCTTAAATCTATCATAATATTGACGGATAATAAATTGATTTGATAGTGGGTGTGCTATTTATTTTATCACCTCTGTACATACATATGTACATATATAATTTAATATATTTTATAATAAAGGTTTGCAGGTTTACCACCCAAAAATCCGATTCATAAAATTCTAGTAGTTATGGATTACAAATGTAATTTCAATATGTATATTACCTTTTCATAAAGCAAACAAGTTTGCAAAAAAAAAAAATTTAGGAAAAAATCTTTTTATTCCAAATTATTGCAAATGAGTTATTTGTTGCGATGGCATATTCAGAACGAAAAATTCATAATTAAGGAAATTTAAATGAATAAAATGATTTTTTCCCGAAACAGCAATAACATTTTTGAAAAATACTTTTTATATAGCCAGAAGTTTTCATTCAGGCAGGCCATCAAACAACCCACACATCCACCTCATGGATAAATTCGAAGCGCCCGCCGCGTAGCTAATTCTCACACAACTCACACAAGAAGTTATTTATGGCAACATGTTGATGATGAATGATGCCGAAAATAAATGTTATCGCAACATGTTATAGGATCTGATATCAAATACCAAGAGAAAGCAAAGTATATAATTTCACGCAACATTGCAAATGCCCCTATCTTTTGAGTCTGAAACAATTCATGAATGATGCCGTCGCTTTATATCTTTTACTTTAACGAATTGAAAAAGATTTTCGAGATAAAAGTTTCGTGTTTTTTCGCGTAGAATCCGAATTCACAATTAAAAATGGGAGTTCCACTTTAAAATTTTAAAGTTATCGAGTTTAATGTCTGGATAGATTTTCAACAAATATTTGACACGTGTTTTCTCCTTTTTTCAATCCGATGTGTAGGTATTACGCGGAATATTCGACCGTCCCGGAACTTTTTTTACACGCTATATATGTATATAATTACAGTGACTCAACTTTCTGTTAAAATATTGCGAGATATTGCGTATCATTTGATTTTATTCCTGTCTTATAATATATATTTGGAAAACTGAATTCTAGGATTTATTAACATTTCAATTTATTTTAAAATCCATTTTCTAGGAAGGAAGAGCCTGAAAAAAACAATCCCTTAATAATATTTTGCTATTGTATTATTTTTAGCATTACCATTTTCAATTTATATTCCCAAATTCTTTTCGAAATTTTTTAAAATAATATATAATTATAATCCAGACTCAATCTAGATTCGATCCTATTCATGAATACATACTCACAAAGTGCGGAATCAAAATGCTTTTTTTATTACTTTTTTAGATAGCACAGTTTCTTATGACCTAGAGTATAGGTATTAACTATACAATTTCTTTATTTAAATTAATTATTTAGTTTATTCATCTGCATGTTTTACCGAGGCTATTCATGGCTGCTTATCTCAGAGAACGATTGAATTGCTAAAATTGTTCAATAAATTTGGCAATAAGTATATTCGGGTTAATGTTTGATTATCTTTTAACCTCCCTTACCCTATCTCATCGGTTTTTTTTCCGTATCGTTAGTTTTGTTCCAAGTAGTGTAAATCAGCAAAGAAGAAAACTGATTCCAGCCACATAGAAGAAATAGCCGAACCGTTATTTTCCTTAGATCTCTCTCCTGTTCATTCTTAACATTCTTGCAAAAATTCTTCAGCACGCTAGCAGTACTTCAGAAAAAGTTCTACGGATTCCGCCTAGGGCTCTAAAGCTCAATAAAAGAGCTCTTCACCCGCCCGGTACCTGGTGCCACCGCATCTGGAAAGTCTTAGGGCATAATTCCATTGAGGGAGTCGCAAGACAAGGCGGCGAGTACTCGAGGCAGTCTTACAAAACACCGTCAGTCCTCACTTGACATTTCATTGACACGATATAATGCTCTAATTTTGCACACATAATATTACATAAATGCCCGAGCGAGCCAAATAAGGTCTGAATACGAAAGAGGAGGCAAAAAGTCATTTGTTGGCGTTTAATTCAAGAACGTTGAACTCCGCCGAAGTGGGATTATGAGACTTATGAGTGTGCAGTGCCCCCCGAATGCCCCGCCTGCTGCACGATGTGTCGAGATAATGCGGAACTCGAAGATGGTTGCCCGCACTTGTTGCATAATGCGCATTCAGGCGGCGGAACTGCGCGGTGTCGAACATTTCTCAGTTATCCATATTCCATGTTCGTACATATGTATATTGCACATATGTACTTAGTGTAACTACATAACAGACATTTAAAACAATTGCGAAGGCAGCATCTAGCGTGGTAATTAAGCCATGAAATAATGGTTGCATGTAGATTGTGCATGTACTTACCACCGAATTACGGAGTTGTCTATCATTCAATGATTGCTACAAAGAGATTGATGTTCTGTAAAAAGGGTAAGATGCAATGTGCACAGACAACTAATTATTAACAGACATTTTAACATTGAGAGAAAAACTTCTGTAAAATTGTTAAAAAAACACGTATAAATTGGCATATTGCGGACTGCCAAGTTTTTAGATTAAACACTCAGCTTTGGGTAAATAAAACTTATAAAAATATTTCGTAAAAGCAATTTATATGTTAACACTAGTCCATATATTCTCCTCCGCTTATTTTCTGTCCAGTGTTGTCACCCACTAACACGTAAAATTTAAATAATAATAATTTAATATATGCCATTTGTATAAGTTACTCAAGTTCTCATGTGAGTCAAATTATGGACATACATATATATACATACATATCTTATATGATATGAAAAACATGCATTTTACTAAAGAAAATGAAGTTTCAAACTAAAAGACAAAATTTTTTAGCAACGTATTTTATATCAAACTTGTAAAAACTATATAGTTGCTTAGGAAATTAACCTTAGCCTTGTGTAAAATTTAACCAAAATAACTTAGACAATTTACCCTAATACTTTTGCTAAAAATTTGCGTAGTTAAGTAATTTATATACAATTTTAAAAGCATTTTATCTAAACATTGGGCAAAAGCTTTTCCAAATGCTCAAGCAAATTAACAAAGTCATTTTATAAATTTTTAAGCATTTAGTGAAGCCAATACTTCAGTCGAGTTTAAAAATGCAAGTTAGTCAAAAGGACCATAACTCCCACATTTCTTAACCTATTTCAATCAAATGCGTGCAATGCATTCATTGGGTTAAAATAATAATGCATTTAAAAATTGTGATATGAGTCAAGGCAGTGGGTAATATTCTTGCTTGTGTATATTTAATTTCGTTTTTCCAGCGCTTTCAACCAAATTTAAGCTCTTCCTCATGAGTTTATTTGTAATGGCGGTCAAAAGTTATTGTGCCTGAAAATACATTTTTTTGCCAATCGTGACAAGTGAGTGGCGTAAGATTCGCCTCAATTTCCCGAGTAATTTTAAGATTACGTTCAAAATGTTCCCACTCTGCTGATATAAGTGTTGGCAATTTAAATGCATATCAACAAAACAATCATCAATTATTAGTAATAGCATAGATAAATAACTATATATTTATTTATCTGTACCAATTGTTTTTTTTAGTCCTTCAAAGAAAGAAATTAATGATATGTTTTATTTGGAACAATCAAAAAATTAAAATTACGTCGTAATTGTTATCAATTAATCGAAAAATAAAAATACAATCGTTATCGAGCGATTGAAAAATAGCAATTACATCGTTATCATTATCGATTGATCGAAAAATAAGAAATACTTGATATAATCGTTATTTTGTAGGTAATTTGTATTTTTTTTTTTTGTTTGTCAAGAATATTACAGTCCCTGATTTCTACATATTATGTATATTAATGGTAGTGCGCAATTTTTAATTTTAATGCACTATTTCTGATAGTGACATTTCTGCGCATTATTTTTTGACAATTAAATGATAGTGAAATAGTAATGCATTGAAGACTTAGCACATCGCACAACTCTCTTAGCATGCATCCTTGAGCTATATTTTTATAGAAAATATTAAAGGCTGATAACTAAAAGAACTAAAATAAAGAAAATGATAATTTAACAAATTTAAGAAGATCGTATGCAAAAACGGTTTTTTTAATTTCTTTGTAATAGTTTAGTAATCATTTTAAGCTGTATTTAATACGACCACAGGAAGGTCAGTCAAATCTATATAGGGTATTGCGCTAAGGTCTGAACGGCGGTATGGCAATCGATTCTACATAATCTCCTGATATACATTTGTTCGGAGACTTTCCTCTAAAATCGGTCCTTCACCCTTAAAATCGCAGTGGAAAATTTGGAAAAGATGAACCTAGAAAAAGCTTAAGAAATTCTTTAAGGGTGTTTCGTTTATTTGTAAGAGGATAATTCTGTTACCAATAGAAAGCTTACTATATAACCCCATAGTTGTTATAGGCTATAAATTTACACTAATTTACATTAATTTGCACAACTTTTTTGTGTCAGAAATTGTGTTTTTTTTAATGTTTCTTTAGAGTCTCGGAAACTACTGAGCCGATTTGAATAATACTTTCATTTGCATCTGAAACACAGTTTTACATAATTATTATTATACCAACTATCCAATTTTATGATAATAGAAAATATTTACATTGTTCCCTGGAAACGATTTTCAGAAAAATGTAAATATCTTGAATAATACTATATAAAATAACTATCGTTTTCTGAAACAGTATAATTATTATATTATCTAGATTTTTTTTAAATGAATCCAAAATCAAATTTTTATCTTCAACCGTCGGGCATGCTTAGTATAAGGTTCCGAAACTGACAACAAACGATGAAATAAGAATAATACTATGTATATTAAATAAAATAATAATGTATATGAATATGCTTCCATACATACATGCACATATATGTACATTGTACATATTTATGCATACACATACAGACACACACATGCATGCAAACGCGCGTGCGGTTTTTCCCGAACAGTTCTTTGAGTCCAAATAAGCATAACTTGGTCGGCTAGGCTATACATATATCTCGTAAACTTTTTGACTCTAGGAGGTCGTATTATTTTTTAAAGTAATTTCAGTCTATGTACTAGTATTCCAGATTTTTTCAGATTTTTCTGTAATTATGTTTAGGATGATATTTTGGCCGACACAAAACTGAATCGAAAATCGCTACTTTTGAGTCGAATATTTCAAAAACGGGGCATAATTTTGAAAGACGGTTTAAAAAACCTCATAATGATTTTAAATTCCCTTTTCAACGATACCCCACTCGGTGGGGTAAGTTAAATTTTTTTTTTCATCCCCACTTTTTATGTAGGGGAGGTAGACCTAAATTCTTGTTTCCCAAAATCTTAATGCATATCTTTGTAAAGGGTATAATTACGTGTACCAAATTTTAGCGGTATAGTCCTAATAGTCTTTGAATAAAATGACTGTGACATACGGACGCGGACGGACATGGCGAAACTATAAAGGTTCCTTGTTTTGCTACGGAGCCCTAAAAAGCAACTTGAAAAATGCTAAGAATCGCCATTCATTTTAAAAAAAAATTGTTTTCGAATTTTATGTACATATGTATATAACAAACATATCAACTAAATTTCATCCAAATTAAAAATGGTCGATGTAATAACCAAAAGGGTACGTAAAGTTCACAGTGCGAACTTTATAAAAACCATATTTTACTACTTTTACTTTTCTAAATTTTAATAAATATACCTATGAAACTTACTTAATTCTTCAAGGTATTTAAAATTTCTGTTGTGAATATTTGTAATTTAAAAACTTTGGTAGGCTTAACATTAGGCAGCATATGTAAATTTGGTTGCTACTTAATTTATTGTAATCCGCGCGTACAGCTAGTGTGAATAATACAAATTGAAGGCAAAACCAAAATTTGGTTAAATATGCATTCAAACCTAAATAACTTCTGAACTTAAATGAAGTCAAATCTATGCGCCGGATGGGCAATCCTTAGAGAAATACTCTTTATATGTACATATATGTATATTTTGATTGATTTAACGTATGTGTATTCAAATAATGGTGATAGTTTTTTATCGTCCAAATTAATTAAACACGAATCAATGACAATAATTTGGAAATGTATTGCTCGTGATTAAGAGAAAAGTTCTGGTGAGTGAATAAAAGAGTGACCATAAAAAGCCAGCGGAAGAAAAAATCTTGCGCCATGGAAAATTATTTGTGCCTTTCGCTTAGCGGAAATTGCACTTTGCTACGGTTGGGGAGTCACGCTGCCAACACGCAAAGCGTGCCCAGTTTCACCTATTAGGAAAGCTGGAGATAATATCAACACATCTACAGCATTATGGAGCCGCGAAATTGATTTCTTCGCGCACCGGTTTGTGAAAAAGTGAAAAAGTGAAAAATCCGGCAATTAACCGAATTCCGGTATATAAATTTTATGTATGTTGCGTCAATAACCTCTGAAATGTACACATTATTGAATTGCTTCTGCACGCATTTTACTAAAATTTAAATTATATTGTAAATTATAAGCTTCATAAAATAATAAAGAAAAATTAAAATCATTTGCGATTTCGTTTTAAATAAAAAACTTAAAAATTTTTTTTATGTATTTTGGCAACATCTCCACTATGTCTACCATATTTAAGTTGATACAGACGTTATTTTCAACTTTTAAAAAAAACAATTAACATCTGGGATTTGTCATATTCAGTTTTGAAATTTTAAATTTCCAAGACTACTTCATTATAAGATTTAAGAGAATTTTGAAAAGAAACTATATCATACTTCTTTCACTATTTTATAAATTTTCAAAATTAGACACCGAATTTCAAATTAACACGCAATAACCCCATTTACCTATTACTAATAAGATAAATAAATTTAAAAAAACCCTAAAATGTTTAACATATTTACTTGACGAAAGCTCAAACGCAAACCTCAAACAGCGAATATTCATAGATATCGGTAAATAGTTCTACTGGTTTTCGATTTTAAGGTTAATTTGTGATGGTTTATCCAGGCGTTTAACGGCAAGTAGACAGGCCGTAAATTAGTTCACTGACTACGGAAAAGAAATAGTGAGCGAGTCTGCTTCAACTTATAGTTTATCTTGAAAAACTTGCTTTTCTCCATCACATAGCGCCAGAGTCTACCTCTTGAGTTCAGTGATGTATGATGAGTAAATTGAACGACTTTTCTTCTATAATATTACTTATACTTAATTTACTGTAAGACTCGAGAGAACTGGTTCCGACATGTTTTAAATAAATTCAATAAATATGTTTGTAATAATACAAGGTGACGCAAAAGTTGTCACCCGATGTTCTTTGGCTGTAATTTTTTTTATGAATAAAAAAAAATCGAAACAATTATTCCGCGTTCTTGAGTAGTATAGCGATCTACGTCTTGTTGACGTGTATTTTGTATCTGTTTACTTCACAAATGTCAAAGCAGAATTGGGCATTTGCCGCCCTTTGCAAAAATTATAGCATCTTCCGATAGGGTGATGATTTTTGCGGCACCTTGTAGTTCTTTTTATCACTCTAAATTGCTAACTTTTCTGATGTACTGAGTAAATAAGGAATATTTCGAAGAGTTGTACATAGAAAAGGAAATTGAATTAAAACATGAATATGATCGATTATGTTTTTTAATCTAGATACTCGTAGAGTGGCTTTTTGCTTGGGCTGAAAAATAAGGGTAATCAGAATAAATGCAAGTCTCACATAACAGTCAGGTATCGCTTTAATCTCGAGAATGATTGCATAATAGCAAAATGAAAAATAGAAGTATTCTACTTGAGGCAGTTATGAACTTTTATGTATGTCAAACATGTTCTGGAGGAACTCATGGGAGGAAAGTAGAAAGGATGCTAGAAGAAAATAATAACAACTTTGGTAAACTTTGTTAAAACGAACTATCGTCGCTGCGCCTCCGGCATTTGTGTCGTGGAAAAACATTACCAAATAGGAAGATGCAAAATTCCTTCACGCATTCTTGGCTCGCATCGATTTCTTTGCTTTTCCTTCTTTTTTTACAACTTGCTACTTTAATCTTTACTGCCTTTGGCTTTCATCTTTTTACTCTCCCATTGCACAATCTGCACAGATTCTAATCGTTTCGTGGTTTTCCGTGTATGGGCCGCAATAATTTCTTTCCATAGAATCTTTGGCCGTTTCCTTACTGCTATTCCTTTGTGTTGTTAATTCTTTAAAATAAAAATACTAACTTGTTTCGTTACTTGCGATCTGCTTTACTGGCTGATTGGATGATAAAATCAAGAAAACAGGCTATGCAGTTACCTGGAGGAATTATCTTATTCTTCGTTTCCTACTAGCTGGATCTATATAACTTCAGTTCATATAAAATTTAAATTATGCAATAGGGAGATCGCTGCGAATTGTTATTCTTGGATAATTAAGGTGAGAGGTTTTTGTGCCTTCATAACAAAATCGGCAAAGAGCAAGTGGAACTCTTACACCAAGAGTTTGGATAACGCAACTAACAAATGAAATGGTCATCATTGCAGATAATTTCCAAATTATAAATGTACTCTACCAAATAAAAAGAAAGTTGTTTGAAAGTTACCGCAATTACTCAAAATTCACCAGCTTCTATAATAATTTACCAATTTAAATATTTCCGAATATGTTGAGTTAATTGATTTTCTGTGAAACACAAGAAACTTAACAAATTTCAAATGTTAACATAAGCAAACCATAATGACATGAGCTGTTTATTTTGAAAGTGGTATAAGTCCATACTGGCATAAGGTCGAATTTACCTTAAAAGAATATAGAAAAATCGACCTTATGACATCTTGGACTTGTACCACTTTCAAAATAAACAGCTCACATATTGACATGAACTTCGTATTATAAATTTTAAAACGGAGCAAAATGAGTACCAAAAAGTTGTCTGAATTAAAAGACTTTATATCTTTCCATATGAGCTATTGAATTTATCATATAGGCACCTATGAGTTTGAACATTATTTATTAGCAATTCCTCGAATTGTTGCATTTTTAAATACTTCCGAGTATCAAAGGAAATTAATTTGCAAGTTTTTATATCAGGCACGGTTTTAACCGCACCACTCTATGTGTAATATTACACAGTTTTATTTTTACGATATGTATGTAGTAAGCTTACAATTTTTCGGTAAAATACATATTTCGTCTAAAAAAGTTAGTATAACTACACAAAATTGTGAATTCCCAATTTTCTAGTCAATTTGCATGATATCACTTGCAATATTCAACACTTTTTACAGCCGATTTTTTAAAAATACACCATAGTAGTAAAATTGAAAGCATACACGTAGTAAAATTTGGTGCTAATAATTACATAAAGAATTTGTGAATGTATTCTTCCGTATAATTACCAGCCAAAGAAGAATTTAACTTGTAAATTTGTTAGCTCACAAACTTGGAAGATAAGGAATAGAGAAACTACATACATCATTCAGAGAAAGTACGCTATTTCAAAAGTATTCTGTGAAAATTTGATAAAGATCTGAGCATTATTTATGGAGATATACGGTTCTAAGCAAAGCCGCCTCGAGCTCCTGCAAACTATACTTAAAACTTTAAAAGCGTTTTTCTCGGAACAACGTTTTCAAAGTCGGTTTAAAATTTGTGGTACTGAATGAAATAATTTTTTTTAATAGCCCAAAAATAAGGATTTTTTTAACGAAGAAATGAATTTTTTTTCAAAGTCCGCCATTTTTAGCAAAATCAAAAATTTTATAAACGCGTCCATTCAGTATCCGAGAAATATAGTTTCCTAAATAAATCCCATTAGTATTTTGATTTCTGATGATCCAGACTTGAGTTACAGTGAACACCGCACGATGCCTTTTTTTTTTTTGCAACCTCGGTGGATTGTAAACAACGCAAGGTTTCTTACTATTTTACCATAAAAAAATTATTTTAAACTTCTCAAAATTCTTCATGTACTATTCGAATAAAAAAGTGTTGGTAACAAAATATATAAACTTATCATGAAAAACAAATCATAAAGAAATGCTTTATTTTGCCCTCTCTTAAAAGTAAATATAGCTTTAAATAAACCTTCCACTTAAGAGAGATTAAATCTACTTAGTCAGAAGAACATGAAATCAAAGTTTTGTTAGTTTAAAAAAAGAGCTCTTTATGAAAAACTTTGTCAAATGCTTTTGAGAAGTTTGTATAACTACAGTCTGATCTCTGAGAGTTGCCAAATATAGAAGATGTAACGGAAGTCAGATTATTTACCTTAGAACGCCCTTAAAAAAACATATTGATCTGTATTAATTTCCAGATTGCAATAATTTGCACAAACAACTTTGAGATTAAGCTCAAAGAGTAGGTTTAAAATTTGTGTACAACGACATAGTTAATCGGATATTTTTATTTCAGCATCTGATGTCAAAATAAGCAAAAAATTTATGTTTATCTAAGTTTTCTTAATTTAAAAAAAATTTTGTTTGGATTTCTTCTTCTCAATGCATTCTTTATTTTTGTTTTTCAGTAGTAAAATTGGAAAGCGGAGTATCTAATCGATTATAGACTATTTTGTTGCTCTGTTCTGCATATTAGTTAAAATATCTAACACTAATCTTTTTCGTTGATAAAAATTAAAAATCAATCTGTCCTGCGAAACAAAACGGAGATAAATTTTCCTAAGTTCCATTCCAACAATAGACTGCACCGAAATAGCTCTTGAGTCTCGTAAACAGCATCTCATCCATTGGGTCATGGGCATTTCTTTTCCTTTTTAGAGTGGATGGATGCTCGAGGTTGTTGCATTAAACTAACTAAGTAATTCAGTTGAACTTCCTTCTATAAATAAACTAGGCATGTTTCGAGAACACGGAAAGAAATATCCACTCAAGCAGCCACTGGAAATGCTGATTATTTGAGAAAACTAAAGATAAACCGCGGAAAAATGTGCAAGGCCACATAAATATATGCGTTTATATGCGTTTAAATTACCCCGAAGGCCCAAAGGGAATGATGGTTCTGTCAACGACACTGTTTCTAAATAGTCAATTTATCTTACTTTCTTCGATTGGAGTGGTCACTTTTAAACAGTGCCCGATTATCAAATAGACCCCACATCTTTTAAGTTTTAACAGTTTGGTGATAAACGTCCTAAAGTATATTGATTTGTTTTTAAAAGAAAATAGCAGTCGAATTTTTTTAAAATGTGTCCAAAATACTGATATTATACTTAAGAATTTAAGCTTTGTATTATTTTGACATATGATATAATACATTGTACCCGAGCTTCTGCAACATTCATAAATATCAAAAACGCGTTTTTTTTTACGTGTCAACCCCAAGTTTCTCGAAAACGTAACGTGATAAAACATTTCCATTTTCGAAGTTGGATTTAGCTGAAAAACAATAAGATTGACAGGAATCACGTAGTTAAATTCTTGCTCCTGATTTGTTAAATTGATTGTTTGATGAAAACTTGTCACCGGGTGAGATGCGTTGCAAGGGCCATACCTTGGTTTTATTTTTACCTGATTTTAACTACATAGCTGTATTTCGTACGGTGATTACCAGAAAAAAAATTTAATGTCGAATCAGAAAATAAAAATATGTAAACTTAAATAACTAATTTTTCTTATGTTCAAAATACCGCATTAAAACTTTTCAAATTTCTAAGTTCGATCAATTTGTAAATGAGGAAGTTTGAGAACAAACAACCTAGTTTTCATTTCTTTTAAAATCGCCTAAAGTTGAAAATGTTTAGACGACATATTTGATCCGCCATCTTGAATATTTGATTTTCAATTGTGGATTTCAAATCAATATGCTCGCGAAAACTATCAAGTCGCCATTTTTATTCAAATTATTGATAGTTAAAAATTATTAGTTATATTAAACCCTATCAATTTGAATTTGTAAATTTTAAAATGCATTTTTATGATGCATTGCTCTCCATTTGAGTTGTCAATTTCGACAATTCGGAGATGACTTCAAATGTCACAATTAAAGTTTCAATAATAAAAAGAGCACGGAAGGAGACGATCACTAATTGCACTTGTAATAATTATAAATCTTTATGTACACCTGTTTGGTTAGAAGCCTCTACCAGAATTGAAAATCACTGCATTTCGAAGCAACTGGCTCGTCTGATCTGATGCACCCTCTTCGAAATTAAGGATTTTGGATATTTTAATAAATTTGTCTTAATGGGCGCAGTTGAAGTTTTATTCAAGACTAGATAGTCCAGGGTACCTCCGGTATCTCATAAAAAACTCGATAACAGTTTTTCCTATATTTTTAAAATATTTTAAGGAGTTAGAATTTATAGAATATTTGAAGCAACTTTCAAATATTTTCGTTTGATTGATTTCTTGATTAAATATTTTTTATTTTACATTTTAATTATTCATTGATCATAATTTATCAGTGCTATTTTGATTTATTCCAAAACTGATTAAGCTTAGATATGAAATCAGATATCAGAATAATCAAGGGCTTTATTTAGCTTGTAAACATAATGATGCGAAATACCCAAAATAAAACTATCAATGTAAATCACTGAACAAAGAAACCAATCATGTCGGTTCAAATCAATAGATTATATTCAATGGTGATTTTCCAACTGATTCGCACAATTCTTCAGTATTTTGTCACTGTAGTTACTTTTTTATTGGGTCTTCTCTGTATTGTGGCGCTGACAATTTTCTTGTTATTAAACCAAGTTGTCCAAACCAGATAAGCTAGCTACATAAATACATATATACCACGTTTCGCATTGTTTTCTTACTGCACCATATGCCACGATCACTAATAAATATTCCCAGCAAAATGTCATCAGGCGAATTTATAAATAATAACGAGAAAACGTTCACTGTAAATGTAGCCTAAGGCAATCTTTTAAGTTCTAAACGACAAAATAAAAAGATACGTTTTCCTCGCCCTGCACATCTTTTTCAACAAGATTCGCCAAGTGCTGTCGACTTCATGGCTACAAGACATGATCTTACGCAGCAGCGGTTAAAATGGACAATTGCTGAGAATGGCATCAATGACATGTAATTATTTGCTTAACAAATAAAATTCGATGGGTATAATAAATTGTGCATCATCAAAATTGCTCCGCATTCGAGTGCTTCCTCAGTTTAATGAGCAGTTGTTTTAAGGTCTTTTGCAGAAGTATAAAACAGGACAAGAATGTTTCAAAATTGTTCATATACACCGATATTCTTTGAAATAATGTATTTTAAGTAAATTATAATTTTTATTCAGTGAAACTTTGTTATAGACCCGTTGTTCATTCGTGACGTATAACTTTACCGACAACAAGATACGGCACAACAATTGATGCGATCTTTGCAAGATTTATTGAAATAATAAAATTATAATTTAAGAAACTAAAACAAATACGCTTTTAAGTGCAGCGCGCAAAAAATGGTACCATATTATTACCATAGTATAATCACCAGAATTGCATAAGTTTGTAAAATTTGAAATCTATACGACAATTAGAACGTATCGTTTCAACAACTTCTCTATTGATGAAAATTTCAAAAAGTGGACTTATGTATCATACTTTCTAAAATAACGACTCAATGAAAATTTTAAAAAATGAATTTATATTAATTATCACACATAACACATTTACTTTCCGCTACCTTACATTATATAGATTGATTATAGATGAATGAAGTTTAAACCTTCTAGCACTAAAATTTAATTTCATATTTTATATATGAATGTTTTTTGGACTTGAAATAAAAATATATAAATAAAAAAAAAAAAGTGGATTTATATACCACTTTCAAAAATAACGACTTATTTAATCATTGATTAACTTAGAGTGAATACAAACTTAAATTAAATAACGACGTAATTAACACTTATGTATATAATATAAATGCACCTAACCCTCGATTTGCACGGTAGATTGGTTTCCCGAAAATGCCATGTAAATTGAAATTGTGCAATTCGAATCCACTCTTAAATCTGGAAACCTACTGAGATTGATTAGAACAGAAACAAAGAAGAATTTCCAATTGTGCAGAATTTTGAATTTCCTTACCTTATACATACATATGTCTCATACATACATATCTCTCTATTTCAATATACATCTTCTTTCAATTGTTTTCCTTCGTAACTTCCTACGTTTTTGCTTTTAACTTTCTTTTCCAAAAGCTTTTTGAAAAGTGTCTGTTCTTTTAATATCATTGTGATATTGCAAAAAAATATTTAGTTAAAGCACATAATTTTTGAATTTGTTTGACCTAACCGTGTTAAAATTAAGGAGGTGACTATTTTCGCCTTAAAACGTGAAACCAGAAACCAGAAACCAGAAACCAGAAAAAATAAATTCACAGTAAAAGGAAAATCTTTATTTAGTAGGCATTTTGTAAAAGGAAAATCTTTAGTTAGTAGGCATTTTGTAAAAGGAAAATCTTTAGTTAATAGGCATTTTGTAATTTGAATGAATTTATTTTTTCTGGTTTCTGGTTTCACGTTTTTTAAGGTGAAAATAGTCACTCTCTAAAATTAAATGCAAATGCCGTGTAAATGCATTTACTTTCTTTCTTCTTGACTATTAAATAAAATGATTAAATGACAACCAACTAAACAAAATTATATCTTTTCGGCGATTTCGGATTGAAAGCGTTATGGTTATTGTAAAAAAAATTTTACTTGCACCGTAGAATTGCAATCTGTTTTTGTTTTTTATCGTTCAAAATTATAGACTACCTTATCGTCCAGATTTTTGTGGTTGGGAGAAGAAACTCGAAGACTTCAGAATTCAAAATTCTCTAGAATGGTTAAAATATATACACAGTATTTTTTATCTAACCCTATTTTTTCGAAAACTTTTATTTAAAAGTTACAAATTTTGATCTAGCCGGATTGTACATACTTTTATGAACCAATAAAACGTTCTATTAAAACTTTACCTATTATAGGAACAATTTTGGTACCTATATAAATTATATTTAAATCCTTCGGTCGATTTAGGAATTAAATTGATTAAATTAAAACATCTAAAAAAGAACTATTAAATAATTTGGTTTATGATTTATACTAATTTATTAAAGAATGAAATTGCTAGCCAGATTTAAATACGAAATAATTTGTACAAGACTGACAAGATAGAAAACAAAAATCTAAAAGCTAAGTTGATTAAACCAACGCCACCACTATATTATCATAAAATGTAACAATTAAAATAAGGTGCAAAACAAAATATTAATAATTGTGTTTAAAGCACACTTCGTTATGATACACATATGGATGTATATATCATACATATGCATAAAATCGGAATCGGAAAATGCAATTTTTATTTCAGTGATAATTGAAGGGTGGGCTGAACGTGCGCAAGCAATAACTTTTTATCTTTTTATGATACATTTACTCGTGGAGAGCAAATATCAATATATTCTTAATTCTAACAATCCATGTATCTTTGCATCTATTTAATACGAAATCTATATTTTCTCGCCAATTTTAACATCTGATTGTGGCTGATCCAATGTAGATCGACTTGACACAAAGTTCAGAATACTACAACGAAATAGAAAAAGCAGTCAAGTGCTGAAATTATGCACTGCTATTTAAAACGACCGCACTGACCAAGATTCGTGAAAGTACCGTCAGATGAAAATCGAAAGTGGTTCCGCCCAGAACGCGAGTGCCGCAGCTCTAAAGCACCACTCCAGAAGTTGAAGAAACTCAACGGCGGTGCTAGAGGCACTGAGTGCTCGACGCATTTGGCTCGTGTGCCTAAAAGTGGACGGCGGATAGACGCCTCGCCAGGAAGGTAACCGTACTGCCAGACTGGTAGTTCTCCACTAAATCTATTCGGCCTATCATTTTTACACTTCTTACACAGACACGTGTCTCACAGACCCCATGCAAAAGTGGCAATGGCCGCAGCTATTTGAAGAATATCGATTGTAACGACAGCCCGGCGGTGAAGAAACTTTAGGGTTCTCTACAAGCGTTGGCTAAGTCATTTAAATTTCCAAATCTGACAGAGCAAAGTTTATAATTCATTAATTTTTGCGAAAGTAAGAATTTTCATGTTGGTCAATTTTAAAACAATATTCAAATAAGTGTTCATCTATAAGTGTGAATTATTCTAATTCATTATTATTTATTGATATAAAATTACAAAATATTGTGGTCGGATACAGGACGCCGATTATTTCGTGTAGCAAAAACAGTATGATGAGTTAATAATGAAAAAGGGGATTTTATAAAAGTTAATATTAAAAATCTTTGATTAATTACACAGTATATGAGTTATGAGTTAAAGTATACATCAAAACCTAATTACTACCTACCAAAATCTGCATAATTATTTTTAAAAACCTCAGTCAAAATATGTAAATAATGTAATAAATCGAGTTTACCCACACGAGTTTATTCGTGTACTTTAAGGTCCTTGCTTGTGGTAGTAGTCATTTTAACAAAAAACAATAATATTATTTATTTTTGTTTGTTTTTGTTTTTTTAATTTTGATTAATTAAAAAGTGATCGGTAATCAGGACAAATGATCAATTTTTGCAATTCTGACCAGGGTGGTCGGAACTCAAAAACAGAAAACAACTATGTATAATACTTCCACTTTTGATTTTTCAAACTTCTTTTTATTCATTCTACTAACTAACTACATATCTTTGTAGTGGGTAAAATTAATTATCTATACGTGTACCAAATTTCAGCGCAATAGTCCTAATAGTCTCTAAATAAAATAACTGTGACATACGGACGGACGCGACATGGCGAAACTATAAAGGCTCCTTGTTTTGCTACGGCACCCTAAAAATCATTTAGTTATATTAATTTAATATTTTAAACGTTATTAATAATAATAAATATATGAAAACAAGTTAGTATGTGTAATTTTGATACATTTATTTTTTACGAAATGCGTAAGTTTCAATGGAAAATGAGCTAGGTCGGATACAGAGACATGGGCGGTTGGTATCAGCGCAAACTAGTTTTAGTGGTCGGATTCAGGGCATGTAGCAGCATGCACTTACAATTGTTTTTAAAATTCATTTTCATTTTAATTATCAGAAGTTAACCTCTTGACGCCCTTGGCCACATATGTGTACGTTTAGTTTTTTAGAAATTAAAATTATTCTAACTGGAAAACAAACTAAAATCTGTTAAAGAACTACATATTAGATTATATTTCAACAATAAAACCAAACTATTTGTAGTATGGCAGCATGGATAGCATTTTATTCTACTTGAAATTAACTGCTTTCAATATATTTCAAAGTTGCCTCTGATTACCACGAGGTTTCTTTTTAATAGTTTATTGGAAAAACATTCGAAATCTTTGATAAAGAAATTATCCAATGTATAAAATTTGGTTAGTTTTAATAAGTGCATTATCTTAAAAACATAATTTACAAAATGAGTTTTTTTATTTTTTTTACTAATAGCACTTTACTGTCAAATATTTGAACTCAGTTTTATTTTTATACTAATTGTTTTTCCAAAATTTTTCTTACTTACTGAGTAGCTGTCGGTAAAAAATAAGTAAATAGGTAATCAAATAAAACATGAAACCACTTTTTCCACCTTTGAAAAAATCGTACCTGAAGGGGTTAATTAAAACTAAATGCTAACTTGGATCAGTCATATCTCTTGAACTCGTAAATACTAATGTTTTGTTAATATCATTCTTATTTGGCTTCATATAGATAACATAAACAGAGTCGAGTTTGGGTGGTCGGTATCAGGACACTTTACGTTACATGAAATTTGGGCTGCAGGTTACTTTTGTGACGTAAGCCTCCACTAAGAAAGGATTTTACGAACTTCTTGCCCTAAGGGCTTTAAATAGGGAATGTAAATTTGTATAAAAATCAGTCATTTTTGAAGTTAACTCCACGAAAATTAGGTTGAAAATTAAGAAAGACATATTTCAGAATTTTTGATGAAAGTTTGTATAGGAGTTCCGTTGATTTTGTAGTTAAAACCATGAAAATTAGTATTTAGCCTTTTGGTTGGAAATTAAGAATGACGTATTTCAGCGTTTTTGGATAATCAATCAATAGGGTATGAAAGTAGGAGTTCCGTCTTTTCTAAGGTTAAAACCATGAAAATTGATATTGGTAAAAAGTTGATTTTCTTTAAATCCTGAAACATGTTCAATAGTCTTAATACCAAACTACAAGTCTCTAACTTTTAAAATAACGGACTTCCTTACAAATGTTTATTGTCCATTTATTGTTATTCTATTTCTATGTAGGTATTTCGAAATCCACGCAGATGAAGTAGCGACACAGAAAGCTAGTAATACATACATATACATATTTGGAAAATTTAAAAGGCGGTCGAAGAGATGTTCCTTTTAGAGGTTTTCGATGTTACCAATTTCGAAATTGCTCAATTGCCTCAATTCTAAGCCGTAAAAAGAAAAAGTCCAAAATATATTATAGTCAATGTAGTCGATATTTAACAAAAATTGGACCGCCTCTCGAACCACCTCTCAAACCCTACCATAATATTCCGGCAGATTTTTTAATATTGCTTAATTATGAGTTTGTAAATAAACAAGCAGAGCTCGTAAAAAGTGATAATTCAAAAAAATTTATATTTGTATGTTTTACATGGAAACCTCACTATTCCCCGGCAGTTCTTCTACTTTTGTTTACAGTTGTTCTACGTCTTTGTGTATTTATGTCCGCGGATATTAAAAATGCCACAACTTAGCGCTAACTTGGCTTGCCTTATCTAAAAACTTCGGTAGAGTGCACTCAATTTTGCTTCTCATTTCGGAATATAAATATTTACATGTATTTTTTTATTTTTTTTTGCAGAAAACTCAAATAAGGTCGAACATTTCAACATCCACTTCAAAGTTTCCAAATAAAAGGTAAGTTTGTTAACCAAAATGTATGTAGTCAGTGCAAGACGAATATAATCTTTAAAGTGTTTTTTTAATTTTACATAACTATATTTAATTTCAATAATTTATGAAAAAGATAAGACAAATTTAATTTCAAAGGCCTCTGTGGACTAATCACTTGTATTACGTGCTTTTTCGTGTGACATACTTTTAAAGCCCTTTTATTTAAGCTTACTTGCAATACAACACGTTTTGTACATTGTGACAAGCACACATTTCTGGTGTAATTGCAATTTGGATATTGAAGCCATCGTAGAAATTCCGAACACTAAAAAAAGTGATATTTGACAATCTGAAGGAAGCTGAATTTGTACTGTTGTTAAAACTGCATCAAGTCTCTACAGTGGTAGCAAACTCTACCTACTTCACTTTTAGATTGTTATATAACATTTTTTTTTCCTTTTTGTATCCTCTCCAACGGGTTCTGGAATAGATCTGATTTTATTAGATATTATATTTGGATTATATTGTAATATCAGTAGTTAGTAAATATTAGAGGTAATCACGCTTTGTTGTAATATGTATCCTATTGCATCGTTTCACTGAGTGTACAATTTTAAATTTTAATAGTTATTTCATGGCAACCGTTTTTTTTTTTGCACTTTTTTCATAATAATACTTTAAAAGTTGTGGTATTTTTTACTAATTTCAATAAGAAAATCCCCTTAAAACATACAACGTGTTGTACCTTGTTGGAAAGGTCATAAGATAGGCAATTCGATAAAAATAACAAATAAGTGCATTAATTACATGAATGAAAAGCTGAATTTTAGGAAAACACATTTTTTTTCCCACTTTCGGAAGTGAGTGTAGCTGCACTGCTAGGTGGTAGGTCAGCATTGTTGACATTTTTGGTAAGCACATTAAGATGATCGATTTTTGCCGTGAGTTAGATGTCGTTACGTTGGGTAGATCAAAAGAAAAAAAAATTAGTGATGTGGAAAAATGGAATTTACGAATCACCCTGTAACTCCCAAACGGTTGATTTGGCCCCTCCCCTCCTCCGCCATACAATTTTTTGTTTGGCTAAATCTGATCTTTCATTCCACTCATTTTGCCATAAGCTATAAAAACACCCTGTATGTATGTATTATATGTATATGTATGTATATATGTAGAGTGTTTTGTTACGGTCTGTAGAGGGGTATGCAAATGGATTCTACATGGTTTCCTGATCAACGTTTATTCGGAGACCCACCCCCTCCCCTAAAAATTGTCCTAAAATCGCAATTGAAAATTTTGAGGGGGTGAACCCTTAAAACGCTTTATTTGTGAGAGACATTGTAGTATTTTGGTTGAAATCGTGGTAGAAAGCTGAAGTTTCAAGCTTTCCAACAATACGGTTGGTTGGTTGGTTTAAGTGGCGAGCCTGATCAGACTGGTCAGGATCCAATTAGCGCTGGGTGCGCCGTTTTGAAACCACAAATCCCCTACGAATATAACCAGGTTATTGAAGAAGCGAATTACAGGGTCATTAGATCAGATAGATAGATAGATAGATCAACAATACGACTAGCGTTGAAAATTCTGAAAGAAACGAAATGTGTTTTTCGTGAAAAAAACAATTGGTTTTTTTCCGTTTTATTAAAAAAAAATTGGCAAAATACATATAATATATTTCAAGAAAAAAACAAGAAAAATTTGAAAAATGAGAAATGTTTTTTCGAAAAAGTATACATAATTGAAAACTATCCATATTATTTAATTTTGAAGATGTTTGTGTTGTGGATACAAACTAAATATAAAATATATCTACAAAAAAATTAAATTTCATCACAGCTTTCACTGTCACTATAAGTCATGTTTTCAATTTCTAGTATTTGTGATAACTCCTCAAACTACATAACTCCCACATTGTGTCTAGCAGATTCTTGGAAAATAACGGACTCATTAGCAAGTGTGTAAGTTAAGTACAATAAAATTTGTACTTAAAAGTCAGTAGCGTCCGGAATTGCGAATTGTTTAAGTCAGTAAATATATTAAGTACCGAGATATATATGTATTATACTAATTGAAAAAAATTAATATTTATAGGATACTAAACACAACAATTAATAACGAAATGAGGTTTATGATAGGCTTGGAAAGCAGTTGGGGTGACATTGGGTAAAAGATTTCACTTTGTTTTAGGATTTTTTCAAATCGATACATTTTTTTCCGGTTTTTCCGTTCTTTTCCGTTTTTTTCATAGAAGCTTTGTAAAATTCGATGACAAGCTTTCATGTTTTTTTTTAATAAAACTTGATAAAAACAAGCTGGTCGGAAAAAAACGGGAATTTTTCATGCTTTTTTCAACGCTAAATACGATCCAATCCCTCAACAAACATGCGAGAGAGGCCGCGTCAGACTTCGAAAATGGCAATTTCAATGCCCGCAGTTCGACTTTGGCCCTTCGTCCTGCCGATTTTTTGTATGGACCGAAATTTTTCTGAGAAAAAGCTTCCCTGGCTTTTGGTCTTTCTCAGAAAAAAAAAAAACGCGTTCGAATCCGACGACGCGTTTAGAAGTTATTCGTGTTAGAGTGATTCAAGACAGAGAAGCTTTCTCGCAAGTATCTTTGAAAAGCTTGAAACCTCAGCTTTCTAGCTATCAACCAAAATTTTGCAATGCTCTCGAAGGACTTATAAAAACGTTTTTTGGGTTCAATCCTATATATAATAATATAATATAATATAATATTTCTAAAACTATTCATTACATCAACTTAAAATGTTCACTAAATATTTTCAAAATATTACAGCTACTTTAAGCAAATGCAAAAACAATTTTGAAACATCTGGCTTCCCCTAATTTCTTAAATGTTAATTATTATAATGATAATAGTTTTATTTGAGGAAGTAGATACATAAAAACATAATTTTTTGTGTACCTAAGTATAAAGCTTCAACATGAATATTGACAAGGAAAGGGCTAACCAACTCATGAATAAAATACAATATGTACTTAAATTTAAGAATTCATAAAATAAATCAAAAAAGAAAAGAACACACATCTTCCGATTTACAATATTATGCATCCCAGCTTTACACATTTTATGCCAGAGCTGTTTAGGCGGGAGATTCGTTTGGAACATAGTACAGTAGTAATTCATTTTTGGGCTTTTTTACTGCATTATTTGCCTGATTATCAATTTCAAGATTATGATGAGACAGTGAAATTATTTCATTTAAAGTGATTATATGTGTCATTCCGCAGGTAAAGGGCCCATTTGGCCGAAATTGAGTTATGATCAGAACGCAATGTAGTAGACTATAAGGAATCGAATAGAAGTGGTCCAAGCTCAAAAGATGTAAAATTCGCGAACAAAAATCATTTTGAAGTTAAAAAACTAAAAATTTAAAATTTTTAAAATTGCTGAAAAAATTGAAAAAAATTGAAAAAAAAAAAATTTTAGTCGCTCAGAGTGCACCTGAGGCTCTACAATTTTAACACGTGATAGTAGACTATATACTACATATGTAAAAAACTGGCAAAAAAATTTTTTTAATAATTTTTTGATTTTTCACTTAAAACGCGTTTTTAGAGAAAACTGTGATCGGCCAAATGGGCCCTTTACCTACGGAATGACACATATGTATTTCCTTTTTAAAATAAACTGTTTTATTTATTTATTGTCGTAGTGTACGTATTATATGAAGATATTCGCATGATTTACTTATGCTTGCCTAAAAATATCACTTGTAATTTCGCGAACTAAGGTTCGAACCCTGCACGGTAGCTTTTCTTTTTTTTCTGTGTGCTTAACCTTTTAAGTAGATTTCGAAGAAACACTTCTGCAGAAGCTCATATGATGCAAATCTGCCACCGAATATCCAAAATTTTAAGTGATTTACATGAATATTTCTCAAATGTATAATAATTGATAAAAGAATTTAAAACAGGAAGTAATTATTTAATCGGTTTTTTAAATAGCCGGACAATTACATTGCGCAGTTAGTAATTCATATGAGCAGTATTAAACTTTTTTGCGGTAATTAAATTACTGTCAGTAAAATGTAGCTAGTAATTTAAAAGAATTTGAATATTTATTTAATCCAACTAGCTTTCCCTATATTGATCTCAAATAAAGGTTACGGAAACATTGTAACGTGTCTTTGCTATGAACAACTTATCTATTTATTTTAATAATTTTACAAATCTTATAACTTCAAATAGAGTTATGGTTTACAACAAATTTCGAAAATACAGTTTTAAGAAAAACGTGTTTAAAGTTAGAAGAAGTTACAACGCAAAACGCAATCGTGTCACGGTCGGGGATTATAACATTAAAAGTACTTCAAATTTTACTTTAAAACCTTCCAACAATATTCTTGAGAACCTATTTAATCATTCTTTGAGAAAATAAAATCATTTTTTGAAAATTGTAAATTCTAACAAATTTTCTTTTCACTTATGTATAATTTAAGCTATAAAATGAATGTTTAGGCAGTTCGGCAATACTCAGCGTTCGGTATTTTAGTCGCACGCATATTTTGAATCAATCAATTTTTGTATTAGTTCAAAAACGTGCTAGTCTAGTAGTACGCATACTAAATAACTATTTACTGAAGAAGTTGCTTTTGCAAAAGTTATAAAACAACTTAATTCAATATCTTTAGCAGACCGAGTTTGATTTAGTAACTGCTCACTTTTACTGACGGAATTTGTAAAATACTATTACCGACCACCCTGTTTAAATAATTTCCATTTTAAATTCGCATCCAAACAACGAAAACGTGTGTCGTCTAAACCAGCCCCTTTTTTATTTTTTCCACTATGCGAGTACGTTACCACGAAAGCTCAGGTCGTACTATAAATATTTACTATTTTAGAACTACAGCTTCGACCTTTTTTAAAATTACAGCCCTTATTAAATGTTATGCTAAGCTTTTAGAAGCGGTTTTAAACTCAACTAGGTCAAGCAGCTTTAGTGAGGTATTTTTTCTTTCTTTTGGTTTGCCTACTCACTGAATACGCCATGAAGTTCTAGCTTACGTGGTTTGAGTGTTGGGATAGCTAAATTGTTCGTTTGTAATTTAATAAATCATTAATTCCATTTGGTCAGAGGGGATATAGCTCAGTGGTAGAGCATTCGACTGCAGATCGAGAGGTCCCCGGTTCAAACCCGGGTGTCCCCTGAGTTATTTATTTTTTTCTTAAAATATGTTATTTTTATTTTTAACCCTTAAAAGGTATCATAGGTGAATTTTCACCACAAAGAAATTGTCCTAAAGTTTTTTAAAAACCTAATGACTTATAACACTGATTTTTAGGGTTCCGTACCCAAAGGTTAAAACGGGACCCTATTACTGAGACTTCGCTGTCCGTCCGTCTGTCACCAGGCTGTATCTCATGAACCGTGATCCTTAGACAGTTGAAATTTTCACAGATGATGTATTTCTGTTGCCGCTATAACAACAAATACTAAAAAACGGAATAAAATAAATATTTAAGGGGGCTGCCATACAACAAACGTGATTTTTGTGCTCGTTTTTGCTCGATATTGATAACGGCAACAGGTAGACGCTTGAAATATTCACAGAATATTTAGTTATATATTAACTTTAAAAATAAATAATTATATTAAAATAAAATTGATATTTAAGGGGGGTTTTTATGCCGTTTTTATAGATAATGGTACGGAACCCTTCGTGCGCGAGTCCGACTCGCACTTGGCCGGTTTTTTCTTACTTATTTTATTCATTCTTTCATTTTAAATAAATTGTATACTTGCCGTAGAACATTTAATAATAATAATATATTTAATTGCACTTATATGTCTTTATTGAATTTAAGAAATATATTTAAATATGATTTTTAGAGATTTTTCCGTCGGTGTGTTGTGAAACATCATTGAATTAATAATAAAACTATTTTAAACATAATCTTTTAATGTTTCAAAAATAACTTTTTATTTTTATATTTATACAAGGCTAATATCTATACGTATTTCGGCCGACAAAGCCGTCCTCAGAGCTGAGTACAAAATATACTGAGCTATATAATATACTTTGTACTCAGCTCTGAGGATGGCTTTGTCGGTCGAAATATGTATTAGCCTTATATAAATATAAAAAATAAAAAGTTATTTTTGAAACATTAAAAGTATATGTTTAAAATAGTTGTATTGTTAATATTTAAATATCTTTAAATGATACCATTTAAGAGTTAAAGAACTTCTTCCTTGTCATTGACAATAGCCTAAAGAAATATGATTATAAAAACCAAACTTTGCTAGGAACAGTGCAAATAATTAGGTAAAAATTAAAAAGTTTTAGTTTTGAAAATAGGCAGTAAAGTGAAAATGGCAAATAAGATATTATGAATAAAAATATAAAGTTTTAGGTATAATAGAATAAAATGGCTTCCTCTCCAGCAGTGAAAGACAGCAGACGTGCTTTAAGTTAATTTTCAGTGGGTAAGGAGGTCGCCGCAAACAGGAAAAAAATAAGTATAATTTACAATACAAAATACTAAGTAAAAATGTATTATTACAAGAGTTTAGATAATAGTGATATCGAGATAAAAGTGTACAAATTTAGTAGGTAATAAATGGCCTCTACCAAAATTCTGAAATTGATATTAAAGTGATCGGGAGGATTTCCTGTGAGTAAAATATGAGCATAATGTGTGGAAACTTTCTATAATTAAAAGGAAGCAGTGAAATAAATCTTGTCCACAATTGAATTCTAGCAAACTCGTGCTAGATCTGTTATCAACTTACCGTTAACTGTACAGCCTGAACGATGTACAGTTTAGATATCTACTTTCGAGTTATATACGAAGTGTGATAGTAAAGATGAAATAGCATTTGTAAATTGTGTTCTATTGCTGAAATATAAGTAAGCTAAAAAATGTATTTAACTCGCTGAAAGAAGCATCCTTGTTTTCTTTTCTTGACAATTTCCACCGTTTCCTTAACGTTCAATATAAAGTACCGCCTGTGAAGAGATGTCAGATGACAAGGTTATATAGTAGGAAGAATCAATGATGTGTAAATGATTTCGAATACTGAAAAGAAAATATAACAAAGTGATAATTCTAATGTTAATCAAAGTATTGACTTTAGTCTATTGATTGTGAAATAGATTTTACAGAATTAATGAGGATTGTTTTCGGATTTTGTGTATAAATATTGACGAAATGATGCATCCCCCTAGCTTCTGATCGTGTTTCTTGCTGGACGGAGCAGAGAGAGAGTGTCATCCCAAGCAGACCATTTCATTTAACTCTATATTTTCTGAACTACCAGACGGAGCTTTTAAACAGTGAAACAGACAAAATAGTTTCTTACTACCGGACAGAACCTCAAATTAATGAACCAGATAAAACTTTGCGAGATAGCGAGATAACATTCTAGTAAAAGTGAAATACTGATAACAGATGCCAGTGTACCCATAGAAATATAAACTAAACACGGAATGGCTGAAACCAGATTGAGCGTACGACATTTTCTGATGTGTTCGAAATCGCTGTTAGTAGTGGTCCGCAGTGCAGGCGTAAATATATAGAAATTATAAGAGGGGTATTTCAAAAACTAATAATAATAATCACTTTTGTAAGATAATTCTAAAATAACGACAGCAAGTGAAACAAAATCACAAAAAATTTAAGCACATTACAGTAGAACGCCGATTATCCGAACGCCGATTAACGGAATCGCCAATTATCCGAATCGGTTTTTGTTTTTTTTTGCTACTATGTACCTCTATTATTGTTGTGAATTTTTATACTTTGTATTTTTGTTAAGACCTGATGGGGTTGCAACTTACTCTGATCGAGATGTTCAAGTGAGCGTTATTGTAGAACTGTGTTTGTTAAACTTAATAAAGTTTATTCTATGTGTGACAGTTCGTTTTTCTTTATTACCAGTCTATGTCCAATTATCCGAATTTTCGATTATCCGAATCGACCCCGATCCCAATTAATTCGGATAATCGGCGTTCTACTGTACTTATAAAAAATAAATTCTAAAGTTCCTGGCATAAACTTTGTGCCCCCTCGCATGTTGGCTTTGCACGCTACCATTCACGCGATAAACTACCCTCCGATAATTTTCTAATGCTGCGTCCCTCTTGCACACTATAGCTGTACTCTACGACAAGTTACTTTAGCGTGGTCGCTCACGTACAGCCGTTCCGTGTTAGTTTATATTCTATGAGTGTACCCCACACTAAATGAATGAACACATCACATCAAGGATATTCCAACGATTCCCCAGATCGACCCTGTCCTATGCACTATCTATTGGAGAATGGCTAAAAACTTAAAATGCTTTATCTGAATTTGACTTTTCATCTGAAATGAGCACCATATAGGCTGTATTCCCGAGAGCGCTAGCTTTAATCTATAGTATTTCTATTTTGAATAATTAAATAAGTAAATAAATAAAATCTGAAATGACCTGACATTTTGTATGATGACGTCAATTGTTATGCATGGCACATGGCACCCAATTTGTGAGATAGTGGTTGAGACTTTTGATGTGAATAGAATGTGGACGAATAATTTTTGGTCTATTGGTCTTCTATTACCCTAACAAGTTAGATAATTGGCTGGGTAGCCTAGTGAAACGATGGATCGTTAATATGGCCCAGTTGCAGAGACCAGGAAGTCACTGTAAAGTGCACTATCCTTGAGAGTAGTAATTAAAAAAAAAACCAACCAACCAAACGAATAAAAAGGGTTAATATTGCTAATGTCATTGAAATTTCATATATGTACATGGAAAAAACCCATGACAACTGTTTCTACATCAAATAATAAGATTAAAATCGGAAACTCATGACTAAATTATAGAAAAGATTCTGTTTGTTTGTCTTGTCTTTTTGATAATTATTTGTCGAACTGTCGTTTCAAAACTGCTAGACGAATTTGTATCCCTCGAGTAGCGGTTTTCGGGAATGCTAATCTCAAATATGTTCTCAATTATTATAATATGAAATCTCAATCTTAATTATATGAAATTTTTGTGAAATTGGTTTAGAACACTAATTTTAATTATAATATGTTGTTTAGGAATGTAAGGTAGAATATTATAAAATTTATAAAATAAAGGATTGAAAAACAAAATATTTGAATATCAAATGAAACGCATAAAAGCTCTATCGTTAGCCTTGTTTACTGAAAATAGTTATAATAATAAATAATTTCGATTTTATAATCAAAGTTTACGAGTTTTTGTCCAACTGCGGTGAGGAAATCGCAAATCCCAAATCCCCCGTGTTTATTTTATATATATTTGTCTACAAAGCTTTAGCCCTTTGCACTCCAAGACTTTTTATAAGCCGTAGCTGAATGGTGCCACACCACAGAACCAAAGGAGTGCAAAGAGCTAAGACCAACATAGATTTGTGGAACAATTCCGTTTTAAGAATTTCGACTTTAAAAAATCGCTAATTTTCATCAGCAAAAAATGGTTGCTTTTAGATTCATAACAATTTAAAACAATAAAGAAGATTTTATTAAATTGTTATGAATATGAAGACAAATATGTATATTTAGTCTTATAAGAGACCTTTTGAAATTGAGGTTCTTAAGGGGCACACCTAGTGTGACTGCCTAAAAAAAAGGTGATTTTTGGGAATTTTTTTAAAGAAAACTACCGGCTGAAATGTTTTAAAATTTCGAGTATATATTTATACATAATTAATAAACGTGCACTAAAAGTTTCAAAAAAAAAAGAATTAAGTTTTAGCGAGTTATTTGCGATTTCGTAAGTTACTAACAAAAAACGTCCTAAACGGCTGCAGTGATTGCGGCCTTCCCCGTGACTGAAAACAAAAAAATAAAAAAGATTATCAATCTGAAAGGTATTTCCTATACAATGACCCTCGAACTTTAAAAAAAATTGAAATTTAACAAAATGGCAGACTTTGACAGAAAAAGTGTCCAATTGTGCTCTAAAATGTAATGCTTTTCGGCTCGCCAAAATTACATTTTTCATACAATCGTAAAACTGGAGGGTCATGGTACGGAGAAATATGTACAAAATAAGCAGAAAAAAATCATAACGATCGGATGATTTGTCTTCGAGTGAGAACTGCAGCCAATTTGAAAAATGTAGTTTCGAGAAAAACGCGTTTAAAGATAAAATGATTGATTTTATTGTTTTCAATAGATCTGAATATATCTGGCTCCGCAAACATGTGACGTAGTTATAAACGAAGAAATTCCTCAAGGATAATCCTATGTATACATTTCTGTATATCTGAAGGACAACAATAGAAACCGTAAAAATATTATAATGGGTTGTCATGGCCACAGGGCCCTAACAATAACTCTGGTTGGGTCCGTAGCAAAGGAAACTTTCTAATACCTGAGCGGCTACACTTTAGAAGGCTGTAACTCAAAAACTATTTGAAATATTCATTCAAAATTTTAGTATGTAATTTTTAAAGGTATAGTCTATCGAAATATGCAAAAAAAATCGATTTTTTAAAAATTTCACACTAGGGGCATTTCACGTGAAGTGGACAACGAAAAAAATGTCAAGTACTGGATTTTGTTCATAATTGGGTTAATTGTACTTCTATGAGACCTGAATAAATACATGATTATTTTTATTTTTTTTTTTTGCTTAGTTACCAATTTATGCGACTTCAAAGAATTGGCAAAATTTGAGGAACGGATTTTTCGAATGCTATTAAAACAGTTAATCAAATGGATTGAATAATAAGTAAATCGTGTTTATTTGAGGATATTAATTGATTTTCTTAGAAATTAATTAAAATTTGAAATTGGATTGTTTTTTCGTATAGTAAACCGGAAGCTAACATTAAAAATCTGATTTTTTCCAACTTCGCATTTTTTTAAATTTTTTATTTTTACCAAAAATTATAGCTTGTAATATAGAAATATTATGCAAAAAATTTTAGAATGATATCTCGATCCGTTTAGAAGTTATAAACTAAAGTGCGAAGCTGCCGCATGGCGCGCTATACTGAGCGGTTCCTTAGTGTGGCTGTCTTACTCGCCAACGCAAGAAAACGCTGTGACTTGTATGTTATACTGTTTATTCTCACTAGGTTCTTATTAAAAAAAATTAAATACCTCTAGTTTTGAGCAACGAAATTTAAACATTAAGGGATCATCATAGTGTGACCCTCCGAAAAATCACTGATTTTCGCGATTTTTTTTTTATGGTTAGGATAAACTAATCGGTCTGGTTTTTTTTTACAAATCAAAGCAGTGATAAAGAATACAAAATAATTTTTTTTAGGTTAATTTTTGTATTTAATAATAGTATAATAAATGTTTTAAAAGTGTTCTTTAAAAAAAAGGTCCTGCATGGTCGGAAAGGTCGTGGCCTTAGTCCTGCTCCGAAAGAAAAGTTTCAAAAAGATTATTAATCTGTAGGAAAGCCGCTATGGTGCTATGCAGGCTTTTTTTTTTTTTTAATTTGACAAAATGGCGGCGGTTTAAACAAAATGTATCGAATTTAGCCTTTTTTTTCTACAGTTTTTCGTAAAAAAAAATAGGAAGATGTAGAAAAAAAACAAAAAGCTTCCATAGGATGACGTGAAGAATGGTCTGTCAAAATTTGAAATGGATAGCTTGAAAACTCTACCTTCGAGAGGTAAAACCGTTTTGAAAAATACCATTCCGAGAAAAACGCGTTTAAAGTTTGAAGTGACGGACGAGGTGTTAACGCTCCGTTCCCTTTCTCTAAGAAATTCTTTAGTTACCGAAATAATTCGAATTTTGATTTAAAAATTCAAGAGAATGTTTATAACAGTGTATACTATCCGATAATGCACAACAAAAAAAAGATTTTTTTAACATTTCACACTGTGATGAGCCCTTAAGGGGCCATGTGATGGTCTTGGCGGGAACCTCAAAAGACTGACGAGCTGTAAAGTAGTTAAAATTACAAAATAAATTATACCAATTTTTGATTACCTCATTGTTATATTTAACCTTCCAACTGAAACCTTCCGAACAAAATTTAATTAATTAATTAATAATTTAATAATAATGATTATTATAATAAATTTAATCAAACAAATTAATTAAATTTTGTTTTTAATTATGGTTATTTAACCATATTTCATTATTTATAATAACAAGCCGTAAGTAGCAAATAAGACAGCCACACCAAGGGACCGCTCAGTACAGCGCGCCATGCGGCACCTTCGCACTTTAGTTCATAACTTCTAAACGGATCGAGATACCATTCTGAAATTTTTTGCATAATATTTCTATACTACAAGCTATAATTTTTGGTAAAAATAAAAAATTTAAAAAAATGCGAAGTTGGAAAAAATCAGATTTTTAATGTTAACTTCCGGTTTACTATACGAAAAAGCAATCCAATTTCAAATTTTAATTAATTTCTAAGAAAATCAATTAATATCCTCAAATAAACACGATTTACTTATTATTCAATCAATTTGATTAACTGTTTTAATAGCATTCGAAAAATCCGTTCCTCAAATTTTGCCAATTCTTTGAAGTCGCATAAATTGGTAACTAAGCAAAAAAAAAATAAAAATAATCATGTACATTTATCAGGTCTCATAGAAGTACAATTAACCCAATTATGAACAAAATCCAGTACTTGACATTTTTTTCGTTGTCCGCTTCACGTGAAATGCCCCACAGGTGTGTGTGCCCCTTAAGGTAGAAATGTTGCAAAAATCAATGGTGGTCTTAAACTTTTGCGCACAATTGTATTTCCACTCGGAGACTATTAAAGTTGTTATATTAAAAAACGAACTCATTTCAAGGTCACGCTATTAACTACATACATACAAATTTTGCTTGTTCTAATCAGCGTTTCTGTTTTTTGTTCAGTCATTTGATGGACTGTTCTAGAACAAAGGAATGCAGCTATTAATGCTAAAAAATATATTAAGTATATTTAACAAAGTATTGTTTTTTTTCTTTCTAGAAACTGGCAAACGATTTCCCATGGCTCTACTAAAATTCAATCGGAGGTTCCTGCATCAAGCGCTAATAAACTAGCTGGAAATTGTTTGGGTTCCACCAAAAAATTAGATTTTAGGAAACAAATCAAATTATCTCATACTGTAAATCTACCTAAAACTAAATCGACAGTAACGTTATCAATTTCGAGAACTTTAAATACCAATAGTCCTCGTCTTGCCCTAAATAATGTTAGTGCAAGTACTTTCAATGTAGGAAGTCGTAAAACGTCGACACCAAAACACCGAGTGCTTTCCGATCTACAGCCGCTGAAGCGAGAACAACCCATTGAAACGTCATCTTTACGTCTCAAAAAGAATATTTTTCCTACACCAAAGATACAGTCGACGCAAACCTCTAGGACGAGTAAGTTTAATATAATTAACTACCTCTCTGCGATAATTTTATTTGGTTAATAAATATTAACATTGCTTATAGAGCCGGCGAAACCAACTTTGAGTAAATCTACGCCTAGTCAAACGCCTTTAAACGGTGAAATACTAAAAATACCAAAGATTTTCGTTAATTCATCAACTAATTTGAATAAAAAAAGTACCATCAGCGGCAATAATATTAATAATAACAGCTTGACAGCAATAAATAGGAATCTAAAAGCCAAAGGAAACAAAGTTGCAATAGAAGTCGTAAAGAAGGGGACTAGCCGAACTTCAAACGCAATAATTACTACATCACGGTAAGTTAACGTTCTGTATTTATGGGTACCTTTAACTTTTAGAAATGAATTAACTTAGCTACATATTTTGAAGTTTTTTCCATTTTTTCGAAACGCAATTACGATAGTTATGTTAATTACTTAAAAATGAAAATGAAGGAATAAATTATTAAAAATTGAATGTGATTACACGAAATAGGTAATACAAAAAAAATTATTAAATGATCTCGCTTAGAATTTGAGGCGTTCAAATTTTTTTTAAGTTTTTATTCTTTTTTTTTTTAGTTTTTTCTCTTTTTTTATTTTTATGTTAATTATCTTAATTATTCTACTGACATCACTGTAACATTTAAAGATGGACCGCTAATTGAAACCTAATTTGAAAACCGTATTAAATGGGACCAGAGTAGATGTATGGAATCAGTCACTTAAAAAAATATTAGACTACTACTACGTTTCCTCTTGCCTGCACTATGATTTGATTTTGAACAGTCAGCTGTGGGTTTGAATTATTGTCAAATTAATGTTTGGAGCACTTCTTAATTTTAATTATATAAAAGAAGAAAGTATAATGATTATTAATTACACCGAAAATTATTAAATATTATAATTCCTTTTGCATCTTAAGTCCCTTAAAAGTTTTCATTTGAACATTATCGTAAATTTTTTTTATTGATATCCTTACAATAATAGATTTACGAATTTAGCACTTCGGACCTTTTTTGTAAGAAATTTAATTCTCAATCAAAACATGCTACTTATGAGTTTTTTTTTCAAATGAGTAATTGACTTTTACGTAAAAGGGTCAGTTTCTCATGTTAATTATATGTTTGCGCCGTTCACACATTTGATCTAGGAGTCTGAAATTTGTCGAGGATTTTTGCTAAAACAATTGCCTATGGGACCAAAAAAAATTCATAATAATATGTATACATATTAATGTTAACTTCCAAAAGAAAGTTGACTAAAAAGAGTATTTTCCAGAATTTACGGAAGTCAAAATGGCAACGAAGTAAGGACGGAAATTTAGACCTGGCTTCTCAGAATCTTAATTACCTTAGAATGATGTACTCTTCCTTGTCAGTTACAGACAAATGTCATATATTTATCCACTTTCCATTTAGAGGGATAATTTCTGGAATATTTTATAATTATCCGGTTGATCATTCTAGTAATTCTATAAGACAAATTAACTTTTATGCCTAAATCTCCAATGTACAGACCTGGAACCGACCAATCAAAATACTGTTTACATATAATTTTTTTTGTGTTAGTAATTTTACTTTTAGTGCTGGGCCGGAATTACCACACGCATTTTTATACAAGTGCCTTATTTTATAAATAGCGCAATAATGTTTCGGCAACCAGTGGGAGCAGGGGACCATGAGGAATCAATCGATTATTATGTGATGAGACCCCGGCAAAAAAAAAAGAAGTTGCCGTGGGATAGTCAGAAAACTACTATATCTACAGAATGTTTCAATATAATGAAATAAAGCCTTCATGTTTCTGTTACCCACCAATTGATGTCGCAAACAATATTGTTTCTGATACTCACCAATAGATGTCGCCACGAGCGTTCGGAAACTCATTTCGATATGATTATAAACATTCACTGAAGGAGTTATGTACTGAAACTGAACTTCTTTTAGGAATTTTGTGTACAAACCTAGCAATTAAATAAAATAAAAATGGCATGTTATTTATTGATTATTAATGGTTGAAAAATAATAAAAAAAATTGTTTTCTTTGTTATCTTGGAAAGTCCTCTTCCGTCTCACTGTGGGCATGATAATTCGAATAGTTTTCAATATTTTTTAGTAATTTTTTTTTAAAGCTTCGGAATACTTTTCTCTATAAATTGATGAGCCATTTTTTAAATTCTTTTCAAAAATGTTATCTAAGCAATTAGAGACTAAATTTTTGCACAAAAAACAAAAAATTGAATTCAAATTGTCATAAAAATTAATTATTAAAAAATAAAAATAAAATTAGTCGTCAATTTATAGAAAAAAGTATTCTGAGGGCCTGTCCGAATCCAAGTCTTCGTCTTCATCTCGTAATGACAGTTTATGACGTCAGCAAGAAAGTTGAACTAGTATTACAATTAAGACGTAGACAAAGCTAGCCTGTCTGAATTTGTTCACTTAGCTCGATATTTTACATTTTAAATTAATAAAAGTAAATCAAAAGTGCACAATTCGACAGTATTCAAGGAATGCTCCTACAATTTTTCTCATTCCGTCTCACGAAGTTAACCCAAGCCTTGACTCGCTTATTAAGCTAAGCAATCTAAACTGTTATACTACGTATGCTAAGCTCACAGCACAGATATGAATTCGAACAGAGTTTAACTCGGTGTGTCGTCACGAACTATCATAACAAAACTAACTAAGATGAAGATTTGGATTCGCTCCTGAAACTTTTTATAAACAATTATTAAAAAATATTGAAAACTATTCGAGTAATTATGCGGAGAGTAGGGCGCCATTTATTGAAGAGGACCTTCCAAAATGTCATTATATAAATATGTTTGAAAAAAGAAAGAAATTTAATTGTTTTTGAAACATCAATGGTCAATAAATAACATGTCATTTTTATTTGATCTAATTGTTAATTTTTTGCGAGGCCATATATTGTATTAATAATATAAAATAGTTTAAAAAACTAAAAAACACGCTTTTAGCACGCACTAAAAATTACAAAAAGCATTATGATTTTGAAGTCGAATATCGTCAGGGAAATAAGACAGCTTTCTCCATGCTTACTTCACTGAAAAATGTAGTCTCTCATCTCATATCTTGGGGAGGCCGCCATATTGGATTTGTAATGATGTTTCTTAGCTAGTCATGTATTGTCATCAGAACTCAGAGCGTGTGCAAAATTTCATCCTAATCGAAGACCGGGAAGTGGGTCAAATTAACATTCCAAGATTTTCTTACATACATAGTTAGTTACAAGTAAAGCTAATATAAAGCGTGTAAAAATGATTAGTTTTTTCAAGGAACGAGAGTGCTTGTCGAAACTAACAAGTAAAAATCCGAAAAGAATAGACCAAGAAATTGCCGAGGAGTTTAAAGTTAGTGCATCAAAACACACATGTTCACTAATCAACGACATGGTTGTAAATGAAATGTCATAACAGAATTTAGCCATATGAATCCAAGGCGGCGCTGAAATGCAAGATGTTATGACAGAAATGTTATAACAGAAATTGACTTTGGAGACATGGGGTTATAGAAATAGACAAATATCAGAATTGTTAGGTTAAAATTAAATAATTAGTATCCCGGGCAAAACCTGGGACGGCCAAGCTATTTGTTAAATCAACAAACAGATCTTAGGTACCACTGTTAGGACGCGACGAGGTATCAAAATTTAGTAGTCAAACCTTGTATTTTGTATTATGAAGATTGAGTAGGAACCACGAGCAAGGGCCAACTCGGTTCTGAAGCTTGCAGTAGCGCGGAGCAGCACACATTTTTCTGATTAATGTCAAGTGGAAATGATAAATTTAAAACACCAAATATCGTTATTTTTCTTATTTTTAAGAAAACTTGAGAGTTGTTCCCGAACTCCTTTTTCACCCTTCACTTCCATAATAAGGAAGAGGAAGAAATAAGAATCTGCAGATCTAAAGGAACAGACTATGAATTTCCTGCAGTTAAATTTTTTTGTGTTCATACCTGGCAATGTTGCGTCGGCATGTAAACAAAAACGGTTTACCCACACTAAGAACCAGTCGTTTCAGATGACATGGCGTAAATTGGTTTTCAGTTCCCGCAGTTGCAATTACTTCTTTTCCAACTGGCTGAATAGAATAAAAATTATAGAGGTGCAATTGAAAAATTAAATTAAGAAGATATCTGAGATTAGTTTGGAATATTATTAGGCCGTTTCTGGGCTGTGCGTCTGTGTTGTTTTGAGGGGAAGGCGCCGAGTCGTGTCAACACACGCGCGGCATTTTATCAATGGATCTATGTGTTTTGCAAGGCAGCGAAGCAGCCACACGTCAAACAAGAAAGAGGCAGAATGCCGCGGACAAGATACCACCACCAGTTGAGTTTGGTATTTCTGCTGGGTTGGTTGAGGTGCGCTTGTTTGCCGACGGGAAATGTCGACCTCAAAATTATCTTGAAACTTGCTACCTGTAGCAAGAAATCTGTGCCGATTGTGTCCTCGGAGTTTTACAAAAGTGAATTATGTACTGAGGTTTTTTTGGGTCTGTGGACCACGACTCCAGTTGCAGTTTAGCAGCTCGATTTACGTGCCTTAGCTGTTCGCTTGTGGAGTGCTTGAATGCCAGTTGTGATTTCTGCAGCTTTTGGAAGATCCCAGTGGCTTCGCGTTACATGTTAATGGAATGGAACAAAGATAAATTTTAAGTTGAGAAGTTCCGTGCGTTAGGTGTAAAGTCGCCACGAATTATTATTTGTGCGCACTCGTGATTTGTTATCAGCGCAGTGTTTACCTGTTGGATATTTCCTTGGGCAAGGCTTGGTATGGAATAATAAAAATCCCATGCCCGCTGCCGGCTGAGTCGCCTCGACATGGATTTACCGACGATTTTTTTATCTGAGTTTCCTGGTTTGTTAACTTTGCCAACACACAAGATGTGGAAATTGCTCTATCATTTACTTTTCTTTCGCATTAAATAGCCTGGATTATATTTATCTGCTATCGTAGCTATCTTACTAAAGATAACATCAAAATGTCTGTCCTAGGAATTAATGATAGCCGAAATAACTCACAAATGAATAATTTTCTCATTTCAACCTATTACGTTTGAAAATTTATTTTTCGGTAGACTTCATTAATTGCGTCAAGTTGAATTTTAAATAATTAAATGGGAACCAGTTGTACCACGGGTACAAAAAACCAACAACATTTTTGCCTACTTAAGAGAAATATATAATTAAACATCGATGTTAACATTTATCTATGTTACCTGCTCGCAGCTTAACAATGGTTTGTTGTTTAGTAAACACACTCCTTTGTACTATAAAATATTAAAGAATTTCAATATAAAAATATGCATAAATATGATTAAGTTAAACTTTTTCATTTCCGAGTTTACTAAAAGAAAATATTCTGTTAAAATAAGAGAAATAAAAGAAAAGGAAATACGATATATAAAACAAAAAATCGAATAAAGTAAAATTTGCGACAAGACTCGAAGCTGAGGGTGATAAGCCGGTTTACCACAACTTTCAGCGCTACGTCTCCTCTAATGACATTTTATTGGAAAAAAGTACTTACATAAGTTGATATCAAATCGGAAATTACCTATTTGTTTTCTTAGAAATCGGGCTGCATTTGCAAATATCTGCTAGCCACTGACATATGAGTAGTTATTTTTGAAAGTGGTTTAAATCACTTACATGAGGCTTATCCACACGTTAAGGTTTTAGGGGGTCCATATCTCTGAAAATCATCAATTTTAAGTTAATGTTATTTCCTGCGATTTTAAACGAAACCGCCTCGAGCTCCTGCAAACTATACTTAAAACTTTAAACGCGTTTTTCTCGAAACAAAATTTTCAATTTCGTTGTTCATCGTATCTCCAGGACGGATTAACCGATTGCTTTCAAATTTCAACCAGTTATTTAAAACATAAAATTAGTGGTACTGGATGGAAGCATTCTTCGTTTTAATGCATTTTTTTTAAATAGTTAAGCATTTTGTTTTAGCGAAAAAATGAATTTTTTCTTAAAAAGTCTCCATTTTTAACAAAATTAAAATTTTTAACAACGCGGAACTCAGTTGTTTACAGCTATTTTATCATAAAAAAATTATTGGATCTTCTTGAAATATGGACTGTTCAAATACCAAAGTATTGGTTGCAAAGTAACTATATAAACTTATCTCAAAAAAGCCTTTATTTTGTCCTCTCAAAGATATGGAGATTAAGCGAAGTTGTTCAAATAATTATTAAAAAAGTAGACCTTATCATTCTAAAAAACAACGGCTCATATATGTAAGTACTGGACTGTCGATTGACGGACAAAAATTATACCATTTTAATACTTAACCGTCCGGTCGGGTATTAATACCCGTTTAGATTTTGTTGTAGAGTGAAGCTAGTTCTATGTTACTAATCATAAAGATTACCAATTTTTTTTCATAAATATGTATTAGACAGTAGGAGCTATGTATCATAAAACGGTAATAAAAGATTTTTTTTAAAAATTCGAAATTTCGTATGCGTCGTATATTTTTGACTAAGTATTAGTTAATAAAAAATAATAATAAATTTTTCTCCCTCACAATTATTTGCTCATTGCACCGGCAATAAACAGAAGATGCTTCAGAGCGAGTTTCATCTTCCTAGCTTGTTTTTAAGTAACCTTTTGATCAAAACATCGAAATTTCGTATGACTCTTTATTAATAAAAAATAAAAAAATAAATATTGCTCCGTCACAATTAATTGCTCATTGCATTAGCAACAAATAAATGATACTTCATGCCAAGTATCAGAATGTTACTTTGATCCCATTTGCACTATCATGGGCATGAATCAATTTCATGAGAATTAAAAAATTTAGAAATTTTTTGTATGTTTATCTTTCATTAAAAAACTATTTATATAAAAAAATACATGTGCTTTAGACCACACGACTGAAGTAAAACTTCTTTAGCTCCATCTATATGTGTGTGTATATATATGTTTATATATGTATGTATATATGTATAATATATACTACATGTATATTAGGGTGTCCCTTAAATTTTAAGTTCGATATATTTTTACGCATACCTTCTTAAAACTTTCGTAATAACCCAATATTGTCTAGGAAAAAATATTAGCGTTTTATTAACGGCAACCCGTGCCGACTTGCGATTTAAACTTGTCCATACTAAAACACTTGTATATTTAAAAAAAATCCCGAACGCGTCAACCCGTGGCCATGCCCGATGGTAGATAGATTCTCACAGCTCAATTGCAACCCTTCTATACTTCCTCAGACAAAGAATCATTTAGCATTTATAAAAAATGTAGAGGCTATGCATATCGATTAAAAAAAAATAAAAAAAAATTTTCATAACTTTAAGGGGCACTCTAATGTATATACATATACATACATATATTAATTTTCTACAAATATTTAAATTTATTATGGGTTTTCATTGATTAATTAATATTTTTGAATAGATTTTTTATTTTTATTCATTTTTTTCATATACAATAGGCTTGTTTTCTTTTTTTTTCTTTTATTTATTTTATTTTATTTTATTTTATTTTATTATAATTTTATTAATATGGCCTGCACTGTGTCTTAGATATACGAAACGTAACTGGCTATGACAGAAAGAGAGAAAGAAAATGTATGCCCGCACCTCTCTCTCTTGCCCCTACAGTAATATACGAAACGTAACTCTCTCTTTCTATCTTCACTAACTTATATCTCCCTCTCAACTTCCGTTTGCCTACTTTTCGTAACGCTCTCGTCACGCATTCACCAGCTTACTCCCCAAGTCAAGCGTGCGTAAAGAAGTTTTACTTCAAAAAACATATGATGGGCCACACTGTGCCCCGAGCACCAAGTTATAAGTTGCTTATTCGTCTGGCGGCACTTGTCTCCAAAAATGGTCCACGCCGTCAGATAAAAAACATGCCTGTGGTCCACAAATGGCCTACGCCAGGTTGAACGTGTCAAAGCTTTTAATTTCCGATCGTCAAAAAGGAAATTTCAGATTGGCGATTCCGAAAACGTCTAAGAACGCTTACACATGAGCCAATTCGACCGAATTTTTATGCTCGCATTCGGATGAAATTTTTAAGCACATGGTAATATTGTTAATAATAATGTAGCTTCACACTCGATTGGGTTTGGTTTGATTTTTCGACCTAAAGGAATGTAGAAAGGTTGATCTGTGCAGTGTATTTAAAGGAGAAAGTGAAAAATATTCAAACCGACAAAATTACAACATTTCGGTTGCATTTATTGGCTGCGTCATGTTGCATAACCGCCAGCAATCGATCACAGCTCTTTCACCAAGATCCGTTAAAAATACGGTTAATAAGCTAACAATAAATAAAAGAAATTATATATAAACTCAATTTAAAATTGATTTATTGAGTTAATAAAAATGTCTAACACAAAACGGAATTTTCTGCGTTAAAAAAATTACTCTCCCCTAAGATCTTGTTTTATTAAGGCAAACCCACAGGGAGAAATACTTAGACTTAACAGAAAGCAGACTGAAGATTTATGTACAAAATAAGAATCAGTGAAAACATGGTGATGTATTTTAATTACTCCCCTCGAGGAACATTGAATGCATCAAGTGTTCCTCGAGTGCTCCTTCGCGCAGCATAATCTCTGGAAATTTGAACAAGACCCATATAAGCAAATTTGCTAATGTGCACACATTTCCGAGCCAAGATAAGCCATAGATCTCCAAGAATGCCTCAGCACGAAGTCCAATAAAATATTATCCAGAATAATTTCTTTATATATCCGCCGACTTTTCATTGATCCCCTACTGTTGGATCTTGAATCTACATATGGTGCATTCCTTATGAGATGAACGGATGGTGATAGATGCTGGAAAAAAATCAAAAGACGGCAAAAATATCCCACGAAAAGTTACGATGATAATGGCAGACAACTCCACATGTTTTCAAGGTTAATAGACATGTTATAAATGCACTTTAGGAAAAAAATTCTCAAAAAATTTGATAAAACGATAAAAAAAACTAAGAGTACATTTTCTAAATCTATGTCCTGATTTAGGTGCATATTTTACTTCATTGAATATCTTGTTTGTACACAGATTATAATAAACGTATATATGGTACTTTACATTTTACCAAATGAAAAAAAAAATCAAAGTAACATAATTTTTCTTCTGTATGCAACTATCTATACATTTATATAATATACATATATCATAGTTACTTGAAAATTATGCGTATAACTACAAATTGAATCTAATCTCTGCTTATTGAAATATTGGCTATTAACCTTTTGATTTCGTTATCTGCATATTGTACACAATATTGCTTTCTAGTACTATTTTTGACCTTTGTCTAAGCTTGTTTCGAGTTATCTTATTTGAACTGTCGCTCGCATAAGGCCAATTTATTATTGTGGGTCAATTTCAGCGCACTCATTAGTTAAATGGTAATAATAAAATGTTATTACCCATAACGAGATAAAACTGTTAGTGTTGCAATTTAAATATTGAATTGTATGGAAAGTAATTTCGTTCTAAACCAATCGTATCGTTACCTCAGCATGAATAAAACATGTTTTCTTATAAATATTTATTTAGAAATGCGAAATAATTATTGATTACCTATAACAAACTAAAAGAAATGTCCTCCTTTGCATTTGCATTCCATAAAAAAAATACGCAATAAAAAATTTAACTACATTAGCACCAAAAGTTCTGTACATAAAGTAATATTTTTTTGTTTATAAATAATTTGTAACAACTAACTAACTACTTAATGCAATTTTTGTGAGGTTTCTTTCGTTTGCATTCTACAACTTCTACTAAAATGTATGTAATGTAATAATTACTTAATTATGCTATGATTATACTCACCGTTGGTTTTTTTTTTTTTTTGTTAACATGCGATCGATTACACAGGTTTGCATAGGTAAACTTGTCTGAAATTGAACCATTATTTCTTATAGATTTCGAGGCACTAATCAACGAAAAAACAATCAAAAAATTTCATCTGATTAGGTTTCTTAGATATCCTAATAAATATTAATGAATTATCGATTAATTAAGCTACAAATTCTCATTATCACTAATCACTAAATTTGCGGGTAGTTCTGTTAAGATGGAAATCTAGTATACTGCAAAAATAATAGTGGACTTATAAAAATGTTTGACGTTGAATACGATGTCAGTGAATGGCGACATTTTATAGACTTCTCAAAGAGCATCTTAAAAGAAATACTTTTATAAAATTGCAATAAATATGCATCCTTACCTTTAGGTCATTCAGAACATCTGAAAGAATGTTATGAGAATTTAGCCCTTATCCTTGAAAAACTCAATTATGAAAACATAAATTATTGTTAAATTATTTTTATAGGATTTTTTTTAAACTTAACTATGCGAATGTTAACGAAAATTATTTTTTCGTCACAAAACGGAAAGATTGGTTTAAATGTGGAAAATTTTTGACAACAAAATTAATTAAACATCCTAGAAACTTTTAATATAACTAAAATCCGGCGGCACGTAAAAGCCGCAATCTATGCTCCCCTTTCTTTAATGATCTGTCGGATTAAAACCCTTGAGCAGTTCATTAGGGACTCGCAAGTGGTTCGAGGGCTAGATATAGGGAACTTGCCCTGTGTGGTATCACAATGGGCCTTCTCTGGTCTAAATGTGCCTTTATTAACACCCACTCCAACCTAACCTAACCTAAAACTCTGAATTGTAGCATTCAAATGTTTAAGCTTTCTTTTTTAGGCATTACATTTTTAATAAAGTATTGTAGTTTCATGCATTACGACCAACAAATCTTACACGATTTCATTTCTTTTCTTAGATAAATAAAGAAATTCGTTTTTTCTGCACCCAACAGCAATGTACTGAATGAAATTCCACAATTGTTAAATAGATACAGCAAAATGCTCCGACAATGTATTTAGTGAATAGTGTGAGAGTTTTCCAAGGAACGTGCAGGTGCTATTTTTTTCAAATGGATCTCCCAACATGGACATTCAATGTTCAATTGCGTTCTGAAACGACCACGAGTGACTTAAATGCGCTAATTATTTCGCATGCTGATTTTACCCTCGTTACGACATACCTAATACATCTAGCAAATCAATATGCAAAGTAAGTTTAAGAACTCGTCAGTTAATAGAACCTAGGAGAAAAGAACAACTGCGTTTTAAGTTAAGCGAAAACTTAAAAATTCTGTACGCCTTTTCAGTTTCACGCGTATGATAAATTGTGAAGCCCACGTTAGTTATTTTGCTTTTCTATGAGACAGGAAGTTCTATATACGAGAAAGACTTGAATGATTTGCAATATACGATTGTCACACTTATGTGTCAGCATCAAATTTATTTAATGGACAATAGTTCCTTGCATTGTCTTTTGCGTTGAATTTTCTAAATATCTAAACAAATTTTTAAAATATGGACTAAGTTATTATGACAGCAAATAAAATTAGAATGTTTGATTAACCAGACTAGAACCAGAAAAAAGGCCACAGATTTCGTATGAATAGTTTTTTTTTTAGGTGCTATAAATGAAAACATATCGCTAATAGTTTTGTAAGAAAAAGCAATTTAATTCATCCTAAAATACGAAGTTTAGTAGGAAAATCAGAACCATTTTTCACGTTTTCCCTTATATTTTTTCAACCTTAGTGTTGTTAGCAGAACGAAATGCATTACATTAACTATACATTACCGTTCACAATTATTCGAACGATTCATATGTTTGCAATTATGAATGGATATTTTTTAAATAAAACAGTGTAATCGAGTTGTGGCACACATTTGTATTCCTTAAGATGTTTTTAATTGAAAAAAGAATAATAAATAAAAAAATACATAAATTAAGGTCATTGTACATTTTCTTCAATAGTTATATCCATATTCAATACAACTCGTTCCAACATTGAAGAAGTTTTGTCGAGAGGTCTTCTTTACTTGTAGGACTTAGAGCTTGATCTGAATCGTTTGAATAATTATGAGCGGTAGTGTATGTTATGTTAACCCATATTTGTTCAAACAACTAAATTTTATTCATCAATTTCATACCAAAAAATGCATGAATGAAAGTACAATTTTTCCGCCAAGGTCATCGACTTACTCTACTGTGATCGGTTGTCAAACCCGGGTGAAAAAATAAGACGGAAAATATACTGAAAAAAGAGACTGAAAACAGATGGAAATTTTTGGACTTGTAAACTTAGCATTTTTTCGCAGTAGTACTTATTAATTGTTCAAATATTCACTGAGAAAATTTTTTATAGATTTGAGAATAATGAAATGGTCATGATATCAATAATTTTTGCAATAAAGTAAAAGACTCCATAGTTATAGTTCTGGCAACCCTAAGATAGATGAGAGAATATAGTTTTATAGTTCTGGCATCCATAAGATATGGTCCATCGAACTATATTTATGGTTCTCCCAGAATTAGTTAAAAATTTCTTTCGGTGTTGGATTAAGCATGCAGTAATAATTTCAAACTGGATTCCGTCTGAAATTGAATTTTCATTATCTTTTCTTTAGTTTTTCACCCGGGTAACCCTTTCTAGAAACGGCTTGAATAATGAACAACGTATTTCCTTCGGTAAACGAGAAATCGGAAAGAGTTAAACTTAGTTCGCTCACTACAGAATTTTGAAATTTGATGCACTTGTAGGAAGTAGTGGTCCAATAACTAATATAAAATATAAAAATTTTGATTTTGTAGGGCAATTCTTGAACAGTTTTTTTAAAAATATAATACAACTAAACATATTGTATCATCAGAATGATAATTCAATCTGGATGTTGATTCAGTTTTAGGGATTACGAACTTAATTTATTGTTTACAATTGAAAATAGAAACGTCCGAATCAGAGAGGTTTTAGTTCCAGAATTTCCATCTTTATACGCTTAGAATTAAGTTGTCTAAACTTTACCGATTAGCATGCAAATAAAATAACGGATGAAGATTCATACCAGTGATACACGACACAGCCGATGATGATTCCTAAACTCATCTATTTAGAAAAAGTACAAGTCTTGATCCTTCAAATCTTTTTTCAGTTTCACATTCACTACACGGGGAAACCAGAAACACAGATCCAAATCTGCACTCAGAAGATCAATGACACCCGTAAGAACAATGTCGTAATAAAAATGTTTACTCAGAATTTTTTCCACACAAAAACATTTTGCTTCCGATCTATAAATAAAAAGTAGGAAAGATCATGTATTAAAGCTAAATATTATAAATAGTATCGGCTAAGCTAACAGCATTCAAGTCTCAAATAACTTAATTGTCCTGACTTCTTCTCAAATATTTTATTTAATAGAAAAATTAATCGGAATGATATCACGGTTGCATGTAACAGACAGAAAACGGTCAGTCAAGCGCTCAGTTTCAAATAAAAGCAACTCACTTCTCGTTGAGAGAAATCTAGTGACCGACATTGACAAACTGCGAACAGAGCTATTACTTATTTTTGAAGCAAGTCAAAAAAGAAACTGATGAAAAAGTTGCTGAAGTAATGGAAAACTTAATCGAACAGGAAAACATTTGCAGAGTGAAAATCTCTCGGAAAAATGAAATCAACAAAATTGCGCAAACGCGAAAGCATGTGCTTAATAAGCCTAATGGCAAAGTTGAGTTAAAGAGTAAAACGCTTCGATCCTTCGATGCGTACAAGAGAATGCAATTGTTGCATCTTTGATTTGATGCTAAGAACCGCAGAGGTAACAAAGAGAACCAGTTGTTTCCAAACGAGGCTTTAAAATCCGAAAGTGGTTTCACATCTGAATAAAGTAGGACTCTGGTTAAACTGAACAATTAGATGTTGTATGACACGGTGTACTACCAATGTACCGCAGGGAATATAGCCGCAAGGAAGCTGATTATATTTAAATATTCACCATTATTGATTAATGCTGGTTTATTAATATTTAGCTTTTTAGCGTTTTAGACAAAAAATTCGTTTGCAAACAATTCCTCAAAGGAGAATCGAAATTCTCTTTCAGTTATACATATTTAAATAACAGCTGCCTTGCAAGTATGGTAACATTTTTGGGACCTAACCCAGTAGGAAATCTGATAAGTAATGATTTTCTCAACGAAAATGAGAAAATGGCAAAAAATGATTAAGTAAGGAGTAGTTAGGAATGCAAAATACGAGGTATAGAACAAAAAGGCATTTTAAATTCAGTTTTCGTTGAATTTTCTTACAAAATATATATTTGGATGTTCAGTACTGCAAATATTATAGAAAGTATTCACCAAGCCGTCATAAATTTGAGACCGCTAAATTGTATTCACCAAGTTGGCATAAGACGGGCATAATGTATTTGCGACTACCTCAGGGCAGTCTTTAAATTGGATATTTTTCAATCATTTCACCATTATTTTGCACAGTGTCCATAAAAAATCAACTAAAGTCGGGAAATACTTAACCTTAATAAAAAAAAAAAAATTTCAAAAGCTGAGCTGACTTATGATAATTCAAAGTCATGTTCGAAGAATTAGCTGAGCCAACTTGGTGAATACCAAATTCAAAAATGGATTTAAAACTGTCACAAAGATAATACTTATTTAAAATGCATTAATGAATACGACCCTATGTAATTGTCATGAATTTCATGAATTATTTAAGAGTGGCTGATTCTGAATTTATTATTAATATGGCGATCACAAATTTTCAACCATAGTATACCATCGAATAGAAATAGGGATTTTTGTTTTTTTTTATTTCTTGGGAAACCGAGTTGCTCAAATTTGCAAAAATGCTCTTCAGATAACTATTCGGAAAGATCAAAGAAGCAATGGATCTTTGCATGCAGAAATTAGATAACAGCGGACTCCATAAAATCAGCTAAAAATTAGCCTGAATTGATTCTATTCGAAAAATGATCAATTAGAAACGTTTTGAATATAAATAAGTATTTTAACCCAGGCAACGCCGGGTACTTTTAGCTCCAGTTTTATAAATCTTATGTTGATATTTGTAGTATTCACAAATACTATTATAGTATAAATATATAACGCTTATATCCATAAAAAATTTTATATTCAAAATAAAGGCATTTATATGGTTATATTGAAAGAGAGGCTTATATTTTATATAATACTGTATATCTTAAGACTCTTCTTATTAGATGAAGTCGGTGTGAAAATTTGACTGATATGAATTCTTACTATAATTATAAAGTAAAGATCAATTGGATAGATACTAGATTTGTAAAATAATTGATTACTTTCGAAATGATTAACGCAGCTATTAGATACTATTACAAGTTATTGAAACAAATTTTTATTACTATTTCTGCAATGTTAATGATAATAAAGAGTCAACTATTTCATTGTAATTAATTAAACGTCTATACTTTTATTGTTTGACTGGAAAAATGTAAGTTAAAAATTATCGGTTATTAATAACTTTTATTATAAAAGTAAAACGAAACGGTTATATAAAGACAATTATTTTTAGTCGCAAAATTAGGTATCGCTTAATTGTGATTTTTTGTAAAAAACATAACCAGCTTTGTTTTAAATACATACATATTATGTTAGAATTCGTCGTATGCAAACCTGCAAGTTCTTATCGGAGTATTTAAACGATAAACAACTTTTTAACACACAAAATCTTAATCTGTTTGCCGTAATAAGTATTTTTTATTAATATATTTTTTTATTCACAATATCAATATCAACTATTGTGGAGGTACATACTTATATCGTATTTATTAATCTCAACTGCAACCTTGTGAACAATTTCCTTATTAATTTGAACTCTGATTACATATTTCATCTGGACAGAAATTCCTAGTATCATTTTCTAGTAAATCAAAAAATTTCTACTCGTAAAAGGAAATTTCTTCACGTCTACAAGTTCAGATACTTTCACGCTGCTTAAAGCGAATGAGGCCAGTACGAGATCGCAATACTAGATCCGTCCATCCAGATTCGGGTCAAGTGTGTTGATCTCTCAGTAGCACGGTAGCAACAAATTTCTCAGTCACCCACCTCATTGTCAAAAGAAATTTTTAACTACCGGCTACCTACATACATATCTCATTTTATAGTTTGATTATTGATTCTTTCCATTTTCATCGCGTAAATGTGTTACGACGCCGCACAATTTTATGTGGTCACTTGGCCTTTACAGAGTGAGAATTTCCACATAGGAAATTGATCCGCAGTCAAGTGACTTATTTAACAAGCAATTGCTCTACCAGGTCACAGCCTGTGTACAAAGCCGCAACGCGAAAATTGGTCAAGGACTGATTCGACAGGTCACAGTAATTCGTAGGAATAGGTACTAAGCGATCTTCGCTACCGTGCTGCTGCGTATCTAAAGTGCTAGATTCTTGCAATTAAGCGCAATTGATATTTGATTGGTATCTGGTGGATAGGAAAGCTGAAGCTGAAGCTTACTCATTTTCCAACCCGCAAATATACCACACCTGCTCAACGAAGTAGGAAACTTGGCAGGGATGCTCAGGTAGTAGGAAATATGTGAACTGCTTGGAAATTTCTATGCTTGCTCTGTTACCTCATAGGCAATGAAATGAGACACCCACAAAGAAATTTTATCCCCCAGCCAGCTACCTGTATTAAGTGTTCAATGGATTTATTCAATTTGCCGGGGTGATTTAGATGCACCTTGGACTCATAATTACATGGCAAGCGTAAGTCTCCGGTTCTCATTTTTCATCTCAGCCGCTGCGTTTGAAAATTCAAGACAACAAGGTCAGCGACAATACGGCTCTTTAATATGTAATTTAATTTTCGCTTCGACTGTATCTTGCTAGATTCCGTACTCGAGTTGAAAGATACTGTTTGTTGTCTGAACTAATTAACGAGTTTTACGCGGACTCAGTTTGCTTTAGCTATATAATTTCAAGTAAATATTACATTCAACTTATTTGATTTCATAATTTGTTAGAATCAATCTTTTTTAGGTGATAGGCTTATAGTTTACTTACATCCAAAGTAAGAGCCGTATTAACCAAACTGGCTTAAAACCTAGAATTGAGTTTGAGATCTCTTCGCGGATTTGTATGATACCTTGTAGAAATTGTTCGCTTGGGTTAAAAAAAGACAAGTACATATACAAACAAAGTCAATTGCTTGTATTGCCCTAGATATTTAATTTTAACAATTTTACAAAATGACATTTATTTTTATTCTGCGATGTCCTTGAAATATACATATATTAAAATAGTTTCTTGTGGGATTTATGTGCGGCCCTCCATTAATTCAAACAAAAATTCCTAATTTCAATTCTGAGGGTTAAGGAGGCATATGTATACTCAGAAATTGATTTTAGGGGGTCATAAAGGTAAACTGATGTAATAGTAAAAATGTTTAGAAGATTACATTTTAACGAAGTTTTTTTTTGTGAGTAAGCTAATCACAGCAAAATCCAGAATAGTTCATTATTACTTATTTCGTAAATGACATTACATCAATGGTACTAACAATGAGGAAATAAATTGTCCCAACAACGTGTGTATTATATACATATATGTAGTTATTGACGGTGGCTTCAATCACTGCGAGAATACAAACTTGACATAATTAACACAATTTTGGCAAGAATGTCACTTGGATCACTTCTGCTCAAAGTTCTCCAAATAAAAAATATACTATTAGTTACCAAGATTTAAAATAAATCTTTAATAGATTGAATTCTGCTATATAAAATAAATTTATTGTTATTTAATAGTTAACTTTAACTATTTTGTAGGATATGGTTATTCTGATACTACTAGTGATTTTAACGGTCGGCGTATACTATTTTGATCCTCACGTGGTTTTAATTAGGAAAGCCTTATGCTACTTAGTAATTTTAACGGTCTGGATAACGGACCTAAGTAGAAAAATCTCATGGTGCTAAGATTAGGTTTAGTGACATGTCTTTTAAACACCTTAACAGGCCCTGATACATTCTAAGATTTTCCTGAGGTTAATTTTCCTCTTTTTCTTCAGTTATTTATTTTTATGTAGTCTTCATAAATGCCGGTTGGCAAATTTTACTCATTCGAAACTCTTTTTCTATTCCTCAAGTACTCACTCTGCTAGACATATCATAATTGCTTTTCTTTGTTTTTAACACCCACCCAATGTTTTTTTTTTTGGAATTTTTACCAACTTTCTGCAATGCACAAGACAGCTTTATTGAATGCCAATTCCAATTAATTCTTTAAGTATGTAATATGGGTTCCAAAAACTAATCTGGCATTCTTTGTCATCAAAGAGAAAAAATTTCAAGAAATCTATATCTACATTTAAAAAACTAACAGGGCCGTGTCATGAAAAATATTTTTTAAATTGTAATCGCGGTGGAAATTAATATCGAAACACAGGCCAAAACGGCAATTAAAAAAAAAAAAAAAACTTGGCCCTTTTGACCCTTAGGTTAAAAATTAAGAAAGACGTATTTCAGGATTTTTGATTAGTATTTAGCCTTTTTTGCTTGGGATTTAAGGGACTATTTCGGTCTACATTTTGAAAAAATCGATTTTTTTTTTTTACATTTTCTGACTCCTTATACTTAGTCTTAAAAATGACCTTCCAAAATATTTTCTTGAAATTTTAATATTAAACCGGTCTAGAGCGAGGCTCAAAACTCGATTTTTATAAATTATTCGTGTAATTTGACAAAAAAAAAAACTTTAAACGCGTTTTTCTCAAATTCAAGTTTAATCCCCGGAGCTACTCGTGCAATCATTACCAATTTTTGGATATATCTTTATTTATGTATTGGCCACAGTAATTTACCACCTTTTGACAAAAAAAAAAAAGGTGTGATAAGAAAGGACTAAAAACGGTCGATTTTTTAAAGTACCACCATTTTTTTTTTAATAGATTTTTCAATAATGGTTGCAAATTACTGTGTGAAGAAGCTTCTTTAAAAAGACATTGTTTAAATTTTTTGTTTCAGACTTCTCAATCCTGAGATTAACTGTCCGCAATCGGAGAAGGTTTTTTTCAGGTCCAGACTTTGACGCCCTCTATATATGTATAAAGAGTGATAAAAAAAAAATTTTTTTTTGTGTAGTCCGTTTATGTAATATGCTAAAAAAAGGTTGCATGTCAATATCAAATAAAGGAGTCAAGAAAAATATTCCCAAAGATAGACCTTTTTTTTGCCTTCTAGACCGAAATAGTCCCTTAAGGGCAGGTTACAGATTAGAAGGCCAAAAAAATGACAATTTTCAAGATTTTTTTTCTACTCTCCTTTATTAGATATCTACGTGAAACTTTTTGTAAAACATTTTTACATCCTTCAAGTATGCAAACAATTTTTTATTTTATTTAATGTTTCCTTCTACATGATAGAGGCTGCCCAAGTCGAGCTCTTAAAAAAATCTTGTTTGATGGCGGACAGTTAATCTCGGAACTGGCACATCTGAAACAAAAAAAAACAAATTGAATCTTGAAGAGAAAGATTTCTTACATGGGAATTCAACACATTTAGTTAAAAAATCGATTTAGAAAGAAAATGGCGGACGTTCAAAAAAAAAGTTTAAAAAATCGACCTTTGTCTGTTGCTAAAAAATAATTTAAAAAAATTGTTGGGTTTATTGTGGTGAATACTCGTACAGGACATGTTAATAAACAAAACGCAGAAGGATTCATCAAAATCGGTTCAGTAAGTCCGGAGAATAACTGTCCACCATTTTAAAAAATAATGTTTCGAGAACAACGCGTTTAAAGTTTTAGGACCATTTATTTATGGGAGGGAGCTCGAAAACGCGCCTGGATAAAAACCGCTGTATCTCCGGTTCTATTACGAATTTCTCAAAAAAATGTTAGGAGATGATGCCCAATATTATAAGGATTCGAAATCAACAAAAAACAAATCGTTTTTTTGAAAATTATAATCTGTAACCTACCCTTAAGAACAGTGCCGGATTTACACTTGCCGGGGTCTGTAGGCTTTCTATTGGTGGGGGCCTACTTAAGGGCAGAAAATATTTGGAGCACTCATAAATAGTCATGCAGTTTGTTACTATAAGTAAATTTATTTGTTAATTATTTAGAAATTTATAAAAATTAATAATTTTCAAAATAATTATAATAAACTAAAATAAAATTTTATTTTAACGTCCTCGCTCAAGCAATTGGTAAAATAATCGACTAATTAAGCAAATAACCGAACTATTACTACTTAGTGGAATTCGACAGTATCTACAATTGCAAGTTTCAAAATTAATTAAAAAATTTAATTTTCAGAAATTAAATTAAATGGTGGGGCCTACTTTTTTCGCAAAATGGTGGGGGCCGGTAGGCTGCAGCCTACTCCGCCTACTCTGTAAATCCGGCACTGCCAAAGATGTAAAAATATCAACTGACAAATAAAAAAATGTTATTAGTCATCTAACATTTTCTTTATAAAATAAGTCTCATTTCAAACGATATGACTAAAACTGAAGTAGCTAAAACTATTAATATAAACGTTTAAATATTTTTATATTTTACAACTAAAAAGTGCTGTAGAAATGGGTGCAAAGAAATTATTTAGCTTCGGTCAATTTTACGACGAGAGAAAACGATATAAAACACGCCTAAAACTTTATTGAGTAATACACGTAACTATATGAATTAGCGCTACTGTCAAGAGAGATTAAGTTTTCTTATTGAATTATGTATGCATGTGTGTGCTAAATAATACTTTATTTTAATACGTAATTTTGAATACATATAACAGAGTGTAGCGGTAACCAATTTTTTATTTTTATTTTGTTATAAATATTTCACTCCTAGGGGTTAACCTAAAACTACGATTTAAAGGCCGCTCTAGGGGACGCAGCCCATATTACTGTAACCAAACCAACTTGTTAGTTTTTTAAACTGAGTAACCAAACCAACTTGTTAGTTTTTTAAACTGAGTAACAATTCGCTTAAATGTCATAATTATTTGTCACCATTATTTGTCATCATTATTTGTTATCATCCTACATAAAAATTTCTATAAACTATTCCAAAATGACAGTAACCCTAGAGGATATCATAGAGTCGTGTACTTGTGAAACCCAACTTCAAGGGATTGCAAATTGGTTTTTAGTGGTTACAATCGTGCTGCTACCTTGTGTGCTGTTTGGTGACAACACCAATTTTGTGTTGTCACCAAACAGCACACAAGGTAGCAGCACGATTGTAACCACTAAAAACCAATTTGCCAATGAGCCTAATTAATATTGGCTTCTTCTACTATCATCGTTGGTATCGACTCAGCAAAAATAAGCAACAGTTTGAGGATTTAGCACGAGAAAGGACATTTACGGCAACCTTTGAATACTCTGAGTTAGTAGGAAAGGCATTAGAAGATATCAACGATCTGCTTCTGCAAGATAACATATATACTAACAAATAGTATCGAGAACTATAAAATCTGCTGCGCTCACGACAACGATTAAAGAAGAGCGAAAATTATGGACAATGCAGAGACATCTTAATCTTTTAGGGAGTTTATATTTTGTATAATTTAAAAATCACTATTAAAAATTATTTTCATTTTGTACAATTTTTGGTTGATTGTTTGGGGCGCAATAAGTAGCATACATTTTACCAGAGCACTTATAAACGAGGGGTCATGCAACTCAAAATGCAATTTCAATGGGATTATATCCTTCACAGTATCTAAAGCTTAAAAGGCGATTGCCTTACAACATTGTGCTAGAGATTTTACTTAAGGGATAACAGGGAAAGCTTTTCAAGTAGAGGTTGGACGAAGCTATCCTGTGAGTGATTAAAACATAGCTGCCTTAATGAAGTTTTTACGAATAAACTTATTTGACTAAGTTTATTATGGAAAGAATTAGTACAACCCAAAACAAATTGTAAAAAAATATTTTCACTTAAAGGAGTAACGAGCCGCTGCAAACATTGTTTTGTATGTACCATTTCAACTTCCACAATATAGCACAATTTAATACTAATCCAAGCTAACTTTACTTGGAAAAAAATACACTACCTTTTGAAAGACTACAGCTGAAATTTCTAAATACAATTTATTTGTAATTAAAATATTTGACTTCTTAATTTTACTACTCTCTATCCGTAATTAGAAAATACGAAATTCATTGACATTTTTAGAAAAATTCATCCATGGGGATATGAATTCAAACAGCTCGAAATTTCTATTAGCATTATAATTTCGAATCTGTAATAATCATCAAAAATTACATGGTAACCATTTCAAGATTGAATTCTTGTTTTCAACCTTTTTTTAACATTTTTATAACAAATGGAGTTAAACAAGTAGTAACAAAGAATAAATTATAAATTTATAGTAAGAGTAGTAAAAACAAATCTTGATGGTTAATTTATAATATTGTATAAGGCCCAGTTTACAAGCTGTAGTCTTCTAAAACAATAAAGTTTATAATTTTTGACAGATTTGATTAAAAAACTCTTATCACATAATAAAAATCTGAAATTTTTCTAACTGAATATGCATAGGGGAAACTAGGGAGACTTGACCCAAGGGCTTTTATTCATGATAGGGAAATTTTGGGGGAAATTTGGCTGGCATCACTGATTGGCCAACCACTCTGCAGTGTTTTAGAAAGAACAACCATTAAAGAAACATCAGCAGCTTTGAAGCAGTTTGATGTTGATTGATGATGCAGATCAAAAGTAAATTCTGGTGGTTTGTGAACTTCTTGGAATTGAACCTCTAGTTCTGAGATAAATGAATTTCTGTGTAATACTTATTTTTTGTCTTTTCTTAAGCTAAATATTGGTATATAGTAGTTTGGTATATCTTTGATGTAAATAACCAGAAGTTGAGGTTAAAGACAGCAATGCTAACTAGGGAGACTTTACCTGAGACTGCTAGGGAGACTTGACCTGACAGGTCAAGTCTCCTTAGCAGTCTTTATCAACATGGTATTATTTTTCTTTGTTGTTTTATTTACTAAATAACTAAAACATTTAATATTAGAAAAGGTTATACGAAATAAGTCACAAAATACTGCAATATAGTTAAGAATGAAACCTTTCATCGTTTTTGGAAAATCGTCCCCTAAGGGACATATGTTAAAACCTTAAAAATTGGTATTGGTTAGGAGTTTATTTTCCTAAAATCCTGAAATACAGGTATACTTAATTTCAAACCAATAGTATAAATACCAAATTACACGTCTGTAACTTTTCAAATGACGGACTTCCATGCAAACGTTTATCCTCCATTTTACCCCTATTCTGTTTCTATTTCTATTTATTTCGAGATCCACGCGAACAAAGTTACGGGGAGAAAGCTAGTTTTCTATATTTTTTAAACGTTTTCCGGAGTTTCAGCCATTACATCAGCGGGTACATTTCGTTGCATAAATATGATAATATATTGGAATTTAAGTTGCAAATATCGCACAAACAGGGAAGGCTTTTAAGAAATTATCAAGTAGCATTTGCGTATTATCTTAACTAATAGAAAGCTTTAAAAATTGCAAAATAATCTGCTTGTTTCCATTTTAAGAGTAACTGTGCCAATGGCAGCGGAGAAGAAGCGCGTGACTAAGCTGATCAGAGCTAAAAGGAAATTCACGATATTAACCGACTTTGCTTAATAACACAGGTATCTTTATGATGAACCTGGGCTTCTACTTATCTTTCTATGGGTTTTTTTTATTTTCCGGTGCACGAAGACGAAAGATTTCTGAATGCAATTAAAATTTCGATTTTATTTATGAAGCTGATTTTATCGCAATTGGGATGCCCTGATAATCATACATAACTTATTTTATCGGTAAACATACTCGTATACATGGATAGTGCTAATAGCTCTTGAGGTGAAAGTCAATTATTTGTTTAATACCAATGCGATGGTGCACCGCTACGGTTTTCATTACGCGAACTCCGTTTTTTGTTTCTTCTGAATTAGATGACCTTTCGTTAATTCTCTAAAATACACATCTTTCTCAAAAAGCATAATTGTAATAATATGTAAAATTAACCTCAGACGTATTAAAGAAATGGTAGCGTTGCTTAAAGCAACATCAATATTCATTTCATGCCAACACGTTCTTCTGATGAATTCAATGGGGCTGCTATTATATTCCCAAACGAGAGGAAGATTAGGCATGATTGACGCAAGTAATCAAATTAAACTTCACGCATCTATGTGAATATAAATTTTGTATGCAGATATAGGCCAGCAAATCTCAATTAAATTACTGTTACTATATGATCCTGTTGAATGATGCGTGTGTGAATGAAACTATCACGTCCAATACTAAGTGGGAAATTAATTTATTAAATAGTTATAATAAAAACGTTATTCTGTCCTTCATCATTCACTTTCCCTCACTTTTTTACTTATTCTGACCAAGCCATAAGAGTTATCTTGATGAAACAAAAATGCTCTATAGGTCGATAATTGACAATTAAAATGCATTTAAGTTAAAAAAAATTTGATTCAGGTTTGGTCAAGATAATCCAATTTATGACAAATTTTTCAAATTATTTAAGTTTAAAAGGAAATTTTTTTAATTAATCTCGACAAAATAAAAAGTGAAATGTAGCTTCTAATTAGCTCTATCCATTGAAGTGTAAATGATATCAATCGGATTTTTCATTACAAAATAATAGCCTTTTTTTTGAAAATTTCAAAAGTAAAATATTAATATTTTTAACTTTTCATTTGGATCAAAAGACCCCATTTACACTATCAAGGGCATGAGTCAGTTTCATGAGCGCTTTCAGTCAAGAAATTGAACGTTGCATTTACACTGTCATGGGTATGAGTCAATTTCATGAGCATTTTCTATTATGAACACTGGTATGAGCCGGATTGTCAAAAAGCGATATTTTAACATTTTTTTCTCGACGGTCGACCCGAGAACGAGCAAGACATGAACTTTGTTTTCATAGAAGTCTCTGAACCTCCACTCAATTTTCGCTCATGGGCATGTATCAAACAGCCTCAGAAACTATTTGGCACATGATTTCCTCATCCCCTGCATCCCTTCGTTTCTCTTACAAGTTGTGATGTCACGCTCATGAAATTGATTCATGCCCATGATAATGTAAATGGGGTCTAAGAAGAATTTGAATTTCGTATAAAATGCCAATTGAATGTAAATCCAATGAATTTTGATAGTTATGTTTGTGGTTTGATGGTCGAATTTCGACCACAGGCGATACTAGTTGAAGAAGAAAAAGGATATCAGAATTTCAAGAAGGAATAATAATGCCATAGTGAGAGTTGAGGTGGAAACGTGATCCTCCATAAGTATCTTAAGGGGGAACATTACTGAGACGGGACAAAAAATTGTCAATCTTTGGGAAAATGTTTCTCAGGTATAAATAATTATTTAAGTATTGAGTAAAGGAAATTTTATAATATTAACACTAAATGCACCTTCGCCGGTCAAATGACCGCTGTGTGAACATTTGCCAAGACTTTTTACATTTAATTTAATTATTGCTTCTCACTTTACTTATTTTCATAAGGTACATAATATAATCATTCTTCTTCTTCTTTTTACTTCGCTTATTTATGTACAGCTTGTTTAATATTAGTTTTTATTAAAAAATATTTAAAATTTTCAAAGTTATTATATAAGACACAATATGATGATCAAAAACAAAAAAGTATCTTCATTGTTCCATTGATATTTTGGTGAGGGTTATAGCTTATAGGAAAATAAAAAAGTAAAAATTTATCAATATTTAAGGTAAACTGGCCCTAATTCCGGACACTTAAGCTACATCACTTTTATTTCGATCATATAAAAAAATTAACAGACTAATTCACTAAATATAATAAAATATGCAATCATTAATTAAAATGCTTGATGATTATTGGTCAATCATTGCATTATCACTATTTTATTAAAAAATATTTTTAAATGAACATTTATATTAAGGCTATAGTACCCTAATTCCGGACAGAAAAATCACTCCGTCCTAATTCCGGACACTGCTGCGCCGAATTCCGTCCTATCTAAGCAATGAGGTTTTTTTCAAGAATTTTAATTTTTAAAATTATACTAACAGATACGGTGTTGCAAAATAAGAGTTTTGGCGAAATATAATCATTTATTTAATTGATAACAACAATAAAATTTCTACAATGAACAAAAATCTATGTAAGAATCTCTAAATAGTATATGTAAAGCAAAGTCGCTGTTTTCGACTGTCTGTTTCTCCGCTTACTTCTTCTAAACGACGCAACAGATTTTGATATGGTTTTCACTATCACTTAGAGAATTTCTTCTGAAAGGTTTACAAGTAGAGAATTTCAAAGATTTGTAATGATGTCGCCGAGAATTTCAAAGATTTGTAATGATGTCGTAAAAAACATATTTTTGGGCGCTTACATTGCTAACGCTGGCTAAACCTTACGAGATAGATCAAAATAATGTATTACGGAATTAAGATATACAAAAAAAGGTTTACAGAAAAGTGCGCGATGGTATACATACTATGTCTATCTCCTAAGGATAACCCACAGTAACCACTTTTATTGTTTACATATTACTACAAAATAATGGGTTATTTACGAAGCTATTTTAAACAATATAGTATTAATCCTTATCCAATTAAATACGTTAGATACGTTGTGCATTTAATGTGGATCAAAATTACCCTTTACAACATATCATTAAAATGAATATCTTAGAAGATATCACAGATTTAAAATTATTAATCGCTCGCAGCGAAACGGGCGGTCGGCCGGCATGCCCCGTGTGAAATATTAAATTTGAGCATTTCAGAATCGTACATATATGATAAACCGCGTAAAACCGGGTTGATCAGCTAATATAAATTATAAATCTAATAAAATATGCCCAATTATACTAAGAGCAACCTGAGTATCAAAAAAAGCAAATCAAAAGTGAAGCCGGGCAAAGAACATATAATTTTACAGTTTCGAAAAATCACGTGGGGATGAACAATTTTTTGAAATTGACCGGGTGATTGGTTCAAGTTTCGATCTTGTGGAGAAATCTTCATTCTGATTGATAGTGCAATAAACTAATTAAACAACAATGAATATGCTGAAAAATTTTCAATCAGTAAGACACAGTTTCTTCGGAAGATACTGTCCGGAATAGGGAAAGTCTTCGGGAAATAGTTGCTTCAGTTTATATTTGTTTTAATCGGCTGAACCAACGAATATCTTGACAATTTTACAAAAAACTGTCTGGTTGCAATTGAGAAAACTGTCTAGTATGTAATGACACTATTTGTCCGCAATAAACAGTCCGGCCGGAAGTGAGGGTTCCATATCGTTAGTAATTCCCTAATTCCGGACACCGGACATCTGGTACTACCTAATTACGGACACAATATTTAAATGTTTTTTTAAAGAACTATGATTAAATCTATAGTTTATGTTTCTATCAGTAATGTGGAAGAATAGAGAATGGGTAGCAACTAATATATCATATTCAAATTGCTTAAATTAAAAAATATCTTTAATTAATTATAATACTGATTTTAAGCATTTGGACGAAGAATAGATGGCAAATAGGGGCTTTCTGAACAAAATGATTTTTTTTAATAAAAATCACCATTTATTTGTAAACTTTGTACGACTTAAAGGAAGAGTATAGATGAAAGTTTATAATAACATCAATATTTTTCATTTATCACAATATTTCTGCTCAATATTAACAAAAAAAATGAGTGTCCGGAATTAGGTAGGTGTCCGGCAATAGGGCAGTTTACCTTATATGAATGGAGCTTTGATTGTGTGTAGTCGTACGGATCGCGTCAACAAACGAGCGAGAGAGGTCAGACTTGCACAAGAGCAAATTTAATGCCTAATATTTGACTTCGGCCTTTCGTCCTGCCGATTTTTTATATGGAAAGATCGAAATTTGTTCTGAGAAAAATATTTCCTGTCTTATAAACTTTCTAAGAAAAACAAATCGCATTCGAATCGGACGTTGCGTTCTGAAGTTATTCATCTAATGACGAACACAGGCCGCATATGGGTCTACTTTCAATTTTTAAAATCGCGATATCTCATGAATAATAATTCGTAGAGAAAAAATTATAGGGGCATTTTTTGTAGATAATCGCATAATTTACCAACTTTTTTTTACTTTTGATTTTGAATAAAATGTTTAGCCGATATGGGATCGATGGGGAATTTTCAGCTCTACGAGAATTATTCCGAAGTTAAACATTTTTTGTCTATTTTGACTGGACTATATCTACAGTTTGAAAATTATGTAAATTAAATTTTACCTATAAATGACAAGAATCTCATTTTAGAGACAGCTGCCCTTATAGTGCGGTAAAGATTAACTTTTTTCGCATACTCAAACGAATGTGGAATGGTTAGGAAGCTCTTCAAAAATTAATACGAGGGTTTATTTACCACTTTTGATTGATTTTAAAGCATCGTTCCCGAATTATTAGGCTTCAAAGTTATTTGCAAATTCATTAACTTAATGTTTAATTTTATGTCTTTCATTAGGTCCAGTGTAATATTAAAGTCGTATCTTTGCCTAATCTAAAACTGCTTTTAGCCTTAATTTTAGTTTTTGTATAATTTGTGATATACATATGTAGGTACATATATGAATTTGTAAAAATATACCAGTCTAATTTTGAGTGCTCCCTTCCGTTATATCTCCAAAGTTTTCCAGCTTTGAAATTATTTATACATATATATGTATGTACTAAAAGTCTCGAAAAAATAAAATGATTTGCCAGCATTTCGGAAAAAAAAATATTCCGCCTTTGTTAACAAACTGTTAGTTGAAAAACTTCAGAAGTATTCACTTGGATAAAGAATTGAGTAAAAATTATAGAACTAAAAAATCTAGCACTAAAGATATTATGATATTTCTAATTTTATACGGTATTCATTTATGTAGGTACATATCGTTTTGCGAAGTCCTTTTTAATAAAGAATATTTAATTTTTTTCGTATTTCAGTAAATATAATTTGGCAAAGAAATATCACCAAAACAAACAAAAATCGTTTTGATATTGTTTTAATAGACATAAAATCTCTTTTCAAGTAGAAAAAATAAATGATAATAAAGGAAGGTTTAAACATGCATAAGTAACTCCATTTTCTGCGTAGAAGTATATTTCGAAAATAACTAGCATGTCACCCTATCCTTAGCTTAATTAAAATAGGTTCTTTAATGGTTTTTACAAAGGGTGCGGTAACTCATAACATAAATGACGTTTTTTTTTATTTTAAAAAATAATTACACATTAGACAAAGAACACCTTTCCTCGCAAAGAATCCGAAAGGGTGTTTTGTGTATGTGCACGTAAAGCTGATTTAAATTCGTGATAAAATCCATAGTAACGAAGTTATTCTCCCTTTAAAAAGAGGATAAATGAGGAGGGGAATCAAAATTATTGGACGAGGTTGTTGCGCCACACAACGAATGGTTAGTTTACATGCAATGCTAGAATTTTATGAGCATGTGAATATATTCTGAAAACTAAGAACTAAGACAGATTTGAAGTGATTTTGGTCTATGAAGTAGAATTCCCCATTCTAAGAGTGCAATTATAAGTGCTAAAAGTCTTATATTGTGAATTTAAGAGTTATACATTTTTATGCACATATACTGAAATAAATAAAAGGTTCACATTTCTGAAATTGTCAGAAAATATCTAGGGATGCAGTTGCTGTGCCAGTATGTAAAACTAATCAAATTTAAATTGTTTCAGTTATAGTAGACATTTAAACACTGACAAACCGGGTGTCCCAAAAGTCAATTCATATCCTTGAACGATCAAAAATGTCAAAAATAGCTCAGACACGTGTTCGATTATTTCGAGGGAGAAACATTTGTATGAGGGCCCCAAGATTGGACTTTGTTGGCATCATTATGCTTGATACTGTTTTTCTAGGACCTTTTGCGCCGGTGGAAATAATAGGGAACAGAGCTCTTCCCCAAACTTAGGCCTCCCATTATTTTAACCCTCCTAAATTGTTATCCTTTTTCTCAAAAAAACATACATATGCATACTTTTATGGAAATACGTAATTTAAATTAATGTTAAAAAAATAAACCATGCAATGAGTTTACATTTTATTTATCCAGATCTACATATATTGGGAAAGAAAAGTTTTTCTGTTATGAGCACTAACATAAAAATTAATTAATTTGGAAATCAGATAAAAACGTCCACTAATAATTTTTCATCTTATTTAGAACTTTTGACTGCGATATGTTGTGATAAATACCTGTAACACTGTGATATTTTAAACGCAAAAATTGAACTTTTATAATATAAAAATTTTACATAAACAATAGAAAACTTATTGTTGCATGGTAGCAAATTGCGTTTATGAAACAATGGAATATGTCATTTAAGTGCTAAATATTGAATAAAAGTGTTTAAAAGTGGGGAACAGGAAAATAATTTCAAAATGATTAAATTGAAGTCCTTCTTTCGCAGAGGGCAAGGTCCTTCAGGATCAAAAACCTCGACTACAGGACAGCAAATTTCAAGTGGACACCATCCCCCGCTTAAGTCGTCATCATCAGTGTCCAGTCTTGATGGAATTGGTATTAAACTACACTCTACAAAGATAAAAAATCACGGTTCCAAGGACAAAATTGATCAAAATCATAAAAATTCCAAAGATAAACTTGATAAAGGCTCAAAAGAACGAGTAGCAGACTTTGCTGATCCTGTAATTTTACCAAAATCTAAGAAAAAAAATTCACCAATGCCTATTATTCAACAACATGCAATTGCCAATAATAATCTAATAGATGAAAGGGAATCGAGTAACAACCACACAATAGCTGATAAAAATTCTTCTAGAGATTTGGCCAATATAAACTTCGATGGAACGAGAGAGGTAATTCTAATGATATATTTTTTGTAGATGTTAAATATGTACATATGTAAGTAAATAACTATAAACGACATAATTATACTGATTCTTGTGCCGAGAAAATAAGGTAGCCGATAATACATATAAAGATTTGTCTCAAATGGTATATTTGTGATTAAAGTTTTATAAACGATAAATATTATATGCATACCGAGAAAATATCGCATTTCTCGGATTTTGCAAAATCGCAAGTTCTTTTAAGGTACTATTCTACTCTAGAGCGTCAAAAAAAGGCCTTTTTTCAAACTTTTATTTCTCAGCCGCTTTATTAAGTATTGTCATGAAACTTTCACAAAATGTAAATGGACTCTTATAGTTTACAAAAACAATTTTATTTTGGGCATATTATTATTATTATTAGTAAATAGAGGGCGCCAAAAAGTCAAGTATGAAAAAAAAGATGGTTCCATGGCCGCAAGTTAATCTCCGAACTGGCATGTCTGAAACAAAAAATTCGAATGGGGTTTTAAAAAGGACGGTTTCTTAAGTGACAATTCACCACCGTTAGTCAAAAATTCAAAAAAAAAATAAAATAAAATGGCGAATATTTGAAAAAAAAGTTTGAAAAAATTACATTTTTTTTTACCTTTTATCTTCCGCCATGTTTTTTTTTTTTATATTTTTATCCAAAAATGTGAATTGTCATCCAGGACACTTTAATAAACAAAACGCACTAAGGTTTATTGAAATCTTGCGGCCAACTTGAAAAATGCCATTTTGAGAAAAACGCGTTTAAAGTTTTGGTAAAGGCCGAGCTCTCTCACGCAGCTATACGTATATAGTGCCATAACTCTTTTTCTAATCCGAATTTCTCTACAAAAATTTGAGAGGTCATTTTTGAAGATGTAAGGAATCGAAAAAAGAAAAAAAAATTTCGATTTTTTGAAAATTCTAGAGTAGAATAGTACCTTAAGCATTTCACAATTGCAATAAAACGATTTATGAAAGAAATTGATTTTTAAAATCGGAAAATCAGACAATTATATTTTTTTTTGGAAATTTGCTGTCTTGCACAAGAACAATAATAGAGTTTTCCCACTCTTTCGAAATACGACGTAACTAGGATATTTTTATTGTTAAGTTGATTGAAATTTGTAAGTCATAATATGTGAAAATGGTTGCTCCTTAATGGAGCAACATCACTGTAACGGTCTGAAAAAAGTTGGTTTTTTTCGATTTTTTATATATCATTCAAAGTACCTAATAATAAAGTAGTTCTCGTTGCACGTAGCCATTTATCGAAAAATAAAGTTTTTCATAATATGGTGGATGTTCAAAACAAATAGTTGATTTATTACTTATATTCGGAGGCTTAAAAATACTAAGTTTTAAAAAAAAACTGCTACGTTCAACAATACCTACACGTTTTTTTGTTTTTTTTGAATTTTTGGTATCAATTTGAAAAAGGCAGATTTGAGAAAAATCCATTTGGTAATTACGGTATTTATTGCTATTATACCACTTTCCGGTCTTTTCTGAAATTAATTTGTTTCAAGCAGAAATTTAAAGTTTGAAATATCTTTTGAATTGAATATTAAATAACGATAAAATGCAAAATTTGTAGGCTTCTGAGCCGGTATTCTATTATTAAATATAATTACATATTTAACAGACCAATAGAATTTTAATATGCGCAATTCAGTTATGCTTTTTTGACAACAAAATTGCGAATATCAAAAAATTAAGCTAAAACAGGTCTCTGACCTTGCTTTTCAGGGTAACTATGTCAAATATAATTTTATTGAACAAATAGTTAACGTATAATTTATCTGAATATCTAAAAATTGATTCTAGCACACAAGGTTTTATTAACATGTATTTTCTTTTAGAATTCCCATCAGCCGCAATCTATAATGCAAGACTTACAAAGTCATCTGGAGAGATTAACACGAGAAAAAATGGCTCTAGAAGCAAAAGTGATGGAATTATCATCGTATCAGACAGAAGTAGTTCAGCTGCGAACTGAAATTATTAAATTGCAAGTAAGTTAAAACTTTAATAATTCGCAGATCTGTTACTACAATATTTATCAACAAATTGTGGTTTAATACAATGAAAAAAGATTTTTATTAAATAGTATCAATTACGGAACCACAGTATTAAACTAAAAAGTAATAATTTTTACCACCTCTAAATTGCTTTGCATAATATTTTCTGATTATTATTGGTGCTGTTTTTTATACAGAATATGCAAGAAAAGAGTAATATTGAAATTCAAAAACTAACTGACGAGAATGAGACTTTGCGTAATCGCCTTCGTGATGTAGTCAATTCACCACTTTCTGACGCTGAAAAACACCAGATCATTCAGGAATCACAAAGATTACACAGTTCAGCACCAGCATCTATAGCCCTACCGAATGTAGTTCGTTTGCTAAATTACATTATATTTTATTAATTTTGTTAAATTACCTAGAACCATGAGGCTGATGGAACTCCTTGTGTTACTCCTGATTGGGACAAGCACTCTTCAAGTAGTGAAATATCTGTAGCATGTTTGCAGGATAAAATTATTCAGGTAAGCAATTTATTGACAAATATAAATATTGTTATGAAACGTATGTTAAAATTAATTGAAATACTTATCTTTATTTACATTTTAATAATCTTCATTTGTCTTATATTAGGATCGTATAAATAAACTTATGTTTAAAATTACGGAGTCTAGTTTAGCCATTATTTCATTATTTACCTTAAGCCATTAAATAATAATCAAACGGTTTGAACGAATAACACGTTTTCTTTTACAATAATTCAATCAAATATCTTTAGTTTATTTATTTTCTAAAAGCAATATTTTTATAACAAATTATTTTAAAACATTAAGATGTCTTTAAAAATTAGAAAAAATATTGAAAAATTATTTTAAATCGAAATCAAATTGATTAATGAGACCATTTTATTTAATGAATAAATGTTGGCTACTAAAGATTAGTAATAACGCTATAAATGATTAACACTAACTTGTTCCTTTCATTTCGTTATAACAACTTTTTCACTTCTTTGCAACTAGATTTATTTATTTACATATTTACTTACATTAGTAGAGTCATTGAACATGTGATTAAGGACCTACCTTAATGGGTGCAGCTCGGGAGCACAGCCCATATGGCGCTATTAGCACGAAATAAATATAGCAATAGTAGGAGAAAATTTAAGTTGCATCAATAGGCTACCTTAACGTTACAATAGTAGAAATAGCTAATTTAAACAACTAGAACTTTATTTAGAACTAGCGAATGCCCGCAACTTCGCGTGGTTTAAGTTTTATTACTTTAATTGATTATTGCCAGGCTAAGTTGAGCTCTCAATAGTATAGAAACGCTTACGAAGCGCAATTCAAAATAACTGACATTAAGCAAAAAATCAAACAAACAAAGTACGCTCTAGGGCTGAGCGTAGCGGGCAAACGACAAATGTTTCCTTTTACTTTACACTTATAATTAAGTGACTTCCTAGAGTCGTATTGTCATTAAATACACCTTAAAATGGTCACTGAACTATACAAAGGAATTATAAAAAGCCGCATCTCGATATCTTCAGTAGTTTTTGCATGAAGCGCGCACAGACACGAAGTGAGTTATTTATTAAAAGGTTTAATTTTTAGGGTGAACGAGATGAACTCGTGCTTGCGATGAGCACGGTAAATGGCTAATAATATGAGAAGGTTTTTTTTTTAAGGAAGAAAAGTTGTATGTGAAGCGAGCTCTTCTTTTAGAACCTCTCACAAAGTCATTTTAATTCCGAAAAATGGGGATATTTCAAATGTACCTGGAAGTCTTCTACTTCAACCTCTATGTATTTCTTGGGACAAAAAAACACTCGCTTGCAACAATTTATTTTTTCCTTTAATCTATACTAAATTCGGAGCTTTTGGGCCAATAAACATTGCAGATAAAGGGGAAATCAATTCTTCGGCCCAGTTTTTTCCCAAAAGACCGCATTTAGGGCTTTTAACTGTTTCGAATATCCTGCATAAAACCACTTTTAACAGTTATACATACATAAGTTTTAACCATCTACTCATAATTCAAAGGATGAATGAATTTCAGTAAAAGATAGGTACAAATTTTCTGTGGTCAGTGTAAAATTCAAATTCAATCAACCTCAGAGAAAAACTGACTGGTTATTGCTATTAAAGAACAGTTGAAAAATGACATGCCTATGTATATATTTTTGTTTTATGTGTTTGCATAATGACGCTTACTTTTCAGATGGAAGAAACTCATTACTCTACAAATGAAGAACTACAAGCAACACTTCAAGAATTAGCTGACCTTCAAAATCAGTTAACCGAAATTCAAAGCGACAATGAGCGATTGGCGGAGGAGAAGGATGTCTTATTTCAATCTTTATGTCGTCAAACAGAAAAGCTGGAAGATTCGCGCACGCAAATTGGAACACTTCAAGAACTGCTTCTCAGGGAGTCAAATCAGGCGGATGTTGGAACAACTGAAAGGGAGCAGAAACTTTATGATCTTTTAAAAAATGCTCAAGAAGAGAGAGAAAATCTATTAGTGAAACAGGAAGAACTGAATTCGGAGTTAAACGAACTGCGCCAAGCCCTTGAAAATTCATCCAATGAGAATTCAAGGCTTCGCGAGCGTATAAGTTGGTTAGACTCGACTGTGGACGCAGCAACTGCTGAAAGGAAGCAGATCGAGTCACAACTAACTCAAGCCAAAGAAAATTCATCGGAAAAACAAATAGAAATAAGCAGATTAACAACGCTTCTCGAAAACGCGAGAGCTAAAATTGACGAGCTCGAGCAAGATCGGGCAATGGGTGAAAAGTCAGATTTGGGGGAATTGCTTGATGTAGCTAGGAAAGAAAAAGATGCTCTTGAAGGACAAGTCGCTTCATTACAAGAGCAAGTTTCAAAGAGCCACTGTGAAATCCAGAAGCTGAAAGATCAACTAGCAGGTATAACAGAGGAATGTAAGGTGGCCCGTAACAATGCAAAGTGCGCACTTTCCGACTTGGAGTACAGATATGAAACTTTAAAAGAAGAAAAACATAAACTTAGTGTGGAATATCAGCAGCTTCAAGATAGCACAAACGAGCTACAGGTAAAACAGCAAACAGTTAATTCTTAGTTATCTCATTTCATTTTATCAAGGTGCAATGCAAATGTCACCTGGAAGATAAGTCACAGTTAGAAAGTCTTCTGTCTGAAACTCAGAGACACTTGGGCGAAGCTGAGAGACTTCTAGCAGAAAAAGAGGAGAGATTACAAGAGGAAATTAAACTGCGAAAACAAGAGGTAATGACCCAGTATTTTCTGAAAGTATTGAGAACTCCAAAATAATAATTACTTCAATGCAAAAAGATAGCTGGAGCTAATAGTCTTCAAAACTAAGTTCAACTGCAATACTTCTTTTTTTCGGAAAGAGTAAATTCAAGGTAAAGTCACTCAGTAAGAAAATTCTCCAGTTGGATTTTAGGTTTTCTTATGGTGACAAAAAGTATTATAATCGGAATCCTAAGTCTCACTTTAAACCCCTATATGCTTAAAAAATTAATTAATTAAGTTGTATAATTCATTATATTATACCCATATGTGATTGACAATGGAATTGGAAATTAATTCCTTTTCATTTGAAGCTTTCTCATGTCGATTTGCATATTTTCACTTATTTAAATACCGTGCTTCAAGAAGGGAAAGCGAAACCTATGACTTATGATTTCTCTTGTGTCTCAAACTTTTATAAGGGTTTCAAATATATTTATTTAAATTTTTTGCTAATTTGTCAAAAACTATGCGAAAAATAACCATTGTATTTACATATTTTGAAGTCATATGATACGATAAAAGTCATATGATACGATAGGCCGATTCAAACATTTTCGATTTGTCGCCGTTGTCGAAAATGTGTGAATATAAACGCCGGAGACTGAACGGACGGATATTTGATCGAAAATGTTTTAATGGAATCTTTTAAAATTAGTCTTGTACATCTTGCTGTTTCCGTTTTGAAAACTCGAGAAACTATTTATTTTTATAAAAACCATAGTAACAATGAAAATATGTTTGGTTACTATTGTTACTAAGAATCTCAGTAAGATTTAAAAAACACCAGAACCAAAAATTATCAACATTTGTAATTATTAAAGTACCATATTTAGATAAGATAGAGATTTTCAAGAATTTGTAAAATATCTCGAATATGATTTAATTTGTGTTACTAGGTCATATTTAGTTATCAATAAATGACTGTATACATCATGTGCAAAGATCAAATATTCATTCAGTTTTCGCATTTGTAGCGTAACTTAAAATAGTAGCAGAAATTGGCTTTAGTTACTAAATTAATTTCATCAATGAACAAAATTTTCCTCCAAAATCCTCATTGAGTTTAGGAAATATTGAATACATAAATGTTCATATGTATAAGTTGCTTTTATACTTGAACCAGTAACAACTCCATAAGAAAGATTTTTATGTGCATTTCAATAGGAAGTGTGGTTGATGTCATTAGCTGCATTATTTTCATGGAGTTCTGGTTCTAGCTCAGTACTTTACATGGAAATACAACAACAACAACTCCTAACCCAGATACTTATCCGGTTCTTGATCAAAGAACTCGATATATAGTTCCAAAATATTCTAAGAGAGGCGACGGTGTAGAATTTTGTTTCGCAAATGTTGTCGCCTTGACATTTTGATGTCTTTGATTTATAGCCAAGGAAAACAAACACATCAAATCAATAAAGAAAGGTTCTTTTCACATAACTAGAGCCAGACCCGAAACCTGATGAAAAGAGCGCAGTTTTTGTCTGTTTACATATGAACAGAAAATTGTTTAAAAAAATAGAACCGTCTTAAGAAGTATATCAATCAAATTGTTCTTATGCTATAAATATCCTCAATATACTTTTCTGAACTTATCCTATGAGTAAAGAATAACCAGGTGTCAATCCATAGAAGGAAAAACCAGCCCAAACCATCACTGGTCCGCCTTCAAAATTACGACTCATCATTCTTTTATTAAATCGTACCAATAAAATTTGTATCCGTCTGCACCGACCAAATTAAATTTATTTATATCACGCATTCGGTGAAAGTACTAACTTATCGCACGCTTTTCCGTGCGATAAATCACCGTTAGCGCACGGAAATTTCACATGTGGGAATTGGGGCTGGTTTAATTCCCTCTTACGCCATATCTTGATATGACGCATAACTAAAAGATTTAAAAAACGGCACCTTGAAAATTCAGTTTTTGTGTTAAAACACATGTAATTTCGAAGAACATCTTATTTTACTGTGTTTTGAAAGATTCTTGTGATTATACAAGGGCTTTTGCTAAGGACTGAACAGGGGTATTCCAATCGATTCTACATGTTCTTCTGATCAACGTTTGTTCGAACACTCCCCCAAAATCTGTCCTTCACCCCTAAAATCGCAATTGAATATTTGGAGGAGGTGAATCTAGAAAATACTTCATAAGTTCTTTCAGAAACATCGTAGCATATTGGTTGATAGTGTGTTAGAAAGCTGGGCCTTCGAACTGGCCTTCCATGGTGCTGACCCACTCTATCAAGAATAACTTCAGAATGCGACGTCGGATTCTAGTACGTTTTTTTTTCTGAAAAAGACCACAAGAGAGGGACGCTTTTTCGCAGAAAAAAATAAAAATTCGATTTTCCCATATAAAAAAATCGGCAGAACTAAGGGCTAAAGCCAAATTTTGAGCATTGAAATTGCCATTTTCGAAGTTTGACGCGGCCTCTCTCGTTTGTTTGTTGACGGATTGGGACGTTGCAGTTGCGATGTCCAATTTGTGGGCGTAATTACAGCCCTTAGAGTGAACCTAGAACATCCATTCAAAAAATTTCTTGTTAATAATATTCATAATTCGTAGTTAAACCTGTAAAATATATAAAAAATTGGAAAAAAAGTATTTAATTTGAAGTTTGAAAAAATTTCTCAATTTTTCGCATAAAATGTTGACCTATAAACATTTATAAATAAAATTTATAACATTACGAATAAAAGTTGTTTTTTATATCTAGTAAAAATTTCAGCCCAAAATCTTTAATAGTTTTTGAGATATTACGCCCACAAACTTCGAAAATGAGGTTTAATAGAAATGCTTACCACACCGCCATTTTGTACCGAAAAAATTAATAACAATTTTTTTAAGAACTTTAAAAGATGTTCTATAAGGCCTAATTCATTAAAATATCATAAAAATATAGTTAGTCTAAAAATAAAATGTTTGAAATAAACGTTTTTTTTCTGAGCTATTACACTAGGTTCCCCCCTTAAGGTGTTACATACACCTACACATACACTTTGGGTGCCATCATATTGATAACATTATCAGTTAATAAAAAACAGAGTCTGATGCGGTAACCAAAATTGAGAACTACTGAATCCATTCCTTTGAAATTTTAGTTATAAACAGAAATTAAAAATATCTAATATGTACTTATCGTAGCGATTTTTTGACATTCGCTCTAGTTTTCTTAGTTATTTATTTCAATGTCCAAGGTAAATTTTCGATCTTAGGAAGGAAAAAAAATAGAACGAAATTAAAATAACCGCTACGTAAAACGCGACGATAAACATGTATTTGGGAAGAACTCTTATAAATTTTCAAGTTATGCCTTAAATATTTTGATTCAATATTTAATTTTTTTAAATTATTATTCTACATTTTTTAAAATACATAAATTAAATTCCACTGTACACTTTTTTACTACTACTTAAGAGCATAATTTGTTTTAGGCTGAGGAATGGGAGCAATTCCAGTCCGATTTATTAATGACTGTACGTGTAGCTAATGACTTCAAGACTGAAGCCCAGTCGGCAAGAGAACAACTGGTAATGGACAATAAAACCCAAAGAGAGAAGATCCGGATGCTAGAACAACAAATTGAGAAATTAAATAAACGTAAGTAAAGTAAAATACATATCATACTCCGTAATTGATCCCAAGATACATATGTTCAAAGACTTATTTGTTGTGCATGCAAAACAACAAAATTAATGTTACTAATTCTGTAACTAGTTTAACTAACAGCCATTCCACTTTAGAAGTCCAGGATGCATTTCTCAACCAAACAGAAATACTGGAGAGTGAAAATCACTCTTTTGATAAGGGTGAACAAACAAATCAAGTCTCAGAATGTAGAAATATTCTTAAGGAATGGAATCCGCCGCTACTGAGAATCTCTGAGACTAGTGAAAGTGTCGATAGTATGAAAAGTATGGAGGACATAACCAAGCTCGAGGACGATGACTATTCCAGTGTAGAGGATGAACTGCCTCCCTTACCGAAAAGTCCCATGCCTTTAAAATCAATTTTAATTAACAGTAATGAAGATTTATGGAATCCAATATACTTCTTGAGCCAAAGTACTCAAGACCTGGTTTCCGAAAATTATAATGAAATAAGGGATGATTTTAAATCTGTCTTCGCTTCTCGCAGCACTGAGGATTTATTAGAACAAGACATTGACGGTATACAAAGATCAAAAAAAAATTCAAAATATAAATACCGACGGTATAGGTCACAGGAGAATTTGAGAGAAAAGAAATGGCAACTGAAAGATATTAATAATTATCGTAAAAAACCTTTGCCGTTACCAAGGCAGACCGGTGAAATGGGAGAGCTAATAAACGTTTACGATTGTATGAGTGAGGTCGTGACCGGAGCATCCTCTACACCTAAAGTCTTTTCAGACGAAAATAATAAAAAAATCGTTGGAGAACAGATTTTTGATGCACATTTACTTCAACCAATTCCCGGAATAAGAAATTCCCTTGATCCGAGCTATGCACATTTAAATGTAAATATTAAAAACCCCAATATAAATAACACAGAATTACCTCCCAAAGCAAAACAGCGCTGTAGTCCTCGTTGGGCTCTGACAAGCGATAATGATTACGATTTACAAAGAAGAAAACGCAATTCAGGTACAAGCAATTTATTTGCTTTGTGAAGATCTTGTGTCGCTGCAATTTGAAATACATGAAATGCCAAAATTTTTGCCTTTCTGTTATGTCCCGTCAATATAATTTACTGCGCTTCGAACATTCATTAGTATGCAAATGTGTAAAACTCCATTGTGTTTCAAACTTTTGTTTTGTTTTCAGGAATTTTTTATAATTAATGTAATAATAAAATCCTAGTGGATATATATCATATACTAGCTGAGTAACCCGGTTTCACCCGGTGTATCAAAAATACTAATTAGTTAAATACTTCTGAAAAGTTGGTACTACAGCCAGATTAGGAAGTTTAGAAGTATTACTAAAATCTGTAGATGTGGTATAGAACCGTCCAAAACTCATTTTGCTACCACCGTCTATATCAGAAGGGCTAATGATCTATTCTGTACTTATATGTTTTCATTCTTAGGTGTTAAATAAATAAATAAAGGTATTATTTTTTTTTACTATTTCATCGCTACCTGACTTAAATTCGTAGAATTCCAAAAATTGTTGTCGTCATATTGGTTCCGCTATTTTGAATTTCCAAATTTTGATAGCAGATTCGAAATTAGAGGCCTCAAAATACCCATAATACTAATTTTCAATTAAATTCGTTGAAGTTCGAAAAATTTTGGTCGCCATATCGGATCCGGTTTCTTGAATTTCTAAATTTCGAGCATAGATTCGCAATCAGGACCTCCAAAAATCCCTAAATAACAATTTTCGCGGCAATCCCTTGAAATTTACCATCTCTGGCCGCCATCTTGGGTCCGCCATTTTAAAAGCCGTGAATAAAAAGTAGCCTATATGTTAAGCCGAAATTTGTAGAGCCTTCGCTCAAAAAATGAAAATGATCGGACCAACCGTTAAGGCGTGATTAAGCAAAAAACAAACACACATATTGGGTCGGCCATTTTGAATTTCCAAATTCCGATAGTAGATTCGAAATTAGTAGCCTCGAAATACCCATAGTACTAATTTTCAATTGAATTTATTGAAGTTCAAAAATGTTTGGTCGCCATATTGGATCCGCCATCTTGAATTTCCAAATTTTGAACGGAGATTCGCAATCAGGACTTCCAAAAACCCCCAAATACTAATTTTCACGGCAACCCCTTGAAATTTACAATTTTTGGCCGCCATCTTGGGTCCGCCATTTTGAAATCCGTTAATAAAAAGTAGCCTATATAATATGTTAGGCCGGGATACGTAGTATCTTCACTCAAAAAATGAAAATAATCGGACCCAGCGTTTAGACGTGATTGAGCAACAAACAAACAAACTTTCGATTTTATATATATATACATATAGGGATATTCACGCACTCGGATATAAGAAAAAACAATCTGAACACGTTCTACCCGGCGTAGACCACCGGTGGTTAACAGGCATTGTTTTCATCTGGGCTACCGGTGATCCACGCCGGTTAGAGACTGACTCTGCTGACAGCCACTGATAATGGCAAAAGTACTGAAGTAAACAAGCGCCGCCAGATGAATAAACAACTTATCATCTCGTGCACGCCGATCATAGAGACATCGAAAAAATGCGCCGGGTAGAACATGTTAATGTTAATTTGCAGCGAATTGATATAATTGTATAGAGCACTAATATAAAAATGGCCAAAATAAGTGTATTTACGAATTTAATTTATTATGTTTGTTCACAACATAACTTTCAATAGAAAAGCAAATTTTTATAATACCAATTTGTTTTACTTAGATAAAACATCTTTTGTTAATGCTCCTATAAAGTATTAAGTCTCATGGGGTCATCTGATGATAAACACATGATATATGTGCATACATATGGTCAAGATCATAAGGTTATTCAAGGTCATCTTTTCTTAATTGTTTCTTCGGTTTCTTTGAAGAAATACACTCTTTGTTTCTAACGTTTTTAAAAAAACTGTATTTTTCGAAACATTCTAGTAACTCTGTTGAAACGATATTGGCACCCTTTTTGTTTTCAAATCTGAGGTTTAGTAATGTATTTATTTAACCTTTGACAGAGGTCATAGGGTAATTACATAAATTAGCAATTCCAAAACGAATATTTCAAAAAATTTGAGTTTTTATGATCTCAATATTTTATTATTCTAAAACTATTTCTATTTAATTTGAATTTATCCAAACTAACTAAAAAAGTCCTTCAAATAATATAAACCGTTAATTAATGAAGAATAATTTTATTCATTAGAATTAAGCTTTTCTTCAAAATAACAAAACATTCCAAATAGAAATGAAAACTTGAAATTACTTAAATAAAACTGTTTCGAATTGAAATTTGTATCTAATAATATGGTTTTTAGAACTAACTTATTATAAGTGAAAGAAGTAGCATTAAAGCTGAAATATTTAAGTTCTTAATGCGATAAAGAATAAATTTAATAATTCAAAATGTTTTTAACACCCTCCTTAAGCTAATTGACCTGTAACTTCCTAACATTATAAGCAAATCTTAGAAACATCTGAAACACACTTTTCACCAGCTTCTACATAGTTGTTGTGTCAATTTGAAATATTGCAAACTTACTCCATTCTGGTGACAATACAATAATATGGTACCATAGAGCTAATATGAGGATGAAGGTGGGAAATGTTAACTTTTTTTAAAGTACGATTTCTATTTATTTTGAATAAAGTTGTTCCGTTTTTAAGAATAATTTAATTCTAATAATAAAGTTCTTTTAGAATTTGAAACAAATTAATATTATTATCCCAACTATAAGCTGAAATGATTTAAGAAAATGTACTTAAATGGGGAGCGGTATAAGTGCACAAAAGCAGAAACAAATAAATAAATTTAACTTTTTAATGAAATGAAATGTTATTAATTTTTTGGGGTCATATTTTATTAAAGACTTGTCACCAGTCCATTTTATAGTCTTTGATTCATAAAAGTGCAAAAGTGTAGTAGTAAATGTATTTTAATGATTTTGAATTAATATAATAACTTTTATTACTTCTAAAACATCAGTGTGTTGTCTTGTTATGCCTATTAGAATACCATTGCTTTCTCATCCAAAACATGCATAAAGAAATGTAATTAACATGTTGCTCTGCTTAAAAATAAAACAAAAATATATATATAAAAAAAAAAAAAATAATTGTCTAAAAGCTTCACAGTGTGGAATAGTAGCTACATAAATTTAATATTAATAAATTTAATTGTTAATTTCTTTCAGAAATTTCTTCAGACACCCAGCAATCTCTGCTGACTACAGTTCAGCAAGAAATGGCTGCTCGTCGTCAAAAGGTTGGCATTTCACGGCAGGACTCGCGTCTATCAGTAAAAAGTTTAATTGAAAGCATAGAAAATGTAAACAAACAGGTAAAAAAAGAATAATGTTCTAAAGTAGTGATATGATTTTTCCCCCATAGACAAAAGCTGGCGGGCCCGGTTCGCGATGTAGTTCGTCGTCTAGTTTGAACAGCGTTACCTCTGATGCCTTAAACGGTGGAACTACTCAAAATGGATCAAATCGAACCGTAAATAACGACTGGTCCGAGAACGCTGTGCCACAAAATCAGGTAGAACTCAAATCAGAACTTTAACTGTAGCGAAGAGTACAAAGGTAGTTCGTATTTTCAGTTGAATGCGCCTGTAGTTGGACTTCAAGCAAAGAGTCCACTTCGAGAACAACAACAAACTGCTGGGATTAATATTACGCTGAGCAATAGTCAGAAAACTCTAATCACAGGTGAGCGTTAATACTGACTATGCTTCAACCTCAACTAATCTGTTAGGCATAAAAATTGCCTCTGTAATGTTTACTTTTAGATTATTTTTCTGTCATTTACTAAAAGGACAGTTATTTCTCTAGTAGATATAGCTTTGATTTATCATCATTTCTGCAATTTCTATTAATACGCTAAGGAAATGTTCAAGAAATAGCAATATGTATGTTGTTGTAATATGCTTAACAAACGATTTCTGAACCTTTGAAAATGTTTTTATTATACAGGTAACCCTGGTATGGCGTAGTAGTTTTATAATACCGTTTCGATATAACGCCATTACAAAATGTTGGATAATGGACTTTTTTAACGCGGTTTCTATATAACGCGCAATTCTACCTCGGATAACGCGAAATCTTCTACTATTAGTTGATAAAAAATTAATTTTAATTCTTTTTTGGCACGATGAATTAAGTATATTTATGCATGTACATTATTTCAAATTTAATATTTGTAGATTTTTAAAAAAATAAAGTTTACTCTTTAATTGGCTTAGAATACATACATACATATTTGTTTTTTTTTTTATTTGAGGAAAAAAATTGGAACGTGACACCTCGTTTTGTTTGAAAGATGAGTTTCGCATAAAACGCGAACAGAGAGTAACATCCGCGTTATACGAGGGTTACCTGTACACGAACACAATAAAAGGCCTTACTGCAATGATAATCGTTTCCTCATTTTGTACCCATACATCATCGTTATTTTCATTAAATTGTTGTCACTTTTTGGGTTTAATTTTTTGAAAAACCTTTTTTCCCAATATCATGTCTGAAATTACGATTTTTAGGATAAAACGACTTCAGTACAATATCGACATTAAAAGAAAAAATTTTGCACAAATAAATTATTAAAATTAGTTTATTTATTACTGTTTTCAATAATAACAAGGGTTCTTTATCTCTGAATAATACTAAGAGTATATTTCATAGGGTGTGGTATGAAACCTTACTCAAAAAATGTTAAACGTCGATATCTGAACTCGTCCATTCTTTCAAACTGAGGCGCTATTGTAAGAGCAGTATTTCCACAATTTTCGAAAATTGTAACTTATTCATTTTCAAGTTTTTTTCACAATTTTTTCACATCTAACCTTATTTTTTTCTAAACATCTGCCGAAACATTTTCGTTTAAGTTTTAATAGTGCACAAATTTTATGGAAATCAATTATCACAGCAGCTAAAAAGTGTCCTGAACAATGTAATTGGGGATTTCACTTAAAGATATTGAAGGATAAAATCTTGCTACTTTAAAGCATAATATACTGAATTCTATTTACGAAGCGCTATTTAATGCCATGAAATAATTATTAGATTGTTTAATTTAAAACAGAGATGAGGAACATTAAAATAAACTTTCCGAAGAAACATTTTGTGGGTAGTTTGAAGGGAAAATGTAGTACACGTGTATTTAAAATACTAGCTCCTGTACTTTCCAAGTCTTCTAATTTCATGATTTTTTTTATAGAAATGTAAAGTGCGATACTTTTATTTCTATAATACTCTGTTCAAAAAACTTGCCATGATATAGTTAAAGAAATAAAAAAAGTGGAAAGGATCAATTGAAATCTTAATATTTGGATATTGTGCTTATTTAACAAACGAAACTAAAAACTCTCAATTATTTTAGGTTTAAAATTAGAACGACGGGCACATGTGACCACTCTAGAACAAAAATAAAATTATTTTATTTTATTCTTTAGAACAGTCAGTGCATAGTATTCTTCTCAATTTCGAATCATCTTGTTAGAGTAATTTCAATGTTTTAGGACAGTTTCAAGCAAAAATAATCCTCAGTGTTCTTTCACATTTTACTTACTCTGAAAACTTAAAGGAACATACACATCTTCCTTTAAAAATGAATGCATTATATTTTTATGTGGTGTCCTTTGACGTAGACTCTATTAAATGTCTGGGAAAATTTAGATCCTCGTCATCTTGCAAAATAGCCACAAAAATAAAAAATTCGTAAAAATTAGTGACTATTATTGTTAAGATTTCTACTCATTCTCGTTTGGTAAAAATAAATAGACCTATTCAAACTTATAAACACGGTTTTTTTCTTTTTCGGCTTAAAACTCCTACGTAACTATTTTCATAGAAATCGATTAATAACGAACATTTTCAGCTACCATATCACAGTCTGGACTATAAAGTATAATGTTAATTTAGATTGTACAGAATCTTCAATTTTATAATAAAGCTCAATCCGATTATATAGAAAATTCTAATAATCCTTCATAAAGAGTAAATAAATACACTCAAAAGAAATGTTTTTTCATCTTGATCGTTTGTTTCACTTAAAAGTGTTATTTCTTGAACATTTGCTGCATGAGATTTAGTAGGATATCACTATTTGTAATGTGAAATAAGTTTGTCATTACCTGTCTAATGTATTCTTTCTGTAAAACTATCTACGCATTTATTTGTTTATCCTGGGACTTTTTTGTGTAATTCATCTCTATTGTTTGAAAATATCATTTAAAACCCGATGTATTTTCCGTACAAAATGTGCGTTTTCGAAATGCTTCTTTCGAATCGCATCAAGCAGATGTTGACAAAAGGCCTGGCTTGCTATTAAACAATTACAATAGCAGCAATATTGCAAACAATAACAACTTCTGTTCGACAACAACATCGACTTTGAACAACAATAGCATCACAAATAGCCACAGTCTTCATGAAAAAGTTTGTAAGCAATCAACGGACGATCCTTGCGTCACTTCCATGCTCTGCCAGAAGACGATGGATTTTGTTCGGCGCAATAGCTACGGGGATTTAAGTACGTTAAACTTTATTACGCAAAGTTTTATTTGTAATGTTTCCTAATACCCTTTGGCTTTCAAATAACTTCCAGCTAAGGAATTCTAATTACACTTTCCCTATTCGTATATTGTACGGTGGACATTTTTGTTTTCAGAACTCAATACACCAAGATAACCTTCCACCTTACTTAGTTTTCCCCAAAACCACGGTCTTTGGCCATCCTATCTACAAAATGTTAGTCACTTTCCTACTGTTTTGTTAGATGTGTTTTGTTCTAATGGTGACGGTTGTTGTTACATTGGCACCAAGAAGTTTTATGTAGCAGTAAACACAGATCTCGAGGATTACTTCACTCACTACACATATTCACGTAATTCACGGAAATATTCACTCAATCATTGGACCTGGCAGAATTTAATTTTACTTGGAACTTAGAAAATTTAAAAATAGTTTGGCACTCTTAAAAAGGCGAGGTTTTTCTAAAAACACTAAACTCCTTTTACAATTTTTACTTTCCGCATAGAATTGAATTATGCCGGTTTGTACGATACAGGCGATTATGTAGCACCTCTAAGTTGAATATTGTCAACTTTTTAAATATAAATACATAAGTAATAACCTATAAATAAAATATATTGTTAATGTAATGTTCGCACATGAAATATCAAATTTATTTTTGATTGACGAAGCTCTAACACACAAAGCGTTTGTTTATTTTATCTTACAAACAAATATGTTGCATGCATATTTTATTTTAATATTCAAAAAATGTGGCCGTAAGAAACAACGACAAAACGTTTATTAAAATACATATAATGATACATAAATCCAACTGAATTCTTCAGTCTTGTACATAAATTTATTTATTTAATTTTTGAATGCTGAAAATCCCAGGTATTCGAAGATTATGATGGGTTGGGGTAAAATAAAAGAGTTCCGAATTTTAAATATTGAACACGTATTTTTTTTGTTTTTCGATCCCATGTGTATTTGTCGAGATATTTGACCGTTCTGGAACATTTTATCCACATTGTATCTGTATTGTAAATCACTTCACTATATCTTATAAAACAAAGTCACTCGTCGCGTCTGCTTGTCTGCGCGCGATTTTTTTCCGTAACCTGCACGGATTTTGTTCCGGTTTTCCCGATTAGATAGATTGATCCACGAAGAAGGTTCAGATGTATAATTGATGAAAGTTTTGTGTACATAAACCGACCGACCTATGATGATGAATATTGGTGAGGTCAGAAAAAACCAATCCCTTGTGAACTGATCTTCGCGTGCGGTATTCGGGGACCTGATAAAAAAATTTAAAAAAGCCTTAATTTTATTACAATAAGACTGATTACTTAGTTGGGTAATATTTATTTTTAATCACTTCATTACATCTCGGCGTAGAACTAAAACTTTATCAATTATTTTTAGAGATATATTATCCCCTTCACTGTTGAAAACTTCGAATTTCTAAATTTTCCATGTATCGAACCATCTGTTTGCAATAGTCCAGAAGTTTTCAATCTTATTTGAGTTCGGAGATTGCATTGACCATGTTAAGGACTAAAACACAATTCCAGTTTTTAAAGCAGTTTGAGTTCCGAACCCATGAGAATTGAATGGGGCAACACAAAATTCCAGCTTAAAATTTTAATTGAGGCTAGTTTCAGCTTTCCTCGAAATTAAAATTTTCGGCTGATTTAAATCATAGTTAAATTTTGTGCGACGTTTGCTTTTAGAGACGAAAATGATTGAATTAGTATGAATATAAAATTAAAAAAATAGCACCTTTTGATAAGATATTTTGTAATTTTCATGGAAATAACACCCTTTTGATCAGTATTTACACCAATTACGCAAGGGGTATGTAAGTAAATAAAAGATAAAATTAATAACAGTTGACACACACAAAAACGTTCAGAAATCAAACCTTCTTTTTCCATATGAACTTTTTCTAAATCTCTCAATTTTTAATTAAAAATTATTCAAAGCCAATAGAAATAATTCTCCTTGGAATAGAAATTGCTTCTTTTTTATTGGAACAATAAAAATAAGGCTACTATTAGTAAGAAACTAGGCACTTTTGATCAAGAGTAATAACAGTTTTATGTAGAATCTTAGATTAGAAGTGGAATTAGTAAACAAAAAACTTTGAATGGCCATAAGGAAGTGCTGAAACGTAAAAAATTAGTGTACGTGTAGGTACCATTTTTAGGGGTGCTCTAAAGGAAGAGAAAGCACGAGAGCAAGTGGGACGGAATGATGAAAGTAGGCACTTCAAATGATGGCGTTAAAAATAAAATAAAAGCAGGATTTATGCATTTACATAAATTATGGAGTAATTCATTATTTGATATAAATTTCCTAACCATTTTGAATAAAAAGAAAGAATAGTAAAAGTATAAGGCAAGTCATTATTTCCAAAATTCAAATAGATTTCAATTCCATGCAGCCCCTCTTAAAACTGCCTTCACATTGGCGCCTGCACTGATGTTTCCTATACTAAAGTATGAGAACTAACACATAAAGGATTTGGATACCCTTGGCAAATCTTATCGCACTTCCTTACGTTCATGTTCTAAGGGTAGAACATACAATCATTAAATGGCAGGCTACAATCGCCTTTTTTTAAGTTTGTTGTACATAGCTTTTCCGTCAGCGATAAAACTAAAAGCTAGCTTAAAGCTGGGATTTTGTTTCTGCCTTAATACATCAATCCTTCCTTTCATTCGACCATGTTTTTACAAGTTTGGAAGTGTGCTTCGGATCATTGATTTGTAGGTACCTACCTCCATTTTAATATATATATGTAGTATAATTTTTTAGACTTTGTTTTTGCAAAAGCAGGTTTAAAATTTTGACTGGACGGAGCGTAACCCGCATTCATACATACTTAACCGCCCAAACCCTAACATCTCGAAAACTTTTCAATTCAATTTACCAATGAAAATGTTTACTAATTATTTCTAAATGTTTAAACTAATTTCTAACGCAAAAAAATTGATTTATTTAACATCTCAAAGTAGGATAACTCTCTCAACTGCTTGATTTTTTAATGCACTGAAATATCTCTTTTCTGTAATTAAAAGAACCTTATGTAAAATTTCGAACTTATTACCATAATTCTCGGATTCCCGAAATTTTTACCACTCAAAACTAATGCAAAAAAGGAAATGGCTTTAAATTTAAACGGTGGATTCTACAAAGTAGTATTAGTTATGTTTTTTTTTTTATCTGGTTGAAGATAGATAGAAAAGTTTGCATTGAATTTAATTTTAAAAGCCGTCACGTATGTAACTTTTTGACGCAAAGTGGGTATAAATCAAAGCGATTCGATTTTATTTTCACGAAATAAAAATTGTTTAATATAGGTGAGTGTATATAAATTGCAATTAAATGCAAATTTTCCTGCTAAATCTGATCCAGATACCATTGTGAAAAAAACGCAGCTATTATCCATTCATTTTCTCCTCTGCCTCTGTCGGAAACATTTTATATATTCGCAAGCTAAAAGAGCTACAAAAGCCGCTTTGATAAGTTTTTTTATTAAATTTGTTATCTTAAGCTTTTGAATGTTTTCCTATTCTCTCATTTGCATTTATGTCGTTATCATTGCAAAGTATAAAAATGCTCCAATGACACTGCCAGTCGAAAAGGTCGCTTTCGTAATTTATATCTTCAAAATCGCTAGACATTCTCTACGAAATAAACCGAAAATTCAAAATAATTTGGTATTGAGCTTCGACTGACTATAAATACTTTCATTAAAGATATTTTTGAGGTCCACCGATAAAAATAGTAGCTTTGTTGAGACCTTTGCAATTGATGTCTTTTTATGAAATACAAAATTGTTTGTTGTTCCCAAGAAAAATTTAATTTAGTTTTGCGTCACTCAACGGAGTGTTTGGAAAAATATAGCAACACTTTACATATGTATGTACCTAAATATTGCATTCATGTAACATTTTTCCATTAAAAATAGCTCCGTTTTGAACAACTAAATACCTTATAATATTATTCTAATAAAAATACAATTAAAAACTCGCAATCAACATCAATAGCTTTTTTCCAGTCAGTATTTAAGATAGGGACTACATATAATAAATTAAGGTCAATAAAATTTCACAATAACAATAAGAAGGCGTTCCTGACCAATTTCTGAATGAAAAACTGATTTAACTTTATTTTAACTTGAAACAATCGCCATAGTTATTACAACTAATATTTTAGAGTATCTACTGAGACCACAAAAATATGATTATTTTTGAATGTAAAAACTAAAAACATCAATGCCTTGTATAAAAATTAGGCACTATACCTACACTTTCAATATTTACACGGGCTCTTAAATGTACTTTGCATTTAGATGTTAATAATAATTTTAAATTGGAATTATTACTTTCTTGTACATTACAGGTGAAAGGAAAGATCCTTTAAACGCTCTGGTAAAAAATGGAGGCTCAAAACGAAATGCACTTTTGAAATGGTGCCAAAATAAAACTGTAGGATATCGAAATATCGACATCACGAATTTTAGTTCTTCATGGAACGATGGATTGGCATTTTGTGCTATTTTGCATTCTTATTTGCCAGATCGGGTGCCTTACGATACCCTGGGACCAAACAATAAACGAAGAAATTTTTCCATCGCTTTCTCGGCTGCCGAATCTGTTGGCATTCCTACGTCATTGGTGAATACAGCGTAAATATTTCAGCTCTTTAATAATAATACTTTGCTTATGTTGCAGAATATAAACGAAATGTGCCAGCAAGAACGACCGGATTGGACACAAGTAATGGCATACGTCACAGCGATCTACAAGCATTTTGAGACGTAGAAAAACTTTTGTTAAAATGTTTTCAAAACAAATATTTGCTTTGGAATATTAAATTAATAATTTTTTTCCAAATAAATATATACACATTTTGTGAAGTGATTAAAGTATGTACTCACAAGTACGACAGTTAGGCTCATTACTCCATGTTCTCATGAAACAACTCATATAAAAGAATATATTTGCCCAGTTTGTATTATTACGACAGGATCACAGAAGAGGCAATTAAAAGCTTATATTAAAATGACCGAAATGAGGAAAATTTGAATTTTATGATACAATAGAAAAAAACTGTTCAGCTCTAAAATTGCATAATCAAGTATTTGAAATATGTTTAAAAGTCATTTTTAACTTATTGCAATGGCAACATAAAATAAATAATTTATAATTTTGACCAATAAGTAAACCGTGCCTCTCGAGAAAATAAAGTTAACTCACTTAGCACATCATAAAATTTCAGTTGGGTAAGTCTTTAATGTTTTCTAAATTTGCTCTACCCGATAATTCTGCGAAAAAGTATCGGCATCCCTTGTAAAACCTAAAGGGTAATCCTAAGCATATGATAGGAATCAGATTCTTTAAGTCTACTTCACTGAAACCACTATAAGACTGTTAAGATAATGCTAGAAGTATGTTCAATATGCGATTCTTCCTTCGTTGTTTGTCAAAGATATTAATTTTATGTAAACCGTGCTAAGACGTTTGCTGGAAGATAGGAAAGGAATGTTGTGTCTAGTTTTAATAGAATCTAACTCAGATGAAATATTTTTATTACGCAGAATTTAGTTATTGTAATTATTTTCCTAGTTAATTGCTTGCAACCTGTAAGTTATTTAAGTGGCTAAGCAGCCGCTTTCATTTGAGTAAAGATTATATTTCAATTATGTCTGTGTTTTATTTGTCCATGTTTTACACATGCTTTAAAGTGAAGCCACAAATACTTGTTTAATAGTATTTTTGTAACGTTCGAAAATGTATCAAAGAAAATAAAAAAAAAATACATTTGTAGTTTTTCCTTTTAAACAGGTATAACAATTAGAATGTTCAAAAAATTGTTCCATTAAATTATGAATTTAACATGCCGAGAATATGCTCTTCTAAAGTTGTTTTAGTATATTTAGGACTGCTTTTAGTGCTACAGTTGATGTGCGTGACATGACTCATCTCACCTTTCACTGAGCAAACAAATGCAAATTCATGTGTTTGAATTCATGTTTTTGATTAATGTGTACGCGTTGCAAACGCAAACGAATGTGCTTTAATACCTTAAATATAAACTAATACGGTGAGTATAGCAATAGTGTGCAAGAGCGACGCAGCATAAGCAAATTACAGGAGGGTAGCTTATCGCGTGAATGGTGGCGTGCAAAATAAACATGCGGGGGCCACAAAGTTTGTCCAGGAACTTTAGAATTTTTTTTTATAAGTACAGTGAAACTTCGATATAACGCTCCCGTTTCTAGCGCTATCCCATGTATAACGCGCTTTTTTCTTGGTCCCAGCCCTAATATGCACATTAACACACAAATAGTCCCGTTTTTAACGCTCACAGATGCCGCTTATAGTGCGCGAAAACTTCTTGCTTTAGATTTTCGAAATGCTTTTTCCCGGCATTGTAGACAAAATTTGCAATCGCAAAATTGCCCATGTCTGGCGACGGGGTTTTTCCACGTTTGGCGTTATATTTCTTTATAACTTTGCCAATTAATACCTGAAACTCTTCTCTTCCAACTCGAGAATTGAGCTTGATGAAGACTGGGAAAATATGTGCAAGTTTTGAAGAATATGCTACGCTTGATGACAATCTTCTTACAACTGAAGAACAAAATCTTCAAGATCTTGCTGCAGAGATAAATTCTACAGCGTCCGAAGACCAGGAAAACAGTGATGACGAAGAAGAATCAATACTTCCACCAACAAAAAGACAAGCGCTGAGTGCACTAGACACTCTAAGAAGTTATTTCACTACATCTGGGGCTGCGACAGAAATTTTTCATTATTTAAATACTACCGAAAGTGCAATTTTAACGTCAACCCGTCTTCACCAAACCTCGATTAAACAGTTTTTTACAACAAAATAATGTATATGTTATTAACAAGCTGTAAAACTGTAGATAAATTATATTAATTAATTATAAATATTATAATAAATAACTTGTTTTTAGAAAAAAAAATTATCTCATATTCATTTCCCGCCTATTACGCTATCCTGTTTATAGTGCGTTTTTTGTTCAATCCGATCAAGACCGTTATAACGAAGTTTCACGTATGTCCTTAAATTTTCTATGATTTTGCTTTATTTGCTGTCGTTATTTCAGAATTATCTCACAAACATTATTATTATTAGTTTTTGAAATATCCCTCTTATAATTTCTAAATGTTTAAACCTGCACTGCGGACCACTACTAACACAGCAATTTCGAACACATTAGGAAATGTGGTACGCTCAATCTGGCTTACAGTCATTCCGTGTTTAGTTTATATTTCTATGAGCAGTGCAGCATGATCTTATTATAAGAAACTCTGAACAGCGCGCGGCTCTTTTGCGAATCCGATCTCATGTGTATGCATTAGCAATAATCTATGCGTCGTGCGTTTATAAAACATCTACTGCACAATACAGAACTCGATCTATTTGGGATCAAAAAGAAAAAAGTCATCATAACCGATATTTATTGAATAAACAATGGAAGGAAATTTTTAAACAGTTAAAATAATCAAATAAGTAAAACAATTATGTACATGTTTTCATTTACTTATTCTAATCTTTATATATAAAACTCTCGTCTTACGATTTTCGTTTACGCTAATCTCCGAAACCGCTGAACCGATTTCGATGAAATTTTTTAAATGTGTATTGTTTGATCCAACTTAAAAGATAGGATAGTTTTTATCTTGATAAGTGACCGTCTGGTGCGTCTGTTAGTAATCGTGTAACTTCTGAACGACTTGACCGATTGAGGTCATATTCATACAATATACATATGCACATTTCCTAGCTCTCGAACGCCCTTTATTTTAATTTTCGTTCATACAATTGGATATGCCTTCATTAAATTTCTCAAGAATGAAAAAGCTTCATCGGCAACAAATACAAATGGCACCCTTACGTGTATTCGGTTAGAAATCAGAACATGGGATATATAATTTATTATTTTCAAGTAAGTCAAACATTGTGGAACTACGAAAAGTCCCACCATCTGATTGCTTACCATAACTTCCTACATCAATGATTATAAATCGATAGCGTGCATCTACCGTTGCTAAAAGAATTAAAGAAAAACATTGCTTATAATTAAAGAACATTGTTTCTGAATGACGAGGACATTTTATTCGTATATGTTTTCCGTCCAAAGAGTCTATGCAATTGGGGAAATTCCATATTTCAAGGTATTCCCTAGAAATTTTTCGGAAAGCTTCCTCAGTACCGGCATATGTAATGATTACAGAACGTCCCAAATTGCGCTGATAGTTTTATTTACAATTAGCAATACTATTGAAAATCCAATGCAATGTGTCAATTTGGCTCAAACATCAAAATTGAAGATTTAAAAAAAAAAAAATTTTATTTTAAAGAAACTTTATTCAAAACAGTTTTTACATATGTATATATTTTGTTTTAATATCGTTGGAACAAGAAGAATTACAATATTTCAAAAACAAAAGGTTGGCAAAGGAAAATTGTGGCAATGAAGATGTATAATTTTTTGAAAGTCTATTGCTACACATACAGAACATTACTCAGAATAAAAAATTACTATTCAGAAGTAAAGTGCAGGAACTTATGCAAGAGTTCGCTTATGATAGTATAATAATAAAGATATATTAATAGAGGTACACTTTCTTTGACAGAAGAATGACCTAATCCATTACGGGATACATATGTACCATGTATACCATCGGAGTCAATATTAATCAATACCAGTTTTTACGTTAAAAATGTTCCAAATCCTTAACTTTTAATTTTCATTGTTTATTATGAATAAGATGAAAAGCAAACTATTCTTAGCATAAACGAATTTACATATATTTATATTGAAATAAATCTTTAAATATCGTATATGCGTGTATAAACTTACCTTAAAGTAATAACCAGTGGTCCTTCGGGATATACAGTTTTTTTGTAATCGTGGAGTTATAACATTCAATATATAATTGAAAGTGTTTAAACTTATGCGAACGAACATCGAACATAAAGTTTTTCGGATAATTCATCATTTTTTGAAATAATTTATATTCATTTTGGTTCTTTTCATTATTGATTGGATGTCTTCAAAACTTTCGTTTTTGTTTTAAAAAAATACCACTCTACAGCACTATTGTCCATAAGAAATCATGGCGACTAAATTCTATATCATACTGCCGAAAAAAAAGCGCGCTGACCACACTTTGGTTTGCACACGCTACGATGAAGCCTTGCTAAGAGTCAGTTTGTGAGCCATTCTCATTGATGATCTATGTGTTGTATTGCAAGTAGCCCAAGAAATTTCGTTTCCACATTTTTTCTAAATGTATTATTCATGCTTATGTAGGGCCCTGTTCTTATTTTCGTGCGAATACGAAAATTAAATTCGTACGAAAATAATTTAGGTGTTCTCATTTTTGGACGAATTGAACTGCATGTAGAGAACGAAACAGGCTTTCAAAATCAATCCGGAAATGTCATTTCGTCAACGGATCTGTTTTTACCCGACTGCCGAAGGAGGGTTATGTTTTTCGAGCGTATGTATGTATGTATGTATGTATGTATGTATGTATGTATGTATGTATGTATGTATGTCTATTTCGTTGTGTCGCTCTGCAGCCTAAACGGCTTGACAGATTTTAACATATAAGGTGTCATTCGATTCCTCTTAATTGTCGGAGTGCTATAGGGTATATAATATTTCAATATGGCTTCCGCGAAAAAAAAATAGAGGGGAATAAAAAAAAAAGGTTTTTTTTATTATAACAATATGGGTCTCAAATCAAAGCTAATAAATAGCCCATTACAAATATATATACGTTATAACACTTTGGTGCTACCATTTTGACAGGAAAATCAAAAAAAAAGTGTGAAATAAACTAAATTATTTAAAAAACAAAAAACCCGACTGTAGTAAAAATATCAACTGAAAAGCGAAAAACAAGCTCTATAATCTATAGAAAATTGTAAGAGCAATATCCCTATAAGTAATGCACCATGCAATTATTTTTTGTTCGATACCTCGTTAACAAATAATACAATTTATACTATTATTTAAATATAACTTAAATATTGGAAAAGGTATTGCAGGCGGGGACAAGCAATGAACGACAAAACATATTTCTTGAAAAAAAGTAACATTTGGACTAATTGGTCCCCGCCTGCAATACCTTTTCCAATATTTAAGTTATATTTAAATAATAGTATAAATTGTATTATTTGTTAACGAGGTATCGAACAAAAAGTAATTGCATGGTGCATTACTTATAAGGACATTGCTCTTACAATTTTCTATAGATTATAGAGCTTGTTTTTCGCTTTTCAGTTGATATTTTTACTACAGTCGGGTTTTTTGTTTTTTAAATAATTTAGTTTATTTTTGTATAAATTTTATAATTAAGTGATTGATGAATTCAGCCGTTTATTTTGAAAGTGGGACAAGTCCACATTGTCATAAGGTCGATTTTTCTATATTCTTTTAAGGTAAATTCGACCTTATGACAGTTTGGACTTGCCCCACTTTCAAAATAAAGAGCTCAAGTATACATATTTTTTATTTTTATGCTCAAATGGAGGAAGAAGAGCAAGAAAGATATGAAAATTTGAGAAGACAGTAAATTTCCTGGTCTTTTTCTTTCTTTGTTCTCTTTAAATTATCAATTTTTCTTCCTGTTACATCTACGTTATAAATATTTTCTTTTCATTTTTTTTAATAATAAAAATGTTTTGATATAATTAAATTCTTTTTAATATTTTCAAATTTTTGAGTAAAAGCGACAGCACAGACTAACTACATATTTATTTTTAAAAAACAAAAAAAAAAAAACTCCTACACTACTACTACACAAGCAAACTAAAAGATTTTTTTATAATTTTTTGACTGTATTTTAATACTTTACTTCAATTTAAATGCATTCAAATTGTTAATATAACAACTGAGACAAATACTAAACTACTTCTATATAAATTGAATATGGGGCGTTCTACTTTTCTACCGACAATCTGAGTGATAAATTTTGTGACAGAGGTGCCTCGTAACAGAAGTGTAAAATAACAGTGTTCGAGAATTTTAGCGTTTACAAAATTACGAATTGTTCATAAAAGTGGGTGAATATGACAGCTTTACTGGGAAATAAAAATATACATTATATAAATGGGAATTACAAAAAAATTTCCAAGAAGTAACTTTCGTGACAGAGTGGTCGCCGAATAAACACACGCACCTCTGTTCCGCGACTAACTCGGCTCGCTCCCGGGTGGGGCCTCAAGGCGTGAGGCCAAGGGGGAAGAGGAAACCGTACTGTTGCTTAGTGTTGAAGGTCAAACAGCTAAGAAGCGTTTTTTGTTTTGCGAAATGCGTGACCGAGGATAGCAAGAAAAAACATACATAGCCGGACCCAACGATAAAATATTTTTTTGTTTAATAGTATGAACCTTTACGTTTATTATATTCTAATTAATTTAATGATAATATTTCAGAAGTTCAATAAATAATTTTATATTAAAGGGTTCTATATGATTTTTTTAAGCGAGATCATTTTGTAACATTAGGCGGCGCACAGTGTTTCCAAATGCCGCCGATTTTTTGGCCAAAAGTCCGAAAATCAAAGGTCGGCATTCCGGTTTTTTTCCTATGGGATCCTGTAGAGGGAATTTTGAGACGTTATTCTGCGAAAGGATAAGTTTCCAGGTATATTTCCGGAGGCAGGGGAACAGTTTGAAAACAGAGTTCGTAGCAGCTGGACGTTTTGCGCGCTTGCTGCCTTGCTGACAGAGTAAAGTTTAATAGTGGATAACTAGTGAAATACTGAAGTTTTTGGAAAAATTTTTTTTGGACATTCTTCCCCAAGGTATGTATATAGTAAAGTAATGTTTTTCTTTCAAAAAGTCGCTAATTTTATGTCAAAAAGGGCATTCGGAATGTGACCGTGTAATGTCGCGTTTTTTTAAACTCTTCACAATGTTCGTGTAGACGTTTAGTTGAAAGAACCGCCGAGTACCGCCGCGGTTTTATATTTATCGTAAAGGGGACATACTGAGCTTTAATTTGGTTATGCATTTGGCTGCTCTTAGGTGCTCTAGCACGAGCAACAGCCATTTTAGTTTCCTCTTGCGCGGTGTAGAAATTTCCGTGCGCGACGTAAGGTCATTGAAAAAGGTTTATACCTGGCCATTTTCAATGCTCATTCTTACGGAGGGATTTATGTATGTCTGTCAATAATCGTTCTTTCCATTATTTTTAAGCAGTATTAACGTCAAATAATTTATACCATACAATATTTTACAAATTAAAGGAAATTGATAATCTGATTACTTGAAATCTTCTTTCAGGTAACCAACAGAAGATGTCTGTAAAAAATTAAATTGTTTTGACACGAAATGATATATTCCTTATGATAAAGGAATTTTCTAATTCAAAATTTTCTGAAAAATTAGAAGCTATTGAAAAAGCTTTGCATTTGAAAACCAATGCTTCATTTGAACTCTCTGTTGAGTCCACATAGTTTATGAAAGGACTTTTGAAAAAAATAAAGGAAAAATGGGTTAAGTCGTATAAAGATTACGCCAAGTTTTACAAGAAAAATTAGGCTTGGCTGTCGGAGAAAGTGACCCTTAAAGTTAGTATACAATTTCATATCAAAATTATTATAGAGAGGTATGTCAAGCCAAAAAGTTTCTCCTGAACGTACGCAGACACTTCCGGAACCAGCTGTCAAGCCGTCAACTTCACGAGATATGGAAACAAAAATGGGTCGTCCAGCAATAGAATTTAACGTGGGGAGTGAGCGGACTAAGCGGCGAAAGGTTGCAAATATTGCGGACAATCATTGTACCACGCAACTTGCCCTTGCAACGCACTTGAGCCTTCGAACATCGGGATCTGCAGATGCTGCCGCTATTGTTAAGGAAGCATCCGAAAGTACTCCGAGATCAGCAAAAAGAATGCGACTTTCTTCATCATCATTATGCCCGACGGAAATGCCAACAGAAGTTGCTTTATCAATTATGGTAGAGACTTCATCTACAGTAAGTGATTACAAAAAATATCGACAAATTTCTATGCAGTATAATGCACCGATTTTTCCCTCGTATAAAAAAGTGCTGCTGGCAAAGAAAAATGTTACCCTGAAGGCATAACTGTAGCCAAAACTTGTGCTTCTGTTCCTTTACAAAGTTTATTGGATCATACGGTTGAGAGAATTTTAACTTTGCAATTTGAAGTGATTCGTAATTTAAGAGATGAAACTGTTGAAAATTTAGTACTTTATGTCAAATGGGGTTGCGATGGGAGCTCGGGACAAAGTCAATATAAGCAATCTTTTTCTGATGATTCAGTTTCAGACGCAAATATGTTTTTAACAACATTGGCTCCTTTGCGCCTCGTTCCTAGCTCTGATAAATCTGCTAATTCGGTACTTATTTGGAAAAATCCACGACCTTCTTCTCCTCGATATTGCCGTCCGATGAAAGTCGAATTTATGATTGAAAATGCGGCCTCTATTGTTCAGGAAAAAGAGAGAATTGAAAACGAAATTAAGTCATTAAGTACGTACGAAACTTGCATTGATGGTAAAATAATTACAATTCATTACAAAATGTTTTGCACAATGATCGATGGAAAAGTATGTAATGCTATAACCGAAACAAAGTCAGCCATGCGATGTTATTTGTGTGGCGTGACTTCGAAAGATTTTAACAATATAGATTTAGTAATTTCAAAACCGATTAAAGATTGTTACTTGTCGTACGGAATGTCAACACTGCATGCATGGATAAGATTTATGGAGTGTATCTTGCATATTGGGTATAGAATCGGAGCCGATTGTTGGCAAATGCGTGGAAGTGAAGTGAAAGAGAAAGTCGAGAAAAGAAAAAAAAATATTCAAGAGAGCCTGAAAAAAAAATTAGGTTTAAAAGTTGACATTCCGAAGCAAGGATTTGGAACGAGTAACGATGGAAATACCGCGCGACGTTTCTTCCAAGCTTCCGAACTCGTCTCAAATATTCTTGGTGTTAATCTCTCACTTATTGAGCGATTTCATGTAATTTTACAAGTACTTTCATGCGGTTTCGTAATTGATGTTGAAGCTTTTAATACGTATTGTTTAGATACAGCCAGATTATTCGTGGACTTATATAATTGGTATAATATGCCAACAAGCGTACATAAAGTACTTATTCATGGTCCTCAAATAATTGAAGCGTTGGAACTTCCGATTGGGGAGTTATCTGAAGATGCACAGGAGGCAAGGAATAAAGATTTCAAAAAATATAGAGAATGTTATTCACGAAAAATTTCTAGAGAAAAAACTATGGAAGATGTATTCCATTGGCTCCTGACATCTTCAGATCCCTTAATAACTGGAATGAGAAAAATTACAAATAAGAAAGGAACAAACATGAAAAAAGAAGCATTAAAATTACTTGTTTCTGGAGAATTATCGGACATTTCGTCGGATGAATGTGACTCGGAGTGCTCTGAAGAACCCTCAACGAGCAGAAGTAGTTGAAAGCAGTTATATGTAACAATGTATGTTTTTAATTTAATAATAAAATGTTTGCATTGCTTAATAAATTTTCTTGTGTATGTTTCCTACCCCCGTTTTTTTTTTTAAGTCCGCCATTTTGAAAATGAAATTTAATTTTTAAATTCGTGTCTTTCATACAAATTCAGTGCACTGAATCGTTTTTGTTAGAAACAATTTTTAAACAAATATGGCGGCCATTTTGGGTCCGCCATTTTGTATTTTGAAAATGCAATTTCATTTTTAAATTCGGGTCTTTCATACAAATTCAGTGCACTGAATCGTTTTTGTTAAAAACAATTTTTAAACAAATATGGCGGCCATTTTGGGTCCGCCATTTTGAATTTTGAAAAACAAATTGCATTTTCAAAATCAGCGACCAAAAAACCTTACCATACACAATTTCATCACGTTCCGATGAAAAAAAGGACTTTTGGCCAAAAAATCGGCATTTGGAAACACTGCGGCGCAAAGAGACGCATTTTATTTGTATGTAAAACACCTCTGTCACACATTTCGACTACTCTGTCACAATGATTTTGTAAAAACCAATAAAAATAAAAACGGGATTTTAGTATTATTATAATCTCTGTATGGTCCAAAAAAATCTTGTGAAAATAAAATTTGAGAAACTGCAATTTTGGACGAATACCGATTTTTTTTCAAGAGGAGACACGTCATTGTCGGTAGAAAAGTAGAACGACCCATATACAAGTTATTCTTTCACACTCATGTAAATATGTATAGCGAAAAGTTCACGAGTGCTAAAAATGAATATTTCGTGGTGGAATAATTTGATAACAAAACTAATTAGTTAAAATTTCCACCACAGAAATTATTAAAGTGGTCTGGGGTCCATGAAATATACGGAAAATCTAAATCACACAAAACTATCATTCGATTAGCAGTACCCAGTTTTATATTGGTATCTGCAATATTATTGAAAACGAATCATAAGATTCAAAGTTAAATTAGGACGAAAAAATGCACAGGAGATATGTAAATATGCTTCTGATTATTACCCTTAATCTTCACCCAGATATTTTCACCACATGTTTCAAGTTCTGAAACTCGAACTGTTTCTAAATACGCTTAACCGGTATTAAAACCCCTCCACCATCATTTAAATTAGTACAACCTAAGTCTCTATCCCTTCTGAAAAGGATATTATAACGGTCACCAAATATTTCACAACTTTGAACATAATCTTGAAGAAAAGTTTCAATAAGACGTATAACATCATAATTATTAGACAAAATGCAAGGCTGAACATCCCCTGTTTTGGCCCTTAAGCCCCGAATATTTTGGTAATATAGGTTAAATTTATTGGAGGTAACTTCTTCTTTTTTCTACATATATGATTTTGAAGACTGCGTTGTAAATGATACTTAATCAGATCCCATTCAAACACCTGCAGCCTTTGATCAGTCATTCCCGCTCTATGTGGCCGCGCGCGAGTTACGTATTCACTTACATGCAATAGCCAGACTACACATTTCATTACCTTCCTGACTTGCTGGCCCATCATTGTCCGATCGTACACCTTTGGCCCGTTCCCGATAAATTCAACCACGTTACCTATCATGTTGCAAATCAGCAAATTGTAGCAGACAAAATTCCAAGAAACATTTTAAGCAGAATTTGGTTATAAATATTGGTCGAAAACTTTTTTCGACAGAGTAAAGCGCAGTCAATTGTATCGATTCGTTTTGTAAAGATATATAATTTTCCGATAATAAAATATATTTAACTAGAGGTCGCCCCGCGGTCGAAATTCGACCATATACAAAAGCTTCACTTTCAACTGTCTTCATAATCGGAGCTGGAATATTTAATACAATTATTAACTTTATTTTCTCCTCTTCAAATCTAACCTGTTTTTTTTCCAATTCATCGAGTTTTTTCTTTAAATGATCTCTCTCTTCTTTCTTGTTTCTTTGTGTTTTGGGTTGTTGATTTGGTATGTTTTTGTCTGTTCAATTCATTAAGTCAATGTGTTACTTATTTGATTCTAATACAATTTATAAACTACTCTAAATCCTTTTTAGTTAATCTCAAAAATATTGCTGCAATATGAGGTTAATTTGGCCTTGAAATATCCCCTCTTTTACATTTTTCCTTCTTTTCATTTTGATTTTTTTACTAATTTTGAAATGAATCAATGAATATCCAAAATTTCTCTATAAATAATGTTTTTAGTGAATAATCGTTCATCTTTAAAAAGATTTCCCTGGCCATTATTTTCATTAACGTAGAATTTTAACCCATTAAACGATCTTTCTCGACTGCATGCTACGTATAACTGACCGTGTGCAAACACCGGTCGTCTCAACATAATTCCAATTTTATTGAATGTTTGCCCTTGCGATTTGTTAATCGTCATTGCAAATGCTGGTATTATTGGAAACTGTGTTCTTTGGAATTGAAAAGGTAACATAGTTCCAGAAAAAGTCAAATTAATTCTTGGGATCAAAATTCTTTTTTTAACTGCAGTTCCCGTTAATACCTCACAGTCCAAAGTATTTCGATGCATGCGCTTAACCCGCAATCTTGTGCCATTTACTAAACATTCAGTTGTGTTCAAATTACGTATGAGCATTACAATGCAATTTTCCTTTAGTGTTAATTTATGCGGTGGCATTCCGCTAACAGTTAAGGAATTTAAAAATTCAATTGGGAAATCATTTACATTTATTCCTTCATTTTCAATTATTTTATCAAAACTATTGTAAGTTGTTTTCTGGCCATCCATTCGATTCAATATGTCACTATTCAAAAGGGAACAATCTTCATTCGTTGGTGCTAATATAGCACGCTTAAGTACTTCATCAGATAAAATTGTCTGTCTTATATCACCATATATATCTTCAATTATATTATTCTTATCTCCAATTGTATTCTGGGGTAACTCAATTACATCTTCTCCAAATAATTGATAAGTTGGCAAGATACCATCTCCGAGTTTTTTCAAAAAATTTATGAACTCTACCTCTTCTGGGAGGGCCCTCATATTTTGATTCAATGTTAATTTATGGAAATTATGGTATTCCTCCCAACTTATAACACAATTTTCAATCAAGCCTGATCTTGATGCATGAGGCACGACTGGTAAAATTTGGCGTAAATCGCCACACAATAAGATAGTTTTTCCTCCAAATAATTTATTTTTGTTTTCACCTGATGCTAAATCCCTCAATAATTTATTTATTATTTTAAGTGCAAGTTTTGGACACATTGAATATTCATCTATCATGATCAATGATGCTGCATTAATAAAACGCCCTTGCGAAACAAAAATGGAAATGCAAAAAATAATCTTGTTTTTCTGTTTTTATGGCCATTTTAACGAAAAAATAATAAGAACAAAAAGTATTTTTTTTTCGTTTTTCAATTGAAATCCGTGGTAAAAAATGGGTGTTTCCATTCAAAAAATTGACTTCCGGTCTAAAAACGCTACTTCCGGTCTAGACCGGAAGTCGTAATATGGACGTTTCAATGGCCCCCTCGGTGACCTACAATGTTTGTCTGAAACTTTTTTCGAAATAATCGAGTCCAACCGAGATATAATTTTGTCTCAAGATAAATGCCCCACCCTGTATTTATAATTTTTATATTGTGCACTTCGGCTTGACTTCCCCTTTCCGAATATGTATATGGTTTGCGTATGTTTTGACGTTTTGACATAGTTTATGGGTGGAAACTGCTTTTTGCCCCACCCTGTATTTATAATTTTTATATTGTGCACTTCGGCTTGACTTCCCCTTTCCGAATATGTATATGGTTTGCGTATGTTTTGACGTTTTGACATAGTTTATGGGTGGAAACAGCTTTTTGGGAACTCCGTATTAATATATAAGATTGTTTAAATCGAACGTTTTTAAATTTTTTTTCTTGAATAAAACATTACGATTTTTAACTCGCGCGTTGTCCTGATGGAAGAAAATCTTTCATCTTGAAACCAAGGATGGTCGTTTTTCTCAAGCTGCTCGGAGTAGATCTCCTTTGTAATCGTTTAGTTTGGGTTTAAAAGTTCAAAGTGGACTAAACCTTTCATATCCCACCAAACTATTATAATAACAACACACCTTTCACTTCTGGGTGAATACCTTCTTTCTTTGGGGTGTTTCTTCTTTGTCCGCCAACTGTCTTCGGCGCTTAACATTTTGGGGAAGCCATTTCTCATCGCTATTCGGTCCAAAAAAGGATTATTCTTGAGACGTGAGAGCAAAAAAGACACATATTCATTCTCTGTGCGCGATTACATAGATTCGCAACGTCTTTGAGGAGTCCATTGATCCAATTTGCTGTTATCTTATTGGGTAATACGATTATAGTATAATATCACAGATAAAATAATATACAGATGCAGAATGGCGTACCTCTGTTGCAGGCAGCAGCCAACTTCTCGTAGCCAACTAAAGCTTTATTCCTAGCCAACTAAGCTTTATACTTTAGATAAGTTCAAACCCATTTAATTGTAAAGTGTTCTACAACCCAAAGTTCTTTGCGAGAGTCGGACAGACAGCTTGGTGCGCTTGTGTTCAAGGTCTACACATATGGGAGCATCAGTCCCGTTTTGTTTCCAGCTAAATTACCTTCTACTTCGGTCTCATTTCGAGTTCTCATCTTGGAGCGATTAGTTGTGCGTTTTTGTTGTTCATCAAATTAGATATTCTCTTGGCGATTTTTTATCTTGGCATTGAATTTGGTACATTCTTTGGATTTCTGAATTGACTTCGTTTATGGATTTTTGAATATGTTCATGGTTTTTGATCTCGACATTGAATTGCGGACATTCTTTCGACCCTTGTTAGAGGAATTGATTTCCTTAATTGTTTTTGTATATTTGGATTATCTATATTGACCTTGAAATATAAAATTTAGTTATGTCTGATAGATCTAAAAATTGGAATATAAAGTGCAGTATTCTTTGTTGCCAGGCTACTGCAAAGAATTATCCAACTCGTAAATACTTTAATTTTCCCAAATCAGGATCAGAAAAATATTCTGTTTGGTTACAAGCTTGTTTCAGTTCGCTTAGCGAAATACGAGCTAAGAAAAAACCATATATTTGTAGTTCACATTTTGACGACAAATATATAGGAAAAAAATATTTAAGGAAAGATGCTGTACCATCCTTGAATTTAGAATTTCGCCCTTCTGTTTCAAAAACTCGTTCGCCGTCTCCTCATGTTGATCCTTGTCAAGCTCTTGTTACATATCAAAGAAAATTTGAAGAAAATGACATCACTCTTGATGAATTAAATCAAGCCTCAAAATATTTTAGTACAAGAACATCTACGCCAGTATCACGAATTTTATGCGAAAAATGTCCCAAACATTACAAAGTAATGAAGATGTTAAAAAAAAATATTAAAAAGCTTGAGACAGAAATTAAGGCTTTAAAACGCAGCAAGCTAGTATTGCATAAGGTAAATAAGGTACTAACGAAAAAGATTATAATAAATAAAAGAGCAAAAACGAAACAATTCAAAAAGAATTTAAGGGAAAATATTGATCTAATGGAAAACGTAAATGACAACGCAAAAACATTTGCTAAAATGATTCTATTTCAACCAAGAACTTATTCAGAATCAGAAAAAAAAATTGCTCAGTGTATTTATTTTCGGTCTTCAGCCGGCTATACTTTTCTTCGTAATGTTCTTGAATTACATATACCTCACCCAACTTCTTTACAGAAATGGTCAAAAATTAAAAATTTATCTCCAGGAGTTAATCATAATATTTTACAAGAAGTCAAAAACCAAGTTGCTCAATTACAAGATAAAGATAAAGAAGTTATCCTCATGTTTGATGAAATGGCTATACAAGAGAATCTTGCATACAATAGTACTCTTGATAGAATAGATGGATATGAAGTATATGGAGATGGTGTACTACGAATAATTTTTGCTAAAAACGTACTTGTATTTATGATAAGAAGTATTTGCGGAAACTTTAAACATGTATTTTACTATATAGCCTGCTCTTCCTCTGTAACTGGAGATATTTTAAAAGATGAATTATATATATGCCTTGAAATGTGTAAAAATATTGGGGTGAATGTCCAGGGAATTACTTGCGATCAAGGGCCAATAAATAGAAAACTATTTCGTACTTTACAAATTTCTCCAGATAAATGCTTTTTTGAATATAAAAATGAAATCATATATGCTATTTATGACATTCCTCACTTATTTAAGACATTCAAAAATAGATTGCTAGCAAGTGAAATTTCAACCCCCGATGGTGTTATATCGTGGGACGTTATAGCATTCATATATAATTCAGAAAAAAATAATAAAACGAAAATATGTCCAAAGCTTACTTATTTACATATTTATCCTTCTGATTTTCAGAAAATGAATGTAAAGCTTGCTGTTCAAGCGATAAGTCATAGTGTTTCATCAGGTATTAAGAGTTTTTTGGGTCTGAAAAAGGCTGAAGCCACAGCAAATTGTTTCGACAAAATGAATCGCCTATTCGACATTTTGAACGGAAATCCACCGCTGATGCGAGATTCACAAAATTTTGAATTTCTTGTGGAAATGAAAAAGTATATAGTAAACATGAAACCGCTTATAAAAATCACTATGTTAATTTTTGAGTTACATACAACAGTTTACTATGTATATGCTATGAAATTTAAACAAGACACTTTGGAAAATTTGTTTGCCCATATAAGAGCTAGAAATTTTAATAAAACTAATCCCAGCCTATTTGAATTCAATCGTATATTAGCAAAAATTATAACTATGAAGTTGTTATTTACGTCAGCATTTTCAAATTGCGAAACAAATAGTGATGAGTATTTTAGCCTTGATTGGGATGCAGTATTCCAAAATTCAGAGGACGAATCAATTTCGGTCAATTCAGAAGATCACTTGAAAGACATATCACAAGACGAGGAAGATGAAGGTATAGAAAGATTAATCGAATTATCAGAAGAGCAACAACCTCAAACTCATGTAGAAACAACAGATATTGCACTAAAATACTTTGCCGGATATTGTTTTTCTAAAATAATGAAAAAAATGAATACACCTTGCATTAAATGTACAAAAGTAATGTCAGAAGTTAACACAGAAAATGCTGATATTTCAAATATATTGATAATGGAAAAACAATTTGATAATTGTAAAAAAGGCTTAATAACACCGTCAAATAAATTTTATAAAATATGCAAACATCACAATAGAATATTTAAGAAAAATTTTGACCAGTTTTCTCACAAGAAAAATATAAAAAGTTTTATTTTTAATAAATGCATTGAAGAAACTCAAGAAAAATTCCCAGATTGGTTTGATATCGGAGATGAGTGTTATAATCATCGCATACAGATATTGGATTTCATGCTTTTGGTTTTAATTAGAAAAAACTGTGCGTGGCTCTCAGATGTATATCGTTCTCAAAAAAAAGTAAGAAGCAAAAGAAATAAAGTGAAAGCAATATTACACGCATAAAATCGAACTACAACACAAATTATTTATTTTTTTAAACTGAAAAGATAAATCGGGTTAAAATGTTATAGAATTTGATTTGTGATTTACATCAACAAAGCATATATTTACATACCTTCTATAACTACATGAATGTTATTAATCACTACTAGGATAATTAGGTTAATTAACCAGTGAATTACCCAGTAGTACTACCAGTAATTTTTCTGTTAGAATGGATCGTGAAAAAATTATCCTATTTATGTACTTCCAATATAATTTCCCCTCCGATTAATTTTTCTTAAATATCTCCTATGCACAGACATCGACCAGTTACAATTTTATTATATGTATAGATATTATTGAATCTAAATAAGGCCAGAAATGAAATATTATTTTATCTGTGATAATATCTATGTCAAGAAATTGCCTCTGTTTTGGTAAGGCAATAAATGAATAAGTTTTTGGATTGCCACATTGAATTTCCTGTGGCATCATATAGCCTAGGATACATTTTGAATCGAGACGAATCCAACGACACCTCGTTTGTTGAAATCGGTTCAGTAGTTTAGGCTGTAGGACGTAACAAATTATATATCTCACATTCACACATAGCCTGTGCTGTGTGATTCACAAGGCTTCCTTTTGGGTTTACCGTAGTCGGGTAAAAAGACAAAAAGACCGTACTTGGGCCCTTTTTGTAAAACCATACAAAAATAACGAACTTATTTATTCAGGAGCTGTATGTATAGAGATTAGTGGTATCTTATATTTTTTAATTAGGACTCAAGCTTTCATTTAAACCACTATAGATGTTTCTATGCGCCATATGGGCTTTGTTCTCAAGTGCGCTTTACTAAGTATTTAGGTGTTCAGATTAATCTATGTACTTAAAATAATAAATAAATAAATGTTTCTATGATAAACCTTTAAATGGCCAAAATACGGTCTTGAAAACGGAGAACTAATTGAGCATTTTTAATTACGAATTCATAATCTATAACGGAAAAAGTCTTATCGAAATTAGGGTATATATGCCATTTTTCTAAAACAGGCAAAAAATTAAATATGTTGACTTGTATTATCGAACCTATACTCAGTTAACATGGGCCCAATTCTGATAAAAACATATTCCAATCCAAGAGCATTTCAAGGTCAACAGTAGAAATTTGATTAGTTCAAAAGTTAGAAAATAACGTCCAACATTAATTAGGATTAGTTTGAAACAAGAAAGGAGTCCATAAATTATGTGGAGCTCTGAAATAATTTTTCTATTTACTCAATTTATTTTTAAGCCTGCGCATACGAAAAAGTACTTTAATTTTGCCGGTCCACAGATGTTGTTTGCCTGAAATGAAAATTGGGGGTGGTGTTCAGCTTTTGGACCACATGAGCCCAGAAACCCGTCCAATAAATAAGAATGTATAGAGCTTTATATAATCGCTTTTATTGCAACCTAAAAGTAGGAAAACAGATTTAACAAAAATATCACACAGACGACTTGTTTTGTAGCTGCTAATGACGGGAAGCATTTGCTTACGTTTCAAGGACATGGTTCAAATACGCAATGTAACAAATGGCAAGTTTGAGGATTTCAATTTTCGAGAGTTTCTTGTCTGGCGGCAGCGTGGGCAGCAGTTTTCTCAGCTCTGCGAATGCGACGTTGAACGCCTCGACGCGTATCCTTTCCCTGGTGGCATGAGCAGTTCTGTACTTTAAGGTGGCTCGACGTCGTCTCCTTCGCTCCTCCCGCGAAAGTCCTACCAAATCCGCAGGATCCAGATTTGTTATAGGAATGGACCGCCTCCGCGGGGTGCTGGGTATCCCGGGGGGGATGTTCTCGCAGGGCAGCCCGTGATGCAAGAAGTCCCGGCCTAAAGAGGTGCTCTCCTGATGTGGAATCATGTGTTCAATGTCGTAAACCATGGCTTTTGGAAAAATTTCTCTGGAATTACAGGAGAAATATTGATCAATCCTTTATGTGACAGAACAACAAAGACACTATGTGAGTACCGAATTTCTTCTGATGTAATGAAAATTGTAAATAAAAGGCGTTTGTGAAGTGCCTCACAGCCGCCCTTGTATAAACAAAACAAATCATACGCTTGCGGCGACCTAGCGTATAATTTTATTAGAATTGCCACACGACCGTGTGGTTAGGGTGAAGGGGTTATTCTTTATTCCGCTCTCATCCTTAATTCATAGAAACCAGTGGAAAAAGAAGGGCGTCGCGAGAGGGCAGAAGATGTGAATCACATTTTCCCACAATTCTGTATTTTGATCCAGTTTATATGATTTTCCAATAAGCAATAAAATTTAATATTAATAGACTTTTCAGTAAATCAGAATCACCGATTAGATCAGAGATGCGCACACCGCAGACCTCCGTGTTTTATTTGAATTTTAACAAAATGTTTAAAAATTACTTTCTGCATTTTTAAATTCTAATTAATAAAAATTACGAAGCTATTTTTTCGAGACAACTTTTTTCAAAGTGGTGCACGCAAACGAAAACGCGAACATTAATAATCTGATTTTCAATTTGTTGTTAGCCAAACATTTCATAATCACTATGGCTGAGGCTTTTTGAAAATTACTATTTTTTGGGGTCCATTGAATGAACACAAATTAAAATTAAAAAAAAAAACATACATATGTAGCTTTATCCATACATACTAATAAAATAATTCTGTTTTTAAAAGCCTAAAAAATGCATGATGTCCGAAGATATTTTTTAACTAAATTATTTAAAAAACAAAAAACCCGACTGCAGTAAAAATATCAACTGAAAAGCGAAAAACAAGCTCTATAATCTATAGAAAATTGTAAGAGCGATGTCCTTATAAGTAATGCACCATGCAATTATTTTTTGTTCGATACCTCGTTAACAAATAATACAATTTATACTATTATTTAAATATAACTTAAATATTGGAAAAGGTATTCCAGGCGGGGACAAGCCAATTAGTCCAAATGTTACTTTTTTTCAAGAAATATGTTTTGTCGTTCATTTTTTTACGTAAATCAAAGATAAGTTGCTATGGATTTGACAGGAATTGAAAAAAAATTTAATTTTTGATAAAAACAACATATAACATAAAAATTTTATTTGAAAGTGTCTGGTTAACCTTGCGGAGGAGAAAACTTGAGCGCTTGACAACACTTCCCCTCTTACCATATTTTACCGGATTTTACTCACGCGAAGAGACCGAGTAAATTTAGTTAAAATCACCGATTGCTTGTCAGTTGGCAGCCGTCATTGTTGTCTAGTGCGTTTTATTTTTGGGTTAACATACACAAGAAAGATTTTGAAGGTTTATCAAATTACTTCAAGTCGTCTGGTAGCTTTTGATGTTTATTACAACTACCATATGAAACTTTTTACCAGATTTGTACCCAAGATAATGGGCCTGTTCGTTGAGTAATCTAGATCGATCTAAATCAGAAAAGATCAAGATCTCAACAAAACTGATCCTATTAAGATGCTTTTTAATGAGAAAAGAGCAGTGACAGTTCTTAGCAAACGGAAATCTCCTGATCTTTTCTGATCTAGATCGGTCTAGATCACTCAACGAACAGGGCTAATTTTACCAAAAAGTTACCAAACAGACCTTTTGTCTACTAGTTCTGAAAGCTGTCATTGAAACAAATTCAAAACATCCCATACTTGTTTTCCATAAAAGATATTACTATTTTTTTAAATTATCGAAAATTAATAAGAAAAGTGAGACTAGAGTATTCCCACAAGAGATTAGAGTTTGAGCCTGAGTTAAAAAAATAATATGTAGGTATCTTTTGAAAAACTCAGGCATAAGCGGGAGATCTCGGAATACGCTGGGGAACGCTGGGATACGCGAGTGATACTGAAAAATGTTATCTCGGGCGACTATTCCTTCATTCGAATATTTCTTGTTGAAGCATACATTAATAGTTTTCATTTACATTTGTTTTACTGTTATCTTTAATTAAAATATTATAATAAATATATTTATTATACATCGAAATTAGATATATGGTACATTATATGCGTCTATTGGCTTTTGTTACTATACAAAGGTTCCCGACGCGTGTTCGAATTAAATAAATACAACAATAAACGAAATGTTCTGGCAGCAGTCGCAGACAATTCCAGGTCACATATTGCCAGTCCCACTCAGCACAAAAATAAAAACAAAATACTTTAACGTCTTCTCAATATAACAAAAATCGATGGAAGATTCTTAAATTCAAAGGAGCGAAAAATTCATTGATGAAATAAGACAAGTCTCGGAAGATTTAACAATTAAATTATGCTGTAGTCCAACGAAGAATGGGCAACGTTCTAAGAGCCAAAGATTAAAAAAAGAATTGTTTTAAGATTTGTTTCGATAGTTTGGGGACGAGTTAAAATAAAAGTTTTTAAATATAATTAAGGGCAGACATTAATTTCATATAAAGGGTGTTCCGTAAGTTTTAAGGAGAAAATAGATTGAAGGGAGACCTACCAGACGAAAAAAATGACCTTGTAAAAGTCTCACTATTTTCGAGATATTGATAAAATTAGAATCATATTGGTATTTTTTTCACCACTGAAAGCCAAAATTCAGTCAAATCAATTTCAAACCAAAAAATTTAAATTATATATTTTTTTTGCAGGTTCCCTTGATGTTTTTTTTCAAATTATTAATGAATACCTTAGACGTCCTTTTTGTTATAAGAAAAATTGAACACAATAACTGGTCAATTCTGAAGAACTTTTGTATATTGTGGCTCCAAAATTATCCATCCCGAGGTATATTTTCAGTATCCCAAAGTGTACAAACGAGAGACGCGCGTCTTCGTCTCCCATATGGAGTATTATGCGTGTCACTCAGGAAGATGCGATGAGAGACACTTGAAAAATACCTTCAGCACCTACATAAATTCGTGAGTAACATTGCAATCAGTAATTTATCGGCCAAACATTTCCTATTGAAATAAAAAAAAAATAACAAGAAATGCAATGCGTTATTTCAATTCAGGTATTGCTCATAATGAAATATTAAAAATTATATGTTTTGTATATACATAGTTTCTTTTAAGAAAGTTAAGGATACCTTCCCATCAACATTTTTGAAATAACCAAGTAGTTTTTCTTTCATATTTTTATTGTATATGTATGTACATTATACATACATACATATATTAATTCACGAATTTTGTGTAAAAAAGTCAAGTTATTATTTTTATAATTTAGATTCTACAGGCAGGCAAACAATCCGACCGAAAATGCGACAACTTTAAAAGGAGTAGTTATAGTTTTATATCCATAACTAGCTGTGCGCTTACCACTAAAATATGTATAATACTTACTATTAAATAACAAATATTTACAACAATAAAGTAAGTAGCAACCAAATTTATGCAGCCTAATCTGCCAAATGCCAAACCTACCAAAGTTATTAAATTTCAAATACTTTCAACAGACTCAAACTTTTGGATTGAGGAAATAAGGTTAACGAATACGGCATTGATAAACCGGAGAGCTTCATAGGTGCCTTTATTAAAATTAAGATATGTAAAAGTAAATTATGATTTTTATAAAGTGTGTGCTGTAAACTTTACCCTTTGGGTGATTCCATTTCAAATCGACGATCGGCTGGAATGGACCATTTTTAATTTGGATGAACTTTAGTTGAAAAGTTTGTTATACATAGTATTAAATGAAATTCCACTAAAGATTTTAAGAGCATACTTTTATTTTAAATTTATAAGAAAATTAAATGTTGTTAATTCTTTGCGTTTTTCCAGTTTATTTTTTAAATATCTCGATTCTCCAAAGCAGTTGAAGATAAAATTTTGGTTTTGGATTCATTTTAAAAGGAGGTTAATATAATAATTATACTGTTTCAGAAAAGGACAGTAGTTTGTTTTAGTATTTTTGAAAAAATATTCAAAATGTAACAACCATAATGACAGACAACTGATGAATTTACCGAAAAACGAAATATCTCTTCAACATTTGGGAATATCCAATTGTTTTTGGTCTCATTAAATATAATAGGTCTCAAAAATATAACGGCCTGCGGGTAGTTCTATGCAAATTTTGATTTAGTTTTAGATCCTATTTTTTATAGAATGTGTTATATTGTATGTTGTTGTAGCCCGGTGTGTAGGATTACGGTTAATTTCTTGTAGAAACAAAAACTATATTTTTAACTTCGAATCGGAAATTGTTTGGAAGGCAAGGCAGTGGAATGACGTATTTAGCATTTGTTGTGATTCTTTTCAAACTTCTTTAATGAAACGACTGTTTAAATAGAGTGCCCAATGCCAGAAGATTATGTACATTAATTTTACATTGTGGAAAACTTACATAACAACATTTGCTTAAGTTACCCAATTTTCGTGTACAAATGCAAGTGAAATAACTTTTCAAATCAGTATACTTAGTAGTTTCCAAAACATATTTCTCAGACAAACACGATTTCTGACACAAATAGGGTAGTGTAAATTAATGCAATTACACTGTTTAACACACTTAGTGTAAATTTATAGCCTATAACTATCGAGGGGTTAAAAGCTTCCTATTGGTAAAAAAAATTATCCAAATCGGCCAGGTAGTTTCCGATTACCTTTTAACAGCCACTCTCTCTTTATAAAGTATAGATTTGAAATGTTGGCTCAGCCGTTTTTTCATGCACAAATTGGGGACAAATTTTTGGAGCGTTTTAATAAGGAAATACCCAACTCATAAGATGATTTTTAAACAGATTTGAACAGACAAATTTTTTAGCATAAAACAATTCAATAATATATTGTTTGTTTTGGACATTTTAAAACGTAAAAAAAACAATGCAAGGGCAAATGTGGGACACTTTTGTATATAACTACTGTATTTCCTCCAGATATATCACAATTAATGACGAAAAATAAAAGTGCCCTCATTAGTTATTAGAGTGATACCTTAAATATCATTATGTTTTTTCAAGTTGATGCAGTTACTGGATCAATTTATATTATATTTAAAGTTTTTTTTTATTGATCGTAGATTTATATGTATACTAGATTGAAATCTTATCACAGGAAAATTTAACTCCTTACACATTGAAATACACAACATCCGCTTTAAATATGCGATAATCCTTAGTTTTCCTTCCTTATTCCTAGTTTCTTTAATTTTCGTCGATTATATTTAAACAGCACCAGTAGTACACACTTTTAATTCGTTCCGACTATGTTTCTTGTAATGGTTAACGTAAGTAGTAATTGCTCTGACACAACATTAGAATTGTTAGTGAAAACAGGTTTTTAGTTCTTTTTTAAACAAAATACCAATAACTTTTATGTATAACTTTTCATTTTACTCTTCTGAGCATCATCCGAACGAAATGAGTGCAAAACCCTTACTAACACAAAAGGTCCTTGCAGCATCCTTTTATAGAGGCGAATGGACCAATCCCGGAAGATATGAACACACCCCTCGCATAGAGTGGCTCAGATGGTTGCCACAAAACAGGATGTGCTCTGTCTGGTGAATTGTAAGCTGAAATCCCGCCCCATATGTTTAGATCGCCATTTTCATTATTTCTTGTCGCTAATGTTCCTGCTTGAGAGTTTCCAATTTTAAATTTTGTACAAATAGCAAAGTTCTAGATAAATTGTCATCGTCGTCATCTCCATTTTATAAAAGTATCAGTTAACATAAAAAATTACTTGAATACTTTCAAGGAAATTTATATTGCATGAGCAAAATATCTAAAAAATGTTTAGCTTCTTAGACGCCGACCCTACTGAAATGAGAAATAAAAAAATATTTTAATTTTAGGATTCCTGCAGGAATGAGCGGAGTTGGAAGTTCCAATTTCAAGAAAATACAAAATGACCCTATTAAAATGAAGTTTAGGCTCCTCGATTTAAATGTATACACATCAAAAGAATGTTTAAGTATTGCTATTGTTTTTATTAACTCATTTTCTTATCTGGCTGTTCGGTACAAATTTTGCAATCGATTTTAAACTGACTTCCCGATGAGCTAGAGACTTGATACTTTAAACATAGCTCAGAACTGGATAACAATGCAATATTCATTCGCTTTCTTCTCTGTCTTTTGGTTTGTTTGTCTCTAGTCCGTTTAATGTGGTATATTAAAAATGTTTTTTTATTTTGTGTAATTATGTTCTTCTGCTCCAAAGCATTATTGCGGTAATTCGGAAGGGAATAATTTGCCCCACTATGGGGCTAATTTTTCCGTCGTTGAGGTAAGTTGTTCCGCTTATATGTACATATTTTGGACCTGATTTTATCTAAATACATAAATTCTAGTTTTACAAAAGAAGATTGAATATGACCAAAATACAGTGAAATAGACTCAAAATAACAATCACATATATGTATATTAACAACGAAGAGATATTGAAAATGCTCAACATAATGCAGGAGCAAAATGGCACTTTAGTCGGCATTGGATTCACTTTCAATTTGATCCCTTAACCCCAAGTAATCAAATACGCGGATCGAAAACTCAATCCAATCCGATTCGATCTCTCAATCTGCCATGTATATGTAGTATGTATATGCAATTATTTTCTTTTTCCCATATGTCGCTTACTTGTCGCCAGCAATAAATCGAATAAGATATGTGCTTTTATCATATTTTTAAATTCGTTAACTTGAAGAAATCTTGTGGAATGCTTTATATTACAAGGAAGTTCCTTTTCAAAACCTATAAGGTTTGGAAACAAATCTAATATAAATGGCATGATCGTGATTGTTAAATGTTACACATTTTATGTAGGTAAACATATTCTTTTTCCATAACAATTTGACGGCACATGCAGTTTTAGTTGGAATACATACATATTTTGAGAAAACGAATTCAATACAAATATATAAGTTCCATTATACATCAATAACAATTTAAACGATAGATTTAATGTATTCTCGATATTTTGATAAGATTTTGAGAAAATTTTGAAACAAACAATATTTTTAGAAGCAGGCCAGCCCTTCCAAAGTTATGCATGAACATTTTTCGAATTTGATGAATGGAAAAATAAAATTGGATCAAGAATTCTGAAGTTACCTAAAATATAAAGGAACTAACGAAACGAACACACAGACAAACAGATAAATATTTTATATTTTTATAGAGAAGACAAAGTAAAAAAATTTTATTAAAAAACTGTGCTCAAACAATTTTGTTTATGGTAATAATAACAATATATTATCTTAATTTATTTATTTATTTATCAAATTAAAAATCATCTTTCTTAGCAAGTGTTAAGATCCGAAAATGAAATCCTATCGAATCGATCTAAAAACCGAATGTTATTGAAATGAAAGTCCTTTAATTCCTTAACAACGCTTCGACACGCAATGTCACGAGCGGCAGACATTATCACTGCATCTAAAGGAGGTTTAAATTCCCCTGCTATTTAGAATAGGTTCTCACAACCGGCTGTTGCAAACTTTGGTAGCTACTCTGGAAGGTGTACGAAATCGAGCAAACATCGGTCTTCTTCCTGGAATTGTCTGTAGCCAAGGAGGAATTTGTTTACTTTCCCCCCACGCATAACTTCCATTAACTTCTGCATTTACCTGACCAATCTGTTTATGCGAAACAAATCGCATTCCCCGGCAAGGGGACGATGATACGCTATTATATCAATTCACTGGAAATAATTTTCATTCCTGTTGGTATAAAAATGTGAGTGCATAACGTAGTCGGCGTCCGGCGACCGGAATGTGACACTTTCTTATTAATTTCTTTGTCATAAAATAATTTAAAAGTGTTTTATTCGGAATTTATGTAGATACACGCTTCGACGAGGAGGTTAATAAAAGAAATTATTCAAAATGTCCTTCAACTTTAGTGCTGATCAGGTAATATAAATTTCTGTGCAATAAAAATGCAATTTATTATTGAAGTGCGTCCATGTACTAAGTAGTGCCATTTTCTTGCGTGTAAATACTATTATTAAATAACAGTTTCAAGTATGAACAATACATGAAACTTTGTGGGCCTGTTGCAATTATAATTGGAATCTATAACCTTTGCCTGCTTATTTGGAGTTTAACCCTTTGCGCTCTGTGAATTTTTTACCCCCGTAGCTAGTCTACTCCATCGGGTTTTTGGTAAAATAGAAATGTTAACAGTAGAGCTGGTAGTTGGAGTGGATCATCTTTATTTTCTATGACAGTCAGGTTGGTAGTTGGAATGCAAAGGGCTAAAAATAAAGGTAGGCTGATTGCCGATTTTTAAAATAATGCAACATAAATACGCATAAATATCGGCGAGGTTGTAATTTTAGAAGACGGGTTTAGCTACGCAAAAGGCGGTCATTTGTGCGTGAGTGCAATCCTTGCGAAGCATGATATCATTTGGATATTTGGTAAATGTCGGTGCGGTGCATTAAAGTTATTCTTATTACTCATTTCATTACTTATTACTTATATCTCGACAACGGTTGCAGATAAAATTTTGGAAAAAGGACAAAGAGAAATTTTAATTTAATTAAATGTTTTTTTTTCTTTCATAATTAATAATTAATTTTTTTTATATTATAATTACATTAAATAGATGAAATGAAGAAAAAATATTATAAAAATTAAAATAGTTATGTACATATACTTTGACCATTAAAAAACACCCTTTTGAAATTTTCAGGATTTTCAGGATTCAAATTGATAAACCTAATTCAACCAAAAATATTTACCGCAACATTGTTTTTTTGCAGTTTTCGAAACTTTTCATTGTATTATACAGTTTTGGGTAAAATATATAAATTCACGAGTGAAATGATAGCCCCAAGTATCCTTTTTAAAATGAATCCAAAACAAAATTTGAATCTTCAACCGTTTTTGAGATATAATATACGCAAAAAATCGACAAAACTTAATGCTGAATTTTACTTAATGACTAGCCGTCATCATCTCATCATCTCTAACTTCAAAATTGACAAACGTCCATGCAAACTTTCATCCCCTATTTAACACCCTTAAGAGATGAATTTTCAAAAATCCTTTCTTAGTGCTCACCTACGTTATATGTACATATATATGTATGTAAGGAACTCCTGTGCAAAATGTCGTGCTGCTAGACCCACCGGTTTAGACTGTGTGTTGTCTGTCAGTCTGTTAGAATTTTATTAAGTAGATATAACAACACAACACATCCACAAAATTTCATCCTAATTAAAAATGGTCGAGTCCAACTGTGTGTCGATTTGAAACGGATTCACCCAAAGTAAAGTCAAACGCGAATTTTTGTAGATTCGTTCAAATATTTTTAATTCTTCAAACATCGCAGCGCAGTATTATCCTCCATGCCAAACAATTGCTCATTTTCAAATTAGCACTAGATTTATCGAATATTTTTTTCAAATGTAATTTTAAATTGAAAGTAATTTTGGCTCATTTCGCAGTTCTAGTGATAATACATATGTACATATCTTCATAAATATTAGGGGCGTTCTTTTCGTTTTCCTATCTGTTTTAGGTTAAGCATATCTATCAAATTTTTGGTTGAATCGAATTTTAAAAACCGTCACGTAAATACAGATTTTAACATTTTGAGAAAAATGTATCTTTATCCATCTAATTACCCTTCTTCAAACTTTGAATCCAATAAATTTTTGGATTAAGCTGTTGACGCAAAGTGGGTATAATACTGATAATTTTAATTTATTTTCGCGAATTAAAGAACGTTTGGTATAAATAAGTATTCATAAATTTCAATTTAGTACACAATTTTCTGCTAAACCTAAAATCGGTAGACCGACTTTTAAAAAAGAGGAGATTTGACCGCGTAGAGATTTTAATTTTTGATTTGTTTCTGATATGTGTACAACGATTGTACTGTGATCAAAGAATCGATTTTATTTTTTATTAGATTCGGAATTTTTTCGATTGGCCCATGGAAATTTAATTGAAGTAGGGTAGCAAAAATGCCCCACTTTTTGAGTTTTCAAAATAGTAGCCGCCAAGTAATAAATTTCGGGAAAAAAAAACTCAAGAATTGGAGGTCACTTACTTTAACTAGAATGACTGCCCTAAATTAATAATTCGAAATAGCGGATCAAAAATAACGGTCTTTTAATTACAAATTTTACTGAAATCTTACCACAAAAAGCAGTATGAGAACATTTTTTAGGTGAATAATTTCAAATCTAATATTAAGCTCGTATGCCAATTTTTGGTGAAATGATATCATTTCAATCATCTCGTTTTCGAAAACAAGGTAGCTACGAAATGATGCATTTGAAAGCAATCATTTCTGAGACAGAATTTGTCCACTCGTTGACAATTAGCAAATGGCAGAAACTAAGTACATAATACCTAATAAATAAATTTAATATTATATATAAAAATTTAAAATAAATAAAATTACGCTTATCTTCATCTATCTCCATATCTATAGACATCTATAACGTATGCCTCTTATTATAATAATTATTATTAAAGCGAACAAAACTGAGTAAATATTTGGACAATCGAAATGATACTTAAGAAATGGCACACTTATCTTGACATTTAACAGCTAGTTTCATTTCTAATGATTGAAATTATGTATATTGAAATGATATTCGAAAACACTGGTCAGCAAATTTTTGCCACAGAACAAAAGATACATTATTTCTATAAGACTTTTTTCGTAGATTACAAATTCATAAACGAAAACTTCCCAACACGTTAAGTTTTGGAGAAAAATGATCGCATTTTCGACATTTTTAAAAATTCGTTACAAAATAATCAATTCTTATTAGGAGATTGAAATATAAGTCAAATTAAAATTTGACCGATTTTCATTCAATTAATGTAATGTATAATAATCACAACTAGAAAACGTTCACGAAAAATTAGTTCCCCAATATACTTAGCAAAAGCTATAGAATGGTAATACATATTTCATGCATCGAGATAAGGATTTATGCTTTCATTTGAGCCACGTTGCGAGCTCTTTTCATGTTCCATTATTTTTTTAAATCTTCAAAAATATTCCAAATACGAACTATTTTAGGTTTTTACCTTTGCGTGGTAAAAAATTGTAATTTTTGGTTTTGTCATCTACAGAAAATATTCTATTAATGTTACATATAACTTGTTCTGTTACATAAACAAAAAAAAAAATATTGTTCAGTGAAATTAATTGGCACACAACCTAAAGTAAAAAAAAAAAAAAAAATGTTTGGCGATATCCAAGTGCGGCCTTTCAATATTAACTTTTACTGAAATCTAACAAAACTTTGTATGTGAATATGGATGGAGGATTTTGCTATTGATGGTTTCATATTTGGTGTGCAAATTTGAGAATTCAAAATGTAGGCCTCTGTATTCTAAAATTCAATTATATTGCATAAATAAAAGAATAAAATAATGAAAATCTTTACACAAATTCTAAGCACCTTTAAAAAACCAGATGAATACAATTTTTTTAACTTCGGAATTTCCGTTCCATACTTAGATTTTGGTAAATGTTTGAAGTCGGCGCGATAACTCAAGTGACATACTCTACTTACATATAAATCCTTTGTTGTAACTTCTACTACTCTAGACAATCAGTTTTGAAATTAATCCCAACCTATCCACATTTATCAAGTTCAAATTTATTTGAAATCATATATTATTTTAAGTTCAATTTAATTTTAAAAGGACTTGCTCTGGACGATTTGTTTGGTCAGTTTTTGTACTTAAGGCGCGAGTCGCTTAATTTCAGCAATCACATGTAATTGCCTGATGTTAGAAAGTTCCTTTAAAAGGTAATGTATTAACGTAGTTATCGTGTTCACCTTGGGACCTCTTGACAGCTTAGTTGGCAAAAAACACAAAGGCGCTTTACTTGTTGCTATTTTTATTCTGCAGCGATTGCTACATTTTTATAGAAATGCATACAAATCACTATATCGTACAACTTTGCTAAAAAAGATATCTTGCATGTCATCTTACGCTTCCGGAATGTGTTTAAAATCATATCCTCCTTAAGGTTATATCGATTGCAAGCAAATTTTCCCTTATCATGCAATCCAAAAATTGTCTAGTTATAGCCTCTGTGCTCCGATGCTTTAAGCAACATCAATATTAATCATCGTGAGTTACGTAATGGAGAAGAAATGCCACAATGTCGTTTTAGCTGCCGCAGTTTCACGTTGTCTTCTGTTCTTTCTAGTTGAACAACAGTAAGAGACTGGAAAAATAATATAGTTTGTAAATAAATTTCATTCAACAAAGAACATTTTAGAATATTGGCATTGTCTCATCGTTAAAATTGTCGTGAGTAAAGTATCTACGTATTTTTTTTTAACATTTGTGAATGACTGTTGCTCTCATATTCTCTGATTAAGTGTTCAAATTCCTTTAATTTCTAAAAATTTAATAAAAAAAGGTAATATGACAATAACAATGTGATTCAGTTCAATTACATACATATTATGGAAAGTGGCACCTACAGTGGTTATGAACACACATAGTTAAATAGTTTAATAAACAAAACCAAACGATAACTCGGCACCAAATATGGCCCGGATCTTTTTTCAAAAATCAAAACAAAATTTATATTAACCTTTAACATTATTTTAAAAATTAAGAATACATTTCAACAGAATCTTAGGAGACTTATTCAGCGACGGGTATCTGTAGGGAAAAACAAAAGCTCCCCAAAACCCTAAAACTATGTTTTTAATTTCTCGGGTTCCATGGTTACTAAGAACTGTTATAATTCGTCGTATCCATCCTTTTTTCTGTCACAGCCTCATAATTCCGAGGTATCAAATATGGTATATCATATAACGTTCTTTTTTTGATCCATAATGTCTAACGTTTAAATAAAATTATTATTACTTTTTTATACAAGTCCAAACGATTTTTGTTTCTAAGAGCCAATTTTTTAATAGTTAGATAAAAGTATTCGTCAAATAAAATCAGTCCAACAATCAACTTGGCTGTGATTTCAAATAGCTGATATAAAAGATGAATAAACTGCTGACAAATAATTTTTCCTCACAGCCAAGTTGATTTTTTACCTGGAGAATAAAGTTATTAGTCTATTAAAAAATCGGTTTTAAGTAATGTGTGGCCGCTTCTCATTAGTTTCGTAGAAGTAAGGAAAATCGGTATAAAAAACTTCCATTTTGTATCCCGGGCACTTAAAGGAGTCTTAAAATTAGAATCCATGAGAATCTATTTTCATCTTGAATTTATCCATTTTGATAAAAAATGTATATAATGTATTGCATTTTGATAAAAAATGTATATAATGTATATCAACGACTCCAAAAGTCTCATGATCTATTTCAATATAAATTCCATAAAATTGCAAACAGTCAGACGATATGTTGAATCCACTATTTTAGAACTCCAAAAAGAAAAAGTTTTACGTTAATTTGGAATATAATATATGTATATATTATAGCACAAGTACACAAGTAAAAATTTCATTACCACCCGAATCCAAAATACTGGTCAAAATGTGTGTCGTATCGCAAATCAAAAACGATTTCATTGTTAGCGAAAATATTCCGAATACCCACATATTTACACCAACAACTCTTAAATTTAGATCTAAGAAACACATTGATAAGGTTTAATTTAAGAGCTACCTAACATAAATTATGAATTAAAAATCCCGATTAACGTCATAGTTAAAGTGATAGTAAAATCACTGGAAAACATATTTTAAATAGTAACACATTTTTTCCAAAAGTTATTTGCATTTCAAAAATTCAAATTAATCTTAAAATAAACCCTAGATCAAGGCAAGACTACCATTAAATGTCTGTCTACAAAAGTTTTTTCCATAGACGATAATTGCTTAAATCGATTAAAACAAATCACACTGTATATAAAACGAAAGCTATCACTGTTTCGCACGCATAGTAAATAACTTGAACCGAACAATACAGAATAATATCTAATGCATACAAGTTTTTAGATGCAATGCGTGAGGTGTTTTCCTGAACGAAATTTTCGAATTGCGCTTTAGAACAAGTTTTTAACATCTATTGTAAAAGTTATAAATTTATTTCTTTATTGTTTACACAAGTTTGAATCCTTAAAAGACAAGCCGTAAGAATTTGATTTATAGTTGGATTAATTCCACCCATTCTGTTAACCTCTCCCCTTGACTTTTTATAAGGCAATTCGAGTCGGCATGCCCTTCGCAACATGTGTAGAAATAAATTCAGCTAAGACTCGTAATCTCTGTTTACGTTTTAAATGTTTGGTTAAATCGTGTAATCCGAATATCATTTATCATATAAATGGGCCTAATTACACGTGTTCAGATTTCGTACATCTGCACATTTCACGCATTTAGTTTCCTTTATAAAGGAAAGAAAAGTGTTGATTATATTTTGAATATGTAACTATGGATATGTACATATATAATTGATTTGTTAAAGAATAAAAACGTGCTTTAATTACGTTAGTTCTGAAAGAAAAACACGAAACGTGAAATATATTTTGCTTTAAGGAAGAGGTCGATTATCGAGATATACTTATCTCCTATATTTTTTATGCAAAATTGTTAATATTTATTTAGGTATGAAATGATCATATTAGAATAGTAGACATCCTAAGTATTTTTCATAATTTCTTTATTGCTTTGTAATATGTCTTGTACAGCAATAATTACATACAAGGGAATGTAAAAACTAAAGTGCTCCACGCTACCCACAAAAGCATAAAAAATTTAATTTTTGGAACATCTACGACCATAAACTTATGTATGTATAGATATTAATTATGGTTAAGGTAGCAAAAACTTGATGTCGCCCTTCGCTAAATTACTAAAAATTCTAAAATGTATAAAGGTTTTTTTATCTGTTCTTTAAAATTCTTATTTAGGATTTATGTTATAACTTGATATGTAATTATTTTTTTACAAAGACAAGAAGAAATTCAATTTAGAAGTGTGACCGTGTGCAAGGGTCATTATCACTTATGCCTAATTAAATTTGCTCGCCAATTACACACGTGGGTACAACATAACAAAAGAAAGATAGAAAGTGAGGAGCATCTCAATTTGTACATAATTCGCACGCTTCGTCATGTAGATGTAGCCACTTCAGGGCGATCAATTGCCAAATAAATTGATTTTAAACTCAATTAGGGTTCCCGACATTATCATCCGGAACAATTGACCATGCTGACAACGGGGTAGTTCCCTCATTTCAATTGTCAGAGGGTGGTGTTTTGGCTCTTGTTCGACGGGTGCACATCCTCCGGGGAACCATTTATCACGTTTAAGGATTACAATTCAGTCAAAAAGTTATTTTGAGCAGGTTGCATCTAAAAAAACTGGACAAATCAGTCACTCCCCTCGGCTTAGGTTTACGAAAGTCAGCGCACGTGTGTTCTCTATTCCTTGAATTTCCTTGGCGAAACTTAGGGGACAACTGTATGGTTATAGAAATCTCCGTTTAACCACATTGGAATTTTCGATAACGTATATACATACATATGTACGGATATTTACGAATATATATATTTTTTTAATGAGTTTTATAAGTATACATATGTTTGAAAGCTTGAGAAGGGATGAGGTGAAGGAGGTGTGTCACTTTTCTAATCGAATCATTCTAAATACTGAGGTGTGGATCTGTGAAGCAAATTCTTCATATGATTTAGAGGGGCATATCTGCGTTGAAACCTTGAAAATATCGATTTTTTTATTGGTTTAAAAAATTCTATGGTCTTTCCGGAGTATGACGCTGCAAACCGCATATCAAAATTCAAAGCGGGCGCAACGTGCTTGGGGAATTTTAACTAAGGATGATTTGTATCATACATACATACTTTTAGAACTTTAAAGCCGATTTCGCACAAATTTTGCTTTTTGGCGTCGTAGAAACTGATTGACAGTCCAGGTCTAGCTTTCAATTAACCAAAATAAATTTTTGGGGATACTTTAGCAGCATACTAAGCTAATTGAAGGATGAACAATATTCAAAATATCAGAGGTTAGGTTCGTTAAACTCAAAATTTTAGTTTTAGGTATAAAACGTTTGCTTTGAACGAATCTAGCCAAAAAATACCTAATTAATATCTAAAAAGTTTCATAATAAGCCTTTTGTAAATAAGATTAACGATCTAGGGTTAATGAGTAGTCTTTCGGACGATCAAATAATTTTTATTTTTACTTTTGTTTTTAAATTATTAAAATGAAATATAAAAATTCTGAGATACCACTGACTATATGCCAGGAGAGAGAATGAATGCAGCGTTAAGTTGGTAACCCTTGCATTCTACAGGATGCTCATTCATATAGTTCAACACTCCTCCTTAATGAGCAGCCCGCTCAATTTCAATTCTCGAATAGTCCCAGCATCTCGCAAAATCGCCTCTGCTTTACCGGACTCAAAGGTTTGGTGAACATGTCTGCAACCATATCGTATGTTGGACAATACCTCAGCTCGACCTCGCCATTCGTGCACAAATCCCGCACAAAACGCTCCTTCGTCTCGACTTGCGTTGACCGTCTGCTGACACGTTCGGTGTTTACAAAAGATGTACAACCTTGATTGTCCTCCATGATGAAAATAGATTTACGCTAAACTTCACCGAAATCCCGTAGAAGTCTTCGCAGCCATACGTCCTGACACGCCTCGCTAAGTGCAACATACTCAGCTTCCATCCAAGAAAGAGTAACACACTCCTGATGTCCATGATATAGGACAACCACCAAACAGGAACGCATAACCAGATGTTGATTTTGTGGTGGCTCGATCACCAGCCTAGTACGCATCCGAATAGTCAATCAGTTCTCAAAACTCAGCCTGCAATCGTTGGTCCTTCTCAAGCAACGCAAAACTCTGTTAGTAGTAGTCCAGTCGACTTGGTAGGATTCTGATTCTGGATTTCCTACCAAAAATGGTGGCGCTGACCGATATATCAGGCCTAGCATTAACAGCCAAATATAATAACGCTCCAACCAAACTGCGATACCTTATCGATACCATCGTGGCTTTCAGCCTCTAGGACTTCACTGAACTCAAAAACATTGTCATCACTGTTCTCGTCGTCAGTGCAATCACCAACCAGATGCAATCGACGTTCCTCTACGGAAATTATTCTCTTTTCAGGAATCAGCCGAACTTGAACCTTATCAGGCGCAGATTCTACTTCGTAGACCAAAGTCCCTGCAATAGTCTTTTGTATATTGAACCCCAGAAAACTAGCGTCTCTACTTATTGTAACCTTGTCAGTTCAACGATCCACAAAACGATAACTCCTGGGTTCATCAGAGCATTCAAGAAAAGTTAGCCTTCTCGATCTATAGTACTTCCCAATTTTCTCGTTTAACACCAGGTATGTCAACAAATGCCTCCGAACCAAACACTCGAAAATGCTTGAGAGGTGTTTTTCTTTTGTTCCAGAGTTCGTACGGGGTTTCATCGACAGACCTTGAAGGCAAACGGTTTTGAACATAATTTGCCGTGAAAACTGCTTCACCCCAGTATTTCTTTTCTAAACCAGCGTCTAGTAACATGCACGTTGCCATCTCAATGAGAGACCTATTTTTACGTTCAGCAACGCCGTTCTGCTAAGGTGAATACGCTGTTGTGAACTGCAGCTTAATACCCTCGGTACGATAAAAAAAAAACCTCATAAATCGTTATTGTCATACTAATCCCCTCCATCTGAGCGAATAGCAATCGGCCTTCTGCCGAATTAATTCTTAACTGGACGCACATACTCCTTCATCTTTTATTTATTTATTTATTTTTACGCCTATAAAATTGTGGGCACTATCGTTGCATCGGTAGAATTTTTGTCTTTATGAAATAATTGTTGGAAAGCATCAGTACATTCGATTCATCGAAGAAGATGTTCACTTTAAAAAGAATAAAATATTACCGTAGAAAAATATTATGTACTTATAGAACGAAGATTGCATAGCTGGCCTTTTAAATACAGATACGTTTTAAAAATATAAAACTGGTTAACTAGTAATATTGATGATACAAGAAATTTAAATCCTTTTTCTAGCAACTGAAACCCTTTCCTTTTGGAAACGGTTAATTATACCCTGGTATAATACAAAATGGCTAAACAAAACTTTTTAACAAAAAAATTAAATCGCCGAAAAAACTGAAAAGCAAAAAATAATAAACCTTTTTTATTTAACCTTAATAACTAAGTTCTTAAACTAATGTAAGTATACCTAAGTAATTTTGAGTGGGCGCCAAACATCGTCGGGTTGCTGTCTCGCTGACATTAACTTCGTGAACGCTCGGCATTTTCCGGCGAAGGGGTGTGTCGCGCCGCGCCGCCGGCCGCCGCGCATCACGCTTTACGTAATTAATTAATTTGCTTGTTTGGCGCCAACTCAAAATTACTTAGGTATACTTACATTAGTTTAAGAACTTAGTTATTAAGGTTAAATAAAAAAGGTTTATTATTTTTTGCTTTTCAGTTTTTTCGGCGGTTTAATTTTTTTGTTAAAAAGTTTTTATTTTATAATTTTTTGTGGCTATAATGCAGAGACTGAGAGGTCTACACACAAGAGATTGACAGGTCTAAAGCTCATTCATCGTGAGGTTTTTTTTTAAATTAATTGTAATACACAACTCAGCATTAAAATCTGTGAGTGAACAATAAATCCCCCCTATTTTCCCACCCTTAAGGTAGGATTTTTTTTTCCAAATTTATATGGGACCAACTTCGAGGTATCCTATCCAATAAAAAAAGAATTATCAAAATCGGACTACTCTGTAAAAAGTTATGCGTGGTCATACATACAAAAAAAAAACATATACATATATATATGTGGGAAGAGATTAAAATTCAAATAAAACTCGCAGAAGTTAAAAGAATAAACCAGAATTATTATTTATCGCACAAGATGTGGTTTCTTTAAGGGAACATCAGAGAGTTCAAAAATAACAAAAAAAACGATATGTCCCGCCGCTCGACTAACTTGATCTATAATTTTCTAACCCTTCTACTTTGCCGGTGTCGAGCCTAGTTACGCGACATCTACATCCTCGGTGGGAAAACCAATAAACTCTTCATCTGACTCCCACATACACTGGTGGAAATTCGATTAAAAACACTAGTACTTTTGAGCTTTTTAATATATAATACTTATCTTTTTTAAAGTTTTGTTTTATAAATAAAGAGTAATTATATATTCATACAAGAAATCAAAATTATATTATACTTGTCTCATACATGTTTTTAATAATATAGCCACATTTTTAAAAGAAACGTAGTTCAGAAAGGAAATTCGATTAAAGACAACAGTGAATATTTAACTTTTTAAATAATTTATGTTATTGCAATATAAATTTTAGTAATGCGTCGGTCCCCCCCGATTTTTTAAAACCTCTGTGAGACGATTTGCCATGGAAACTGTAAGCTTTTCTAAAGTCTCTAGAGGTATTGACGACCATGATTGCCAAATTTGATCCTTCAGCTCGGTAATATTGTTAAATTGTTTCCCAATGGAATAAACTATTCGAGACAGTATTCCTCAAAGATTTTCAAGATTTTTAAGATCGGGGCTTCGAGCTGGCCAATCTAAAACATTGAATTTTTTTTGTCTAAACCAATCTTTTATCTTCTTTGCAGAATTAATCGACGCATTATCTTGTTGAAAATAAAAATCCTTTTCATAAAATTGACTAAACTAATTTCTAACAACTCCAAATACATTTCAGAATTAAACTTTTTAGGTAGCCATGCTATTTGGGATTTACCAGCAGCACAAAAAGCGGCCCAAATCCTCACACCTCCGCTACCAAAATTTCGACTCATTCAAATTTCCCGAAAGTTTCTCAAATCATTCCAATAGCACCAATAACCGTCAGGACCATCCAAATTGAATCGCCTCTCGTCACTAAAGATAACGGTTTTCAATTCTGAAGTCCAATGGATGCGTTTTTCTGCAAATGCCAATTTCGCATTTTTGTGCTGCTGTGTCAAAGGTGGTTTTTTCAACATTTTCGTAAACTTTAAATTTTTGTCACTTTTTAAAATTTATCTTACACGTCTCGCAGATACGGGAAGATTCAAATTCCTCTGTATTTGTATGGAAATTACGTTATTTTTACGGACTTCACGAAGTATAAGACGTTTTTGTTGGTCAGTTAATTTTTTATTGTCGTCATATTTCCTGTTCTGTCGGTAATTTTCTCCTTGATTTTAATAATTCCAGACTGCAGTCACCAATCGATTTAATTTATTTGCAATCTCCCGTAAAGACAACTTGAAATCTTTAAAAATTTTAATTTTTATTATTTCTTCATTAGTGAGATCTATGCCACGACCCATAATGAGACCTGCTTTTAAAAAATACCACTAAATTGAAATTTTCTACATTTATATAATTAAACTCACTTTAGCAAATACCCTTTTAAGAAAAAAAAATAGAAAATTTATTTTTTATCAGCAAAACAGGGCGACTGATTTTAATCGAATTTCCACTTGTAATGTAACCAAATTCGAATATGCCTTTCTTCATCAAATTAATCTACAGCTCTAATTGTTTGTGAGATCAGATAAATATAACAGTATGTTGCACATACGGACTTGGAGGGTATGGAATACGTAGCAGGTCACTGTTGCCACAACTATGTATAAATTTGCTATTTTTCTTTCATAAAGTCAGATGTTCTTAATCGAATTTCCTCCAGTGTATATACGCGTCGAATTGATAACCTCCTCCGTTTTTTTTCGTCGGTTTAAAAAGGAAATTCTGCAAGAAAATTGTACAATAGTTTTATTATTAGTATTTTAGTACATGTATCATAATATTGCTTTGAATGGTTAATACAATTTAAACTCAGTAACGCAATTGCGGTCGTTAAATTGCTGTTAATATTAATTCACTTTAGTCGCATAAATAACAAACCAATAAATACACAATAACAGTAACAGTAAAACTTTTTATTCATATTTGCAGTTTGATAATGTTTTTAAGCCACATAAATTGCGAAATTGGGAAGTACCGAAGTGGTATCCTGCAAAGACGAAAGCCAGGGGAAAAGGAGTAAAGCCACTAGCTGACGAAAATGGACGACTACTGCAACAAGTGGCAAGGTACTTTTGGAAAATATTCTTTAAGTACATACATATATATACTTTTTGTAAATTTATATTTACAGGAATAAAACTAGTCCATGGGGAGATTTCAAAAATACTTGGCAGCTTCCAGATAGAATAAATAGAAATCAAGCTAATGAGATCAATAAGTTGAATTTAATTGAGTCTCAACGCTGGGTACAAATACAATTATATGGAAATACTCACATTTTATATTATTTGCATGCATATAATTTTAGGCTACAAGAGTTAAAAGGTTTCCCTATAAAGACTATCCTTGTGAGACACAAGCAGATACTAACATTGCCGATAAGGCCACAGAGGTATTCATTTAAATAAAACTCAATAATGTTTCCTAATATCCCGTATCCCTTTTTAGTAAATATGCTGATCCAATACCCTTCAATCAAATTTGAAGACGCTTTCCCCCTCTCACCACAAAATTTTATGACTTAAAATATGTTCATATGAGTAATCTATTTTTAATTTCTAAAAGCCTATTAATTTAGATTATACTCCTGGTGATTTTACATCTCCAAAGCAACAGCATGAAAGTCGGGAGCTATTAGAAAAACAAAAATATGGAAAAGAACCTGAATATAACCTTAACGATCTATACCTCGAAAAGCACAAATGTACTGATACAGTCGCTCTTTTAAACGAGGAAGAGAAACAAAAACGAGAGAAACCTGACCACGTACTAGGCGATGGTATTGAAGATAACTTCGAAAGCATGAAGACAATGAAATCAATTCCAGACAAGCCAAATGAACGAAATCCATCTCCAGTAATACCTGCTGTTTATAACTTTCAAATAGCTAGAAAAATGCACCAGGAAAATTTAGAGCACCAACCGTTGCCAGATTGCGTAGTGGATCAAGCTTTTAGGAAGCTACAGGTTCAAGGTCATCCAGCCCCTGGACTAGGTTTAGATATTCCACCAACAGCCAGCGGAGTGGGAGTTAAAACCTATAAAGCAGGCCCCACTCATTGCACAAAAATGAAGGTTTACCGTCCAAAAACCTGCGGCGTTGTGCCGAAACCTATCAAAAGTGCAGATATTCATCGGCCACAAACTTCAGTCATCAATAAACCAATGGGTTCAATGGACCTGGCTATTTGTTGGGATTTCCGACCCGTTAATCCAGCAGATGAACCAAAACGCACTAAGCATATTGATGGATCGAACGGATGCGCTGCTCCAGCCGTTTTCACTCTTGTGAAAACTCCACGTACACCAGAAAGGGTGGAGACTGGACGGTCAGCTGGTGTCTTCACCAACACGCTTGGAGAACCAGGGTTTTTCGATAAGGACATAATGCAAAGGAAAACAGGATTTATGCAAAGAAGCAAAAGTGATTTAAAATGCAGTTGTGGTACCTCGCCAATCAACTTCCCAAATATGCCAGATAACGTCCAACAAAGATCAAGAAGTTCCTCAAGAAGACAAAGTGCGGAAGCTGAAAAACGTAAACGCTGCAAAAGCTCACCAAACCTATCTCAAATGGCAGTAAGTGAAATCACTCATAAGGAAAATGATAAGCATTACGAGGTTCAATCAAGAAAAAAAGAGCATACATGCAGTAAATATGGACCAAAGTACAAAAATCCTGAGAAAAAAATAAAAAAGAAAGCAACTCGTTTATGTCAGGAAGTTTCACAGCAGCCCTATCCTGAAGTAAAGGAGAAAGAGATGTATAAAACTGCATTCAAGGCTGGAGTTCCAAAAAGCAATTCGTCTGGCACTATTACCAGTTTTGATAGTGGATGTAGTACGATGACCTCCAGCAATTGTTCCACAAAGGTGCTTGTAATACCTAGACCACGGCATCCTTACGCTAAGAAAAATTACAATATTGACACCCTTGTCCCTCCTTTTACTAGTTACAAAGGGGGCGCGGGACAAGGAGGATACCCAGAACATTGGCGTCTGGCTAGCGTCTATCAACACGCGTATAAACCAATTGAGCAAAGGAAAAGACCATTATTAGAAACTGTATATAAGTAAATCAAATGAACAGGTGTAAATAAAGGTATAGATAAGTTAACAAAAACTCTTCACTGTATTTCATGTACATATACATAGCTAGCTGAAAGTATCATTTTAAATCGAAATCTAAAAGATCCAATGATTCAAGTGATCAGTGATCTGGAAAATTGCATATAATATTGGCTCAGTCAATAAATAATGCGGTTTTTTCCTTTTATTTTTCAAAATTAAGATAAATAAAATTATTGGTTCCCATTGTGTAATCCGATCGAATCGAATAAAAATGAACTTACAAAAGTGCTTTTTGGATAAGAATTCCTTAAAAAATTTCCTAAAATTTTCATAAAATCATTTCAGTAATCTTTGACTTAAATTCAATTTTTCGTTCAAAGTGTTAAAATAATTCCATACAAATATCCAATCGAATTATTTTCATGTCATGTGCGGAAAAACTATAATAACTGAAATCAAAGGTAACTAAAATGAATTTTAGGGAATTTTACGAACTTTTAGGCTGTGCAAATGATTTTGAAGACTGTGGAATTTATGATAATAATAATAATAATAATCAGATAGGGTAATGTCCGGTCAATATTGTGGGTGGTTCATCGTTTCCCTTTGATCTGTCAACTTCGCTGTATGCGGCCAAGCGTTATCCTGTTGGAAGAAACCTTTCATCATTTTTTCTTTTTTTTTGTTGAACCATCAGCTTAGTCCAAGTTTAAGCAGCATTGCCGCAAGTGTATGGGACTGTATCATAATTTGATTCTTTTATTCAACAAAATCACACACATCATACAACAACATGCTAAACAGTCAAAGAAGCAACAATGAACAAACGCAAAGAAATCAAAATAACACAAGCAGAGTGTTAGAAAATGAAATCAGCACTTCAAAGTATTTATCCGGCATACTTGAGTGAGATAATATAAGAGCACTGGACAAGCCCAACGAGAAATCTGCGACCGTTAGGTCCAGCTTAACAGCGAAAGAATCTCGCCCTACAATAGGCACAACCAGAGATCGGCAATAATATTTTTGTAATTCATGGGCTACAAATTACCATGCAGCCCATGAATTACCCAATGCTTGAATAATAAAAAAATTGTCACCGAGAATTATGAAATAGTTAAGTATTTTAAAACTTGTGGCGTAGGAATTATCCATTCTCTAAATAATAAAGAATTGTGGTTCAGAATTACGAAATACTTGAGTATTTTGAAATTACTATGCCATGAATTGTCAATTGTTTGACTAATAAAAAAAATGTGGCTCAGAATTACAAAATACTTGAGTATTTTAAAATTTCTATGCCATAAATTTTCGGTTGCTTCAGTAATAAAAAAATTGTGAATCAGAATTACGAACTAGCTGAGTATTTTCAAATTGTCTGGCCCATTAATTACCCATTGCTTGAGAAATTGTAATTTTCTGTGGAGAAATTATCAATATTTGGGTATTCACAAATGTTTGCCGACCCAATTACCGCTTATAAGGGGAATGGAAAATTCCTAAATATTTATTTTTAAAAAAAATTATAATCGTAGTGTTATAATTATAAATTGTTGACTATTTGAAAAATTGAAAATGAAATATTGTATTTTTGCCGATTTCTGGACACAACACAGAGCAGGCAACTTAACACAAAAAGGTTAATCAAACAGAAGACCAAAGATTAAGAGGCACGAAAGTTTTTTTCAATGTATTTTTACCAATATTAACATTAAACAGATCAAGTTTATTAACACTAAAGCAAATGTGTTTAGTAGGTTCTAAAAAAAAAAAATTATTTGTTCTGCTATACTTGATTTCAAGAACATTAGAATTTCTTAAGTTGCGAAGGTTAGCCCTTGTACGAATTTCGTTTTAAGAGATTGTGAGTCGATATTATCAGTTATAAGCTGGTGAGCAAATACAATATCCGCAACTTCACGGCGTTTATACAACAAATGCATATCGAGCAAGAGTAGACGGTTATTGTATGAAGGAAGAGAAACTGGGTCTGCCCGAGGCAAATCTGACACATTTGCGTTGGACTGATTCAATATGATTAATATGGACTTGGTAGTGAGGGGATCAGACCTGGCTGCCATACTCAAGAGTAGGTATCACCAGAGAAAAATATAATTGCTTGTATATAGTGACGTTAAAAAACTCACTTGACCATCTCTTTATAAAGCCTAATATATAGAACAGGCCCTCACAACTATAGAGTTGATGTGCTCAGCAAAGTCAAGCTTAGGGCCCTGTTGCGAATATCGTTATTTCTGCGACCGAAAGGAACTTACAAAAGCCCTTTTTGGATAAAAACTCTTTAATACAGTTCTTAAAATTTATTTCAGTAACCTTTGACTTCAATTAATTTTTTCGTTCAAAGTGGTCAAAATAAGTCGATTAGATAAATCAAATTGTGACAGTCCGCCATCTTGAATTCGTAAATTCTGACAGTCGGGTTGAAATCAGCGACCCCGAAAACCCCAAAGTACCAATTTTGGTGAAAATCGAATGCACTTCAAAATTTGACAGTTCGCGATCTTGTATTCGTAAGTTAGTGGAAATCGCTTTAAAATTAGAATTTTGTGAGAAAAAAAGAATAAATTTCTGAATAATGGTTATTCGGTAACCAAAAAAAAAAAAACTCCCGAAATAACTCTCATTACTGAGAAGAATTAAAAAACTTGACCCAAAAACTTATCCGGTAACAAATAAAAAATAAATTGCTGAATAATGGTTATTCGGCAACCAAAAAAATAAAATCCAGAAATAACTCTCAGTACTGAGAAATATTATAAAAAGTGATAACTCTTATCCGGTAATCAATAAAAATAAATTTCTAAATAAAGGTTATTCGGTAACCAAAAAAATAAAACTCGAGAAATAACTCTCACTATTGAGAAAATTATAAAATTTAATCGATAACTCTTTTCTCATAACCAAAATAAAAAAAAGTTGTAAATCTTATTGGTTATCGTTTAACCATTATTTTACAACTAAATATAACTGTTATTGTCTGTTTTTTATCTTAAAACTTATAACCGTTACGGTCCCTGATTTTTACCCAAAAAGGGTTTTCGTAAGCTCCTTTCAATTCGTAAGATCGACTCTTAATCGCAGAAATGACGATATTCGCAATAGGGCCCTTATGACCGTTCTCCAATGCGCCACCCAACCAACCACGAACCAACCTACCAAGTGCTGAATCCCGTGTTAAATACAAGTCCTTACTTGTAGTTGTAGCTGCCGGTTCTCAAAACATCCTCGGGCAAATGTTAAATCTGGAAGAGGTTTCACCACTTTTTGAGCGGAAAAACTGCTCAATTTTACTTTTAGTGCTGGGCTGGAATTACCGCACACATTTTTACAAGTGCCTTATGTTACAATTACTGCAATGATGTTTTGACAACCTTTGGGACAGCTGTGGCGCTATCGCTATTCTAGTACAAAATGGTTGCTGAATGGATTACTATTGCTTTTGGTTAAAACGTACACATGAAGAGTTACCTAGGTTGACCAAAACACAAGCGAGAGAGAAGATGACGCAAATAAGAAAATGGAACGGGTTGGCGCGATTTTGGGTGGTTCGTGGTTGAATAGTCTCTGCATTAGAGAAGGGGCATTACAGACCCATTTACCTTCATAATAATATAAACACAGATATTACAATTATGAAGTGTATTCTTCGTGGCTTTCGCCTTTTTATTTACATTACATATTAGTATATAATTTCGTTCATATAAACACTCGCGTTCCTACATTTGTAACGTATATGTTGTTACCTAGTCAATTACATCCACATAATTCATGGTCTTCCCTCCTTGATCAGATCCACTATGAGTGTGGCATCGTCTCACTTCTTCATATGTATTTAACAAAAACTGATTCTTTTGTAATGTTGCTGCAGTCAACATTTCAAACCACATCGCTTCAGTAAAATCCGTAGTCCCGTTGCATATTTGATTTCTAGGCGACATAAAAACTTGATTACGAAGTTCACTCACCAAAATTTCAAGACTCTGGTGATAAGAAGAGAACTTTTCGCCTAATAAAAATTAGATAATGCACTTTTAAGAGAGGAAAGGAGGAAATATGACTTACCTTTCACTTCTGGAAAAACGAAATAACTCACGTTCCTCTCTGCATCACTTTGTTTAGAGCGCTTTAGTTTTTCAGTTTGCCCGGATAATATTTTCAATTGTGAATCTTTGAAAAATCCTTTAAGTATTTTTTCTACGCGTTGTCTTTCCGTTGGTAAAAAGTCATTTCGTTTTGCTCTATTTTTTACAAATAAAATATTTGGGAAGTAATCATTTATAAATGCCTTCCCATCTTGATGAGGTTTAGTCAGTTCGGCAAATTGCAGTAACCGAACCAAGTTTAAATTAATATTGTCCTCTTGTACAACAATTACAAGGTGGCAAACGGTTAGTAATAAAATTATCATTTTTGTGTCGTCTAATTCATTTGTGGCGGCATCTCGTTTAAATGAGTTGCATAACACTGGCGGGCAATCTAAAAGTATCATTCTATCTTTAGTTATAAACATGTGAACGGATTCAGTGCGTGGCATAGACGAGGCTTTTCCGGGTTTAAACTTTACTGGAAAGAACCCTCCTTTGTCCTTAAATAGGTTGTTGTAAATATCAAAATTGCAACTATCTGTTGCTAATAAATTCAGAATTGTCGATTTTCCAGCGCCCTGAGTTCCAACCACGCCCACCACAAAAAAATCTGTATTATTTTTCTTTAAGACTTTTATAGAGTTCGCATTCATTTGAAAATTAATGCTAGAAATTAATGTAATGGGTCTACTCATTGATGGCACAGGAGCAACGGATTGTTCTGAAAATACTTAAATTGATACTCTCCAATATAATATACTTATAAGTTACCCGTAGGAGTATTCTGAGAGGCTTCCTTTTCCTTTGAATGAATACCAATTGTATTTGGACTGGGCGTTGCCGTTGGATCAAGTGAGTGCTCTCTTGTTGCTATACTTATATGTGGAGTTGCCGGTTCTTTTTCTTTAACTTTGAGCAAAATTTTGGGTTGTACTTGCTCCGCCTGCGATTTTGTTTGACTTTTATCAGTTTTATTAGCATCTCGTTTCGTAAGAATCACCGGCCTCTTGGTTTCCTGAAACAAACAATGTTACACCCAGAGAAAACTGATTTTAACTTAAGAAAATATATTTTGGCGGCAATTGAAAGGAAGAATTCATTGTGATTAAAGAACTGCCCCCGGAGAAGTTGAGGGGTATTTGATCAAACTTTACTTATGCATTAATGAAGTCAAGGCGTTAATCAAGTTTGAAAATAGAAACAATTGGTCAAAGAATTGCGCCATAAGTCAAAGGAGTGGGGAATGTTCTTCCTTGTGTATTTTATTTGGTTTTCTTAGCGCTTTCAACAAAATTTCAGCCCGTAAAACTTGTAATATACGAGTATGAGTAGCAATGAAGAAATACAAGAAATATCAAGTCTACATGATTTTTACATAAGGAAATGTAGTGGCTTAACCGTGATATTGCCATGAAGGATTTCTTAGCAAGGTTTGGCCAAAATCTATTAAGTATACGGAATATGTACGGGGCACCAAATTAAAATTTTGTGTTTAGCGAAAGGAAAGTCCCTTTCCAAACTCCGCAATTTTTACGACTTAACAATGTATCGTAGGAATTTGAAATTTTGTATGTATGTATTTCGACAGTCAGAGATTTTATTTTTGTGCAAAAATTTGGCAGAACTATAGTGGCAGGCTGTACTAAATTTGTACACATAAACGCTGATTAAAATAGCAGAACAGGTTACTTTAGTTAAAGTAATAAAGCAGCGCTAAATTGTTACGTAGCAAGTACATAAACAGGGCCAATTTTGAATTTTTTTTTTCAAAATTTTTATTTTTTGCATATCGTTAGGAAGGGCTACTCTTACAGATTCCAAAAATATTTTTCAAGGCTTTTGATGAATTGGTCACAAAAATATAGCTCAAAATGTCTGAGGACACACGTCCACCGACCCTTCTCCTCATTAATTTTTTAGATTTCAATATTATCAGGGTTAGTAGGTATTGAGTTATATTGTTCCTGCAATCTGTAAGGATGGATCTCTTCAAAGGAAAGAAAGGATGTGCTTTCATTCACAAATCTAACCAAAAATTGCATCTTCTACACATTCTTCATCTTTTCTACTACCATACTCATCACCATCATCATAAACTTTATGGCATACAAAAATCCATTAAATATGTCTATAATGTGAAAATGCAATTTCAAAGATTTCAGCTGTGCAAAAAAATAAGCAGACTTAAAAAGAAATCAAAATTTACAATCATAACTCAACTCTAAAAAAAATTAAAAATTATTATAAATTGGCACAAAGATTGTCATCAGTATTTAGTAATGCTGCCCTTAATTTGTAAGACAACTCTGCACCTCTGTGCCATCGATTCTACCAACTTTTGGCACAGTGAAGTTGGTATTTCATATCAAATTTTTTGGACGATTTGCCAGAGTTCCCTTTTGTTTTGTGGCTTGGGTGTATTGCTGTGTGTCCTTTAAATATATCCCTAAAAGTTTTCTATGGGTCTCAGGTCTGGGAACTGTGCAAGCCATTCAAGAAGTCTAATAGTATTCAAAACAATCAGTTGCATAGACATACCTCTTCGTTTTTTTGTTCAATTTGAAAAGTAAAGTTTTCAGGTATGCCTGTGCTCCGGCGTCTATGCGGCTTAGTCATGCGCCTGACGAGAAAATTGCCAACGATATTTTAACCCAAAGAAGGTTACAGCGACGGGCTCTTGATTGATCGATGATGTGTAAACATCAAACCGGCTTGCTTTAGTCAGTTTGCCACTAGCGATACAAAAGTTCACTTCATTTGCCCCAGCACGAACTTGAAAATGAATGACGAGAAGCTCAACAACGGTACAACGGCTTGTATGATTTTTATTGGAATATGACATTTCAATACTTTGAAATTTGTTGTCAACCCAACCTTATGTTTTTAATCTAGGAAACCCTTGATTTTGTAACTAGATTTTGTTTTCTAAAATATTCCAATTGCATTTTTGAATAAAGCAGAAATTGGACTCAAATTGGATTTTTCAATAGGTTATGGGCCCAGAGCACGGAAAAAAATATAAAGAATTAATAAAGAATAGCGAAATTTGAATTTGAATTTTTTTTGAATAAAATGGCTGAAGAAGAAAAATATCGGATTCCCCTCTTCGATGGAAATAATTTCAGCAACTGGAAGTTTCGCATAGAAACGTTGCTGGAGGAACAGAGTCTACTCGATTTTACTCGAATACCGTATACTCAGATGTTAATAATAAAGAATGAGGCGGATCCAACTGCACAGGAACAGCAGCAACTGGAAAAATTGGTAAAAAGGGACAAGAAATGTAAGTCTCAAATTATCCAAAGAATAGCGGATAGCCATTTAGAGTATGCAAAAGATAAAACAACTGCGTTTGATTTGTGGAAATCTGTGTGTGTAACTTTCGAAAGGAAAGGAATTGCAAGTCAGCTTTTGATTCGAAAAACACTGTTACAAATGATATTTAATTCAAATGATACACTTGCAAATCATTTTTTAAAATTTGACAAATTGGTTCGAGAATAACGACAAACTGGTGCTACTCTAGAAGAAAATGATGTTGTTTGCCATCTACTCCTCACTATGCCCATGGAATTCGATGGGTTTGTAACGGCGATTGAAACCTTGTCAATGGAGGATTTGACAATTGGGTTCGTTAAGAATAGGCTGCTAGACGAGGAAACAAAACGAAAAGGGTTTGGCGGGCGAACTAAAGGAAGTGAGCAGCATTTTTCAGCAGTATTCTCGGCAGCTGGAAAGGGGAGGAAATCTCCGGGAAAATTTATGAATAACAGAACAAATTTTAAATTTAAATGCTATGAGTGTCAGCAAATTGGTCATAAGAGATTGGACTGTCCATATAAGAAAAACAAGAATAATTCAAAATATTCAGCAAATATGGCGAATGATGAAGAAAAAAAGGAATTTTGTTTTTCAGCAATGGAGTCATATGTACAAGGAAGAAATAATCTGTATTTTTGCCTGGACTCCGGAGCAACCGATCATTTGGCCTGTACTAACACAGAATTAACAAGTTTGCAAAAATTGGAACAGCCCATCATCATCAATGTTGCGAAGTCAAAAACTACACTCAAAGCAGAAATGTTTGGAAAACTGGAAGCAACAACTATGGTTAAAGGAAAAGAAATTCCAATAACAATTCAACGCGTTCTTGTCGTCCAAGGACTCAGCCACAATCTACTCTCAGTACGAAGGTGGAAATGAGGGGATTTGAAATTACTTTCAAGAACGGACAAGGGATTATCACGAAGAATGGAAAAACTGCGGCCATAGCGGAAAGAGGTAATAATTCAAATTTATACGAGATCAACCTCAAGAGAAATTTGTGTGAGGTAAATTGTTGCCAAGGTCAGACCAATGCACAGATTTGGCATCAGAGAATGGGGCATTTAAATTATGAAAGTCTGAAGAAACTCTGCGACGAAGCAATAGGAATCAAGTTCGACATGACATCTCCACCAGAGATTTGTGATATATGTATTGAGGGAAAACAGGCAAAATTACCCCACAATCAAACACGTCATCGTGCTACAAGACCGCTGCAATTAATACATAGCGACCTTTTTGGTCCGGTCTCACCTGCATCATTTGATGGTAAAAAATATCTGTTGACTTTTATCGACGACTACTCTCACTTTACAGCGGCGTACCCACTTGAAGTGAAATCAGAAGTGTTCAAGTATTTTAAAATTTTCAAGGCGATGTCAACAGCGCACTTTAATTCCAAAATAAGTCGATTTCGCTGTGACAACGGAAGAGAATACATATCTAACGAAATAAAGTCGTATTTTGAAGAAGAAGGCATCCAGTATGAATTTACAATTCGTTACACACCACAACAAAATGGTGTAGCTGAAAGGTTGAATCGAACAATCATCGAGCGAGCCAGATGCATGATTCTGAATTCAAAATTGGAAAACAATTTTTGGGCTGAAGCTGCAATGACTGCTGTCTATCTTATAAATAGAAGCCCCACATCATCATTGGGAGGAAGACTACCAGTAACAGTTTCGTATGGACATCCGCCAAATATGGCGAAACTGAAAGTATTCGGTTGCATTGTATACTTAAAAATTCCAGTGGAAATTGTGAAAGGTAAATTCGATTCAAGGTCAAAAAGATGTTATATGATCGGATACTGTGCAAATGGCTATAAATTGTGAAGAAAGGAAAATTTTATTTGGCAGAGATGTAATTTTCGACGAAAAAAAATTTAGTTTCGAAGGATCCTGTTCTGAAGATTGGCTGAGCAATGATAAAGAGATGAATTTTGAGGAAAAATCGTCGAAAAATCTCATAGAGGACTTGACTGGTAGGGAAAATGAGACAAGCAGCGATAAGGAAGAAGAAGAACAGGATTCAAGATATCAACCAAACTCAGAAAAAGAAGATTTAATAAATCAACCGAAGAATCCGGAAATAATAGACACTGTAAGAAGAAGTACAAGAAGTAAAATCAAACCTCGACATCTTGATGACTACGTACTTACAGCTCTAAACGCCGAATCTTTTGTTGACAATGTGCCAAATTCTTATGAGGAAATTCAAGGTCGTCCTGATCAAAAGCACTGGGAAAAAGCTGTTCAGGAGGAGATCAACTCGTTAGCTGGAAATAATACATGGAAGATTGTTGAACTTCCCCCAGGAAAAAGTTCTATAGCAAGCAAATGGGTTTTTCGAATTAAGCGTGATGCTAACGGAAGTATTGAACGCTACAAGGCTCGACTCGTTGTGAAGGGATGTGCTCAACGAAAAGGATACGATTACGAAGAAACGTATGCCCCAGTTGCGAGATTAACAACGTTAAGGGCGTTGTTGTCTATAATAAATGAAGAGGATTTGATTTGTCATCAAATGGATGTGAAAAATGCATTTCTTCACGGTACTGTTGATGAAGAAATTTATATGGAAGTTCCCGCAGACTTTGCCGCTCAACAAGGAAAAGCTTGTAGATTAAAAAAGGCTTTATATGGTCTCAAGCAAGCACCTTGAGCCTGGAATAAAACGTTCGACGAATTTATACAAAAATTAGGTTTTGGGCTTTGTGACTCTGACGAATGTCTGTACAAGTTTACATCTAAAACGGAAAAACTGTTCCTCCTTCTGTACGTTGATGACATTATCCTGGCTGGATTAAGCGAGAAAACAATACTCTCTGTCAAGAAAGCTCTGGAGGAAAGATTTAACATGAAGGATTTGGGAGTTTGAAATCTTATTTGGGAATAAATATATCAAGGCCGTCCCCTGGAATACTAATCATGAGTCAAGAAAATTACTTGAAGAATTTCCTAAAAAGATTTGATATGGAGAATTGTAAGCCAACGGCTACCCCGATGGAAACAAAACGTGAAGAAATCGAAAATAAATCTGAAGGTGAAGTAGAAACGAGAAGACCATATCGAGAGCTCATTGGGTGCCTCATGTATGTCATGTCCACAACTAGACCAGACTTGAGTGCTGTGGTGAATTTTTACAGCCGTTATCAGAACTCAAACAATGAGGTTCTCTGGAAGGGGTTAAAAAGAGTCCTTAGATACATAAAGGGCACAATTAATTTTTGTCTAGTTTTCAAAAAAAGTCGTGGCCAAACAGTGACATGCTTTGCTGATGCAGATTATGGCAGTGGAAATGACCGGAAGTCGACTTCAGGGTTTCTGGTTCAGATTTTTGGCAACTCTGTACTTTGGGGAACAAAAAGGCAAAACTCCGTTGCCCTTTCATCTACAGAAGCTGAATATGTAGCACTTGCCGGAGCTGCTTCGGAGCTTCTTTGGATTGAAAAATTGCTTAACGATCTTGAAGTCCCCTGCTCATCTACGAGGATAATCAATCCTGCATCAAGCTTTTGCATAAATGGGAGCACAAACGTCTCAAACACATTGACGTTAAATATAATTTTATAAGAGATTTAGTTGAAAAAAAGAAGATCGAAGTCAAGTACATCAATACTAAAGATCAAGTTGCCGACATCTTCACAAAAGCATTGCCTCGAGATTCTCATCAAAAATTATGCAAAGAATTGGGATTGTGGAGTAATTGTCTGGAATCTAATGATTGAAATGAGGAGGAGTATTGGAATATGACATTTCAATACTTTGAAATTTGTTGTCAACCCAACCTTATGTTTTTAATCTAGGAAACCCTTGATTTTGTAACTAGATTTTGTTTTCTAAAATATTCCAATTGCATTCTTGAATAAAGCAGAAGTTGGACTCAAATTGGATTTTTCAATAATTTTCAAAATCCAAAATATTTAGATTTAGGATTATATTTTCTCCTTCAATATCCCGTTTCCTTCTGAACTCAAATTTCCCTTTTTTAACGGCAGTTTCTTCGTCATCCAAAATTAAGCCTATTACCGCCAATTCTTCTGTATTAAATTGTGCCATTTTTGAAATAATTCACCAAATACAAAATACTTAATGCTTTCTGAAGGATGCCAGTTTTTTCAAGTTAAAAATGGCGCAGTATTGGACAGTATTATAAATAAGGCAACTTCCGGTACACTGCAGAATCACTAAGAATTAAAGGTTGAAGTTTTCATTAATAATTGAAAGAATGTATTATGTACACTTATAAAAATATGAATGCAAACCCCGAAAGAATTCCTCTGTTTACATCTGCCTTCCGCCCTGATGGTTTAATTTTAGTTTGTTTACCGGAAACAGAGCAGTCAGCAGAATGTGAGAGAACGTTAATAATAAATTTATTTATGAATATGTCAACATACTTTTTACAAATGAAGTGAAACCTACAAAAAGTCCAAATCAGTAGGAATGTTGGTGGTTGAAGGGTCTGAATTTTCCGTTTGCAAGTAGACTGTTAATCAACAACAAACATTTCAGCCTGATTAATTATCGTTTCAAATACAAGAAAAAACCCAACAGTCATATTTTTCATCACTTTACTTACTTTAAGTTTACTATACTTTTTATTCCGTTTATTCTCAGCCATTCTCCGTCGTACTGCAAATGCTTTGGTAAATGTTTACTTCTATTCTCTTCTAAATGACAGTGACATTATGCAGCCTGACGTATTCTACAAATAACAGTACGAAGGAAAGGCTTCTTTCATTAGATTAACCACTGGCATAAAATAATGGAATGGCAAGCATGAAATGAGAATTCAAAATGGATTTCGATTCATGGAGGAACAAACGAAAACGGAGAGGCTATGTCTGTGTGGAAACTAGAAGAGTATCACCTTTTAATTTCGCCTTGTTAATCGTTTATTTATGTGCAAAATTAAGGTTTTAAACCGATTTTTCAATAAATAGGTCTTGTACAGTGCGTTTAGTGTATGTTATTTGACATAGTGCAAGAAAAATTGTAAAATTACTTTATTTATGAAATGTAATTTTTAGTATGAATTGCGCCGTGTCTTGCTGTAAAATATTTGGTGATATGCCAGTGGAAAAACATTTTTCACTCAAGTTAGATTGCTATTTAATATCTTATAAGTGTTTTTAAGTAAATGCCGATAAAAAATATATACACTCATCAAAAGTATTAAAGGATAATCCGAAAAATGCAAAAATTGTTTAAATTTTTGAACTGTTATAACTTCGGGAAAAATAATTTAATTTTAATAATCCATTTTTGAAAGCTTGTATCTTCTAATTTATGAATCAGAAGCATAAAAAGTTGTATCATCCTCCCTTCCTCTGTGCAAAACGTTAGAAGAGGTAGAAAAATTAGTTCTTAATTTTTTATAAACTTTGAGAGTGTATATCGGATCGAAAAAATTTCTTAAATGAAATATATGGAAACATTTGAAAACTTGTCCTTTCCGCTAGAATGTATTATTTTTATATTTTTGCGGGATTTTTTTTAACTAAGTTATCAGCTGTTGAAACAAAAATAACTGTTTTGGCATCACACGGAAAAGTGGAAAATTCGTTCTTATCACCAAAAATTTTTTTGATTGTATTTAAATGAAAATATTTCAAAATATGCAAAATAAAAACAATATTGCATAAATAAAGAATTGTAAAGAATAACGTAAAATGCGCGCACATATGCGCTCTGGTGATAGTTGCTAGGCGCAATGCGCGCATTACGTGCGCTTATGATGCAAATGGATTAAACTCGTGTATCTATCGAAATAATAATCGCACTCTTATGTTCGAGGTGTCATTTTGATATAGGCTTTTTGTATGGGACGAGCTTAGAACAGTGTGGAACGGCTGTACTCCTACCTTTTTAGCGTACCGCAATTTCTCTTGTGTTAAAGACTCGTGTTTTTTTTGTATTAGAGGGTCAGTGCAAGCCGAAATGTTGGGATGATATAGGGAGGGGCAAACAAATAATTTAAAATAGATGCCCCCGTACTCCACGAAATTGTAACTTTTAGACGACACCACTGCCTCAGGATTTGCACCCATACTCCCACTGCTAAAACAAAAACAATTTCTCTTGCTTGGTTTACACACAGACACTACTAATACTTTGAAAATAAGGGTATACCCCTCTTACCCTGTTCCTCAGGAAAGTGGTCGATCATGTACAGGGTTTTTAGACGCCGTAGCCGTTCCTTATTTATTTTATATTCCAAGGGGACGAGTGGTCCATTTCTATATATCAGTGGGGACTAGTTTTCATTTTCTATATGTCAGTCACTAGGACTCGTCCCATACAAAATGCCTATATCAAAATGGTGCAATTTTCGTTCCCTCTTACTCACACCATTACCGGATTTTGAGCAGTCAGCTGTGGGTTTGAATTATTGTCAAATGCATTTTTGAAGTATTACTCAGTTTTAATGACATAAACCCATTAAGTAATTACACCGAAAATTATTAAATAATTCGTTTCGTATCTTAAGTCCCTTAAAAGGAATGGAAACGAGATTACTCCACTTTGAGGTACAATTGAATTTCACACAATTTGTAAGTTTTCGCCAGAATTTTACCATTAAATTATAAGAATTAGTCTTTTAGTATCACATATTGCAAATTTTTCTTATTTTATGCCTGATTTACCGCTGAAAAAGGGCAAAACCGCAAAATAACCTAAGTCGCGTAATGCGGCGAATTAATTCAAATTGAATACATTTATGTCCTTTTACTGTTACTAAAATTAAGTGGAGATTATAACAAAATCATAAAGTGCATTAATTATGACTTTTGAGATCTTAAAACAGTTTAGCGATGTAAACTGCATTTCCAGAAATGAGCGTTTCGATGTTTTGTTGACAGTTTTTGAAGTGTGCAAGATACAAATAAAAATATATACAAATTATTAAATTTGCCGCCTTTTGAAATAGCAAATTAAACATTCAATTTTTTTATGTCAGTGATGTCAGTGCTTAAAACATTCTATTGTGAATTTTCAGATTTTCGAATCTATTCAATCAAGTCACACTTCACATATGTTTTCGTTTTAACTCGCTCCACGTCCTCGATGCATCTCTTTTCCACAGGAAGGGTTATTCTTTGCAAACACATTCAGTTCTTTTCTTGTCGAGTGCTGTCAAAAGTCTTCACATGTTAAAGCTTTCTGCTGGTTTTAGCATGATTACCGAAAATTGAAGTAGGATTGCGGCCTGAAATAATATAAATAGCTTAAGTAAGACGGTTAGGAGGACATTTATCATAGCGAAATGAGTGACCGCAATTTAAAACCATCAAATCCTGAGAATGAAGCTGAAGAGCAGAAGAACTCTAGGCAGGTGATTGCTGCTTTCAAATATTACAGGTGAGAATATTCCAGCGGCGAATGGATTACTTTTTATTAAACTTGTTTTACTGTAGCAAATCTTCGCACAATAATTAAAACAATTTAATTTGTTTATTGCAAAATGCATCTGTGCTTTATACCCGACAAACTCTTTGCCTAAATTTAGGAATATATTTCACGAAATGGTTTGATAGCCCCAGGTGCACACCACTCGCTGACCGACTCGACCGGCGGCTCCACAAGAGACGTGTGCGAGTACACCTCATGGACAGTTCAATTCACTCCTACCGGTAAATGCTTAGTACCCAAAAACGCCGCAGCCGGAGTGAATTTTAATAAAAATTTTCTATCTATAATAAAGTACCCGTTACACAAAATACATTTCTTTGTGTAGGGGAGCTGGGAAATGCATTTGTGCACCCTAGGTGGCCGAAGCCACCCGTGTGCCGGACTCCTTAGTCTGTCCAGGCCTACCGGCTAAATCCCCGCTCCCCGCCACCAGAAATCCCACTCCGAAACCGCATAGAAGACTACTTTGAGGTGCACAAAATACATTACTAATAATAGCAGTTTAAGTTAAAAAATACCTAAAATTACAACAATTTTTTTGTTTTATCCGAAACTTTGGTTAACAAATCTAAATATTATTTTCTCAATAACCCTAAACATAAACTGGGTAGTTTAAGTTGACCTACATTATCACAGCATCAATGACCTTCATCTAAAAATGAGCCGGTTTTTTTAATAGTATAGATACATTTTTGAAAAAATGAGTTAATAGGCCCTGTTCTGACTTTCGTACGAAACGAATAGAAAAGAGCCTTACAAAAGCCCCTTTTTGTATAAAAATTCCATAAAACAATTCCTAAATTTTAAAAAATTAATTTCAATCACCTTTGACTTTAATTAATTTTTTTTATTTAAAGTGGTTAAAGTAATTCGGTAAAAATATCCAATTGAAAAATTTTGACGTTTTATACGCAAACACTAATATAAATCGAATGCAACTAAAATTAATTTGCGAGATTTTAGTATCTTTATTAACCTTTAACTGGGGATATGGAGTCTCACAGGCGTCACGCGTTTTACAAATTCGTCTCGTGTCAATTGAGGCTCTAAAGTACCACTGACTTATAGTGTTTTTTTTTATATTTGACAATAAAAGCTGGTTAAATGTACTTAATGTTTTTTATTACATACCAATGGTTAAATATCAACACAATTTTAAAACATCCAAATTGATTTTTATAACAAAAATTGACTTTGAAATTAGTAGCCTGTGAGACGTCATGCCTTATAGTGTTATAAATTCGTCATGTCACCAGTTAAAGGTTAAGAATTTTTATCCAAAAAGGGCTTTTGTAAGCCAATGATTTTTTTTTTTTTTTTACATATAAAAGTCAACGGTGCAAAGATCTTCATAAATTAATGAAAAGAAAATTACTTGTAAAATGTTACTACAATATTTTTTGTAATAATAATAATAATTTATTTTTAGAAGACTTATAAAAGTTTCATCAGTTAAATTTTTCTTCATTTTTAACTTTTAATTGCGAACCTTAGATTGCAGCATGTTTCTCTTTTCTGATTTTAGTGTCCCTTTTCATATTAAAAAAAAAACTTGCTTTTAATTGCATATCAAACTAGGTCTGTGTAGCCTCACATCCATGATAGAGTTATGTATTATAAAAATAAAATTATTGTTAAATGTTAATGTAATAAACATAATATGGGCGAAGAACGAAGATATTTGCTTTTCATAATTGTTAAATTTAATAACTGAATAGTTCTTAAACCCGGCTATTCTTTTATTTGCGTGTCTTATTTATTTTTTCTTTAAATGCATTTTATTTTAATACTAATAATTTTACTCTCTAAATACATTTAAAAAAAGTAAACTTCACTTAAAATATGAGCTCAAAATTCTCTAGTTGATCATTTTGTAATAAAATTTAACAATTTTTATATTTTTATGTAATTCAAAGGCAAAATTTTAAATGTATGTATGAATAAATTGACCTATGATACTTTTAATGGCTTATGCGTTGGGTAATGAAATAGTAAGCTATTTATTTTTATGAACACATTTAGTAAAATTTTCAAAAATCATAAAAGTTCAAATTACTTCTAAACCGTTTAAACCATTCGGCTACAAAATGTTGGAGCTGATCATGAAACACCTTGTATAGTATGTAGTGCATATTTCCTTAAACTTAACGGTTTCCTAGATATCAATAATTTTTTTTCTAATAAAAGTTACGAGAAACAGCTTCAATGATAATGTTAAACATAGAAATCTAATTAATTCGTTAATTCAAATTATAGTACCAAATATGGGCTTTTATTTCAAAATGAAAATGGAGATGCAATCACCTGATTTAAAAGTGGAAAATAATTAGTTTAATTTATTCGCAGCGCATACTCTCATATGAGGGTTAATAAGACTGAAGCATACCTGAATAGTTTACCAACGGAGCATCAAGAAATGCTCGCACGCTACCGAGACCACTTAACCCGCATCAGAGATTGTATAGATCAGAATGGTCGAATTATCCGAATGATGATCAGAAATGTTGATCTAATGTTTGAGAGCTCCCCGATGACACCAACTAAAATGGTAAACCAGGAAGATGGACACATAGTAAAGATACGTAATCAGGATGTGGAGACGGTAAATAGTATTTTCTTATTATAGAATGAAATTAAACGCACTTACGCAGTGTTATTCTTCGTATTATGTTTTGCACTTCGTGCAATACATTGAAAACATTTTCTTATATACAGGCAGTTGACCCGTTTAAATCATTAAAGGTGCAGATAACTCTAAAACAATTCGCCAGAGACTGGAGCATAGAAGGGGAAAGTGAGCGTCGCCAATGCTATACACCTATCATTGATGAAATTGTTCAATATTACAATCCTGAAGAAGTGTAAGTCTAACGTTATTTTCAGGAAAAATATAAGACTGCTAGTATGCATTCTGATTAAGCAATTATTGCTTTTAAGTAATATCACATTAGAACTTTATTATTATTGGTTCGGGTTGGCAATTGTGGCCTTCAGCGATCTCCAAGCGTGCGTCCAAACGAGAGTTTTGGCATAATTAGATAAAATGATATAGTTCGATGCCTTCGGTAACTGTTAAAAGAAAATAAATGAAAATAGGATTATGTATTTTTATGTACTGAGTATATACATACATATTTCATTTTTCAGCCTAGTATGATTTTATGGTAAAAAATTACAAAATTTTTTTTAAATATTTTTTTTTTTTTTATTTACTACATCAGGGTTATATTTTGATATATTTTTGAATCTACTAGATAAAACAAAATATATATACAGGGCGGACCATTTTAACCTTTAAGGACAAATATCTTGTCGGGTAAGCCAGATAATGAAAAATGTTTTAAACGAAAGTTGTATGGATCCAAGGGGGACAGGTAACAGTCAATTCCTGGGGTTGGAAATATGGTTTCTCATTTCAATTCCAAGTATTTACAACTTTTGAATATTTTTTAATACCCTATATACAGGCATTATTTCATTAAACTCGATTTAGGAATAAGTGTCGGCTTTAGTACTTAATTTTGCTTATACATAATTTCATTAGTTCTCATTAAAACAGATTTTTCAAAAACAGCCGCGTTAATTTTGAATCCGTTCCCATATATAAACAAATATTTTGTTTCCAAAACGCTATAGAACCTTCGATCGGGATAAATGGTATTTCAGTTTTTAATCTAGGCTTTAAGTTATAAAACAGCCAAAAAGTGAGGTGACTTTGGTATTTTTTGCAAAACGTAATTCATAAGTACATTTGTCCAAAAATTTATTTTTATCTAAGAATGCAGGGTGAAAATAAATTGATAATAGTACTTAAAAACTAGATAACATTATTGAGTTCGTCATGATTTACGCTAGCCATATTTTGTTTTAAGTGAATAATCCGAAAACTTGACATAAATTTCATTCAGAAAATCATCGACAATCACTTTTGGTTTTTGCGGCGACTGCAAACATTCAATAAAATCTATGGATGGCTTATATTGTAAGTAGCAAAGGAGAAGTCCAAAGTGAACATTATAATATACTTTTGTGAGGCTTCTGATGTTTTGAATGCGGTTCTATTTTTTAAAAAACAATTTTTAATATTTAGTAGTTTATAACCTATGCGCTTTAAATTTTTGAGTCCTGAATTATGAATAAAATTCTTAATTTTTAGAGATGTCAGCAAAGTCAAAGTTCTTGTTCCCGGAGCAGGTCTAGGAAGACTTACTTACGAGCTTGCTTACAGGGGATATTACTGTGAAGGAAATGAATTTTCCCTATTTATGCTGATTGCCTCCAATTTTGTGCTTAACAAGTATGTACACACACATTCAGCTTTAAATTTTGATTTTAAATTAAATAATTTAATACTAGATGTGAAATTGAAAACCAATACACAATTTATCCGTGGATTCATCAATGGGTGAACAATTTAACTAGAAATGACCAAATAGTGCCAATCACTTTCCCCGACGTTAGCCCTTGTGAGGCGCCACCGAAAGGCACATTTACAATGATAGCGGGAGATTTCCTAGAGGTAGGCTGTTTTACATATTTTTTTGTCGTTATTTAAAAATTCTTTTTTAAGGTTTACACTGAACCCGATTATTGGGATTGCGTTGCTACTTGCTTTTTTATTGATTGTGCAAACAATGTGATTCAATTCGTCGAAACAATTTTTAAGTAAGAACAATTTTATTTTTTACTGTTGTGATATAGCTATTCTAGAAAAACTTACCAAATGCATGCAGGAACACAATATAAAGGTTCCTCGCTTGACTACGCTAAAACTGGGGTAGGCTGTGTTCAGGACATGACTGCAGTCAGTCTAATACGTAGAAAATGTCTTTTGTTTAGTATAGCCCTGCAGTTGTAAATTAGGTTATAGGCGTACATAGAGGTCTCTTCGATCTTCTCTGGGTTTTTGCACGAGTAATTGGATATTACGAAATTTTTTGGAAAATCTAATTTAACTATGTATGTTTGTTTTATTACACTAACAATAAGAGCCGTATGCATGAAACCGACTTAAGCCTTGTGACCGTCATAAATCTAAAGCGAATTTCGCTATGCATCAGCCTGTCCACAAAATTTTGTCCGGAGCTTGTTCGAATTTTCTTTAAATGTTAAAAAGTGATTATATCAGCAGTCATCGCTTTTCGGCCTTATGGCTAAGATCAAAGTGTAATATCTGATATCAGCAGCCATAGTTTGAATTGGTTGGTTGGTAAAAATTTACCTGACATTTGAGCAAACGTTTTTTTCGACTTAAGGGGTTATACGCAGTTAGAATTTACAAAAAAAAATTTTTTTTTTTTTTTTGTATTTTCGTAATGTACATATCTGACTACATATATTCCCTGAACGTTTCAAATCGATCCGGTAAGTACCTACTTTTCGAGATATACGCATATTTGTAAGGACGTCTTGGACTGTTAACCAAGTGATCCGCCACAAACAAAATCTTTTCAAACGTTTTTCTCAAAACTATGTTTTCGAAGTCGGTGATCAAGATTTCTAAAAAACGACTCAACCGATTGGTGTGAAATTTTAACACAACCTTCTCAGATATATTCCTCAGGTATTGAACGAAGGAATAAGATTTCGGATAATTATTTATATTTTTTTAAACAATTTTACGTGGCAATTTTGGTCGAAAATTCGAATTTTTTTTTTACGAAGCTGCCATTTTGTCAAAAATCAAAATTTCGATTATTCCTTCGTTCAATACCTAGTTTATCTATCCACTAAAAGAATCTTTCGGGTTTTTTTGATTTCTGATGAACTAAACCGGAGATATCGTGATCACCGCCGAACACCTTTTTTTGGAGGACCTTCAGGAGATCGTCTGCAGGAGCACACCAGATCGATATTTTTACAAATCATTAGTGCTATTATAAACTCAGATGTTGCCACTAAATGTACCTATACTTTTTGTTTTTCTAAGATAAAATATCTTTTTAGAAAAAATTCATAAAAAAACGTCTTTTTTCGTTCGTGCAACTGCGTGTAACCCCTTAAGACAACCTCTGAGCAGTCGTAAGACCATCATGACAGTCCTAAGTTGATGTGATGCATAAGATTAGGGCAAGGACTCTCCAAAGGCTAAGTCGGTTTCATGCATACGGCCCTAATTGTTGCGTTTTCGCTAGACCTTTCAAATTATACTAGTATTTTATACACAATTATTATATTCTTCATTAAATGTAATCTTTTTGGTTTGTTTATATGCTATAGTTTAAGAAACTTATTTTATTTCTTAGCCGTGTATGAGGTTTACTTTCTCTCGGAATATGTAGTGTGAAGGTAGTTGCAGCTGGGACGTTAAATCACAATTCTATACTATTCGAAGCTTTCTATATTTTTAATAATTTGTTCCTTACAGAATACTAAAACCTGGCGGTATTTGGGTAAATTTGGGACCTTTACTATACCATTACAGCGACGTTCAAGATGAATTCAGTATTGAACCAACCTTCGAAGATCTAATTGGAATTATAAATACCGTAGGATTTCAACTTATAAAAAGTCAAACTGGAGTGACAACAAAGTACGCACAAAATCCCAAATCAATGCAACAAAGTTCATATCAAAGTGTGTTCTTCGTTTGTAAGAAACCAGACGAGTTAGGATCACAAATACCAGCACACCCATATGACTAATTATAGCTATTTTTAAGGAATGTGTATAGTGAAATACTTTTTTATTTATTTATGAATTTAATACACAAGTATACTGAATTGTTCTAATTATACAATAGCTTCAAAACTACGTTTTTTTTTTTTAAAGGAAATTGCCTAAGTTTTTAAAAGAAATTGTTTTAATAATATTAAATAAGAACTGAGAACTGTAAATTAAAAATATTGTAGATTCTTTTTCTTGCCTATTTAGAATATGTTGATCTTTAAATGGAGAAAGAACCATTTTACGTCTTAAAATTTTTCTAATTTTAAAATAAATAATTGTGTTCTGAATTAACTTTGTAAAAAATATCTTTGTGTGGGGCTATTTCTGATATGATACACCTAGGTGAGAAGCGGTACACACAACTGATACACAAAAACCAAATTTTATAATATTTACGTTTTTATTTATTATAATTTGAATTTAAAAACTGTACAAAAAGTTGTGGAACTTTATCCAAACTATTACTAGATGTGTGCATTTTACTATAATTGATAAATTGTCTCCGAATTCGATTTAATTGTATTGCATTTACATTACACGGAATATTAACTTTTATATCGGTCGCTTGTATTGGTACAGAACCCATAGCACCAATTTTCCGAGCTGATATTACTTCATTAATTATTTGTTGAGTTATCTTATCAAGTTCAAATAAATAATTAGTAGAACTAAGTGGAGGCTAAAAAAAATATTATGTCAGAAAAAATAGGGTTAAAACATATAAAAGATCCTATTCCAAGATCCGTGCATCAATTACGAATTTAATGTACGAATTATATACTATTTTACAATTCGGAGTTAGTTTTTTTTCCTGCCGTCAGCTTATCGAATTATAAGTTTAGAATTCGTAATAAGATCGAAAGGGCAACGTATCTCGGAGTAGGGTCTATTGTTTATACTTACATTCTGAGTAGATTGATTAGGCGGAGGTGGTTTCGAAACAAATAACGCATTAAATATTTCATCGAATGGCAGTGCATTATCAGGAAATGTGACAAAAAGTGGACTATCCCATCTGCAGTTCCCCTGTGGTTCTTCAAATCTCAGCCACAGTGCGTCGAAATTTTCGCGCGTGTGTGCTGTGTTTAAATTACTATTTTCATTACTTTTATCTTGTAAACCATTTTTCTCATTAAACTCCCACGCCTTTTCCTTTTGAATACCGCAGAAAAGTGTACATTGCGTCGTACGAGCAGCTTTTGAGGCACAGAAGAGTTCGTATCTAAATCCTGAAATCAAAATTTTATATGTACTATGTGAAAAACGAAATGAACAAGGACGCACTCAAACTAACGCGAAACTGTGGGAGTGGAATAGCTGAATATATAGGAGTCACATACAAATTATACATGAAACTCAGTTATTTAATTTGCTTCCGTCTAACTTAAAGTGACTTAGATGAATGCAATCCAAGATTTGAAGGAAGTTAAAGGTTTAAAGGACTTGTAAAAATGTGTGCGGTAATTCTAGACCATTACGTGAAACATACGTTTCATACGTAGAATCCGAACACCCTGTACATACATACATATATTTGCAATGTTCTACAATATATAAAAGAATTATATTTTATTTCGTTGACATTTTTCTTTAATTTGGCAGTTCACCTCACTGCTGATTTTTTATTTATGACCAAAAAAATATAAATCATTTCATAACTGTTATAGATGATTTAGAAAATAAAAATCTTTAATGATCATTTAGAAACAACTGAAATCACTATAAATTTAATCGTTTAATTTGGATTTTTAAGTAAGTTATCAAATGTAATTGCTCTGATATAATTTTTTTGATAGATACGCGCTCTTTCGGACGATACTTTTGAAAAATTAGTTGTGTTAAAGGAAAATGCCACTTGGGCCACTTAAATATGTTTAAAAATTATATAATAAAATTCCTAATTAAGGCTTGAATTTACATATTTAACATTGTTTTCCTTTAGCAACAAAAACGACTAGGCAATAGTTACAATACAAGTCCAAGATACTAATCGAGTATAAATACAAAACTACTTTGGGGCTGAGTACAAGTACTAAAATATTTATTTTTAATGCCGTCCTTGTCCAAGAGCACCTGGGAATTTATTGCATCACATGAACAGCTGATTGAAGTGCCGTCTCGCTTGCTCTCTTGTTTTCTCTTTCTTTAGAGCACCTCTAAAAAGTTGCTACGCACACGTACACTACTTTTATACGTTTCAGCACTTCCTTATGTTCATATTCTAAGGACTGCCTGATGAAATTCTATTGAGTCTTAAGCCGTTCTCCAATGCAGAGATCAAACAACCACGAACCAACCAAAATCGCGCCATCGCATTCCATTTTCTTATTTGCTTCATCTCTCTCGCTCGTGTTTTGGTGAACATGTCTAACTTTTTACATGTGTGCCATTTAACCAAAAGTAGTAGTCACTTATTCAGCAACCATTTGTATTAAAATAAGTGACAGCGCCACAGCTGTCCTACCGGTTGTCAAAACATCATTGCACTGATTTATAACACAAGGCGCTTGTAAAAATGTGTGCGGTAATTCCAGCCCAGCACTAAAAGCAAAATTGACCAGCACTCCCGTTCAAAATGTGATAAAAACTCTTCTAGATTTAACATTTGCCTGAGGATGTTTTGACAGCTGACAGGCACAACTACAGGCAAGGGCTTGTACTGTACACAGGATACAGCCAATTCAGCAGTTTAGTTGGTCCATTCTTGGGTGGATGGTCTCTGCATTAGAGAATGGGCATTATGAAAAAATTCAGCTATATATATGGGCGACCGAGCTCTACTCAGGACAGATGTAAAACGTCTAGCTAGATCTATAGCAGTATATTGTCTTCTTTTACAAGTTGTTACGAATAAGTGCACATTCGTGGATACTCATTACAACCACTTAAAGACCGGTATGCTGTTGTCAAGAAATTTTTTGGTCCATACAAAACATATGTAAAAAAAAGAGACGGACAAGTGCGAGTAGAACTCACGCCTTGAGGGTTCCGTATCGTTACACTTTATAATTATCTATTAAATTTGAATTATAGAAAAACAAGAACAAACTTAAAATTGTAGTTGAAAAACATGTTCTCCCATAGATTTCAACTGCAAATGTAAGTTTGTCATTGTGCGAACAAACTTACATTGAGAAATTTAGCATGTTATTTTAAGACTTCTTGTAGGTTTTCCTGTAATCTTATAAGTAAAGAACTATTTTCTGTATTTTTTTTCAAAATTTTAGGCAGACAGACCACGAGCGATCCTATAAGGGTTCCGTTTTTTCATTCCGACGTACGGAACCCTAAAAACCCTCAAGAAATGCTTAACACGTTCCCCGCCAGAGTTTTCAAGATAGCTTTCGTGAGAGACTAACATGTAAAAATCCATTTGATGAGAGAGAGCATTACCGTTTTCGGTACACCTGGCAGGGAACGTGTTAAGGAATTTTTTTTCCGTTCCGGTTGTCAAAGTTGTATACTGTTCACAAGGAATCGACCAAAGAAAAACTTAGTTAGTTCCAATTTTTCAAGCAGATGGCGCTGTGCACCCAAAAGTCAAATTTCCTTCAAGGAATAAGTGCCGGAGCACATATTCCTCGAGGTGAAAATGACAGTTTTGGAGGATATACAAATTTACGAAATAGAAGGTGGAGAATATGTACGTGGATTTCGATATCCTCGTAAATTTAATTAATTCTGTGACAAATGACAAGTTATTAAAATTTCTTGACCTTCTGTCAAAAATCTGTTTGAGAATATGTGCATAAATTTACATTATCAAATCACCCATTTTATACCTATGCACCAAATGCTTCACATATTTTTCTTCATGCACACTATGATATTACTTCAAACCACGTTATGTTCTTGCTCAAGAATACCGTTAAAGTTAACGGAGTTTTAGATCACCTAAAGTAGCACTATGCTTCTATCTTTCATGTATGATAATGATTTTTCTTTTTCTAAAACTGATTCCTCCTTTTTAACAGGATTTCACAATTAATTAATCACTTTAATTAATTACGGAAATGGGCAGAAATTGGGAGGAAGCCACCACCAAGCAGAATTAGAGAATGTAAATTTATATTACGAGGAATAAATAAAAATCCAAGAGAACAGAAAACCAAAATATAAAAGAGGTTTAGACGATTTTGGATCTCAGTTTTAAAGAAGATGGAATTTTGAGTTTGAGAATAATTTTGATTGTTCAATAATGTCCTGGGTGTGATCAGGACGAGAAGGAATCTCTAATATTGACATGATTTTTTTTTTGGTTTGAGATCAGTTAATTGACTTGTGGAATTTGATTTGATGAGTTGAATTAATTGTAATGACGTCCGACAAAATAGTGTAAAGCTAACTCACGACTTAGAAATTGATTTACTTGTGTTGATCTTGTTTGGTTGTTTTGTGTCCTCTATTTGTGGAGTCCTGTGCCTCGCTACCGATGTAAGTAATGCTTCAGATGATAGAGATTTTGAAATGGAGCTATTGAGGTTCATACTAATTGTAACAAATTTGGTCGCGTCTGCTGAGAGATTCGACAAGGAGGGAAGGATGTGATCTTTCTGATAACTACTGGTCAAGAACGATGTAGCCCTTTAACAACCTTTTAACGATATTGAGACCTGATTAGCCGAGCATTGCTTGAGAGGTAGGTAGGTATGTAGGTGGTATGTAGCCCTCATGCTGAAACCAAAAAGACACTTAATTGTGCACTACCTGTTGGGAGTCAACTCTAAATCAACAACAACAACAACAACAACGAATATGTGCATAATTTCCTTGGGAACAGCAAACTATGCTTAAGGGTGGAAAGCATGTATTAAAACATTTAGCTAAAAATAACCAGAATGAAGAAATCTTTGTTTCGATATGCTTCCCTCAACGCCGAGCACAGAATCAAAGCCCTAACGATTTAGCTCAGGCACAGTTATTGACTCGCAGCTAAATGATGAGCTCCGAATTGAATTGAAATAAAAGATTTCAAAAGATTACGATACGCTGGTGCTGAATGTGACCATGTAGTGTGGGATATTTAATAAAATCTAAAATAAGACGGAACTTATCTTACTAATTCTACTTGTGCGCTGGACACATTTTAGTCATAATGATAGTTTAGTTAGTTCATTCATTTATAATTTTAACAATCACGGTAAGACTTTTGTTTTTTGATTGTGGATTTGAGCTAATAATTTAAATAGGCAGCCATAATCCCGACCGACCATCCCAACCAATACGATAAAAAAATTCAATTTTACCTTTTATATAGTTCCCGGCATCCAAAATTACAACTGTGTCTTTAGTGAGATGACGAACGGCTTCAGATTTCATATCGGAGCGTATCAACTTCTCTTTCTGCGAGTCGGCAGAACATTCATTTTTATCGAATCCTGCTTTTGACAGTGCCTCATGCTCCGAAATTACTTTCACTATTTTGTCCTTACTTTCAAAGTACTCTTTTAGCTCCGCTGCTCTACATGACTTCCCACTGCTGGGGCATCCTGATATTACGACTAAAGGCATTTTGAGAGTAGACACTGGCACGATTTGCTTGACGTTTCTTTGACGGCTTTTTGTGACCAAATCTATGACGTAAACTCGTAGGAGACATTTGGTGATATAAACTGGGAACGATTGGGATTGAAATCATCACCGAATTATTATTTAATAAATTAAACATACACATTCTTTACAACAAATTGTTTAAACGAACTTATATTGTGCATAATTTAGCACTATTTCAATAATTTAAATTTTGATTCGCTTTATATGGGACTCTAAAAGACAAATTTTCATAATTTAGTAACAAAATGTTATCTAAAATATCGTGATTACATATTTGCATTTCTTTCAGAGCACTTAATTTGATCAAAGTATTATTTAATAATTTTGAAAAATACTTTCAAAATTTATTTATTTATTTATTCAAAATAGAAATACAATAAATTGCACCCCTACTTAAAAATGAATTTCGCAATAATTCAAACTCAAAGCTGACTACCTAAAATCCCTCTTGTGTGGAATGAGTCGGTACTAGAAACCATTCAACTTTAATTTTTGCTCGCTGGTAAAATGTCACAGCAAAATGTTTTTGTCAGTTACAAAGAACTGTCAGTTTCTGTGGTTGCGATGAAATAGAAATCGTCCCTTGCAATTGTATTCTTGGCGTTATTCGTAATTTATATGTATGAAGGTTTTAAACAATAATAATTAGTTAACTTATTCTTAAATAACGTTCAGCTCTGTCTCTTGAATACTTAATAATCGTATCATTCAGAACAGTAGCTTTAAAGCGGCAGGTGTGCATGGAGTTTTTTTTTTCAAAATGGCAGTTTGTTATTCAACTCAAATTTGAAGACTGATTAAAAGGGGAAACATCTAGCAAGGTAAGTAGATGCGTTTTGGGATCTATCTTTTGGTAAAAAAAGAATATATTAAACCCGAAGTTACTGATCTACTGCTTAAAGCAGTCTTTTCGGTCGGACATTAATGTTTTTACGCGAATGTTGATAATTGGTGCGAATGATTTATACCCCAGTACTAGCTAAAACTGGCTGGTTTACATTAAATTTCGATATTTCTAAAAACTATGATTTAATTTAAAGGAACAGTAATACAATTCTGGCATAAGTGTAGAACAACAACGGAAATGTTGCAGCTGCCTTTCGTATGCCCTAAAACTGAAGGATCTGAAGGAATTTTGCGGCGATCTGCTGTAGTTTCCTAAATATTCCTCTTCATTTTGCAAAATCTCAAAATTAAAAGTGGTCATTTGCACCTTAAAATTTCACTTAAATGTGATCAATTTCCCCAAAGAACACGTACATATGTTCCTGTTGACTGAATATTTCCTTTATACGAAGTTTCCATTGACTGAATATTATTTACTTAATTCCCATTTTTTTTATACCAAATGCCTCTTTGGGTTTTATTTCTTTATGCTTTTACCGAACACCGAGATCCAGCAAATTATTTATACCTGTGTTCTTTTTACATCGGATCCGGTTCCAGGTTTAGCAGGAAATTTTGCACTGAATTGAAACAGAAACCTATATCATAATATAGGTTTTAAACATTTTTACAAGCAAAAAAAATAGCAAAGAAAACACGATTTTTGTGTGGAATTAGGAAAAGATTGTCGCTTTTGTGCACATCACACGTAATGTAATTGTTAAACTTAAAATCTTCTAGTTTTGTTCTACTGTATGGGCCTTTTGTAGTTAAGCAATGCAGTATTTTGGGTGAAATGTAACAGATACATAAGTAAACATTTTATGTTGAGAAAATGGTTAAGTATTAACCAGATGTTCCTGTTCCACTTGATTCCAAACGATTAATTTGAATTGAAATATATGAGAAAAGGAAACTACTTCCATTAAGTTTCTATCGGAAGATCTGTCCATGTTTCCCACAGGATCAGACAATCGCGTGGGTATTTTGGTGCGTATGTTCGCATAAATAACTTTTTGAGAACGCTGTTTGTATGAACGTGTTATAATAGATTTGGTTAAATTAATCAACGTGGAAACTTTTTAATGTTCTCATTTTTCAGAAATTTCATATTCTCCCTGTGCGAAATGCTGAACGTGCATGAACTCGAAATAACACCAAACCGCAAAAGAAAACGTGATTCAGAAAGGAATTTGTGCGAAGGTTTAACCAACGCAGGCTTCTGCTCAACTCCTAAGCGCGAAATTATATCATCAGCTTTCGTCAAAACTAGGCCTTCACGCGCTGTATACAACGATTTGAACTTAGAGGTAAAAGAGATAACCGAAGTTGCTAAAGTTCAAGGAATAGTATCGGACAACCCCTACGAAGTTGTACGTAGACCGCCTAAAAAAAAGAAAAAAGAAGATGCTTGCTTTGTCAACCCTGCGTTAAGTTTAGAGTTACCAGAAAAGCATATTAATCCTTTTGAGGTATGCACAATTTTAATATATTAGTAAGCACTATTAATCTTTTATTTTTATTTTTTGTTTCACAGGTAAGGCGCTCCGTTAGTGATAAAACTGACCGAAATTGCTTTGTAAATTCCGGTTTAAATATTCGGACAGAAGAAGCAAATTTAGCAGTAAATCCTTTCGAAATCCAAAGGCATAAAATAATAAATCAGAATAGATTAGGAATTGAGAATCCTGCGTTAAAAGTAACATCAAACTTGCGTATCGGGGTTCCGTTTCAACCTACAGTTGGCTGCAGAATTGATTTTACTGGGTTAAACTTAAGATCTCCGGAATCCAACACACCTTCGAAATTATTAGCAGAAAAATTGGTATTGTGCCCGGATATTAACGTGTCAGTAAAATTGTCTCAAAAGAACCGATCGCTTTCCGCCATTAGTGAAGAAACCGTAGATATTGGAAAGGAATTAGACTATTACCAGTTGGAACTTGAGAATAGTATTAACGAGGCAAAAATCCGAAAAAACTGCTTTGACCAAAGACAAAAGGAAATTGAAGAGTCGACTCATATTGCAAAAGAAAATTCATTAAATCTTCCGAACGCAGCAAACAATCTTAATATATCATCAGCGAAAGGAAATGAAGATAAAGATAGCAGGTATGTACATGCAAATCAGAAGGATGCTGAAAACAAACTCAAAGTACACATAGACACTACAACATTTACTTTGCCTGAACATCAAAACACTTCATTAGAAATGTGTGATGAAAATCATTCTGAAGACGAAAACCCAGTACCCTTTGTGCGCTCGTACAGAAAAACTGAGGCACAAACTGCAATTCGTCCCACATCGCCACAACTCGAGCATATTAATATCCAAAGTCATGGCAAAAGAGGCAATTTTGTAAACGATATTCGTAAAAGTTTTCGAAAAGCAATGCAATCATCCAAAGGTAATTCGGATACAAAACAACCATTAAAAGAACACCAATCAGGTATTAAATTCTTTGAAACTGTCCGACAAAGCCTTCGCAGAAGTTATAGAACCAAATCAAAAATTGTTGAAAATGGCGAAGGTAAAAATAATACGGATTCAAATGATGTTTCCGTTTTAGGTATTCCAAAGAGAAAAGTATTTCGTTCTCCAAATGCCGCTGCCTCTAAGCCATTTCAACGAGATACAACTGTTCGTTCCAGCTTACGGAAAACGTCTAAATCTATTAAAAATCAAGTACTTAAATCTGTCTTTCACAAGAATCTTAAAGAGTATGAACTAAAGTAATATGTAATAAAACATCAATACTAATTCGCATTTAAAATGTATGTATATCAGCTGACCCGTACGCGGCGTTGCCCGTCACAACTATCCCTATAATAAAGCTAAACTTTAATAAAAATAAGTCGTTGCCGATATCAAATTTGTCAAATGTATGTCAGTTAGGAGGTTAAGCGCAACATGCGTATAGCTTTTTATCTCAGTCGGATGAACATGTCACCATGAACATATCACTGCTCAACATTTCCTCTCTCTTCCCTCTCCATTTTCCAATTGCAATGCATAGCCTATGTCACTCAAGAGGTAATGCGTAACATGCGCATAGAATTTCATCCCGATCAGATAAGTACTTTTTGCGTAGCTTACCATAAACATCACAGATCAACATTTCCCCTCCTCTAATCAACCCTCCACTTTCTAATTACAAAGTATTGCCTATAGTACTCAGAAGCACATGCGCAATACACGTGTAAAATTTCATCTCAATCGGCTCTAGAAATAAGTATTTTTACATCTTTAGTTTTGTGGAATTTTTGTTATTGAATAGAAAGAACAAAGTGTTTTAATAGCATTCCACCTACTCCATTATAATAAATATAAATCAAAAGGGGAGCAACACCATATTGCATTTGCGTTCGCCCGGGTATTAAAAATGTGTATTTTGAAATATGTAGTTGTAGTCATTGTAGTTTAAAACTTTATATGTTTGATTCATTTAAGTTGGAGATTTAAGAACCCAAGCAAGCACATTCAAATTATTAATAGATAAAGTATTCGAACCCTTTCTTCATGAGGCATTATACGGGGTGATTTCTAAAGCCGTTGTCAAACACATACCAATCGATTTTTTAAGTATACTAAAGGCCTAATCCAGAACTTGTCTTGATAGAATTGCACATCGACAATCATAAATTATTATTCTACAACTCGATATCGAACTTACCTCAATGACATTCGACCGAGTATTTTGCTCACAACTAAAATATTATGTGCGGTTGTGCTGTGAGTGTTTTGCGGACAAGATTTAAGTATGTAAGTTTTTAATTCTTAACACATTCCCATCGGGAAACGAGATTTCTCGTTGTTCAGCTACATGCGTTCAAAATTACCCGACGTGAATGTGTTAAAAGGCCAACGCGTGTAACAAATTAATTATAAAAGTAAAGAATTGAAAAAAGATGGACAAGTCGAGTAAAATTCGCGCCTAGCTGGTTCCGTACCATTAATTCACGTTTTCACGTAATAAGTCTATCATTTTGATTTAAATGAAAAGAAAATTCCACATAGAATTAGAAATTAATGATTTTCGGATTTATTCCTTCACTTGTGTCAAATTTCAAGATTGTAGATCATCGGGAAGTGATCAGTCAGTAAGTGGGATTTTTATCTTTTTATTGCGTTAAACTTGGAACTTACATCAGTATGAGGCTATAGACCTTAGTATTCGATATTAATTTCAACGTGATAGCTCAAGCTGTTTCTGAGAAAAAGGACCTTGACAGATGGATAACAAAGTGATCCTATAAGGGTTCCGTTTTTCCATTATAAGGTACAGAACCATAAATACCCTAAATACCTAATAATACGTTCGGCAAAATGTTTTGAAGTGCTTCTTGAATACTTCAAATAAATTGATACAGATTTAATACCATGTTTCCATCTCTCCAAAATCTTTCAGTTAGTTTTTTTTTACACAATTAATGCGATATGAGTTTTCTATCAAATTATTTTAGCCATTTTGAACGAAAAAATTAATTGAATTTAAAAGAAATATTATTTTAATAGTTCGCCAATTGTTACGTGGGACAACGCGTTTTTCTGGATCACCCTGTATAATATAAATAAATAAATTTAAGAGTTATATAATTTATATACATTTTCATATTTTTTCAATAAAATTATAGCATGTAGTAATAAAAAAAATTTTATTAGTTATATCCATATAACCTTTCCAATATCCAACATTACAATTTATCTTCACAGGAATTTTTGAATTTATTTGATCAGGCAGAACTTTAAATCCAATTAACAACCATTTGTTTCTCCTTTTAATTGATTTGGCAGTATAGTGCCAGCCTCCCATACATTAGTAAGTTCTATGGCTTCGATAAAAGGCACTTCTGTAATCTAAAATCTCCTCGCAACCTCAGAGCATATGGCTGTACATTTCATACATATTTGATATGTTTCCTCAGGTACCTTGGCAGCAAGTTTGCTGCTTTTAAGGTCTTGTTCTCATTTTTTTTGAAGGTTTGTGATCCAAACACCTCCGAATTAATTCCCCTCATTACACCACCTAGGTTTTTTTGTGGCTTTTATGCCATTTTCGTCGCTGAATCAAACATAAAAGAAGAAGAATTTGCAATTTGGGTACTGAAAGACATTCTCATAATTTAATAACAAAATTTCTGCCGAAAACTTCGAATTGTATGAAATTAAATTGTTTCTCAAAGTGGAGTAATTTCATTATGAGAATTAGTCTTTTAGTACCCTATATCGCAAATTCTTTTTATTTTATGCCTGATTTACCGATGAAAATGGAAAAAAAATCACAAAAAACCTAGATGACGTAATGCGATTCAGATTTAATTGCATTTATGTCATTTTACTGTTATGCCTCTGACACTGCGGTGAAATTTAGAATTTCGAAACTGTTCTCAATTTCGACCCACATTTTAATTTAATTTGGAAATGTAATTTTCACTACCCAATTTCGTGCAAAATTAAGAAGATAGTATGAAGTTACTGCTTAATTCCTATTAACCAGCTGGTTCTAAATGCTAAACATTGCAGTTATTTTGAATTTTGGTAGAGGCTACTAAAGAAAAAGGGTGTAAACAAAGAATTTTATAATTATTGCAAGTGCAATTAGTGATCATCTCTTTTCGTGCTCTTTTTTTTATTGAAACTTTAATGTGACATTTGAAGTCATCTCCGAAATGTTGAAATTGACAACTGAAATGGAGAAGATCAATGTGGGTAGCGAAATTGATTTCGAAATTTTAAATTTCGCCGCAGTGTGTCAGTGGTATAACTAAAATTAAGTGGGGATTATACCAAAAGCATAAAAGTACTCTAATTATGACTATTGAGTTATTAAAACAGTTGTTTAGCGATGTAAACCGCATTTCCAGAAGCAAGCATTTTGATGTTTTGTTGAGAATTTTTCAATGAAAAATGTGTTATTCAAGAAACTCTCATTGCGAAATTTTTTAAGATTTGATGCTACTTTTAGGGGAATAAGATTTAAGCGTGCAGTATACAATTAAAAATAAATTCAATTTTTAAATTTGCCGCCTCTTGAAGGCGCCTATATTGCCTAATGCGAAAGAAATAGGCAGATATATGATAGGGAGCATACTTTGAATATAAAGCCTCAGGAAACGCTGTGTCGTGTGAAAGCCCTGTACGTGAGCGTAGTAAAAACAGAGGTGCCCATAGAAACAGAAATACGACTTTAATAAATGAGAGGGAAAGAGCGAAGTAGCATGGGCGCTCGTTCATTTCGCACGGTTAGGAGTGGCCTTTTTACAGACGGCGTTAAAAAAGTGTTTTAGGGGGGTTTGTGCATAAGAAAATTTGTTTTATTCCTGTCTCCACTGCTGACTAATACAAAAATTGTCTGCACTAATACTAATCGGACTTTTCTACGCTTGGAGAGTGATATCACGCTTCCTTAGGCTTTATCTTCAAAGGGGGCATATATGTATATCTGAATCATTCCTTGTCTTCTGTATACCGTGTTACGTGAGAACTGTCAAAAGGGTGCACCATTTGAGACGGCAGATTGAGTGATCCATTTCTATATGTCAGTGCTTCATATTCATTCATTCCTTTTAGGTGACACTCTGCTAGATGGTTGACAATTCAATTTAGTTCTTAAAAAACAAGTTTGGATTGGAGTTGGCATGAACAACTCATCGAACGGTCTTTGTTGTCTTATCAGCTTTAAGAAAACACCGAAACTGATCATCAAGTAAATACTTTGATCTTGCTTTTTTCTTTATAGTGAGATTTATATATTTATATATAAATAAAGTTTAGTATAAATACGTAAAGGAATTTACTTTAAAATGGAGTGCAGTGACAATGATCGCGGTAATATACGTAATATTAATGAGCTTAATGAACTTTATTATCGGACCATAAGAAATATAAGTGAGGGCGATCTATTATTCGTCGAAAGAGATTTGGCGTTCTATGAAAAGGTAAGTGGAGAAACATTTTAAAAGATAACTACAAACCAAATGATTTGGCGAGACTTTAAGGTTACGATCATAAGATGTTTTCATTTTTTTCGCCTCGGTTTCGGAATTTAACACGTTGAGCCCCGTGTCGGCCCCTGGGGACACTGAACTTTCCATTTGGCCCGCATCGATTCCTGGGGACGGACAGTGGACTTTTCTTTGGGACAATGCCGGTCACTGGGACCAACAGTATCAAAGTTAAAAAATAAATGTGGTAAGTGATCGCTCGCTGCGGGAACGGAAAGCACAGCAATATCGGCGCGGGGCTCAACTTGTTAAATATAGGATCTTAGGTCTTTGGCTTAGCTAAAGTTCTAGCTATGAAGAAGCTAATGACTCACTAAGTTTGGAGTTGAATTTAGATCAAAGGACTAAAAAATGTGCAGATATTCATTATTTCTGGGCATAAACTGAATACTCCTCCAAAGTTTAATATAAATCTGTGAGATTCATTTAATCGCATCTAGTTTTATGTTGTGAGAATTTCGCATTTTTCTAGTTTACTCGTTTTTGGATATTGTCTGATCTTCAATACGGAGACCAACCAAGTACGAACTAAGCAATATTGCCCTATATCGTTCCCTTTTCTTGTCCGTCTATCTCTTTTGCTTGTGTTTTCATCAATCTGGTTTTTTACATGTGGGGCATTTCACGTGAAGCAGACAACGAAAAAAAAATGAGGTTCTCAAATTCGTTCATATTGGGTATATTTGTACTTCTAGGGGATATGAACGTGTTCACATATTATTTTTTTTTTATTTGACGTTTAGTTGTTAAGATATGGGATTCTATAGAATTCACCTGATTGACGGAAGGGTTTCTTTGAAATTTTATTTTCATATTAAAGTAAATTATAATAAAATAATGAATGTAGTGTTTTTTATAGGAAATTTACTGTTCTTTTTGAATTTCAAGTCAGATTTCAAATTTGAATTTTTTTTCAGTGTTAAACCGAAAGTAAATATTTCAAGTATTTTTTTTAACAACTTTGACCATTTTAATTTTAATTTTGTTGACTGCAAAATAAAGCTTAACATCCATTAATTTTACCATAAAAATTTCAGAATGGGATCTAAATTAGTTTAAGAGATAAATCAATTCGAATACGTACATACATGTCATACTGGGCACTTGGTAAAGTTGACTGGTTTGTGCAAAAAGGACATACCTACATAGTAAAATTAATGTGAGGTCACCTATTTATGAATAAAGACATATGTATGTACATACTCTGAACTAGTTTTACACTTGATACCTATATATTCTTAATAATGATATATAAACAAGATTTTAAGACTGATGCAGAGTTTCATTTTCACGCCACCTCACACGGTAAGGGCCCATTTGATGGTCTTGGAGGAAACCTGAAACGTTTAGCGACTCGTGCAAGCTTCCAGTTACCTCCAAGTAGAGCAATTATTAGAGGCGCTGTACACAGTAAAAGTTATGTATACTACTTTAATATCACTGAAATGTTGCAAATCTCAATACTACGTAAATATAGATTATGTAGCTGGTATTAGGTGACAGACATCTATATACATATATAAAAAGAGAAGTATGGTATAAACGTAGTATTTCGAATATTGTAATATCGATACCATATGTCTATCATAAGTATAAATAAACGTCATCTTGAGCAAAACGGATCTTCACCTGCTGGTGAGCTACTTATCTGGCCATCATGGGGTTAGGATATCATCTATATAAAATTGGTCTGTTGAGTTGAGATGGAATATCGACTATGCCAGGAGGGCGAAGGAATCGCAATTGACATCTTGTGTGAATATCCGGCTCTAGTGCGGATTAGAAGTAGTAAAGAGTTCTTAACAGTAGTGGCTGGTGATTCAATTAGGAAGGTGTGCAGTGCCTTATCTGTGTAACATAATCAATTCAAGCAATGGGGAAAATTTCAATGTTGCTAGTGCAGTTAACAATAGATTTACCCTTGTAACACAGAAGGCTTCATGGCTCTAAGCCAAGAAATTATTTATCTATCCCAGCAATGACAAAAGTCGGCAATTAGACTCAAACCAACATGCAATATAAAACCTAAAGAAAGTAGTATCGTAAAGAATTATTAAGAAATTTATTTATAATTAAATCGATTCTTATATCTTTGATGCAAACAATTTCAATGTTTTTTTTGTTTTTATAAAAGCCAGGCCTCTTTCATTAAATTTAACCTTGAAAAGGGCGTTTCTAACAAACCGTGTATAATGCAGCACTCCATTTTTATTTTTAATTCAAATTAAACTTGAGAATCCCTAAAATTAGTACTGGGTGCAACTCTCAATCAAGTATAAGCCTCAAGTCAATTGAACCAAACAAACGTTGAAATGAGCTGAAGTCGTGGTTCCCTGTTTTCATCGCACCACTTTCAGCCGAATGGGAATATCCCAATGGGAAATGTGACAGAATTCCAACTAAGAGAAAATCAGACTATTGTGCTCTTGCTTAACTCTTCAAAAATTTGATATCCTTTTTACGCCCCCTCCTCCCTCAGTTACAGTGACTCACATATGTGATCAAATGTGTAATAAAAAACGTATGTGTTTCTTTTTAAAGCCTTTCACGTATTTTAATTTTTCTTTTATAATAATTTTTATAATATGTACTCCAAACGAAATACATATTTTTATTGCATTATATTCCTTAAATTAAAAGACAGACCTGTAATGTAATGAAAAACATTCTAGGCAGTACCTGATCAGTTATGAGAGTTTCAAATAATATTACCTATTAATACTTCGTATGACCTCCCTTGGCTTTTAAAACGGCTTTTATGCGTCGCGGCATACTTTTATTAAATTTTGGCAACTGTTCTGCGATATTGAATTCCACTCTCCCTCAACTCTGGTATACAATTCATTCAAATTTGAAGCCGGCGTTGAATAATTTGAAAGTCTTTGTTTCAGGTATTACCACAGATGCTCTATAGGATTCAGGTCAAGGGATTGTGGAGGCCAGTCTAGGAGTTCAATTCCGTGTTCATGAATTCAGTCACGGGTAACTCGAGCAGTATGCTTTGGATCGTTATCGTGTTGAAAAATAACGTCCGAAACAGATTGGTCCCATTTTTCAAGACTAGACTGTAAACTATTTTGTAAAATAGAAATGTAGTCCATGGCCGTCATCCTTCCAACAATCCTCTGACATATCCTCAGTGGCGGATTTAAGTTCGTTGCCGCCCTAGGCCCTCGTTGCCGCCCTAGGCCCTCGCTGATGTTGTTTTTTTTCATAAGTTTAATGTTTTAGAATATATTGGTTTCAATTTTTAGTTTAATAAATCCAATATCGATGAATTAGAATATTAAAGGTCACAATCTCAAAACTAAATTCAATAATAAAATTATTTGATATGATTTACTGGAAACTTTTTATACATTAAACACAAAACGAATCCAAGTCAATTATTAATTCCAATTATACATATTTTTGCGCCTTCAAAGTTCTGTCGTCCTCGAGTTTTTACCGCCCCTAAAATTTTGCCGCCCTAGGCCCGGGCCTCACGGGCCTAGGCGTAAATCCATCACTGCATATCCTAACACCTTTCATGTTAATGCATCCCCAAAGCATCAAACTATCGCCTCTGAATTTGACAGTTTCCTTAATCATATGGGTCCTAAAAGGTTCTCCAGGCTTTCTCCACACCAATTCTCTTCCATCAGAGCAAAACCGATTAATTTTAATCAGTGGCGTAACTATACCATCTGAGGCCCGTGGCAAATTCATCGGATGGGGCCCCCCATGAAATAACAATTAAATCTTAACAAGATATTTATTAATAAAATTCTTTTCTCCGTGCTTTCTGATCCGCAAAAGTATCAATAACGTCATCAAAGTTTAAAGATCGGGCCATAGAATTTTTAATAGACAGAATAGCCAAGTTACGTAGCCTGTCTTGTCCCATAGAGTTTCTTAAATAAGTTTTTATTAATTTTAGTTTAGAAAATGTACTTTCAGCACTAGCTGTAGTCACAGCAATTGTAAGAAAAAACAATAATGCAGTACATACTTCCGGAAAGCTGCACGACATAAAATGATTCTTTATTATTAATAACTCAGCAAGTTCTCTAATACACGAAAACTTTTCTATTTCTTCTCTGAAGGTAGAACGAAAACTGAGAATTTCTCTGGCAAATGATTCAGATATGTCTTTTTTATATAAATCAACAAATTCTACAGCTTTTTTTAATAGTTCAGTGTCATTTAAATTTTGCAAAGTGGCAGGTTGCAAAACACTGAAATTGGAAACAATTTCATTCATTGGAAGGAAACGCGTTTTCAGTTGATTAATAATGATGTCCAATACTCGATAAAATATGTTGATTTTGAACAAACTTTCCGGATCTTGGAGACGCTCATCTTCGCAAAGTTCGTCAAAATGGCGTTTCATTTTCCTCTGCCGAGTTTTAGAAAATTCAGGGTTGATGGACCATTTTTCTGCTACACTATTTGCTTCCTTTTTTAAATTTTCAAATCCATTATGGCGATAGCTTTCCAATTCTTCCAGACAAATTTTCAAACGTTTTAAGGCATTTGAAAGATCAGTGGCTTTAGACTGAAGTGCTTTAGAGGCTGCATCGACAGTTTGTAGAATTTTGCAATGAAAAAGCAATAGAATAATAAAATTGAAGTTCTCGGTCTTGTTCTTGAGTAAAATAGATTCAAAAAAAAAAAATTAACGGATCCAAAGTGGCAGATTTTTTTTCAAAAAGAGAACTTTTTTTCTAAAAACTTGATTTTTTTTTTTGAAACTCGGTTTCTAGGGGTTTTTGAGGTCGCTGATTACGAATCTGAAGTCAAAAATTCAGACAAAAATTTAACGGATCCAAAATAGCAGAATTTTTTAAAAAAAAAGAACTTTTTTGATTTTTTTTTTTGAAACTCGGTTTCTAGGGGTCTTTGAGGTCGCTGATTACGAATCTGATGTCAAAATTAAAAAAAAAAAAAAAAATGACGGATCCAAAATGGTCAATAATAATGTAAGTCATTCTTAACAAATAAATCGATTTTTTCCGACTTTAGTACACATAAAATGACCTAAAAGCGTAAACTGCAAGTACCAGCAGCTAATTTTCATATATGCTGTTAAGAACCATTCAACAAACAAGAAAAAAAATTATAGCAGCGCAGCACCTGGTAGCACTTTTTCTAATTGCATTTGTTATCTTATTATTTATAACCTCAATTCTAAAAATTGTTACTTTTTGAAATTTGTAAACAATTTTATTTACTATCTACATCAAATTCCAATTACATTTGTGGGTTATACTTACTGTTTTGAGATGATTCAATTTTATACACTTAGAATAACCTTCTTCGTTTAAGTTCTGAGCTTGAATAAAAACATCACATTCGGTAAGGCGTGTTTCCGTGAACAGCAGACGCAAAAAACCTTCTCAAAAACAACGGGTTCCTAGCTCAGGAAAAAATCTCGTACTGTTTCTAACCGTCGTTCTTAATGCTAGGGGTAGTACTACAACTATTTTCTATGTTAAAAGTCCGAAAAAAAATATTAAATTTTGGAATTTTGGCCACGTTTTTGGCGTTTGGGACCACTGTGCGTCGCCTGTAAAAAGGACACCCCTAACCGTGCAAAATGAACGAGCGCCCATGCTACTTCGCTCTTTCCCTCTCGATTATTAAAGTCGTATTTCTCTTTCTATGGGCACCTTCCTTTTTACTACGCTCCCGTACAGGGCTTTTACATTATACAGCGTTTCGTCAGGCTTTATATTCAAAGACAAAAACAGTACCAGAAACAAAATGCGGGAATTCCCCGAGCGTCACAAGCTCGCCCGCGCTACCATAGTACCGCGAGAAAGCATGAGGCCGCTAAAGTATGGTTCCTTCGAGCGGGATAATGTTTATGTTATCGATTGTGAATCGATATTAAATAAAATTCCATAATTGATTTAAGTACTTACTTATATTGAATTTATAATTTTTACTAAATTTTGTTAAGAATTTTAGATTACTTCTGAGGTCGCGGCCTTTCAGGCCGGGGGCCCCTGAGGGCCTGGGGCGCGTGGCATTTTGCCAGCCCTGCCACCCTATAGTTACGCCACTGATTTTAGTCTCATCTGAGAATATAACCTTAGCCCAATCCATTTCAGTAAAATTATTATATTTTTTGGTAAAATCTTGGCAAAGTTTTTTGTGCCGTGAAGTAAGCAGTGGTTTTTTGAATTTGGCTCGACTTTTCAAACCAGCTTTTCTTAAGGTACGTCTAATAGTTTCAGCGCTTACGCTTACATCATGGTTTTCTCTAAGAGATTGCTGTATTGAAACGGCGTTGTTTTCCTTACCAGTTGTGATTTCACGAGCAACTCTTTAATCTCTTTAACCAATTGGATAACAAGAACTTATGTCCGGATTAGGCTAAAGGCACAGTTTCCAAGTTGAACTTTTTTCTATAATTGCTTACGGTGCCAACAGAAATATGCAATTTTGTCGAAATTTCTCGATGAGAATGTCCTATGAGTAGCATTTTGCGCATTTCTTTTAAAATAGTTTTGCTAATTTTCTTCATTTTTAAACTACAGTTATTTTTCTCGATTTTTGAACTAATTCGATAAAAAAATTAATGGAAATTGTTGTAAACGAAATAAACCGTAAACAATAAACAAATTCCAGGAACATAGTTACAATATCAGCAGAAAAATAACCGTAAAGAAGTAACACATACAACTGATCAAATAACTTTTATTAATATTTTGCAAATTCACAAAAAAGAAAATGATCTTGCTTCACTAATAGTCCACGAGCCAGCAACAGATTTTCATGACCAATTCGCCCACGGGCGATAATTTATAAAATGCTTCAGAGAGATATTTCATGAAACTCCGTGAACGTCAGCTGCGGCTCCGTGGGTGGGTTAAGCAGCGGTAGCCATCCACGCACGTTAAAAAAAATTGAGTGTCAATTATTTCCTCCCGATTGAAAACTTATCAACTTAATAGCTAACCCAATATCTTGAAGAAAAAAAAAAGTCAGCTGACTATAAAGTGGTGGATAATACGTCAGCTGGTCACTCGAACATGAAAAACAAATTTATATGACGTATTATCCACCACTTTATAGTCAGCTGACTGTTTGTTTTCTTCAGGATATTGGGTCAGCGAGGGTATTCTTAGGGTATCAACATGTTGAATTCCATGTGGGTCACAAGTGACCGGCGTTTAAAAGCCCTCCCATCAAATGGTTTTTTACATGCAATTTACTCACGAAAGCTTGCTTAAAAATTGTGGCATTCAACTTGTTAAAATGTTCACTGCTTGCCTCACTATGTTGGATTTGTTGGTTAAAGTAAAAGAAGCTTTTTCAGCTTACGTGAAATAATACATATATCATTTTTATATATACAAAAATAATGACAAATTCTTAAAAATATTGATTGATTGTCAGGGATAAACATTTAAAAGCATATTTATGGCATTAATAAAGATTTTTATTTACATTCATTGAATTTAAAGCAAATATTTTTAAAACTTGTTTAACAAATATTTTTGTCACAATTCAGCAATTCAGCATTCAAAAAATCTGCGGAATCGGCCTATCGATAAAAATAGACAGCGCTATATAAATTCTTTATATATCTTATCTCGTCCCTCTGAGGCAGTAGGTTGTCAAATTGCCCATCGCTTGAGACAGGAGATTGAGTGATTCATCTTTATATATGTATGTATGTATGTATGTGGCTTTATTATAGGAATAGTTGTTTGCGGGCGACGCCGGGTACTTCGACTAGTAATAATAATAATAATAGATAACAATTGAACCAAAAATGCGTGCTTGTCCTTAATACATAAAACTGGTGTTATTGTTAAAACTATCCAAGCGAACGAAGTCGTGGGCATTTGCTAGTTGTAAATAAATTTGCACCCTCTCTTAAATTTATCACTTAGTTATCAAAAAGCAGTATTTTAATATAATATCAATGGCTGTGTTTCTAATTTACTATGAAATTCTCTTTAACCTGCTTTCAGGTTTCCTTATCATTTCTGCTCTTTGGGGAGAACAAAACAAACGCCTTTCTTGCGTTGCAGCGTTTAAAAGTGCTGTCGAACAACCAAAACGATGAGTCGGATATTTTATATACTTACTCAAAAAGCACACCTAACTGGCGAAATCCATTAATTGAAGCATTAGCTGTTATAGGTGCAAATAAAGTACTGAGGAAACTAGGATTTTCAATTACAGATCTGAGTATAATTTTTCTGCCACATATTCCGGAAGTGAGTTTATACATTCATCCTGTGCTGAAAGCTCTTTTTATCATATGTGAACGCCTAGACCCAGCGGAGGCCGGACGTTTAATTTTGGATATCAACATGAATAAAACTTCAAATCCAATTTTTTTTGATTCGAATTGTTTGGAAGTATATTTACTAGACTGGTTAACGAATGATTTGATAAATATCGGCGATTGGTCTGGTACAGCAGTAGATACAAAACCAAATTTGGATTTGATTACTCAATTTTTGAAAGTGGAGGAAAAGGATCGTCTTAAAGAAATTTTAGATTATGTTGTTACAAATGTAAGCAAGCCAGTTCACAATGATGAAGCAACTACTAGCAGTCGACCAAGCACAAGTTATAATGAAAATGATAGCGTCGCTCCTACAAACGAGAAATTTCGGAGAAAAGATACGCATGAGATAAATCTCGATGAGCATTATAATATAAGGAAACAATGGGCAGGATTTATAATAATTATTAATCAAAAGAACTTTGTTCGAGATACAAACCCCGAGTTGCAGGTGAATAAGCGAAAAAATTGAAGAAAGACAATTATTACATATTTTATTATATGTGTCTATTTACTAAAAAGGATCAGCTTTCCGACGTTCCTCTGAAGCAGAGACGAGGTACTGATGTGGATAGAGATACATTAGAAAAAACTTTTGCGTCGTTTGGTTATATTCCAGTAGTATATGATGATTTGTCTCACATAAGAATGAAAGAGGTTATTAGAGAGTTTGTTAAGAGATCTGCTGTGTACGACTCTTTAATTATTTGCATTTTGTCACACGGTATTAAAGGTAAGAAAAACATTCAGAATCTGATTCTGGTTATCACATCACTTTCTGTGACGTCAGAGTTTATAGTTGAATTGCATGCTTATAGACCGCGAGCCAGCAACAGATTTTCATGACCAATTCGCCCTCGGGCGATAATTTATAAAAATCTTCAGAGAGATATTTCATGAAACTCCGTGAACGTCAGCTGCGGCTCCGTCGGTGGGTTAAGCAGCGGTAGCCATCCACGCACGTTAAAAAAAAATTGAGTGTCAATTATTTCCTCCCGATTGAAAACTTATCAACTTAATAGCTAACCCAATATCTTGAAGAAAAAAAAAAAGTCAGCTGACTATAAAGTGGTGGATAATACGTCAGCTGGTTACTCGACCATGAAAAACAAATAAACCGCGTGTTCCAAAAGTATGGAAACCCCTGAATAACTCGTCAGGGATGCATTTTTTGGAAAAATGTTAAATACAAAAGTTTCAGGAGTTTTTCCTAGCTATTCGATGGCGACCTTGGATTTGACCTTGCCCTTGACCTTCAAGTTCATTTCGAGGTCAAAGTTGTTTTTCCAAATGGGAACCCCTATTTTTTATTGCGGATTTGGAAAGAACAGGAAATTTTACGTTCAAATATGTCCTTGACCATGTCCTTGACCACGACCTTCAAGGTCATTCCAAGGTCAAAGTTGAAAAACCGGAAAAAACAACTTTGACCTCGAAATAAACTTGAAGGTCAAAGGCAAGGTCAAATCCAAGGTCGCCATCGAATAGCTAGGAAAAACTCCTGAAACTTTTGTATTTAAAATTTTTCCAAAAAATGCATCCCTGACGAGTTATTTAGGGGTTTCCATACTTTTGGAACACGCGGTTTATTTGTTTTTCATGTTCGAGTATCCAGCTGATGTATTATCCACCACTTTATAGCTGACTTTACTTTTCTTCAAGATATTGGGTCAGCTATAAGTTGTTAAATTTTCAATCGGGAGGAAATACTTGAAACTCAATTTTTTTTTAACGTGTGTGGGTGGCTACCGCTGCTTAACCCGGCCACGGAGCCGAAGCTGACGTTCACGGAGTTTCATGAAATAACTCTCTGAAGCGTTTTATAAATTATCGCCTGGGAGGAAATGCAACAAAATTTGTCCCTGGCTCGCGGTCTAAAGAAAATTTCTTTGTTATTTGGCAGTAAGTTGTCACCTCATGGAAAGTGACGTGGCAATCGAAATCAGACCCTCATTATTTATCAGTCGTCACTCAATTCTTTTTATTTTGATCAGGTGCAGTATATGGGATTAATAGTGTACCGGTTCAAATAGAAACTATCGAAACTATAATGGCTGCAGATTGTTTACAAAATAAACCTAAAATGCTTATAATACAAGCGTGTCAAGAAAGACAAAAAAACGTGAGAATTTAAAATTTGTAATTATGATATTTGAAATTATGATACTAATTAATCTTTTACAAGGTATCAACCGTGAATCAGGATACCATGGGAGGACCTAGTGCACCCGCTTATGGTCACATGCTTAAAGCTTTAGCAACTATTCCCGGCTTTGCCTCTGTCCGCCACATTGAAAGAGGCACTTGGTTCATTCAAACGCTGTGCAAAATTGTAAACAATTTAGGAGAGAGGTGGAAATAAGAAATATTATAGTGGGTATTTGTATATTAATGATTTATTTTTCAGAAAACATATGCTAGATATACTAACGGCTGTGAATAAACAAGTGGGTGCAATGAGAGGAGATGGCAACGAGTGCATGGTGCCTCAATCATTTTCAACATTACAAAAAAGTTTGTTTTTACCAAAGCGTTTTTAGTTTAAGTTAACTGTGATTGCATGGTTTTATTTTAACGTATTATGTTTTTCTAAGTTTCTATTTACAGTTAACGTATCAATATAAGAGTAGCTTAATTCTTTTATTTCTTTTATATTCTTATAATTGTGATAAAATTCCTTCGTATGATACTCTTAATGTATTCCACTCCACGCCCGGGAACTACGAAACTATCATTTTTGCGGAAAAATGATATTAGTAGGTAAGCTAAGCCGGCTTTAAGTTAAATTTTGGGTAGTTTTAATTTATTTAAATTACGAAATAGCATCAAAAGCTTGTCGTGCACGTCTGCGAGCAATTTAAAGTTCACTGACGTAATAAAAGTTGTTGTGTTGGTTTATGTTGGAGTACCACCTGGTAGGAGGGTTTGAGTTTGGAATTAAACTTATTAGGATTTCCAACCCGCTGAGGGCTTTACCCCTCCTCTTAGCATACTTCGCTGCGACCTATACCACTTACATGTATGTATATACTGGACCGCCGATCCAAGACAAAAACGCTTCTCAAAATTGAGACCACTTTTTAGCAGAAGATTCGCTATCTCGTTTCGCTATCCGATCTCCAGTCAAAACTGTGTGTCAAACAAAGAAAAATATATTTTTATATATTTGACCTGCGACCTTCGATGCTTTTGCTCGTTAATGACCAAGATAATTTTTGGAAATGCTTGAAATTAGGATGAAATACGAGGGGCTTTTTCGTAACAACTTATTTTGTATTTACTTCCATTTGAAGATAAATTGGGACGTTTCTATTGCATGTGCTCGGCGGCTGTGACTGCTAATGCTGCACTTTTGGGCTCCATTTCTGCTGATCTACGTCTTCCCAAATTTCAATCTCTCTACCCCAACTAAATATCCTAACTTTGTGAAATCTCGCACATTGAAAAAAAATCGGATGTCGGTTTAACTCTGTGGTTTTTTTGAGGTTATGTCAAAAACCTGACGTGATGGGGTTAAATCGACATCGGATTCGGTTTCAGCGACCCCGAAAACATATAAAACACATGGTCTGATCCCCAGATTGAAAGAAATTTTTTTTTCTCCCGTTTTTGCTGAGGTTTTTTGAGGTTATGTCAAAAACCTGACGTGATGGGGTTTAACTGACATCGGATTCAGTTTCAGCGACCCCAAAAACATATGTAACACATAGTCCGATCCCCGGGCCCGAAAATTTTGTTTTTTTGTGTGGCTGTGTAATCAATCTGCACGTTTTAATCCTTCCTCTTTCTCCATTCCTTCTTCTTCTCCCCCTTCGGGCTAACCACCTTCCAATTAAATAATACGAAATTGGATCAATTAAATAATGCGTGGATAAATTGAGGAAAAGATTACCCCGTGATGTGCAACTTAGTGAATACTGTTACGAACACGATATTATTTACATTTACAATGATATAATCAAACCAAACCAATAATAATGTAGAAAATTGTCCTGTAGAAAACCGAAATTGAAAGTATTTCAATAAAAATAACTGATAAACGAGGTGATTTACTTGATTTTTCGCGGGTAATATCCCTACATACATAATGCTTCATTTTAAAAGACAATAAAACCTATAAATATCATATGCAGTTGTTATAGTAAGGAGTAAACAAAGTCAGTTACGCACAGTTAAAATACAATAGTAAAATAATGAATTTTTATTACACACGTTATTATTTAATACAAAGTGGTGGCAAGGCAATATAAATGACATAGGTGAACTGTACTGGTCACCTCTAATTTATCAACGTGAGCGAGGAATTGCAAGGAAAAGCCATTTTAGAAAACGCGGGTAGTAAATCTACGAAAGATATCTTAAAAGAGCTGAATAAAGCTGCTGCTCAAGAACTTGCGCAAAAACGTATAAATAAGCTGTTTGATCATGGATGGCGCAGGAAGAAACAATCACATGAATATAAAAAGGCCTAATCCATTTACAGTTCTTCGTTTTACTTTAGTCCCTAAACGGAAGAAACGTCAAAAATATCAAGCAAGAAGAAAAAGTCTATAAAAGGCAAAGGTAAAAATCTATTGGATATTTTTGATAAATAAACAAAATACCCACATGTAGCGAGTGTATGAAATTCGAATTGGATCTTTTCTCCAGAGCGACTGTTCAAAGTAATATTTTAAGAATCGAAGAGGTAGCATACAAACCCATAGCCTTGTGGGTAGTTCAAATCCACTTTTCAATTTTTTAAATTCTTTATTTTATTTATTTTAAATCTTTTTTATTTATTATAAAAAACTGACGCAACTAGCGGGATGGTCTCGTAGTGATGCCGCCTCGAGGAAAAGTGAAGTCTCTGTCCGTGTGTGTGTGACCGTGTCCCTGCAGCTTTTAGTAATGAGACAAGGCGGCGCTGTAGTCGCATAAGTGTGATATTTGAATTCGAATTTGAATTTATTTTTTGATCCGAATTCTGATACGCCACATCACTCCCCCACCAGTGTCTGAGCGTTTTAGCGATGGCACGAAGATGCAAATGTGACGAATTTCCTGGGTGGACGAATAACTCTTCCGCTTCCCGTCGTCTTTGGTAGATCGTTCTCGGTTCTGATGAGCTTGTTGACTGTCTGGTTCTCGTTTGATTTTGGTGTAGTGTTGTCTGCTTTAGTTTTTTCGCTGATTGGTAAGTAGGCTGCCCTCAGTCGATCAATGTTTACACGTGTCGTTCTATTTTTGATTCTGATCTCGAATGTTTTATTATTTCGACTCAAAATTTTATATGGTCCGTCATAAGGTGTCTTCAGTGGTGGTCGCACCGTGTCATCTCGCAAAAAAACGTGTGTGCAATTCTGCAAGTCCTTTTGCAAAAAAACTTTGTTGTTGGAATGGTTCGACGTTGGTACGGGTTGAATTTTTTCCATCAATTCGCGCAGATGTTGAACGAATTCAGTGTCGAAGTTGTCGTTTTTGATTTTTTCGAAAAAATCGCTGGCATTCTCAACGTCGTACCATACACCATTTCGGAAGGTGTTGCCTTGATGTCGTCCTTATAAACATTACGCAAAGCGAGCATGATGAGAGGTAAAACCTTCGTCCATCGTTCATTGTTTTGACATTTGATGGCTGCTTTCATGGTCCTATGAAAACGCTCGATCAAACCATTTGCCTGTGGATGTCGTGGACTTGATCGAAGATGCTTTGCACCGATCATCTGAGCCAACTCCTTGAAAAGCTTGGCTTCAAACTGTCTACCCTGATCTGTTGTGATCTGAGATGGAACTCCATATTGCGCTATCCAGCCGTTTATCAAAGCGGTGCCAACCGTGGTTGCGTTGATGTCTTCGATTGGGATGGCTACTGGCCACCGACTGAATCGGTCGATGCACGTTAAACAATATCGGAACCCATTTGAAATTGGCAACGGGCCAACTAGATCGATGTGGATCCAAGAAAAACGTCTATCCGGTACCTTGAAGCTCTCGATTGCTGTCCTATTATGTTTAGTGATCTTCGATTTCTGACAAGAAAGACAAGTTTTTACCATTTCGGCGATGTCCTTCCTCATGTCAGTCCAAACAAAACGTTCGCTGATCTGCTTGATTGTCGCTTTTCTACCAGGATGTGCCAAGTTATGGACGGAGTTGAAAACTTGCTGACGAAATTCCTTGGTGATGAATGGTCGCGTGTGCCTTGTAGATACATCACAAAAAATGGCTTTTTTTACATTTGGCTGCTCGATAAGTTTTATTTTTAATGTTGCATTTTTGCTTGTCAAAAAATCGTTCATCTCCTTGTCGATTTTCTGACTTATCGAAATCGATCTGTTCGCAGTTATTTATAGCTTCTATACGTGAAAGCAAATCGGCCACCAAGTTGTCTTTTCCAGAGATATGGCGTATATCAGTCGTGTATTGGCCGATGAAATCTAGGTGTCGTATCTGTCGTGGCGAAGCCTTATCCGGATTTTGATTGAAAGCAAAAATGATTGGCTTATGGTCGGTCAAAATAGTGCAATGTCTACCTTCAATCATATGTTTAAAATGCTTTATCGACTGATAGATTGCCAACAATTCTCGATCGTAAGTGCTGTAGCGCTTTTGGGTGTCTGTTATGCGCTTCGAGTAGAAACCGAGCGGTTCAAGTTGCCCATCATTAATGTGGTGTATGTCTGCGCCAACAGAAAAGTTGCTTGCATCCACATGCAATACCAATTTTGCTTCTGGAATCGGGTGTGTCAGAGTTGTTGCGTTTACTAATGCCTGCTTGCATTCTTCAAATGCCTTTTCAGCCTCCTTGGTCCATACTACAGGCGTTTTATCATTTCTTTTATTACCCTTGATAAGTACCTGCAATCGTCCCTGCGTTGTCGCCGCACCGGGAAGAAATCGTCGATAAAAATTTAAGATTGCCATGAAACTGCGTAATTGGCTGGCTGTTGCTGGCTTTGGGTAATTGACGATGGCTTCAACTTTATCATTCGGTGGACGAATACCCCTCCTGCTGATCTGATGGCCAAGAAACAAAACTTCCTCCTGAACGAATATACACTTTGCGACATTGATCTTCAATCCGTACTCACGTAAGCGTTGGAAGACCGTTTGCACATGCTGGTAATGCTCCTCCTCGTTGTTTGATGCAATGCATATGTCATCGATATAACAAATCACGAAATCCAAACCAAAAAATACCCGGTCCATGAATCTCTGGAATGTTTGTGCAGCATTGCACAAACCGAATGTCATCACGTTGAATTCGAAGAGACCGAATGGTGTGATTATTGCAGTTTTCTTTCGATCATCTTCCGCCACCGGAATATTGAAATATGCTTTTTCCAAATCGAGTATTGAAAAAACTGATTTGTTTTTGAGTGACTGTGTGAAATCCTGTATATGTTTGATGGGATATCGATCCGGAATCGTTTGAGCGTTCAAACGTCGATAATCACCACACGGGCGCCAAAGTCCGTTCTTCTTTTGTACCATATTTAGCGGACTGGCCCATTCACTGTTTGATGGTGTGCAGATTCCCTCCTTTATCATATATTCAAACTCCTGTTTGGCAATTTTGTACTTTAGTTGATTCAAGCGTCGTGCACGTGAAAAAACCGGCTGACCGTTGGTGACAATGTGATGTCTAACGGTTGTCTTTTGTGCGTTTACTTCGTTGTACGAATTCGGTGTTGTCAAATCTTTGAATTCGATTAGTAACTCTTTGTACTTATTATTGCTATTAATCGAAAAAACTGGTTCATAATTGGTAAACTCAGTAACACAGTGCGCCTCTAGCTTGGTCTCCTTGTCAATGAGCAATTTGTTTTTGACATCGACCAGTAAGCCGAACTTTTCAAGAAAATCGGCGCCCAAAATTGGCTTGGCGACGTCGGCGACAACAAAATTCCAATCAAATCCTCTTCGTAGTCCGAAATCCACTGTTAAAACCTTGTTGCCGTACGTGTTAATTGGAGATCCATTGGCGGCGAAAAGTGAATATGCTGATGCTCTGAACTTTCTTCGAAAGAATGACACCGGTAGGATTGTAAAATCTGCTCCAGTGTCGACTAGAAATTTTAGACGTGTTTTGCGATCGACAACAAAAAGACGTCTTGACTTATCCCTGCCGAATGCTTCACCCACCGTCGATGGTGAAGCGTCCTTTAGTTTTTTTGCTTTTCAAAACTGCACGGCTCGGCGCATTTTTTAGCGGCTGCACCAAATCGATAATGATAATAACAGTATGGAAACTTACTTGCCTGACTTTTTGAACGACTGTGGTTTCGTGATCTGTCCTCCCGCGTTGGTGTATGCGAGCGTCCACGGCGCTGTTGACGAAAAGTTTTAATTTCGGTGATTTCCTTTCGCAGAGCATCGATTGTCTGTTTGATCGAATATAGGTCGTCCGCAGATGATGGTCTTTGCTGTTCAGACTGACGTTGCACAGCTGAAATTGTGCCGAAATTACCCATTTCAATCATTTTGTCCGCTTGTTTGGCACATCGATCCAAATTGCCCTCCGCGATTGACACGACAGCTCGTACGCCCTCAGGCAATCGTTCCAACCACAATGCCTTAATGGCGTCGTCGTTCATTGCACCACTCGACAAGTCCCGCATTTTTCGTAGCAATTGAGACGGTTTATCATCTCCAAGTTCACATTCCTGTACTAATCGCCGCAATTTGCGATTTTCGGAATCCGTGAAATCATTAATTAAACGATTTTTTACTGCGTCATATTTTCCTTCGACCGGTGGGGTTCGGATAATATCGGAAACATTTGAAAGCGTTGCACTGTCGAGCGATCCGACGACATAATCATATTTGGTTTGATCACGAGTGATGCTAGCATTCCGAAATTGCGACTCCATTTGAATAAAATACAGATCCGGATCGCGTTTGCTAAAAACCGGCGGCCTGACACCGATTCGACAAATCTCGTTTGATATAATGCTACATTCCGACGATTGCTGAACTGAGGCTTTGTCAGCGTCGACAAAAAAATCCTCCGTCAAATTATTCTGCGAGCCCCGTTCTGAATTACTCATTTTTCAGTTTATGCTTCCCGATCTTATGAAAAAAATGTTCGAACACCGCCGCACACGAAAATACAGTCCGTTTTGAAAAATATTATCCCGCAATGTTTCTCACTAACAATAAGTACTACCACTTTTTTACCGCGTCATGCAGGATAATTATTCTTGTTTTTCCACGAAATTCACTTGTCCGTGCTTGTCGGCGGCTGCGTAATGGCGGCCAAGTAAAACACAAAAAATTCAATGCGCGGTCGGATAAAGAGGCAGCGTCGGGGTCACCAATTGTGGGTAGTTCAAATCCACTTTTCAATTTTTTAAATTCTTTATTTTATTTATTTTAAATCTTTTTTATTTATTATAAAAAACTGACGCAACTAGCGGGATGGTCTCGTAGTGATGCCGCCTCGAGGAAAAGTGAAGTCTCTGTCCGTGTGTGTGTGACCGTGTCCCTGCAGCTTTTAGTAATGAGACAAGGCGGCGCTGTAGTCGTATAAGTGTGATATTTGAATTCGAATTTGAATTTATTTTTTGATCCGAATTCTGATACGCCACAGCCTCATTAGATAACTCATCAGTTTTGGAATTTGTTTCGTTGGGGCATGAGGATACATATCGGGATTTGTCAAGTATTTATCTTCACTTGAAAGTACAACTGATTAAAATTAAAAATGGAAAAGCAGAACTTTATATCGGAGAAGATATTGTGGTAGTAGCTGACTTGGTGCGTGATGAACGTATGTAATAAGCAGTGATTGCAAGGTACACTTTCACACGTATGTGCACATTATTGCTGTGTGTATCTGTATTTTTGATGTAAAGGAAAAAGTTTGAAAAAGTTTTTGAAACAATTCTCGCTGAAAAATGAATGACAAACAAATTATGAACTTATATTGCTAAATTTATTTAAAAAATTGTGGAATTTACTGTAACCAATCATGTACAACGGAAACTTGCAATATAAAACCCGCAACACGATAGTACACATTTAGTACTGCAGTAAAAATCTTCGCGTTAAGATGGAATCAAAAAAACAAGAAAGGAAACGATTGTGCAGTAGAAATTCTGAAATAGATAAAATATCGAAAAAAACAAAAATGTAAGCAGAAAAGTTGCCAAAAGGACGTAGAGATTCGGGGTGAATATCAAAATCAAAAAGTGGTACTTGGATTCGACTCGCATTCATTTGAGGTAAAAATCGTTTTCCAACGTCATGGTCAACAACCAGTTTCAACAACATATGCTGGATGGGTGGCAATTTTTAAACATCTTTGTAACTTGAAAAGCCAAATTGACCTAATTCCACCAAACCAGAGGGCACTAAAACAGGAGCACAAAATTGCAGTTGACACAGAAAGTATTAGTTTAATCCTTTGCGAGCTTCGTAGGTTATATGATTTGTTAGAATTCATAAACATTGTTATGTCCCATAATACGAGGGCAGTTTGATAAGTCAGTGACTTTTTGAATAAAAGATATTTTTTTTGGCCAATAAGCGTTTTATTTCTCAACATAGTCTCCTTTTTGCTCTATCATTCATTCGACTCAAATCTCTTACCGCCCAGCCATATCTTCAGGTTTGGAAACAGGAAATAGTCGCAGGGAGCTAAATCTGGAGAATATGCTGGATGTGGGGTAGCAGTTCGTAGCCAAATTTATGGATTTCTGCCATGATGACTACACACGTATGCACCCGTGCATTGTCTTGATGGAACAGCACTTTTCTTCACCAAATGCGGTCGTTTCTGCTTCAAATCAATATCGAATCTGTCCAAAAGCTCTGAATAATATTCGCCGGTGATCGTTTTACCCTTTTCAAGGTAATCGATGTGAATAACACCGCGTGCATCAGAAAAAACTGTGACCATGACCTTGTTGGCCGACAGAGCCACCTTGGCCTTCTTTGCTGCACGTTCACCCGGAGAAACCTTCATTTTTCCTTGGTCTCTGGGGTGTTGTGATGGATCCATGTTTCGTCCACGGTAACGAAACGGCGGCGCAAAAACTCGTTCGGATTGCGGCTGAATATCGCCAAACACTCCTTTGAAGTGGTCACACGGTTGAGCTTATGGTCGAGTGCGAGCATTCGCGGCACCCATCGCGCGGAAGTAGATAGGCTATGGGAGTTCTGCGCCAAAATCCCATGTATTTTTAAAGGGGCCTCTCAATTCTCAAAAGTGTGTATAAAATTGAAAGAAAGAGATAGCAATATATCGGATGCTCTGTCTCACTCCCCCACATGGCAAAGGGTATGACGTCATAAAAGCTCTAGGATGAGGGTATGCAGGTGGGTAGAAAGCGAGGGTCATGCTAGCGCGTAGAAAGAGGGAGCATGTGAATGTTTTCTGCAAGCGATTTTTATTTCTAATAGAATTAATCCAGCTTGATGCTGGATTCGCCCAACTCATTTACTCAACTTGGCTTTAGAATTTAGGCTCTGTGGACTCAATACTATAAAATTTGGTTATTTATTTATTACTAAACAAACCTGCAACTGAAATCAACTATCAGGCGATCAGACCGCGGAACACATCTTTCCAGATATTTTTACATGGGACGTCTGAAAACTCTTCGTTGCCGTGAATAGGGATTGCGAAGAAGAGCGGATTAAAAGTAAAAGAAAATACGAGACTGAATTCGCAAGTGCATTAAACGGGTTTCTTGCGCATTGATTTTATCGTGTATATCTCTTATGAGCGCCCAATAGCCAACCGTTGGGTTATCCCATTTTCAAGTTGTATAACTTCAGCCAGTTTTAATATTTTTATAGGTGATGTACTCGTAGGTATGCAAACACATTAAATGCGGCTGCACAAAGACAATCAAAATTAACACAACGATTATAATTCGTTCACTTAGTAAGTTTATATCTAAAAGTTTAAACCTTGAAAATGAAATAGCGAGTATGTACAATGTACATACATCGCTTTCTTTTTCAAATATGATAAGCGATGTTAACAATCTCAACTTATTCGCATTTTTCAGAAGCGAAAAAAATTCACGTTGACAATAAATAATCAACTAATTGTTAACTTTGTCGGTTTACATTTAAAAGCTTAAACCTTGACAATCAAATGCGGTCTATTGGTCTATTGATTCTACCGAGTATGCACATGCACCGCTTTCATTTAAGCATGATAAGCGATGTCAACAATTTTTGAGCATTAAAAGCAAATGTCATGATTAAGATTAATTGATTCTGCCGAGTATGCACATGCGCCGCTTTCATTTAAGCATAATAAGCAATATCAACAATCTAAAAGTTTGAACCTTGAAAATAAAATGTAATGATTAAGGTTTATTGGTTCTGCCGAGTATGCATATGCGTTGTTTTCCTTTTAATCATTAATTATATGAAATCACATTTAATAAAATGATTACAAATTTTGCGAGCTTGCAAGTTCAAATAGTTTTTGTTTTCATATCGCATACGTTTTAATGGGGTCAACATGTTTATTAGCTTAAAAGGGCTTACCATAGCAAATTTAATGCTTAACAAGCAGTTTTGTTTCATATAAATATTACACTGGTTGTAGAACACATTAGTTTAGCTTAACTGTTTGTAAAACATAGTTGAAATTGTTTGTTGTGAATTACGGTGGTAAATTATAATTTGGTAAGTTACATACATATATATATATATATGTATAGGGTTAGGGATTGGCCTACCTGGAGAACGATTAAAGGGAATATATTTTTAAACACTGTGTATTTTAATTAATGTTTAGTTAGTATTTATTTCGGAATTCAGGTGAGTTTATCAATATTTGGGTTATCACTTTAAACTTGTTTATGATTCAATGTAGTTCACTTTCTTTCAGTATTCGATTTAATTCTACGACGGGTAACAAAGAAAATAAGCTAAGTATTTCTCCTTAAACAATCAAAAAAAAAGGCTGACAATAATAATCCATAGAGATCTTTTACTAGTTAACCACGCGGCACAGGTAAGTACATCAGAAATGATATCAATTATTCAACACGGTGATTACAACAGCGGTAAGAAGGGACATCAGCTACTCAGCACAGGATATAAATTACTTAGCACAGGATATCAATTATTCAACACATGATGAAACAGCTTCTCGGCACAACAGCAACACAGCTTCTCAGCACAGGGATAACAGCAGCAGAACAGCTTCTCAGCACGGGGATCACAGCAACAGTAAGTTCCTTCAGCGCGCGAAGCGACCGACTCCTTACGGTAAAACATGACGCATGATTAACAGCTACAAGATTATTCACTCTCCTCTATTTCAGGGTTAACAGCGCAGCTAATTGTCGTCGGAATCAAGTTCCCACACATATATATATATATATATATATATATATATATATATATATATATATATATATATATATATATATATATATATATATATATATATATACCGCTCATAATTATTCGAACGATTCATATGTTTGTAATTATAAATAGATATTTTTTAAAGCAGTGTAATCGAGTTGTGGCACACTTTTGTATTCCTTAAGATGTATTTAATTGAAAAAATAATAAGCTAAATAATATATAAACCTAAAAATTCTCAGCATTCTCTCTTGCAATTTCTCCAAAGTTTCTGAAGAAGTTTTGTCCAGAGGTCTTCTTTACTTGTAGGACTTAGAACTTGATATGAATAGTTCGAATAATTGTGAGCGGTAGTGTATATATAAATGTTCACGCACGGCTTTGTCTCATACCGTATTTTATCCTCAGGTGATAATATGGGCAAATTTATCTTGGATATCCAGTTTGTGTGCGGGAACAACGGCCAGTATTTTATTAAAGAACTGGCAGTTCTTCCTATGGGTACCATCTGCCCGAAGATTTATCATTTTATGCCGCCTTACCCATACCAGGAGTTGTCATCGAAGGCAAGACGTCAGAACCAGTATAACGTGGAAAACATAAATGGTCTACATTGGAGCGGTGGGATCATCAGCTACAACAACTTACCCGAAGTATTTTCAAGATTCGAAAATGCAACAATATACGTGAAAGGTGAAGTAAAGGTATCGTTCATTAGAAAATACTCACCCACTTCAGAAATCATCGAGCTTGGAGAAATGCCTAGACTAAGTGAACTTGCAAATTACCAGCTTCCATGTAAAATCCACAACAATGTGTCTTTTGTCCGTTGCGCTCGGCAAAATTGTGTAAATATGTATCTTTATATGCTAATTAATAAAATCATAAAATGAAATTAAAAATAACTTTTTTGTTTTTATTTAAAAAATTTAATCAATGCTTATTATGCTAATTAATAAAATCATAAAATGAAATTAAAAAAACACTTTTTGTTTTTATTTAAAAAATTTAATCAATGCTTATTATGTCGAACAGAATATTGGTACTGCAGAACAAAGGTATCTCAAAGAAAAGCCTAGAATAATTTAGGTGCACATAAGAGGTTCTAGATGGTATAAAAAGTCTTCGTTAGCCAGGAAAATCAAATTTTTGTTTTTACACTTCTGACAATATTGTTTATAATATTCCTTTACACTTTCGGCGGCGTTGTGATTGTGGAACATTGCAATCTTGAAGAAATCCTGCATATCAATCAGTTTATAGAGCTCGTTAAGGGTCAGCTGAATATTTCCTGTACCAACGGGGATTGTGTATTTCGTCTCAAGCTCTTCTTGGTTTGGCGTGGCGTGGAACATGCCTGGTATAACCTCGTCTTTTTGCTTGGTTAGATGTTTGTAAACTTCCAGCCATCCAGAGTAAAATGTTGACACAGGCGCAAACCCATGATGGTGTTTATGATAAGAGGTTTTTAAAGTAAAACAGTTTTAAAACATTATAAAAATTTCTTTATTTTGCATATGATATCGTAATCTAATTTACAATATTTTCATATATTTAGATTAATCTATTTCCATTATACTATTGTGGGAGCAGAACCAAGTTTTATAAGGGCAGTTAAAACAAAAACGTTTGGCAATTGTTAGAAAAAGTCTTTATTCAATAAAATCGAGCGTACAGCCGGGGAGGTCAGCGCAAAACAAAAACACGACCGCGCACACATCAAGTCAAGTTCAAAAAGGGACGAGGACGCCGCCGCGTGGATTCAAGTGGTGACGGTCGAATCGTACAACTCGTGCAGTGCTAAAAAGAGTGCTGCCATGCAGCAAAGTACTGCCCCAACAACTATAATGACCCCACGGTAACGTTTCATATTTGTTTAATAATAAATTACGCTTATCATCATGTGGACTTAGTGCAATTTTCGCTTGAGTAATGGTACATACATCATGTTTTTGGCTTTGAATCAAATTTTGTGAAACTACTTTTTCAATCTATCTAGGCTATCTTATTCTTTATTGCTTCAATTGAGTTGATATCCTCAGATATTGTAAACTTGGCTTTGCCCGTTATCTTAGTCTTTATGAATTTTATCATTATATTCTTATGTTCTGCTGGTGTTAGTTCATCCAGCAGTTCCATGGACTCGATGAATGCTTCTGTTGCCTCATGCTTCCCGTCATAAGTTTGAAGCAATGTCGTTGCTATTTTTATATTAAACGCCATATTTTGTGGTGTCTGATTCTCTATTAACGTTAATATATTTTCCGCTGAAAATTTTTATTTCCTTGCAAATTAGCCCAAGCTTCAATACTGTTTCCGTTTCTCTTGGTACGTTTATACAGTTAGTCAGTCAGTTATTTACTATTTCCTTTTCCGTTTGCAGTGTTTTTTCGGTATACTGTCGGTGTTTACTTTTATTAAAATTTGTTAATATCTTTTGAAGTTCTTCCTTGATGCCATTTAATTCGTCGATTCGTCCAGATTATTTACATGTTTGGAATGTACTCGCCGGTACACCCTTTTTAGTACTTAGGACGCGGAGCGGGTACGCCTCGAGAGCACTGCGCGTACCGCGTCCGGGTGCGAGCGGACGCGAGCGGAAGATAGGGTTCCTAAATGGCCACGCGTGGGGAGAACCGAAAGGAATGAAAAGACTCTTTAACAGTTAGAATAACACTTTATTATACTTTCACTTGGCTACACTACAAGAGTACTTAGCAAGGAGCTATTGAACTTTGGTGAGGGGCGCGCAAGAGCGAATCTTAGATGTGACTTGGTTGGCGAGGCGCGCGAGCGAGAGTGGTTGGACTTTGGTCCCTGAGGTCCCCTCCGGGCCCGAACTCTCTCTTCTTCTTCTCACAGGCGAAGACCTCGCGCGATACGAGTGCCTGTTTGCGCCGCGAGCGCTGCGGGCGCAAAAGGGCTGGTGGAGGCGCCACACATGTACTTTGATGACTGCCGGTTCGCTTAAGTATTTTTTTTAACCCTCGCTTCTGGTCCTTGTACAGTAAATATACTAATTCAATTATTTTAATTACGGCAATTATCATTAATAGCACAATTATTTGTTTATTATCAACCTGTATTGTGTCTTCGATAACAACATTATTGATTATTTCCCCATTATTATCGCTTGCTTTCGAATGCGTTCCTCCCATTTTGCGGAATTTTAAAAGATATGAGATTTCTTTTCTTTTTTTTTTAATTAATTTATTATTATTATTTTTTTTTCACTTTTTAAGGAAAATATAATGGATAGCTAATAGTATTAAAAGTGTTGCACAAACTGCTCCTAGTATAATTATAAAATGCGCGAAATCATCTAGAGATTTGCCTATTAAGCTAGTTTTTTCCCGAATATAAAAGTCTGTTCCGTGGTGGAACTATTAAAAAATGTTTGAGCGCTAGAGGAATGCAAAAAAAATGTCGATATTATTAACACTTGTAGTTTTCCAAAAATTTTCTTTTTCTTTTTCTTAGTTTTACACACAACGTCTGCTGTCAGCTCAACTCAACTTCAAAGTGACTTAAAAAGACCGTTTTACTCGAGCGTGCCTCTTCGAGAGTCGAAGGGGTGCGCTCGTTCCTTTAACATTCAGAAGACAGTTCGGTGGTCCCGATCGGACAGCAGGGCGGCATTACAATAGTAGTCTTATTTTCTAGATTTACACAACAGCAGTCTTACTTTCTAGGTTTACAACTCGGCCAATCTGGCATCTCGATCGACCTCGATCATCAAACAAACATGAAGAATTCTATGTTATTACATCATGGGCCTGATTTTATGCCTGTCGTTTACAATATTACTACCATGTCCTTCACACACACACACCATTTTCTCAGGATATCCAGCAACCCATTTCCGCATTCGATTTGCTTCCACAACTCCGTCATGCGGCAACTGTGTCAACTGACAATTATCTATGTCCCGAATCACGTATCTGTCGTTTCCCAATATTTTATGAATGACATATGGGCCTCTATAGCGAGGTACAAACTTTTTATTTATTCCCGTCGTAACGTCAACATTTCTCATAACTACTAGGTCGTTTTTTGAATATTTCTTAGCTTTGACGCTTTTTTTTAGGAAGTATTCCAAGCTATAGTCTTGGGATTTCTTAATAGCGGCAGCGGCATTTGATCGAATAGACGGTAGATCTCTCTCAACCCGAACATTAGTTTTACTCGATAAGTATTCCGTTAGTTCGTCAACAATTTCACCGCGCTGTTCAGCGCCAAACAACATACTTGGACTGTTTTTTGAAGAGGAATGCACAGTATTGTTAATGGCATATTCGACCTGGGTAAGCTTACTCGACCAATCAGCGTGATTAATTGGTTCGCTCAGCTTTCCCAACATGGTTTTAAAAACACGGTTTACCCGCTCAACTTGGCCATTAGCTTGGGGCGAGGCAACGGCAACCTTCACGTGAGATATGTTTCGTTTCAGCAGGAAATTCGCAAATTCTAGAGAGATGAAGGCAGTGCCGCGATCCGATACAATCCGTCTGGGCCTGCTGTAATATGAGAAATACTTTTCCAGAGCAGCAGTGACCTCACGAGTACTGGTCGAGTTGGTAGGATAGAGCTTCACAAACTTAGTGAAGGCGTCAACAACAACCAGGATATGCTTTCGCTTTGAGGTAATTGACGGCAAGGGACCACAATGGTCAATATGAATAGTATCAAACGGCAGCGGCACCTTTGGAATGCTGTGGAGATTGCGTTCCTTTGCTCTCATCGGCACGGCATACATTAAGCACTTCACACAGTTTCCTATGAATCTATCAACCTTACTACGCATACCCGGGAACCAATAATGCTGAATGATTTTATCGCAACATTTATGTACACTTTGGTGTCCCACACCTTCATGTACTGTTCTAATAATATTGTCTTCTATTCCCACCGGCACATACAAAAGCTTCTGATCATTTTTCCCCAACTTATCATCCATCACTAAATTCAAACCCTCTCATGTCAGTCGTCATCATCCTATCTCGCAGACCCCTTATCAATTCATCCCGTTCCTGTGCGATTTGAATCTGGAAATCCACGTCCCCAGCATCAAACAGGGAGGCAACTTGAACCCTGCTTAGAGCATCAACATGACCCATTATAGCACCCTTTCGGTGTTGAATAGTATAATTGTAATTTTCAAGCGCTAGGGCCCATCTAGCAATTCTTGCATTAATTTGCTTTCTTTCAAGCGTAAGTGTGAGCGTATTACAATCTGTCACAATTTTGAACGGAATTCCCTCAAGGTAAACTCTAAACCGTCTCAATGCATATATGATGGCAAGTGTTTCCAACTCGAAGCTATGATACCTCGACTCGGCAGCCGTAGTAGTCTTTGAAAAGTAGGCAACAGGATGGAACTTGTTATCTTTCTGCCTCTGCAGAAGAACAGAACCGAAACCATCAGCACTAGCATCGCAATGCAGCTCCGTTTCCTTATCAGGGTTATATATGGCTAAGACTGGTTCTGGGGGGGGGTTCGCGGACTTAGACCCTGAAAAGCACCACGGGGAAATTTATTCGCGCTCCTTAGAGGGAGAGAAAAGAATAAGGGAGGCTTCCTCTAATGTTTTTTTTTGTTCTGGGATAAGCCCCACACTTCAACAAAGAAAAAAAAAATGGGGAGGGTAAAAAAATTGCGGGGATCCGTCCAACCCCGAGTAGGGGAAAGGGGTGAGGGCATGCCTCCGGACTGCCTTCCCCCTCCTGTAAAGTTAGCTTTTGTTGCGGATCGATATGTGTAGGGACGTAGCCCTAGGAAAAAGAAATCACCATCGAGGATCACCACCTTACAAAAAAACTAAGGGTGAGGGCGTGTAGCCAATCGGGAGATGCTTCTAGCCTAAGTCCGTGGAGCGCCTTGCGGGCGGCACGGTCTAGCTCGCCGGTGTGGGGGGGGGGGGTTCCTGGACTTAGACCCCGGAAAGCATCACAGGGAAATTTGTTATGCGCTCCTTTAGAGGAAAAGGGAAGAGTAAGAGAGTCCCTCTAATGATTTTTTTTTTTTTTTTTTTATAAGCCCCACACTTCACAAATGGGAAGGATAGAGAAGGGTGACAAAAAATTTGCGGGGATCCGTTCGGCCCCGTGTAGGGAAAAGGGGGTGAAGGCAGGCCTCCCGACTACCTTCCCCCTGCTGACCCGTCCTCTACAGTGCCATATCCTCCCCTACGGAGGATTGCACCCCACCTGAAACAACTAAAAAAACACAATGGCAAAAGGTACCGGACGGGGCGGTCTAACCTACGGGGTCATCAGCCACGGCAACAGGCAAGAAAAAAAAACTTAAGACCTCATATTCGATAAGTAATTTATAAATATAATCCAATAGTAGTTACAGTGGTTGTCGTAAAGTGCTACCATCAACGCACGGTACATGACGCGACTTGTTATGAAACATGTTTACCGCCTTAACTAACATTACATATGTAGATATACATAGTTTACCACGGTTCGACTCTATAGGATGAATTGATTCAAATTCCCCCAAACAAAAATTTACTATTATTTCACAAAAATATATACTATTGTTTCAAAAAGGGGTATGTACTATTAATTCCACAAAGGTATATACTATTATTTCATAAAGATATATACTGTTAATTCAAAAAGATATATACTATTAATGCAGAAAGATATATATACTGTTAATTCAAAAAAATATGTACCATTAATTCAAAAAGATATATACTATAATTTAAAAAAATGAGAAAGCACAGCTAGTCGCCGTAGGTGGATAGGAGGATTCCTCTGTTAGTCTACTTATAGAAATGTTCTTTTTTTTTGTTTTTTTTTTTTTGTTTTGTTTTAAGTTCTTGTTTGGTTTTAGAATGGCAGGACGAGGACTGCCTCCCTCCTTCCGCCCTCTCTTGAGGAAATTGCCCAGTCAAATTTACGAAAAAGTGATAAGAGAAAATTGTGTACTTACCCGGGGTCCCGCTAGAGTCGACTCACGCAGCTCCCTGTGGGTTAGTTGGATGGTGATGAAAGGATGACCTGCACCCGCCAAAAGAGAGTGAAAGGGGATCCCTACCGTTATGGTCTCGAAACCCGCACCCCGGGCAGCGAGCTGTACTTTCGCAAAATCTTTGCTTTTTTCTCGTTGGTCCTTATAGAGAACTTGTCCTTCCCCCTTCTTTTTTTTTTTTTTTTTTTTTGAACAAGGTATCGCAATAACAGGGACGTATACTATTTTGATAAGCTACAACAGAATAAAGCTATATATATTAAAAAAATACTCTGGTGTCAGGGACTTGCTCCAGGCCTCGCGAGGGCCACTCGTGGTCATGAACAGCTGGGTTGGCCGCAGGGGCGACGAAAATCCTCGGGGTCGCCGGGAGCCCGATGTGGCCGTCGGATGGGCTGTCCCGGTCCTGGAAGATCCCGGAGGTCAGGCGCGTCGTTGGAAGCCGGGGGGGGGTGTTTCGCCTGTTTTGTTTTCTTTTCCTTGCAGAGGGGCCTGGGCAGGGAAGGACTTCACTGGCCGCTTGCCACCAGCCTCAGGCGATGAACGGTGAAATACAGCTATCCGGTGCCGATGCCCGGCGCCGTTATAGGCGGACTTCTGAGCAGTAGGGGGGGGGGGGGGGGCGTTTTTTTTTTTTTTTTTTGTTGGTGAGGAGCCAGCCACGTGGTGGAAGAACCTACGAAACTGATCCTCCTGGCCCAAGCAGGCGGTGAGTCGAAAAAAACTGACCCTCAGCAGACTTCCCACGCTGCCTTTGTTTCTCCTAGCAATCCGAAAGTCCTATTTCAAGTTTTTATAAGCTGATCATTTGTTAAACAAAATATTGTGCTTACGTGGTTCAAGCCTCCTTTTATTCTTTTTTTTTTTTTGTTTTATTCTATTTTATTTTATTTTGTTCTTTACTTGCGACGAACACTTTAACTTACTAGGCACCTCCGAGCTACTTGACGCTGTCCACAAAAATGGCTGATCGGGTGCGGGATGAACATCTCGTGCCTGTGCGGCATTACCATGCTCACTCTTCGTACTTATCACATTCACCGCCCCTTTTCACTTCCGGCGCTGAAGCTAGTGGAGTGGCGGCTGTCAGAGTGGATTCTGTAATTCGCTAAGGGTTTACGTAAGGGGGCCGTCACACTCCTTACCCGACCTCTTTAGTGCCACGTTCTCCCCCTACGGAGAACTGCACCCCACCAATAAAGTAAAGCAAAAGAAACGGACCGGGGAGATTTAGCCTACGGGACCATCGGCCACGGCAACAGGGGAGTAAAGAAAGTTAGTGCATCTTATTCAAGGTATAATTCATAGTTATTAAATTCAACAAAAATTTTACAGGAGGTGTCGAGAATGGTTACAATAAGAACGCGGCGCATGACCCTATATAATATGCGGTAGGACTGTCGATTAAATTTACCGTATCATCTACGTCTATATTGTACATTGGATGGTTTACACATACGAAATCAAATGAGCAAAAAAAAATTTCGGACGTTCTACAAAAGCTCAGCCGACCTCCGAAGGCGATCAGGAGAAGTCGTTGCGGGTCGAGAAAAAAACGAGAGGTTCTCGCCGCGCCGTAATTAGATTACCACGAAATTTTTTTTTTTTTTTTTTTTTTTTTATGTGTGGCAGGGCTAGTGCTGCCTCCCTCTTTCCGCCCTCTCTTGAGGATTCGCCGAGTCAAACTTAAAAAAGAAGGTGAAAAAAAGAAAAGAGTACTTACCCGGGGTCCTGCTGGAGTCGACTCGCGCAGCTCCCTGTGGGTTCGTGGGACGAAGATGGTAAGCTGACCGGCGCCCGCCAAAAGAGAGTGGAAGGGGGTTCTCCACCTTTTCTGCCAACCTAGTATTCGGGGCGGCTAGCTGTACTTATGTAAAATTCCCTGGTCTTTGTCTTCTTGTCTTAATTAGCAAAATTGTTCTTCCCTTACTACAGTCTTTCTTTTCTTTTTTTTTTTTTCTCTTTTGGTACTACAAAAAAAAAGGAATTATACTCCTTCAATTATATAAACAAAATAAATCTACAAAAAAAAATACTACGCTGTTGTTTTAACTTCATCCGGGCCTTGCGAGACACTTGGGGCAACGCGTACTGTGATGGCGGCAGGGGGGGGCGACGAACACGGTCGGGAAGGAGCGCCGGGAGCCCGGGGGAGATCCGGCAGGCGGTCTTGCTGAGATCCTGCAGGATCCAGGGGATCAGGCCTGTCCGCCGAAGCTGGGTATTCTTTTCCTTTCTTTTTCCAACGTAGCCCTGGCAGGGAAAGATGTACTGGACGTCGGTCACCGGCCTCTGGCGAGAAGCAGGGAAGCACCGCCGTCCGCTGCCGTTACCCGGTGCCGTTATTTGGTGCACCTCGGGGCAGTAGCGGGGGGGGGGGGAGATGGCCTTGATGGTCAGGAGCCTGCCCTGAGCTAATGGAGCCACGAACCCAATCTTCCTGGCCCACGCTGCCTCCGAGTTCCCCTGGGTTTTTTGGTTTTTTTTTTCTTCTCTGTTCTCAGTTTTCTCCTAGGGGGGGAGATCTTGCGGGTTAGCCGTTGATAAAATTGGGGGGTGCGGTATCACTTACCAAATTTCACAAAAATTCTGTATCCTTTTTTTTTTTCCTTTGCTCTTTCTTTGTTTTACTTTGTTATTAATTTTTTTTCCTTTATTTTACTTCGCTTTACTTTTCAAAAAGACTTTATCGACTAGGCACCTCCGCACTGCTTAATTGTCCGATCCAAAATGGCTGATCGGGTGAGGAAGGAATGTCGCGTGCTTGGGCGGCCTTGCCATGCTAGCTTCTCGTAATTGTCGCATTCACCGCCCTTTTGCACTTTCGCGCTGAGGTTAGTGCAGTGATGGCTGTCATAGCGGATTCTGTAACTCGATAAGGTTTATGTAAGGGGGCCGTCACATGGTGTATTAACCAGTCTGGACTTTAATTCACCGAAGGCAGCGACACATTCCCTACTAAAATCATAGTCAGCATCCTTTTTCAGTAAGTTCAGCAGGGGCCTGGCAATTCGAGAGAAATTTAACACAAAACGTCGGAAATAAGAGAAAAGCCCAATGCACGACTGCAATTCCTTGCGGCTTTTAGGTAACGGAATTTTTTTTATTGCTGTGATATGGGAATCACTTGGTGAAATATCAAACTCGTTCACGTTGTATCCTAGATACTCTTTTCACTATAACAGAACTGGCATTTAGCGAGATTCAACTGCAGTCCTCGCTTTGTGACTTCCTTCAAAACGGCACCAAGTATACATGTTCCTCATATTCGGCAGTTGCGATAAGGATATCGTCCATGTATATATGTAATGATTTTTCTTGACTCAATTAAGTCTCGGAATATATTATTAATAAAGCGCTGAAATACGGCAGGCGCATTCTTCAACCCAAACGGCATCTTTAAATATTCGTATTGCCCATCAGGCGTTACGAAAGCTGTAAACGGTATTGAATCGGAAGACATGCGAACCTGGAGAAACCCACTCCTCAGATCTAAGGTAGAAAAATATTTTTTACCCTCCAAATACTCGATGCAGTCCTCAATGAGGGGCAACGGAAAATTATCACTGACAGTTAACTTATTTAGAGTTCTATAGTCAATACACATTCGCGCTTGTCCATTTTTTTTCTTTACAAGCACAATGGCTGAAGCATAAGGCGAACCACTCGGTCGGATAATACCGTCATTCAACAAATCGCTAACAATAGCTCGAACCTGGGTTCGCTCTACATATGACAATCGGCGCGGCGAGCAGTGAAAGGGGACGTCTGATATTAATCGTATTTTCATTTCGCACGGATATGGCTCAAAAGTTACGCGCCCGGGCTCCAAATACCTATTCAAATTAAGTTTTTGATTTCCTCTTGTGAGGTCTTACTAAGTCCACCATTTACATATATTTTGTCATCACTATCAACGATATTTATATCAAAAATATCTGGCCCGTAACGCTCCTCTACTTTTTCTTGGGGTTTTCCGTCGTTAATTTCGCAACCAGAGGCATCCTGTATCATACTTATTTCGCAGGGCTGGGTGTGGTTCAACTTATCCATCAGAAGGCAGTGTTTTCGTAATACTAAACTTAAACTATCAGGGTTAGGGGCACAGCGATCAACATCCTCTCTTAATTTTAAAAGCTCTTCTTTAGAATATTTTAATTTTCTGCAAGTTAAATGAATTCGGAATTCTTTCAAAAAGTCGAGTCCCAAAATCAGGGAAGTACCAATAGCGTCATCTGGTAACACAAATAAATTTATTTTCTTTGTTCGATTTACAAATTTCACCCGAACATTAATTATGCCGTATATTTTTAATTTCTGGCCACCAATTCCACGGAACCTCGACTCCAACAACCCAATAGGTATTCTGCAGTGGTTTGGCACGCATGATCGTCGGATGAAGCTACTGGGACTACCCGTGTCACAAAGAGAGAGGAGAACATTAGGTACCGCGCAGCGCCCAAATATTACACTTACCAAATTTAGAGCGTCGATCACATTTATACGTGTGTCGTCGTCGTTCTCATCGTCAAACACTCCGGCAGCTTCTTGGGCAGCGGCATTCAAGGGGATGAGCGTCTTCCTCGGGTTGGTGCACGATCGGTGGTCGTGACCGGTCTCCCAGCATTTGAAGCATGCGTCTCTCGGGCGGATCGGGTACGGGCAGTTAGGTTTAATATGCCCCGTCCGGGAACAATTGTAACGCAGGGTCTTCACCTGTGTGTTGGCACCCTGGCGATGGGATACTTTGGCAGCTTCTCGTCCTACGGCAGTGGTACCTTGCCTGGAACCAGTTAGTCGTTGCACTGCGTCAGCTGTACTTCGTCCGGAAGAAGAGATGGGGCCGCATAAATATCTTAGTTGGTATCTGTTTACCAACACCTTTAGTTCGGCGATTGTTTGGGCAGTCATCAGCAAGTGCATATTCGCAACTTTGCCCTCAATCCCGTCAAGAATAAATCCAATAACTTCGATTTCAGAAATGTCGGAACGTCTGGCCATGGATTGCAACGTCAGGATATAGCAGTGTAGGGACTCATTTTTGGACTCCTAGCGTCTTTGGGATAATGCCCTATATACATCCTGGCGAGACACTGCACAGTCGAATTCTTCGATGAGTGAGGTCATTAATGCTTGATAGGTAACTGCCGAAGTAGTTGACAGGAATATTCGCGCAGTCCCCGTCAAACATCGTCGCAAGCACAGGAGTCTACGACTATCATTAGCGTCAGCAGTGGTCATTATTTCTTCAAAGTCCCGAATGAAATGTCTTACTGAGTGGGCCTCATCGTCTCCACTAAATTTGGGAAAGGCATGCTCTAATTCAGCAAAATCAATATCACAGCGAGCAGGGGCAGCTAGGGTTCCCCCGAGTCGCACCAACTCGCAGCGAAGCTCCAAAATTTCTTTGCGCTTTCGCAAAATTTCCAGCTCTGCGTCCAGCGACACCTAAGTGTTGTCACCATAGTTCATGCTGGCGTCTTCAAAACCGCCAGGCGCAATCTGATGTGAAGCCACGCTGGCAGCCATCAAAACGGCGTCCTCATCAGGAGACACTCCGGCTGAGGGAACAGCCCTCACGGAAGCACAAACGTCATTCTCGGCAGCGGCAGGTGCAATACTCTTGTCATTGGTACATGCACCGGCCGCAAGGGCCCCAGTGACAGAAAGGCTAGCGTCCTTTTCGGCAATGGGTGCATTGATCACGTCGGCTACGTGGGCGGCACTGGCTGCATGGGCGGCATTGGTGAAAGTGAACTGCACGACTGCAACTTGAGCGGTGTCCTCAGCGTCGGCGCAAGCATCGTCCAAGGAGGCGCCGTCGGAAGGAGCGGCATTTTCGGAAGGGATGTGTTGCAGGTACAGGCGTCTCAATTGCGCAGCATTGGCCGTCGCTGGGAAAGTTACCCCAGCACGCGTAAAGGCCTCGACAATTTCCCGCCGTGTTGCTCTGTTACTGGATTTTTCACTTTCCATATCTTAATATGTTCAAGTAAAAGAAAATATGAGACATTGGTGCAATACGTCGCAACATATTAGAAACACCGCTGCAAGAGATTCAAAAAACCGAATCAATTCAATTGTGTAAGTGTAAGGTATTAAGAGCCATATTTTCCAACTTAGATTATCTTTTATCTAAGTTTAGTTTTTGGGGCGAACACGAAATTCTTATGATAGATAATAAAAGTTGCAAAATACGGCCGTAAGGAAAGTTTTATTACAACTTACTGGACTTAGGCCACCTTCGCTGGTTACACCATCCCCGTCAAAGTACTGCGTCCCACTGGCGCCTATAATTTTGTTGTCGTCCTCTGTGAGCACCACATCGCAAGGAGGCCCACCACCGGTCTTGTTGTGGTGCCGCCGAATCGCTGCCACCTTCTTCTTTGTGGTGCTCCTCATATCGCGCCAGCACTATTAATTTAAAAGAAATAATATTTTTAAAATGAAGAATTATAATAATTATAATATAATATATATATATGTTTTACCTTTGACCACTGCGAAGCAGTTTTTGTGGGCCCGCATTTGTTAAGTGCAGTGCACAACTCCGCCCACTTCTCCCTCTTCTTGCCTATCCCTTGGGGCCCCGAAAATCTCCCATCAAGGATATGCCCATCCTTCACCATACTTTCCAGTAGCAAATCCTTTTGATGCCTCGTTATTCTGTTCTAAAATTAATTATTAGTATATATTGTCCTTAATGCTGAGATTATTATTATAATACATACCATTTTTAAAATTTGCAGCTATCTCACAAAATAGAACGGCGGTGAGTGAATTTGACAATTCAAAATGAGTCGTTCTCACCACTCACCATTGATCAGAATCGCTTTTTGGTGAGAACATTTTTCGAAGTCACTACTCACTACTCACCATTTATCGAAATCGCTTTGGCAGTTTTAAGGGTGAGTGTGACTCGCTCTCACTACTCACCAGTTATCGGAATCCCGGCACTGGTAATCCCATCGTGATCGCCGTCAAAAAACTCACCGATTTGACGTTTCAGACAAATCGATCGGTTGAAGTACGCGTGTAGTGCGGGAAGTGAAGTGTCCGCGGTATTTCGCGGTTTTACAGGTGAGTTCCGTGTTTGTGTACCTGTGCATCTTTGATAAGTGTTCTGTGTTGTCCTTTGTGTTTGTGGCGAAGAAAATCGCGGAAAAAGTGCGTAAATGCGCTAATCGGCAACATGTGTTTATGTTGCCGATGAAATGTCAATTTCGACAATAATTGCTAAATTACAATAAATTACTGGCCTGCACGGCCCAAAAAGGCACGGAGATGCATAACATGTGTACAACTCTGTGGAAATTGCATATTAGTTATGTATGTACTGCGAATGAAGTTCACGGAGAACTGAAAATAGTTATGCTACAGCATAACTTGTGAATTGTTGGTGGCTCCAATGCCACTAGGAAAGGCATTTTCCTAATATGTTTTGTTATTTTGTGGTGTAGGTAATTCACATAAGCTATTGTTCATAATTTCTAATTCATTTTTATTTATTTTAGTGCGACAAGGATAGGCACCTGACGAGGCATCCCGGGTGCCTCAGGTAATTTTTTTTATTTTATTCTATTTATTTCATTTTAATTTTTAATTCCTTCTTTTTCAGATGCGTGTGCTGAACAGCTTGTAACGTATATTTTAAATTGTTTGTGAATTACGGCGACATTTAATAATTTGGTAAGATTATATAAAAAGTGGGATTTTTAATTAAATTAAAACAGTTTACCTGGCAGCACGATGTATACAAAATGGTGTATTGTGTATATGGTTGTGGGTTATGCATACCACAGCTATGGTTTAACTATTAATTCAGCATCACAGCACAGAGCTGGTAAGTAGAATAACAACATGTATTGATCATATTATTCAGAACCATGTGTTTATTATATTTAGATAAAAACGCGGTCGTCGACAATAGAACGCGACGGGGGGTATTGTCTATTAACACATCCGAAAACGCCTTTTTACCCCAACAGAGTGCGGGGAATGTTGGCTCTCAGACATATTATTATTTTGGTCAAAATAACCAAAACACAATAATTGATAAAATGGATGTGCAGGGTGTGCATACATTTAACATTGGTGCTGCAATTGGTAGAAACCTAACTTCCAATCGCAGCTCGCTAGCAGATAGATTTTTAAATAATTCCTCACCGGCGCATTCTTACAGAATTTCAAATACGACTCCTTTTAAACTTGATTCTCAGATTGGTTCCCAAATTAACCGCACAGATCCCCAAATTAATTCGCAAGCTACAGCTGTAGGGGCAGAGAATCCATCATCATCAGCACAAACTGGGAATGCTGCTAATAAAAACAGCAATAATTATATAATTAGTCTAAATGCGGGCTCTGCAGCGGTTGATAATTTGTGGAGAACTGAAAAAGAGGCTTTAGAAACACGAATAAACGAAAAACTAGAAAACCTTCGAGAGGAGGTAAAACAAAGTATGCACTCGCTAGTGCGTGAGATGGGAGTTTCGCTAGCAGCTGCGGTTAGTGAAAATTTGCGGAAAAAGGAGAAACAACGTTCTGGAAATATCTTTGAAGATGAGAGATCATATAGAACCCTTTAATATAAAATTATTTATTGAACTTCTGAAATATTATCATTAAATTAATTAAAATATAATAAACGTAAAGGTTCATACTATTACACAAAAAAATATTTTATCGTTGGGTCCGGCTATGTATGTTTTTTCTTGCTATCCTCGGTCACGCATTTCGCAAAACAAAAAACGCTTCTTAGCTGTTTGACCTTCAACACTAATCAACAGTACGGTTTCCTCTTCCCCTTTGGCCTCACGCCTTGAGGCCCCACCCGGGAGCGAGCCGAGTTAGTCGCGGAACAGAGGTGCGTGTGTTTATTCGGCGACCACTCTGTCACGAAAGTTACTACTTTGAAATTTTATTGTAATTCCCATTTATATATGTAATATTTTTATTTCCCAGCAAAGCTGTCATATTCACCCACTTTTATGAACAATTCGTAATTTTGTGAACGCTAAAATTCTCGAACACCGTTATTTTACACTTCTGTTACGAGGCACCTCTGTCACAAAATTTATCACTCAGATTGTCGGTAGAAAAGTAGAACGCCCCATATACATATATTTGCCTTCTTCTGCATCATTGTAATAAACATTTTGTATCATGAGTAGATTTACATGTTTTTCTTTTTTATCTTTTGTCAAGTAAGTTGGTAAAGTGGTATAACATGTTTTTGCAGCATCTGATGACATTTTCAAAATGTTGTATATTAATAGAAAGATTATTTTGTTTCTCAAATCGCGGTATCTGCTTAATCGTCATTGGAAAGTGAATATCCTTCACATTGAGGTGATTTTTATAGCATGGATAACTTGCGACACGATCAGAATTGGTTTGTGCAGGATAGAGCGGTGAAATTACTGCCCAGGCAAAACAGGCGTTATCGTTATTCTTTACATTAACACAAGCTTTTTTATTTTCAATTTCCTTGGGCAATTCAATGTATGAAGATCCAAGTTGTGGTGTATATTTGTTAATTATAATACTCAAGTTTATAATTTCCGATAACGCCCAGCCGCTATCTTTTTCTTGAAATTCCTCCAACTTTTTCAAGATTTTATCTTGGATGTTTTCTTTAAACAAAACATTAATATCAGTATCTCTATATATTGGAGCGTTCTTGGTGTTCATATATTTAAATTCGAACACTTTTTCATCTCCTTTTACTATTTTAAAATTACCACAAAACACGGCATTGACCTTCAAAGCTATTTGTTTTTTGAGGGCATTATTGATGCGTCTGCGGAAGACGACTGAACATTTATTTATTTATTTATTTCGGAATATAACATATAAAAAAAAAAAAAATTACATACAATGAAAAAGTCTTATAGTTAGTGCCGGAATCTATGTTCATTCAACTGTATTATTATTATATAGTCTAGTAGATGTGTAATTATAATTAAGGTGAATTCAATATTTGGGAAAATTATGTTTTATAGAAAAACCCAATGAAGAACTATTCTACTTAATTATTACTAGAATTTAAAACTTAAGGCTACTCAAAACTACTACTACTGCTACGGATTTACAGGGCGTAGCTCTAGTATCAGGGGATTGTCTGAGAATGAGCATATTTCAAAAAATTTGATTGCGAGCATGTTAGCTTTTGCTTCTATAGGCTCTATTTCAGCAAGACTGTGCAATTCCAGGGTGGAGAAGTGCCATGGCAAATTAAAAATCATTTTAAGAATTTTATTTTGGATGGTCTGAAATTTTGTTATGTGTGTTCGGGCGCATTGAAACCAAATTGGAGCTCCATATAGCATGAAGGCTTGAAAGATGACTTTATAAATAACTAGCTTATTTTCCAAATTGAGGGCCGACCTTCTGTTGATGAATGGGTATAATATTTTAATTAATATGTTGGCTTTATTTATAATTGTATTAATGTGTTTAGAATATGAGAGGGTTTTATCAAAGGTAATACCCAAGTATTTAGCGGTGTCAGTCCAAGGAATATCGCATCCGTTTAGATTTACGGTATGGTTCGGTAAGAAGCGTGGATGCCTTCTGCGTGTAAAGAACATGGCTTGAGTTTTGTTTACATTAATTTTAATCTTCCATTTATGAAAATAACTATAGAGAAACTCAAGGCCTCTCTGTAGGTTGGCACATATGCAGGAAGCGTCTTCATTGGTGGTAAAAATAGCTGTGTCATCAGCAAAGATGGATGAACAGCAATTTGGTAAATTTGGGAAGTCAGCTGTATATATATTGTATAAAACTGGTCCTAACACAGATCCTTGAGGGACTCCTGCTGGGATATTTTTGCTTGTGGAAAATTCAGAGCCAATATGTACTCTATACTGACGATTACGTAAGAAACTGCAAACCAAGCGTGTGATATGGATTGGAAAGCCAAAGGCTATCATTTTGTGCAATAAAGCGTCATGCCATACTGAATCAAAGGCCGATTGAATATCGAGAAGTACAAGTCCTGTAGATCTTTTCCGCGTGAGATTTTCTTTGACGTGCCTAGATATTCTCAAAACGGGTTGTGTAGTGTTGTGTCCAGATCTAAAACCAAATTGTTCGTTCGGTAGTAGCTTATTATTTTCAATAAAAACTACCATTTTAATCTTTATGACTTTTTCTAATATTTTAGCAAAATTTCTTAATAAGCTGATTGGCCGATAGCTAGATGGGTACATAAAATACATACATAGAAAAACTAATTTCGTTGGCTTTAAATATAAAAACATAACCGTGATACAAAAATTAACGTTTTTTAAGTTCACACCTATTTTTTTGCACAGCGCTGTATGTACGTTTAAATGAGCATGAGAGGGGTGTGACATACCAGACAGACGGACAAACCAAAACCGAAAGGATTCTTTGTTGGCTACGGGACCCTGAAAATGAATTATCGAGCTACAAAAACGAAGTACGAAAACTTAAAATTACCCTCTTTTCGTTATAATTTTTAAATGAAAATAACTATTTAAGCAGTTTTTTCACATCCGGGCGGTTACATCGGGTAGTTAATAATTTGGGCAGTATTAAATTTGTTTGTGGCAATTAATATATTATAATTGTGGCAGTAAATTGTAGCTATTAATATAAAATTATTTGATTAGTTATTTAATCCTACAGCGACAGTCTGCAAAACTTTCTTGAGTGGTAGATTAAATACCTACATATTGTACAATTATTTGTGCAGTAAAATGATTGAATGGGTATTTAGATAAATAGTTCGCCAGTTCTCTGCGTTCGAATCTCTAGAAGTACATATTTTTGCTATCAAATAATTTTTGTATTAATTTAAAACAGAAATTTATTTAAGGTTTTTCTTTTACAAAAGTTATAGAACTACTTAACACAGCGGACCAATTCTGATTTATTAACTGTTCATAGGTTACTCCTCGTTTCCATTTGCTGCTCATATTAGGTATGTTCGATGAAATAACTGCCAAGCTCCAGAGCGCTCCGGATCGCCACAGGGCGAAAATTAAATAGTGAATAGTGGAATAGGGTGAAATAGAGCTGTCAAATATAATCGGCTAGCGGCATTTGAAAGAGAATTCAAATTTAATTGAAGAATCTATTGATTTATCATTGCGACTTTTTTCAATTAAAACTATATTTAGTTTAAGCACTCACAAATCCTTTTAAACACTTTTACTTACTGAACTCACTTCGCGCCAAATTGCAAACACAACTGAAACTCTATGCTTCTTCTTGCTCTACTTTGCTGTATGTGTTTTTTGACAATTCTCAGAGGGTTCTGCGGCGCTTGGTGGCGCACACAGGTTTTTTTTTTTCAATATTGAATCGGCTATTTGGAACTAAATACCTGGCGGCTCGATGCATAGCACGTCGTTATTCACGACAATCTCTGTAACTCTAGGAATAGGATTTTTTAATGGGAAGGAAATCCGGTAAAACAGTGGCCTGCTCTCAAGAACAGTTTGAATTGCTTGCTGTTTTTCTTCAAGAAGATCAAGGCGACCTTTATAAGGCTATATAGAGAGGTGAAAATTAATTGTGAATTCGCTTAACAAGAAACTATAAAACACTTACTGATGGTAGTGACTTTGGCAAGGAAAGTTCCCCTACTCTCCTCTCCCCTCCACTTTCCAATTACAAAGTATTGCCTATAGCATTCAGGAGCTCATGCGCAATAGACGTGTAAAATTTCATCTCAATGGGCGCAGTAGTTTCCGAGATTACGTCTTTCGTATAAACAAACTTTCTCTCTTTCAAGCGCCATTACAAAAATACTAACACACATATAATCATGAAAAATTTACATATAAACCTTGATATTGAGGTCTTCTAATACAAACAACTTTTAATCAGTCATTTCATACAGCCAAATTTTCAAACATCTTTGGATGTTTCCGAAGATAAAAAAAAATAATTAAAACGTTTATTCTTTGATAACAAATTTATTTCCGTTCGCTACTCGGACTAATTGAAGACTGGCTACAGAGATTCACTTAAAATCTATCTAAGCTACCTGATCCAATAAGAAGCTGTTAGCGCAGACGTTGACGCTGCAGTCACGTTGCACCGACGTCCCGAGTGAACATCTGATGAAATTTTCATGCAAAGCGATGTTTTTCTGCGGACGGTATTAACTTATATATAGATAATCGCGCTGTTTGGCACTGAAATTGCAATTATATCAATTAAACTTTCTGCAATAAAGAAATTAGTATTTCTCCAGAGAATTGTCAGAGAAAATCTGTAACGATTTTCTAACAATTATTTCATAAAGACAAAATTCTACCGATGCAACGATAGTGCACAAAGTTATATTGGCGTAAAAATAAATCAGTTTATTTACGGAACGAATTATGCGAGGAAAGATCGCAATTGACTGGTTTTTAATTAAGGACGATGAATATCACGAAATGCCTCTCCAAAAGGTTTTTTTTAATCAACACAAATTAATTGCTTTAGATTAAAAACCTATGGTGTTTAACAATGGGTTTTCCAAAAATGTAGAAATCATAAGAAGGGTATTTTAAAAACTAATAATAATATTAACTTTTGTAAGATAATTCTAATAATAATAATTCTAATAACTGGAATTTAAATAAATATGTCGAAAACCACAAGAATAAGGAATTTGTATTTTGTTTACTTAATTAAATAACTTTAAGTATTCTGGATTTGTAAAAGATTTGTAAAACTTAATGTTATGCATAGTATAGGTATATAAAAAGATTTGTAAAACTTATTGCTATGTACCTTTATAGTACATATAGTGAAATAAATAATTTTTATTATATATATGAACTGATTTTATTTCATGATCTTTTAATTAAAATTGATCTAAGATTACAGTCGAATGCAAAATTATATTCTTAAATATTAAAGCATCCAAAGCGTGCGTCTGGCATGGTCCTCTTCTGATTTCACGGTATGCGAAACTCCAAGCTATCAAATATTTGACTATTGAATTTTCGTTGAACCTTACTTGTTTCTTCACATACTTTCATAATAAAAAAAAAAAAATAACTTTCGCAGTACAATCTTGACACTATTAAAATGGCCGTTAACAATTTAAAGGTGCTTAACGCGTATATGTACATGAAATTGGTTTATTAAATACATAGTCTATTTAACAGTCCGCAAACACCTGAACCTTTTACATATGCAGTTCGGAGAAAGCCGTTCTGTTTCAGCACCTTCAGAACAATTTATATCATAGCATACAGTTCAAGAGAGCAAAAGTAAAACGAAGGCCGCCAACTACAACTATTTTGTTATTGAATCAAAGTTTTGACCTTGCTGTGTTATATTTTATCCAGCTTCAATTTTTGCGTAGTCGAGTTTTAATTTTTAAACTTTTATTTTTAACCCTTTCGGTGCTAAATGTTTCGCCCTGCATGCGTCCTTAAAAAAAAGTGTCCCAACCACGCTTTACATAACCTCTTAATATTTAGTTTAATCTAGGGGCTATACAAAATATATTAATAATAGAAGGGGAAGATGGTAGGTAAAATAAATAAGGACCGAGATATTATCCAGCGGCGACTTTTGAAAGAATGAAGAATATGGATTCTTAATATGTTTTCTGCATACAAGGATGAGGAGATCAGTATACGATTTACTGGAAAATTTAAATAAAGATGACCTCACGAAGCACTCCATTCGGCTTTCAATAGATTTCGAATGCAGATTGGCTTTAACATTGTCGTAAGTTCATAAAATGGTTTTATTTTATTTTTTAGCATTGCTATTTGACACTCCATGTTATTACAGGCTCTTATCGCAATGCGCGAGTTATGAATCTTCAAGATTCATTTAATAAAAAAAAATTTAATTTCGCGATCAAAAACTTTATTCCGAACCAAAAAGTAACAAGATTGAGACTGATTTCCAATAGACTGCGACTTACAAAGGTAATTGGTAATATTTATAACAATTTTATGCTTACGCTATGTCTAGACAAGTAACTGAACAGCTAAACGTGACAATGTAATTTTATCTAAGGTGAATGAATTTAAGTTTAAGCAAATTGATTTACGAAATCTACGAAAAAGAATGAAAGCAAAAGAAATATGAAAGTGACAATTAAGCAAATTTAGCAATTCTAGCAATGTTTAATATTTTATATCGGAGGTGTTGCTGGGTGCCATAACTCGCGTAAGCCCTCAATTTTTAGCTTCGAGTTTTCAAATGACAAAATCCACAGTAAAGAATATTATTCTCGATACATGCGCAATAATACGGAGAGTTTTTTCGCAACACCCACAGAAACGAACTATAAATAGATTGCTAAAGGGTTCGAATAAACTTAGGACTTGCAACATGCATAGGATCAATTGACGGAAAACATGTGGAGATTCAAGCTTCTCCGAATGCTGAATCTTTTGATTATAAGAAGTCGCTTAGCATATTGTTTTGTTGGCTTATGTGTTTATCGCTACACTTATGTTAGTGTGGTGCATACGGAAGTCATTAATGTAGGTATTATCTTTTAAAATAACAATCTTAAATTTTAGGATTATAAGAAATTTTTGAATATGTATTCTTAGGGCATACACATTTGGTAAGCAGCTGCTTGAAGGAAGCCTTCCGATTCCTCCAGACCGTCAATTACCGAAAATCAACAAAATTTTCCCACACATTTTCACTGGTGATGTCGCTTTTCCATTAAGAAAAAATTTGATGCGACCATACCCAGGGAAATACTTGTCTAGATACAGGGAAGTTTTAAATTATAGGATATCCCGAGCAACAAGGATTATTGACAATAGCTTCGGAATTCTTGTTGTTCGATGGAGAGTACTGAAAAGCTTCGTACACATGTTACCGGAAATTGCAGAAAAAGTTATTTTGACAACGGTTGCTCTACCAAATTTTATTAATTTGAATGGCGCTTGTAGTATAGTCCATCGAATATTGCAGATTGGGAAGATGGCAATCACGTCCAGCATAACGGCGATTGGAGGCAAGATACATCAAACATTTCTTCTATACGTGTTGGTTCTAATTATGTTTCTCGCGCTGCTTTTCATTTAAGAGAATTAATTAAAAGACTATTTGAATAATGAGGTTGCTGTACCTTTTTAGTACAACAGGCAATAAATACACATTTGTCATTTAAATATTATTCATTACTATTTTAATCTTTGCGACTGTAAAAAAATTTCTATTCAAAATAATTTTATGCAAAATTAAATACAATAAATACCATTCTTTTTACTCAACTTTAATCTTTATTTATCTTGCTCATTCGTACAGTTTCATGTGCTCTCATTAAAATATCTATTTTCAGTTTTTAATTTTCATCGATTTTCAGTTTTTGCATTTGGCTTCCTAGTGACATCAGGAAATATCCATCTTCGTCGTCTGCAGCACATTGATCGGTTCGCTGGTTGAATTTCATAAGAAGTTCGGCCACGTCGTCTTCATTCCCTTTCGTTTTTGGCGGAATATGTTGAAGTTGTTGGTTGTCTTAGATTATAATGTTCGGATGTGGCGCTATCACCTAACGAAAGGTTTCTAGTGTCCGTCCACGGCATTATGTTCTCAACTTCAACACTCTCTGTGTTCTCAGTTCTCATGCATCCTGTAATAAAAGCACAATGTGAATAAATAACTTTATCGATATATTTTTAAAATACCTACTACTTACCTTCTAGGTCTTGTTATATCGTCCAGAAAATTTAAAAATGAAAACAGATGCCAGGTACTTCCAGGGATGGTTGCCGATCCCGACGGTTGCTTTTGCGAACGTTTTTCTCTGATATATGTATCTGTCTCGAATTGAATTCCATGGTTTTTTTTTGTTTTTTGCTATAAAGGAATTATTGATGCTAGAGTAAAATAAAATACTTCACATGCACTTACTATCCATTTTATATTTCTCGTTTAGTTCTCGCCGTAATTTGTTCTTTTCTTTTTATATCCATGTAATTTTTGTCTCCCTTATCATATGTATATCTCGGCGATATTCCTCACTTCTTCTGTAAAAGCTTCCTCGTCCATTTTGAAACTTCCTTTTAACCGTTTATCACTAAATTGTGAGGTTAGGTGTTCCGACAAAGTTAAAAATTGATCTACTAGTCCACGCTGCGCCGTTCCGCCACATTTTACTGTTTACTGCTTATTGATATTATCTATGCATTTAACTAGTACTGGCACAGTTTTAAACTGTCAGTATAAGAATTGATTTTGTAGCTGCCCTTGTCAGTACCAAGATTCTGCCACATATTGAGACTGGCACCGATATTGCAGTACATGTTACAGGCTAAATTCCCGAGGCATAATTATGCATATAAATCTCAACAACAAATATAAACTTACAAATCAGAATCTTAGGTTTTTAAAACATTTTTATGGATTGTTATGAAATCTGTTTGAAAGAAAAACACATTTAAGTAAAATATTTTAAATTTTATTTTACATTTGAGTGTTATTAATTACTTAGTACAAATAATTTAAACTTTACAATAAATCGTGGGCTTGGCCAGTGATGGTATATTCATATAAATATATAGGTTAGCTGATGTTCCTTAAAATGGCAGGTTTTTTGAAAATTGAAACATTAACTGGGATTGAATATTTCGTTACATATCGTTCAATAGTGAATTTAGTTTTCAATAATTCAATAACTTATACTAGTCAGTGAACATTTTGAGCACTATGAAATGAATGTTAATCTCAGCATTATATTGAGATGGAACTTAACTTCCATTTATGATACGACCATCTTTAAAAATTAATTTGGCAGTTGCTTCTTTGAGTCTTTTATATAAATATTATGAGGAAATATGTTTTCTCAAATTTACGTATATGGGATAAACAAAACAATTGGATTTTGGATATTGATTTAAAAGTTCATACAAATTTCATATAGGTGAATATTACCTAATGTAATGTAACCTACATTAGAAAGTTTTGTTGTGCTCTTTACTTGTGCATAAAATATAAATAAAATTAATTGTGTTTCAGCTACATTATAGTAGAAAAAATTATGCATGAAAAACAGGGTATTTTAAAACATATAAATATTATGTTTGTTTTAAACTCATCTTAAACATTTGAGCAGAGATTTGATTGAAAATAATTTAAAATGTATTAACATTTTTCTGCAACATAGATACTATTAATTTGCTTGTAAAAATAAAAATTTAAATAACATGAATGGAAAATGTTGGGCTTGTTTATGCGGTAGAGAGTTCGCCTGACTGAAAATTGATTTGCGGAATAGGCTTCTTGGATTCTTACTTCTGTAAAGTACTTATATGGGTGTTGGCTCAAATGCAAAAAATAATATTGGTTTCTGTGGACTCAATGCTCCCTTTGGTATCTGAATATCTCTTTTGAAAGAGTTACGTTTCGAACCCCTGCTGTCTTGGTTGATTTTTGTTCAATAGTGCGATAGCCCAACTATGCTTACAAGGAAATCACCGGCTCAAAAAAGCGGATTTTAGGATGAAATCAAATTGGCGATCATGGGTTAAGATAATTTACATAAGATAGGGTTGTCTAATGAGACAGAATATCATCATTGAAATCACACAAATCCTATTCGGTTGTTCTTCTTGGAATAGTCTGAAAGAGGCATTTTCAGTAAAGAATTTTTAAGCAACGTACGGCAAAGAAATTGTATTTTTTTTTAATATTTTTCCAATAAGTCCAAGAAGAAATTAAAGAATGCGTTGTCTGTCCTACTGGTAAATAAATTTTCTCCACTGCCTCATTTCTGATTTTTGAACGTCCGCTCATCACGCGACGAATTATTTACGCTGATCTTGCTGTCGTTTTCCGAACATTGATCATCTCAAGTTTTCTTGTTAATAAAATTGTTAAAGATAATCTAAATCATTATTTGATAGGGTATGCCAAGATTAGCATCACAGGGATGGTGGTTTCATGCACTCAAACCCTAAAAAGTTAAATATCATTTTAAAATGTTATCAGAAAATGATCATTTGCCGGAGTAGTTCACGTCTCAGATACTAACAATTAGATTTATTAAATTATTAAAATTTTAATAGATTTTAATGTAGTAATGATTCTGCATGTAAAACTCTGTGATTATTTGTATATTGAGCGTAAGAAATGATTTGATTTGATTTAATTTAAGGGGGAGCATACCAATGTTTCATGTCTTGAAAACTTCAACTGTCTTTTCTACGCAATGTTGCAAATTACATGTTGAAATTTAAATCCCTATTTTAACAAGAATTGGTTTCTAAACCTAGGAGTCCTCAGTATATTCATAAATTTTTAAAGAATAAATTTTATTTAAAAAAGTGTTTAAGTGCCAGTTGCACTTGTATCAATATTTAATAATTGACATGAAAAACAAATGGATGTGTAAAATAAAGTATTGTTATCAGTTATAGTCTTCATATATGAGTTGAGTAACTTTTAATTATATTCCATATACATAGGATTTGATTAAGAATAGTTTTAATTTTGTTCATGTAATGCATTGTAATCGCCCTCAAAAGTTCTAACATAAAAAAAAAGTTCAAAAAGTAAGCATAAAAATGATGTTGTATAACCACTTTATGGAAAAATTTTACGTTAGTAAATGTTTGCATGATGTCTACATAAAATATACAATTTTTAAAAAATTAATTGCTAATTCATCCAGTATAAGAATTTAAATTTCAACATGCTATTTCGCTTCAGTTTTATAGTGATAATAAAATCAAATCAAATGTGAAACCTTGAAAACAAAAAAACCATTTATGTCTTGAGCATTGCAACACGCAGTTTCCTTAGTATGTAACGAAAATATTTTTAATTTTTAACTCGAAAATTTTCCTCTGGTATCATTTAATATCAACAAAAAAAAATATATGTATACATCTATTGCACAAATGCCATTTAATTTTTATTACTATAGTGGCAAGCATTATAATTTATGTAGTCATTGTTAATTTATTATAATTTATCAATAACGACAAAATTTATCCCCGAGTGTCTCTTTAAATTTAATATTTCAATTTTAATTTTTACACTATCGTTAAAAAGTTCAGAATCTACCCTAAAATGTTTAATCTTATGTGAGTAAAGATTCAAGACTTTATGTCTATGAATGCAGTTTAACTGCTGCAATGAAATGACGTTAATAAAAACTAACAACATTTTCTCCATAGGTAAATCAAATTTAAAGATTATCAAGATAAGATAAGTAGGTTTTAATGGGTTTGAAGTCAACTAAACCGAAACTAATAGGCTAAGTAGAGCGCGTTCTAGGGTAGACAATTTTGGGAGACAACACTGCAAATTGTAAGCTGTAAAATTATGTGTAATTTAAATAAATTATACTTATTTCAAATAATTAGATTTTGAAACGAAAGAAATATAACAATTATTTTAGATAGTAGTGTTAAAATGTTTTCACTTTTGAAATATTTTTTAGTTTTGGTTTGTAATACAGAAGCAGAAATATCACAGTTAAAAGAATGTTTTTGAAAAGTGGTTTTTGGACAATTTAATTTCTAAACTTAAAAATGTTATATTAATTCTAATTAATAGTGTCTTACGTGTTTTAATTTAAACTTAATCTGCTTAAATAATTGGAAGCGCAGATACTTATAAAAGATTGCATATGAGCATTTATTAACTACAGTTTGCTTTTGCGATTGAGCTATTATAATTTGATCAATAAACATGGTATGTCTTTTTATTTAACACACGATTGTGAACGCAGAATTTCAAGGATTATTATATCTATACCTGCACGAATTTAAGGGTGATTGCAAAGTTTTGAACGATAGTGTATCTATAACAAAAATTTAATTCCAAATTTTAAAGAAAACAAGTTTAACGAATTTCTATTAATTATAAAATATATAATACTTATTTTAAAATTAAATATCTTGTGTTATAAAAGACGAGCATGCTTTTAGAAACCATTCTTCCACATAATTCTTACTCAAACCGTAACACGCATTTCCTTAATAAAGACTTTAGCATTTCCCATTTGTCTCATTAAACTTATCACCATGCCATACATATCTTCACTTTCGCATCATTCAAATTTATTTAGAACGATAACAGCTCGCCCGTACAAATCGAATATTTATATAAAAAGGAAACTAAATTTTAAATAATTTATTATCTTATGATCACACCTTGTAAGTCTTACAATTCTTTGATTTGTTGCTTTCATTAGACAAAATAATTTCTCTGTATTTGAGTTTGCCGTACTATTTACAAATTTGCAAATCAAATATAGTTGTGTCAAAAAAGTAACGTTTAAAATCCTATAAATATTGGAAAAAGTGTCACAAATTTACAAGTAAATCTTCCTTTCAAATAGTGTTTTACTTCGGGCCCTTACTGCTCATTTAATTCTTATGTTATCCTCTTTCGTTTATGATCTCCATTTTTTCACCAATGTCTGAGTCAGGAATATTCGTAAAATGAGTGCGATCGCTTCTGATTGTGTTTCTTTCATTTGAGCTAGTCTTTGTTGAGTGTTCTGAGGGTGTGCCGGTACCAGGCTGGACTCGTTTTTGCAATGCAGATACATAGTTCTGTAATAAATAAATTAAAAAATCACATTTTGCGCACACATTTTGGCCGGATTATCCCGAAAATGGTAAGACATAAAGCAAAATAATTTGAACTTGGGATAAGACAATTTTTGAAACCAAGATTATGTATATTATCCCAACACAGAGCCAGATTAAGCCATCCAACTCCCCTCTCCCCTTTTCATACTTTCTAACGTAAAGCAGATAATTTTTAACTTTAAGTTAATTTTATTTATCTATGTGTTTTTACTGTATCACCTACCAACATTATATTATGAATAAAGAAAACAACGTTAATTTATTATATTATAATAAAAACAAAAAAGCCAAAACATTTGAAACTTCGATCAGATTACTATATGGCATACCAAATTAGGATTTTCCTATGTTTTATTATGCTTATCTTTATTTATTAATTTTTTTTTTCAGTGAAAAATTTTAATTTTTTTTTAAGTGGAAACTCCGGTCGTGGATATTTGGAAACGGACTTATAAAGATCAGATCAGATCAGATCCAAAAAATATCAAAAAGGATATACCATATGTATGGCTTATACCCCGGTATCGAAATCTTTTATTTTTCATATGAGGGATATCTGAAAAAGGGATTTCAAGGAACACTTGATCTAACGAACTACAAAATTCACGTTTTAAAAAGTTTTAGAATTAAAATTTTAATAAAGAATAAACAATTCTATTTTCTTTAAATTTAAAATAGGAAGAGTCTTAACGCTAGGGGAAAACGCAAATTATTCCTTAGGTTCTTATGGCTCCGCTGGTTTTCCTGCACGCTCTGTTCGTTACGGTTCAGTGGTGGCTGCTTCGGGACCTTCAGTTTTAGGCTCTGGTTGTGAAGGAATTTCGGGCTCTGGCTGCTTTTCTGGTTCAGGTTCAGGTTCTGGATTTGTTGGTACTTCTGGTTCTGGGTTCTTTTCGGGTTCAGTTGGTTGGGGTTCGGGCTGCGGTTCAGGATCTGGTTCAGTAGGCTCTGGTTCCGGCTTAGGTTCAGGCTCAGGTTCTGGCTTAGGTTCAGGCTCTGGTTCCGGTTCAGGCTCTGGTTCTGGCTTAGGTTCAGGCTCCGGTTCCGGCTTAGGTTCAGGCTCTGGTTCTGGTTCAGGTTCTGGCTTCGGTTCAGGTTCAGGCTTAGGTTCAGGCTCAGGTACCGGTTCAGGTTCTGGCCTAGGTTCAGGCTCCGGTTCCGGCTTGGGTTCAGGCTCCGGTTCCGGCTTTGGTTCAGGCTCAGGTTCCGGCTTAGGTTCAGGCTCAGGTTCCGGCTTTGGTTCAGGGTCCGGTTCCGGCTTAGGTTCAGGCTCTGGTTCTGGATTAGGTTCAGGCTCTGGTTCTGGTTTAGGTTCAGGCTCTGGTTCTGGCTTAGGTTCGGGCTCTGGTTCAGGCTCCGGTTCTGGTTTAGGTTCAGGCTCTGGTTCTGGCTTAGGTTCGGGCTCTGGTTCTGGCTTAGGTTCAGGCTCTGGTTCTGGCTTAGGTTCGGGCTCTGGTTCAGGCTCCGGTTCTGGTTTAGGTTCAGGCTCTGGTTCTGGCCTAGGTTCCGGCTCCGGTTCTGGCTTAGGTTCAGGCTCTGGTTCGGGCTTTGGTTCAGGCTCTGGTTCGGGCTTTGGTTCAGGTTCTGGTTCCGGTTTAGGTTCAGGCTCTGGTTCGGGCTTAGGTTCAGGATTTGGTTCCGGTTTAGGTTCAGGCTCTGGTTCAGGCTCCGGTTCTGGTTTAGGTTCAGGCTCTGGTTCTGGCTTAGGTTCGGGCTCTGGTTCTGGCTTAGGCTCAGGGTCTGGTTCTGGCTTAGGTTCAGGCTCTGGTTCGGGGTTTGGTTCAGGTTCTGGTTCCGGTTTAGGTTCAGGCTCTGGTCGCGGCTTAGGTTCAGGATCTGGTTCCGGTTTAGGCTCAGGCTCTGGTTCTGGCTTAGGTTCAGGATCTGGTTCTGGTTTAGGCTCTGGTTCTGGTTCAGGCTCCGGTTCTGGCTTGGGTTCAGGCTCCGGTTCCGGCTTAGGTTCAGGCTCTGGTTCTGGCTTAGGTTCAGGCTCTTGTCTCACTTCTTTACCAACAAGTTTTTCAATGTTCTTCTCTAACCCTTCTTTATGTTTCTCTATTTGTTCCAAAGTTGGACCCACGCAAGTCTTACCTAAATCATCAAACTTATACTTATCCAGTTCCTTTTGCAGATTTGAAACAAATTCATCCATTGTCGTAAGTGATGGTATCTTTTTCTTTGCATCCATGGCACATTTAATTAACTTCATTTGACTAATTGATTTCTGCTTCATGCACTCATCCATTGCAATAGCGACTCCTTCCAGATTTGGTAAAATTTGATTGACAGCATCAAGTGTGTTGTTGAACATGCCGTGCATTGGGACCAGTATTTCCTTACAACACGCTGAAAGCTCATTGGTACTCTTATACACAAATTCATTGATCAAATCATCAATTTTCTTTTTGTTTTCTTCAGTAACGTCCTTGTATTTTTCCCGAATCTCAGATGCAATATCATCAATTTTTTTGGTATTTTGCATCACAGTCTCATTTAGCCTATTGACGCCTTCGTTGTATTTAGTTTCTGCCTCTTTCATAGTGCTCGAAACTTTGTCACGTACAGAAGTCATCCTTTTTTGCACTTCTTCACTGATTTTCTTGAAGGTATTTCCTCCAATGCCCATGGCATTCTTGATAGAGTTCTCTATAGATATTGTTATATTGGCAAATTTTTCAGCGGTGGCGCCTGTTATGGACGCCATACCACCAGATACCTTATTTACAAAATCGATTCCTATATTGATTGCACCTTTTGAAGTGTCCGAAATTTTTCCAACAATTCCATTAGCAACACTTCCTACCTTATTTATTGTACCGGAAATGATGTCGGCAGTCTTGTCCACAACTTTAGTAATACCCCCTGTAATGGATCCAATGATCGATCCAACGATTGGTGCAGGGGTGACTGCTTGACAAAGCAATAGAGCTGCAAGAACCGTCGCTAGAAGTTTCATCCTGGAACTCCCTTGTTTCGAAAGACGAAGATAACTGCAGTTGAACTACGAGGCCTCTATTTTATATCACTTACAATAAACAATCCTCTGATGTCATAATGGCGACACTTGTTCGTGTTTACCGATAAACTGCGCACGTCGATTGTATTAAAAGCAATTCTCAGAACAATTCATAAAAAAATCAGAAGTGACATATGTGCTTGCTTTTTAAGCAATCTTTCACCTTAAAGATGACAAATGTTAGATTTAGTTGAATTATTTGCGTTTGATTCTTACGCATGAGTTCTATTGTGAAAGTCTTTGCATTATGAACGATAATTTTTTTTTGTATATTTCCTGCAGCTTGAAGTTTATATGAGTGACGATCGGCTCAGTTATAATGGCTATATGATCTCTAACTATCTTTTCTTTCTTTAACTTTTGAATTCAATTTAATGAAATTTTGAAAAGCAGATCTCAAGTTAGTAAAAGTACATCGACTTTTGCAAAATAATAACTATTTATTTCCACTTTCAAAACCGGTTCTTTTAATGTTTAAAACTAAATTGTCCAGCCTTGACTTGGTTTTACATTGCTGAACATATTTTATATTAGAAACACCATAACTTTATCAATTGCTAAACTATTCTGCCATTTTATAATATACTCCCGTAATAAATAATTTGATTTGCCTTCTAAATCTTTAGGCTTGATTTTAAATTTTTAGTTCACTAAATCACACAGCCGCGTTTTTTGGTTTTTCAATTTCATTTTTTTATTTTTTAAACCTTTTTAAGTAGGACTTATCCGGCCGTTCGTAGAATACAGTGATAAATATTCATTTAAACACACCTTAGAATTTTACGAAAAATCGAGTTATTATTTCATTGATTGGAAGCATATTTATACATACGAGTATATTTGTGTTGGCATAAGGCATTGGATCAAGTACTAAAAATTATTCAACCGTAGTATACTTTTACTACTTATTATAACAATATTTTTGTTGCTCAGTCAGTTGGAAGTGAAGTATACCTTTAAACGCATCCGCCAATATTCCCAAATAAAAACTTTAGATTTCGCTTATTTCAAAAGAATTATTTAATTTTGTATTAGAGTAAGTCCTTTTTTAAACAAGATGAAAATTATAGGAAAAAAAGGGTAACGAAAAGTAACACAAAACTTACAGCACGACAAAGGGAAAAATCATTCAGGAAGCAATATAAAATCGCTTAATAATTAAATAAAAAATTAGCTAGATCTTACCGTGCCAAAACAGCACATTGCACACATTTTACACGCTTAAAAAAAATATAAAATATAAGAAACCGCAAGGCAAACCTAATTTAACAAAGGTTCACAAAATAAACCGTTTAAATTTCGTCAAAAAGTACATGCATTAGAGATCGAAAATGGATTACGAAATTTTGGAAGCGGTAGCACAATGGTTTAGGGTGCGTTCAGCACGGAAAGTATCCGGAAAAATATATTGCATTATTAACCCTTTGCACTCGAGAGGTGCTTCTCAGTCACAACACCAATGTATAAATTAACGTTGGTGAAAAAAAGCTTCGAGTGCAAAGGGTTAAAAGACGTTTAATTAGTTATCTTGAAAAATTCGTTGATGAAACTTCACATATTAACAGGATAACGTATGATATCTATCCGTGTGCGGAAGTTTTCACCAAATTGGTTTGAACAAAAAGATACATGTTTATTAACCTAGCCTGTAATTCTGATTGTAACCCCATAGAAAACCTACGGGGCATCTTAGCGTTATGCGTTTATACAAAAGACATCAATTTGAAACGGTTACGGAACTTAAGGAGTGTATTAAAATTTGTTGGAACAATCAGCAATCCTTCAAAATTTAGTGAAGTCTATGCCATAGCGGATATTTGAAGTTATAAGAAATCAAGAAGAACATACAAAATATTAATAAGCTTTAAGTAACGTTAGTCTTCATATTGAGAGGATAAATAAGGAGAATGTGTATTGATTTACATTTAAACAAATATTTACGAGTTTTTCGACACTTCTTATTTTATTTCTCTATATATAGTTAAAAGCTCTCTGTGTTTAAACGAATATTTACCACTGTATGCTAGTAGTGTAGTCTCATCATTATTCCGTAAATATGTACATTCATATATCAAAAATTGAATTAATACAACAGCCATTTCTTCCTAAATTATTATCAGTAGTCAACATTCGAATAAAATCTTATAATCCCCCGCGAAACTCGTATTATTTACAAAACGAACCTCATCGAACCAATTATGGGTTGCATTTGTCGAGTCAAGCATGTAAACAAATTGTATCACCAGGAACACATCCTAGATTGTTGTACCTTTATGTATTAATATGTATTTTATAATTAAATATTTTTTGTAAAGTCAGTACAATGCTATTGGATAAATAAATATATAAATATACAGACTTTTTCCAATTGATTTAAACTTCTTCCCATTAATTACGCATTTGTTTAAAATAAATCACACTTCGACGCATTAAAAAATGTTTATTTAATTAGAATTGAACTTTTCTTTAAAACAATAATTTGTTCTAAATAAAAAACACCTGAATTAATTTAAATTAGTTTTGCTCGAATGAGATTTATCTGAAAAAATTTTAAAGAGCATCTTTATCGAATAAACCGGGCGTTCGTGAAAAATTCGCTGTAATCGGGTCTTGATATGTATTGCGACTATTTGCGTAAATATCACCGCTTGCTTTTATTTGCGCTTAGTAAATTCGCAGCAGAGCGTATCTATTTGTTCAAGTTGGCAATTGAAATTTTTTTCATCATACAATGTCTCCAGTTTTCAATATATAGACCAAACCATAAGTTTGCCTAACCAGTTTCTGTTTTCTTTCGAAGACGATCGAGCTACACTATGAGATTTTTTATAGCTGGAGCGCTTTCCGCAATTCTAATCACCTAAATAATTATCGGCAGCAATAAAGTAAAATGACCGTTGATTTTGTCAAGAATTTTAATAATTAGTTGACGGTTTCAACTTCAGCATCTTTTTGTTTGAAACTGAAATGCGGAGGATTTATTGAAATTGAACTTGGAACGAATAGTTTATTCCTCGAAAGAAAAGATCAAGGAGAGAAGAAGAAGAAATATAGAAAAATAAGGAAACAAATAATGAAGATGTTATTTTAACCCTCAATAGACTTAATGCGGCATTTTCCAACATTTTAATCTGTATTGATACAGTACATATATTCGAAATGTTAAAAAAATAAATATGGTGGCCATTGACACATAGATGTAAAAAAAAAAAATTATAATAATAATAATTGATGGCTACATGAAATATGTGTACATATTAAAACACACTATTGCATAAAAAGGAAACTAGAAAGATGGAATCCAACCAATTGTATAAATTATTGATAAAAAATTCCTCATCTTCGGTCTGAAATTACATTATACATACAATGATTTTCAACCTTGAAGGTCTATCCACAATTTTGGGCTTGTTTTCACCTTTTTAGTTCGCTTTTTACGTGGTGGTGTTTTTTGATTTTATAGCATGTTTTTATTAACTTAGTAACTTTCTAGAAAATCTTACAACTCTCTTTTCACCCACTTCCAGTTGTCATATCGATTTGAACTTTCCAAATTTTTGCAATTCTATTGACAATAAATTATATATGTAGTATGTACCATCAAATTTGTATGATAATGGAGGTGGTCTTAGGAACTCCCCAATGGCTAACAATAAGCCCACTAAGTTTGGGCTCTTTGATTTGGCGCAATGAATAATTTGGTTACATATTGTGACCAGTTAACTTTTCAGTGCGCTACTCATAAGGCGAGTTTTTAAATTTTTTAAACTATATGATTTATGTTTATTTTTTAATTAAGTCTAATCGTAAATTTTCACAATGTTATAAAAATTTTCATAAAAACTTAAATCACTAGTCATGCCCTATCGAGCAAATGAAATTTTAAAAATTGTAAGGCATTGCCTAGATGTTAATTGCGGCCAAACTATTTTAAGGAAAATTAGTAGCCGAGTTCAAAAATGTTAAAAACACAAAAATTATAATGCGAGGTTTTTTTCCAAAAGTTCAAAGAAAATCAATTTGATCTTATTTAATTAACAATTTTTCTAAACGATGTTTTTACAAAACCTAGAATAGCCAGTTATACCTATATCTTTTTAGTTTAAAGTAAAAATATAAATATATGTGAAAGATCATTTCTATAGCTTTTTTCCCCATTGATTATGAATCCTCAAACGACAGTTCTAAGTCTGTTCCCGTTTTCAAGAGAAATAAATTTAACACTAGAACTACTGGCGCGTAAGTCGTAATTCTCAATCTTATTAAATTTTGGCATAAATCTGAAGAGAATTTAAAAAAATATATACTCAAATTAAGTTAGAAATTAAGTACCAGTCAATTTGACTAGCCCTGGTAGTTCTAGTGTTAAAAAGATGCCAAAGACCGTAATTTTAGACATTTTTGAAAAGTAATTGTAATAAAATTTCATATATAAAAAAAATATATTTAAAAAAAAAACCTTTGATTTAAAAACTACATTCGTAAAAAATTAAAATATAAAATTTTCTAAAAATTAACAAGTATACTACTCGTTAAACCATATGATATCAATCAGATCAATGGGGTTGAGAAAAAAAGGTAACCCACCATCTTGGGGTTTCCGCCATTTTGAGTTTAGAATGAAGTCATATAACTCATCCTATTCTACGCGACAAAGTTTTTCATTTGATATCTGCATACATACATATGTATTATATCAAGGGGGTTGCGAAGGAAAAGATAATACGCCATTTTGCACGCGTCTACCATATTGAATTTAGAAAGATATTAGATATATGTATGTACGTGCAAACGTGTGCAAAATTTCAGCCTGTTTGGATAAAACGAACTGGTTCAAAATTGAATTGCAAGATTCCCAGCAGACAGATAACGTTTTAAGCTAAATAAAAGCTTTTAAAAAAGTAAAGGTTTATCACAGAAGCTTGTAACATGGCTAAAAGCCTAAATCTTAATCTAGAAACATCAAATACCAGCAATATATATGTATGTACGAGTATATAGATATTTTTAAACAGTTTGGCGAACAATTTCAAAATCGACGGAAAAAATCCTATGGAAATCATCTGCTATTTGTTCGGCCGCAAATTTGATGTTGACCTGTTTTTTTTTTGGATACTTAAGACTTTCTACTGCCAATAAAAAATAAGATAATTTTAAAAAAGTAAGTAGACTTTCAAAAAGTACAAATGAAGCACTTTATCTATGCATACATGTAAATAAAATTGAAGTATTTGTCTATCTGTCCGGGCTAATCTTTGAAACGGCTGAACCGATTTCGATGAAACTTCACAGACATGAAGAGGAGGTTGTCAGGAGTGGTACTTGGGGGTTTACGCGAACGTAGTTGCAGGTAAAAGCTAGTTTAAAATATAAAAAACATCCCACGATCATTGCAAGCGCCATAATTATTATGTAAAGAACGCCGTTCCTTTTTGGGTCAGTGTACCTGTCTAGTGCAGTAAAAATCATGTGTAGTGTACCTCTCAAGTGTTAAAAAGTAGCTATGTATATACTGAGAAGTCGTTGAATGGTGTTAATGTTTTATATATCCTATCCTAGTGTATATTATACAACTGATCTGTACCACACCTAATTCAAAAACAATTGTATGTACATACATTTATATAATTAAGTTTTAGTTTGGGGCCTATTCTGAGATCCGATTCGCGTGAAAAATGAATCAAATTTTAAAAGTTCTATTTTGATATTCGTCTAGTATGAATGTTTCACATGTGAAATGAAATGAAATGATGAATTATATATTCACGTCACTTTTTTAAGTGAAAAACAATTTGAGAGATATGTGTGAAGAAGTAGGATGCAAAATGATGTCGAATCGATTGTTTTGCGAAACCAAGTGAAACTTTTTCATTAGATTGACATTGAAGGTAGGTGGAAATATTTATTCACCTGAAACGAATCTCAGAATGGACTCCTTTGTATAATAGTTTGTAGGTCGGTTCATTTTTCTTTGTAGAGTTATAATATTATCTTTTTTAATTTTTTCGTATACAGAAATTTCGATCAATTTAACTTTCTAGCCACATATATGTAATTGCATTCTAGACTACATTTTATGATTCTATTAGTTAGTTGAAAACAATTTATAGGAAATAGATAAACAAATTAAATTATATGTGTATGTATACTGTTATTGTAAAAAAATTGCATTAAGTTTTATTAATAGTAAAGACTTTACCTGTGAAATTATATCCCCTCTGGCCGTTCTGACTTGATAAAGATATCGATATTTCCGTTGTCTTGCCTCTTCTCGAGTTTCCCGTGGTCTCGAATTAGATCGAGTGTGTTGACCGCATCTGCGACGAGGCGTAGGCTTTTTATGGTCGACTCGCCAACCCGTTATGAAGCACTGCACCATAATACTTACAATAGTAGCGACAGGCCACGAGCATAGTAAAATCCCACCCCAACAAGGTGGTGGAGAAGGATCTGGCTTCATATGTATCAACTGAAATCAGCTTATTTGTAATCTTTGTTGTTAAAATGAAGATAGTATTTTACCCAATCAATTGTATCTAAGCCGTGCATAAAGAAATCTATTGATGATATAATCATCGCACTACCAACAATGCTGGACGATAAAATCGTAACATATTTAACGCAACACAATGTTAATACGGTGAAAATGACCGCTCCTCCCGCAACAGCAACCATAATTTCGCGTTGCTGAAATATTAAAAATGTAAGCCTATGTTTATCCTTTGGGCCCAAAACCATTACCCCAAATTCGTTGTCAGGCATAGTCGCTACGCAAACCACCATTGCGACTGCTGCGATGAGAGCACCAGCGAATGCACTCACAAGTGCTGAAGCAATTGGATGGGCGGAACCTAAAACGGCACCTACAAGTCCAGCTATCATAGCTAGAGCAGAATCGGCTGGGCTACCGATTAGAGTAATTTTTAACTTTTGAAGTACAAATATACAGTTGGCACCAGCTGCTAAGCCACTCAAAAATCCTACAGCTCTCAAACATCGATAACCTGAAAAAGACAAAACATGTTTATTTCTGACCAGATATTTTTAATTTTATCACATTGTTGTTTATTTAATTTAATTCTAATCTTCTCAAAGTTTTCGTGAAGTCAAATTTTTTTGTCGCCATATTCCTTCCACCATTTTGAATCTACAAAATTTTATAGGTAAATAATCCAGTTTCATTTGGTGTAGATTCAATGCTACTCTAAGATGGGCATAATACATTATTTTGCAATGCATTATAATAAAATTACTTTCATTCATTATATTTTTTTTAAATCAATGCATTGCCAAAATTATGTAGGTACAAATATACATAGATTACTCGCATTAAATTTGTTAGTGTATTATGATTGCTAGAACAGAGAGCCACTGAACCTAAATGAACTAGCTGCAATATATCAATGTAGCTGCATAAAAGTGCAAAAGTACTAGCTGAAGAAGCATCTGAATGTCACTAAATGCAGTTTGTTTTTCAACATTTATGATTTTCTTGCTGAACACAAAAACAATGGTAGCAAAATCCTTTTTATAGTAACTATTTTTTGTTTTTCAATAACTTTTCCTTGAACACAAGGTTAGGTTAGTTGAACTTGCTGCCGCTTATAGGGCACACTTAGGCCAAAGAAGGCCTATTGTGATACCACATGGGACGAGTCCTCTATATCTAACCCTCGCACCATTTAGAGTCCCTAACGAACTGCTCCAGGTTTTTAATCCTGACTGAACTCAGTTCAGACACATCACTAAAGAAAGGGAAGCCTAGATTGCGGTTTCTACGTACCGCAAGAGATGGGCAATGACAAAGGAAGTGAAGAATTCTTTCCTTCTCTTCTTCATTAAGGCAGCTTCTACAGAATTCATTTGAGGCCACCCCAACCTACTGGCGCTGCTAATGGCAGCCCTCCTGAGTGAGAATAGGCTTTTGGACCTGCTTAGGTCAAAGAAAGGTAGGCCAGATCTGGTCGTCTCATATTACACCACCTGCTGTTGGCAGTTTCAATGAAGGACCTCTGAATGTTCCACTTGTACGTTGCAAGTTGGGTCCCCGGGTGGTGGTGGTAGTTGAACACAAATAATGTGAACATTGAAAAATAGCAAATATGAAATGAGAACAAATAAATAAACATTTGTGTGGGGAGTATTTTTAAACTGAACTCTAACATGAATTTTGGTACCATACATTTTTGAAATCGTAGCTGTTATAGATAGTTTTTCAACTCTACTTAAAAAGTTATTTATTCTTTGTAATATACCCTTGCCTTCATCAGCTCCAACCAAACGCTTTGTCTCTTTCGTTTAAACAGTAATTGGTCATTATTCGACGGATGAGCGTTTCGAAAAGTTAGTTATCTCAAGGGCAAATAAAGCACTATAAAAACCAAAACAAACGTTTCTTTTATATGTATATATTTAACAAAAACTTGGCTTCCCTGTAAAATATAATATAATCTTCCTTTAACTCAGTCGCAATGAAAAATTCAGTAATAATTAAAATTTTGTTGCATTACCATTAAAAAATTCAAATAAATGTAGGTACATACATACATAGTATATCCAATTTATGATCAACAAAATATAATTAAGACCTTAAAAATATAAGACACTTTTTTATGCTTACCTAACAAAGCGTAAACAATTCCAAATACAGCTATAGTTGTCCACAGCAAAGCAGGGATGGTTTCAGGAGGAGAAGTTGAACACGAAGGATTTTCCATAATCCCCTGAAAAAGTTTTGCGAAATACATATATAGATATGTTATTGTAAAAATAATTAAAAACTGAAAGTACCTATATTTCTTTGGAAACTGAATAGCTCTTTCTACTACCTACACTACAAAAAGAGGGTTTTGTTTTTTGAAAGTACATATGTATGTAAATGTGCATGGAAGTACATACATATATTTAAATACGAATACCTATTATTTTTTGTTCACTCCTAGCGCTGTAACGACTTGACAAATGTTGGGGAATGAAGTGTAATTGTAATTGTCTTAAGAGCGTTACTTTAAGTTACTTTTTTTCGTATAAAATTAATAGCTGTGTTCTTTTCACATCGGATCCGGTTCCAAGTTTTGCAGGAAATTTTGCATTGAATTGAAATTTTAAACACCGTCATATACATATACATATAAATATTTTAAAATTTGCAAAAGGCGCATCAAATTGTCATGATATTTAACCATCCAAACTTTAAACCTTGAACCAGATAAATTTTTGGATTAAGTTTTTGATGCAAAGTGAGTATAAATCTAGGCAATTGTATTTTATTTTCGAGAAATAAAAATTGTTTGATATGGGTAATTGCTCATAAATTTCAATTCAGTGCAAAATTTCCTGCTAAACCTGGAACCGGATCCGATGTGAAAAGAATACAGCTAATGATTCAATTTTGTTGAAATTCCATATACCTACATTTACAATTAAAATTTAAGCGTAAGGATATAATTTTTTTTTTAAATAATCCAAAATGGCGGAGCTATAGTGGTCGATCACTTCCGGAAGCGCGAGGCCCAAAACTGCGCATACGAGAACTCAACAAATTATGGATCGATTCCGCGGACATTTTAGATACGTACTCGAAACAGTATTGCCCCTTAGGTGAATCATGAAAATTTAAAAATATTTCAAAACAAATATTTTTTATTATCGATCAAACGTTAAAAATTTGGTGGGAAACTCGAACTTGTTTTTTAATGACTGCCATTTGCTTAATTTTGTTTTCACTTCCTCATGGTCTATGAGTTATAATTGTTTTTAATATAAAACAACTTTTTTGGGATCAGTACAACAAACTAGAGTGTGCTGCCCTCTTTGAGTTTATCAGCGGCAACAACAAATGCCTGTGGCATTGCAAGCCCTGGCGTGAATCTGGGGCTTCTGAAGGTCTTGCGATGCAGGTTAAGGCATTAAATAAAGATGTTGCCTCCCTCTGGGCGGTCAAATCAAATCCGTGGTGACCGATGCAGTTTCTAAGGAAATATCAACTCTACTCTGGCTGAACATCGAGGGCGCATGGACAGTCTTAAGACTAAGGTTTAGTTTCTGCATTCCATGTCTGACTCTCTCCGGTTCCTAGATCTGCAGGAGAGGAGGCACGACATCATGCTTTATGGTATTTCCGTTTCTGAGGATCTCAAGAAATTTTTACGTGGCATGTTCGTAGCGTTTGGGGTGATGGTGAGCCCTGACAACGTCTCCCACAATATTCGACTGAAGGGCAATAGTGGCCTCGTCTGGGTAAAACCTTGTTAGAGATCGGGTGAGGATGTATTTTATAAAAGAAGCCCTAGAGCTAGAACTATCTGATTTTGGTGTGGCAGGTGTGGAGTCCCGGAACTATTTCAATGATAATCTCCCAGCGACGATTGCTCAACGAAAAAAACAGTGCTTTTTGCTTCAAAAGGAAAAAAAGATCTCCAGCGTCTCCGTCTTTAATGGTAATCTTATAGTTAAGAAGTTAGATAAATCTACCGTAAAAATTGCGTGGTCGGATGAGCCAGCCGCGCTGAATACGTAAATTCTTCTATTGTATTGAATTTTCTTTACTGTATTGTACGTACATACATGCATACTCAGTTACTTTCCAATGTATTATTACTAATAAATTGCCTATTTTACATTTAATTTTCTCCTTGAATTACTGCTTACTGAAATTAAAAGTTTGGTGCTGATTTTCCTGCTTAGTAATATTGTATTTTGAATTACTTCAGTCACACTTTAGTTTCGTAAATACTGAATGTTAGCATCGTAAGCTTTAAATTGCTATTTAATCCCTGCTTAATTTAATTTTGGTTGTATTATTGCTTATTTAAACTAGTAGCTTGAATTATGCTTCCTTACATTTAGCAACTTATACATACTATCTATTTATTGAATTACCTAGGTTTAGTTTATTAGTTTCTTTTTTTTTTCTTATTTTTTCAATCAACTGATTGCTTGTGAATGCTCGCAGGCAGCGGATGCATTTTTTCTTCCTTTTTTTACATTTGTTAATTGCTTTCGTTTTTATAGTTTAACTAGATATGATAGTTTTGATTAATGATGATGCGCCGGTTCCCCCTAGTTGCTTGCCCTTCTTATACACTCCGCGACAACTGGAGAGCACACCCCTTCCAAAATACGGTTTAGAGATATTTTTGTATAGAAGGGCATACCCGTTTTTGCAGGTAGGCATCCCATCCATTGTTTAAAGGTAACTAGGAATTTTCTACCTCTCCTACCCCGCTCACATTCTGGGAATTTCCAATTACCTGAAATTAGAGTGCGACAAGTGGATAGCACAAGCTATAAAAACCCACAATTTTTTCGATCCGTCAAATCTAATTCTAAGTTGCAGTTCATAGTGAAATCATTAGCGAAGTGCATTAAGAGACAATTTATAAAAAAAAAACAAATTTTGGAAAATGGGACGCGGAAAATGTTTAAACATTACCGAAATTCAGTGTATTGGATGAATGCGCGGTGAAGGGTGTTCCATAATCCAAATAGCGAAACACTTAGGCCGCAACCATAGAGTTGTTTAAAATTATTTGGCTGACCGCGAAAACTACGGGCGGAGGTACAAACCCTGTAAAAAATATGGCTTTTCTGTTAGAGATGAGAGGATTTTGTTACGAGAATCGTCAAATTCAGCGTCAACAACAAGGGAAATTACGACAATAGCTGGCATTACGAACGTGCAAGAGAAGCGAAGGACCTGCCAACGCCATTTAGCAGAAGCAGCACATCTTTAGAGGAAAAGGCTGAAGAGAAAACCGCGCCTTCAACAACGTTATCGTCAAGCTCGACTCGCCTTCGCAAAGAGCCATATGGGTTGGAAGAAACGCTGGGGAAAGGTCATCTTTTCTGATGAAAAGAGATTCTGCCTTGATGGTCCTGACGGCTTCCAACAGTATTTTCATGACTTAAGAAAGGACGAATTATTTTCAACACGGCGACAGCAAAGTGGAGGCGGCTTTATGGTCTGGCCAAGCATTAGGTATCGTCAACGGACGAATATTCGTTTCGTGAATGGCCGTGTGAACAGCGATATTTACATCAAATTCGTAAACGAAAAGATCATCCATTTCACAAAGAACGGGTTTGGGAACGACTACATTTTTCAGTAGGATAACACCGCAATTCACGGCTCGAAAAGTTGAAAACTTCTTCGAACGCAACGAAGTCCAATTCAAACGCTTGACTGGCTAGCGATTTCCCTTGATCTAAACATAATTAAGATCGCGTGGGGGCATATTTCATGGATAGTGTACCAAGGAAGACTCCAGTATGCCAATGCTGAGCAGCTCAAGGATGCCATAAAGGCTGCGTGGGAAACGATGCCAAAAAAATATGTTAAAATGGTCTTTAAGTCATTAAGATCAAGAATGTTAGAAGTATAATTGAAAAGAAGGGTAGCCACACACATTATCAAAATAAAATAATATTATTTTCCGTAAATAATTTGTGTTTACTTTTAAAATTATTTCCTCTGTGCTATCCACTTGTCGCACTCTAATTTCAGTAATTTCAGGTAATTGGGAATTCCCAGAATATGAGTGGGGTAGAAGAGGTAGAAATACTTGATTACCTTTAAACAACGGAGAGAAAGCATACGTGCAACAAATTGTGTGCCTTTCTTTACAAAAATACCTCTAAATCGTGTTTTTGAAGGGGTGTGCTATCCAATTGTCGAAGAGTGTAATTAAAAATCTTTCTTGAAAAATATTTTCATGTATTACCTATAGTTAAGCTAATATCCATTTCCACACTTAAGCTTGATCGGTTGCTTTACCACATAAACTGAAGTGTTAAACTATTTATATTACTTCACTTTAATGCTTTATTAGGGCAAAGTTTCGTCGCGTGTTAAGATTTTGACTAAAACTTCTTTTACCAGCTACAGACTTTTATACTTTTTCTTTAAACACGGTTAACAACCTTTTCTATGAACTAAGTATTCATAAATCTCACGAACATGGTAAAATTGCAATAACGTCTTAAACGTCCATCATGTTACTGCACAATTTTTGCTTAACATCGATTCAATTAAAATGTAAAGTGCACATAGTTTTGAACTTATTCTTAGAAAACAGTCTACACCTTTTTTATAAACTTCATATATCTCACGAAGATAAAAATATTATGGTCAGGATTTAAACACCAGTCATGTCATCTTTAACAAGGAAAAATTAGCAAAACGTGCTACGGATAAGGACGACTACTAGAATGCAAATTGTTGTGGTCGGGGCCGAAACATTATGCGGCAAAAATATTTTGTCTACGGCTATGGGCGAGCGCCTGGCGGGCCCTCCTAATTCCAGAAAAAAATTGACGGCGCTCGGGCGCAAATTGCCGCTGCTTAACGGCTCGGCTTGCTGGTCGCGCCGCCCATCGAGCGCTCGGAGGCCACAAATTGGGATTTTTAACTTAAAATATTTCCAATTTGTGGCCACCGAATGTTCTGGAGGCGCCCGCGGCCCGCTGGTCGAGTCCCCGGCAGCGGCATCAGCGAAGAAAGTGCCGGTGCGGCTCTCCCACACATCTGCTGCCTGCCCGTCGGCAGCCGGCGCGGCAGATGTGTGAGTGGGTTGCACCGGGACTTGCATGTGGCGTGATCGGCGCGAAGCGGCGGAAAATTTTTTTGGGGCGAACGCGGCCTCGGGAGTTGGCTTAGCACCTCGGAAGGAAGAGAACATATTAAATCGGCGCGGACAAAGAAACAGGCAAGGAAAAATAAAGAAATCGCGGGTGCGGCAGAAATTTTGGATTTAAAGAAAAGTTAAAAGAAAGAAACGAGCCGGGAATTTAATTTATATTTAAATAGAAAGAAGCGAGCCGGGAAATAAAGTTATGTTTGAATAGAAAAAGAACGAGCCGCGAAACAGTTTGTGTGTCGATAGACGAAAGAAAAAAAAAAAAAAAAAAAACAAAAAAAAAACCGAGCCGTGAACTAAAATTTTGTCTTAAAAGGGAAAAAGAACGAAAAAAAAAGAAAAGAACGAACAGGGGAACTTAATTTTTGTGCTGATAGAGAAAAAAAAAAAAAAAGCGAGCCGTGAAATAGTTTTTGGTTTTTTTAAAAAAAAGAAAAGAGGAAAGAAGCAAGGAGAAGAAACCGGAGTGCCGAAATGTATTAAATAAAGTTGGTATAAAATTACATGAAACAAAAAAAAAAAAAAAAAAAAAAAAAAAAATGAATTAGATTCGGTTAAATGTAATTTAATAAAATTAAAAAGTGAAGTAAACAAAATTGACCCAAAGTTAAATTAAATTATAATTAAATTAAAAACAGTTTAAATAAAATTTAACAAGAATTAAAAGTGAACTGAACAAAATTAGATACAATTACAAAAAAAAAAAAAAAAAGAAGAAAAAAAAAAGAAAAAGTGAGTTAAATAAGTTAGACTAAAACTACGTGAAATAAGAAATACATTAAAGACAATTAAATATGATTTATTAAAAATTAACAGTGAATTAAATAAAATTGAATCAAGATTTAGATAAACTTCCAACAGAATTAAGACCAGTTTGAATGAGAATTTAAAAAGAACTTAACGGAATTAAATAAAATTAAATCATAACTAAATTAAGACAATTTGGAAAACAATTAAAAGTGAATAATCAAAACAAAAAAAAAAAAAAAAAAAAAAAAAAAAAAAAAAAAAAAAAAAAAAAAATTTTATTACAATTCATCAACTACGTGGGAAACCCACCGGGACACACCGGCACCACAACGGGGCCAGCAGAAGAGGCCGGGTGTCGGGCGGCGGCATCTCAGCAGTAGCGGCCACCACAACAGCCACAACGACAGCAGCAGCAACTAAGGCGCCCAACGGTTTTTTTTTTGCATTTCATATTATTTGTAAGAAACTTTGTTTTGAAAGCAAAATAATATAAGTTCAGGTATGTTATTTTAATTTAATTTTTTTTCTTCTGGTACCTCTCTTCCTCCACTCCTTGTCCGCCATGGTAGGTTAGTGAGTTGATTTAATTTTTCTATCCTGATGGGACCTCCCCAAAAATATTGGGCCAAGGGGAGGTCATTTGGGTGGTTGGGGCTAGGCCGTAAGGGGGGTTGTTTTACCATCTAAAACCCCCCGCCGGCGAGTCATTCACGGGCAGTGGCAGGGGTTCTGTCCGCCATGCCCTCTTTCCCCCCGTACCTTTTTTTTTTTCCGTCGCGCGAGATAATTTTCGTTATGGGGACGTTCGTTCCTGGTGGCGCAGTGTGGCCTTCGGCAATACCCCCCCACACTACCGCAAAGCTAGCCTGCCAGCTCGCGCAGCCAGTTACCACCAGGCGAGGTGCTTTAGCCGGGCCCTCGAGAGCTACCCCTCATAACAAATATGGCGCCCAACGTGGGGCCATCCTATCCCCTCCCCTTGAAGCGTAAGGCTTCCCACTTTTTCACTTACCTCTCCCTTTTTCCTTCGAGGCCCTATCGGCGACTCCCATGGCTGGAGTTGGCCCGAGGCCTCTTGAGAATTACAGCAGCTGGCTTCCTTAGCCAGCCAGCTGTCTCGAGGTCTCGGGAAAATTTCATCCTGGGGACGAGCTGGTAGCGGGGGAGTCTTGTCGGCAGACCCTGTGGGTTCTGCGCGGCGGAGACTTCCGAGGTCCTCCCTGGAATTACAGGGGTTGGCAGTGTTGTGTGCCAGCCACCTGTCCGGGAGGATACCTTGGTCGCCCTCCGCCTCGCGGCCCCCATCGGTGAAGCTGACAAGGCTCCTTCCCTCACCATTTCCCGTCCGGCGGGCCGAATGCTCGGTGGCCGGTGAATGGCTCCTGGTTTTGAATTGCTTTGAGTTGAGTTTGATCTTCGTTCCATGGCTGGAACGGTGAGGAGGAGGTGGTCCAGAGAGTTTTGTTTTATATATTCCAAATTTATAAATTTTCTCGAACAAATCTAAACACGTATATAGAGTTAAGGATAAGAAGGGCCTATTGTAATATCTTGGCCTAAATATTGTAACACTAAACCATAATTAAGTCCTGGATTTTTTCTTATTTTTAAAGGAGTTTAGTATACTAATAGAGAAAAAATATTTAAATTTTAATAACAAATTAATAAATTGTCACTTGTTATGGAACATCCCCAATCATTGTAATTATAATCGTTCCGTAAATTCAGAATTAGTAAGAAACACCAGGACAAGTAAGCAGATAATTTTAAATAGAACAAAAATTTGTAAAATTGATTGTGAACCTTTGGCACTTCGGCAGAGATTTTTTTTTCTCTTTCTTCGTTTTTTTTTATTATTTAAAGAGTTCCCTCAGTTTAATTGGGAAATAGAATCCTTTCCTTTTCTGCTCTCGAACGTTTTGATCTTGTGGTTGCTAGTTTATTCCTAGAAGTATGGCGGAATCAAATACGGGGGCTGTGTCCAAGAAATATAATACTCGTCAAGCGGTGCGTGAGACAGTGGCTGAAACACCAGCGACGCTGAGACCGGTGCGTGAACCTTTAGTAGATAGACCGTCGGACGAAGAACAGGTCGACGCGAACGGAGCGGGCGAAACAGAAAAATCGAGTCTGCGAGAGACTCTTGACGCGAGCCTTCGTTTTCGTGTAGCCGATTTAGTTCGAGCCGAACTAGATCGAATTGACCGTGAGAGGCAAGAGCGTTTAGTTGCAATGGAAACGCCGCGTACACGCGTTTCTACTGTCGGACAGCCTCCACGTTTTTCACGAATGGCAAGGCAGCCAAATTTTGAGGCAAGTCCTATCGCGGCTCCGCCAAATACTGTACACCCGGTACTTGAGTCTTATCCAGAACCGTCCCCTAGGTACCAGTACCACCCGAGATCTCAATTTGTGAATGAGCAATGGCCTAGTAGTCCTCTCAGGCATTGGAAAATCCAATACGACGGAGATAATTCCAAGTTACACCTGGAAGAGTTCATTTTTCGTGTCGAAAATCTCACACGAGACACGCTTCGAGGACGTTTTGATCATTTGATCAGCAACTTCCATCTCTTGCTCGGAGACTCGGTGGGGAACTGGTACTGGACAATTCGCCGTTCTAACATAAATTTATCTTGGCACGACCTGAAGACTGCCCTAAGAGCTGACTGGGGAGAGCGCTCGCGAGACATCGACATCAAGCGACGGATGTTGAGCAGGCGACAGCAGCACAACGAGACGTTTACTGCGTATTACTTGGACCTCGTCTCGTTACGGAACCGACTCACAATTCCCATGCAGGAGGCCGAGTTTGTGGAGATGGTGAGGGCCAATCTGCTTCCCTATATACAGGAGCAGATTTGCCTTCACCGTGTCCACACAATTGCACATCTGCGGGATTTGGTAACTGAGGTTCAGGTGACTCGGCAGCGAACGAGGAGTACGCTGTTGTCGACTGCTCACCGTCCGGCGAGAGTCGAGGAGAATTTCGTGTATGGAGACCTGCCCGAGGCTGCTCCAGAACCAATAATTGTTGAACCAGTTGACGCTCTTTCTCAATTCCCATCGTCGATAGTAAAGTGCTGGAACTGCGACCATACCGGCCATTTTTATCAAGATTGTCCCTCGGAACCGACAGGGTTCTTTTGTTATGGCTGCGGGCGAAAGGGGGTTGTTAAACCTCGCTGCCCTAATTGCCCGTCAAAAAATCAGCGTCGGGTCGGGAGCAACAACACCAGCCCCCGACCTCAACGACCGCTAGCAATCACGGCAGGCGAGACGACGGCCGCCCCTTTCCGCCCCCAGACATAACGAATCCCGGGAAGATTAGTAACATTTCACTTGCCGCTTCATTTCCATCTGAGAAGCTAAATCCAGTGTATATTGAGTCACCAAAGGAGGGAGGAATTTCCCCTGAACCCCGCAAAATCGTCAAGCCTAAACGTTCCACCTTGCGCTTACGTGCGTTCTGGAAACGTGTCAAGGAAAATCGGCGGAAATTATCTTCAGCTTTCATTTCTGGCCCAAAAGATTTAAGACCCTATGCCACAATTAACATTCTAAGCCAGAACATCGTAGGCCTGCTAGACACTGGTGCTAGCGTTTGCATATTGGGTAAAGGTGCTGAAAGCTTGCTGCAGAAGGCAGATACCAAATGGGTAAAATACCGGTCTGCTGTCGAGGTGGCCAACGGAGCTAGAGCGGAGGTGCGCGGGCATGTTGATTTGGAGGTTCTCTTCCAGGGTGAGACTAAAATTTTACGATTTTATGTTGTACCTGGTCTCACTCAGGAGTTATACTTAGGAATCGATTTTTGGAGAACCTTTCGGTTGGCCCCACACATCCTCAGTCTGCTCTCTAGTATGGACACACCGACAGTAGCGACACCCAATCCTGCCAAACATAGATCGCCTTCGAATTTTCAGACACGCCTGGAGCAAACCAACTCACTAATTCCGTTTCACGCCAAAGATATTAAGAGGTGAGGTTAGCAATAATATTTTCTGGTTTTTGAAATTAATTTCTCTTTGGCATACTATCGAGGTAATCCTTGATATATGCTTTATCATTTAAATATCTTTTCTTGTTGTCTGGTCGGATCCTTACTGAACTTCTATTGAGCTAGGCTCAATATCTCAGTTTATTTCGGTCGCCCTAATAAGGCATCCGACCAGCTTAACTGGTACCTGGTTGTCCTTTCAAGCCGCCTCTGCTCGGTTATGCGGTGGACATACCTTTTTACCCCCGTTCCTTCCCCATCCTAGTTAGAGTTCCCATTCCTTAACCCGATCCCATCCTCTTTTTAACTAATTTTCAACTTTTCTCCCTCACTCTCTTATCTCCAGAGGCCCTGCCTGGAATTCTCATGGTCGAGGTTGCCTCGAGGCCTCTTGAGAATTACGAGAGTTGGCTTCTTCAGCTAGCTACTCGTCTCGAGGTCTCGGGCTCCCTCTTCCCTGTGAGGTACAGGCAGGGAGGGGCCTTGCTTGCCCGCACCACGGGACCGGCGCTCCGGAGACGTCCGGAGAACTCCCTGGAATTACAGGAGTTGGCTGTTGTTAAAGCCAACTACCTGTCCGGGAGATCTCTCCGGTCGTCATTCGTCGCTAAGGTTTCGTGGGGTGGGTCGGTACGGCTTCCTTTCCTCGAGGAGTATCTCTCTTCCCACACGGTGTCACTAAAGCTTAGGCTTTAGTTATCCCGTTTTGGTTTTTGTCAATTTTCTCCTTTTTACAACTTCCCCAAGACATGATGGTTTCCATCATATTTCAAAAATTTCTTTCAACATCAATCTTCATCCAATTGGTTTTTTTTTATTCAAGTATCTTTTCTTTTAATATTCGACAGTATCTTATTTTTACATCTTGTAATAGTCTAGGTTTAGATTTAACTTATACAAAATTTGATTCATTATCTCTTCACCACCTCTTGATCTCTTTGGCCGTGACATCTCCTGTATTACACATCTGCGCTTCACCACACCATCTTACTTGTCGATCTGCGGTTGGCTCTACCAACTATCACACCATCTTTACATCTATCTCTTTGAGCGTCAGCGTCTCTCCTCAGCAGCCGATCGCGGGCGTATACTAGGTCTTTTCTTTTACAGATATACAGACCATATCCTCTCTCAATTTTTGCCCCTTCCCATTTTTTCATCACCCCTTTTGACACTCTCATGTCATGATATTACCTGTACTTGGAGCTCCTGTACTCCAACGCTTCCTCCCTTTGGATAGACTGCACGTCAAGGAATCTGACAGGGGATTTCCTTCCCATAGGTTAAGTTTCGAAACACAATTTCACAACAGCCCCCACCTCTGGGCTCCCGTGAACAGCAGCGCCATATCGTTGGAGTCTGGAGGCATTGCGGATTCGCGAAGCGGATGTTCATCTTGGGACTGGGATGACCGCGGGGGTTGGTTTACAGCCACTTCTACCTTTTTGCTTCTTTCATTGATTGAACACCCTTAACCCATCCCCACGATCGGGGCTGGCCCGGGGCAGGATCAGCAACTCCTCCTCACTGTCAGGAAGGCCTGCCTCTCATTAGGGCTGGTCTTCTCTGCCAGTGGGAATGAGTGGTCGAGTCAGTACGGAATCTACCTGACCTCTCATTAGGGTCAGGGAAGTTCGATACTGACATCTGGCCAGCTGATTCAGTCTTGGGTTAGTCTTGAGCGTGGGTCGAGCCACAGGTTGGGCACCGCTCAACTTATTTTGTTTAACATCTTTGATTTGTTCCCCCACGACCTGGGCTGGCCCGGGATGGGTTAGCAGCTCCTTATCACTGTCAGGGAAGCCCGCCTCTCATTAGGGCTGGTTTCCTCTGCCAGTGAGAGGGAGTGGTTGAGTCGGCTCTGGACCAACTGACCTCTCATCAGGGTCCAGGGAAGTCCAGGGTTGATTTTAGCCGGCTAGCTCAGTCTCGGGTTAGACTCAGTCGTGGGTCGAACACATTCGGGCTATCATCAGAGCCCCAACCATTTTTCAGCTCCGTTGCCCTCGGGAACGAGTTCAACGTAGCTGCCCTGTTGTGGTCGGGGCCGAAACATTATGCGGCAAAAATATTTTGTCTACGGCTATGGGCGAGCGCCTGGCGGGCCCTCCTAATTCCAGAAAAAAATTGACGGCGCTCGGGCGCAAATTGCCGCTGCTTAACGGCTCGGCTTGCTGGTCGCGCCGCCCATCGAGCGCTCGGAGGCCACAAATTGGGATTTTTAACTTAAAATATTTCCAATTTGTGGCCACCGAATGTTCTGGAGGCGCCCGCGGCCCGCTGGTCGAGTCCCCGGCAGCGGCATCAGCGAAGAAAGTGCCGGTGCGGCTCTCCCACACATCTGCTGCCTGCCCGTCGGCAGCCGGCGCGGCAGATGTGTGAGTGGGTTGCACCGGGACTTGCATGTGGCGTGATCGGCGCGAAGCGGCGGAAAATTTTTTTGGGGCGAACGCGGCCTCGGGAGTTGGCTTAGCACCTCGGAAGGAAGAGAACATATTAAATCGGCGCGGACAAAGAAACAGGCAAGGAAAAATAAAGAAATCGCGGGTGCGGCAGAAATTTTGGATTTAAAGAAAAGTTAAAAGAAAGAAACGAGCCGGGAATTTAATTTATATTTAAATAGAAAGAAGCGAGCCGGGAAATAAAGTTATGTTTGAATAGAAAAAGAACGAGCCGCGAAACAGTTTGTGTGTCGATAGACGAAAGAAAAAAAAAAAAAAAAAAAACAAAAAAAAAACCGAGCCGTGAACTAAAATTTTGTCTTAAAAGGGAAAAAGAACGAAAAAAAAAGAAAAGAACGAACAGGGGAACTTAATTTTTGTGCTGATAGAGAAAAAAAAAAAAAAAGCGAGCCGTGAAATAGTTTTTGGTTTTTTTAAAAAAAAGAAAAGAGGAAAGAAGCAAGGAGAAGAAACCGGAGTGCCGAAATGTATTAAATAAAGTTGGTATAAAATTACATGAAACAAAAAAAAAAAAAAAAAAAAAAAAAAAAATGAATTAGATTCGGTTAAATGTAATTTAATAAAATTAAAAAGTGAAGTAAACAAAATTGACCCAAAGTTAAATTAAATTATAATTAAATTAAAAACAGTTTAAATAAAATTTAACAAGAATTAAAAGTGAACTGAACAAAATTAGATACAATTACAAAAAAAAAAAAAAAAAGAAGAAAAAAAAAAGAAAAAGTGAGTTAAATAAGTTAGACTAAAACTACGTGAAATAAGAAATACATTAAAGACAATTAAATATGATTTATTAAAAATTAACAGTGAATTAAATAAAATTGAATCAAGATTTAGATAAACTTCCAACAGAATTAAGACCAGTTTGAATGAGAATTTAAAAAGAACTTAACGGAATTAAATAAAATTAAATCATAACTAAATTAAGACAATTTGGAAAACAATTAAAAGTGAATAATCAAAACAAAAAAAAAAAAAAAAAAAAAAAAAAAAAAAAAAAAAAAAAAAAAAAAAATTTTATTACAATTCATCAACTACGTGGGAAACCCACCGGGACACACCGGCACCACAACGGGGCCAGCAGAAGAGGCCGGGTGTCGGGCGGCGGCATCTCAGCAGTAGCGGCCACCACAACAGCCACAACGACAGCAGCAGCAACTAAGGCGCCCAACGGTTTTTTTTTTGCATTTCATATTATTTGTAAGAAACTTTGTTTTGAAAGCAAAATAATATAAGTTCAGGTATGTTATTTTAATTTAATTTTTTTTCTTCTGGTACCTCTCTTCCTCCACTCCTTGTCCGCCATGGTAGGTTAGTGAGTTGATTTAATTTTTCTATCCTGATGGGACCTCCCCAAAAATATTGGGCCAAGGGGAGGTCATTTGGGTGGTTGGGGCTAGGCCGTAAGGGGGGTTGTTTTACCATCTAAAACCCCCCGCCGGCGAGTCATTCACGGGCAGTGGCAGGGGTTCTGTCCGCCATGCCCTCTTTCCCCCCGTACCTTTTTTTTTTTCCGTCGCGCGAGATAATTTTCGTTATGGGGACGTTCGTTCCTGGTGGCGCAGTGTGGCCTTCGGCAATACCCCCCCCACACTACCGCAAAGCTAGCCTGCCAGCTCGCGCAGCCACTTACCACCAGGCGAGGTGCTTTAGCCGGGCCCTCGAGAGCTACCCCTCATAACAAAATTTACCACAATTAGGATATAGTCAGGGTGTACTTAATGAAGCCTTGTTAGATTCTCTATATAAGTAGCAAAACCCTCCTTAGCTCAAGTCAGAGTTTGTAAAGTGAGCCGGATTCTGACATTGTATTCTTCGACAGGGCGTAAGATAAAATGGTGAGTTCAAGATAACCTAAATTTTAAATTTTATTCCACAAAACACTTTAGAGCTACTAACAAGTGTTGCAGAAGGCGAATATGGGACCCTTTTCGCACAGTTGATTTAAAGATTAGGATGGAGTACGAAATCCGTCTCTTTAAATCTATTAAAACAAAATTGGGACAGCGCCTGACTGTCCATTTCACCGATGGGTCGTACATGTTTTTGACGCCACGCTTCTCAAAGAAGATTAAAACATCGCGTCAAGTTGAGGAACTGAACGCCCTCTCAAACTATAATACTTCATGATTTTCAACGGATGATATGAAGGGTGGATTTTTAAAATTAAAATTTATTGTAAAAAATGATAAATAGAACCTGTTTTTAAAATAACAATATAATACAAAATAAAAGCGACCCACAATTTTATACAAGTTAAATTGCATTTTCATTTATTATTTTCCCCTTCTTCATCAATGTTTGCTTCTTCTCATATCAATGTAACATTTTTTAATGTTTCTAGTGCACTTCTTAGCAGCAAGATTGATGAGATCCTCCTTATGCATACAAAATATTGCACATTACCTTTTTCGCACCATGTGCGTTTTGTTTACCTTCACTCCAGCCAACAACCTGTTCTGTTTCAACATTAATCCCATACGAAGGAGACCAGGCGCTCCTTGTCACGCCTTAAGCCATTTTAAATACACAGTGCAAACCGTCGGCGAGCTTCTAGTCAACCAATTTGCTGTCACTATCATACCTAGTGCATTTTGTGACCGCAGTCAAAACATACTACTTAAAATGTCGCGAACGAACCGGAACAAGAAGAAATAACTATAAAATTCCATAGAAGGGCCCACCGTAGTGCCAAAGAAAACAGACTACAAATAATCGAGCAGTTTTATTTCCCCAAAATAAGTTCTAAATTCTAATAAAAAGAATCGTTAAACAATGTTTCATATGCAGAGAAAATAAATACGAACGACATCCGAACAAAGCCATCCTAAAATCTACCCCAATCCCGGAATACCCCGAAAATATCCTACATATTGACATTTACTCAACTGAAAAACGTCTGATACTGACCGCGTTAGACAAGTTTACAAAATTCGCTCAGGTAAAACTTTTGAAATCTAAAGTAATAGAAGATGTTAGAGATCCCCTTCGTGAACTTTTATTTTTCTTTGGCGTACCCAAATCAGTTGATATAAACGGGGAAAAATCCCTTAATTCTGCTTCAATTACCTTCATGATGCAAGATTAATTAAACATCGAAATCGACAAAACTCCTGCATACAAAAGTGAAGGAAACGGCCAAGTGGAGAGGTTTTACTCCACACTAACTGAGATCATGAGATGTCTGAACACAGACGGAATACATAGATCTTTTGAGGAGCTAATTGAACGATCCGTGTATGAATGTAGCTGTAGCATCCATACCACGACCCAAAGAAAACCCATAGAGTTGTTTTATGGCAGAATAGTTTCTACAAATATGGAACAACTTGAGAAAAGCAGGAAAGATAATATAGGAATCTTAAAAACAAAGCAACAAAAAGATCTCGCTTTGCACAATAAAACTAGACAGGCAACAAAGGACTACGCAACAGGACAAGAGGTATATGTAAAAAACAACAAACGCGTCGGATCTAAACTAACAGCAAGATTTAGGAAAGAAACCGTTAAAGAAAACAAGCCAACCTACATAATAACCAATTCGGGAAAAAAATTCATAAAAGTGACATTCGAAACTAATCAAAATTCATTTCAGGTTCATTTTCGCCATGGTACAAGCAGATGTGGACGTACTGGATTACACCAAGTCCCAGCTAGTGGTCCTTAAGACAGGAACAGCTAGAATCCAGAATAGCAATATAAAACGAATTCATATTTTTCAGGTAGAACAGTACAACCAATTTCTAACCCAAACTTCCCTGATATTAGAAAAACATATTCTCAAAAATAACCCTTTCCTCCCAATCCTTCAACATGAATTAAAGCAAATCGGAAATTTAATAGACCGTATTACAGTACATAAAGGCAAACGATCCTTAAATTTTATTGGTACTGCCTGGAAATGGATCGTGGCCAACCCCGACCACGATGATTTTGAAATGGCAAAATATAAGATTGATGATATAATAGATAGCAATAATCAAGTGCTAATAAATCAAGAGCATAACGATAGAATCAGTAGAATAACCAATGTAACTAACCAAATCCTTAATAATAAAAAAGGAAAATCTGCTCGAGGAAACTCTCAGATCATTAAAGAAGAACTTCTAAATATAGTACAATCTGTCCAGTTAGCAAAATCCAATATTGTTAATTCAAACATATTAGCACAAAACGAGATAAAAAATATTGTGAACATTTTTGAGAAAAGTAGCATCCTTTATGGAAACATAGAAGAAGTTTTAGAATTTGTTGACGTAAAAATTGCCATTTTTGTTTTATATTATCGATGTGCCCATAACAGAAATAAATCAAATAAATCAGTTTGAACAATTTCTAATAAAACCTGTAAAAAGAAATAATACAATAAACAAAATACCGTTTAATCATATACTAAAGACGAAGGAAATTATATTTGGCATTGTAGAAAATTGTAAAAGTTGTAACCATCTCTCAATTTGTAAAAATAAGAATTTATTAAATATTATTAAGTCTAATTGTATACTACATCTCCTGAAGAGTCAACTGGCCAACTGCAGCAGAACAAACAGTCACCACATCCCCTCCGTCGAAGAAATTACATCAGACGTCCTCTTTTTGAACGATTTCAATAGAAAGGTCGAAATCAACGGTACAACGAAAAACTTAAACGGAACTTTCCTCCTAAAATTCAAAAATACCACCATCCTTATCAATAATCAAAGATTCATATCCCAAGAAATATCCAACATCCAAATCCTGTCCCCTCTATTCCATAGTATCTCAACCGAAGACGAGCTAGAAGAAGATTTATCCCTGGAAATGATGCGCGAGCTGCAACTCAACAACATCAAGATGATCTCATCGATCCGAACGGAAGAAAATCTCACCGACTGGGTCAACTACAGCTTATGTGCAATTATCATCATAACACTAATCCTGAGGAAGTTCATCAAGAGAGCCCAAAAGAAAATCACCAGTGGCTGGCATCACCCTTAGTATGCCCGCAACATCCGGAAATAACCTGAAAATAAATTCACTATCGGAAGAGAATAGTACATAGAATCTATAATACCATCTCAGTATCAACCTAATCAGCAGCAGCATCTAAAAGATCCCATTATTGTAATCTCGCGAGGACGCTCAAGTTAAGAAAAAAAAAGCTCTCTACTTCTGCTTTGTTAAGCCTCTACTTGAATACGCCAGTCAGGTCTGGGCATCCTCGCAGCTAACACTTTATAAGCAGAATTGAAGCCGTTCAGCGTAGGTTCTTCCGCTTTGCGTTACGTGGCCTTCCTTGGGTCGATAACCTTAATCTCCCCCCTTATGAGAATCGCTTGAAATTGATTGACTTCCAGCCTCTATCCAACCGCCGCGATGTCGCTGCCATAATCTTTATCCATCAAATTCTGTCCGGCTCCATCGACTGTCCTGAACTTTTACACAACATCTCCCTCTACACCAATCCGCGCAACGTAAGATCCTACCCTCTCTTTCGCCTAGATACTCACCGCACCAATTACGGTCACTATGAACCCATCACCCGAATGCTACGCAAAGTCAACAATTCCGCCTCCTTCGACTTTCACGTAGACAAAGTCACTCTTAGATATGCCCTCTTCAACCCTAATCTTCCTTCCCAGTCTTCGCCTCCCCTTTCTTAGTTATTAGTGTAGTTAGTTCAGTAGTTTTAAGAAAATTTATTGTAGCTTGTATTAAGCGAAATAAATAAATAAGAGGGGAAGAGTTAGCAACCGCAGATCAGCTACCCATACTTGAAACCCGACACCGCCACGAACAGCCCCTAGACGCACCTCCCGCAAACTCAGCTTTCCTAAATTTCCCACACCGCATAAGTCACATTGACCGACCTCACCACCCCGACGAGAAGACACCCAGGCAGCGCAGCTTAATTTTTAGTTAGTTTAGGATTTAAGTACTCTGGAGAACAGTCAATAATTATATTATAATAAATCTTTTCTTTTAAATAACTTATTTTTTTTTTATAATCCCTCCAAATACAGCATTAACTTATAGTATCTTTAAATAAATAGTACTGTAATAGTATTTTTAAATAAAAGGCTAGATGAGAGGATTTTAAGTGCATTATAATAACGAAGCTGAAATTAGTGATCAGCTAACGGTTAAATTTGAGAACACTTTAAAAAATTCCAAAGAATTACCCCTAATTGATTACGTCACACACTTTCCAAAAAACTTTCTATCGAAAGGGATCAACACTTTTTCTATAATTTTTAGCCCTTTTAGTGTTTTGAACATTGAGCATTTTGTATGTTAACTGCATACATGTTTTTTATAGCGTACGCCAAAATGCGTGGGATGACAGATCTTACTTAAACAAACAAAAAATTGTATGGCAGGGGTGAGCCATGTCAACTATTTGAAAGTTATAAGGTGAATCCATTGTGATTCCAATTTTCCATGATAAGGACATCATTATATTATTTTTATGTTTCGATAGATTAAACGCAGAGACATCTAACTCACGCCAAATCCACTCACACCACTATCCTAATGTGCTTTCCAAAAAAATGTTGACCTACCACCACCCACTGCAGGTACAGTCACTTTCGAAACTGGAAAAATGATTTTTATTTTTTCCAGAATTCTCTCCGAAATTCTTATAATTAATTTACTTATGTTTTATTTTTATCGAATTGCCCATCTTATTACCTTTCCAGAAACGTACATCGTATTCAAGTAGAGAAAAAATATGCAAATTTATTCGTGGAAAACCTTTTGTGGAATATTAACAAAATTTTAATTTTAAAGAAATTAAACAAAAGTTAACCCCAAAATGCTTTTTGTTTAATTAAAAACCTATTTAAGTTAATGCTAATATCTCACAAAAGCTGCTCAAAATGGCGTCCGCCACTTTGGATGCATGCCAATTACCTTCTTCTAACTCCCTGTTTAATTTATATAATTTCGTTTAATACAAGCTACAACAAAACAATTTGACTAAAAACAAAAAAACTAAAACTAACATGTAGTACTTAAACTAAACAAAAAAAAACAGACACTTAGAATAAAGAGTTGGGAAGGGCTAACAAACTAAGGGAGGCTTTGTCTACGTGAAACTCAAAGGGAACGGAATAATTAACTTTACGTAGCATTCGTGTAATAAGTTCGAAGTGACCATAGTTGGTGCGGTGACTGTCAAAACGAAAGAGCGGGAAGGATCTTACATTGCGGGGGTTTGTGTTAAGGTGTGCTGTAGCCAGGCTCTCCCGTATTTTCGTTGCTGCAGTCCCAATTCTGATAATTTATCCATCTCTGCTGTTAACAGGACTTATTAACAGGACATCCTTCATCGCTACCCATAAGAAAAAGTGCAATGGACTTAGGTCTGGAGATCTAGGAGGCCATGGAATAGGTCCGCCTCGTCCAATCCAGCACTCAGGAAATTTTGCATTTAATATTACCTTCAACATTTTACTAGCATGCTCTGGTTTTCCATCATGTTGGTGAAACATAGCCTTTAAATTATCCAGAGAGATGTCTTCAAGTACATCTGGCAGTGTATTCTCCAAAACGTTCGTATCGCAAGGTCTCCATTCACCTTTCTTCTTGAGAACCATGTGTAATGGTGAGGACCAACAGCTGTTAGACGGTCGACAAATTTCTTGATTGAGTAAAAATTCGAATTCTTTCTTTGCAATCAACAGTTTTTCAGGTAATAGACGACGTACCTTTGAAAATATAGGAGGACCGTTGTTTTTATTTTATGTGTAACCAGATGTTTAACTGGCTTAGTAAAACCGGAATCAATAGTAATATTATAACCTCGCGAAGCATATGTAAATTTTCTCATTTATTGCAGGTTTTATTACTACTGATAATGTGTAATGAGGACTTTTTTTAAGATTGCCAAAAGATGTCAATTTGTTAAAGAGTCTATCAAAGCTCTTTTTGCTAAGTCCACAATTAATTCGAAGTGATACAAAAAGTTTGCACCAAGGATAGGCTTAGCGACGTCAGCCAATAAAAAAGGCCGACATTTCTTCATAACCCTAAATCTAAGGTAAGAATTTGTTTACCATAAGTATTAATTATTGTTGACTTTGCTGCCGAAAGACGTAAACCTGTTGGCGTTAATTTTCTTGTAAATGGAACTGGAACAACTGAAATGTCTGCTCCTGTATTTAATAACTAAAGTTGATTTGAAGATTTGTCAAAAATATGTAGGCGACTGGTATATTCACCATTGTCAACTGTCGCCGTAGTTGCAAGGCGATTTATTTTTTTGTTGTATCAAAAGTTTCGAACGAGCAAAGTTTTACACACTTATTATTATTATTATACACTTCGAATTTATCATGGTACCAACATCAGTTTAGATTGTTGCGAGTTTGTGCGCTGTTACTTGTGGACCTTAAAGGAGTAAAGGAATGATTTGCTCTACGGGATGAATGAATCGCAGAACAATCCCTTTTTTTTTAAAGTTTTAACCTTTAAAGAAAGTTCTTGAACTTGTCTGGTTAAATTTTGAATTTGTGAAGTTATACTTCCAAATATATTGCCAATATTGCTATCTACATTAAAATTCGAACACAAAAACACTGACGGTTTACTATTCATTACAGTAATATGGTCCGCGAACTTTGCCAATTCCATAAGACTTCCAGAATTAAATGAGAGAATGGACCTCATGTTTTCTGGTAATTTTTGTAACCAAATGGTTTTAAGGACATCATTACTTAATTTACCATCAGCAAACTCACGCTTCTCTCGAAGGAATTGTGATCGGTCTCCTATCACTAAATCTCCGAGGAGCTGATTTATTTTCGACAACTCACTTGCCGAAAGACGATATACCAACGTTTCCGTAAGTTGTGAATATGGTTCCACCGGGTCAGGATTATTAAAGACGTCACTGACGACACGAATCAGCTCTTCATCTAAAGTTCTAAAGCGATGAGAACGTGTTGAAATTTAGTCGTTTCACTTGTCACTCGTAACAATTGGAATTGACCTTCCAACCTTTTGAACAAAAATTGTGGAGCAATCTTTCAAAAAGACGGAACGTTAAGGGTTATGGTAGAATTTGAAGAAGACGGATTAGAAACTTATGGTACGAAAGGACTTGGCATTTGTGTACCATAGCCACGTCCATTACTAATTTTTTTTTTTTTAAGGAATAAACGGAACGAAAAGGAACGAGTCGCAGACTGCGAGCCTGCCATTCAGTTTAAGGTGCATCGAGAACCATTTGAGGAAATCGAGCGGAGTTCGGGGCGAGGAGAAATAATAACGCCTTCGTTCGATCGACTAATGTTTTATTAACAAAATAGAGAGAAAAGACAACAAATCGGGCAATTTGCAAAAATACCTAACTCATGCCGGCAAGGTACACGAGCCGCGTGGAGGTAGCCACAACTACAAAGGGCACCAAAGGTGCCGCTGGTTTTTACGTAACGAGAAAAGAGTAGGGGAAACTAGGAAGACTTTACCCAATTTTTAGTTTTTGATTTTTCGTAATTTTTCTATAGATATTAAGTATATATTTCTAAAAGGCATAAAAACATTGTCTGTTATTTTGTACACACAATGGTAAAAAATAAAAACAAAATTCTGACTGGAAGTTGTGTAAAAAAAAATACTTTGTCAAGTCTGCAGTCTAGGGATACTTGACCCAACTTTTGAAGTAAGGAGATTCTTCGGCATTTGAATGAAATACACATGTTTTATCGTTTGAAAGTAATCTAGTTTTAATTAGTATAATTTTGTTAATGAACATAAAGCTTTTTCATGTATTAGACAAAGCGTTTTAGATTTAGTTTTGGTTTTCTTAACTTATTTGGTTAAACTGTTTCACTATTTTCTAAAATACTGAACCAAAAGAGATTGTTACATAATTCTACTCCAGTAGTACATTTATAAAAATGGACGCAATAGCGTAAAAAGAAGTCTGATCAACATATTGGGATTAAACAAACTGCGTTATCGAACTAAACTCTAAACGAACAATTGAACAATTCAGTACTCATAAGGAATAATTTAGTTAAAAATGTAAATGTAAAATCATTTGAAATTACATATGTATGTACATATGTTAGATAGCATGTAGCACAAAAAAAAACTTAAGAATTTAATTAAATTGGGGTAGCAAATCTAAAACCCTTGAAAAATCAAAAATATGACGCTTCAATAAACGGTTTACGCCTAAGATGCAGCAGTTTTAAAAAAGTTAATAATGAAACAAATTTGAATACAGTTTAGGAGATCTTCTACTTTTCTCAGCTCAGAAAATCGATTTTTTTTTTTTTAAGTGATTAATAATCTAGTGTTTTTAGAATACGTCTTTAACACTAGAACTATACCGGCGCGTAGGCCTGTAATTTTAACAATTTTCTACACCTTTAATTTAATACACATTCAAATTTGAATTAGTAATTGCAAATGGCAAAAGATTTTTGAATATTTCGTAATTCTCCATCTTACTAAATTTTGGCATAAATCTTAAGAAAATTCAAATAAATATAATATGTAGTTAAATGAAGGAAGAAATGGGGTACCAGTCGATTTGACTGGCTTTGGTAGTTCTAGTATGGAAAGAATTTTTAAAAGTTCAAAAAATCCTTAATGTTATCGACATTTATAGCCGAACGCGCAGCAATGAATTTCGCAATTGTAGCCTCCACCAATTAAACTTGCATCTAATTATTTATGACTGCTTGAAACAAATTTACTCTTTTCTTGTAATATGACGTTCTTTTCTCAAACTTTTATTTGAACTACATTACAAGCTCCTACAATAATTCGTTATTTTATAATGAATTTTTAAAAATGTTGAAAATACGATATTTTCTACTCTTCAAACCTATTTTTCTCAAAAACATGACGTGATGGAACATTTTCGTAATTTCGTAATCTACGGAAAAAATTCTATTATAAATGATATATCACTTGTTTAGGAATAAAATTAGTTAGTGTAATATAAACCAGTGTTATTTAGGTTCAATCGCGACATTTCTGATTATAAAAATATCCTTTTTGTATTTCAAATCGTTTGGAGGGAAGTAATGAGGGTTACTTGCCCGCACGGCTGTAAAGTGCGAAAACCGTAAAAAATACAATTTTTAATATTTTTGTAAAAAAATTGGTAGACATGTAGATAAAATATGTGTGACCATAAAAAAAAAAGGATCTATCAAATGCTTTATTAATATTTTCGTACAAACAAATATTCCAAAAATTACCCAGGTTTCGTCCAAAAAACAAGCTAAAGTAAAATTAAAAAGAGTGCTAACTTCAATAAATACAATGAATAAACCAATATAAGTATACTTTATTGTTCCGTTTAATGACTACTCAATTCGGAGTATACTTACATATATTACTTACATATGTCTTAAATGTGTAACCCATATTTTAAATAAAACTTATTTACACAATTAATTAAACCACATATATTTGCTTTGACTTTGAGTGTAAATAATGTTGTTTATTTACTTCTCAAAATCAATGGCCACCATTGTATTATAGAGTTACTTAAGACTTTAACCATTTGCCATTCTCTTATATATACCCGCTATTACTGAAAGTAATATTTTTGGGGGCGCAAAAACAGAATTGACAAATTTTTAATAACTCGGCATGAATTTGATAACGCTTGATTGATTGAAATATACAGCCTGTAAGGTATCGTTTGGAAATCTGCTGCACCCAATTCGTTGTTGATATTTTGCCAAAAGTTACAAAATTGATTAAAGCCTTGCTTTTAAAATAACAAAACACGAAAGTTGAATCGGGTGCATCTAAATAACTTTAAATCTAAAGGAGCATATTCTTTATTTAACTCAATTTTGAGAAGTGTTTTTTTGTAGAAAAAGAGGACTAAATCAAAACAGTAGAGTAAAGAAAACTAATTTCAATAAATAAGAGGGATATTTAACGGAAGTTGGTAAGAAAAATTATATACCTACTATTTTGAAAACTACTTACCTGAATTAGAAAAGGCCAAACCAAAGTTTGACCAATTTTTGGATCGGGTGTCACATTTTTTGGCCGATTATCCTCTTGTTTGAAGTGCATATTAATGTAGGAAGCACTACCGAATTTTTAATAATTTATATGGTATCTCGCTACAGACATGTATTTTATACACTAATTTGTTTACAAATAAAAAATTAATAATTAAGATACTAGCGGAAAAGTGTAAGAAAATACCTATTTGCTTTACACAATACCGGAAAGTTCAAAGCTAGTAAAACTTTTTTGAGGTACAATTCCATTTCGATACAATTGTAACATTTGTAAAATATTACTTAGATGACAAATCGAAACGCATTCCGCAGGAAGAATTCTTGTAAACCGTGAAAATTGTAATGTTTGTAAACGGTGTTTAACATTGGCAGTGTAGCTAATTAAATGGAAATCCATCCTCAATATTGTAGCATTTGCGATGGCTGCTTCAAGTGTGGATCAATTTACATTTATTGATTTTTCGACTGAGGGGAACTACTATATAAAAAGAACTTGGAACGACGCAATCATTAGAATAAATGAGCGATGTAGGGAAACTAGGACTAAAACCTTATCCCTTGCAGTTTTTTACGATGTATTCCCCCAACAATAAAGGGGGCAGAAATATTTGGGTCGGTCCTTATTTTCTTTTCTTTCATACGCCCGCTGCGAACAAAAGCTGCCATTCTTCTGCGAAGTCATTAACCAATTTACATAGTTAAATAGTTGGTTCTTTATTATTATTATTCACTATTTTTTATATCACTTATTTCTCTACACCATTAGCACACCTTAAATTTTACAAATTCAGAAAACTAGCAAACACTCGCGGCGCATAACAAAGCACTCCTTTTTAGCGTGACACGAACAGTAGTTCCCGAGTAATCTTTTTGTGCTCAGCCGAGATATTCCTTGCTCGCATAATATGCATGCTGCACGAGCTATCCAATAATTTATTGGGACAATGTTATTCTGCTTATTCTTTAGACCTCCTAATGAGTATTCTTGGCACTGTAGTGCACAAAACAGTCGACTATCTTCCAATGCGTCTATAATTCTGATACTCCACCAAATACTCCAATCATACAAGATTGATTATAAGAACACATAACTCTGACCATTGCAAATTTTCAAGCCCGTATCAGCCGAATTCTATAGATCGCAGTAAAAGGAGTGTAAATGCAGAACTGAATTTAAAATATTCCATTCTGCATGATATGTGACTGCCTAAACCACCCGCACTATTGCCCCTTATTTAAGCTTTACGACCTTCACTCTCCACTAAGTTGATGCGCCGCGACCCTTGCGAATGCGACGAAGTACCAATTTACTTCTGTTTCAGTGATAAACTTTTATTAAACTTATCGTTGCTCGACTTGTTTGCTGTGTCAATAGCAAAAACTTTATTCCGGTGATTGTGCTCTAATATTCAGCCCGCAACATACAAGTTGCAATTTTACCATTTCCGTTTATAAAAATCAGTAGCATGCGCATTCAAAAAAGCTGCTTGCTGTACTTCGTATTGCTCGTATGGTTTTTAAGCTCTCAAAGGGCAGTGGCGGAAATTAGAACTTTGTAGTCTTGTTTCATAAGATAATTTTCAAATAAGGGTATTCGGGAACTCAATACTTTTTTGTCTTTGTGATCTCTACTGAAATCTTTAAGTTTATTGAAATCCTTTCAAATATATCGTTTTCCGGTCTACTTATTATTTGACGAAGGAAATTGGGGCTTAAGGGAGTTACCCTAAATAGTATGCGCAGTTTCATTAATTTGTAAGACTTTCTTCGAATGGAATGAATAACTTAATTTTGTTAAAACATTGTATATTGCTTATTATGCCTGGGCAAATTCTGTTATGAAATTTCATTTACAACCATGTCGTTGACCAGTAAACATCTTGTTTTGATGTCACAGAAATAAAAATGCTTAAATTGTTAGAATTAGAAGAATTACGTGATTTAAGGCGTTTCGTTGTATTACATCTCCTCGCGAAAAACTAATAGCATTAATTTTTCTAATGTACGACATGACCAGTGAAGAAATTTCTGCCCGAAAAAATGTCAACATTTCTGTTATAACAGAAAATTATAATTCATAGGTGAACTATGAAAAGTTAAGAAAAAATTATGCAAATCGCAGTCATTCACAAAAAAAAGTTCGAGTTTCCCATCAAATTTTCGACATTTGATCGATAATAAAAAATATTTGTTTTGATATATTTTTTAATTCTCATGGTTCACCTAAGGTAATACTGCTTCGATGCTAATGAGAACCAATTGTCGAGGCGTAGCTTGGAATGTGAAGGAATTAGTACAATGTTACAGGGCACCGAGGAAACATAAACGAAAAACTATTTTATAACTAGACCTTTATGCCAAAACAGAATTGTTAATTCAATAAATATTTGACCATAATTTTTTTAGAATTTACAAAAACAATTGGCTCAATATGCCACAATTTATCATAAATTCACTAAAACACTCAATCTCAAAGAATCACCCTGTCCTAGCTAGTGCGCCTCACCAAACAATCGCATTTGCTTCCTTTGCTGAGCTGGAGCGCATTAGAAAACTCTATGGTGAAAAAACGTAAACGTTGAATTACTGGAGCGCCTGGTAATAGTTGTTTCATTGGATTTGTGGCATTTCTCACTGTTGCCGTCTCTGTTCATTATTAGGCAATTTCTCCGAACTTACGTTGATCAGGAGACCATGTAGAATCGTTTGACATATTCCTGTTCAGACCTTAACGAAACACCCTGTATACACATAAATGTGTATATTTTTAAACTCGTTTCATCAAGACTTTTCATTTGATATCCACATTTATCTCTTGGAAAGGTCGCTATTTTAAATTGTGTATAGATATGTATAGAATGTATCGACTTCAAAATAAGTTTTAGTAGAGCAAAATTCATGTGTGTGCAGTTAGCCCCGCCATTTTCGATTTTTGGAAAAGATGTTTTTGTGCTGTAATGTGCTATGGATTGGCTGGTTGTGCTATTAGGTTAAAAAAATTAATTCCACAATTGCGACTTGTACAGTTATACAGCTTCATTTTTATTTTCGGTTTTTTTAAAAAAACAATTGTTGTGCTGTAATGTGCTATGGATATACTGGTTGTGCTATTAAGAAAAAACATTTTATCTCCACAATTGCGATTTTTATAGCCACACCTCCATTTTGGGTGTGAAGTTAGCACCGTCATTTTCGATTTTGGGAAAAAAAATTGTTTGTGCTGTAATGTGCTTTGGATGTACTGGTTGTGCACAATTTAGCTTCACAATTGCGACTTGTACAGTTATACAACTCCAATTTTATTTTCGGTTTTTCGAAAAAACAATTGTTGTGCTGTAATGTATTATGGATGTGCTGGTTCTGCTAATGAGAAAACAACAATTTTCTCTACAATTAATAGCGGTTTTTTCAATCACAACTCCCTTTCGGGTCTCCATTTTTATTTTCGGTTCTTTGGAACCACAATTGTTAGCTGTAATGTGTTCATGATGTGCTGCGTATGGTATAAAGAAAAGAAAATTACCTCCATAATTGCGATTTTTACTGCCAACAATGGTCTAGAGACTGCTGTTCTCCGCAAAAGCAAAGTATATAACAAACTCCATAATTATTTCTTTATATTACATATATATATGTATGTATATATAGTTGGTTATACATATGGAAAAGCTTCCTGAACAATTTTTTTCTTTTTTTTGTTTCCTTTTTAAAAGGAAGCGGAAATCCAGCTACGGATAAAGTGGCGGACTCCCACCTTGATGGTGGACTACCGACTAAAACCCCTACTCTCTACCCCAATCAATTGAGATTTGAAACAACACGAACACCTTTATTTAGTCGTTAAAGAAAAACATTGTGCTCTAAAATTAAAAGAAAAATATTGGGGTCCAAAATTAAAAAAAAATATTTTGTTTCGAAATTGAAATTGAAATCAAATCAATGACAAGTATGGTTTCGTCACTACAACACAATTATGTACATATGTATATCCGAAGGCCGATTCAATATGGCGGGCAAAAATGAAAATTTGAATTTTGGCATGAAATTAGATACATAAATATTTTCAAAAACATTTTTTTTCAAGAAAAATGCATTTCACGTATTAAATTCCAGTTGATATTGTTGTTCGATCGGCTTTAAATTTTGCACAACTTTTTTTTTTGTACCTCGTACCCAAAAAATTCCTTCTAGGACAGCCGGGTAAAAGAACAATCAATTTTAAAATTCAAAATGACCCACCTTCACGCCACTGGAGTGAGAAAGGATAGACTAATTATTATGGGATGGAACATATTCCCAAAAACCACTTTTACTGAACACTTTTCGTTCGATGTGTATTTTCAGGGAAAAAAACCGAGATTTGTAGGCGTTTTGTCTTTCTCCACATATACAAGAGTATTCAGCACAAGGAATAAGACAAACTTAAAATTTTGGATTTTAAGGACTTTGGAGAAATTTGAATAAATTCATCAAAAAGAATTGCATTTAGTATAAATTCTTCTTAAAGGGCAACAATGTGAAGCCAATAATTTTCTGCTTTAATCTTTTGCCTGTTTTTAATTTAAGTGCTGATGAAGTTTAATTTGAAAAATCCAAAGGAAAAACCGTCCTTTTTTATATCACTTAGGCGCTTTACCTACCTACCTACCTAATCCAATTCCGCTCTTTCCAGAGGGAGAAAATATGGTTAGCTTTTCCCAGGATCAAATACAAAATCACTACTTATATCAATATTTGTATTTGAATAGAAAAGAAAACTATACAAAACAAAATTCTGTCGGACCACAAAACACAATTCTTTGCTATACAGTTGTTCTGCTAGCCTCTCCTGCAAACTTATCAATAATCTGAAATACATAAATCACTTAAAATTTGTGCACTGTAAAGAAAAGCAAACATTACCTTGTTTAACCCTGGCATATTTAAAATAGTTCCAAGAAGAGGAACCCTCCTGAGAAAATTTATGGCTACGGGGAAGAACCCACTATGGAAAATCACATACAATTAGGATATCTACTATATTGAATATATTTTGCTTCAAATGTTACCTAAACAAAAGGAAGAATCCATAGGACTCGAATATCATTCCGATCAAAGGATATCCAAATAATACTATTACTACTCCTCCAAAAAAGCATATGCTAGCTTTAATTTTGTGCCATTGGAAGAAGAATTTTAACGTCCTTTCAATGCCTATAACGCATGCCAGACCGCACACGAAAAGTATCTGCAAAGGTAAAAGAATGTAAAATTCTAGGCTCAGCGAAATGAGCTCACTTGATCCGGAAGTATTTCAAGCACTCTGGTGTCAAATAAACTTACATTTCCTATTGCTAGTAGCCCCTTGTCGAACAGTAGCAGCACACCGAGGAATAAGAACGAAATGCCGAAACCCGCTATTCCCACACCAATTTCTAAAATGAGTTGTTTTTAATTAAATCTTGTTTATTTATTAAAAATCTCAGCAATTCACTTTGAATATCTGTAATTTCAAACATTGTTCTTAAATCCTTCAAAACAAATCAAACAGACACTTGGCAGATTTCCTCAGTTCATTCCGAATTCATCGAGTTCATTTGCAAAACCCGCACAATTGAATTTTTTATTTTAAAAGTGTGCTTAAGCCCAAGGCTATCAACACATTAACATATAGAAATAAACCACTTGTTACATACAAAATGCCTATATAAAAATGGTACACTTTTCGTTCTGTCTTGCTTACACCATTAACGAATTTTGAGCAGTTAGCTGTGGGTTTGAATTATTTTCAAATGCATTTTTGGAGCATTAATCAGTTTTAAAGCCATAAACCCATCAAGTTATTACACCGAAAATTATTAAATAATTTGTTTTGTATCTTAAGTCCCTTAAAAGGAATGCAAACATGAAATTACCCCACTTTGAGATACAATTGAATTTCACACAATTTTTGAGTTATCGGCAGAAATTTTGTTATTACTAAATTATGAGAATTAGTCCTTTAGTATCCTATATTGCACATTCTTCCTGATCTACCGACGAATATGGCACAAAACCACAAAAAACCTACGTGGCGTAATCCGACGAATTAATTCGATTTAATTGCATTTATGTGATTTTACTGTAACAAAGATTAAGTGGGGATTACCAAAGCATAAAAGTACTCTCATTATGACTTTTAAATTCTTAAAACAGTTGTTTAGCGATGTAAACCAAATTTCTCACAGCGAAAGTATTTGAGATTTCATGGTACGTTTGAAAGAATTCGATTTAAACGTGCAGGATACAATTAAAACTAAGTACAAATTTTAAATTTGCCGCCTTTTGAAGGCACCTATCTCGTCTAATGCGAAAGAAATATGCTCCCTACTTTTGAACTCTTCTTAGATGAGAACTATTAAAAGGGTTTACCATATGAGACAGCAAATTGAGCAGTCCATTTCTACACATATGTCAATTCAATGGGCCCAAGTTGCCGTGACCATAAAATCAAACAAAGAAAAAATAATTTGATTAATAAGTTTGCTGTTGCCAAGAAAACAGCTCAAGGAAAATAAGCCCATATTCCTTCAAGGAATTTTGACAGTAGGTCAAGGAATTTTAATAACTTGTCATTTGTCACAGAATTAATTAAATTTACGAGGATATCGAGATCCACGCATTTTCCAACTTCCATTTCGTAAATTTATATATGCTCCAGACCACGGTATAGAGAATACAAGGTATGCTTGATCGGCACGAGGGTCGGCCATCTTGCGCGTAATTTTGGACATTCATTCGTTCATTCATATTTGACAGCGCCGGAGGTGAATTTTGAGTGACAATATTTTTGTGTTTTTTGATATTTGCGAAGGAAAGTTAATAGTTTTACGCTTTAAAATGGTTAATTGTGCCGTTGTTAATTGTAAAAACTATACCGGGAGAATCAATTGTGTGAAACGAGTGAGATTTTTATTCCCGCTGCGAGTAGTCCTGTCAGGGAAAGAAAGAAGGATGAACCATTTCACCAGTTCACCAGTTCATTTCTTATCCAAGATGACGTCACGAGCTGTCAAATTGCCGATCGAGCATACCTTGTATTCTCTATACCGTGCTCCAGACGAACTGCCACTTTTACCTCAAGGAATATGTGATCGGACCTTTGAATATAAAGCCTCAGGAAACGCTGTATCGTGTGAAAGCCCTGTACGTGAGCGTAGTAAAAAAAGAGGTGCCCATAGAAAGAGAAACACGACTTTAATGAATGAGAGGGAAAGAGAGAAGTAGCATGGGCGCTCGTTAATTTCGTATGGTGGCCTTTTTACAGACGGCGTTAAAAAAGAGTTTTTGGGGGGGGTTTGTGCATAAGAAAATTTGTTTTATTCCTGTCTCCACTGCTGACTAATACAACAATTGTCTGCACTAACACTAGTCGGACTTTACTACGCTCGGAGATTGATATCGCGCTTTCTTAGCAAAGGTTAATGCTTCCATATTCGTTTATCTCCTGTTCCCATTTCTGACAACTTTATTCAAAGGTCTAACTTGTCACTAGGAATCAGATGTTATTGATAACAATCAGCTGATTGTCAGTGCGGCCAAGGGCCAAGCCAGTTCTTTCGTATTGTGGTGCTTTCGTGCTGCATTGTTTACGGAGATGATAGTGAAGATATTTCTCCCTTTTAATTTAATATTCCGAAAACAGGAATGTAGTCTGTATGGCGATATTGTAATTGAAGAGAACTCTGTTTCCTATTATGTTATTCCTTCTGGAAACAACGGGAATTACCGTAAACTTGGAAGTATAGCAGCTGTTGGGAGAAAAGTTAAAGATGATTCCATTCTATTTGTTTTCGATGAGAAATTGCCGAATATTTACTTGTCTTACATCAATATTAGGGTGAAAGAGAATCAAGTGTGTAACATAATTCTGTATGATGCTGAAAAATTACCACTTCTGTGCTCACCTTGTTTTGGTGAAATTGAAACTCACGATATCAACATCCTGACAAATCTATTAAATGAAAATGCACTTAGCAACGCTGCTACAGAGCAATGTTTTTCAAAAGTATTTAATTTTATTGCTGAAATTAAGCTACCTTACCCTCTTCAAAAATGTTTCCAACGAAGCTCTTTATACGGTCACTTTTTGGACTGGAAAGTTTGTTTATTTGACAATAATCGAGGAAGGTAAGTAGACTTAGGGACATGTTATTTATTTATTTATTTACATTAGTAAGGTCACTGGACTTAAGGCACTACCTTATTGAGCGTTGCCCATATGGCGCTCTAGAGTCTAGACTTTTATTAGGATATTAGCACGAATTAATTTGTGCGTAAAATAGACTACCTTACAATTACAAGAGTTTCGAAATAGCTAATTTATTTGCTTTAGAGCAAGGCTTAAGCAAAAAGTAAAATATAAAAGTAATGGGGAAGCAATAGAATTTAGATCTCTAGTTCATGTGACCAAAGGTGGCAACCAGTTAAGATCTACATAGATAAAATTTGTAATGTTCAAAACTGAAAGAAAAGTCAGTAGTTGCTTTGGATTGGCATTGGAGGGATCAAGGAGATCAGCTGGGGTAAAGGAACATCTGTAATATTGGTTGGTTGTCCTGCCCTGGGGTAGTTATTTATTAAGACCTAGTTGCGTTAGGTTAACCAGGCACATAATTAACACGATTTTCTCATTTTTAGTGCGTGAGATTGGGCTTAGCAGATTTCGTGTGAATTGGGGATTTTTTTTTACTAACCTAATCCATGGTGCTGAACTACTGTAGCATGAATAAACGTTGATCAGGAGACCATTTAGAATCAATACCCCTTCAGACCTTAACGACACACCCTGTAGATGGGTAAATGTTGAAACGAAAATGTACGTACTTTGAAAGTTTACTCCTACAATAAAAAGTCGTAGAATAATGAATCAAACGCTCATAGAAAGCTCATGTAGTACGATTTATTATAAAACTAGTTTCAACCCTTAAATGCAGCAGCATAAAAACAAAACAAGTAGGCGCTCATGATTTTGTCTGAAAGTAGAAAAGTCGCAAACAATACCATCTATCCATAACATAATAAACTTCAATTTGCTAAAATAACTTTTAACAACTGTATTAGAAACCTTTAAAATTACTCTTACGTGACAAACGTCAAATAAGATTTCATGTGCTTTGCTGTTCATCTTTTATATATTCTTGTTATATCTTCTTGCAAAAACCTCAATAACTTTTACACTGGTTTTGATTCGTATAATGATCTTATAGGATTTTAAACCACAGCATCCAAACATTTCTTCTTGAAAGAATTTGTTCTTACTTTTCTTATAATACGCTAACACAAAATTATTGTAAGGCAGTAATCAGAATAGTCTTTCGTTTTTGAATTTCTACTAAGGGTGCATTTTGCGCGAATTTTTAATAGACATTATATCCAAATAGATAACGAACCTTGTTGTGGGGTTGTCACAAATACAATAGATGGCCATACTTACACTGATTTGAGAATTCAAGAACTTTAAGAAATAAAGCTATTTGCATCATAAAAGAGGAATTGCGTTAACCGCTTGAGGCTGTGCATATCACGAATAATGATAAAACATTTGAATGCTTGCATTTCTACACGCACATCTTAGCGAAATAGAATAAAAACGTAGCCTGCACACTATAATAGTGGAAAATGTGCACGATAATTTGAATTATTACTCAAATATTTAAGGAAAGTTTTGAGAGTGGTGCATATTTTCTAATTCTGCTATCCACTTATTTTGTAATTTAAACAATAGTTTTTACTATGGGAAACAAAAAATTTGTGAACGGCGAGTAATTTTTTTTACTCTGCACCTCGAGGAATAATTAATCTTTGCATCTTAATCTCTCTAGATTAACGATTAGATTTACCTTTGGAGTAAGCAAACTGTGTTCTATGGAGCGGTGTAGATTTCGTCAAACAGTGCCTGATATGGAGGTCCAACAGTCTTCCCATTGTTTTCAAGAAGAAGGAAGTTAGACTAATTGGTCTGTAGGATTTTAGCCTAAGTTTGTCTGATACTTTAATTAAATAATTTATATAAGTTCATGAAGGGCAAATAATTTATGCATTTTGCACTAATATTTAATAATAATGTTAAACATTTTCTCTTTTTTAATAGCCCGAAGATGTGGAAAATATTTTTCGACGTAATATTAGGAATTCTGGTCACGATGGTCGCATTAAATATAGATACGCCAGCGGATTGGTTAATCAAAATTTTTTCTGTATGTATTATGTATTGTTTTGTATTATTACATATCAATAACTTTCTTTTATTTTTAGGATGCGATTTCACAGTTGCGAATTTTACTTAGATCTCTTAAGGGAAATCCAATAGGCTTAAAATTAAATGTTCCATTGAACAATTTCTTTTTGGATTGTTTTATATATCATATCGACTTATGGACTATATTTTTAGGTATGCATTTTTTTTTTTTTTTTATATTTGTCTAATCGTATTTGTTTTAGTTATTGTAACACCAGCTTTACAACATTTGTTTATGCCAGTAATTGCGTTGGGATTATTTGGTTTGTCTTTCCAGTTAGCAATTCTCTCAGATCTTGTCGTGCTGGTCATCTTGCATGCCCACTGTTTTTATATATATGCGGCTTTGTAAGACTTTCTGACATTTTCTTACCAATTATAGACAATATATAATATATATATCTTTTTCAGGCTGTATAATATTGTTAAGGTTGGTATTGAAGCTATGTTGGAAGTTGTCCTAGGAAGGCGAAAAAATATTCTAAAAGGTATTCACGTTGGTTCCTTTGCTTTAGTTTGTTTTCTTCATAATATATTTAAAAAAGGAACTCGTCTTCAACCTTACCCCAATCTAACTTAAGAGGAAGCTTTCGAATTCCCTTTAAATTTTTTTGTTTTTTTGAACGATTATCTAACGCGTATCATACGTATTTTCTTTCTAAACTCTTAGTTTACCTAGTTAAATGAATTTTGATTGAAAAATCCTTTAATTGATATATTTTTGAAATTTGGTATGATACATCAAAAATGTCTATATTCTTTAATAATCCGTTCCGTTTTTATAAGTTGATTTTTAACAACACTATATCTGTTACCGGCTTCTTTGGGCTGCTGATATAACAGTTACGTATCGCGTATTTTTAAATATGAAATATGGAGAACATTTTTTCAAAATGAATAGTCTCAACAGCGCAAAACTTTCTCCAAAAGAACTTTCGAAAAATATATTTTTTTACCCTTCGAAGTGCATATGTTCCCTTAAATGTTTGAAAACACTTTCGATGAACTTGGAGACATAAGAGAAGAATATTGAATTTGATTCGGTTGTGCAAATCGGCCAATGGTTTAACTTGATCATTTTTAATTTGAGTGAAATTTGGTGGTTATACATATTTGTTATATCGTTCAATGAAAATACCACCAAAGCACTTTGAAAAAAAAAATTAAAATCTATTTAAAAAGTTTTTAAAAAATTATATTTTGTTTATTGTTCAAGTTGTTTTTTCTAAATATCTCGAAGACGACTGAGATCAAAATGTAGTTCGGGAATTATTTTAAACAGGATACTTGGGATTATCACATCACTCTGATTTTATAAATTTGATGCGAAAAATCAAAATTGCTGTAATGAAGGATTTCAAAAATTGGGTAAAAACAATATTCCGGAGAATATTTTTCGTTGAAAGATTTATATAATTTATGATCAATCAATCTGCAAATATCCCCTGTACTATTTTAAGAGGGTATATTTTTTAAAGTAGACAGAAATTTTATAAAATTTTGACGTAGAACTACTACGTCTTTCCCGGCAGTATAGATGGTTAACTGGTACAACGAAAATTTACACACTGAAAGCTTATGTTTCCTACAGTAAAAAATGATAGAATAATAACACAAACGGTGATAGAAAGCTCACGTAGTACGATTTATTATAAAACTAATTTCAACCCTTGTTCTTTCAACGCTTAAATGCAGCAGTAAAAAACCAAAGAAGTAGGCGAACTTTGTCATGATTCTGTCGTAGAAAAGTCGTAAACAATGTCATCTATCCGTAACATACTAAACTTGAATTTTTTATAATAACTTTTAACGAGCGTATTAGAATCAACTTTTAACTGTATTAGAATCCTTTAATCTTACATGACAAACTTCAAATAAGATTACATGCGTTTCTTCTTCATCTTTTATATATTCTTGTTATGTAGTATATCTTTTTGCGAAAACCTCAATAACTTTTACACAAGATCTAGACTGGTTTTGATTCGTATAATGATTTTATAGGATTGTAAACGACAGAGTCCAACCATTTCTTTTAACAAAACCTAATTATTGCAACCGTGAAGTGGCCTCTTGCATGTGTGCGTGAGTGGTTAGTTCGAGAATTTTACATTACGGGGTTATTCTAGCGAACTATATTACAAATCAGTAATAAGTCACAAAACCAGTGTAGAGTCAGTTGACTGACATTTCTTATGATTTTTTTCTATTCTAGATTTAAAGTCATAATTTTGACAATTTATTTTTGATTACAAATTATGATTAGAGAAATATCACGTCAGTGACAGAATCATGCACCGAGAATGGAAGAATAGACAGAAATTCAAGATTCCGCTTGTGTTTGGAGTAAGAAAAACTTTTATATATACATATTACTTAGGCGTACATATATACTTATATAATTTATATCATCCTTTATTGTTGTTATCGTTGAAGATAAAGTCTAAGGAAGCGCGATATCACTCTCCGAGCATAGTTAAGTCCGAATAGTGTTAGTTCAGACAATTTTTGTATTAGTCAGCAGTGGAGACAGCAATAGACGTTTTTCTTTTCTTGATCTGAACAAAACTCTGAACAGAGCTGGAGCACGTCGAGTATGCTCAGTTCAGAGCGTACTTAGAGCGCTCAGATTTGTTTATGAAACATTTTTAGAGCACTTGCTGTCATGTCATATTTTCATATATTTCGTCATATTTAAATTCTAAAATAAAGTTAATGCATACGTGGAGCAAATTTATTTAGAGTTTGTCCATTATTTTTGCAAGTCTGGCGCTCCTTTGCCCTCAGTCAAACGTCAAATTATATGTGCTCGATTTCTTACTCCAAATGCTCGGTCAAATTTATCTGAGCTCATAGAGCGCGCTCTGATTATACTCTGAACTAAAAAAGAAACACAACTTTGAAGCTCTGAAGACTCTGAGCAAGAAAAGAAACACGAACTTTTTTTTGACAATTCGAGCTCTGCTCTGAATTCAAAAAGAAAAACGCCTAATAAAACAAATTTTCTTATGCACAAAGCCGCCCGAAAACTCTTTTTCAACGCCGTTTGTAAAAATAGCACGGCTGATATGAGAAATGTGTCGGGAAGAATTACATATATCATTGCAATGAGCCAGCCTGCAATTTCACGGAATATCTCAGTAACATGTTCCCGTATTATAAAATTAAAAAATAAAATAAAATAAAAATAAATTGATTTTGACAGTTCTCCACAAAGTTTTAAGCATTCGGAGAAATATTGTGACTGCTTATGATTACAGTAGTACATTGACATATAGGACCTGGACACGGTCTCTATACCGTGGGACCTGGACTGCTGATCCCGTATAAAACCTCACTTCAAAAATGACATCAAATTTTGGCCGAAATCTAACTATCTCGCTCCCGCTTAGATCCCGCAGGCAGACAACTTAATAACAATTCATTCTAATATTTGAATGAATATGTCGCAACCCCGATAAATGTAATTCATTGCGTAACACTTTATTCTTCACATTAAATTGATTTGTTTTGTAAAAAACCGAAGTTAGACAAAAGTAATAGTACAAAAACCAAATTAAAATCAGCTGTTACAATTGTTTAACGATTACCAACAGATGGCTACGGTAATTTGTGCCGCATCTTTTAGATTATGTTGGCATTGTACGTGAAATATGAAGGTTAGACAAAGTAAGCAACAATAATTTTTATATTTATCTCTGTTGTACTTAGATCCCCAGTTGATTAGTGTCAGGGAAATTTTTAGGAAAAAACTAAAAATTGAATGAGATTATAACAGAAATCGGTTCGAGGCAATTTAATTATTTGTTATTTAGTTGTGTTTAAACATAATTGTGCGGGATTTTTGAGCATTTTAAATGGTATGATTTGCTTAAAGGATTTGGGCCTTGGCTAAAAATGGTCTCGTTTTTCAGACGTGAGTTAGCAGTCCAGGACCTATTTAACAGTGCAGTAGTAAAATAAAAAACAGCCGATTAGTTATAATTTTAAATCAAAAGTGTAATTGTATTGGAGGCTGAATGAAATCTGCAGGATAAATTGAATTAATCGGGTAATTTGGACACTAAGAACATAAAAGTTTGAAAAAATAAAAACCACAGGGACTTTTACTCCATATACGCCAAAAATATTAATGAATTTTTAGCGAAAAGGCAGTCATTTTTCGGTTCTTCGGTTCGGAACCAATTCTTCTTGCCGCCGTAAGTTTCTGTAGAGTTTAATTTGAACTCAAAAATGTTATATTCTTTATTCGAAGAGGTGGAAAAAGTCTTATGAAAAGGAGAACTTCTTAGGGTAACCGTGAGTGAAAATCATTTTTGAATACGAGCTTTCATTTGGAAGCTGCCACAAATTTGTTTTCCAATTTTGGGACGTCGCCTATAAGACTCAATGGAACTTCAAATCCCTTCTACTGTCAGATCACTTTGCCCTATGAATGTATGCGTGCGTCGGACCACTTTACGGCTTGTAATATAGAAGGATTTGGTTTAAAGCTTTAAGTTAAAATCTTAAAAGAATCTGTTCTTACTTTTCTTATAATACACTAGCACAAAATTATTGTAAGGCGTAATCAGAATGACATGCCTTTTGATAAAACAGTTTTACTTTTAAGAGTTTCTACCAATGGTACATTCTCCAGGAATAAATAATAGCTGTAGTTCTACGTCTTCGATTGCGGCACAGTCGTAATTGTGCCCGTAGCTGTTTTTTTATTATTTGGCCTATTTAAACATCCACGTGGAAGACGTTGGCTTGGTCAGGACTCCTGAATGTTAAGCAAAGACGAAAAAGATGCCAACACCAACTCTTCTATCAGTTTTGCAACCATCAGTGAATATTGCTAGGTCAAAAGTTTGCACCAAAATCCATATATACAAATTGTTATATATTATATTATAATAGTATTACAGCAAGGGTCATGTCAATGAAAATCATCAAAAATTGTGAAGACGACGATGGCCTGATTTTAGATTGCAATAAGGAAAAATCAAACATTTACACTGCAAAAACATTTTCTCTGAACTTTAGTAATACTAATTTTGCTGAAATAATCACCGAGGTGGATAATGAAAGCAAATTCGCTACTACTTCAGCAACAAAACTCGAATGAATTCTTAGGCATATGTAAAGCGCCTGAACTAGACTCAGAACTCGGTGAAAAGAACACAGCTATATTCGCTTTTAATGACATGGAACTAATATGTATAATTAGTTAAGTTCTTGTCCTATACCAAATGTAGGTGGTTAGAAGTAAAAGAATTGAAGTGCATTTTGTTTTTTAGTTAAAAATCATCTGTAAAGCAAATATTGTAAAAGCTATTATTATTTGGTAGTTAACATATTTGAATACATTTTGGCCTTTTTGCTGAAGAATTTATGCACAAAAATCTTGATTTCATTTAGAAATAATACGATTCAAATACACTTGAATCGTTTTAACATTGACCTATACTAATGCTTATTTGACTAATATTCATTTTTAAACTGACTCTTCGTTTATTGGAGTTGTTTTCTAGTTAATTTCTATATATGACATGTATTTTGTTGGATTTAACATGATCATGAAATGTGACAAGAAAGAGTTTTGGCTTAATTGGAAGTATTTGAATGTTTATAATACATATAAAAACTCTTCTTTAAAATTTCTTATTCTAATGAATTATTCGAAGATCGGTGAAGGTTAAGTCCTGAATTTGCGAAGTATTTCCTGGTTTGCATATTTTAAATCTGAAAACATTTTTCATACTTATTACCCTGTAAGTTGATAAACTTTGAATATCAAAGGTAAAGATTTTAATTTGCATATGTGTATTAAAAAAGAAAGTCGTTCAAATCTTATAGTTTCTAAATTTTTGATAAAGTATGTATGTATATTAATAAATTAATAGGATCTAAGGTGTATTGGTTTTGATATTTTTAAATTGTGAATTCAAAAATGGAATGATTATAATTGGTTACTTGTACCACAAATAGGAAAATGCGAAAACGAAAGTATTTAAATTTAAATAACATTTATTATCGGTGATGCTTTGCTTTATATTTGTTATTTTCTGTAGTATGTAAACATAGTTTTATAAATAACTTTTTTTAAAGATCGCGTTGTATCGCACAACTATAAAAATCGCCAACTGTATTTGGCAACAATGTTTTTTACAACACTTTTATTCCTTGCTCCTACTATCCTGGTTTACTACATCGTCTTTGCAGCGGTGAGTACTTTTATTTTTATTTTATGGGTATCCGTATATAATGTCGTTTTATGGATATACATTTTCGCCTTGTTTTGTAAAGAATAACCTAAAGAAATCATTTTACAACCATTGAAATTGGGATTGAGTCCGTTCTTCTGCTATAAGAAATTTAGTCTAAGTATTATGTTTCCTGAATTTTTCTCCATAATTCGTCTAAATTTAAACTCTTTTGCTGAATTCACATTGTTATGAAGGTTTTCGAAAGGACTAGAATTTAATCTAGGTACATCATTAAGATTATATAACACGGCGGTAATAATTTTATGGTGTGGGCAGCAATTACCTGGCATGGCGTACCTAGGTCCTATTTCAAAACTACCAAGAAAGATGAATCAGCACAGCATTAATTTAGAAATAGCCTACAAAATCATATGGAACCATTTGCCTTTAAAAACTTACCAGTTACGTGGGAATATGTCCATGATCTTAAGCACATTTCACGTGGCTTTTTCCTTGCAATCTACCCATTTAACTCTGAAAGGATCCATTCAGAGTGCTCACCATTGCTAGATTCATTTTTCTGTTGCGTCTCTTTCTTTGTTTTACTTCAAATGTGTATCATTGCGACACGTGCTCAATGGCCTTATAAACCATTTTCCGCGAGCATTCCAAAACATCAACTTTTTCAGTAATTTTTTTACCATTCTCAAGTAACCTCTTCACATAATTAAAATCTAACAGAAATTAACTTATTCTAATTTGTTAAGTAATACTAGAAATACGAAATCGACCAAAATGACTCACTTTCAATGTAAAATTCCATTTGAAAAAATATCCAGTAAATCTAGTGGTAATAACTAATGATATGATATGAAAACATGCGAAATAATACAGTGTGCTCTTTATTTTTCCTCCAGAATTCGAATTTCTTGTGTGTCAATTTGATTAATAATTATGTGGCGTTGCTCACTGTGAAAAGTCACTGCTTACTTTACGAAGATTGAATCAGTTGTTACATCAACTTAGCTTGGAGATTTTGTTTTGAATTTAATGAGTTATGTGTGGAAATTTAGAGAATTAATAAATTATGTCTATTTGTTTTTATCTGAAATTAAAATACAAACAATTTAATTATTTAAAATATTTAAATCTAACCAATTTAATTTCCACCTGTAAAATAAAATTTATAAAAATATTTACTATACATATAATGATGTAATCTATAATTCCATTAGACATTAGTTGTACTTTTACAAAACTACTTAAAAGTGCTATAAGTTCCGATCAGTACTGCCGGTCTACATGGATTTTACCAAAATTGTGTACACTTTCATATTTTTGCTATTTATCTTTCTGCCGCTGTAAGTTACATATGTACAGTTTTCGATATTATAATAATCCAGAAAATTTTGTAATAAACTTGAACTGAATCAAAATTTGTTGAATTTCTTCCATGAAATATTAATTTATTGCGTCTTGAAATAAAAACCGACATTATTAACGGATACCTCTAACACCAGTGAGTGATGAGTTATAAATGTTTTTTTAGGTAAGGATTTGTGTTTACTTTGTAAATTATATCATCTTAAAAGTTCGGAGAGAAATACTTAAATTTCCCGTGCAATGCTATTTTAAATGGATGTTGGGCTCGTACTACGACTTAAGTCAGAATGATTAAATTGAAATTGTAATTGATGATATTGATTTTAAATTTTCTAGGTAATGCAGAAATTGAACTAATTTTATTACCTTCCGGAAGTGCATCTCTCTACCGAACTGTTGTATTTCATCTGCAAGTAAAACAATCTTCCCCATGGAAAAATACGTATATGCGATCGGAGAATTGTGCTAGCTTTTATGATATTCCCTCGCCAAAGAAATTTTTAATTGGTATTGCCAGAGGAGAAATGAGTTTTTCATAAATTTTAATCATATTTAAAATAAAGATATAATTTTTAAAATGGTTTTTATTTCTGTATTTTTAGTTTAATCCTCTAAAATTTTAGCATTTTTGTGAGCTCCATTGAAACGAATAACCCAGCCTGTGCCATCGTAGTTGACAGTCTTTCGAAATCTTACAGACAAGAAGTTTCGTTCCCCCAAATAAAATTTAGGGGTGTCCTGTTAAAAAAACGTTGTGTTAAGGTTTCAAAATATTTTTTTAGTAAACTTACTCCTCCACAAAACTGACGAACAATTTCCTCTTTATCATCTTTTATTTCTATAATCTGTAGGTAGTCAGATAAGCAAGTTGTTTTGCTTCCCAAGTCAAAAACTAAAATAGATATTTGTAAATAAAATAAGCAGCTCATTTTACGAAAAATTTACCGTCAAACTTAAGAGCAACTACTAAATTCTGGGGCACTCGTATATCCCATCGACAGTCAGAATTATTTCTTGCATTAATTGGGTAAAATGGACTCGTAAAAATTCCTTCAAAATTGTAGAGTTCACCTCCACAACCTGGACCGTTTTTAGAAGCTAGAAACGTGATGTCATGGGAAACATATAGTGTGCTTGAAAAACTTATCTTTATTTGATTTGAATCAGTGAAAAGACTGTTAGTTGGGTTTGGATCTCCGCATAATTGTTGTATAATTTTGTTGGATTTCAAATTAAATACCTAAAATTATAATAATTACTAGACGTATGCAAATGTGAAAAGAGAAACATATTTACTTCGATTTTTTGATTTGAACATTCGACAAACCCGTAATTCATGTCACCTTCTTTATAGTAAAGACTTATACTATGATTTTCATTAGTTGTAATATAAATGTCGCAATTAATAGCACCTTTCATATATATCCTGCCCTGGGTGCTGGTATAGTTCTTAAAGCAATCTGAAAATATAAAATATATGTATTCCTTATAAACCTTAAAGAAATAAATCGGATTAAATAAATTGATCAGACCTTCAACTTTAGATGCTATTATTTTGAATCCAGACTTCTCAATTTGACCGTCACTAATAAACTTTATAAAAATTTTCTTTGAATTAGTATAATAATCATGTGGAGTACGATTGCCACAAAATTCATGTTGGGTTCGTAAAGAAGAGCTGTAAAATGAATGCACATTTTCGGATAGCCCATTAAAGACAGTATCTTCTCCTAATCCTTCTGGTATAACATTGTCACTCTAAAATTGTCAATATCAGTTAGATTTATATCTTATACTTCATATTGTTGCCAGATTTGCCAGCTAAGGGCTGACTGGCAAACGGCCCGACCCACCTTCGCCCATACTTCCCACTATTATTAAGGATATTGCTCGTCCACCAAGGATCGTCGAGCCGGATGAGCTTAAAAATGCTGGCGTTTCGATCCGGAAAACCAAGCCAATCTCTTCATTGTGGCTATGGCTTGGTATTCCTGTTCCTACCACAGACGCCGCCATCGTGGGGACCGAACGCCAGTTCTTATATTCGCGCGATTTAAACTCGTATAAGTGTTAAGTATAAGCGAAGGCAAATCTTGCAACAATATCTTATACCAACAAATACCTCTTCATTATAAATAATTAATACATCGGTACAATTTCCATCCTTGTCGGGGTTTTGGATATCAAGTTTTTCGAAATGGAGATGTATGTCGTTTTCAGCTGAAAAAACTTCCCACTCACATCGCATATATGGTAAATAATTGCCAGATCCTAAGAGTTGAATTGTCACGTTCTGAAAGGAAAGAATATTACATAAGAATATGCATAAAATATCTTATATAATACAGCCCAATCATTTTATTGGATATAACTTTTAAAAATATGCACAACGATTCTTTCTGATTGCACAAGGCTAAAAGATAAGTTAAAAGATCCTTACTATCTGAATTCGCTTCTTGAAACTTGCTTCACTTTAAATTTTGCAATCTGGGGATAATGTAAAAGCGCACTAAAATTAACATAATGAGCAGAAGATTGGGCTTTTGATGCTGGTGTAGAAAAGAACGAGACAGAACGGCGATTTATGTTTATGTAAATTTCAAAAGCATTCAAAAAAGCTTATTGATCTTTGTTTGCCGTTGATGTCGTGCTTTCCTTGGACACGTAGAGTGTCTTGTAATGGGTAATGAATAAGTAATGGATAACAGTGAAAGTACAAAAATAAAGTGTTTTTATCAAAAATAACTATGCACCAACCAACATCAAAGTTTGTATTTAATCTTTATTCTTTGTTTACAAAACTAATCTCTGGACGTGTATCTAGTAATCTAGTAATGAGAGTAAATATGAGTTAATTCGAGATGAATGAAATCAAAATTAATAATTTCTGTAAAATGTTTCGTGAATATTAAAATTACTTTATTTTGGAAATTTTCTTTTTAAAATTATATTATCGTGAAGTGTCTGTTTACTGAAAAAATATCTCCATGTCAAACTATAAAACTTAACATGCATCAAAAGAAAAAATATCTCCATGTCAAACTATAAAACTTAACATGCATCAAAAGTGATGGAAAGTTGGTATTTTTCTAAAAGTCATTAAAATGTCACTAACTAGTGGGAATTGGCCGTTACCCTTTATGACCTTTTATGTTGGAAATGTTCCCTCTACCTCATCTTTCAATTTTAATCAATTTTTACTGGACCCAGCATTTCGAAAAATGAGGTAAAAAAGCTTTTCAAAATTATTTTCCTTTTTTCTTTTCTGTCAATAGCGTCGAAGATACAGATACCCAAACTGAGATATTGAAAATCGTTTAAAATTCTGGACCTGAAAAGTTCTAAAGATGTTTATTATATGTATATTCATGACGTCATACTCCTCTGTTGGAGGGAAAAACATTCATAAATAAAATAAATTGTCCTCAAAAATTTTGTAGTGCAAATTTTTATAGGAAGACTACTTTAGGTATGCTTCCTAGAAAAATCCACTGGTTCGATTCATGGCATGGCGAGACGAAACTTTAACCTGTGAGAGATTTTTGAGACGAAACATTTGATAGGTTGGATATAAAATTGAATAGAATCAGATTGGAAATATGTACTATGCACCTATTACGAAGTCGTCCGTTTTTTGACCTTAAGTAATTGGGTTATATTAATGTTGCTATGGAATACTTACGCCTTTCTGATCATCTAGCTTGATAACACTCTTTCCACAGACATTTTCCACGGTGGACACCTTCAAATTAAAACCCGTGCTGGTAGTAGCCGAATCGGTGTGGAATCTCACGAAGGCTGATGGTTTAGTTGTTAACAATTTTGAAGGAATTGTGTGGCCACAGAAAGTCCCAATAGGCTCAGAGAAAGGACCTGATCCATCTCTTATTTCAACGAAATCGCAGGTGCAATCAGTGCTATTAGCGTCACCACAGGGAGCAACGTGAAATGATGTAAATTCAATTTTAACAAGATGATCTTCGGGCGCCTTGAATATATAGTTGCAGTCTAAATTATTATTATACCGTCCTGAGAAGTTGTCTAAAAAGTATTCGGGTCCTGTCGAATTTAGCTGGATATTTTTATCGCACATTTTTTTAAACCCTATAACTGCACTGAAACCTTTTGAAGGGTCTAGATTGTCAGCATGACTATAAATAATCGCCTTATTTTGCTTTACACTTATAGTTGGAGCATGATATGTCAGATTGCCGCAAAGTTTTGCACGTCGTTGCTCCTTGATAATTCTGTTACCGTCGAAAATCTCTACACGATCAAAAGCGCATCCTAAGCTATATTCAAAATCAATTTCTTCAAATTTGATAACAATTTTTTCCCCTACTGGTGCAGTTATATTCCAAATGCAGTTCATATTGGGAGAGTATGTTCCATGAATTTTATCTTTAGGACTATGTATTTTTGTGGGAGCAGTTATAATACCACCACAATCTTCTAGACCATATTCTAAGGCGAATCCTTTGGCCTGATTACTTGAATCGGTTTGAAATTTTAATGTAATACGACCTTTATGTCTTATTTCATGAAGCGAATTCCGGGTACAATATGTGCGTGGGTTTTCTTCTCTAAAGTCATCTTCTAAGTATATAGTTAAATTATCGAAGCCACAATTCATTCCTGTTTCAATTTGTAGATCCAAAAACCTTAATAAAATAATTTCGTTTTCCTTTGCTACAAACGTGTAGTTGCAGTTAAGATTAGCATCATAACTTCTCGGATAATTAGGGCTGTGTAGATAACGCCGTTCCTCAGATATTGGAAACAGTCCTCCACACTTTCTTCCAAATTTTAAGGAGAATCCATCGCCAATTACTTGATCATCTGATCTAAATAAAATGTTAATTGTGTTACTACTTGATATGAAAAGAGGAGGGATATCACGTCCGCAAGTCCGCAGAGGTGGAGTAGGATTCACTTCTGAGTTGTCGGTTATTTGTATGAAATCCTTTTGGCAGTTGTTACTAGATTCTATATAGAATCTTCCAACAAATTCTGCAGTGATACGATAACCTTTTAAGTCCTCTACATTCCATATACATTCCACATTATTTTTATACGAATCTCTAAAGTCAATTGTCCTGAAAGGATATATTAAGCGACCACCACACGTTTCGGGATGTTTAATAGATATCTTGAGAGTAGAATTTGGATTATAATTTGAAGTTTGATAATGCAAAAATACTCCGTTTGCCAGTGTTGTATTTGAAACACTCTGCTCTCCACAATATCTGTCTACAAGAGGGTGACTAGGTAGGTGTCCATTATATATGATTAGATATTCTTTATCGCAGTCTAATTTAAATTTCATAAAGCCTGTTATCGTAAAATGTCCAACCTCGTCGTTATTAGTTTTTACTTGCCACACACAACTAAGCGGACCATAGTCGTCTTCAGCAGTTAAATTCAAATTTATATCAATATTGTCTCTAAAGGTATAAACTCCGCCGCATCCATGATGTTTATGTTTGATTTTAAAAGAACTGAGGAAGTTATATCTGTTTTTTAAGATTTCAATTTTTGAATTTATCGCAGGTAAGCTTACTATCTTCTGAGAGCTGTTATCACATAACTTTAAAATCTCCTCACCCTCTAAGGAAATTATTTTGAGAGGAGGGGAATGATTGCACATAAAAATGGATATGTTTAAGATGTTGGCAGGAGTCAAATAAAAATCAATAATTTCGAGAGATAATGTTCCTTCGTTAAATTCATTTCGGTACTCACAAAAATATGAAGTTAAATTCATAGCGGGTGGAATAATAGATTCACATCCATCGGCCAAACATCCTTTGCAAATAGTTTCTGTATGAGAACTATATGATAGTTTAAGACCTCTACGTCCATTGTTTACAGTCATAATTGCATGTATCATCATTAAATTGTCACTAGAATATATATCTTCTTGTGGCGTTTCATTCGAAATTAGTAGAATTGGAGAGGAGAATCTAAAATCGTTGTAAAATGCAACTCTATTTTTTAGCAAGCTGCTCATTGTATGTGCTTCCATTTGAGGGAAATCGAAATCCTCAATTTTTACTTTTATTCTACGCCCCTTTGAGACTTTTATTTTCCATAAGCAACGTCTCAATTTATTCCATCCGCCTGGATAGCCAGGCGATGTTATGCTACCATAGTCAGAATTCAATTCTCCGCCACATAGTCCTCTAGTGGAATTATATGTTAGCTTAAAACCTCGATACGACAGTTGTTGTTCTATTATCTTATAACGTATAAGGACTTTATTGTTATTAATTTCGTCAGGAATGATTGGATTGTAAACGCCGCATATAGGTGGAAGAATTAGTTCCTCAATGTCTTCACCGTCTTCGTTTTCGATCAGCGAATAAATTTCGAGATGATTTGTTTCATTACAGCTTTCTTCATATGAGCTGGGTAGGTGTATATCAGAAAAGTTAAGATAAATTGTTGATCCAATAGGCCTAATAATTACATATTCGCAAAATGCTTTCGTTAAGACGCTGCCGTGGGGATAATTTTCCGATAATATTGTCCCTGATAGTTCGTGATAACTTCCACCACACTTATCAATTGAAACTTCCGCCTTGAATCCTATTTTAGGTTCTGATACATCTGTAAAATATTTGATTTGTATCACATTTTCTGTACTGTGGACTGTATTAGGCTTCGATCGACAAAACCTTCCAATTGGTTTTGAGTGGGATGTGGCTCCGCTTCTTATTTCGACGTATTCATTGGCGCAATCCTTGCTTGAAGTAAGTTGAAATTTGTCAATAAAATTAACAGAAATACGTTTCCCAGCAGGGGCTGTAAATATCCACACACATTCTGAGTGTGTATTTGGAATATGGGGATAGTTGGGCGATGAAATAAGTGAGTTGTTTGCGCTTGAAAGGGTAATATGCTGTCCACAATTCTCCGAAACTTCTTCATATTCCAAAGTCCATCTAAAATCTTGAAATGATTTTCGAATGAATTTAACGAAGGCTTTGTTGGAGCTTGTTTGAGGTAATATGTCTATGTCATTTCCACAAAATCTTCCTTTTCCAAGAATCGGGGAATCTTCATCTACTCCATTTTTTATAAGTACATAACTTTCACAAACTGCGTCATTATTAGAAGGTAGGTCAAAGTCAGTAAATTTAAGTTGCAATTTTCGACCTCTTCTAACCGAAATTTGCCAAGTGCAGTTGGGTTGAAATGTGGAACCGTACTTTGTTCCATTTATTATACCAGTTGAAGTTGTTAAAGAAGAACCACAATATGTTGAAACCAATCCAGAGAATCCTGTTTTGTTAACACTAAAATCGGTTATAAATTCAACTTTTAAATAGGGTTCGCCGTGATACTCAGTTACTGTATTTAGCTCAATATTACAAAGTTTTGCTTTTTCCTTCCATGTCATAATATCTTTGCTTGTGCTTATACGAACAAAGTCTGTACTGCAACTGTAAATATCTTCTAACTCAATGTGTTGGAATCTCACAACCGGATGATCTGTCTCATCTTCCGCTAGGAATGTCCAATTGCATGACAAATTATTATCATATCCATCTGGATAACCTGGTGAAAAGAACGGAAAGTTTTGTCCTGATTTAGCAACAATAGTTTTAGATGAACAAGATGAATTTTTATCATCAACAGTAGTACGGGGTATAGATTGCCAATCTATCCAAAACGGTCCTCTGTATGAAATAATATAAACAATATTGGTGTTTGAAAATAATGTACGCTTTTCATGTGAGTATTCCATAACATTAGCTGTTTCATCATAACCATCATAAATCTAGAAATTTAAGTTCCATTAGTTTTGTTTTATAAACCTATATTTAACTCACTGTGTTGTATGAAAATATATCTTCATTTAAATCCTTTAATTGGATTTCAATTACATAGTTTCTATCTGCAGTAATTCTCCAACTAAATGGATTTTCAAAGAGCCGAATAGATGGGTAGCGTGGAGAACCTACTGAACCACTATTTCCATTTACTTCATTATGTTGGGCTAAAATAAATAACAAAAATAGTTAGTAAAAATGTATTCAAAATATTCAAGATATTCTCACCATATTGATATTTAGCAAGAAATCCACGTCCTACGTTATCATTGTCACTGTGAAATTTCATCCATATATTTGCTCCTACAATTGCAGGAGGATTTTCCTGTCCACACAATACGCCAAGAATGCTTCCTGATTCATTTTGCTTTCTAACTTCCAGATAGTCTTCATTGCAATCAGAACTGAAGGCAATATCAAATGCTTGAAAATTGATTTGCGCTGAATTTCCTTCAGTTGTTTCAATTTTCCATATACAATCTGCATTAACTGGATATGTGTTCGGGTAGGAGGGTGAAGAAAATAATCCTGTGTATGAATTAAGTGTGCCACCACAATAGTTATCAAACACATTATAAAATCCCTGGAATTCAGAAATTTCATCAAGTGGAAGCTTAATGGTAAGTGCGCTTCCATAGCTAAATATTGGCAAAATTTGTGTTGAACATATTTTTGTTTTAAGTGGCGCATCTTCGCCTTCGCCTTCAAAAACCTTAAATTAAAAATTAAAATATATGTAATTACAAATTAAAGCCAAATTAGCTTACTTCAACACTGCCAGATAAGCAATTTTCCGTTGAACTCTGTGAATTTTGATTTTTTGTAAGATTGCGATTTGTAAGCAGATGGTTTACAACGAATGTTATACGTCTCCCTGAAATTAATAAATTCACGATTTAAAAATATTGCGGCACTGTATGATCTACAGATAATAGTATAATTGCTGCAAAATGCGGCGGTTGTACATATCTAATATGGTTATATTATATTATATATAGTTAGTATATAGGTTGCCAGCACAATGGTCAAATTATTGTAAATTGAAATTGAGTGCCTTGAATCCGTCCGGGTGAAAATATTCCAATTCTATATTAAGGCAAGGCCGTAGCACAGCTGCACCACGACGGAACTGTAAAATATACTAGCAGGCCTGAACTGTTAAAAAAATTCGGCTTCATATGTTCATAAGTCGTGTGTAAGCAGGCCAGATTGTAGTTATTGCAACATACATACATCTTATTGCAACATACATACATCTTATGTCTAAAATATATAGGATAATGAAATAACAATACAACAATTTTAAAAAATCGAAAAAACCCGCCTGCGTATAAAGTGAATTAAGAAGATGGAAGCAAGGTGAAAAATAAAATCCTTTACCCTCAACTTACTGCTTGCTTACTGTAGGTATTTCTGTTTGTTCTTGCTAGCGACGGACACCCACACAAAATGTGAACCGTGGATTCGTCGTCCTTTACTCCAGTAGCACAATGCAATACGACTCAGACACGCTTAAAACGGTTTGAAAAAAATTAAATGTCAACGATGCGCTCACGACGCTGAAAGTTAAAAGTTGGGCAACTTTTGAGTGGGTATCGCGTCTAAGTCGCGTCGTGAGCATTTATTGTTTCTACTTGTTGTGATTTTTATGTTTTTACTTTTGTCTGATAGCTAATCGCGTCAAGAGCGTCTTCGCCGCGCATTGTGCATCCTGGCACTAGAAAAAGACCTATTTTGTATAGGTGATATCTTAATCCATGATGGCCAAATAGTAGCTTGAGATCCGTTTTGTTCAAGGTGGTGATGTTGGTGCATGACCTTATCGCAGTATAGGGTTTGCTAATTTTCCCCCAACTTTCTATCACAGGACTGGTCGAGGACCAACCAATACTGCAGTAGAGTTCAAGGCCTGAGTACCGAGATGATGAACTTTCTCTAGCTAGTTCATCAGTGACCGCATTTTCTTCAATACCTGATTGCCTAACTACAGACAAAGATTTCAATGTCATTGGGTATAGGTTTTATTTCACTCAATTCAACCTCGAATCCAACATAAAAAGAATAATCAAAATCGTATCATCTATCTTGGAGTAATCGGTGTACTCACATTCGAAAAATAAATTAATAAAGAATACATATGCAAGGCATATAACACCTTTTTCTTTTTGGAGGTCGGACAAACAATCAAAGCAAAATAATTTAACGTTTGATAGCTGACATTTTCCACGATCGTTTTATTTAATTTTAATTTGGGACTATTTCAAACATAACGTTAGCTTAATGTTACCTGGATCGTCGGCTGTTATAGTCCAAACACACAATCCAGTTTTTTTGTGATTTGAATCTAGCATTATTGTACCACTACTGTTGGTCCGTATAGTTCTACCACAGTTCTAAAGAGCATTGTGAGTAGATAATTTATATTTAGTTTGAATAAAAACATACTTCCTCATAAAACAATTTAAATCCCTTGGCTTCAGTATCTGAATCAGTCTTAAATGAAATTAGTAAATGATTTCCACTTGAGCTCCAGGTTTTGCGTTGTGGTAATTCACGCTCGCAGGTCGTAAGAAGTAATGTGGTGTTTGTTGGAAAAGGTGAATCATATATTTCTAAAACATCTGCGTAGCATTCGTATGTATCCTCCAGGTCAAGTTCGATAAAGGTGAGGTTAATTGTTCTGTCTTCTGCGGTTTCAATAAGCCAATCGCATTCCAAATTCGATTCATAGTTATGTGGATAATTTGGTGACTCTACAAAGCCAGAAGAAGAAGACAAACGTCCACCGCATTCTATAATACATAATTGGAAGAAAATTTAATTCTTGAAACTTTCAAAAATTTATTTTGCTTAAAGTTTATTTTATCAAACTCACGTGTAGGGACGGATTTATATATTGCTCTAAATCCTTTGCCGTTTTTACTTTCGTTCGAGTAGAAGGTAATCAAAACTTCATGGCTATTAATGGTTATAGTTTGATTTTTTAGTGATTTTCCACAGTATCTTCCTAGAACGTGTGATGTATTACGAGCAGTCGTTATCTAAATAGAAATAAATTACTTTGGTTTATATTATGTTAATATTTCTTACAAGAATTCCGTCATTAGTGCAATTTGTTCCGTCTTCGATGTCTAGTTCGAAAATTGTTATTTCTATTGAATTGCCAAACTCTATCTGAATGTGCCATTTGCATTCCATTTCATTTGGATAATTATTAGGATATGAAGGAGATGTAATCTCACCATTGGGTTTAGTAAGTGTTGCCACGCAGCCAATAATTTCATATTCTAAACGAAATCCTGATGCTGATATTGAATTATCCGTTACAAATGATATTCTTGTGACATTTGATTCTGAATTGATTACAGGCGGAATTTCATGGCAATAAGTCAGGGACTTCGAAGTTTTTGGATCTGTTATTGTAATGTAATCATAATCACACTGTTCTCCATATGATTCCAGATCGAAGTGCGAAAAAGCCAAAGATATTTTGTTACCCTTAGGAGCAGAAATAGTCCACTCACATTCTATGCTCATTGGGTATTGATAAGGAAAATTGGGGCTCTCAATAACTCCATGAAGACTAGTTAGATTCACGTGGCAATTAGTAGTGTATCTCAAACTAAAGCCACGTTCTGAGAAAGAACTATCTGTAATCATCTTAAGAAATACTTCATTGCTGTGTGCAGTTAGCTCAATTGGATTTGCAGATACGCAGTATTTGCCTAATTTATTTCTTGATGATCCATAAGATTCAAATATTTCTAAATAGTCATAAACACAACTCTGATGATTTTCGAGTTCTATATCCAAGACCATTTTAACTTCAGAGCCTTTGTTTACTACAATGTGCCACTGGCATTGTGCATTTTGCATGTAGGGTTGTGGGTAATTGGGAGAAGTTATAACAGAAGCATAAGAAGTAATAGTCCCTCCACATCCGCTCACAGTACCATCCCATTCTATTTCAAAACCAGTATCGCCAATAGAACTATCAGTTTTAAATTGTATATGGAGTTGATTTGTAAGAGATAGTATTTCTGGAGGTATTACTTTTCCGCAATACTTTCCTATAGGAGCAGAATTCTCTCTTGGACCATTCCTATAAAATAATTATTTAAAACTTTATTATATAAAATTGAAATATGTAATGCTTACAGAATTTCCAAATAATCAGCATAGCAATTAGTTGTTTGTTCTAATGAAAAACTCTTTATAGTTAATACAATTTGTTTTCCAGCAGGTACATTTAACACCCATGTACAATCTATATAGGCTGGGTATTCTAGAGGCCAGCCAGGCGATCGTAATACTCCAGTGGGAGAAAAATATTTACCACCGCACACTAAAAATAATAATTGAGCAGCTGTATAAGGATATTAGAAAAATTTGAAGAATAAATACTGTCAGCGCTATCTTTGAATTCGTAAGAAAGTGTGAATCCCTCTCCTGAGTCTGACTCATCCGTTTGGAACACAATAGTGACAACATTTTGTATGCTTAGCATATCTGGGGGAAATTGTTCTCCGCAAAACCTAAGAATATTTCAGATTAATTCCCTTGATTGAAACGCGCTTACTTAACCGAATGCATAAAAGCTAGAAAATAATTTCCATTAAATGAAAGTGAGAAATAAATTTTAATTGTTAAAAAATAGTGCAATAAAATTTCACTAGCATTAAATTATCAAGTTTATTACGCTGAAATCCACTATTGTTAAATGGTTGAAAAAAAGTGTACTGCAAGACAAACACAACGGATTGTAAATTCAATATTATTAAATCGGTTAGTGACAAAAATGATTGTAAAATATAGAGTTCAACAGTATAAAGAGGCCAATGTTGTGATAATAAATTTACAGTACTTTACTATTTAACCATTTATTGATAGTGATAGTGCAGTTCACTACTTTTTTAACAATTTTGCGATAATGAATTGATAATAATGGTGATTTCGCGTTGTGCACTAAATTTAACAATTCGATATTAATAAATTGAGGAAATAGTTCATTACGCACAATTCTGGACGAAGTTATAGATCGAAGGTTTTTTTGTGCAAATTTAATTTTAATTAGTTAAGAAATATGGCCTGCAATTTCGCTACAAATTACATTAGCTTTTAATTAATGACGATTTATCATTTGCACTAATACCTACGATCCGGTTCCGTTGAATTTTTTGCAGGATAGAAATATATATCCTGATATTGAACTAATATTTTACATATGAAACCAATTATATGTATATACAGGGTGTTTGTCTAGGGTCTGAACAGGGGTATGCCAATCGATTCTGCATGGTTGCTTGATCAACATTTGATCGGAGACTCTCCCCTAAAATCGATCCTTCACCCCTAAAATCGCAATTGAAAATTTGGAGGGAGTGAATCCAGAAAACGCTTTATAAGTTCTTGGGACCATGTTGCTGACCCATTCTAGGACGAATAACTTCAGAATGCGACGTCGGATTCGATTGAAATTATCTTTCCTTACAAAAATCGACAGAATGAAGGGCCAAATTTTGGGCATTGAAATTGTCATTTTCCAAGTTTGACGCGATCTCTGGTTTGTTGGCTGACGGATTGGGTCGTAAGACATCGTTAGAAAGTTTGACGGCTCAACTTTCTAACGCGTTATCAACCAATATTCTACGTTTTCTTTGAAAGAACTTATAAAGCATTTTCTAGGTTCACCCCCTCCAAATTTTCAATTGCGATTATAAGGGTGAAGGACCGATTTTAGGGGGGGGGTCTCTAAACAAACGTTGATCACGAGACCACGTAGAATCGATCGGCATATCCCTGTTCAGACCATAGCAAAACACCCTGTATATATATATATAAAAAAAAAATACATATTAGCTTTTACGCGGGCTCGATATTTTAAAGTGCAAGTACCTTCCGACTTTACGGTCGCTGTCCGTCTTTTCGCTGTATTGCTTTGTATAATTGTCGTAAATTTCTACATAATCAAAATAGCAACCGCTAGAATCTTCTAACTCAAAATTCTTCCAATGGAGTTGTATATGATGCTCTGGTGGTGCAACTATTGTCCAGGTGCAACGTTGTGAGTGCTCATATAAACTTGATCTTAAGTTAATGGGAGGCGTTATAGTCATATTTGTTTTAGTCAGAATGCCTCCACAACCTATAAATGTGAAAATAAAAAACAAACTATGGGACAGAATTGCGATACGTTTAACCTTTATCTAAGAAGGTAAATTCAGCTTTAAAACCGCGGCTTGAAGTGCTAATGTCTGCATGGAATTTGATTAACATGTAGTTTTGGGTTGCTATTGTTATTGGTGGCAGAGAATTTCCACAATATTTTCCAACTGGATCCACATCTATTCCGTCATAAATCTAAAATAAAAAACAAAATCAATAATTGAATACCATTGTATACAACACTTACTTCTACAAAGTCGTAATAACACGATCCAACCGAATATCCTTCTAATTCAAAATCCTTAAATTCAAGTTTGATTGCTTTACCTAGCGGTGCTTTTATTTCATATAAACAAATTCGATCATCATAATAATTTTTAGGATATAGTGGAGAAGTTAGTTCACCCTCTTCTTCAAATACACCTCCACAAACTAAATAGGGTAAAATAATAAGTCGACTTATATTTTCCTGTACCTACACTTAAGTTGATGCACGATACCTATCTGATAACTGGCACGAAAGCCGTGGTTCTCTACAAGGCGAGTTGTATACAATTTGACTCTTAACGTGTTAGACTGTGATTTGTAAGTACGTGGTTTGTTTCTACCACACCATCGACCAACTAAGTTATTTTCATCTTCATTGCCTTCAAAAATCTGAAAAAAAGCATAATTGGCACAACTATTTGTTAATTTTTAGTATTTAAATTACTTGTACATAATCCCACACACATCCCATAGTGTATTCAAGATTAAATTCGTCAAATTGTAGTTCGATTCTATTTCCTACTGGTAAGTGTATAACATACTCACAAGCTGTTGCTTGTGGTTCAATTCTGTTCAAAACCGGCGAACCAAATTCCCCGCGCGTTGCGGTGTATGTTCCTCCACATCCGGGGTACCCTGGCACCACAGCATAATGAATTTGGAAGCCTTTATCACTTCCTTCGTCGTCCGAGTGGAAATGAATTAAAATTTGGTTTGAAGGTGCTGTGTATGGAGCTGGATTTGACGTGTTGCAGTATTTTTCCAAAAGAGGGTCTTCTACAGAGCTTCCTTCATATATCTTAGAAGGATTAAAAATACTTAAAAATTCGAAATATACATATAAATAAAATCATACCGCTAGAAAATCGTAGTTGCAAGTATCATGATTTTCTAAATATAGGCTGAAGAAATTAAGTTGTATCCTGGAACCTTCCGGAGCATTTAAAATCCACTTGCAATTCCTGTTAGGAGGGTAGTGTCCCGGCGATCCTGGTGACGCAATCGTACCATGGGTATATACATTAATTACACCTCCACAAACTGGGTCTATACTATTCCAAGACAATTCAAAGGCTGCTCGAGAAGTTGCATTTACAGTCCGAAACCATAGATACAAAATATTCCTAGATGATATAATATTGCCTCCCATCGGAAGATCTGAACCACAAAACCTTCCGAACATAATTGATGCTGTTGAAGGACCATCATTTATTTGTAACCAGTCGGATGAACAACCAGGGGAACTTGGCATTTCAAATATTTGAAAAGTAACATTCAGTACTTTACTTGAGTTCGTTCTAATAACCCATGCGCACCGAGTATTGTGCTCAAATTGTTGATTAGCTGGATATTTGAGGGAGCCAGAAGGGTTAGATATAACTCCTCCACATCTACTCAATCTATTTTCACAATGTTGGCCGATAAAACCTTGTCTGCAGATGCATTTATTTACTCCATCTATTTTATGACACGTACCACCATTTTGACAAGGATTTGAGTGGCAAACATTATCGGGACTACAGTTGGGTTCTATGAATCCCTGAGGGCACCGACAATAATATGAAGTTCCATTTGTTGCGCAGGTTCCGCCATTCTACAGAGAGGCTTATTTATGTTGTTGTTTATGAAGCAAGTTGAAAAAATAACCTACCAAACAAGGACGAGATCCACAGGGATCAATACTAAGAATAGTACAGCCGTTGGGACCTACACCATGTCCAGTCATATGGGGAGGACAAGAGCATATAATTGTGTTAGACATCTCATTGCACGTGGCCAACGGATGGCAAATATTCGCCGAGCAGGCGCCATTTTCATTTCGTCTACATATTTTTCCATCACCAGTCCAACCTAGCGGACATTCTCCACAACGAAAAGAGCCCTAAAGAAATTTAAAGTGAGTTGAAATATATTTTAAAGCGATCTACTGTTTTTCTTGTTGAAGCGTAAAAATTCAAATCGTTGCCATTAGTTTTTATAATAAATTATTTTTTTAAGACAGCAGTGAATTATTAACTATTTTAGTCTCACTTATTTTAATTAATATTATCGTCGAACTTGTTGTGTTTTATGCCACTGGATTATAGCACCTTAGCATAAAATTATCTTAATTACAACAGAATAGATTAATTACATGAATTTTAAACTTCTCAAAAATACCTCCTTGCTGTTACTACATTTGCTTTTATAAACTGTTTCAACATTTGGTCTAAATTATTCAGGGACCAAAAGTAATGATTATTATTAAAATTTTAAATACAGAAATCTTTGCTTTATACTAAGCTAAAACCAATTATTTCATTTGTAGTCTTAAGTCGATTTGTGTAAAAGGTTTATGTTTCTTCGGAAAAATTATAAATTGCATAATAACGATAGTATCGAGGTAGGTAATTTTTACTTTTCGATCGCTCGATAACGATTATATGAGATAAATTTAATTTTTCGATCGTTCGTTAATGATAAAAAAAAACTTCGTAATTCCTATCCAATCGAAAAATAGAAATGCACCTAACATTATGAACCAATGGAAAAATAAAAATTACTTCATAATCATTATCGATCGATCGAAAAACAACAATTACTGGATAATCGTTAATTTGTAATTGAAATTTTTTTCATCCTAATCTTTACAGTCCCAGAAATTATTACATCTAGTTGTATTTTATTTTCAAGTGTATTTAAATTTCATGAGGATGGCGCTATTGTTTTACTAACAATATGTAACTCTCACACTCTGTTCTAGTTACTTAATATATTTATAAATTTTCCTTTCGTTAGTCGCACTCTATCATCGGCATGTTCTCTTAATGGGGAGAGAACGTCTTCTTCAAGATATCTCACTTTTATTTTTCTCCTCACTTTTATTCTTCATTTGACGATCAATCTCTATTTAGCTAATTCAGAGACATCATTTTTTTTGATGAATTAAGCATTGAATAAAGGTAGTATTGTCCAAAGCATTTCGTCCTCTCCCTTTCGGTTTTTGCAATATCGGTCAGTTCATATTTTTCAGCAGGTTGATCTGATGTCTCCGTCGTTTTTTCGTTTGAAAACATGAATTCCAGAAAGCCCACGATATTGCTTTTCCAGTTCTAATCGGTCCCTCAAGATTGAAGATCGTTGCCGTTTCAGGCCAAGGATAAATGATTTTATATCTTAGTTAAAAATTTGGATTTTTTGTATCTTAGTTCGTTTTTTATACAGGCGGGATTGTAGATTTTTTAAATTTACTTTTTTTATTCATATCTTTTTAGTGTGTTCGAATATGTACACATACATATTATGTAGGTATCGTACATGTTTCAAATAGTCTCTTCATCTTTCTTTTTTTGGTTAAAAAATTGGGTATTATTTGAAGGGTAATTAATATTTACGTGTACGACATGCGACTGCCATAATTGTTTTATTGACACTTTCTTTATCCTAAAGCTTTTTCAGGGTTAAGATGAATCCAACGACACCCCATTTACTAAAATCCATTAGGCCATTTGAATGCTACGAAGTTATTATTCAATCAAACGCGTTTATCAAAAATTATACTGCCTGGCCCAGGGCCTATTAACGCAATAAGATGAAGAGGAAAGGATTAAAATCATTACACGAAAAATAGATATAAATTTCTATTAACGTTCAGCTTCATCATGTCAAAGTCAAAATTGTCGAGCTCAAATTCATCCGCACCGATGCCATCCGAAGGGTGACATTTTTATGTATAAAATTAACATTCATTTAAAAAATTTTTAGGTAAATTTTGCTTAACACTATTAAAGAGTTCGTTTATATCAGCGGTGAGACCAACATCGTTAATAATTATTTTATGTGACATCTTTTAAGATACATATGATTTATCCTTCAAGTAAAAAATTAATAAAGCTTCATTTAGATGAATTAAGGTTTTGGTTTTGTTTATATTTATAATTCTCTTTGGTTGTTTGTTGTAAAATATGTAAATTTCAATTACTGGATTTAGAAAAGAATATCGATATGATCTACTTTTAATGCAATAACATAACTATGTATTACCATAGAAAGAACTATTTTAAAAATATAATACTATACTGCGTGTTACATGCGATGGGAAATACATACAACAAAGCATGAATACCCCTTATTATCGATAAACTATATTTATATCAAATACTATTATTGTTTAAGGGTACCCTCTTATCAAAATGTTTTAAGAGGTTACTTACACTTGTGTGTGACTTCGAGACAATTTATTAGAATTTTAGTGTCACTTGCCTATAAATAATGTTTTTCCACGCAAATACGTAGAAAAGACAAACATAAAATTTTAGTTATTAGAGTATGTTTGGAAATTTCAAACCGTTCTTTGATATGATCTAATTAAAAGATATGTAGTTAAAGATTGTCAAGTCATAGTCATAATTCCAAAACTCAATTCATTCAAATGAAGCTTAGATATCGTTTAAATATTCAATTACATGGGTATTTAGACAAGGCACTAATGGATTAAGACTGCAACCTCCGTTATTATTTACGCACTCATCAATGTCAGTGCATACAACTCCATTTCCTGTAAAGCCGGCTGGACAAGGAGTGCATGCAAATGACCCTATTAAATTCATACATGAAGTGAAGCACGGTGGTTTTGATTCAGCACACTCATCAACATCCACATTGCAAGCAGGCGTTACACCATTTGTTCTCCATCCTTGGTCGCAGATGCAAGTATAGCCTATTTCGCTGTGGGTATTAATGCACGTCCCATGTCCACACAAGTCGCTGTTTTGAGAACTTATGCAATCTGAACGTTTTTTATTGCAATGAACGCCGATCCAGCCAGAGCTGCAAATACAACTAAGGGAGAAACACAGGCTATTATTAAAATATCGTATATATTTTTAAAACAGAATATGCAACCTGTACAGTAGACGATAATTTGTATTTCTATAGATGCTCATCGATTCTATGGATTTAATAAATGATTTTGAGCATTTTGTACGTTTTTTAACATACACCTTATGCCCATCAGGTAAGAGTTATTGGATGAAGAACCTTTCATCTGTTCCAGTCGATTCTCAGTTACAATTCAACTTTCTTTATGTATTTCGAATTGCTAATGATATTCGATAGAAAAACCTTTTCGATCATATTAGTTATCTCTAGTTTTACGGAAGCTGATTATACTTAATTGACTTATATAACAACATGGAAGGTTTTGGCAAAAATATAATTCTGAAACAATTTAAATGAAAGATATATTACTAAAAACTTTTTCGCACACATTTCTATTACGTTTAACACAGAGGCTCTTACATCTTCACTGAAAATGCTCTGGTCACACACAATGTGTAAATCGAAAGGATGAAATGTGGAAATGACAAAAACCTTTATGCATTTGCCCCCAGGTAAACAATAAATTGACGATATTAAATATGTATACTGTTTCAATATTGCTTACACTTTCCGTTGCGTTTTTGTCTGTATTGGACTCGTAAAGCAAAATATGCCGAGTAAGAAGCTCCTTTGTCACTTCTATTACAACTTTTAAAAAATAACTATAAAAATCGAATTACACACTTCAAAACTTGTACTAAGAATGAGGGCAATGTGTATTTACTACTTTTACCCGATACTTTGAATTCATGTAATTCAAAAAACCGCATTATATATGGAATGACCCAATAATTCAACCTGAAATCGTTCGCTTTGCGTCTGAATTCTGGGTTGGCAGTGCGAAATTAGCACTTTTCATTTTTTTCAATTTTTTTTTTCAAATTGGCTCATAACAGTAGAAACAGAGTATAGTATATCACATTCGAGAATGTGAAATGGAGGGGAGGAATTATTGTTTTAAGCCTAACGCTCAATGGCACCGTCACCAACACTGACATTTTAGGTCGCCCACTGATGCAGCGACAGCGATAAATTCTGCAAGCTTCAGAACCTTAAAAAGCTTATTTAATGGAAAATAATTTTTGTCTATTTACGAATACTTATAATGGATTTAAACACTTGTGACCTTATAGTAAAGATTGGACTTGTTCTTTTCAATATTATATAATCATGCTAAAATATTCGATATTTAATAAATATAAGTGAACCTACCAGGGAAACCGTAATGCCATACGAACGGATTTTTTTCCGATACTAATAAAAATTGAATAAATTCTGTTTGACGACAGATTTTTTGTGTTGGTATCACTGCGCGTCGCCGTAGTGATTGATCCATATATTCAATTATTGATCGTTTAGCTTATTATATTTTTATTATGTAGGTAACTATAATAAAAACCAACATAATGTTAAAAAAGAAATATTTAAGTTTCATTTCCAGTAACTAATTAGAAATGACTGTAAATTTTTCTATTTTTTTGTACATTGACATTTGAGAAAGAGATTGCTTTATTAAATAGTAATAGAAACGCGTGAAAAGTTCTTCAACTTATTGTTATTGTTATTAGTGAACTTTAAAAGAAGGTAAGTATATAAAAGACTTAACAAAGAGTCAGTCCCTTAATACAGTCCGCCTTGGTTTGGGATGAATTTTTAATATGTTATAAGGTGTAGATAGGTAAGTAAATAGCCAAAAGGAAAATAACAGATACTCAACACTTTAAAATATTTAATTCGTTTTCTGTTTTTTTTGTAATAAAATTGCAAAATAAATTTATTATTCAAATACACTCATCAAAACTGTTAAAGAATAATCCAAAAAATGCAGACTTTTTCAATTTTAAATTGCGCCATTTTTGATAACCAAAACAGTTATTTTCACTTTAACTTGTTTAAAAAAAAATCGTACAAAAATAAAAAAATAACACATTTAAGCGGAAAAAACAAGCTTCCAAATGTTTCCAAAAATATTTTTTACAACCCACGCACATTCTCAATGTTCATAAAAAAGTAAGAAATAATATTTCTAACTCTTCTAACGTTAGCACAGAGGAGGGGGGAGATAATGAAACTGTTTAAGATTCTGATTCATAAACTAGAAGATGCAAAGCTTTCAAAAATGCTTTGGATCATTAAATTTGAATGATTTTTCGCGTTCAAAAATTTGAAAAAGCTGTTCAAAAATCTGAAAAATGTTTGCATTTTGTGGATTATCCTTTAATATTTTTGATAAGTGTATGTATTATTTTGCGTTATTTAAACATTTTTTGGATTTGGTTTTTAATTTAAATCATCATGGTTTTTAAAATTATTTGTCTGGCCTTTCTCATAATCTATGATTATTATTATTTCAAAACAGATAATATTTGAATGTATTTAAATAATGTTATGAAAAAAATATGCTAAATAATTTAGATGAAAAAATATATAAATCCATGAAAATACAAAAACAATCTTAAGTGCCTCCTTGTAAGTGAAAGCTATTCCAATAGGTACTTAAAGATACAAACATAGATCTCCTAAACGGCGAATTTTAGGGGCTCCTTTTGTTAAGAAAATTCGCGATTTGTTGTATTTGCTATTATATCGCTGTAAAAAGTTTAAAGAAATGGGTTCTTATGAAAGAAATAATGAAAATACATATAATACTTTACAGTAGAATGATGAAAAATGATATTTAAATTTAAGTTTAGAACAATTATGTTTTTAAATTAATAGTGCTAAGATCAATTTTCGGAAATGGTTCAGGTCGAGGTAAACAGCACTTATTGGCTGTATGCCATTAATATATGTATGCCAATAAAATGATGTTAACATAAGTGAAAATTACTTGTATCCACCATGAATGTTAATACATTGTGCGCCATTTTGACAGCCAAGATCCGTTCCAACATACAAAGCACATTCATTTACATCCGCGCTGCATGTCTTTCCCTATAAAAAAATTATGTTACAAAATTTTAGTATTTATACATGTACGGATTTCGGAGATAACTATAATATTAAAAACGCTCGCGAGTTAGTTAAAAAACAGATTCGGTTAGGGTGGTGGTATGATGCCGTCCTTGGACATCGGCAGCTTGTTGAAGAATGATGAAAATGGCGCGATTCATGATGGCCGACGACTACTACTTTTAGGGTTACAACATCTACTGGCTGTTTTCAGTGATTGGAGCCTACATACATACAAATACGTTTATACATTCACTACCTGATCAACTTAGTTTTATCCGGTGTATCATAAGATTTCTGAAATGCTGATACTAAATATTTTTTGATTTTTCAGAAAACTGCCTTCTTTTCCCCCTTGGGAGGGGTTAGTTATTCAACCATGCCTGGGTGTATGCAAAAATTGTTGGCTTTACATCAAGAGAAGTGAGATTACACCGGTTTTAAGCAATTAAAAAACTTTGTTCATACGTTTGTCCAACGATGTTTTAATTTTACGCTATTTTTTTTTCAACGTTACTCCCTTTCCTCACCCCTTTGGAGGGATGTTAGTTCAAAAGTAATGCCGGAATTCGAAACAACTTTACTTATAGAGTGGAGTTATATTTGCTCTAGGTTGCAAAAAACGCACTTTTTTTCAAGTGTCCAAATATTATAGCTCCACCGTTAATGGGTTAGTATGGATTTGATAATGAGAGATCTAGAATTGTTCAGCTTCTGAGATTTCATGGGATCGTTTCTTTGAAAATCTCGCATGAACCGAAGAGTTTCCTCTTTTAAAATAAAACTATGGAGCACGTGACGCGCGTTTTGAAATTTGAAAGCCAGTTTTACACATAATAATATATGAATATGTGTTTATTGAAATGTGTGGCGTCATCTTTTGGCGGGTAATGTAAACAGGAAGGTTATATGTGCAGAGTAGATGTAGATAAATATTTCTAAGTTATTATATCGAAAGAATTGCGGGATAGTCTAAAAAATTCAAAACTGTTTGAACAGATATAATTTCGTGAAAAATAAGTTACTTGTAATGATCCAAAGCTATTTTGAAAGCTTCTACCCTCTAGTTTATGAATCTGAAGTTTAAACATTTTTATCATTCCCTACTATTCTATGCTAATTATTAAAAAAGTTTTAAAAAATTTTTCTTAATGGGGCGCAAAAAATGTTTTACAAGAAATAAAACTAATTTGAAAAATTTCTATTGTGTTTCGTTGTTAAAAAAGATGTAATAATTTAAATAAAAAAATTTTTTTTTTAATATACAACGTTTTTAAAGCGGACTAAAAAGAACAAAATAATTTCTCTTAACTTCATACAGATTTATTACGCCATACAGATAGTCCTGAATATTTCTGATTAAATTTTTAATAGCTATGAAAATTCTTGTAAGATTTAATACGAAAAACGTGCTTCTGCAATAGATGCACGAATAGTTCGCCTAAGTCATCAACAATTTTGTTCCACTGCAAATGATATGAACTGTTGTGTGAGTCTTTTCAACGACAGCTACTCTTCGCACTCCTTGTTATTATTTGATGCATGGATCCCACGTTTTTCATATTAAATCTTACAAGAATTTTCATAGCTGTATTAAAAATTTACAATCAGAAATATTCAGGACATTCTGTATGGGGTAATAAATCTGTATGAAGTTAAGAGAAATTATTTTATTCTTTTTAGTCCGCTTTAAAAACATGGTATATTAAAAATTTTTTTTTACTTAAATTATTATAATATTTTCTGCTTTTTAGTCTTGTGTGTGCGAATTTCCCAATCGATGAACTTTATATTATTATTTGCAGAAATACAGTCTTTACTGTATGTGATCGAGTAGAATACATGCAATAAAGTATGAAAATAATTAAAATTTGTTTTTTCTTTATTAACAACTTAATAATATTGCATTGTCATACAGTTCTAAGCTATGTTTAAAAGTTCCAGTCTCTATTTCATTGGGAAGTTAGTTTAAAATCGATTGCAAAATTTGTACCGAAGAGACAAATAGAAACGAAAGTGAGCTAATAAAAACGTGGTAAAAATTAACCTTTAATTAAATCAAACATTTGACAGCTGTGGACACGACGTAAAAACATCGCAGCATCTTGACCTTTGGTACGATTTTTTAACTTTTAACTGCGCTATTAACTAAAAGAAGACATATTAACATTTTATGTTTCGCCATTTTCGTCAAAATGGGGGTCCAATAAAAAAAAAAGAGAAAATACAATTTTTAATATGCTTTTAAAACAGGAAGCAATCAAAATTTTTTATACAATCGTGAAAAATAATTTTAAAGAGGATACTTTCAGCTTTCTAATGACACCTCGGGCATTATTGTGCGATCATTATTTCGGGTGATATATGGAAGTTTAAATTCAAAAGAGTTACTTTTACTTTAACAGCTGATAGTTCGATAAAAAAAATGGGAATGAAAAGAAAGCAGTTTGAAGAAGAAAAAGCAATATTTCAAATGTGAAACAAGCTTTCAAATGTTACCATTCATCTCTTGTAACAAATTTTTTGAACCACATAAACAATCTTAAAGTTTCTACAAAATTAATAGAGGATGATAAAATTCTGATTCATAAACTAGAAAATGCAACAGCTTGGAGTCATTAAAATTGAAATATTTTTCGCGGAGTTATAGCTGTTTTAAAATGTTTTGAATTTTTTGGATTAAGTATTCCTACTTTTGATGAGTGCATTTGCATTATTTATTTATTTATATTTTATTTTTAAAAACGCGGAGTTTACTTGAAGAGTAGAATATTGGAGATCGCAAGTATTATTTGTTTCTTTAATTAGCCATAAAACCAACCTGTCAAAGCCGGGCCTTTCGATCAATTTGCTTCGTAAGATTGTACATATAGGAGATAGGTAGATATATATGTATACATATGTATATATTAAGTTAAGACCCAAAATCTATTTACCAATTAACCTATTAATTACTGACTGCACTGCACATAATAGCACTAAGTGTGTCTTTTAATAAATTATTTAAAATGCTTTTAAACGTACCTCAAATTGTTTGGGACATTCACATGCAAAGTCATCATATAAACGTATACAAGTGCCGCCGTTTTGGCAAGGGTTACTTTCGCATTTGTCGTTTTTAAGACCATTTTGTAATAGTTGCACTCGTTCCTCCAGACGCGAGACCCTTGTCCTAACTACCCTCAAAAGGTTTCTTCTGGTTGCACTTGTAGAGCTAAATGCAAATAAAAGGAATATATAAAAATTAAATTAATATTATATATTTGTTTGTTTTTATTTATTTCCTTAAGTATAAATGAGGTACAAGTTCGCAAAATAATATTCAATTTTACAGTATTTTATGTTAAGAAATTCAATTACGCACAGAGATAACCGTCAAAATGTTGGGCACAAATTAAAAGCAACATTTCTTTTTTTCTTCCAATGAAATAAAAAGGTTCGGAAAAAGTTTTCGCATTAGCTAAGCGCAACATTATAATTTTTGTTATTTTTTATTTTACTACTACTCGTATGCCAAATAGTATGTCTACCCGCAAATTTCAATACGAATTTTAATTCCACTCAACATAAATTTTGACAATAAATAAAATAAGAAAGACCAATTCTTCATAATGAAACTGCAATTCGTCTTTTTCTCAATTACAAACAAAAATATTAATTTCACTCATTAATAGTAATGATACGTAGAAATACTTGTTACAGATGCAAAATAGTTCGTTTACTCTGATATACATACATGATTCAGTAAATTTTACTTTCATTTCATCAGATTTTCCTATACATATTTGCAAAATTACTCAATAGACCAATATAGCCGGAAGCTTCCTGGATCATCTGCAAGTTTCCCAGGTGTCAACATTGAGTTATTTTGAGAAGTTTCCACGACTTTGGAAAATACTGTAGTTTAAGGTAAGAGTTGATTATAAAAAACTTTATAGAAGCCCTTCTTTAATAACTTTTAAGCTAAATTAGGTATACCGTATAGTCCGGGAGATGTTTCGGGACCGTTTTAAAAAATTCTTTCTAATTTATTACGGATGTACCAGCCAGGCTTGTCACAGAACTGCAACCTTTCGAGTTAAGATATCGAGTTTTTAATTTGTTCTTTTAAGTGATCACTGATCACTATGTAGCGTGAAAAGTTAGATGTAACGAGAAAAAAAAGAATCTCACCGAGTAACCAAACCAAAAAAAATTTATATCACGCGGGGCCATCTAGCGGACGCAGGCTGAAGAAAACTCGAGGCGCACCTAGCTGGCTTGCACGTGCGTAGCTCGTCGGAATGGGGCGGGGATCTTGAGTCCTCAGGGCTGCGCCCTATATGTTCATTGTGCACCAAAACAAAAACAAAAAAAAATGAAATAAAATCAGGGAAAAGGGAAGACGAAACGATTTCTTGGAATCGTAGGATGGTCCAAGTGTCCGTGCAGGGCAGGACTAGAAGGAGTGGGACTCTCACCATGAGTCCTAGGGGAGGCGCGGACAAGAGTAAGAAAAAAACGATAATTCCCCATCACAAATACCATGTCCACCTTCTCACCCACCGCGATTAGTCCGAGCTCCCTTCGTGATCGGCCACCCAGCCTAGAGAAGAGAGAGGGGGGGGGAACAATCAGTCGTCAGCAATTTCTAAATTTAAAACTTCATATTCAATTCATTATCGACATATATTCATAAGGAAAATTCATGGTCAAGAGAATTGCAGCTCAAGACTGCTCCTAGTGCGGATAGAAAATACAATTCGGTTATCAACTTATCAAGAACGTTAATTCGTAAAACCTCCAAATATTCAAGAGCAATTACAATCTGGGAGGAGCTATACCAAAGTTATACAAGTACTTATATACATAGACATGCAGGAGATACATACGATTATCTACCTATATATATTTAAGAGAAGGGAGGCTATTCCTGTTTGTACTTAACATGGCTAAGCAGTAATGATCAAGCGAGTAGAGGAGGAGGAAATATAATAATTGTTATACACGTAAGCATCAAGGCTCGCGGCGAGGATACAGGTCTCGAATACTCTGACGTTATCTCTCTTTCCGCAAAAGATGATATAAAAGAAAATTTTTCTTTTCCCTTTTTTTTTTTTTTTCTAACAAACCAGGCGAAGGGGGCAGACCAAATCCCGAATACGGTGGGGCCCACTTACAAGAATCACGGTGAATAATGTAGCGTTCCACGCTCACTCCTCTGCGACCTCAGTAGTAATACATATATGCACGGGGAAAATGACTAATAATGATTAAAATGACATACCTGGCTGTCCGTCGGTTGCTGAATCCGTTGCCGATCGATCGCCTCGGGATGCAGTCCTGCGGAGCTGGTTGAATCACTGATGTCAAATGTAAAGAATATTTTTTTTTTTTTTCTAGGCGGAGGAAGTGACGGTGGAGGGGAAGAAGGAACTGATCATGATGAAAAAAAAAAATGTGTACCCTAATGGGACTGGGCTGGTCAACACCGGCGGGATGTGCTCTCCTCTTACCTGTTTGACAGGCTTATAAAATTAAAGACTAAAATCTCGAGCTACACCTGCACATTCGCAAGAAAGGGGGCAAAAAGAGGCTCTGCGCGAAGCAGGGCTAGTGCCTAACTTAAATTTAAGGAGAAAAGGAGGGATACTGGCACAATCCGTCTCGGTCCGGGGCACAGAACCGTTACGCGGCGGCCCAGCGGTAGGTGGCCGCGAGGTCTCTCTGCAAAGCTGGGGGGGGTGCTTCCTCGGTGTCTCGGGTGCGGGAAGAGGTGCCTGGAGCTCCGCGTGGAATGTGGGCACAGGAGGCGCTGCAGAATGCGATTTGTTGCAGCCCGCTGAATGAAGTTGACTGACGCTGAATACAGCTGAACGACGCTGAATGACTTCGTGGGGCTCCGCGGCTTCGCCCTCGACTGATGGGGGGAGGCTGATCGACTCCGCTCCGGCGCTGAGTGCCGTCAGGAGGCTCCTCGTGGAGGTGAAAACCGGGCGCGCTAAATTTTGTGCCGGGGGCTTGGGGCGCAATAACGAAATTTTGGGGCCCTCCGCTGCAATGCTGGCAGCGCCTTTCGAGGGCCCTGGACCTACTGCGTAGGTCGCTAATTGATTGCTGTTTTCCCAGGTAGCGGAAGAATCTGACTGCGGCAGATTTCCTAGAATGGGCCGCCTTGAGAGAAGGAACTTCGCAATGACTTAACTCACCTAGACGCTTTGCTGGAGTAGGTATCCTAGGGTAGCTTGGATGGCGGTATGGGGCACTTCACACTGCTAACAACCGGGACTGATATATTTTTTTTGTTGTTGCGCACGGTCTGCGTCGCGACTGCCTTTCATGGGAGCTTAACCAGAAGTGACAGTATGGCGGCGTCCAATACGGTCACGAGGCATGGCGGCGGATGGGCTACTCAATTATTCATGTTGTATGGATGGAGCCTGAGGCTCGGGTTTCAAATTTCGAAGTTAAAGCCGGGTTCATCACAAGGCTGGCACTTTACGAAAGGGATACTGAGAAAAGTGACAGAAAAATGGACACGGGCTTGGGCTACTGGCGTATATCCTTCGCATGGTAAATACCTAGCGACCGTCCATTCATATCCTCCAGTTCATAACGACTATTTCCCACTACTCTAGCTATGCGGCTTTTGGCGTATTTATTTGCTAATTTGGCGCAGCGACCTTGAGGCATGTTACTTAATGGCCAGAGGCGACGGTAGACTTCCTGTCCGACTACATATCTGACGTCGCGACATCTGGTATTATATGAGCGCTCATGACGAGCATGCGTGTCCTTTAGACGTTGTAGCACCCGACTCCTGATCAGGCTTAACTTTTCGGGTTCAGCCAATACTTGAAATTCAGCTCCCGCTGCCTGCCCTAACTTCTTGTAGAGGGGGTAGACCGAGCCATGCAGCGCCATGTGCTGTCCGAACACTACCTGGTAAGGTTCCATGCCGATGGATTGATGTACAGAACTGCGCAGGGCACAGGCGATTTTTGCCAGATGCAGGTCCCAATATTTTTGATCCTCTTTCAGGTAGGCGCGAATAGCTGACAATACTGATCGGTTCACTCTCTCCGACGCATTGGGGTGGGGTGAGTGCTTCGCCGTTCTCAGATGTTTGATGCCGTACTCTGCAAGAAGTTTTTGAAATGTGTGGGAAATAAATTGTTTTCCATTGTCGGAGAAAATGGTTTCTGGTACCCCGAAGGTTGTAAAAATTTCCTCCTCTAAGTATCTCACAGTTAGTTCGCCTGATTCGGCTCTTAATGCTTTGAGGAACACAAATTTGCTGAAACTGTCCAGCACTACTAATATGCATGTGTTTCCTCGAGGAGTACGCGGGTACGGTCCCATGAAGTCTATATATAGAAACTGGAAGGGTCGATATACGCAAGCTTGCCCGCCCATCGGTGGTCTTTGCACTTGGTTGGCGTCCTTCGTTTCTTTACAAGTTGAACAGGATTCCACATATTGACGGACCTGGGTCACCATGCCAGGCCAGTAGTATTTTTGTCTTAGCCGGTGTAATGTTTTATGATATCCGCCGTGACCACTTTGCGGAGGGTCATGCGCAGCTGTGATTAGATCATCAGTTAGTTCTCGAGGGACCCATAAATTCCAGCTGGGCTCATCCTGCTCAGGATCGTTCCCACAGGGTCTCATGCGACGATAGATGTATCCTTCGGATACCTGCAGATCGGGTAACTGACTATTGCTTTGTTGAATGGTGGTTTTCAGCTCTTCATATTCCTCTGAGTTGAAGTACGGTGAGTCCAGATCTACCTCCAACGGAATCGTCTCAGCCACTCGCACCTCCTCCATATAAACTCGCGAGAGAGCATCTGGTACTACGCACTGAGTTCCCTTCCTGTGCTCGATAGTAAAATCGAAACCCTGGAGCTTCAAGCTCCAACGAGCCAGGCGCCCACTTAAATCATTTTGGTTCATTAACCAGCGCAGGCTGGCGTGATCCGTAATGACAGTGAAGGGGTGGCCCTCCACGTACGCTCTGAATTTCTTTATGCTTAGTAGGGCTGCGTAGCATTCCAATTCCGTGACGCTATACCTGCTCTGGGTGGGATTCAGTTTTTTGGACATGAATGCGATAGGGTGTTCATTTTCGCTTTCGTCCTTCTGAAATAGAACACTTCCCACGCCGGTGCTACTGGCATCACATTGAATATAGAATGGTTTGGCAAAGTCAGGGGTATATAGTTCTGTTGCGTCGACCAGAGATGTTTTTAAGGAGTTAAAGGCTTGCTTAGCATCTTCGGTAAGCTCAAAGGTTCTCGCTTTCTTCAAACAGTTCGTGAGGGGAGCAGCAACGGTGGCATAATTTCTTATGAACCTCTGGTACCAACCAGTTAATCCCAAGAAGCGACGTAGCTGCTTGATCGTTTTAGGTTCCGGGAAGCTACTGATGGCCTCGATTTTGGCGGGGTCGGTCTTCAAGGTCCCATCGCCCACAATGTAACCGAGGTAGCGTACCTCTCGGACACAGAAGTTGCTTTTCCCGATGTTTATTGTTAATCCAGCGGCTCGCAACCGGGACGCTACTTCTTTTAGAATTTTAAGGTGAGAAGAGAAGTCAGGAGTTACCACGAGCAGGTCATCCAAGTACACGAAGACGTTCTCCCTGAGGTGTCCAGGGATCACCTTGTCCATTAGACGGCACATTCTTTGAGGTGCATTGCACAATCCAAATGGCATTACTTTAAATTGATAGTGTGGCCGTCCTGGTACCGAGAAGGCGGTTTTCTGGCGACTATCCTTTTCAAGGGGTATTTGCCAAAAGGCGTCTTTGAGATCGATGCCGCTTATGAAGCGAGTGTCTTGCAGTCGCCCGAGCAGTCCGTCCATATGGGGAAGGGGGTAGGCGTCTTTCACAGTGATAGCATTTACCTTACGGGAGTCCAGACAAAGGCGGTTCTTTCCGGGTTTTCTAATTAGGACAACCGGGGAATTCCACGGACTATTAGACTCTTCAATTACCCCTAGAGATAGCATTCGGTCTAACTCGTCATACATTAGTTTTTGGACCGCCGGGGATACGGGGTAGTGACGTTGCTTGATAGGCAATGCCGTGCCGGTGTCAATTACGTGCTCCTCGAGGTAAGTTTTCCCTAACCCATGAAGGGCGTAATTGGGAAACTTCGCGATCACTTCCTCCAATTGGACTTGCTGCTCTGCGCTTAGATGATGACGCTGTGGGTTCTCCTGGGTGGGGAGAATTGACAATTCGGAAATTAGATGAGGGGCCAGTTGAAATTCTCGCCAAAAGTCTACACCTAGATACAGCGGTTGGGCCAGGTTAGGCACAACGTAGATGGTAAAGGGTTTCGCAAGATTGCGAAAAGCAATCTGGGCTTTTACGAATCCTGCTATCGCTGTTTGGTTACCATCAGCGGTCTGCACATATTTTTTTGAACCGATCGGGGATAGACCGGCGGCTTGCAAAACTGCTTCGTACCCCTGTCCCAAACAGGTTATGCTGGCTCCGCTGTCCAGGAGTCCTAGAATCGGGACTCCATTTATGTGGACTTTCAGGTAAGGGCGATCATCTCTCGCGGTACCTACGACTGCGGACACGAAACGTTTAGACATGCTTCGTCTTTCATGTGCCAGACGACGCACTCTCACCAGGGACTTATATCTATGACTAGGAAAGGTGGTATTGACACTCGAGTTGAAAATGCGCTCTCGAGCTCTCTGATAATTAACCCATCGGTCGTGAAACGAGCGACGAGTAATGATTTGATTTTCTGGGCTCGAATGCAATGGAGCATCGCGCAGATTTAAAAACGGGGGTTTGTGGTGGTGAGGGTTATGGAGAGCCGGCTGATCTTCCTCGGCTTCCACTCCAGGGTGAGATAAAATTTTTAACGTTGGTGGGGAGTCGATAGTGCCGAATCTGCCGGAGGAGCCGGAGTACGAGGGTCTGGGCGACACGCTCCGGTGCTCATGTTGCCCGTCCTTCGGTTTCCCGAACAGTTGGAGCAACGGGGGGTGGTGGTGTTTTTTTCGCCGCATTTATAACAGAAGAGGTGACGTTGGTCCTCGGGGCACATTTGAAAATAATGACCATGGCGTCGGCAGTTCCAGCACAACGGCTGATGCCCATTCGGTTGAATGGCTTCGACGTTTTCGGTATTGAGATTTGGCTGCGCCCTCGGAGAAGGGTGCTCCACTTCATGGACTTTAATCTGATGACTAGCTCCCGAGCTCTGTTGGTGGACTTGTAGGCGCTCTGCCTGGATACAAAAGGTTCTCAGCTCTTCCAGAGTATTTGCGGGCTGTACGTAAACCATTTGGGCCAGACGCGGGGATAAACCGTCCTTTATAACGCTTACTAACTCGGATTCCGCCAATGGAGCCACGAGCTTATACTGTAGGGATAGTACTCGTTGTTCGAAGTCTTTATAGGACTCCTCTCGCCCTTGTCTAGCCGTCATGAGTGCTTGTAACACCATGTGGTTTGTTTGAAGCGATCGGAACCTACTGTTAAGGTGACTTTTAAAAATAGACCAGGTGAAGTTCCGGTTCTCCTTACGAAAAACCGACCAAAACCAATTCTCTGCCTTTTCTTTCAACAGAAAGTGCAAATTTGAGCAAAGTTCTGCGTCACTGACTCCGTTCGATTGCGCGACGCATTCAGTCCGATATAAAAAATCTTCCACCGCTGTCCCTTGCGGGCTGCCGGTGAAGTGGAAATTCCAGGTAGCAATTACAGATTTCTTTGCCGGGGTAAACGAGGTGGTACTTCGATTGGGTGTATTGCTAAGAGCGTGCGAGGTGTTTCGACTGTCCAGAGGAGGAGGAGATGAAGCAGACAGAATATTCGAGCCAGGTGGTGGCTGCCATCCAGTATTGTTGGTTCTTGCACCTGTCGGCTCATCCACATTATTATCGGGCCCAGTCACTCGAGGGGTACGGGGTTCGCTCCCCCTTCTAGTGGGACCTTGGCTTCGTAAGCCAGTTCTAGTTCCTCTTGGCCTCGATCGTGGTTGACCGCGTCGGTTGTGAGTCGTTCTGCCATAGCCATCGGCCACTTGCAGTGCCGTAATACATTGCCTAATATCTTCTAAATCCGCTCGCAGGACATCGATCGACTCGTCTAGCCGTGATTCGCTACCCTGGGCTCGCACAGGTTCTGGATCAGCCGGGTTCCCCCCGGAAGGTCCTGGGTTATCGCCAGCGGGTGACCGTTCAATCGGCATGGTCACTGAAGGCTCGTACACGAATAAATTCAGATGTGCTTGGATTAGTAATGGAGTCTACCCCGTCCGGTTGAACTCCAAAATGTCGAAATAGAGAATAGAGAAATACTAGCCTATCGCCCGATCGTCACTATCGAGTCGAAACGAGAGAGCTAGGCGACAAAGAATTATGCCCGAAGATTCTTAATACACTACCAAAAAAAAATTTTGTAAATAATTCAGACTCCTAGATTTCTACTGCCACGCAGTTAATCAATAAATAGACCAAAAAAAAACTACTGATACATTGCTGTGACTGACTAATCCCAACCCTCTCCCTTCCGAGATTGTACAAGAGTACAAGAAGAATATTGGGGAATCTAAAGAAAACGGTAAGCTAAAAGGAAAGGAGGGGATAGGTGAAAACTGGTGATTACCAAAAGATCTGTGGGTGCTGATTGCCGATGGTAGGGCGGAGTTACTCGTTTCGGACCAGGCGAGTGTTTCGGACTGAGCCCTGAAATCACTGCTCTCTGTGTCCTTCTAAGCTGAGACCGCTCGCCATTCTAGACCGCTCCGGGATCAGCCGATCCGGTGGGCACAGGGGGGTGGGCAAGGCCACCTCTCTCCAGGTTCTCCAACCGAAGCAACTAATCCCAGGGAAATCTGGTCAACCAGTGGTCCCTCCAGGCTTAAGCGACGCCAGCCTGAGCCATTGAAATCGCTGCAGCATTCTTGGGCCGGACCCTGCGGAAAGCGATCTAGCGAAACCAAGGGAACAGGCTACCGCAGCACCTGGGTTTACCACCACAGGACGGAATGCAGCGTACGACTGAAGAAAGAAAACAATTTTCACTGGTCCCTTCCGGATAAAGCAATACGTATCGCGACAGAACATATTGCGAGGAAATCGATCGTGATGGTAAATGCTCCTTTCGGGGCCACTTGGGCTCCATTTTAATTTAGATGTAAAAGAAAAAAAAATCATTAATTGAAAATTAAATATCTCTTTTTTTTTTTCCTTTCTCAAGTCGTATCTGCATAAGGGAGAAAAAAAAAAAAAATCATACTCTATCGGGCCCCACGTTGGGCGCCATTTTTAGTTTAGATGTAGCGTGAAAAGTTAGATGTAACGAGAAAAAAAAGAATCTCACCGAGTAACCAAACCAAAAAAAATTTATATCACGCGGGGCCATCTAGCGGACGCAGGCTGAAGAAAACTCGAGGCGCACCTAGCTGGCTTGCACGTGCGTAGCTCGTCGGAATGGGGCGGGGATCTTGAGTCCTCAGGGCTGCGCCCTATATGTTCATTGTGCACCAAAACAAAAACAAAAAAAAATGAAATAAAATCAGGGAAAAGGGAAGACGAAACGATTTCTTGGAATCGTAGGATGGTCCAAGTGTCCGTGCAGGGCAGGACTAGAAGGAGTGGGACTCTCACCATGAGTCCTAGGGGAGGCGCGGACAAGAGTAAGAAAAAAACGATAATTCCCCATCACAAATACCATGTCCACCTTCTCACCCACCGCGATTAGTCCGAGCTCCCTTCGTGATCGGCCACCCAGCCTAGAGAAGAGAGAGGGGGGGGGAACAATCAGTCGTCAGCAATTTCTAAATTTAAAACTTCATATTCAATTCATTATCGACATATATTCATAAGGAAAATTCATGGTCAAGAGAATTGCAGCTCAAGACTGCTCCTAGTGCGGATAGAAAATACAATTCGGTTATCAACTTATCAAGAACGTTAATTCGTAAAACCTCCAAATATTCAAGAGCAATTACAATCTGGGAGGAGCTATACCAAAGTTATACAAGTACTTATATACATAGACATGCAGGAGATACATACGATTATCTACCTATATATATTTAAGAGAAGGGAGGCTATTCCTGTTTGTACTTAACATGGCTAAGCAGTAATGATCAAGCGAGTAGAGGAGGAGGAAATATAATAATTGTTATACACGTAAGCATCAAGGCTCGCGGCGAGGATACAGGTCTCGAATACTCTGACGTTATCTCTCTTTCCGCAAAAGATGATATAAAAGAAAATTTTTCTTTTCCCTTTTTTTTTTTTTTTCTAACAAACCAGGCGAAGGGGGCAGACCAAATCCCGAATACGGTGGGGCCCACTTACAAGAATCACGGTGAATAATGTAGCGTTCCACGCTCACTCCTCTGCGACCTCAGTAGTAATACATATATGCACGGGGAAAATGACTAATAATGATTAAAATGACATACCTGGCTGTCCGTCGGTTGCTGAATCCGTTGCCGATCGATCGCCTCGGGATGCAGTCCTGCGGAGCTGGTTGAATCACTGATGTCAAATGTAAAGAATATTTTTTTTTTTTTTCTAGGCGGAGGAAGTGACGGTGGAGGGGAAGAAGGAACTGATCATGATGAAAAAAAAAAATGTGTACCCTAATGGGACTGGGCTGGTCAACACCGGCGGGATGTGCTCTCCTCTTACCTGTTTGACAGGCTTATAAAATTAAAGACTAAAATCTCGAGCTACACCTGCACATTCGCAAGAAAGGGGGCAAAAAGAGGCTCTGCGCGAAGCAGGGCTAGTGCCTAACTTAAATTTAAGGAGAAAAGGAGGGATACTGGCACAATCCGTCTCGGTCCGGGGCACAGAACCGTTACGCGGCGGCCCAGCGGTAGGTGGCCGCGAGGTCTCTCTGCAAAGCTGGGGGGGGTGCTTCCTCGGTGTCTCGGGTGCGGGAAGAGGTGCCTGGAGCTCCGCGTGGAATGTGGGCACAGGAGGCGCTGCAGAATGCGATTTGTTGCAGCCCGCTGAATGAAGTTGACTGACGCTGAATACAGCTGAACGACGCTGAATGACTTCGTGGGGCTCCGCGGCTTCGCCCTCGACTGATGGGGGGAGGCTGATCGACTCCGCTCCGGCGCTGAGTGCCGTCAGGAGGCTCCTCGTGGAGGTGAAAACCGGGCGCGCTAAATTTTGTGCCGGGGGCTTGGGGCGCAATAACGAAATTTTGGGGCCCTCCGCTGCAATGCTGGCAGCGCCTTTCGAGGGCCCTGGACCTACTGCGTAGGTCGCTAATTGATTGCTGTTTTCCCAGGTAGCGGAAGAATCTGACTGCGGCAGATTTCCTAGAATGGGCCGCCTTGAGAGAAGGAACTTCGCAATGACTTAACTCACCTAGACGCTTTGCTGGAGTAGGTATCCTAGGGTAGCTTGGATGGCGGTATGGGGCACTTCACACTGCTAACAACCGGGACTGATATATTTTTTTTGTTGTTGCGCACGGTCTGCGTCGCGACTGCCTTTCATGGGAGCTTAACCAGAAGTGACAGTATGGCGGCGTCCAATACGGTCACGAGGCATGGCGGCGGATGGGCTACTCAATTATTCATGTTGTATGGATGGAGCCTGAGGCTCGGGTTTCAAATTTCGAAGTTAAAGCCGGGTTCATCACAAGGCTGGCACTTTACGAAAGGGATACTGAGAAAAGTGACAGAAAAATGGACACGGGCTTGGGCTACTGGCGTATATCCTTCGCATGGTAAATACCTAGCGACCGTCCATTCATATCCTCCAGTTCATAACGACTATTTCCCACTACTCTAGCTATGCGGCTTTTGGCGTATTTATTTGCTAATTTGGCGCAGCGACCTTGAGGCATGTTACTTAATGGCCAGAGGCGACGGTAGACTTCCTGTCCGACTACATATCTGACGTCGCGACATCTGGTATTATATGAGCGCTCATGACGAGCATGCGTGTCCTTTAGACGTTGTAGCACCCGACTCCTGATCAGGCTTAACTTTTCGGGTTCAGCCAATACTTGAAATTCAGCTCCCGCTGCCTGCCCTAACTTCTTGTAGAGGGGGTAGACCGAGCCATGCAGCGCCATGTGCTGTCCGAACACTACCTGGTAAGGTTCCATGCCGATGGATTGATGTACAGAACTGCGCAGGGCACAGGCGATTTTTGCCAGATGCAGGTCCCAATATTTTTGATCCTCTTTCAGGTAGGCGCGAATAGCTGACAATACTGATCGGTTCACTCTCTCCGACGCATTGGGGTGGGGTGAGTGCTTCGCCGTTCTCAGATGTTTGATGCCGTACTCTGCAAGAAGTTTTTGAAATGTGTGGGAAATAAATTGTTTTCCATTGTCGGAGAAAATGGTTTCTGGTACCCCGAAGGTTGTAAAAATTTCCTCCTCTAAGTATCTCACAGTTAGTTCGCCTGATTCGGCTCTTAATGCTTTGAGGAACACAAATTTGCTGAAACTGTCCAGCACTACTAATATGCATGTGTTTCCTCGAGGAGTACGCGGGTACGGTCCCATGAAGTCTATATATAGAAACTGGAAGGGTCGATATACGCAAGCTTGCCCGCCCATCGGTGGTCTTTGCACTTGGTTGGCGTCCTTCGTTTCTTTACAAGTTGAACAGGATTCCACATATTGACGGACCTGGGTCACCATGCCAGGCCAGTAGTATTTTTGTCTTAGCCGGTGTAATGTTTTATGATATCCGCCGTGACCACTTTGCGGAGGGTCATGCGCAGCTGTGATTAGATCATCAGTTAGTTCTCGAGGGACCCATAAATTCCAGCTGGGCTCATCCTGCTCAGGATCGTTCCCACAGGGTCTCATGCGACGATAGATGTATCCTTCGGATACCTGCAGATCGGGTAACTGACTATTGCTTTGTTGAATGGTGGTTTTCAGCTCTTCATATTCCTCTGAGTTGAAGTACGGTGAGTCCAGATCTACCTCCAACGGAATCGTCTCAGCCACTCGCACCTCCTCCATATAAACTCGCGAGAGAGCATCTGGTACTACGCACTGAGTTCCCTTCCTGTGCTCGATAGTAAAATCGAAACCCTGGAGCTTCAAGCTCCAACGAGCCAGGCGCCCACTTAAATCATTTTGGTTCATTAACCAGCGCAGGCTGGCGTGATCCGTAATGACAGTGAAGGGGTGGCCCTCCACGTACGCTCTGAATTTCTTTATGCTTAGTAGGGCTGCGTAGCATTCCAATTCCGTGACGCTATACCTGCTCTGGGTGGGATTCAGTTTTTTGGACATGAATGCGATAGGGTGTTCATTTTCGCTTTCGTCCTTCTGAAATAGAACACTTCCCACGCCGGTGCTACTGGCATCACATTGAATATAGAATGGTTTGGCAAAGTCAGGGGTATATAGTTCTGTTGCGTCGACCAGAGATGTTTTTAAGGAGTTAAAGGCTTGCTTAGCATCTTCGGTAAGCTCAAAGGTTCTCGCTTTCTTCAAACAGTTCGTGAGGGGAGCAGCAACGGTGGCATAATTTCTTATGAACCTCTGGTACCAACCAGTTAATCCCAAGAAGCGACGTAGCTGCTTGATCGTTTTAGGTTCCGGGAAGCTACTGATGGCCTCGATTTTGGCGGGGTCGGTCTTCAAGGTCCCATCGCCCACAATGTAACCGAGGTAGCGTACCTCTCGGACACAGAAGTTGCTTTTCCCGATGTTTATTGTTAATCCAGCGGCTCGCAACCGGGACGCTACTTCTTTTAGAATTTTAAGGTGAGAAGAGAAGTCAGGAGTTACCACGAGCAGGTCATCCAAGTACACGAAGACGTTCTCCCTGAGGTGTCCAGGGATCACCTTGTCCATTAGACGGCACATTCTTTGAGGTGCATTGCACAATCCAAATGGCATTACTTTAAATTGATAGTGTGGCCGTCCTGGTACCGAGAAGGCGGTTTTCTGGCGACTATCCTTTTCAAGGGGTATTTGCCAAAAGGCGTCTTTGAGATCGATGCCGCTTATGAAGCGAGTGTCTTGCAGTCGCCCGAGCAGTCCGTCCATATGGGGAAGGGGGTAGGCGTCTTTCACAGTGATAGCATTTACCTTACGGGAGTCCAGACAAAGGCGGTTCTTTCCGGGTTTTCTAATTAGGACAACCGGGGAATTCCACGGACTATTAGACTCTTCAATTACCCCTAGAGATAGCATTCGGTCTAACTCGTCATACATTAGTTTTTGGACCGCCGGGGATACGGGGTAGTGACGTTGCTTGATAGGCAATGCCGTGCCGGTGTCAATTACGTGCTCCTCGAGGTAAGTTTTCCCTAACCCATGAAGGGCGTAATTGGGAAACTTCGCGATCACTTCCTCCAATTGGACTTGCTGCTCTGCGCTTAGATGATGACGCTGTGGGTTCTCCTGGGTGGGGAGAATTGACAATTCGGAAATTAGATGAGGGGCCAGTTGAAATTCTCGCCAAAAGTCTACACCTAGATACAGCGGTTGGGCCAGGTTAGGCACAACGTAGATGGTAAAGGGTTTCGCAAGATTGCGAAAAGCAATCTGGGCTTTTACGAATCCTGCTATCGCTGTTTGGTTACCATCAGCGGTCTGCACATATTTTTTTGAACCGATCGGGGATAGACCGGCGGCTTGCAAAACTGCTTCGTACCCCTGTCCCAAACAGGTTATGCTGGCTCCGCTGTCCAGGAGTCCTAGAATCGGGACTCCATTTATGTGGACTTTCAGGTAAGGGCGATCATCTCTCGCGGTACCTACGACTGCGGACACGAAACGTTTAGACATGCTTCGTCTTTCATGTGCCAGACGACGCACTCTCACCAGGGACTTATATCTATGACTAGGAAAGGTGGTATTGACACTCGAGTTGAAAATGCGCTCTCGAGCTCTCTGATAATTAACCCATCGGTCGTGAAACGAGCGACGAGTAATGATTTGATTTTCTGGGCTCGAATGCAATGGAGCATCGCGCAGATTTAAAAACGGGGGTTTGTGGTGGTGAGGGTTATGGAGAGCCGGCTGATCTTCCTCGGCTTCCACTCCAGGGTGAGATAAAATTTTTAACGTTGGTGGGGAGTCGATAGTGCCGAATCTGCCGGAGGAGCCGGAGTACGAGGGTCTGGGCGACACGCTCCGGTGCTCATGTTGCCCGTCCTTCGGTTTCCCGAACAGTTGGAGCAACGGGGGGTGGTGGTGTTTTTTTCGCCGCATTTATAACAGAAGAGGTGACGTTGGTCCTCGGGGCACATTTGAAAATAATGACCATGGCGTCGGCAGTTCCAGCACAACGGCTGATGCCCATTCGGTTGAATGGCTTCGACGTTTTCGGTATTGAGATTTGGCTGCGCCCTCGGAGAAGGGTGCTCCACTTCATGGACTTTAATCTGATGACTAGCTCCCGAGCTCTGTTGGTGGACTTGTAGGCGCTCTGCCTGGATACAAAAGGTTCTCAGCTCTTCCAGAGTATTTGCGGGCTGTACGTAAACCATTTGGGCCAGACGCGGGGATAAACCGTCCTTTATAACGCTTACTAACTCGGATTCCGCCAATGGAGCCACGAGCTTATACTGTAGGGATAGTACTCGTTGTTCGAAGTCTTTATAGGACTCCTCTCGCCCTTGTCTAGCCGTCATGAGTGCTTGTAACACCATGTGGTTTGTTTGAAGCGATCGGAACCTACTGTTAAGGTGACTTTTAAAAATAGACCAGGTGAAGTTCCGGTTCTCCTTACGAAAAACCGACCAAAACCAATTCTCTGCCTTTTCTTTCAACAGAAAGTGCAAATTTGAGCAAAGTTCTGCGTCACTGACTCCGTTCGATTGCGCGACGCATTCAGTCCGATATAAAAAATCTTCCACCGCTGTCCCTTGCGGGCTGCCGGTGAAGTGGAAATTCCAGGTAGCAATTACAGATTTCTTTGCCGGGGTAAACGAGGTGGTACTTCGATTGGGTGTATTGCTAAGAGCGTGCGAGGTGTTTCGACTGTCCAGAGGAGGAGGAGATGAAGCAGACAGAATATTCGAGCCAGGTGGTGGCTGCCATCCAGTATTGTTGGTTCTTGCACCTGTCGGCTCATCCACATTATTATCGGGCCCAGTCACTCGAGGGGTACGGGGTTCGCTCCCCCTTCTAGTGGGACCTTGGCTTCGTAAGCCAGTTCTAGTTCCTCTTGGCCTCGATCGTGGTTGACCGCGTCGGTTGTGAGTCGTTCTGCCATAGCCATCGGCCACTTGCAGTGCCGTAATACATTGCCTAATATCTTCTAAATCCGCTCGCAGGACATCGATCGACTCGTCTAGCCGTGATTCGCTACCCTGGGCTCGCACAGGTTCTGGATCAGCCGGGTTCCCCCCGGAAGGTCCTGGGTTATCGCCAGCGGGTGACCGTTCAATCGGCATGGTCACTGAAGGCTCGTACACGAATAAATTCAGATGTGCTTGGATTAGTAATGGAGTCTACCCCGTCCGGTTGAACTCCAAAATGTCGAAATAGAGAATAGAGAAATACTAGCCTATCGCCCGATCGTCACTATCGAGTCGAAACGAGAGAGCTAGGCGACAAAGAATTATGCCCGAAGATTCTTAATACACTACCAAAAAAAAATTTTGTAAATAATTCAGACTCCTAGATTTCTACTGCCACGCAGTTAATCAATAAATAGACCAAAAAAAAACTACTGATACATTGCTGTGACTGACTAATCCCAACCCTCTCCCTTCCGAGATTGTACAAGAGTACAAGAAGAATATTGGGGAATCTAAAGAAAACGGTAAGCTAAAAGGAAAGGAGGGGATAGGTGAAAACTGGTGATTACCAAAAGATCTGTGGGTGCTGATTGCCGATGGTAGGGCGGAGTTACTCGTTTCGGACCAGGCGAGTGTTTCGGACTGAGCCCTGAAATCACTGCTCTCTGTGTCCTTCTAAGCTGAGACCGCTCGCCATTCTAGACCGCTCCGGGATCAGCCGATCCGGTGGGCACAGGGGGGTGGGCAAGGCCACCTCTCTCCAGGTTCTCCAACCGAAGCAACTAATCCCAGGGAAATCTGGTCAACCAGTGGTCCCTCCAGGCTTAAGCGACGCCAGCCTGAGCCATTGAAATCGCTGCAGCATTCTTGGGCCGGACCCTGCGGAAAGCGATCTAGCGAAACCAAGGGAACAGGCTACCGCAGCACCTGGGTTTACCACCACAGGACGGAATGCAGCGTACGACTGAAGAAAGAAAACAATTTTCACTGGTCCCTTCCGGATAAAGCAATACGTATCGCGACAGAACATATTGCGAGGAAATCGATCGTGATGGTAAATGCTCCTTTCGGGGCCACTTGGGCTCCATTTTAATTTAGATGTAAAAGAAAAAAAAATCATTAATTGAAAATTAAATATCTCTTTTTTTTTTTCCTTTCTCAAGTCGTATCTGCATAAGGGAGAAAAAAAAAAAAAATCATACTCTATCGGGCCCCACGTTGGGCGCCATTTTTAGTTTAGATGTAGCGTGAAAAGTTAGATGTAACGAGAAAAAAAAGAATCTCACCGAGTAACCAAACCAAAAAAAATTTATATCACGCGGGGCCATCTAGCGGACGCAGGCTGAAGAAAACTCGAGGCGCACCTAGCTGGCTTGCACGTGCGTAGCTCGTCGGAATGGGGCGGGGATCTTGAGTCCTCAGGGCTGCGCCCTATATGTTCATTGTGCACCAAAACAAAAACAAAAAAAAATGAAATAAAATCAGGGAAAAGGGAAGACGAAACGATTTCTTGGAATCGTAGGATGGTCCAAGTGTCCGTGCAGGGCAGGACTAGAAGGAGTGGGACTCTCACCATGAGTCCTAGGGGAGGCGCGGACAAGAGTAAGAAAAAAACGATAATTCCCCATCACAAATACCATGTCCACCTTCTCACCCACCGCGATTAGTCCGAGCTCCCTTCGTGATCGGCCACCCAGCCTAGAGAAGAGAGAGGGGGGGGGAACAATCAGTCGTCAGCAATTTCTAAATTTAAAACTTCATATTCAATTCATTATCGACATATATTCATAAGGAAAATTCATGGTCAAGAGAATTGCAGCTCAAGACTGCTCCTAGTGCGGATAGAAAATACAATTCGGTTATCAACTTATCAAGAACGTTAATTCGTAAAACCTCCAAATATTCAAGAGCAATTACAATCTGGGAGGAGCTATACCAAAGTTATACAAGTACTTATATACATAGACATGCAGGAGATACATACGATTATCTACCTATATATATTTAAGAGAAGGGAGGCTATTCCTGTTTGTACTTAACATGGCTAAGCAGTAATGATCAAGCGAGTAGAGGAGGAGGAAATATAATAATTGTTATACACGTAAGCATCAAGGCTCGCGGCGAGGATACAGGTCTCGAATACTCTGACGTTATCTCTCTTTCCGCAAAAGATGATATAAAAGAAAATTTTTCTTTTCCCTTTTTTTTTTTTTTTCTAACAAACCAGGCGAAGGGGGCAGACCAAATCCCGAATACGGTGGGGCCCACTTACAAGAATCACGGTGAATAATGTAGCGTTCCACGCTCACTCCTCTGCGACCTCAGTAGTAATACATATATGCACGGGGAAAATGACTAATAATGATTAAAATGACATACCTGGCTGTCCGTCGGTTGCTGAATCCGTTGCCGATCGATCGCCTCGGGATGCAGTCCTGCGGAGCTGGTTGAATCACTGATGTCAAATGTAAAGAATATTTTTTTTTTTTTTCTAGGCGGAGGAAGTGACGGTGGAGGGGAAGAAGGAACTGATCATGATGAAAAAAAAAAATGTGTACCCTAATGGGACTGGGCTGGTCAACACCGGCGGGATGTGCTCTCCTCTTACCTGTTTGACAGGCTTATAAAATTAAAGACTAAAATCTCGAGCTACACCTGCACATTCGCAAGAAAGGGGGCAAAAAGAGGCTCTGCGCGAAGCAGGGCTAGTGCCTAACTTAAATTTAAGGAGAAAAGGAGGGATACTGGCACAATCCGTCTCGGTCCGGGGCACAGAACCGTTACGCGGCGGCCCAGCGGTAGGTGGCCGCGAGGTCTCTCTGCAAAGCTGGGGGGGGTGCTTCCTCGGTGTCTCGGGTGCGGGAAGAGGTGCCTGGAGCTCCGCGTGGAATGTGGGCACAGGAGGCGCTGCAGAATGCGATTTGTTGCAGCCCGCTGAATGAAGTTGACTGACGCTGAATACAGCTGAACGACGCTGAATGACTTCGTGGGGCTCCGCGGCTTCGCCCTCGACTGATGGGGGGAGGCTGATCGACTCCGCTCCGGCGCTGAGTGCCGTCAGGAGGCTCCTCGTGGAGGTGAAAACCGGGCGCGCTAAATTTTGTGCCGGGGGCTTGGGGCGCAATAACGAAATTTTGGGGCCCTCCGCTGCAATGCTGGCAGCGCCTTTCGAGGGCCCTGGACCTACTGCGTAGGTCGCTAATTGATTGCTGTTTTCCCAGGTAGCGGAAGAATCTGACTGCGGCAGATTTCCTAGAATGGGCCGCCTTGAGAGAAGGAACTTCGCAATGACTTAACTCACCTAGACGCTTTGCTGGAGTAGGTATCCTAGGGTAGCTTGGATGGCGGTATGGGGCACTTCACACTGCTAACAACCGGGACTGATATATTTTTTTTGTTGTTGCGCACGGTCTGCGTCGCGACTGCCTTTCATGGGAGCTTAACCAGAAGTGACAGTATGGCGGCGTCCAATACGGTCACGAGGCATGGCGGCGGATGGGCTACTCAATTATTCATGTTGTATGGATGGAGCCTGAGGCTCGGGTTTCAAATTTCGAAGTTAAAGCCGGGTTCATCACAACTAAGTTTCGCAGAAATATTGAAATTTGATACAAAGTGTTTCGAAAGCAGGTTCTGCTTTTTCTTTGCAAGCAATATATCTGTTGCTTTGCTTTGCTTTGTAGCGGAACCCTCTTATTATTTATTATTTTTGTTATCCTTTAAACAATTTCGAACATTTCTCGAAATCTTCTTATTTCTGTGCTGGGTAATTAAATATCGAATTAAATTCATAATAAAAAGATGGTAATCTATATTGCATCCACTTCCTCCATGCAATGTTTCTTTGGATGATATCAAGTTCTAGCTGAGTAACCTGGTTTCACCCGGCATATCTTAAGTACTTATTTAGTTAAAGACTTCTCAAGAGTATAAGGGAATATAAGTTTCTGTTTTGTATCTGCTATAGGTACTATTGCATCGTTACATTATGGGAGGACTTTAAAGCTGAAACTTTATGTTAATTGCCTATTCATGATAGAAATCATCGTCTGCCTAAACATTTCGCCATACATCTAAATGATCTATATTAAGTTATTGGGTAATTAACAACCTTATTCCAATATATTTTCATGAAATTACTTTGAACCATGAAAAATCTGGTCCCTATTTAGAATTTGCCAATTTTCGTTTTAAAATTTGTATATGAAAAATGAGAACCCCTTATGTATATTTAATTTTCATGAAATTGGTTCGCCATATTAGATCTACCATCTTAAATTGTAAAATTTTAGTAGTAGGTATATTAGTAGTAAATTCGTGAATAGTTCGCACAAAATACCCTCGGTAATAATTTTCATTGCAATCCTTTCAATTAGAAAAAAGCGGTCGCCATCATGAAAATATAAATGTTTGTAGTATGATACATTCGAAATTAATATCGCCGAAGTCTTTTTACACCAATTTTCCTTAAAATCCCATGCCTTCTATTATTTATATAGTTATTTATTTATTTATACAAATTCATCGCGCAATGACTATTACAAAATAAAAAGCTATACAAAAAAAGAAGCATATATAATAAGAAGTATCTTTAAGTAAGCTGATCCCTCAAATGTTGCTTAGAGAGGTAAAGACTTTAACTGATAATTGCATTCAGTGGGAGTTAAAAGTTTGTATACCCACCATAAATTTACTATGTACTTCTGAGGTGAATGCTCATTAAGTAACAAATAATAAAGGAAAAACATATATTGAAGCAGAAGTAAATCTTATACTAAGGTGTTTTGTTATTTAATGTATGATATAGTTGCACATAACTTAATTCATGTAATGCAAACAAAAAAAGAAGCAATCATACGAAAATTTCAGTCAAAAAGTAGTATACAGCGCACTTCATTTGAAAACATTACGTTCCGAGAATTTTTAAACGCCATAATCAGTCTTAGTTCATTTAACATACCGGAGTCCAAACTTTGCCTTTTGAGTACGTTTCTAAAAGTAAATATGATGATAGGAAAGGATTTGCCGCTAGAAATGCGTGGCTTAATCGTAGAACATAAAAAGGCAGGAAAGAAAATTTGAAGAGGAAATCGCTCTTATTGTAAAGAAAAGTCGTGCTACTAATGGAGAAAATTATCGAACGAAATAATCTTTGTGGAAGTACAAAAACCCTTCCTCGCTCCGGTCTCCCTCGCGTTGTAATCGAAGTGAGGCGCGAAAAATAGTGCATCAAGTGTCAAGTGAGACCCGAGGTTCAGTGCGGTACAAATAGCTCAAGAGGTTGTACAAGAATGTGGAAAGTCAGTTAGTTAGTTAGTTTCTGCTGCTAACTGCGTAAAACGCCCAAACTTCGCCAAAACCCTTAAACCCTTCTCAAACATTTTGGAAGAATGAAGATAAGCAAGTTCGAGATATTTGGTCTAAAACAAAGGGGTAAGGTCTGGAGATAAACCAAAAGCGAAAACTTTCCGCAAAGCCTCACTTCCACTAGGAAACAGGGCGATATGGTTCAGTGATGGTTTGGTGATGGATGTCTGGTGCGGGGACAGGGAATCTTGTTTTCATTGAGTCAACAATAAAAAGCAATCATTATATTTGAACATTTAAAAAAATAATTTAAAGCCAAGCATCCAGAAATTTCGTCTGGTATCTCTTTGGGCCTTCCAATAAGATAACGCCCCAAAGCATACAGCGAAGATATTGAGAGAATGAGTACTGTACAGCACCGCCTCCGTAATCTACAGACCCAGAAAATCTATGGGGAGCTTTGCAGAAATATATTCGAAAACGGTCAATAACGTTTAAAAAGTATCTCCAAATTGCATTAGCGGACGAATGGGGGAAGATCGGATATTACCCGAAATCTCATCAACTCGATGCGAAGATTATTAGATGCCGTCATAAAAGTACAAGGGGGTCCCACAAAATGTACTTACCTCGTTTAAGACCTCTACCAAGTCGGTTCCAGTCGATGTAATCGAGATTTTCAAACCGGATCGATAAATCGTCATTTCGATTCAGATTAGTATACACATCGAAAAGTGCCAGAAACACCTTCCCTATTCGAACTGAATTGAAAAGAGCCAAAAGCCATTTTGGGACGAAAATTCCTTAACAACATTGCTAAAATTTTCATAAATTCATTTTAGTAATCTTTTGCTTAAATTAATTTTTCCGCGCATAACAATAAAATAATTCGATTGGATTTTTCTATTGGATTACTTATTTTAACCACTTTGAAGGAAAATATTAATTGAAATCAAAGGATACCGAGATGAATTTATGAACATTTTAGAAACTTTATTAAGGATTTGTTGTCCCAAACGGGATTTTGTAAGTTCTTTTTGATTCGATTCGAACGGGTTTGAGAATAAAGCAGATTGAAAAAGGGAGTAAACACCTTCGAAATAGGCTGACTCAAAACAAACAAATGTCAAATTAGAATTAATTCTGTGTAGGATTTTCTTTCTATATAAGTCAACATTATAGACTTATTACGTGACAAATGTTTTAAATTTAATAGACAATTCTAAAGTAACTGCTTACTAAGCTTTACGGTAATATAATGGTACAGCACCTCCAAGGCGGGAATTCTACTCACACTTGTTCGTCTTTTATTTTGTCGGATTAGTTATATTATATTATGTAGGATTATTATTAAAAATTAGTTATGTAAGTCGTATTTGAAACTAATTTTATTTTATCTTGAACAGTTCGCATTGAGTTTGGCCTAGTAACCCCTGGTCCCACGGAATAGGTTACAATGGTTATAACAGCGACAACGATTAACACGATTAGAATTTAGAAAGTTACAAAAAACAGTGGTCATTTCTGATTTCATACGTGTCACGTTTACGCTTTTAAAACAGGAGAAATGTCAGCTTGTGTTTAAAATGTAAGTTTAAATTATTAAAATATGTATAAATTCTATTATTCATTAACATAATTTGTTCAGGTCGAAAATAACAAATTCTAGGCAATGTGAGATTTTAGTGAGACATGTGGAGAATTTCTCCGACCTGACTAGAAATTTAATCCTTTGTGGTGCATTGATATTATTAGACTGCTTGTAGTCAGGTCTCAACACTGGACAGTGGACCGCAAAGGGTTAAGGAAGGCCGAGGGCCGAATAATCGTGGAAATTATATGGGTGAAGATAGCACTGGATTGCAATGTTGAAGAGCCTGAGAGTTATGTAGGGATGTTGACGCTTGGAAGAAAGATTTAAAAATAATTTAAAGAAAAAAGAAGAATAATATTATATATTAATTTATGGAAGGTTTATGTTGTCAATGTTAGTTATTTTAACTATATTTATGAGTCCGTATGGCAACACTACGGTTGATTTGGAAATTATTTTGGGACAAAATATTGCGAAGAATTACAAAGAATTCTTTCAAAGGAAAATTATTAAAACAAATCAAAATTTCAAAGGGGAAAAGTAAGTCTCTCAGCAAAATAGCAGTTCGCTTCCATACAAAATTTACGAAATTGTTTTAAAATATGAAGGACATTATTATATTAATTTACAAAAAAATAAATATTTATGCCGTTTTTTTTAAACCAATATTATTATAATCAAATCAATCATAGTCCAAAAAACATTTATTTGTTATTTTCTTGTCAAAAAGGATGGATGACTTTTTATGATTAATTAGTTGACCAAGCTTTCTTAATTCCCTATATGAAATTATTGCAAGAATATTCTGTCATGTTGTTCAATAATAGAAAAAATTCAGGTTAGAATAATCAAGATTATATGTATAAGCAGGCCACCAAAACCCGGAAAAATTGATTAAATATATTCTGACTGATATTTTACAGCATTTAAAGATTTAACTGGATATACTTACTTGCTTTCCAAAATAGAAATTCTATATTCTAATCCATGGGTCCCTTGTAGTCTGCTTCTTAAATCCCTTACTTCTGAGAGTAATCTCAAGTTGTCTTCTCCATTTGAATGAATAACATTTTCTGTGATTTCACCATTTGTAATTGCCGAAAGAATATTAATATTATTCAAATTTAGCCATGATTTTCCTCTTAGACGAAAAGTTATATTTCTATCAATTCCTGATTCGAAAATTATATGCCCATTCTTGGATAACACTTTAGCACTGCAAATTAATATAATTAGTTGCATATTTATTTTGCGAAGTTTTATAGAATTCACTTTTTCCGATAATCTCCTTTTATTGAACAAATAACGGTTAAAAGAAAAATTATATAAATTTTGAAACGATACATTGTAAAATTAATGAGAAACGCGGTAACTCATAATTATTTTTCACTGATCGCCTCTTCGAATACCCAATTTACACTGACTGAGTAGGGAATCAATTCAACAGATGAAGAAATCACAAAATTATCTAATAGGGGCGTATTAACCGATATGATTACGCCCAATTTTTGCTCTTCACTTTTAAATTAATTTGCTGTAGCGTTTTTTCTTCAAGAAGTAGATTAAAAATCGTATAAGAATTACTTCTATGAGAAATATTAAATTGGGACCTTCATTTGAAGTAATCTACTAAATTAAGATTAAGCCTTAGAGGATCACATTTACCTGAACGCATCGAAAATGAAGGTTTTTTTTTAGGAATTTTTAGGGTATACAAAGTGATGTACAGAAAATAAAAATGGTTTGTTATTTATTATCATTGATGTTTAACATTATTTCTACTACGTTTTGTGTATACCTGTTTCGAGCAAAAAGTATGTGTTAACACCTTTACGTTTGAATGCAAATACATAATGTTGGGAATAATTGTAAAAAACTAATTTCTGTTTTTTTTTTATTTCATTAGAAAATTAATTCAACATTGGAACGTTATTAAATAGCGTTATAAATGGAATATTTGTTACATATGCATGGTTGTTCTGCTACTATTTTGCGCATGTATTTTTTTAAAGTGCGAGCAAATTTAAGTTGTTCTGTTACCTGAACAATACTTTGTTATTGGCGCTTATTTTATCTTTTTATAGGTATTTTTACCAGCTGTTGAAAATGATGCCATTTTATGTGCTCTTTCTTGAGATTTTTATATATTTCCGCGAGTTATTTTGCCAATTGGAATAAGAAATCTTTCTGTGATATATTTTCGCCTGTCGTCTCCCTATAAAACCCAACCCACGCATTTATTCCGGCCAAATCTAGAATATTGTAAAATACTTGAACAAGCCATCTACAGTACTTACATTTCACACTATATTTTCTGGCCAATTTGTCAGTCATATCCACCCTAAATTTTGTACTATTGTAAAACCTTATGATTTCAGGAAGACGTTTATAACTAAGTATTTTCAACAGATAGAGATTTACATATGTATCTATTGAACTTAGCTAAAAGACTTTTTTATTGGGTTTACTTTTAGAAATTGTGAGAGTATAGTTATTTGACGCGTAAAGTTGAGTTGAAAAGGGTATCATTTTATCGGTTTTTATTTTTCAGGTTTCGACAGTTCTTTTTTTAGCGGATACTTTCGTTGCTAGCAATGAAGTCGTACAGGGGTATGTTCAATATCTCAACTCGAGTATACCCAAGTAGATTTGACTCTCTCCGGTACGGTCAATATCTAATTCGAGTCGAGTCGATTTAATTTGACTCGAGTTAAACTATGCGTAAATGTACAAAAGCAGATCAGATTGATAATAAAAATAAGAAATAAATAAGTACAATTTAGAATTTAGATAGAAATCAGCTATGTACATAATAGTATCCTTATTTTCAGTGACTTAAACTCGTTCACTGTTAAAAAATGCAGTAATCTCTTCCATGTTGAAAACTCTTTTACCGCCAAAATACACATCGAGTAAGTTTGCTTCGACTTTCTGAGCACTATCTAAAAGGACTCGAGTTAGATATTGAACGGAAAATAGACGTCATAAATCTCACGCATACAAACTCATCTTAGACTTCACAGATAATAGTTCGCCTGAGCTCGTGTAACATAATGAAGGACATAGAGGTAGAGTCAAAGTAACTCGAGTCGACTCAAGTAACATATTGAATGTAGAGAGAATCAAATTTAACCGGGTCGACTCGAGTCGAGATATTGACCGTAGCCTAGAAACTTATCAGTGGTAACATTTCTGGCGCTGCCAGTAAAACGTTCAATAAGCTTCAAAACCACGCATTCTAATAAACCTGATGTATTTATTTCTCGTTGCGCCTTTTCCCAAGTATGGATAACCATTACATATTTACCTTTTACATCTGACGCTAACCAAAAAAATATAATGCCGAATTTATTTGGCTTATGCGGCATATATTGTGTAAACCTACATATGGGTTTTGGTGGGAATAGCTGTTTGTCAATTGTAATATTTTCAGCAGGCTTATAACAGTTCTGACTATTGTGAATGTATATGTTTCATACTCTTGATATCAAAGCGAAGATATACATCTTTGAAAATACATAGTAAGAAGAGGTGGTCGTCAAAGATTGGAGCCTGCTTCGATTTTTTTCCATATTAAACCGAATCTCATGCGTGCATCCAAACGCAATATTGGTACCGAACCTTCCTTTGTGACAACAAACTCAATACTCTATATAACATTTCGAAGGATAGAAGTCAGCTTTAATGTTCCCAATGTCTCTAAAACAAACCCAGAGCAGAGTACGTTTGTAATTTAATTTCAGAATTTGTTAAGTTTAAGGAGCCTAAATTTTGCACGAAGCTCCACGACAAAACATTGGCTTAAACTTTATTAAGTTGCTTTTTATTTTAACCATCTCATACCAAGACTGCTCTCTTTTAGGAGTTACTTCGTTAATTGTATCGATATATGTATGTATAGTTGACTGTTAGTATCATCATAGTTAGAAATTTCATTTACCTTATTTTCTATCACTTTCGGCTACTGTACTGCGTTCTGTGATATTAGTTTAAGTATTAATATACAGGGTATTTTGTTAAGGGCTGAACAGAGGGTATGTCAATCGAATCTTCATGAGCTCCTCTGATCAACGTATGTTCGGACCTAAAATCGGTCTTTCAACCCTAAAATCGAAATTCAAAATTTAGAGGGGGTGCACCTAGAAAATGCTTTAAAAGTTCTTTCAGGGACATCGTAGATAGCATGTTGATAGCGTGTTAGAAGGCTGAGCCTTCAAGGTTTCTAACGGTACCTCTTACGATCCAATCCGTCAACAAACGAGAGGGGTCACGTCAAACTTCAAAAATGGCAATTTTAAAACCCACAATTTGAATTTGGCCCTTCATTCTGCCAATGTTTTGATGGGAAGATCGAAATTTTTTCTGAGAAAAGGCTTTCCTTTGTGGCCTTTCTCAGAAAAAAAGAAACCACAATCGAATCTGACGTCGCGTTCTGAAGTTATTTGTGCCCAACCCACTCTGGGTCAGAATCATGGACCAGGTGTAGAAAAACAAATTCCAAATTCACATGAAATCTCCTAAGGCAACCTCACGCATCGAATTTCATAATAAAAATGAGAAATTCGTGTTAATTATGTGCCTAGTCCATCCAACGCAGCTAGGTCGAGGCTCTAAAGGCCGTTCTCCAATGCAGAGACCAAACAATCAAAATCGCATTCCATTTTCTTATTTGCGTCATCTTCTCTCTCGCTCGTGTTTTGGTCAACATGGCTAATTTTTTCATGTGTGCGTTTTAACCAAAAGTAATAGTTACTCATTTAGCAATTATTTCGTAAGAATAGTGATAGCGCCACAGCTGTCCCACCGGTTGTCAAAACATCTTTACACTAATTATAACACAAATCCCTTGTAAAAGATGTGAGCGGTAATTCCAGTCCAGTACTAAAAGCAAAACTGAGCAGATTTTCCGCTCAAAAATTGGTAAAAACTCCTTCGGATTAAACACAGGTACAATTACAGGCAAGGACTTGCACTTTACACGTAATTTAGCACTTGTTTGGTCGGCGCATTGGAGAACAGGCATAACAACCCACCCATCGATGTGCAATTGAGCGTAGCAGGCTATGAACCTGAATTGTGCATCGCTGCACATTTTGAATTTTTGAATTTACCTGTTCTTAATCCCCTTATAGTACCTGTCCTAACCCACTTTTTCAACCATATATTCACCACTTTTTTCCTTCCCCATAGTGTGAAAACACACTCTAATCGTACCTGTCCCTAAAAAACCCAATCCCACCTTACCATCGGATTTTCGACCAACCGGATTTCTTATGCTACCTTTCGAAGGTCTTTGAAAAACTGGTAAAATACTCAGTTGCTTAACTACTGAAACCACTACTTCTCTGTATGACAAATTTGGTTGCGTCATTATCATTCGTATGAGACAGCGTTGTTGAAGGTAACAACTAACTTGAGATCAATTTTAGATAAAAAGGAAACTGCACACTTACATATGTAGTTCTCTCCGACTTCTCTAAGGCTTTAATCATGCGATCCTTTTTATTAAGCTGAAGTGCAATTTTAATGTGTCGTCATCCGCTTTCAAGCCTATACACAACTTTCTGTCACAACAGGTTAAGATCGGTGATGCATTGTCCGTAACTCCCAGTATTCCCCGTTGTCCCTCAGGGCTCAATTTTGGGGCCTCTACATTTCTCTTAGGGGAGGAGGGCCTGGAGGCCAGATCAACGCCCCATCCTTACACCGGGACGGACGAGTTCTGTAATTTACTGTATTTACTGTTTACCCTATTGTGATTGTGTGGGGCATTTTTTTTTTAAATTGGAAGGGACTTCGCAACCTACCCAAAAGGTAAGTAAACATCCGCCGTATCGCTACGAAGCGCAGAGTCAACAAACCCCACCCTATCCGGCGAGCTAGTCCATGCTGCCAAAAAGGAGCTCTCAGGACTCTGGCTTATGACACCTCAGTATGACTTAACGTCATCACCCCTATGTGCGATGAGAGTAAGGCATGGAGGCGTTGTGACGCCATAATTTTATCACATAACCATTTGACTATTTGTCACCAATGCAGAGCCCGAGATCATCGCACGTAAATAACCTTTACAAAACGAAACTAATTTCCGTCATCTTAAAATTAAAGAAGAAAAGAATTTCCTTTAAAAATACCTCATAAACTTTATTAAATATTTTATAATTTATAAATAATACACCATGTCAAACTAAATATAGTCGCTAAATAATTATGAAACACTCCACTATATGAACAGAAACAATTTTCTTTATATATGTATATACATATCTATGTATTGTATTATTTCTTAAATGGCACCAAATTATTACATTATTTGAAAATCTCTAACTTATTTTAAAAGTTTAAACATTTGAATTGTTGGTGTTGGGTGACAAATTTGAGATTGTTGCGACTTAAGAATTGATTGTATGGTCATTAGCAAATGGGAATAATAGGATTGCATCTAAACACTATTATAATTTAATCGTTTTTTCAGTAATCATGTCTTTCAGTAATATTCAGAAAAGTTTAACGAAACATTTCAATCCGCTTAAAACCAGTTGCAAAGTTAATATGTATTAATATAATTCTTCAATGCTTTCGCAACTATGACTTTCTTTTACAGTGTATGTAGTTGCTCAGTTATTGAAGCTAATAGATTTATGGATTATTGAAGAATTTTAATTTCTTACCAGATTAAAAAAAAGCTACATATTCTAATTAACCCCAAAGAGAGATCGGCAGTTATATGTTGTAAAGAATTTAAAGTTTATAATTTCTATATAGAAGCAGTTATTGCTCTGGAGTTAATTAAGGAGCAAAATTTTTTAACAACTGATATTTCTATAATTTTTCAGCAGAAATTGGCACATTAGTTTGAAAGTAATTATTTAGTAATTGCAATCCAATTACTTACTTACTTTATTAGTTCAACACCTCTGTTACATATTAGAGAAAAATCTAATTTTTAGAGTTAATTTGTATTGATAAAATATACGTACATATAAGCGCAACGTTTTTATTTTTTGCATCCAATTGTTAAGTTCATTTAAATTTAATTTACGAATAAGGAAAAATATGTTCTTATCAATAAGGTATACAAATAATGACTGAGTTGTTGTTATCCATTTGAAAAAGTTCGACAATAATTAACTCCCAGTGAATTATGCAACTAATAATTGAGTAAGCAATATTTTGGTAATTTTTGTCAGCTTGAAGAGCTGTATTTGAATTTATAAATAAAAGTATAGCGTTAAACTTATTAAAAAGAAAGAAATACAAAATTATAACCGATGGTAAGAATGTCACTGTTTATAGAAAAAGTATAAATAAGTGATTAAAAAGTACCTACATACATACATAGATATAATTTTGTAACTGATGTAACTCTTTCCACTGTAATTTTATTGATTATTCAAGTTCAAGTTGCGCAGAATGCCAGTGTTTTTAAGTCACATTTTGTAAAATGATATTGCAAGTGATTAAGCAAAATTACTAAAGACGAAATAAAATATTTACCAGTAATTCAATGTGATTATTAAAACTATAACTACAAAACTTAATATGAAATCACAAAATTTCTTTATCTTTCTTTTGTAAAATTGTAAATTCTTATTTAAAAACGTTTTATCAGCAAAATGTGGTGGGTATAAAATTTGGTAACTATAATATGTAAGATGATAATTTGAAACAAAATTAGAAAAATTCAAAATTATAATAATTTGGGCAGTTTTTTTTATATTTAAAAAAGGATTAAAAACATTCCGGTTTTTAAGCCTGTAATATTTACGTCGATATTCAACTCCTACGGTTTTATATGCGATTAGTGTATTGACTTACATATGTATTTCTACGTTCAAAATCTCTATTTATTAAAACTACCGCATTCTTATAAATATAACATAAAAGAAAATGTTATATCTAATATGTGTCGCTTTTCTTAAGTGCAATTTCTGAAAGTTCATCCTACTCCAACAATCGTCGTCTCGATATTGTATTTAAAACGTTTGCTTACCTATCTCTTAGAGTATTACTAATGGAACAAATATTCGTAAGGATGCTTTTATGTTTTTATCATGAATAAAACTTTAAATCTAGTACTTAGAAAATGGAGGCACACTAAATTTTAATATTAAAGCTTTTGCGAAATGTATACAAAACGATTTACCGAAAAAAATAGAAGAACTAATTTCTTATAAATATGTTGGTCTCCACATTTTCCGTCACATCATTTTACGTTAAATATAAGTTACGCACTTCAAAACGTGTTTTTATTTTATTTTGGTATTTTTGTTATATTTTTTTTTTCTCATTTTTTAAAGATAAAGCTTTCCTTCAAGGCTTCAAAATATGTATGCATTATTGAAACCATTATCATAACTGGTTTAATTATCAAATAAAATAAAATTTAGTTCACTTCCGCGCATACAACAACAAAATTGTTTAAAATATCTGGCATGCATATAAGTAATTAAAATTTATTCACAATTAAAAATTAACAAACACTTCAAGTACCGTTGCTTTTAAATGGACGTTTTTAGTTTAAGTGAATTAACACTGGCCATTGACACTCGTTCTCTTCGTTTAGTCGTCTATTTGAAATTTGTGGTAAGTTAATGTTTATCGGCCACATATATACAGCAGCATTGGAGGTAGGACACTTCTGAAAAAATATATAATAATAAATTTTATAAACTAGTTACTAAAACGGAATAAAAATCAATCAATCCCTGAGCGTTCAGTTCCAAAAGATCACAAAGGTGTAAAGCTAATTTAGTGAAAAAAACTAAATATTTTGTCAACATTGGACAATATGTATCTACATATGTGTTTGGTCTCATTAAGTAAGTCCCAAAAATAACAAATAGGGACGAAGACATAGTGGCCCCTGTTATGGTTAGCGACTCGAACATTCGCCGCGAGTTGAACTGTTTGGTGAATTAACACAATTCCAGCCAAATGGACAGAGAGCCAATTTTTATACAAATGGTGCGGGGTCTTTTCAAAGAAGTGCCATTATCTCGAAAACTAGAAGATTTTTGATTAGGGTAAGTTTGGCTTATTCGAATTTTCATGAGTTGGTTCGTTATCCTTTTTCGTTTGAAGGTCAGTTTTTGGGACACCCTGTAGACATAAGATAAGGACAAAAATTTGAATACTTCAAGAAACTATAAAAAAATTGGAAAGTCACTATAAACAATAACATAAGTTACAGAATTTTGAATTTGTCTACATTATATCAAGAATTAAGTTTTTTTTTAAAGTGCAAAACCTGTGACATTGATGTGAAATCCGTACGTGGTTTAGGTTTCAAAATTCAAATTACATGTACAAATTGTTTGCGAGTAGAAATTGAATCTCGAACAAGACTTGGTAACAGTTTGTGGCAACACTTGACAAATAAGTTCGTTATTATTTTCATTCAATATAATTCACACATAGGGTTTGTAAGATTCATTTATATACAACTCAAAAATGTTTATAACCAATTCCCGAGTCACACTCAAAATAAAAGGAATAAATAATTACTAGTCTAATTTAATTCCAAAAGTTTAAATTAGCGTCTGAAATAAATACAAATTTGTCTCTGCCATGCGGACTAGGCGGATTAGGACTTCAAATGTGTGAATCGGACATTCCGAACCGTCGTTGGTCCGTCTGTTCAGAATCAGTCACTATTTTAATCGTTGGGTATATTTTACACGATAGCGTTTACACATTTCCGGCGCAGAGCTTTCCGGCGTCTGTAGTTTTATTTATTGTATTTCTAGAAACTATATAGAAGACCATATGTTCTTTCTAGTATACTCTTATAATTTAACATCTATGTATACCAGTTTCCCCCGAAGATATCAATTAATACGCTTATGATGCTACAAGACTTGCAATGTTAAACAAGTATTAGTACTCGCACGATTCTGTAATTACTCGTGCAGACCTCTGTCTCCAAGTTACAATTAGTCATTGCCATTGTTTACTTAAGGAGTACGCTCAAAACGAAACCAAGCTTAACCTTGTAGCACTATAAATACCGCGTATTTTCAAATTTTAATAAAGGGACTGATGGACGAAATTGAGTACGCTCAATTAATTAAAAATTAAGAAAAAGGTATCGGTTAAATTTCGCTAAAGATTTAATGCAGTAATAATACAAAATGTTTTATAGAGCATTAGAAAAAAAGTAGATTATTTTCAACATTACCGGAAATATAATATGAACATTGGTTATTTGATTCTTGTAGTGGTAATATGCCAGGGGACTGACTTTGAAGTGCAAAATGGATATTTTTTCTAACATCCTTTTAAAAAACTATAATATTTTTTTGGATGATTATAAAGAAAGGGCACTTACCTTTCATTTAATAATACAAATAATTTTAATGAAAGTGTTTTTAATTGTTCAGTCGAGATGACATCAAGTTACTCAATTATTTTGGAATCACTCAAATATGTAAATGACAATTATACATATGTATGTGGGAATTTTTGAAAAGCAACGGACTAGGGCACATGTGGGAATCGAATCTTCGACTTTTTAATTTGCACTTTGATGCTCTAACCAACTGAGCTACCATGACCAGTTGGCGATTCCTTCGAATAATTCTGAGTTCTGATTAGAAAGGAGACCGATCCCGAATATACAAACTTTTCGTAGTTACCTGTAATGTGGGAACACCAGCGAAGAGTCCAAAAAGGGCTGTTGGGAACATTGGCTTGAAGTTACAACAGCTGCATCTGGATGTAAAAAATTTTTCCGTTGTTCTAACCGTTCCTGATGTTGAATAAGGCATCTTGATATTATTTCCGGAAGGGATTCCATGTGATCCTGTGAAAATTTTATTAAGATGAAAAAGTTAATGTATAGAAAGATAGGTCGTAAAATGTTTATATTAAAATGACCAAATTTGCAAGGAAAAGGCAGGCAAATCTTATGATTTATGAGGACATAGAGCTTCTTTTTTTCCTTCTTCTGTTGTATTTTATGTTCATTCTGCTATGCTATTTATGGGAATTTTTGATTTAATTCTTCCTAAATAATGGATAAACCAAAAAAATGTTAGGACTGCCAGACATTCTAGTATATAGTATATTTAAGTTAATTTTGAATTTACAGCTCTGATGGTCCCACTGAGAGGAGAAAGGTATATACATATTTAGTTAAAAAACTTTATTTACCTGTAAGGCTTGCAGCTTATCTTCTAAATTCGTTAACCTTTCCTCTATAACGTCTTGCCGTGAAGACATACATATCAGAAATTATTTCGTACACAGTATTTTGAGTCTGTAAATAAGTTTTTAATTATATACTTAAATATTTCAAATATTTACTTTTTGTTTAGTAATTTAAAAAATATTGCGATTTGATTTATTGTATACCTTGGCCATGTCTGTAATTGTATTGGCATTGTCCATTAACTTTCTTTGGTCCATTTTTACTTTCCGTAAGCTGAGAAAAAGTGTTTAGTTACATAAACTTTAACAGTGACATTATATTAACTACTTACGCATATATAGCCAATAGGAATTTTCTTTGATGAGTCCGAACTCGACCAGGATTCACACGCTTTACAAGTCTCGTATGCTTGTATATTAGCCAAGTTTCTCTTAATACATTTGCAGCTGCGTTTTTCAACTAAAATCATTAAATAATATACTAAAATTCCATCCACAAGAATAACTGGATTAAATGTATTCATTATCAAACATTTTGTTGTCTTCCCAGAAAGAAAGAACTGTCGTCAAAAATATTTAAAATGTATTGGATAATAAAGAAAAAGGGAACATTTATTTGAACAGGTAATCATGATACTGATTTTCTCTTTTCGCAGTCTACTGAAAAGCCGTAATTAGTTAACTGGAATCTGTTCGCGTTCGCAAGAGGTCCAAAATTTAGGTTAATGCTTATGGAATATAAAGAAAGAATTTAGCTTTAGGTTTTTTTGTCCGAAGTATAAAAGTTGTATTTAATATAATATATTTAGATTTGTCGAATTGTTCGTAACTAAGTTTTCCTATAGTTGTCCCGTGGTTCGGACCTTGACTGTAAAAAAATGTAAAAACACATTATCCTCATTCTCTTGATGCTCGTATACGCAACAATTAATTGATTTTCAAAGGAAACTTTGATGTCCTGTTGAAATATAAATTCTGATTTGGTTCTGAATAAGTTCTGATTTCATACTGGTTATTAGTCTGCTCCAGTCCCAAATATGCAGCTGTAGGATAGTACTTCAGGTCAAGAACAAGTACTAATTCCGACCTGGTATCGTGATATTGATTTCGAGCTTATTGTAGTAAAAATTTGCCAGGTTCCCTTCTGATTTTATCCTGTTACATTTTTAAAGAAACGATGATATAAAACTGAAACCCACGTGTAAAAAACAGCAGGGCAAAATCAATATGAAAATAAGTTTGGCCCTTCCGTACCAGTATGAGATCAGGGCGGAAAATGGTGAAATTAGAATGTAGAGAAACGAATCGGAATCAGTATTTAGTAACCTCTTCACCAATTTTCTTGTTTGCTCATTCTCGGCAATGGAAATCATGTCATCCACGTAGACGGTGAGGATAGCTTTTCCACTGTCTGTGTCTAGCTGATAGACACATGGATCAACTTCGTTGCGCACAAATCCCAGCGATGTCAACGTCTCGTTGAGATGTTCGTTCCACCAACGTCCACTTTGTTTCAGGCCGTATATGGATTTCTGCAACCTGCACACCAGCTTGCCTTTGCCCTCTCGCACGAAGCCCTCTGGTTGGTCCATATATATCACTTCTGCCAGCTTACTATGAAGATAAGCACTCTTGACGTCGAATTGATCTAACAACCATCCTTTCTCGACACTTGCGGCCACCAGAAGACGAATAGTTTCAAAGTTTGATACTGGAGCGTAGACTTCGTCGTAGTCGATTCCCTTCTTCTGAGTACATCCTTTTGCTACCAGCCTTGCCTTGAACCGATCAGCGTCTCCTATTACCTTACGGGTGTAGGCCCATCTGCACTTCACAGGTTTCACACCAGGAGGCAGCTCCACCAGGTGCCAAGAATCGAGACCCATCAAGGAATTATACTCCTCGGTCATAGCTTCCCACCACTGCGTCGATTGCTCTGATTCCATCGCTTGTGTGTAGAATGACGGAACTTCATTGTCAATTAGCGTCACTGCGTTCATTTTTGGATCGTCTTTATCCTTTGACCTTGAACGTAACGTCATCTTGTGTGTTATCACTTCAAGCTGTTTTTGAGCCACCCTTTTCGGTCTTCCACGTTTCTTTTTCGGAATTATTTCTCTCTCTTCTGCTGGGCTAGGAGTACATTGAGGCTACAATGGTTGGTCCATTGCGTCTTCAAATCCATCTTCTGCACTGGACTGATTTTCGACTTCGTTGCTACTAGTGTCCTCCTCTTTACTGCTCTCGTCTTTGTTGCTGATGCTGTCCTCATCTTTACTGTCCTCGGTTTCCTCGTCATCATCACACTACTGCTTATTTGACTAATATTCATTTTTAAACTGACTCTCCGTTTATTTGAGTTGTTTTCTAGTTAATTTCTATATATGACATGTATTTTGTTTGATTTAACATGATCATGAAATATGACAAGAAAGAGTTTTGGTTTAATTGGAAGTATTTGTATGTTTATAATACATATAAAAACTCTTCTTTAAAATTTCTTATTTTAATGAATTATTCGAAGATCGGTGAAAGTTAAGTCCTGAATTTGCGAAGTATTTCCTGGTTTGCATATTTTAAATCTGAAAACATTTTTCATACTTTCTAAGCTTTCGATATACCCTGTAATTTGGCTGAAAATTGGTGGGGAGGTAGCTTAGAACCAGGAGACCAACATAGGACACTTTTTTCGAATTCAAGATGACGGACTGTCAAATTTTGAAGTTTATGCGATTTCCACAGAAAATTGGTACTTGGGGCTTATTCGGGGTCGCTGATTTTAACCCGACTGTCAGAATTTACGAATTCAAGATCGCGGACTGTCAAATTTTGTAGTTTATGTGATTTCCACCAAAATTGGTACTTGGGGGCTTTCGGGGTCGGTGATTTCAACCCGACTGTCAGAATTTACGAATTCAAGATGGCGGACTGTCAATATTTTTATACATTTTACACGTGCAGTGCGCATGAGCTCCTGCGTGGTATAGGTAATACTTTTTAATTGGAAAGTAGAGGGGAGATGAGAGGAGGGGGAAATGTTTATTTGTGATGTTTATAGTAAGCCACGCAAAAAGTACTTATCCGATTAAGATGAAATTTTATGGGCATGTCCCGCATAACCTTCTGAGTGACATAGGCTATGCATCGCAATTGGAAAGAGGAGGGGAAAGGAGAGAGAGGGGGAAATGTTAAGCAGTGATAAGTTCATGGTGAGTCGCGTAATAAGCACTTATACGATTGAGATGACATTTTATGGGCACGTTGCGCATTACCTCTTGAGTGACATAGGCTATGCATCGCAATTGGAAAGTGTGGTAGGGGAAGGAGAGAGAGGAAGAGGGAGAGGAGAAAATGTTGAGCTGGTGCGTCACACAGAAAGTACTTATACGATTGAGATGAAATTCTATGGGCATATTGCGCATAACCTCATGAGTAACATAGGCTATCCATTGCAATACGAAAGTGTGAGAAGGAACAGAGGGGGAGATTTTGAGCACTGATATGTTTAAGGTGAGTCACACATAAATCACTTATTCGATTAAGATGAAATTCTATGAGCATGCTGAGTTTAATCTCCTGAATGACATTTGACAAATTTGAAATTGGCCAAGTCATGTCTTTATTAAAGTTTAGCTTTATTATAGGGATAGTTGCAGCCAGGCAACGCTGGGTACGGGTCAGCTAGTTTTTTATAAATCCTAAATGATTCTTTGTCTGAGGGAGTATAGAATAAAACGGGCTAATATTTTTTCCTAGGCAATATTGGTTTATTACGAAAGTCTTAAGAAGGTATGCGTAAAAATATATCGAACTTAAAATTTAAGGGACACCCTAACATGTATATTAAAAAAGAAAGTCGTTCAAATCTTATAGTTTCTGAATTTTTGGTAAAGTATGTATGTCTATTAATAAATTAATAGTATCTAAGGTGTATTGGTTTTGATATTTTTAAATTGTGAATTCAAAAATGGAATGATTATAATTGGTTACTTGCACCACAAATAGGAAAATGCGAAAACGAAAGTATTTAAATTTAAATAACATTTATTATCGATGATGCTTTGCTTTATATTTGTTATTTTATGTAGTATGTAAACATAGTTTTATAAATAACTTTTTTTAAAGATCGCGTTGTATCGCACAACTATAAAAATCGCCAACTGTATTTGGCAACAATGTTTTTTACAACACTTTTATTCCTTGCTCCTACTATCCTGGTTTACTACATCGTCTTTGCAGCGGTGAGTACTTTTATTTTTAATTTTATGGGTATCCGTATATAATGTCGTTTTATGGATATACATTTTCGCCTTGTTTTGTAAAGAATAACCTAAAGAAATCATTTTACAACCATTGAAATTGGGTTTGAGTCCGTTCTTCTGCTATATGAAATTTAGTCTAAGTATTATGTTTCCTGAATTTTCCTCCATAATTCGTCTAAATTTAAACTCTTTTGCTGAAGTCACATTGTTATGAAGGTTTTCGAAAGGACTAGAATTTAATCTAGGTACATCATTAAGATTATATAACACGGCGGTAATAATTTTATGGTGTGGGCAGCAATTGCCTGGCATGGCGTACCTACATAGGTCCTATTTCAAAACTATCAGGAAAGATGAATCAGCACAGCATTAATTTAGAAATATGTACCTTACAAAATCGCACGGAACCATTTGCCTTTAAAAACTTACCAGTTACGTGGGAATATGTCCATGATCTTAAGCACATTTCACGTGGCTTTTTCCTTGCAATCTACCCATTTAACTCTGGAAGGATCCATTCAGATTGCTCACCATTGCTAGATTCATTTTTCTGTTGCGTCTCTTGCTTTGTTTTACTTTTAATGTGTCTCATTGTGACACGTGCTCAATGGCCTTATAAACCATTTTCCGCGAGCATTCCAAAACATCAACTTTTTCAGTAATTTTTTTTACCATTCTCAAGTAACCTCTTCACATAATTAAAATCTAACAGAAATTAACTTATTCTAATTTGTTTAGTAATTCTAGAAATACGAAATGGACCAAGATGACTCACTTTCAATGTAAAATTCCATTTGAAAAAATATCCAGTAAATCTAGTGGTAATAACTAATGATATGATATGAAAACATGCGAAATAATACAGTGTGCTGTTTATTTTTCCTCCAGAATTCGAATTTCTTGTGTGTCAATTTGATTAATAATTATGTGGCGTTGTTCACTGTGAAAAGTCACTGCTTACTTTACGAAGATTGAATCATTTAGTTTCCACCTGTAAAATAAAATTTATAAAAATATTTACTATACATAAATATAATGATGTAATCTATAATTTTATTAGACATTAGTTGTACTTTTACAAAACTACTTAAAAGTGCTATAAGTTCCGATCGCAGTACTGGTCTACATGGATTTTACCAAAATTGTGTACACTTTCATATTTTTGCTATTTATCTTTCCGCCGCTGTAAGTATGTACAGTTTTCGATATTATAATAATCCAGAAAATTTTGTAATAAACTTGAACTGAATCAAAATTTGTTGAATTTCTTCCATGAAATATTAATTTATTGAGTCTTGAAATAAAAACCGACATTATTAATGGATACCTCTTACATCAGTGAGTGATGAGTTATAAATGTTTTTTTTAGGTAAGGATTTGTGTTTACTTTGTAAATTATATCATCTTAAAAGTTCGGAGAGGGATACTTAAATTTCCCGTGCAATGCTATTTTAAATGGAAGTTGGGCTCGTACTACGACTTAAGTCAGAATGATTAAATTGAAATTGTAATTGATGATATTGATTTGAAATTTTCTAGGTAATGCAGAAATTGAACTAATTTTATTACCTTCCGGAAGTGCATCTCTCTACCGAACTGTTGTATTTCATCTGCAAGTAAAACAATCTTCCCCATGGAAAAATACGTATATGCGATCGGAGAATTGTGCTAGCTTTTATGATATTCCCTCGCCAAAGAAATTTTTAATTGGTAATGCCAGAGGAGAAATGAGTTTTTCATAAATTTTAATCATATTTAAAATAAAGAAATAATTTTTAAAATGGTTTTTATTTCTGTATTTTTAGTTTAATCCTCTAAAATTTTAGCATTTTTGTGAGCTCCATTGAAACGAATAACCCAGCCTGTGCCATCGTAGTTGACAGTCTTTCGAAATCTTACAGACAAGAAGTTTCGTTCCCCCAAATAAAATTTGGGTGTGTCCTGTTAAAAAAACGTTGTGTTAAGGTTTCAAAATATTTTTTTAGTAAACTTACTCCTCCACAAAACTGACGAACAATCTCCTCTTTATCATCTTTTATTTCTATAATCTGTAGGTAGTCAGATAAGCAAGTTGTTTTGCTTCCCAAGTCAAAAACTAAAATAGATATTTGTAAATAAAATAAGCAGCTCATTTTACGAAAAATTTACCGTCAAACTTAAGAGCAACTACTAAATTCTGGGGCACTCGTATATCCCATCGACAGTCAGAATTATTTCTTGCATTAATTGGGTAAAATGGACTCGTAAAAATTCCTTCAAAATTGTAGAGTTCACCTCCACAACCTGGACCGTTTTTAGAAGCTAGAAACGTGATGTCATGGGAAACATATAGTGTGCTTGAAAAACTTATCTTTATTTGATTTGAATCAGTGAAAAGACTGTTAGTTGGGTTTGGATCTCCGCATAATTGTTGTATAATTTTGTTGGATTTCAAATTAAATACCTAAAATTATAATAATTACTAGACGTATGCAAATGTGAAAAGAGAAACATATTTACTTCGATTTTTTGATTTGAACATTCAACAAACCCGTAATTCATGTCACCTTCTTTATAGTAAAGACTTATACTATGATTTTCATTAGTTGTAATATAAATGTCGCAATTAATAGCACCTTTCATATATATCCTGCCCTGGGTGCTGGTATAGTTCTTAAAGCAATCTGAAAATATAAAATATATGTATTTCTTATAAACCTTAAAGAAATAAATCGGATTAAATAAATTGATCAGACCTTCAACTTTAGATGCTATTATTTTGAATCCAGACTTCTCAATTTCACCGTCACTAATAAACTTTATAAAAATTTTCTTTGAATTAGTATAATAATCATGTGGAGTACGATTGCCACAAAATTCATGTTGGGTTCGTAAAGAAGAGCTGTAAAATGAATGCACATTTTCGGATAGCCCATTAAAGACAGTATCTTCTCCTAATCCTTCTGGTATAACATTGTCACTCTAAAATTGTCAATATCAGTTAGATTTATATCTTATACTTCATATTGTTGCCAGATTTGCCAGCTAAGGGCTGACTGGCAAACGGCCCGACCCACCTTCGCCCATACTTCCCACTATTATTAAGGATATTGCTCGTCTGCCAAGGATCGTCGAGCCGGACGAGCTTAAAAATGCTGGCGTTTCGATCCGGAAAACCAAGCCAATCTCTTCAGTGTGGCTACGGCTTGGTATTCCTGTTCCTACCCAGACGCCGCCATCGTGGGGACCGAACGCCAGTTCTTATATTCGCGCGATTTAAACTCGTAAGTGTTAAGTATAAGCGAAGGCAAATCTTGCAACAATATCTTATACCAACAAATACCTCTTCATTATAAATAATTAATACATCGGTACAATTTCCATCCTTGTCGGGGTTTTGGATATCAAGTTTTTCGAAATGGAGATGTATGTCGTTTTCAGCTGAAAAAACTTCCCACTCACATCGCATATATGGTAAATAATTGCTAGATCCTAAGAGTTGAATTGTCACGTTCTGAAAGGAAAGAATATTACCTATTTGATGCATAAAATATCTTATATAATACAGCGCAATCATTTTATTGGATATAACTTTTAAAAATATGCACAACGATTCTTTCTGATTGCACAAGGCTAAAAGATAAGTTAAAAGATCCTTACTATCTGAATTCGCTTCTTGAAACTTGCTTCACTTTAAATTTTGCAATCTGGGGATAATGTAAAAACGCACTAAAATTAACATACCTAATGAGCAGAAGATTGGGCTTTTGATGCTGATGTAGAAAAGAACGAGACAGAACGGCGATTTATGTTTATGTAAATTTCAAAAGCATTCAAAAAAGCTTATTGATCTTTGTGTGCCGTTGATGTCGTGCTTTCCTTGGACACGTAGGGTGTCTTGTAATGGATAATAAATAAGTAATGGATAACAGTAAAAGTACAAAAATAAAGTGTTTTTATCAAAAATAACTATTCACCAACCAACATCAAAGTTTGTATTTAATCTTTATTCTTTGTTTATAAAACTAACCTCTGGACGTGTATCTAGTAATCTAGTAATGAGAGTAAATATGAGTTAATTCGAGATGAACGAAATCAAAATTAATAATTTCTGTAAAATGCTTCGTGAATATTAAAATTACTTTATTTTGGAAATTTTCTTTTTAAAATTATATTATCGTGAAGTGTCTGTTTACTGAAAAAATATCTGCATGTCAAACTATAAAACTTAACATGCATCAAAAGAAAAAATATCTCCATGTCAAACTATAAAACTTAACATGCATCAAAAGTGATGGAAAGTTGGTATTTTTCTAAAAGTCATTAAAATGTCACTAACTAGTGGGAATTGGCCGTTACCTTTTATGACCTTTTATGTTGGAAATGTTCCCTCTACCTCATCTTTTAATTTTAATCAATTTTTACTGGACCCAGCATTTTGAAAAAAGAGGGAAAAAAGCTTTTCAAAATTATTTTCCTTTTTTCTTTTCTGTCAGATACCCAAACTGAGATATTAAAAATCGTTTGAAATTCTGGACCTGAAAAGTTCTAAACATGTTTATTATATGTATATTCATGACGTCATACACCTCTGTTGGAGGGGAAAACATTCATGTTCCCATGAATAAAATAAATTTTCCTCAAAAATTTTGAAGTGCAAATTTTTATAGGAAGACTACTTTAGGTACGCTTCCTAGAAAAATCCACTGGTTCGATTCATGGCATGGCGAGACGAAACTTTAACCTGTGAGAGATTTTTGAGACGAAACATTTGATAGTTTGGATATAAAATTGAATAGAATCAGATTGGAAATATGTACTATGCACCTATTACGAAGTCGTCCGTTTTTTGACCTTAAGTAATTGCGTTATATTAATGTTGCTATCGAATACTTACGCCTTTCTGATCATCTAGCTTGATAACACTCTTTCCACAGACATTTTCCACGGTGGACACCTTCAAATTAAAACCCGTGCTGGTAGTAGCCGAATCGGTGTGGAATCTCACGAAGGCTGATGGTTTAGTTGTTAACAATTTTGAAGGAATTGTGTGGCCACAGAAAGTCCCAATAGGCTCAGAGAAAGGACCTGATCCATCTCTTATTTCAACGAAATCGCAGGTGCAATCAGTGCTATTAGCGTCACCACAGGGAGCAACGTGAAATGATGTAAATTCAATTTTAACAAGATGATCTTCGGGCGCCTTGAATATATAGTTGCAGTCTAAATTATTATTATACCGTCCTGAGAAGTTGTCTAAAAAGTATTCGGGTCCTGTCGAATTTAGCTGGATATTTTTATCGCACATTTTTTTAAACCCTATAACTGCACTGAAACCTTTTGAAGGGTCTTGATTGTCAGCATGACTATAAATAATCGCCTTATTTTGCTTTACACTTATAGTTGGAGCATGATATGTCAGATTGCCGCAAAGTTTTGCACGTCGTTGCTCCTTGATAATTCTGTTACCGTCGAAAATCTCTACACGATCAAAAGCGCATCCTAAGCTATATTCAAAATCAATTTCTTCAAATTTGATAACAATTTTTTCCCCTACTGGTGCAGTTATATTCCAAATGCAGTTCATATTGGGAGAGTATGTTCCATGAATTTTATCTTTAGGACTATGTATTTTTGTGGGAGCAGTTATAATACCACCACAATCTTCTAGACCATATTCTAAGGCGAATCCTTTGGCCTGATTACTTGAATCGGTTTGAAATTTTAATGTAATACGACCTTTATGTCTTATTTCATGAAGCGAATTCCGGGTACAATATGTGCGTGGGTTTTCTTCTCTAAAGTCATCTTCTAAGTATATAGTTAAATTATCGAAGCCACAATTCATTCCTGTTTCAATTTGTAGATCCAAAAACCTTAATAAAATAATTTCGTTTTCCTTTGCTACAAACGTGTAGTTGCAGTTAAGATTAGCATCATAACTTCTCGGATAATTAGGGCTGTGTAGATAACGCCGTTCCTCAGATATTGGGAACAGTCCTCCACACTTTCTTCCAAATTTTAAGGAGAATCCATCGCCAATTACTTGATCATCTGATCTAAATAAAATGTTAATTGTGTTACTACTTGATATGAAAAGAGGAGGGATATCACGTCCGCAAGTCCGCAGAGGTGGAGTAGGATTCACTTCTGAGTTGTCGGTTATTTGTATGAAATCCTTTTGGCAGTTGTTACTAGATTCTATATAGAATCTTCCAACAAATTCTGCAGTGATACGATAACCTTTTAAGTCCTCTACATTCCATATACATTCCACATTATTTTTATACGAATCTCTAAAGTCAATTGTCCTGAAAGGATATATTAAGCGACCACCACACGTTTCGGGATGTTTAATAGATATCTTGAGAGTAGAATTTCGATTATAATTTGAAGTTTGATAATGCAAAAATACTCCGTTTGCCAGTGTTGTATTTGAAACACTCTGCTCTCCACAATATCTGTCTACAAGAGGGTGACTAGGTAGGTGTCCATTATATATGATTAGATATTCTTTATCGCAGTTTAATTTAAATTTCATAAAGCCTGTTATCGTAAAATGTCCAACCTCGTCGTTATTAGTTTTTACTTGCCACACACAACTAAGCGGACCATAGTCGTCTTCAGCAGTTAAATTCAAATTTATATCAATATTGTCTCTAAAGGTATAAACTCCGCCGCATCCATGATGTTTATGTTTGATTTTAAAAGAACTGAGGAAGTTATATCTGTTTTTTAAGATTTCAATTTTTGAATTTATCGCAGGTAAGCTTACTATCTTCTGAGAGCTGTTATCACATAACTTTAAAATCTCCTCACCCTCTAAGGAAATTATTTTGAGAGGAGGGGAATGATTGCACATAAAAATGGATATGTTTAAGATGTTGGCAGGAGTCAAACAAAAATCAGTAATGTCGAGAGATAATGTTCCTTCGTTAAATTCAGTTCGGTACTCACAAAAATATGAAGTTAAGTTCATAGCGGGTGGAATAATAGATTCACATCCATCGGCCAAACATCCTTTGCAAATAGTTTCTGAATGAGAACTATATGATAGTTTAAGACCTCTACGTCCATTGTTTACAGTCATAATTGCAACTATCATCATTAAATTGTCACTAGAATATATATCTTCTTGTGGCGTTTCATTCGAAATTAGTAGAATTGGAGAGGAGTATCTAAAATCGTTGTAAAATGCAACTCTATTTTTTAGCAAGCTGCTCATTGTATGTGCTTCCATTTGAGGGAAATCGAAATCCTCAATTTTTACTTTTATTCTACGCCCCTTTGAGACTTTTATTTTCCATAAGCAACGTCTCAATTTATTCCATCCGCCTGGATAGCCAGGCGATGTTATGCTACCATAGTCAGAATTCAATTCTCCGCCACATAGTCCTCTAGTGGAATTATATGTTAGCTTAAAACCTCGATACGACAGTTGTTGTTCTATTATCTTATAACGTATAAGGACTTTATTGTTATTAATTTCGTCAGGAATGATTGGATTGTAAACGCCGCATATAGGTGGAAGAATTAGTTCCTCAATGTCTTCACCGTCTTCGTTTTCGATCAGCGAATAAATTTCGAGATGATTTGTTTCATTACAGCTTTCTTCATATGAGCTGGGTAGGTGTATATCAGAAAAGTTAAGATAAATTGTTGATCCAATAGGCCTAATAATTACATATTCGCAAAATGCTTTCGTTAAGACGCTGCCGTGGGGATAATTTTCCGATAATATTGTCCCTGATAGTTCGTGATAACTTCCACCACACTTATCAATTGAAACTTCCGCCTTGAATCCTATTTTAGGTTCTGATACATCTGTAAAATATTTGATTTGTATCACATTTTCTGTACTGTGGACTGTATTAGGCTTCGATCGACAAAACCTTCCAATTGGTTTTGAGTGGGATGTGGCTCCGCTTCTTATTTCGACGTATTCATTGGCGCAATCCTTGCTTGAAGTAAGTTGAAATTTGTCAATAAAATTAACAGAAATACGTTTCCCAGCAGGGGCTGTAAATATCCACACACATTCTGAGTGTGTATTTGGAATATGGGGATAGTTGGGCGATGAAATAAGTGAGTTGTTTGCGCTTGAAAGGGTAATATGCTGTCCACAATTCTCCGAAACTTCTTCATATTCCAAAGTCCATCTAAAATCTTGAAATGATTTTCGAATGAATTTAACGAAGGCTTTGTTGGAGCTTGTTTGAGGTAATATGTCTATGTCATTTCCACAAAATCTTCCTTTTCCAAGAATCGGGGAATCTTCATCTACTCCATTTTTTATAAGGACATAACTTTCACAAACTGCGTCATTATTAGAAGGTAGGTAAAAGTCAGTAAATTTAAGTTGCAATTTTCGACCTCTTCTAACCGAAATTTGCCAAGTGCAGTTGGGTTGAAATGTGGAACCGTACTTTGTTCCATTTATTATACCAGTTGAAGTTGTTAAAGAAGAACCACAATATGTTGAAACCAATCCAGAGAATCCTGTTTTGTTAACACTAAAATCGGTTATAAATTCAACTTTTAAATAGGGTTCGCCGTGATACTCAGTTACTGTATTTAGCTCAATATTACAAAGTTTTGCTTTTTCCTTCCATGTCATACTATCTTTGCTTGTGCTTATACGAACAAAGTCTGTACTGCAACTGTAAATATCTTCTAACTCAATGTGTTGGAATCTCACAACCGGATGATCTGTCTCATCTTCCGCTAGGAATGTCCAATTGCATGACAAATTATTATCATATCCATCTGGATAACCTGGTGAAAAGAACGGAAAGTTTTGTCCTGATTTAGCAACAATAGTTTTAGATGAACAAGATGAATTTTTATCATCAACAGTAGTACGGGGTATAGATTGCCAATCTATCCAAAACGGTCCTCTGTATGAAATAATATAAACAATATTGGTGTTTGAAAATAATGTACGCTTTTCATGTGAGTATTCCATAACATTAGCTGTTTCATCATAACCATCATAAATCTAGAAATTTAAGTTCCATTAGTTTTGTTTTATAAACCTATATTTAACTCACTGTGTTGTATGAAAATATATCTTCATTTAAATCCTTTAATTGGATTTCAATTACATAGTTTCTATCTGCAGTAATTCTCCAACTAAATGGATTTTCAAAGAGCCGAATAGATGGGTAGCGTGGAGAACCTACTGAACCACTATTTCCATTTACTTCATTATGTTGGGCTAAAATAAATAACAAAAATAGTTAGTAAAAATGTATTCAAAATATTCAAGATATTCTCACCATATTGATATTTAGCAAGAAATCCACGTCCTACGTTATCATTGTCACTGTGAAATTTCATCCATATATTTGCTCCTACAATTGCAGGAGGATTTTCCTGTCCACACAATACGCCAAGAATGCTTCCTGATTCATTTTGCTTTCTAACTTCCAGATAGTCTTCATTGCAATCAGAACTCAAGGCAATATCAAATGCTTGAAAATTGATTTGCGCTGAATTTCCTTCAGTTGTTTCAATTTTCCATATACAATCTGCATTAACTGGATATGTGTTCGGGTAGGAGGGTGAAGAAAATAATCCTGTGTATGAATTAAGTGTGCCACCACAATAGTTATCAAACACATTATAAAATCCCTGGAATTCAGAAATTTCATCAAGTGGAAGCTTAATGGTAAGTGCGCTTCCATAGCTAAATATTGGCAAAATTTGTGTTGAACATATTTTTGTTTTAAGTGGCGCATCTTCGCCTTCGCCTTCAAAAACCTTAAATTAAAAATTAAAATATATGTAATTACAAATTAAAGCCAAATTAGCTTACTTCAACACTGCCAGATAAGCAATTTTCCGTTGAACTCTGTGAATTTTGATTTTTTGTAAGATTGCGATTTGTAAGCAGATGGTTTACAACGAATGTTATACGTCTCCCTGAAATTAATAAATTCACGATTTAAAAATATTGCGGCACTATATGATGTACAGATAATAGTATAAGTGCTGCAAAATGCGGCGGTTGTACATATCTAATATGGTTATATTATATTATATATAGTTAGTATATAGGTTGCCAGCACAATGGTCAAATTATTGTAAATTGAAATTGAGTGCCTTGAATCCGTCCGGGTGAAAATATTCCAATTCTATATTAAGGCCGTAGCACAGCTGCACCACGACGGAACTGTAAAATATACTAGCAGGCCTGAACTGTTAAAAAAATTCGGCTTCATATGTCCATAAGTCGTGTGTAAGCAGGCCAGATTGTAGTTATTGCAACATACATACATCTTATTGCAACATACATACATCTTATGTCTAAAATATATAGGATAATGAAATAACAATACAACAATTTTAAAAAATCGAAAAAACCCGCATGCGTATAAAGTGAATTAAGAAGATGGAAGCAAGGTGAAAAATAAAATCCTTTACCCTCAACTTACTGCTTGCTTACTGTAGGTATTTCTGTTTGTTCTTGCTAGCGACGGACACCCACACAAAATGTGAACCGTGGATTCGTCGTCCTTTACTCCAGTAGCACAATGCAATACGACTCAGACACGCTGAAAACGGTTTGAAAAAAATTAAATGTCAACGATGCGCTCACGACGCTGAAAGTTAAAAGTTGGGCAACTTTTGCGTGGGTATCGCGTCTAAGTCGCGTCGTGAGCATTTATTGTTTCTACTTGTTGTGATTTTTATGTTTTTACTTTTGTCTGATAGCTAATCGCGTCAAGAGCGTCTTCGCCGCGCATTGTGCATCCTGGCACTAGAAAAAGACCTATTTTGTATAGGTGATATCTTAATCCATGATGGCCAAATAGTAGCTTGAGATCCGTTTTGTTCAAGGTGGTGATGTTGGTGCATGACCTTATCGCAGTATAGGGTTTGCTAATTTTCCCCCAACTTTCTATCACAGGACTGGTCGAGGACCAACCAATACTGCAGTAGAGTTCAAGGCCTGAGTACCGAGATGATGAACTTTCTCTAGCTAGTTCATCAGTGACCGCATTTTCTTCAATACCTGATTGCCTAACTACAGACAAAGATTTCAATGTCATTGGGTATAGGTTTTATTTCACTCAATACAACCTCGAATCCAACATAAAAAGAATAATCAAAATCGTATCATCTATCTTGGAGTAATCGGTGTACTCACATTCGAAAAATAAATTAATAAAGAATACATATGCAAGGCATATAACACCTTTTTCTTTTTGGAGGTCGGACAAGCAATCAAAGCAAAATAATTTAACGTTTGATAGCTGACATTTTCCACGATCGTTTTATTTAATTTTAATTTGGGACTATTTCAAACATAACGTTAACTTAATGTTACCTGGATCGTCGGCTGTTATAGTCCAAACACACAATCCAGTTTTTTTGTGATTTGAATCTAGCATTATTGTACCACTACTGTTGGTCCGTATAGTTCTACCACAGTTCTAAAGACCATTGTGAGTAGATAATTTATATTTAGTTTGAATAAAAAACATACTTCCTCATAAAACAATTTAAATCCCTTGGCTTCAGTATCTGAATCAGTCTTAAATGAAATTAGTAAATGATTTCCACTTGAGCTCCAGGTTTTGCGTTGTGGTAATTCACGCTCGCAGGTCGTAAGAAGTAATGTGGTGTTTGTTGGAAAAGGTGAATCATATATTTCTAAAACATCTGCGTAGCATTCGTATGTATCCTCCAGGTCAAGTTCGATAAAGGTGAGGTTAATTGTTCTGTCTTCTGCGGTTTCAATAAGCCAATCGCATTCCAAATTCGATTCATAGTTATGTGGATAATTTGGTGACTCTACAAAGCCAGAAGAAGAAGACAAACGTCCACCGCATTCTATAATACATAATTGTAAGAAAATTTAATTCTTGAAACTTTCAAAAATTTATTTTGCTTAAGGTTTATGTTATCAAACTCACGTGTAGGGACGGATTTATATAGTGCTCTAAATCCTTTGCCGTTTTTACTTTCGTTCGAGTAGAAGGTAATCAAAACTTCATGGCTATTAATGGTTATAGTTTGATTTTTTAGTGATTTTCCACAGTATCTTCCTAGAACGTGTGATGTATTACGAGCAGTCGTTATCTAAATAGAAATAAATTACTTTGGTTTATATTATGTTAATATTTCTTACAAGAATTCCGTCATTAGTGCAATTTGTTCCGTCTTCGATGTCTAGTTCGAAAATTGTTATTTCTATTGAATTGCCAAACTCTATCTGAATGTGCCATTTGCATTCCATTTCATTTGGATAATTATTAGGATATGAAGGAGATGTAATCTCACCATTGTGTTTAGTAAGTGTTGCCACGCAGCCAATAATTTCATATTCTAAACGAAATCCTGATGCTGATATTGAATTATCCGTTACAAATGATATTCTTGTGACATTTGATTCTGAATTGATTACAGGCGGAATTTCATGGCAATAAGTCAGGGACTTCGAAGTTTTTGGATCTGTTATTGTAATGTAATCATAATCACACTGTTCTCCATATAATTCCAGATCGAAGTGCGAAAAAGCCAAAGATATTTTGTTACCCTTAGGAGCAGAAATAGTCCACTCACATTCTATGCTCATTGGGTATTGATAAGGAAAATTGGGGCTCTCAATAACTCCATGAAGACTAGTTAGATTCACGTGGCAATTAGTAGTGTATCTCAAACTAAAGCCACGTTCTGAGAAAGAACTATCTGTAATCATCTTAAGAAATACTTCATTGCTGTGTGCAGTTAGCTCAATTGGATTTGCAGATACGCAGTATTTGCCTAATTTATTTCTTGATGATCCATAAGATTCAAATATTTCTAAATAGTCATAAACACAACTCTGATGATTTTCGAGTTCTATATCCAAGACCATTTTAACTTCAGAGCCTTTGTTTACTACAATGTGCCACTGGCATTGTGCATTTTGCATGTAGGGTTGTGGGTAATTGGGAGAAGTTATAACAGAAGCATAAGAAGTAATAGTCCCTCCACATCCGCTCACAGTACCATCCCATTCTATTTCAAAACCAGTATAGCGAATAGAACTAACACTTTTAAATCGTATATGGAGTTGATTTGTAAGAGATAGTATTTCTGGAGGTATTACTTTTCCGCAATACTTTCCTATAGGAGCAGAATTCTCTCTTGGACCATTTCTATAAAATAATTATTTAAAACTTTATTATATAAAATTGAAATATGTAATGCTTACAGAATTTCCAAATAATCAGCATAGCAATTAGTTGTTTGTTCTAATGAAAAACTCTTTATAGTTAATACAATTTGTTTTCCAGCAGGTACATTTAACACCCATGTACAATCTATATAGGCTGGGTATTCTAGAGGCCAGCCAGGCGATCGTAATACTCCAGTGGGAGAAAAATATTTACCACCGCACACTAAAAATAATAATTGGGCAGCTGTATAAGGATATTAGAAAAATTTGAAGAATAAATACTGTCAGCGCTATCTTTGAATTCGTAAGAAAGTGTGAATCCCTCTCCTGAGTCTGACTCATCCGTTTGGAACACAATAGTGACAACATTTTGTATGCTTAGCATATCTGGGGGAAATTGTTCTCCGCAAAACCTAAGAATATTTCAGATTAATTCCCGTGATTGAAACGCGCTTACTTAACCGAACGCATAAAAGCTAGAAAATAATTTCCATTAAATGAAAGTGAGAAATAAATTTTAATTGTTAAAAAATAGTGCAATAAAATATCACTAGCATTAAATTATCAAGTTTATTACGCTGAAATCCACTATCGTTAAATGGTTGAGAAAAAGTGTACTGCAAGACAAACACAACGGATTGTAAATTCAATATTATTAAATCAGTTAGTGACAAAAATGATTGTAAAATATAGAGTTCAACAGTATAAAGAGGCCAATGTTGTGATAATAAATTTACAGTACTTTACTATATAACCATTTATTGATAGTGATAGTGCAGTTCACTACTTTTTTAACAATTTTGCGATAATGAATTGATAATAATGTTGATTTCGCGTTGTGCACTAAATTTAACAATTCGATATTAATAAATTGAGGAAATAGTTCATTACGCACAATTCTGGACGAAGTTATAGATCGAAGGTATTTTTGTGCAAATTTAATTTTAATTAGTTAAGAAATATGGCCTGCAATTTCACTACAAATTACATTAGCTTTTAATTAATGACAATTTATCATTTGCACTAATACCTACGATCCGGTTCCGTCGAGTTTTTTGCAGGATAGAAATATATATCCTGATATTGAACTAATATTTTACGTATGAAACCTATTATAGAAAAGAAACCAATTATATGTACATACATATATACATGGTGTTTTTCTAGGGTCTGAACAGGGATATGCCAATCGATTCTGCATGGTTGCTTGATCAACATTTGATCGGAGACTCTCCCATAAAATCGATCCTTCACCCCTAAAATCGCAATTGAAAATTTGGAGGGAATGAACCCAGAAAACGCTTTATAAGTTCTTGGGACCATGGTGCTGACCCACTCTAGCACAAATAACTTCAGAATGCGACGTTGGATTCGATAGAAATTATCTTCCCTTACAAAAATCGACAGAATGAAGGGCCAAATTTTGGGCATTGAAATTGTCATTTTCCAAGTTTGACGCGATCTCTTGTTTGTTTGCTAACGGATTGGGTCGTAAGACATCGTTAGAAAGCTTGCAGGCTCAGCTTTTTAACGCGTTATCAACCAATATTCTACGTTTTCTTTGAAAGAACTTATAAAGCATTTTCTAGGTTCACCTCTTCCAAATTTTCAATTGCGATTTTAGTGGTGAAGGACCGATTTTAGGGGGGAGGGGGGGGATGGGGGGGGTTCTGAACAAACGTTGATCAGTAGACCATGTAGAATCGATCGGCATACCCCTGTTCAGACCATAGCAAAACACCCTGTATATATATAAAAAAAAATACATATTAGGGTTACCGCGGGCTCGATATTTTAAAGTGCAAGTATTTAAAGTGCAAGTACCTTCCGACTTTACGGTCGCTGTCCGTCTTTTCGCTGTATTGCTTTGTATAATTGTCGTAAATTTCTACATAATCAAAATAGCAACCGCTAGAATCTTCCAACTCAAAATTCTTCCAATGGAGTTGTATATGATCCTCTGGTGGTGCAACTATTGTCCAGGTGCAACGTTGTGAGTGCTCGTATAAACTTGATCTTAAGTTAATGGGAGGCGTTATAGTCATATTTGTTTTAGTCAGAATGCCTCCACAACCTATAAATGTGAAAATAAAAAACAAACTATGGGACAGAATTGCGATATGTTTAACCTTTATCTAAGAAGGTAAATTCGGCTTTAAAACCGCGGCTTGAAGTGCTAATGTCTGTATGGAATTTGATTAACATGTAGTTTTGGGTTGCTATTGTTATTGGTGGCAGAGAATTTCCACAATATTTTCCAACTGGATCCACATCTATTCCGTCATAAATCTAAAATAAAAAACAAAATCAATAATTGAATACCATTGTATACAACACTTACTTCTACAAAGTCGTAATAACACGATCCAACCGAATATCCTTCTAATTCAAAATCCTTAAATTCAAGTTTGATTGCTTTACCTAGCGGTGCTTTTATTTCATATAAACAAATTCGATCATCATAATAATTTTTAGGATATAGTGGAGAAGTTAGTTCACCCTCTTCTTCAAATACACCTCCACAAACTAAATAGGGTAAAATAATAAGTCGACTTATATTTTCCTGTACCTACACTTAAGTTGATGCACGATACCTATCTGATAACTGGCACGAAAGCCGTGGTTCTCTACAAGGCGAGTTGTATACAATTTGACTCTTAACGTGTTAGACTGTGATTTGTAAGTACGTGGTTTGTTTCTACCACACCATCGACCAACTAAGTTATTTTCATCTTCATTGCCTTCAAAAATCTGAAAAAAAGCATAATTGGCACAACTATTTGTTAATTTTTAGTATTTAAATTACTTGTACATAATCCCACACACATCCCATAGTGTATTCAAGATTAAATTCGTCAAATTGTAGTTCGATTCTATTTCCTACTGGTAAGTGTATAACATACTCACAAGCTGTTGCTTGTGGTTCAATTCTGTTCAAAACTGGCGAACCAAATTCACCGCGCGTTGCGGTGTATGTTCCTCCACATCCGGGGTACCCTGGCACCACAGCATAATGAATTTGGAAGCCTTTATCACTTCCTTCGTCGTCCGAGTGGAAATGAATTAAAATTTGGTTTGAAGGTGCTGTGTATGGAGCTGGATTTGACGTGTTGCAGTATTTTTCCAAAAGAGGGTCTTCTACAGAGCTTCCTTCATATATCTTAGAAGGATTAAAAATACTTAAAAATTCGAAATATACATATAAATAAAATCATACCGCTAGAAAATCGTAGTTGCAAGTATCATGATTTTCTAAATATAGGCTGAAGAAATTAAGTTGTATCCTGGAACCTTCCGGAGCATTTAAAATCCACTTGCAATTCCTGTTAGGAGGGTAGTGTCCCGGCGATCCTGGTGACGCAATCGTACCATGGGTATATACATTACTTACACCTCCACAAACTGGGTCTATACTATTCCAAGACAATTCAAAGGCTGCTCGAGAACTTGCATTTACAGTCCGAAACCATAGATACAAAATATTCCTAGATGATATAATATTGCCTCCCAACGGAAGATCTGAACCACAAAACCTTCCGAACATAATTGATGCTGTTGAAGGACCATCATTTATTTGTAACCAGTCGGATGAACAACCAGGGGAACTTGGCATTTCAAACATTTGAAAAGTAACATTCAGTACTTTACTTGAGTTCGTTCTAATAACCCATGCGCACCGAGTATTGTGCTCAAATTGTTGATTAGCTGGATATTTGAGGGAGCCAGAAGGGTTAGATATAACTCCTCCACATCTACTCAATCTATTTTCACAATGTTGGCCGATAAAACCTTGTCTGCAGATGCATTTATTTACTCCATCTATTTTATGACACGTACCACCATTTTGACAAGGATTTGAGTGGCAAACATTATCGGGACTACAGTTGGGTTCTATGAATCCCTGAGGGCACCGACAATAATATGAAGTTCCATTTGTTGCGCAGGTTCCGCCATTCTACAGAGAGGCTTATTTATGTTGTTGTTTATGAAGCAAGTTGAAAAAATAACCTACCAAACAAGGACGAGATCCACAGGGATCAATACTAAGAATAGTACAGCCGTTGGGACCTACACCATGTCCAGTCATATGGGGAGGACAAGAGCATATAATTGTGTTAGACATCTCATTGCACGTGGCCAACGGATGGCAAATATTCGCCGAGCAGGCGCCATTTTCATTTCGTCTACATATTTTTCCATCACCAGTCCAACCTAGCGGACATTCTCCACAACGAAAAGAGCCCTAAAGAAGTGAGTTGAAATATATGTATTTTAGAGCGATCTACTGTTTTTCTTGTTGAAGCGTAAAATTTCAAATCTGTTAGGATTCATGGATTTAAAGATTATTCACTCACTATATATAAACTCATTTATTTATTTCATTTTCTACAATTTTTTCTTTGGGCACCATTCCACCTATAGACACGACCGACATATCCCACGCACTACTGTCTAAAGGAAAATAACTACCAGGAACTGTACAACTTAACTGTATGCATATAAAATATATATGTATATATATATATTTAAGTTTATCTTCATTCTCAACAAAATCGTTGCCATTAGTTTTTATTATAAATTATTTTTTTAAGACAGCAGTGAATTATTAACTATTCTAGTCTCACTTATTATATTTTAATTACTATTATCGTCGACCTCGTTGTGCTTTATGCCACTGGATTATAGCACCTTAGCATAAAATTATCTTAATTACAACAAAATAGATTAATTACATGAATTTTAATCTTCTCAAAAATACCTCCTTGCTGTTATTACATTTGCTTTAATAAACTGGTTCAACATTTGGTCTACATTATTCAGGGACCAAAAGTAATGATTATTATTAAAATTTTAAATAAAGAAATCTTTGCTTTATACTAAGCTAAAACCAATTATTTCATTTGTAGTCTCAAGTCGATTTGTGTAAAAGGTTTAAGTTTCTTCGGATAAATAAAAATTATAAATTGGATAACAACGATAGTATCGAGGTAGGTAATTTTTACTTTTCGATCGCTCGATAACGATTATATGAGATAAATTTAATTTTTCGATCGTTCGATAATGATAAAAAATAACTTCGTAATTCCTATCCAATCGAAAAATAGAAATGCACCTAACATTATGAACCAATGGAAAAATAAAAATTACTTCATAATCATTATCGATCGATCGAAAAACAACAATTACTGGATAATCGTTAATTTGTAATTGAAATTTTTTTCATCCTAATCCTTACAGTTCCAGAAATTATTACATCTAGTTGTATTTTATTTTCAAGTGTATTGATATTTAATGAGGATGGCGCTATTCTTTTACTAACAATATGTAACTCTCACACTCTGTTCTAGTTACTTAATATATTTATAAATTTTCCTTTCGTTAGTCGCACTCTATCATCGGCATGTTCTCTTAATGGGGAGAGAACGTCTTCTTCAAGATATCTCACTTTTATTTTTCTCCTCACTTTTATTCTTCATTTGACGATCAATCTCTATTTAGCTAATTCAGAGACACCATTTTTTTTTGATGAATTAAGTATTGAATAAAGGTAGTATTGTCCAAAGCATTTCGTCCTCTCCCTTTCGGGTTTTGCAATATCGGTCAGTTCATATTTTTCAGCAGGTTGATCTGATGTCTCCGTCGTTTTCTCATTTGAAAACATGAATTCCAGAAAGCCCTCGATATTGCTTTTCCAGTTCCAATCGGTCCCTCAAGATTGAAGATCGTTGCCGTTTCAGGCCAAGGATAAATGATTTTATATCTTAGTTAAAAATTTGGATTTTTTGTATCTTAGTTCGTTTTTTATACAGGCGGGATTGTAGATTTTTTAAATTTACTTTTTTTATTCATATCTTTTTAGTGTGTTCGAATATGTACACATACATATTATGTAGGTATCGTACATATTTCAAATAGTCTCTTCATCTTTCTTTTTTGGTTAAAAAATTGGGTATTATTTGAAGGGTAATTAATATTTACGTGTACGACATGCGACTGCCATAATTGTTTTATTGACACTTTCTTTATCCTAAAGCTTTTTCAGGGTTAAGATGAATCCAACGACACCCCATTTACTAAAATCCATTAGGCCATTTGAATGCTACGAAGTTATTATTCAATCAAACGCGTTTATCAAAAATTATACTGCCTGGCCCAGGGCCTATTAACGCAATAAGATGAAGAGGAAAGGATTAAAATCATTACACGAAAAATAGATATAAATTTCTATTAACGTTCAGCTTCATCATGTCAAAGTCAAAATTGTCGAGCTCAAATTCATCCGCACCGATGCCATCCGAAGGGAGACATTTTTATGTATAAAATTAACATCCATTTAAACAATTTTTAGGTAAATTTTGCTTAGCACTATAAAGAGTTCATTTATATCAGCAGTGAGACCAACATCGTTAATAATTATTTTATGTGACATCTTTTGAGATACATATGATTTATCCTTCAAGTAAGAAATTAATAAAGCTTCATTTAGATGAATTAAGGTTTTGGTTGTGTTTATATTTATAATTCTCTTTGGTTGTTTGTTGTAAAATATGTAAATTTCAATTACTGGATTTAGAAAAGAATATCGATATGATCTACTTTTAATGCAATAACATAACTATAATATGTATTACCATAGAAAGAATTATTTTAAAAATATATCACTATACTGCGTGTTACATGCGATGGGAAATACATACAACAAAGCATGAATACCCCTTATTATCGATAAACTATAATATATTTATATCAAATACTATTATTGTTTAAGGGTACCTTCTTATCAAAATGTTTTAAGAGGTTACTTACACTTGTGTGTGACTTCGAGACAATTTATTAGAATTTTAGTGTCACTTGCCTATAAATAATGTTTTTCCACGCAAATACGTAGAAAAGACAAACATAAAATTTTAGTTATTAGAGTATGTTTGGGAATTTCAAACCGTTCTTTGATATGATCTAATTAAACGATATATAGTTAAAGATTGTCAAGTCATAGTCATAGTTCCAAAACTCAATTCATTCAAATGAAGCTTAGATATCGTTTAAATATTCAATTACATGGGTATTTAGACAAGGCACTAATGGATTAAGACTGCAACCTCCGTTATTATTTACGCACTCATCAATGTCAGTGCATACAACTCCATTTCCTGTAAAGCCGGCTGGACAAGGAGTGCATGCAAATGACCCTATTAAATTCATACATGAAGTGAAGCACGGTGGTTTTGATTCAGCACACTCATCAACATCCACATTGCAAGCAGGCGTTACACCATTTGTTCTCCATCCTTGGTCGCAGATGCAAGTATAGCCTATTTCGCTGTGGGTATTAATGCACGTCCCATGTCCACACAAGTCGCTGTTTTGAGAACTTATGCAATCTGAACGTTTTTTATTGCAATGAACGCCGATCCAGCCAGAGCTGCAAATACAACTAAGGGAGAAACACAGGCTATTATTAAAATATCGCATATATTTTTAAAACAGAATATGCAACCTGTACAGTAGACGATAATTTGTATTTCTATAGATGCCCATCGATTCTATGGATTTAATAAATAATTTTGAGCATTTTGTACGTTTTTTAACATACACCTTATGCCCATCAGGTAAGAGTTATTTGATGAAGAACCTTTCATCTGTTCCAGTCGATTCTCAGTTACAACTCAACTTTCTTTATGTATTTCAAATTGCTAATGATATTCGATAGAAAAACCTTTTCGATCATATTAGTTACCTCTAGTTTTACGGAAGCTGATTATACTTAATTGACTCATATAACAAAATGGAAGGTTTTGGCAAAAATATAATTCTGAAACAATTTAAATGAAAGATATATGTATTACTAAAAACTTTTTCGCACACATTTCTATTACGTTTAACACAGAGGCTCTTACATCTTCACTGAAAATGCTCTGGTCACACAATGTGTAAATCGAAAGGATGAAATGTGGAAATGACAAAAACCTTTATGCATTTGCCCCCAGGTAAATAATAAATTGACGATATTAAGTATGTACTATACTGTTTCAATATTGCTTGCACTTTCCGTTGCGTTTTTGTCTCTATTGGACTCGTAAAGCAAAATATGCCGAGTAAGAAGCTCCTTTGTCACTTCTATTAGAACTTTTAAAAAATAACTGTAAAAATCGAATTACACACTTCAAAGCTTGTACTAAGAATGAGGGCAATGTGTACATATTTACTACTTTTACCTGATACTTTGAATTCATGTAATTCAAAAAACCGCATTATTTATGGAATGACCCAATAATTCAATCTAATATCGTTCGCTTTGCGTCTGAATTCTGGGTTGGCAGTGCGGAATTAGCACTTTTCATTTTTTGTAAATTTTTTTTCAAATTGGCTCATAACAGTAGAAACAGAGTATAGTATCTCGCATTCGAAAATGTGAAATGGAGGGGAGGAATTATTGTTTTAAGCCAAACGCTCAATGGCACCGTCAACAACACTGACATTTTAGGTCGCCCACTGATGCAGCGACAGCGATAAATTCTGCAAGCTTCCGAACTTTAAAAAGCTTATTTAATGGAAAATAAGTTTTGTCTATTTACGAATACTTACATATAAGGGATTTCAACACTTGTGACCTTATAGTAAAGATTGGACTTGTTCTTTTCAATATTATATAATCATGCTAAAATATTCGATATTTAATAAATATAAGTGAACCTACCAGGGAAACCGTAATGCCATACGAACGGATTTTTTTCCGACACTAATAAAAATTGAATAAATTCTGTTTGACGACAGATTTTTTGTGTTGGTATCACTGCGCGTCGCCGTAGTGATTGATCCATATATTCAATTATTGATCGTTTAGCTTATTATATTTTTATTATGTAGGTAACTATAATAAAAACCAACATAATGTTAAAAAAGAAATATTTAAGTTTCATTTCCAGTAACTAATTAGAAATGACTGTAAATTTTTCTATTTTTTTGTACATTGACATTTGAGAAAGAGATTGCTTTATTAAATAGTAATAGGAACGCGTGAAAAGTTCTTCAACTTATTGTTATTGTTATTAGTGAACTTTAAAAGAAGGTAAGTGTAAGTATATAAAAGACTTAACAAAGAGTCAGTCCCTTAATACAGTCCGCCTTGGTTTGGGATGAATTTTTAATATGTTATAAGGTGTAGATAGGTAAGTAAATAGCCAAAAGGAAAATAACAGATACTCAACACTTTAAAATATTTAATTCTGTTTCTGTTTTTTTTTTTGTAATAAAATTGCAAAATAAATTTATTACTCAAATACACTCATCAAAACTATTAGAGAAAAATCCAAAAAATGCAAAAATTTTTCAATTTTAAATTGCGCCATTTTTGATAACCAAAACAGTTATTTTCACTTTAACATGTTTAAAAAGAAATCGTACAAAAATAAAAAAATAACACATTTAAGCGGAAAAAACAAGCTTCCAAATGTTTCCAAAAATATTTTTTACGACCCACGCACATTGTCAATGTTCATAAAAAAGTAAGAAATAATATTTCTAACTCTTCTAATGTTAGCACAGAGGAGGGGGGATATAATGGAACTGTTTAAGCTCCTGATTCATAAAATAGGAGATGCAAAGCTTTCAAAAATGCTTTGGATCATTAAATTTGAATGATTTTTCGCGTTCAAAAATTTGAAAAAGCTGTTCAAAAATCTGAAAAATGTTTGCATTTTTTGGATTATCCTTTACTACTTTTGATAAGTGTATGTATTATTTTGCGTTATTTAAACATTTTTTGGATTTGGTTTTTAATTTAAATCATCATGGTTTTTAAAATTATTTGTCTTTCCTTTCTCATAATCTATGATTATTATTATTATTTCAAAACTAATAATATTTGAATGTATTTAAATAATGTTATGAAAAAGATATGCTAAATAATTTAGATGAAAAAATATATAAATCCATGAAAATACAAAAACAATATTAAGCGCCTCCTTGTAAGTGAAAGCTATTCCAATAGGTACTTAAAGATACAAACATAGATCTCCTAAAGGGCGAATTTTAGGGGCTCCTTTTGTTCAGAACATTCGCGATTTGTTGTATTTGCTATTATATCGCTGTAAAAAGTTTAAAGAAAAAGGTTCTTATGAAAGAAATAATGAAAATACATATAATACTTTAAAGTAGAATGATGAAAAATGATATTTAAATTCAAGTTTAGAACAATTATGTTTTTAAATTAATAGCGCTAAGATCAATTTTCGGAAATGGTTCAGCTCGAGGTAAACAGCACTTATTGGCTGAATGCCATTAATATTTGTATGCCAATAAAATGATGTTAACATAAATGAAAATTACTTGTATCCACCATGAATGTTAATACATTGTGCGCCATTTTGACAGCCAAGATCCGTTCCAACATACAAAGCACATTCATTTACATCCGCGCTGCATGTCTTTCCCTATAAAAAAATTATGTTACAAAATTTTAGTATTTATACATGTATGGATTTCGGAGATAACTATAATATTAAAAACGCTCGCGAGTTAGTTAAAAAACGGATTCGGTTAGGGTGGTGGTGTGATGCCGTCCTTGGACATCGGCAGCTTGTTGAAGAATGATGAAAATGGCGCGATTCATGATGGCCGACGACTACTACTTTTAGGGTTACAACATCTACTGGCTGTTTTCAGTGATTGGAGCCTACATACATACAAATACGTTTATACATTCACTACCTGATCAACTTAGTTTTATCCGGTGTATCATAAGATTTCTGAAATGCTGATACTAAATATTTTTTGATTTTTCAGAAAACTGCCTTCTTTTCCCCTTGGGAGGGGTTAGTTATTCAACCATGCCTTGGTGTATCCAAAAATTGTTGGCTTTACATCAAGAGAAGTGAGATTACACCGGTTTTAAGCAATTAAATAACTTTGTTCATACGTTTGTCCAACGATGTTTTAATTTTACGCTATTTTTCAACGTTACACCCTTTCCTCACCCCTTCGGAGGGATGTTAGTTCAAAAGTAATGCCGGAATTCGAAACAACTTTACTTATAGAGTGGAGTTATATTTGCTCTAGGTTGCAAAAAACGCACTTTTTTTCAAGTATCCAAATATTATAGCTCCAGCGTTAATGGGTTAGTATGGATTTGATAATGAGAGATCTAGAATTGTTCAGCTTCTGAGATTTCATGGGATCGTTTCTTTGATATTCTCGAATGAACCGAAGAGTTTCCTCTTTTAAAATAAAACTATGGAGCTATGCACGCGACTTCGCGTTTTGAAATTTGAAAGCCAGTTTTACACATAATAATATATGAATATGTGTTTATTGAAATGCGTGGCGTCATCTTTTGGCGGGTAATGTAAACAGGAAGGTTATATGTGCAGAGTATGTGAATAAATATTGCATGTTCACCATTACGTAGATAAATATGCTCGTGCTTTTGCAATAGATGCACGAATAGTTAGCCTAAGTCATCAACAATTTTGTTCCACTGCAAATGATATGAACTGTTGTGTGAGTCTTTTCAACGACAGCTACTCTTCGCACTCCTTGTTATTATTTGATGTATGGATCCCACGTTTTTCATATTAAATCTTACAAGAATTTTCATAGCTATTAAAAATTTACAATCAGAAATATTCAGGACATTCTGTATGGGGTAATAAATCTGTATGAAGTTAAGAGAAATTATTTTATTCTTTTTAGTCCGCTTTAAAAACATGGTATATTAAAAATTTTTTTTTACTTAAATTATTATAATATTTTCTGCTTTTTAGTCTTGTGTGTGCGAATTTCCCAATCGATGAACTTTATATTATTATTTGCAGAAATACAGTCTTTACTGTATGTGATCGAGTAGAATACGTGCAATAAAGTATGAAAATAATTAAAATTTGTTTTTTCTTTATTAACAACTTAATAATATTGCATTGTCATACAGTTCTAAGCTATGTTTAAAAGTTCCAGTCTCTATTTCATTGGGAAGTTAGTTTAAAATCGATTGCAAAATTTGTACCGAAGAGACAAATAGAAACGAAAGTGAGCTAATAAAAACGTGGTAAAAATTAACCTTTAATTAAATCAAACATTTGACAGCTGTGGACACGACGTAAAAACATCGCAGCATCTTGACCTTTGGTACGATTTTTTAACTTTTAACTGCGCTATTAACTAAAAGAAGACATATTAACATTTTATGTTTCGCCATTTTCGTCAAAATGGGGGTCCAATAAAAAAAAAAGAGAAAATACAATTTTTAATATGCTTTTAAAACAGGAAGCAATCAAAATTTTTTATACAATCGTGAAAAATAATTTTAAAGAGGATACTTTCAGCTTTCTAATGACACCTCGGGCATTATTGTGCGATCATTATTTCGGGTGATATATGGAAGTTTAAATTCAAAAGAGTTACTTTTACTTTAACAGCTGATAGTTCGATAAAAAAAATGGGAATGAAAAGAAAGCAGTTTGAAGAAGAAAAAGCAATATTTCAAATGTGAAACAAGCTTTCAAATGTTACCATTCATCTCTTGTAACAAATTTTTTGAACCACATAAACAATCTTAAAGTTTCTACAAAATTAATAGAGGATAATAAAATTCTGATTCATAAACTAGAAAATGCAACAGCTTGGAGTCATTAAAATTGAAATATTTTTCGCAGAGTTATAGCTGTTTTAAAATGTTTTGAATTATTTGGATTAAGTATTCCTACTTTTGATGAGTGCATTTGCATTATTTATTTATTTTTAAAAACGCGGAGTTTACTTGAAGAGTTGAATATTGGAGATCGCAAGTATTATTTGTTTCTTTAATTAGCCATAAAACCAACCAGTCAAGCCGGGCCTTTCGATCAATTTGATTCGTAAGATTGTACATATAGGAGATCTGTAGGTAGATATATAAATATGTATACATATATATTAAGTTAAGACCCAAAATCTATTTACCAATTAACCTATTAATTACTGACTGCACTGCACATAATAGCACTAAGTGTGTCTTTTAATAAATTATTTAAAATGCTTTTAAACGTACCTCAAATTGTTTGGGACATTCACATGCAAAGTCATCATATAAACGTATACAAGTGCCGCCGTTTTGGCAAGGGTTACTTTCGCATTTGTCGTTTTGAAGACCATTTTGTAATAGTTGCACTCGTTCCTCCAGACGCGAGACCCTTGTCCTAACTACCCTCAAAAGGTTTCTTCTGGTTGCACTTGTAGAGCTAAATGCAAATAAAAGGTATATATAAAAATTAAATTAATAATATATATTTGTATATACAAATAAATATATTACTATTATATAAAATTATTATTATGTTAACTACGCACTAGCATAATTAGTATGCAGAATGTTAATGTTTGTTTTTATTTATTTTATTTATTTATTTCCTTAAGTATAAATGAGGTACAAGTTCGCAAAATAATATTCAATTTTACAGTATCTTATGTTAAGAAATTCAATTACGCACAGAGATAACCTTCAAAATGTTGGGCACAAATTAAAAGCAACATTTCTTTTTTTCTTCCAATGAAATAAAAAGGTTCGGAAAAAGTTTTCGCATTAGCTAAGCGCAACATTATAATTTTTGTTATTTTTTATTTTACTACTACTCGAATGCCAAATGTCTACCCGCAAATTTCAATACGAATTTTGATTCCACTCAACATAAATTTTGAAAATAAATAAAATAAGAAAAACCAATTCTTCATAATGAAACTGCAATTCGTCTTTTTCTCAATTACAAACAAAAATATTAATTTCACTCATAACAAATAATAGTAATGATACGTAGAAATACTTGTTACAGATGCAAAATAGTTCGTTTACTCTGATATACATACATGATTCAGTAAATTTTACTTTCATTTCATCAGATTTTCCTATACATATTTGCAAAATTACTCAATAGACCAATATAGCCGGAAGCTTCCTGGATCATCTGCAAGTTTCCCAGGTGTCAAAATTGAGTTATTTTGAGAAGTTTCCACGACTTTGGAAAATACTGTAGTTTAAGGTAAGAGTTGATTATAAAAAACTTTATAGAAGCCCATCTTTAATAACTTTTAAGCTAAATTAGGTATACCGTATAGTCCGGGAGATGTTTCGGGACCGTTTTAAAAAATTCTTTTTAATTTATTACGGATGTACCAGCTAGGCTTGTCACAGAACTGCAACCTTTCGAGTTAAGATATCGAGTTTTTAATTTGTTCTTTTAAGTGATCACTGATCACTAAGTTTCGCAGAAATATTGAAATTTGATGCAAAGTGTTTCGAAAGCAGGTTCTGCTTTTTCTTTGCACGCAATATATTTGTTGCTTTACTTTGCTTTGTAGCGGAACCCTCTTATTATTTATTATTTTTGTTATCCTTTAAACAATTTCGAACATTTCTCGAAATCTTCTTATTTCTGTGCTGGGTAATTAAATATCGAACTAAATTCATAATAAAAAGATGGTAATCTATATTGTATCCACTTCCTCCATGCAATGTTTCTTTGGATGATATCAAGTTCTAGCTGAGTAACCTGGTTTCACCCGGCATATCTTAAGTACTTATTTAGTTAAAGACTTCCCAAGAGTATAAGGGAATATAAGTTTCTGTTTTGTATTTGCTATACTATTGCATCGTTACATTATGGGAGGACTTTAAAGCTGAAACTTTATGTTAATTGCCTATTCATGATAGAAATCATCGTCTGTATAAACATTTCGCCATACATCTATATTAAGTTATTGGGTAATCAACAACCTTATTCCAATATATTTTCATAAAATTACTTTGAACCATGAAAAATCCGGTCCCTATTTTGAATTTGCCAATTTTCGTTTTAAAATTTGTATATGAAAAATGAGAACACCTTATGTATATTTAATTTTCATGAAATTGGTTCGCCATATTAGATCTACCATCTTAAATTGTAATTTTAGTAGTAAATTCGTGAATGGTTCCCACAAAATACCCTCGGTAATAATTTTCATTGCAATCCTTTCAATTAGAAAAAAGCGGTCGCCATCTTGAAATTATAAATGTTTGTAGTATGATACATTCGAAATTAATATCGCCGAAGTATTTTTACACCAATTTTCCTTAAAATCCCTTGCCTTCTATTATTTATACAGTTATTTATTTATTTATACAAATTCATCGCGCAATGACTATTACAAAATAAAAAGCTATACAAAAAAAGAAGCATATATAATAAGAAGTATCTTTAAGTAAGCTGATCCCTCAAATGTTGCTTAGGGAAGTTAAGACCTTAACTGATAATTGCATTCAGTGGGAGTTAAAAGTTTGTATACCCACCATAAATTTGCTATGTACTTCTGAGGTGAATGCTCATTAAGAAACAAATAATAAAGGAAAAACATATATTGAAGCAGAAGTAAATCTTATACTAAGGTCTTTTGTTATTTAATGTATGATATAGTTGCACACAACTTAATTCACGTAATGCAAACAAAAAAAGAAGCAATCATACGAAAATTTCAGTCAAAAAGTAGTATACAGCGCACTTCATTTGAAAACATTACGTTTCGAGAATTTTTAAACGCCACAATCAGTCCTAGTTCATTTAACATACCGGAGTGCAAGCTTTGCCTTTTGAGTACGTTTCTAAAAGTAAATATGGTGATAGGAAAGGATTTGCCGCTAGAAATGCGTGGCTTAATCGTAGAGCATAAAAAGGTAGGAAAAAAATTTGAAGAGGAAATCGCTCTTATTGTAAAGAAAAGTCGTGCTACTAATGGAGAAAATTATCGAACGACATAATCTACGTGGAAGTACAAAAACCCTTCCTCGCTCCGGTCCCCCTCGCGTTGTAATCGAAGTGAGGCGCGAAAAATAGTGCATCAAGTGAGACCCGAGGTCCAGTGCGGTACAAATAGCTGAAGAAGTTGCACAAGAATGTGGAAAGTCAGTTAGTCCATCAACAATGTGAAGAGTGTATTTCTGCTGCTAACTGCGTAAAACGCCCAAACTTCGCCAAAACTCATTTAAACCCTTCTCAAACATTTTGGAAGAATGAAGATAAGCAAGTTCGAGATATTTGGTCTAAAACAAAGGGGTAAGGTCTGGAGATAAACCAAAAGCGAAAACTTTCCGCAAAACCTCAGTTCCACTGTGAAACAGGGCGATATGGTTCAGTGATGGTTTGGTGATGGATGTCTGGTGCGGGGACAGGGAATCTTGTTTTCATTGAGTAAACAATGAAAAGCAATCATTATATTTGAACATTTAAAAAAATAATTTAAAGCCAAGCATCCAGAAATTTCGTCGTCATTGGACCTGCCAATAAGATATCGCCCCAAAGCCTGCAGCGCAGATAGTGAGAGAATGAGTACTGTACAACACCGCCTACATAATCTCCAGACCCAGAAAATCTATGGGAAGCTTTGGAGATATATATTCGAAAAGGATTAAGGATTTGTTGTCCCAAAAGGGATTTTGTAAGTTCTTTTTGATTCGATTCGAACGGGTTTGAGAATAAAGCAGATTGAAAAAGGGAGTAAACACCTTCGAAATAGGCTTACTCAAAACAAACAAATGTCAAATTAGAATTAATTCTGTGTAGGATTTTCTTTCTATATAAGTCAACATTATAGACTTATTACGTGACAAATGTTTTAAATTTAATAGACAATTATAAAGTAACTGCTTACTAAGCTTTACGGTAATATAATGGTACAGCACCTCCAAGGCGGGAATTCTACTCACACTTGTTCGTCTTTTATTTTGTCGGATTAGTTATATTATATTATGTATTAAAAATTAGTTATGTAAGTCGTATTTGAAACTAATTTTATTTTATCTTGAACAGTTCGCATTGAGTTTGGCCTAGTAACCCCTGGTCCCACGGAATAGGTTACAATGGTTATAACAGCGACAACGATTAACACGATTAGAATTTAGAAAGTTACAAAAAACAGTGGTCATTTCTGATTTCATACGTGTCACGTTTACGCTTTTAAAACAGGAGAAATGTCAGCTTGTGTTTAAAATGTAAGTTTAAATTATTAAAATATGTATAAATTCTATTATTCATTAACATAATTTGTTCAGGTCGAAAATAACAAATTCTAGGCAATGTGAGATTTTAGTGAGACATGTGGAGAATTTCTCCGACCTGACTAGAAATTTAATCCTTTGTGGTGCATTGATATTATTAGACTGCTTGTAGTCAGGTCTCAACACTGGACAGTGGACCGCAAAGGGTTAAGGAAGGCCGAGGGCCGAATAATCGTGGAAATTATATGGGTGAAGATAGCACTGGATTGCAATGTTGAAGAGCCTGAGAGTTATGTAGGGATGTTAACGCTTGAAAGAAAGATTTAAAAATAATTTAAAGAAAAAAGAAGAAGAATATTATATATTAAATTATGGAAGGTTTGTCCTGTCAATGTTAGTTATTTTAACTATATTTATGAGTCCGTATGGCAACACTACGGTTGATTTGGAAATTATTTTGGGACAAAATATTGCCAAGAATTACAAAGAATTCTTTCAAAGGAAAATTATTAAAAAAAAACAAAATTTCAAAGGGGAAAAGTAAGACTTTCAGCAAAATAGCAGTTCGCTTCCATACAAAATTTACGAAATTGTTTTAAAATATGAAGGACATTATTATATTAATTTACAAAAAAATAAATATTTATGCCGTTTTTTTTAAACCAATATTATTATAATCAAATCAATCATAGTCCAAAAAACATTTATTTGTTATTTTCTTGTCATAAAGGATGGATGACTTTTTATGATTAATTAGTTGACCAACCTTTCTTAATTCCCTATATGAAATTATTGCAAGAATATTCTGTCATTTTGTTCAATAATAGAAAAAATTCAGGTTAGAATAATCAAGATTATATGTATAAGCAGGCCACCAAAACCCGGAAAAATTGATTAAATATATTCTGACTGATATTTTACAGCATTTAAAGATTTAACTGGATATACTTTCTTGCTTTCCAAAATAGAAATTCTATATTCTAATCCATGGGTCCCTTGTAGTCTGCTTCTTAAATCCCTTACTTCTGAGAGCAATCTCAAGTTGTCTTCTCCATTTGAATGAATAACATTTTCTGTGATTTCACCATTTGTAATTGCCGAAAGAATATTAATATTATTCAAATTTAGCCATGATTTTCCTCTTAGACGAAAAGTTATATTTCTATCAATTCCTGATTCGAAAATTATATGCCCATTCTTGGATAACACTTTAGCACTGCAAATTAATATAATTATTATAGTTGCATATTTATTTTGCGAAGTTTTATAGAATTCACTTTTTCCGATAATCTCCTTTTATTGAACAAATAACGGTTAAAAGAAAAACTATATAAATTTTGAAACGATACATTGTAAAATTAATGAGAAACGCGGTAACTCATAATTATTTTTCACTGATCGCCTCTTCGAATACCCAATTTACACTGACTGAGTAGGGAATCAATTCAACAGATGAAGAATAATAAGGGGCGTATTATCCGATATGATTACGCCCAATTTTTGCTCTTCACTTTTAAATTAATTTGCTGTAGCGTTTTTTCTTGAAGAAGTAGATTAAAAATCGTATAAGAATTTCTTCTATGAGAAATATTAAATTGGGACCTTCATTTGAAGTAATCTACTAAATTAAGATTAAGCCTTATGGGATCACATTTACCTGAACGCATCGAAAATGAAGGTTTTTTTTTAGGAATTTTTAGGGTATACAGAGTGATGTACGGAAAATAAAAATGGTTTGTTATTTATTATCATTGATGTTTAACATTATTTCTACTACGTTTTGTGTATACCTGTTTCGAGCAAAAAGTATGTGCTAACACCTTTACGTTTGAATGCAAATACATAATGTTGGGAATAATTGTAAAAAACTAATTTCTATTTTTTTTTTATTTCATTAGAAAATTAATTCAACATTGGAACGTTATTAAATAGCGTTATAAATGGAATATTTGTTACATATGCATGGTTGTTCTGCTACTATTTTCCGCATGTATTTTTTTAAAGTGCGAGCAAATTTAAGTTGTTCTGTTACCTGAACAATATTTTATTATTGGCGCTTATTTTATCTTTTTATAGGTATTTTTACCAGCTGTTGAAAATGATGCCATTTTATGTGCTCTTTCTTGAGATTTTTATATATTTCCGCGAGTTATTTTGCCAATTGGAATAAGAAATCTTTCTGTGATATATTTTCGCCTGTCGTCTCCCTATAAAACCCAACCCACGCATTTATTCCGCCCAAATCTAGAATATTGTAAAATACTTGAACAAGCCATCTACAGTACTTACATTTCACACTATATTTCCTGGCCAATTTGTCAGTCATATCCACCCTAAATTTTGTACTATTGTAAAACCTTATGGTTTCAGGAAGACGTTTATTACTAAGTATTTTCAACAGATAGAGATTTACATATGTATTGAACTTAGCTAAAGGACTTTTTTTATTGGGTTTACTTTTAGAAATTGTGAGAGTATAGTTATTTGACGCGTAAAGTTGAGTTGAAAAGGGTTTCATTTTATCGGTTTTTATTTTTGCAGGTTTCGACAGTTCTTTTTTTAGCGGATACTTTCGTTGCTAGGAATGAAGTCGTACAGGGGTATGTTCAATATCTCAACTCGAGTATACCCAAGTAGATTTGACTCTCTCCGGTACGGTCAATATCTCCTTCGAGTCGAGTCGATTTAATTTGGCTCGAGTTAAACTATGCGTAAATGTACAAAAGCTGATCACATTGATAATAAAAATAAGAAATACATAAGTACAATTTAGAATTTAGATAGAAATCAGCTATGTACATAATAGTATCCTTATTTTCAGTGACTTAAACTCGTTCACTGTTAAAAAATGCAGTAATCTCTTCCATGTTGAAAACTCTTTTACCGCCAAAATACACATCGAGTAAGTTTGCTTCGACTTTCTGAGCACTATCTAAAAGGACTCGAGTTAGATATTGAACGGAAAATAGACGTCATAAATCTCACGCATACAAACTCATCTTAGACTTCACAGATAATATTATAGTTCGCCTGAGCTCGTGTAACATAATGAACGACATAGAGGTAGAGTCAAAGTAACTCAAATCGACTCAAGTACCATATTGAATGTAGAGAGAATCAAATTTAACCGGGTCGACTCGAGTCGAGATATTGACCGTAGCCTAGAAACTTATCAGTGGTAACATTTCTGCCGCTGCCAGTAAAAGGGTCAATAAGCTTCAAAACCACGCATTCTAATGAACTTGATGTATTTATTTCTCGTTGCGCCTTTTCGCAAGTATGGATAACCATTACATATTTACCTTTTACATCTGACGCTAACCAAAAAAATATAATGCCGAATTTATTTGGCTTATGCGGCATATATTGTGTAAACCTACATATGGGTTTTGGTGGGAATAGCTGTTTGTCAATTGTAATATTTTCAGCAGGCTTATAACAGTTCTGACTATTGTGAATGTATATGTTTCATACTCTTGATATCAAAGCGAAAATATACATCTTTGAAAATACATAGTAAGAAGAGGTGGTCGTCAAAGATTGGAGCCTGCTTCGATTTTTCTCCATATTAAACCGAATCTCAAGCGTGCATCCAAACGCAATATTGGTACCTAACCTTCCTTTGTGACAACAAACTCAATACTCTATATAACATTTCGAAGGATAGAAGTCAGCTTTAATGTTCCCAATGTCTCTAAAACAAACCCAGAGCAGAGTACGTTTGTAATTTTGTTTCAGAATTTGTTAAGTTTAAAGAGCCTAAATTTTGCACGAAGCTCCACGACAAAACATTGGCTTAAACTTTATTAAGTTGCTTTTTATTTTAACCATCTCATACCAAGACTGCTCTCTTTTAGGAGTTACTTCGTTAATTGTATCGATATATGTATGTATAGTTGACTGTTAGTATCATCATAGTTAGAAATTTCATTTATCTTATTTTCTATCACTCTGGGCTACTGTACTGCGTTCTGTGATATTAGTTTAAGTATTAATATACAGGGTATTTTGTTAAGGGCTGAACAGGGGGTATGTCAATCGAATCTTCATGAGCTCCTCTGATCAACGTATATGTTCGGACCTAAAATCGGTCTTTCAACCCTAAAATCGAAATTCAAAATTTAGAGGGGGTGCACCTAGAAAATGCTTTAAAAGTTCTTTCAGGGACATCGTAGATAGCATGTTGATAGCGTGTTAGAAGGCTGAGCCTTCAAGGTTTCTAACGGTACCTCTTACGATCCAATCCGTCAACAAACGAGAGGGGTCACGTCAAACTTCAAAAATGGCAATTTTAAAACCCACAATTTGAATTTGGCCCTTCATTCTGCCAATGTTTTGATGGGAAGATCGAAATTTTTTCTGAGAAAAGGTTTTCCTTTGTGGCCTTTCTCAGAAAAAAAGAAACCACAATCGAATCTGACGTCGCGTTCTGAAGTTATTTGTGCCCAACCCACTCTGGGTCAGAATCATGGACCAGGTGTAGAAAAACAAATTCCAAATTCACATGAAATCTCCTAAGGCAACCTCACGCATCGAATTTCATAATAAAAATGAGAAATTCGTGTTAATTATGTGCCTAGTCCATCCAACGCAGCTAGGTCGAGGCTCTAAAGGCCGTTCTCCAATGCAGAGACCAAACAATCAAAATCGCATTCCATTTTCTTATTTGCGTCATCTTCTCTCTCGCTCGTGTTTTGGTCAACATGGCTAATTTTTTCATGTGTGCGTTTTAACCAAAAGTAATAGTTACTCATTTAGCAATTATTTTGTAAGAATAGTGATAGCGCCACAGCTGTCCCACCGGTTGTCAAAACATCTTTATACTAATTATAACACAAATCACTTGTAAAAGATGTTAGCGGTAATTCCAGTCCAGTACTAAAAGCAAAATTGAGCAGTTTTTCCGCTCAAAAATTGGTAAAAACTTCTTCGGATTAAACACAGGCACAAGTACAGGCAAGGACTTGCACTTTACACGTAATTTAGCACTTGATTGGTCGGCGCATTGGAGAACAGGCAGAACAACCCACCCATCGATGTGCAATTGAGCGTAGCAAGCTATGAACCTGAATTGTACATCGCTGCACATTTTGAATTTTTGAATTTACCTGTTGTTAATCCCCTTATAGTACCTGTCCTAACCCACTTTTTCAACCATATATTCACCACTTTTTTCCTTCCCCCTAGTGTGAAAACACGCTCTAATCGTACCTGTCCCTAAAAAACCCAATCCCACCTTACCATCGGATTTTCGACCAACCGGCTTACTATGCTACCTTTCGAAGGTGTTTGAAAAACTGGTAAAATACTCAGTCGCTTAACTACTGAAACCACTACTTGTCTGTATGACAAATTTGGTTGCGTCATTATCATTCGTATGAGACAGCGTTGTTGAAGGTAACAACTAACTTGAGCTCAATTTTAGATAAAAAGGAAACTGCATACTTACATAGTTCTCTTCGACTTCTCTAAGGCTTTAATCATGCGATCCCTTTTATTAAGCTGAAGTGCAATTTTAATGTGTCGTCATGCGCTTCAAGCCTATACACAACTTTCTGTCACAACAGCTTAAGATCGGTGTTGAATTGTCCGTAACTCCCAGTATTCCCCGTTGAGTCCCTCAGGGCTCAATTTTGGGGCCTCTACATTTCTCTTAGGGGACGAGGGCCCGGAGGCCAGATCAACGCCCCATCCCTACACCGGGACGGACGAGTTCTGTAATTTTGTATTTACTGTTCCTATCCCTATTGTGATTGTGTGAGGCATGTTTTTTTTTAAATTGGAAGGGACTTCGCAACCCACCCAAAAGGTTAGTAAACATCCGCCGTGTCGCTACGAAGTGCAGAGTCAACAAGCCGCACCCTATCCGGCGAGCTAGTCCATGCTGCCAAAAAGGCGCTCTCAGGACTCTGGCTTATGACACCTCAGTATGACTTAACGTCATCACCCCTATGTGCGATGAGGGTAAGGCATGGAGGCGTTGTGACGCCATAATTTTATCACATAACCATTTGACTATTTGTCACCAATGCAGAGCCCGAGATCATTGCACGTAAATAACCTTTACAAAACGAAACTAATTTCCGTCATCTTAAAATTAAAGAAGAAAAGATTTTCCTTTAAAAATACCTCATAAACTTTATTAAATATTTTATAATTTATAAATAATACACCATGTCAAACTAAATATAGTCGCTAAATAATTATGAAACACTCCACTATTTGAACAGAAACAATTTTCTTTATATATGTATATATCTATGTATTGTATTATTTCTTAAATGGCACCAAATTATTACATTATTTGAAAATCTCTAACTTATTTTAAAAGATTAAACATTTGAATGGTTGGTGTTGGGTGACAAATTTGAGATTGTTTCGGCTTAAGAGTTGATTGTATGGTCATTAGCAAATGGAAATAATAGGATTGCATCTAAACACTATTATAATTTAATAGTTTTTTCAGTAATCATGTCTTTCAGTAATATTCAGAAAAGTTTAACGAAACATTTCAATCCGCTTAAAACCAGTTGCAAAGTTAATATGTATTAATATAATTCTTCAATGCTTTCGCAACTATGACTTTTTTTTACAGTGTATGTAGTTGCTCAGTTATTGAAACTAATAGATTTATGGATTATTGAAGAATTTTAATTTCTTACCAGATTAAGAAAAAGCTACATATTCTAATTAACCCCAAAGAGAGATCGGCAGTTATATTTTGTAAAGAATTTAATGTTTATAATTTCTATATAGAAGCAGTTATTGCTCTGGAGTTAATTAAGGAGCAAAATTTTTTAACAACTGATATTTCTATAATTTTTCAGCAGAAATTGGCACATTAGTTTGAAAGTAATTATTTAGTAATTGCGATCCAATTACTTACTTACTTTATTAGTTCAACACCTCTGTTACATATTAGAGAAAAATCTAATTTTTAGAGTTAATTTGTATTGATAAAATATACGTACATATAAGCGCAACGTTTTTATTTTTTGCATCCAATTGTTAAGTTCATTTAAATTTAATTTACGAATAAGGGAAAATATGTTCTTATCAATAAGGTATACAAATAATGACTGAGTTGTTGTTATCCATTTGAAAAAGTTCGACAATAATTAACTCCCAGTGAATTATGCAACTAATAATTGAGTAAGCAATATTTTGGTAATTTTTGTCAGCTTGAAGAGCTGTATTTGAATTTATAAATAAAAGTATAGCGTTAAACTTATTAAAAAGAAAGAAATACAAAATTATAACCGATGGTAAGAATGTCACTGTTTATAGAAAAAGTATAAATAAGTGATTAAAAAGTACCTACATACATACATAGATATAATTTTGTAACTGATGTAACTCTTTCCATTGTAATTTTATTGATTATTCAAGTTCAAGTTGCGCAGAATGCCAGTGTTTTTAAGTCACATTTTGTAAAATGATATTGCAAGTGATTAAGCAAAATTACTAAAGACGAAATAAAATATTTACCAGTAATTCAATGTGATTATTAAAACTATAACTACAAAACTTAATATGAAATCACAAAATTTCTTTATCTTTCTTTTGTAAAATTGTAAATTCTTATTTAAAAACGTTTTATCAGCAAAATGTGGTGGGTATAAAATTTGGTAACTATAATATGTAAGATGATAATTTGAAACAAAATTAGAAAAATTCAAAATTATAATAATTTGGGCAGTTTTTTTTATATTTAAAAAAGGATTAAAAACATTCCGGTTTTTAAGCCTGTAATATTTACGTCGATATTCAACTCCTACGGTTTTATATGCGATTAGTGTATTGACTTATTATGTATTTCTACGTTCAAAATCTCTATTTATTAAAACTACCGCATTCTTATAAATATAACATAAAAGAAAATGTTATATCTAATATGTGTCGCTTTTTTTAAGTGCAATTTCTGAAAGTTCGTCCTACTCCAACAATCGTCATCTCGATATTGTATTTAAAACGTTTGCTTACCTATCTCTTAGAGTATTACTAATGGAACAAATATTCGTAAGGATGCTTTTATGTTTTTATCATGAATAAAACTTTAAATCTAGTACTTAGAAAATGGAGGCACACTAAATTTTAATATTAAAGCTTTTGCGAAATGTATACAAAACGATTTACCGAAAAAAATAGAAGAACTAATTTCTTATAAATATGTTGGTCTCCACATTTTCCGTCACATCATTTTACGTTAAATATAAGTTACGCACTTCAAAACGTGTTTTTATTTTATTTTGGTATTTTTGTTATATTTTTTTTTCTCATTTTTTAAAGATAAAGCTTTCCTTCAAGGCTTCAAAATATGTATGCATTATTGAAACCATTATCATAACTGGTTTAATTATCAAATAAAATAAAATTTAGTTCACTTCCGCGCATACAACAACAAAATTGTTTAAAATATCTGGCATGCTTATAAGTAATTAAAATTTATTCACAATTAAAAATTAACAAACACTTCAAGTACCGTTGCTTTTAAAGGGACGTTTTTAGTTTAAGTGAATTAACACTGGCCATTGACACTCGTTCTCTTCGTTTAGTGTATTTGCACTCAACAGAATATTGAGGTTCCATTCAGCTGTTCAATTTGTTGGATGAGACACTAATGTTTGTATATGATCCATTCGTATGTATATCAGGCACCATATGTGAACTTCTATTTGAAATTTGTGGTAAGTTAATGTTTGTCGGCCACATATATACAGCAGCATTGGAGGTAGGCACACTTCTGAAAAAATATAATAAATTTTATAAACTAGTTACTAAGACGGAATAAAAATCAGTCAATCCCTGAGCGTTCTGTTCCAAAAGATCACAAAGGCGTAAAGCTAATTTAGTGAAAAAAACAAAATATTTTGCCAACATTTGGCAATATGTATCTACATATGTGTTTGGTCTCATTAAGTAAGTCCCAAAAATAACAAATACGGACGAAGACATAATGGCCCCTGTTAGGTTAGCGAGTCGAACGTTCGCTGCGAGTTGAACTGTTCGGCGAATTAACACAATTCCAGCCAAATGGACAGAGAGCCAATTTCCATTGTCCTGTAGACACAAGATAAGGAAAAAAATTTGAATACTTCAAGAAACTATAAAAAAATTGGAAAGTCACTGTAAACAATAACGTAAGTTACAGAATTTTGAATTTGCCTACATTATATCAAGCATTAATTTTTTTTTTAAAGTGCAAAACCTGTAACATTGATGTGAAATGAAATCCGTAGGTGGTTTAGGTTTCAAAATTCAAATTATTATATGTACAAATTGTTTGCGAGTAGAAATTGAATCTTGAACAGGACTTAGTAACAGTTTAATTTAGCTTGTGAAATAAATATAAGATTCGTCTTTGCCATGCGATGGTGTGGATTAGGATTTCAAATGTGTGAATCGGATATTTCCGACCCGTCGGTCGCGTGCGTCGGTCCGTCTGTTCAGAATCAGCCACTATTTTAATCGTTGGGTATATTTTACACGAAAGCGTTTACACATTTCCGGCGCAGAGTTTTGCGGCGTCTATAGTTTTATTTATTGTATTTCTAGAAACTATATAGAAGACCATATGTCCTTTCTAGTAAACTTATATTTTAATAGCTATGTATATCAGTTCCATATGGTGCTACAATACTTGCAATGTTAAACAAGTATTAGTACTCACACGATTCTGTAATTACTCGTGCAGACCTCTGTCTCGAACTTACAATTAGTCATTGCCATGGCTTACTTAAGGAGTATGCTCAAAATGAAACCAAGCTCAACCTTGTAGCACTATAAATACCGCGTATTTTCAAATTTTAATAAAGGGACTGATGGACGAAATTGAGTACGCTCAATTAATTAAAAATTAAGAAAAAGGTATCGGTTAAATTTCGCTAAAGATTTAATGCAGTAATAATACAAAATGTTTTATAGAGCATTAGAAAAAAAGTAGATTATTTTCAACATTACCGGAAATATAATATGAACATTGGTTATTTGATTCTTGTAGTGGTAATATGCCAGGGGACTGACTTTGAAGTGCAAAATGGATATTTTTTCTAACATCCTTTTAAAAAACTATAATATTTTTTTGGATGATTATAAAGAAAGGGCACTTACCTTTCATTTAATAATACAAATAATTTTAATGAAAGTGTTTTTAATTGTTCAGTCGAGATGACATCAAGTTACTCAATTATTTTGGAATCACTCAAATATGTAAATGACAATTATACATATGTATGTGGGAATTTTTGAAAAGCAACGGACTAGGGCACATGTGGGAATCGAATCTTCGACTTTTTAATTTGCACTTTGATGCTCTAACCAACTGAGCTACCATGACCAGTTGGCGATTCCTTCGAATAATTCTGAGTTCTGATTAGAAAGGAGACCGATCCCGATTATATACAAACTTTTGGTAGTTACCTGTAATGTGGGAACACCAGCGAAGAGCCCAAAAAGGGCTGTTGGGAACATTGGCTTGAAGTTACAACAGCTGCATCTGGATGTAAAAAATTTTTCCGTTGTTCTAGCCGTTCCTGATGTTGAATAAGGCATCTTGATATTATTTCCGGAAGGGATTCCATGTGATCCTGTGAAAATTTTATTAAGATGAAAAAGTTAATGTATAGAAAGATAGGTCGTAAAATGTTTATATTAAAATGACCAAATTTGCAAGAAAAAGGCAGGCAAATCTTATGATTTATGAGGACATAGAGCTTCTTTTTTTCCTTCTTCTGTTATATTTTATGTTCATTCTGCTAATGCTATTTATGGGAATTTTTGATTTAATTCTTCCTAAATAATGGATAAACCGAAAAAATTATAGGACTGCCAGACATTGTAGTATATAGTATATTTAAGCTAATTTTGAATGTACAGCTCTGATGGTCCCACTAAGAGGAGAAAGGTATATACATATTTAGTTAAAAAACTTTATTTACCTGTAAGGCTTGCAGCTTATCTTCTAAATTCGTTAACCTTTCCTCTATAACGTCTTGCCGTGAAGACATATCAGAAATTATTTCGTACACAGTATTTTGAGTCTGTAAATAGGTTTTTAATTATATTTTTAAATAATTCAAATATTTACTTTTTGTTTAGTAATTTAAAAAATATTGCGATTTGATTTATTGTATACCTTGGCCATGTCTGTAATTGTATTGGCATTGTCCATTAACTTTCTTTGGTCCATTTTTACTTTCCGTAAGCTGAGAAAAAGTGTTTAGTTACATAAACTTTAACAGTGACATTATATTAACTACTCACGCATATATAGCCAATAGGAATTTTCTTTGATGAGTCCGAACTCGACCAGGATTCACACGCTTTACAAGTCTCGTATGCTTGTATATTAGCCAAGTTTCTCTTAATACATTTGCAGCTGCGTTTTTCAACTAAAATCATTAAATAATATACTAAAATTCCATCCACAAGAATAACTGGATTAAATGTATTCATTATCAAACATTTTGTTGTCTTCCCAGAAAGAGCTGTCGTCAAAAATATTTAAAATGTATTTTGTAATAAAGAAAAAGGGAACATTTATTTGAATAGGTAATCATGATACTGATTTTCTCTTTTCGCAGTCTACTGAAAAGGCGTAATTAGTTAACTGGAATCTGTTCGCGTTCGCAAGTGGTCCAAAATTTAGGTTAATGCTTATGGAATATAAAGAAAGAATTTAGCTTTAGGTTTTTTTGTCCGAAGTATAAAAGTTATGTTTAATATAATATATTTAGATTTGTCGAATTTTTCGTAACTAAATTTTGCTATAGTTGTCCCGTGGTTCGGACCTTGACTGTAAAAAAATGTAAAAACACATTATCCTCATTCTCTTGATACTCATATATACGCAACAATTAATTAATTTTCAGAGGAAACTTTGATGTCTTGTTGAAATATAAATTCTGATTTGGTTCTGAATAAGTTCTGATTTCATACTGGTTATTAGTCTGCTCCAGTCCGAAATATGCAGCTGTAGGATAGTACTTCAGGTCAAGAACAAGTACTAATTCCGACCTGGTATCGTGATATTGGTTTCGAGCTTATTGTAGTAAAAATTTTCCAGGTTCCATTCTGATTTTATCCCGTTACATTTTTAAAGAAACGATGATATAAAACTGAAACCCACGTGTAAAAAACAGCAGGGCAAAATCAATATGAAAATAAGTTTGTCCCTTCCGTAGCAGTATGAGATCAGGGCGAAAAATGGTGAAATTAGAATGTAGAGAAACGAATCGGAATCAGTATTTAATAAGTATGAAATCAAATTCAAAAGTAATAATTAGAACTTATTTTTCGTTTCCGGCTGCTTTAAGGCTTTTTGCCTGAAACATCAGGCTTAAATTTCATTTCTGGAAGATGCAAAATTTAAAAGATGTAAAAACGTTATAAGTTATAAGAGAGTAAAGACGGCGGATTTTATATCAAGGAAAAGCAAGACATTGAAGAAATATATATAGTCCTTAATGCAGTTAAGGCGGTTAAATAAATAAATTTTTTTTTTTAATAATAATGAATTACATTATACTTGTTTTTTTAGAATAGATTAGTTGTATACATATTATCATAAAAGCATAATTCCTAATTAATTCATTGATCAAATTAAGAATGTAAAACCTACTTCGTCAAACTTCAGTCTGATGGACGAATAAGTACCGTAAGGTTATTATTACCAGTAAAGAGGGGCAATGTTTCTATCAAACTAGATCACTATATATACATACATATAGTACATACGTATATGGCATTTATGTACAAAATCTAAAGTTTGTTTGTTTGTTGCTCAATCACCCCTAAACGCTTGGTCCGACCATTTCAATATTTTGAGTGAAAGCACTAAATATTCCGATCAAATATATAGGCTACTTTGTATTCGCGGGTTTCAAAATGGCGACTCCAAGATGGCGGCCAAAATTGTTAATTTCAAGGGACTGCATGAAAATTGGTATTTGGGGGTTTTTGAAGGTCCTGATTGCGAATCTACGTTCGAAATTTGGAAATTCAAGATGGCGGACCCAATGTGGCGACCAAAATTTTTTGAAATTCAACGAATTAAGTGACACTTAGTACTTAGGGTACTTTGAGGCCACTAAATTCGAATCTACTATCATTTGAAAATTCAAAATGGCAGACCCAATATGGCGACAGAGTTTTGGAAATTGAAACGATTTTGATGTAAATTAATGTTCAGGAAAATCGATGACACTAATTTCGAATATACTACCAAAATTTAGAAATTGCAAATGGCGGACCCAATATAGTAACCAAAATTTTTTGGAATTCTACGAATTTAAATGAAATTTCGTACTAAGGTATCATTGAGCCCTATATAGATACATAATATCAACTCGAAAGTTTTTTGTTTATTTGCATGTTTGTTGCTCAATCACGCCGAAATGGTTGGTTTGATATTTTTCATTTTTTACCTGAAGGTACTGCATCCTTCAACTTAAGATATAGACTATTTTTATGAACATACAAATAAGAGTTTCAAAATGGCGGACTTTAGATAGCGGCCAACAATTGTAAATGTCTATGGATTGCCATGAATATTGGTATCTGGGGTTTTAAAAGTCGCTGACAGCGAATCCGCTTTCAAAATTTAAAAATCAAGATAGTGGACCCAATATGGCGACCAAAATTTCCACGATTCAAAGTAATATCATGAGAAAATAAATTAGAATGGTTGATTTAATACGCAATAATTTAATATTGAACATTTACAACGAAATGTTTAAGCAGACGATAATTTATATAATGAATAAGCAATTAACATAAGTTTTGCAGCTTTAATGTCTTCCGATAGAGCAACGATGAAATAGCGAACAAAATTATTACCCTTATTTATTTATTTAACATTTAACAAATGGTAACAATAAGTATACAATAGATTATGAACCTTTCTAATATGGACCGTGGTAGCAAAATGAGTTTTGGACGGTTTTACGAGCATGCCACATCCACAGATTTTAATAACGCTCCTAAACTTCCTAATTTGGGTGAAGTACCAAAATTGAGCATTTTAGAAATATTTAACTAAGTAGTATTTATGATACACCGGGTGAAACCGGGTTTCTCAGCTAGTATTTAAAAAAAGTTTGGTTATTAAGTTTCTTTTGCATCATTGTTGACCGAAAATATGTTTTTCGAAACCTTTGATAGCCGAAAATGCTCTATCAGCATTCCAGGGAGATTGAAAAATATCTGACTATGGCCCGTCGTATCCACAACAACCAACTCTTAACTTTTAGGTCAGTTACTTAGATTTTATAATTTTTCTTAAGATATTGAATAAAATTTGCAATTTCGACATTTAAATATTTTTTCATTTCTTCAAGGGTGCTCGAGCCCGCTGCTCGCATGTATCCGGCGCCCTTGAGAGAAAGTGTAATGCAATCTTAAATAAAGCTGAAAAAATCGGATTGTAAATGTTGAAACTAATATATTTTAGACAACCAAATACACTTGGTTTGTTTTCTATTTTAATTTGGAAATTATTAAATTAGAACTTAAAAAATGAATCCCTCCTTCTCTCTGCAGCGTCTGATTCATTGCACTTTTTTCATTTTTAGTGTTCCATACTCAAAGGGTTGAAATAAAACTCTATTCTTGTTGCAACGCTGTCGGTCTGTTCGTTTGTCAGAGAGCTATAATTTCTAAACAAAATAAGATAGAAATTTGAAATTTATACATTGGGTCCTAGTTTACTAATTTCAGAAATAGCCACTTCACTAGTGGCTATAAAGCAGTGGCTAAAAATCATAACCACTGTGAAAACCACTTGACTAAAAACTCGTATTCTAAAAACCCAGTGACTATTGATTAGTGGAAATTGTGTAAATCCTATCAGAACTTCAAAGAGCTTTCACAAACTAATGATGAATTTGTTTATTTGGAAGGTTTTTGCTATTTTTTATGATATTCTGAAGGGGAAAATTAATTTTGATTTTTTTTTCTCTAACTATCTCGTGAAATTCCGAATGTAATTTCAAAAATTTAAAGATCTGTTGATGTTTAGGTTTTATCCCAGGAGAAAATCTAAACGAGCTCCAAAAATCGAAATCTGGAATAGATTGAGTTTGAGGTCTCCACACGGATTTTGATAAAACTTTGTAGAAGTGTTCAGATGGAGTCAAAAGTGGCAAAAATGCAAAATCAATTTGTCGCTCACTTGTATTTCCCGACATATTTAACTGTGAAACTTCGAAAATTGATATTTTGCGTACATTGCACCATTTTTTGCATATTCCCAGATAATTTCGTTGCAAATTGTATAAATATCTTAAATTAAGATAAAGTGGAAGGAAAAAGATGGAATTTCATTCTGAAAAATTTTCCAAGAATTTTTGAAATTAACGAATTGAACGTAAATACATACATATCTTTTTCGACTTATCGACAAGCACGCATTTGTCTTATAAAATAACAAATCGAAGTAAAGTAAAATGTTCCTTATTTTCAGTACTCGTGTAGAATGTTTTACAGAAATCCGTGGGTAACATTTTTAATTTAAGGTTTATCTATAATTTTCACCAACAAATTTTGGATGCATAACTTTAAAGTTAGATAAATATTTCAGGAAGCCGACCGACAATTTTGTTTGCATATCCGTCACTTTTGATCCTAAATGGACAAAGTTTATAAGGTTTCATCAGAATCCGTGAGGAGATCTCAAACTCAATTTATGCCAAGGGATCAGTCAACTTGAAAAAATTTCGTGATTGTCAAATTGCTATATTTCGGCCAAAAATGTACGGATTTCAATTTGAGAGCTTGTACTAATTTAAATCGAGATTCGACACTCACGGCACGTTAAGGGACGATAAAAGTCATGAATCCTTGATTTAAAAACTAGTGGCTATTCATAGCAACAGCGTTTTGGCAGTAGTTACGTAACCACTACGGGAGTGGCTATGATAGCCACTTTCATTAGTGGAATATGAAATCGGACAAAAGTGACAATCGTAGTGGCTGAGCGAAAATAGTCGGTATACAGCCAGTAGCTAATATTAGCAGAATAGGCCCCAATGTGAAATTCCTTGGCTCAAAGGTGAAAATTGCATTTATTTATAAACAACTTTATTTAAAAGGGATACCCATATATGCAAACAGAAAGGAATCATTTTTGTTCTTTAACACGTGCCCTGCCAGGTGTACCGAAAACGGTACACAAATGAAAACTCTCTCTCATCAAATGAGTTTTTACATGTAAGTCTCTCACGAAAGCTTTCCTGAAAACTCTAGCAGGGAACGTGTTAATTATGTATACTTGTGGGATGGAATTGAAAAGAGCTTTGCAAGGTGAGTACAAAAATATTTTTCGCCTAAAATTAACGAATTGAAGCCATAAAAATTATTGTTTTGAGACGTATTATACGTATATACGAGTATATACATATGTATATAATACTTTTCTATAGTAGGTAACCCTCAGTGCGCGTGTTCGACTCGTTCTTGGCCAATATTTTTCCCATATACTTGATGGTACAGTTGATGCTCTATTATGATATTAAAATGTTAGAAATAAAATTGGGAGATATAAAGTGGTTGCATTTTGTATATGTATTTACTTTTGTTGAATTCATTTTAAAGTTCGGGGATACCCCTTTACTAAAGAATTTACAATTTTTTCTCTGTTTAAAATTATTAAAGTAAAAAGTTCTCGAAGTTAGAAATATTCAGATTATTTAAATATTATATAATTTTACTTACACGTTTTGTTAACTGTGTGTCCATCATAAAATTATGGACATGCTTTTCCGCTCTGGTAAGTTCTAGTTTACGTGAAACAACCGCAACCAGTAGAGCCGTGCACCCAGCTCCCTAAAAGTTAAAGATATTTTCATAAATTTTAATGTGTTACTATTTATGATAAGGTAGGATTAAGTAAGGAATTGGAAATTTAAGTTTCGATATTTTTTATACGCAGAACACGCACAGATTTCAGTTTCATAGAATTTGAAACGATGTTAATATAACGCCTTTAATTATCAATTAAATTTTGAATTTAATATCAAAACTCACCATGATTCCAGTGCTGACAGCAATACCGCGGCCACAATAAGTATTTGGAACTATATCACCAAACCCGACACTTAAAAATGTTATAGCTATCAGCCACATGGCATTCAAAAGGTTTGCATGTTCTTCGTCGTGAAACCTGTTCGTAAAAACAGATTCTTGGAATAAAAAACATTGAACGGATAAACAGGATTGGAAAATATGGATAAACTTCTAGCACTGGCAAACCAACCATAGCATCTTTGGAATAGCTCTAATTTATAGTGTACTTACCACCAAGCCACATGTTAATGTTATACCACGGCCACAATACGTATTAGGAACAATATCGCCATAGCCCACGCATAAAAAGGTGATGGCCGTGAGCCACATAGAGTTTAGCAAATTCGCGTGCTCCCCATCGTGGAACCTTTTATAAGATGGTGAAAGTGAACAAATTATAAACAAATGAAATACTGTGAATTGTTTCCATAATAACATCAAAACAAAATATTTCAAGAAATACACGTAAGCATGTACCTTGCAAAGCAAATTCCCCAACGTGTAATTATTATTAAGTATGTATAAACTTATGACTGTGCAATGAGATTATTTCTAAAACTGCTAACAATTACAAAGCAAACAAGTCGCAGTAACAAATAATATTTATAAGTTATTTTATTTTCAGAAATTACATATCGCAAGTTATCATGCCAATTAAAATGAAAGCACACGTTTAGTTTACTTTAATGGAATTTACTGTCAAATATATTTTAATAGAAGTAGAAAGTAAGCAGTACGTTTAGTGACAGATATATACTTATGTTCAATTGGAGCACGTGTTTAGCTAAACTCTGTTTCAATGCCCTGGTTGGTGTTTGCTGCAGGCAGTTAATCCATACTTTCAAGCTTTATATAACAGTATACATAAATGCAATGTACCAAAAATCAAAGAGAACGAGCAAATATGTGGCCTCCTCTTCTTTTATGCTAACACATTTATGTGACAAGTATACTTGAAATTTAAAAAAATCCAAAAAAGGTTAGAAAAATAAATCAAAAAATGAAAAAAAACATTAGTTTAGCCCCATTTCCTTCCAAATGTCTTTAGAGGCATAACACGAATTATTGCGTAAGAGGTACGAATTGTTTTGGGTTAATATGAGGTATTTACAAAATAATAATATGTATTACTTTTCGTTTCGAGTTTTGGGTAATAAGGGTAAAATTTACTAAAACACTTGTTCCAGAAAGCTTCCATTTTCCTTTCGCCTATGTCAGAAGTGGCCTAAAACAAAATAAAAGCGAGCTTTTGCAGTTATTAAAATTTTGCTCTTATTTACTACAAAAAATATGATTAAAATGTAACCTGCTTGAAAGAATATGGCTTGAGGATGGATATTTGTTAAATAAATTGAATTAAGTAACTAAAGGGGTTAAAGGGGATATCTTATTTTTAAATGTTAAGGGTTAATTTGATATATTTCCATAGATAAGATGTCTTAAGAAAATACTTCAAAAATTTCAAATAAAAATTCGAGTTAGTTTAGATTCTACAGGCATTTGGAGGGAGTAAGTCATAATCCAATTAATATGATCTCTTAATTTTGTACTTCAGAATGCGTTTTCCTAAAAACAAATTTTTCAATACGAAGTATCATATGTGTAAATTCTGATGAAAAGATTGCATCTTGATATGATTTTTAAAGGCATAATAATGTATGGAATTGACCGTAATACCCCTGACACACTGCGGCTTTTGTAAAAAATGTGTATTAAGTAAGTCGAATAAAGAAAGTAGAAGAAGATACACACATTGCAGCGAAATTTAGAATTTCGAAATCAATTTCGCTACCCGCTGAAAAATTGATCTTCTCAATTTCAATTGTCAATTTCACCACTTCGGAAATTACTTCAAAAGTCACATTAAAGTTTCAATAAAAAAAAAAGAGCTCGGAAGGAGATGATCACTAATTGCACTTGTAATAATTATAAAAATCTTTGTATACACCTGTTTGTTTAGAAGCCTCTGCCGAAATTCAAAATCACTGCAATGTTTGACAATTGTTAATGGGAATTAACCAGTAAGCGTACCACCCGCCGGAAAATTTTCATACTATTTTCTTAATTTCGCACGAAATTGGGCAGTGATAAAATTCATATCCGAATTGAATTTAAATGTGGGTTGAGGTGTGTCAGGGGAATAAGTTTTATTCATTATACAGTTTTGTTTCCCGACATTTATTCTTCAAATATATGCCTACTGGTAAAATTTATTTTTTTAGGACTATTCCATGGATTTTTATCGCCTATTGTTGCCTATGCATGTTGTAATTATCTCATGTAGCAAAATTAAAATAAATGAAAAAATCTGTCGAGATTGATTCAACTTCGTCGCAGCAGTACAAATGATAAACGAAATCGGGTTAATAACTTCGTTCAAGCAATGCAACTACCTTTGTATTGTTTTTACGTTAAAAAAAACTATAGTTCACATACCCAGAGTTTCAAATTCTTATTTTTCTTGTGTGGGAAAAGCATTTAGCCAATAATAAACTTAATTTAACTTATATCTCCTGGTCTTATACATATATACATCTTATGCATATATTTTTTGCGTTGTATGTATGTATCTATGTAGATTTGGTTCAACGACTATTTTAGCGTTTTAAACGAAACCTTCACCATTATGTTTCTAAAAGTCCGAAGAAGTAAGATTTCGGCATAAATTGAGTTTGAGGTCTCACGGATTTTGATGAAACTTTGCAGGGATGTTCATTTAGGGTCAAAAGTGTCGGAGATTTTCGGTCGCTTATATGAATTTACTGAGATATTTAACTTTATAGTTCTGAAAAGTGACAGTTTTTCTCCGCAATTGTTCCATCATCCCACAATTTTTTGCTGAAAATTATGAAAACACTTAAATTAAAAGAGTTTCCACCGGATTTCTGTAAAACATTTTACATGAGTGCTGAAAATAAGAAGAATTGTACTTTACTTCGATTTGTTATTTTATAAATGTGTGCTCGTCACCGTCGATAAGTCGAAAAAGAAATTTACCTTTAATTCGTTAATTTCAAAGATTCTTCAAACATATTTTAGAATGAAAAGGTGGATATGTTCTTAATTTACAATTCGTAACTAAACTTTGTTGTAATATGCGAAAACGTGGCGGCAAAATATCAATTTGCGAAATTTCAAAGTTAAATATATCTGGAAGTACACGTGACCGACAAATTTTTTTTTTGCAAATTTGCTATTTTCGACTGCAATTGAACGATTATACAAAGTTTAATTAAAATCTGTGAGGAAACCTCAAACTCAATCTGTTTCAAGATTTCTACATATATAAAATCAACACGCTACCAGCTGTTCGTTTATCCGAGTATTCTAAGGTTCAGTAGAAAAATGCAGGCTCATAATTCATAATACTTCCTGCTGGATTTTCTTTCGGCAAATTGTTCGCGGGTGGGATTTCCAACCATTTTTGGCCTAACGTGAAATTCGTTTTTTTTTTTCTAACGTCAAATTTGCTTGTTTTCATCTATGATATGATATTCAGTCAATATCAATTGTATGAATCGATTAATAGAAAAAAGTTAAATTCGTAGAATATTTTAGAATGTTAAATTAAAAATTATGAAAGGTTAAATTTGAGCCACATTACAAACTACCTGCAAGAACGCGTTATTTTGTAATGAGTTTTTAAAAATTTCCAAAAAACGATATTTTGTACTTTTCAAACCAATAACCTTGCCTTAGCCAATAATTCTAGGGTCAGTTGAGTTGCGATATTTTTGCTTGTAAAATTTACATATTCTTAATTTTTGGTATTATATGCGATTTTGCTTTTGTTCTTGTATATATTCGCAGTTGATATTCGATTCAGTTTTTTGTTTTTTTTGTGATTTAAATGGAGTAATTAATTTAATTATTAAATTAAAGGTTAAATGGCTTTTTTCAAATACTTTACAAGAATCACTGCCGCATTTCTTAATCGATTCGATCATATTTGGTTAACACATTTAATGGAGCAATAGTTCTGGTTTTTTTACAATCGGATCTAGATCAGATTTAGCAGGAAATTTTGCATTGAATTGAAATTTATGAACAGTTACCCATATCAAACAATTTTTATTTCGTGAAAATAAAATCGATACTTTGATTTATATCCACTTTGCGTCAAAAAGTTAATCCAACATTTTTTCGGTTCAAAATTTGAAGTTCAAATGAATAAAAATCATGGCATTTTGATGTGTTTTTCGCAAATTTTAAAATTTGTATACATATAGGAGATGGCTTATAAAATTCAATTCAATGAAAAATTTCCTAACTAATCTGATCCAGGATCAATTGTGAAAAAAAACGCAGTTAATATCTAAAAGTCATATTCCGTAATTGAGGAAAAAGGTGAACGGGTATGATTTTATTGCGATAGTAGGCCCCATATTTTACTTCAAGTGATTTCAGTCAAATTTTATTTATGCGTTAATGGATAGATGCCTTGCATAAAAATAAATAGGTAATTTGCATCGGCTACGCCCATAGTCGCACGGAGTACGAACAGTTTGTGGGAAACTTTGAAAGCCGCACGCTTGGGCGTAGGAGGGTCGAACTCTACTAAAAATTATAATAAAATGGCTGCATGCTCGGCCGCATGAAGACTGAACTCAAATAGAAACGAAAATAGCTGAACCAAATTTAATTCATTTATAAAGGCGCTCTATATTATGCACTATGTCTACATAAACGCGTATACCATAAATACAGTTGTGCGTACAGTTTAAGACCACCACTAATTTTTGCAACATTTCAAATTTAAGAACCTCAATTTTAAAAGATAACAAATCTTTGTCAGAAAAATTGGTTTTGCCTTGACACTTTCGTGGACGTAGAACTTCGGCTGCAGTGTTAAAAGGAATGTTATAGCATTCACGTCTGCGAAAGTGCTAATATTCATAACAAGTTCAAACAACAGAGGAGCTTTATCAAGAAACTATGTTATAAATTCAATAAAAAAAATTTAATTTATAATGAAAGTAAGCTGGGCAAAAATTTAAGACCACCTAGGTCTTAACATACACTATGAGTGTATGAATTGCTCTCTGTGATAACGTCGCATACTTCAATTTAGAATTTGCTATAATAACAATTTGTTACTGTGAAGTGAAGTTACAGATATTACTCAGGGATCATGGAAGAAAAGCGGTTCATTCAGACAGGTAACATAACAGAAGTAAGATACGATTTACCATAGAATGATCTGCCGTTTATGAAAGGGGATATGCCATTACGAGGGCAATATTCCAGCAGGATAATGTGCGCCCACATGTTGTTCACAGTAGTAGGCTTAGTATAACGATCATAACATCAATATTTTGCCATTGCCGGCTTGTTGTTCTAATTTGAATATTATTGAAGGCGTAAATTGAGTTTGAGGTCTTTTCACGGATTTTGACGTTGTAGAAATGCTCATTTAAGGCGAAAAAACACTTGTATTTTCCCAAAATTTATCTGTCTTTACATTGGGCATATTTCCAAAAGTTTTAGTAAACATTGGGGAAAATCATTGCACTTAAGGTATTGTTTAAGCAAAAAATAGTTAGATCCGTGAAACTAAGGAACGAAAACCTCAGATTTCTTTAATTTACCATTCCATACGACAGATACGTGATTATGGACATCAATAAATCGAATAAGCTATTTGCATTTAATGCGCCTATTTTTTTAAAAATATTTTCAAGGAAAAGGTGGAAACGACTTTAAATTAAGTTACTGACACAATTTCCAAGAAGATTTTGGGAATATGCTGAGAATTGCGATGGAATCATATCATTATTTGAAACTTCAAAGATAAATATCTCGGGAAGTAGAAGCGATCGAAAATTTTTTCGTTTACATATTTGTTACTTTTGATAAATGTTTTTACAATCATTCGGAGAAGAATATTTCAAACTTAATCTGTTGTTAGTGAAAATATTTAGAAAATTTTGGGTATTGGAAAAAGAAAGTCAAAAAAGGATGGAGGACCTGGAAATATCTTGCAAGAAGAGTGGAAAAACGTTTCATAAGCTTAGACTTCAAAGTTGTATTGTAGCTTAAGAGTTTTATTTTAGATGGTATTTGTAAGATTTAATTAGTCTTAAACCTTTGACCAGCTCACTTTCATCGCAAGTTAAAGTTTTAGGTAGCTTTCATATGAAATACTACCTATTGCAGCGTATCTGATGAAAAGATTTCGGAAACTGAATGATGCCAAACTCGTTTTAGAGGTCGTAGACATCAAAAATAAAATTTATTTGGATCTTGACCAAACTTCGTGTATACGTTTATTCGGCCAATACCTCGGATAAGTTCGTAAATGGGAAGAATGAGTGAAAGGAGTGGGGATATAGGGGCAATGTAAGTTAGATAACAATTGTTTGGACCCCAAATTTTTCGTATTTCTTAACCGCTATTAACCAAACGTAATATACACATTGACAACATATAGTTCTTAGTCGTGTTATAAAATGGTGGTGATTGGTCAAAGGGATAAGGGGCTACATCAGTTTATAAAAGTGATTTTGTTAGTGCGATATCGGCCGCATTTCTAAATGGATTTTGATTGAAATCTGCGGATGCATTTATTGGATCGATATCTAGGTCATTTTAAAAAATTCCAAGGTTTAGGGAAGGGGAGGTGGACTTTCATCTCGTTATATATTTTAATTTATTTCCATTTAGACCGTATATTTCTTAATCGATTTTGACTAAACTTGGCTAACATATTCTTTGTGGAGATATCTCAGCTACATAGTATATTCGTAAACAGGGTGAATCGGTAAAGGGGATGGGAATTCAGCATTATATTCCCTTATGCAAAAATCAATTTTACCACATTGAAATCTACCTCTTCCTTCTGCCTGCCGCCGAAAGATCTTTTTTTAAACATTAAATTAAAATTGATTAGTTTGTGTCGTATTTTCACAGTATCACCGTCGTGCAGCCGATTTGTTTCACAAGAAGACCCCCTGTCCGCTGTCAGACTTGTAAAATTGTTATGTTCATTACCGTTACCATGTGAGTAATTGAAATTTTATTAAAATTAACATTACCATTACTGCAATGGTACCTGTAATGGTAATTCAGATTCAATTATTTCATTGCAATTAATTACTTTATGAAGCTTTCATTACCATTGCAGATTACAATGGAAATTTTAATGAAGTAATTTTCATTGCACAATGATATTTAAGTTTCCATTACTTCTACCTTCTGAGAAAATTCTTACTTATTTTGAAAAATTTAGATAAAATTGTATACACTATACATACATAGATGTCTGCATGTAGATATACTTCTTTTTTCTTTTAAGGGTAGGTTACAGATTAGAATTTTCAAAAAATCGATTTTTTTGTTGATTTCGAATCCTTATAGTCTTGGTAATTTTTTTAGAGAAATTCGTAATAGAACCGGAGATACACAGGTTTTTATCCAGGCACATTTTCGAGCTTCTTCCCATAAATAAATGGTCCTAAAACTTTAAACGCGTTTTTCTCGAAACACTATTTTTTGAAATGGCGGACAGTTAATCTTCGAATCTACTGAACCGATTTTGATGAATCTTTCTGCGTTTTATTTACTAACATGTCCTGTACGGGAATTCACCACAATATGCCCAAAAAATCTTTATCTTTTAAAATTATTTTTTAGCAACAGACAAAAGTTGAAAAAATGTAGATTTTTGCAACTTTTTTTGAACGTCCGCCATTTTTTTCCTAAATCGATTTTTTAACTAAATGTGGTGAATTCCCATGTAAGAAACCTTCCTCTTTCAGATGCAATTTGTTTTTTTTCTCAGATGTGCCAGTTCTGAGATTAACTGTCCGCCATCAAACAAGATTTTTTAAGGGCTCGACTTGGGCGCCCTCTATCATGTAGAAGGAAACATCAAAATGAAAAAAGATTTTTGCTTACATACTTTAAGGATGTAAAATTGTTTTACAAAAAGTTTCACGTAGATATCTAATAAAGGAGCTTAGAAAAAAAATCTTGAAAATTGTCGGTTTTTTGGCCATCTAATTTGTAACCTACCCTCAAAGTATATACATATGAGTATACATACATATGTATGTATGCATAATTTGCATTTTCAAGGGAAAGTAGTTTTTGATGCATTGGAGAATTTTCAACATGTGTATATTCAAAATTAAGATGAAATTATTATCCAAATATTCTTTACTATAGAAGCTGTTATTGAAGTTAAATACTACTTTACCTGTAGAGAGGCTCTTTTCGTTTGCTGGGTTTGTAAACGCTTCGCATAGACAATGCTTGTCAGACGAAACATTTAAGAAGTTGTTCGTCTTGAAGCCAATTTCAATATTGGAATTTGAAGATTTGACAAAAATGAATCATGCTTTTATTTAAATTTTTTGTAAATAAATAATAATTTTCCCCAGAGACAAAAGTAATGGTAACTTAAATATCATTGTACAATGACAATTACTTTTCATTAAAATGTCCATTGCATTACAATTACGATAATGATGACGGTAATTTAAAAAAAAATAATAATTGGTAATAGCAATGGGAGCAGTAATCCTTATCAATGTAATTCATTATTTTATATGTTTACTCGTTATGGCCATTGATCGGGCCATATATATCCTAAATACTGAACTCATACGGCAAAAAAAAAAATTCGATTTCAAAGAAATCCGAATATTTTTACTAGACTAGTGTTACATAACGGTACATTTCGAAAATATCAAGTATTATAAGTACATATAGTAATACCAAACAAAAAGAAGAGAGAGAGAACAAAAATAATTATAATAATAAGTGTAAAAACTTGAAGAGAAATTGTTTATAATAACAAAACAAAAAAAATAATATTAACAACAAATTCAATGAAAGTGAAAATAAAGGTAATTAAGCAAAACTAAATTGATACAAATTTTTTCCCAATAAATAGGAGAATATATGCGGATAGTTAATTATGTAAAAATAATTTTTTTTTTTTTTTAAATTGTAAAATTAGATTGAAAGTATAAAAAGTCGATTGATTGACATAATACAGACTTTAGGCGCATTACGCGAAATATAATTAAATAAAAGAAGTGTAGGCACCGGCTGTTAAAAAGTACTAAAGTTATAGTAGTAGTTATTTATTGCCAAAGATATGTTAACGAAAGGGCGCGACTGCTACCTTCTTTATCTGAACAAACTGTAGCTCCTTCTGTCTTTATGAAAAACATTAAAGAGAGCGAAATTCATAATTTGTATAAATTTATAATTTGCATTATGTAAGTAATGTTAGTTATTAATAAAAGAAAAAAAAAAAAAAAAAAAAAAAAACAAACACTGTATCTATGAAGAAAACTAAATTTATGTAAAACTATAGTCGGCCAAGGCCACAAATTTGAACTTATAGTGAGATATATCCATATGTATATATGTATTAAGGACATACACCCTTTGTACAATTCTAATGTATTTTCTTTTTATACAATGAATTAAGCAAATAAATAACTACTACTAAAGTTATATTAAATCCTTCAAGAAGCTAAGAAAAGAATAAAATAATACTTAAAAATAATATTATAAAAGTAGCCTCGGGAGTTTTATTTTGGTCACACTCGGAGCAGTCCTCGAACAATTCTTAGCGGCTTAGGCTTAGCCGATCTACGAAGGAAAATAATACAAAACCCGAGTACAAACCGCTGGGCAGTTATTTTATTAGCGATGTGAGAGTTCTAAGTCGAGGATAGGGAACATAGTTCATTTTCTGAACTCCACTGGGTAGCTCTAATTCTTTGTTTAAGAAACAACCAACCAACAACGAGATTGTGATACGTGATATAAACGCTTTTTCCACTCAGACCAGCTGGGCACGAGTCGCCATATTAACCAACCAACCATGCACTAATGGCGTTAGTACCTCAGTCAAGTTTGCAAATGAGGGCGGTTGGTTAAAGGGGTAGGGAGCTGCTAAAATTTTGCGTATGCATTTATTAGGAGTTAATCAAGAGGGTGGGTGCTGGCACGATAGCCCCCTTAATGCTTTCAAACAAATCTGAATTTAAAACCACATTTTTCTTCTGGATGCCGGCGAAAGATAATTTTTAATATATGCAATTAATTCCAAAGTTTTTGTGGGCATTTCATAATTTCCTCGTGTTTAAATTTTAATTTGATTATTTTTATTGGCTTCGTTGTACATATAATACATACATACATTTTTCATGGATTTACATGAACAACTTAGTCTACAAAGCTCAAACCTATTATATTTGTTAGACTTAAAAATCAAAAATATTCACTGAGCAAAAACGCGGTTCCAAATTCTTACAATGCGTTATCTACCCAATTTGCATTAATTTTAAGATTCTATAGTCTATTACTATTAATGAATAAATGTTGGCAAAACATTCACAATTCGAATGTAGTTTACTTTTCAAATGTTATTTTGATATCTGAAAATTATTTATTTTCTGCGTTTCAGTGAATTCTTTTAGTCTTTGTGCCCAACCGATATAATAAAAAGTAAACTAATCTTATGTAGATTACATAGGCAATTTTGGTTCGATTAACTGATAGCCTTTCAACCCACATGAAAAGCAAAAAACGATATACATTCAAAGGCAACTAATTAAATCCAACTCTTATTTAAAATAGAGTTCGTACAAATCACTTTATGAAATGTTATCCAAATAAAGGATATTTAATTAAAATCAATTTTAATAACTAGATAAATAACATTTCACAGCACAAAATAAAATGCTTGGTTACGCCTCTTGTTAATAATTAGTTTTCACACACACGCGTTTTTTAATGAATGGTAAATATGTATAAATGTAACTTTACATTTGCAAGCAAACATACTAATTACTACTTAGTAAAAACTCTATTATTCAAATGTTTCACATGTTATTAAAACTCTGGAAAAAAAATCAGTTACACTGTATTAAGCTTGTCTTTTTCAATTCAGTCCTTTGTACAGTTCAGTATAATTCCTGGATTTAAACTCATGTTGTTGATAAGGAATGTGAATGGAAATGGGACAAAACTCAACGAGTCTTGTACTGCTCTTTAACCGAGGCGACATTTCAAATCGTTCAAATGTTTTTTTCAATGCGTCACCCGGTATAAGAGGTATGCATTGAAATTTTCATGTACATGTTGATTTAATGAATGTTTAACTAATAAGTTGAAATAAGATAATGTAAAAATGGTACATGCATTACGATTTTAGCAATTTAAATTTACACGGCCTGCACACAAAGTAACTTCTTTTTTTGTTATTCAAATTATGCTTTACCTTTCACATTGACGCAGCGTCCACGATGCTATAATCCATAACGAAACCATGAACACAAGTAAGACAGTCCCAGGGCATATTGTCATCAACGTCTTCAAAACAAATCTAAAAGGGAAGGGAATAATAAATTAAAAATGGTTTAAATTATTGCTTTTGTTGTGGTTACCTGGTATTAAAGTTTATACGGTTTAAAGCTCCTATACTACGAGAAGACGCATCGGTAAACAATTTTGAATGCAGCAACATGACGCGGCATATCAGGTACAGTCGAAGGAACATGGGCAATGATAACGCCACATCATATGGTACATTTTCTGTTCCAAATGATTTACTCTTATTAGCTAATTTTGTTGTCCACAGAAAATAGTATTCGCCGGGAATAGGGTGCACAGCGCATATTAAAAGTTCTAAACTTATTTGGCTAATTCGTTGCCAAGTCATTGCAATACGCCAATCGTCTGCACAGTTGTCAATCATAAATAACTGAAAGCATAAAATTTCATAAAGATAAGAAATCAATAATTAAGTACATCAACATAGGTACATATATCCTCTCTCTTTTTAATTCTAAATGAACTTTTTTATATTTAAGAAAAAAAAAAAACTATAACTAATTTAAAAAATAGGGGCTTCAATATCAATTACTAGATATTTTTGTGTTATGTTGGTAACTAAAATTTCAAAATTTAACAGTTCTCGGGGAATTTTGGCTACCGTAACAAATACTGATCTTTAAATAACTGATAACGTCAACAATATGGCGGTATTCAGAGTTTGTTTTTCTATGAAAAAGCAAGCATAAAATTTAATTCAAATATAAAACCATAATGCATATAAAGATTTTAAAATTTGCGAAAGGCGCATCAATTGCCATTCTATTTACCCTTTCAAACTTCAAACTTGAACCAGATAAATTTTTGTATTAAGTTTTTGACACAAAATGGGTATAAATCCAGGTATTTTGATTTTATTTTCGAGAAATAAAAATTGTTTTATATGGGCAATTGCCCAAAAATTTCAATTCAGTGCAAAATTTCCTGCAAAACCTGGAACCGGATCCGAAGTTACAAGAACACATACTATTGATCCGTCAAAATTTTGATCATTATTTGAAAATTGGAGGATCGATCAATAGAGGAGGGCTGCACTTATTTGTGTACACCTAATTCCCTTTTTACGTGATAGATACGTTCTCACAGAATTCGTGTAAAAATAGATATTAGCTAAATGAAAAAATAGTAAATTGGTTCCAGACCTAAAAAAGCAACTGAAAAGTACAATAAACAATATTAAAAAATTCTTGTTAGAGTTCACTTAAGAATTTATTTCGTGCTTACACATTTTAATTCATTAAATATATTATAAAAAATAGATTATACTTTAAAAAAAATAAAATAATATCTGAAATTCATTAATATGAAAAAAGGAAAAAATAATATATACATAACAAAATTTTATGCATTGTCACTTTCTGACACTAAACGCATATGTATGACTACAATATCACTGCTATCTCTTGAATTATTTTGTTCATCATGTTGTGAAATTATTTCTGTATTATCATCTCTAGTCTCGTGTGTTGATAATTCAGTAGTTTTTAGAAGGAAATCAGTCATTAAAGATTGTGTTTGATTTGAAAAATTCATCAGAAAAATTCCTAGAATACTGAAAATCGTGTTAAAACAAAACAATTCGTGTGAAAACAGAATTGTTGTTTCTTTTTAACTCGTGTTAAATCAAATTCGAGTAAAAAAAATTCGTGTAAAAAGAGAATTAGGTGTATTTATTAATCAATACCAATCAAATTTTGCAGGCTTTTTGATGCACATTTTTGAGGACACAAAATTAGTTTAAATTAAAAATTAGGTAAATAAGATTTAGTACTTTTACCTGAATTTCCAATGCATGGTACGTTACTATAAGACCTAGAAGAATCACAGTTGAAACAGATATTAATGTTTTTAAAGCAGTTGAATAAAACGATGCCTGCAAAACAAATTATTATTATATTTTATGATTTTCTAAAATTAACTGCAAGTCACCTTTGTGTAAACTCCGGCACTACTCAACTCATTTTCAATAACCATAACAATGATACCAAACATACCCATTACTAGAGCGTAATCACTTATTCGTTTCCTTTTTTCGAAAAGGGCTTTTCTTCTACCTAAACGGTAACCAACATTTGGCTTGTGCTTTATAGTTCCAGCTGCAGAAGTGTTTCCAGTTGTTTTAGCACTATTTAAATTCCGCTCTTCCATGTACCTGAAAAAATATGCAGCTCCCATAAATGTCGTTAACGCTAATATTTTATTACATATATTTTTTTGCACTAGGCCGCCATAGTGTACACATCTTTTCCAATTCCAATCTAAAGAATACTGTTGAAAAAATAATAAGCTAGCGATAGATAGAAAAACTAAAACTTGTTCGTGTGGTAGCAATTATTAATGAATTCGGAAATGGTTTCTCCTTACTGTGATCAAAAATTCAATTTAATTTGCAGTGTGTTTCCAAATTCACTCACGACAAAAATGTATGCAAGAACTTATCAAAACCACGGTCAGGAATGTGAAAAGGAAATATATATTAATAATTTTGATTAATCCTTCATATTTACGAACAGAAACTATTTGGAAGAAAAAAAAAAACAATAAGGTAATAAGCAAGCAATAACAAATTTAAAATAAATGATTCTATATATTTAAAAATACAGCAGCTATATTAATTACATATGTATATGTATATTAAAAATTGGGCTATAATCGGAAATAAATACAGCAATTAATTTATAAAGCATGTTATACTTAAAAATACTGAATCGAATGCTTTATTTGCATTTTTATTTGTCTTCAATTCTTAAATATTTTCGTTTTTGTAATAATTAGCCCAATCATCACCATACCGGGTACCTATTAAATTTTTTAGGCGCATAACGGTAATACGGACACATTTACTACTTTACAACTAACTAAGCTTCCGTTGCTATTTCTTTTTGCAACTGAAATTGTAGTTAAGTAATTGTAATAGCAATGACATTCTACCGTTCATTATATTTAATATTTATATGTAACTAGCTGGCCCGGCAGACCTTGTTCTGCCTTTTCCGGTGGTTGGCGCGATGAGTTTGATTTGTTTAAAGTCCTTCTACTATATAAGAAAGTCTAGACAGAAGAGGTCGTTGCCGCGATTGGAGAATAGGAAAAGGGACCGAAAAATGGCCGCGCCAATGATCAAGCGCGTAGAAGTGCAGAAAATTGAAGATTTTATTTGAATTCGTAAATTCTGACAGTCGGATTGAAATCCGCGATCCCGAAAATCCCTACCTACCAAGTTTGGTTGAAATCGCAGAAGCTTTAAAATTTGCCAGTCCTAATTCGTAAATTCTGACAGTTAGTTTGAATTCAGCGACTTCGAAAACCACTAAGCACCAAGTTTGGTGGAAATCGCATAAACTTTCAATTTTGGATGCCCATATCGACGAAAAATTCTTATATGTATGTATGTTTTACCTATACATTATTTGTACGCGGGGAAATGCCAATATCAAACAAATATCAACATCGCGTCGGGCAAGATCTATTATGGGGCACCTACCAATACCCCGTCCAAATTAGCTGTCTTTTTCATAATCATTTTTTAAATTCCCTTTTCGATGTAATATTTGCTATTTCCATTCTTCGCAGCTTCTTGAAAGAAGATGAAAAATTGGGCGATTTGATTTCTCTGATTACCATCAAGAGAACTAAAATTCAAGAGATCTTAAAATTAAGCACACAATTTTGGTATTATTCTTTGTATCACAGCACAATGAAAATAAAATCAAAATAATGACACAAAAAACTAAATTACAATGCCTGGCAATGTTCGTATACTGTGATACTTATGGAACTTAAAAATGAATTACAACCCTTTTTTTATAAAAAAATCTTTAAAGTTGGAATAAAACACATTGACTGTCACTTATCAAGATAAAAACTATCCTAGCTTTTAAGTTGGACCAAACAATACACATTTACAAAATTTCATCGAAATCGGTTCAGCGGTAAACGCACATCGTGACACGAGATTTTTATATATAAAGATATTCATTATATTTTATATATTTATTTGCAATCAATCTGAAATGGAGGACACAAAAAGTATTGTGATAAAACTAAAAGCCTATCTGTGAGTAAAACCAAATTGCTGAAGAAGCAAAAAATTGTAGAGTCTGAACTACAATTTGAGAACAATATAATCTTTTAGGATTAGAAGGTCCTATTTAAATATGTCCAATGTACATATTAACACACTCAGTTTGAGAGTGTGCATTGAAAATTGAGAATTCAATAATCGACATGTTTATATAACAACTTTTACACACATGTATGTATGTACCTTTATACCTGTATGGTACCTGCCTACTGCACTTGTCTGTTGTCTAGTATTTGGCTATCTGCCGATCTGCCTATCATATCGCAACCTTGCTCAAAGGAAGTCACAATTCAAAATTCAAGTGTCAGTATCACAAAAAATAAAATTAAGTTTTACTTGAAAATGTATAATACTGATTTTATTTTTGTAGGGGCATTAGATCTGGTCGAGGCTCAGTTAATACTGCAATAGGGTTCAGGGCTTTGGTACCGAATTAACGAACCTTCCTGAGCTATATACATATATACATAGTTCATCAGTGAACTCATTTTCTTCGATGCAGGAGTGCCTCACCCAAAAGGTTGTAACTGTGTTAGAGGCAGTTAGGCGTTGAAGAGACTCCTTGACGAGTTTCGAAGAATAACGCCATGATGAAAGTGCCTTGAGAGACATAGAACCATATTTCAAAACTCATTTTGCTAGCACGGTCCACATTTAAAAGGTTTTTATTATTTTTAGTTCCCGCAAAATACCTCAGAAATAATTTTCATTTAAATTCTCGCAATTAGAAAAATTGTATAATACTTAGTTCCCATATTAGATCCACTATCTTGAATTTTCAAATTTTGATAGCAGATTCAAAATAAGTGTCTGTGTCACCAAGTTGTTTTTACACTAATTTTCATTAAAATCCATTTAAAAATATCAATCGCTATTTGGGGTTCTCATATATGATCTACTATCTTGAATTTACAATTTTTGGCCGCTATCTTAAGTTTGCCATTCTACAACCATATTTTGTATGCCCATAAAAAGTAGGTTATATGTTAAGTTGGAATATATAGTACATCTAGGCAAAAAAAATTAAAAATAAAAAACCAAGCGTTTAGGCGTGATTGAATAACAAACATCGCAATCAAAGAAACAAGTAAACACAAAAAAATTTGTAGATTATCTATTTATACATATAGCGGATAGGCACTTTCAAGGATATTTTTTTAAGACGGAACTTTGGTGCTATATTTAGGCAGCCATATTAATTTTTCAAATGCAAAGTCACTGAGCTCTTACAGAAAGATTTTTTAATTATATTTCTATAATATATTATATATTACGTAAAGAGGCTTCTGATTGAGCATACTAAAATATTTCATCATTAGATTTTAATTTACATATGTCTTTTTCGCATATCTATGTTATTTTCTGTATGTTTTATATTAGAGAATGACACTCATTTTTGCTTTAAAATTAATTTAAATTGACGATGTATACCTTTGTGTCAGTTCTTGCTCCAAAAATAAAGTGAGTTGTGATATGGTGATTATATTGCGAATACTTATGTGTATATTCACAAGTGTATATGTATTGTGAAAAAAGTTTGAGTGCTGTAACTTTCAGTGAGAAAATGTTTCTGCAAATAAGCAGAAACCTAATTTTAATCTTATGTGTGAAAATTGATTTCGATCGATTACTGAAATAATACATTGAAATTTTTAAATGAATTTATTCAATAAAATTTCGAGGAACGAAAAAATGTTTTAATGTAAAAGAAATAAAATGGTTGAAAGAAATAAATATTGAACAAATAATTTACATCTGAGGTTCAATTCCATTTGTTACGTACAATGCATTTACCTTTTGTTACATTCAAAAAGCATGATTTTGGGTGCATATCCTTTTTCAAAGGAAAAAATATTCTTGCTAAATTATTTGGAAATGCAATAGTAAATTATTTTTAGTCTAATACATATATGAAAAATAAGGTGATATATGAGATTACAGCAAAGAAACAAATAGACCCATGTATGTACATATGTATGTATGTATAAAAAAAATATGAAGAAAGCAAACGGCATTAGTATATATACATACTATATAAGCAAATAGTGTTTTGGGAAATGAAGAATTGTACTCCACCATATACCAGTCGATTATCTTGTATCTTAATCACAATTTATTCGCGCAACATTTACAACTAAAAATTTAATCGCAGCAATCATTTACAAGAAAATCACCTGCGCATAAATTCTGAATATATGTATATCTTTTAGTTATCATCATCATTAATATTTATAATTAATCATATGCCTATCTAATATAAATGTGTAAGAGTAATCAACGAAGGAAATTAGGATCATTTCATCTATCTACTATAGATAATCACAAATGCGATAATTACAAATTTGCAAATTCCTATGTATAATCCTTAAATTTTATGCGCGATTTTAAAGTTTTGTACCAAATTAAAAAAACAGATGAAACTTCGATATATGTTATGCACTGACATGTATATATCGTAGGCCATTAGGAAAATCAGACAGTTAACTAAAAGCCTAGAGGTAGGTACTATGCACTTTTCCCCCGCAGATAATCACGCATTTGTGGAGTATATACATATATATAAATATTTATTATTTTAAAAAAATGATATACTCCATAAATACGTCTTTATCTGCGCGCGAAAGGTGTATTGTGCGCCTAGGCTTTTAGCTAACGGCCTGATTTTCCTAATGCCCTACGTACGACATATATACTGGGACCGCTGATCCAAGACAAAATCGCTCCTCAAAATTGAAATCAATTTTTGATCTAGTTTCATCATCCGGCCCCCAGGCAAAGCCGTGTGTTAAACACAGAAAAATATACATATTTGACTTTTGCGCCCTTATGTCAGTGATTCTATAAAACTGTTTTAGAAAAAGTGTAGCCGATTTTGAATCTCATTTCATAGAAGAACACTTTTTCTCTTAAACTGTCAAAATTTTCAGTGTATGTTTTTCTCCAACCAACCTAAAATGTGATTATAACTTCATATTTAAAAATAAACCAGAAACAAGTTTTTAAGTGTTGGCTTGATGATCTGGTCTGGTATCACCGGTTATCACGGGAGTGTAGAACTCCCTTGTAGGCAGTACGTTAGATTAGTTTTAATTAATCAACCGTGAAAAAGGTTTTTTTTTTTTTGCAAGTTGGTAAACCTATAAAAGCACTTTCCGTTAAAAATAAGAAGCACAAAAATGCTTCTACTGTATATACATAAGTACCTGTGTATTTCACTGTTATTCTATAATTTATTATTAGTTAACGAGAGGGCCACCCATGGGGCGCGCATTTCAATTTGAAAGGTGCGAACATCGCCCAAGAAAAAAAAATCTGGGTTTTTCAGGGAGAATAGGGCAGAGTGGCCAATTGATCAACCATGGTCCGAACTTACGGCTCAGCACTAGGGCTAACCACATGTCTGCTGAGCTACTGAGACTTAGACCTTCCCAAAGTGGTCAAGGGCGAGTTGGGAATCGAATCCACGAACGTCCTACCTTCCTACGGCGGTATCTATGCATAGCCCGAAACCTTCTTAATCTATACTTTACTCGAAAACAAAGAGTGAGGGGGTAGAATTGCTTCCCAATTCTAAATGAGATAACGTAACGTCCGCAATAAAATTGTAATACTCTTCTGCATTATAGTCGTTGCGTAGAAATGATATATATTCATCCGCGAATTATTTTCATGCCATTTTCGTAATACGCCTAATCCCATCCAGATAATGAAACACTAGGTATGTCCATGCATTTGTATTGCTTAAACTTTATGTCTATAATGATAACTAAAAAATATTTGCAGTTGATTGTACAGATGGTTTTGCATCAAAATTATAAATGATTGCTAGATACTCGCACCTACATCAACGATGATCTTGGATATAGTAAATTCTGACGGTATTAGTAAGTCAATTTTTCTGGATCCAAAATATCCAGAATATAAAAGGTGCATAATTAAAAGTACGAATATACTGCAAAGAATCTCAGAACAAATATTAATAAAAGCGCTTGGTATTTGTTGGAAGAGTTTTAAAATAGCCTGTATGCAGATAAAAATACATAGATGCAAAAATGTTTTATGTGTAATGTAATAATTAGAGAAGTACCTATATTTAGAGGATGAAATAAATAATCTCTGGAAAACCGATGAAGCGAAGATTTTGCCGATGGTAAAGTCGATAAAATCACTCATCACAATAAACCTAGAAAAGAACACCCATATTAATTCGAAAATTGACACATAGAAATTTGTTGCAACTTTCATAAAATATTTTGAATTTAAAAAATTGGAATTTTTTTCCGGAAATCGGGTAAATTTAATTTTTTGAAATTTTCTTTTAATGACTTATTTAATTGACTAATACATATTTGCTTATTGCTTGCTTTTAATACCCCAAAGTAATGTTATTTTAAAACAACAAATAATAAAAATAAAAAGAGTCTTCTTTCGAACATCTTTGACGAGCGAAAAATATTTGATAGAGATTTCAATTTCAACCAAAAATGAGAATGTCGCACTGAGAAAAATGTTTATGGATTTTCTGGCAATAAAATGATATGATATCTATAATTTTTGCAATATAGTCAAAGGCTCTATAGTTATAGTTCTGGCATCCCTAAGATAAGTGAGAGAATATAGTTTTATAGTCCTGGCATCCCTAAGATATGTGAGAGAATATAGTTTTAAGTTCTGGCATCCATAACAGAATATAGTCCATCGAACTACATATATGCATTCTCCCAGAATATAATAAGTAGTTAAAAATTTATTTGAGTGCAGCGTATAATAGGATCATTCGGATAATCGTACTCCAATATATATTACGAATCGATTCTCTGAAGTATTGATCAACGTTACCCTTACCCCCATCCGAAATTACTCCTTCACCCTATTTTTTTTTTTTTTCAATTGAAAAGCTTTTGAAGCACGTTTATTTAAACCGTCCGAAGTTCTGTCAAGGATATTACAAAATTACAACTTTTATTATTAACTAACTGACCCGTACTAGGTGTTGCCCGGGCCCTATAATAAAGCTAAACTTTAATGAAAATATAACGTTGCCAATTTCAAATTTACTATCAAAGTTGAAAATTTTGATGTGGCGGATCCAGTTTTTTACATAATTTACGTTCAATCAATCTGAAAATACCCTGAACATATTAAGAGAGGCCTTGTTCCCTTTAGAAAAACCTTCTCTTGAAATGTTCAGGGAATTTTAAATATTGATTAAACGTAAATTATGTAATGTAAATACTTCGCCCCCTCCCACTTTCCAATTGCGATGCACAGCCTACGTCACTCAGGAGGTTATGCGCAACATGTCCGTAAAATTTCATCTCAATCGGATAAGTGCTTTTTGCGTGCCTCACCATAAATATATCACTGGCGTTCAGAATTTCGTACATTTTAACAATAAGAAACAATTAAAAAAAGTTATCTATGTCACTCCTGACAACCTCTTTTTTACTTCTGTAAAGTTTCCTCGAAATCGGATAACCCGTTTCGAAGATTAGCCGGGCCAGACAGACAGACACAAAAAAAGTAGCATATGTCACTCCTGACAACCTCCTCTTTATGTCTGTAAAGTTTTATCGAAATCGGTTCAGCCGATTCGAATATTAGCCGCGACATACAGATAGACACAAAAGAAAGTAGACTATGTCATTCCTAACAACCTGCTCTTAATCTCTGTAAAGTTTCATCGAAATTGATTCAGCCGTTTCGAAGATTATCCCGAACAGACAGACAGACAGATACTTCAATTTTATTTATATCTATAGATGTATAGATAAGACTTGTTTGTGGTTTTATGTGTGTGGCAAACTATTTTATCACTTCTATTGCTTATTGGTTCAATTCGTTATTTCTGCCAGTTGCACTGCTGATCAAACGTATGTATGAAAATGTATGCTGGGAGTTTTCGCTTTTCTCATATGTGTATCAAACTCTGCAAATGCAATTTTTTTTTTAAGAAAGTAGTGTATGTATAGTATTTATTTATTTTGTCTTAAAATTATGTAGACCATTGTGTTTTTATTGCACTGTTTAAAATTTCAGTTTTTTTTTTGTTTTTGTATTTCTATTGGCTTACCTTAACTATTTGTGCCCCCTCCTCTCGCTTTATATGCATTTTAAGAAGTCATGTTTTGTTAAAGTTTTTCTTTTTGAAAGTGGATGTGCCCAGGCAACGCCCGGTGTGGGTCAGCTAATAAATAAATAAGTAAAGATAGAGGTAAATAAATAAATCAAAAAATTGATAAATAATTAAGTAATTTAAATAGAAAAATTAGTTGATAAATTAATACCGACAAGAATCACAGAAAGTTATCAAGGTATACGACTGAACAAAGAGAATGGACGTTTGCTGACATTTTTACCAAACAATTTCACATGCTTGTTCATATATCGACACATTGGGTAAGTTGGTTTAAGAAAGCTGTTATTTTATTTTAATGAATTACAAAAAGTTTATTCTAAAAATTAATCTTCGACCAACCTAATTTTTCATCTTTTGGACAAGTGGAGATAGATTTCAGCATTCAAATTATGCTTTCTAGAATTGCTGTTGCTGCTATTTGCTTAACTGTTTCAAACGACCACTACACTAATGACAAATTTAAACTGCATAGCTTTTCGGCAAAATGATAATATTGATATTAATTTTTTACTTGAAAGTGGCTAAATCTCCTATGGTATAATATCTAGATGTCGTTAGGAATAAACTTGATTTGTTTTCTGTATATGTAAATTTGCTCTAAATGAGCTTATTTGACTTTGTAATAAAGTCGTTAGGTGAAACACCATTTCTTAGTTCAGTTCTGAGATTCGAAATTAAAAATAGTGCATGCACAATGCAGCAACAATGACGACAGGAAACTGACGAATTTAGTGAAAAATTAAGTATCTTTTCAACATTTGGGAATATCTTATTGTTTTTGGTCTCATTGAATAAAAACAATACTAACGAATAAGGACAAAAGCATATAATACATATAGTATATTCCGATTTTATTGAGAAATTACTTGCCAAGAAACTGATATTTTGACTAACACAACACTAATGCCGGGCACATTGAGTTGAACGAGGCTGCCATGGCTAATTTTAGAATAAATAAATATTCAAACTGAAACTAAGTTCAGCCTTGTTGCGTTAAAAATATCATATTTTAAAATTTCAATAATGACAAACGAACGATAAACGAAATTGAGAAAGCTTTTTTAACTAAACATTAAAAAAAATATTAGAGAAATTTCATCAAATATTTATTTTGGAAATAAATAAAAGCCTTTAATAGAATATTATAATACATATAATAGAAAAAAAAGTAGCTAACTAACTTCCTTATAGACAAATATAAAAGTTTACCTAATTTAAATTAAGTATTTTGAACTAGTTAAGTTGAGGTTACTCAAATATTGTTAAATCACCAAAACATTTAGGAAAATGTTGGAAAATCCTTAAATCACAAATTTTTACATCGTTTTTCTGAACAAAAAAAACACCTCTGAGTTTTGATTTTTAAATACTTTCTGAAGGATTCATTGGCAATTGTGTGTGAATGTTTCGACAACAACAACTCCTTAAGACGGTTTAAAATGCTTTTCTTTTCCAACGGGCATAAAAAAAACATAAAGGCCGGTATAGTGTTCATTTATCGGCTAAATTTTGTATGGAAATTAAGTAAGTAGTAGAATTTAAGTAGTTGCTAAATATTTAGCCAGATTGGTACTGTGTTTTTAGCAACTAAAGTAAAATTGTTCGTGGCATATGTATGTGTTTATTTAGCTAGAAAGGACCCCGCACTATTCATATGAAACTTGGGTTTCGGTCAAAGGACCCCGCACTAATCATATGAAAATTGGGTTTCGGTCAAATTTGCTCATATTACAGGATTTAATAGATCTTGACATCCTGATCAAAAGTCACCATGGGCACAAAGCTCTAAATGCTTTAGTTTAAGAGCTAGGTCCGTTTACCGGTTCGTTTAAATTTCAGAAATCTGTTATTTTTAGGAACCAATAGTTATATGATATAAATTATTAAGATACCAATTGTTGTGTGAGCATGTGTGTGTGTGTGTGCATTACGATTTATACATATATGTATTATATATATATATAATATATAGTATATAGGATTCGCCAGAAGTCCCGCGACACCGGAAAATGTTTTAAGGATCGCATTTTAAGAAAAAAAGTTTCAAACAAAAGTTTTAAGTTTTTTTTCTGACGATTAGCTGGCATTATTGGTGGTGGTTCAACTCTGGATGGTCGCAAAATATCAATGTTTCATTTTCATCCATTTTCAACATTAAAAAACTATGTGTAGATATGCTTTCCGCGCCCAACATGTATATATATTTTTGTTCAGCATCTTAAACTCTACAACATACTAAAATTTCAAGGTCATCGGAGGTGATGCCCCTAAACTCCATAATTACCGAAATTTCAATTGAATAACGACATAAAAACATGTTGTAGTACATATTGTCGAAGGAAGTCGATTTTCATGCGGTCAAAAAAATAGCACCATTATACCACTACTAGCGCCAAACTGTAAAACAAACCAACATGAACTCAAAATTTTATATTTATTTTATTCATAATTAGTTAACACATAGTTTAATACTTTGTGGCATGTCCTTTATTCTCGATCACAGCTGTACAACGTGAAGGCATGGAATCAATTAGACTCTGGCACTTTTGAATAGGAATATCCTTCCAGGAAGTCTCCACTACAGCCCAAAGCTCGTCTCTATTTCGTGGATGGTGTTTAAAGAACTCCTTCTTCACCACAGCCCACAGATTTTCAATTGGATTTAAATCCGGGGGCTGTGGGGGCCATTCCATTAAGTTTATACCGTTGTCTTGTAATCATTTTTGCGCCTTCCGGCTAGTCGTTGTCTTGTTGTAACACCCAAAGCAATGGCATGTCTTCTGACGCATAAGGAAGCATTACTTCCTCCAATATTTGGATATAAACATGTTGATCCATTATTGTTTTAATCCAATGAATGGGTCCAACGCCACTGTAAGAAAACAAGCCCATATCATAATCGATGACCCACCGTGCTTTAGGGTTTTTTGGCTTCAATGCTGCATTTTCCGGTCTTCTAACATATGACCGAGATCCCGAAGCACCGTACATAACGATTTTGCTTTCGTCTGTCCATAAAATATTCCGCCATTTCTTCGCAGGCCAATCCCCAAACTGTAAAATACTTTCAAGTGGTGCTATTTTTTTGACCGCAGCTGTAAGTATACAATAGATTATGAACCGTTCTGATATGGACCTTGGTAGCAAAATTAGTTTTGGACGGTTCTATGCCACATACACAGATTTTAGTACCACACCTAAAATTCCTAATCTGGGTGAAGTACCAAAATTGAGCATTTTAGAAGTATGTATTTCACAAGTAGTACTTATGATACGCCGGATGAAACCGGGTTACTCAGCTAGTATTATAATAATTTGACTTAATATTTCAAAACTAGATAATACTCGTATATTTTGTGTCATTTCAATGAAAAATCGAATACTTTTTAGATTTGTTTGAAGTGAAACTTGTATAGCTGCGTATACAACACTTTAGAATTGGAGGTAAAACCGATGTAACGAAAAATTTGTCGATCGGCACTTCCGGCGAACTCGGCAGTCTCCAGCCGGACCGCACTCGGCAGCTGGTGTTCCGCTCGATCTCAGGAATTCGCACAACTCGTTCGCTTGGCTTGGCTCTCCGGCATTCGGCATTTTCTTTTTAGTCAAAAATTAAAGATGTTTAACATAAAAATTGTAGTTAATTTTCGGTTGTTTTCAAAGTGGTTGACATTTTAAAGGTTGTTGTAAAAATATTTTTTTTTACCATTTTCTATTTGCTTTTTAGTGTGTACCATTTTTTAGAAAAGCATGTCTTTTAAAAAAAAAATTTAATTATTTTTTATTTTTTTAATTATCCTTTAATACTTTTGATGAGTGTAATATTCAGAAATTCGCTAACTGTTTGTTCGTATCCTTTTAGTAAATGTAAGGAAAAATTATAAATATGTAAATTCTTTCGGCCTGCACTTTTGTACCAAAAACACCAAATTTTGATATAATACACGGTACTCGTACATATGTATATGTAAGTACATATCTCTGGCTGTAATTGATGAATTTTCTTGAAATTTGAAACACGCGTAGTTATGACTTGATTTAAGATTTTTGATTTTTATTGTTTGAAAAATATTAACAAAAATAATAAAACCTTTTAAAAAACAAATTAAAAAAAAACATAAATTTTTCATCGATAACTAAACAATATTCTCACGGCGCACAGTGGTCCCAAACGCCAAAAACATGGCCAAAAGTCCAAAATTTAATATTTTTTTTCGGACTTTTAACATATAAAATAGTTGTAGTACTACCCCTAGCATTAAGAACGACGGTTAGAAACAGTATGAGATTTTTTCCTGAGCTAGGAACCCGTTGTTTTTGAGAAGGTTTCTTGCGTCTGCTGTTCACGGAAACACGCTTTACCGAATATGATGTTTTCATTCAAGCTCAGAATTTAAACGAAGAAGGTTATTCTAAGTGTATAAAATGGAATCATCTCAAAACAGTAAGTATAACCCATGAATGTAATTGGAATTTGATGTAGATAGTAAATAAAATTGTTTAACAAATTTCAAAAAGTAACAATTTTTAGAATTGAGGTTATAACTAATAAGATAACAAATGCAATTAGATAAAAGTGCTACCAAGTGCTGCGCTGCTATAATTTTTTTCTTGTTTGTTGAATGGTTCTTAACAGCATATATGAAAATTAGCTGCTGGTACTTGCAGTTTAGGCTTTTAGGTCATATTATGTGTACTAAAGTCGGAAAAAATCGATTTATTTGTTAACAATGACTTACATTATTATTGACCATTTTGGATCCGCCATTTTGTTTTTTTTTTTAATTTTGACATCAGATTCGTAATCAGCGACCTCAGAAACCCCTAGACACCGAGTTTAAAGAAAAAACAATCAAGTTTTTAGAAAAAAAAATTCTGCCATTTTGGATCCCTTAATTTTTTTTTGAATTTTTGACTTCAGATTCGTAATCAGCGACCTCAAAAACTCCTAGAAACCGAGTTTCAAAAAAAAAATCAAGTTTTTAGAAAAAAAGGTCTTTTTTTGAAAAAAATCTGCCATTTTGGATCCGTTAATTATTTTTTTTTGAATCTTTGACTTCAGATTCGTAATCAGCGACCTGGAGAACCCTAATAAACAATGTTTCGTACAAATCTAACAACGTTTTCATGTTTTGGCCACAAAATCGCCATTTGGGACCACTGTGTGGCGTTCCAAACGAAGAATGAAACGTCTATAAACATGAACATTAAACACATGGAAATGCAATTGTAATGTAATTGTATATTATTTAAGAAATATTAGAGAAATCGTTTTTTACTAATTAATTTTTAATTAGGTACCCCTATTTTTAGAGTCATCACAATAAGATAACTCCTTCAATATCTTAAAGGAAAAACATCAACACTTACAACACTTTCATTCCCCAAAATTTTTCGTATAATGCATATGCATCCAAAAACTTTTCTGGCATTTAATATTTTTGGGTAAGTTTTTATTAATCACTCTGTATCTATCTTAATGAACATGAAAAATCCATTTTTTTATTGCTTAAATCTTTTCCTAATATATCTAAGAATATGTCTGTAATTCGAAATATTTTCAAAGATATAGCACTAAACGCAGTGGAGTGTCGAGCGCATTTGTTCTGACCGTAAACTTCGAAAGTTGCAAGAAAACTAAACGACCAATCAAAATGAACCAAAGCTTGTTGTCTTCAGTTTTAAATTCTCTTTAGTTTGAACTAAAAATATTCATGAAAAAAAAATTCGAAACAACCTTTTTAGCAAGTTGAAATTATTTTTTTCTTGCAAAAAACACAATCTTTTTTTCAAATCTGAAAAAACATTCTAAATTTTACAAGTTTTTGGGTTTTTCTTAGTTCACATTAGAGAAAAATATATAACAATTAATATGTTCTTTGGTTTTTTGGTTTCAGACAAAACTTACGAGCTGCATTTCTCCCGCCAATTGGAGACTGCGATTGCAATGTGTTGCACAAATGTACATATAAATTGGCTGCGTTTGAATATTTTTGTCTCAATAAATTTTTTTTGTAACGTTCAAATATCCAACAACATAATCTGAAAAGTTCGCTACACTTGCTTATTTTTTCTGTCCTAAAAAAATTTCCCAAAAAACGCTTTTTTTAGGCCTCATAAAGCAGAATCCCCCCTTAAGGTAGCTTAAAATTTTATACGATTGTATGAGGTATCATACTAGCAACTATAATGTCGTTATCCTATCTTTCGTTCACTTTCCGAATCTTTCGTCATGTCTTAAGGGTACGTTCCCGAGCGTTCAAATATTAAAGAAACTTAACAAAAGCGACGTTTATTCTAAACTTTTGGTGGAATTTAAGTTGTAATATTAAGGAAAATGGATGCTAGTGAAATTAGTAGGCTTGTACTGTAATTTTTGCGTTGTCTTATAATGCAACTGTCAAAAATGCATTAAAGCGATGTTAGTTCAGCTTAAGATTTTTTAAAATTTGACAGTAACTGACCTTAAGGAAATCAAACGAAAGATCTTAGTGAGCTTTAAATCCATTATATGTAGTTAGGGCTATTGAAACCGTATGCAGCAGTAAACTCTCTGAGCTTTTCTCTGCATGCGCTCAACGTTTCCCCTTGATAAATTCTAAACCATTAGATTTGGAAAATTGAATTTATGTTAAGCTTTTCAAAAATATCAATTTTTTCCAAGAAGAACCTTTTACTCATTTCATGTCACGAAATCAACCCAAACTTTGAATCGCTCATCAAGCTAAGCAACTGGCTAAACCGTTATAAGGCTAAGGCCCAACCATAATCGACATAACTTAATATAAGTGACGTGATGCGATCTTAGCTCAGCTTATGAACTTACCCATAGTTGACATGACATGACATTCAATTTTTCTTAAACTTTCGTTAAACACATATCCTACGATTGAAACCGTACTTGACATAAGAATTTGCAAATTAATTTCCTTTGTCAGATTTAGTAGGTATCGGCCGGTTGCGCCAGACGATTTGACGTCACAGCCTACTGCTGATAGCAGCTGCAAGCTCTTATTGCAAGGGATCATTAATGGGGTCATTAATTAAATGATTGAGAGCTTTTATGCAAATTTATTTGACGATAAGCTAATTAATGGATCATTATCTAAATTGATTGACAATCAACTGGCTTGTGTCGAGTTCAGCGTCATTATCAGTATTTCAAGGACGTCATGATTTGCAGCTAGATGAGCGGGGGCTCTAGGCTAAGACATTACTGGGGCTGGGGCTGTGATCGGAATTTCAATTGTTTGCATCCAAGATTGGTGCAGTTGCATCTTAGAGAATGCAAACAAACATTCAAATGATTGTGCCAAGGATGAATGGTTGCTGCTTAGGAATAAACTTGTTTAACAGAAGCTTTAACTCGTTTGTCTGCGTTTAAAATTCCTTCGAGCTGGTTTATGTAGCTCTTCAATAATTTGTCTCCTGCTCATTTTTTAATAAAAAATTATATATATACTTGAGAAAGGTAGTATTTATACATAATTGGAAATTATTTTTCATCTAATAATTATTGCATTCAGGCATCCATTAAAATGATCGTTGCAGGGCCTTCGATTTGTGGCAAAACGACATTTATAAAAAGTCTTCTTAATAATAATACATTGTTCATACAGCTACAAATTAAAAAAAATTTAAGAGATGTTTAGATGTTAAATGCATTTAGCAAACAAGTTTTTGAACTTTTTACTAAAGGGTCTCATCATCGTAACTTTCCAGTAATTCTTGTGATACAAAACGTTTTTCATCAAGGAAAATTCTACCGTGATATATCGCTCAATTGGAAAATTTCTAGTTGTATTTAAAAACCCTAGAGATAAAAGTCAATTAACTCATTTAGCCAGGCAAATTTATCCCGAAGATAGTTTAAAACTTTTGAGAATATATAAAAAGATTATTCAAATACCTTACGGGTATTTACTAATTTATTTAACACAAAACATTAACGACGTGTTAAGGGGGGAGATACCTGTAAAATTTTGAAAAAAAATTTTTTTTTTTTTTTTTTCATAAAATGTTAGTGTATGATCCTTTAAGAATATGTCAGAAAAATTTTGGAATGTGATTTCAAGTATTTCTTATATTAAAGCCTATTAACCGTTACGCCTCTATTGTTTGCGTTCGAGCGCTGACGCAGGTATAGTAAGCGGTCGACTCTCTTTACCTGTCTCTTAAATGCCCTTACCTTTTAGCCTTTGTATTGTTGAAAATTTCAATAAGCAGATGTTTTAAAATATGTACATATATTCAATCATTCAATCTTCCAGTATTTAAACTTTAGACGCGTTTTTCTCAAAACCATATTTTTAGAAATTGCTGACACGCTAACTCAAAAAGTTATTGATCGATCTTCCTGAAATTTTGCACATATCTTCTTAATAGCATTAGTTTCCATATCAACCTACATGTTTTTGAAAATTTGTTTAAAAAATAATTTTTTCGAAGCAAAAACAGTCGAAAAATTCGATAAAAAATTCTTTTTTTTTTTCGAGTGTTTTATTTCACGAAAAAAATTTTTTTTTCACTCATTTTTAGGTTGGTATGGAAATTATGACATTAATAAATAAAACAAATTTTGATTTTTCACTTTCTGATCAATAGAACTTAAGCTACAATGTCAGTAAATTGAGACGTCTCACCGCGACCTTCCCGGAAGAAGTTAGTGTACATCCGCCATTTTTAACAATTAGAATAAAAACAAAATTGTTTGTATTACTTTAAAGTATAAATAAATCACGTGCTAATTTTCAAAAATATATAATAACTCCTTCATTTAAAAAAAAATTAATGAAAATCAAGCAAAATTTGAGTATTTACAGGTATCTCCCCCCTTAAGATTTTGAACTGACATATGTAATAAGAACTTTGCAACCTGTTTTTGCCCACAAAACTCTGTGAATACTAAAAGTGGCGCCACGAATGAAACAATTAAAGGATAACAAGCATATGCTATATGTGCTTAAAAAAGCTAATTCAAATCTAAGAAAGGCTATCATTCAAAATGCTGACCCTGATGTTATAAAATCTCTTTGTGAAATTACACTCAATACCAAAGGTAACCATATGCCTCATGGAAAAATATATAACTCGCTGTGCAAGTATAAAAAGGACATACGTAAATTGGTTGATGCAAAGAAAACTGTTGCAAAACAACGCAAAATAATTATGCAGCGACGAAGTTTTCTACCTGTTTTATTAGAAATTGTATTGTCATGAATTATCGGCTCATTAATTTAAAAATATGCATAGAATTAATGGAGTAAACAAAATGCTGCTTCTACCACCAGAAGTGTATAAAACTCTAAGGAATGATATTGAACAATCCACGAACTTGTCACTGTTTGACAAATTAATGGATAAGATATTAAAAATCAAAAATCGGTCTGATGAAGAAAAATGATACAGTTATAGACATGAATTAATAAAATTTTTAAATGTAAAACGTAAAAGGGCGCAAGTTTCTGATAACAACAAAATTATAAATCCTATTCAAGAAAATTTACCAGTTAAACACAAAAGTTTGAGAGATAGTTTCACTCAGACAAAATTCACCGCCTCGATTACCGGATGAAATTTTTGAAATAGGGAAAATTACTCCACCAAGACAATCTTTATTTCCTAGAGACAAGCGACGTTTATCTGCTAGCAGAATAGAAAAAAGTCTTAAACCGCCCCCCAAAAGCAAGTATACATCTGAACCCGATATTGAAAATAAAGATTATAGCATTAGAAAAAAAAGTAAAATTTCTATTAAAGATGACATATTGGAATTACGAATTGATGAGCTAGAATTAACAATTAAGATAAAAATATCACTACAACCTCATCTTAATGTTAAGAATCTTATAACTCTTTTTAGAAATAATGTATTATACATTTTGATGAATTGATTGAAGAAAAACAGTTACCATGTTACTTTTAAAAAGAGGATACGACAGTTTAAAAACGTTCCATAATCTTCGTTTAGATGAAAGAAAATCTCATAAATTTGCAAGAAGTGGATTTTTCTACACGAATTTAAGAGATGTAGTTAAATGTTACTATTATTCCTTAGAATTATGGGCAATAAATTTATGATTTTTATAGAAAGTTATGAAGAAAGAGGTGAATTTTAACGACAACCTACAAGTTAAATATATGATAGCGTGGAGTTTTGCATACCGCAGAAAAGGACAGTCGGACTTATATGCATTGAATTCTTTTAGGTTTAAGAATAGATTTTCGCAATTAAGGGTAATCTTGAATTCAATTTTAAATAATAGAATAAATAAAATATCAAAGAAGTAATCCGCATCCTGCGGATATTAGCAATGACTTTAAACTTGACGTCAGATAAACAAGTTAAAGCTTCTATTGTACTAGCTCATTGCTTTAAATGTTTGTTTACATTCTTCAAGATGCAGCTCACTGTATCTGCAACTATTAGCAATGACCTTAAACTTAACGTCAGACAAACGAGTTAAAGCTTCTGTTGAACTAGCTCATTCCTAAGAAGCAACCATTCAACCTTGGTACAATCATTTGAATGTTTGTTTGCATTCTCTAAGATGCAACGGCCAGCCCCAGTCCTAGCCACAACCCCAGACCAAAGTCGTTCTCCTTGAGCCACAACAGATGAGCAAACAGCTTGTTGTCCAAGCCTTCGGAGAATGCGCAATCAGGTGTGCATTCCGCGCAACCCATAAGATAAATCGAATGTCAATCAACCTTGGCACAATCATTTGAATGTTTGTTTACATTCTCTAAGATGCAACTGCACCAGTCTTGGACGCAAACAATTGAGCTTTCGATCACAGCCCCACCCCCAGTAATGTCTAAGCACCAAATTATAGCTGCTGTCTTAGAGCCCCTACTCATCTAGCTGCAACCACGACGTCCTTGAAATACTGATAATGACACTGAACTCGACATCAGCCAGTTGATTGTCAATCAATTTAGATAATCACCCATTAATTAGCTAGTCACCCAATAAATTTGCATAATAGCTGTCAATCAATTTAATTAATGACCCCTTGCAATAAAAGCCTGCAGCTGTTAACAGCATCAGGCTGTAACGTCACAGCGTCACAGATCCTTTTATGCTCAGAAGTATTGAAAAATTCAAGAAATTGGTAATAAATAATGTTCAAAGTTCAAAGTTATAGATGCTTATATGATACATTCAATAGCTCAAATCACGACAGAACAAAAAGGGAAAATGCCTGGAAGGATATCAAGTCTTTCAATTCTTTTAGTAATTTTAGCAATTCAAACAACTTTTCGACTCTCATTTTGGTTCGTTTTAAAATTTGCGAAGTTCATGTCAATAGCTGGCCATACACGACGACGGTTTTTGGCGTACAAAATGACAAACTCTGTTTGTACGCCATTTTACCACAAACAGTGTTGGTTTTCATTTGCTATAAATTGTAATAAATTCAAGAAAGAAATCGCGGTTTCACGATCTAATGTCGGAGCGATTCATCTTGACAAATGGTAAACAAAGTAAGACCATGGGAAAATAAAAGGCGAGAAATATTTGGGACGGTTTTGGGATGGTATTAAGTTTGTACGCCAAGTTGCCCACACACGATCAATCTTATACATATTTGCACGCGTTCTTGTACACCAAAAAACGTCCCGTGTGTGGCTGGCTAATATGTGTGTCATTAGCTGCATTCCATTGGGCCATGCAGAGTACGCCGGAGTAGTTCTCCAATAAAACGCTCGTTTTTCTACCCGTATACCACGACGCTGTTAATTTGGCATTTGACAATGATACTTGCGGGTGAAACATTGATTTGAGCGGTATTGATGTGTGAACTTTTCCGAGCTTGAGCCTGTTTTGCTTCTTGAAATTAGGTGAAAATAAATATAATGAGTAATGCAACAATTATAATAATTTTTGAAACTTTATACAAAACAACGGAAAAACATCTATTGACCATTTTTGAAACACCAAACCCCTAGCGGAAAAAATCGGCATAATTGAGCTGGCAAACTACACCTGCTTCCCAGTTAGCGGTAGTTCGGCGTAGCCTTTGAAGATAAAGCCTAGGAAGCGTGATATCACTCTCCGAGCGTAGTAAAGTCCGACTAGTGTCAGTGCAGACAATTGTGGTATTAGTCAGCAGTGGAGACAGGAATAAAACAAATTTTCTTATGCACAAACCCCCCCATAAACTCTTTTTTAACGCCGTCTGTAAAAAGGCCACCCCTAACCGTGCGAAATGAACGAGCGCCCATGCTACTGCGCTCTTTCCCTCTCATTTATTAAAGTCGTGCTTCTCTTTCTATGGGCACCTCTGTTTTTACTACGCTCACGTGCAGGGCTTTCAAATGGTACAGCGTTTCCTGAGGCTTTATATTCAAAGGGCGTAGCTATAACTACTCCAGTATACTCTGCGTGGCCCAATGGAACGCAGCTATTATGGTTTGCTTTTGTTAACATTTGAAATTTGTTAAGTTTCGTATGTTAACTCATGTTAATTATAAGATAAGACTTGTCTAGCGTACCCATGTGATTTCTCATACTTTAGTGTAGGAAACATCAGTGCAGGTACCAAGGTGAAAGCAATTTTAAGAGGGGCTCCACGGAATTGCAATGCATTTGAATTTTATAAATAATGAACTGCCTTATAATTTGACTATTCTTTCATTTCATTCAAAATGTTCTGGAAATTTAAATCAAATAATGAATTACTCTCATAATTTAAATGCATAAACCCTCCTTTTATTTTATTTTTAACGCCGTCCTTGTCCAAGATCACCCGGGAATTTATTGAATCACTAAACAGCTAATTGAAATGCCTTTCATCATTCCCTCCCACTTGTTCTCTTGCTTTCTCTTTCTTTAGAGCGCCCCTAAAAATTGGCACGCACACGTACACTAATTTTATACGTCTCAGCACTTCTTTATGGTCATGTTCTAATAGCTAAGCTTATAGTCATAGACATGAATTCAAGCACAGCTTGGCTCGGTGTGTCGTCACGAACTATCGTAATAATAAGAAGACTTGAATTCTGACAGAAACTAGAAACTAATAAAATCAAAAAATGCCAAGTAATTTTTGGGAGGTATACTACATACATACATAAGAAATATTATTGGCTGGAGCATTCTGTACATTCTGTACAGGTATCAAGAAAAGTAAAATTACTTTTAATAAAGTTTTGATATAATACGAAACAGCAATTTCAGTGCTAAAATGAAGAGAGCATGATAAAGTATAACGAGTTATCGTGCAAAAGCACACAAAATATTCATTGAAGAATTATTTTCATTACTCTTGTTCTGTTCCCATCAAGCAGTAAGCACTTAAATTCTCTAATCAATACAATAACTGATTGATTAAACAAGTACTACATATAATAAAACTATGTACATATTTAAAATTCGAAAGAATCAAATAGAGTAAAATATCAAAATAAAAACTGTTAAAAGCATTACATAAATTATATAAATAGACCTAATTACTTTCAGTAACTTCCCAAGAGACACAAAATAAAAACAAAAGAAATAAAGAGTTTTCACTTGTTTTCCCCTTGGCCCTTAGCGTGACATAAAGACTCAAAAGATGACGGAACTGACTGACTGGCTTTTAGTTATGCTTCGTATATAATATACTTACTATTATATCTCTCAAATTATCTATGTTATTATATAGCAATGCACAGCACAGGTATCAGAACAAAAATTGCATTCAAAACCCTCGCTCTTTGCGATCTGTTCGCCGTCTTCAAACTGCGAATTTTCTTTGTCCAGACGGCATTTAAAGAGTGTTGTTCCAAGAGGACTCTTTTCTACCTGAACAATTTTTTTCAGAAAATATGAAACAATTTCAACAATACAGTAGAAATAGATAGAAAAGTTTCTTTGGCTAGATAGTATCCTCCTTATAAGAGCATTGTTTAATATTAAGTTAAATATTTTGGAAGATATGCAATTTTCAAGTTTGGAAATAAGGACTGTTTGGAATTTAATAAAAATAAACCTTTTTATTGAGGAAGGTTTGCAAATAAGCTTGAGTTAGACGAAATTAAGCTGTGTTAATTAGGAAGTATTTTTTAATTATTATTTTTACAAAACTAAGCTTTCTTGTATGAAATTATAATATGTATGTACATATATGATTCTAAAAAATATTTGGAAATAAGCCGTTTTGTTGCAAACTTTTATTTTCAAGGGCAAATGTTTATAGGCAAGGGATGTAAGGGGTAACCACATTACTAGTGATTGGTCGAAAAATCAATGTTTTTTAGGAATATGAAATGAAAGTGAAAAAAATACTTTTTTTAAGTTGCGCTGTGCTTTAGCTTTATTTATTTAATTTTAAAGACGATTTTTACACAATTGTACTTTATGAAAAATGTATTATTTCCGTAGATATACATACATATATATATAGATATATTGCAATATTTGACGCTATTTTGTTCCTTATCCTTAAAATTTCTCCAAACTCATTGCATTATTTTGCACGAGGCCGCCAGATGCATTGCAACAGGTGCTTGTGAAGTTAATCTGGGCTTATGTGCAGTTTATTAAGTAAATAAATAATACAGAACGGAAAAATTTACTTTGAAGAAGCAAAATATTTAATTATGTAAGAAGTTTTTTGAAGTGAAACTTCTTTCGCCACGTTGAGAGTAAAATTTGAAGGCCGCGCACGTCATGGCCTTGATAGTCACGTGTCACATCATGACAGTTGGAGAGGGGGAATAAGATATAGACACTGATATATAGAAATGCCTATATCAAAATGGTGCACTTTTCGTTCCCTCTTGCTCACGCCATTAACGGATTTTGAGCAGTCAGCTATGGATTTGAATTATTGTTAAATGCATTTTTGGAGTATTACTCAGTTTTAATTACAGAAACCCTTCAAATAAGTACACCGAAAATTATTAAATAATTCATTTCGAATCTTAAGTCCCTTAAAAGGAATGCAAACATGAAATTACCTCACTTTGAGATAAACTGAATTTCACACAATTTCTAAGTTTCTGGCAGAAATTTTCTTACCAAATGATGACAATTATGCCATTTTAGTCGGTAAATCAGACACAAAATAAGATGAATTTGCAATATAGGATACTAAAAGACTAATTATCATAATTTAATAACAAAATGTTTGGCGAAAACTTGTGTGAAATTCAATTCGTTTCTGCGAAGAACATTTTTATGAAAAGGACGTCCTAATACGAGCAGAAAAAAAGTATTAACTCTAATTCCGATATAAAAAAAAAAGGACTTACCGTGCTCCAAAAAAGAAAACTCTTTCTGCTTGTATTGCAGTTACTCCTTTATTTATTGAAGATTCTTCACAAGATGAATTAGTTGTTTGGGTTAGAAATATCTTATCAAGGTTAGAAATACCTTATCAACCTGATCTCAGGAGCAATTTCCTTTTTCTCTAAGAAGAACACTATCTATTGCAATCGACAACCCTATTGAGGATTTAAGAGAAACAAAACATCTATACAGTTTAACGTGACGGACAAAGAAAGATGAAAGTCATGCTAGTTTTCAAAAAACACTGAGTGAGCTATTGGAATATACACATTATAATGTCCAATTACATATTGTTTAATTCTTCCAAACACCATTGAAATGAAAAAGAAGCGAGTTTTGTTTTAAAATTATATTATCGCGTGGGGACATTTTTTAAAACCAGTTTTGTTTCACCTTCGGTGAGGACTATCTTTGGTTGGTGCTTGGCTCTTCGTTTCGCTACTGGGCTACGAGATGTAATAAAAACTATGCATCTAGTGTAGAAGTATTTATGCGTCGCGCAAGTCGAGTTGAAGAAATTATTAAAAATTTGCAGGTCAACTTCGAAATATTGGTTTCAACATTCTAGGCGTAGATTGTGATCAAGTAAGTAACAATAGAAGCTGTTAAAAGCTTGTCAAAACTTCGAAAACAATGTCCTATTTCTATGTTGAGGACAAAAAATATATGCTTTGTATGATGTACGACATATTTTCAAATGCATAAGAATAATCTTCTTGCAAATTATATCCAGATAGGAACTGAAAAGATATGGTCCATTTTACGCAAATCATACAACATGGATAATGGTGCTACAAGAGCTATGTTTAAATTAAGGGAGGCGTGGGGGCTTTGACAAATTATCGGTGAAACGAGCAACACAGGTTTTTAGTCACATGAGAAAAATTCTTCGGCTTATCAATTTTATCGAAATTTGAAGCAAGTCATGTTTCAGAATATTTTACCATCCTAATATTCCAGTGGTAGTTGCTTTGATTCTGCAAATTTAATATCGAATGTAGGTACCTTTATCTTCCCTAAACTCAAATCAGCATTATTTTAAGCAAAATGACGTTTATGTTGCCCTTGAAAACGAACTAAGTAAAATAACTATGAGTATGAATAAATTTCAATCTACTACTTTAATGTACATTTTTGGACATATAGTGAAGAAAATGATGAATTTAACAAAGTTTACACATTGTAAAGAATACATGGTCCACAAAAATCCCGATCTGCCAAAATTGTAGGCGCATTTCACCAAAATATTTAAAATTACGCGTTGTTTAAACAATTCGCTGGAAAATAATTTGCTACCAGCTCTTCAAAGAAACATTAAGTAAAGGCCAGGCTGCCAACATAAGGATTATGTTATAAGACACATAGTGATTTCCTTTATAAGAGCAATAATAAAAGATATTAACAGTTCACTCAAAACGACAAAGACAACAAAAGAATTACGGTTACAAGTTGTACAAGGTCGAGTATAATATACCTATGTTTCTTAGTAAGACGAGTTTTCAATTTCTTTAATGTCATCCCTAAAATTATTATTATTTCTATTTTTAGTATAATTTATAGGCCCCTTTAAAATTATAATCAAACTAAAAAAGAGTTTAACAAACATTTGCTATTTTATCTTTGGGACGCAAAATAAGATTTTTGTTTCCTTGGAGCATTTAAAATTTACACACACATAAATTTTCAATACATGTCAGAGCTCTGATGAAGTCCATACGAGAAGGTTATATTACCGTCATTCACATTCTCACACTTCAGTTAGTTCCTTCACTACTACACCAAAAAATCAAGATGAGCTTTGTAGTAAAACTAAAACAATCTGGGAAGCAATTTCTGAACACGAGATCGAGGCAATTTTCAACAGAACAGAACAAATCCAAAGAATAAATTGATTTAAGTAATTTTGGTTCAAGGGATAGATAACAAATAGAATAATCTCTTATTTATTAAAATCGGTTAATTATAATAGTTTTTAAGTTATCATGGCAAAGAGAATCCTTAGGGAAGTTATATTTAGATTCGGTTCATAAGTATTTAGAATCGATCGACCGATTGGCTCATAACTTAAAATTCATATTTTTGTCCCAAATATTTTTTTGTTTTATCACTTCATAAAATCAGCCCTTAAGAACACATACGACACTGCTGTACACGAGTGAAAATTGTAGCTGGGAACCTATCGCGAGCTCGTTGAGAGTACGCGACGGTAGCAAAAAACACACGAGGCGAGAAGAACTGCAAACTCAATATATTCTGTTTTTCGAAAACTCTACATAAAAAATGTATGTGTAGTTTATTTTTTGCATATTTAGTCTATACCTAAGTACCTTATTCAAAAGAATTAAAACTACTGGGTGATTAGCTGCCAACTTTTGAAATGCGCTTTTCCTTCCTTGTTCATTCATTTCCAGCCAAGTTCCAAGTTAAGGATTAGAAGGAAGCTTTTTAATGTTGGGTTGTGGCGGCAAAAGCCGTTAAATTTTCTGCAGTCATTCGTGTGTAGTGCTTCATTTACGACAAGGTTGTTACCTACCTAATCATGCGGGTGCGACGGTGCTTGGGCATTAATAAGATCAAGCAATATACACAGATTTGAAATGGAAAAATATCTGGATAAGATAAAGAACAGAGCTTCATTATTGCAAATGGGTATGACAAATTTTATGGCCGTATCTTGCCTTCTGATCTAATCAGCCAACTTAAATTTAATCTTCTATTATTCTCGCCTCATGCGTAACGCTTATTCTTTATCACACCATTGTGAACTCTCAGCGAGCTCAAGATATGTACATCTGCGGCTACAATTCTTCCTCGTCTGGAACAGCCCTTAATCAACCTTTTCTGTCACCGAAACAAGATGCACCCCTAGTAATACGTATATAATGCATGCAGTTTCCTACATTTTGAAGTAATTCCCGCGATCGTCGAAGTGCTAATATACTTTCAAATTAGATCTGTTATGCTCTCAATACAGCATCGGCAAATTAACATTAAAAACGAATAATCCTTTATTTTATTGTGTATTAACGTGGATTAAGTTTGAATGATAATTATTCGTATCTTCATCCGAATGCTACTCAATGAATTTCTTAAATCTCTAATCTCACTGAATAAAATTCGATATCCTAGAAAACGCACTTTCTAGTATCAGGCTATCATTGACTTCGCTCTCATTTAGCAAAATGTTTGTGATAGTATATGTATGTCTTTATTATACAATATAAATTACTTCTGCCCTTTTTTATTACCAAACATTTAATACGTTAAGGAATGAAGTTCGTCGTATCTTCCCCTCAAAATGAACGAACATCGATCATTCCGAGCTGCCGTGTATCAGGGAATGAACTTTTAACATGTTCCGCACAACAATTTTCAAATAAGCTTTTGCGAGAGAATTACGCTTAGAAACGCATTTGTCGAGAGAGAGAGAAAAGCTTTAATTTGTTTGTGTTTTCGGTACACGCAGCCCGAATCGTTTTAAAGGGCTTAACTCGACCTTAACCGGAGTGTTGTGACGATGCTTTTAATTTAATTTAAAATTTATTAGATTAAAATTAGGATAATTTAACACTCCTTTAATAAAAAGTTTACTGAAATTAAAATTTATAAATTATAAATAACTTGTAAATTAACACGTTTTCTCCGCCTTCACAGAAAACTACTCAGAAATGAAAATTTTCTCTTCAAATGTTTTTTTACATGTAATATAATTGTCTTCCGAAATGCTTTTTCTAAATGGCCAGCATAAAACGTTTTAAATATACTATAATATATAATGTAAATAAAAGTTCTAATATTTTAAATAAGAAAGGATTTAACCTGGTCATGTAATTTTCAGTTGCTTTTAAATATTTCGTAATTCTCCTAAAAGCACAAGTTTCCATTATAATCAATCAATCACAATAAAATAGAAAAGGGTTAGTGTATATTAACTTAAATGTTGTATGCTTACACCCATCGCGCGGTTTAATATATGAACAATTTATTATTTGACTTGTAATAAACACTTATGAATCTTTTATAAGTATTGGTGAACTCAATGAATTGAGTAGTATAACTTTCTGCATAATTAATTATTTAATTACTTTATAAATATATGTCTAATTGTAAGTTTTAGAAAAGAAAAAAATTATAAAAGACTTTTTAAATAAGCTTACGTTGCTAGAGATTTGAATCCATAGCTTCGTGTTTCTCTGGCAATCCTCTCTATCATTTGGTAGTTCCCAGTTTTTAAATGTTGCCCAATTCAGTATTGGCCCTATAGATGCTGAACTGCTGACAAGAACCACCATTAATTAATAAACCGTACCGTTCATCAACGTACCGATATTAATCTTACTTTATATAACAGTTCATACTTTTTTAAGCATGTCATTAAACTGGGACATTGCATTCACCTTCCATCCTATTGTGCGCAAGTTCAAATTTAATGGAATTTTTTCTATTAGCGATTGTACATCTATTTCCTGTCATAGTTTGACCTCTTCCATTCACACCGTATTTGTCGTGCTTCTAATAAACTTTTAACAACGAATAGCTCTCCCAAATGATTTTGTTTATTATGTAGAGCTTCCGAAACACATTGCAGCTCGGTCGAAACTTTTAGAGAAAAAAATCAATATTGTATATATTATGAATGAATAGAAGATAATCGACTATTCACTACTTCTGTATTAACACTTCATTCTTTTAGTCTGACTAAATTTTTTATAATTGCTTGAGAAGTTAAATACACTATGGTTGGCTTTCGTATATTTTCACAAACACAGTCCTGCTTCCGCAAAAGCATCCTTTCAATCAGTAGCTCTAAACTACATCCAATAATAGATCTTATATATCTAAAGCCTTGCAATTCGATAACGAAGTTACTCTATTCGTGTCTACGATGAAACTGATAATCGGATCCCCTACTATGGGGGGAAAGAAAGTAGAATTAACCTAGGTTTTGTTCGAACACAAGCCAATAAAAGAGAGCTCTTCTTGCTCTCGTCTCACAATTCGCGTCGCCTCCGAAGGGTTGTTATTACCTTGTGCTAGATTCAGTATAAATTTCAATAGCATGGCGGGATTTTTAAGAATTATTTTAATTAATCTCTTTTAATACTCATCGGCATGCCTATAAAAACTTAAACTTAAGCTTACCAAAAGCGTTACAAACATTTTATTATAAATGTAGTGCAGAAGTTAAATTTGGATACTTTAAATCAATATTTATTTGCTAGTTTTTAAGTGCTTCTTCAGAATACAATGAATAAGAGAGTAGCCGTTAATTTATCAACTTTCGAATTTCTGCAAGATCAAGATAGAAAAAAAAACAATATGTGCAAAATTTCGATCGGAAAATATTAACCACCGATCGATTAAAGTTTAACATGTATCCATCAAAAAATCCATTTGATTTTTCTCTTTTTCATATAAATATGTATAAAAATATGCGAAAAATATAACCCTCCTTTGCAGGCAAGTAAAAATAAAGAATACCTGTTCAGTTTTTCTATTTAAAAATTGGGACTGAGCCAATGATCTATTGAAATTGAAATAATGTGTAGCTGTTTTTTAATGATCCGTATCCTTTTTCGCAGCAAATTTTGTATTGAATTGAAATTTGCTAATAGTGACTTCCAGAAATTTTTTTAATTTTTGTAAATAGAATCAAATTGCATTGGGGCCTATTGTTGAATCCGTTCGAATTGAATCTAAAGAGCTTACAAAAGCCCTTTTTGGATCAAAAATTTTCATAAATTCAATTTTGACTTTAATTAATTTTTCCACACATAATGTCAAAATAATTCGATTGGATTTTTCTATCGGAATATTTTAATCAGCTTGAACGAAAACTATGTTCTCTTTACATCAAAAACTGAATCCAATAATTGTTCCAGTTCGCAATTTGAAGTTTAGATGGATCAAAATCAATACAATTTGATGGACTGTTTGCACATTTTAAAAACTTTGATATACATATGTAGGTGACATTTAAAAAAATTTAATTCAATGTGAAATTCCAGATTCAGATCAGATCTTCAAAAAAACACAGCTAATATTGGAATTTAAATAATAAAAGCTCAAACAGTATTAAGTTAATCTTGAAAAGCTATTGAAAGTAGGCAGTACTATTTAATTTCATAATTTTAACCGTGAAGTGCTGACGCCTTTGAGCCTATATGTAATATTATATGCTCACTCTTAACGCAAACTTTATTTATTTATTAATGATACTCAATTTTGTACGCATCTCAGTTTTATTTCGTTTCGGCGCCCCTTTAAAAAATGTTTTTTGTGTTGTGGGTTACACTCCCACATGAAAACCTTGGTTGAAAATAAAAATAAAACATACACAGAAAGCACCATATGGGCTTCGTTCCCGAGTGCGCCAAAAATAAAACAAGATTAGAATTAATTCTACCCTGTAGAAAAAATAAATAACTAATATGTGCTGTCGTAACATGCCGGCTTTATCGAAAAAATATCCTCAATTCGAAGTTTTTTTGTTTTTCTAATAAGCCAAAAATTGGACATTTATCTAGAGTGGAATACTTTTATGCAAGAGTATAATATAATACTATAGACACGCAGAGGCTGAAATCTAATAGTAGAAGAGGTGCATCGACAGAACAATTTCGAGTTTGGTAAGTTTTTAGAGATAAACTCATGTTCTGCTTACGTTGATTATTTTGTGATTTGTAGAATCTTACTAGCACTTTCTGGGAAGTAAGTCATATTGATCTCGGAAAAAAATTTAAAAATTTAAAAATTATATTTATTTTTAATTGTATTATATACTGCACGCTTAAATATAATTCCCCTAAAAGTAGCATTAAATCTCAAATAATTTCGCAGTGAGAAGTTTCTGGAATAACATATTTTTCATTGAAAAAATCTCAACACATCGTCGAGATGCTCACTTCTGGAAATGTGGTTTACATCACTAAACCATTGTTTTAAGAACTCAAAAGTCATAATTAGAGCATTTTTGTGGTTTTGGTATAATCTTCACTTAATTTTAGTTACAGTAAAAGGACATATGTAAATGCAATTAAATCTGAATTAATTCGTCGTATTACGCCATGTATGTTTTTTGTGGTTTGTGTGCCATTTGTATGCCATTTGTGTGCCATTTGCGGATTTGCCTGCCATTTGTGTCCCGTTTGTGTGCCATTTTTTGTTATAGGCACTTTGTATGGGACGAGAGGTCCTTTCCTATGTGAGTGGTGTGCGAGCAGATTTTCCGTGAATTGTTTTCTTGGCAACAGGCTTAAGGCACGAAGGCCACCTGTCACCATAATAGGTCCTATTATGATGACAATTTCCAAACAAAATCCTTGAAGTATGTATGTTAATGTTAATTTTAATGCTTTTGCTGTCCAATAAACATAACATTAATAATGAAGGTTAGTTTAGTAAAACAAAAACAATGATTACTTAAACATAAACGTAATAATTTATGAAATACAGACAAAAGCAGGTAATTTTGAAAAAGCAATGAAATGCTCTGTCTATTCTTTTTTACGTACATATATGTACATACATATGTTTAGGTATATCGAGCTGTGCTAAAAATTATAACAAGTTTGAACGAACAAATCATAACATATAATCATTATAACGAAAACAGTGCGAGGTAAATTTTTTAAATAATGTCTCAATTTTCCAGAAGCAAAATAATTTCAAAAACTACATAAGAAATTATGTGAGCTTCACTAAAATGAAAGGCGCCTGAAATTGAACTATGTATGCGCATCAGTGAATTGCCGCTATGTAATGCAATGATGTTACATTGTGCACAGAGATGGCGCGATTAACAAGCAAACAGATGGGAAAAGACTTCAAACTTTGACGTTTGTCATTAAAAATTTACTCTGAAGCGGTTGGTTAAAATAGTGCTTTTATTGTGGTTCCGAAAAATTTACAAAAGTTGGATGAGTGGCTGAAATGATCTCAGCCTATTCCTCCTAGTGTTAAAGTTTATTTGCTGAAAAAACGTAAAGGAGATGATGCCTCATTCAATTCTTTCACTCCTTATTACTGTTTAGTATGGGAGGATGTCTTCCAGTGGGATAGTTTCTATTTCTTCTTTCAATCTGCTGTTTCTTACGCAAGGTAAACAATTTGTGGTATTATAATAATAATAGTATGTAGTATAACGCAATGTTATTAATGATTTGTTTTGCAACTTTCTTATAAATAACAGTATCATATTATGTACATCTCATTTTACTATTTGGATAACAGACGAAGGAGGAATGGCTAAGGGCGTCATAAATACTAACACTTAGTTTAAATAATGACGCTTAATATAATTGACTTAACAAGTCAAATTTGCTCGTTTTGTGATTACATATACCAATTATATGATTACTTTATATTGTAAACACAGCATCAAAGGGTGTTGTGTAACATCCGTCTGTCTGAATTAAAGTATCACCCGCGGGTTCCACTGATGAGGATGTATCTAATTTTTCTTTTTTGTTAGGTGTCAGAAAAATAAACGCATTCTCCTAAGTTGTGCACCGTATTCGATGTTTATCTGTAAGCAAATGTAATGTCAAAAACTTTTAAATAAGCCTAACTTGTTAGTAGTCGCTATTAACCGGGAAGCGGAAATGTTAACAAGTCATTACAGAAAATTATAGGAAATTTCAAGAACATTTGCCGGGCAAGTAATGTTATAAAAAAATACCTTTCTGCGGCAACCAGAAAGAAGAGTTAGATTTCAATGTGGTAAACATTATTTTTACATAAGGGAATGTAATGCTGAATTTCTCACCCCATTTGTGAACATAAGGTAAACTGCCCTATTGGCGGACACCTACCTAATTCCGGACACTCATTTTTTTTGTTAATATTGAGCAGAAATATTGTGATAAATGAAAAATATTGATGTTATTATAAACTTTCATCTATACTCTTCCTTTAAGTCGTACGAAGTTTACAAATAAATGGTGATTTATATTTAAAAAAAATCCGTTTGTTCAGAAAGCCCCTCTGGGCCATCTATTCTTCGTCCAAATGCTTAAAATCAGTATTGTAATTAATTAAAGATATTTTTTAATTTAAGCAATTTGAAAATGATATATTAGTTGCTACCCATTTTCTATTCTTCTACATTATTGATAGAAACATAAACTTTAGATTTTTAATCATAGTTCGTTAAAAAAACATTTAAATATTGTGTCCGTAATTAGGTAGTACCAGATTTACAAGTTACTACTAACGATATGGTACCCTCAATTCCGGCCGGACTGTTTATTGCGGACAAATAGTGTCATTACATACTAGACAGTTTTCTCAAATGCAACCAGACAATTTTTTTGTAAAATTGTTAAGATATTAGTTACTTCAGCCGATTAAAACAAATATAAACTGAAGCAACTATTTCCCGGGGACTTTCCCTATTCCGGACAGTATCTTCCGAAGAAACTGTGTCTTTACTCATTGAAAATTTTTCAGCATATTCATTTGTTGTTTAATTAGTTTATTGCACTATCAATTAGAATGAAGATTTCTCCCCAAGATCGAAACTTGAACCAATCACCCGGTCAATTTCAAAAAATTGTTCATCCCCACGTGATTTTTCGAAACTGTAAAATTATATGTTCGTTTGCCCGGCTTCACTTTTGATTTGCTTTTTTTGGTACTCAGGTTGCTCTTAGTATAATTGGGCATATTTTATTAGATTTATAATTTATATTAGCTGATCAACCCGGTTTTACGCGGTTTATTATAGGAATATGTACGATTTCTGAAATGCTCAAATTTAATATTTCACACGGGTCATGCCGGCCGACCGCCCGTTTCGCTGCGAGCGATTAATAATTTTAAATCTGTGATATCTTCTAAGATATTCATTTTAATGATATGTTGTAAAGGGTAATTTTGATCCATATTAAATGCACAACGTATCTAACGTATTTAATTGGATAAGGATTAATACTATATTGTTTAAAATAGCTTCGTAAATAACCCATTATTTTGTAGTAATATTTTAAAAAATAAAAATGGTTACTGTGGGTTATCTTTAGGAGATAGACATAGTATGTATACCATCGCGCACTTTTTTTTTGTATATCTTAATTCCGTAATACATTATTTTGATCTATCTCGTAAGGTTTAGCCAGCGTTAGCAATGTAAGCGCCCAAAAATATGTTTTTTACGACATCATTACAAATCTTTGAAATTCTCGGCGACATCATTACAAATCTTTGAAATTCTCTACATGTAAACCTTTCAGAAGAAATTCTCTAAGTGATAGTGAAAACCGTATCAAAATCCGTTGCGTCGTTTAGAAGAAGTAAGCGGAGAAACAGACAGACGAAAACAGCGACTTTGCTTTACATTTATACTATTTAGAGATTCTTACATCGATTTTTGGTCATTGTAGAAATTTTATTGTTGTTATCAATTGAATAAATGATTATATTTCGCAAAAACTCTTATTTTGCAACACCGTATCTGTTAGTATAATTTTAAAAATTAAAATTCTTGAAAAAAACCTCATTGCTTAGATAGGACGGAATTAGGCGCAGGAGTGTCCGGAATTAGGATGGAGTGATTTTTCTGTCCGGAATTAGGGGTATGGGCTAATGTACTATAGCCTTAATATAAATGTTAGTTTAAAAATATTTTTTAATAAAATAGCGATAATGTAATTGATTGACCAATAATCATCAAGCATTTTAATTAATGATTACATATTTTATTTAGTGAATTAGTCTGTTAATTTCTTTATATGATCGAAATAAAAGTGATGTAGCTTAAGTGTCCGGAATTAGGGCAGTTTACCTTAGCTGAGATATTACCATGGAGAATATGTTAGCCAAGTTTAATCAAAATCGAATAAGAAATATACGGTATACATGGAACTAAATTAAAATATATAGCGGGTTGAAAGTCCCCCTCCTCCTTGCCCAAACCTCGCAGTTTTTTAACATGATTATACATCGATCCAATAAATGCATATGCAAAATTGGATTAAAATCCATTTAGAAATGCGGCAGCTATCGCGGTAAAAAAATCACTTATAGAAACTGATGTAGCCTCTCACCCCTTTGACCGATCACCACCATTTTGTAACATGACTTAGAGCTACATGTTGTCAATGTATATGTTAAGATTGGTCAACTGCGGCTAAGAAATACAAAAGATTTGGAGTCCAAACCATTTTTATATAACTTACGTAGCCCCTAGATACCCACCCCTTTGACCGAATCCTCCCATTTACGAACTTAGCCGAGATATTGGCGGGATAACCGTATAGGCGAAGTTTGGTCAAAATCGGCCTCTATCGCGTCCACAAGTTTCGCTATATCCCATAGACATTTTAGTTTTCAAGTCTACGACCTCTAAAATGAGTTTTGGCATCATTAATTTTCCGAACTAATTAGAACAATCATTTTAGTACTAGAATCTACCTATACATATGTAGTTTAAATAAAAAAGCATTTAAAACTACTGATAAAAGCATACTTTTAGGCTAATTCGAAAATATTTGGAATAAGAGGAAATTAGCTAGGAATTTTAGAAAAATATATGTAAACCAACTTAATAAAGCCCGCTACATTGTTGCCAAGAAATTTCTTGGCCCATACAAAACACACGTAAAAAAAAACGCTCAAGAAATGCTTACAGAATTTTTTTCCGTTCCGGTTGTCAAAGTTGTATGCTGTTCGCTTTGATTATACATATAATCAAAGCTGTTCGCAAGGAATCGGCCAAAGAAAAACTTGGTTAGAACCAATTTTTCAAGCAGATGGCGCTGTACACCCAAAAGTCAAATTTCCTTCAAGGAAATAAATGCCCGAGCACATATCCCTTGAGACAAAAGCGGCAGTTCATCTGGAGGAAATACAAAGATACAAAATGGCAGGTGGGGAATATGTGGATTTGAATATCGTCGTAAATTTAATGAATTCTTTGACAAATGACAAGTTAAAATTCCTTGACCTATTGTCAAAATTCCATTTGGGAATAATACTTTACTTGCTACTGTTTACTTGGAAATAGTATACCTACTAGCTAGGCTATAGGCAGGTAAAAAATGTGGCACATTTTATAAAAGTAACAAAACCTATGTGGTTGAGCATAACACTTTAATTTTCTTTTTCGCTTAGCATCTTTCACCTTCGTTAACATAAAATATATGAAACCTATAAACAGTGAAACTTAAGAAAGGGAAATCTATTCACCCGCAATTGTTGATCAACAGCTCATTCCTGTAACTAGCAAAAAAAGAAATTTTCAACTACAATTCTCTATTTCACATCATTTTGACGTCATTCTCCATTTCTATGCGTCTGTATCACTGACATATAGAAATGGACCACTCAATTTACTGTCTCAAAAGGGGCATCTTTTGACAGTTCTCACCTAAGGAGATTTCAAATATAGGAAGCATATATTTGTCTATTTCTTTCGCATTAGTCGAGATAGGCGCCTTGAAAATGCGGCAAATTTAAGAATTGCATATATTTTTAATTTTATCTCGCACGCTTAAATCTGATTCCCCTAAATGCAGAACTGTTTTAAGAACAACAAAAGTCATAATTAAAGCACTTTTGTGTTTTTGCTATAATCCCCACTTAATTTTAGCTACAGTAAAAGGACATAAATGCAATTAAATTCGCATTAATTCGTCGCATTACGCCACTTAGGTTTTATGTGGTTTTTGTGCCATTTTAATGTAAGCATTTTGTATGGGACGAGTGGTACATTTACACATGTACGTCAGTGGTCTGTATGAAATTCTAGTTTATTATTAATATCCAGAACTCTACTTACCACACGATTTAACAGCTAGAAATGTTTTTGTAAAGTCATGAGAAGAGTTTGAATAAAGGAAAATGCCGGTTTTCGTATAGACGCTGGCATCTTTTCTTTTTCGCGCGGCCGTCAATCAAACCTTATTTCAGTTCAGAATAGTGTAACAAAATAAAGTTGTTAAGACATGTTACCTCTGCTCTCAGTCTGAACTGTGTTATAAAGTTTTGAATTTTGAAATACACAGGATGTTTTGTTAAAGACTGGGTATGCCAATCGATTCGACATGGTCTCCTGATCAACGTTTGTTCGAATACCCTCCTTTCCCCTAAAATCGGACCTTCACCCCTAAAATCGCAATTGAAAATGTGGAGAGGGTGAACCCAAAAAACTCTTTATAAGCCCTTTTAGAGACACTGTAAGATTTTGGTTGATAGCGTGTTAGAAAGGTGAGGCTTCAAGCTTTCCAACAATACTCTTATGATCCAATCCGTCAACAAACAAACGAGAGAAGCCACGTCAAACTTCGGAAATGGTAATTTGAAAGCCCAAAATTTAACTTTGGCCCTTCCTTCTGTCGTTTTCTATATATGGGAAGATCGAAATTTTTTCTGAGAAATGTTTTTCTGACTTGTGGTCTTTCTCAGAAAAAAAAAAAAACAGAACTCGAATCCGACATCGCGTTCCGAAATTATTCGTGCTAGAGTGGTTCAGCACTATGGATGAAGTGTAGACAAAAAAATTCCCAATTCACGCGAAATCTTTTCAGTCAACGTCGCGCATCGAATTTCACAATAACAATGAGGAATTCCTGTTAACTATGTGCCTAGTCCACCCAATGCGGCTGTGTTTTTTCAGGATGTACCATGTTAAAATCAATATAATGTCTCTCAAAGGACTTATAAAGCGTTTTTTGGGTTCATCCTCTCCAAATATTTAATTGCGATTTTAGGAGTGAAGGGCCGATTTTAAGGGAAGGAGGAGTTCTCCGAACAAACGTTGATCAGGAGACCATGTAGAATCGATTGGAATACCCCTGTTCAGACCTTAACAAAATACCCTGAATAATGGTAAATTTCATTAGCCAATTAACAATTTTGTAGCAAATTTTTAGTTAGGAGTTTCACCTATTGTCACACTAGAGGCATTTAAAGTCAAATGAGGTCTCTATAAGCTACAGATGTCCATAGATATCACACAAGGTCGAAAATTCATTACTGTAATTGGGAACAAAAAAATTGTTTTTGTTTCTTCAATATATGTAAATCTGTGAAGCAGATTGTTACCTCGATTAAAAGTATGCTGGTAAGAATTGCATGTTCGTCTTCCCTCTATCTCTCATCATTTATTTTTTATGTTCTTTTATCTAATAAAAATATAATTCTGATCGTTTTGCTCTGATTTTGTCGTAAACTTGATCTTGAGATCATTTGCATTGCGTTCGATGTGTACATATATGTACTCGTCCACATTGGATATTAATTACGTACGCCGCCGTAAGGAATTTTGAAAAATAATTTCCAAAAAAAGCCACTAAATTAATCCAAATAACGCAGGCGAACTATACGAAGGAATACCAATAAGGGGCTATATGAAGTTTTGACATTGAATGACCTCAATGGACTTCTATACGCCTCTAGTGTAGTAGTAGTTGACAAAATGAACTAAAAATTGGTTGCAGAATAATTAAATTCCTAATGAAATTTATTATCATCAAAATCAGCGAACACATTCGGTGCGATCGTGTTTTGTGAGAATTTTATGTCTTTTAACTCTTCTAAAAACAAAAGATTCTCACAAGTTTCACTACATCATATTCACAAAATAAAGTAGTAAAACTTTTACATTCTATGTACAAAGTGCTTTTTACTTAATGAATATGCTGTTTTCAAAATAAAAAGCGCGAGGTAATTAATTGTAAATATTTTTTAAAGCAGATCATTTATTGTATATTAAAAATTAACCATAGATTTGCTGAGTCCGAAATCTGGTCAGGGAAAGTGCTATAACCTATGCATCTTTTCTTATTAAAATGTTCAACGCAAATGAAATATTGCTATTATTAATTACGGAAAACAAATATTATTCTTTTTGAATTTTTAGTGTTGACAGCTTTAACTACAACAGCAAAATATACTCAACTTATAACAGATAAAGGAAAAAATATTTCTCTTTCTTGCGACGTCCAAGGATCAATAATGTGGTTTAAACAACATGGGGGGAATAGCAGCTTAGTCCAGGTATAACATATTGAATTGGCGGGCAAAACTATACATATTTATATTTATTCTTAGACCGGTCGTATCCTGCTTCTTACAAATGTATCTGAAATTGACGCAGGAATCTATTTATGTTTGTTTTCTGAACTAAAAAATGGGAACTATTCAACAATAATAAGATCTAATCTAAAGAATACTGAAGTGTTTCAAGAGCACCTTAAAGCTAATTTAACTGTGAGAACTCCTCCAGGACCTGTCACAAAACTAGAATTTAAAGCATCTACCATTCTGGGGTATCTTATTTGGAAATTTGATAAGAACAATTCGGGCGGCTATCCTATACGAAGTTTTACAGCTGAATATAGAAACATATCTGGAGCACCAAACACAAGTTATGATTGGATTCGATTGGACCCTATTAATATTAGTCCAAACGTTGTGAGTATTATTTCTCTTTCTATATTTCATATATTTTCAAAATTTTTATAGAAATATAATTTGCAACTTACGATAGGAATGTTCACGTTTTATTGTATTCGCAGTTATACTGTTGTTAAATGTATAATAAGTTGCCATAGAAACACCTTTAAAAATAAAAAATTTCATGATTTCGTACGTAATATATGAATGTTGTTTCAAACATTTTTTTGGTAGACTGAATTTTCCATTTTTAAAATTATCTAACAGGAAAATTAAATTGAAGAGATTTATCTAAGTAATTGAAATGTTCAATAATGTGTTACACAACTTAAGAATTAGGCTAATACGGATTTCAAAATGATTGGAATATCTAGAAATGAAAAATTATTAACAACATGTATTTCATATTAAACAACACAGATCTGAGTTTGACTAATGAAAATTCTGTTTAGTTTCAACTGTTTTATGTTTATATTTCTCTATGTGTCCCTCGTTTGGTATTATTTTTAATTATCAAGACAAAAATACCTTCAATATTTGCCTAATTTTCGACTATTCAGTTGATGAAGCGATATCTACAGATACTTGTACACAAAAGTAATATAGAATTTTTAAAATGTTTCTAAAATGCATTTGACTTACTTAATGTAGGATTTATTTCGATTATTTTTGTTTTATTTGAAATAAAAACTCTGAAAGCTATTTTATAATTAAATATGTATTTTAATGGTAGGTTAAAACTCAACCGATTATAACTCCGCGTAATACACATCCAAGAAGTAGATAACTCACGTAAAGAACGGACAAAAAGTAAAATTGTTTTTCAGATAAATTACATCAGGTAAATGTCAAACAGTATATTTAGAAATTTCACGAAAGTTCGTAAACAAAAAATCTATTTTCGAAAAGAAGAAACTTTTACATAACATTACTTTATTTAATTCATGAGTTTCTGGATACCCTTTTTGTGCACAATATATAATGAAAAATTGATTTATATTTTAGAGACAAATGGAAGTTTACCACCTTTTACCTAACACGTCATACGAGTTCAGGATATGGGCGAACAATTTACTCGGAGCTGGCGAAATTGTAGAAACAAATGTAACTACATTACCTGAGACAAAAGAAGAAGGTATGACTTTTTGTATTTTTGATGCCACACTAGAAATTTTTATATGAAATGATCCATTAGGATTTATTCTAAAATTTTCTCTTTCAAATAAATTTACAAGTTTCCGTTTCGCTCTTTGAGATGAAAATAGAGATAGAAATTTGTTAATCGAAGAAATCTAATTTTCGAATTAAAATACATGTAATTGTCGTCAGATTCATACGTTGGTTGTAGAGAACCTAATGAATATAGAAAGTTGAGCTATTTTTCTATATATGCCAAGGGACAAATGTGTTTATTTATTTGTACAATTTTATGGAAAGCTAACTATATTTAAAATACATAATAATAAATTATACCTTTATATAACCTCATCGAAGCGGATTCTTTTGTTTGAATTCACGATAAATTAAAATCAATGTTAGTATCATGAATTAAGGGAGTTTAACATAGAGGAAATATGTAGGCTCATTTAAACCAATATTGGTACGGAAGAAATCATGATTCCTCAGGGACCATTAAGGTACCGAGATATCGAATTTACCAAGCAATTCAGCAGAATTGATAACTCCTTAAAGACAATGGCAAAATAGCTCTATAGCTGTATCACCTGATCTCCAATATCTTAAACGAAATATGCGGACGTCTGTCCAAATATTTGCGCAAAATTGTATGGTTTGCTCAAGAGAGGCAACGAAGTGCAAATTGGTGGAACCTCAATACAGCTAATGTAGTATTCCTGAATTGGTCACAGTGCTGCCATACTCCCATACTGGAGTATACAAGTGTACAATGTGGAAGGCAATTGGTAGTGCACTACTTTTGAAATGCATTCATTTTTTCCGATGAAACTAAAATCAATGGAGTTTCTTCAGATGGCAGAAAATACATGCGTCGACCAAAGCCAAAAGGATTGGACCCAAAATACACTATACCCAAATTAAAGCATGAGGGAGGGAATATAATGCTCTGGGGTGCTATGTCATAGAGTGGTATTAGTCCCTTTCATAAAATTGAAGGTCATATGGATAAATATCAATACACGTCAATATTAAATTGAAGTGATACATCCATATGTAGATGAAAATTTGCCTATAACTTGGTTTTTCCAGCAGGACAACGATCCAAGACACACGGTGGCTTATACTAAAACATGTTTTAACAACAATAGTGTGACATTATTGAATTGGTCGTCGTGTTCTGATTAAGTCCAATAGAGAATCTGTGACGGTTTGCTAAAGCCAAAATTGGATTACTAGAAATTGAAAATTTGAATGCCGCGTGTAGGGCAACAAAAGCTGCGCTTTTTTAATGAACTATAGAGTTCTTACTACGTTTTCGGTCCATACAAATCTGAAAACCCAGGTTTTATCTGGGTTTCTATTCACGTTACGTGAAGTTTGTCACATTTTAAAAAGTGGGGCATATTTGAAATTTCCCCGCAGCCTGGATAGAAACCCGGGTTTCAGATTTGCATGGGAAAAAAAACGTACTAAGAACTGTATAGTTCATTAAAAAAACACAGCTAAAGATAGCCTGGTCATCTATTCCAAAAAGCGTTTGTGAAAAGTTATGGCCGTTCTCCAATACAGAGCCCAACCAACCTTTGAAGATAAAGCCTAAGGAAGCGTGATATCCAAGCGTAGTAAAGTCCGATTAGTATTAGTGCAGAAAATTTTTGTGTTAGACAGCAATGGAGACAGGAATAAAACAAATTTTCTTATGCACAAATCCCCCCAAAAACTCTTTTTTAACGCCGTCTGTAAAAAGGCCACCCCTAACCGTGCGAAATGAACGAGCGCCCATGCTACTTCGCTCTTTCCCTCTTATTTATTAAAGTCGTATTTCTCTTTCTATGGGCACCTCTGTTTTTACTACGCTCACGTACAGGGCTTTCACACGACACAGCGTTTCTTGAGGCTTTATATTCAAAGCAACCAACCACCCAAAATCGCTCGCTCGTGTTTTGGTCAACCTGGCTACCTTTGTCACCCATTCAGCAACTATTTTGTACTAGAATAGTGACAGGGCCACAGCTACCCCACCAGTTGTCAAACCATCATTGTACTAATTATAACATAAGGCACTTATATAAATGTGTGCGCTAATTCCAACCCAGCACTAAAAGTAAAATTGAGCAGTTTTTCCGCTCAAAAAGTGGTAAAAACTCTTCCAGATTAAACATTTGCCCGACGATGTTTTGACAGCCGGCAGTCACAACTACAGGCAAGAACTTATACTTTACACGGGATTCAGCTAATTCAGCACTTTGGTTGGTTGGCGCATTTAATTTAATAGACGATAATTTGCGAAATGAAGTGCTCGGTAGTGGATTACCTGAACACTACGAAAGTTCCGCGTGGGAAATCGTTTTTTAGGCAAATGAAATGATGAAAAGTCATCATAGTTATTATATTTCATGAAATCTCGCTAGAAGGAATTAAATCGACATCAGTAAATTGAAAAATCATCATATTTTTAGTGCTTCGCTGGTTTGTTTACATCCCACTAAAGCGAGCTTATCGTGTAAATGGTGGCTTGCAAAATGAATATGCGGAGGGGCACAAAATTTATGCCAGGCACTTTGAAATTTGTATATTTTGATATATTTCAGCAAATTCAAACACAAATTTTCTTTTAAATACCCCTCTAATTATTTCTACATATTTACACCTGTACTGGCTGAGAACTACTACCACAAGGAATTCGAACACATCTAGAAAAAGTGAACGCTTAATCTGTATTACAGCCGTTCCGTGTGTAGTTTATATTTCTATGATCTACATATGCCCCGAAGGTGTCAGGCTATCATCGATAACCGCGGGTTTGCAACAAAGTATTGAATATTGTGTTAATAAATCTATCAAATATAAAGTATTTTGTTACTTAACTTAAGGCGTTCCTAATTATATGCACGGCTTATTTTGCATGTTGCTGACATGTGAGCGTACAGTTTATGAAAGAAACGGTTTCTTTACAAAATACGGCTCGAAATTTAAAAGAAATGATTCAGAAGTACACTTTTGGTAGCAAGATGTAAGAGAATAGTATTAAAAAACGATCCAGGTTAATAACCCGGATAAGGATTTTTGTTTCTTAAAAGTTTGTGTGCCTGAATTTTTGAAGTGACAAATAAAATTGACAGCGCGAAGAGGAAAGTGTTTTATTTTGCAAAAGTGAAAAATTAATAATTAAAATGGATATTCAGATGAAAATGACATTGATAAATGAGGTAAGATATTCAATAAACCTTTTATTACCTAAATATGTTACAATTTCTAATTAGCTTTTAGAATCTGACGATGAATATCCAGAATTCATTGACGATGAGAGTGACACATCTTCATCCGATTCCTCCTCTGTTTCTGAGGCAAGCATTGAGGAGCACTCGGTTGTTTCTAACTTTATAGAAACAATCCAAAATTATACTGCAGATGATTTTAAGAAACACTTTCGTTTAAATCGATCCACCGTGAACCACTTAACAGGTTGATATTACATTTATAAAGTGCGATCCAAATTTAATATTTGAATTTTCAGAATTGTATCAAAACTCTGAAGCGGTGAAAAATCAGCAGAAAGGAGGAAGAGCTTGCGTGGACGCCGAAAAGCAGATTTTTATTTTTTTATGGTATATGGGGAATACCAATACATTCCGCGAAATAGGAAATTTATTTGGAATATCCAAATCAGCAGCTTGGAACGTGGTTTCTAAAGTGTCCATTTGGCTCATATCAATTGGCCACAATTATCTTAAATGGCCATCTCAACAGGAGGTTCCTAGTCTCATAAACGTATGGGAGCAAAAAAAGAAAATTCCTTTCGTCATTGGAGCTATAGATTGCTCCCATATAAAAATAAAAGCTCCAATGGAAAACAAAGAGAGCTATTTTAATAGAAAACACTATTATAGCGTACATTTACAAGCGGTGGTTGATATTAACAAGAAATTTAGAGATATTTTTGTCGGTGAACCTGGGTCTCTGCATGACAGTCGAGTTTTAAAAAGATCGGAATTATTTCTTCATGAAAATAAAGAAAGAATATTTCCCCATAACTCCCTTCTGCTTGGGGATTTAGCATACCCACTTTCAGACTGGATTATAACTCCTTTTAGAGACAATGGTCATCTTTCGCGCGAGCAGACACAATTTAACACATTGCATTCTTCCGCACGAATTGTAGTTGAGAATGCTTTTGGCATGCTGAAAACTCGATTTAGGCGCCTAATGCATTTCACTGAGCAAGTAAGTTTAAATTCAATTATAAACCTCATTGTTTCGGGTTGTATACTGCACAACATTTGTTTAAATGGAAATGATGATTTTATAGAATCAACTGAACTAGATATAAGAGAATACGAACAGGAGGAATTTGTAGAAAACGAACCTATAGAGGTAATTAACAGAAGACAGCAAATTTTAAATTATTTAATAAGTAAGGGTGTTATAACATAGAAGTTAAAATAATTTTTTGGTATATAAGAACCTCAATTGTAAAGACGGTAATTGTAATAAAAGATGTAATTTTTCAAGCAAACATTTTTATTTAGTAATTCCTTATAACTAACATATAAATATAAACTCTTAAACTTAATCTAACTTAATTAAACTCTTAACTTAATTATTGCTAGAATCTGAAAAAAAAGAATTACTATCATATTCATATGTAATTACTTATAAGTATTTTACCTTTATTGAGAAGTGCCCTCAGCATACTCATTTTTTCACCGTGGACCTCTTTCCTATGTGCCATTAATGCACTGAACCTCTCAGCCTTAGCTTTTTCTGCGGCTTCTTTTTCAATGCGCCTTGTCTCTGCTTTGTTATTAATCTCCTCTATTTTTGCTTTGATGAGGTCCTGTTTGGAAAATTTCTTAACACGGGGAAGCGGTGATTGCAAGGGAATAAGGGATGTTGATAGGGCGGAACAGGATGGTGAAGGCGATGGGGATGGTGATTTTGAGGAAAGTTGAGGTACCGATGAACTAGAACAGGGCGGTGACGGTGATGGAGATGTCGATTCAGAGGCAAGGCGCATTCGTGCTCGCATCGGGCTCGAAGAGGTCTCGGACTGATCCAACATGCCAGGAGGAAGTGCTGTTGCTGCGTACAATCCCAAATTGACTGTCCTCGTATTAGAAATACTTGGATCCGTCCCAAATATCTCGTCGAGTTCCTCTTCAAATGGAACAGGAACTCGGGCATTCCCTGTTTTTCTGTTATCGTCTTTAGCGGCTTTATATGCTCGCATTAAATTTTTTATTTTATTTTGCATTTTGCAGGCAAGTGACGCTGACTGGCTCCGACTAAGAATAAAAAAAAAGCTTTATGATTATTCATAGAATTTACGTAACTTATAATTGAATAGTTAATTTTGAAATATCCACGCGCATGACTACATCAATATGACGTCAAAAAAAGGAAATAAATCTTTTCAAAATTCACAATTCAATAAAATTAATTTGGTAACGTACCATGACATTTTGCGACACTAAGTCCTCCATGACATTTGCCATCGCAAATTTTTTTTTTCTCGGGTGCAAAAATTCTTCTTTCCGCCCGGCATATGCCGCCAAAAATGCCCTCGTCTCCGTATACGTCCACGGGTGTCTCTGTGATCTATCAGAAATTAATATAATTACATTTTTCACATAATTTTTAATTGCTACTTACTTGTTGTTTGCCATTTTCTCCTGTCTTCTTCTTTATTTATTCGTCTCACATACATGCTACAGTTTAGGTTAGGCTATGACACTTAATGCTACGATAGTGAGCTATAACGTTTTGCTCACAGGGCTTGATATCATGTAACAATAAAGAATTTTCTTACATACGAGCCTAGGTTTACATTATACAGAGCTATTAATTGGGAGGTGTACACACTTGCGACCGGTGTGCTTATTTCCTGCTATTTGACTCGAACGGTCTAACAAACAACACAGAGTAAACGAACGCTTAACCTACACTAAGCTAAGGAAGGCATTTACATGGATGCCGCTCACTCATAACAATGTACATGAGGAGAAGCTTATGCCCTCTATCACAGTGGTGGATGTACAGTCTGTGTAACAATTATTTAAAATATATCTCTCAGTGTTTGAGTACAGTAAGATTAGAAATGTACATTAGTTTTCCGAGTTCACTTAGTGGTTACTTTTATGATTGAAATTTTATTATTTCCTCTTGTATCTATAGTACTACGAGTGTCTATTACTTTACTTAATCTATTGCAATGATTGGGACATTGGTATTAACAAAGTAAGTATTGTTTACAAATTGTCTAATTAACATATCGAGTGCTTTATCATGTATTATAGTTTTATCGTTTTATCCGTATTATTTTCTATTGCTTTGATAGTTCATGAACGACGAATTATAAAATTTAGGGGTTCTATTATTATTATCCGAATCTGTAATTATAGCATTGCTTTCCTCCTTGATAAGGGCAAAGGGAGATGGATAGTAGTCCAAAAGTTTAGCAGAACTGCTTTCTAGGTATACTTTTTTTATTAGAGAATTACGGTGGTCAGGTAGAGTTTTGAGAAATTTTTGACTTATCTTAATCATATACTTTGTAATGGGTGTTACCCCGGCTGCGTCATAAATATAATTATTTGAGAAACGTTTCGTTCTTGATTGGAAGTTTTTGTTTACACACAGTCTGAGAATTTTTCTTTCGAAGATTTCAAGCCGTCGTGCAAGTGTAGGAGAGATTGCGAACCAGGTTATGAACCCATAGGTAATTATAGGTCTTATTAATTGTTTGTAAATGAGGAGCTTGGTTCGCCTGTGCATTTTCGGGTGTCTGAGGAGTGGCATCATTATTCTTGAGGCTTTGAATGCCTTGTCAAGAGCGTATTTACAATGATCATTGGGTTTAAGTAGATTATTAAAATTGATTCCTAGGTATTTCATCTTATTCTTTGGCTTTATGGTTAAGGATCCTAGGCTTAACTTAATCTCCTTACTTTTCTTAATCACACCGGGGGGTCCTTTCCCAGAGGCATTCCGGAAGCATATCAATTCGGATTTATTAGGATTTATTTTTATTCCCCAGGTTTTATAAAATTCATCAATTTCTCTGTAGTGGGAGTTTATTTCATTTAGAGCCAAAAAGGGGTCTTTGTTTTGTGCGTAAATTAATGTATCATCTGCATACAGGATTGCTTCTGAAAGTAATTCGCCTTCGTTATTGCATTTGGTGTGCGGGAAATCAAGCAGAAAAAGATTATAAAGTTTTGGGCCCGTTATCGATCCCTGGGGTACTCCTGATTTAACTTCAATGGGTCTGGAGAATTCTCCATCCAATGTTACTACTAGACTTCTGTCGGAGAGAAAGCTCATAAACATTTTCACTAGGGGTATTGGCACAGAGTATGCCATTAGCTTGTACACCAGCCCTTTTGTCCACACACTGTCGAATGCCTTTTCAATATCTAGAGCGCACACTACTGTGCATTTTCTAGACTTTAGACCCTTTGTTACGTCACTGTGGAATTTTAAAAGGGCGTGGTTCGTCGAGTGGCCCCACCGGAAACCAAACTGGTGATCAGGGATTAACCCCTCTTGGTCGAGGAAGAAGTCCAGTTCATCTGCCATTACACGCTCCAGGAGCTTACCAACGTTAGATAGGAGTTGTATGGGCCTGAAATTACTTACGTCGTTAGATTTACTGTTTTTCTGTATAGGGATCAGTTTGGCCTTTTTCCATTCTTCGGGAAAGTATCCATTATTTAGGCAATGGTTGAATATAACTGTTAGGTATTTAATTGCATTTGGTGGAAATTTTTTTATTAAAAAGTTAGATATTCCATCTGGGCCGCTGGACCTCTTTCCATTTAGCTGATATTTAATAATCTTGTTAATTCTATTGGGGCTAATAAAAAGATGTTCCCGGGAAGTAATAGCACTGTTTTGTGCAGTAAAGTTGGTCAATTGCATGAATGTCCCTGATTGATTGCTATTATATTTGAGGAAGTTCTCTATACTCTTGTTAACTTCCGTTAGTAGCTCAGGAATGTGGGCTGGGAATTTTTCTTTATATAGGTCTCTATAAAAGCACTCGAAGGCTAGGAGTTTATCCTGCGTGTTACTTAGTTCTATACGGCCAACCTTTATTATGCTTGGAGTTGTAGCTTTGTTTTTCCCTGTGATTTTAAAGATTTCCTTGAAGGCTTGTGGGCCCGGTCTAATATTAGCCAGTCTATCTTGAAAGTTTTTGTTCATGTGCAATGTTATTTGGTCATGGATAATTTTTTTAAGGCAGTTAACTTCAGAAGCAAGTCGTTTATATTCTGGGCTGTCTCTATTATAGGTCCTGTGGAATATACTTTTAAGTTGTTTGCACCATTGTTTTTTCGTTTTAAGTAGAGTTTTGATACTATCGGGAATGTTTTTATATTTATTATTGTTAAGTGGCTGTAGTTTAATGAATTTGTTCAGGATGTCTTTAGTTATTCTATTAAATTTTCTTATCCAGGAATCAATCTCCGGGTTCGACATGTTTCGGTCAGATGGCGGGAGGGTCTCTAGATCCTTATTCAGGGCCCTCTTAAACTCCCTCCAGTCCACGTTGTCATAGTTTTCTCTAGTAGGTGGCAGTTTAGAAAAGATTTCACAGTCTCCCATGTTTACTGTTAGCTTGACCGCGTAGTGGTCCGAGAACGACTCGACCGTCTGACACGTAAAATTAGCAAATAGGTTCTCTGAATGTTCCTCAGAGGTGAGATAGAAATCAATTACTGAGGCTCCCGATGGAAAGGTAGGAGTCTTTGGAGATACTATCCTGATCTCGGACCCTATCCTGTTATTTTGCATCCATTCTCTTAATTTGTTCCCATTACCATTTGTTGATCTATCCCCCCAGTCCGGGTGTCTGGCGTTCCAGTCCCCACCCACTATCATTGAATCATGCCTCTCAGACAGAGAGTTTAATTTTTCAAGGGTTAGCTTAAAAGTTTCCATTGTTGTATTTGAAGGTATGTAGATGCTTCCTATTACTACATTTTTAACTCTAAGAGCTGTTCTTAGTTTGACTGTGATTAATATTAGAGGGACTGGGAAATTTGCGGTGTCAATAACTGAGTAGGAGAGGCAGTCTCTAAGTATTAGTGCCACCCCCTGGCCTACATCGTTTCTTATAGTTTTGTATTTAGGGAAATTGACCATATGTTTTTGTTTAAGTCTAGTTTCGGAAATCATTAAAATGTCTGGGTTGTGTGCTTTAATCATTTCATATAGCTCAACTCTTCTACTATTGGCAATCAGGGATTGAACATTTAGTTCTAACAGTGTAACTTTTTTATTTACCATTGCACATGTCCATGACAAATAATAGGTAGGCCTGTCTTTTTTGGAATGTAGAAGTTATTTTATTTAATGATGTCATGAAGTCATTTATTTTATTGAGAAGGTCTTGTAGCGACGTTCCAAAAAGTTCCCATGAAAGCCCCATAAACATTTCTCCCAGTCCCCCCCCCGGGGTTGCTCTTGTTCTTTCTCCCGAGCTGAGCCCGTGAGATGCACCATCTCTTGATTCTTTTGTTCTATTTAGGTTACTTAAAACTGCATCCCTATAACTCATCCTGGGGTTAGTTCCTGGTGTTAAGCTCTTTCCTGAATTTATTTCATATTTTTTCGGTACACTCTTATTTTTGTCTTTTTTCTTCTCTATATAATTTATAAAACTTGGACATCCCCTATAATTTGAGGGGTGTCCCTTTTGTTTACAGTTCGCACAGGTCCTGGTTGCTTCTATATTTTCCTTAAGGGGACAGTCCCTACTAGAGTGTACCATCGCGCATCTGCGGCATCTAGGTATCCTGCCGCAGTTTTCTGCCAGGTGTCCGAAGGACTGGCATCTGTAGCACTGAATTGCGCCCCTACTTCTAGTTTTTTCCCAAGTAACCCTCTGATTAAGGAGTTTCTTAGTATGTAAAATTGGTTCTATGTCTGTCCCCGGTTTAATCTGTATCAAGAATGAGTCAAGTGTATAATTCTCCCTTCTAGACCTATCAGTTTCAAATCTTTTAATCTTAAGAAATTTGTCTTTCGAAAATAATTTACCTAGCTCCTCACTCACATCTTCTACTTCATAAGAATTATCAATGCCCTTCAAGAGAAGGTTAATGGGTTTTTCGTTAACAGCTGAATAGGTGAAACAGTCCACTTTCTCCCTCTGTAGAACCTTGAACAACAGCTTACGTTCTTCTAGGGACTGGGTGTAAACTTTGCTTATTCCCGATTTGAAATTTATTATTTTAGCTTCCATTTCTATGTTCTCTAGAAACTCGTTAAGAACTTTAACGTTTAAGTTTTTGACGATTATTGGTGGAACTTTGGCAGGTCTTATGGCTGCCTCCTGTTCATCCCCCTTTGCCCCACTTGTATAGCGATTCGGGTTCGCTGACCCTTTCGAATTATTATTGTGTTCTACCTTGTTCTTAAAATTATTCTTAATACTATTAACTATACTAGAGTCTGACTTGCCGCTCATATCCAGTGCGTCTTCTGCCTCCAAGATGGTGAACCTGTTACTATTAACCTGTGATGGTCCCTGCGTGCTGGTTCCCGCTCCTGTGTTCTCCCTCCTTGTCGTCTTGTTTCCCTTCGCCAGGATCCACCGAGTGTATGGGACTTCGTCAAAATCTTCATGCTCTGTCTCGTATTGGTCCTCCATCGGTACGGCCTGTTGTATGGTTGTTTCATGGGGTAATTCCCGGGTTGTTGAGCTTCCAGCGGTGGTGTGATTAACGGTTGTTTGGCTATAGGGACCGTTAGAACTAGTACAGTCTGCATCTCTGGTGATATTGCTGCCATGCGGTATTTTGTTAAGTTTAGCCAGTATGTCGTTTTGCAAGGTAGAAGGCCTTTTGCATTTCTCGAGATCAGTGTCTCTGTTGACCATTTTTCTTTTATTTGCCGCTGTGGGGGAGGGTGAGGCCGGTGGCCCACCGCTCGCCCCGGCACAATCAAGTTGATGCGAATCCACAGGTGGAAAGTTAAAAATTCCGCCTTAATTTTTTAAGGCTAAGTCAGTCACTTGCAATTCCACGTTGTTATTCACCCAGTAAGATGCGTGTCACTCTTTGGGGCGCAGATGCGCACAACTGTACCTACGTAACTGTACACTACTAAAAATGCTTGCCACTTGATAGATCTCTGTCGTGCACAACCTTCTTCTTTGAGCGTCAGCCACGAACTCCTTTTCTCCTGTCACTTCAAACTAAAGGTTCCCCAAGAGACAATGCTACCAACAACGAAAAATGAAAGTAGCTCTACGGCGCCTCTGGTGGAATATTTTCGAATTAATCATCCAGTTCTATAACCCAGAACCCGATAAATCTCTGGGTTTCATGTTGTTGTTGTATTTCTCTGTTAAAGCAGAGAACTAGACCCAGAACCCGATAAAAAAAACGCAGCTATTGTGATGCGGCTTTTTTTAATTTCTTTGTAATAGTTCCAATGATCATTTTAAGCTGTATTTAATGACAACGCGACCACAGGAAGTCACTCAAATATATGTAAGTAAAAGAAAAAAATTTGTCGTTTCCCCGCTACGCTTAGCCCTAGAGCGTACATAGTTTTGTTCGATTTTTTGCTTAATTTCAGTTATTTTGAATTGCGCTTCGTAAGCGTTTCTATACTATACAGAGTTCAACTTAGATTAGCGGTAATCAATTAAAGTAATAAAATTAATACCACGCGAACGAAGTCCAGGACATTTGCTTGTTAACGAATAAAATGCATCAAGATTTAGTTCGATAGGTTAATTACTTTTCAAGTGATGCCTTCCAAAGTAGTCATTTTGAGAAAAAGGGTTTGAAGTTTAAAGACGGCCCTTGTTTTACATTGTATACAAGTAATATATGTATATACATATAAATATGTCCAAAAAGGCTTCGAATGTTTCTTTAAAATTTTGGCTGCATATTTTGGACGTGTTTTGCATCAAAAATATTTTTTAAAAAGAATCGAATTTTTGAACAAAATGAGAACATGCACGTCACGTCAAAATTAGAAATAGTCGTACTTAAAAGTCATATTCAGTAAGATGACTAGAACATTAGATGAAATAAAAGCGTTGAAGTCAAAATATGAAAGAATTTGTCATGCTTCACTATAACAGAGAAGTTACGGTGGAATTACCAACAAGGACATTATTAATGTAAATAATACACAATGTAGGACCAAAACGATTCTTCGGCACACTAAGAAATTCCATTAGAATAGCGCTTTGCTCTGTGAAGTACACGTAGATTCGATCGATCGTACTTCTCATCAGAACTTAAAATTGCTCGGGGTAAATGGCCACGAGTAGATTAGTTGGTTAAAATAGCAAAGTGCCAATTCGTCAATCAATCGTTTGAATCCTGCCCCTGATGAAGTCGTTGTTTTTTCGAACAATTCCCAAATATATAAAACTAGTTATGTGTGATAAAAAAATTATAATAATAAACACAAAATCATCGAAGATATAAATAATTGACACTCATTGCACACAATAGCATGGAGTGTTGCTGTTTCCAAATCATTAGTACGCGTTTGAAGACGACTCTATAAGAAAATTTGGCTTCAACAATTTGATGTCAAGAATTTTACTTTTACGAAGCCATTGAGATCACTAATAGCAGCAGCTTATTCTTCATCGTTTCATGTATGTATATTTTACGGCAAGGTTTTTCTTTTCGTCCTAGGACAAACGTTGAGGAGCCTATTGCGAGAATTACTGCCCATCTGCAACGAGTCTGAAGTTTCGTTCACCGTTGCTTCTACTAATGAATAAATTAACATAAAACGTTCGCAAGACAAACCAAAGATCTCATCTACACCCTATGTCATTTTAGTAAGCCGGTGATGGGCTAGGCGAGGGAATGGAAAGTATTTCTAAAATCAACGGTCGGCTACAATTTCCAAACAGCTCGTGAATTATTTCCCACTTACTAAAAGAAATAAAAAAGATCTCACCCAAAGTTCTCATGCTTACCAGTTGGCTTGCTATCGGAAATTATTACAAAAAATGGTTAAGTATCCCATTTACTATAGGTGTAGTATGAACTATAGAACTATTTAGCTGCAAACAACAACCAAAAAAATTTAATTGAATTGTATTCCCGAACTCAAAGATGCTTTCTTCGACTCTAACTACTTTTCTATCCTTTTATAACAAAATTCCGACGTACATATATTCCACCATAGATTTCGACATAAATTTGTTTTGAATTCTAAAGCAATATAATAGTTGTGAAATGATGATGAATACGCTCGAATTTCTAAATTTCCTTTATTGTGTGTCACTAGCATAATGCGACTAAAAATGAAAAATTAGTACACTGTATGCTGTGCTTATTAATCCACCCTGAATAAGAGTCCATTCATATAATAGCTCCATACATATATCTCACACTTTTAAAATATAGTGCAAATAATAAAAATAAGTATGAGGATTCATTCTCTATTTCAGATTTGATCCGGCTAATAAAAGCAGACATTGATAATTTCGATCCTCGCATCTGGATGGTTGCCGTAGGTATAGTGTTGGGGACATTGGCTATTTTGGCCACTGGATTGTGCATAGTTCTGACGAGGGAATGCCAACAAGCTGCTTCATTTGGTACACAAAAGATGGGTGTTGTCGTTTACGCTTGAATATTTTTTTATTTTGCAAAAAGCTTTAAACGGAGAAAACGCCTTTGCTTCTACTTAGAGCGATTACACAATTTGCATAGATGTACTTCTAGTGATGTTTCGTTCCTTCTCGTTCTTGTAGTTGTTTAAATAACAGTCTGCTTTTTATCATATTTATTTCTAAATTGTATCATTTCTAAATGTCTTTTTGTCTTTATAGTCGATGAAGATGAAGATGGTTGGGATAGTATAGAGTTAGTACCCAATATTATATTAAATCCTGGATTTTGTGAAAACGATGATCATGAAACACCATACACCAGGACAATTATTTTTGGAGAAGACGATGAAAGTGACGGTTATGAATCCGAAGAAGAACATATTTCATTCAAGCGGAAAGTTTCAATTTTCTTCACCGGGCACACAATAAAACGCATTTGAGAGTACAAAAGTAGTAATTTAAATGAAGCTTCTTATTTTGGATATGTCATTTTTCTGTGATCGCTCGCAAACAGTCAGCCATTAGTTAAGCTTGAATATTATACTAAGTTAATGGTAATGTTGAGTATTTATAGATTACTTGATAGAACGCTTTGAAAAGTATTATTATATCAGTTGGTTGTTATTCATACGTTTTTTGTTAACGACTGCACTTTACATATACACTGCCAAAGGATTTTGTTTGGCATTAAAATAAGATTGCTGCGAAAATAAAATAATGTTCTTGAATATTTTAGATGATTAAGAGTACATACAACAATGAGAAAAAATTTCGATAAATGATAATTGCTGTGATAAACTTCAATTGTAAAATATAATGAAAGCAAGTATTATGTAATCAAAAACTTGTAAGGTTAGTGTACCTCACGAGTGAAAGTAACGAAAGTATGTCATATTTTAACTTCTTAATCTGATCGCATTTTCAGCTGGAAGTCATAGATTTTACTTTAACAGGATAGGGCAAGCATAAAGATAATATGTTTTTAATGAATTAACTAATATATCTATTATCTATCATCCGTCCTCATATTTGCTGCTTACTGAAAACCGATGATATATGTTTTAATCAATCAATAAACCAATCTTACTTTTCATTACATAGCAAAAATGTTGATTATATTTATAACACAATTGTTGGACATAAAATATTATTACTTTTTGTTTGCCCTGTCTTGATTCATTACTAATACTTAAATTTTTGCTGAAAACCGTACTCTTTGGAATCGATTAATCCAGTGATATTTTGTCCAATGGAAAATGAAAAGTACTGCGGCCTAAGTTTGCTATTTAAAGACTCCATTCCAAAACAAATATATGAAAATAACTTTTCGCTATTCCTAGAAGCACAAACAGCAATGTTTTAGAAGAACATATAAATTAAAGTTTTTAGAACTCACATATAAAACAGAAACATGTATAACAACGCACTGTTCGTTAGACAAAAGACTTCCTTCTATGAAGGAATAAATACTTTCTAATAATTCAATATTTGGTTTTCGCTTATTTTTTTTTTAAGTATGCGTTTTTCCACTATTTTTAAAAGTTTTATAAAGCTACTTTCAGAATGGTGCTGCAATGACAGGCATTAAAATCAAATTCATTTTTCTTAATAATTTAATAAAGCTGAGTTTTGTTTAAAATTTGTATAACTTATTTTATTGGTAATTTAGAAACTGACATAGGAACGCTTTGTTTTCGACAGTTTTAAATATTTAGTTCGTATTTTATGCAGACTACAGGAGTGCATATAATAAATAATACAATAAACTTGATATCTATAAATGTAAAACATCATAAAGCTTACTTCAATTCGAGCTACATTTTGATGGTATTGTAAGCCAAAAAAAAACTTTAGTTTTCATTTGAGTTTTATCGAAAACAAAACTTTTAGATTTTTTCATAGTCAAGAAAGTCAATAAGTTTGTATACCTACTTAAGAAATCTTATAAAAATATATAAGAATTTAAGAATTTTGTCGGGCTATAATCGGTATATTATTTGGGTTCACGATTTTTAAATACCGAACACGAAATTCTCGCCTAGAGAAATCTAATCTTTTTTCATCTCGACTAACCAAAATTTCGACCATGCAAAATCACGACCGCTGTGGCCGAAACTGGAAGCATTATTTTTACTTATTTTTTGTGATTGTTTGTTTGTTAAATGCAATCAATATAAAGACTGATTCAGAAAAAAACTGACCACCTATAAATGATGAAAGCAAGAAGAAAAACCTTTTTTTTATCAAATAATATTGATTAATCTTTTACTTAATTATCTATTTTATTTACATCCGGCATGCAATAATTACTACATACTGCCTTATATTCTTTATTAAATTTTGTACAGAGACAGTATCGAACGTATCGGACACTTTTCTGCCTCTTAAAAATTTCTCTATTAGAGATGTGTTTCTTTTTTTTTTTAGTTTTCTTTTAATTAGCCCAATATTTTTCGATTGGTCTTAATTCTGGACAATTTGGAGGATTCGCTTATTTTGGTACTACGGTTATGGATTGTGCGTCGTAGAAATCTCTCGCTTTCCTGTTATAGTGGCAAGTTGCTAAAACCGGTCTAAACAAAGCTGATGCATTGTTTTCTAAAGAATGGAAGAAAACGCTTCTGAAGACACTCTTTAACATATACATACATCCGTGTTGATTGTGCCGGTTGTGACGAAATGTGATGATTTCTGACCACACGTATATTGGTCGCCAAACTCAATATTTAACGTTTTTTTTTTTTTTTTATTAACGATTCAAACTTGGAATCTGCGTTACCCCTCTTCTTTGCCATATAAAATGCTTGCCCTGGAAGTTGGTTGAAGTCCACTTTCACGTAAGTTTCATCATCCATAATGCAGTATGTAGTCGAATTTCGTTAGAAAATGTTCATACAAAATCCGGCCCCTGGATTTTGCAACTTTGTTCTTTTCTTATGTTCTCTCCGGTATTTTCTGAACATGGACACTTCGTAGGCCCTCTCTTCTTTTAATTCGATGGACCGTAGCAAATGATGTTTCAACCTTATCAGCCACAGCTCTCAACGACAGGTTGGGATTCCGTTTAAAGTTGGCTACCACTTCTTTGGCCAATTTTTGGTCGATCGAACCAGATTTCCTTCTCGACCCGGACTTTCTCTGAACACTATAAGATTCCCTAAATATGCAGAGCACATTTTGGATGGTCATCTTCAGGATTTTCAACATTTTAGCGAAGTCCCTTTGCGACATCTATACGGCTTTTCCACATGTGTGGAAACAATTAATTGCCGACGTACTTCTTGCCTAGCATCCATCTTCACTACACAAGAGCTTTGCACTTAATGTCTTACAAATATATGTCCACACCCTTTTATAATTTTAAGGCTACCTGCGTTCCCGAATTTTGTTTACCTGGGGGTAAGAATTAGGGGCGGAAAGGTGGTCGGGTTTTTTCTGAATCAGTCTACAATGATTCTTAATTGCGTCCTAACGGATTTTGATGACATTTTATGGGAAGGTTGATTTAAAGTGAAAAGTCACGAATATGCAAAATATGTCTGACCGCACTTGTAAATACTTCCGAGATATTTAACTTTACAATTTTGAAAAGCTACATTTTGTAAGTTGCAATAAATTTTTGTTGTTTTGTTGCAAGTTTTGTAAATATCTTAAATTAATTATGTTTCCACCTTTATATTTGTAAAAAATTCTGCGGAAGTCTTTGAAGAAAATATCTTTTTCGACTTATCTACGGTGACAACCACGGATTACCTGTTAATTAAAAACAACGTAACGTTCTACGTAACGCGAGAGCTGGGCAATCGCAGAGGAAGTAAAGGGTACTTTACTCTTCCTCTTCATTAAGGCAACTTCTGCAGAAGTCATTTGCGGTTAAACCCAGCCTACTGGCATGTCTGCCGATGAGACAGTGACCCGTTGGCCGTTATGACTGCTACTACGTTGCTAATAGTTGCTCGTTTGAGCGAATTTAAGATTTTAGACCTGTTCAGGTCGAAGGAAGGCCAGATAAGTCTGGTCGTTTCACAGGTGTACTAATTCTTCCACCTGCGATGGGCAGATATCAAGAAGGACCTCTGAATATTCCACTTGCTCGTCGCAAGCGGGGTCCCCGGGCGAAGGGTAATGTCCTCTCCGGGTAAGTCAGTGCCAAGCTTTGCAAGCTCATCCGCCTTGGTCCTACCCGGGATGTCAAAATGACCTGGTATCCAAACGAGACTAATGCTGACACGAGCAGCTATGCTGCTGAGCTCCGAGCAAGTCCGCGACAACCTTGAATGTCGTGTAAACACCTGTCAGCGATTTGATCGCGGATTAACTATCGGTATAGATATAAATGCCGATGAAAGGTAACGCTGTCTCTTTTAGCTGCGCAATAGCCTGCGATATTGCCATAAACTCTGCTAGAAGTATACTACAATGGTTTGGCAGACGGAAGGAAATTGCCATGCACAGTTGTTCGGAGTAAACACCCCCTTCAACTTTGCCATCCTTTTTGGAGCCGTCGGTAAATAGGTATTATATAATAAATCGCCGTAGTACGTACAGAGACGCCAACCTTTGTACCCTCTCCAAATCTGTCCGGTTGCAGGCCTTATCCAAAGCAGGCCAGCAGACCAACACTTCGTAGACAATAATGGACCTAATGACGGCCACGTAGATAATTCGTGGTTCTAACCCCCATTTTTTTCCAACAACTTTTTTACAAGAGTACAGGGCCACCGTGGTCTTACGTACCCTTTCCTGGATATTGGCTTTCTAACTCAACTTCCTATCAATAACAAGGCTAAGATAGTTAACTTGGCCTGTGAGTTTTAGGCTGATACCATTTAGTGTCGACTTTATTAAGGAAGGGGTCCAGTGTTTTCTAGTGAACAACACCAGGTCTATGTTAAGTCTCAGTCTTTCTATTTCTAGCTTTTTCAACTTGTCCTCTTCAGCTAAGCTTCTAACATTTCACGGTGCTATTCGCAATGATTTACTTTTGCTTTCTTATTGTAGCAGGTATTATTCTCTGCATATGATGATTTACTACTAGGGAATTCGATTAGGAGTCGATTTCCCATTGACTTCCTCATGATTCATTTATGTTCACTCACTACTCTCCATTATCCAAAACTAATTTCTTTCAACTGAAGCTTTTGTATTTAGAATTTTTTTTTTCGCTCCTTTAGATTTTCAAGTGTATATGTATACTTTCAGAATATACCAACAAAAATGTTTTGATTTTGTAAAAATTGTCAAAGTAGTACATCTTGAGTAAACCAAAGGAATTCAATATGTTTTTTATTTATACCATTAGAAATGCAATAACCGATTAAATTCATTATTCAAACTTCTTGTAAGGCAATCAATAAGAAAATCATTTATATATATATCAAATCCATTTGTATTTTATTATATTCACATCTGCGGATCTCTGCATAGTGGCACGTAGAACGCCCCGGCGATGAAATAACATACAATACATATGTATATGAAATTGAATTAATAGTTTGGAATTTGTAGTAGTTAATTGATTATTCTTCTTTCTTTTTAATTTCATATACATTTTTATATTGTTGTTTCACTAGCAATGTGAAATCTCAATAATATTAGACATAAATTTTCAATTCGAAGAGATTAGAATGTAATTTTGAAGTTATAAAAAATGAAATGCTGCACTGTTCGCTCAAATGAGTCCATTAGTTACACTGCAAGTATTTAGTGCTTCCTTCGTATAAACGATCACTAAGAACCAAGAATAAAACGAACTTTATCTTGCACTGATGTTTTTGCTAAGCTCTTTTGTTGGTATATGCAGACTTGGCAGACTACCATTATTAATAATTATAAGAGAAATACTTTATTATATATAACGATTAAAAAAGTGACATGTTTGCACCAGCCGCTTATTCATATTATACATATATAATTATGTAGAATGGTTATTCTTAGTTTATGTTGAAACACAAAAAAATTTATCCCATAGACAAAGTACAAAAAATACCATCCTCAATATGACATGAACACACATCGAGATTTGCAAAATTGATTAGTGATTTTACGTCATTGGATAAAGCTTTGAAAAAAGTGTAGCTCGATTGTACATATGGAAACAACTGCGACAAAGCTTAATAAACTAATCGAATTATCGTAAAATACATTTTTAAAAAAAGAATTGCAGTGCCTATATTGTAATTGTAATATAAAACGAGGAATTATTACATTGCGATATACCCACTCATTGTTAATTTTTGTCTGATTGTTAATAAAAAAATTTTATTTAATAGTAAAAGCTTTGCTTTTAAACATGTTTTATTGAGGTAGGCAGCGCAAGAAAAATTTTGTCAAAAATGAGATTAAATATATTTGCAAAAATTTGCTTTTTATTTAACGAAAAACCTCGTCTAAGATCCTTTCCTTATCGTATTATACGAAATTCCATTCTCCCAAAATTCAGCACTCAACTTGCATTTGTTCCAAGTAAATAAAACCAAAGAAAGTATAACATAAAGAACTTGCAAGGCACACAAGAAATTTTGTACGAAATTTTCGGCTGGGGTCGCTATATCAGAACCCCAGAGACACAATTCAGCATTCAGCATATCATGAGCCGACCCCACAGAACCCCAGGGCCCAGTCGTGTGTTGCGAGCTGCTTTGCAACCGTTCAAGTTCTATGGCTCTCTCTGAGTTCTCTCATTTGAGAGAGAGAGAGAGTTCACACATTTAGCTGACTGAACATTCCGTGCACGCGGATGATATGTGCGCGGCAAGGGGCTCTCAGCACAGCAATCGTCAGCGACAGCCAACTTTCTTGGAATGGTTGAAAATATTTGACTGTATGAACTCAGGTTCATTAAATAGTAATAACCCTTTTAGAAGTGGTTTAAAATTAAATAATATGCCCTACTTATTTATTGAAGATTTTTTACTCCTTTTAGAAAAAATTAATATACCAGAATCAAAAACTGTGTATTTCCTAAATGGTATGAAGCAAACATTGTTAGGTGTTCGCCAATTAGCTGATGACATTCTAACAAACAATGACGATTTTTTCTTTATTTTGACGAAAAGATTATGGCAAGATTCTTTAGAAAATTTGTTTGCTGTTATGCGTCAGAAAGGAGGACACAATAAAAATCCAAGTGTTTATGAATTAAATATTATTTTGGCAAAAATAATGTCTATTAATTTAATTCAATTCAATTCAAAAACTTAACATTATAACTGCCTAAAAGACATAAAAGTTTTATAAAAGTATCTAATATAATTTCTCATAAAACTATTCCGACTTCTTTTAAAATATATGTAAAGAAAATCAGTTTACCCGTATACGATTGCTTTTCTTAAATCTGTCTTTGCTTAAACAAAATATTAGGAGATGTCAATAATTTAACGATAGACAGAAGTAGGAAAGAATTCCAAATATTGTGTGTAATAATAAGATTATCCGAAATAAAGGCTTTAAATGTTGTTTCTTTTATCTACAGGTGAATGAATATTTTGCTTTGTTATGATAATGTAATTGGTTAAATATTGTAAACATGTATTATAAATAAATCTTTTATCTACAGAGAAACGCAATTACGTCTTTATTTAATTATCAACAATTCCTGATTCGAGAAATAAAGAAGATATCATTATAAAACAACATTTTCTGCAAATATTTCACGAAACATGGAAAAGTTGCGGTTTGAGTTTGCTGTAAGACCAACAACAGATGGAAAATCAAACATGATATGTATAACTTCAATTGCTACACCTGATGGACAGACTTTTGGAATACCAGTCGAGTATCAACCTATAAATCAACACCCAGAAATTACGAATACTCCGAATTATGCCAAGGTAAGAAAATCATTAAATAGAAGACATCAAACAAGAAAAATATGGATAGCCTTGACAGAAAATATATCGAAAACATATTTAGATGAAGAAAAAAACATACAGTTTAATGATTTCTACCTAGAGGAAATTTTGGAAAAACCAAATAATGCTGAATCTACACCTAGCACCTCAAATCAAACGTTGGAAAAACTATTAGAGAAATTGCTTGAAGATAAGAAAAATAAATCAGAAACTCAAAATTTAGGGAAGATTGCGAAGGATTTCATGATTGAGAAATTCACCGGCAGAAACTCAAATGCTTATCAGTGGATCAAGGATTTCAATAAAGAATGTGAACGTTTTAAAATCGATGAGGACAAAAAGAAAATTGAAATTTTAAAAAATTTTTTGGAATCCTCTAGTGCTAATTGGTATAGCTGCATGCTAATGAAATTTACAGTGGAATCAGAATGGGACAAATGGGAGAAAAATTTTTGTGAGACGTTTGCAAACAAAGGATGGTCACCTATTAGATATGCTCTTGCCTTTAAGTATCAAGCAGGTTCGTTACTTGAGTATGCTTTAAAAAAAGAAAAATTGTTACTGGAAGTAAGGAAATCGATTGATACTGGGACCCTTATAGACCTTATAGCATTTGGTTTACCTAATTACGTGGCTGATAAAATTGACAGAGAAATTGTAAAAAAAACAGAGGATCTCTGCAATGAAATAGGAAAATTAGAACATCTGGTTGGGAGGAATAAATACGATAAAAAAAATATTATATATTCTGACACTAAATCAAAAAAAAATGAAGAAAGAAAACCATGCCAAATCTGTGTTAATGAAAAAAAAGGGAATCGTTACCATCCTGAAGAAAATTGCTGGTTTAAAGGAAAAAATCAAAAAGCAGTTGTGAAAACCGTAAATAACTCAGAATTGGAAATCGAACTGAACGAGAAGAATCCAAAAAACTAGAAGTGCCACCATTAATAAAAATAGAGTTACTATTAAATGATACCTTAAAAGTTTCTGGAATTTATGACTCAGGCTCAAATGTGTCATTAATTAATGCAAAATTATTGAAGATCCGGCCAAAAGAAGATATAAATGATGTGCATATGGTAAACTTAAAGACTATTAATGGTGAGAAGAAAACAAAAGGTATGATAACACTAAAAATAAAAATCTACAATATTGAAAGAATTATGGATATTTTTGTAGTAGATAATATAAACTTTAATTATGATTTTCTAATTGGTTTGGATTGCATTAAGAATTTCAAATTAATGCAAAACGAAGAATTAAAGATCATACAATACAACAATCCAAACGGAAAAAAGGTAATCTCAAATGGAGAGGATATGAAAAACAAAAACTACTCAAAAACTGATACTTTAAATTTAACAAATGTCAAAATTCCTGATGTACTGGGCGACAAAAATGAAGAAGGATTGTCTATACAATCTGAGATATTAAAACAAGAAAATGAACACATAAACAAACATGAAATAAATTTCAATGAACATATAAACTCGGATGGATTTGAAATATTAATAAACCATCTAGATTTATGCCAAAAATTAGAAATTGATAAATTGATAGAAAAATACAAATCAGTTTTTGCAAAGGATAAATACGACGTCGGCACTGTACGAGAGTATGAGGCTCATATTGACTTGATGTTGGATAAGTACTGTTACAAACGTCCATACAGATGCACAGCTGATGATAGAAAAGAAATAGAAAACCAAATATCAAAACTACTAGAGAAGAATTTGATTGAGGAATCTTATAGCCCTTTTGCTGCTCCAGTAACTCTGGCATATAAAAAAGAAGAGGGAAAGAAAACAAGGTTATGTATAGATTTCCGAGAATTGAACAAAATTGTGGTCCCTCAATCACAACCTTTTCCGTTGATTGAGGACTTAATGGTAAAAACTGTAAACTGTAACTACTTTTCTACTCTTGACATAAATTCAGCATTTTGGTCAATTCCCTTGAAAATTCAAGATAGATACAAAACTGCATTTGTTACACAAGAGGGCCATTTTCAATGGACATGTCTGCCATTTGGATTAAAAACTGCTCCAGCCATTTTTCAAAGAATATTGAGCAACATCATAAGAAAACATAAACTCTCCAGTTTTGCAGTAAATTTTATAGACGACATCTTAGTTTTTTCGAAAACTTTCAAAGAACATATACTACATTTATCAAGACTACTGGTGGCAATTCAAACAGAAGGCTTTAGACTGAAATTCTCAAAATGTTCTTTTGCAAATAATTACGCCAGATATTTAGGTCACATAATAGAAGACAACTCAGTCAGACCTCTGAAAGATTACTTAACCGCTGTCAAAAATTTTCCAGTACCAGAAACAAAAAAAAATATACGTCAATTCCTAGGGAAAATAAACTTTCATCATAAATTTGTACCACACAGTGCAACTATTCTGGATCCGTTACACAATTTATTAAGGAAAGATGTTAAATTCATATGGTCCGCAGAATGTCAGGAATCATTCGATAAAATAAAAGCATTACTATGTTCAGAACCAATTCTGAATATCTTTGACCCGGAACTACCAATAAACATTTACACGGATGCTAGCATCAAAGGACTTGGAGCGGTATTGAAACAAAAAGACAAAAACGGAGACAGTAAGCCAGTTGCATACTTTTCAAAAAAACTAACGGAAGCTCAAAAGAAGAAGAAGGCAATATATCTAGAATGTCTGGCAATAAAAGAAGCTGTGAAATATTGGCAGCACTGGCTTATGGGAAAAGAATTTATAGTGTTCTCAGATCATAAACCATTAGAAAATATGAACATCAAGGCTAGAACTGATGAGGAACTAGGCGATCTGACCTATTATTTATCCCAATATAATTTCAAGATAAAATATAACCCAGGAAAATTAAACCAAGAAGCAGACTGTTTAAGCAGAAACCCAGTTCTAGAGCCTTATGAAAATGCTGACGATTTTTTAAGAGTAGTAAATGTAATAAACTTGGAAGAAATAAAAATTGATCAACGCGCAAATCTGGACTTACAAAATCGAAAACATATATTGGAGAAGGAAATTTACTACAAGAAGAATAAAAGAAGAAAAAAAATCATACTATCAGAAGAACTTAGCAAAACTCTAATAAAAGATGTCCACGATACTTACTGCCACATTGGGAGAACCCAGATAACAAATAAAATAACACCATTTTACACAGCAAAGAATATTATCACAAACATAAAAAAAATATGTAATGATTGTGAAATTTGTATAAAAAACAAATCAAGGAGGAAGTCAAAATACGGCTTAATGTCACATTTAGGTCCAGCAACACGTCCATTTGAAATTATATCCATTGATACCATTGGAGGCTTTGGAGGATCTCGGTCAACAAAAAAATATTTACATCTTCTGGTTGATCATTTCACAAGATATGCTTATATTTTCACATCAAAGAATCAAAGCTCCAGTGATTTTATTAAACTAATGAAAAAGGTGACACAAAGCTACAATATTGACATAGTATTAACAGATCAATACCCAGGCATAAATTCCAAAGAATTTAAGGAATTTCTGAAGAAGGAAAACATAAGAATGATTTTCACTGCTGTGGATGCACCATTTTCAAATGGGCTTAATGAAAGGCTAAATCAAACTTTAGTCAATAAAATAAGATGTAAAGTAAATGAAAATAATAAGAAAACAGCATGGACTACTATTGCACAGAAATGTGTAGCAAAATATAACGAAACAGAACACACAGTCACGAAGTTTGCGCCAAAATACCTTTTGGAGGGTGAAAATGTGAACATTCTACCACCTGAATTGAAATCAAGATGTACAAAAGAAGATCTGAAAAGAGATAGAAAACTAGCTCTGAAGAATACTATAAAATCCCATAATTATAATAAGAAAATATTCGATCTGCATAGGGAAGAATATATATTGGAAGAGGGAGACAGAGTCTACGTGGAGAACGGAAATCGACTAAATAGAAAGAAAATGGATGAATTGAGAATTGGACCATACAAAATTCTGAAAAAGATTTCCAAATCGATTTATGAAGTTGATACCGGACACAAGAAAGTGGAATCAAATCTCTACCACATTACAAAACTATCTCCAGTGTTTGCTAGTGAATGAACAATTACGTACCTACATTGTGACTTGTAATTGTTTCTCTCCAAGGGGGGAGATGTAAAGAAAATCAGTTTACCCGTATACGATTGCTTTTCTTAAATCTGTCTTTGCTTAAACAAAATATTAGGAGATGTCAATAATTTAACGATAGACAGAAGTAGGAAAGAATTCCAAATATTGTGTGTAATAATAAGATTATCCGAAATAAAGGCTTTAAATGTTGTTTCTTTTATCTACAGGTGAATGAATATTTTGCTTTGTTATGATAATGTAATTGGTTAAATATTGTAAACATGTATTATAAATAAATCTTTTATCTACAGAGAAACGCAATTACGTCTTTATTTAATTATCAACAATTCCTGATTCGAGAAATAAAGAAGATATCATTATATATATTTAAAAATCATAGTGTCCAAAAATAATGCTCACAAATTCCTTTTAGAGAATGAAGAAAATTGGTGATGAGGATACCTACCTGCAAATTTCGATTATTGACAATGTTATTTTTATTTTATTTTTCTAGCATTTTATATCATTCAAATGAAATTTTAAATTTTTTTATAAGCTGAAAAGAAGAATTCGTCAACTTTTCGCGAATTATAAAAGATTTACGCATTTTATATGTATATACGTACATATACTATACATAATATATAAATAAATCTTTCGAAGCGCTAAATTAAGGGTCAGTTTTGTTGATGTTAATTTTTATATCATATATAAACAATAATAATATATCATAATTATCTTATAATAATTGTTATTGTAGTAATCAGTTTTTTGGTAAATCTGTAATGAATAAATAAATAAATATATAAATAAAATACTAAAAATATATGTATGCAATGATATGTAACATTGCAAAAATTGTAATACCCAGATTTAAAAACTTCATCACTCCATTAATTCAAAGTTAAAATTCGTGCATAAGGAACAGCTTGTGGGGATTTCGCGCCCAGTTTAATTAGCGAAACACCACTCAAATATTTAGATTTTATTTAATATGAAAGAATACACTTTTGGGGAGTCACCCACGAGTTGCACAGGAAGAATGTTTTTTGCTAGCGTGGCGTCCGTCACTCTCCTTACGGCAGGGTCCCAATCCAGAGAGACTTTTTGACAGGTCGTCTGGGGCTGCCATAGTGCGGTGCCGATAAGGCACTGCCACAGTGCGATGCCGATATAGTACTGCCACAGTGCTCCCCTCTTAGAGGAACCGTACGGGGGGTCTGACGCGACGTCCCGATGTGGTAGTTTTTGATGTGACTCTAGGCTGGCGGTCCTGTGATGACAGTGTAGCATCGGGCTCCTCCACGGAATACGAGGGCTTCAGTCTGTCGAGCGATATGTTGACTCTCCTAGTGCGCATGTCCACCGTGAAATACTTAGCATGTCGGGCAAGGACTCGGTACGGTCCCTCATAAGGTAGCTGCAGAGAACGGCGCCGTGGTCCAACTCGGACGAATACCTGCTCACATGTTCGCAAGTCCTTAGGCACGAAAGTTCGTGCCGTGTCGTGGTGAATTACCTGGCTAGGTCGCACCGTAGACATGTGTCTCCTTAAGTCCGCGACGAACTCTGACGACACCGATGTCCGACTCTCCCCGTCAAGAAACTCTCCGGGCAGTCTGGGAGTCTCGCCGTACACCATTTCTGCCGGAGTCGCCTGAAGATCCTCTCGAACGGCGCATCGCAGACCCAAAAGAACCAAGGGCAGAACGTCACTCCACGATTCAGTTGTGTGGCACATTATAGCCGCCTTCAATGATCGGTGCCATCTCTCAATCATCCCATTAGCTTGGGGATGATAAGGTGTCGTGCGAAGGTGTGTGATTCCCAGAGTTCGCATAAGTTCGCTGAATAGTTCCGACTCGAACTGCCGACCAAGATCCGTCGATATGCGTGCTGGAACTCCGAATCGGGATATCCAACCGTCAATCAGTGCCCTTGCCACTGTAGCCGCAGTCATATCTGGAAGCGGAAAAGCTTCGGGCCAACGAGTGCCCCTATCGATACACGTAAGACAGTACAAATTACCTTTTGATGAGGGCAATGGTCCTATGAGGTCTATATTGATGTGCGCGAAACGCTCACTTAGCATTGAATACTTTGAAACAGGAGTTTTGGTATGCCTATGAATCTTAGCTCGCTGGCACGGAACACAAATTTTGCAAAAGCGAGCACAATCCTGCCGCAGAGAAGGCCAAACGAATCTCTCCGCTATAAGTTTAGCTGAAGCCTTCGGTCCCGGATGAGATAAGTCGTGCAACTTGTCGAACACCAACTTCCGATGTGTCGCAGGGATAAATGGTCGAGTGCGACTTTGAGATGTATCACAGTAGATGAGGTCTCCAGACTCGGGCAACCGTATCTTTTTTAATTTCAGCTCAGACCTCTTAGGGTCCTCCAAAAGATTGAGAAGATCTCGATCGGATTCCTGTTCCACAGCTATTTCTGCAAAATTGATCGCACCCGGGGTCGAGGTAATCGCTTCGACTCTGGACAACGCATCAGCGACCGAATTGTCCTTCCCGGGGATATGGTGTATGTCCGTTGAAAATTGACTTATAAAGTCCAACTGTCTGGTCTGTCGCGGGGATGTTCTTTCCGCTTTCTGATTAAATGCGAATGTCAACGGTCTATGATCCGTGAATATCGAAAAAGCTCTTCCGTCCAAAAAATTCCGAAAGTGCTTTACAGCCCTGTATATCGCGGTCAACTCCCTATCGTACGTACTGTACTTACTTTCCGCTGGAGTGAGACGTCTGGAGAAAAAAGCCAATGGTGTCGTTTCGCCGTTCACTGTCTGATGAAGAGCTGCTCCAACGGCTCTGTCGGATGCGTCGACCATTAAATGAAGCTTTGCATTCGCGGCTGGGTGAGCTAACATCGTTGCATTAGCCAAATCCGATTTGCAAGCCTGAAATGCCGACTCTGTTTCCGACGTCCACTGAACAGGCGTAGTATCGCGTTTTTTATTTGACTTGATAAGTGTTCGAAGAATCATTTGGTTCTCCACGGCGTGTGGGATAAAACGTTGATAAAAAGATATCATGGCCAGAAATCTCTTCAACTCCATTGCTGTCTTTGGTCGACTGAAATCCTGAATAGCCGACACCCTCTCCGGAATAGGCTGGATACCCGACGCGGTAACTTTATGGCCCAAAAATGTAACTTCAGATTTCCCGATCTGACACTTTGAAACATTGATCGCCAAGCCATGTTTACGCAAAATACCCAATACAGTTTTTAAATGTTCGCGGTGCTGCTCAGCACTCTCGGATGCTATACAGAGATCGTCAATGTACGAAAAAACAAAATCATGACCACGCAATATGTCATGCATAAAACGTTGTAGGGTTTGACCGGCATTGCACAGTCCGAATGTCATATACCGGAACTCGAACAACCCAAAAGGCGTTATGATCGCAGTCTTTGGCACATCCGACGGCTCTATGGGTATCTGATGATACGCGCGTTGTAAGTCTAATGTAGTAAACACCTTTTTCCCGTAACACACATGAGTTAAATCGTGAATAAACGGAATAGGGTATCTGTCTGGTACCGTAATCGCGTTTAACCGACGATAATCGCCGCACGGTCGCCAACTTTCGTTTGTTTTACGCACTAGATGCAAAGGACTTGCCCAGCTGCTTTTAGATGGCTGGCAAATTCCGTGGCTCATCAAGAATTCGAATTCCTCGCGCGCGGCTTTCAGTTTATCCGGCGGTAAAGGACGAGATCGCGCCGAAACTGGTGGTCCTTTTGTCACTATATGATGAGTGACGCTCGTGACCGACGACTTCCCATCTACTCGCAGCGTCGCCAGATCCGCAAACTCCTTAAAAATCTCCGCAAATGGAGCACTTGCATCGATCGCCGAAATTGTCTGATGGTGTACACGATTAGCCACCACTTTGGTTGACAAGCTTGTTTGCGAATCGACCAATCGTCCCCGTTTCATATCAACCATTAATCCGAACTTGCTTAGAAAATCAGCACCTAGGATTGCGAAGCCAGTCTTTGCTATAATAAAATTCCAAGGAAAAGAACGACGAAGCCCCAAATTCAACGTGCAGCGTCGTTCACCGTATGTTGGAATAGTAGTTCCATTCGCGGCGTAAAGATATAGTGATGAACGAGGGTTCATGCTCTCCTTCAAGGTAGGAGGAACAAGCGACACGTCCGCGCCTGTGTCGATCAAAAATTTATGGTTGGTTGACCTATCACATATGAAGAGGCGATGGCTTGTAGGACTGCTCGAGTCCGCCCCGTGAATTGAGCAGCTTAAAAGTTTTCCGAAGGACCCCTGCCCCCCGGGAGAACGAAACTGCAAGGCTGTCTACATTTACGTGCCTTGTCCCCGAATCGTTTATGATAAAAGCAGAGGGCGTTCCCAGAGCTGTCCCGGACTCTCAATCTCGAACCAGACCCATCGCGGCTTCGTGCACATCTTGACACTCCTTTACCGGTTAATGCTGACAGCTTCCGCGTGAGATGCAAAATCTTCTCCTCCAGCGCGCACAATTCCGCCGTCCTTGCAGAAGCACCGGAATGCCCCGCGCCAATCGCCGAAACAGTTTGAAAATCACTGACCTCCACAATCTTGTCCGCCATCTCCCCGAGTGAGGTTAAGGAGTCTTTACTTGTAGCCAAAATCGCACGCACTTGCTGCGGAAGCCTATTCTGCCAGAGGGTGCGCAAAAGTGTCTCTGAGACATCGGCGCCGGCTAAATGACGCATCTCAATCAGCAACTGGGAGGGTCGCTTGTCACCCAAGCTTATTTCGCCAAGCAGGCGGGTTATCTTTTTTTCAGCCGACTCGGAAAACTGTCTGAGCAGAGCCTGCTTAATTGAAATGTACTTGCCTGAGTTCGGTGGGTTCAAAACCTCGTCACGCACCTGACTCAACACCTTGCCGTCCAACGCTGACACCACATGATAGAACTTTGTGTCGTCCGCCGTGATGCCACAAGTTGCGAATTGTGCCTCAATTTGCGCGAACCATATATCGGGAGACTGGGCCCAGAATGGTGGTGGTCGCAAAGAAATTCTCGATACTTCAGGAATAGCAGCAGGTCCTCTTGGCTCTGCATGTGCGGGCAGAGCACCGCCAGCGCTTCTGCCATCGTTTTCCATCGCGTCCCGCAGAATTGCCTGTTGTGGGGACTAGACTCCGCAATGTTCAAAGGGGTCACCAGTTGTGGGGATTTCGCGCCCAGTTTAATTAGCGAAACACCACTCAAATATTTAGATTTTATTTAATATGAAAGAATACACTTTTGGGGAGTCACCCACGAGTTGCACAGGAAGAATGTTTTTTGCTAGCGTGGCGTCCGTCACTCTCCTTACGGCAGGGTCCCAATCCAGAGAGACTTTTTGACAGGTCGTCTGGGGCTGCCATAGTGCGGTGCCGATAAGGCACTGCCACAGTGCGATGCCGATATAGTACTGCCACAAGCTCGTCAGGGACAACATATTTTATAAACATAATCTCAGGTTCTAGGAATTCTTCGAGCACAGGGGCAATTCAATCTCAAGTAGCTCACCTCCTCAATAAACAAAGGCTCAGCTATTGGGCTGTATGAATTTTACCCCTCTCTTTCGCCCGCTCATGCAGATAGAAGAGGAGACAAGTTTCTCAGCGATCTCACTATCGCAGACCGCAGAATCGCAGTGTTCAGCTCAACACAAGATTTCCCCTTTACAAACTCCCTTGCGCCGACCGCACAAGGCCCATTACAGCGAGAATTTCGTCAAACGCAGATTTGTATTGGGTGCAAGTTCTTTATGTTATACTTTCTTTGATAAAACCTAAATTTAATCTGTGAGTAAACTATCCCAAGAATTGCTATTGGTTTAAAAGAAACTTTAGCATAAATTTTAAGCATGTCAAAATTCAATTCTTTATTCTCTGTTATTTTTTTAAGCAAAACAACTTATCTAAAAATAAAAGGAATAAATTATAATTTTAAAATTTTTTAAATTAAAATTTTGAAAGTGAAATAATCAAGTTTTTGTCTTATAATTAAACTGTGCGTATTTTTATGAAATTCAATAAAAGAATCCTGTTAAAGATTAAGAAATTATATAAATTAACAAACAACATTTCAAAAAATAAATAATCAAGGTAACAATATATCAATAAAACATTACGCATTTTCTGCGTATGTTCCTGCCCCTTCTGTCCCGCGGCGGTTTCACACTGAATGTAGGATTTTGTTATGTTTAGTATTAGTTCTAAGGTTTTATTTTTGCCAGGGCTGGCGACTTTTAGGACTTACAAAAAAAATACAAGTACTTTTTGCGTAGCTCACCATAAACATCACTAATTAACATTTTCCCCTCCTCTCCTCTCCTCTCCTCTTTCCAATCACAACTTATTGTGTATATCACTCAGAAGGACATGCGCAACATGTAAAATTTCATCTCAATAGCATAAGTACTTTTTGCCTAAAAGCGATACAAACAAACTTTTCCTTTAAATAGTATAGATTACTTTGATCTAATTTTTTTCAAAGCACTAATAAAATTTGTACAAGGTTTTACTACTTAAACATATTCTTTAAAACCTAAAAATAGTGAAGAAGTTTCTTCACTGAATCGTTCCACTTCTATAGCCGCATATACAGCACTTTAGAATGGGGAGTAAAGCCGACGTAACGAAAAATTTGTCGGTCGGCACTTCCGGCGAACTCGGCAGTCGGTGTTCCGTTCGATCCCAGGAATTACCCACAAATAATTTGCTTGATGCCTCGCACAGCGGCAGACCCACACGAATCGAGCCTCACCGCTGTCGCCGCGCCAGGCTCTGACATCAGAATTTCCATCAATAAAGCTGACTGAATTCCGAACCGTTAACACACTTCGGGTGCTCGTGTGCAATTCTCCGGCATTCGACATATTGTAATAAATTCATGTTGTTAATACTATATATGTATAACTAATTTTTTGAAATAAATGCTCATGCGAAAACATATACACTTGCTCACAAAATTATTCGCACAAGCGTATCTTAAACATATATGGTACGTAAAATACGTAGAAAAAATAAGCATAAATATCTTTTTTACAATTTCTAAGAGGCATTGATATCTACACAACAATCAACTAAAAAATACTATTAGTTAAGGTCGAATGTAAAAGAAAATTAAATATTTTACGTTTTCGTACTCCATAGAGCCACACAAAATTATCCGCACAAACTAAAAAAATGGTTAAAATGCGTAAAAAAAAGCGCATTTTTTAAAACGGTAGATTAGTTTTTCATGTATGTGTGGTCTCAAATGTTTCTGGTGTGATTTAGTCGGCTGCATTCGTTTATACGCAATGGGTCTTAAAAAAAGTGAAACATCGCTTGAGGAAAGGAAATTAATTGTAAACTTAGTTTGCAAAGGGAAAACATACCGTGAAACTGGTGAATTAGTAGGGAGGTCCTACACGGTAGTGCGGGATGTGATTAATAAATACCGTTATGAAGGTTCTTTGGAAAATAAAGGTGGAAGAGGACGAAAAAAAATTTTAACAGAATAAAATGAACATCATATTATTAAAGAAATTAAAAAAATCCTAAGAAATCATTACGATTGCTCACTGAAGAAGTGTCAAAAATAATAAATAGACCTGTATCTAGAGAGACTGTGCGTAGAACATTAAGAAAAAACACCTATAGTGGCAGAATTGCAAGTCGCAAGCCATTTATTTCAAAAGTGAATCAAATTAAAAGATTAGAATTTGCTAAAAAATACGTAAGTAAGGGTCCAGAATTCTGGGAAAAGGTTCTTTACAGTGACGAGAGCAAGTTCAACATATTTGGCAATGATGGAAGACAAATTGTTTGGAGAAAACCCAATACCGAGCTTGAAAAAAAACATTTGCAAGCGACAGTAAAACACGGTGGTGGAAACGCAATGGTGTGGGGTTGTATGAGTGCTAGTGGCGTGGGAAATTTGCAATTTATTGATACCACAATGGATAAATACGAGTACTTGAACATTTTAAAAACAAACTTATTGCCTAGTGTACTTAAATTGGGTTTGCCAAGGGATTATTTTTTCCAACAAGATAATGATCCCAAGCATACTGCGTACATACTTAAGTCGTGGTTGCTCTATAATGTGCCAAATCAATTGCATACCCCCCACAATCACAGGACATCAACCCCATCGAGCATTTATGGTCGGTGCTTAAAAAAAGGATAAGGGAACATCACATTTCAAGTACGTCTCAGCTTAAACAAGTACTTCGAGAGGAAAGGGAAAAAATTGATGCCACAACAACAAAATTAGCGAGTAGTATGCCCAAAAGACTGCAGGCTGTTATAAAGGTCAAAGGAGGTCCAACACATTATTAATTAAAATTATTAACAAATTTATAATGAAGTTTTACAAGAATTTATTATTTGTGCGAATAATTTTGTGTTGCGAAATTTAGTAAAGAAATAATATTTGTTGATTTTTGTACTTTTATTGGAATGAAACACTTAATTTTGTTTTTCAAATTTTATCTTAAAGAAATATATTATTCGAATTCCAGATCAAATTTTTTTTACAATTTTTTTTAAATGCTTTTATTATTTATTCTTTTCCTAAAAATATGTTTGTGCGAATAATTTTGTGAGCAAGTGTACATATATTATTATTTTCTTTGCCAAACTAATATATTAAAAAATTACGAAGAATCTTATTAATTGAAAAACGGAAGATTTTCTATGAAGTTTCACTTTTGTCGAAGGTCTCGAGGCCCATGGGGTTTTTTCTTTTCTTTAATAACCAACCGCCGAAGTAATAGACAAAATTTTCATCTACAGGGTGCGCGGTCAAAATCCGGACAAATTAACATTTTTTTGACACTGCGTTTTTTATTGTAAAAATTAAAAATTATACAAACACTTTTTACCACACAATGTGTACGATCATAAAGAATAGATTTGTTCTATATATCCCCCATTTGCTTGAACGACCGCCTCTAATCTCGGTCTGAAGCGATTGCAGGCACGGTTTAAGTAATCACGGTCCATCTCAGCGAATGCTGCTTCAATAGCGGCTCGGAGAGATGCTACGTTCGAGTGTCTGGACTTGTTTGACACTCTTTCAATCACGCTTCATACATAGTAGTCCAATGGATTTAAATCTGGGCTGTTGGGAGGCCAGAATTCCTTCGACAAAAACATGTCGACATTGTCCGACAACCAGTTTTGCACCAAGTGACTCGTGTGGGCGGACGCACCGTCCTGCTGGAAAAAATACGGCCTTCCAGATGTTATGTTATCCATCCACGGCTTCACAACGTTAGTTATAACACGCACATTAACCTCTTTTGTCACATTTTCTCCTCTTTGAAAGAAATGAGGTGGCATAATGTCACCTTCGGATGACACAACCCTTAGCACATGCACATTGGCCGGAAATTTTGTTCTCGACACAATAGCGGCATCTTCCTCCGACTTTTCCGACTCCTTGTATTTTGCCACGACATCATAAACTGTGGATCTCGGGTATCCAAAGAACCGGATAATCTCTGTCGCTGAGCGACCTGCGCGAACACTTTCAATGATCGCTGCTCTTCGGTTGTATTCCTCGCTTTGTCTCAACATTGCGACTGTTTTGAGGTTAAGCCTGCTTAGTAGATGCGTACACGATATTCAGGAGCCAATCGCGACATCTGTAAGTGGTATAGAGCAGCAGGAAATTCAAATCTAATTTTGTCCGGATTTTGACCGCGCACCCTGTATAAAGTCCATAGATTTTGAACTTTCATCAAATAGACTTATGTAAATATATCAAGATTTGCTAATTCTAGATTGCCAGTTGTCTCTCTCTCAATGACCAGATGTTCTAGTATGTTCCATATACTTTAAATACAACAATTTCTAAACGCGTGTGAGAATTTGTATTTCCTTTACGTTTGTTGTGGTCAGGAAAACTATCCCTGAAAGTCTTCACATTTTTTTTACGGCGCCTATGGGCGCATGAGCTCGAACGCTGAGCGAATTGGGAAAAAACTTCACGGCAGCTCTGGCGGGCACCGCAAGGTAGTACCGTTCCTTGAGTTGCGAACGTCGAGTTTGGCTGCCAGAAATGCACCAAATTCGTCGTTCGAGACTCAAGGAGCGGCACAGAAAAGCAAAAAAATTTCCGGCGCGGTGGCCCCGACCGAGACGAGAGCACCCGAAAATTCCATCGAGTCTTCGGTCGCAGGCAATAAAATTTCCGGACCGAGCGATAAGCGCTTCATGGAAAATATCGTCAGGCCCTCGGTCTCGGTCCCACAGAGTTTGCTCGTAGGGATAAAACGATACGAGTAAATACAAGTACTTACTCGAAACATTCCTTCCGATACCAATAAGTACTTTCTGTATCGATACTTTAGAACTAAGTATCAAGTAGGTATCGGTCAAAAGTACTCGTATCAGTATACCAATATTACGATTTCATTTTAACACATTAATTGATGCATAAAACGCTCATCTACGCTGTGAAGAATATTTTTTTGGGTATCATTTATTGAATTTATTGAAACACTTGGAAAAATTAATATTTTTGGGGAGTACTACGAAAACCGACTTTTTTTCATAAAATTCTTTTTATGTATATTTTTATATCAATAAAGAAAAGATTATCAATTATTACTGTTTTTATTTAATTTATTCCAAATTTCACTATGAAAAATCGATCGATAAGAATAAGTATCGATACTTTTCTATCAATACCGAATAAGTATCGATACTTTACGACCGATACTGTATCGAGTAAAAGTATCGATACCTCAGTGGTATCGTTTTATCCCTATTTGCTCGGGCCCGAGCTACGCGCGCCGTGCTAACATATTCGGTCCTTGGTCGCAAGCATATCGGTTGGGATCGCGCACCGTTACTCCGGTCGTCGGCTCTGGCTCCTGCCGCCGTTGCGGACGTGAACGTGGGACGGGGCTGCAGGCTCACAGTTCGTGGCGCGAGGTGAGAGCCGGCGAGGCGAGCTGATGGGTCGGCGTTCTAACGGTCCCGATTTAACGGACGCGGCGGGCGGAACTGAAGAATCCGAGGCGTCCGGACGTGTGATCGATTCCGGTTGAAAGAAGAAAAATAAAGAAGTCGAACTTGGTATTCGGAGGAATAGAGTCGTGTTCGAGGGAGCCGCGGAAAATAATTTCGAGGAGATAAATAAGAAAAATTAAGGAGACGAAAATCCGCGCTAGTAATTCCGAAAAGTGTGACTCTCCCAAAGTGAAAAGCCAGGAAAATTTTGTTGTTGTACGCGAAAAGCCGCCCATGAATTGAAACGCAAATTAGTTCCAAGTTCTTGACTTATTACTTCGTGTTCGCTTTTGTGTAAATCATCTAAAACTAAAGGAAGGAAAAACAGTGAAAGCATAGACATAAAGCGGTAAAATAATTAAAATAAAAACAGAAAAACAAGAAAGATAAGGGGGAACTCCAAACACTTAAATTAGTAACTCGTATGTCCTAATTAATGTTAACTAAATAAGGTTCCGCTAAGTTAGTTGGAAAAAAAAAAAAAGAAAAGGAAGAGAAAAAGAAAAAATAATAATAATAAAAAAACAAGAAAAAAAAAAGGAAAACAAAAGAAAGATAAATAAAGAGAAGCCAAAACCAGTGGGTCGTGAGCAGTGAGGATCACCAATTACGGGACGGTGCACCACGTCGGGGCCGCAGGAAGAGGCAAGGTGCGCCGTCAACAATTCATCTGTACGTAGCAGAAATCATCAGCCGCATTGTCCACCTGTAACACACACCTAACGGCCGCAACGCATGATCCCCATGGAACCTCTCATCAAGGCGCCCATCGTAGAATGTAAGTCGAAGTTCATATTAATTAAGGGAAGTGTAGGTTTTGTAAACTAGAAGTTGTCCGACAACCAAAAGAAAAAAAAAGGGGAATTTTTTTTGTAACTATAGACGAATAGAGACAATGATTTGAGTTAAAGTTTTTGTGTTTCTACTCTTGGCTCTCTTCTCCAGCCCCCCCCCCCCCCCCTTTTTTTTACCGGGAGGAAGTAAAATCAAAGGGACCTCCCCATAAATTTGAGGCCGCGGGGAGGTCACAGGGTGGTTGGGGCTTAGGCCAGGGGAGTTCATTTCTTCATCTAGAACCCCTCCTGAAAGCCATTCACGGGCAGTTGCAGGGCTTAGTCCCGCACTGTCCTTTTTCCTTCCTTTACTCTTGTGTCGTTCCGTCGCGGGAGAATTTTTTCGGTTGTTATTGGTGGGCCGTTCCAGCGGCTGAAAGCGGTTTTTTGGCAAACCCCCCCACACTACCGCATAATGCTAGCCTGCCAGCTCCCGCAGCCGCATACCGCTGGACAAGGGGCTTTAGCCGGGCTCCCTTGAGGTCCCTACCTCAGCATATAACACGTTTTCGTAATACATATTAAATAATTTATCAACAATTTCTATAATTTCGGTGATAGTAGATAACTATTAGTAACACCTCTCACCATTATAGGTATCGCATATTTTGCAGGTAATCTAGTTTTACTATGGTCATAGTCCTAAGCCTATAATTTCACTGTTTCTCTTACTAAAAAAATAATACAAAAAAACCCACTAGTGGCTCAGTTGTTAGCGCGCCGGACTACCATCTCGACTCTCTGGCCTAACCATCACTTTCGTCCAAGTGTTCTGAACAAATTCTATCAGTTTTTGAATTGACATTCTCTTTTTTTCCACAAGAAATTTCGACTCTTTGAGAAAAGAAAATTATCTCACTTTTTTCACAAAATGCTTTTTCCCGGTATAGTTTTTACAATTAACAACGGCATAATTAACCATTTTAATGCGTAATACTATAAATTTTTATTCACTAATCTTAAAAAAAACACAAAAATATTACCACTCTAAAATCACCTCCGGCGCTGTCAAAACACGCATCCAATGAGACGCGGAAGATGGCAGTTATACCTTGTCTTCTGTATACCGTGTACATAACGTTTAAGTGAAAATAAAAGGGCATAAAAATTAAACCATCCGCAATCTATAGGAAATCAGGCAGTAGCCCCACCCTTCGTATTCAGCTGATTTCGTTTCCTGCATATATTCTTTGATTTCCGAAAACCGAATAAACCTTTCGTGAATCCTCAGTCCGAAAAAATAGATGTCACTTTGACAGCTGTATAAATTCACTAGATTAAAGTTCTTTTTTTATATGGTATAAATGCTGATGAAAAGCTAGAAGAACGGTGTGAAGTTAAGTTGCTACGATAAAGTGCACATCTCGGATTGGTTCGCAATGACTGCAAACGAAAAGACGTTTAGGAAATTATTCAGTACGTATTTGAGATATTTCTTCATTTAGTCAGCCAAAGCTTTCTTATATTATATTGTCTTTCAATGTTTTTAAGAGATACATATATGATTGTCATAGAAATATGAGGTTATATGCGCAAATATTACGTCTACATTAAATAGTAATATGACTAAAAGAATTGTAACTTAAGCCGTATTTGGTCTAATATGCTTCATGCTTGTTTATTTTTTGAGTTTTAGTGTTTCCAACTTACGGGGGTTCCCCGCAAACTATCGATTATTTTAGGCTCTTTCTGACACCAGAAAGTTCCCCGAATTTGCTTTGACGAAATGCTCAGGTGCAACAGTGTTGAGTATTCCGGGAATGGATTTTCTCTAGCCGGTGTTTTGATATATGGCATTGCTCGGCGTTCAAATTTTGACTATTTTTTGAATATCTCGAAAATTTCGAAATGGATTTTTTTTTTATAATACACATTTTTGAATTTAGCGCATTAATATCCATCAGGAGACACTTTAACAGCGCAAACTATAGTAGATTTTTTCGATGTGAAATTTCTTGTTTCTATTCAATTCAAAAAGAAAAAAGAAAAACATATTCAATAAAATATTTATGACATCTGAATGCATCAAGAATGAAAGCATTTTAAAAAGCTTACGCTATACTAAAAGTTAATAATAAAATAAAACAAAAATGATCATTGATGTTTAAAAAATAATTAACAAACAGTAATTTAAAACAAACAAAAAATTATATACAGTAAACCCCGCTTAAAACGATTTTGAAGGGGTCGAACGTAAATAACGTCTTATGCGGGAAAGCGTATTAGGCGGGAAGATTGGATATAATACAAAAGGTAATAAATCAAGTTTATATGCATTTATACTCTATATAATGCGCATTCAGACAAGTATGTACCTACCATTATTGTGATAAAAATAATTAAGTTATTAACATCACATTACTTTTATTTGAAGAAATAGTTTATTTTAATTTGAGACATAGACACTGTAGCATGTTAAATAATCATATTTTGATGAAGATAGATATCGTTTACCGCAGTTTGAATATATAAATTACATTTTTCATCGCAAAGTTTCAAAATTTTAACTTGATCTTGAATAGACAGCGCTTTTCTTTTAATTGCTAACATTTCTTTTGATTATAAAGGCCCCAGTTACTGGTCGGTACCGCGTGAAAAACCGCGGTGCTTGACATGAAGGTGGCGTATTTCGCGAGATAACGAATTGTATGCCGTGTGAGATAACACGCGGAAAAGATGGCTGGTGCTTGACGTACAGATGGCGTATTATGCGGGATGATGAATCGTATTAAGCGAGATTGAATGTATGGAAAATGCCCTCTAATTGCAGGGACCATAGCAAAAGCGAGAAATCGTATTAACCGTGATTGTCTTAAGCGGGTTCTACTGTATATCTATGTATATATACATATCTGTATATGTATATATATATATATATACAGTGGTGGCCATAAATTTATTCGCTTTTTGCTTTGTGATTAACAGTGAATTTGTCTGTAAACGATGAAGCCAAACAAACAAAATATATTCCGTTACACCGACGATTCCTTACTGCCTTTGTTAATAAAGCAGCGTGATTTGTTATCAGTCGTGTGTATTTAGCACTGGACATGAAGTTAGCACACTTTTTATTTGCAGCTTTCTTTGTAGTTTTGTATAAAAATTTAGTTACGTTTTGAGGTAATTTAACTTTTGCCAATACTTAGCCTACATTTATTCAATAAAACATGGAATTAGGCATGGCTAAACGACGGTGGTGCTTTGAAGAAAAAAGAGCACTAATTTTGCAGTTAAAAGGTAATGGAAGAACCGTTGCAGAAATTTCGCAATTGTTGGAGTGCTCGAGAAAGCTAGTGTACAACGCAATTAAGCATTTTGAATGTTATGGAGTAACACCAAATGTAAAACAAGGTCCTCGAGCACGGAAAACAAAACTGAGAGAAGATCAAATCATTTTTCGTATTTCAGCTAAAGATCCCCTTAAGAGCTCCAATGAGATTAAAACTGAAGTATCATCAGAATATGATGTTGATGTGTCCTCAAGAATCATAAGGCATCGCCTCAGTGAAAAAAATGTACGTGGATGCATTGCACAAAGAAAACCACTTGTCTCAAAAAGAAATCTTAAAGCAAGACTACAATTTTCCCAAGAACACCTAAACAAACCGTTAAATTTCTGGAAAAATGTACTTTGGAGTGACGAGTCAAAGTTTTGTAGGTTCGGTCCAGATGGAAAACGTTATGTATGGCGTCCTCAAAACCAGGAACATAACCCAAAGTACACCATCAAGACGGTGAATCATGATAACAATTTACCGGTTCTTTGGCGCTTCGTGCACGATAATGACCCTAAGCACAGTTCTCGCTGAGTTACAGGTTACTTAGAGGTCAATCAGGTCAACGTTTTGAAGTGGCCTACGCAAACCTACGTGCAAAACCTAAGAATTTAGGAGAATTGTGACAGGAAATTCAAAATGCATGGAACGCTATACCGAAGCAATGATGTGAGGCATTAGTGGAAAGTTTACCTCGAAGATGCGCCGCAGTTTTGAAAAACAAGGCATATCCCACCAAATACTAAAAATATTTCAAAAAATGTTAAGGTAAATTCTTTAAATTTAATGATTTTTTCTTAAATTAAAAAGTGTGCCAAAATCATGTCCAAGCTAAAATTCAATATTACAGGTTTTACCTAAATGTGAAATTCTTTTTTTAAATAATACTTTATGACACATTAAATCTAAAAATATGAAAAAATAAAGTTAAGTTTGATTTTGAATCCAAATTTATTTTGTTATTTCCATCTGGAAAGGTTGTGCTAAATTCGTGGCCACGACTGTATATACATATATAGGGTGTTGCGTATTGCGCATGCGAAAATAAGAGGGATGAGAGATCTCACCTATGTAGATAAATAAGTGAAACTTCAAAATTAGAGGAATGGGAAATGTGTAGAGTAAACGAATTATTGAACTATGATATATGCATTCATGAGATGAAAATATGTACATATATCAGCGGCACGTATCAGTAACTTGTACGTACTGAATTTTCAGAAGGTGTTCTCAATAATCTTAAGCCCCCTCCCTCCATACACAATTAGTTATATCTTCACTTCCACCTCACCGGATGCAAAATCGTTAAGTGTATGGGCAATTTTGCCTCAGATCAGGCGGCCGGATAGACTGAAGCGATTGAATCAGTTTCGCCTGGCCGGATGCACTGACTGGATAGTGTGTGGATGCAATCAGGCCAAACGCTTAAGGAATGGCACTATAACCGTGTAGCAAAGCATGTCTTTACTAGGCCGCGGCTCATTAGAACTGACGAGACAGTTACAGTTTGTGGCCACACAATCTGTTCAGGCAGATCTGCTTCAGTTTAGTCTGATCAGTTTGGCCTCCTAATGTATGGGGGGCTGAATGACAATAAAATTCCTACATGTTCAAAATCGAATGGTCGCAAGTATCCAGATAAACCAGCACATTTACTAGAACTAGTTTAGTTTCCGAAAGACTCATTTCACCACGGATACCGTTTATGCACATTAGGAGATTGCGACATGTTCACGGTCAATACGAAATTTTCGGCCAAGATATCCATGTTCTTGCAGACGTAAATACCATGATTTAATAGCTACCAAGAAGTGTTGATGATGGCTTGACGAAGTTTACATTTCAATCACCCTAATTTTGATTTGGTAATAAAATTCAAACCCCCAAATGTCAGAGCTGGTGGCGTTACCATCTACCATAACCCTTACTGATACAACAACTGCGGTCAGTACTTTCCTGAAATAAATTTCACAACAAAACAGATTGAGGCATTGGCCGGCATTCTGATCAGTGCGTGAGTGGTGAGTGCGAGTCACACTCACCCTTCAAACTGCCAATGCGATTCCAATCAATCGCGAGTAGTGAGTAGTGGCTTCGAAAAATGTTCTCACCAGAAAAGCGATTCCGATCAATGATGAATGGTGAGTGGGATTCACTTTGAACTGTTAAATTTACTCACTGCCGTTTTGAGGTGCGAGTTGATTGAAAAAGTGTAAAAAACGGCAAATATTATTAAAATATTCATAGAATGAACCATAATATTTGCAAGTAACTAATCATTTTCAGAGCAAAATATCTCGCCATCAGAAGGTATGGCACATCCAAAACATGCTGCAGGATGGAGCAATCTGAGAAAGGAGATTTTCCGCCACGGAAGGGCTTTTAAAAAAATGAGACAATTAGGGTTATTTTATGAAGTTTCTATTTAAGGTACTATTCTACTCTAGAGCGTCAAAAAAAGGCCTTTTTTCAAACTTTTATTTCTCAGCCGCTTTATTAAGTATTGTCATGAAACTTTCACAAAGTGTATTATATATATGTACATATATTTTATATTTACGTCCACAGGAACATTGATAACTTGACTGAAAATTAAACAGTTTTGGAATTTGGAAATTATCAAAAAGTAACTTTTGAATTTTTCAAAAAGTAAAAAAATTAATTTATTTTCCATTTCTGAAATTATAAGTACTTTTAGTAGTATTTAGTTAAAAAATTGTTCCATTCTACATAGATATTGTAAAAATCGACAGGTAAGTTAGGAAACCTTGAAATTTTAAACGCGTTTATCTCAAAACCTTGCTGGTTTTCAATAAAAAAGTGGCCGCTAATAAACCTCTAAAGTGTCGGTTTGAAGCACTATTCATGCTTTGTAGAAATACGACAATTTTGACACTCATGGAGTAAACAAATTCCAACTTCGCCATGAATGCCTAACATTACACTAGCATCAGGATGACCAAAATCAATTTGAAAAACCGTGATTATCTGGATATGGATGAATTTTACGATGACAATGGAATAACTACTGAAAAAAATTTGAAAAATTTGAAGCACAAGTAAATATTATATTATAAAATGCTCTTTGTTATTTAGGGCCTGTCCAAATCCATGTTTTAGTCTCGTTATGACAGTTTATGACGTCAGCAAACAAGTTGAACTACTATTACAATTAAAACGAAGATAAAGCTTTGTTAGCTCGTGTCGTTGACCCACCGGCAAGTCCAATTTTTTACAATTTCTAAAGCATACTTTGAAAATAAAGCCTAATGAAGCGTGATATCACTCTCCGAGCGTAGTAACGTCCGAATAGTGTTAGTGCAGACAATTTTTTTATTAGCCAACAGTGGAGACAGGAATAAAACAAATTTTCTTCTTTATAAACCCCGCATCCGTCCGCCCGTTAAGATAAGAGTTATTTGACCATTTAATAGGCAAATGAGTAATTAGGTTAGAAGTATTTTGAAACTTTGTGTACCAGTGCGTTTATAGAAATTTCGTTCACTGTATATACTGTATATAGATGTCTTCCCAGAAAAAATAAAAAAATTTCATTAAGATTAATTTTCCGTATTTAATGGATTCGCCAATATTTCGAATCACATTGAGTAACATTTATTTCCTTTGAATTCCTAACATCTGGGGATGGTATGGACTTGAATACCAATGGCGAGCTAGAAAACTACTTTAAAGATCCCTAAGACATATGAGCAAAAAAAAAAAAAAACCAATGAATTCCTGGCGAAAATATAGGAATTCTTCGGTTCGGAACCTAATCTTTTTCGCTGTAATTTGTAAGTGGTCCGGCTGTCGTTTTTTCTGTTGAGTTTTAGTTGAATTGAAGGGGTGATTCAAAGTCTTATGAATTACAAGGAGAACTTCTTAGGGTAACTATGAGTAAAAATAATTTTTGGATACGAGCATTAGTTTGGAAGCTGCCTCGAATTTTTTTCCATTTTTGCAACGTCGCCCATAAAACTCAATTGAACTTTTTTAGACTCTCAGGCCACTTGGCCCTATGTATATATGTGTGCGTGTGCCGGACCACTTCACGGCTTATAATATAGAATGTTTTGCCTAAGAGCTTCTGTCAGCTGATGTCGGCCATATTGTCGAATAATGGACACTATTATTAAGTTATTAGATCGTAGATAGTAGAATCGGTAGTTTATCTATCATATAACCTACATATATGTACGTTATTTGATTAATTAAAAGTCTTGACATTGAATAAATATATGTATATTTCTTTAATACCTACATACTTATATGTACATATAGTAAATATTACGACAAGATTTCACCGTTGTGCGGGTACATATTTAAATGGATATAATGTGTTTTTTAAATGAATCTGCATTATAACGTGATTTTTACAATAATAATTAATATTTTTATAATATCTTTGCCTGCAGGTCGTACTATACATACAAATAATGAAGACATCGAGGAATTAGCTGCCGATTTGCTCTGTTCATTAATCAAAAAAGACGCCAACCTAATAGATTCATGTACAAAACAACTAATATCGTATATGAGTAGCAAGGATCTTCACCTTGCGATGAAAAGCTTAGAGGTACACTTATTATAGAAATGTAAATAAACATAAATCCATTATTTTCGTTTAGCTTTTGCAAGAATGCATGTTAAAATGTGGCCCGGAGTTTGAAGAAAAAGTTTCGAAAAATAAGTTTCTTAATCATTTGGTCAAGTTGGTATCAACTAAATATGAAGGAAACCAAACTCCACAAGAAGTTCGTAATAAAATCATGGATATTCTTCTTCTTTGGACCACTCAATACCCTAAGAGGGAGAACATAAAAAAAGCATATACAGCACTTTGTGAGGAGGGCATAAAACATGGGCCACCTTCAAACATGACTTCATCTGCGAACTCACTTCTAAATGAGGGAGAAGAGAAAATTTTAAAGAAATTGTTGCAAAGCAAAGATAAAGGTGATATCGACAAAGCCAATCTTCTTATTAAATTTTTTGTGAATCAAGTAAGTATTCATAAAATTAGTTATCTTGTCATCCGTTAGTTCATTATTTTTCATTTTAAGGATAATAAGAAAAAAAATCGAAAAGTTCTTGTTCCAAACAGAATTCAAGAAATTGAAGGTGTCCTAACAATGCTCAATGACTTAATAAGTAACTGGATTGAAAAAAAAAATGAAAATAATAGAGAAAATTTATGTTTAATGAAGGAGATTTATGATATGGTATCCGATCAATTCAAGCCAGAACTTCCTTTAATAATTGAAATGCTGGACGAATGCGAAGAAGAGCTCCTTGGTGAGTATACGATTTTTTTCATATTTTGTTTATTCAGATATAAAAATTAATATATTTTGAATTTTGGGTGATACTTCAGTTTCAGCATAGAGAAATAAAAGATAAAGAGGCGACAAGTAGAACATTGGGCGAGGAACCACTTTTTGAAAGCTCTGTGTGAAAGCTAGGATGCGATCTGAAAGCTCTTCACTCGCGGCTTGCTGGCGATGCGATATTTTGAGTAAGCTACCGTTCGAATGCACTAATACACTCAACCAGCCATGACTGGAGCGCGGTGCGTAAACGTATTTGCCTTTGCGCTTACACGCGTTCGTCTTTCCTCGAAATCCTTAGCCGCTGCTTATTTGCTGCGTGCACTTTTCGTTTTTACACTGCAGGTTTATTTTGACTTCTTATAATGACTTAGGCATTTGGGAATCCCCTTTAAGATTACTGATGGGTTTAGGTTTTTATTGGCGTTTAATTTTTAATGCCTACAGAACTAAATTTAACATTAATTTTATCAAAATTAAACGTTCGAAATAAAAGTAATTCCAACAAAATTACAATTAAATTATTATGGTAATGTAGAACTCTATGTGTTAATAATATTAAGTTTCCTATTTGCCTGCTTTTTCCGTTGTATAATTTTTTTGGTTTCCCACCGACAAGGTTTTTTTAATAATATCTCTATGAAATAATCAAGTGCATTTATTCTATCTTGAAAACAAATATTATTTTCTTCAAACCATTTTCTAAATTCAACACTTTCTTTTGTAAGTGCAATGCTTTTATTTTTTATTGTTTCTTTTAAACATTTAATATTAGGGATAGTCATTATAATTTTGACAAAAATATTGTAATTAAATTTCATTACTTGAAAAAAGTGTTGGCGCTGTTAATTTACCAAAATCAGAATTGGTGGAGAAGTTTTTATGAAATAAAAATAGCTCAGACTTATCCTCGAGTGATATTGTCTCATCAAGTCGTTTCATGCAATTTTCACACAATTCACATTTATATTTAAGATCGAGCTTATAAAGAATGAAGAATGCTCAACTGGTCTATCGTTATGATTAAATACATCAAAATTATAGTTTTCTAGATTATCAGTTTCGACGTCAATTCTCTCGTCAATACATGTGCTTCTAAAATTCATCGACCCTGTGTCTGCATCATTTTGGGCAACGGAAAGGAAACAATTTCGTAATTCACTATTTTCAAATATAAACTCTTCTTCGTTCTCCTCACAGTTACTTTTTTTAGATTTTAGCCACAAGACTTTGATAGAGAGAATTTTCCCTATTAAATGATTAAAATCATAAGGATGGATTTTGATTATTTCCATCTGATGATGTTAACAATGAAAACATATTTTCGTCAACATCTTGATTAAATTTATATAGTAAAACGTAAGATTTCTGTGGGAAATTATCAAGAAGCTCACCTGTTAATAAAAGTATGCTGCGAATTGTTAAGATTCAACCATCGAAACAGTAATTTTTTCTCGCAGTCGAAAACGTCTCTATGAATGGAATTATATCTTCAAGATAACTTCTAACAATTCCATCTTTATTTATTGCGTTTTTGTAGATATTGCGATTAAATGGTGATTTACTATTGAGACAATCAAAAGCGTGGTTCAGTTTTTCAAAGAAAGTAGCGGTTGATATTACTTTTGAATTGACGCTAGTACTAAATTTTTCCAAACTATGTACTGTGCGTATAGCTGAACTACAAGTGTGACTCATAACTCATAAGACTGACTGACTAACTCATAACGCATAAGAAACTTTCATTTTTTGCCAAGTGTTAGGATATATATGTATGTTTTGTAGTTAGTTTGGGGCACATTTTGACAGATTGATGATTTCTATATTATAGATTTCTTTCGGGACTTTCCAATTTGCAATACCACCCTCAAAGGATATATGAGATTTAATTAAAGTATTTCGTATTGACTTAAAAAGATGGGGAACGTCATAAATAACAAAAATGTTTTTTTTAATTAAAATAAAAATATGGTTGTGCGGAATTGGTTTCAATGAGCTTTAGAGCACTCCTGTTATTGGAACTTTTGGTCACAAACTATAGCTCTAATGTTGATACCAATTTCATTGCAATAACTTATGTTGTCTTTTATTTTATTTTTAAGATCTCACTATTCATTACATTACGTGTTGCGAAATAACTACTAATTACTATTTTCCAATTTGAAAATATACCACGAATCATAAACAAACAAACATGTTTTGCTAATTCAATGGTCTTTTCATTTCCCATGTTGAAGTATCCAATAATTTCATCTTTAGTTGTATCAAAAGTTAAATTGCGACGGATATCTACCTCATCAAATACTAAGACTGCTTGACGTACTTTCAAATTCCAGCTTGATATTAAATCCTTTAAATTATGGGTTAGTATTGGATTATAACAAGGCTGCATATACTTTATAGGCAACCAACGATTTATTGATCGGATAGAAGGTAGACCAATTTTTAAATATTCCTGCATATATCTATAGCAAGCTGGGGATTTATAGTGAAGATTTTGGGCTAAATGTTTAGCATCTTCGGGCCATTTTTGGCACTTTGATCTTGAAGATTTCACCATTTTGGCTAGTGTTTTAGTTTCTTTATTAATATTAACTAATGAGTCAATTAAATTTTTTAAAGGAACCTTAGCTTCCTTTTTCAACTGTTTTGATTCCTCAAGTTTATTTTTAAAGGCAAATCTATTTTTTTTTTTTACTGTTGCCGACTTCTTTTGGAACTTGCTTTTTAATTTTTTATATTTTTTTAATAAAACCCCAGACTATAAAATTGCAAATAATTTTGTGATAACAAACATTGCTCACATGTCGAAACATAATCTTCTCCATTGTCTTTATTATCCTTAATGACACATAATCTTTCAAGTTCAATGAGATTTTCAGGCGGCAGCGTCACGCTGCTTTATCTCATACTCCGCAGAATCGGGCGACGTCGATGTCGTCGTTGCTGCCAGGGTTGTTGGTGAATTCGCTGTATTTGAAGTTGGCTACGGCACCGATTTCGTCCCGCTCGGCGGCGATGTGCACGACGACGCGCTCGTCTCGATGCTTTTAATCTTAGTTATAACTTAAATCATTTCGTTGAGAAACTTCATAGGTCTTTCCAGAAAATAGAACTGGTATATTGTCTTCATTTTGAGGCGTATTATTTTCTATTTCGACAGTGTTTGTTATATTATCGGCTTGGTTTAATTGTAAAGAAGGTACAGAATTCATTTTTAATTTTTTCTTTCCAAAGCCATCAGCAGTAAAATGCTTGGAGCACACGTATGGATTTTTGGAAAATGGGGGAATATTTAAATTACAAGCATTCATCCATTTAACAAACAAATCTGTGCCTTGTGCCGGAAATTTAAAAAACCGCAAATAAGGTGAAGAGTTACGAGTAACAAAATCCTCAACGGCACAATAATATAATTTCATGTTAATTTTCAAACCAAATTCCCAATGTTAAATTCAGCTAAAGTCATGAGGTATTGCAACGTGACCAATTCGTTGACCCGTTGCAATATAATTCAGATGAGAACGTCGCGACACAACGTCAGCGTCTTTTAAGTCACGCGGCGGATGCGCCCGCCGCTTAGTTTGGCAAATTTTATTTTTTGGAAATAGTAAAGTCAGTAATTGAATTCTTAATCAGTCAGTCCATTTTCGGAACTTAGAGCTTTCGGTCGGTCCTCTTCTCTAAAGATCGTTTTGTAAAGATTGTACAAAAGATTTAAACTTGTGCGAATAAAAAGGGAATTTGAACTTCCTAAATATTCTTTTATTTTATATCGATCCACCGTCCTTTGTATATTATATTATTTTTTTTGACTCCGCGGGAAACGGAGTTTGAAACTGTGAAGCTCGAATGCAGGCAGCAAATATGCAGCGGCTAGGGATTTCGAGGAAAGACGAACGCGCTTTCACACAGAGCTTTCAAAAAGTGGGTCCTCGCCCAATGTTCTACTTGTCGCCTCTTCATCTTTTATTTGTCCATGGTTTCAGACAATTTAGAGCTGAACTACGAATGAAATTACATATAAGAATCATAACATTATAATAAGCCACGGTGCAGAGGATAATTGTCTGTATACAGTGATAAGCTGAAAAGACGTCACGAAAGGAAAAGGACATTAAAAACGCGAAATTTCTTTAAGAGGGACATAACTCAGTTAAAACCTTCAAAATATCATTTTTAGCTTTAAAAATTCAATTCTGTGGTCCTTTTGGAGTACAACTTCTGGGGTCCCTCAAGGGAGTCACTTGGGGCCATTGTTATTTATATTGTTTATAAATGATATTCAGAACGTTATAACTGACTCTCAACTTCTTATTTATGCTGACGATGTAAAGATATTTAGGGAAATCACCTATCTCGACGATTGCCTATTGCTGCAAGATGACCTTAATCGTTTTGTTGTTTGATGTGATCGCAACCGTCTTTTTCTGAATGATAAGTGTTGTGTTATGACTTTTTCACGGAAAGTTTCCTCTTTAGCTTTTAATTATACACTGGGTGATTCTCCATTATCGAATATTGACCATATCAAAAACTTGGGTTTGACACTGGATCGGAAATTAAATTACAAGGAACATATTGATTATATTACCAGAAAAAGTAACTCTGTCCTGGGATTTATAAGGCGCTGGTCGAAAGAGGTAAGGGACCCATATGTTCTTAAGTCTCTGTTCGTTGGGCTTGTTAGACCAATCCTTGAATATGGAAGCATTGTTTGGTGTCCGTTTTATGCGGTAAATAAATCGAGAATCGAGTCGGTTCAGAAGCGCTTTCTACGTTTTGCTGTGAGGGATTTACCTTGGCAGAACAGTCTTGAGCTGCCGTGCTACGAGAGTAGGCTAAAATTAATTGATTTGCAAACGTTGGAATCCCGTCGTGATATTTTCAAGGTTGTTTTCGTCCATTTGTTGTTGATTGGTGATATTAATTGTCCTGAGCTTTTGTCGTCTCTTAACATCAATGTACCTTCTAGACCCCTTAGAAATCATGACTTTTTAAGAACAGAAACCCATCGAACCTGGTATGCGATGTTTGGCCCGCTAGAGTCTTTAAAGGCCTCTTATAATAAGTATGCTGACTTTGTGGATTTCAATTTGAATAAATTGCAAATTAAGGATAGGCTAAGACACATGTAGTATTATAGTATTAGTATTATTTAATGGTAATTTTTGTTAGTTTTGTACAGTCAGGGCAGGTATCTGTTGACTTCAATAAATATAAATACAACGCTGCAAACCGCATGTCGAAATTCATTTCATAACGCGCGCAATGACGCTGGAGGCCTTTAACCAAGGTATGATTTGTACAGAACTTTAAAGCTGATTTCCCACAAATTAATATTATTATTTACTTTTTTTTTTTTTGGTTTTGCATGAACTGGTTGGCAGTCCTGATCTCTGACCTTTTTGGGGGTACTTTCCTAATATACTGAACTACTTGCAGAACCAACAATATTCAGAATATCATAAGTACTTTTTGAGGTTAGTTTCGTTAAAGCCAAATTTTAGTTCTTGGTACCAAAAGTTCGTTTTGAACGAACCTAGCCCCCAAAATGTTTAATTTTGATCAGTTGAAAACTCAGAGACTAGGAGTGCCCACCAGTTCATACGACACTAAAAACAAAGTTTGGGGGAAATTGGATTTAAAAGTTCTGAAAGCATATACAAATCATACCTTGGTTAAAACCTTCAAGGCTCATTGCGCGCGCTAAGATTTGAATTGCTACATGCGGTTTACAAAGATGTACTCTAGAAGTCATAGAATTTTTTATGCTAATAAAAAAGATCGATATTTTCAAGGTTTTAACTCAGGTATGCCCCCTTAAGAGAGCCACAAATATAAATGGACTCCTGATTTTCTATGTCATAATGGATGAATTTTTAAATTTTACTCGATCGATCTTCTGTTCGGCCCTATCGTCGATTCCGCTTTGTTCTGACGTGAGCAAGCCCTGTTGCCCATCTCGCTCATTGCTCATTCGCGAGTCTAATACGACAAAAGGTCGATATAATTGGGATGTATTTTCGAAAATGTATATACATAATATATCTGAAATATGCTTATTGAAAGTTTCATAATGTTTTAAAAATTCAATTTGGAGTACAATATATTCCTAAATCATGGGCGTTTAAAATAGGACAGAGTTTTTATATATTTAAAATTATATTTTAGTCAATAATGAAAATCTAGAAAAAAAATACTTTTCCTTCAAAACTCCTTACAATCGACAATCATTCTACGTGAACGTTCATTCGATCAATCTAGGGTATTATAGAAACCCGGGAAAAAGATAACTTAAGTATCGTACTTTGTTAGAAAATTATCGAAGAAAAAAGTTTTTATAATTTCTTCATAAATTCTTGAGCAGTGCATTTACAATTACATATTATTTTTGTTTTGGAAGGTATTAAAAACAGTTTTTTTTTTAAACTTATTAGAATTAAGGAGGTTAAAAATGCGAAAATGCTTTAATCGTACCTATTATTTAATATTTAATATATAATTTTTACTCTCATTTCAGCTCAAACTTTAGAAGTAAACTTGAGATGCCTGGATGTGATTAATAGATACGATTTAGAAATATTGCATAACGCAACACCATTACCTAATAATGAAGATCAACGTAATGGGAAAAGTGAAGATATATTATCCGAATTCCTTGGCGAAGCGAGTAATGCTAATTTAAGCTTACCACAAGACCCAATGCAAGAGCTGGAAGAAATTTTTACCAAGACGCCTGAAAATCCACCTATTAATGTGACCAGCTTCACACTATTGGAACCACAATTAGTTAATGAAGAACCTAAGCCAAGTATAGGTATAACCAGTCAATTTCTAAATTTTGTTGCAATTTTTTATAATTTTAGATAATTTGTTGGATTTAACCACATCGACAAGCTCGCTAAAAGATATTGATAAAATAAGCGAAGAATTATTGAAAGCAAACATTTCGGATGGCGAACTAGTTGGTAAATTCAAAAGGTAATTTAATTTAAATTAATTTAATAAGTTTTACCTTTTTTGAAGTAAAATTATATTTTGAATGTAATAAAAGTCAAGTTCAAGTCAAAATCGTCAACAGAGAGTTCCATCTCAATTGTTTGTCCGAATTTCAAAATGCCAAATATATATAAGCTTTCGTTCGAGTAATCTTTACACGCTATTAGTATAAATTATTTCGAATATTTTGACCAACAATCAGATGTTCAAAATTAACATATTTTTGCCAATACAGTAAAGTCGCTATTACATACAGTGGTGGCCAAATAACCTGGAGGACAACGAACGAAGGACCTACTATCAGAACCAAAGGTGTTGCTTTATAGAGGTTCCAAAGAACGCGTGAATTAGAATGATTTGGCAGTGCCTATTATTTTGGCCACCACTGTGTATGAATTAACATAGCTTGTCCGGAATATTTTTACTTAATTTAAATGTATATCTCAACATATTTATGAAAATTCCCTTACGCTAAATTTACATTACTTAAAGTCACACGAATTTTTTATAAAAATAAATAAAATAATAGATCTGTCCGCGTCCGCCCTCGCGAGAGCACTCATTCAAAAAACCAAATGCAGCTTGGAAATAATTAACTCATTATTTCTAATAATAGAAGTATTTAAGATTATACGACGTTTCCTGTGCGAAATATCGTTAAAATATCATATCATGATTCATTGGCGGCCATTTCCTTATCTTATCGTTTTATTTTAAGGTACTGTTTTTAAACAAATCCGGTTAATTCTAATCAATGACAATTTATAAATAATATCAATTATATTTGATTCAGATAGGCCAATTCATGACATTTCAAAAAGTTCATATTATTTCGGCTGCCATATTTAATTCATCGTATTAAAATTAATTTTTGTAACGGCATTACTTTCATAGACATAAAGTTCACGGTTTTGATAGGTTTTATGGGGATGCTATATCACCATTAGATATTGAGGACTTTGAAAAATAGGCGAACAACAAGTGGTCTTGTACAGTTGAGAAATTGAAATGCAGGATCCACCACAGTTTCATCCCAGCGTTGGTATCAATTAACTAAAATTGTAATGAGATTGATAAATCGACTAAAATTGTATTTTTTCCCATACTACCGCCGAAAGTTGTCCGTGTAAAAATGTCCTATTTTGCTCCCTTTATAGAACAATATATGTGCTATAGATTGAAGCAGTAATGACTAAAGTAATCGGATTGAAACATTTAGTCTTAATCGTGATTAATTTGAGCAATTACAAAATTACAAAATGTGCGAAAATAGTTCAGTTTCAGTTTCAGAATCCTTTACTCTTTATGATTTATTACAGGATTTTGCTGTCTCAGTGTGCTTACGAGTTACCGATATACAGATACCAATGCTCTTAGGAAGTATAATGCGGCTCACAGGCCGTCGCTTCTCTATTGCTATTAAACTGTTATTTTAACAAACAAACGAAAATAAATGAAGACTACGAGAAAAGCTAATATATGTATTTGCTGTGTTGCTGGGGCAACAATTTCAAAACCTAAGTTTCAGTTCGAAAATCGTCTTTTTTCCGATTATTTTGTTTAAGCATATCGCGGCTTACGGTTCGAAATATAATAAAAGTATGTAAAACAATTGAGGGGTATACAATCAAAGTTGGTAAAGTCCACAAAATGTTTAAAGTGAGATTTAAATTACTACACATTTATTTCCGTATCTATATTTACCCCGTAGAATAATTTTATACAAATTCTAGAAATCTCGACTGTTATTTCAAATTGAAAATTGACTTTACAAACAAACCTAGCAAAGTCCAAGTGAGTTGAGTTTCAATTTGCGTAAAGTCCTTTTCGACCAATAGGAAGGCTCCATTGCCTCCATTTCACTGACAGCTGTCATGGCCGCCTTTGTTTGAAAAAATATTTATGTTGAAAAGTAATTATAAAATCTGACCTATTGCTTTTAACTTGATCCCATTTTATTTTGTATATATTTTTATTTCAGGTACTTGGCAAAAACGTTGCCAAGACTCCCTCAATGTAAGCATCAAAGCAAAAAATCAGTTACAAACTTAGTAAAGTCCAAAACTTGGTAACAAAACTGGGAAAGTCCATCTTATACTTAAGGTTTTACTCAAAAGTATTGAACTGAACGTGATGAACACTTGTATTTCCATAATTTATTACATTCTGCATATAAATAATGTTTAACATTAGAATAGTTACCTGTAATTATTAAAATAATCGTTTTTATCGTTTACTGAACATTTTGGCAATGTGGACTTTACCAACTTTGATTGTATACCCCTCAATTGGCGATACAAAAAGCAATGAAAAAACGAGGCGACATCCTATAGCGTCACCTTTAGATCTTCGTTTTTTAAAAAAATTCTGAAGCAGCAACGACAATCGCCGGCAAAATAAATTACCAAAACGTGTTAGAAATCGGCTGGAAAGGAACTTTCTACCGATATTTGTAAATGTTCTTTAAAAAAATTAAGATATGGCTTCAATAAGGTATATCATAGAGATAGTACATATTATGACTGTACTTCTTCAGTCAAAGGAAACATCTTTCTTTACTCCAAAAGAAAAGAAGAAGCAAGTGGTTTTTTTCGAAAAATTACGAAAATTGGACAATGAAGCAATGGTGGTCCATAATTTGGAGCGACGAGTCCAGATTTGAGTTGTGCTTAGGACGAAAGCCAGAAGAAGCCTTTCATTTAAATTACTTGAGAAGAACTGTTGAGGTCCCAGGTGCACTTATGGTTTGGGGATGTACGTCGTTGCGGAAAGTTGAACGTCTTCTCTTTGTTGTAGTCCAAGAGCTAGTGAACCATCTGACTAACCAGTTTCTCACAAATCTAGAACATTTTTAAATGATGTTTTATTATCTGTTAATAAAGAAAGTACCGTTCTGGCAGACATCTCGCGGTTGCGTCATCATCCCTTAAATTTTTGAAAATGATAAAAAAAATCTTTTTTTAACCTGCTGCCACAAGGCTACAATTTTAATATGTCGTAATTTACATATGTTTAAGCGTAAAAAAAAATTGCCAACCTATTCTGAGGGTTGCAGGTATGTACCAGACGATAGCAAAGTTGTCATCGGGATAGTAATTCATAACCTGCTCGCACAAGGCTCAAATTTTTAGGGAACATTCCTTTAATTGTTTAAAAAATATATGTAAACACCCAGAATATTCTAGTTGTTGTAGACATCTGCCAGAATAGTATATAATAGTCATGACGCTATATGGGAGTGCGCGCGCGACAGACTTATACGAGTTCTAATGCTAGAAAGAGAGGACATGATATATTTTACAGTGAAGATACGATGAAGGATCACTGAAATTAAAGATAAACAGAATTTTATGTAAAATAAAAATTTGTATTTATCTTAACAAATATTTATTATTCAAAGTTATTGAAATAGTTTCCATGAGTCTTCTTACATAATTATATTATCGTTATTCATCTTCAGAATCATAATGATAATTATCTATCGTTTCATCATTTTCTGGAAAAGATATAAGAAGTTTTATTAAGAAAATAAAATAAAGAAAAAAAAAATTTTTTACATACAAACATTATATGTACAGGTAAAAAACAAAAATTATTTTCTTGACTCTATGTCATTAGACTGATCGGATTGTAAAAGAGCATCATACATAGAAACTTTTTTATCGCAACCGAAACATACATACTTTCTCCACACTTTGCAGATTTTCTTTGTTGCTTTGCAGTGTATCAAGTAGTATTTCTAAATTAATATTATCAATATCGTGAGATATATTGTCATCTTGAGATGATGGTCCTGCTAAATTATCTTCGGTGCTTTGCAACGCATCACCTGATATTTCAAAAGTAATAATTATCAACATCCTGGGATGTATTGTCATCTTGAGAGGATGATCCTACTAGGTCTTCAGGTCGTCCTGCAGCTGACGTTGGTTCTAAAATTAATCCCTATATACATATATAAAATCGAAAGTTTGTTTGTTTGTTTGTTTGTTGCCCAATCACGTTTAAACGCTGGGTCCGATTATTTTTTTTTTTTTTTGAGTGAAGATACTACGTCTCCCGGCCTAACATATAGGCTACTTTTTATTCATGAGTTTCAAAATGGCGGACCCAAGATGGCGGCCAAAGATTGTAAATTTCAAGGGATTGCCGTGAAAATTGGTATTTAGGGGTTTTTGGAGGTTCTAATTGCGAATCTGCGCTCGAAATTTAGAAATTCAAGAAGGCGCATCCAATATGGCGACCAAAAATTTTCGAACTTCAACGAGTTTAGTTGAAAATTAGTACTATGGGTACTTTGAGGCTACTAATTTCGAATCTACTATCAAAATTTCGAAATTCAAAATGGCGGAACCAATATGACGACAGCAATTTTTGGAACTCTACGAATTTAAGTCAGGTAACGATGAAATAGTAAAAAAATAATAATACCTTTATTTATTTATTCAACACCTAAGAATGAAAGCATATAAAGTACAGAATAGATTATTAGCCCTTCTGATATAGACGGTGGTAGCAAAATGAGTTTTGGACGGTTCTATACCACATTTACAGATTTTATTAATACTTCTAAACTTCCTAATCTGGCTGTAGTACCAACATTTCAGAAGTATTTAACTAATTAGTATTTTTGATACACCGGGTGAAACCGGGTTACTCAGCTAGTATCAGTATATAATTATGAATACCTCATTAAAAACTCCAAATTCTTAGAACAATAATAAACATAAATTAAAAAAAAATAATAAGTATTAATTTTCATTTTAATGTACGCGATTTAGGTCCTTCCCGATCCATTTGTTTACATAGACTTTTTCATAGGGTGGAGTGATTGTCCGAGAAATTCTATGTAAACAAATGAATCGGGAAGGACCTAAATCGCGTACATCTCATCACAGTCTTTCTGTACGTTGCTCCAGTGTTCGTTGGTTCCGTAGCTAACTACAAACGATAAAATACGAATAATATAATGCTAAATAAAATAATAATGTGCATATACATACATACACACATGCATACACATACAGACACACACACACATAAACGCGCGCGCGGTTTTTCTCGAACAGTTGTTTGAGACCAAACTAATTGATTCTTGTAAATCGTGTTATTTTTAAAAGTAATTTCAGTATGTGTGCTAGTATTCTACATTTTTTCACATTTTGCCGAAATTGCGTTTAGGGTGAAATCTTGGCCAATACAAACCTAATCGAAAAAGGCCACTTTGGCGTCGAATATTTCAAAAACGGGGCATAATTTTGAAAAAGGTTTAAGAAAGGTAGAAGATAAATTAAATTAATTTTCGCAAAAATAAAAAAAAAATAGTTTGCCAGTCGATGTATGTACAACGGGCAGTCTATTTATAGACTTAACTTGCAAGAGTTCAAAAAGTCTACTTTATTTATTTTAAAATATTAAAACGGGGACGTCATTTTCAAACTCAACATTCATTGTGTTAATTATGATCGTATTATTTTTTTTAGAACGCCGAAAAAATTATCACTCAATGAATTAGCAAAATCAATAGCTGAATCTAGTGCAGAAAATGAGTGCGCTGAACAATGTCCAACCATTAGCTTGATGGACAAATTAACGAACGCTACGGCAGCTTGTGAAGATATTGCGAATAGTTTATTAGTAATGGAAACACCGAAAGAAAACATCGTGGCAGCTAAAACTACTAATGATTGTAATACAGAAGAAGTCCGAAAAAGTCCAGATTTGCAAATTGAGCAGCAAAAGAAGCTTGAAAATAGTCCTAAGGAATCAAGAGTTAGGCACCTGGCGGAAATCTTTTTAGATCTAGATCAAATTATTCCAAGTACAATTAAGCCAAAAACTATATTAAACAATGAAGAATTGCAAATAATTTTCAATTTTGCTGCGAATAAACCGAGTCCCGATGTGTCTGTCATAGTTATATCTGCAATAAATCGAAGTTACTTACCATTGGGGAATTATCAATTTGATGTCAGTGCAGGGAAGGTTTGTATCTTAATATTTTCCTTTTAATCTTGGGTACATAAAACTTTATTGCAGCGATGTAAGCTGCGACTGCTCCCACCAACAAGCTTTAGCCTCCCTGGAACTAAGCCTTTCAAGCTTCCTACAGTTGAAATTCTGCAAATTTTACTACTTTATAATCCAACAGGAAAGCCTATTGACATCACATGCATTGTAGGGTATACGCTAGGTGATGACCCGGACGTTATTAAAGAGTCTATTTTTGTTAAAGTTCCAAATTTTAATTAATTTATTTATGTGTATTAATATTAACACAATGCAATGTGTATTGATATTTATTAAGATAATAAAGTTACGTTCTTTATTAATTTATTCAAACTACGCCTTTTTATTTCATTTATTGCATTTTTTTTTAGATTATTTCATGTGGTAAATGTAAGAAGTGCTCTAGATGATTCAATAAAGGAATTATGCTTTTTGCTCAGTTTTAAAGCCAACAAAACATGACTTTTAGGTCTTTTTTAAAGAATACTAAAATGATAATATGTATAAGCAAAGGAGAATTTTATTTGGTATATAAATTATTGTAAGTCGAAAGATTTACAGTACGCAACCTCTCTCATTTATTTGAATGGCTTTAGGACTTAAACTGTCATTTCACCCATGTGCACATAGGTGATATTCAATAGTTGAATAATGTACATTGCTGAATCTCATTTATACACGTATTAAGATGAAAATTGCTACATATCTATAAGGACGTAGATTACCCAAAAACAGAAATGATATTTTTGAGAAATAATTTTTTTGTACTCCTTTCTCATAGAGTGAAAGGTGTATCTACTCAAAATTGTTTTTTCACTTACTACAAGAGAGTGGGGTGTCTTTACATAGATCTCCTAATTATCGGATAAAACCGGATAATTAGTTTGAAAATATTCCTGCAGAGGCGCTGTGGAACTACTTTAAGTTTTCATTATTGGTAACATTGCCTCTTGGAGAACTTTTCGTTTGTTGTTAAAGTGGAAAAATAAGTAAATGAGAGATACAAAATATGTAAATAATGCTCAGTATTCATTTTGGCTTAAGTGTAGAACATGGGCATGAAATGTTGGAGTTTGCCCTAAAACGGAAGGATCTGAAGGAATTTTGCAGCGATCGGCTATACTTTCGGAGATATTATATACATACATATATAATACAATATATATATTTTTTTTTTGTTATTAATTGCATTTATTTTATGTCTTACAATATATTGTAGCTTGTATTAAGCGAAATAAATAAATAAATAATGCTTACAGATAAAATGCCTTAAATTCTGTATTCTTAATCTTAAGCTAACCTATAAATCCTAAGCGAATATCCAAGGCTAAACATTATTAAACTTATTTCTACATATTGTTCAACTTCAATTACATATTACCTATTTTACCTAACTAGTTACATATTTTTACTTTACCAAGAAAAACTTGAAAAAACTTGGGTACAATATCGTTTTATAAAATGTCTCAACTTAACCCTGTCGTACTTATTGTACCTAAAGTAACAATGGTCCAGAGGTAGAACACTCAGCCCCTCAATGGGGTGGCACCTTCACTGAGTGGTCATCTTATGAAGGTCCAAGGGTAGGGGTCAAAGGGTGCCACGGTGCGGCCGCCGAGCACACGCCGAGCAGTGTTCTTCTAATACTAGTCAGTAAATGCCCGGCGGCCGCGGCCGCTGAGATCGTCAGACCCCCACCAGCGTCCCCGTCAGCCCTTACCTATCCTAATACTTATCCTAATATTGAACACTAAAACATACAAACATGGAGTGCTCCCTAGAAACGTTCTTAATATTTATTTTTTTCATCAAGCGAAGTCTCACTTTTTCTTAAGCCACCAAAACTAAAATGGAGCTTTAAGGGCTTCTTCCTTGTCCCTCTGAGGGACCGCAGTACTGAAGCGAATCATTTCGTCTATATAGTACTTAAATTTGGTTCCATTGCTTTGTTTCTCGTGCCTGGATGGATATGGTAGAGAATTGCAATACTTTTCAAATGTTGTATCATGCCCTCGCTATCTAGCCATATAAAAGCTTCTGGAGGGATGAAGCCATTTGTTCTACATCGTTCGTGGTACAACTGATTTGGGTAATAAACTCCTGAAATCAGATTGTTTTCATTATTCAAATTTCTTCGAACGTGACCTCTTATCAGCTTTATAATGAAATTATCTATCCTATTCAAGCCTGCCAACTCATAAAGCACACTATTTGAGTAGTATTTTTTATAGTCTGAACCCTGGGTTCTATATTTCGATAGACATGCTCGAATGCATTGTCTTTCAAACACCCGTAAGCGTTCCATATATAGTGGAGCTATATTAAACCAAACTGAACATTCATATGTTAAAATAGGCCTTAGCAGGGACTGTCAGCAAATTATTTTAATTCTAGGGTCCAAATGTTTACTGTAGAACATTCTCCAACTTCCACTTTCGGACCTGTTCTGTACGCTATTAAATCATCTGCGCACGCTATAGAGTATCGAAGCGAGCCCACAAGGTCACTAGGAAAATGTTAAAAAACAAAAGAGATAGTACCACGCTTTACTGCAATCCGTTTTTGATTTGGAAAATTCTTCGAAGTCAACGAGCCCAGTGCATTGCCGCTTACTTCTATTCCAGTGTATATCGGATACTAGTTTAGACTGAATAGTACTATGGCTCGCCTTGAAACGAAATTGTTCATCCGATATAATATTCTTCTCTTCAGTCTAAGCTAATACCGATTTCTGGAAAAGCCGTTCAAATAGCTTGCTTATATTGGGAAGCAGACTAATAGCCCTCAAATTTGAAGTGTTGGTTCTGTCCTTATCTTGCTTTGGGCCAGCGCCCTTTTCGGCATATATTCCACATATGGTTTCAGTTTTTCTGGTATCAAAGAAGTCCAAGCTGTCTGAATGGCATCTCTGAACTCATGAACTGAGCTGAACTGCTTTCCGTCCTGTAAATTCTCCTGACCAGCCAGCCCCAGATGTTCTCCATAAGATTCAGATCGAGAGAACGTACTGGCCAGTCAAGAACTCTGATATTTTGTCTTGGAAAACAGTTCTTAGTTGAATTACTTACATGTATCCTGGCATTATTCTGTTCAAAGATCAAACTTTCTTCAGAATAACGTCTACTGTATGGACATAATTTTTGAGAAAAGATCTCCTGGTACCTACTCGAGACTGTTCATCCAACTGGACGGAAAAGCAAGTTCGAGCGGCCCAAGGCTATTAAACCCCCCCAGGCAATTAAAGACCCACTACCAAAATTTCTGGTTTAGAAATAACGTGACTCCTTGCGCAAATCCCACCAGTACCCGTTCAGGCCGTACATATTGTTGTCAAAAGTGGAATCAGCTTTGCATAGATTCATTCCCATTTACGAACCAAAATCTTATTGAGCTCATTGAGCGGGGAAAAATACATTTATGCATGTAGGTTGCCGAAGCCACTCGTGTGCCGAGCTCCCTGGCCTAGCCAGGTTTACCGGCTAAAACCTCGCTCCCCACCGAAACCGTTTAGAAGACATTACTTCGAAGTGGAGTCCTCTAAAAACGGTCCGATATAAAAAAAAAAAAAAAAACAAAAGGGCACGCATTCATACGGATAAATCCATCCACACACACTCACTATATAATATTATTCCCCATAAGCCAGCAGGAGGTTCCTTAGGAGCCCCTGTTGTTGTCAGTATCCTTCTGGCGAAGGATCCTCCTCCCTCCTCACAAAGAAGGCAATGCTTCGCCAGAAATGCTCTCCCTGCAGCATAACCCCGATTATATTGTCCGGAGTTATGCTGCCCGTCGCCACCTCCAACTCGGCCCTCTCCGCTCTCTGCTCTCCAATGAACACATTCGAAGAATGTGTGGAAAGCAGAGTCCGATGAGAAGTCGCAGTATGCACAGCACGGGCTCGGCAGCTTCCCCATGCGGTAAAGAAAGACTTGGAAGTGCCCCGTCAGCATTTGTGTGAGGTAGCAATCCACCTCATCATGCTGACGGTTCCGCCAGGTGTCCAGCTGGGGAATAACCCCAGCTGTCCACCGGCCCCGCGACTTCCCATCCCATCTATGCTGCCAGGATGTGGTCCTGGCCCGGGCCACTCTGGTGGCCTCATCCCCCAGAACAACTTTTCCCGGTGACCGGACAGTCGTTCCCTGACTAAGAGGTCAATGGGTATGATCCCCGCGACCACTAGGGCCGCCGGTTCTGAGACCGTGTTGTAGGAGCTCCCGATACGGAGTGCCATGCCCCGTTGTGCCGCAGCTAAGTGTTTGCTGTACTTTTCCCACCTCACCGCATCGACCCAACCTCCCGCTGTGTAGAGCATTACGGCCTCGGCGGTCGTCACCGCAGCCGCCTTATCGGCCCGGCCCTTGATCTCATCTCGGAAGGTAAGCCTGCAATCGAGACTCTGCAAGGATCCTCATTGAGGTACTCTCCCAGCGGCTGCCAGCATCGGCGCTTACTCGTCTGGATGGCCCTGCGAAGGTTCTTCTTCACCGTTTTGTGTTCAGCAGATCTACAGCAACCTTTCGGCGTCCATCCTGGCGACATCCAAACTGGGCGAGCCCTGCAGATGCCGCACCTGGATATGTGCAAATTATTATTTTTCGATCGCTCGATAACGATTACCAAGCAATTTTGTATTTTTCGATCACTCGATAATGATTAAGAATTAATTTATATTTTTTGATTGTTCGAAATAAAATTCATTTAAATATTTTCCTTTCTTTAAGGGATGAAAACGTAAAAAAAAACATAGATACGATTCGGAATGGTAGCCTCTTCTTTTTTTTAAAATCGGTTAAAAATCTTTTCTTATTATTAAATTCTTTTATTTAACTTACACCTGTGTGATGAATTCTTTCAATGCAAAATTTTTATACTTAGACTTTATCAATCTTAATGAAAATTGGAACACATGTTCAGCTCCGGTGACAATACAAGTTAGTGGTGTAATTTTTTTGTTTTTTTTTTTTTTTTTGAATATTTGGAAATGTAACATTATTAATTTAAAAGACTAAAAAGAAAAAAAGAAAAAAAATATAAAAAAAAAAATTTTTAAAAAAATTCTTTTATTTAAACTAACTAAAAAGTAAAAAATAAAAAATATTAACCAAATAAAATTAATAAAATATGAAAACACTATGACAACAAAATAAAATTCCTACTTATCTTAAACAGTGAAATAAAAGAATGACGCATTTTTATCACTTCGTCATATTGACCGATCAGACAATATTTGATTATACTTTAAATTTAGGAATCATTATCTTATAGAATACCTAACGGTCAATATGACGAAGTGATAAAAATGCGTCATTCTTTTATTTAACTGTTTAAGATAAGTAGGAATTTTATTTTGTTGGCATAGTGTTTACATATTTTATTAATTTTATTTGGTTAATATTTTTTATTTTTTACTTTTTAGTTAGTTTAAATAAAAGAATTTTTTTAAAAATTTTTTTTTTATATTTTTTTTATTTATAACTAGCTGACCCGACAGACGTTGTCCTGTCCAAATTTCAATAAATTTGTTTGATCGTTTTGTGAATTTGTGAAAAGCTATTGGATATGTGTAAACAAAGTAAAAATGAGGAAAAAATATATTTCTGAGTGATCATTGTATCTATTAGCAATTGTGGCCATGGATATTCAATTTGAGGAGGAGTACATTCAGAACTACGCCAATGGGAAATTTTACATGCGAGATGAATTCTGTCGGCAGTGCACCGTTGAAATGGTGGAAATGTGTGATGTGCCTGGAATGTGATCAACTTGGAACCATACGGTTTTGTTCCAAAATTTAAATCACAATTAACTTAAGTCAGAATTTCATCTCAATCAAATGATTTATTTCCATTAAATTTGAAATCACAATGAATCTCAAGGTCTTTTATTTACATTTCGATTTCGGTTGCAAGATCGATGTTCAAGTAAACACGCGCATAAAAAATGCCTTGCTTCGATTGGTTTACTGTGATATCACTATTTCCTTCATTGCAATGCTTTATGATAGGTACACGGCATATTTTGTTGGGCACAAAACAATTGTAATTTTATTTTAATTTAGGCTGGAATTCTTTTTTCCAGATTTTTCTACCAATTGAAAACATTCAATTGAGTTATTTCTATCCCGGGAGCATAACGAACAAAATAAAAAAGAATCAACCAAATATGTATATCGTTCCTATCGACAGTTACGATCGAGAGTGCATACAAAAATTATGATTTTTGCAGTTTCTCCAGTTCTTTTCCAGGACCTTAACGAACAAAACAAAGAAAGAATTACTCATATCCACCGTTTGAGTTCATACAAAAATCCCATAGAAAAAAGCACTTTCAGTTTTTCCCGTATTTTTCAATTTTCCGGGCAACTAAAAACCTTATTCGGACTATTACGAACATTTTTAAAAACAAATAGCCAAATCGGTCCAGCCATTCTCAAGTGATGCGCTTATCAACGAACAGCATTTAATTTTTATTTATATAGATAATTAATTATTACTTAAAAATCAATTGATAATCGTTATCAAGGGATCGAAAAATAAAAATTAGCCGATAATCGTTATCGAGCGATCGAAAAATAAATATCACTTCGTAATCGTTTAATCGAGCGACCGAAAAATAAAATTTGCCGAAAAAAATTAAATTTTGTGCTAAGTATTATTGAATCTAAGTAAGACTACAAATGAAATAATTACATTTGTTCCAGATGAAGTTATTTGTGAACCGCGGAAATGACTAATAATCGCTCCTATTTATTAATGAAAATTTCACATTTGTTAGATAAAAACATGTACTTTAAAATGTAAACAAAGTGAAAAGACCCAAAATTACATATAGTTAATATACTTTTTTCTTATAACTCGAACGCTTTTTACATACATATTAGGACACGATCTCATCCTTAAATGAAAGAGCAGTTATAGCTTTTTGATGACCAATATATTCTCGTTCTATTTCTTTTGTGTCGAGTTTCCATAATCTGGCGACACCATCCGAAGAAGCTGTGAAAAGATATTTAGAATCCGCACTAAATGCCGCGTCCCAGACCCAACGACTATTGTCTACCCGCAGTTCTCTCCACAAACTAAAGTCGCTTGTTTTCCATATTCTTGCAGAAGCGTCGCCTGAGGTTGTGACTAGAAGACTTGAATCTGGACTAAATTTGCACCGCAGCACGTTGCGCTTATGCGCCGCTATTTTCAATTTTGGCTGCAATACACTTAGTTGCTGATTACTAGAAGAGGCTAAGGTCCAAATGTAGCAGTTTCCCTTGTTATTAACTGCCGCCATGTACATTCCGTTCGGACTTATGGTTATGTCCTGGACAGAAGCATCCACTTCCGGAATTAGTTGCTCATGAAGGTCGGACTTGACGTCCCACAAGTATACCCCACCACCTTGGGACCCTATGGCCATTTCTACTTGATTTGGGTGCAAGCATGCCCCGTTAATTGGAGTCAAGCAATCAAACATCCTCTTGCACTGCGGACTTGGAGAGCTCATGTCCCAGATCCTCACCCTACAATCCTCGCCAGCAGTAAACATCCATTTGCCCTCTTCCTAAATTTCATTATTAATTTCTCACAAAACAACAGATCTTAACTACTTGCTTGAAATCCCAATCGTGTAACATTTTTCGAAACTCCTTCAAAGTTTATGATTGGAGTGGTTGAATTTGAGATCATATCGTAGAGCCTTATGCATTGATATCCGCATGCTGCTAACATTGCTTTGTCAGGAGTCCGGTCCAGAGCATTTACTTGCTAAAATACACAATTTTGAATAAGGAATTAAGGATTTTATTTTATCTTCTCACGGATTCATCGTGTTGCATTGTTCGGATGCAATTTCCTGTGTGAGCCTGCCACAACTTTATTGTGTGGTCGTAGCCCCCAGTTGCCAAAATTAATTGATCACCGGTGGCTTCCATTGTCGTAGCATACACCCTATCAAAAGAATTTTATTTAAACCTACAAATTACTTCCCGCAATTTTTATTTACATATCTGACGTTTCAAACCGACAACCAAACGCTTCGCTCGTTTTTTGACAGTCCAGTGACAGAATAGATTTCACCTGACGATTCCTATGTAAACGAATATAGAAAAAATCGGAAATAAAATGAAAGCATTCTTTTAAACCTTTTTTTTAATTTCATAGTATTTTTTGAACCTTGGAAGCTACTTTCTGTGTTTTTAGGTCATGTCTTCAAAATTTACATAATTTTATATAAGAATATTATTCACTCATTAAAGTATTAAGGGATAGTGAAACAAATTTCAGTTATAATATAGTTTGAAGTTTAATGATCCAACCTTTTTTGAAAGCTTGTGCCTTCTAGTTTATGAATCAGAAGTTTACAATTTTTTATCATCCCTGTTCCTCTGTGCTAAACGCTAGAGGAGTTAATACAATTATTTCTTAATTTTTTATGATCTTTGAAAATGAACACTGGGTACAATATATTGTTTACAAGAAATAAATGGAAACATTTTGAAAGCTTTTTCTTTCCTCTTTCAAAGTGCTGTTTTCATTTTTGTTTGTTTTTTTTTCTCGTCGGAGGTTTGCTGACCGAGGATTGGAAGAAGGAAGATAGGAAAGCGAAAGGGACAATTATCCTTATTCTGAGTGACAACCACTGACATATAGAAATGGAATGCTCTTCCCACCGTTATATGGGTTTATATCACAGACATACATAGAAATGGACCGCTCGATCTCCTGTCTCACGTGGCCGCCAATTTGACAGCCGAGTGCCACAGCCGGACGAGATGAGATATATAAAAATTTATATAGCGCTGTCTATTTTTATCACATTGCATGGATAGGCCGATTCCGCGGATTTTTTGAGTGCGGAATTGCTGAATGCTGACAAAAATATTTGAATTTAAATATTTGTTGAACAAAAGTTTTAAAAATATGTATGTACTTTAAATTGAATTAATGGAAATAAAAATCATTATTAATGCCACAAATAAATAAATAAATTTTTTTCCCTGCCAGATTACCAATATTTTCAAGAATTTGTGATTGATAAATTTTAAGTTATAAAACCGATGTACCATATATTTGTTAATAAACATAAACAATTGAACATATACTGTGTTTTAATTAAAGAATTTGGAAATAAAAGCTCTTTATAGCAAACGTTTAAATTATAATAAATAAATAAATAAACAACAAGAGCAGAGGCGGCCTCCTTGTTGCTTCTCCCGATGTAGTGCACATATGCCTCCATACAGAAAAGGCTGTTAAGTCGTTATTAAGATCAGATAATTTTAGTCTTAATAACAAAAACCTTATAGAACGAACTACAATAAAAGTTATGAAAACATTAGATATGTCTAGCTTGTTCATGGAACTGAATGAACATATTAAGGAGCTAGAAGTAGATAACAATCATATCTATAAGTTGATAAAGAATATAGTATACAGCTATTTAAAAATAAAGTTGTCCTATATAATAAAACAAAGGAATTTAAAAAATAACCATATGATTCGATCCCAGTTATCCCGATATATAATTTTTCGGAATAATTGAAATCAAATTGAATGTTTAACTTACATTGGACTCTCAACATAGTTGACAGAACTCCATTTAAGTTCAACTTAAATTTGATACAATGGATAAATCGAAGGTCCCATCAAAAATCCCCTTGAAGGAATTATCCCAAATTTGATTGCACAGCCAGCCTCCTTTAACATTATTGTATATCGACTAACAACATTTAAGGTAAACAATTTTGCTTAATATCATAAGTTTTTAAAACTGTATTCAATTATGTACTTCTTTATAGATTTCGATCTTTTGCAAGTGGAATGCATTTCAGCAGGCGGTTAAAATGGATTCGTGTTTACATAAGAGGTAGTGATTTAGCATATACATACATAGTACGCTTTAATCAACACAACTAATTTTTCTTTCTAATAGTGAAATGCGTATTTGCAAAACTTGGGATGAGTCGAAAAAGGCGTTAAAAGGACAAACGCAATGGAACCAGGCGGAACAAGCAGCATCCTAACTTGGTAAATGTTTTATTTTATATATGTACCTATATATTGATATTTTTTTCCTTTCCAATCTAGTTCCTTCCTGTGAGTGAAACCTTGTCGTGGTTGGAAGGCTTAAGGGATTCTTAAAATTCTGACCAATTTGGTTAATATGTTTTTTTAGCATAAGACAGCTAAATTTTAAGAATCCCAACGAATATCACTCAGATAAAATAAACTAATACCCATGTTCTGCATTCCGATTGAAATAAAATCGAAAAAACCTCACAACACTCCTTTTGAATTGAATTTCCTTAATAAAGTTCTTAAAGCTGTAACAAATTCATTTCAGTTACCTCTGATTTCAATTAGTTTTTACAAAAACTACAAAATATTTCAATTGGATTTTTCTATCGAATTATTTTAACTACTCTGAACGAAAAAACTAATTGAAATCAAAGATAAGTGAAATGAATTTGTTAAAATCCTAAGAATTTTATTACACAAATTCAATTCAAAAGGAGTTTTATAAGCTCTTCTCGATTTAATTTTGCTCGGAATGAGGACTTGGGCGAAAATCAGCTCTGGTATTAATTCCAGTAGTTTCTCTGAAATGCCTGGAGTAAAACAAATTGATATACATATTAACATTTAATCGCGCTGTCTCGCATTGATATTTCAATTAAACTTCCTGCAATAAACAAATTAGCAGTCATTTGACAGTTCTCCAGAGAATTGTCAGAGAAAATCTTTAACGGCAATTCAGCCCGCTGACAAATCTCTGACATTATAGACCGTTAATTTTACGTCATTTCACGATCTGACAGTGCCACAGCGGGAAAGAGAGGGAACAAAAATCGCACCGTCTGCTTATATAGGAAATCGTGTACGTGAGCGGTCCATTGTGTTATACGTCAATGGTTTATATAACGATGAACCGCTCAATTTCCTGCTCAAGTTATGAATATAAAGCCTAAGGAAACGCTGTATCGTGTAAAATCCCTGTACGTGAGCATAGTAAAAACGGGGGGACCATAGAAAGAGAAATATGACTTTAATGAACGAGAAGGAAAGAGCGAAATAGAATAGACGCTCCTTGATTTCGCACGGTTAGGGGTGCTATTTTTATAGACGGCATTGAAAAAGCGTTTTTGGTGGAGTTTGTGCATAAGAAAATTTGTTTTATTCCTGTCTCCACTGCTGACTAATCCAAAAATTGTCTGCACTAGCACTATTCGGACTTTACTACGCTTGGAGAGTGATATCGCGCTTCTTTAATTTCAAAGTTGCGAACAGCTTACCACTTTAACAACCGGAACGGAGAAAAATTCATAGAGCTTTTCTTGAGCGTTTTTTTTATGTGTTTTGTATGGGCCAAGAAATTTCTTGGCAACAGCATACCGGACTTGCATAAGTTCATTAAAAAGTATGCAAACGTGAAATTACCGCATTTTGAGATGCAATTGAATTTCACACAATTTCTAAGATTTTGGCAGAAGTTTTGTTATTCCATTATGAGAATCTGTCTTTTAGAATGCCATATTGTAAATTCTTCGTTTGCAATTTGTTATAAAATGCAATTAAAATCACTTGTTTCTTAAAACCATTCCCTTGAGATAATATTATATATTTATTAAGTCGCTGTCTAAATTTGATTGATTTTAACAAACTAATGACAATACAATTTATGTGTAACAATTGGAACTGTAATTAAAACTGACAAAATTGCTGGCCGTTTATTTCGACGATTACTTTGCTTTGCTTAAAGAATTCGAAAATATATTTATTCAATTTCCTAATTACCACAGATTTCAGCAAAGCTTTTGATAAAATCTCTCACAAAATAATCACTCTCAACCATTGACGTATAATACAATGGACCGCTCACGTACACGATTTCCTATAGAAGCCGACCATTGACGTTTAATATAATGGACCGCTCACGTACACGATTTCCTATATAAGCAGACGGCCGGATTTTTGTTCCCTCTCTTTCAGGCTGTGGCACTGTCAAATCGTGAAATGACGTAAAATTAACGGTCTATGCTGTCAGATATTTGTCAGCGGGCTGAATTGCCGTTAAAAATTTTCTCTGACAATTCTCTGGAGAACTGTCAAATGACTGCTAATTTGGTTAATGCAAGAACTTTAATTGAAATATCAGAGCGAAACAGCGTGATTATATGTTAATAGATCAATTTGTTTTATTCCAGGCATTTCAGAGAAACTACTGGAATTAATTCCAGAGTTAATTTTCGCCCAAGTCCTCATTCCGAGTGAAATTAAATCAAGACGAGCTTATAAAACTCCTTTTGTGTAATAAAATTCTTATGATTTTAACAAATTCATTTCACTTATCTTTGATTTCAATTACTTTTTTCGTTCAAAGTAGTTAAAATAATTCGATAGAAAAATCCAATCGAAATATTTTGTAGTTTTTGTAAAAAAGTAATTGAAATCAGAGGTAACTGAAATGAATTTGTTACAGCTTGAAGAACTTTATTAAGGAAATTTAATTCAAAAGGAGTGTTGTGAGGTTTTTTCGATTTTATTTCACTCGGAATGCAGAACATGGGTATAAATATATGGTACATCGGTTTTATAACTTAAAATTTATCAATCACAAATCTTTGAAAATATTGGTAATCTGGCAGGGAAAAAAATTAATTTATTTATTTGTGGCATTAATAATGATTTTTATTTCCATTAATTCAATTTAAAGTACATATTTTTAAAACTTTTGTTCAACAAATATTTAAATTCAAATATTTTCAGCAATTCCGCACTCAAAAAATCCGCGGAATCGGCCTATCCATGCAATGTGATAAAAATAGACAACGCTATATAAATTTTTATATATCTCATCTCGTCCGGCTGTGGCACTCGGTTGTCAAATTGGCGGCCACGTGAGACAGGAGATCGAGCAGTCCATTTCTATGTATGTCTGTGAAGCCGACGGTGCGATTTTTGTTCCCTCTCTTTCGCACTGAGGCACTGTCAAATCGTGCAATGACGTAAAATTAACGGTCTATGCTGTCAAAAATTTGTCAGCGGGCTGAATTGCCGTTAAGGATTTTCTCTGACAATTCTCTGGAGAACTGTCAAATGACTGCTAATTTGTTTATTGCAGGAAGTTTAATTGAAATATCAGTGCGAGACAGTGCGATTAAGTGTTAATATATCAATTTGTTTTATTCCAGGCATTTCAGAGAAACTACTGGAATTAATTCCAGATCTGATTTTCGCCCAAGTCCTCATTCCGAGTGAAATTAAATCGAGAAGAGCTTATAAAACTCCTTTTGAATTGAATTTGTGTAATAAAATTCTTATGATTTTAACAAATTCATTTCACTTATCTCTGATTTCAATTAGTTTTTTCGTTCAAAGTACTTAAAATAATTCGATAGAAAAATCCAATCGAAATATTTTGTAGTTTTTGTAAAAAACTAATTGAAATCAGAGGTAACTGAAATGAATTTGTTACAGCTTGAAGAACTTTATTAAGGAAATTCAATTCAAAAGGAGTGTTGTGAGGTTTTTTCGATGTTATTTCACTCGGAATGCAGAACACGGGTATAAATATATGGTACATCGGTTTTATAACTTAAAATTTATCAATCACAAATCTTTGAAAATATTGGTAATCTGGCAGGGAAAAAAATGTATTTATTTATTTGTGGCATTAATAATGATTTTTATTTCCATTAATTCAATTTAAAGTACATATTTTTAAAACTTTTGTTCAACAAATATTTAAATTCAAATATGTTCAGCAATTCCGCACTCAAAAAATCCGCGGAATCGGCCTATCCTTGTAATGTGATAAAAGTAGACAGCGCTATATAAATTTTTATATATCTCATCTCGTCGCACTGAGGCACTCGGTTGTCAAATTGGCGGCCACGCGAGACAGGAGATCGAGCAGTCCATTTGTATGTATGTCTGTGCTCTCAACCTAAGCTTTCTCCCTGACGTATTTCATGGATTAATTCCTACCTCGATATCTGCCATTATAGGGTTCGCTTCGACTCCTCGATTTTTAACACTTTGACGTAAAGGACGTCTATTGACGTCTATTCAGCTTATATAGCTTATAGCTGAATAAATGTTACCGTGCATCAACGTGTTAATCTCTTTATGTACCATTCCGGCGTACCTCAGGGCAGCCACCTCGGTGCCCTGCTTTTCATACTATCCATCAATGATGTCGTGAACGTAGTGAACCATTCCGATATCTTAATTTACGCCGATGACATGAAAATCTTCGAACAAAGCACCAATACATCCGACTCCTCCCTCCTTCAAAGCGACCAGATAAAACTTTCCTTAAGTAAGCTCTTTACTCGCCGAATCCCTCCCTTACAGTAACCCATCCTGCATCCCCTTAACTGTTTTTTTATAATTAAGTTGTTTGTTTTTTAGTTTAGTTTAGTTTAGTTTAATATGTGGTTTGTGTTGTAGCTTGTATTAAACGAACAGAGTAAATAACTAATTACAGATAAACATGAAAATTAATTAAAGTACCTGCATTTCAATAAATTACAAATGCAAATGCACATAAAAGCTAGAATAGAAAACAAGCAGCGAAATATTTCGTACGCGCTTTGCACTGCGGAGAGAATACTTGCGCCCACTCACGAGTGACGGGTGTCGGGTTCCAAATTATGAATTATCACTCACGTGCGCGTGCGGTAATCGCAAAAGCAAAAGCTCCTCCGCACGCGCACGTGAATTTTTAAGAAGCGAACGCGCACGTGAGTTGCAAAATGAGTCTTGTGTCGTCGTGGCGCCACAGGTTTTTTTAACGACTTTCTCATCGAACAGATTTATAGACAGAGATATGTTTCCTATATCTGAACTCTCCTTAGGTGAGAACAGTCAAAAGACAACAAATTGAGTGGTCCATTTCTGTGTGTCAGTGGTATTTTCTTATTTTTTTTTGTAATCGGGCCGCCGTTTTTTCAAAAATGGCCGAACATAACATGTTAATGTTAGTAATTAATTTTTTATGATTCAAAGCTCTTTTTAAATTTTACACAAATCTAATTTTATTATCCACTCTTACTCTGCGCCAAATATTAGAAAAGTCAAAGAAATTATTCCTTAAGTTTTTTACGAACTTGGAGAACATCTATGGGATGCTTTTTTCTTTAAAAGCTGACTAGCTGATCCGTACCCGGCATTGCCCGGCCACAACTATCCCTATAATAAAGCTAAACTTTAATAAAGACATAACTTTGCCATTTTCAAATTTGTTAAATGTCATTCAGGAGGTTAAACGCAGCATGCCCATAGAATTTCATCTCAATCGAATAAGTGATTTATGTGTGACTCACCATAAACATATCACTGCTCAAAATCCCTCCTCTGCTCCTTCTCATACTTTCCTATTGCAATGCGTAGCCTATGTCACTCATGACGTTATGAGCAATATGCCCATAGAATTTCATCTCAATCGTATAAGTGCTTTCTGTGTGTCGCACCAGCTCAACATTTTCTCCTCTCCCTCTTCCTCTCTCTCCTTCCCCTACCACACTTTCCAATTGCGATGCATAGCCTATGTCACTCAAGAGGTAATGCGCAACATGCCCATAAAATTTCATCTCAATCGGATAAGTACTTTTTGCGTGGCTTACTATAAACATCACAGATAAACATTTCCCCCTCCTCTCATCTCCCCACTACTTTCCAATTACAAAGTATTATCTATAGCACTCAGGAGCTCATGCGCAATACACGTGTAAAATGTATAAAATATATAAAAATATTGACAGTCCGCCATTTTGAATTCGTAAATTTTGACAGTCGCACAGTGGTCCCAAATGGCGATTTTGTGGCCAAAACATGAAAACTTTGTTAGATTTTTACGAAACATTGTTTATTAGGGTTCTCCAGGTCGCTGATTACGAATCTGAAGTCAAAGATTCCAAAAAAAAAAAATTAACGGATTTAAAATGGCCGATTTTTTTTCAAAAAAAGAACTTTTTTTCTAAAAACTTGATTTTTTTTTTTGAAACTCCGTTTCAGGGGTGTTTGAGGTCACTGATTACGAATCTGAAGTCAAAAATTAAAAAAAAAATTAACGGATCCAAAATAGCAGAATTTTTTGAAAAAAAAAGAACTGTTTTGATTTTCTTTTTGAAACTCGGTTTCTAGGGGTTTTTGAGGTCGCTGATTACGAATCTGAAGTCAAAAATTCAACAAAAAAAATTAACGGATCCAAAATGGCAGAATTTTAAAAAAAAAAAAAAAATTTTTTTCTAAAAACTTGATTGTTTTTTTTCGGCATTCGGTTTCTAGGGGTTTCTGAGGTCGCTGATTACGAATCTTATGTCAAAATTTAAAAAAAACAAAATGGCGGATTCAAAATGTTCAATAATAATGTAAGTCGTTGTTAACAAATAAATCGATTTTTTCCGACTTTAGTATACATAATATAACCTATAAGCCTAAACTGCAAGTACCAGCAGCTAATTTTCATATATGCTGTTAAGAACCATTCAATAAACAAGAAAAAAATTATAGCAGCGCAGCACTTGGTAGCACTTTTATCTTGAATCCAAAATGCTTTTATTTCGGCTGAATTGAGTTAAGGTGCTTGTACCTTTACTCAGAGTGCGTGATAGCGGTGCAATGTACCACTTCACAAAAGAATTCCCAATGACTATGAGTTGAACGAATGCACTGAAGATGTGGTTAGCTTCAGCTTAGGGTGGCTGCCGAACCTGAAAATTAATAAATTAATACACACCGGCGTTGTTAAGTTAACAGACTGCTTCTTTATTTCTCGTACTGGTATTTAAATATACATCACAATGCTGATCTAAATTAGTTATCGCTTATTAATTACTTACGAATTATTTTTGCAATCGCACGTGACAAATTCTTGGCTCGCACGGGCGAAAGGTGCTAACCATGCCGAAAGTGCATGGAGCGACGACCTGTAACTGGGCGCGCGTCGAGGTCGCGAGAGTGGTATCAGGTTGCCTCAAGAATTTGTCGCGTATGATTGCTGACAATTAAATTTACAAAATTAGGTCATTAGCTTGTTTACATCATTTGTTGGAACTTATTTCCGCTAATGTTTTTATGCTTAGGCTTAACTTATGTTAGATTAACATTCTCCCCCGCGTTGAATGGATATTCAACTATAGTAATGTTAGGCGTCGAATTGGATGTTGAAGGCTGATTGTGCTGGATTGTGTTGTTGCCGTGGCGCTGGTGCTGGTTTCCATACCCTTCGTACTGGGCAAATCGTGGTTTGGTGTTTCCATAGTAGAGCCGCTCCTATCACAGCTATTAGTACGAGGCTGACGTATCCTATTGAGAACTGGTGTATGTCATGTGCAGGCAGCTTCACTGGCGTACTTGTGTGCATTTTTAGCTGTTGCACCTCCTGTTTTATGATGTCTATTTCCGCTGCGTATGATTGGTATTGCGCGGTGTGATTAGGGGCGAACTCTGACCTATTTGCGATGTTTATGTCTGTGAGATTGCTCAGTGGGATGTAGGAAGTTCTCATCACAGATGGATAGGTGTTGTGTCCTTGTATAGTTACCAAGGGTTGTCGAATGAGACAACGATCGCGAATTTTTAGGATCCCCGTTCCCTGTATTACATGCTGAGTGATTTTATCGCCGCATACTACATTTATAGTCGTCTCGTTGGTTAGTACGTATATCCACTCATTCGAGGTGTATAGCTGGATCCAGTGGGGCCCATCTTCTACTCTGATAATCTGGCAAGTAGGTGACGGAGGTGCATGATTCATGTAACTGACCTCGCATTCGCTAACTGAAGATCCCCTTCTATAGACGGGGTGATTTTGGTTGCAGAGGTGCTTGCCTTCTTCGATGATGATACATGCTTGCAGTTCTTGCTCTGTCATTGGATAATATTGGTCTCGATGTAAGTTGATAATTAAGAAGGGGGATGATGGTTTAATTGCCATGAAACTATTGTTGACTCTTACTGGGACAGGGGTGACCTTGAATAGTTCGAATTCTTCCGATGATAGCAGAGGGATGACCAATTTGAAAATTGCGTATCTGGTTGTAATTCTTCCCTGAACCCTGATTAATGAATAATATTTAATAGGCTCATCTCGTTGTAGCGGTAGTTGCAGAGATGACGGAAGATGAGTTTTGATTTTTATAAGCTCCTCCTTTAGTTGTTGTGGAGCGACAAGTAGTGGGCTAATCCTTCCGTGCTGAATGTCGGCAATTACATCCAGAATTGAGTTCTGAATTCGAAGGAAATTGGTTGCCGTGAGAATTACTGATAGGGTAGCCGTGACAAATGTTTGCGCAAGTTTTTCTTGGTAGAGTTCTACCATTATGCCATTTATTTGTCTCGTTACTTGCTCGATGTTGATCTGTAGCGAATGGAACTGATGGCTTATTGCCTCTTCTTCTCTTTTCATGATGTTTAAAGTGGCGTCTAGAACCGATGTTTGATTTTTCATCAGTTCCAAAGTATAGTCCTCATTACCTTTGATGTTGGCTATTGTTTGGGTCATCTTTTCGGCGTATTCTGAGTCTAGGACCCCAAACAGAGCGTTTGCGACGTTCCCAATGAAGTTGAAGGCGCCTCTCTTCCTTCGCCTTTGGTTGTTAGTCGATGATGATAGTAGCATGTTGTTTGTGGTTAATTCAGACAGCAGGTGTTCTAGATGGCTGACAATCCCTCTGCAGGCCTGATTATCGTCGATTTTTTTGCACAGCGTTCTGAGGGCCATAGTGTAATTTTGTAAACATTCGTACTCCTTCCAATAAGGTGCCAAGTCATAGTATACTACCAAATCCCATTCGTTTGAAATGATATTTGCAGCTCCTAAATTCTCAAAATAGATTCCCGGTTGATGGCTGAATGGTGTTATTTCGATAGCTGAGGCTTTTGCTACTGGTAGAACTAAACATGCGAGTAGTAGTGACACTATGGCAGATCCTAGTGACAGTCTTGGTCTTTTTCTAGGGCTGTGCTCATAGCTGCTGCTGGCGTGTTGGTCAGTATTCGTTGTGTTGTCGACCCTTTCGGATGATTCATTGTCTGAAGGTTCCGGGACCACAGGAAGTGGTGCAAGCTTATGAATTGGTCGACGACTAACTCCATTTGCTGTTCGTACATCAACTACACGGACTAAGTCATCTTCTCCTTTAATGACGTTGATTATCCGACCAAGCAGCCACTTTAATGGTGGTACGTTGTCCTCCTTTATCAGTACCATGGTGCCTGGTATAACATTTTCTTGTCGTTGCTTCCATTTGTAACGATGCTGTAACTGATTCAAGTAATCTGTGCTCCAACGTTTCCAGAACTCATTTTTAATATGTGAGACCAGTCTCCAGCGGGTGATGAGACTGCCTCTTGCGGGCTCAGCATTGGGATCAACTGTGCTCGTTAGTGGCTCTCCGATTAGAAAATGCCCCGGAGTTAGCGCTGTTAAATCGTTTGGATCTGAAGACATTGGAGTGATGGGTCGTGAATTGAGTATCGCTTCTATTTCCACAACTGCTGTTTCGAGTTCTTCGTAAGTTAGCGACGCTGATCCGAGAGTGCGCTGTAACAGATGCTTAGCTGCCTTGACTGCAGCTTCCCATAGTCCCCCAAAATGCGGGGCTCGTGGCGGTATGAAGCGAAAATCAATGCCCCTTGCGCTGCATGTTTCTTTGATTTTATATTGGGATTCCTCTGACGCTAACATCTCTCTTACTTCATTTAAGATGTTTTTTGCTCCTACGAAGTTTGTTGCGTTGTCGCAATAGATCGTCTTGCAATGTCCTCGCCGTGCTGTGAAGCGTCTTAAAGCTCCGAGGAAACCCTGAGTGGATAAATCGCTCACTACCTCCAAATGTGTAGCCTTTGTTGGAAAACAGCAGAATACTGCAATATATGATTTCTGGGGTTTCTTTCCGCGGATCTTGAAATGAGTCCAGATAGGTCCACAGAAATCAACTCCAGCATTTACAAATGGTCTTGCGGGCTGAACTCTGTCGGCTGGCAGATTACCCATCATTTGTGTTAATAGCTTTGGCCGTGCTCTTGTACATTGTATGCAATGCTGCACTACCGATCGAGCTAAAGTTTTTCCTTTTATAGGCCATACTGTCTGGCGAGCTATTGCCAATAGCGTTTGTGGACCGACATGCTTGTTTTCCTTATGCAGGTCACTTAATAAACATTTGGTTAGAGGATGGGAGCATGGCAGAAGTGCTGGATGTTTGGCTTCATGTGGTAGCTTAGATGCTTCAAGCCGGCCGCCAACTCTAATCACCTTATCGCTGTCGATAAATGGCGCCAAGCTGCTAAGCTTGCTGTCCTTGGACACTTCCCCATTTCGTTGTAATTGTGTTAAGTCGTCCTTGAATTCTTCTTGCTGCATTAGCCTAATGATTATTACTTGAGCCTCTCTTAATTCGTATACGTTTACAACGAGCGTATCTGGAACGCGTTGACTCTGTTTTCTGGAGCCCTTGATGAAACGTAGCGCATAGGCTATGATGCGCTGCATCTTGCGGAATGAATTTCTGTGGTCTATGCCTTCCAAGAGCATTTTACCTGCTGCAGCGATTGAAGCGACCGTTACGGGTTTTTGCCTCCTTTCGAGATCATTTTCGATATTTTTCCTTGTATATGCTGGTGGCCATAGGTCTTCTGAGCCATGCAAAAAGGTGGGTCCATATAGCCACAGATTACATGTGCCTAGTTTCTCGGGCATTATTCCTCGTGACAGTACGTCGGCTGGGTTCTCCTTGGATCGAACATGTCTCCATTGTTCAGGGATGGACAATTGCTGAATTGAGGAGATGCGGTTCGCCACGAATGTTTGATATGACGAGGATGGTGCATTTATCCATGCCAGGACTATTTCAGAGTCTGTCCATAGGACAATTGGAGAATTTTTTATGTCTAAATCCTTCTTGAGACGATGCGCAAGTTCTGCCGCTAGTTTCGCTGCGCATAATTCCAATCGCGGCAGAGTGGTTTGCTTAATGGGAGCTACTCTGGATTTCGCGCACAGTAAGCGTACTGCAATCATGTTGTTCCTGTCGATTGATCTCACATAAGCCGCGGCTCCATATGCCTTCTCTGAGGCATCTGCGAATACATGTATTTGAATTAGCTTCGGGATTTTGTGAGCTAATACATGCCTTGGTATTTTTACGTCGTTTAATGCCCTTAATCCTTCGCGAAAATTCAGCCAAAAGGAATGCAACTCTTGTGGCAGAGCTGCATCCCAGTCACATTTTAGCATCCATAATTTTTGCAAGAAGATTTTTGCTGTGACCACAACTGGGCCTATAATCCCAAGTGGATCGAAAAGTTGGGCTATCTCTGAGTAGGCTGTGCGCTTTGTTACTCGATGACTGAAGTTGCCTGCTGCTCTTATGCATAAATCATCACTTTTAGGCCTCCATATTAGTCCCATGGTTTTGATATGTTCTTCTGATTTGCTGCAAAAGTCCACTTGTAACTCTTGATCTTCCCTTGGAATATTCTTCAACAAACTGTGGTGATTAGCACACCACTTCCTTAGTTTGAGTCCGGCAGATTGTAGTAAAGATTGCAGTTGAGATTGTTTTTCTATTGCTACGCTCAGATTGTCTGCCCCAGTGAGGACGTCGTCTACGTAAAAATCTTTGTTAAGTACTTCCGTCCCCAGCGGGTATTGATCAGCCTGTGTTTCCGCTAACATTTTGAGACATCTAGTTGCTAGATATGGAGCGCTTGTAGTTCCATAAGTTACTGTGCCGAGCTCATAGCAACGCAATCGATCGCTAGGATTGTTTCGCCACCAGATGAGTTGATATTTTCTATCGTCCTGATGAATTTCTATCTGCCGGTACATCTTTTCGATGTCCGCAGTGAAAACGAACCTAGGCAGGCGAAATCGTAATAAGATTGAGAACACATCATCTTGTATAGTGGGTCCAGTAGCCAGCAAGTCATTTAAGGATATATTGCTGGAGGTTTTGGCTGATGCATCAAATACTACGCGTAATTTTGTAGTTGTACTTTCAGGCTTACTGACGCAGTGATGTGGCAGAAAACTATACGGTGCCTGCACTTCATTAAAATTGATTTCTCTCATGTGTCCCAATCTAATATATTCTTCCATGAAGCTGATGTATTGATTCCTTAGATCTTCTCGTGTGCTTAATTTCCGTTCAATAGCCATTAAGCGCTGATATGCAATCTTTTTTGACTCTCCTAATTTGTTAGGGTCATCCTTAAATGGAAGTCTTACTACAAACCGTCCAGTATCTGTTCTTCGGGTGGTTTGAACAAAATGCTCTTCGCATCGTCTTTCAGCAGTTGTAAACGCCCTTGATGGTGCTTCTGCATCATCTAGCGCCCAAAATTTCTCAATTTGCAATCTGAAATCTTCATCTTCAGAGCATATTCCACAACTTGCTTGCAACTGTTGTGTCTGGTGAACTGTTCCTGCTGCTGTCCACCCAAAGACGGTGTTTTGCAAAACTGGTAATGAATCTCCCAGTTTTATTTGGCCTACCGAAAGAGTTGAATAGTATAGGCCTGCTCCAATCAATAAATCAATATTATCTGGCTGATTAAACCGCGGATCTGCTAATTGTATATTAGCCGGTAATTGCCATGTCGAGATATCTATTGCCTGAGAAGGTTGTGGAGAAATGATGCGAGGCAGCACATGAGCCTCTAGTCTGGTACTGAAACCATTGATCCGGGACTCTAACAATATGTTTACCCGCTTCTGAGCCCTGTGTTTTCCTGAGCCAATGCCTTCTATATTTAGGATTTCGGGAGTTCCCGTTAGTCCAAGTTTCTTGACTAACCTTTCGCTTATGAAATTTAACTGTGAACCACAGTCTAAAATGGCTCTGCATTCAATGCTAGTCCCATGATTGTTGATTACTCTTACGCACGCTGTGCTCAGTAAGACGTAATTTCTAGTTGCTGATGCCTTCGTGGTAAGTGAAATGGCTTGATCTTTTTTGCGGTCCGTTGATGCTTCCGGACCTTGTGATTGTGTTGATTTTGGTTCTGGGGGTTGCACTTGGCTACGAGGTGTAGTTTCGATGTGTAATAGCGTGTTATGCCTTTTTCCGCATTTAGAGCAGCCTCTGGATGTGCAATTGTTCAGGTTGTGGCCCATTTTCAGGCAATTGAAACAGGCATTAGTATTCTTGACTAATGACACTCGTTTAGCTGGAGACAGCTGTAGTAATTTTTTGCAAGCGAATAGTGGATGATTGCCCTTGCATGATGGACATCCTGAATTGACTGTGCTTGCTAACGCCCGTTGTGTAGGCAATCTTTTGTTATCGACCTTGTTGCCGAGCGCCTCTAATGATTGGAATCGATTCTCTAGAAATTCTAGACATTCGTTGAGGGACTGTAATGATCGAGGCTGACTAAGAGATTGTTCCCATAAGGTGTGGGTAGCTCTATCCAATTTTCTTATCAAGATGTGAAGAATAATTGGGTCCCAATTTGTAATATCAATCCCAAGATTGCTTAGTGCGAGTAAACATTCTTGGGTGGTATCGTGGAGCATCTTTATGGCTGCTGCGCTTTCTGTTGTCACTGCTGGCTGTGCTAACAATTTATTTAGCAGTGCAGTAACTAGTAATCGCTTGTTTTCGTAGCGATCACAAATCAACTTCCATGCCGTGGCGTAATTAGCGTCTGACACGGTTAGATGCCTGATCAATTTTTCGGCTTCGCCTGATAGACTGCCTTTCAGATACCACAACTTCTGGCCTGCAGATATGGTCTGGTTATGCACTAATTCAGTGTATAGGTCGCTAAATTGCCTCCACTTGAGGTAATCCCCATCAAATTTGGGTAGCTCGATTTTTGGGAGCTTAATGGCAGACCTGACACCTTCTGTGGCAGTGCTGACTGCAGTGATTGGTGATTGGCGCTGACACTGACTCAAGCCTTCATGAAGTTGTAACAATTTGTCCTGCATTTGTTCTTCGAGCTGTAAATAGTCCTCCATATGCTCGAGAAGATAAGCCTCGCCAGCTGTCACTACCAACTTTTTGTGCAAATCTTGAATTTGTTCCCATTGGGCACTTATTGTCTTAATCATCAATTCATATGAATTGACCGACTGCAATGTTGTGCTCAGGGATGGCTTTGAGAGTAGCCTTCTAAGGCCTTGCATTAAATATGCCTTATGACGGATGTTGCCGCCTTGTTGATGCTCCGCTCCTCTTGGCACAGCTGTGGTGCTGTCCGTAAGTGCATTGCCGGAAGCATCGTTGATGCCGGAGCTTCGAGCTTCTTGGATCTGATCCCGCTGCGGCTGCCTATGATTAGGCTGATTGCTCGGTGTAGAACTGACAGTCTTCATTCGGTCCAAAATGTCTTCTCGGACCTCGTGATATCCAACCCGGATACCCTCATAGTATCCCTTCGTGAAATAATCATGGTCTAATTGTTGACCATGGCTGATGCGTATTTTGCTGTCTGTGGCCTCGAAGTCCTCCCACAGCTGATCCAATGTTTTAAGGCGTGCTGCAAGATACTGCTCTGTCTTGCGCGCTGCACTATCCTTCTTGTAGTTCACTGCTGCTCGCTGGATCTCCTGTCCGGTGATCTCTTGTCGGGCAGCAAGTTCGTTGAGACTCATTTTGGGAATACGTGAAAGCAAGAATCACGTCGGGGTCACCAATGAATCCAAAATGCTTTTATTTCGGCTGAATTGAGTTAAGGTGCTTGTACCTTTACTCAGAGTGCGTGATAGCGGTGCAATGTACCACTTCACAAAAGAATTCCCAATGACTATGAGTTGAACGAATGCACTGAAGATGTGGTTAGCTTCAGCTTAGGGTGGCTGCCGAACCTGAAAATTAATAAATTAATACACACCGGCGTTGTTAAGTTAACAGACTGCTTCTTTATTTCTCGTACTGGTATTTAAATATACATCACAATGCTGATCTAAATTAGTTATCGCTTATTAATTACTTACGAATTATTTTTGCAATCGCACGTGACAAATTCTTGGCTCGCACGGGCGAAAGGTGCTAACCATGCCGAAAGTGCATGGAGCGACGACCTGTAACTGGGCGCGCGTCGAGGTCGCGAGAGTGGTATCAGGTTGCCTCAAGAATTTGTCGCGTATGATTGCTGACAATTAAATTTACAAAATTAGGTCATTAGCTTGTTTACATCATTTGTTGGAACTTATTTCCGCTAATGTTTTTATGCTTAGGCTTAACTTATGTTAGATTAACATATCTAATTGCATATGTTATCTTATTAGTTATAACCTCAATTCTAAAAATTGTTACTTTTTGAAATTTGTTAAACAATTTTATTTACTATCTACATCAAATTCCAATTACATTCATGGGTTATACTTACTGTTTTGAGATGATTCCATTTTATACACTTAGAATAACCTTCTTCGTTTAAATTCTGAGCTTGAATGAAAACATCACATTCGGTAAAGCGTGTTCCCGTGAACAGCAGACGCAAGAAACCTTCTCAAAAACAACGGGTTCCTAGCTCAGGAAAAAATCTCGTACTGTTTCTAACCGTTGTTCTTAATGCTAGGGGTAGTACTACAACTATTTGCTATGTTAAAAGTCGGAAAAAAATATTAAATTTTGGAATTTTGGCCATGTTTTTGGCATTTGGGACCACTGTGGGTCGGGTTGAAATCAGTGTATCCGAAAACCCGCAAGTACCAAGTTTGGTGGAAATCGCATAAACTTCAAAATTTGACAGTCCACCATCTTGAACAACAGTTGGGTTGAAATCAGCGACCCCGAAAACCCCCCAGTTCCTGTTTTGGTGGAAATCGCATAAACTTCAAAATTTGACAGTCCGTCATCTTGAATTCGAATATTATTAATCACAATCAAATATAGCCTATGTCACTCAGGAATAATGTAGCTTTCTACTGGTGAAAGAATTGGTGGTAAAGGGCCCATTTGGCCGAAATTGAGTTATGACCAGAGCCAATGTAGTAGACTATAAGGAATCGAATAGAAGTGGCCCGAGCTCAAAAGATGTAAAATTCGGGAAAAAAAATCATTTTGAAGTTTAAAAACTAAAAATTTAAAATTTTCAAAATTGCTGAAAAAATTGAAAAAAATTGAAAAGAAAAAAATTTGTAGCCGCTCAAAGTGCACCTGAGGCTCTGCAATTTTAACACGTGATAGTAGACTATATATACTATGTAAAAAACTGCGAAAAAAAATTGTTTGACAATTTTTTTGATTTTTCACTTAAAACGCGTTTTTAGAGAAAACTGTGATCGGCCAAATGGGCCCTTTACCTACGGAATGACACGTATATCATCATAGCAAAGACATTTAATGCATAATCATAGTAATTTCGGAGTACCATTATGGTCAAAAGTGTACTGTAAAGTGGTTAGCAATTTTAGACTAGCAAGCTCGCTTTATTCGGACGTAGTTTTCCTAATTGCGTTGCTTTACAGATATTAATTTCATTCGGTAGTTTTGATAGTAGCTACTTGGATAAAAAGTTGGAGTTGGTTTCAAAGGTATATTGCCTAGACGAACCTATTCAAAGAGTAGAATTTCATAAACTCATTTTAGGAACCCAGCATCGGATTTTATAATTTTCAGCGCGCTAAGTGGGATAATACAGGTTTAATTTTTAAAAGTTACTTTTTAGAATGTGTGCTATGTGCTTTAATACATTAAATCATATAATAACATATAATAATAGTTACAATTTTACTTTTTTCTATAAATTAAAATATACTTCATTAAACCTAATTAAGTAAATAAGGCACAAACGTATCCTGCCTTTGCAGCAGTTTAGTATGAAAAGAATTTTGCGTTTAGCAAGTTTATTTTACAGTATTATAAATACATGGCAAAATATTTTTGGTTTTATTTTCCCTATCGCAACTATTTACGTTAAGATAAAAAAATGTCTTGGAGATTAGTTGGATGAATAGGAAGTAGACAATTATTCAAGTACATATGAGCTAGGAATTTATAAAGTCCTTTACCTCCCGTTTTTTTCTTTAATCAGTCTTTGGTACTTGGTAACAAAATAAAATGAAGCAAACTGTTGGCTCCTTCTCAATAAAAGCAATGGCTTTTTATTCTTGACTCGTTCTCAAGTGAGTTGTACCACATTGCATTATTAAGAGCTTTTATCAATAAATTTCTCCCCAGGCCGAAAAATACCCTCAAAGGGAAGGGAACGGAATAATTAAGGCGTCTTTGCAAATTTGTGTATAAAAAAAAATCCTGCAAATTTGATATTACCATAATTGATTTTGAATGTTTTTGATGCTTACACTCGCATAGAAGTATTATAATTTGGGTCATTATAAGAATATAAGTTTCTTACATAATATCAGTTTAAGTTTTATGAATTTGCTGTGTGTGGGAAGTTACAGTTATTTTTAGCCTGGAGCTAGAATAATGCTGGGATATGAAATGTGTTCTTATATTATGAAAGCTGTAGATGTATCTCGAAAGAATTTATGCTTAAATCTACGATTTTAAGTTTGCTGCCTTATCAGTGTTAATAATTATTTTTCAGCTTCGGCTTGAAGTGGGTAATCGTTGAGTTGATGTTAGTCGTTCCTCCCGCTCCCGATGACCTCGTCGGTGACCATGATGTCGCCTAGCCCGCCGGCACTGACTAGATGTGCAGCAATCGTCATTTTCTGATACTGAGAAACCTTTTCGTTTCGCAGCCAAACGTGTGTTGCATACCGACCGGGTGCATCTTTTCCTATCACACGACACTTGCGAGTCCTAAGCAACAATTATTGCTATTAGTAAATTATCTATCATAAAGCAGATGAGTTATACAAACCTTACAGCGACACTTGATGCACTTTTGCTCGCCATGTGAAGCAAGAACTGGATGCCATTCCTGACCATTTTCATAGTATGAGTTCACTGCCTTGCATCCACCGTTAGCCAGAATGTCCTCTGCTGATTTCAATACTTGTCCTTGATCACGCAAGACGTTTTGGGTGGCGTTGGCTGTTTTCTCACTACTCGAACTATCCTTCACTTCAGGACAAATTTTGCAACAAGCTTTTTTATCTGGACGATATGCAGTTTTTTCCGAACATGCCAGAGGCGGACAAGATATTCTCGGGCACTGGATTTCTAAGGTCATTGGGTCGCATGTGCAAGTGGCGCAAGTATCAAAACCATTCGGGGGTAAGTAGGGGTGCCATGTTGAGCCAGCCAAATGGAACTGATCTCCAAGGTGGCAACCGCGATCAGCAGAGTTATTCGTTTCCAACATTAATCTGGGCAAAATGCAAGTAGGGCAACATTCTCCGTCGCGCAGGACAAGTTTCTCACTTCCTGTGCATTTCACAGTTGGGCATTTGATGGGGTCACAAGTCACACGGCCATGCTGGCAAGCACACATAGTGCAAGATTCTTGGATACTCCTCCACTGTTCGGCCTCATCATAAAATCTCCCTGAATGGAAGCACTTAGTTTCTTGTGGTATGTAGTGGCTGTCGCTATGATCCCCTGGGACAATTACGCTTGGGACGTTATTGTCGGTGTACAAAGGGAAGCAGTGATTTGGAACTTTGGTGGACTTTAGTTTGCCCTTCAGCAGAAGTTCGTTTCTATCTTTCGAGTATATTTGCAAGTAGCAAACACTCGTTTCTAATTTAACTAACTCAGCTGAAGGTATGCCTAAAACAAATCCCTCCATATACGGGCCCGTAAAATCCTCTAATAATCTCTTTGTGACGGGAGCGCCCAGAGCTTCGATCGGTTTTTCTTCTAAATATATTTGGAAGGCTTGTTGGTTACTGAAAAATCCATTAACAGTTACCTCATAGTGAAGATTACATTCATTATCAATAGCTATCCAAGCCATTCCCATCAAATGTGCTGGCATATTTGTATCAACTCGTTTCAAAAGTATTGGTTCAGTTGAATCTCTTGAGTCTGCAACCGGTCTTGAAATAAGTCTACCTCTAACTAAACTCAAATCATTTTTAACTGCAATGTTCACGGCCAGATCTCCAGAATAGAGTGCCTCTAGTACTCGAGGACCCAGTTTATCTATTGTCCCAATAGCTTGATTAAAGTTAAGAGACTGCGTAAGATCCTCAAGAACTGTTTTCCTTTTACCACTGTCTTCCATTAAGCTTATTTCCGGTCTCTCTGTAAGATTGAGATGGTCCGTTTGAACGTTATAAACCAAAGAACCATCAGTGTTTAAGTACATCCAAGCCAATCCACTTGTTTTGGTTTTAGAATCAAAATTGTGCGGAGTCAACAGCGTTTGAAATAGTTCGCAAGAAACCCGTGTCACAATATGACCCTGAATTTTAAGTGATGGATTTTTTCTTGATTCAACTGTGAGCAAAAGTTTTCCTCGACTCAGCAGACGTAAATTTTGGTTGCTTATAGGAGAAGACATTTCAATAACATTAATTTCCGGTGAAGGTTTCTTTACTCTCTGTATTTCATCTATTATGATATCCTTGCGTTCAGCCCATTCAATGCGAATGTTTACGGGTACGTCGAAGAAATCTTCCGGGCCAAACATGCCGTTGAAGATCAAAGTAAGATGGATAGAAGATGCTGCTCCACTGCTGGCTGAGACAACTGCAGTTCCACCTGCTCCAGCCATTTGATCAATTTTCGTACCGGGAGCAGGCTCCAAAAGGGAACTAAAGAGCTCAGTCGATAAGGCGGTATACCTCGCAATTTTTCCTGCCAGTGCCAGCTCTGCTTGGTAGTTTCCACCCCAAAGAAGGACCACGTACAGTCGCTCGTCGCGCAGCAAACGCTTGTAGTCGCGCGGAACGCGTCGCCAGACACCACAAATTTTACCAGTTGCATTTTGATAGACACTCATAGGGCCATTAAATGGCTGCAACAAAGAGTGTTCCTCCAAAATCGTGCCTACGTCATTCATGAATTGAATCGCACGAGGGCGGGCACTCTTGCTCGATATGTAAAACGAGTAGTAGAGATTTTTTTTATGGAAAGTGAACCTCCCTGAGGCAATTATATTCTGGGGATTATTGGTTGAATACATTGATTTCATTTCTTCACGTTTAAGAAATTGTGAAGTTCGGCCTGTTAGAAGCGCTGCAAAATCTGTAAAATAAAATCGTTTTTAATTCTTGCTCTAGGGAAACCTTATTACTTTTCTTACGTTTAAAGTTACGTTCTTCCTCGTCACCAACTGCCTGCGCTGGGATATCTTGCAGTACGTCTTCCTCTGAAAGAGACATTTTTATTTCTTTATTTAGCTATACCTAATTTATTTATTGTTGTTTATAAATGTGTTATTGATGGTTCATACTGTGCCTCGTAAGGTCGCCCAAAATAATATAACTTTAAGGTTTTTAAAGATATTCCAAAATTTCTTTTGCCATTAATTTTGAATTTTTTAACACCATGATTAAGAGTAAAATAAATAACTAATTTCAAATATTTTATTCACAAAGATCTCGAGCTTGCTGAATTTTCTATATTTGGTTCCATGCTTCCCTTCATTTCTACCTTTCAAGTGGATTTGAATCGAAAAAAAGAATATACGACTCAATAACTTTTAACAGCATAGTAAAATGGAAATTAATGGAAAATATCCACCATTTTTTAAAGCAGAAAATTGTAAGGCTATCATCATACTGCAGGAGAGTAATGTTCGCACTGGGTTGTGTCCGCGCCGAAAATTGCTATGTAGCTTGCTTTAACTTCGCATTGCCATTGTTAAATTCTTTCTTACGTTTTTGCGATTTGCACTATAGTACACTATGATAGAAATATAATATCATCTTTAATCTTCTTTTAATGTACGTTATACAATTATTAGTTAGTATATATTGACCTGTGCTGTTACGAAAAAGATGCTTGCTATTAAAGCAATTAATCTAAAAGCGTGATGGAAATAAATGGTGGAAATTGTATCACATTAATTCCCAAAATTCAAGTTTTCTTCTTTCTGTAGAAGTAAAAGCGACAGAAGGACAAGTCTGAAAATAACAATCGATCCTGTCGAAATACGAACAACATTTGAACACAGTACGGGCAAAAGGTGAAAAAAAATCAAAAATTATAACTTGGCACCTGGCCAAGCCTAACACTTCCTGTGTAACAGCAAAAGTCTGCTTGGCTGGTGAGTCGCAAATGAAAGAAAAGGAGAATTTCGATACGATTGTGGTCTCTGCTCAACATTCTCCTGAACCATTCACTTGGTACCTCCTGTAACTTATTTAATCTTTCCCTTTCTTTTGTTAATTGCAAATTTTCATTCTAAATTTGTATGTAAAATTACTGCGTGCTCTTTAAGCGTCTGGAAAAATCGCGGCCGTTTAAAATACGTCAATGAACATCTTCATCTTATTTTTTACTCTTTATAAATAAATGTTGTCTTGCTTTTAATTTATTTAAGCTTTTTCTTGACTATTTCTCCGTAGTATCTAAAACCGGTCAAGCGATGACAAAAATAGCCATACGAGACTGACTATGCGGCCAGCTCTAACTAGACCACAAGACAGCCGACAGACGAATTACGATGGATGGATTTGATAAAATGAGCTCAATTTTGTTGCAATCATAAAACTCATCCATTTGTTTTATTTAAAGTATGTACATAGTTCTGGGCAGACCCGTGACTTTTGAACATAATACATTTTGTTTGTAAAAAAAAGAAATAGTGTCTTGACCAACACAAGAAAAAACGTGAGATTTAAGGCATAAAAATATGAAGCTTTAGGGCAATCTCAATTATAAAATTGTGTATTGTTAATCTAAAGTATAAGTATCTTAGCTACTATACATATACGTATGAGTCATATAAGAACACATACTTATAAGAAAAAAACGTCTAGACAAAAGATATTTATAAATATATGCTTTATTGCTTAATCATTTTTGCATGAATAAGTTGTAACTTCAACGAAATCATATCTCTGTCAATTTTTATCGTATAAAAGTGAAATGTACAAAATTAAACACGATTTCACCAGCTTTTATTTTTATTTAAACAAATTTTTGATATTTCGTTCAGATTGTTGGTTCCTTGGGGATGAGGTGTTAATAAATAGCACTATGGGAGATAACATTTGTGAAATGTATTTCCCTTTTTTTATATTTTAATTTTGATACGTGTTGTCCTGTGCTGTTTTCCAAAAATAACTTTCTGTCTAGACAAACCGTGATCTACCTTGTCGGCTTCAATCACTTTCCTTTTCTTTTATATGCTCTGTGTTAAGGAATCCGATGGTCCTGGTCATTCAGGGTTTTAACGAATTGCCTTGATGGATTCACTTTTTATAAATATACACTTGGATATGCATAATAATAAGGCGGCTTTCGAATTTCTTTGAGGTAAAAAAAAAAATTGTGCAAAAATTTGAAAAAGTTCGAACAATATTAACCCGCCGTAGGGCGGTAGCAAACGATCGAAATTTTGGTTTGGTAGCAAACGATCGAAATTTTACACCAAAATTACAGTTGATTTTTTCACTTTTTTGGAACAGTTGTATCTTTGCACAAAATTAATAGATTTTACTGGTACAAAAGCATTTTAAAACTAAAACTTTGTAGTTTTTGAATTAACAAAATTTCTTCGCTTTTCTTTTACCTTTCACGCAGTAATGAAGAATAATAAAAAAGTTTGGGTTAAAATTGTCCGGTATTTTTCAAACAATTTGTTTCTTTCCTTGGTCACCTTAATACTATATACAGTTTTTAATTATTTGGAAAAATGCACACTTTGCGCGACCTTTTTCTATTGTGTGTAGGCAGGTAACCCCTTCCCGAATATTTTCTTCTACAATTTGTTTCTTGAACATAATATGTATACCTACATATGTTTATTCAAACAAAATTTTTAGAGCGCAGAAATTGCTTCCCCATTTTATAATTATATTCTTGCTGTGAGAAATAGGTATACGTATATGTGTGTATGCTATGCACATATAAAGCATGCATGTGAAGAAAAAATTGATCGATATAAATAAAATTGAAGCGCTTTGATGTTTGTCTTCTGTATCACTTAATTTTAAAGCGATTCTTAGCATTGTAGACCGAAACTTTACATGAAATAAAGCTTGCATTGACAGTCGAATAAAATCGATTAAAGGATCATCAGTAAATAGTGCCATTTTTACGAAGCGCAGTATATAAAATAGCTTAAAACATCATGGATGTATATTTTATACAATATATTGATATAACTTACCGTTATTGTCTCCCGGACATGTTTTACAACATTTTCCTGGTAAAAGAACAGGGTCATCGCACAATGTAGGCGGGCACTCATTTTTGATATTTCGACATTGCACCCTAGCAACCACGCGTCGTTTTTTGGGAACCTGCAATTAAACGGAACGTTAAATCTCTTATAGCATCCTTTAACAACTAAACTATTTTATTTATTTTCAACTAAATTGTTCAGGCATATTTTAGAGCAAACAAGATGATTTTGGAAATTTCCAGTAATCATGCTCAACATTTTTCGTGATAGATAACTTTTATTTTAATTTACAAGTTTACGTCTTTCATGTTTGCTTCTTTCCTTTGCATTCAATTAAAGTAATAAATTAAACATTTTTCATTTCGTCTTGAAATAACTCGTTTAAAGTTAAAACACCTGTTAACAAAGTTATTCGCCACGTTAGCTAAAATTAATATCAACTTTTGTAATTTTCCGGGTTTAGCTTAAAATTCGGCAAGCTCATTCTTAAGATCGTCCTTAGTTGAAGTTGTTCACTTACTAACGTTTACAATTTATTTCGCCACTATCAACTACACTCCTTCACGGACGGTCTGACTTTGCGTAGGTTGATATGATCCATCTCAGTAAACTGAACTAAATATATTAATAAATGTGTTCATTGTTTTTGGAATTTTATCAATCTTGAAAAATGAAAGAATGCAGTATACTGCATATGCAGTGGTGACCTACAAAGGTAAAATGAAAATACTGCATATGCAGTAGCCGGCCTTGAAGTTAATTTTTCAAAATAAATCTGTGCATTGCGGTGAACCCTTGTAAGCAATGTAAATTCGCTTCGGGCACTCTGTCTCTTGTGAATTAGCGAGTATACTACCTTGCCTGCTCCAGGCGTTACTTCAACTAATATTATTTAGAAATGCGAAGAAAGTATGTACTATCATATTTAAGTAAAATAATATAAGTAGTAGGCAGGCCGAGGCCGAGCAACGCAGTGCGAGAACAGGCAACGCTCGCCACTGCTTTTTTTCCACGCCAATCGATTGAACGGTTGAGGTGTGAGCGTGAAACAAGCAAACTAACTTTTGCATTACAAACTTTTTTATGTACTAAATTGGAATGACGTAAATAAACTTTTTTATATTTCCTGCATTGATAGTAGATTAAGATAATATTTTAAAACGAAAAACAACTGGCCTGTGTCAAACAGTTTTATTAACTTTATTATAACTACGGAAATAAATGCCTATTCAGCTGTTTGGAAATGAAGGGTTACGGCGAAAAACGGGTAATAACGATTAGACATGAAAGTTTCAAATTAAAATTCTGAAAATTTAGCGAAGTGTGACTAATATATGCATATGTAGATATAAGTGTATAAATATATACATAAATAAATAAATTTTCCTCAAATTTCAATTTTAAGCAATATATTTTTGACTTTATGGGACATCGTTAAAAATGTATAAATAATAACATTGTTATAATTATATAACTAGAATAGAAAATAATCGCATATTTATATAGAAATTGAGAATCGCATACCAGGAAAATACCACACAAAAATGTCCTCTTTTAAATTTTTTAGATTTGGTTTGCAAAATTCGTTAATACACACAGTTATTATATATACATACATTTTTTATTATAATGTATTACGTCTAGGCTGACCCAAAAAATCTACTATTTTTTTACTCCCTAAAAGTTAATATATATTAAGAAACTATGTAATTGCCTTAAAATATCAACTCGATACTTAAACTTTTAAAGATATTTCATTGATTACATAACAAAATATTAATAATAAAAATTTGAATTTAGATTTATGTACGTGAACACAATAACCTCTCTATCGTTACTAAAAAGTTAAATTTCTCCTCTTATAATCAAGAAGAAAACCCATAAAACAGTTTACTTTTAATTTCTTGAAAATCAAATGTTGAATAGTATTTTGGTTTTAGACTTTTTCTGAAGACTTGAAACAAAAATGTACGTATTATTAGCGTTTATTCTTTCTCAGCTAGGTGACTGTTTAATAAATCTTTGTTGCTTCTCAACATGGATGAAAAATATAGTCTATTTCAGGTTTAGAAATGATTTCCTAACTTGTAATCTTAAAACAGAAATTTAAAAACTGATTTATTACCCATATGTTGTACATGTTAACAAATTTCCTTTTTTTCTTTTTTATTTAAAAATGTTCCTTCTACTAAAACAAACAATTAATGTCGCTTTCTTTCATCCTCGCAAATTATGTTATTTGATTACAGAGAAATTCTTTTGAATAATTTCAAGTTATATTTCAACACGTAATAAGCTCTTTGATAAAATTAAACAAAAATATATCACAAGCGTGAAAAATAAAAATGACAAATCCGTAGCCAGCAAACGAAATTTCTTTAATCGCTCTCGAGTGTGGCAATGTATCTAATAAAGTGATAATTCTAAAAAACTGCAACAGTTGTGGCTGGGTGAAAAGTAGAGGTTAAACACCTTAAAATAAAACTCGATTAGCTCTATATAAAAAATAAGTGAAAGCCACTTTATTTTTATTAATTCGACTTCTGTTTCTAAGTGCATTCTAAACTGTTAGATACATTACACCGTCATGCAAAATTGAGCTGATTTTATTAGTTTACTCCTTTGTTTTATTAGGTAGCATTTGGAGAGTTGAATACGAATCTGGGAACAAAAATTACTATCCAGAAGGGTAATATAAAAATATGTATTAAAAAGCACAAAAACCTATTGAATATGAGAATTTAAAAAAAAAAGTAAATAAATAAATGAAAAATAACGGTTTCAGGAGATTGTATCGCTGCTTAAATAAAAGTTTTCTGTGCTGTATTATTTTTTAAACTCTTTTCGGAAATGTTCAAAATAGAATTTTCTCACTCTAACCATGTTGTTTTCGAAAATGTGATGCAATAAAATATTCCTGCTTTCGTATTCACAATCTATGTGTGTTATTTAGTGAGTCATACATATTTCATCCTCGTTTGCATAAGATCTCGAACTATAGTCGAATGAAGTACAAAATTGACCGAAAATGCAATTGTTGTGAATTTTCTTCAAATCTCACTAAAATTTTATTTAAGGAGGAACGAATTTATCGTTTCCTCTCTTACGAACTCTATTATAAAGAGTTATAACTCAAAACTGTGAATAAATTTCTTTTCATAGATACAATTTCCTGAAAAAAAATATCCCGACTAGCGTTTTATTCAGGCAAGCCCAGGGCTGGATCAGACTGGATCAAGGTGGACTCTAGGGCTAGCCGTAATAGGGTATTTCACATCCGACTAATAACAATCCGGCCCAAATCGTTAGAAGCGTTACATTCCTGATCAAATTACCTGATCCAGCGCTGATCAATTCTAGGGGAAATTGGATCTAGCCCTGATTCAATTCCTTCAGAAAATCCTAGTCGGAATAATAACACCTACATACATATCCTATACTATAATACGAGGAATATTTGTGATCAAGTTTTCAGAAATGATTCCCGTTAATTCTTGCTATTGGAGGAAATGTCATAAACACTTTGCCTCGTTAAAATATATCTCCATCGCATTAATTTCGCTGCATTTTTATCAGTTGGACAGTAACTAGCTAAGAGCCAAGTACCATTTAAGTGATAAAAGTGAAATTATATTCGGTCATACTAATTAATAGCACACATATGCTGAATTCATTTATAAATAAATAAATGTAGTTTTATTTTTGTTTAGAGGTTAATATTTAGTAGGATATTCTTTATTTTTTTATAACCGCTTCACATCTGGATTACATACTTTCTATTAAACGCTGACATCTGCGTTCTGGTGTGTTATACCAAATTGATTTTACTTTTTTCCACAATATTTCTAAACGTGTACACTTTTCTTCCCGAAGTTGCATCTTAATAACTCTCCACAATTTCTCGATTGGATTTAAGTCGGGACTTTGAGCCGGCCAATCGAGAACGTTAATTTTATTGTCCTTAACCCACTTTTTTGTTAGTCGGGAAGTGTGCTTGGGATCATTATCTTGTATTAGAATCCAAGTAATTAGCATAAGCTCATCAAAATATGGTTCCATTTCATGCTGAAGAACAAATATATCTATACTTTTCCTGATCCAGGATACCCTGAATCCTTACCAAAGACCCCACTTCAATCACGTGTGGTTTTTTCATGACAATGCACACATTAAGTTTCTGCTTCTCGTAATCGACGACGCACAGTTTTCGCAGATATACAAACACCATATTCTTTATTGATATCCTTTTGAATCTCAGAAGAAGTCAAAAAAGGATTGACTTTACTAATTCTCTGAATTTTACGATCTATATACTCTGAAGCGGCTTCTTGTGAATTTTATTTTCTTACGTTTTTAACTGTTCCACGTGACGTAAACAGTTCTGCACAAGCTTTCTAGAGCACTCGAAAGTCCTTACAATTGCAGAAATACTGTAGCGTTTCCTTTTAGTTTACAAATTATCTCCCTTTTCTCAGGTGCGCAATGTTTTGCCCCTCCCATGACTAGAAGTTCCAATAAAAAGTAAGGAAAATGTTAATTTATTATTTTTGTCAACTCACTTCTAATAAAAATATCTTTTTTTACAACGCTATACTATTTCTATTGCCAAGTATAATTTCACTTTTATCACTTAAATGGTACTTGGCTCTTAGCTAGTTACTGTCCAACTGATAAAAATGCAGCGAAATCAATGCAACGGAGATATATTTTAACGAAGCAGTGTTTATGACATTTGCTCCAATAGCAAGAATTAATCTTTCTCAAAACTTGATCACATGTGCTATTTTTCTGAGCACAGCTGTAAACATAATATACATGCATACATATATCTGTAATCGTGTTCTCGAAAACGGTTCTAACGATTTCGATAAAACTTCAATTAAACTTTTACTGCATTTTGGTGTAAAGAGCCTATTCGGCGTACACTTAAATAAAAAAATAAATAAATAAATTTTAGAATATCATATAGGGGTTTTCAGAGTCGACTAATCGATCCAGCTAGGTCTCATCTCTGGCAAAACTTGTTTCTTGCGGGTTTTCACGACCGGAGTGTCAAATTTTAAAGCTTATTGATTTCAACCAAAATTAGTACTTGGGAGTTTTCGGGGTTGTTGATTCCAAACCGACTGTCATAATTTACGAATTCAAGATGGCAGATTGTTAAATTTTAAAGCTTTTGCGATTTACACCAAAATTGGCTCTTGGGGGTTTTCGGGGTCGCTCATTTCAAACCGACTGTCAGAATTTATGAATTCAAAATGGTAGACTGCCAAATTTGAAAGCAATTCATACACGATTTCCATCAAAATTGGTACTTTGGGATTTTCAAAATTGCTGATTTCAAACCGAATGTCCCGTGCAAACTCGGTCATCCAGATATGCACTTTATTATTATACTACTTTTTTATCTTATTCGTACTCAGGAAACCTTTGCATTAGATTCCCCACAAAGAAGTGTTTTACTAAATTCACACCTTGTAAATAAGTATTATCTTTTGCAGACCTTTTTATCCGTAGAATTAATGTGCTTACATATTTTCGATCAATATCTTAGAGTGGTGACGTAATGGATTAAATGTTATTTATATACAGACATACATATGTGTAAGTATATACATAAAGGCGTACGCAAAAAATGAAAATATTTTTTATTTTCAAGAGAGAAAGAGAATATACTTTAAAGTCGACAGGTTTTATTTATACACAGAGACAAAAGTATAGGATTTTTTACACGAAAATTCTGGTAAAACTACGGTTCTTAACTGTAATAGTGTTGCAACTGTCAATCACTATAATTTTTATCGAACAGTATCCTAAACAAGCACTGTAAATTTTACTACACATATTCTGATATTACTATTATTAATAGTATCAGTTATTTGAATGGAGAAATATTTATATCAAAATTATTCATAGAAAAAATAATTATTACAATTTTCTGGGACTTTTTGAGCATTTCTTCGATTGGGATTGTAAGGAAGTGGATAAAATTAGTACAAACATGCTAGTTTATTGTATAAGAATAATTCGAAACTTCAACAAAAACAAAATTGACATCCATGTTTTTACAAAGTCGATTATTGCGCAGCAAAATATTTGGAAAATTACGTTGGTTACATTGGTGCGACCGTAAAATATCACGACTAAGTTCAGAAAAATTGTGCATAAGACGGTCGATTTTTCCTAAATCACACAGTAGATATATTCTGTGAGTTCCAACAATTTTAGGGTGATCTACCGTAAGAATTACCTATGAGAAACATTAAAAAATAAAAAAATACGGAAAGGAGCATACATATTATATATATGTATAAGTATATATTATTTATGCTTAAATTTAGGCAGTGCGAGTATGTATTACTTACAACACGATTGTGGTGAGTAGATACGTAATTTGTCCTAGAATTTTCTCTCCATATATGTATGTACATATTATATGATATGTAATGAAAGCAAACACATATAACATCTTGTAAAAGATCATAATTTGGAAAATTTTCAGGAGCCAACTTAAGTTAAAGTCGTAATATTTGTTTTTTTTTTTACTTCTGTAATATAAACAGGCATTTCGAAATTATTCAAACCAACAGCTGACTCAAAATTTTTAATGTGTAAAAAACTGAATCAACTTCTTTTAGGCATTTGGGTGATTCTCCACTAAATGGAAAATGTCTGCTAAACATTGTCTTGATACTTCTTTTCTTCAATTCAATTTCAATTCAATTCCAGTTAGTGGAGAATCACCCATTTAGAATGACGAGTGTCATTAAACAGGGTGCACTAGTTAAGACAGATGTTCTTCATACCACAAGATTTGCCATGTAAAATGCTTCAAATTAGGCCCTCTAAGTGTACTTTGAGATTGTTAGATTGGCATTTTTAAATTACGCTGCGAATTTCTAATTGTTAACTATACCTAGATATTTTTGCAGAGGAGTAGGACCAGCTTTTATGAAAACCCAAGTTTTTGTACGTTAGCTGTTATCATTTTCCGAAATGATTGAAGAGTCAATTTGGGTAATTTTTTCCGCAAAAATCGTTACAAACAGCGCAAAATGATACAAAATATTAATATCTATTGTATACGTCATACGAAATTAGAAATTAAGCAAATCAAGTATAAATCTATATATGTATATAATTATATCGGTTATAACTTTTAAACAAAACAAAAAAATGTATTCTAATAGATCTTTAGTTTTTTCTTTTGAAGGGGGAACCATTGGGATGATATTTTTTGTGTCCCCTTTTCTAAAATTATAATAAATAAAAAAATTAATATCGGACAAACTATTTCCCTTTTATTACGATTTGATTAGCTACTTTTACTATTATAGGTTTATAATAGCACTCTGAAACAAAGCATTGAAATTCTGACGTAGAGCGAAACAGCCCATACTTTTATTTAAAATTACTGTATATAAGCCGCAATAAAATTAAAGAGGTATATCTATTTGTTTTTTAAATTGAAGTAATTACAGTAAATATCTGTTGATTTAAATTATGTACATATATCGCAAAATAAATGGCCTCATAGTCAGAGAAGACTTCGCATTTATTAACTATTGTATTTATGAAGCCCATTAGGTCTGAAAAGTGGCGCCAAGAATTTAAGCCAATTAGCCGTCGGCACATTTTGATTGAATAATCGAATGAAAAAACTACAATAAGTTGATAGTATAGAAACACTTACCGCCACACATTCACATTTGATGCAATACATTACTCCAAATGGGGGGCCCAAATCTGCAAACCATGTAGACCCAAGTTCGCGCAACGTTTTTCCAAATTGACATTCTGAAACTAAAATAAACCTTTTAGAAAAATGATCCAACAAATTATATGTAGTGATTATTTTTTTTAAATATCTTTTATATTATATTTAACTTCCTTCTACTTGAGCTCATACTTTAATCATTAAGCCAAAATGATCCCAGAAATGTTGTGTAAAAAACGAAAATACGAAAGAAAGTTTACAAGCTTAAAATATAGCAAAGTAAGCTGACTTTATTTTGGGAGCGTATGAACATGATATCAAAGAGGGCAATAAAGTTAAAAGTTATATTAAGCGCCGATAAAAATCGACAACCAGAAACATCAGCATTGAGACTCTCGCGAACAGGCGGGACCATTTTTAAACACTTTAAACGTTTCTATGGGCGTCCATACAAATACTGTTGCTCTGACCTTTCTATGTCTTAGCTTTATGGAACACACATAAATAAATTACGAGACGAATTAAATAATGTAAAATTTTATTAAGATGATGGCGCCAATACTTATTCCCGAAGTCAGCAAAAATAATTGTTTTGATTGAGCAAGGCTCAGTCGTGGCTGAAATTAGATAACAATTACGAATTAATGTTCGATTGACTGCGCATATTTGATAAGAGCCCGTAAAATATTTATATAAATATATCTAAGTATTGCTCCGAATAGTCAGGTAATAAAAGCATTGATACGTTTTATACGTTTCCATGTATTCCTTAATTAGGTTGATAAGTTATATCTCTACAATTTGCGATCAAAAAAAAAGTATAGCCTATTTCCGCTTTAAGTATTATATATCAGTTAGCACAAATATTCTATTAATTAATTGGATCGAATATTTATTTTAAAAGATTAGCTTATAATTTTCGAATTCCAATCAAAACAGCAAAGTACCGTAACAATATTGCAATCTTTAAGACTATCGTACAAGAACGCCCTAAACCGAATCCAGTTCGGTAAATTCTTTGGTCTAAGCAGTATACCAATGCCTGAAAAAGGTTTTTTAATCCGCTTACAATCTTATTTATATGCATTGTGTATGCGGTCGTATTCATGTATTCCAAGAAGTTTATAAATACAATCTTGCTTGGAATAAAACTCTCAGCAGAAAATTTACTAAAGCCCGACTAAATCGAGCCACGCACAAAAAAAAAGAAATAGAAACACACGAAACGAAGAGAAGAGGTGTTATATTGAAATACCGTTCCGATTAAACAGGATAATACTCTTTTCTCACATCTCATTTCTTACACCCTTCATGCCTAAAGAATATCGAAAAGAAGAGGTCCAAGGGGAGGAACATCAAGCTGATCAAGCTAGTCATTTAAAGAGATTTAAATAACAATTATTTCGACATCTTTTTCTTTCTACCATTGTTTAGGAGATTAAAAATCTTAAAAATAATTGTTCTTCCAATTTTTAAAAATATTATATTAATTAATTTACGTACGATGGAGTATAATGATAAGACAACCCAGATCCCAGAATGTTTCTAAAAACCAACAAATGAAGAATATCGCAACCTTGCTTATGGCATAACACAAAAGAAAAATATCATCTTAATTATCTAAACAAGACATCCTGTGCATCATTTTAAAATCGCTATCAAGTTATTTGGTAGCATATTCTACAAAAAAGATGAATAAACAAAAATAACAACTTTTATATTATAGTTTATTTAAGAATTCATCTGTGCAGAAATTTACAAATTAAATCGGTAGCACATACATATTTTATTTATCTCTACCACATTAACTAAAATTCTAAAAGATGTTAACAAATCTTAATTTTTATGAATAGTAGAAGTATTTCAGAAAGAAGATTAACAATAATTAAAATACTTACGTCTAAGCAAAACAAATTTCGACCACATTTGGCTTACATTTTACTAGACCATTGAATTTTTTTTGTATTTTCTATTTTATCTCACGGTTGAAACAAATCATTAAATATCGATTTTATTACAGATGTTGCACTTTATGTCAACCTAAAAATAATATTTATACAAAATGAATAATAACAAAATACTAATGCGCATAAAGATCATTTTAAAAGTAATATTTCGAAAACACCTACATATTTTGACATATTGGAAAAATTAATAAGTTGCTTGCAGCCTTATAAAAAGAAAATATCGTAAATGATGTTCGAGATTTGTTTGAACATATTTCTTATTATTAATAAAAGGAAAAGTTTGGATACCTTTAGATAACTTTCTCTTATCATATTATTTAAAGTAAATAATCATCATCTGTATCAATTTAGCTGCGTAACTGATGAAAACCCTCTAAATAAATAAAGTCTGCGACATTTCTTAATAATGTTCATTTCTATAGGATGCTTTCCAAAAGATGCATATCCGTGAATTAAAATGTTCATAGCAGCATTTTAGAAAAATGTAAAAAATATGTATTTTGTGTCTTTGAATTTAATATGTTCGCAAAAATTAGAACTATTTAAGAATGGAATGTCACTCATAAGAATGCAAAATAATTGTTTGCAAATTGTTTACATATACCCACTATATACAATTAAACAATCGATAAAAAGAAAAACAACTAAGTAAGTATGTACTTCATAAAAGTTCATTTAATGTGTCTCTTTTTGTCTAATATTGTAATGTAATTGCGGTAATCAGTTAAAATGTTGATAAGTTACTAATTTTATTTTCATTTGATTCTCGCTCTTATCCCATCCTATTCATTTATAGATAGTTTAGTTATATAGGGAAAACTATGTTAAATCAATTTTTAGGGGACGCGAGAAACCTAACAATCAATTTTTTTGTAAGTATGTAATTAATTTTATCAAAATTGAATATCATTTAGATATCATAACAGAAACCTCCCTTCATTGCATACGAAGAAATGTGTGCGTTTTAAATAAAAAAATTATTAGGAAAGTGCATTTAGCTTGCTTCTTGGAAACAAATTGCTCGAATTATGTATTGTAAACGACGTGGAAATTCCAAGTCCCCCCTCTGCTTTTAAGAAAAATTAATATGTACATACATATGTAGAAGAAATAAATGGAAAATTAATGAATAAAAAACAAAATATTTTGATTTATGTGAACGTTTTATTTTAATGTCCGTTTCGCGGTTTAAACCATTTTACACAGTTTACTCGCCTTATTGTTTTGTTTATTTAAAAAAAAAATAATTAAAATCAATTATCGTGTTAAACATAACATTCACTTTTTAAATATTTGAAAATTATATTCATTCAAATTTCGCAAAATTAATAAAATCATTTTTAAGTGTATTCAACTGTTTAACTATAGAAATTATGTGATTTTGACGCAGTAGGGAATTAGGAGTTGCTGAAAATAACCGTATAATTTCTATCCTAATTACTATTGTCGTAAAAAGATTAAAATCATTCTCATCTATTAAGCTTGTAGTTACTAAAGTTTGAGATATGATGTTGCATTCTAATGAAAAATCTTCACTTCCTTTTCTCTGTATGAATTTTATAAATATTAACTAATAGATCTTATGTTCGCAAAGATGATATACTTACATATTTAAATTCTTTAATACATTATATTTTAATTTTTAATAACTTATAAAACCTATCTATAAGTAGCAACAAAGAATCAATAAACAACAAAATTTACTTCATAGTACATACAAATATTATAAAGATATTCAAAACTCATTTAGTATAAAAACAATATATATAGAAAGTTCTGTGCATAATTCAGCGCGCAAAATTTATTGTATATTATACATAATTATTTCTACGTAATAGGAATAACTAAGAAATAGTTACCCAAAATTTACGTATATGTACATATTTCAGTTTTATTTAAATATGTAGTTCCTGTATAACATTTGTACTATGAATGAATTAAATATAGTAAAAGGGATTTAAAAAGTATTTACATTAAAGTTTAATTCTTGATTAACGCTGGGAATTTAAGCGACACGCGTTTTGATTAAACACAATTATTGTCTGCGTGTAAATGCCATTTGGTTAGGCCTAAATTTAAACTTATTTACGAGCAGATGGCTTCGTCTGCAAAGAAGAAGCTCAAACGCAATTACACAAGAATAAAAGTGAAAAGGGTACTTCGCGTGTATACATGAAAAATTTACAATTTACAGAAAGCAAAAGAGGAATTAAGTGTGCTTATTCGATTGAAAAGTGACCAAGAAAATCTAAGGATTTATTTTTTTTCACAGAGATCCATTTGATTATTATTTTTATTAAAATCTATATTTAGACAGATTAAGGAAATAAATAACATGAAAAAACAGGGAGGAAAGAAATAAATTTGTCTACAGTGGCATATTTTTGTGTTGGATGTGACGAAGTTTCTGATTCTCTGCTAGACATTCTGGCTCGATCAAATCGAATGTCATTAAGCAACGTACACACACAGTTATATAAAATACGTTATGTGTTTAAGTATAAAAATGAATCATTATGCGTTCGCAGCGAGCAGACGTTTTTTTTTTCTTTTGAAGCACTGTGGCTGTAACAGCACGTGAAATTTGCAAACTTAATCTATCATTTTGTGATAGACTCTAAGATAATTGCATTATTGATATTATATATTTTAGGAGTATTTTTAGCTCATTAGAGTATATATTCACTTTACAGTTTTTTATAAGGAAATTATGATTAGTTAGGCTGAATATCTATCTACCTTTCACAAATATCTTAGTTTCGAGCAGAAATGTCTTACAAAATGTTCTCTCTTGCAATGCAAAATCAAATTTAGTATTTCTGGTTCCCTTAATAGAAAAAACTAAGAAATAACTTTCCTCGGAAAAGAACTTCTATTCATAATTAAATCGTTATGAACTACGATTGATTACGAAAATTTCCCTTAATTATTATTTATTTACCTTTCGCGAAACAGGTGTATAAAAATCAAGTCCCGCACCATTTTTATTTGTTTTAAAATATCGTTAAAATAAAAATGCAGCTTTAATTTGTTTATCGTTTTAGTAATAGGAAAGGATTTCATTCTTGAAAGAAGAACTTATCATACAATTACACATGTGGTATGATATTGATAATTTTGCAAATCGTTATGATCAATCTATCTAATAAAAATTTGTCCCAACATTTCCGGACGAGAAACTTCGATTGTAAAAGAAGAAGCATACTTTAAGCCTTTGATGATATAAACGGGAGATATTATTAAAATGAAGTAACTGGGTTTTCAAACGAGCAAAATTAAAGCTTTTATACGATAACCCACTCAACTAAGCAAACATATTCGCATCTATCCTAATAATTAGACAAGAAAGTGCTTATTACTTTACTCTAGGACTAGGCCAAATTTCACGCCAATAGCTTAAACAATTCTCAATATAACCGACAGTCACTTACAGACAAACAATATCTCACCATTAGGGTTTTTTTTAAATTTTTGGTACGAAACCAAAATGTAAATTTCAAATCCCAAATTTATAATAAGCATAAGTTGTTTTTAAAGGAGTTAGTATAATCCTGCCTGACACGCGGAAGATTAAGACCTTACTACAACAATTGCAAGTAATTTTTGCAATTTTCTTATTAAATAGTGCATTCAAAAATCATAGCGCACAGAGAAAAGTCCTCCTGACTGCCGTGCAAATATTTTTGTATGAAAAGGTAACTTCCGGAGAGAACACCTGGCAGATAACAATGAATTCTAGTTCGTCTGCGTACAAAAAATCAACCACTTAATTATTATCACACCTAAGTAAAGACCCTTTTGCCTAGAAATATCGGAAGTTAAGGGCAAAGATAATCTTTCGACTCCCTACTGTTCAAAGAGACATTTATTGTTCTACCAAAAAACTGGGCACAAACCCTGAAAGAAGATAATTTATGACATCCTTGGGAAATCCCTGCAATTTTATACGTTTGGGGTTGCCGTTGAACACTATTGTAGTTTATTTTATAAAAGAATTTCTCATTCATGAAAGCGTTGCATTAAATTTACCGGCTTTTAAGGCGAGGCTGGAAAAACTATACATTTATATTAGACTGCATTCCGAAGAACTCATACTGACGCATTGATGTTCGAAATACATTTTGGATATCTTTTGAAACCTTTTTTATTAAGTATTCTTGTTTAATTATTATAAAGTTATATTGCAGTTGCAGAAATGCAAGCATTGACTTACCTGCTGGGTGGTTTGAACGACGTGATCCATCATCTTCTACCAATAGTGGAGAATGTCGCCGAGAATCAACATTTACAAGAAATGTTGTGATAATTAAAAATGTTAATAACATATAAATAGGATATTCAAATAACTTTATTACACAGTTCATTTTGAAGCAAATAAATTTTGTCACTGTTATAATATTTTATTTTTATCAACAATGGGCAATCACTTAATGATTTTTTTTTTTTCTAACCAAAAACGGTTCACTTAACTCTGAACGAATTCACAAACCACACCATTTTACACAGATTTTTAGCAACTACGAACAATTATTTAATGTTGCAAAAAAGGATCACTACTCAGTCCCCTTCAGTTTTCTCTTAATCTCAGATCGGCTTAAAGTGTGTCTTCACACAAGATCGGTCGACGAATAAATAAATGACAAGTAGAGAGAATGTTTTCATATATATGTATATATATATAGTTTTATCATATATACATATATATATGTTTATATTTATGTATATGTTTATTTAGAGATATATAATATATGCCGCACATCGGTAGGTGTAACGTTCTATGTCACATATACAGGTAGATGAGCCTTACTGAGATGTGACGGAATACGTGCAGCTATATATTAAATATGACATAAGCTAACCTGCCCAGGCACATATTTTATTTACTATCATTCATTTTGATTATTTTCTTTTCCTGACCTGCCTTAAGGCACTCGCCTTGCTTTATTATTGTTTACTACTTGGAAAGTTGCAAAACATTCATTTAGCACTTTCATTTCGAAAAATAGGGACTCAACAAAATTTACCAAAATCGATCACCCGACTATGCGATCAAATACTTTGTAACACTGTTAATCTAAAGCAATCCAGAGTCATTTGTACACAGGTATTTGTAATTAGAAACCACGTGCGAAACGATTAAAGATAATTTTATCTACATTTAGCTTGCATACTTCGTATCGCATTAGCACTTGTATCCGATGTTCTCTTTTAATTCGTTCTCTCGCACCGCACTATATTTTATTACTTAAATTTTTTAGCACTCGCATTAAACACGATGCATTTCATGTCTTGCATAAAACTGTTACGAACTTTATAAATTACACGAAGTACCTTCACCCAGCTCATACACATCGATATTATGCGGTGGATACTTTTTATCTTGTGTGGAAACACAACCGATAGCTCCACTTCGTACGTATATGAGATATTGGCACTCAGCTCTCTTTGGCAGCCTTTAATAAACTGATTCAAGTATCAAGTATGAGATCGTTGCTCGTTTTCGCTGGCTTTGTGACTGGCTTGGCTAAGTTTAAAATCACATCACGATCATCACCATCTCCACATTGAGCCAAGCCAACGTAGAATCAATGTGCAACTTTCTAAACTTACATAAACACTCGCAGGGGTCTTAATACCAAGAAGATTATTTCCTTAATGTTTTCTTGTACATTTTCACAGTTTTTTCTTATTGTTATTTATGTTTTCCTTCCTGCATTTGAGGTAATATACATATTTATCGATGATAAAATTAATACAACAATACACAAGAAACCCAATCAACTGATATTTTTATACCATTTGCTTAGAGTTTCAGTTTTTATCAAAGGGAGTATGCCCAAAAACCTCTTAATTCCGATAATGCAAATAATATCACACTATATCCAATATTGCAAGCACTCACATCATGAAACCAAAAATCAAAAATATAAGTCACGCCACCCAGCAGCACCTTGAGTATTTATAATATAAATAAATATTTATTAACATTCAAAATAAACAGACTAATTACAGAGTATACTACCACATTCCCTCCTTGCGTTGTTTTCTTGGGTAAAAGGTCATATTTACATCTAATTTGTACGTCAGGTAAACACTATGACCCTAACTAATATCTTATCTCGAAGCAGCCAGATGAGCTTTATTGGCGGGAATCCCCACAGCCAGATTGTCTAGCTCGAAAAGGCGTTTTCTTTTAAAAATGATCATTCAGGTAGCAAAGGCAGAAAGCCAAATTTCGATTTTCTTCCACTGGGGTATTACCTAGCTAGGGAAATCCCAAGGAACAAGTCATATCCTGTTAATGGGCATTCTTAAGGATGAAATTACAAGAAATTTTCTAGTTCTTGAAATTTTTTCTTTTAATTAAACAATCGAAGTAAAGAGGCATTCAATAAAATGAAGATGTTAGACGTATGATTCAGATGTTAATTGATGCAGTGTACTTTGAACGCTTTCATCTTAAATAAATTATTGGCTAGTGAGCAATCAATAAAAAATTAAAAGTAGTTCTAGTACTCAATTGCGCGATAAATTGAGCTCGTAATAAACAGATTTAATTATTATCAATAAATTGAATCAAGTGAACTTGTTCGAAGAGTAATTTTGGCATTTGGGAGAATTTTGTGGGGTACGGGGAGAATTACATTTTAGTTTAGCTTCTTTATTTAGTTTAGGTTGTTGCTAATTTCGATGCTCAGTTGCTGAGAAAAAATTCACCTGCTGCTGTCCCCTTTTTTTACATATGTATGTATGTATATATAAAAACCTAACATTAAATGCGTGCAGTGATATTTAAAAATGCATAGTTGTGATTAAAATATTAAGATGAAAATCACTGTAGAATAATCATCAATGCAGATGATTTTAAAAAGCTTTATTTGGTATGATTTTGTACATGGATACATTTTCATTAATTTCTATAGACGCGTTGTATATTAGAATAGGATCATGGAGTGACTGGCACAGTCGCTAGAAAACTTCTTAATTATAAATTAAGCGGTAAACTGTTCCAGAGCAAAATATTGTTGTTAGAAGCCATCAAATCCGATTGGGAAAAATAGAAATGAACACTAATGTTAAGTTAGTATTATAGATTCTAAATGTGCTGAAGTAATCAAAAACTATTGACACTTGATGCATTATGTATTAAAGAAATTTATGTTATTGTTTAGCACAGATATTTTATGGACTTCAGAAGAAAGGTGAAAGAGAACGAATGGAATATAAGAACAGATTTATATAAACCGCAATGTAAGAACAGATTTATAAAAACCGCATATTAATTACCATTGTGCTATATGTACATATAGTTATACATTAATTCTTAAATTAGTGCTTTCTTCTGTTTTATACAAAACTACACAATAAAAAACGTATATACCCTTAATAAGTCCAGCAAATTTCTACATATTTAATTTTCCGATAAAAATATTCCATCATCTCCCAATTTTTTAAAGTTTTCAAATGTGTTACGAGTACTTTTGATTTTATCCATTTTAACTCCAAAACAACAATTTAAATTCGTAATATTAACAAAACTCGTATATAAAAAATAAAAATTTAAATATTTTGGAATACACAGCTGACGCTCGATAATGACAAAGTTGCTCTTCAAAATATTTTAGAAGGATATTAAGGATTACGAGCTTAATATTCGTGGTTTCAAGTTCAGGCTTTCATTTCAGTTATAATAATAAGATAAGGACGTCTAAGATGTTTAGTTATCTTTTGATGATTTTTCAAATATTTCTATATTGCGCTATATTTGTAACCGCATTTTTTCTGAAAACATAGTATAATAGGTTACTTGTGATTTAGATTCGTAATTTAAAGAAAAGCTGCAATTAAATAATTCGTTTGAACTTAAATTAGAGTCAACACCACAAATATTTTTAATTTGTTTTTATGTTGAGTCAGTAAATGGGAGGAATCGGTCAAGGGGTAGAGATATAAGGGCTACGTAAGTTATATAAAAATGGTTTGGACCCGATATCTTTCATATTTCGTAACCGCTATTGGACAAACTTAATGTACACATTGACAACATGCAGTTCTAAGTCGTGTATCAAAAGGGTGGAGCTGGGGCTGCATCAGTTTCTAAAAGTGATTTTGTTACCGCGATAGCTGCCGCATTTATTAATGGATTTTTATCCAATTTGCGTGTGCATTTATTGGCTCGATATCTAGGTCATATTAAAAAATTGCGGGGTTTGGGGAAGGTGAAAATGGACTTTCACTTCGCTATATATTTTAATTTACCGTATATTTCTTAATCGATTTTGATCAAACTTGACTAACATGTTCTCTATGGCAATATCTCAGTAATGCTCGCAACTGGTGTAAGGAATTCAACATTATTATACATTCCCTTATGTAAAAATCATTTTTACCACATTGAAATCTACCTCTTCCTTCTGGCTACCACTGAAAGGTTTTTTATATATATACATATGTATATATATAAATAAAGTTTTTAAGGACATTTTCTCATATAGCTCTCAATAAAGGCTTTTTTCTTATTATTTTTTTCTATGTATTAGGTACTGAGGTAAAATTTGTTTTGATAATTAAATCAAGAATATAACAAATTTGATTTTTCTCATTCCAATTTTATTTCTTTTTTATAGAGGACTCTGCAAAATTAAACAGCAATCAAGTTTGCACTTTTCTGCGAGAATAAAATAATTGGCGCAACTTTGAAAAAGTTAAAAAATAGCATTTTTGCCGTTATACTCGAAGAAAAAAGGGTGAAAGAGTGTGAGAGCGGAATTTTAAAAATAAAACCTTCTATACAAACCGTGAAGTGGTCCGATGCACGCACACATCTATAGGGCAAAGTGATGTGACAGTCTAAAGAAGTTCTACTGATGAAATGATTTTCACTCAAGGTTACCCTAAGAAGTTCTCCTTGTAATTCATAAGACTTTTAATCACCTCTTTGAACAAAGAATAGGAAATTTTTGAGTTCATATCAAACTCAACAAAAAACCGGAGCAGCGGACCACTAACAAATGTACGGCAGGAAAAGGAATTGGCTCTGTACCGAACCGAAGAATCGAAAAATTACTGCATTTTCGCCAGAAAGTCATTAATATTTTTGGCGCATATGGAGTAAAGGCCTCTGTGGTTATAATTTATTAAAACTTTTACATCCTAAGCGTCCGAAGAACCCGATTAAGTAATATAAGAGGTTTTGCTCATCCCCATTACAACTTATCGAAAAGCTTACTGCACACATTCTCTATGCACGTTCCCATATAATTCCAGGCTTTTGTGACGAAATTTTTATCCACTCTGAAATTGTGGGTGTTTATCATATTTTCCAAAATAGTCTTTAAATTTAAATACATTAAATTTAGAATACAAACATAATTTATTTTCATTATTTAAATGCAGAGATGTTTGAGCAGCTTCCTTCTTGCATAAGTCAAGTTTGAGGTCCGGCAAGCGTCTGTCTATAAACGGCCTTTCTCGACAATAGAAAATTTCCTGTTCGGGTCAACGGCCACCTTTCAGACTTTCCAGAATCTTGACATTAGGGGTCCCGCAAATATCGTGCCTCAGTCCCACTTTATACAATATTTATACATCGCATATGAACTAGCAATGTTTGCAGATGAGATAGCAATATACTGTAGTGCAGACCCTCAAACCATAATAAACACCTTACAAGCTCAACTACAACTCCTTGATGTGTGGAAAATAAAACTTAACACTTCGAAGACACAAGCCGTCTATTTTACAAGGAGGAGAGATGAGAGACATACCTATCACCAATGCAGATAAATATTATGGGAGAGCCTATCAAATGGTCCAAAAGCATAAAATGAATGAAGGAATGAATCTCGACCAAAAACTAAACTTCCAGGAGCATGTACAACAGCCAATTTCGAAATTGCAAAAATATCTAGTTACCCTATACAAAACCCGACACCCGTTACTAAATAGGAAATCTCATCTTACAAGAGAAAACAAGCTGATTATAACAAAACGGTAATGCAATCTGCACTACTATATGCAGCACCCATCTGGTATAATACTGCGACAGCTCACATCAGAGTTTCAAATAGCACAAAATAAATACCTAAAAATATTGATTAACAAGCCATGGGACATATCAACACGACTACTACATCAACTGGCAGAAACAAACATGGTCCAGCATACAACAAATTAATTAAGAAGTTTCAGATTGAAATGCAAACTAAAGAAAAGAAAAATCATCCAATCACTATAAATATACAGAACTATTCATAAATTAGTAGATATAAAGACAAGAAGTCTGAGCTCTTAATCCTTTTCAATCCACACACAAATGTAAATAGATGTCAAAATGGGTACTATAAATAAAAAAAATAAAATAAGAAGTTCTCCTTGTAATTCAAAGATTTTTTACCACCTCTTCGAACAAAAAATATGAAATTTTTGAGTTTAACTCAAACTCAATAGAAAACATGAGCGCTGGACCACTATCAAATGTACGGCGCGAAAAAGAATTCGGTCCCAAACGAACCGAAAAATTGAAAAAGTACTGCATTTTTGTCAGGAATTTATTAATATTTTTGGGGTATATGGAGTAAAAGCTCCTGTGATTTTAATTTATTTCAACTTTTATGTCTTAAGCGTTCAAAAAACCTGATTTAATTTGATTTAACCTAGAGATTTCATTTTGCGCTTATAAGATCCAATGCATATTTTTTGAACTGTCAGACCACTTACGCACACATGCAAGACCCCAATTTTGGTGGAGGACTACAAAGCACATTTGACAAGCATTTTGCGCCTAGAGCCTAGTCCGATGTAAATCGGAAGAAATTTTCTCTGGAAGTTGGTAACCCATTTTAAAAAACTCATTTCGAGTCGCAACTGAAGACGTAGAACTACGCCTATTATTTATTCGCGGAGAATGTACCCTTGGTAGAAACCCTTAAGGGTAGGTTACAGATTAGAATTTTCAAAAAATCTATTTTTTTTTGTTGATTTTGAATCCTTATAGTCTTGGGAATCATCTCCTAACAATTTTTTGAGAAATTCGTAATAGAACCGGAGATACACCGGTTTTTATCCAGGCGCGTTTTCGAGCTCTTCTTATAAAAAATATCCCATAAATAAATGGCCCTAAAACTTTAAACGCGTTTTTATCTTTAAACACTATTTTTTGAAATGCCGAACAGTTAATCTCCTGATGAATCTTTTTGCGTTTTGTTTATTAACATGTCTTGTACGGGAATTCACCACAATAACCCAAAAAATCTTTTAAAATTATTATTTAGCAATAGACAAAGACTGAAAAAAGGGGCCGATTTTTGCAACTCTTTTTTGAACGTCCGGCATTTTTTTTCTAAATCGAGTTTTTAACTAAATGTGGTGAATTCCCATGTAAGAAACCTTCCTCTTTCAGATGCAATTGGTTTTTTTTTTCAGATATGCAAGTTCCGAGATTAACTGTCTGCCATCAAACAAGATTTTTTTAAGGGCTCGACTTGGGAGCCCTCTATCATGTAGAAGGAAACATCAAAATAAAAAAAATAAAAAAATTTGTTTGCATACTTGAAGAATGTAAAAATGTTTTACAAAAAGTTTCACGTAGATATCTAATAAAGGAGCTTAGAAAAAATATCTTGAAAATTATCATCTTTTTGGCCTTCTAATCTGTAACCTACCCTTAAAAGTAAAATTGACTTTTCAAAAGACATGATATTCTTACAATACCTTTATATTTGTGTATTTATAAGGAAAGTAAGAACAGAATTTTTTAAGAGTGTAACTTAAAGCTTTTTTAAGAACAAATGTTTGAACTCCGTGTGTTAGAATCTTATAAGATCATTATACGAAGTAAAACTAGTCTAGATCTTGGGTAAAAGTTTCTAAGGCGGTTTCAGACTCTCGCCGTGAAAGCCCGTAAACAGGCGTGAACGCGAGTGTGGATCGTTTTCGCGCCTGTTCGCGCATTGTTCCTCCGATTCGAATGGATATTTCGCGGCTTCACGGCGCAAAGGTAGGCGATGACGTTAGACGCAGACCGCATTTTAAAATTCGTGCACTCGTTTCATCGAAATGACTACTTTGTGGAACAATTAGAAATTCAATTTCTTGAATATTATCAAGCCGAACCAACAAAGATAAAATTAAAAACAATTATACTTACATAGATCCAAATCAGTGGTTTTATTCTATGCATTCAGGAGCTGGTGCAGGCGCAGTTTATAAACCTACATATACATATATGGTTTGCCTACGACTTTATGGACTCGTTTCTGGGTAAAGGAAACTAAAATTAATTTGTGAGAATTTTATTAACTTTATTAAAGAATTTTTATCGAAAAAGGGCATTCCATTTGAAAGGATTCAAGAATAGGGTCCTATATTTAATACGATGCTTACGTCGGGTGCGGAACCAATTTTTGGGTGAAGGGAGAAGTGACGCTTTGTGTGAAAATGCGCACATCGTCGATCTATTTATCCGCGGAAACCACCACTACAAACGTAATGTAGCCACTATGCAAATTTGTGGGTCTGAGAATACGTTAAGAGAAATGTCATTAGAGTTTTCACTGCAGTTTCTCGGTTTAAAGTTAGAAGTTGGAATAAAAGACATTATACTAAATAGTACAATTAAGGACATTTCTTCTTCCTCGATTGTATTTGACAACTCTAATAATACACGTATATCTTGCCATTGACCTTCTCTCTAATAAAGTCAAAAATTCATCGGCTTTTGAAAGTAGAACTCCTATTAATAGAAATTTAACCAATCTATTATTATATCCATCGTTGTCCTTTCAATAAAAATTGAAAATTGAAAATTTTACCATTTTAATAAAAAAGTCACAACAGCGCAAAAAATATAGCATAATCAAATTTCAAAATTTAGGGTTATGTTTTACTCCTGACAAGCAAAGTTGCGTTCCATTGGGAAACTACTCGGAAGTACTTTACACAGCCCAATGGAACGCAGCTAATGTTGATCTGCGTGGGGTTTGAGGCAAAACACAAATAAGCGCCTTGATTTTCTGTTCCCCCATGAACCAGGCTGTATAAGTTCTCCACATGATGAAATCTGAAAAAAGAATAAATATTTACATAAATAAATGCATTCAGATATTGAAATGTTTTTACAAATAGATCGAGTTTTACATGCTAACGAAGCCATCGAAGAAATGCCACAGGGGAATAACGACGGTGCACAAAAAAGTGGAGAGTTTTTTAAATGAAGCATTACTTTCCTCTAATGTACATTTAAATTAATTAATTGTAATACATTAAATTTCAATAAATAATTTGATCCACACAAGCTTACCTCAATTTCTTCCTGTAAAACTCGAATCAGGGCTTCTCCTTCTGATATTATAGTTAATATTAATTGAGATGAAATTTAAATAAAAACTAAAGGCTTTCAAAGCTATCTTCTGAAGCCAAAAATCTTAAGGTAAGGCGTATCCTAGCTGATATAATATAGCTTCCAGCAGTTGGATATTTGGCTTACTAATAGTAGGTAAAACTTGCTGTAGACATTCTATTATAGTAAACTTTAAAAATTCACGGTTCTACAACTAATTCTGAAAGTTGTTTCTCCATAGTAAATCTGCTTATAAAAAATAATATAAGTATATTAATATTTACGTCATTCTATTACAATGTATGCGCATCATCCACCACCATTTTTTCTTGACTGTTTTTAGTTTATTTTGTGTGTTTAATGTGCACAAAATTAAAATAAGCCAATGCACAGAGAGCAATAGTTCCTGAAACTGACGTTTCGTCCATAGGAAAAGCGCAAACACAACTAGAGTGTGGAGAAGCGTTCCCGTCCGCGGTAGTTCGCGGCGTGAGTCTGGAGCTGGCATTCGTGGTTTTTGCAAGAACAAGAAGAGCGCAAAAATATGCAGGGTGTTTGCTAGGGTCTGAACAGGGGTATGCCAATCGATTCTTCATGGTCTCTTCATCAATGTCCCCGTCCTTAAAATCTCAATTGAAAATTTGAAGGGTGTAAACCTAGAAAATGCTTTATAAGTTCTTTCAGAGAAATCGTAGGATATTGTTTGATAACGTGTTAAAGCTGAGCTTTCAACCTTTCTAACGGTACCTCTTACGATCCAATCCGCCAACAAACAAATGAGAGAGCTCGCGTCAAATTTCGATAATGGCAATTTCAATGCACAAATTTTGAATTTAGTCCTTCATTCTGTCGATATTTTTGAATCGGATAATCGAATTTTTTTCTGCGAAAGCGAATAAGCTTCCCTGTCATGTGATCTTTCTCAGAGAAAAACCGCACTCGAATCCAACGTCGCGTTCTTAAGTTATTCGAGCACCATGAACCAGGTGTAGAAAAAAATCCCCAATTCACTCGAAATCTCTTAAACCAACCTAACGCATCGAATTTCACAATAAAAATGAGAAATTCGTGTTTATTACCATATGTCCCTAGCCAACCCAACGCGGCTAGATCGAGACTCCAGCGACCCACCTGGACCATAGCGCTGACCAACTCTAGCATGAATAACGATAACGATTTTAAGGTGGCGGGTCTCCGACGTTGATCAGGAGACCATGTAGAATTGATTGGCATACCTCTGTTCAGACCCTAGCAAAACACCCTGTATAAAAGACGAACAACAAAACACAAACAATCTTGTTTGAAGTTTATCATTATCATGTAAGAGTAATTTTAAAGGTTTTTAATACGCTAGTTAAAACTTACTATAGGAAATTGAAGTTTAGTATGTTACGGATAGATGGCATTGTTTGCGATTTTTCTATAGTACTTTCAAACAGAATCATTAGAAATTTCGCCTATTCTTTGGTTTTTATTTTTATGTTGCTGCATTAAAGGGTTGAAAAATAAAGGATTGAAACTAGTTTTATAATAAATGGTACTGCATTAGTTTTATATCAGCGTTTGATTCATTATTCTACAGCTTTTTATTGTAGATATATAAAAAGCTTTCAAAGTGCGTAGAATTTTCGTAGCACCATTTAACCATCTATACCACCGGGAAAGATGTAGTTCTCCGGTAAAAAATCGATTGTATGATAATTTCGAATGCGATAACGCCCTTAATGAAAGGAAAAACATTTCTAAATGTCGTAAATTTTATGGAACAAATATTTTTAAATGTTTTTCAAAACACCTATCAAAATTTAATTACCCTGTCAGGTAATTCACCTGGATCTTTTTAATTTGTGCGTAAACATTTGCAAATGAAAATTATTAATTTGTTGTGAAAATTACACCAGTCCTCCAGGGCAATCAAATTACGCTGACGGACATCACAGTCTAATCTGTATATGTGTTATTGACCACTCTGAAGATTTTCAGATCGCCAGCGTATAAAAGACAGTTCGAAGTTATTTTTATAGTTAAGTATTGTTATAATTTTTATATTTATATATAGCTCCAATAAGTTTTCGTCAAAGTGAGGCTAGCTAAATAAACACTTGACATTTTTAGGTAGAAGTATAACACATGCTTGTGGAATTTCGGTATTCGTTTAATGGGAAATATACACAAAAAAAAATAAATATTATAAATAAATTATAAAAACTGCTTGGATTTACTTTGCATAGATACTATTTTTTAAATTTAAAATGCACTTTAAAGAACAAAAAAGTTTTAATAAAATTATCAAAAACTTTAAATTATTTCAATTCAATTTGTTCAGGTAACAGTTTTTGTTTGAAAACAATTTAAAATAAATAACAATATTATAATATAAGGATATTCAACACTATATAAATTTAAAAAAAAACATTACTTCAAGTCAACATAATTAATTAATTAATGGCGAATTCAGTCTGAAATACAAGTAAATAGATTAAAGAAAAAATATCGAGTCAAATTCAACGTTTTATATAAATGTGAACAGGTTTTTTTATTATTATTTTGCCTTTGTCTTTTTTTTTCTTGCTAGCATTGATTCCTTTTCCTTTTTTCTTCTTAACCGATCTTGTTTCCTCTTTTCTATATCGTCCATTTTCCTCTTCTTAACTTCCACTTTTTCTTTCGCCATTTCCTGCCACTTAGTAGAAGAAATTGCACAAGTAACTTTGTCTATTTTTTTTCTTCCGGATTCCGTAGATTACTATAAATGTGTTTTTGGATAGATAGAGTTAGATGTTGAGATATTGTTACCGAACTTGAATTAGAGTTGGGCGCTTTTGTAATGAGTTGATGTTGTTGTGGAATTGATGTAGATGGTCCCAAGTATACGAATTTGGTGTTAGTATCGCTGGAAGTACATATTGAAGCTCAGATGTGTTTTCCAAGCGTCTAGTATCCTGTTCTATTGCTGAAGGCATTATATTGAAGATCTAAGGTATTTTCTGCGCGTTCAGTATACTGATCCTTCGCTGCAAGCGAGCCATCTTCATTTACAATATAATTGCCGACATCAAACAAATTAAGATAGTTCGAATTGGGAATTTATGTGACCTCCTCTTCAATGCTTTCGTCGAGTCCATTCTTTTCATTATGTATTTCTCTAATAATAACACCGTTATCAATTCTATGTTTTAACAGCCTTGGTTTTATTTTTAAAATCAGTTCCTCTGCTATTTCGTATGCACATCTTTCTTTTGTATGACTTGGATTATCTTCGGCTTCGCTAACAAGATTTTGCATGTTATCTCTTACGCACTTACTTTAATCGGCCGCATCAGGATTTAGAGGATAAAGCCCACATTTCCGGACCCCATTTTTAATATTTAAAGGCAGTACAGGAGTTTTCAAAATCGAAGCAAGTAAAGGACAAAAAGTCGACCTTGTCAGGTTTGAGTTAATATTTTCATCCCTACTTTGCCAATCCCTAACATTGTTCTTCCATTCTGTTTTCAGCGGTTTGAAAACACTTACATCTGCTGGTTGTAATGTATATGGGTTGTATTCGGTGGAAGAGTGTACAAAATTATTTCATTTGCGCTGAAAAACTCACTTAGCTCCAATGTCAAATATGATTTGTGTCCATCAACAAACAGGATGACAGGTTTTTGAATATATTCCTTTATAAGCCACGCGTTCACTCCATTCGCAATGTATTCGAAGAATACTTCACTTTTCATCCAGCCTGACTCGGAACGACCTTAAAACCAGTTTTCCGGTATACTATCGACTACATCCTTAGGTGGTTGTACGTAGGGGAAAACAACCATAGGAACGACTGCTTCCCCACTTACGGAAAATACCAAAAGAACGGCTTCTTTTTCCCTGCCTGGATGAATTTTAAAAATATTCCAGTATGCCTTTGGCGCTAATACTTTTTCCACTTTTTGGACATAGAGAAAAACTTGTTTCATCTCCATTTAATATGCGTCTCGCATCTTCAAAGATGTCTTCTGCATTTATTTTCTTCATAAAATCGTACAGCTGTTCAAACCATTTTCTTATGCTCTCTTCGGAAACTGCAGCTCTAGCTTTTCATAGGCCTTCAGGAATTCGAAGAGCAACTCTTGGGTGTCTTTTCAGGAATATATTGTACCATTTTTTCACTGGTCGCCCATTTGTAAATAATGTATTCCTGCCATCATGTTGTATAATGTTTTGGACTGTGTTTAGAAGACCATCAGGATTTAACGGAATCCTAGATTTAGCTAGTGACTCGCACCACTTCACTAATTTTTTTCTTCGGCTTCCGTTAAAATTGCTTCTAGTCCCGGCTTTGTAATTGTTTCAGGACGTCTTCCAGAAAGTTTATCCTACAACGTTGTCTTTGGTATGCTATATTTATGGCTAGTTTCTCTTAGAGGAGGAAGTTTCCTCGAAGTTCCGTCAGTGCTTCTTTCAGTATTTCAACACTATATTTTGGCATATTTCCTTGCCTAAAATGTATTAAATTGCAATAATTAATAAGTTGGTCATTAAGGGGTTACACCACTTTGAGATTTTCCAAAAAATAAAAAAGATTTTTTTCATAGATTTATTATTTATACTTCTAAGAATATTTTAAGCGTTTCCGCATGTCAAAATTCCAATTATTAACTTAGTAATAGCAAATTGAAATGAGCGCAGCAGCGAATTACCTGCATTTCCCGTTTAAACTTTTTTCTTCTGCCTTTTCCCGAAACCACGTTTTCAAGCTGGTGTACAAAATATCTCAAGAGCTATTTAACCGATTTTGATAACATTTAAACCAGATATTCTCTACAGTATTGTCTAAGATGGTGTGCGTGTACATATATATAATATGTATATGTGTATGTATGTATATGTGTGCATGCATGTATTGTACATGTACACTCATCCTTCTCCGACTCCCATATTTCAAGTACCTATCGCCAGCAATATAATTACCACTTTTTCTTCTTCTTCCCTCCCACCTTAAAACATGAGAACGCACTCCCCCCCACTCGAGTTAGATCGAGACAAAATATTTCAAGATCAAGGTCATCGGCGCCGTATAGCATTTTCCGAATAATCCGCTATAGCTTAGTTACTGCTACATACATATACGTGACATACAGAGAGAGAGTCGGAGTCGGAGTCGGAGAAGAACCGGATTGCGCAATTGCGTCAACTGATTTACAACCTTGTGTAGCCAAAGTGTGCGTTAAATGTAATTCCAAATTAAATCCAGTTTCATCGGCATTGTAAACATTTTGAGGTAAATACTCCCTAATGTATGGCTTAATTCTATGGACAAACGTTGAGCTGATTTTCTCCCACCTTGACATGTCATTACTGTAGGAACGACTAATAAATTTAGTTACTTTTCGACATACGATATGATGCTTTCGTTTGAAATTCAAAATCCATTTTATTGATGCTTTGATATTGTCAAATCCAATTTCTGTTCATTTCTCTAAGGCCCACTTTCTCAAATTAACGTTATGAATTATTAGCTTCGTGAAACTTCAGTAAAACGTACTCACAATTCTGCATAATTTGTTCTCTATTTGTGCCACCTTTTCCCAAAGCGGCTTCCCATGTATAAAGTTGGTTGATAGATTTCACTCTTCTAAACCGATTTCGTACAGACCCAACTGAAAGTCTTTTTCTTGATCCATTTTTCCAGCAATCAACAGCCTTTTTCTTATATTCTAAGTCGACTTGTCCAAATTCATCCGGAACGCAACTTTCTTCTTCATCTTCTAGCTCTTCCTGCAACTCTTCTTGAGTGAAGGCTTCTATTTCTTCCACAAATTCCTTCAAATGCGGTTGAAATGGATTAAGAAATTCTAGGCAGTCTACAGTTTCAGCTTCAAACGCTGAATCTTCCAAACATCTTGTTATCATTTCCCTAATAATATCAAGCAATTCATTTTCTGCAGTAGATAGAGGCAAGTCTGGTTCTTCACTCACTTCATATATTCTTAATAAAGATTTAATACTTTTATTGGATTTACTACCATTTTGAAAAGTTTAGTTCAATCGTCAAACACTAAATGTATACCTTTCAATACTTTTCCACTTTTATAGCCGAGCTATAAAAACAACTTCAGCAAATTCGCTGGTTTGTTTACATCTCGCAAAAGCAGGGTAGCTTGTGGCCTGAATTCTGGCGTGCAAAGTGAATATCCGAAGGAGCATAGAATTTATGCCAGACACTTTGAAATATATTTTTATAAATTAGAGCTCAAATTTTCTACGAAATTGTTTCATCTGCCGCCTTTATTTTTCAATTATTCCATTTCATTCCAGCAAATTCAACCTTACAAATTTTCTTTTAAATTCCCCTATTCTCTACATATTTACGCCTGTTACTGGCTGACAACTACTAACACCTGGAATTCGAAAACATCTAGAAAAAGTGTAGTCTTAATCTGCATAACAGCCTTTGAACATGAACATAAGGAAGTGCTGAAACATGTAAAAGTACATAGTGTACGTGTTTAGGGGTGCTCTAAAGAAAGAGAAAGCAAGAGAACAAGCGAGGCGGAATGATGAAAGTGGGCACTTCAATCAGCTGTTCATGTGATGCAATAAATTCCCGGTAGGTCTTGGACAAGGACGGTGTTAAAAATAAAAAAAATAAAAGGAGGGTTTAAGCATTTAAATTGAGAGAGTATTTTATTACTTGATTTAAATATCCCGAACATTTTGAATAAAATGAAAGAATAGTAAAAGTATAAGGCTGCTTATTATTTATAAAATTCAAATGCATTGGAATTCCATGGAGCCGCTCTTAAAAGTGCTTTCACCTTGCTGCCTGCACTGATGTTTCCTATGCGAAAGTAGAGAACGCATACATAAAGAATTTGGGTACGCTCGAATAGTCTTATCGCACCTCCTTACGCTCATGTTCTAAGATTACACCCATTCCGTGTTTAGTTTGTATTTCTATGGGTCTATCACTAATGAATATGTCAGTGTTTCAAGTATGAATCTGGAGTTGTTCTGACAAGCATTTGTTATACCTCTTTCTTCGTTGCTAGCAATTGATGTTTGTACCCTTGCGATCGCCTTAAATTAAATTGGATAAAATGTCAAATAAAATTTTGTCAGTGCGGGGTGTGAACGATAAATAACGCATTGGTGCAAACGACTAATTGCATTGCATAAGTAGTTGCATGCCCAAATATGATCTGAGCGTTTTAAAACATTTAATTTCCGACAGAATTATCAGGTCGATCAGCTATTAATGCATTTAATCTGAATGTTTTTATAAATAAACGAGTAAATTAAGGATGTGACGTCTTAACACCTATGCATTAATTTCAGTTTTGCAAAATGATGTCTCATGTTATCTCTAGTCGCAAAACAGTAATATTTGCGTGTTTTGGAATCGCAATAGGCCTCTGCATAGGAACGGTTTTTAAGAACTATCGGGCTTTAGAGTTAGTTAAAAGATGTAGTCTTAAGCCTGCTCCTGAAACAGGTAAGATTTGTAAATACTCAAAATTTTACATTTTTTTATATCTGCAAATATACAAGGACCTTTTGACATCATTGGAATGCCGCCGGCAAGTTCCATATACAACTCTCAAAAGAACCTTGTTTTCGTGGGAGTGATGACCGCTAAAAACTTTTTGAACGGAAGGGCGCGAGCAGTTTACGACACTTGGGGGAAAGAAGTTCCCGGATATGTTGCATTTTTTAGCTCTGAGGGATCGTCTTTTGAGGGTTTGCCAGTAATTAGCCTTAGGGGTGTCGATGATCGATACCCGCCTCAAAAAAAATCATTTATGATGCTATATTACATGTATGAACACTTTATTGACAAATTTGAATGGTTTATCAGGGCTGATGACGACGTCTATATTAACGCTGAGAAGTTGGAACGATTTTTGCGTTCCATAGACAGTTCAAAACCACAATTTATAGGTATATTTATAAATGTCGCATTTAATTACTGTTTACATTAATAACTATTTTATTTCAGGGCAAGCAGGGAAGGGAAATAGTGAAGAGTTTGGTCTTTTGTCCTTGGAGTTTGATGAAAATTTCTGTATGGGCGGACCTGGCGTCATTTTAAGCAGAGAAACTTTACGAAGAGGTATGAATACCTAATTGTACAAGGCGTTCCGTACCGCTAAAGGAAAAAAATAAAAGTTTAAAAACTAAAATCCGACTGCAAAAGCTTAAAACAAGAGTAAAGTATTATAGCGGAAGGTCACAATTACAAAGGCTTGGATTAAATTACTTGGATTAAAAAAAGTTGTTGTCGGAGGCTTTCCTTTAGCTCCCTACATATTTCTGGCCTCCGAATACAACTTTTTTTAATCCAAGACCTTGTAAACGTTCCTCTATTATATTTTATGCTTGTTTTAAGCTTTTGCGTAGTCGCATTTTAGTTTTTAAACTTTTATTTTATTTACAGATTTTTAGTGGTAAGGAAATCATTAATTTACTATTGTTAACCATAATTAATTTCATCTATTAAAAATATGTTAGCACAGGCAATATTTGTATGTGCATGTATGTACGTATACATACAGTAGCGCTCAAGCAAACTGCACCACCCCTAATTCTTCGAATTTTTCAAAATATTTAGGCTAAATTTGAAAGGAATTTTGAAGATTTTATCGATAATCGGGTACACACCTTCAACCCTTGTAAATACAAGGGCAGTTTATTATCTACCTGCCTTTACGACCAGAGAGATTTGCCTACCTGACCCAACAAGGTTTTTTCCCATTTATTGCATCTTACAAAGAAAAATCCTTACAAAACTAACAACGTACATTAATGAAATACAGGATTCATTAAACCATAAACATTTATTCATCTTAATTGGGAAACATAAATTCAATACTTCGTGGAGTCTCCTTTTGCTGCAATTACGGCCCTTATCCTCGATGGCATGGAAGCGACTAAATCTTGATGAATTTGGTGATAAGTCTCGTCATACCAAACCTTTTCTAAAAGGATTTTCAGTTCCCTTAAATCTCTTGGTTTCCTATTTTTGATTTCTGACTTCATAATAGCCCAGAGGTTCTCTATTGGGTTGAGATCTGGGCTATTCCCTGGCCATTTCATTCGAGAAATTCCCATTTTTTCATGAAAATCTTGAACCTGAAAATAAACGAAAAAGATTAATCAATAATTTTGCACTACATTTGTGGAGTTAACATCAAGTTATTTGAAAAAAATATTGCTTACCGATTTAGCTGTGTGACATGGCGCACAGTCGTCTTGAAAAATTAATTTTGATGACCTAGAAAAGTGCTCTTCTATTGATGGCAACAAACTTTCCCTTAAGATGTCCTGGTACTTTTTGGCATTCACGGTTCCTTCAATGAAATGGAGATGTCCCACGCCGTAATATGAAAAGCACCCCCACACCATGCTGCTAGCTGGACTTCGTTTTGTTCTTTGCAGGCAATCTTCTTGGAAACGTTCTCCAACTCTCCGGCGTACGTATTGAGTACCATCAGAACCGGACAAGTTGAATTTGCTTTCGTCTGAAAATATCACATTTTTCCAATCTTCTAACGTCCAGTTCTTATGGTCTTTTGCCCACTGGAGACGTGCTGCCTTCATTTTCCGTGTCAGAATAGGCTTTTTTGCAGCTCGTCTACCAAATAATCCTCCTTCATTTAATCTCCTGCGAATAGTTTGGACACTGATACTGACGTCACACTGATCCTGTAGTTCCCTTCTTAAATCGGTTGCAGAATAAAATCGGTTCCTCAAACTAATTCTCCGTAAGAGGCGATCTTGTGGAGGCGTTGTCTTCCTTCTGAGACCTTTTCGAATTGGTCTATCTACGGAGCCAGTTTCTCGATTTTTCTTTAACAAACGCACTACAGTGGAATGACTGCATCCCACAATACTCGCAATTTCACGAGCGGACTTTCCGACTTCAGATAGCGTCAAAATTTTAATTTTTTTTCGCGGAGTCAATTGCACGTATCTTGCCATATTTTCTTCCAATATAAAAAATAACCTTTCACAGAGGCGAAGTCAATAACTAAATGACGTAGAAAGAATTGGTTCATCCTCTTTTATACTAACCAGGTAGAAAATATAGGGGTACCTGATATTTACTTCGAAGAATTGAAGGAAATCATAAAATTTATGGGTGGTGCAGTTTGCTTGAGCGCTACTGTATATTTAGAATGTGCTCATCAAGACCTTTCATTTGATACCAAACGTGATACATTTACCTTAAATTTTTGTTTAGAGCTGTAAAATTTATTTTTAAAATCCGCCATATGGAATTTAGTGAGCTGAGCTAATGGCCCACTCAATTTGCTGTCTCAAATGACGGTTCTCACCTAAGAAGAGTTCAGACAGAGAAAGCATACATATATCCGTCTTCTTTCGCAATAGGCGCCTTCTTTTGGTGGAAAATTTAAAAACTTTATTTATTTTTAAATGGTATCCTGCACGGTCCGCCATTTTGAAATCCGTGAATAAAAAGTAGCCTATATGTTAAGTCCAGATATGTAGTGCATTCACTCAAAAAATGAAAATGATCGAACCAAGTGTTAAGGCGTGATTAAGCAACAAACATATAAGGTCCGCCATTTTGAATTTCCAAATTTTGATAGCAGATTCAAAATTAGTGGCCTCAAAATACTCATAACACTAATTTTCAATTAAATTCGTTGAAGTTCGAAAATTTTTTGGTCGCCATATTGGATCCGCCATCTTGAATTTCTAAATTTCGAGCGTAGATTCGCAATCAGGGCCTCCAAAAACCCCAGATACCAATTTTCACGGCTATCCCTTGAAATTTACAATCTTGCCGCCATCTAGTCGCCATGTAGTGTCTTCACTCAAAAAATGAAAATAATCGGACCCAGCGTTTAGGCGTGATTGGAGGAAAAGGAAAGGAATTTGAATTTTGGTAGAATGTTATTTAAGGAGACCCTCTCATGCAAAATTTTCAAAAAATCGAATTTTTCTTTTTTTACATAAAACTGTTCCTTAGCACCATAGAAATACTCTCTCAAAATTTTATTACGAAGTTATAGGTATATATGTAAAGTCACCTCAGCGTGAATATATAGTGAATAAAAACTTTAAACGCGTTTATCTCGGAATCATGTTTTTCAAACTGGTGCGACATTTTTCTCAAAATCTACTCGACCGATTTGTACAAACCAAAATTCTAGATTCTGTAGAAAAAAATACTAGACAATAAACCTCTAAAAAGTCATAAAATACCTCCCCCTCCCTTTCTAAATTCGGGTAAACTACCCCAAAAAAAAGTTTTTTTCTTACTTTTTTGGAAAAACGTTTATAAAATAAGGAAAATATAAAAAATAAAATATTTTAAAGGTTGATTGTCTAGTTCTGAGTCTCAGGAATAGAACCTCGTTCGAATTTTTACTCTATGTGTTACAGGAAGCCCAGAAATTGTCGCACCAGTTAAAATGAGCCTTTTGCAAGATGCCCTCTACAGTGGTGGTGGTGAACTAAAATGGCCAATAAAATTTTTTTTTTTTTGTATTTCAAACTATTCCCTACAATATACAAAAAGAATTATGTATCTACATAAAGTAGTTTTTCCACAAAGAAAAATTTAAAAAGTGTAATTTTTTTCAATTTAGCATGAGAGGGTCCCCTTAAACGTGATTTTCAACGTTATGTAACTTGACCAACAATGTGGCCCGATGCTGGTTTGACCGGAAGTAATCTTACTGCAATCGGAAATTACGCTGCATAAGAAATATTAAGAAATGGACTAACTTCGCAAGCACTAATCTAACGCGGCAAGGTGTGTACGTCTTTTATTCCTTCGGCATCACAAAGGTCAGCTCTTTACGAATAAATTAGCCATAGGACAAGTCTTGATTCGATGGGATAGAAGAAAGTTATGACCTTTTGAATGCGTTTCCATATTGTTTTTATTTTAAACATCACATCACGTTTTCGAGAGACAAATCGTTACAAATAAAACAAATTATATTTTGGACAATTTTCAAAATGGTGAAAAAAATAAACGAAACAAAAAGGGCTCGCAAGATGAATCAAATGAAAGTTTAAGTCTAGATATGTGAAATACCACCACCAAGCATAATTCAAATCAAGTTTTTCAATAGCGTTATTAGTTGTTATTTTCATTCATTATCATTTGTATGAAGTAATCATTTAACGGAAAAATGTGGAATTCATAGATTATTTCAAAAAGGGTTAAAGTCGCTGGTATTCTGATATAATAGCTAAAGTTTCAAACTTCTATGGAATCTTCTAAAATAAAATTCTTTATTTTGCAACAAATTTTTAAAAATGTCCAAATATCTAAATATAACTGCAAAACTATTTTTCTCGAAACCGCAACGTTTTGTTTATGACTTTGTAATCTTCGAAAAAAACCATAGTAATGAATTACCACTTTTTCGGGTCAAAAATTGGTGTTAATTAGTGTTATTATTTGCGAGCGAAAAATAAAACTCAATCAATGCCTAAATAAACAGAAATGAATCAATAGCACTTACCAGCGATTAAAGAAATAAAGCTCACACATTAATCATTACGATTAAGTAATAATATTGTGTTCGCTTGGTAAATTGTATTAATTTAAAATTATTATCGTTCAAACTTATTTAGTGTCAATTTTTTGAGCTTTAACATGCAGTCTATGGTCTGTTACATCAAGGTTTTCAATTGAATTTTCAATATGTATTTAACTTAAAAATAATTCCTTTTGTGGGAAACGAGTAGTTTGCTTAGACATTTTTTTTTTAAATTGCTTTATATTATGTTTAATTTTTTCTGTACAGGCCAGATTTGGTAATGAATTTTAGATTAAATGCATCTAAGAGAAGGGATTTCAAAAATTTCAAGAGTTTAAAGAAAACGATTTCTATCATATTTGAATTTAAAAATAACAATAATTGAATAGGATTAGGGACTCATTCAACTCGACCATACTGGAAGATCTTATTATATTAAAACGACTCCTCCTCAAGTGACATTTTTCCTAAATTTTAGGAATTAAAGAAGTTGATCTTGTCATTCTTGTGGCAAATATAAGTACAGTTATTCAAGCTTTGTTACAGTGGAAAGCTCCGCAAATTTGTTACATTTATATATCCCAATTCGCTTAGCTCTGCATTTGAGTAATGGAGGTGTACTTTATTTTTTTTCGAAAGATTCTCAAAGTTCTCCAAAGCTAACGGCATGTTATCCCTCAGAAGTACCGTTATAATCGTGGATTAGGAGTCAAAATTGTCTGTGATATCAGTTCGCAGTGATATTTGGACAAGTAAGGGTGGCCTAAAATAAATATTTAGTTTGGGAATTTCTTTATTTATACCGTTAATTTTTTGTCGAGATTATTGTCATTGGAAAATAACCAACATTTTCACGGTCTGTACATTCATACATACATATATGAAAAAAAAACTATTTTGGCTCTTATCAAAGGAGGGAGCCATTAAGTTAAAGGTGGGATGCACTAAGTATTAAAGGCAGGGAGCCTTGTTATAATACATATTATGTACCCACTATTATATCAGTACATATAAATAAAAAAGTAACTTTCTAACTACAATAGTTTTTATTGTAGAAAAGTTTAAAATCGAAATGTCTATAATTTTTCCATGCGTTCCAATTGCTTGACCACCCACTGTATACTATTGTATCTTTGCGCCGAGTGTAAAATTGTCAAAGTTGTTTCTACGACAACTGATTTCTTTACACCTTTTACAACAAACCAATAGGAAATATAACAAATCATAAAATTCCCTACAAATCCCTAGTACAACATGCTTTTAGTACACTTTCGTAATTAATGCAAACTGTAACAAATGTTGCAATATTTTTTATGTTTGAATTTAATGATGATTTACTTCAAAAAGGTACTATGTGAATAATAAATTTTAAATACATTACATAAATGTTTTCTTAAGCAGCAGATATTTCAAAATTACTTTTTATTTCTTTAAAATATTAAACCAAATAGTCGCACCGCACATTCCAACTTGCTTAAAAAATTTGTACAGTACTCATGAAGACGTGGAAGTAGGTCGATGTGTTCAAAAATTTGCTGGTATACCGTGCACTTGGAACTACGAGGTAAGCAAAGCAACATAACAAAATTTAAAATGTCAAGGCTCGACTCTAAAGTACATTCGAACATCTTATGCAAAACAAGAAGGAAATAAATAAAATTAGATCTAGTAATTTTAAGTCTACATACATCTCCCAGTGGCTACAGTTGTTATTCGCTAGCTTCTGAAGCGCAAATTACCAAGTTCAATATTTGGTCAATAAAACAATTTCTTTCTTTTTGTCTACTCTTTTTTTATAATAATTATTATTGTTTTCTTTATTTTATTTTAACAAAATTATGTATTTTATATAGATATATTATATAACATAAATTAATGAGTATTCAATTATTATGTACATAGTATCTAAAACAATACGGAAAGTAAATATTTGGGCTGCTTTTTTGTAGCATTGGGCAGTAAGAATTTTTTTTTATTAGAGTGGTATTTAAAAGAAAATTTGTAAGGTTGAATTTGCTGGAATGGAATGAAACAATTGAAGAATAAAGACGGTTGATGAGACAATTTCGTAGAAAATTTGAACCCAAATTTATAAAAATATATTTCAGAATGCCTGGCAAAAATTCTATGCCCCTCTGGATATTCACTTTACACGCCACCATTCACTCTATAAGCTACCTTGCTTTTGCGCGATGTAAACAAACCAGGGAAGTGAAAAATATGATGAATTACTCAATTTACTAAAATTGATTTACTCCTTTTAGCGGGGTTTCATGAAAAATAACAACTATGTTGCATTTCCATCATTTTACCGTTTAAATATTTAATCTACCGCTAATATTCTTCTATATTACCAGCAACATTTTACTGCTCATTTCATATCATTTTACTGCCCAATTAGATTTTCTCGCATTTAAGTACTTTTTGAGCTAGGTAGTCATTTCCAGTCATTTTTACTTCTCGATTTCATTTTTTTACTGCCCATATTTTATCGCCCAATGTGTTATTGAATATATAATTTATATTTTCATACTGACCGAAACTGCAATATGTACATATATGCCCCTTTAAATGATAGCCAAAAAATAACATATGTCTCATTTTTTCGGACGGCTGTAATATGATTTATAGTTACTGCAAGGTAAATGATTATATGATTCTTATGTTTTTTAGAGAATTTTGTAAGTTCATTGCCGATTTTAATACTTTCAAGTCCGAACGTACTTTATAGATCAGGTCGGAAGTTATTGGATCTTGGATCAACATGAATATAATACATATAGATAAATTTTGCTTAATATAGTGGATGTTTTTTTCAGATGCAATATATATTAAGGCACAATTCCAGCGGTAAATACGCTTTTACAGGCAGCTTAAAAAGAAAAGAAGTACACAGCGCTATTTCATTACATCCAGTTAAACAGAGTCCTCTTATGTATAGGCTTCATTCGTATATGCAGGTTAAAAGAAGTAAGACACCATTTATTTTATCTAAAGTTTTAATTTCAGGGCCTGAAAGCAGAATCGTTACGACAAGCATGCCTTTTACTACACCGAGATATAGCAAATATGGTTAAGTTCCTCCAAATATCTAAAGACAGCGAATATCTTGTTCCTGGTATATCTTTATTTCCGTTCAAGCATAGAAATGAGGGAAATATTCATGATCATACCGTACTGGGTAAGTATTTAAGTTTATATTAATTAATTTATATTAAAGTTAACCGCTATTCTTGGTTTGTGATCTAAAAGTGCACATGTATGTGTGTATTTTTGATCAATTGATTATAGTACTCGTATCTTTGTTTCTAATCACTAAAATTTTAACTTCTTTCAATCAATACATACAATGCAAACAATTTCTTAAAGAAAAAATTTAAAAGTCTATTCGCGATATCAAAGGTAGAAGTTTGAGAAGATTAAAAAGTCCTCGAAAAAATCGCAGGGTGTACTTGATCTTGTTTGGTTGATTTTTTCAGACCAATTTTAAGAATATTTACTTAATAAATATTTTTTGTGACATTATGGAGCTCCTATTAAAAAAACAAAAAAGGCCTTTCGACGGCAGCCAGAAGGAAGAGGTAGATTCCAATGTGGTAAAAATGATTTTTACATAAGGGAATGTAATGCTAAATTCCCCACCCCCATGCCCGATTCACCTCATTTGCGAAGATAGGTGTAATTTTACCATGGATAATACGTTAGCCAAGTTTCCCCAAGTGTCCTCCCCTTCCCCAAACTTCGCAATTTTTTAAAATGACTTAGATATCCAGCCAACAAATGCATACGCAAAGTTAGATCCATTTGGAAATGCGGCAGCTATCGCGGTAACAAAATCTCTTTTCGAAACTGATGTAGCACATCATCACATCACATGAACCCACCAACTTTTTTATTTCGATCAGGACATTTTCAAATGATTCTCCTTCCTTTTGATTTCTTTGAAAAAATATAAATTTTTCGTACTCTTCCAATGTTCACTTAATTCGCCTTCCAATTTCAAGTTGCTTACCTTTTTGAATAAATCCATTCTAACAGATGCAGATTGCTTCTTTTTCGGATATTTTTTCCTTTCTGGGGTCTGCCGAAACAATTCCTATTAAATGTTGTGTTTGTTGCTTTCCTTCTAGTTGTGCGTCTGTCTATATAGATTTCACGCTTATTAATGTAATTTTAAGTTTTTAATATTTTATGTTTTATATAAGAGTCAACCAAAAACTATCCGGCTGCGCCATGTAGCATTGTGGTTGAACAATTAATGCAGACTGACTTTATTAGGTAGCTACACTAGTTACAATTGATACTTACATTACGGTCTTAGTTCTATTTCATTCATTCTACCCTCATAACAGTAGAAATAGGTATACCACATTCGACAATAGGAAACGAATGCATAGGTGAAGAGGTGGAATTAATATTTGCACATATTTCTTGCGTAACTACTAAAAACCGAAACATGTTTTAAGAAAATAATATTTAAGTTGTTGGTTACATTTTTTTGTTTATATGTATAGAGACATTTAAATATGACTACCTTAATATGAATGTCCATAATTAGTAAGAATTATCTCAATTAATGTTTTTATTTTTTTCAGGTATTTCACCAGAATTAAATAAATTCATACCCTACAAAACATCTGAATTACTTGAATGGAGCTTTATTGCGCACAGTTTATACTCAGCAGAAAGTGCAAATCCAAAACGTAAAATTGAATCTGCTTTTAAAGAAGGTTTAGGAGATGCAATTACGGAGATAATGGAAAATATAAATAATTTCTCAAAACAAAGGGGACGAGTCATTGAGTTTAGAGATTTATTATATGGTTATTCAAGAGTAAGCTCTCTGCATGGACAAGATTTCATTTTAGATCTTCTTCTGATATATAAAAAATACAGAGGAAAAAAAATGACTGTCCCGGTTCGAAGACACATTTACTTACAAAAATCGTTCACGGGAATATTTATAAGAGAATTTCAGGAAGATTTTTATAATATAACTTTGCAACATGGTAAGTGTTTAAGTCATGTGAGAATTAAATTAAATAATTTTATTTTGTAATAGACAAAGAAAAAGAACTTCTGTCGTCAATGAAAAAGATGCTACATACCGGCTTCGAAAAAATATCTAAGTCATTTACTATTCCCGGTTTCCAAGGCAATGTAGCAGACCAAAACAGCAAACAAAAAATCGTTTTCGTTTTACCGATTGCTGGACGACTAGAAACCTACATGAGATTTTTTAAAAATTACGAAGAGGTAAGAGTCCATAAGAATAAAGGTTACGTTTAAAAACTATTCCAATAAAACTGGAAGTTTTCTTTCCCGTTTTTGTTTTCATTAGATGCTAGCATCTTAACATTTAATTTTTTACCAATTTGATCGATTTACTAAAACAATTTAATATTTACAGGTTGTCCTCAATAGAGATGAAAACAGTGATATCTTGGTAGTTCTTTTTGGTGATTCAACAGAGGTGGGAAGTCATCTTTTTATTCTTAACGACATTAAATTGAAGTATCCAAAAAAACGCATAAACTACATCAATGTAAATGAACCATTTTCCCGCGGGGTGGCTCTTGATACTGCAGCTCATTCTTCGCATACTAAGAAAAATGATATATTGTTTTTTATAGACGTTGATATGACTTTCGAACAAGAAACATTGGACAGAATTCGCTTAAATACAATACAGGGAAAACAAGTATATTTACCTATAATATTTAGTGGTTACGATCCTGCCCGAATTCACAAATCGTCACCTGAAGGAATTCCAGTTGAAGAGGATTTTGGCTATTTTCGGCAATTCGGTTACGGCATATGTTCGATATACAAAGAGGATATTTTAGATCCTGATGTCAATGGTTTCGATAGGAACATTAAGGGCTGGGGCCTGGAAGATGTAAGGTTTCTTGAAAAAATCATAAAGGCGGGGAACCGCCCTAGTTCTTTTATGATTAATACATCCAATATGAACGAAAGTGATAAAAGCAAGCAAACTAAGTTTAAAAAATTGCTAGTGTTTCGATCTCCAGATCCATCATTAAAACATATTTACCATCCAATATATTGTAATAAATCACTCGAGCTAACACAATATAACATGTGTCAAGGCAGTAAAGCAAGTGCCCTCGGAAATTTAAAAGTTGTTGAAGATTTATTTTTAAGGAGTAATATGTTAGAAGACATCAAAAGTAAAACTATGGGACAATAATTTATATTTATACAAAATAAACAAAGCATGACTGATATTAAGTTTTAGTTATTTTTAATAAAATCCAAATTGTTTTATTAGACTGATAATCTCATTCCTTGTTCTTTCAACTCTACAGGGTGATTTCTATAGCGTATGCCAAAATGAGGGATGAAAGATCTGACTTAGGCAAAGAAAAAAGCTTTGAAGAAAAAGCCTAAGGAAGCGCGATATCACTCTCCGAGCGTAGTAAAGTCCGACTAGCGTAAGTGCAGGTAATTTTTGTAGTAGTCAGCAGTAAAGACGAATAAAACAAATTTTCTTATCCACGAACCTCCAAAAATCGTTTCTAACGCCGTCTGTGAAACGGGCTACTTCGCTCTTTCCTTCTCGTTTATTACAGTCGTATTTCTCTTTCTATGGGGACCTTTGTTTTTACTACGCTCACGTGCAGGGCTTTTACGCGATACAGCGTTTCCTTAGGCTTAATATTCAAAGGAAAAAACTGTAAGGCAGGGGAAAGGGTGACCATGTCAGCCAAAGACTATCCAGAACGATTCAAGCCTGCTGAACTAAAGGGAGAATAGTACAGAACACTACCATTGCATTCATAAAGTTGATAACATCTCCAGAGTGAAAATGGATTGATTCCTAAATTGCGAAATTTAAAGCTTTCTACAAAATTTTGATATTGACGAAAATTCACGAGGTTCTATTCCTGGGACTCAAAACTAGACAATAAACCTTTAAAATATTTTATTTTTTATATTTTCCTTATTTTATAAACGTTTTTCCAAAAAAGTAAGAAAAAAATTTTTTTTTGGGGTAGTTTACCCGAATTTAGAAAGGGAGGGGGAGGTATTTTATCACTTTTCAGAGGTTTATTGTCTAGTATTTTTTCTACAGAATCTAAACAATTTTGGTTTGTACAAATCGGTCGAGTAGATTTTGAGAAAAATGTCGCACCAGTTTGAAAAACATGATTTCGAGATAAACGCGTTTAAAGTTTTTATACTACAAATTCACTATATAAATACGCTGAGGTGCCGTTGCATATATACCTATAACTTCTTTTCTATTACGAATTTCTTAATAATATTTTGAGAGTATTTCTATGATGCTAGGGAACAGTTTTATGTAAAAAACAAAAATTCGATTTTTTGAAAATTTTGCATGAGGGTCCCCTTAAGTAAAACGTCCTCCTTAAATTCTTTGAAAGCTGGGATAGCTGCTGAGAAATTGTGCTTAGAGGAAGCGAAAGAAGTGGATACAGTAAAGAAATCGTATTTTCTATGTTTCGGATAAAACTTCTCTATGATTTCCGGACTAAGGAATGATTTTGTTGACCCTGAGTCGAGCAAGAACTTCAAGGGTGGATCTTTTATAGTAATGTAAGAGAGTTCTCTGATATCTGAAGAGGATTACGTTAATTTTGTGTTGTCCTCGTCCTCGTAAAAATTTTGATAATCAAATTCGGCGGGTTCTTCGCGGTATTCATGTTCTTCGGAGTTTTCTGTTTACTCCGTATTATAAAGTTCATCTACATAGTATACTTCCATTTTTGGAGGTGATGGTTGGGGATTTCTTGAGGAGTTAGTTAAACGGGAATTTATACTCATGGGGGTGGGTTTTTCTTGTTTACGAGCCTGATTTAAGTTTGGTGTCCAAACGTTATTCCGAAATCCTGAAAACCGAAAACCGTTTTTCCGTTTCCTGGATAATTTACGTTCATTGGGGGTGGGGTGGGTTGTGCAAAGGGTTTAGAACTGGTAATTGACTTAGGCTCTGGTAACCTTTGTCTGTTCGTATTGCTTTTATAATTTGCTCCAGATTTGTGCTAACTGAGTTGGTTTGGGTAATTAAAGTTGTAAGAATTCTGGAAGTATTTTATGTTCTCTTCCTTGTTTTATAAAATTAATTGCCTCTAGCATTGTTTTTGGTTCTTTTGTACGAACCATTATGCCGTAAGGATTTTTTAATCCAGCAAGGAACACTTCTAAGACTTGGTCACTGTACATTTTTAATTTGAACTTGCGGGTTTCAACATTTATTTCATGGAGACCCAAGTAGTTGGAGATAGTGTTCAGGGTTTTCCTGACCCTATCGTAAAAGTCTAGAGGAGATTCTGTGTTATATTGTCTCAGATTATTGAGATCGAAGGACAAACAACTCTCGTTTCGGGGGTCACTGAAGTTCGTAACTAATTCTCTTTTTATTTCATTTATGGTTGTTACACCACTAATATTTATTGTTTCCCTAGCAGGGCCTTTCAGTTTACTAATCATTGTACGAAAAAGAACTGTATTTTGGTAATTCGACACATTTGTCACGCCATAAAAATAATCGACTATGCTCTCGACGCTTTCGATAAAGAACTGTAATTCGTTAATATTGCCATCAAAGTACGGAATTGTCTCCGCGTGTACTTTTGAAAAGCTTGGAATCGTCGTCAATTATCGTGAAACAGATAATTTTCGATTAAACTCGATAAATTGTTTGTATTTCCGTAGTTCATAGCGAAGTTTTCACAATTCACTGCGCCTTCGTTATTAACCGTGATATTTTTAAATTGTTTTATTAAGTTTTTAATATTAACTTCGATTTCATTTTTATGGGAGGGGGTGGAGTCAAAAGGAACTGATATTTCGGAATTCATTCGGAAAACCTGTCACAGGGTCAATGACCTTGACCTTGAAATATGTTGACCTTGAGGTCTTTCTGACCAACTTTGTCCACGGACATATGTTGGGGAAATGCTTCCTTCATATGTTTTTTTGGAATTTATTCGGAAAACCTGTCACAGGGTCAATGACCTTGACCTTGAAATATGTTGACCTTGAGGTCTTTCTGACCAACTTTGTCCATGGACATATGTTGAGGAAATGCATCCTTCATATGTTTTTTTTATGTTGAAATTTTTCATTTCTTACATATCACGACAGGCATTTCTCCGTAACATTTTATTATTTTTATGTGATTGTCGAGATTTTTCAGCATTTGCAAAGCGGATTACTTGGTTCTGCCCACAATACATTACCCCCCTCCCCTCAAGGTCAACATATTTCAAGGTCAAGGTCATTGGCCGCCAATGACCTTGACCTTGAAATATGTTGACCTTGAGGGGAGGGGGGGTAATGTATTGTGGGCAGAACCAAGTAATCCGCTTTGCAAATGCTGAAAAATATCGACAATCACATACAAAATAATAAAATGCTACGGAGAAATGCCTGTCTTGATAGCGTGTAGAATGAATGGGTTTGTTTACATTTTTTTAGAATCGCAGCAAATACGACCGGCAGTAATTCGGACGATTACCAGAGTTAGAAACGACCAAGGGGGGGGAGGGGTGTAATGTATTGTGGGCAGAACCAAGTAATCCGCTTTGCAAATGCTGAAAAATCTCGACAATCACATAAAAATAATAAAATGTTACGGAGAAATGCCTGTCGTGATATGTAAGAAATGAAAAATTTCAACATAAAAAAAACATATGAAGGATGCATTTCCCCAACATATGTCCATGGACAAAGTTGGTCAGAAAGACCTCAAGGTCAACATATTTCAAGGTCAAGGTCATTGACCCTGTGACAGGTTTTCCGAATAATTACCGATATTTCTCTAACAACCCGTTTTTCCCGTTTACTTCCGGATTTTTCACGAAAATACCGTTCTTTACTTTTGGGTGTATCGACTGCGCCAGTCCACTGTGGGTAACCGAGGTAAAAAATGCGGTGTTTTCTACCGGAGAAGAGATTTATTTCTACTCGTAACAAATTTTGATCTAAAATAGGTTAAACAAATTATTATTTATAATATTGCTTTGTGCAGGTGCTTAACTTCTTCGAATTAAGCCGGTCATCGATGTGCCTGGGAACGGCCGTGAACTCTGGCTTAATGGGAAAGTTGAGTTTCATCAGATGCATCTGAAGTTCTTGGTATACGTGTCGGTGTGCATGGAAATGTTATTGTATCTCAAGGGGTCAGCGTGGAGGATAACGTAACTTGCTATACAAAAAAAATATCAGGCATTCAAAACTGGTAAAATCGAAGCAGAAACTCAATTAGAGGAAACCTTTAAGCCAATTACCAACATACTTAAAGAACTAATATCATCAGTTAAGCTTGAGCCCAAAGAAGAAATTAAGTTAGAACCTAAACAAGAGAAAAGTCAAAAAAATGATAAAATATACACTCCCCCACGACGAAAATATTTAAAGATGGAATTTACTAGAGGGGTACTAGTATATTCCATCAGCATCAGCATTAGAGGATAATGAGGACAATTATAGCGATGATGATGTTGAGAACGATAACGAAAATGAAGAGTTTGCTAACATTTATAATATACATATGTACATATTTGCTATTTCTTTTTAACCTAACATCTATAATATAGTGTATGTATAGTCGACATCTAAAATTTTTAAATCAAGTACTAATTTGTTGTTTTATTATATATATTTTTTTTTTTTAATTGGTTGAGTTTGTGTTTGCTACCCTCACTAGCTCGGTGTATCTCTGTTGTTCCTGCTCAAATTCCGCTAGTTGTGCACGGAGCTTGAGATAGTGCAAGTCCTTCGCGAGCTTGGCCTTTTTTTCTCTTCAGGTTGTCTTGGGCTTTGCTGGCTGTTCTTGTTAGTCTCAGTACGCCTTTTGCATTCTTGCAACGATAGCTTTTTGGGTCCTGGGGTGTATAGTGGGGCTTCCTGGCCTTGTTGCGTCATCGCCTTTGGGATGTAGGGTGATCTGCTCGCTGGCTATAAGGTGATGATGGATGTATATATCTTATTTCTCTCGGGTGTCTTCAACGTCTCAATCTTTTTGAAGATTCTGTCGAATGCTTTGCCCAGCTCGGTCTTCATGGATTCTCTTGAGTCTTCTTAGTAACAGACTGCAGAGGTCGGTAGCTTGCCTTGCTACAATGTCACGGTCACCATGTGGTAGGTAAAATATTTGATGAAACCAAATTACTGACCGGGCAAAGAATTTGGGTTTGGAAATATTGCCTAGCAGCTAGGGTAGCTGTTACTCCTTTCTAGAAGCAAGAGCAGCTCAACAGCGTTACTTTCAACACTCAAAGACGTGTATTCGAACTAATTCGATTTATTCAAAATTCTTACCCTTACCCTAGATTTTTACTTACAGAATTTGGTGCAATGACCATGCTCCTAATTGCTCAGCATACCGACCTGCTATCGCAACTTCCCCAAATATAAAAGAAAGTGCTGGGTTGCAATTCTTTTCTTCCTGACCTAATTGTTCTTGCGCCGCATGAGTTCGCCTTGCGCGTCACGCTAAGCGCATGTTCTTAGCGCCTCACATGCTTATTTACATTGTGTAGGCAAAAAGCTTGGGTGCGGTCGCTTTGATTACGCGTAAGTGATTTGCTGAATATGTATCACATTTCTTGACCGTACTTATGATAGGTCGGGAAGTTTGACTACCCACTTTTATGGGCGGCCGATGCATTTTATGCGGATGCGAACTCATGTCGTTGGCCTTAGTGATACTTTCTAATTACATATTACGCTATTGAAAAAACTTAACATACCTACATATTAACAACACGTAATTCTAAATCGTGTTACCAAATGGTGGTGATTGGTCAAAATGATGAGGAGCTACATCAGCTTCTAAGTGATTTTGTTACCACAATAGCTGCCACATTTCTAAATGGATTTTGACCCAACTGCGTATGCATTTGAAGGGCACAGGGGAAGAACAGCTTTTGTCACATTTTTTTTTTTTTTAACTGGCAATGCAGTCTGAATGGTTATACCTGTCGCTATGTTCTGTGAAAAACAACAGGCCAATAACATCCTAGTCTCCGAGCTTTCACGCTTTTAAAATATCGATACAGGGAAAAAACATCCAATGTCCGGACCGTTCAGGGAAAAAACAACCGCTGTCCGTGGTCTATTTTTACTGCTACGATGAGACCATAGCTAAAAAAGGAGCAGATGAAGTTTGCTCTTTCCTACATCATTATATATTGAGATCAGAGTTGAGATTACACATCCCCGTCTCATTTTCTACAGAGATTCCTATAATGGACACTGGACTTCCTCCGCTATGCTGGATGCAAAGAGAAAAAGGGTAAACTCAACTTCCTGTGGAGACACCCCTAATTCAGGAGAATTTACTCTCCCTCACCAAGCTTACAAGGACATTTTACCAATCAGTAAAGCAAAATTCCTGGATATACAATCTTTATCAAAATATTGTGGACCAATAGCAAAAAAATATTTTTCAAACATTAAATACAATAATTAGATTCCCATACAATATTTATTTTTTGTTAGTCTACCCCTACCCCTAACCAGCCTACCCCTACCCCTAACCAGCCCTCCTCCCTATACCATTATACCTATTACAGTTAAAAGTGCCTTGGGTATAAATGACACTATTTTATTAAGGTCTTATCTTTCAATTGTTAAAATCTCAGTTTGTTCATTAGGTGACAAAAGCTGTTCTTCCCCTGTGCCCTTCATTTATTAACTCGATATCTAGGTCATGTCAGAAAATTGCGGGGTTTGGGGAAGGGGGACTTTCACTTCACTATGCATTTTAATTTATTTCCATGTAAACCGTATATTTCTTAATCGATTTTGATTACACTTGGCTAACATATTTTTCATGGCAATATCTCGGCTATGTTCGCAAATAGGGTAAAAGGGATGGGGAATTCAGCATTACACTCCATTATGTAAAAATCATCTTTACCACACTGAAACCTACCTCTTCCTTCTGGCTACCACCAAAAAGGCTTTGTATTGTGAAAGTCGATGCGTGAAATTGGCTTAGGAAATTTCGTGTGAATTGGGAATTTCTTTTCTACACCTGGTCCACGGTGCTGAACCACCCTAGCACCAATAACTTCCGAACGCAACGTCGGATTCGTGTCCGAATTTTTTCTGGTTTTTCTGAGAAGGGCTACAAGACAGGGAAGCTTTTTTCAGAAAAAATGTCGATCTTACCATACAAAAAATCGGCAAAACGAAGGGCCGGTACGGATTGGGTCATGAGAGGTATCATAGAAAGCTTGAAAGCTTAGCATTCTAACACGCTACTAACCAATATCCTACGATGTTTCTGAGAGAATTTGTAAAGCATTTTCTGGGTTCACCTCCTCCAAATTTACAAGTGCGATTTTCGAGGTGAAGGTGAATACCCTAAATAAAAGGAAATGTTTGAATTTATCAGACATATTGCAGGGATGTAGAAATGCTCAATGATGTGTTTTCACATTACTTTCATTTCAAATTCAAATCTTCTTACTTCAATAATTGAGCTTAATGCTATTTTGTAAAATTGCGAAAGCCGCCAAAAGAAGTTTTGGGGAGGGGTTTGTTGATTTTTTTCCCCTACCAACAAAATTTAGAGGTGACTGTCTACAGGGTTGATTTTATCCATAGATTGCATGAATTTAGTTAGACAAAACTAATAACTGCCCCAATATGGCAGTTCAGTTACAATTTCGGATAATGCGCCCAATTCAAAAATAACTACGAGGTATGTAATATTTTCATACGAACGCACATATAAGGAATCTTGAGGTAAAGAAATTCGACTTCCAACTAATTTTGAATACCGTGCAATCAAACTTGAGTAGATTTAAGCTTCAGTACGAAAAAAAAAACATACACAGTAAACAAATTCAGAGAACTTAATAACCAGACAGGTTCCGCAAGAGATATCATGGAAAATATAAAACACTTTAGAGATCGTTTAAATTAAAAATATATTCAATTTTGTTAAAACTCGATATTCTTTGCCTAACTTACCGCATCACCAGATTATTTAGCTCTCAAATGTCAACAATATTGAACAATGAAAAAAACATTTACTAATAAATAAATAATTATTATTTCATACAAAAATAGATAAGTAAATTTTTAATTTCAAGGACTTATATTTTGAATGTAAATCACCTCGTAATCATGCCTCAGATGAAATATTGGTCTTTTCAAAGGTGAATCCATGTTACGAAATATGCAATTCACATACTTTGCATGGGAGAAATTCCGAAGAAATGCAATATTGTAATTAATACTTCACGCACGGCCTTTAGCAAATAAATCCTTGCATGAATTGCTGGAATCAAATGCTTTCTACTTTCCTATATAAAGCTCTAATGAATAACCATTCAAAATAGCAGAAAACAAACTCACCACTAAAACACGAGTCCTTCTATAATAAGAGCTGAACACGGCAACCAATCCATTGAGAAATTGACATATTAAGTGAATTGAGCATTTTCCAGCTTCTATATCTAACAAACATCTTTTAACAAGTTGTGGAAACGGCAGAATATAACTGAATAATAATTGCCATTCATCCTAAAACAAAGTAATTAATTGACGAAATTTAAAATGTTTATATGCATATGTAAGCAGCCCTACTTCTTCTTTCAACATTGTTAAGTCAATCTGGTCCAAGCTAGGGAGCGCTATGAATTTGCCATCTCTAACGCCCATCTCAAAAGATTTCAAAAGCGATTCAATACGTGAAGAATTGTACAATATAAAAGCAGCTCCTATTCGTACATAAAAATAAGTCTTTTAATTTTCACATTATATATCAAACCTCTTGTGCTTCCGTGTCCATTCTGTTTTATTAACACTGGGCTTGTTGCCTTTACTTCTAAGAAATCTACAATAACAGCCGCTTGTCCTAGGTCGTTTACTAAACTCCTAAAAAAAGCTGGATCATGTATTCTTATCCCGTATTTGTGCATCGCCATAAGTTGCATATCAGTTGACCGCAATCTGCAGAATGAAAGTTTAGTGCAAATGCTTAAAAAGAATCTCATCTTACTTCTTATATTCAAAATACGTTAGGGATACCCGTTTTTTGCTTACTGGATCCAAAACTAATCCGCACGGTATATATTTAAATCCAACTTTATCCTGTGATTTTTGGGCCTCCCTCAACTCTACCTTAAGGCAATCTTCATTGGGATCGGAAACAACATTCCAGCCGGAATAAATTGCTATTCTTTTTAGTACTTTACTAATTAAATAAACCCTGTAGCATGAAAGCGGCATGTCTTCACTCCACTGTTTCTCTTCAATATATAGTTGGTTCACCCCATCGCTGGCAATTACACGTTTTTGGAAGAGTTCATTGAACATCACTTTGAACGCTGAAAGCCTGTCGACGTACAGGTGGCATCTATCGCTCCTAATGCAAATGTCCCTTAATGGATAAACCCAGCTTTGGCTGTTCTCCTTCAATGACTCAATTCTTTCTTTTATAGTACCTGACATGTGATCGTAAGATTCCAATTTATTTTCAGTCTCTTTGCTATAAGACCTGCTTTTAATGTGGTTAGCTAGCACTTCTAAATTCACTGGAAAACTAAAGTCTCCAGTCGCACCTAAATTTTGAGTGTGCTTCTTAAGCAGCCCATTCGCGCAATACCTCAATTCATTCTTGGGAAATAAATGTAAAAGAACTTTCTTGTTAAGGTAATGTTCAAAATCGAAAGCCATTCCAATTTCTGCCCTAGATAGAGTTTAACAATTGGTTTGAAGTCAATAAACTTCTTCAAATACAGATTCGCTTATGTTTCCTGCACTTACTGAAAGTAGTAGATAAGGCACTATTTCAACTTCAACATTTCAACCGTCCGGCAACTGGACGTCAGCTGATAGCTGACACATGTCACGTACAAAGGGTCTGCTCGGATAACTGAATTAGCAACAGCTAAGGAATACCCGAAGGAGCCAGACAACTTAAACAAGATCTCTCCTTTTGCTCTTAAGTACAAGGCGACACCACGCATCATAGAGTTGGCCAAGCCCAAAGGAGAAGCTAAAGCTTAAGTTATATCGTTTGAATGTCATAATTTTGTATTCGTGTACCTAATGAGTAGATAGAAATTTAAAATATTTAAATCCACCTGAAATCCTACTCCCTCGATTCTGGATAAAAGTTAAGAGCTCTTAACTACTATCAAAAATCACTTTAAAGGAATAAATATTCCACCTCAGTTATAAAGAAAAATGCTAGAAATGAGCTGTTCTCTTAACATTTGTCGTCATTTTCTGGCAAAATAAATGAATATGTTTGATACTTTTTAAGAATTATATGTTATTTTTAGAAAAATAAGAGTTGTTAGGAATAGTTTGTAAATAATAAATAGTTTTCTTTAAAGAACTCAATAAATGCAAAATATTCATAAAAGTTTGGGCCTTTCTTTTCCAAATTTATCGAAGGTATTTAAAGTTTGGTCCTTTTGACAAATTTATCGAAGGTATTTAGCCACAACAACGCTAAATAACGGTCAATTCTTTCTTGCTGTCAAAACGTCCATCGAGAGTGCGGCAGATGTTATTCGATTGATAAAAGTTAATTTAACAAAGTTTAACACAAAGTTAAAGATTTAAAATGGTATGTATTGCATTTTCCTTTTTTCGTGTGTATATAAATACACAAAAGTAATTCAAAATCCTTCCGATAATTGTTCGGAACAATAACTTTAGTGAGCAATATCGGAAGGTTACATTTTGACAGATTATATCATTAGTTATTATTAAATTTTTTAGTATAGAATATAGAATATAAGTTTATCCTATATATAAAAGTGTAAAATATAAGTTTATGCTATATATAAAAGTATAAAATATAAGTTTATCATTTCTCAGTATACAGTATGATTATTATGAAAAAAACCCTCATTTTAATACCACATCCATACTACAAATGGAGGAAAAACGGAATGAGAGAAAAAAGGAGTTTTAATTTTTAAGTTAGAATAATAAATAAAATAAAAATAAATAAAATAAAAGTAAATAAAATAAAAGTAAATAAAATAAAATAAAAATAAAAATAAAAATAAAATGAAAATAAAATAAAAATAAATAAAACAAATAAAAATAAATAAAATAAAATAAAAAAATAAAAATAAATAAAATAAAATAAAATAAAATAAAATAAAATAAAATAAAAATAAATAAAATAAAAGTAAATAAAATAAAAGTAAATAAAATAAAATAAAAATGAAAATAAAAATAAAAATAAAAATAAAAATAAAATGAAAATGAAAATGAAAATGAAAATGAAAATGAAAATGAAAATGAAAATGAAAATGAAAATGAAAATGAAAATGAAAATGAAAATGAAAATGAAAATGAAAATGAAAATGAAAATGAAAATGAAAATGAAAATGAAAATGAAAATGAAAATGAAAATGAAAATGAAAATGAAAATGAAAATGAAAATGAAAATGAAAATGAAAATGAAAATGAAAATGAAAATGAAAATGAAAATGAAAATGAAAATGAAAATGAAAATGAAAATGAAAATGAAAATGAAAATGAAAATGAAAATGAAAATGAAAATGAAAATGAAAATGAAAATGAAAATGAAAATGAAAATGAAAATGAAAATGAAAATGAAAATGAAAATGAAAATGAAAATGAAAATGAAAATGAAAATGAAAATGAAAATGAAAATGAAAATGAAAATGAAAATGAAAATGAAAATGAAAATGAAAATGAAAATGAAAATGAAAATGAAATAAAAATAAAAAAAACAAATAAAATAAAAATAAATAAAATAAAATAAAAAAATAAAAATAAAATAAAATAATGTCTTATGTTATTGTTAATATTATTATTGTTTTTCTTTATATATTATTATTTTGGTTTTCTATTTGATAAAAATGCAAGATTGCAAAAGTGATATAATGGTGAAGATGAAATAATTCATGAAAATATTTTAGGTTTAAATGAATTCCTTCGGGAATACGATTCAATTAACATAATGCACGTAAATATACGTAGTTTAAATAAAAATTTTGAAGCACTGGAAGTATTGATTAAAAGTATGACAAAAAAACCTGATGTAATAGTGTGTAGTGAAACTTGGAATTTGGATTTTTACTCCTACTTTAACTTGGAAGGATATAGTCTATATTACAATAATAGTAAAATAAATCAAAATGATGGTGTTGTGATGTACATCTCAAGTAGGTTAGAGGTTGTAAAATTTGAAATTGAAGTGGTAGATAATATTAAAGTTCTAAGTATAACTATTAAACTATATGATATAGAATCTATAAAAATAAGCGGATTTTATAGGTCGCATGATACTGCTAAATGTGAATTTAATGGCAGTATGCTAAAGTACTTACAATTGAACAGCAGACAAAAGAATCATGTACTGGTGGGAGACTTTAATTTTGACCTTCTAAAACTGGATAGTTTTTCTGAGTATTTTTTAAATAATTTATTGGAGTTTGGCTATGCGAGATCAATATTTTCTCCTACAAGGCATGATAATTTAGGATCCAAATCTTGTTTGGATAATTTTTTTGTTAAATTTACAAAGATTAATTTTATAGCTCATAAGATTGAATATAAAATAACAGATCATGATATTATTTTCTTGCAAATTTTAGTTAATAAGGAAGTAAATACATCTAAAGAGCAAATGTTTACTGCTATTGATTATCATAAATTATACAAGTTATGCTCAACTGAAAGTTGGAACTTAAACTATATTACTGATGCTAACACTGCTATAGAGATTCTAATAGAAAAATTATCTAGCATTATAAAAGATTCAGAGTATAATATCAAAAAATATAAAAAACTGAAAAAAAGAAAAAATTGGATAACACCTGCAATAATGAAAAGTTGTCAAACAAAAAATAAATTATATAAACTTTGGAAAAAAGACTTTTACAATTTACATTTAAAAAATGAATATAGAATATATGCTAATAAATTAGATAAAGTAATGAAAATTGCTAAAAGGAACTATGATAGAAAACAGTTCGAATTAATATCAGGAAATAGGAAAAAACTCTGGAATAAGGTAAAAGAAAAATTAGAAACTAAGAAATTAAAACAGACTGAAATAAAATTAATTGACTGGAAAGGAAGTAACTTAACTAGTCAAGAAGATATTGCAAATGGCTTCAATGAGTTTTTCAGCTCAATTGGTATTGATTTAGCAAAAAAATTTAATAACAAAAGTAAAAAATTCTATTTTAAAAAAAAGGTAAACATTTTAAATTCTATATTTTTAAAACCTACAACTGAAAATGAGATTTTGAAAATAATTTCAGAATTAAAGAATAAGAGTGGTGGTGTTGATGGAGTCCATGCTTTTGTAATAAAAAGAATTGCTAATTTTCTTGCTGAACCGCTAGTACATATAATTAATCTAAGTATTTCAAATGAAGAATGTCCATTACATTTTAAAAAAGCAAATATCACCCCTATTTTTAAAACTGGAAATAAAACAAATAAAAATAATTACCGCCCAATTGCATTAATATCCAACTTTTCCAAAATTTTCGAAAAAGTCATTCATAGCAGATTATACAACTTTCTTAATAAGCTTAATATTTTCTCCACAAAACAATTTGGTTTTCTTAAAGATATAGGAACTACAAATGCACTTGCATATATCTCTGAATATATTATAGATAAATTAGACAAAAGTATCCCTACTATATCAGTTTTTATTGATCTTGCAAAAGCATTTGACACTGTCAACCACGCTATTCTCTTGCAAAAACTATATCAATATGGAATAAGAGGTAGTGCACTTCAACTCATTGAAAGTTATCTAAGTAATAGGTATCAATCGGTTAAAATAAACAATGTTAGTAGTACATATAAAATTACTAATATTGGAGTTCCACAAGGCTCCATACTTGGTCCCTTGCTTTTTATAGTTTATATAAATGATATTTTTGATATTTTTGAAGATGATTGCATTGTTTCTTTTGCTGATGATACCACAGTGCTCTGTTCAAAAAAAACTTGGGTAGAAACTTTTGTATGTATGAATGAAAAATTGGAATCTATTTTTAAATGGCTTAGTGAAAATGAATTAACTTTAAATACTGAGAAAACTGTATACATAACATATTCTAACTATAACGACAAATTACCCCCAAAAGAACTTAAATTAATCATAAATAAGAAGTATATACAAAGAGTAGAAAACGCCAAATACCTGGGTGTGATTTTTGATCAAAATATGAAGTTCTTACCACATGTAGAAATAACAACCAATAAACTTAGATATTTACTATTTGTTTTTGCTAAACTAAGTAAAATACTTGATACCAGAACGTTACTCACTTTATATTATGGCTTGTTTCATAGTTGTGCAACCTACGGTATTATTACGTGGGGATCAGCTTATAATAATGCTCTAAACTCTATTTGTAATTTGCAAGAGAGAGTATTAAGAATTATCAAGGCTAATGAAAGTGTTTCTGGTATAAAGTATCCACTAGATCTAAGAAAGGAATATACATTATGTACGCTTTTATATAATTATAATAAACTAAAAGTTTTATATAATAGCTCAAAAAGTGCAACCAGGCACAAATGTGTTATACTACCAAAAACAAAATTAGAAATAGGTAAGTCACTTTTATAATGCTACCAATGTATATAACTCTTTGCCAAATAATTTAAAGAACCTTACTGTTAATAAAAAAACTTTAAAAAGAAAATGTATGGAATGGTTCAGAGGAACTTAAACTAAGGAGAAAACTCTCTTTGGAATTTTAGTTTTAAGTTTTGTTTCTAAGTTTTTTTTTTTAGCTCTTAAGCAAGGGGTATACCCCCCCCTTATTTTTTTTTTAGGCCTGCGCACAGGTTTATGTAAACCTACAGCAGGATCTATGCCTAAGTTTAATGTATTAAACAATTTTATAGATTACATTTTGTACCTAAATATATAAATAAATAAATAAATAAAATAAAAATAAAAATAAAATTAAAATTAAAATTAAAATTAAAATTAAAATTAAAATTAAAATTAAAATTAAAATTAAAATTAAAATAAAATAAAATTAAAATACGTTTTTTTGATTATGCCATATTTATTTCCTTTCATAAACTATCCGTTTATGCATATTTTTTTTTCACAAAAAATTATAAAAAACCGCATCACAATACCTTCAGTAGTTCCACGATTTTCGCACAGACACCAAACGAGATACGATTTTATTTATATATGAGGGCACTTACTGCTCTCTTTTGAATGTTATCGTTTTGTTTTCACTTTTTATATTTCACCCTTTTTTATCTTTTTAAATTATATTTCAAAAAAATATTTTTTAAAAACAATAATAATCTACAGCTATATTTATAAAGCCTTCTTACTTTTTTACAATTTTAAAGTACATATATTTTTTATCTACACTAACCTTTCCTACACACTCAAGACATTAGAAACTTGGTAAATCAAATAAAACTCGCGATGGAAATAAAGTCTAAACAGAAACCGCAACCAATAACGCCGACCACCACATATAGATTACTATTATAAAAATTGAAAAAAGGTAGTATATTTTATAACTTCGAAAATTCAGTTTCGAAAGTATGTTTGAGGAATATTTACTATGTAAAAATGCAACTAAAATTTGTTTTTTTTTTACATTTCCATGGTTTTTATTATTTGATGTCAACTGATCAGTAGTAATTTTAATTCTTTTATAAAATGAATCTAATGCTTACAAGTACAGCAATTGTATTCTCTTTTTCGCGGGGAAAATAGTGTCCAATTTCTTAAAAAGCCGCTCCTTAAGGGCTGGAACTAGCAAGGTGGCGGCAGATATTTTATTGCGTTTTTCGCAATATAACTGGAACAAATTTTCGTAAAATAATTTTGTAGCTGCGAAGGTAAATAAAACAATAAATGAAGACGCCCCTCCCCACATGTCCTGCTCACCCTAGATACAAAGGTAAAACTAAGATCCAAAGATAAATAACCTACGGAAACTAAAGCGTAATATAAAAATTATTCAGTGGTAAAATACACTATAATGCTTCTGCGGTGCTCAGTTCTCATCATACATAGGAGTGGCATCGCCCAGCGTCATAGAGTGTGTGTTCTTGGCGTGGACTCTTGTAGAAATCTCGGCTGCTTCTACTTAGAGGACGCTCATCGTACTGGGGAGGTTTTCTTGGGAATTCATCGTACCGAGGAGTTCGAGCGGGGCCTCGAGGAGTCGCATAATAACATAATAGCTTGCTCGCCTTCAGCGTTGCCCAGAATATTAATTATTAAATATATTTACGAAAATAACGTAACTTTAAAGCGAAAACATGTACATATATAATTGTCCCTATTATTCTCTATTCTAAGGGATAGATTTTAAGAAAATAATTACTTATTTTTAAAGTTATACTTCTTTAGGCGCGTTATGAAAAAATGATGAGAGTGAATATTAACGATGCGCGAGGAACCGATACCCAAGTTTACCCTATAAAGTTGGGCGTTATTTACTATTAAATATTATTACATTAAATTAATTAATTATTTTCTCAAAATAATAATTTTTGATCGAATTTTTGCATTAATAAATGCCATTTTCGTAATCAAGTAAATTCTTCAATTTACAAGGCTCAACAACAACACTTAAGTAACTCTGACATCGTGATGTTAACCCTCGATAGAAAAGCCTTGATCGAAAAATTAGGGCAATGGGGACTCCTTCAACAAGAAGGCGTCCTCAAATGTCCTAATTGCGGGGGAGGGATGAAACTCGTGAAAGATGCATCGAAAAAAGACGGTTTCAAGTGGAATTGTGGTAACAAGAAAAGAGTACCAAAGAAGAAGCCAGTGATGTGTCGGATGTCACAATCGCTGCGTAAAAATACTTTCTTCGGGAAGTCGCAACTAAGTTTAAAGCAGGTATATGTTAAATGTAATTTTTCATATTACTGGAAAACTAGCAACAATTATTAATTTCAGATTCTTATTTATGTACACCACTGGGCGCATAATATGCAGATCCAGGGCATCCAACTCGAAGCCGGGATATCGAAAACGACGGCTGTAGACTGGAATTCCTTCTGCTTCGAAGTTGCCCTGGACTTTTGCTTGAGACAGGAAAAACCCATTGGTATGAATATAAATAACATTATATTAACATTTAAATTTTCTATTTCCTTAAATTTAGGTGGTCCACACATGACTGTGGAAATTGAGGAATCTAAATTTGGCAAGAGAAAGTATCACAGGGGCCACCGCGTGGAAGGGCAATGGGTTTTTGGTGGTGTATGCCGAGAGACCGGAGATATGTTTCTGGTGCCCGTTGAGCGTCGTGATGCAGCAACGTTGATTCCACTTATTAAAAAGTGGATTGCACCGGGCAGTATAATTATCAGCGATTGCTGGAAAGCATACGCCGGTGTGGATGAGATGTTCCAGCATTTGACAGTTAACCATTCGGTTAACTTCAAAGATCCGCTAACGGGCGCTCATAGCAATACCATCGAAGGTCTCTGGCGACACGCTAAAGCAACATTGCCCGAGTACAATCGGAGGAAGTCTTTATTTGCTGGGTATCTTGCCAAATTTATGTTCTTAAATTTCTGCAGGTGCCGAAAGTTGGATCCAACTTTGGAGTTTTTAAAAGCAGCAGGGATGTTGTATAATCCATACCAAGTAGGAGAAGCATCCGAGGTAAGAATTTTGTGATAATTTTCCCTACGATAATACTTATAGTTATTATATCTACAGGAAAATGAAGATCTCCAGGGAACCCAGAGTGAAGAGTCCCTCGACGCAAATGTAGGCTTTTTTGAAATAATTTAATTTTAAATTCCTAACATTAAATTTTTCACAGGAATACGACTTGTACCAGTAAATTTTTTTTTTCGGGGATTAGGGCTGGCGGAGCTGGATACCAAGTTCGGGTAAGTGCAATTTTTTTTTAGGGCTAGCGGAGCTGGATACAAAGGTCGGGTAAGTGCAATTTTTTTTAGGGCTGGCGGAGCTGGATACAAAGATCGGGTAAGTGCAATTTTTTCTTAGGGCTGGCGGAGCTGGATACAAAGGTCGGGTAAGTGCAATTTTTTTTTAGGGCTGGCGGAGCTGCATACAAAGATCGGGTAAGTGCAATTTTTTTCGGGGATTAGGGCTACTGGCGATACCCCGTCAACAAAAACGAATAGTCTGGCTACCTCCTGGGTCATTTGGAAATGTCAACAATTGTTCAAAAGGATACAAAAATCTGAAGGTATGATGAACGAACTTTAAATAATTTTTACTCTTTGTTATAATTTGGTTTCCCTGAAAAGGAAGCCCAAAATTTTGTTTTTTGTTTTTGCAGTATGGTGTGACTGTGGGAGGACTCGCAGCTGGATACAACGAAGTACTACTCAAGCGCTGAGCACACTGACGCCGTAACGCTCATGTGGAATCACCTCATGGCCCAGATGTCTTGTTGCGGAGTCAATGAAGAACACAGAGGAATTCAGTTGGGAACGCCGCTGTACGCTGCACCAGAGCAGTTGAAAGGAGATTGTGATCCTAAGGTAAGTTGTTATAAATTATATAAAACCACATAAAGCTATTCACACATGTTTACAAAAGTTTATATACCTTTCATTTCGTTTAAAAAATGAGTGAAGCATTTCCAATTTTTAAACTTAAAAGATTTCAAACCGAATTAAGAAAAAATATAGAAGGTACGCTCATAAAAGATTGTAATAAAAAATAAAAGTTCAAGCTATTAACCTCACTGCATTTATCTCTCCTATTTTATGTAAATTTATTATTGCTATAGATTCAGATTTCTATTTCAGAGCGACATTTACAGTCTTGGTATTGTAGTACTTGAGGTTCTTTTGAAGTTCAGCACTGAAATGGAACGTTGTCGCAGTATTGAAGAAGCACGAAAAGGAACCCTTCCAACAGAACTAAATGAACAGTCTTCAAGATTAATACAAAGGTAAGTCTAAAACACAAATTGGGTTAAATAAACAAATTAATAAACAATAACTTTACAGTTTATTGAGCACAATTGAAATACAGCCAACTACAAAGGATCTGCTTGAGGCGATAAAAGAACGAAATTATTTCCACAACCTAAGCTCTGTCCTAAAAGTTCATAAAAATACAAAAGAACAAGAAGTAGAAATACATCTCCTTTTTTTTCAAACAATCAGAAATCAAAACTATTCTGTTTGAGGAAATTAGTCTTTGAAACTGACGGAAGTTTCTGAGGAAAACCGAGCTATTGAACCCCAGGAAATAGTACCCCCTCCTGAACGGAATCGTATTGATTTGCTGGCAATTTTTATTCACAGAATTCCAAATATGACTGGACTAAATTATGTTACTGAATGTGAGTCAGTAATGAGTGTACCGCCTCATATAAAATTTGATCTCCTAATTAGATTGTCGGCTCGGGGATAAATTTGTAATTAAAAGACATGTTTACTTACTAATATGTGAAGCTTTATGTACAAACAATAATTCGATTACAGTTAGAAATATGCAATCTATTTAGAAATATTTAATTTTAAGCACATTAATATTAATGCAATAACTTTAATAAAACGCCTATCGATTTGATATTCCCGTGTTTACAGCTTTGTCAAGATTTTTTTTATGATGTTTTTGTTTTCATTTATTATATTATATAACATACTTTGGTCACAAAAAAAAATCTTCAATAAATATAATAAAATTTCATAAATCAAATGTATCTCTATTAAAAGTAAATAAACTTTGCATCGTCCGGACTTTGTTCCATAGGACATTTTAAACTGCAATCAAACATAACTAGGAATGAGTTTAATTTAATTTTAATGTTCTTACATTGGCCCGTTGCTTAGTTTATTAAGTCCGTCTCGTGATATAACATGTCCACAAGTCAATTTCATCGGAGGATTATCTTCGGAAGTTTGTTGCCGAAGAATTGGGCAAGCAAATATAGAATGATATATATTTTCAGGATCCAAATCTATTTGTGTGTTTTTTGATATTTGCGAATAAAAGTTTATAGTTTTACGCTTTAAAATGGTTAATTGTGCCGTTGTTAATTGTAAAAACTATACCGGGAGAAAAAAGTTTGTGAAAAGAGTGAGATATTTTTCTTTTCCCAAAGAGCCGAAATTGCATCGTGCGTGGGTAACATTTTGTGGAGGAAAAGAAAATATCAATCCAAAAACTGATAGAATTTGTTCAGATCACTTCGACGAAAGTGATTATAGGTTGCTAGACATTTTACTCGGTGAACCTATTCTTAAAAGACGCTTGAAAGAAAATGCAGTGCAGGAATATTCCCGCTACGAGCAGTCCTGTTAGGGAAAGAAAGAAGGATGAACGATTTCGGAAAGTATTAAATGAAGAGGATATGAGCTCTTATGGAAGGTGAGATATTCACTACGACAATCTCCAAACTCAGTCATTATATTCTGCAAGCCCACGGTGCTATCGACTTCTAATAAAAAGAAATTTCCCTCTACCAAGCGCATAAACTCTAAGGAAGTGGGCGTCAAGACTGAACCTTGAGCCAGGTATAATAAATTGTGTATTTAGTTTGTTAGGAAAAGCCGCCTCTTCGAGTCATACGTGGGTAGAAGAACTATCAGAAGGCGGACTGAAAAAAGCCAAAAAAAAAAGAGATAAGATAACAGTATTAGAAAAACTTTTTCAAAAAATTAATGGAGAAAATTTGTTAACAAGTGATATATTTATAGAAAGTCATTTAAAAAAGTCAAAAAATGGTCAATTAGAATCTAAGATAAAAACGCTATTCTTTTGGTCTGGAATGTATTTTAGAATTAAGCATTTGAATAAGAGTTTCTGTGATAATAATGTTAAACAAAATTTAAGAAAGAAATTAAAAACACCAAAATAAAATTATAATGTGGTTTTTATTTGCTTTTAAAAATAAAATTTTACTTTTCAGATTCATAACTTCTTTAGAGACAACTCCACAATAAAATTTTCCCAAAAGAAGTTATGGTTGAGCCGCAAAATTTACAGTGCTTGTATTTGTATCATTACAGATTTTCCTAGCTTTTGTTTATTCCTAATCCTAATCTGAGTGCTTAAATGTTTATTAATGCAATTAAAAATTTTCTTAGGACAAATACCACAATCTTTTAAATTTACGAATAGACAAACAATTCTTGATAAGGTATCAGCATTTTCTTTTAGCTAAAACTAGTCCTCGTTAGTTTAAATCACTTCATTTTACAGGTACACAAGGGCAACAAAAGCTCTATGAAAAGTTCACCAGTTTAAAGTGTTAAATGTTCACAATTTATAAAATAATATTGGAACATATATGCTAAGCAGTTAAGACAATAGGCAAGCATAGAAAAATTGTATCTTTAAGTCATTAAATAACAATTCTGCGATACTTTGCACTTACTATATTGGTGCCTGTGAGGAGTTATACTTTTTAGGGTTCCGTAGCCAAATGGCAAAAAACGGAACCCTTATGGATTCGTCATGTCTGTTTGTCTGTCTGTCCGTCTGTCCGTCCGTATGTCACAGCCACTTTTTTCCGAAACTATAAGAACTATACTGTTGAAACTTGGTAAGTAGATGTATTCTGTGAACCGCATTAAGATTTTCACACAAAAATTGAAAAAAAAAACAATACATTTTGGAGGTTCCCCATACTTAGAACTGAAACTCAAAAATTTTTTTTCATCAAACCCATACGTGTGGGGTATCTATGGATAGGTCTTCAAAAATGATATTGAGGTTTCTAATATCATTTTTTTCTAAACTGAATAGTTTGCGCGAGAGACACTTCCAAAGTGGTAAAATGTGTGTCCCCCCCCTGTAACTTCTAAAATAAGAGCATGATAAAACTAAAAAAAATATATGATGTACATTACCATGCAAACTTCCACCGAAAATTGGTTTGAACGAGATCTAGTAAGTAGTTTTTTTTTAATACGTCATAAATCGTAAACCGCAATTTACCTTTCATTCAATCAACTCAAATATAAAAAAAAAAAATTTAATTTCTTAAACATAAACCTTATGCATAAACCGTGAACCATTATTTTCTAATAATAAATCTGTAATAGGTGCCTAAGTAAATAATAATTATAATTCGCGTGGGGCGTGGCTTGTTTTATAATTCAAATTTAATAGATAATTATAAAGTATAACGATACGGAACCCCCCTGAGTTCTACTCGCACTTGTCCGTCTTTTTCTTTATTGCAGTAAAGTTTTCCCGTATTGAGAACCTCTTAAAAAATTAAAATAATTTTGCTCGACTAATCTGTTTTCATGAATTAACAAAAAATGTCCTAAGAATTTAGTAATACATAGTACATTTTCTGAGTCCCCATACATTTTTTTTCCAAGATGACGTCACGAGCTGTCAAATTGCCGGAAGATCATACCTTGTATTCTCTATACCGTGGTAATGGACCACTCGTCCCATATTAAATGGTGCACTATATCAAAAACAAAATGGTGCCCTTTTCGTTCCCTCTTGCTCACACCATTAACGGATTTTGAGCAATCAGCTGTGGGTTTGAATTATTGTCAAATTCATTTTTGGAGTACTGCTCAATTTTAATGACATAAACCCATCAAGTAATTGCACCGAAAATTATTAAATAATTCATTTTGTATCTTAAGCTCTTTAAAAGGAATGTAAACATGAAATTACCGCATTTTGAGATACAATTGAATTTCAACCAATTTCTAAGTTTTTGGGAGAAATTCTGCTGTTAAATTATGAGAATTAATCTTTTAGTATCCCATATTGCAAATTCTTTTTATTTTATGCCTGATTAACCACAAAAAACACAAAAAACATACATGATGTAATGCAGCGAATTATTCGGATTAAATTGCATTTATAACCTTTTACTGTAAATAATATTAAATGGCGATTATAAAAACGTTGTCTAATTATGAGTTTTGGTTCTTAAAATAGCTGTTTAGCGATATAAACCGCATTTCCAGAAGTGAGCATTACGAAGTTTTGTTGAGAATTTTTCAATGAAAAATGTGTTAATCCAGAAACCTCTCACTGCGAAATTATTTGAAACGTCATGCCACGTTTGGGGGAATTAAATTCATTAAATCATTAAATTTAATTTATTTTCGCCCTGTGGCGCTCCGGAGCACTCTGGAGCTTGGCAGTTATTTTATCGAACAGACCTTTTGATTGAGATTTTCTAGAAATCTCAGGATCGCCTACTTATATGAGAAATCCAATAGATTGTCATGTGGATTTCGTGAAATCACACAAATTCTTGAGATTTTGGGGAGATGAAATCATGTTATTACAGATTTCTACAAGATAAAATATTAAATTCCCAAAAAGCAGAGCAAGCTAAAAATCAAGGCAGGTATGATTGCTCATTAAGCATGAAGACATTAGCTCTGCTTTTTCACAATCAGATCTGAATCAGATTTAGCAGGAAATTTTGCATTGAATTGAAATTTATAAACAGTTACCTTTACCAAATAGTTTTTATTCCGTGGAAATTCTATTCAATGAAAATTTTCCTAACTAATCTTGTCCAGATCCGATTGTGAAAAAAACGCAGCTATTGAGTCTAAAATTATAGCTTCCCTACCTCTTTTTACACACATACAATACAAGCAAGGATTCCTTCGGCCCAAAACCTTCTATATTACAAACCGTGAAGCTTGATGGCTTGCGTGTGTGCGTAAGTAGTCCGACAGGTCGAGAAATTTACATTTAGTTTTATGGAGACTGAATGTAATCTCCAGGATAAATTGAATTAATCGGGTAATTTGGACGCTAAGGGCATAAAATACTTAACAAATTAAAACCACAGAAGCTTTTACTCCATATATGCCAAAAATATCAATGAATTTCTAGCGGTTCGGAGCCAGTTCTTCTCCCATTTGTTAGCGGTCTGGCGCTCGGGCTTTCTGTTAAATTTGATTTAAATCAAAAATTTCCTATTCTTTGTTCAAAGAGGTGATTAAAAGTCTTATGAATTAAAAGGAGAACTTAGGGTAACCATGACTGAAAATAATTTTTGGATACGATCTTTAGTTTGGAAGCTGCCGCGAATTTTTTACCATTTTCAGGACATCGCCCATAAAACTCAACGGGACTTCCTTAAGCCGGTTCCAGACTCACGCCGCGAAAGCCCGTGAAAAGACGTGGTGAGTGTGGATAGCGTTCGCGCCAGTTCACGCGTAATTTCCCGATGCCCGATTCGAGTGGAGCTGTCTTCAAATTTCACGTTGAACATTAGGAGATTTTTACATTTCCATGGGCCGGACAGAAAAAGTTTCTTACATTCTTTAACTTTTGTATGGAGTATCAATGTTCAGTTTTCATGTTGAACTGCCAGTACATATTTTAGTATAATCCCTATATACAATACATATAAGTATATAAAATCGAAAGTTTGTTTGTTTGTTTGTTGCACAATAACGTCTAAACGCTGGGTCCGATTATTTTCATTTTTTGAGTGAAGATACTACGTATCCCGACCTAACATATAGGCTACTTATTATTCGCAGATTTCAAAATGGCGGACCCAAGATGGCGGCCAAAAATTGTAAGTTTCAAGGGATTGCCATGAAAATTGGTATTTGGGGGTTTTTGGAGGTCTTGATTGCGAATCTACGCTCAAAATTTGGAAATTCAAAATGGCGGACCCAATATGGCGACCAAAAATGTTCGAACTTCAACGAATTCAATTTAAAATTAGTACTATGGGTACTTTGAGGCCAGTAATTTCGAATCTACTATCAAAATTACGAAATTCAAAATGGCGGACCCTATATGTTTGTTCCTTAATCACGCCTTAACACTTGGTCCAATCATTTTCGTTTCTTGAGTGAAGGCATTGCATATCCCAACTTAACACATAGGCTACTTTTAATTCACGGATTTCAAAATGGCGGACCCAAGATGGCGGCCAAAAATTGTAAATTTCAAGGGATTACCATGAAAATTGGTATTTGGGGTTTCTTGGAGGTCCTGATTGCGAATCTACGCTCGAAATTTGGAAATTCAAAATGGCGGATCCATTAGGGCGTCCAAAAATTTTCGAACTTCAAAGAATTCAATTCAAAATTAGTACTACGGGTATTTTGAGGCCACTAATTTTGAATCTACTATCAAAATTTGAAAATTCAAAATGGCGGACCCAATATATATTGCTCAATCACGCCTTAACGGTTGGTCTGATCATTTTCATTTTTTGAGCGAAGGCTCTACAAATTTTGGCTTAACATATAGGCTACTTTTTATTCACGGGTTTTAAAATGGCGGACCCAAGATGGCGGCCAGAGATGGTAAATTTCAAGGGATTGCCGTGAAAATTGTTATTTAGGGATTTTTGGAGGTCCTGATTGCGAATCTATGCTCGAAATGTAGAAATTCAAGAAAACAGAAAGCGGATCCGATATGGCGACCAATAATTTTCGAACTTCAACGAATTTAATTGAAAATTAGTATTATGTGTATTTTGAGGCCACTAATTTCGAATCTGCTTTCAAAATTTGGAAATTCAAAATAGCGGAACCAATATGACGACAACAATTTTTCGAATTCTACGAATTTAAGTCAGGTAGCGATGAAATAGCAAAAAAAAATAATACCTTTATTTATTTATTTAACACCTAAGAATGAAAACATATAAGTACAGAATAGATCATTAGCCCTTCTGATATAGACGGTGGTAGCAAAATGAGTTTTGGACGGTTCTATACCACATCTACAGATTTTAGTAATACTTCTAAACTTCCTAATCTGGCTGTAGTACCAACATGTCAGAAGTATTTAACTAATTAGTATTTTTGATACATCGGGTGAAACCGGGTTACTCAGCTAGTTTTATATAATTTAAAGTAAAGAAATTTTTATAAACATATTTTTCCAACTATTATAATTTTATTTTTAATTTTAACACATAAATGTATGTACATATGTATGTGAAATTTAGTTTTGTATTTGTCGTACATATTTTGTTTGTACTTTGACCGGGTGTCCTTGAATACTACCACGCTGCGCCACTGTGAACGAGTGATCTTCTTACCTTGTATTCCATCGAATTTTCTTTTTTTAATTTCAATACATAATTGTAACCAAATATACGAACAACTCTCGACTTACACAAACAAACAAAATTCGTGGTTACGTGTGATGATACTGAAGACTTCTATTATTTTGAACGGAATTGTATAAAGGATCCTTGTTTTGCTACGGAACCCTAAAAGAGCATGCTGTTGTACATCGTAAATTACATATAAGTTCCGACTATATAAAACGATTTTATGGCCCTATTATTGAATCCGTTCGAATCGAATCGAAAGGAGTTTTACAGTGTGGAAAAAACTAAAGCAACTCAACACAAAAAAAGTAGTCTTTAAGAAAAATATAACTAGGGTATGCTTTACTTTGAAATAAAATATATTTAAATTAATCCTCTTACATCCTTCTAAATAACGACAAAATAATATTATAATAAATTCAACATATTACACTGATAAACAGTCTAAGTTCTTACAAGTAATAAAAATTATCTGGAAAAAACTACAGCAACTCGATTATAGTTAAAAAATTTTAATAACATAATAAATTTCAGTACTTAATAGCGAAGCCGTTTTGCTTGATTACGGATTGACATCTTCTTGGCATCGATAAAATAAGGTTCTCAATGGTTTTTTTTGGAATCTGCGACTACTCTGATTGTATTGTTTCAAACAACTGCCGTTGGTTGGAGAACCTCTGTCCTCTCAACTGCCTCATAGATTTTCAATTGGGTTTAAATCAGGTGATTGCGCAGCCCAATCCAGAACATCGATATGCTTCTCCTGATCCAGTCAGTTACAAATTTTGAGGTATGTTTTGGATCGCGATCGTGTTGGAACCTCCAACGAAGTGGCATTTCCTCTTCTGCATATGGTAACGTGTGATTTTCTAGGATTTCTTTGTACTGCAACCGATCCATATTGCCTTCAATTCAAACAATGGGTCCAGTTCCTGCCCAGGAGAAACATCCCCACACCATTACAGAGCCTCCTCCATGTTTTATTGTATGATTACAATATTTCGAATTGAGTCTTGTTCCGATAGGACGTCTGACACTTGTCATTCCATGACTGAATCAAATTAAATTTTGATTCATCTGAAAACAAAACTGTTTTCCACTGTTCTTGGGTTCAGTTTTGGTGTAAGCCAGCGTATAAAAAAAAAACTGTCAGCAGAACAGGGAATGGTCGATAGTCAATGAGATAATTCGAATACAAAAGAACAAATATATTTCGACAGACTGGAAAAACTATTTACAGATCAAAGTGAATGGACTGAATGTTTACAAAAGACTGACTGTTTTAGAGAGTGTGATTCTGTAGGTGGCGCTAGTTGTTAAGCCCGAAACTCGTATGCATGTTTATGTGTGTGTATGCGTGTGTGAATGTTGTAACACTTCCCCTCGAGTAAGGGGTTATTGCTTAAGACGAAGTCCTGCAGCCTCCGTGCACCAGCTGTGCTTGGGCCTCGGGAGAGCTTTAGTCAGGAAATCTGCAATTTGGTCCGAAGTGTTCGACGATGAGCTGCTTGTCCTGGATGGCCTCTCGAACGAAGTGGTGTCTCATCTCAATATGTTTGGTTTTGGCGTGAAAAACGGGATTTTCAGCCAATTTGATCGCACTCTGGTTATCACAGTGGACGATGAGTTCGGCTAATTTTTCGTGCCCCAGTTCCCTGAGGAATCGTTGCAAGTAGATGGCCTCTTTGGTACACTCCGAGAGGGCCATGTATTCCGCCTCTGTGGTGGAAAGAGCGACTGTCTGCTGTTTCTTGGCGTCCCAGGAGAATGGACTTCCTGCAAGTATGAAGATGTACCCAGTATAGGATCACCGATCCTCGGGACAACTTCCCCAGTCTACGTCCACAAAACCTTTGAGAGGTTTGTCGTCCCGTTCGAAGGATAGGCCAATGTCGGGTGTCCCCTTTAGGTATCGGAGAACTCGTTTCGCAGCAGTCCAGTGTTCGGCTCCTTAGTAACTGTTGTACTGGCCGAGGAAGCTTACCGCGAAGGCGATGTCCGGTCTAGTTGAGACGGACAGGTATGTCAGTGCTCCCACCAGCTCCCTGAAGGGTAATTGCCTCTCGTCCTCGGAGGGATGTTCGTTCCTGGAGAGTTTAGTGTTGGTGTCCACGGGGGTGGTCACCGTGCGGCATTCGTTCATGTTGAACCTGTTGATCAACTCCTGGGTGTACCCTTTCTGGCTCAATGTGATGCGACCGTTGGTTTGGCGGATTTCGATCCCAAGACAGCACTTGGCGTTGCCAAGATCCTTGACCTGAAAATGTTTTTCCAGGTCTTGTCCGAGTTTGATGGCCGCTTTTGGTCGTCGACACGCGATGAGAATGTCGTCGACGTAGACAACAATCAGAACGGCGTCTTTCCCTGTACCAATGGTGAAGAGGCATGGGTCCGACTTCGTCGGGGTGGCGCCCAGGGATCGAAGTTTCTGGTCCAACTCCTGATACCAAACTCGGCCGGCCTGGCGAATGCCATACAAGGATTTTTCTAAGTGGCACACCTTGTTTCCCTTCCGAATCTCATCCAGATCCTTCCTGGCTTTGGTCGAAATGGCGTTATTGGGCTCGCGGTCGATGATTTCGATGAGGATTTTCTCGTAATTTTTCGGCGGTTCCATAAATATTTCGTCGTTGAGTTTGCCGTTCAAATATGCCGCTGTTATGTCGAACTGTCGTATCTTCATATTGAATTTGGCAGCGAGTGACATGACGAGACGGATGGTTCCTGGACGTGCTACCGGAGCGAATGTTTGGGAAAAGTGAATCCCTGGCTGTTGGCTGAACCCTTGGGCGACCAATCTAGCTTTTCGCTTTTCTAGTGAGCCGTCGGGATGGAACTTGTTGCGCAAAACGATCCGACTTCCGATGACTTTGGTACCTTCTGGTCGATCGACGAGTGTCCAGGTGTTGTTGTCGAGTATGGCCTTCATCTCAATCGCAATGGCCTGGAACCACTCGTCAGCTTCCGGACCGCCCATTGCTAGATTCATAGGAACCTCAGCAACGAACGTTTCCTCCATAGCGTAGTTGTTCTCGACGTTTTCGTTGGTCTTTCCTCTGCTGCGAAGACTACAGCGAGTATTTTCAGTTACCTTCTCGTTGTGAGTGAGAGTTTCCTCGATGATAGTGTCATCACTGGATTTGCTGTCTTCTTTGGCGTCGTGGAAAGATTCAATTGAAGATTCGAGGGCTGGGTTTCTCGGGTATGGATCGTTTTCAAGGTCGAATCCTCTGAAGTCCTCCATTTCGTCGGGTTCATCGATGTCAATGACTCGATGGTCTTCCGTGGCTTTGGGAACCCATTCGAATTCCACGTATTTCGGCTCTCTTTTGCTGTCTTCCTTGGATGAGGTCGGAAGGACTTGATTGTCTTTTATTTTGATGCTTTTTGAAGCTGGAGGGCCTCGTTCGTCCTTGGATCTTTCTTTGCCGCCGATTTTTCGTTCCAAAAATTGGACGTCACGGCTCACAATCACCTTTCGTTTCTCCGGCTCCCAGATGCGATATCCCTTGGACTCAGTGGAGTATCCAACGAAGATTCCGTCTTATCCGCGTTGTTGGAGTTTGTTTTTCCCGGGTTGAGATATATGACCGGGCTTCCAAAGGTCCTCAGATGTGACACGTCCGGTGGTTTTCAGGTCCACACTTCGTGTGGTGTTTTGCCATCCAAACTCCTCGACGGTAAGCGATTGCGTAGGTAGTTGGCCGTGTGGATAATTTCCGTCCAAAGCGAATCAGGTAAGTCCGATTCCAGCTTCAGACATCTGGCGGTGTCCAATAGAGTGCGGTTCCGTCTTTCTGCGACACCGTTTTGTTGTGGGTTGTAAGGTACGGTGAACCGACGAGTGACACCCTTTGACCGCAAGAACCTGTCGAACTCTCGGCTGGTGTATTCTCGACCGTTGTCGGATTGGAGCTGCTTGACACGCTTCCCGGTCTGGTTTTCGACGAGCGCGATATAAGCAACAGTTGCATCGAATACTTCGGACTTATTTTTTAGGAACCGAATTTCACACCAGCGAGAAGCGTCGTCGATGAATGTCACGAAATACCTTGATCCGCCTAGGGATGCTTTTGGATGAGGGCCCCAAACATCCGTGTGGATGAGGTCCAGCAGTTCCGTTCGTCGTTCCGACTTGGCTGGGAACGGGGCTCGTGGCATCTTCCCCTTGAGACAGGTGTTGCAGTCAAATTGTTTGTCGAGCTTGTCGAGCCTCACGCCTGTCACCAAGTTCTTGCTCACAGCGTCCGACATATCGCGCGCGTTCGGATGTCCAAGACGTTTGTGTAGCGTTTCGAAGGAAATTGTCTTTTCGGACGCGGTGCACGCCTTTTCGTCATACTCGCGCACGTAGTACAACTCGCCGACTCTATCAGCGCAAAGTTTGACGTCGCCGTTGCTGTCAACAACAAATGCTTCGTGTTTCCCGAACACTACGTCACAGCCGTGATCGGTCACCCTGCTCACCGACAAGAGGCTCGTTCTCAAGTCGGGTACGTGAGATGCATTGTTAAGGGTCACGTTCACTTTTTCACCGGACACATTTGCACTGAGGGAAACTGTTCCCTTTCCGATTATTCTGGTCGAGGTGTTGTTCGCGAGACTTAGTGTTCCGCTTTCATCGTGTTTAAGATCCCGAAAGTCTTCTTGGTTCTGGCACAAGTGCGTCGTGGCGCCACTGTCAATGCACCACTTTCGACTCTGTGTTACCGACGCGGCAGAATGGAAAGCAACATTACCGAATTCTGACAGTTTATCCTTGTCAGACTCGTTCTTCTTCTTATACCAGCAGTCGGTGGGTTTGTGTCCAATCTTCTTGCAGATGGGGCTATCTCGGTCTTTTTGTTTCTTTTTGTTTTCCGTCCTTGTCCTTTTTAGCCGGTTGTTTCTAGGGGTCGCAATACCGAATCATTTAAGCAAAACCGGTATTTTCGGTATTGGCTCCAGACCAATACCGATAATCCGGTATTTTCGATATTTCCGGGATTAAGCTAAAGTTAGCAAATTTAGTATAATAAAGTTAGTTTGCGGAGGAATAGTAAGTAGGTACCTAACCTAAATGAATTTATCTTCTAAATAAAACAAAATATTCATTGACACAAGGTTTATTATTTGATATGTTGGTAATCAATCAGTTAGTTCTTAACAATAATTTACTAATACTAAATGCCCGTTTATTCCTTTATTAAAATAACTTAGGTTAACTAGTTCAAATACTTTAATTAAATGTAGTGTTTGACTAGGAAGTAGGATTCCTACTAACAAAACACGCAATGACGAATGACGTGACGATGACGAAATGTAAACAGTTGAAATAGATAATTTGACACTTGTCGGTCGCAACGCAACTTTTTCTATTTGTATTTGTTTTTTTATTTATTTTACTAAAACCGAAAATACCGAATATCCCGGTTTTTGTGAAATGAATACCGGTATTAATTTGACCCGGTATTCCGGTATTTTCGAAATTCGGTATCCCGGTTTCCGGTTTCCCTTTTGATGGGAATTTTTGTTTTCTAGCAAACATGGCACCAGATGATGCGTCTGGCTGGCCGTTCCTTCGAGCCTCGCTTTCCTCGGTGATTTTTGCGCGTAGAGCTTCTGGATTTGGCAAGTCGTCGCGCGACTCGATTGCGCACCGGAAATTTTCAAAAGAGCTCGGCAGACTGTACAACAGCATTATTGCTAGTTGATCTGGATGGATGACGATTTCCATATCTCCGAGTTTGTCAACTGTGTCGAAGAACTCGTTGAGATGCTCGCGTACGTCCCCATCGTCGGCCATTTTGTGTAAAGTGAGCTTTTTCAAGAGTGTCGCCTTTCGGGCTGGACCTCTTGACTGGAAAATATTGCTGAGTTTTGTCCAGACCTCCTTCGACGTTGTACAGTTCTTCACCTGCTTCAGTTCAGGAGGTGAGACGGCTAGGATTATGTCTGCTCTTGCTTTTCTGTCGTTCTTCTCCCAATCCAATAAGGCGGCGGCGTTGTTCTCGTCCGGTTCGGGCTTGACCCTCGTTCCGCTAACGTACTCCCACATATCGTTTTTTATTAGGATAGCTTCCATCTGAAGCTTCCATGTGTCGTAATTTTGTTTGTCGAGAAGCTCGATTCTCGCGTTATTCACGCTCATCTTGACAGACTAAAACGAAACCGATTTCGTGGCCGAACACGTGGTGAGGTTAGCGTTTTTGTTCGCGTTGAATTTTTATTTATTCAAATCGAAGTTTCTGGGCCCATAACCTGTCAGCAGAACAGGGAATGGTCGATAGTCAATGAGATAACTCGAATACAAAAGAACAAATATATTTCGACGGACTGGAAAAACTATTTACAGATCAAAGTGAATGGACTGAATGTTTACAAAAGACTGACTGTTTTAGAGAGTGTGATTCTGTAGGTGGCGCTAGTTGTTAAGCCCGAAACTCGTATGCATGTTTATGTGTGTGTATGCGTGTGTGAATGTTGTAACAAAAACTAACAAGCGAGGATTCAATTCGCTGAAATATACACGTGTCAGACGTCCTATCGGAACAAGACTCAATCCAAAATATTGTAATCATACAATAAAACATGGAGGAGGCTCTGTAATGGTGTGGGGATGTTTCTCCTGGGCAGGAACTGGACCCATTGTTTGAATTGAAGGCAATATGGATCGGTTGCAGTACAAAGAAATCCTAGAAAATCACACGTTACCATATGCAGAAGAGGAAATGCCACTTCGTTGGAGGTTCCAACACGATCGCGATCCAAAACATACCTCAAAATTTGTAACTGACTGGATCAGGAGAAGCATATCGATGTTCTGGATTGGGCTGCGCAATCACCTGATTTAAACCCAATTGAAAATCTATGAGGCAGTTGAGAGGACAGAGGCTCTCCAACCAACGGCAGTTGTTTGAAACAATACAATCAGAGTAGTCGCAGATTCCAAAAAAAACCATTGAGAACCTTATTTTATCGATGCCAAGAAGATGTCAATCCGTAATCAAGCAAAACGGCTTCGCTATTAAGTACTGAAATTTATTATGTTATTATAATTTTTTTAACTATAATCGAGTTGCTGTAGTTTTTTCCAGATAATTTTTATTACTTGTAAGAACTTAGACTGTTTATCAGTGTAATATGTTGAATTTATTATAATATTATTTTGTCGTTGTTTAGAAGGATGTAAGAGGATTAATTTAAATATATTTTATTTCAAAGTAAAGCATACCCTAGTTATATTTTTCTTAAAGACTACTTTTTCTGTGTTGAGTTGCTTTAGTTTTTTCCAACACTGTATATTGATGTTATAGGCGGAGAAATGAGCTGAAATCAGAGATAGCTAAAATTGCTTACACCATTAATGAATTTTGGGCAGTCAGCTGTGGGTTTGAATTATTGACAAATGCATTTTTGAAGCATTTCTCAGTTTTAATGCCATGAACCCATCACGTAATTGCACTAAAAATTATTAAATAATTCGTTCTACATCTTAAGACTCTTAAAAGGAATGTAAACATGTAATTATCCCACTTTGAAGTGCAAAAAAATTACACAAAAACCAAAAAACCCTAAAGGGCGTAATAAGGCAAATTAATTACGATTTATTTGCAATTATGTCCTTTTACTGTAACTAAAATTAAGTAGGGATTATAGTAAAAACCAAAAAGTACTTTAATTATGACTTTTGAGTCCTTAAAACAGTTGCTTAATGATCTAAACCGCATTTCTAGAATTGAGTAAATCGCCAATTCGCTGATAATTGTTCAATGAAAAAGGCGCCATCCCAGAAACTTTTCTGGGCTGAATGCAATTAAAAATAAATATAAATAATTTTTAAACTTGCCGCCTTGTGAACCCGCTTATCTCACTTAATGCAAAAGAAATGGACAGATATATGCGCCCCATATTTGAACTCTCCTTAGATGAGAACCACTGACATATAGGACCTGGACTGCTCGTCCCGTACAAAAATGCACTTCAAAAATGAGATCAAATTTTAGCCAAAATCTAACTATTTCACTCCCGCTTAGATCCCACAGGCAGACAACTTAACAGCAATAATTCTAATATTCGAATGAAAATGGTGCAACCCCGATAAATGCAATTCACTGCATAACACTTTATTCTTCATATTAAATTGATTTGTTTTGAAAAAAACAGAAATTAGACAAAATATTTTCAATATTTTCTTGTGCCGTTCCAAAACTTGTCATCCATTCTCATCCCTTTAGATACCTATATTTTTACACTATTATTTAGTAATATTTCAATATTTTCTATCTATTCTCAAATGTAATGAGAAAATTGTATAATTTATCGAGTGATTTTGTTGCATAGGTCCCACACTTTTCTTTTTAGTCAAAAATTAAAGATGTTTAACAATAATTAAAATTTTAGTTAATTTTCGGTTGTTTTGAAAGTGATTGCCATTTTAAAGGATGTAGTACAATTAAATATTGAATTTTTCTTGTACACAATTTTTTTTTACCATTTTTGTTTACTTAGTACTACATGTTTTTACAATTTTTTTTAAAAAGCAAGTTTATTTAAAAAAAAATGTTATTAATGTTGAAACCATACGTCTTTTTACGCTGCTCTTATACTAGTGCTTAACTGTCCGAGCGGCTTTTTACTTTTATTGTGATATAGGGTAAATTAATTATTGAACCCATAGAGCCTAAACTCTTGCATCTTACAGGTGCGGGGTTAGGTGAATTTTTCCAGCTTCATGCTGAGAAGTGTGAAAGTATAAAATCTATTATTATTATTAAATAATTAGAGCACTTTTGTGCTTTTGCTATAACCCCCACTGAATTTTAGTTACAATAAAATGACATTCATAAGTGCTACTAAAACCGAATTAATTCGCCACATTGCGCCACCTAGGTTTTGTTTTTTGTGCTATTTTAGTTGGTAAATCAGGCATAAAATAAAAAGAATTTGCAATTATGAAATACTAAAAGACTAATTATCTTAATTTAAAAATAAAATATCTGCCGAAAACTTAGAAATTGTGTGAAATGCAATTGTATTTCAAAATAGCGTAATTTCATGTTTGTATTTCTTTTAAGAGACTTGAGATATAAATTACTTGATGAGTTTATGTCATTAAAACTGCTCCTAAAATGCATTTGAGATTAATTCAAACCCATAGCTGACTGCTCGAAATCCGTTAATGGTGTGACAAGAGAGAACGAAAAGCACAACATTTTGATATAGGCATTTTGTATGGGATGAGTAGTCCATTTCTATTTGTCAGTGCTCATGAGGAATTCATTTGAATATTATGGATTGCAAAATTCCGACTTCAATTAAAACTTTCTGACATTCCCTGACTTTTCACGATTTCCCAGAAAGTGCCCACCCGGAATAACTTCTTTGCTTCTTTCAATATTTTATTTCGAAAGTTACTGATGACAGTTCTCGAGAAAAAGATATGAATTAAAATATAAGTGTTACGTATTATCACTGAAAAGTATGGCACACCGTTTAAGATATGTGAGTAGTTTTACGTGATGAGATTTTGTGTTCTTTGGCAACATTTTACCTTTTTCATTCCGTAATTTAAGTTGGAAATATCAAAGATTTAATTTCCTCCACACTTTGACTAGTTTTGAGTCAGTCTCGAAAATGCTACGAACCATAACAACTTGCAGAAGAGCGACTGCAACCATAGCGCAAATTTGGAACATTGACCATACGTTTACTTTCAAAAAATTCTCCTCCGCAACGTTCCTGTCCCTCGCTTCGTACGATCGAATTAAATCTTGCACTTGTCGTGCCTTATTCAAATTTGCTCGTATTCGGCTGATATATTCCATGATGTCTTTTACTTTAACGTCGTAAAATTCCTCTGGCGTGAGGCCGTCAAAATCTTCATTCCAAACGTTGTTTTGAGGATCGCCCTCGTTTTCCACTGCCAATTCAAAGAACACCGTTTTCTTATTAAAAGTACTAAAGCTGTTGTCAAAACAGATTCGATAGTCGCCCTCAACGCGAGCTTCGTGTCGATGGACGTTCTCAGACTTTTTATAGTCGGCAAAGATTATCCTGCCAATAGGTTCAGCCAGTTCGAAGCTGATATCGAGGTCACCAAGGCCACCATCGATGACTTGATACTCGATGTCGATGGTATCTCCGATTTTAACGTGCTGAAAAAAGCAATCTTGCTTTCCGGCATCCACATTAATGGTCATTTCCCTATCGTACGAAAATGATGTTGGCCAGAGGAAAAAGAGGTGGTAGATTATAAAAATATAGTGGGGCCCCTGCATAAATCACAATAATTAAGCTTGTTTTACATCAATTTCGAAGTTATGTCTTTATTTACCTTAAACATTTCAATATTTCTCTACTAATTTTACAGTACCACTTAAACTTTAGCGGCCTCACTCCGAGGTTTACTTAGGCTCAGTTTCGGATTTTTTTTGACATTTATGAATGTCAAAATTGACAAGTGCTTCAAAGCTGTCAAAGGTGACAAATGTTTGGAAGCTGTCAAAAAGGCTACGGCTTGCAAGTAGTTTCATAAAATTATGACTTTGAAAAAGTAGCACAGTTAACATGCAACAAAATAAATATTTGCTGCTTTTACTATCGGAGGCATTAATTGGTTAGCTTTCATAAAAATTATATTGCAAATTGCCACTAATCTTTTATTTCAGGTGTCGGTATTTTCTTCCTATACATTCATCATGTGCGAACAGTTTTTGAGACACGAACAAATTTTAGTAATCTTTCCAAACTATCGCGAGAAGCCGCTTTGCGTAAGGAAGATGCATTGTATTTCTCATTTTATAAAACTCTAGTAGAAGAGCGAGATTTTTGGCAGGGATATAAGAAGTTATTGAATTTGACGACGGTCGAATATCCGCAGAGCATCAACATAGTGCAAAGATTTCATGTGTTCCCTGAGCTCGTTATTTCGTATGATTACAATCAGCAATTTACTTAGTGGTGTTAATGGTTTTCTTTCTAGGTTTATGCATAGCCACTTCCTATATTTGAGCCATAAATTAGGAATGCCAGTTATGACTTGCTGGGCTGCAGAAAAGTACCATCATCGTCATGAATCTGTGGTTAGCTGCGAAGGATTAGGAGAACCGTTTTATTTCTATTTGGAGTTTGTTTGGATTCTAGGTGGATTCACGGTTTTCATCTTGTACATATATGCCTCATTCCTCAGGTGAGTCAAACATTTCCGTGGTTTTGAAAATCGTTTCCGAAGAATTTTACCGTCGTTAAAACAGTAAAATTAATGAAAAAATCTAATACTTGTTTTCGAGATTTAGACTTAAACAGATGCTTACTAAAATAAAATATTAGGAATACAGTACACTTAAAATTCGTCAGAATTACTGATATCAATAAGGCTAATCGGCTAAATTTCATTGTTTTACCTACCAAAACTTCCAATTTAATACAGTCGGTAACTAAGTATTAGTCACAATTCGCACATGCCCTTAGTCAGAATTCATATAAGTCAACATTTCAAAAAGCTGTGCTTCAAAGCTTTTCAGTGGTAGCTGAATTCATTTCATTTGAATAAAAAAATAAAAAAAAATGGTTGTCTGTAAAGTCGGTTTACGGACGATAATTTTACTTGATAACGTTATAAGAAAACATTCATGAAAAATTGCATACTTTTATGAATTGAATTGAATTATTATCACTGAATTATCATTATTTTGTATAATACAAAGAAGGAGTTGAAAATTACAATTTTGTCGATAAATTAACATTTATTTGCACTCGTTAATTCAAATATTTTTTTACTTATATTATACAGATTAATTACAAGTCACAATGTGCTATTAACAATTTATTTACAACTTATATACATGTGTGATATTTAAGATCCTCCAATCTGCGTTATTCTGTTAAGAATAGGACGATGATAGTAAAAGTAGGAAATCAAGGGGAGTGTTTCAAGTGTAATGTGCCTTGAAAAAGTCAAATCAATGGTTGTGGAAACCACATTAACTTTTTACTTCACTTTATAAATAGTTGACAAAACAGTTCACGTCAAATTCTTAAAATGCAAGAATTAATTACCTTTTTTGCCGCAATTGTTGTTATAATAAACAATGGAAACCACATTAACTTTTCACTTCACTTCTTTTTTTTTTTTTTTTTTTTAAATCGGTGGTAGAGCATTTTCTTTTCTAGTTTCGCAATTTACAAAAACCAATCTATCAAAATAGCCTATCACATGAGCTTTGACTAACTAATGTAATTTTACGCCGTAATATGTTACAAACGATTTCTCCTACAAAGAAACTACCAAGAAAATACTTCATAGACATTTTTCTTATTTTCTAATTAGATAAAACCTACTTTGTGATTAATAATATTCCACTATATCGAAGAAGACTAAATTGATGATAGATGTTATTAATTTTGTCGCCACATGTGCATACAAATAGAAGCATACACGAAGTTTATAACAGTTATTCTAATTGGAAATAATATTCCACTATAAACCAACAGGACAAATACGTGAGATTCTATTCAAAACGCTTAGGCCGATCGTGCCTCTCTATCGCTTGTTCCGCGCTCTCGCTTGCACGCTCGGCTCAGGCGGAACGTGACAATGAATCATGCTTTTTTGTGAGTGCAGCCGTTCATCGATTTATAAGACGTTATCACGTCAAAAATAGGCTGGGTACGACTACCCACACTGCCAACTTCCCATTTGTTGTCAATTCAAATTTTTTGCAAACCTTATTACTTAGGTGTTCATTATGCAATTGTGCGTCGAATGAAATTGTTCCGGCGTCGATATCATTGTTTGTTCTCGAGATATTCGAGACGAAAAACATTTTACAACCATTTTTTAGTAGTTTTGTACCTTGTTGGAAGGTAATAAGATGTGCAATTCGATAAAATAAAAAATAAGTGCATTCATGTAATAAATTTGGGAGAAAATTCGGGGAAAAGGTGAATTTTAGGAAAAATAATTTTGTTTTCCAGTTTCGAAAGTGAGTGTTGGTGAGTGGTAAGAGGTCAACATTGTTGACATTTTTGGAAAGCACATTAGGATAGTAAATTTTTGGCGTGAGTTGGATGTCGCTGCGTCGAGTAGATCAAAAGATAAAAATAAAATAATGATGTGCATACAATGGATAATTAGAATTTACGAATCACTCTAACTCCCAAACGGTTGACATGCCCGTCCCCCTGTCATACAATTTTTTGTTTGGTCAGATCTTTCATCACACTCATTTTTGCATATCTACTAAATATCACTATATACACTTACGGTCATAAAAACCGCACCACGCAGGTAGTTTCAATAATGCACATAATTGAGGGAGGTAGGGTAGGGGGAGGGTTGCAATCATTTGACCTGCTCTAAGGGGGTATAAAAGCAACCCTTTCGGTGAAAGAATATTCAGTTTAAGTTAAGTGGTGATAAAGACAAAGTGAAAAATGTGATATGGCCGGAAAATACAAGCAGTTGTCCCAATACGAAAAAGTAAAAATTTTTACATTGGTAGATCAAGGTCTGTCGTATCGTCAGATAGAGGCTACAATAGGGTGCAGCCATTCAACTATCATTCGCTTAATGAAGAAAAAGGAGAATTTGGACCCTCTGGAGAGGACGAAAGGATCTGGAAGAAAACGCAAGACAAATTCAAGGACAGACAAAGCCTTACGACGGATGTCTTTGAAGGATCGCTTTAAAATCGCTGTCCGTATGAGGGCAAAGCTAAGAGACTATCATGAAGTCGACCTTAACGCCGAAACAATCGGTTGAAGGTTACGACAGGCAGAACTTGATGGAAGGTGAACAGCGAAAAAACCCATGTTGACAAAGAAAATGAAGGCGGCTCGTCTAGCAAGGGCGAAGAAGTACGAAAATTGGACGAAGGAAGATTGGTGACGTGTGATTTGGTCCGATAAAAGCAAATTCAACTTGTTGTGTGCAGACAACTTACCATACGTGCGACGTTCAGCAGGAGAAAGATTTAAGGAAGAGTGCACGATTAAAACAGTGAAGTTTCCTCAAAGTCAAATGGTCTGGGAATCGTTTTCTTTCTACACCCTAGGTCCTTTGCACTTCGTTGATGGAACAATGAATGCTCAGAAGTATGGGCAAGTCATAAAAGAATTTTTGGTACTAGCCATTGAAGAGCACCTTTCATTTACTGACGAAGTAATTTTCCAAGATGATTCGACGCTTTGCCATCGCGCCAAATCGGTAAGGATAGTATGGCATATGAACTGCCAAATGTCTATTTCATAAACAATTAATAAAAAATTAATTTATCCTCTTATGTTTTTTTCAGCTGCAGAAAACATTTTCTGATCTTGGAATTCAGAGACTAGACTGGCCAGCGAATTCGCCCGATTTGAATCCAATCGAACATCTGTGGCATGTGATGAAACGAAAAGTAGTAGATCATAAACCGGAGAGCAAAAGAAAGCTGAATCAAGTACTTGATCTTGTGTGGAAGAACGAAATAACGGATGACATCATTAGAGTGTTGGTGGACTCAATGCCTTCTAAGATCGTGGCGGTTATTGCAGCCAAAGGGGGGAGGGGGGGGGGGGGGGGGGCAACGCGGTTCTGAACACTGTGCATACAATGTAAATTATGTGTAAGCTATGTTTAAATAAAAATATACCAAATTATTCGCAAATTTCATAATTAATGTAATAAACAAGTAAATAATAATAAAGCATGAAAATCAATAGTCTAACTTTTTGATTATTATGACAAAGAATCATTCCATTCGGAAAAGTAGGTATCCTTTTATTAAATTTTTTCATATGAATTTCAAGTGGTGCGGTTTTTATGACCTCAAGTGTATATTTATGCAATGATGAATTATAATACAATTACAATTTTTAAGTTTGACACCCGATTATTAACCATGTTTATTTCTTTTGTTTTTGCAGTGACACTATTTTTGGGGGAATATATGCAGTTTTGTTGTACATCATTTTCCATAAAAATGCTGGAAAAATATATGAGAGACCCGCGGCTAGAGAGAATTTCGCCTTTCCGTTTATATTTTGGCAGATATTTTATTTGTCTTTGTGCATTTCGAAAGCTGCACGAATTCCATTAACTGTTTTAGAACGGATAGTCATGGTAAGTAATTATAGATATTGCTTGAAAATTGCAACTTGTTGTTATTAACTTAAGAGAACGACACGGACAGTAAAAATAATGCTGGTGTTTTAAGCTGAGAAAGTGACTAATATTTTATTCATTTACTGAGAATAACATATATAAGACTAGCCTATTTCACTATTTGAAATCAAAGTTCGTTTTTGTTATTATTATTATGTCAAGTTCGCGCTGCACTGAGCTCCAATGTGGGTTAACTAAACGCGCGTATGTTTTATACTTCTGCGGCTACGTATACAACACTTTGCGCACCGAAATTGAGTAGAAAATGTATGTAACCAGATACACTTGGCCAAAAAAAATGCATCACTTTTTTTTACGAAAAAAAGAAGACTTTAGCATGGATGTAACTTTGTTGTACATGGTCCTTTTGAACTCTGCCAGGGCTCATTTGAAAACTTAAGGGAATTCTGCTTTATGAGGCTCAAAAAATCCATTTGTTTTTTATTGCTGAAATCCCTTCCTAATATACATATCTAAGAATATGTCTGTAAAGTTTTATAGGCTAATTCGAAATATTTTCAAAGATATAACACTAAACGCAGTGGGGTGTCGAGCAGGTATACGAGCGCATTTGTTCTGATCGTAAACTTTGAAGCGCGTTTTCTCGAGTTTTCATTTTTATGATTTTTCTAAATTGGCGGGCGTGATTACAAGAAAACTAAACGGCCAATCAAAATGAACCATAGCTTGTTGTCTTCAATTTTAAATTCTCTTTAGTTTGAACTAAAAAGATTCATGAAAAAAAAATTCTAAACAACTTTTTTAGCAAGTTGAAATGATTTTTTTCTTGCAAAAAGCACATTTTTTGTTCAAACCTGAAAAAAATTTTAAATTTTAGAATTTTGTGGGTTTTTCTTAGTTCACATTAAAGAAAAATATATAACAATTAAAATTTTCTTTGGTTTTTTGGTTTCGGACAAAAATTACGAGCTGCATCTTTCCCGCCAATTGGAGACTGCGATTGCAAGGTGTTGCACAAATGTGTAATAATTGGCTGCGTTTGAATATTTTTGTTCCAAAAATTTTTTTTTTAACGTTCAAATATGCAATAACATAATCTGAAAAGTTCGCTACGCTTAATTATTTTTACCCGACTGCGCCAGAAGGAGGGTTATGTTTTTCGAGTGTATGTATTATATGTATGTATATTTCTTTGGCACGCTCTGTAACTTAAACGGCTTGATCGATTTCAGCTTGAGAGGTGGCGTTAGATTCGTCTTAATTGTGAGAGTGACACTGGGTATATCAAAATTGGAAAAATTAAAATGGCCGATTTTTGGCGCCATATTATGTCTTCAAAAAATTTTTTTTCTCAAAACCTATCGAGTGGGGTATCAAAATAAAAGGTTTCATAAATAGCTTGCAAAAATTTATGCAACTTCTATGTTTACATGTAATGTGGAATGAAAAGTGCTAAAAAAAACAACAAAATATTCAACGTTACAACATAAATTATATTTATGTGTGGAAAAGAGAGATTACAATACCGTCTTACTAATAATAAATCCGAACGTTACCATTGTTGATTCAGTGTGTATAGCAGACAATGCTTATACTTATCAGCCTGGGCAACAAAAAGTGAAAGACGTAACGCAAAATGTTGCCTTTAATCCTTAGTTGGGTTGTAATATAATAGTTCATAAACTCCAAGGTACGACACTCGATCGGGCAGTTGTGGACCTTGGCTCACATATATTTGCAAAAGGTCAAGCGTATGTAGCTCTTAGTCGAGTAAAAACATTAGCTGGATTGGCTATCAGTACTCTTGATACTAAAAAACTAATCGGTCACATGATCAAAATTCTTTGAATGAGTTTCAACGTTTACGGGAATTTATCCTATGAACTGATGACTTAAAGCCTTAAAGTTAACATAAGGAAACTTTCACAAGATTTAATGTTGTTTTAATATCAATTTATAAACCCTGGTTTTTACCTAACCTAACTTTTATGGAAATTCAATAACACACAGATATTTAAATGATAAATTTATTTACCACGAAAACTAAAAATATTAAAATAAAAATATTATTGAAAAAAACAAAAAACCCGACTGCGTAAACTGAAAAATTGTGAAGTTAAAATTTTCAAACATACTTAATAAATGAACTGAAAAGATAGAAACAAGTTGAAAAAATTAAACATTTTTTCTGAATTTGAATGATCATGGTTGACAGTGTTCACAAACGCAGTCGGAGGCATCCAATACATTAATTATGATTTTTATTTTGTTATCGAATCCGTTGAGAGTGCATCTATGCAAATTTCATGATGATCAGTTGAGTACGCGAAACAAATAAACAAATTCACTTTCGCATTTATGATCTGAAAGTTAGGATATTGGGACTTCTCCAACTACGTATTCACTTGCTCTATTCATATCACCAACAAAAGAACTAGTCATTCATGATGGACCGTATTGTATATATTTGATGCCTCCGACTGCGTTTGTGAACACTGTCAACCATGATCATTCAAATTCAGAAAAAATGTTTAATTTTTTCAACTTGTTCCTATCTTTCAGTTCATTTATTAAGTTTGAAAATTTTAACTTCACAATTTTTCAGTTTACGCAGTCGGGTTTTTGTTTTTTCAATAATATATTTTTCTGTCCTAAAAATTCCCCAAAAAACGCTTTTTTTATGCCTCATAAAGCAGAATCCTCCCTTAAGGGGTGAACTTGAAGATGCCGATGGTCCAATATCCTTTTGACCGACAGTGTCGTCGGGGCAACCGGAAGTTCAAGGTCATTGGAAAAAATAAAAAAAGGGCCATGTTTGGAATGGTGTACCGTCCGTGTTTTGTGTTTTATACGTGCTTTTCCATGATGGATTCGTAAAGTTGGAGTCTTTCACAATAATTTTTGTCTGCGGAAGGTCATAATCCGATGAGAGGAAAAGAAGTTGTGGTTGTTTGGAAAAAAGGCTATTTTCCCCTAGTTCTAGGCATGAATTCCATGTTGATTGGTGGAAAATGTTTAACCCGTGTTGAATTTACCCAATCCCCCGTTTTTGAAGATGCTGAACTCTACAGACTTGTCTCTTTCCATCCCCGAGACCCGAAACTACCTCTAGACGGCCAAATTAACCCTATTTGAAGCATTTTCAATATCAACTTGATCAATGTCGGCTCTCTTTTTCTTGTTATCTTCATTTCTGGTGGGGATACGAGAGAGGGTTGAGTTAGAGAGCTTGCAGCCCTCGGCCGGTAACCACTCCCGGGAAGGGTGAAACCACTCTTCGGTTTTTTTCAGGCCCTGGGGGTGGAAACAGATGGGTCCGCTTTGTGGAGCATCGTTAAAAACGGTCCAAAAGTAATTTCACCCAAAAGGACAGAAAAAATTATTTTCACCCCCTTAAAGGGTGGTTTCACCCTTCCCGGAGGTGGTTACCGCCCGAGGGCTACAAGTTCACTAACTCAACCCTCTCCCATATCCCCACCAGAACTGACGTTACGAAATATAAGCTGAAGTGCATACAAATTAATAACTGCGTTTTTTCACAATCAGATCCGGATCAGATTAGTTAGGGTATTTTTCATTGAACAGAAGCTTATAAGCCTTCACCTACATATACACAAATTTTAAAATGTGCGATAGTGTATCAAAATGCCATGATTGCCATAATTGCCCAAACTTCAAATCTTGAATCGAACATATTTTTGGGTTAAGTTTTTGACGCAAAGTGAGTATAAATTAAAGCGATTCGATTTTATTTTTATGAAATAAAAATGGTTTGATATGAGTAACTGCTCATAAATTTAAATTCAATGCAAAATTTCCTGCTAAATCTGATCCGGATCCGATTGTGAAAAAACACAGCTCATTTAAAAGATAAATTGCTGTTGCATTTCGTCTTATTTCTCCTCATTTAATTTTCTTAAAGATTTAAGCTGGTGGGTTTTGCTGGACCTTATATCATTGGAAGATTACTTCAGGTATTGTTGTCAAAAGTTCGTGTATCATCTATGTCATAATTCTAGCTACGTTTACTTCTTGCGAAAGTGCGCACTCGCGCTGTTCGCAACCTTAAAGGTCCAACGAACCACATGGGCTCTACCAGGCGCAAACTGAAACGACGGAAACGTAAACCTTTGCGTGTTTTTGGCAATATTACGTTTACGTCTTTTGTGTAATTTCCTTATAATAATTCAACCTGAAATCGTTCGCTTGTACGCGATTTAACCGAGGTTTTCGGGTTTATTCTAGGTTGGCAGCGCGAATTCAGATGTACATAAGTTGACCTGACTAAAAAGTCGGAGCAAAAAATCTTGCTCTAAAGTAATCTGGATCATTTTGGAGCAGCCTCATTGAACACAAGCCAGCAGTAGAGCAGTTTTAAATTTCATTGAATATAATTTCTTGTTATTTTCTGCTCTAGATTAATCAAATTAATTATCAAATATTGCCCCGTATACATACATCAAAGGCATATGTATGTATGTATTTTGAATCTAACAATGATTAACAACTAAACTAAAAATTATTTTCTTAAAAAATAACTAGTTTTTTATAAATCCCGCATACAGGAAGTATAAATCCGAAATAGAAGTAATTATGTATACTTTTAATTAAAAAACAAATCACCAACCATTTTTTTCTAAAAGGTGAGTGAGGGTGCGGGATTTGAGCAAGGACAGGAAGAGTATATTTAAAATAATGAAGTATACTAATCGCAGACACCCCAGATAAATAGAGAATTATTCATTTTCTGAGTTAGAAAGACAAAAACTTATTATATCTTTGAAAGGTCTCCTAAATTATTTTTACTAGCTGTGTCTTTATCTTGATCCATCGAACCGTTTTTTCGCACCAATTGATCAAAGTTTTACAAAGCAATTAAAGGAACAAGTGTATACAGTTTGGGGGTATCAACTTTTCATTGATGCACTTAATTTAAGATGACAAAAATTATGGTATACGCAAAGGCCGAATCGTCTCAAAAATGAGTTAGTATTTCCTGAAATTACCAATTTTGAAAAAAGAAAATTAAAAATAAAATTTCTTTTTTAGAAATTTTTTCGAAAAGCTTTTTTTCCTCTCAAATTTGACAAGCACCTAATGCCAAAATTTGTAAAAAAAAAAAAGTCGAAAAAAATTGTTTTTTTCATGATTATTACAATTATTACATAATGTTTAAGAACAATACACTTGTTCCTTTAATTGCTTTGTAAAACTTTGATCAATTGGTCCGAAGAAATGGTTCGATGGATCAATTTGAAAATTTACAGGGCTTTTGAGGGTACATTAAACTGTAAAAGCACCTGGAAACATTAGGCCCCCCCATCAGTATTTGTAAATAGGCGGTAGATTTACTAAAAAACCGTAAAAAATCATTTTTTGCACTTTTTTTCAAATTAATGGTGAGTGAAAAAAATTGTTTTCTCAAAAAATCATGGAAGGGTTGTGTAAGAAACTTATTCGAGTTTTTAAAATCATCCTTACATTTGCTGTGCGGTTATTGGTTGCTGAGATATCGATGCTCAAAGATAAAAGGATCGTTTTTCATTCAAAGTCGGATATCTAACCGAAAAATCAACGTAGAGAGATTAAAAACAAAAGCAAATTGAAGCTGAATAAACAAGCTAACTGACCAATGCATTGGGTTAACTGAAAAAAAATTTCTCAAGTCCGTGGACCCTGATAAAAAAAAAAATTTTTTTTTAAATTTTTGTCTTGCGCTATTTCTTCTGATTGCGTGATAACCATAGTTTATAAAAAATTTCTGCCAAAAGATCTCGAAACTAGATTATTAAAGCTTCAAAATGGATTTTTTTATAATCTACATACGACCATTTTTCACAAAGATACAGCTCTTCAAAAAATGCCAAAATAATTCAAAAAAAAAAATGTGCTCCCTTAAATGTTTCCAGTAGTGTAGATAAACATAAGAAGCTGACAAAGTGACAAGTGAGAATATTTAATAAATAAATTGCCTTTTTACTATTTTTATACGCAAAGGATAGCATCATAAAAACTTCGATTATTACTGGCATCGAATGTTTGTCTGCACCACACAAATTTCTAACAACAAAAGAAATTTCATTTGACATTTAGCAGCTCAGAAAAATTCATAATGGTGTTCAATGAGCGAGCAAGTTTGCTCCTTTCTGATATGTTTTGCTTCTTTGAGCTTAGTTGCTCTGCTCTGGTCCTCTTTCATGGTCATTAAACAGACCTACGTATATTGTATACTTTTGTTTATATGCAATTGTGCCTTTTTTGATAAAAAAGGTTAATTTTAAACTGTAAATATAAATAAAAGGACTTTCGTCTTAAAGACATAAATACTATACATACATACATGTAAACATAAATGTGTAAATTCAAAAACGTATCAAAGCCGCCAGAGACGACTACTACGCTGAATTATACATCGATGCGGTTTTGATGCACTATTGAGTTTATCCAATATTTAATATCGTAATATTTAATCTTATATTGGGATACAATGTGCATTAGGTTGGAGTGAAATTATTTTTTTTTATATACATATTTACTATGGTATACCCGCAAAAATCTGCGTGATAGGCACAATAAGCAAAAGCGGAAATATTTTTTGTCTAGGTTTATATTTAGAGGTCCCCCTTGGGACAAAGTTTTGAAAAAAAATCAGAAACTTGTCAATGTTCGATAGTGCAAAACCAAATGCTAAACTTCATAAAATGATGGTTTTATCAGGGCCATACTGTCATCACGTCAGATGATGCCTTTTTATAATACTAAATGCGAATTTTCTACTTAATTGGCTATTTTGTAACATTTTTATCATAAATGTTTCATAAATATGAATCGCATTTTTATTGTAAAATTCTTGATTTATTTTTGTTTTAAGAGGTTTTGGGGTAGCATAAATTCCAAACTTTTATATATATTTTTTCTATTATTACATAAAAATATAGGTTTTAAACAACATGAAAAATACTATTCCGATACATTATTAAGGTCTATATACATCTGAATGAGGCTGTCAAAAATGAATGAAATTATACTTTTTTTCAAAATTCTTTCGTTTTGGGGCACCTCAAGCCATTATAATACATAAATGATATTTAACATACTTCATTTGCTCATCCATAGGCAGCTTTTTACCACTATGCTATTACAAAATAACAAAAAAAAAAAATCTCCATACATTTTCACTCCACCCTAGTGTGCATCTAATTAGTCCATCAAAAGATCATATGTTAATTTTAATGGTTTTTCAATAATAACGTTAAATGTAAAGCAAAATGTGCAATTTTGTCATTTTCCTACGCTATTCTTGACTGGATAGTAACAACGCAGGAACATTCTCAAAACTATATGAAACGCATAAAAGAGTACATATAGTTTTATATTCAATACAAATACTTATGTATAAATATATCATAAAATTAATTAAATAATTTTTTTTCAATTAAGTAGGCCGATTGCCAAATATTGACCCAAAAACATGACGATATCGACTCGATAAATGTTGATTCGAATTTTTTAGCCTGTAAGCTGATTTATTTATGTTACCAACATACCATACATATAATATCTACAATGTATTTTTGATAAGAAGTGACACTCTCTCTACCACCTCGAAGCTTTAAGCCATATGCAATTCCTAAAACGGGGTAGAGGATAATGTCCCTTTAGATAAGGCAGCAAAGAACTACTTCTTACCATTCCTTATATAAATTCCAATAAGTGGGAACGAGACGAAAATAGGCCGCACAAAATGCTCTTCTACAGCGCTTACACCATAAAAAATAATGTGTAGTTAGGGATCGTAACTGTTATAACTTATGTATATCAAAAAAATCAGTAATTAGTCATTATTTTGAAACTTATATAATTTAATACAAAAAGTACCGATTAAATTTCACCGAAAATATTTTAAGTAATATTTAACTACAATCTTTGTCTATTATTATTTTAAATCTTTTAAAGCTGTTATGAAAGATTTTTTTTCTTTTTGTTAAAATAATAATTACAACGGACTTTTATTTCTTGAATCAGAAATAACTATTAAAAAAGACTTATTTTTTTCTGTTTTTTATAAAAGTCTTTTGAAGACTGAACATCACGAGTGTCAGTTCTTATAGAATAGATATTTGATTCTAACGAGCATGCTTCTTTGTCGAACGGCATATCATTATCATATGCTAAATATTATATAGCGACATAGAGTTCTTAAGGGGGGACAACCATTTAGAACCTCGAAATTGAGCAGTTTTTTCGGAATTTTTTTGAAAGGGAAGAAATGAATGGATCTTTTTGAAATTTTTACAGTTGATTATACTTATTTTAACGAGTATTTTCCATTTTTATAAATACAAAAATATTGAAAATTCACGGAGATCTAGGATGATGAACCCACATGGTCGCGGAGGCATTCTTTTTGCGGTGCCAAGTGTGGCGCCGTGAAAAATGATCTGAAACAGAAATGCAAAAATATGCGGTTAGCATATGCCTTGAGTCAATTGCAAGACCTATTTTTTTTAAAATAAGTTAAGAATTGTAGAAATGGCAGATATAAAATCAAAAATTCGATATTTTCAAGACAAAAATTTCGTTTTGCTGATCAAAAAAAATCGTTAATTTTGAGAAATTTCTATTATTTTTAGGTCTTGCAATTGGTCTGATATGTTAGGAACACGTGTGCAAAATTTCGGCCCGATCGGTTGAATAGTCTCTGAGCAATCGTTGGCACCGAAAAAAACAAAGTGAAAAAAAAAGTTTCGAGAAAAACGCGTTCAAAGTTTTGATATACATATGTACATATGCGTGCACCACGAAAGACGAAAGAGTATACCTGCGCTCGGCTTTTGGGTTTGAATGGACGTTGGCCTAAGTTATGAAGTTTTTCGGATTGTAGACATATTAAAGTAACTTTTGAAGCAAAAAAAAAAAAATCGATTTTTTAGAGATTCTAAATGGTTGTCCCCCCTTAAACCACCAAAACCGGCCTACTAAGTAGTGGAGAAATGTCCATTCGGATTCCTGTTTTACAAGTATAAGTTTTCTCTCCATTACATTACATTGTTATGCATTATTTCATTGCGTCGTGTAAAAAGTTTAAATTTTACCCAACAAATGTAATTATTGGCACGCATAATAATTTTCTGGAAATTATTAATCATTATTAACTATGCTTAACGATTAGTATTAATACTAATTTATTTAGTATTTTTTCAGGTACTGAAACTAACATGTTTAACGACTGTCTCATTGCTGTGTTGGCAATTCTCTTCAATTATTTTCGCGACACAAGTTTTGATAATGATAATTCCGTTAAGTTTAGGCTTTATACCTAATGAACTTAGCGTTGATTATATTACGTCGCAGTTTTTATCGAGCATTATTGCTTACTATATGACTTATGAAAATAAAAAATATTTGATCTCATGGCAAACCGGCCCAACTTTAGCGCTTTTTTTAATAACTTTAGCAAGAATATACAAATTTAGAGCTAGACAACAAATACCAGAATCATGTACGAAAAACATAACACTAGGTATTTTAATGGCATTTAGCTCGCAAGGTACACTTATAGATATTTTGGAAAAATCTGGATATGTGAAAGCTAACGACAACGTATATACAACGTACAGAGATTTGGTGCTTCATTGGAGTTTACAACGAAAAGAAAATTTTTCCATTAGTCTTTTAGCTTGCAATCCGGACTTTAAAGAAGTTCAAATAGAGGAGCTCTGGGAGCTTATTAAAACATTATTTATTAAACCGTACTGTTTGTATGGTGTTGTGATACTTGCAAAGTTTTTCCGAAAGTGGCGAAATAAAGATCCTGTGTACAATAAATTAGACTATATTGAAAGATCAAAGAAGTACGTTTTAGAGGATTTTTTAGAAGAAAATAAAATATCGATGCAAACTATGTCAAACAAAGAAACAGAATACGATTTAAATGAATGTTTCAAATTATTAGAGCAATGCGAATATGACTACGATAAATATAAATTGCAAAAGGAGAAATTAAAAAAAGCAAAAAGCAATGAGCGCGATGATTTTATAAATGACGTTAAAAAACTTAAAAGCCAAATAAGTAAAAATGAAAAACTAAAAGAGAAGAAAGTATTTGAGGAAGAAACGCCGCCAGATTTTGTACAAAATCCCACTTTAAGTGAAGAAGACACTCCTCGAGATGCATCAGACTCAGAAACGAATAAAGAACCCAAGACAGAGCAGCCCAGAAAAAATACCAGAAAAGATGATGACTGGTCTGAATTCAATTGCCATTATCTGTACAGTTTATTACAATTGATTATGCTATCGTTGATTGGGATATGGATAAAGAAGTTATTCTTTCTCTGCTACACTCAGGGCTGTGTTATTGCGCCAACTTTATGTCCAAAATTTTGGTATAAGAAACGCAATAATGTATTTTGGACGATTTCACTAGCTGTTTTTTTAATAAGTATTATTGACCCAGGTTTTCAGGTAAGTTTTCGTGATTGCTGTGGATAGCATAATAGAAGTCTAATTATTTTATATTTTAACATTAGAATTTGAAAAAGGAATACCTTCCGGCCAAAACAAATAATGAAGAATTAGAAAACATGTTGGAATGGATAAACATGAACACTGACAAAGACGCTGTATTTGGAGGTAAATTACATTATTGTTCTATAAAAATTAGTTATATTTGATTGTATGTTTAAGGTCCAGTGGAAATAATCGGAACTGTACATTTATCAACTAGGAGGCCAATAGTTAATCATCCTCACTTGGAAATGCGACAAGTTAGGTACTGATATATGGTTTCTATTTTTCGATTTTTTATAATAAGTTGTATATCAGCGGTTTTGCGACCGTGCCAATTGAGCCGTTGAGAATCATAGTGACGTAAGTCAAGCTTTAATTTGAATATGGTACTTAACAGAATAAGGGGTAAGTGATATGATTTTAGTCATAATTCAATTGAATGGCTCAATTGTTAGCCGATAGGTGGTTTTTTCGATAAGTCTATTACTAATAATCATATTTAATAACTTCGTAATATGTGAACCGAATAAGATGATAAATTTTTTATTGAATATGTTGCAATAATAACTGTAAGCCTTATTCTTAATTCCGATAGAATCCAAATTTTTTCAATACGTAGCAGATTTTCAAGCAGCCGTATGAAAATTCTCAGAGGTAACGTGCAAAGTGAAATGGAAATTATGTATGTATATTGTGCGATTTATATACAAAATGAGGGGAGTTCACTGATTTCAAATTCGGTGAATTTGAGAATACATAATTATTCAAAACGAACCAACCAATCAAAGTGTTGAATTGGCTAAATCCCGCGTAAAGTTCCAATCCTTGTAAAAATGTGTGCGGTAATTCCAGCGTAGCACTAAAAGTAAAATTAAGCAATTATTCCGCTCAAAAAGTTCTAAAAGCTCTTCCAAATTAAACATTTGCTCGAGGATGTTTTGACAGTCAAGGACTTGTACTTTGCACGGGATTTAGCCAATTCAGCACTTTGGTTGGGCTCTGCATTGGAGAACGGGCATTAGCTGTGTGCGAATAGTGACTAAAGCCGTGTGCCTGTTTGGCTTAACTTGTACTTTCCCATGTGGCTTTACTCGCTTTTTCTTATGGCAGTACAACTAGCTGTGCCACTTTGCTTTAGTTGGCTAATGTTAGAATATGTTTTGACAATTTGGAATAAAGTGAGTAAAAAACATGAATGAAGATGAGAAAATAAAAATTTTCCTTGTTAAAACTGTTATTATATTTGACTTAAGTGGAGAACTTTTGGGAGATTATAAAAGTCGTTAGACAGAGTCGAATATCAAGAAAGGTGATTAATTTTCCTAAATACAAACAGGTTAAACTTCCTTATTTCAAAAGTAAACAATTATTAGATATATTAATACAATATATACCTTTTTGAAACAAAATCGCCTGCATGTTGAAATTTCTGCCCGCTTTGACCTGTCAAAAGATAGTTGAAGTTAAGTCTACTGGGCCCGATCGCTGCAACCGTCCGAATCGATTCGAAAAAAGCTTATAAAATCCGCTTTTGGATAAAAATTCCTTAATTAAGTTCCTAAAAATTTCATAAATTCATTTAAGTTATCTTTGATTTCAGTTAATTTGTCCGCACATAACGACAAAATAATTCAATTGGATTGTTTTAATTGAATTATTTTAATATGTACTTTGAACGAAAAAATTAATTTAAACAAAGGTTTCTGAAATGATTTTATGAAAAATTTAGGAGCATTATTAAGGTATTTTTATCCAAAAGGGGCTTTTGTAAGCCTTTTTCGATTCGATTCGAACAGTTTCAATGATCGGGCCCACTACTATTTCATGCACTTTGTGGGTTACCTGATGAGAAAGTACAAGTCAGTACAAGTTAAGCCAAACTGGCACACGGTCTAAATACCGACTAAACTAAATTTTTGCATTTCGTGTCGATAATGCTGCATTTAGTCTGTCCGAGGAGATAATATAACTGAATTTTTGACAGCAGATTGTACTAATTGGCTGATCCAAAATGATGGTCTACTGCGTCTTATGACTTTGGAATGGGTGGTCCGATTTTAATGCGGTGTTTTAATGGATAGAAATAATTTATCGTTGAGAATATTCCACGATTTATAAATTTTTTATTCATATATCACCGCTGAATTGTTTGTTTTAGTATTAAGTGATCTACACAATGATATACAGAAAACTTTATTTTGATTTGTTTACAATTTTTTTTGTAACATAATACACAACATTTTAAGAAAGAATTCAGAAATAAGAATATAAGATACATAAATTTTTAATTTTTATTTAATCATAAGCAATTTTGTCATTAGATACACGTTTGCCAGAATTAGTTGCGTTTTAACTGGTTGGAACCTACTGGAACAAAATAATTGAATAATTGGCCGGCATATTTTTATTTTTGTACGAGTAATAGTTTCTTTGACGAGTAAGATGATGTTGTTTTATGTTGACCAAGTTGTTCATAGGTCGATCTTGACTATTTTAAAAACCTTTTATGTAACTTCACTTATATCTATGTCCTGGAATTTTGCAATCAATATTTCACCCACTTCCACTGAAGCTATCGGGCTGAAATTTGGCACACACATTTGGTTCACGTGACAATGCACGATTACTTAAATGCCGCCATTTTTGATCCAATATGGCGGACGTCACAAAATGGCGATTTATAATTTCCATAGTTACCCCTATGATATGGATATCTTGATGAGCTTGATGAGCGAAACACAATAAATGAGGTGACGTCACTCTAAATGCAATATGGCGGACTTCTAACATGATAATGCGATATTATTATGATATGGAGCTGAACTGATGATGCAGCTGGAATGTGGTCATGGCTAAAAAATATTTACTCTTTGCTAAGTGGATAGAGCGTTTGAGAGCTGAATGGTATGGGCGTGTTGAAAGAAGTCATATCGCTAACATACAAGCACCCAACGCTAAGGTGAGTACGTGTCGAGAGCTGAATTGTATGGGGGTATTAAAACATGTCATGTCGCTAACGTACAGTTAGCGGCATGACATTTTTTAGTAGAGTTAGATCGCTAGGAAGACTTTGGATCGAGGAATTGGATAACTCGAAACTGATTGAATAGAAGCCATGCAATAATGATGCATTGAAAGAAATGGACAGAATGAGAAATATACAGACAGAATAAAAATTATGGTTCATTTCATAGCCAACCCTGTTGCTTGATTTGTGTGATAAATACAACACCTAAATACACAAATTTGTTTGTGTACATTGTAATCTTGGTAAACGCATAACATCTGAATAAATAGGTTATAATGTGCAGAGCATGGTTTCAAAAGGAGGTTGATGCGAAATACATGTACCTCGGTGCACTTAGCTCTCATCTTCAAGCGCCAATCTTAATCTTCAAGTGGTAGAACCTATTAATCCGAAACATTCAATGGCAAGGAGACCGACAAAGATGGATAGTAAATCTAACTGATGTCATGAAATTGATAAGAATAAGATAAGATTGCAAAAGTCTGAAAAAAGTATAAGACACTGTCTAATAAACAATATCTGATTTATTGATGCAATTTCTAATAAGTAGTAAAATTTATTTGAAAATGGTCGTAACAAGTTTTAAACACGTAATATTGATTGCAAAATTTCAAAAGACTAAAAAGTAGAAAAAAAAAATTATATAATAAAAAAATATTTTTTAAAAAAACCTTTTATTTAACAATAAAATATAAAAATATACTAAAAAGGAAAAAATAAGTTTTTGTTAAAATAAATTTAGGCTGAAAATAATATTTTTATAAAATAATTAATAAAATAATACCTCAGTTTTAATATTTTGGATTGACGAAGGGTATAAGCTTATCAATTTTGGGCCTAAAATACATATATGTCAACCAAAATATACCTTTAACGTATTTCTTCACGGTATTTCTGTATTCGTATGACTATGAATAAAAGTTTGGGCGCTCATTATATATTAAAATTATAAAATAGCAGTAGTGAAACGAAGCGAAATATTGTGTAATTTTTCAGCATAATATTAAAATTATAAAATTGCAGTAGTGAAACGAAGTGAAATATTGTGTAATTTTTCAGCATAATTTCGCTTCTAATGAGCGCCCAAGTTTTTATTCATAGTCATACGAATACAGAAATACCATGAAGAAATACGTTAAAGGTATATTTTGGTTGACATATATGTATTTTAGGCCCAAAATTGATAAGCTTATACCCTTCGTCAATCCAAAATATTAAAACTGAGGTATTATTTTATTAAAATATTATTTTCAGCCTAAATTTATTTTAGCAAAAACTTATTTTTTCCTTTGTGGTATTATATATTTTTATATTTTATTGTCAAATAAAAGCTTTTTTAAAAAAAATATTTTTTTATTATGTAATTTTTTACCTAACTAACTAACCTTACCACGACTCCAATTACACATACAAGAGCCTGTCATAAATATCTAGTAAAATCTTATGGATGGTTATATAGTAAGTTAGTAACGGAAAATTAAAATTATTCTAAAAATTTCCCTTGGCAAAAAAAAACTATCAAACAATTTTAATTTAAAAATTCGTCAATAGTGCATGTTACATATTTCTGCATGTATATGTCTGATATGTATGTTTTTATTTTATTACAGAGATCGAACGGAGAGCGTATATGGAATTTACAGTAGGCAGCAGTCCTCAGAAATATACAGTCAGTGTTCGCAGTTGAAATTGCAGTATTTAATATTCTCTCTTAGCGATTGCAGCAATTCTACAGAGTGCGTATTTCACATATCGAAATATATATTATTTCTTACTGTATTTGCATTTTCAGGGATGAATGTGATATTTTATCTATTTGGGATGACTTACAACCAACATATAGAAAACATCCACAATTTTGTTCCGAAATAATTAACAAAAACATTCCTAGTTTTCTAAAAGTATATTTAAATAAGCATTACGGCATAGTTAAAATATTTTCTCAAAGTGTGCAGCTTAATTTAAGGCAAAACAAAATGCCAGAGAAAGTCATGTAGTATAGCTTGTAACGGAAGTTACAATTACATACATATAACTTTCACCATAATAACCCAGAACTTTTTCTTTGAGAAATAGGCAGTTGCAATTATAAAACTATTTTATAAAATTTTACTTGTTTCGATAGTTTTAATTTAATAACACTAAACGCTTTTAAGAATAAAGCTACTGATTTTGATTGAATTTGATGAATTTGTGTTTTAGTTCTTTATCTATTTCTATCCCGAGGGAAAGTGAATGACACAAAAAAAGTGCTTTAGAAGAAAATGTTTATAAGTACACTACCTCGGTTCAAGATACCATTACTAGCATTCAGTAATGCAGATTAGGCGCTCTGAATTTGAGGTTGAAATATACTAATCTTAACACTTTGCAGTCCAATATCCAGTCTGACTCGACATAACATTTCCTTGCAGCAGGTTCAACACCGAGCGTGATTCTATATAGTTTTAAAATTTAAGAAATACAGCTTCTTCAAATTATTGCAATGAGTGATTGTCGGATTTGTGAGATAACTAAATTGTTTTGCAGTTTTATATTTTTTTATTAATGAGAAGAGCGCCAATTTAGAAGTGAAAGCGGTTATAAAAGCTTAAGCTTCTATTTATAAGAAATATGAAACTTTCTATAAATGATATTTTAACCCATTTGCTGCCGAGATCTATTCAGGCACTCATTCAAGGTAACTACTTGTATTAGGCTGCAAATAAAGATTCCGATATGAGAAAACTTGTTTGAGTGGTGGTTATGACATCTTTTAGAACGTACCCTAATTACACCATCTACAAGTTTAAATAAGTTTAAAAGCAACTTATATAAAAATGTAATAAGTTACTTATTGTTAAACTATATAACATCTTCATAAACAATTGGTAATATATGCATGTGCTGTACAATGAATCAATTTTTGCGAGCTGTTTCAAACTAAATAAAATAAAAAAGTATGGCTTTGTGCTATATTCTCTCTGAAGCAATAATGTTCTGCTTGCTGCGTAGGGCACAAAATAAAACCGAAATGGATCGTGGAAGCAAATGAAATATTTTGAAGGAAAATGAGAAAGGGAATCAAAAGAAGATATATTCAGTTAAAATGTAATCAATTTATTTGCTCTTTCAAATTTTAGGTAACAATTATTAGAAACTTCCACTCACTACTTCAACTATGACAAGATTGTGAGGGTGGTCAATCATAATTTTCCTACCAATTCCTATACCTATGAATGTGGAATCAATCACACTTATCAAGAGGAAAATGAGATTACTGGAAGGCATCGACACTTGGTCACGGTAACTCGATTAGAGTTAGAGCACCGCAGCTCGGTCTTTTTCGAGAATTCTCACATGCGTAAAAGTGAAAGGTGAGAAATTGTTGCTCAGTTACGCCTGCTTCAATATTTTGTTCGATATTCCAACTTAATATATGTTACCCATGCTACTGTTATATTGATAAAAAGAGCATACAGAGTTCTAAAACGGTGAGCCCAAAAACACAACAAATATATGTTTAGATTTTAAGGGATTGATTGCCGTGAATATTAATACTTTTAGGTGTCCAGTTGCAAAACTGCTACCGAAATTTGGGGATATCAAAATTGTGGATCTAATATGGCAATTCAAAGTTTTGAGTTTGATTTACACAAAAATGTGTACAACGGTTTTGTTAGGAATGCTGCTCTTGAATGTATTATTGAAATTATAAAATTGGACGTGGTGGAGCCAGTATTGCGACCAACATTTCTAATTTAAGGTATTTCTATGTAAATGAGCACATTCATGGTTGCTAATTTCGAATTCATCACATAAATTCGCAATGTAAGTTGACCGGTTCAATATAATGATACGGAGTATTACAATGAGAAAAATATAAGTTTATTTTTTTTTTAAACTCAACTTGACATTGTGCGTTTAGAGGTGTTTCGAGAAGTTGAATAGACTACAATTTGTATAGCTGTTTTTAATTGGTTGTTTGCATGTTATTTCGTAATTAAAAATATTTAAATTAATATTGCAAAAATAATTATCAGATATATGTAGTAACATGTAATGCCGTTTGTGTATCATAACTTAAAAACATTTTAATAAGCATTTTAGGCATTGAATGCGTTTCGAGCTACGGGGAAAATATTTGATAAGATAAAGGGGTGTTAACGATCGAATGTTTGGATGGTTAAAAACAATTTATGAAGGAAATTTTGCTAAAAGGTAATGCTGGTTGTGCCCCATTGGCTCAAAACCCTGAGAAAAAACCCAAGAACAGCTTGCAACAGATTAAGGGGTAACAACACTGTAACGGATGGAAAAAATCGAATTTTTTTTTCATTTTTTCAAAATAGGTGTATTCAAAGTATGTGAAGAAGAATCGACCGGAATCGACGAAGTTTGGTAAACATCAAAATATAAATACAATTTGTTAACATTTTACAAATAGGACAATTTTCTTTAAAAGTTTTCACCAAATTTTTATTGTGTTCTTCTGAAAATGTCTTTTTTCAACTTCCCTATTATTCTAGTTAAAATTTTTTCGATTTAAAAGCGAAAATGTACGCAATCGCAATGGTTGTATGTAGCGGGTTTTTAATGTAATATTTTTTTATCCCCTTGAATTGAAAGTTGTGAAATATAAATATTTTTTTTTTGTTTAAGGGGGCAATCGCTTTCAAAAGTGAACAAAAATCGATTTTTTTTTTTCATAAGTGTTCCTTAACATTATAGAAATCATCTCCCAAAACCGTTTTGAAAAATTAGGATGGCTGATTAGTGGTAATAAACTCAAATAAATTATCTATACACGGTTTTACAAGTAAAAATTATTGTAAGAAAACTTTAAACGCGATTTTCTCAAAACTACTTTTTTTTAACTCGTACACACCATATCTCAAGTTCTACTCAATGGAATTAAAAAAAATCAAAGAGCATATGATTCGTTGACATAAATACTAGGTCCTAAACCTATAAAAATGCATAAAAGTACCACTTGTTTTTTTTTATAGAGATAGTTTTCCGCAAAAACATGGCCGATTTTTTATGTTTTTCGAAAAACAGTGATAAAACAATTTTAAAAAATTAAAAACTTAATTTTTTTAGGTTTAGGACCTAGGAAAAAGCTTAAAGAACAGAACCCATTTTGAATTTTGCATTTATCTTTTCCCGGAAATCCAAAGTGATGCGTACCAGCTAAAATGAGACTTTTGCAAGACACCCTTTGCCGCCGCCAAAACTTACTAAAAATTAAAAAAAAAAATATTGTTGTATTCTTCAATATTCAAAGAATAGTGCCCAAAACGAATTTTTTAAATAAATATAATAGTTTTTTCAAAAAAAATTCTTGAAAATGTGTTTTTTCTCAGTTATGAAAGCGATTGCCCCCTTAAACACCCGCCAGTTTATAATTTTGTTTTTCCAAAAAGTGGTTACGTACAACTTATTAAATACTATTTGTTTTTTTCTTTTAGATCAACAATTTTAGAGATAGCGATGCAGCCATCGAACGAAATTTGTTATAACACTCAAAAAATATTTAATAACTGTTTTCTTTTCGGATTTATTTTAAACTTTTGCGTATCAGATTTTAATTGTTACTCTCGGCGTACCTCTAGGATGTTATTTTCTTCACGATACTTTTGTCTGCATTGTCTTAGAAATTCAGATGGTGATTAAGCCTCGCTTAACCCTTTTCCATTACTGACCAAATAAGACTTACTCAATCCGAGCTGAAAGCTGTCCTAAACCAGACGTAGACTAAAGCAGGATAAATATAGCTGAAGCTATCTCAAGACTGATTCAAATCTTAAGCCTGATTTAAATTTTGTTAAAGTCATTAACGTTATCAAAATTGGAAGACATTTTGTTCGTAGTAAAACCCTTGACTAAGGAGCATTAAACTCAGAGCCATTAATATGATTTTGGGACATATAAATATAAACAGTGACGGAAATTTCGTTAGTTAACATTATTTTTTTCTTTTTTTTATTCCTATACAATTGTTGACAATCCTCATTCCGATTTTCTATCTTACCCAGAGCATTTTAGAGGAGTTTAATTACATACATAGTACATACTTATTATTCAATGGTTGAAATCCGATAACTTAGCTGATTTTATAATAAAATTATAACAAAAATCTGTTATTTAAAATAACTCAAATATTTCTTGGGGTTTTTAAAAAAGAAAATATAAATATGTACCTCTTTTCAAGGTAATACATACACAGGAATATGATCTATCTCCATTTATTATTATTTTACATAAAATTCTACGTTTGAGGGCTTTTATCATGAGACAAGAATATAAAATAAATATTATTATATATTCAAGGATTGTATGTGCTCTGGTATGGTTTTCACAGTGTGTGGCGTATTTACAAGCTTTCTTCATGAAATATCAAATAGAGGCAGGTCGGAATTTTAATCCTCAAAAGTTAATCTTGAAGGTCCATGGTTTTTCATATATCGTCTGTATTGTTTATACCTGGGATTTTCCGCCAATAATTTTTTCATTTCGTCCTCTTGTTCCTTTTTCCACGCATCAAACTTAGGTTTTTCCCAGAGTTCCAAATCAATATATTCTCGCTTCTTGGAATCCTCAAGGGCGTTAAACTGATATTGCCCCATTTTCATATACTTTCTAATAAGATACAGTTTCTCCTCCTCGCCGTACGGGTTTTTCAGGATATGAAATGCCCACACCCATCGTACTTGCCAGAAAATGTAGTTGACTAATTTATACGGCATTAGAATTAGCTGAATCCATAAAATGTCCGTAACGGAGGGCTTGGCATATGCTCCTTTTATATCCATTTTTTCCTCAATAATCTTTCGAATAATCCTTTCAAGTTCCTCCTTCTGTTCACTTTTAGTCATCTTATTTTTATGTTTCCTATTTATTTTACTTATTTCTTCTTGAGCCATTTCAATGGCCTTATTCCTGTACTTTGGTATCGTGGTAAAATGTCTAATGGCATCTTCATACCTCTGCCAACCGCAGTAATATTGCACAATTGAAATAATACTTATCGTAACCACCAACACTATCCTGACGTCAACTTGAGGTGCTACTCGCCGCCTGTAGTACCTGTAGTAATGAGCATAGTATTCCTCGGGATTATCCAGCATATAGTCATAGTCGGTTCTAGCACCATCGTCCTTTAGGATCTCGTATGCCGTTGCAATCAACTTGAACTTCTCCTCGGCGATCTTTTTGGCATCTTCACCTTTATGAAGATCCGGGTGGAACTTCTTCGCGAGGGTTCTGTACAGTCGAGCTATTTCCTGTTTAGACGATTCCCGCGTTGCTCCCAGAACATCATAGCAATTCTCCCTTCCGCAGTACAAGCCATCGAGTAGGCAAACAACAGAAGAAGGCAAAATAAGAAGCAGTAACCCAAGAAGTTTCATTTCGGTAAATAGAATTTACCAATTACCATCCGTGCCGCACGTCCACACGTACCCGGGATTTCTTTACTAAGAAACGTCAACTAACATTACTGACAGCGAGGCAATTTTACAGTGGCTTACGAATAACAAGCGCAATAGAATGGTATTTTAACCCATAGACATTATATTAAACGTCAATGATTTTAACCTCAGTAACTAGCCTCTAGTAGGCTTATATGAAAGATTAAGAAATTTCCCATGCGGATCGCAGCACTGACGTACATATAATAATAGAGTCAAAAAGATATTTGTAGAGTTATCTAAAAAAAATCCGCGTGAAATAATGCAGATGTCGTGAAGCATGCTCATAACTAATTCATATTTAATTGTAAAACCCTTGTGTATATAAATATCTAGCGGTGGCGAAAATGTTTACTTCTTACAATGCTAGATGGTGCTACCAGTATCTATTTTGTGGCAGTACCGTCGCTGTAACATTTGACCGCTTGAGGCAGCACCATCGAGGTGGAACGAACACGTTCCGCGTTGACATAATTGCCGTATTCGGAAACCAATTCCGGAATCGAAAGGAGGAACTACTTGAAACCATATGGGTTAAGGGGGGTTTCCGAACAATTTCTAGATATTTGTAAATAAGTAGTGGTAACTGTCACGGACAATTGCCAATGCAGAAAGAAATTATAAAAGCACGCGAAGAATAATTAATTAATAATAATTAACGGAAATGCTAACTTGTGCGTGCAAGCCATAATGCTTCCAACGCAAGTGTATTTAAGTGATTCTAGTGATTCTGCTGAAGACTATGTACTTTTTCATAGAAGATTTAAAGTTTCCAACATCGTAGGATACACACAGAGGTTTTATTATTGAGGAATCACTAATAGTTTTCACTTATTTGAGAATGGATAATGGCATGATACTTAACAATTTATTTTCAAATAAATATTATTCCTTAAATATTTTTATATATTCATATCAACCACCCTGTATAATAATTATTCATATATTTGAAAAAAAAACGTTCGTTGCACTCGGTAACTTCCATAAAATCGATGGCTTCAATATGAGGAAAATATGTATATTTATGGCGAATTTTAACATATTAATATTGTAAATTGCTGCATAAGAAAAAAAAAAATATTTTGTGTATTACTTAAATAACAACGTTTCCCTTTTTCAGACACACCCCAGCTAACAATTCTACGTATTTAGCAAGACATCTATAAGACGACTTTTCGCTATACCTCAAATACATCTTTTAGTCGACTAAAATGTGACATATTATAGATGTCAAAATTCAGACATCTTTAATACGACTGTATTACGATACGGCCTTGGCAAGCCATCTTTATTACGACTTTTCGTCATGTCTTAAAGACGATTTTTCGCCATTCCCCAAAGACATCTTTTAGTCGACTACAATGCGACGTCTTAAAGGCGTCAAAATTAAGATATCTTTAATACGACTGTATTACGCTACAGCTTTGGCAAGTCATCTTTAATACGACTTTTCATCATGTCTCAAAGACGACTTTTCGCCATGTCTTAAAGACATTTTTAAGTCGACTACAGTTAGTCAGACTATTGACGCCTATAAGACGTCTTTTCGCCATGACTAAAATACGACTTACTGAAGACGTCTTTTAGACGACTTTTCGTCAGAGGTGCTGTCTGGGACGCATATCAACCAGATATTCAAATGGCATTTTTGGAAGGATTTTGTACCAAAGATTTCAAGTAATTTCTTTTGCAGAAGAAAGCCTTAATATTCCAATCAACTATAGGATACTGCTGTCATTGTGGATATTTTCGAAAAAGAACGTGATTCTTCTGAAATTGAAGCGGAGGAAATAAGATATACAATATATGTAGAGTAAAATGATAGAGATATATCGCATTACCTAAGTGACATGAAATTTGCAGGGACTTTGGGCAGAAAAAAATTAATTAGTCATATATTTTATAAATCTTATTTCAAGCAGATTTTGTGCATGCATAGATTTAATACTAGGTTAATTTTATATCACAAACGATTTGTTTAAATATTTATAATAAATATTAAATTAATTGTATGAAATTTGTTATTCCATAATATTATTATAATAAATAAGTAACATACGGACAATAAATTGTTTGGTAAATTTTTCTCACTAATTTGCCCTTCTTTCATTTCTTTAGGATATCCGTAAGTTACGGAAATCTTTAAATATACCTATATTTTCCAAAATGAAGTGAAGTGCAAAAATTATTCTTAGCAATTAAATAAATTATTTTTAAAGTTTGGGGAGCAGGTTTTGAAATTATACGGAACTTTGCATTTCACGAATTGACTTTATTTAATGTTTTGATATTTTGTTTAATTCAAATAGAACATATTATCAATCGCTGGTGAGGTGGGCTTGCTGTTGGGCACTGGGCTGGATTACTTGCTCGCTGGGCTGCTGCGTCTGATCTGATCCTCCGCTGCTCTGATCGGTTTCCATCGACTCCTAGCAGGTCTCGATTATCCGCTCCCATTTCTCTTGGACTAAGAGAAGTGTGTAATGCTGTGATTATACCAAGATCAATAGATTCATAATCTCTTCTAAATGAGAAAAATCATAAAATTATTTAAAATGCTTTAAAAGTAATAAAACACTAAGTTTCCATATTTGAAATAAAAATAAATTTGTTTAGAGATCCATAGATGATTTATTTAATTTTTCTAAAATTAGAACAAATATATATGTTTTTGTATAATATATAATAATATACTCTTTAATATTTTCAAAAAGGTCAAGATCAAGAGCAGAAATACTATTTATTTTATTTTTATTCATGCCTGCTTCCTTGCAGTGATTATATTCATCCAAGGTAAGTATTTCTTTATTCAAGGGAGTGTAAAAATTCTGTGAAATAATAAATCCTAGGAGTTAAGGATAAAATATAAGTGATAAAATACTTATTTCACGTCACAGATTCCAGAGAGTCCTGCAGTCAAGTTCTTCTAAAATTACGGAATGAATACTTCTTCACTAACTCTGGAATAAAAAAAAATTATAAGAATAGCATTCGCAAGTAATGATTTATAAAAATGTAATTAATGTTGAAGCCAAATTATTATAAATAATTTTGGGAAGTCTTACAAAACTTCACAGATTTCAGGGCTCCTTCAGACATGTTTCTTTTTCACTAAAACTCTGAAAAACAGAATAATTTTAGAATAATTTCATCCACAAAAAATTATTTACAAATATCTTATTTACAATGAAGTAAAATATTTGTAAAAAATACAAGAATAAAAGTCTTACTTCGCACGTATAATTCCCGGGTGGAAATTTCTTAAACGAACCAAATCTAATTCAAAATATTATAAAAAACATCCGAATAACACAAAAATCGAACCAGAAATACCGTTTGATTGTTCTTTTGCCGAATTGTCAACCTCACTAGCAGAATCATATCGCGGAATTATTCCTTTGAACCCCAGAAAAAAGCAAAACGATTGGAACCAGGTTCCGGAATCAGAACCTCGATTTTCCGGACAAAATGGAACTAATTTTCTCGATTTTCCGAACAATGAGGATTCAATCTAATCGTTCCGGATGAGTTTCCGAATACGGCAAAGTATCTACACTCAAAAAATGAAAATGATCGGACCAAGCGTTAAAGCGTGATTAAGCAACAAACAAAGAAACAAACATATTGGGTCCACCATTTTGAATTTCCAAATATTGATAGTAGATTCAAAATTAGTGGTCTCAAAATACCCATAGAACTAGTTTTCAATTAAATTCGTTGAAGTTACAAAATTTTTGGTCGTCATATTAAATCCGTCATTTTGAATTTTCAGACTTCGAGTGTAGATCCGCAATCAGGACCTCTAAAAACTCCCAAATACCAATTTTCATGGCAATCCCTTGAAATTTACAATTTTTGGCCGCCATTTTGAAATCTGTGAATAAAAAGTAGCCTATATGTTAAGTCTGTCTTAAGTACTGCCTTCACTCAAAAAATTAAAATGATGGGACCCAGCGTTTACGCGTGATTGAGCAAAAAACAAACTTTCGATTTTATATACGTATATGTACATATTATACATAATATAGGGATAGTAATAAATTTCATATTTTAATTTGTTATTTTCAAAATAGACTTTCTTTATTTTTATTTTTGATGTTAAAAATAAAAACAAGTTTTTGATTTTATGTTATCACGGCAAAAATATTCCTGTAAGAACAATGGAAGTTCAAATTTGATTGCGACTCATCTCTTCCAATGGAACTACACACCAAATGGATAAACTTTCGGGAAAATCTTCGAGAACTCAAAGATTTAACGTTCCCTAAACATGTTTTCGCCCATCATGTACCCAAGAAAATTCAGATTCATGCATTTGCAGATGCGTCTCAAAAGGCATGTGGTACTGCGGTCTATTTAAGATCTATTAATGCTGACAACCAAATAATTGTCAGACTACTCTGTGCCAAATCTAAGGTAACGCCAATTAAGCAAGTCACCATGAAACCACCGATCGTATCCGAAAGGATCTATGTAGGCTTAACAGATGCACCAACATACTACTGGACAGACCCAGAAATAGTTCTCCGATGGCTCAATTCATCCTCAGCTTCTTACTACGCCTTCGTAGCGAATCGAGTATGAGCAATTCAAAATCTATCTGCTACTGAACAATGACGCCATGTGAACTCTCCAGACAATCCAACGGATACTCTAACACAAGGAATGTTGCCACGAAACTTAAGGAAATGTATGCAATGGTTTTATGGGTCACTCTTCCTACAAGGGGCAGAGTTCATGGTTCCAACCATACCGGAAGGTTAGCGAATGCGCCGTAGAACGAAAAAAAAGTGGCACTTAAATAATATAACATCAAAATCCACCCCTGCATCCAGTTTCGGGCTTAAGTCAAGAATACCGGAAGCCACTCGGATTTCAATGAAACTTTACGGAAGCGTTCTTTTGTAACTAAAACGGATAAATATGGAAAAATTTTTCCTGGGAAAGCTATACTTTCCGAGAAATTTAACTTTAAAATTTTTTTTTGACTGAAAAAAATTTTCCACATTTATCCGCTGTTTTCCGTAAAACTTCACTTTTAGTGGCTTCCGTACACAAATCACAACACTTTTTATCTATTCTTCGCTCCACTTTTCCCTTTATGGCCCTAAAAAAGATAAAAACTTAGTTATTTTCTTTATAATTCAATTCAATTCATTTATTTTGCGACTAGGTACAATGAAAATACAGGAGAATACAGTGTTAAGATAATCTTAAGCAGATTTACAATAATGAAACCTCGCTGACTTTGACGTGCTTTAGGTGCGAATACCCGTTGACAGAATATGTCGGTATGTATTAATCTATAATATATGTGTTTGCGCCAGACACAAGGAGCTTGTTTACATATCTTAATGGTATTAGGGCTTAAAACTAGTTAACACTTACATACTAACTAACTATATTTAAATACAAATACAAATAAGCAGATAAATGCCTTATGACTGTGTATGTAGTTAGTTCCTAATGTTGGGATGGAACTGCCAAGTTGGACGATAATCTTTAGAGTAGTGAATTTAATAGCTGAGCTTTGGTTAGCCTCTGTGATTATACTTATTTGTTTTGAATTAAGTCTATTATGGAGTTTTTCTTTTGTTGTGAGATTAGACTGTTGACATATAAAGAAAGTAAGTTCAGTTTATGAGTCATTCTGGTAAAGATTGATCATGAAGTTAATGATCATCAAGTCTTTGGATGCTGCGTTTGTTTCGTTGCGGAATTTGGGGATGAATTCTTGGATTTTGTTTAGAAAATCGATGAAGCTAATTTTGAATCTGGTTTCAACATAGGAGAATATTTCGTTGGAGCTGGATTGAATGCAATTATGATTTGCTATGTGTTTTTGAGTGGCATCTTTGAGAGTGTCGGCGTAAGAGCGACCGGATTGCCGTTCAAGAAAATTACTGTTGGGTATAGGCTTTTGGTGCAGAGAGTTTAATTTCTCTAGCACGAGAAGACGATTGTTTTCTTTTATATTTTGCATGTTTAGTCTAGTTTTATGTAGTCTAGCAATTAGGTCTTTGCGAAATTTGCAGCCTAAATAGTTGGCAGGATGACCAAAGGAGTTGCAGTTTCTGCAAAATACTGTATCGGGGTCAGAGGAATCTCTGGTGCATTCGCCTGGTCCGTGATCGTTATTGCATTTCACACACTTGTATTTATAAAAGCAGTTAATCGATATGTGGCCAAATTTTTGGCAATTTTTGCATTGTGGCGGTCCTCGATATTTAATTTTATCCCATGTGACTTTTTGATGGAGGAGTACGTTTTGTTTGCTGGCTTCAATGAGGTCAGTAATGGAGTTGAAATGAATTATGAAGATATTTGGTTGACGCCCGATTTCACGGGATCGTGGGGTTGAAAATTTAGAAACTTTTGGTTTTTGAAGGTTGGGGCAGAGGGATATGATAGCCTCTGTGTTGAGTTTGGCAATTTAGGCTCGCCCTCACACGCACACGATCATCTATACAGCTAACTCTAGTTTCACACTTTCAGTTAGTTCCTGTTTAGCCACTGACTGGAGTACATCGCGCTCACGCTGTAACTTGTGACTAGTAACTTGAATAAAGCCTATTATTATATTAACTTCGGTTTTTACTAATTGAACATCGCGACTTCCCTCCGCTACGCTTTTCTGCAAATCCCAACAGGTTATGGGCCCAGCAGATCGGAAAATATAAGTGCACGTGTTCTTGACTGAAAGAAAAACCGTTATGGCAGAATTGATCGACAAGTACAAAGTTCCCTTGTTCGACGGGACAAATTATGGAAACTGGAAGTTTCGCATGGAAACGTTACTAGACGACTATGAACTGCTCGAGGTGCTCCAGGAACCGCTGAATGACTCTATTGAGGAAATACAAAATTCAAGCGCCACGGCCGAGGAAAAACTGAAACGAACAGAAGCTCTCAAGAAGAAAAGTCGAAAGTGTAAGTCCCAAATAGTTCAACGCATCGCGGATAGTCACTTAGAGTATGTTAAGGATAAAGCAACTGCGTACGATGCATGGAATGCCTTAAAAGATACATTTGAGCGAAAAGGCGTCGCGGGGCAACTCTTCATTCGCAAAGAACTGTTGTCGCTAAAATTTAATCCGCTAAAGGATACGATGGAGGCGCATCTTCAGAAATTTGATCGGCTTGCGCGCGATCTACGTTCAACGGGAGCCAAATTGGAGGAAAATGACATCGTTTGCCATTTGCTACTCACAATGCCAAGTGAGTATGACTCCGTAGTAACAGCCCTTGAAACGGTACCAGGAGATCAGTTGACTCTTAGCTTCGCAAAAAATCGCCTACGTGACGAGGAACTAAGGAGGCAGATGAAGCAGAAAAAGGTAAAACCCGAAGTTCATCCATCAGTAGCTTTTTCAGCCCCAGGAGGAAACGTCAAATCAAAAGCTCAAAAACGTGGTCTTCGCTGTCACGGATGTCAAAAATTAGGACACTTTCGTTCGGAATGCCGTTCCACTAAGTCAACGAATACACAGAATAAATTCGGACACAGGAACGCGCACATCGCTGCCGAAAATACAACGGACGATAAAACGAGTGGAATTGCAGAATTTAGTTTCGTAGCGCAGAGCAAAACAAAAAGGAAGAATATTACATGGTGTTTGGACTCAGGAGCTTCAGAACATTTAGTAAGCGACGGAAAATTTCTGACTAACATCCAACCTCTGACACATCCTCTTATAATAAAAATCGCCAAATCAGGAGTAACGCTCACGGCGCGTGAATCAGGCGACTTACGATGTAAAAGCTTTGTAAATAACAAATGTAATGATGTGTATCTTTCCAGAGTACTAATTGTTCCAGGGCTGGAAATGAACCTACTATCAGTGAGGCGTCTTGAGATGAAAGGCTTCACTGTGATGTTTAAGGATGGACAAGGCCTAATCATACAAGGAAAAACTATTGTTGCAATTGCGAACAGGAAGCAGAAGCTGTACGAGCTGGAATTAATGACAACTGACAGCACAGCGTGTATAGCTGAAACGCAGGAGCAAGCGGAACTCTGGCACAAGCGACTTGGGCACATTGGTCACGAAGGTCTGAGAAAACTCACGCATCTCGCCGATGGAATTAAGCCATTACAATCACTCAAGGACACGTCTAAATTATGTGGAATTTGCATAGGAGGAAAGCAGGTAAAACTCCCCCACGATCGTCCCAGACGCAGGGCAACGAGACCGTTGCAGCTCGTGCACAGTGACTTACTTCAGGTAAATCCTATTTCTTACGACGGGAAAAAGTATGTTCTAACATTGATAGATGACTTTACACATTTTACCGTCGCATATACGCTTGTATCCAAATCAGAAGTTTTTATTTATTTTAAGAAATATGAGGCCATGGTATCGGCACATCACAACTTAAAAATTTGTCGCTTTAGATGCGACAATGGGAGGGAATATATTTCTCAAGAAATGAAGCAGCATTTTGAGAACAAAGGAATTCAATTTGAATTCACTATTCGTTACTCTCCACAACAAAACGGAGTCGCGGAGAGAATGAACCGCACCATTGTAGAAAAAGGTCGGTGCATGATACATCAATCCAAAGTCCCCAAAACGTTCTGGACGGAAGCATTAATGACTGCGGTGTATCTCATCAACAGATCGCCGACGAACGCCCTTAAGAACGGAACACCGGCGGAACTCTGGTACGGTACAAAGCCAGACCTAGCACGGCTCAGAATCTTTGGATGTTTAGCCTATCTGCTTGTCCCGAAGCAACTAAATCCGGGAAAGTTAGATTCGCGTTCTACCTGCTGCATCATGTTCGGATACGCTCCCAATGGATATCGATTGTGGTCTCTGGATCAACGAAAAATTGTTTTCGGTAGGGACATTGTCTTCGATGAGACGAAATTTCCGTCTCCATACGTACAGATGACACACGTCGACTGGGACGTGGACGCGGATGTGTTACCTAATGAAGAAGAGCACTGTCTTGAGAACAGTCGAGATCCCAAGGATCATCAGGAGCAAGAGGAGGAAGAGGAAGACACCCTACTAGACCCATCGAATGAAACTGTATTGGAAATCAATTACAATGAAGGCAGGCCACTTATGGCGAGCACTCCACGACGCTCGACGCGGGAAAGAAGACCGCCACAACGTCTCGAGGATTACACTGTACTCGCGCTGAATGCAGAGACATTCGTCGATGACGTTCCTGTCGATTATTGCGACATCAAAGGACGTGATGACAGTGAGGAATGGTATCGTGCAGTCACAGAAGAGCTGACAGCACTCGAGAGCAATAGGACTTGGACACTCACAAGTTTACCACCCGGAAAACGTGCAATAAACTGTAAATGGGTGTTCAGACTCAAACGCGATTCAAACGGAAATCCGGAAAGATACAAGGCAAGGCTCGTAATCAAAGGCTGCTCACAAAAACAAGGTATAGACTACAACGAGGTCTACGCCCCCGTTGCAAGACTGGTGACGGTAAGAATAATTTTATCTCTAATAAACCAGGAAAACCTACATGTTATTCAGCTTGACGTAAAAAATGCCTTCCTGCATGGTACTCTACAGGAGGAAATTTTCATGAAAATTCCTGAAGGGATTGACGGGAAATCCAATCAGGTTTGTAAATTAAATCGGGCAATATACGGCTTAAAACAGGCTCCGAGAGTTTGGAATGGCAGATTCGACGCATTCATAAAAAGCATTGGATTTCGGCAATCACCGCACGACTTATGCCTGTATACTAGCATCAGAGGAAAGAGGAAAACCATCTTGTTACTTTATGTCGATGACATTATACTTACAGGAAATGACGCTGATGAAATTCGTAGAATAAAAGGCGAACTCGAAAATGAGTTCAGCATGACTCATCTTGGAGACTTGAGAGGTTTTCTAGGAATTAAAATTACCCGTAGAGGAGATGAAATGTTCCTGACACAACGCAGCTACATAGAGAGAATGCTCATTCGATTCGGCATGGCTGATTGCAAAGGAGCTAAAACTCCCATGGAGGAAAAATTATCCTACGACGAAGAGCAGAAGTCCAACGACACAACTCACGAAAAACCCTACAGACAACTTATTGGTTGTTTAATGTACTTAATGTTAAGTACGAGGCCGGACTTAAGCGCTTCGGTTAATTACTTCAGTCGTTTCCAGAGTTGCGCAAGCGAGAGGGAATGGACCGGATTGAAGCGCATTTTACGCTACGTGAAGCATACGGCAGATTTTGGTCTCATCTACAAGCGAAGGAATACCCCAGCTCTAACAGCATATGCTGACGCTGACTGGGCAGGATCATACGATCGAAAATCTACAACAGGATTCTTACTTGAGGTGTATGGTAACACTGTATCATGGACTACAAAGAAACAGACAACAGTCGCTCTTTCATCAACAGAGGCGGAGTATGTCGCTTTAGCAGCTGCCGCTGCCGAAGTTGTGTGGATGCGAAATATACTTCTAGATCTCACCGTAGCAGTTGAGGATCCAATAAAGATACATGAGGACAACCAGTCATGTATCCACCTGCTGAATAAGTGGGAACATCGCCGTCTTAAGCACCTAGAAGTTAAATATCATTTTACAAGAGATCTTGTAAGTAAAGGACTCATTAAAGTTGACTATGTTGAGTCAGCAAACCAGAAGGCGGATATACTAACCAAAGGACTCGGGCGGACATCGTTCGAGAGACTAAGGACTTCAATAGGCATTGAAAACTGCCAACAGTAAAATTTTTGAATTGTAAATTTGTTTTTGAATTATTTTTGGAGACTCTAAATTGAGGGGGGGTGTTGAGTTTGGCAATTTAGGCTCGCCCTCACACGCACACGATCATCTATACAGCTAACTCTAGTTTCACACTTTCAGTTAGTTCCTGTTTAGCCACTGACTGGAGTACATCGCGCTCACGCTGTAACTTGTGACTAGTAACTTGAATAAAGCCTATTATTATATTAACTTCGGTTTTTACTAATTGAACATCGCGACTTCCCTCCGCTACGCTTTTCTGCAAATCCCAACACTCTGAAATGTCCTCTTCAGAGAAAGTATGGTGAATACCTTTAAGTAGGATAGAGGCAGGCTTGGAATAAGGTGAAGTGAAGGTATGTCCTTCCAACTTGGCGGTTTTTATAAGCTGAATTAATTTAGAGTGGACATCTGGGTTGTCTACAAGTATTTTTGTTCTGTTAACTTGGTTAATTATTTTAAAATTATCATTGTCGCTAGATAGAGTCTTAATGTAATTAATTATTTTTTTAGTGTTGGTGTATTTCATAAATATGGGTGGGCAAAATTTTATTTTACTTAAGTTAATATTAGAGTAATTGACTGACTTATCTGTTGCTTGATGTTTGTTGATTGGAGAAGCGTTCCGAATGGTAGGAAGAGGCTGCCTCGAGGTAGCAAGTTGAGGAATGGCTGTGTGATTGGCTTCTAGTGATTCATCCCGTTGCCTGCTAACAGATGGACCAGTGCTGGGTAGTCTTGTAGGCCCTGTGGCTGTTGCATTGCGTACGGTGGTTGCCGAAGAGAAGTTGTCGTCATTATCTTCTTGGGGATGTGATTGAGGGCGGTCGCTGAGAATATCTGCGGCCAGTTCCGTAATTAGTGGGTCATAGTAGTTGGTTGAAGGGTTGTGGCTGTAAGCGGGCGCATGTCTTTTTGCAGGAATTGAAGAACTTCCGCGTTTCCTCTTGCTGAGTGTGAAAGCATCATGTAGGACCGATTCGTTTGAGGATGACGGGTCTGGATGGGGTAGTATTTCTTCTTGTAGAGCTGGTATGTCGGCTTCAGAGTAGAGGATGTTATCTATTGAATACGGATTTTCTGGGTAATTGTTGAAATTGTTAATTTCGCCCGCTTGTAATGGGATGTCATCGTGCGGAGGATTTGCAGTTTGATGACTCTGGGGTGCTGCTGCAGCAATGTTAGCTGGCAATTGGTGCGGCAGACTCTGGCGTGAGTTCCGGTCATTTGGGTCTATCTGTGGGGGAGAGATAGATTTTTTACCTTTTTTATTTTTTGCGGATTTTCCCGATGCGTTGTTGTTCGGCATCTTTAAATTGTTGCTGTTGGGGCACAGCTAAATGATCTAGGAAGGACCAGTTGTGATGTTCATTGTAGGCGACTGTGCTAGCAGCCGATGCCGACGAGTAACGGAATTTTCCAACATAGAATGTTGAAAATGATGAACACTTGCGCAATTAGTTATTTTAGATTTACTTGATTTACTTGATTTTTATAATAGGTCGCTAATAGTGTCCAAGAGCACTGTTCAGAAAATTTATTTTGTAGGCGACTGTACTAACTGTACTGACAACCGGAGTCGTCGAGTAACGGTTTTAGTTCGCAATCACTGACACTGGTTCTTGAGCTTTTCAGCTCGCAGGCCCGAAAAGGTAAATCTCAAAAACAAATTCGCTTTACGAACTTGAGACACTGTCCTCGTTTGTCCGACTGTACTAGCAGCCGATGCCGTTGGGTAACGGTATTTCCCATCGGGGAGTGTTGAGAAATAATTGTGTCCAAAGAGCAAGCCTATGCCGTCGAGTAACGGAATTTTCCCAACGTGGAATGTTGGGAAATAATTGTGTCCAAAGGGCACTGATTACTGAACACTGATTATTAAGCACTGTTCAATTTTCTGTTTTTTTTTAGAGTTAAACCAATGATGCTTTTACTAATAAGAAAAATATCACTGTTAGATGCAATCCACTAAGGGGGCACACTGTGTAGAGCTTGGAAGCACGTCTGGCTCAAATGACTGTTCAGAGCGAACTCATTTCGATAACTTCTATAAAATGTTAATTTGACAGACGCGTTGACACTCACACGAAAAGTTTTGTCTTATTTTCTTTATACTTACCACCATGTCCACTGATCACTTCACAACTGTCACTTGACTACTGTCGAAATGGTTTTTTGCTTTCTTCAGTTGCCCAGCTTACTTTGGGTAGATTCGATTTCTTTGTGTTATATATTTTATATATATATATATATATATATATAAATTTATATACATATATAAAATATTTGTTCCTGTTGTGAAATGAAACTGTAATTTTTATACTGTACTGTTTCGTTCGTGGTTTGCTATGTTATCGGGTAGCTATGATCCTACAATTTTGTTATTCCCGTTGTTGTTTTTTCATCCTACTTCAGTCCCCTTAGAGAACTTGTTTCGAATGCCCACAATAATTTAACTCAATAAATATTATTTAATCAATAGTAGTATTTGCTATATTAAATTTTAACATGGTAGCAGAGCGTGGTTCCGAACCACGGATTTAATTATTATTATTGTCCAAGAAAAGTTTATCCTTAACAATGGAATTCCAGGGACTTGAAAAGTTAAGGGGTGCTGAAAACTGGTACATTTGGAAGTTTGCTGTAAGGAGCATTCTTCGCGGAATAGAATGTGCTTATGAGGTTTGCACCGGAGAAATTAAGAAACCGGAGCCGGTGGCATCGGTTGATGAGGCTAAGAAGACGGCATATGAAGAGTCTCTAAGGAAATGGGACAAGGCAGATCGAGCGGCTAGCCAGGCTATTGTAAGGGCCCTGGATTCGAAGGTAATGGCTGTTTGGAACAGGTCCGATGATATGGTAACCCATATCGCGAAGTTTGAAGGGTTAATTTTAAGAATGCAACAGCTGAACGTTGCACCAGATGAGTCCTCCTTAATGGTAAAATTGCTCGATACGCTTCCAGATGATTACGAGAGTCTTCGACAGGCTTGGTGGGCTCGACCAGAGAAAAAACAAAATTTTTCAAATTTAATACAGGTCTTAACATCAGAAGAAAATCGGCGGAGACTTCGATCTGAGAAGCAGGAGGAAGTTGTGGCATTGGTGGCTGCCGGAGCAAAGGGTGGTCACGGGAGGTCTGGGCGCAGTGCTGTTGAGGTTAACAAAAACAAATCTGTTGGGAGGTTTGTTGAGTCTGTAATTGAAAAGAAAAACAAACAAAAACAAAATTTTAATATTAAATGTTTTGGTTGTGGTGAAAAGGGCCATATCCGTAGGAACTGTCCAAGGGGAGGCTCGAATAATGTCGGTACGCGAAACTATGTTGCCAGGGATCAAGCCTACGTAGCCGAGGTTTTTAATTCAGAAAATGAAACTGATATTTGGATTGTAGACTCTGGTGCAACAGATCATATTTCATGTGTCGGAAAATGGTTTTCGTCATTTGAAAAGTTCGCGGTGCCCTTGACCATAAATATTGGTAATAAATCTACAATGAGTGCCATTGGAAAAGGTATAATTAGGTTTGAAGCTGCTGTAAATGGAAAATGGGTACAGTCTCATATGGAAGACGTTCTGTATGTACCAACTGCGCGAAGAAATTTGTTATCGGTTGCTTGTGCGGTTGATAAAGGACTGAAGTGCAGTTTTTCGAAAAGTGAGTGTCGGTTTTTAAAGGATGGTGTTGTTAAAGCCTGTGGTGTTCGTGTTGGTGGACTTTTTAGATTGAATATACGTGTGGGACATCCGGAAGTGTCGTGTATAAGGGAGGCTAATCTAGTGACTAGGCCTTCACTGCAAATATGGCATGAGCGTCTTGCACATCAAAATAAACGACATGTGCAGAATTTTTTGAAGCAACGTGGGATTAGTGTTGAGATGGACAGTGAATTTTGTAGTGCCTGTGTCCAGGGGAAGCAACATCGGAATAGTTTCCGATCTCGTCAGCAGCGTTCTGTGGAGCCGGGTGAAATTATACACGCAGATTTATGTGGTCCAATGGAGTGTGAATCGATGGGTGGAGCTAGATATTTCATGTGTTTCACATGTGACTATTCGCGATTTCATCTAGTGTATTTCCTGAAGGAAAAATCGGAAACCGCCGGAAAAATTTCGGAAATGTTGCAGATTGTCAAGAATCACTGTGGTAGAGTGCCAAAATATTTTTATTGCGATGGAGGTCGTGAATTTGTCAATAGAACTGTGCAGGAACTCATGATATCAAATGGCATAAAGTTCGTTGTTGCTAACCCATACACGCCGGAACAAAATGGTTGTGCTGAACGTTCAAATAGAACAATAGTTGAACTTGCTCGTACTATGTTATTGGCAAAGTGCCTGCCTAAGTCATTGTGGGCAGAGGCAGTAAATAGTAGCGTTTATATTCTTAATCGAACCGGACCAAGCACTATTGATGGTAAAACTCCATATGAGTTGTTTTCGGGAAAAACCGCATATCTAGATAAATTTCGTGTTTTTGGTACGGAGTGTTTTGTACATGTACCAACGGGACAGCGAAAAAAATGGGACGCTAGGGGAAAACGCGGTGTTTTTGTCGGTTATTCAGATGATATCGACGGTTATCGTGTTTGGATGCAATCTGAGAATTGTGTAGTTAGAAGTAGAAATGTTGTGTTCGAGATGGAGGCTGCTACTAGAGGGCTATTGGCTTTATTCCCGTCTGAGACGGTGGACCAGGTTATCGAGGTGAGTCAATCTGTTTCAGATTCGGAAGGCGAGTTGAGACCACCTCTGGATGATGTGTCTGCTGTGTCGATTGAACATGTGGCCGATAGAAGACAACTGCGAGATAGGAGCTCTATTAAGCCACCTAAGCGTCTAATTGAAGTTATGCTGAGTGAAGTGGATGAGCCCATAAGTTATACTGAGGCGATCAGCTCAGCTGAACAACAAAATTGGATGGCAGCAATGGGGGAAGAGATGGCATCTATAGAGGAAAACAAAACATGGACCTTGGTCAAGTTGCCTGCGGGACGTAAGGCTATTTCCAATCGCTGGGTGTACCGTATTAAGAGGAAGCCGAACGGTGATATAGATCGATACAAAGCTCGATTGGTTGTTCGAGGGTTCAGTCAACGAAAAGGAGTTGACTATTATGAAACGTTTAGTCCTGTTGCTAGATTCGATACTATTCGATCAGTACTAAGCATTGCCGCAAATGAACGTCTAGAACTGGCGCAGTTTGATATTAAGACTGCATTTCTGTATGGAGTAATAGAAGAAGAAATATATATGGAACAACCTGAGGGCTACAGTGATGGTACTGATCGCGTGTGCAGGCTTGGAAGAGCTTGTACGGTTTGAAGCAATCTCCAAGATGCTGGAACAAAAGATTTTTCGATGTATTATTGGGTGTTGGGCTATGTGAAAGCTCAGCAGATTCTTGCTTGTTTTATCGTGATATAAGAGGAGATAAATTGATAGTCGTGCTGTACGTCGATGACGGTTTGGTTGCTGCAACGAAGAAGTCTGTAATTGATGAATTTTTGTGTTTGTTGAAGACAGAGTTCAAGATGACAACTGGACCTTTGGGCTATTTTCTAAATATATTAGTTGAGCGAAATGTGGACGGTTCAATTTTCATTGGCCAGGGGACATATGCTGCAAGTATCTTAAGCAGGTATGAAATGAAGGATTCAAACTCTGTTTCAACACCGATTGAAAAATGTGTGTCATCTGATGAATTGTTGAATACGGAAGTAACAACTGCTCCGTATAGGGAAGCAGTAGGCTCCTTGATGTATCAGGCGGTTGCAACGCGGCCAGATATTGCTTTTGCTGTAAGTTATGTGTCGCAGTTTCTTGAAAAACCTAAAGAAAAGCACTGGACACTGGTTAAGCGAATTTTGAGATACGTCAAGGGGACAACTGGAATGGGCATCTTGTACCAGGTTGGCATGAAGAAAGGTGAACTAGAGGCTTTCAGTGACGCTGATTATGCTGGTGATTGTACTACGCGTCGTTCGGTTAGTGGAATTCTTTTTAAATACAGTGGAGGAGCTATCAGTTGGGCTAGTCGGAGACAACAGAGTGTTTCCTTGTCGACAACGGAAGCGGAATATGTGGCTGCGTGTGAAGCGGCAAAGGATGGAGTATGGCTTAATCGGTTGTTTGGCGAAATTGCACCATTGGAGTCTATTCCTGTTCTACGTGTGGACAATTTAAGTGCTGTAAAGTTAACAGCAAATCCGGGATTTCATAAGCGCTCGAAGCACATTGATGTGCGGTTCCATTTTGTGCGGGAACAGATTCAAAAGGGTCAACTAATGGTTGAACATATTTCTGGAGAGTACCAGGCTGCAGACATCTTTACAAAACCAACTTCACGTGTGCGTTTTGAAATGCTGCGAAATATGTTAGGAATGACAGTACATTGACTATTTTATATATAAAAATTAAAAGTTTCAGGGGAAGTGTTGTGAAATGAAACTGTAATTTTTATACTGTACTGTTTCGTTCGTGGTTTGCTATGTTATCGGGTAGCTATGATCCTACAATTTTGTTATTCCCGTTTTTGTTTTTTCATCCTACTTCAGTCCCCTTAGAGAACTTGTTTCGAATGCCCACAATAATTTAACTCAATAAATATTATTTAATCAATAGTAGTATTTGCTATATTAAATTTTAACAGTTCCCTTTACAAAATGCCTACTGACGAATCATTTTCCTTTTACAAAATGCTTACTGAGGAATCATTTTCCTTTTACAAAATGCCTAGTGAGTGAAGATTTTCCTTTTACAAAATGCCTACTTTACAAAGTAAGCTGGGCAACTGAAGAAAGCAAAAAACCATTTCGACAGTAGTCAAGTGACAGTTGTGAAGTGATCAGTGGACATGGTGGTAAGTATAAAGAAAATAACTAAGTTTTTATCTTTTTTAGGGCCATAAACGGAAAAGTGGAGCGAAGAATAGATAAAAAGTGTTGTGATTTGTGTACGGAAGCCACTACAAGTGAAGTTTTACGGAAAACAGCGGATAAATGTGGAAAATTTTTTTCAGTCAAAAAAAAATTTTAAAGTTAAATTTCTCGGAAAGTATAGCTTTCCCAGGAAAAATTTTTCCATATTTATCCGTTTTAGTTACAAAAGAACGTTTCCGTAAAGTTTCATTGAAATCCGAGTGGCTTCCGGTATTCTTGACTTGTTCCCAGTTTCGTTTATGAGATAGACAATCGCAATTCATTCGCAAGACTCCAACGAATCGTCGCTTATATTCCTCGCTACACGATGAAGCTAAGACGCAAGAATACATCTTATATTGCCGTGTTTTGTTTTTTCACCACTTAGGCCACTCACCTAGAGGTAAGAGAGGTAAGTTAGTGAATTAACAACCCAAGCAGTCCTGGGAGCGTTGAAGCACTTTATGGAAAGAGGAGGTCATTTTAAGAATATACTATACTGTGACAATGCTACCAATGAGGCGAGCAACAAATTAAGCGAGTTGAAGAATGACATCCGCTCAAACCAGGCAAAAAGGGAGATAAATACCATTTGCGAATCCAACGGAATTAGTTGTCATTTTATTCCTTCAAGAGCTCCTCATTTCGGAGGTTTGTGGGAAGCCGCCGTAAAATCGACCAAACATTTGTTAGTGCGAACAATAGCCAACGCGTCGATAACATATAGCTTGAGGCAGTTGTCTCCGGATTGAATCCATTCTGAACTCTAGGCCTCTCACATCAATGTCTGCGAGTCCCAATGATATATCCGCTTTGACCTCTGGTCACTTCTTAATAGGTGAGCCCCTCACAAGTACTATCGATGCACGGGCAGAACCGGAGAGAGCTAGCTTATTTACACGATGGAAGTTAGTTACTCATTTAAAAATGAGTTCTGGAAGAGATGGGTTCGTAGAATATCTAAATGATCTCTAGCAAAGACAGAAGTGGAAACATCTAACTGAAAACATAAAAATAGGCACCCTTGTCATCATCAAGGACGATAATTTACCAGCATTAAGATGGTCTATGGGATGGATTGTTAAAATAATCAAAGGAGACGATGGACTCGCCAGAGTAGCTGATGTGCGAGTTCCTAATATTATCATACGAAAACCGATACATAAGTTGGCACCACTTCCAGTATCAGATGAATCGTCAAGTGTAACGAATTAAGTTCTCAATCTTACTGCAGAAGGTAATAAGTCAGTTCCTGGTCAGGTGTTATTGCCTACTTCTAATCGGATTAAGCGTGGAGCCTTAAACTTCGTTGGTAACATCGCAAATGCCCTATTTGGCGTATTAGATTCTGAGTATGCGGACAAAATGGCTGAGTCACATCATCTCAATGGAGATTCATGAAGAGAAATTGAGACTTTTATTCACATCGCTGTCTATTCAAACTATTCTGATTTCGGCAAATATTCACCGAGCTCAATTATTAATTATGGACGTCTTTGTTGATTCACACCATGGACATGTAACCCCACAATTAATTGCACCAAACCAACTAGGACAACAGTTATTTCAAATCAAGGGCAATTTAGTTTCATCGTTAAAGCTTCCAGTGGAACCAAGCGACGTTTTAAAGTTATGTATATAGTTTGATGAAGACACGGGCAACAGAACAATACACCATATTTAAAATAATAGTGCCACTTTTAGCAGTCGATAAGTTCGAGCTCTTCCGCATCCTATCGATACCCACATTGTACAATCATACATTTCTCGCGATCCAACCGTCCTCACCATTTTTAATTATTGATCTACACCGTGACCTCTACTATCCACTCACGAAGTCCGAATTGCGCTCCTGCGTATCAGTGCAAGAAGACCATCATATCTGCAAACAAACACATCTACTATATGAACAAAAGAGGTTCCAGTACTACCGGCATGTCGCATTATCAGATGTAATGGATTCAGATGAATAATCTGTAACCGTTGGATGGGAGATTTGTTCTTTTCGAAAGTATAGTTACCGGGAGCTCTAAAGATGTCCAGGTTCGTAAGAGTGAAAAGACCCAAGGTATACAAAATAGTCGGTTTATTAAATTTTTCGTTTCGCTTACAATTCTTTTGGTATATATTATATGTATATTGTTTACATAAGTCTTTTACAATTGGTGTATTAGTACATATCTATACAATGATGGCCCTTGTCGTATAATAATAATTCAGGCCTTACAATATTTCTACGGCGTTTCGTATACAAGGTATATCATAATACTATTTATATTTACGATGGCCTTTTACCATATACATATGCAGCTTGAATCTCCAAAACTTACATGGCCTCTTTCTACTAATATAATTCGGGATAATATATATAATGTCATGGCCTTCTTATATGTTAATACAATTCGGGATTTACAATATATTCATGGCCTTATATGTTAATACAATGCGGGATTTACAATATATTCATGGCCTTCTTATATGGTAATACAAGATTTACAATATCTAGCACATACATATATCCATAACGCTTCATTAACACAATCCCTATAGGACCAAAGGGAAATAATTACAAAAAAGTGCTTCTTTAAGTACTCAATTGGTAAGACAGAGTGCTTCTCGATATTCTTATAAAAATGTGCTTACAGAATACATTGAACTGGAAGGCTGAAGGAAAGGTATCATGCAAAACTTTTCTTCGCTTTAAGTAAAAACAAAGTCGAGCAAGAACTATTACGTTTTACTTTGTTTTGGTCTATTTCGCAAAAACCATCGTTTGGATCGCATTTCGGATTTTTGCGTCATCTTTGTCACCGAACGGAGGAAAGTGCCTTTGAATAATTTTCAGTTGTGTGCCGTTCATTTAATAATTGTTTTTATAACCTTTTTAAAAAACTACAGGAAAATAGGTAGGTAAGTAGAAGATTTATTTTGCTAAAATTTTTTTGAAGAAGTTCAATATTTTTATTTTTTTTTTTTAATTGCTCATAATACCTAATTGTTAAGATCTTCTTCAATATTCGTATTCACGCAAAACAAATTTAATTTGTTTTTTTCATGAACTGAGTTCTAACTAAATTAAAAAAAATTGTAGGTACCTAAAGATGATAAGCAAAAGGCATTCATCCCGACTGATTAAAAAAGAACGTGAAAAAATTCATGCGAAATTGTTGCAGTCGCAGTGTCCTGAAAACATAGTTGAAGAAGAAAGAAGAGTTTGCGAAAATATTAGTAATGAATTTGAAGAGCAATTCATAGAAAATAGCGTTGAAGATAATGAAATTAAAATGCCATTACAAGAAAAACTTAAAAAATGGCGATGATGATGTTTGATCCTTCCAGAGAAAGCATGGAAGCTCTTTTAAAGATACTTCATTCAGAAAATTTAGATGTACCATTAAGTATCAAGGGATTATTCAAATGTCAAGATAAAATTGCGTTCAGAACTGTAGCACCCGGATTAGATTATCACTTGGGCTTAGAAAATCAATTAAAAAAGCTAAGCAATGTTTAAAAAATTATAAAGAAATAATATTAGATATTGGAGTTGATGGGCTTCCTTTATATAAAAGCACAAGCAAAAATGTGTGGCCTATTTTGGGTAAAGTTGTAAATATCGCAAACATTGACGTGTTTATAATTGAAGTTTACGTTGGTGACAAAAAGCCTGGTAATCCTGATTCCTTTCTCCATGACTTCATTTGTGAAACATCAGTACTAGTGAGGGAAGGACTAGTCATAAACGGAAATTGTTGGATATTGAGCGTGTATATGCTTTTGTACTCTGCTTGAAATGCATGTGTGTGTGAGGACGCGACGCGTGGCGTGCGCTTGCGAAGCTAACGCTGAGTCAGTCGAGCAAAGTTAGTCGAGAGTGAATGGTCGAACCGTCGAACTAGGAGCTGTTTATTTACAAGGTGTAACATTGAACTAATAAACATCATATTTCTTATATCAAGGAAGTTTATTAGTAAAAAGAGATATCCACCTGTCCTAACATGGTAGCAGAACGTGGTTAACTGGCTGAACTAAAAAGTGTACAGGGGAAGTACTTATTACAAGGAGTAATAACAGTAACATTGTTTTTCGTAGAAATTGAACACGTGCTTGTGACTTTAATATGCAGTCGCTTGTGAAATGTGACGATGTTGTCATACCTATTTTCGACGGTGCCGATTATAATCATTAGAAAAAGCGCATATTAAAATGTCTAGAACTAAAAAAGTGCAAGGATGCTGTCGTTCGAGAAAAAACACATAACGATAAACTAGATGATTGGTCCCATATGGAAATTAAGGCGCATAACATAATATACAGTGCAATTTCGAATCGGCAGTTCGAATTCGTAAGTGAACTTGAGACGCCGCTTCAAATATTGGAAAAGTTCGACGAAATGTATGAAAATAAATCCACAGCTCTTCAAATACTACATCGAAATGAAATCGAAAATATCAAGCTGGAAAACTTCTCAAGCGTTGACGAATTTTTTAATGCGTTTGAAAGAGGATTTAATAACCTCAGGGCTGCAGGAGCTGCTATCAAAGAAGAAGAAAAGCTAAATTACATGCTTAAAGCTTTGCCCTCGTCATATAGTCATATTGGCGATCTCATCGATGTGTTACTGGCGAAGGACCGAACGTGTGAATATTTAAAACAAAAAACCAGACTCAAATCAATTTGTCCGGGCAGCAGCAACAACGAAAATACAAATGGTCAAATGTCAAGATCAAACGTGCTTGTGGCTTCGCATGGTTCGAGTTCTGGAGGTGAAAACCGTATGTATTCAATGCAGTGCTTCAGATGTAAGGATTTTGGCTATCCGATGAAATATTGCAAAAACAGCGCAGTTGGTTTTGGGCCAAGGAGATCAACACACATACCAGCACAACACACATCAACAACAACAACAAGGAAGAGGTCGAGGCGGCTATCGTGGAGATGCTCAGTGGCGGCGCGGTTCAAATAAGCGAGGAAGAGGGCGTGCGCAGTACAGCAACAATAGTAGTGTGTTTATGGTAAATATAAGTAACGAAATGAGAAATTTAAATGTCAATAATCAAAATTGTATGGATGCTAGCGAGGTTATTTGGCTGCTCGACAGCGGCTGTACTCTTCATATAATAAATAACGACCAATATTTTAATAATTATGTAAACTTAAAGAAACCCGTAGAAGTTAAACTTGGTGATGGTCGTATGTTAGAAGCAACTAAGGTTGGCACAGTAGAAGCCAATTTTCTTGCCTTTGACAAGAAATCAAGTATTACTATTAAGAATGTTTATTTTGTAAAGGATATGAAATCAAATCTTTTAAGTTATTGCAGGATAACAGAAAACAATAAAATTACTTCTAAAGGTAACTCTTGTAAAATTTATAATAGTACAAATAACTTGGTGGCTGTTGCCCACAAATCAAATAATTTATACGAAGTGAGAAGTTTCGTTGATCTAAAAAATAATGAAGCAATTACAAACATTTTGGTGCAAAATACTAGTAATGAAAAAATGGCTTTGAAAGAGAAATGGCACGAATACTGGGCCATGTTAATTTTAATTCGTTAAATAAATTTGTGCAAAAGTAAACTTGTAGGTAACTTGCCGTTTGAACTTGAAAACGATTTTATGAAGTGTTTGGTTTGTCTTGAAAATAAAATGAATAACGTACCTTTTAAAAATAACAGGACTAGAGCAAATGGGATATTAGAATTGATACATACAGATTTAAATGGTCCCCATGGTACTGTTGGAAACAATGGCGAAAAATATTTTTTTACTTTGACAGATGACTACAGTAAATTAATAAAAGTGTTTTGCATTAAAACTAAAGATCAAGTCTACGAATGTTTGGTTGAATATATTAACGAAGTGGAAAACGTCACAGGTAAAAGGGTTTAAAAACTAAGATGCGACAACGGTACGGAATATATAAATAGTAGAATCATTTCTTTTGCTCGCGATAAAGGTATTCTATTAAATCCATGCCCCCCCCTATGTGCACGAACTTAACGGCACGGCTGAGAGACTCAACCGAACCATAATGGACACTAGCTGAAGCAAATATACCCAGAAGATTTTGGCCAGAAGCAGTGAAAACTTCTGCATACCTGAAAAACAGAATGTTGGCTAACACTCTCGAAAAGAAGACACCCTATGAAATATTTTTCAATAAAAGGCCTGATGCCGGATTTCTACGCATATTTGGAAGTAGAGTATCGGTAAGAATTCCGAACCAAAAGATATACTCAAAATGGGACAAAAAAGGTGAGATAGGAATATTGGGTGGTTACTCCGATGTGGGTTATCGAGTGCTAGTTAACAATAAAGTGGTCATAGCTAGACACGCAGATGTACTGGATAGGGACACAACGATAATTTGTTTGGATGAAAATCAGGAATCAGATTCTGGCACAAACGGTTCAGTTACTTCAGGTCCTCAAGAAACAATTGGCCCTAATAAAGCAAACCAAGAAGGAACTTCAAAAAACAAGGTAAGTCCGAAAGCTGAAAATTTGGATGGATTTCAGCAGCGATAGTGATGATTTAGATCGGACTCTTGTCGAAAGACAAGGAAGTGCGTCGACGACAGTAAGAAGATCTTCAAGACCTAAAAGGTCAACTAAGGATGAAAGCTTTGTATATCAAACGATTTATGTAAATTACTGTAATGCTATTGTAAAGTAAAGACATCTCGTGTCAAACTTGTGAACTAGAGTCAGTCAAGAAGACGCAATTAATTGTGAGAGTCATATGAAATAAACACCGCTTACTTATGTTCTCAAAGTGAATTTTATTGAAGAAACCTAACGTTACATGGTGTCAGAAGAGACAATAAAGTGTCAAAGAAAAAGAAGTAAGTAAGAAAGTAGTGAAATTCCTATGAACAACGCCGTACCTGAAATAAGGCCGCCAGCTAACCTACAAATTATGGCTACGAACGACGCAGTATCTGGAATAAAACCGCCACCTAACCTACAAATTGACTCCGAGAAATCAACGAGCTGGAAAAAGTGGTTACAACAGTTCGAGTGGTATGCTACTGCTATTTAACTAGATAAAAAGCCACCCGAGGTCCAAGCAGCAACCTTCATGGCTGTGATAGGCTCAGATGCGATAGAAATTTACAACAGCTTCAATCTTAGCGACGCAAACAAAAATAACCTGCAACTTATTAAAGATAGGTTTAAAGAGTATTTTGCACCAAAGACAAACATATCCTTCGAAAGATATATATTTTTCAAGATTGAACAAAATGAAGATGAACAGTTCAATGAATTTTTGACCAGAATAAAAACACAAGCAAGTAAATGTGAATTCGACATTTTACTCGATGAAATGTTGAAAGACAAAATAGTATTTGGAATTCGATCCAATCAAGTGAGAGAAAAATTATTAACTGAAGATAAATTAGACTTGACAAAAGCAATAACCATCTGTAAAACAAGCGAACAAGCTACCAAACAACTGGATGAATTCGAAGGTAAAATTAAAACAGATAAAGTCTCAGTGGTAAAAAATAAGAATCCAAAAAAAGAACAAAACAAGAATTTTGATTGTAGAAGATGCGGAACAAATCACAAACGCAAAGAATGTCCAGCTTTTAACAAACAGTGTGCTAAATGCAATAGCAATGGTCATTTTGCGAAAATGTGCAGAACTAAGAAAAAACATGACACTAAACAGAAAAATAGAGTGAATGTACTAGAAGAAAGCTCAAATTCTGGAGATGAAGTATACATATCTGCTGTAAGTGCCGGAGAAAAGAAAAACTGGATAGAAAAAATACAAGTTGGCAATGTGAAGTTTATGGTCAAACTGGATACAGGGGCAGAATGCAACGTATTACCGAGACAATTGTTGGACAAAACAAAGGCAAGTCTAAAAGCAAGCAGAACAAAAAATTTAATAAGTTATACAGATGATAAAATGGCAGTTCTAGACGAAACGGAGCTGCGATGCAAACTAAAAAAGGAAGAAACAAAAATTGTATTTAAAGTGGTTCAAGAAAACGTCACACCGATCCTAGGACTTAATACTTGTTAGAAATTAGGACTTATCGCGAGAGTCAAAACATTGAAGGAAAGTGAATGCACAGACGATGTGTTCGAAGGCTTAGGCTGTTACAAGAATTATGAGTATGATATTGATCTGATCGAGAACCCAAAACTCGAAATTAAACCGTCAAGAAGAATTCCACATGCTATAAGAGATGAAGTAAAGCAAGAACTCGACAGAATGGTGAAGTTAGATGTCATAAAACAAGAAACAGAGCCTACTCCTGCAGTGAGTCCTATGGTAGTTGTCAGACAAAAAGGTAAAATAAGAATTTGTATAGATCCATCAGATGTAAACAAAAACATTCTGAGACGTCATTTTCCACTTACGACGATAGAGGAGATTTCAGCTGACATTAAGGGTTCCAAATTTTTTGCACTATTGGATTGCACAAAAGGATTCTGGCAAATTAAGCTATCAGAAAGAACACAAAAAATATTAACGTTTGCTACCCCATGGGGAAGATATTCCTTCAAGAGACTTCCTTTTGGAGTATCATCAGCACCTGAAATATTCCAAGAAATTTTAACAAATTTGCTCAGTAAATTTAAAAATGTGAGAGTATCCATCGATGATATCTTTATATATGCAAAAAGTGGAGAAGAACTACGCAAAACTGTTGGCGAAGTCATCGAAGTGCTAAATAAATCAGGTTTCAAACTTAACAAAAATAAGTGCATTCTCGAATCAGAAAAAATTAAATTCCTGGGACACATTGTTTCAGCCAACGGATTAGAAGCAGACCCAGACAAAGTAGAAGCAATACAAGCAATGAAAACACCGACAAATAAAATAGAGCTACAAAGATTACTAGGGATGATCACATACCTGAATAAATTTATCCCCAACATGTGAGACCTAACAAGTCCACTAAGAGATTTGTTACACAAAAATACAACTTTTACATGGGAAGTTCATCACAAAGAAGCGTTCAACAAAATAAAACAAGTACTTCAGAGTCCTCCAGTATTGAGATTGTATGACGTAAACAGACCTGTAACTTTAACCGTAGACGCAAGTTCAAAAAATCTTGGAGCTGCACTTCTTCAAGAAGGACAACCAATAGCTGAACCAAATCTGAACAGAATTATCCACAGATAGAGAAAGAAGCACTCGCGATACTGTTCGGATGTAAGAAGTTCCATGAATATGTTTATGGTGTGACGGTCGCCCTCATGCATCCCATTCTTCAAAGTAAAAAAAAGGAAAAACTGACGCAGAAGTCGGCCAGTTCCCTGACAGTACATGCCTGGCCGGACTGTACCTCTTCCTCCTTCGAAAACATGCACAGCGCCAACTGGGCGCGACTGGTATAATCAGCACGAAATTCAGCAGTAATGCCATAAGCACCGATGACACCTCGTTGGTCGCTGAGAGACACTCGGCCATTTTGTTCAAGTCTGTCGTGTCGACAAGAGCTAAGCTGGTCGGTGTAGGCAAAAGCAGCCATTTTAGGAAGTGCATCTGAGTGAGCAATTTACGGCCCGGGCTGGCGCTGTTCCAGCCGCAGTGATAACCACCCCAAGTAAAAAAAAAAAAAAAAAAGGGGAAAGAAAGTTTCGGGATAAACCTGTCGCCTTCGTCTCCACCTCTCCCCCCACGAGGAAGAAAAAAGAAAAAGCAGACGCAGTCGATCGGGGTTTGGCCCTACTGTGGCCACTCCACCTCCCTGGCCCTACGAAAAAAAAAAGGGAGTGTAACAGGGAGAATTCGTTGTTGAATTTATTCGCTACACCAGGCGTCCTTAGCCGCACCAGATTTAGATAACCCCGAGGACACCGGGGCGCCTTGATAGGCCACGTGGGAAATCCTCCTGCAGGCCGCAGGCCTCCAACAGTGTGTACCCGCAGCAGGCCCCCCCCCCATCACAGAGCATCTGGGGCCTCTGTCCACAGGACCCCTATCAGCACGGACACAGACGACGTCGAGGGACCGGGGCGAGGCTAACTTCCGGCCGCACCCTGTCCCCCCCCGCCTCGTTGGAAGCAGCCCCCAACCATCAGCTGCCCGGCAGAGGGAGGGACATCCTGTTGCAACCCCACGGGACTCATCTCCAGCGCCCCACGCACCTCGGCATCATTCCCATTCGTAGTCTTATAATTTAAACCAGCATATTCCTCTTAGGTAGTATAGTCATTGGGCACGAGTACTTGCGGTAGGCGACCCAAATCAAAACAAAATAAAGAGAGAGAAGAAGGCAGGAGTATTGGGGGTCTCGGCTTCGGGGAGAACGGACCGCCCCATGCCCCCCCTTCAACGTCCAACTACCGTTTTTTTGTTGAGCTCCCTAGGGCAGCAAGAAAGGGAAATTCTATTTTTTATTCCTCTGCAGCCAGCAGCGAGGGATTCCTCTGAGTCGACTCATCAGGAACAAAACCTCGGGTAAGTCCAGATTTGTGTCAATATTTCTTTTTCTTGCACCCAAATAAAAACAAAAAAAAAAAACAAAAAAAGACGGAGCCCTCGTAACATAGCCTTAGCATAGGGCTCGCCTCATGAAGACGGGGCTAGACCGGTACTTCCTTCATTCGGGAGAATGGCCAGTTTTTCTGTAAGGCCAAATAGTAGGTGCGCGCCCTTCTCCGCGGCCCGAACCCCCCAATATTCGGCCCCTGTAGCGTGCCTTCGTTTTTTTTTGGTAGTTCTATGCCTCCCCCGGTTCGAAACCGCACTGTAGTCAGATTACCGTATCAATTAAGTAATATTATCAATTGAAGTCCCACAGTCATGGAATTTACGTTATTCAATTAAGTCACAACGACATTTTGAAGTTACACAGTCGGTGAATTACACTATTAATTTAAGTCACATCACCCTTTAAATTCTCATTGGCACTAATTGCAATCCTGGTGCAGTCATTTGTTTTTGAAGAGGATTTGTAACGATAGTATTGTCGTAGGTGCAGGATTATACAAATTCTAATATTAAGGAAAGATTATGAATCAGTTTTTTGTAAAGAACTTGGTGAAGGAAACCTTGATCATGTACTAATTTGTCGATTTTCATTGTCCGGCCATGTGAGCGCTTGAGTCTCTCCCCCTCCCTCGTTCATATATTCGGTTCTCGGTAGGGTGCCACTATTCGTAGGGGGTAGTGGACATTTGCGGGGTGGGTCAGAGAGGGGGGAAACAGGTCAAGCGGAGGCAGACCTGCTCCCCCCCCCTACGGTGACTTTGGCGGGTCACGCTACTTTTTCATATGTGTTTAGTTCTATCCCCCACTCCCACTCCCTTCCCAACCCTTTCAGTGTGGGGCAAAAAAAAAAAAAAGAGGGAAGGAATTTCTTCTCCATCCTTCCCAGCAGGAGCGCATAAAAAAATTTCCCTGCGGTGCCTCCAGGAGCGGCAGTCCACGAACCACCCCCACCGGCGAGCTAGACCGTGCCGCCAGCAAGGCGCTCCCCGGACTGAGGCTCTGTGCACCACCCCCCCCTGGCTTCACGCCTGCACCCAACGGATGGATATTGGTTTATTCTGCTTATTCCAATATTACATAACAATGGTAAAGAATTGACAGTGGAATCAGACCATAAACCACTTGAGACAATCTTCAGGAAAAACATACAATCCGCTCCAGCGAGGTTGCAGCGCATAATGTTTAATCTTGCACCATACTCACCAAAAGTAATATTTAAAAAGGGCACAGAAATACCCTTAGCAGACTTTCTTAGTCGAGACTGCGATGCATCTAACTTGAAATACGAACAAGAAGAAAATTTAAAAGTTGCTGTTATACTACCTATGTCATTAGACGCTAGAGAGGAATTAATCAACGCTACAAAAGAAGATCCACATCTGCAGTTACTTCTTAGGACAATAATGCAAGGATTTCCAGAAAACATCAACGATCTTCCTACGGAACTGCGACATTATTTTAACTTCAAAGAAGAACTAAGCTATTTCAAAGGAATTATTTTCAAAAGTGATAAAGTCGTGGTGCCAAAATCTCAAATCCATAAAATGCTAACAAATATTCATCAAGGACATCTAGGGATACAAAGCTGCTTAAGAAGAGCACGACAGTTTCTTTACTGGAAAGGACAATATGATGATATTATAAAACTAATTAGAGGCTGCTCTGTTTGCGAGCAAACACAGAGAGACAACATTAAAGATACAGTGCTGGTTAAAGAGATCCCTACACTCCCATGGCAAATTTTGGCATCAGATTTGTTCGAATTGAAAGGGAAGACTTACTTAGTAATCTGTGACAGTTACTCTGGATACATCGATTTTCAACAGCTAAAAAGTCAGTCATCATATGAAGTAATTGAACAACTTAAAAAATGGTTTTCAGTGCATGGAATACCAGAACAGCTACAAACTGACAACGGAACACAATACATGTCTAGAGAATTCAAGATCTTTCAAAAAGAGTGGAGATTTAACCATGTCACATCCAGTCCACATCACCATCAAGGCAACGGTCTCGCTGAAAGAGCAGTTCAAACAGCAAAGAACATATTGAGAAAATGCAGCATTGACAAGTCCGATGTTCAACTCGCCTTATTAAATTGGAGAAATACACCACGAAACGATCAGTTAGATTCACCCAGCCAACGTCTTTTCAGTAGAATAACTAGATCTCCAATACCAACAAGTGATGATAAGTTGAAACCGAAAATAATTCAAGGAGTCACAGTTGAACTACAACGATTAAGAGAAAAACAAGTTGACTACAGTAATAAACATACTTCAAGACCAGTCAACTTTGAAATAAATGATAAAGTCAGACACAAAGTTGCTCATCGACATTGGGAAGGGGCAAAAGTGGTAGAAAAGCCTGAAGGTTTACCAAGATCTGTAATAATTCAAACAGATCGAGGCCAAATCTTACGAAGAAACTTCAGTCATCTGCATAAGACCCAAGCAAGTGAATTTTATTGAAGAAACCTAATTTTACAGCTATGGTCCCAGAAACTTTTGAAGAAGCTACAACGTCATTGGAAGCTAAACAATGGATAGAAGCAATGAACAATGAATATGATAACCTAAATAAAATTAAACGTGGAGGCTGGTAGAAAGACCTGATCACAAAAAAATCATTGACCTAAAGTGGATTTATAGAAAGAAGAGCGATGGAAAGCACAAGGCACGTATAGTTGCAAAAGGTTTTCAACAAAGGGGAGAAATAGACAATACTTACTCTCCAGTCTTCAAGGCTCAAACGTTGGAAATATTGCTTTCTTTCTGTTGTCAAAACAATTTCGATATAGAACAAATGGACGTAGAAGCTGCCTTTTTAAATGGCGAAATCAACAAAGAGGTCTACGTAACACAACCTCAAGGTTTTTCAGAAGGTTCCAGTAGAGTGTATCGGCTTTGCAAGTCGTTATATGGTTTAAAAGAGAGCCCCCGTTTATGGTACGAGTGCTTCCATAGGTACATGGGGTCATTGGGTTTTTCTAGAAATAATTGTGATTACTGTTTGTATATCAAAAAAGATAAAAATCAAATAACTTACATACTACTTTTTGTAGACGATCTTTTAATTTGCAGTAACAATGAAAGTAATATTAAAGAAATAAAACGAAACTTGTCATTGCGTTTTAACATGAAGGACTTGGGCAAAATTAAAAATTATATTGGTGTTGAAGTCATGTACAATAGAGAGTCAAGCTATATGTTATTGAGTCAAAAGAGTTACATAGAGTCATTAGCTGAAAAATACAATATTGTTAATGCAAAGTTGCACTCAACACCCATGGAGGTGAAATTAAAATTGCATAAAACTGAGCAAGTAGACAACAATTTAAAATATAGAAGCATCATAAGCGCTTTATTGTATATAAGCTCGGCAACGAGACCTGATGTCTCTTTTAGCGTAAACTACTTAAGTAGATTCCAAAACTGCTTCGATGAGACTCATTATAAGTGGAGGCAACTACTGAAATAATATTGATTAAAGAAATCTTGAAAGCTTTTGATATTGATTTGTATGAGCCGGTCCGGGTCTATGAGGACAATTCAGGTGCTATTGTTATAGCTAGAAATGGTAACTATACTAAAACTTCAAAACACATTGAAATACAGTACCATTATGTTCATGAGAATCAGGTTAGGGGTGTTATAGATGTAACTAAAATAGAGTCTCAAGATAATGTAGCTGATGTCCTCACAAAGGCTTTGAGTAAAAATCAGTTTATTAAATTAAGAAATATGCTAAATCTGACAGAGTAATTTTTCTATTTGTTTTTGAAGTAGTAATGAAATGAATACTATTGTTGTTTACCATGGGATACATTTTTTTTTATTTGATTGTAACAATTGAACATTAAGTTTGAAGTTTTTTTGTAAAGAGTATAAAAGCAAGGAGGCATGTTGGATATTGAGCGTGTATATGCTTTTGTACTCTGCTTGAAATGCATGTGTGTGTGAGGACGCGACGCGTGGCGTGCGCTTGCGAAGCTAACGCTGAGTCAGTCGAGCAAAGTTAGTCGAGAGTGAATGGTCGAACCGTCGAACTAGGAGCTGTTTATTTAAAAGGTGTAACATTGAACTAATAAACATCATATTTCTTATATCAAGGAAGTTTATTAGTAAAAAGAGAAATCCACCTGTCCTAACAGAAATATTTTGAATACTAAAATAAGAGCTTTTGTTTGCGACACACCAGCGCGTTCATTTCTATGCGGAACAGTGGGGCATAATTCATTAAATGGTTGTTGCAAATGTTACTAGGTCGTGAAAAAGATTGATAAAGTGGTAACTTTCCAAACGAAAAGGGAAGAACTAAGAACTAATGAGGGTTTTTCCACACGAAGACAAATAGAATTCCATCTACCAATTTGCAGAAATATACCTATATAATCGATTCTCAAAGTGGTCTAGACTGGTTCGCGCTCTGGCGCATGTTTTTATGTTAATTGACTTTGTTAAAAAAGTTAGATCCAAGGAACAAATTATTCGCCTTACAGCAGAAAACATAGAGTCCGCCCAAAATTACCTGCTCCGCCAATGTCAATTGGAGTCCTTTCCGGACTTGATCGCCACTCCCAGTGGATCCAAGATAGCTCCAGACGTAATGGGGGAACTGGACAAAGGACACGTATTGTTTAAATTGTCACCATACATAGATGAGAATCATATTCTTCGGCTGTGTGGAAGAATTGATAAAGCAACCGATATCCGACACGAGACGGCGCGACCAGTTATCCTTCCCAAGCAGCACTACATTACTGAACTGATAGTGCGAAGCTTTCATCAAAAATACCGGCACCAGTATAATGAGACAGTTGTAAATGAAATTAGACAAAGTTTTTATATTCCGGGTCTAAGAGCCCTAGTGAAGAAGATATGTAGGACCTGCCAGAAGTGCAAGAACCTTCGAGCAAAGCCGAAACCGCCTATGATGGAAGAGCTACCACCTGGAAGATTGAAATCGTTCACACGACCCTTTTCTTTTATTGGGATCGATTATTTGGGTCCGATTAACGTAAGAGTTGGCAGGCATATGGAGATGGGGGGGGGGGGGGGGGAGATGGGGCGTACTAATCACGTGCCTCACGGTAAGAGCAATCCACATAGAAATTGAGCACAGCTTGTCAACAGATTCGTGTATTCTGGCCCTAAAGAGATTCATATCAAGAAGGGGAACTCCATTAGAAATAAATAGCGACAACGGAACAAACTTCAGATGAGCGAGTCAAGAGCTAAAGGATGCGGTGGCTAACTTAGATTGTGGTAGGATTGCGAATGAGTTTGTGGGTGCTGAACTAAAATGGAAGTTTCTGCCGCCAGCGGTACCTCATATGGGGGGGAGTTGGGAACGAATGGTACGCTCAGTAAAGCAAGTACTCATGGACATGCCTTTGAGTCGTAATCCGACCGACGAACTATTACTAACCATGATGGCTGAAGTAGAAAGCATCATAAATTCACGGCCGCTGACCTATATCCCGTTAGACGACGTCAATGACGAAGCATTAACTCCAAACCCAGGGGCGGCTCTACCTTAGGGGCTAGTGGGGCTTAGCCCCACCATAAATTTCTCAAACAAAATTGTGTAAACAATTCGAGTTTAAAGAAAACGTCTTAAAACGTTATTGCAGTTTTGTTGTCAAAGGTATTAAGAGAACATCGTATATTCCATGCAGGCATGCAGCTACAATAAGAAAGGGCTAAAGAGAACGAGCCCCAAGCCAACAATAATAAGCGAGAACAAAGCTGCTAAGTCTTGTTCTCCTGATAACCTTAGTTTTATTTCTCTTCCTTTTCGTTGCGTTTCTATGCGTGGAGGGCTCAAACAAATTAGCCCTGCCAAAACCTTCTGCATTTACAAGCCGTGAACTGGCTCGGCGCACACACAGTTGCTTCTCTCTTACATAAATTTTAGATATTTCTCTTCTGGCTGAGTGTCTTTCAAAGCGCAGGGGGCTGAAATTTTCTAGCCCCGCGGATGAGAGAGGTTTAAATGTGTGTGCTAGCTATCCTCTAACACTCGTAACCGATTTGGCGTGCACAGATAGCTATGAAAGAGGCTGTTAGGGGCTAACGTGAGATAGCCCCGAAGGATTTGAGTCGATGAACTCATATGCATACAGTCTACGTCCGTATAAGAAATCTCGTATTTTCTAATTTAAGGTACTATTCTACTCTAGAGCGTCAAAAAAAGGCCTTTTTCAAACTTTTATTTCTCAGCCGCTTTATTAAGTATTGGGATGAAACTTTCACAAAATGTAAATGGACCCTTTTCATATACAAACAAATTTTTATTTTTGGCATATTATTATTATTATTATTAAATAGAGGGCGCCAAAGTTAAGTGTCAAAAAAAAGATGGTTCCATGGCTGCATGTTAATCTCCGAACTGGCATGTCTGAAACAAAAAATTCGAATGGGGTTTTAAAAAGGAAGGTTCCTTACGTGCCAATTCACCACCGTTAGTCAAAAATTCCAACAACAAAAAAAATGGCGAATGTTTGAAAAAAAAGTTAGAAAAAATGACATTTTTTTTACCTTATATCTTCCGCCATTTTTTTTCTTTTATATTTTTATGCAAAAATGTGGTGAATTGGCATACACGACACTTTAATAAACAAAACGCACTAAGATTTATTGAAATCGGTTCAGTAGATCCGGAGATTAACCTGCAGCCAACTTGAAAAATGTCATTTCGAGAAAAACGCGTTTAAAGTTTTAGTAAAGGCCGAGTGTAGAAAATTGAAGAGCCAACCATCGCCTCGGTGCAGCTCAATAGCATCACTTGCGCTTCAGCCTTTGAATAGTACACACATTGGACCTAAAGATTTAATAAAGCCGTTAGATTGAATAAAACGTGGACTTTCATTTTCGATTGATCGGTTGCCGCCAATACTCTCCCTGGCTATTTTCGATACCGAGTTCTCTCACGCGGCTATATGTATATAGTGCTATAACTTTTTTTCTCATCCGAATTTCTCTACAAATATTTGAGAGGTCATTTTTGAAGATGTAAGGAATCGAAGAATGCAAAAAAAAAAATTTCGATTTCGTGAAAACTCTAGAGTAGAATAGTACCTTAAACACTTTCTCCTGAAATGTAAAACTCCTTTTAGGGAAACCGAACACTTCAATTCGGTTAACGCTCTGAGTGCGGTACCTCTTGGGTAGAGCGGAAACCTGCTGGTTCATTATATTACTTTTGGTTTTTTTTTCAGTAGTTAGCCCCACCAAGGATAATTTCCACGAGCCGCCACTGTCCAAACCACTTTCTTCTTGGTTCATCGAGCGGAGCAAAAAACCTGGGCGAGGTAAGCGACGACGGTATTGTTCTGAAAAGGAACTGGAGAACAGCGGAGCAATTTTCCAACGCCTTCTGGAAGCGTTGGATTCGGGAGTATCTGCCGACGTTGACAAGACGAGCCAAGTGGCACGTCCCAGTCACACCCCTTGCCAAGGGCGATGTTGTTATTCTTGTTGACCCAAATAACCCCAGAAACCACTGGCCAAGAGGAATCATATCTGAGGTATTTTCTGGTAAGGACGGTCAAGTGCGTAGCGCAGCAGTGCAAACTTCAACGGGGATCTACCACCGACCAGCAACGAAGATCGCTGAGTTGGACGTCCTTCGCCAGGCTGCAGAGAAGGTGGTAACCAGGACCGACGATCCAGCTTACCAGGGGAACTGTTAGCAAGCCTGGCGGCATTGCATTTTCCTTTTTTTTTTTAGAACAAAACGTCAAAGGTGCACGGAGACTGCCAGCGCGATTGAATTAAAACGAAAATTTAAGCTTGCCTTTTTATGTTATTTCGATTTCGTTAATGTAATTACTCCGAGGTAAATAAAAAAGACTAAAGCTCAAAATATCGGAATCTCTCAATAAGTTTTAAAACAATATTTTTCTATCTTTTTAAATGCAGCGATTTATTTTCGGGAAATTTTTTAATGAATTTTATTTTGTTAATAATGTTTTTGAATGAATTTTAGTTTGTTAATGATTTTGTTTAATGAAATTTATTTTGTTAATGTTCAAACTCTATATATGGTATCTCATATAAAAAAGAATGAAATGTAATTAATAAATATTTTGTTCATTAAAATTATTTCGGATTTTTAAACTTAACCTACATGTAGCACCCTACACCAGTACATTTCCTATGAATTCCCCATAAGTGTTTCTATATGGAATTCCTGAACATTCCTTCCATAAGTACTCTAAAGTAAGCAAAAAAGGAATGCTTACTGTTAATGACATCATGTGTAAAAATAAGCACTTTTATAAACGCATAGGTAAACACTTCCCCTTACTAAGAATGCTTCTGTAAGTACTACAATAAGCCTTATGGTCCTGCAGGGATATAATTTTAAGTTTACGTGACGGTGAGCTATATCTAGATTGACATCAGACACATAGCCGGAAGGAGACGGTATGCTACGTATGCCTACCCAGCAGGAAAATTGAAATTCATTGCATTAAGAATCAATTCTATAATTAATACAAAATGGAATTGATTGATTCCATTTCTAACTCCTCAGAATGCAGAGGAGAATCGCTTCCACTTCTAATTCTTCGGAATGTAGAGGATAATCGCTTGGTCCGAAATTGTATTCCAATGCGTATTTTGCATGACTCATCTTTGGACTGTTTTTACCGTTTTGTTGGAAACTAAGTCATTCTGCTCGAACAAGTCCCGGACCACGGTCGTGAGATTTTTTAATAGTGATTTGTGAAAAAAAAATTGGGAATTTTTGTCGGTAAGTTATGTTTTTACTATTTTATTACAAGTTTTAAAATAAGCAACATTTGGTTCCGATAGATAAGTACTCAGAAGAAGTAGTTTAATTTTATTATGAGTAAGTTTACAAAAAAAAAAGGAGTAAGCAAGCGTCAAATCGCACGTGCTATAAGGACAGAGCTCAAACGTTGGAAATATTGCTTTCTTTCTGTTGTCAAAACAATTTCGATATAGAACAAATGGACGTAGAAGCTGCCTTTTTAAATGGCGAAATCAACAAAGAGGTCTACGTAACACAACCTCAAGGTTTTTCAGAAGGTTCCAGTAGAGTGTATCGGCTTTGCAAGTCGTTATATGGTTTAAAAGAGAGCCCCCGTTTATGGTACGAGTGCTTCCATAGGTACATGGGGTCATTGGGTTTTTCTAGAAATAATTGTGATTACTGTTTGTATATCAAAAAAGATAAAAATCAAATAACTTACATACTACTTTTTGTAGACGATCTTTTAATTTGCAGTAACAATGAAAGTAATATTAAAGAAATAAAACGAAACTTGTCATTGCGTTTTAACATGAAGGACTTGGGCAAAATTAAAAATTATATTGGTGTTGAAGTCATGTACAATAGAGAGTCAAGCTATATGTTATTGAGTCAAAAGAGTTACATAGAGTCATTAGCTGAAAAATACAATATTGTTAATGCAAAGTTGCACTCAACACCCATGGAGGTGAAATTAAAATTGCATAAAACTGAGCAAGTAGACAACAATTTAAAATATAGAAGCATCATAAGCGCTTTATTGTATATAAGCTCGGCAACGAGACCTGATGTCTCTTTTAGCGTAAACTACTTAAGTAGATTCCAAAACTGCTTCGATGAGACTCATTATAAGTGGAGGCAACTACTGAAATAATATTGATTAAAGAAATCTTGAAAGCTTTTGATATTGATTTGTATGAGCCGGTCCGGGTCTATGAGGACAATTCAGGTGCTATTGTTATAGCTAGAAATGGTAACTATACTAAAACTTCAAAACACATTGAAATACAGTACCATTATGTTCATGAGAATCAGGTTAGGGGTGTTATAGATGTAACTAAAATAGAGTCTCAAGATAATGTAGCTGATGTCCTCACAAAGGCTTTGAGTAAAAATCAGTTTATTAAATTAAGAAATATGCTAAATCTGACAGAGTAATTTTTCTATTTGTTTTTGAAGTAGTAATGAAATGAATACTATTGTTGTTTACCATGGGATACATTTTTTTTTATTTGATTGTAACAATTGAACATTAAGTTTGAAGTTTTTTTGTAAAGAGTATAAAAGCAAGGAGGCATGTTGGATATTGAGCGTGTATATGCTTTTGTACTCTGCTTGAAATGCATGTGTGTGTGAGGACGCGACGCGTGGCGTGCGCTTGCGAAGCTAACGCTGAGTCAGTCGAGCAAAGTTAGTCGAGAGTGAATGGTCGAACCGTCGAACTAGGAGCTGTTTATTTAAAAGGTGTAACATTGAACTAATAAACATCATATTTCTTATATCAAGGAAGTTTATTAGTAAAAAGAGAAATCCACCTGTCCTAACAGAAATATTTTGAATACTAAAATAAGAGCTTTTGTTTGCGACACACCAGCGCGTTCATTTCTATGCGGAACAGTGGGGCATAATTCATTAAATGGTTGTTGCAAATGTTACTAGGTCGTGAAAAAGATTGATAAAGTGGTAACTTTCCAAACGAAAAGGGAAGAACTAAGAACTAATGAGGGTTTTTCCACACGAAGACAAATAGAATTTCATCTACCAATTTGCAGAAATATACCTATATAATCGATTCTCAAAGTGGTCTAGACTGGTTCGCGCTCTGGCGCATGTTTTTATGTTAATTGACTTTGTTAAAAAAGTTAGATCCAAGGAACAAATTATTCGCCTTACAGCAGAAAACATAGAGTCCGCCCAAAATTACCTGCTCCGCCAATGTCAATTGGAGTCCTTTCCGGACTTGATCGCCACTCCCAGTGGATCCAAGATAGCTCCAGACGTAATGGGGGAACTGGACAAAGGACACGTATTGTTTAAATTGTCACCATACATAGATGAGAATCATATTCTTCGGCTGTGTGGAAGAATTGATAAAGCAACCGATATCCGACACGAGACGGCGCGACCAGTTATCCTTCCCAAGCAGCACTACATTACTGAACTGATAGTGCGAAGCTTTCATCAAAAATACCGGCACCAGTATAATGAGACAGTTGTAAATGAAATTAGACAAAGTTTTTATATTCCGGGTCTAAGAGCCCTAGTGAAGAAGATATGTAGGACCTGCCAGAAGTGCAAGAACCTTCGAGCAAAGCCGAAACCGCCTATGATGGAAGAGCTACCACCTGGAAGATTGAAATCGTTCACACGACCCTTTTCTTTTATTGGGATCGATTATTTGGGTCCGATTAACGTAAGAGTTGGCAGGCATATGGAGATGGGGGGGGGGGGGGGGGGGGGAGATGGGGCGTACTAATCACGTGCCTCACGGTAAGAGCAATCCACATAGAAATTGAGCACAGCTTGTCAACAGATTCGTGTATTCTGGCCCTAAAGAGATTCATATCAAGAAGGGGAACTCCATTAGAAATAAATAGCGACAACGGAACAAACTTCAGATGAGCGAGTCAAGAGCTAAAGGATGCGGTGGCTAACTTAGATTGTGGTAGGATTGCGAATGAGTTTGTGGGTGCTGAACTAAAATGGAAGTTTCTGCCGCCAGCGGTACCTCATATGGGGGGGAGTTGGGAACGAATGGTACGCTCAGTAAAGCAAGTACTCATGGACATGCCTTTGAGTCGTAATCCGACCGACGAACTATTACTAACCATGATGGCTGAAGTAGAAAGCATCATAAATTCACGGCCGCTGACCTATATCCCGTTAGACGACGTCAATGACGAAGCATTAACTCCAAACCCAGGGGCGGCTCTACCTTAGGGGCTAGTGGGGCTTAGCCCCACCATAAATTTCTCAAACAAAATTGTGTAAACAATTCGAGTTTAAAGAAAACGTCTTAAAACGTTATTGCAGTTTTGTTGTCAAAGGTATTAAGAGAACATCGTATATTCCATGCAGGCATGCAGCTACAATAAGAAAGGGCTAAAGAGAACGAGCCCCAAGCCAACAATAATAAGCGAGAACAAAGCTGCTAAGTCTTGTTCTCCTGATAACCTTAGTTTTATTTCTCTTCCTTTTCGTTGCGTTTCTATGCGTGGAGGGCTCAAACAAATTAGCCCTGCCAAAACCTTCTGCATTTACAAGCCGTGAACTGGCTCGGCGCACACACAGTTGCTTCTCTCTTACATAAATTTTAGATATTTCTCTTCTGGCTGAGTGTCTTTCAAAGCGCAGGGGGCTGAAATTTTCTAGCCCCGCGGATGAGAGAGGTTTAAATGTGTGTGCTAGCTATCCTCTAACACTCGTAACCGATTTGGCGTGCACAGATAGCTATGAAAGAGGCTGTTAGGGGCTAACGTGAGATAGCCCCGAAGGATTTGAGTCGATGAACTCATATGCATACAGTCTACGTCCGTATAAGAAATCTCGTATTTTCTAATTTAAGGTACTATTCTACTCTAGAGCGTCAAAAAAAGGCCTTTTTCAAACTTTTATTTCTCAGCCGCTTTATTAAGTATTGGGATGAAACTTTCACAAAATGTAAATGGACCCTTTTCATATACAAACAAATTTTTATTTTTGGCATATTATTATTATTATTATTAAATAGAGGGCGCCAAAGTTAAGTGTCAAAAAAAAGATGGTTCCATGGCTGCATGTTAATCTCCGAACTGGCATGTCTGAAACAAAAAATTCGAATGGGGTTTTAAAAAGGAAGGTTCCTTACGTGCCAATTCACCACCGTTAGTCAAAAATTCCAACAACAAAAAAAATGGCGAATGTTTGAAAAAAAAGTTAGAAAAAATGACATTTTTTTTACCTTATATCTTCCGCCATTTTTTTTCTTTTATATTTTTATGCAAAAATGTGGTGAATTGGCATACACGACACTTTAATAAACAAAACGCACTAAGATTTATTGAAATCGGTTCAGTAGATCCGGAGATTAACCTGCAGCCAACTTGAAAAATGTCATTTCGAGAAAAACGCGTTTAAAGTTTTAGTAAAGGCCGAGTGTAGAAAATTGAAGAGCCAACCATCGCCTCGGTGCAGCTCAATAGCATCACTTGCGCTTCAGCCTTTGAATAGTACACACATTGGACCTAAAGATTTAATAAAGCCGTTAGATTGAATAAAACGTGGACTTTCATTTTCGATTGATCGGTTGCCGCCAATACTCTCCCTGGCTATTTTCGATACCGAGTTCTCTCACGCGGCTATATGTATATAGTGCTATAACTTTTTTTCTCATCCGAATTTCTCTACAAATATTTGAGAGGTCATTTTTGAAGATGTAAGGAATCGAAGAATGCAAAAAAAAAAATTTCGATTTCGTGAAAACTCTAGAGTAGAATAGTACCTTAAACACTTTCTCCTGAAATGTAAAACTCCTTTTAGGGAAACCGAACACTTCAATTCGGTTAACGCTCTGAGTGCGGTACCTCTTGGGTAGAGCGGAAACCTGCTGGTTCATTATATTACTTTTGGTTTTTTTTTCAGTAGTTAGCCCCACCAAGGATAATTTCCACGAGCCGCCACTGTCCAAACCACTTTCTTCTTGGTTCATCGAGCGGAGCAAAAAACCTGGGCGAGGTAAGCGACGACGGTATTGTTCTGAAAAGGAACTGGAGAACAGCGGAGCAATTTTCCAACGCCTTCTGGAAGCGTTGGATTCGGGAGTATCTGCCGACGTTGACAAGACGAGCCAAGTGGCACGTCCCAGTCACACCCCTTGCCAAGGGCGATGTTGTTATTCTTGTTGACCCAAATAACCCCAGAAACCACTGGCCAAGAGGAATCATATCTGAGGTATTTTCTGGTAAGGACGGTCAAGTGCGTAGCGCAGCAGTGCAAACTTCAACGGGGATCTACCACCGACCAGCAACGAAGATCGCTGAGTTGGACGTCCTTCGCCAGGCTGCAGAGAAGGTGGTAACCAGGACCGACGATCCAGCTTACCAGGGGAACTGTTAGCAAGCCTGGCGGCATTGCATTTTCCTTTTTTTTTTTAGAACAAAACGTCAAAGGTGCACGGAGACTGCCAGCGCGATTGAATTAAAACGAAAATTTAAGCTTGCCTTTTTATGTTATTTCGATTTCGTTAATGTAATTACTCCGAGGTAAATAAAAAAGACTAAAGCTCAAAATATCGGAATCTCTCAATAAGTTTTAAAACAATATTTTTCTATCTTTTTAAATGCAGCGATTTATTTTCGGGAAATTTTTTAATGAATTTTATTTTGTTAATAATGTTTTTGAATGAATTTTAGTTTGTTAATGATTTTGTTTAATGAAATTTATTTTGTTAATGTTCAAACTCTATATATGGTATCTCATATAAAAAAGAATGAAATGTAATTAATAAATATTTTGTTCATTAAAATTATTTCGGATTTTTAAACTTAACCTACATGTAGCACCCTACACCAGTACATTTCCTATGAATTCCCCATAAGTGTTTCTATATGGAATTCCTGAACATTCCTTCCATAAGTACTCTAAAGTAAGCAAAAAAGGAATGCTTACTGTTAATGACATCATGTGTAAAAATAAGCACTTTTATAAACGCATAGGTAAACACTTCCCCTTACTAAGAATGCTTCTGTAAGTACTACAATAAGCCTTATGGTCCTGCAGGGATATAATTTTAAGTTTACGTGACGGTGAGCTATATCTAGATTGACATCAGACACATAGCCGGAAGGAGACGGTATGCTACGTATGCCTACCCAGCAGGAAAATTGAAATTCATTGCATTAAGAATCAATTCTATAATTAATACAAAATGGAATTGATTGATTCCATTTCTAACTCCTCAGAATGCAGAGGAGAATCGCTTCCACTTCTAATTCTTCGGAATGTAGAGGATAATCGCTTGGTCCGAAATTGTATTCCAATGCGTATTTTGCATGACTCATCTTTGGACTGTTTTTACCGTTTTGTTGGAAACTAAGTCATTCTGCTCGAACAAGTCCCGGACCACGGTCGTGAGATTTTTTAATAGTGATTTGTGAAAAAAAATTTGGGAATTTTTGTCGGTAAGTTATGTTTTTACTATTTTATTACAAGTTTTAAAATAAGCAACATTTGGTTCCGATAGATAAGTACTCAGAAGAAGTAGTTTAATTTTATTATGAGTAAGTTTACAAAAAAAAAAGGAGTAAGCAAGCGTCAAATCGCACGTGCTATAAGGACAGAAAAAGAAAACCATTTAAAAAAATTTTCTACAAGTAATAAGACTTACGAACCAGGAGAAACTAGTAAAAATATGAGCATTGATTCTGACCAGTACATTAGCAAAGTATGTAGCGAATAAAGGGAAGAAATTGACGTTAAAGGAGAAATTAAAAAAATGGAATTTAGAATATCACCTATCTAGACGTAGTTTCGATGCATTATTATTATTACAAATTTTAAAAAGTGAAAATTTAGATGTTCCGACCAGTTCAAAAACATTGTTAAGAGATTCCGAAAAAGCCATCATATGAACTGTTCCACCAGGTCATTATTGGCACAACGGGATAAAAAACCAATTGCAAAAAGTGACAGAAATTATTTTTAATTATGAAGAAGTTGTCATTGATGGTCTGCCCCTCTATAAGAGTTCAAATATGAATTTGTGGCCAATTTTAGCAAAATTTATAAATATTCCCAATATAAATATATTTTTGATTGGTGCTTATGTTGGAAATAGTAAACCCCTTAGCATCGAAAGTTATTTGCACGATTTCATATACGAGGTTAAAGATTTGTTTGAAAATGGAATATTAATAAAAGATAAGGAATATCTTTTCGTATTAGAGCTTTTATTTGCGATGCACCTGCAAAATCTTTTGTGTGTGGTATAATGGGGCACACTTCATATAAAGGATGCACGAAGTGTTGTCAGACAGGACATAAAATCGACGGAGTTGTTACATATGCTACTAAAGCTGGAATTGCTATATTTGATAAAGATTTTGAGCAAAGAAAATACGCACAGTTTCACCAAAACTATTTTAAAAATAGGCAAACTCCACTAGAAGAAATAGGAATAAAAATGGTGTCACAATTTCTAATCGATCCGATGCACTTAATTGATCTCGGAGTAACAAAAAAATATTTGATAAGACTATTGGAAAATAAAATTCTACATAAAGTACACAAGGAAAACAAAGCCTCTATTTCTTTGCATCTGCAATCTCTTTATAAATTTATACCAAAAGAATTTGTCAGAAAGAAAGCCACGAAGTATGCAGGAAATACGTATAAATGGAACGCAACAGAATTCCGACAATTTATTTTGTACACTGGAATTTTAGTTTTGAGGCAAAAAGTGCACGAAGATCTGTATTATATTTTCCTTTTACTGCATGGTGCGTACAGGTTACTGTCATGCCCCAGAAATTGTTTACAAAATTTAACAGCTGCACAAACTTTACTTGAAACATTTGTTCAAAATTTTGTAGTTATATTTGGACAAAACAGCATTACTTATAACATTCATCATCTCCTACATATTACAGAGTGTGTTGCACAACATGGAGTAGTAACTAATTTTAGTGCATATCAATTTGAAAATCAATTACAAATCTTAAAAAAGCTAATTAAAAAACCTACACATAATTTACAACAACTTCGCAATAAACTTAAATATGAAAATCTTGTTATAAAAGATAAGGTAACGGGTTTCAGAGTTTTTAGAAATAAAATTATAAGTTACACATCAAATCGGACATATTTGAGTTTAAAAGAGCCTGATAATTGCATTTGTACGACTCCTTATATACTAATAATAATTACTGGCTTTGAAGAAAAAGACGGCAATAAATTTGTGATTGGCAGGCGTTTGGTGAATTTAGACAACTTTTTCACAGAGCCAGTTGAATCTAAAGATCTGGGTATACATATATACTGCCAATACTGATCCCGCAAATGAAGAAGAAATGTACAACTTAAATGAAATAAGTTGTAAATTAATGCGTCTGCTATTTGAAAATCAAGTGTTGCTTATTCCAATCCTGCATGATTGCTGTTAAAAATCTAAACTTACAAACCCTTTTTTTGGAGGAGCCTTTTATAAAACTACAAACTTCAAAACTCCTACAATGAGTTGCAAACGTGTATTAAAAGACGACGAGGAAAATATTGTTTTTAGAAAACTGGTGAGATGTAATGCCAGAATTGGTCCCAGCATTTATTTGGCATCAAATAATGGTAAGGCTATTTGTTAAATGTGGCAATTTGACTTAAAAAAATTTAATTTTCAGATTCTAGGACTTCCGAAATTAGTCAAAGCTCGAAAAACTACAATGAATTAAAAATCTATATCGATGAAAAATTTAAAGAGATCCAGGGTAAAATTTGTCTATATAAGGAATATTTAACAATTCGCTATTTTCTTTATAGATTATATTGATAATTATAATAAAAAAATTCTTGAGGCTATTGCCGCAAACAGTGCATTAGTGAAAAGACTTATTCAAGAAGACTGTGAGCGGACTACTAAACTATCACAATTTCCGTTAAAGACAGAATTGGAACTAACTGCCTTCGAAAATGAACTATCGGACGAGAATATCAATTCGTATGTAACGAACTTTGAGCAAAGGTTGAAATTAAGATATTTTAACCAAATTACACGTTTCAGGTTCCTATTGTAAAAGATATCCTGAACCCAGGAGGAATCTGCAAGAATTTTAATAAATTTATTTCACAAGACATTATAATGCAATACAATTATGATGGAGGTCATGGAAAGTTAAGTTTTAAAAACTTTCAAAAAGTTAACGAATTATTGCAAAGTAAGTTTTTATCACAAGTAGTATATATTCTATACCTTTATTAATGTGCAAATATTCAACTTATTTTCTTTTTCTTTTATATGCACATATTTTAAAACCTTCTTAATATACAAATAACGAATTTTCGTCATTTGGCTGTGGGTGATGCTCTGGAAAATGACGAATTTTCGTCAAGCGGACGAATATGTGTTAAATAAAAACATCAAAGTCTTTTCGGCAGTCTGTAAAATCTTTTAGTAGTGACTCTAAAACATAATTGAGTTATGAGTTAATGATAATTTTTATACAAATTAGATATACGTCGCTTTTTCCGGAAGACTTAAGTGGTTGTAAGCCTTGACGGTTGTTAAATTTTGAAAACTTAGTAATAAATAAAGAATAACACAAAAAAAAAAATTTTTTGAATTCGAAATAGTTGACACTAATTATTTTTTCAAATATATTTATAATATATGTATAGCCCTTTGTTATACTTCTTACTGGTAGTAATTTTTTACATTTCAGAATCAGTTTCAACTTGTGACCTAATCGAGGGAGACTTTGTAAAAACTAAACTATAAGGATGACTTTCAAAATAATTAAAGTTAGACAGCACAAGAAGGCATTCTTGGAAAGAAAATGTAGTTGATGTTTTTTTTGTAAGGTAAATGTTGCACTTTTTTTTTTATTCAACGTGAATGTTTAATTTATTGATATTTTATATATGAAATAGGTATATTTTTGTTGATTTCAAATTTTCTTAATTATTTTATCCCGTGTGATCCCGGCAAAAAAGACAAAATATATTGCTAGCAACATATAAAATCAATTCACATTCAGTGCAAATATAATAGAATAATTACGGAATCTATTCTTCAACATATCATTTCAGTATATATTCAATGGAATTGTTTCAAGAACTAATTCTGCGATTTTATTGGTGGTCATTGTAATACTTCCCCATGTTAAAGTAATAAATTGTTTGGCTTGAGCGTAATGCAAAGTAGAATTAATTGAGAATGATATGAACGCATTCAGAATTCATTCAAAATGAATTCAATTTCCTGCTGGGTAGATTGACATCAAATACATAGTCACCAAAACCTCCTGTTTTTTCCGCATCAGCGGACTGACTCTCTCCAGAGTCCTCGATTCGCCGCCTTTTATATTCTGGCGCCGACTAAATTCATCTGGGGTGGGGATATTCTGCTCGATATAATTAATGCAACCGCAGCAGGTCAGGGTGAGGCTATTCAGATTTCGGGGTCGTAACAGGCGGTTCGGATGAATTCTAATTTGAATTTTTCTCTCGAGTAAAGTGATTCTTATGAACGAAGCACTAGTTTTAGCGCTTTATTAAAAATCAAAATCACTGCATATTTGCGGTAAATCAAAATACATACTATAATAAAAATAGTCTGCGGATCCAATGTAACATTCGCAACTATTGAAGGATCCGGGATACTAAAATTAAGGGATGATTGCATGATCAATCAATTGCTCAATCATGGATACAGTGAACCCAGAGGAACTGAGTGTCGTAGTTCCAGTTCAGCCCTATCACTTCAATGCTGATGAATTTGAAGAGAACTTGTGGACAGGATCAACAACCAGTTGATCATCACTCAGTTGCCTGCAAACATCCAAGCCCACAACATACATAAACTAACAGTGGGATACATTGCAGTGGCAATAGCGTTAGCTGTAACAGGATGGTTGATATGGAAATATTCTGCCAATAGCTGCAATCCAAGTAACAGAGCGAAGCCTACCTCTCATCCACGGAGAAGGAGGACCAACAACTTCATCGTTAACATATAGACATAAGTTAAGTGGTTAAATGTTGAATCAACAATTCAACGGCGGAGAGGAGACAAGTAATTTTTAAGACAGATTGTAAATTCCATAAGTTGAAGCAGAAGAAATTAAGTTCTCGTCAATTAATGGGATGTGTCACTTAGCAAAACTTGCACTTTTCCATAAGAGTGATCATCTTTCGATGGTGCCATGCGTTCCAACTAGCCGGAGCATGCGTGAGAACTTGCTGCACTGCGGGAAAAGTGCAAGCTAGCTACTATCCCGCGGGAGTAGCGATAGATGAGTAATGTGAGTGTTAAGTATTGCATTTTGCCGTTTTTAACTATATTAGTTGTAAGTTGATTGTTATAAATATTAATAAATCAGATGGGCAGGACCAGTCTTTCGAAGTAGCTCGGTGTTTAAATATCTCTTTAATTTTCAGCATTAATTACCTTTACCTTTCATTCATTGATTGTTCCGGTACAAGTGTCGGTAACATCCACAAAAATGATCAATGTACAAGAACCACACAATTCTTCACCTTATTTCAAGGATGCAAGTAGCTTAGAAACAGTAACGACGAGTCTTTAATAAATCAAACTAGGAGGGATCATTTAAATAAGGAAGAGAAATCCCAACAATAGCAAATAAGAAAATATTCAATAGCGAAAAAAGGCTAAGTTTCACAAACGAAATAAATCATAAAATCAACAACAACAACTGATAATAATACTCCAATAAAAAGTAAAATAAAATTACTTAATAAAAAAATAATTTTAAAAAAAATGCTTTTATTTAACAATAAAATATAAAAATATACTAAAAAAGAAAAAATTAGTTTTTGCTAAAATAAATTTAGACTGAAAATAGTATTTTTATAAAATAATTAATAAAATAATACCTCAGTTTTAATTGTTTTGGATTGACGAAGGGTCTAAGCTTATCAATTTTGGGTTTAAAATATATTTCAACGAAAATATACCTTTAACGTATTTCTTCACGGTATTTCTGTATTCGTATGATTATGAATAAAAGCTTGGGCGCTCATGTCACAAAAAAAGAGGAAAGTGTTTAATATTGAAGAAAAATACACATTATATGGAGATTAGAAAATGGCGAGTCAAATGAGGAAATTGCAAAGGAATGTGGAGTTTCACATTCTACAATATCAACGATTTGGAAGAATAAAGACAAAATAAATGCTCTTTTTGAAAACAATTCTTTGAAAATTAAACGGTCGAGTGTATCTGAACATAAAGTTATCGAAGAGGCTTTATTAACAGGGTTTAAACGCCAAAGGGCAAACAACGTCCCAATAAGTGGTGCGATCCTGCAACAAAAAGCCAAAGACTTCGCTCGTCTTATGGGTAAAGAAAATTTCGAGTGCTCGTCATCTTGGGTACAACCAGGGTGAAATAAGAAGGTGAACTAACTCCTATCCCGTCACTATGGATGAGGCGTGCCAGAGAATCCGGTAGTTCAGAGATTTAAGCGTAGAGGGCTCTTGGGTTCTGGGTCCGTGTACATGTGCGATTTTTACATGAGCGCGTGCGATTTTTACATGTGCGCGTGCGATTTTTACATGTGCGGCTGCGATTTTGACATGTGCGATTTTTACATGTGACCATAATAAATCGGAAACAATGGTAGGAAAGTGTTTGAATCTCAAGATACGCATTCTATTTTCCCCGTGGCAGAGTTCACCAATATTAAAAATAGAGGTAAATTGATATATCCCGGGAAGTATATTTATGAAACATTACTGGAGATTGAAAAAATTTTAAGAACACATATTGATCAGAAAAATGTTCTGGAAGATGTATTGGAAGATGTGTTAAGTAAAGTTTTGATGGGAGAAATACATTTAAAATTTCCTTGTACGGAACATAGAGTTTCCAGACTTGCAGAATTAATCCATTACTATGTATCAGTTCGAATGAAACAAACTGCAAGATTATTAAATAGAAATAATAAAAGTAAGTTGAGTAATATAAAGAGAAAAGAATCAAAAATTATATCATAGCCAAGGACTAAAATTGTGCAATTGCAAATGCCATTGTATTATAGTCTTTAGAAAAAGATTCTATTTTATATATATGTATTTATGTATGTAATATAGTTTGTACAGTACGAACACCTTGTATAGTCTAAAAAAGATACATAAGTGCCATTTTATAATTTATCGTACATTAAATGAAACTATAAAAATTACTGTAAAAAGATCTGAATTAAATAAAATTTTTTGGGATCATGCACTGAATGACACTTATTACGAAATAACTTTGAATTTGTAAGCAAAAAGTTTGAGGAGTTATTACCAGAAATTCTACGAGTTTTGGCAGAGTTGTGGTGTACACTGATTTCATAACGCGCGGGTACCTGGAACATCAACGCCTCTAAGCGGTAATTGACAGTACTACCGGATTCTCTAGCATAGTGGAGGACAGGAGTTGGTTCACCTTCTTATTTCACCCTGGGTACAACGTCTCCGTGCTCGTCATAATATTGTGGTTGGAAAAGTTTGTGGTGAGGCGGCTGGCGTTCCTGAAGGTGTGACGGAAGAGTGGCTCTCTTATAAGTGGCCTGCACTGTGCGAAGGATATAAGCCAGAAGAAATCTTCAATGCGGATGAAATCGCACTGTTTAATTCTGACGATAATCAAGGAATCTTGATTAAAATGAAACGTAAAATGCAAAATACATTTGAGACTCAGCTTAAAAAAAAAACAGACCAAAATGACCGATTACTTTAAAAACTATGTAAGTGTAGTCTATAAGCTGTACTGTACTGCAAGTTATTTCAAAATAAACTTTTTGTTTGGTTTTTCGACATTTTATTTGAATACAAGTTTATACGCCGAACACCAATACATATATTGCATATATGTAAATTAAATACATACATGTGGGATTTTGAATTTGGCGCCAACGAGCGGTTGACGAGCGCTGCGCCTCACCGCGGCATTGCCAACAACTGAGTGGCCCGACTTTGTCAAGTAGGCTGAGAAAGATTGGTTTTTGTTTTTAGTGGGCAGCCGGCGTGAAGAGTCCTAGTTTTTGAGTCCAGCTTTGAATTATTAAAATAAATTGTTCTTTTTGGTTAAATTCCTTTGTTTCCTTTTCTCTACATACATATGTACATACAACTAGAAACACTAACACGGTCACATGGAACGACGATTTCCTTATCTCCTACTACTCCTATTCTAAACGAATATAATCAACCGTTATTCTGGCTGCCATCTGTTCTCCAGAGTGAGCATTGTCACGCAGTTACGATCAAGTACACAACAGTAGAGCACGGATTCCAATTCCAATTAAAATTTTATGTGGACAGGTAATTAGAAACATTACTAATATTTTGAATATCATTTCTTTTATTCAGGTAAATGTTTTCTTTTAAACGATATCTACATTTACATTGCCAATATTTACAGTTTTATGAATATAAGATATGGGAAAGTCCAAAAGTTGTATCTCTTCCTTGCGCGGAGAAATTGTTGGCCTTTGGAAAGCAAATTTCTCGTATCGATAAATCGCGAGTGAGAAAAATTGCTCAATAAAAATGGTTTATGGCGCAGTTAACCATTTTAGAATGGTACTGTAGAAAATGTTCCACGCCAAAAAATGCTTCGAAAAACTTCTCCAGCGACAGATCGTAGAATCATTCGAACATTGTGATGTGCGCGGCTCATACGAAAGGAGAACAGAAATCGAGGTGACAGAGTGCCTAGGGTGAACCTCGCCTTAACGCGCCACTGAACTCAAAACAGGAAAAAATCCTCTAAGTGACGTTTAGCCACCTCGCGGGCAATCTGAACCCACGAGTTCGCTGGAGCGCCGCCATGATTTCCTTCTTCTCCATCTGACAGCGAGTGAAGGCCGACGGCCGCACCACGAGGAACCAGAAGAAAAAAAAAAAAAAATAATCCAAGTCAGTGAACCGCGAATATAGTCGAGTGGGCCCCTTTTGGGCAAATAAGTGAAAAGAAACAGAAAAGAGGCAAGACGTCAGGTCCCGTGAGTATTCCCCGCTCGCAGATTGTGAAGCTAGGTCAGGTAACTGGCCCCTTTCCTTTCTAGAAGCGACAGAGCCTCCCTGTACAATCGAAGGGCCTCCATCTTGTAAATTATTTCAACGCATCAGGCGGGGGGGCCCATCTAACTATCTTTCTACACTGCAGCGGGCCCCCGCCGAATTGTTTTCCGGCACACAAGGAAGGCCCCATCGGCAGCTGCTCATCTTTAAATTCTCTTTTCAAGGGCCCCATCCGGCCCCATCCGGCCCCATCTGGCCCCATCTGTAATTGTTTCCCTACACACAAGGAAGGCCCCATCGTCAGCTGATTTGCTGAGCAGGAGGAAAAGCACCCCAAGGGACTGGAGGATACCCCAGAGAACCCCCGCAGCCAGACCATCACCTCAGCCAGACGTCGCCGGAGTTGCAGGGTTCCCCGCCTTTTTAGAAGTTTATAAAATTTTATTCCTCCTTTGAATTTTGTGGAGCTTCGCCCCACCCCTAATACTAAGTCTCTTTTGTCGTAGATTTTTCCCCTTCAGATTGTAAGCATAGGCAGGGCACATCCCCGCCCTTTTTAAAGTCTTGTTTCGTGCACGTGCAAGAGCACAAATTACACCGGTCACGTCCAACCACCCTCCATTTGAGTCGTGTAACCTCCTCAATATTAACCTACTTGGGATACATAATCTATTAGCCCACAGGTGCAGCAGTCCGGCGATCGATCGACGGGACTTCCGCTTCCTACAGGTATGTACGAGATTAAACTTTTGTAATGACTTATTTCCTATTGCTATTGCCTAAGTATAATGCCTTTAATCAGTGGAGGAAGGTCCATACGCGATCGAGATTTCTTTTTTTTGAGTATTTCCGAACTTTTCTTATTCAGTATGGGGAGCAGGCCGGATTTGTCGTGCCTCATGCAGTATTGACCGTTCTAGTTCGCGTTTGTCTCGTTTTTTTTTTTGTACTCCTGTATACCTCTTTTCAAGCCGCTGTGGGAGAAAGCCCAGCCTATAGTGAAACCATTGAATATTGTATGTCCAGCTATCTCCTTTAGGAGCTCGTATTAGCCGCCGCAACGATCGAGTAACTCTGGGAAATTCCTATCTTGATTACTTAGTTATTAAGTCCCCGATAGTCAAGAACAACAACAAAAAAATAAATAATCATAATTTTTGTGCATATTTCGTCTGAATTGGCACCGACAGGGTGCGCCTCTTATTATTATTAGTACCACGGATATTTGTAGCTGTAAGCGTGGGCCTGTGGCCATTTAAATGAACTCTCGCGCGTTATAAATAATGAAATTTTGTACTTGAAGTTAATAATATGTTTCTTTAATTGAATAGTGACTTTCCATGGGGGGGGTTGACCCTCCCCCACTTTCCCTCTCTTTCTCTCTCTCTCTTTCTCTCTCCGTACTCGCGCGCAGTAACCCCCGAGTATAGGGCGCAGGTCCCCGGTTCAAGAACCCCACCCCATGCCGACGAGCTATGTACGTGCAACCGCTAGGCGCGCATTGAACCAACATCGTCCTGCGTCCGCGTGAAAGGCCTCCGCGAAAAAACATTTTTTTTTGTCATGTGTGTGATGTGGCATGGGCATGGTCTCTTCGGGTATTTTTGTTTCAGTTCAAGGGACCACAGGCTGTCACGCGCTTGCTGCGAGCCCGAGAATAACCTCCTCAGGAGATGCCATCTTCTCCTACGAATAATTACCATGTCCTAGCCCGTCAAAGTCAGAAGGAAGGATCCGGCTTTTGTCAGTTCGCCCTTTCACATTACAACATCAAAAAAAGATCATAAAAAAAGTTCTACCGACATTTGTCGTGAGATTTTTCCCAGCAACACAAACCAAATTTCATCGAGGACTATGAGAAGGCGTCTGGTAGAAGCTGGGCTACATGGAAGAAGCCGCTAGTAAGTAAAATAAACAGAAAGAAGAGAGTGGAGTTTGCCAAAAATCATATGGCCTGGAAAACCAACCAATGGAAGTACGTTCTTTGGAGCGACGAAACTAGGATTAGCAGGATGGGGCCTGATTGTAGAAGACATATTCGTTGGCCCAAAGGTGCTGCATTTGATCCAAGATACACCACACACGTTGTTAAACATGGGGGAGGCAGTATCAATGTGTGGGGCTGTTTCTCTTGGAACGGGGTTGGTCCGGTATGCCAAATAGAGGGTGCGTTAACGAAAGAAAAGTTTGTAGAGATCCTGAAAAACGTGATGTTGCCGTAGGCAGAGGAGAATTTGCCTGTTATTTGGAAATTCCAACAGGATAATGATCCGAAACATACGGCAAAGTTAACGAAAACATTCCTTCAGGATAATTCTGTCGACTTCCTTGAATGGCGTTCCTCAAGTCCGGATCTCAACCCGATTGAGCACCTTTGGGCGGAAAAGTTACCCAAATTTTACTTTCAGCATCGCGGTCGGCGTCGTTGACAGTTAATGTTTTTCAACTGTCTTCAGCGTATCTGAGACGCGTTGCATTGTGCTCCCAATGTTAAAGTTTAGCTTTATTATAGGAATAGTTGTGGCCGGGCAATGCCGGGTATTGGTCAGCTAATCTTAACATATAATGTAACTAAAGAATTTGATATCCTGCACAATAGAAGAATTATTTATTTAAATATTTTCGACGAAAAAAGTAAATTAAAAGACGTCTTAAGAAAATATGTAAAATCAGGTACAATGTTCAAGTCCAAGACCATGAATATAACAAAATTTAACAAATACTAATAGACATGTATGACGGAGACAAGAAGATAATATTTATCAAAGTTACGATACGAGCCAGAGACATTGATACAGAAGAAGAATGCCATAAACAAATTTCAATTTTCCACTACGGAGAATCACTACATAGTGGAATAAACGAAATTTATAACACCCTCAAAGATAAGATTTATTATCCGATATTGATGGAACATATATCATCAAGGCGCCCGCTCGGGCGCCAAGTGTTGATAGAAAAAAAAAAAAAAAAAACAAAAAAAAAAAAAAAAAAAAAAGCGCCCGGCGGAGCCTTATTACTGAAATGTGAAAGGGGATTTTTCGATATTTATTTTGTTTATTTTTTAAAACAATGAAGATATTGTTTATTTATTATACAAAAAATGCTCTTTAATACGGGTTCGCGAGAGCTTTCATGGGCAATTTTTTGTTATAAAAACTTTTCATTTTCCTTTTAGTTATAGCAACAGATGCTGGAAATCCATCTTCAGAATTTCAAAGTTCAGACCGGATTTTATTCAGTCGACTGTGACGTCAGAAATTCAAGTTAGAATTTCAAGATTTTATTAGAATTTCAAGATTTTATTCATATACAGATAGAATTTAAATGTTTCTGGGGTGGAGAGGGAGTTAAAATTTCAGACCGATTCTTATTCAGTCGTATCACGTCTAAACGGCGGGTCCGATTATTTTCATTTTTTCAGTGAAGATACTACTACGTATATCCCGGCCTAACGGCTACTATTTATTTATGAGTTTCAAAATGGCGGACCCAAGATGGCGGCCAAAGATTGTAAATTTCAAGGGATTGCCGTGAAAATTGGTATTCAGGGGTTTTTGGAGGTCCTGATTGCGAATCTACCCTCGAAATTTGGAAATTCAAAATGGCGGATCCAATATGGCGGCCAAAGATTGTAAATTTCAAGGGATTGCCGTGAAAATTGGTATTTGGGGGTTTTTGGAGGTCGTGATTGCGAATCTACGGTCGAAATTTGGAAATTCAAAATGGCGGATCCAAGATGGCGGCCAAAGATTATAAATTTCAAGGGATTGCCGTGAAAATTGGTATTTAGGGTTTTTTGGAGGTCCTGATTGCGAATCTATGCTCGAAATTTGGAAATTCAAAATAGCGGATCCAAGATGGCGACCAAAAATGTTCGAACTTCAACGAATTCAATTGAAAATTAGTACTATGGGTACTTTGAGGCCACTAATTTCGAATCTACTATCAAAATTTCGAAATTCAAAATGGCGGATCCTATATGTTCGTTGCTTAATCACGCCTAAACGCTGGGTCCGATTATTTTCATTTTTTGAGTGAAGATACTACGTATCCCGGCCTAACATATAGGCTACTTATTATTCGCAGATTTCAAAATGGCGGATCCAATATGGCGGCCAAAGATTGTAAATTTCAAGGGATTGCCGTGAAAATTGGTATTTGGGGGTTTTTGGAGGTCCTGATTGCGAACCTACCCTCGAAATTTGGAAATTCAAAATGGCGGATCCAAGATGGCGGCCAAAGATTGTAAATTTCAAGGGATTGCCGTGAAAATTGGTATTTAATGGTTTTTGGAGGTCCTGATTGCGAATCTACCCTCGAAATTTGGTAATTTAAAATGGCGGATCCAAGATGGCGGCCAAAGATTGTAAATTTCAAGGGATTGCCGTGAAAATTGGTATCTGGGGATGTTTGGAGGTCCTGATTGCGAATCTACGCTCGCAATTTAGAAATTAAAGATAGAAAATATATAGCGGTATACAGATAGAATTTAAATGTTTCTGGGGTGGAGCAGGAGGATTCATTGCATCAGAACAACTGAAAACCTATATTTTCAGCGCTAACATTTGACAATATTTAATTTAAACATCCAAATTGTTTAAACTTCGCTGTCACACTCAATAATATTATGCTCATGAGAAAAAAAGTACTATTCCGGCAACAAAAAACAGCTGATATCTCCAAAAAAAAAAAATAAATTTTTCTAAAAAAAGAGTGTTGATAGAAAAAACCATTCAGCAACAAAAAGAACTGATATGTGCGGATGTCTTCATTAACCGCTGGATATGCGTGTGTATTCATTCACCGTTAGAATAACGATTTCAAATAAAATCATTGAAATTAAAAAACGGCGCGTTATCAAGTTCACAAAAATATGACATTTTCAAATATAAGTGGGATGGAGAGGGAGGATACATTACACATTAAACAAAAAAAGTGATAAAAAAATAAACGACTCGCTTCAAGACTATCGACAGCCCGACAGGTTAAAACAGGAAAGGATACGCAAAAGCGGGCTGTCGATAGTCTTGAAGCGAGTCGTTTATTTTTTTATCACTTTTTTTGTTTAATGTGTAATGTATCCTCCCTCTCCATCCCACTTATATTTGAAAATGTCATATTTTTGTGAACTTGATAACGCGCCGTTTTTTAATTTCAATGATTTTATTTGAAATCGTTATTCTAACGGTGAATGAATACACACGCATATCCAGCGGTTAATGAAGACATCCGCACATATCAGTTCTTTTTGTTGCTGAATGGTTTTTTCTATCAACACTCTTTTTTTAGAAAAATTTATTTTTTTTTTTTGGAGATTAATATTAGGCAATTGTGATGACTGTCAATGTATCAAATACGGTAGAAACCCAATAAAACCTAAGCTTCATATTACACAAACTCCAACCAATAAAAATGAGGTAATACATTTAGATGTATTTCATTATTTGAAACAAACCTTTGTGACTATTATAGATAAATTAACTAAATTTGTAGTAGCATATTCATTAAAAGATAAAAATTGGACAAAGAAAATTGCAGTATTAGAAATATATTTGGCAAGTTTTGGCAACCCAAAAAAATAACCATGGACAATGAATTTAAATCTGAACATGTCATTAAGTATTTAAGAGAGAAATGCATCCAAGTGCATTGGACGAAACCAAACAGTCACACAGGAAATGCTGATATAGAGTGACTCCATCCAACTTTAATCGAAAAGATACAAGACATCAAGGATGAGGTGCTAATAGAACATAAAATTCAGATAGCAGTAGGCAGCTACAATGATATGTTGGAAATCGAACGCAGCCAGTTAACCTCACTCCGTGAATAAACTTGTTTGAGTAAGGACGCACTTTCTTTTATTTCGCGCTAACAGGTTATGCGCCCAGGCCGCGTTAAGTAGTGCGAAGTGAAATAAGGACAATTTCGATAATTAACTATTTGAGACTTTGTCGGGAAAGTGAAATCGCAGAAAATAGAAATGGCCACGTTCGGGATCGCTAGAATGGAAGCTTTGACCAAGTCAAATTACGATACTTGAAAATTGCATATGGAGGTTCTCCTTGTTAAGAATCATGAGTGGGAATACGTGAGTGTAAACCGGAGGTCGCTGCAGGCGATTCAACGGCGGCGCAGACGGCAGAGACTGGGACAAAAACGACAAAAAGGTGAAGTCCGACATAATATTGTCCATAAGCGCTTCGGAGTTAAAAATCGTAAAAGGATGTAACACTTCTCGCGAGGTGTGGCTCAAGCTCGAGGACGTATCAGTCGCGTGATCCAGCAAGGAAGGCCACGTCATTGAAGCAGCTGATTTTACAGCGTACGCGCGATGGCGACGACGTGCGGGAGATTTTAAGAGCGTTTTTGATGCTGTGGACAAGCTCAGTGAAATGACCGTCCACATAAACTCTGATTTGCTCGCGATATTGTTGCTCTACAGTTTGCCGGCTGCCTTCGAGAACTTTCGATGTGCGATAGAGTCTCGTGACGATTTGCCCAAACCGGAGGCATTGCGCGTAAAAATCGTCGAGGAATGCGATGCGCGTAGGAAGACACAAAGTGATTCTGCGAATGCGTTAATCGGCAGGCCGCTGAACAAAAATCGAAGCGGGTCGAAGCGTTTTGGTGGGAAGAACAATGTGGGTTCGAAATTTAGAAGCTTTAGGTACCACCAAATAGGCCACAAGGCGTCGGACTGTGGTAGGAAAAGTGACAATCGATATCAAAACGTGAAAAGTTCCGAAGACTATTTACTTTTCGGGTCACTGAGTCCCCGGGTAACCGATGTTACGGAAAGCGCTTTGAGCATGGGCCGTGAAAGCAAGCTCTGGTGCTTGACAGTGATTGTTCGTCGCACCTCTGTAAGGATCGGGATATATTCACATACATACATGTCCGAATCGGTTTTCGGGCAGCTGAATTTGGCGAACAATCCGTCGACTAAAATAGAGGCCAAAGGGGCAGTGTGGCTTCAATCGTGTCAACAAAACTTTAACCTGGAAAACGCGTTGTGTGTGCTGAACTGCGGTCGAGCTATAAAAGCAATGTTTTTCAGAAGTTCTTGAAGGTTAAAGCGCCAACGGTACTGAATATTTGACTCAGGAGTTTGAGGACTACCTGAGTGCTAATGGGATTCAGCGACGGTTAAAGATTGCACGTAATCCGGAGCGGAACGGGATAGCGGAGCGGTGTAATAGAACGCTGGTGGAGACGGCGAGATGTCTTTTGCTCCAATCGGGCCTGTTTCAATCGTTCTGGGCGGAGCCAGTTGCGACTGCGAATTACGTGCGTAACAGGTGCCCATCAAGGTCTTTGGGCTTACGAGGTTTGGCACGGTGAAAAGTCAGATATTCGGCATCTCAGAGAATTCGGAAACGGGGTTTTCGTTCTCAATCGATCGCCCGAGTTACGGTATGCAACGCATAACACCTAAATACCTAAAACACCGGTTGTGCAATGCACATATAAACATTCGCAGCGTCATGATTTCATTGACCCCCGCATCAAGCGCCCAACATACGACATCAGCAGGCCCACCGGTACAAAACGCTGACTGCACCAAGTCAGCGTTTCCCGCTCACCAGCGGGCAACGACCGAACGAAACGAATCATCTTACTAATGTTATTTATTGTTTGCTTAAGCATATTTAGGTGTAAGAATTGTTATATATATTCGAATTAATCAATAAACGGGGCAGTTCTTATTGAACCAAGCACAACGTTATTTCATTTACGAGTCTTATAGAACATAGTGTCTCTAAGTCTCAAATACTGATCCTTAACCGATCATTTTTGGTCCTTCGAGCAAAAACGCGAATACTACAAGCAAAACTCTTAAAGAACCTAGTGTCTTTAAGAAAATAATAAAACAAGTTCCCTTTCTCTTGAACTCGGTGTCTCGAGAAATAACAAATATAAAAATTCAGTTAGGGGAAGTTAAAACTCGTCGCGAATTCGGTACCTACCCGATCTTCAAGTATGGAGGAACTAATCAAGAAGCAAGCTGCAGACGGGAAACGCATCCAAAGATTTTACGCCAACTTCAAAAAGGATTCAGCATCCCGGAAGACCAAACAATATATAGAAACACGGCTTCAAGAACTAAATAATACATGGTGCGCCTTTGAGGAACGACACGGTGAACTAGAACTCTTCAGAGAAGAAGCCCCTGGGAATAAGTATTTCACCGACAATTTCTTTGAGATAGCCGAAAACATTTATGAGCAGACAAAGAATGCAATGGAAGACGCGTTACGAGACATCATTGAAAAATCCAAGACGTCCGAAAGAATTGAGGAGCAATTAAGACAATTGCAAAAGCAAACTGCTCTGATAGAATCACTTAAGCGAATGCTGGAACAGACGAGAATCAACATGATTACGAAAACCTCAAGCGCTTACTTCAACCAAACGACAACACTTTTAAGAAATTATTGGGAGCGCATCGTAACTAATCACGAAGAAATAGTTGGATTAGGAAAATTCAAGGATGAATATTTCGAGAAGGAAATATTCGCTACAACGGAAGACGAATACCAAGATGTGCTCATAAAACTCGAAGAACATCATGAAAAGCTACAACGAGAAGAGAGACAACAAATGCTACCGACAAAAAATGCACAAACTATTACTCAGAATAGTCAACAGGAGCACCATGTGAGGCTCCCAAGGATTGACATTCCTGCATTCAATGGTGACTATTTAAAATGGCAATCGTTTAAGGACCTATTTACTGAACTTCTACACAAGGATGAAAAAATTACGAAAGCTCAAAAACTATTTTACTTAAAAACAAATTTAAAGGGTGAGCCAAGCGAACTGGTACAACACCTATCTATTACGAGCGATAACTACGACACAGCATGGGAGATTCTTGCAAAACGATACGACAACAAACGAACCCTAGTAGCTGCTCATCTTCGCACCATACTGCAACAATCCGAAATAACAAGAGAATCAGCCGAAAGCCTAAGAAAATTTCACGATATAACAATGGAATGTCTGGAAGCATTGAAAAATTTGGGAGTTGATATTGCTAACTGGGACCCATTACTCATCTTCATTCTACAGCAAAAGCTGGATAAAGAAACGCGACGTCTGTATGAACAGTCGCTGGAAAATCCAAGGGATCTGCAAACAATTAAAAAATTTTTGGAATTTCTGGAAAATCGGTTTCAGGGACTAGAAGCTACGGAACCAACGAAAAATCAAGCTACAACTAAGGGCTCAGAAAAATCTGTAAAGGTACATCATAGCACTGTCGGTCATCAAATTCACCAAACCTGTCCCATATGCAAAGATCATCATAAGATATACGCTTGTGAGAAATTTGCAAAACTTACTACTCAGCAAAAATGGGAAGCAATTCGCAAGGCAATGCTATGTTCGAATTGTTTGATAAAAGGCCATTCAACTTCGAAATGCAAAAGTTGGAAATCATGCAAGCTTTGCAATAAGAAGCACCACACACTCCTACATTCAGATACTGTGATGCAACCAAAATTAAGTAATACAAACACTACGAAAATGGAACAGAAGAATGAGAAACCTCCAGAAACTAAACAAGTAACAACTACAGCAAGTGTGGCCACGCATGTTGCAGAAAGCAGATCTCAGAAATCAGTACTTTTAGCTACAGCCATAGTTCGAGTATTAGATATAGGAGGAAACTCAATGAAATTAAGAGCACTCATAGATCAAGGAGCTCAAGGGACATTTATAACAGAAGACGCAGCACAAAGGTTACGATTACCAAGAAAGAGATTACATGCAGTAATAACCGGAGTTGGAGAGACCAATGTCGATGCTAGTCATGCAGCAATTCAAGTAGAAATAAAACCAAGATTTATGTCTGCATTTTCAGTGACTACGACAGCACTAATATTAAAAAAACTAACGAAGCTTCTACCATCTGAAAGAATTGCCGCTGATTCCTGGCCACATACGAACAGCATAACTTTAGCAGATCCCCAATATTATATACCAGAAAGAATTGATATAATTCTTGGTGCAGATGTGCTTGGCAAAATTCTTCTCGAAGGTGTTATTCGAGGAGCCCCAGGATCACCTATAGCTCAGGAAACTGAACTAGGCTGGATACTGTCGGGGGAAGTAAAAAATATCAAAGCCGACGTAGGAATACAGTGCTTAGTTTCAGAAGTAGATGTGAGTAAAGAGCTGCATAAATTTTGGGAAATTGAAGAGCTCCAAGGGCAAGCAACAATGACCAGCGAAGACATTGCTTGCGAAAGCCATTATAAAAAAACCTATCGGCGAGGAGAAGACGGTCGTTACACGGTACGTATACCATTTCGCGAAGATCCTGCATGCGCAAATGACCTAGACGGTAGCAAAACCCTGGCACTGGCCAGATTATACCAAATGGAGCGAAAATTCAAGGCTGATAAAACTTTTGCATTCATGTATAAGGAATTCATGAACGACTATCTGCGCTTGGGGCATATGCTTCCGGTCACGGACAACATAGAGAAAGGATATTATTTTCCACACCACGCTGTTCTTAAAAAGGACAGCACAACTACGAAATTGAGAGTTGTGTTTGACGGATCAGCTAAACGCAACAATACCAGAAGCATCAATGAGCTAATGATGGTTGGACCACAAATTCAACAACATCTAACATCCATTCTGCTAAGATGGCGTAAGCACAAATACGTATATACGGCGGACATTGAAAAAATGTATCGCCAAATTAAAATCGACGTCCGGGATCAAGATTACCAGCGGATACTTTGGAGAGAATCACCAGAAGAACCAATTCGCGAATTCAAATTAGCCACAGTCACTTATGGAACGGCTTCGGCACCTTTCTTGGCCATAAGGACAATTCATCAATTAGCCAACGACGAAAACGAAAATTATCCTATAGCCGCTACAATTCTACTGAATGATGCATATGTCGACGACGTCCTCTCTGGTGGAAATACTGCTGAAGAAGTGAAGGAATTTAGTAATCAGCTTATAAACTTACTCAAAACTGGTGGATTTAACTTACGCAAATGGACAAGTAACAGTAAGGAACTCTTAAGACACTTACCATCAGATCTGAAAGAAATGAGGGATGAACTAGATTTCGATCAAGAGAGAAGCATCAAGGCCTTAGGTGTTCACTGGACTCCTTCCACTGACAACTTCAAAATTCAAGTAAACACTAACACAGAGGCAGGTCCCATCACTAAACGCGAAATGCTATCAGAAGCCGCCAAAATTTTTGACCCAATTGGGTTACTTGCACCTGTGACAGTAAAAATCAAGTTGCTATTTCAAGAGCTGTGGAAACAAGAAGCGCAATGGGATGATAGGGTATCTAAGAAAATACAACAAGAATGGAATAAAATCAAGAAGGAACTCCCAGCTTTGCAGCGAATTAAGATCCCTCGATGGGTAGAGTACACTGGGGACAACTGTAGATGTGAATTACACGGATTTTCCGACGCATCGGAACAAGCCTACAGTGCTGCAGTTTACCTCCGAGTAATACAAGGAAAACACGTTTCTACCAATCTGTTAGCCGCAAAAACAAAGGTTGCCCCACTAAAATCAAAGCTCACTCTCCCCAGGTTAGAATTATGTGGTGCAACACTTTTGGCAAATCTTCTGCGAGAAACCAAGGAGAGCCTTCAGATCGAGGATCTCGAATGGTATGCGTGGACTGATTCCATGATTGTGCTCTCATGGATTCAGGAAAACCCACACACATGGAAAACCTTTGTCGGGAATAGAGTTGCAGAAATTCAATCGATTATTGATGATAGCAAATGGTTCCATGTCAGATCTCATGACAACCCGGCCGATATGGCGTCAAGAGGAGTTTATCCGTCCGTTTTGGAAAACGCAGCTCTTTGGTGGAAAGGACCTCAATGGCTAAAGGACAGAATTATCATGCTTCCTCCAAGACCATCTCCAAACATTTCAGAAGAAAAGAAATGCAACACTATCTGCAGAGAGGATAACGAGAATGACAATACTGACACAATAACTGCATTACTCAAGAGATATTCTTCATTAAGAAAGATTTTACATATTCTTGCACGCTGTAAGAGATTCCTCAGAAATAGCAGGAAGGGAGAACAAAAAACAATAGGCCCTCTAACAATAGGTGAAATCGAAAATGCACTATTGTTGCTAATAAGAGCCGTGCAAATCGCACAATTTAGAGAAGAAATAGGCAGGCTCGAAAAGGGGCAAGAACTCCAAAAGGGAAGCAGACTACTGACGTTAGCTCCATTTTTGGACAAAAATTCTATCCTGCGGGTAGGCGGGCGTTTAGAAAATTCCGATATGACGTATGAAAGGAAACATCCTATTATTCTACCCTATCAACATGATCTAACCAGTCTAGTAATCGATGAAGCTCATCAATCTACATGTCACGGAGGAAATTCTCTTACCTTAGAAGTGGTAAGGCAAAAATACTGGATTTTGAATGGACTAAAGGCCGTAAAGGGACATATTCATAGATGTGTGAAGTGTCATCGGCACAAGGCGCAGACAGCTCAGCAAATGATGGGCATGCTGCCAAAGGCAAGAGTAGTTACCAGTCCACCATTTACGCACACAGGTGTAGACTATGCTGGACCCTTTGATATGCTACTAGCAAAGGGCAGAGGCAACAAAACTTATAAGGGCTACATTTCTATGTTTATATGTCTAACAACAAAGGCCATTCACATAGAAGTAGTTACAGAATTGTCAGCAAGGGCCTTCATTGCAGCCTTTCGACGTTTCGTCGCTAGAAGAGGCCCAGTCGCACATCTCTATAGTGACAACGGCACAAATTTTGTAGGGGCAAGTAAAATCATTAGTGAGCTACATAATCAAGAGTCCTATCAAATTGAAGTCGAAGGTGCCTTACGAAAGGGTAATACAGAGTGGCATTTTATCCCCCCAGCATCACCCCACTTTGGAGGTCTGTGGGAAGCCGGAGTTAAATCAATAAAATATCATATGCGGAGAGTTATAGGGGAAAGCAGACTCACTTACGAAGAAATGTGTACGTTAATGGCACAAATAGAAGCATGCCTCAATTCCCGGCCGCTGTCTCCGCTCTCAGAAGACCCAGAAAGTCTGGAAGTATTAACTCCCGGACATTTTCTCATAGGGTCTCCCCTATTAACTATTCCAGAAAAGGGACATCTAGAAACGAATCCAAACCTTCTGGATAGATGGCAACGTTTACAGCGAATGCATCAGGAGTTTTGGAAGAAATGGTCTGTTGAATATATCGGAAGATTACAACATCGACCAAAATGGGCTCAACGGCAAACGAACCTGGAAAAAGGAAATCTAGTAATCATAAAAGAAGAAAACTTACCTCCGTCCAGATGGGCCCTTGGCCGAATTATAGAGACGCACCCAGGACCGGACGGACTCATCAGAGTTGTTACGCTGCAAACCCAAAAGGGCGTATTAAAACGGCCTGTAGTAAAATTATCTTTACTACCGCTCATAGACAACAAATCCAATAATTTGTCTCAGGTCTCTTCAGTCCCCATTCAGACGGAAGGAACACCTAATGCACAGCGAAAACGTTCAAGTGATGAACCATCAACCACTGAAGATAAGCGAGGAAGATATGAAACTGGATCACGAAGGAAATCTGGTACAACTCGAAGCTGTAACACCAGTGTTCTAACCTACTTGCTACTAGGTGCATTATGTGTCCTCCCAGCCCTAGGGGAAGAGATGCGGCAACCATACCAACTCATGAAATTTGAAGATCAAGAGGGAATCTATTTCGATAACATTGCAGACATTCGTTTATACGGTAGCGAATGGAACCTACTGATCTATTACGATCTGTCGACCTATTGGACAGAATATTACGGAATTAAGAAAACAGTCCGGAAGCTCAGTGAACTTTGCGAACGAAGGGAAAAAGGGGGATTAACCAAGGAGCTTTGCAATGCAACAATATCACAATTGAAACATCAAGTGCTAGAGTCGGAACATATTAACGAAATTCTCTATGAACAAAATGAAAAATTATCATCACGGAACAAACGAGCCCCCCTGGAAATCATTGGAACCGCTGCTAATAAACTATTTGGGATACTGGATCAGGATTTTGCAGACAGATATGAAGCTCAGATTGAGAAAATTAACAATAATGAAATAAATTTAAATAATCGCCTCAAGGAACAGACATCAATTGTGGAACAGACAGTCAATGTATTAAAAAAGAATCATCAGACGGTCCAACAACAGCTTAAAATAATAGAAAATCGAATTGAAGCAATTGAAACCAACCTCAATCATTCAAATCAAGAGATTATGGTAACACAAACGTTCAACTCGGCAGCAATACTTGTGACATTGAATCTCATCAATTTCCAACAAGTCCAGAAAAGCATGAAAGAGAGCTTATGAACGTAGTGGTGGCTGCGAAATGTGAGCAGTTGCCAGATTTGTTGGCTCAAATAAAAAAATACGAAGCTGTGTGCGCGCAACGACAGTGCAGGGAAAATTTTAGGCAACAATTCCCGAGAAAATCTCGCGCCCCTGAAGATTTCGGGCAATCACGTAGCCGACGTATGAAATTTGCAGAATCAAGCCAGTTTAATAAGGATAATCAAATTAACAAGCGAAGTGAGGCAACATTTAAACGAGCGTTGCCTTTCATATGTTTTAAATGTGGGAAACCTGGCCACAAGGCGAATCAATGTTTTAGAACTGAATCAGGGCAACTACGCACCGGAACAGCCCCGGTTAAGAATACCGAAATTAAAAAAAATGTAGGGAAAATTAATCTCATTAAGGAAAACAGCGAATATTATCAAATAGTGAAATTAGATGGATTTTCGTTGTTTGCCTTCTTAGATCTGGGTAGTTGTTTCACTACAATCCGATTAAAAGAAGCTAGCTGCTTTAGACAGTACTTTGAAGAAACAAATACCACTCTAGGGGGGTTTGGTGGAGGAGGATGCAACGCAATTGCAAAAATTCGTAAACCTCTGATCGTTGGGGAAGTTGAAATTATGGTGGAAATTGTTGTTGTCCCAGACGATTCTCAAGATATCCCAATGATAGTGGGACAAAATTTTTGGGATGCTGAGGGTGTAGTGGTGGAAAAAAAGAACGGATCTTTGAAGGTGTACCGTAATCTACCAGGCACAGCTGAATCACAATCTCAAGATTTAGAAATAACACAATCTAATAAAGTAAGAGTGATCACCACTGAAGTAGCAAAACAAAATATTAAACTCTCAGATATCAATGTAGGAGAAGGTTTACCAGAGGGGGACGTTGATAAGCTTGTTGATCTTTTAAATCAATATCGAGGGGCAGTAGCGCTGAGTGTCAATGAGATAGGTTCAACTAAATTACAGGAAATGACGATTAATTTAAAGTCTCCCGAAATTGTTCGTTACAAACCATATCGCGTCCCATACGGTCAGTTAAAAGAGCTTCAAGATAATATTGAGAATTTATTGCGAAATGATATCATTGAACCTTCTACATCAGAATATTCTAGCCCTGTGGTCTTGGTTAAGAAAAAGGATGGTTCTTTGAGGATGTGCGTCGACTACAGAAAACTTAACTCTATTACGCAGCGTGAAAATTTCCCGATACCCAATATAGAAGAGCAGCTCAATAGTCTGAAGGGAAAGGTAATTTTCAGTACATTGGATCTCATGAGTGGATACTATCAAGTACCTATAGCCGAGTCATCACGTCATTTGACTTCTTCTGTTACCCCTGAAGGACAGTATCAATTTAAAAGGGTGCCCTTTGGACTGACCAACTCGCCCGCGGTTTTCATGCGCTTAATGGCAATAATCGCTAAACAAATTAATTCAAAAGATGTAAATATATATATAGACGATATTCTTCTATCCTCAACTGATGTACCATCACATTTTGAAATAATAGAAAAACTTTTGCAAAAGCTTCTTGAAGCAGGCTTAACACTTAATTTAAAGAAATGCATTTTTTTCGCAACATCTGTAAATTACCTTGGTCACGAAATATCAAAAGCGGGTGTTAGCCCAGGTCAGAATAAAGTGAAAGCTGTTAAAGATTTTCCCACATCAAGCACCGTTAAAGAAATAAGACAATTTTTAGGGTTATCCGGTTACTTTCGTCGATTCGTTTCTGAGTACGCGAGGATCGCGGCGCCTCTCAATCGGTTGTTGCGTAAGGACGCGAAATTCAGGTGGACAGATGAGGAGCAAAATGCCTTTATGGAACTTAAAAATATTCTGTGTTCGGCACCAGTACTTGTGTTGTATGACCCTGCTGCTGAGCATGAATTACATACAGATGCCTGCAGTCTCGGTATAGCAGCCGTGTTAATTCAAGTGGAAGCGTCCAAAAATCGGAATCCCGTAGCGTATTTTAGTCGCGCCTGTAGCGAACAAGAGTCAAAATGGCACAGCTATGAGCTGGAAGCTTTAGCAGTGGTCGAGGGTCTTGAACGGTTCAAATATTATTTAATAAACAAAAAATTCATTGTGGTAACCGATTGTAATTCATTGAAGTTAAGTCACGCGAAGCGAGATCTTATTCCAAAACTAGCCAGATGGTGGCTCAAGATCCAGGAATTTAGTTTTGATCTTGTCTACAAGTCAGGTCGTCAAATGGCACACGCGGATGCACTTAGTCGGCAGCCCGTAGAGAAACCAAAGGACTGTGACGTAGTTGGACAAGGGATGATGGCAATAGGATTACCAGAGACGGATTGGATTTCTACACTTCAGGTACAAGATCCGGAATTGCAAGAAATTAAGGATATACTTGAGGGGAATATCATCCCTACTAAAGAGAGGGAGAGCTTTGCTAAACAATTTATATTAAAAGGGAAGCGTATATATCGCCAAACAAAGGGAGGACCGAAGTTCTATGTCCCGAGAGGAGTACGCTGGCGAGTGATTAAGGCAGCACACGATGATTTTGGGCACGGAGGAACAGAGCGCACAGTTGAATACTTACAACAAACCTATTGGTTTCCTCGGATGAGAAGGATTGTCCAGAAGTATATAGATAGTTGCATCGAATGTCTCTATAATAAGAGAGGAAAAGATGAAACCAGATTTCATATACATCTCATAGATAAGGTTCCTGTTCCATTCCACACGATACATCTTGATCACGTTGGACCATTCCCTCGCAGTAAGCAACAAAACTATTACCTAATCGGTATGATAGACGCTTTCTCCAAATACACTATTCTGCGGCCAGCTAAAAATACAACTACCAAAAATGTTATAAAAGCAATGACAGATGTTACGCAAATTTTTGGAATGCCAACTAGGATCATTTCTGACCGTGGAACTGCGTTTACTTCGAACTTGTTCAAATCCTTTTGCAATGATAATGACATTATCCACATAGCAGTTGCCGTAAGGACACCGAGAGCAAATGGGCAAATAGAGAGGTGTTTCCGGACAATTAGTACGGCGATCGCTACAATGACAGCTGACACCAGCGGTAAGGACTGGGACACCCATGTGAAAGCAATTCAATGGGGTATAAATAATTTAAAACATCGTATTACTGGAAGGAGCCCACACGAACTCCTTTTTGCTTATAAACCAAGAAACGTACTTGGAAATAAACTGGCATTGGAACTCCAGGAAGAGATAGACGAAGATAACACCACAGAACCAATTGAAGAGTTGAGGGCAAAAGCATCAGAGAGAATGTCGAAACTACAATCCAGCGAAGCAACGAAGTATAATGAATACCACCGGAAACCACAACACTATAGTCAGGGGGACCTAGTGCTGCTATTGGCGGAACATCCGGCGACCGGACACTCACGAAAACTACTTCCACGCTACAAAGGACCTTATCAGGTTTTAGAAGCATATCCCAACGACCGGTATAAAATCGCGGATACGGACACCGTAAGAATAACCCAGAAACAGTTTGAGTCAGTTTATGCAGCGGACAAACTCAAACCCTGGGGTAAAATTGACGATTTTGCTTTTAATGAAGTTACGTCTGATGAGGAGGAAGATAATATGAGCGAGTGAACTACGATTAAGAATTATTTTGCGGCTAATAAAAGGAGGAAAAAAAAAAATAGTTTACTTTTCTTATCTTCCAGAAGAATGGAATGTGTTTTAAACATTCAAATGTTGATTCATATCATGGTTCGTTCTGTCAATATAAATGTGAAACTTACTTGGTTGAGATCTAATTAAGAATCACTAGTTATTGATATGAAAGGTAATTGAAGGATGTAGATGTTATCGTGGAATGTTCTTGGTTGAGGTCCATTTGCAAGCCACTAGGATAAGGATAGTATGTAGTATCCTGGTTAAGATCCAGAGACATACCACTACGATGGGAGAATGAGAATACTGTGAGTAAACCTCAAATATCGGAGTATTTGAAGCACTACCGGTGAAAGGACTGAATTTAATGGAATTTGTTACCCATTCTGGGAGCACGTGGGTGAACGTCTTTGGTTGAGGTCCAAATACGTCCCCACATGCTCGCTAGTCTAAGGGCAAACTGGAAGTAATATATGTATATACATATGTGACGTCGAAATAACCCATTCTGGGGGTATGTTTGAGCATATTTGGCTGAGATCCAAATTTGTTTCGGGATATCCACTAGTCTAAGGGAAAGATGAATATCAATTGTAGTTAGTGAATTGTAAGAAAGAAAGTTTTGTTGATAGCGCCACCTGTCAGGCGATGTCAAAAACAGCGCGCAAGCAGAAAAAAACTAGCGCGACAGTCTACGACTCCACCACTGCTTCTTCGAGCGCGACACGAGTTGGTTCTAAAACGATACGCGATATTCAGAGGTGATAATAAACTGTGAATTGTAGTTAACCGAACTGTGACTGTGTTATTATTTTAAAACCCCTTTCCTGCCAAACAATTATTGTTTCTTCTATATGGTAGCGGAGTTCGTGGTTCGTGTGGCAAGGAAAGCGAGGTACTTTTGAGGTTATGTTTAAGTTGTGAGCGTGTTTTGTGCCTGCTTTCTCGAGTCTTGAAAAAACAAAAAAAAAAAAAAGTGACTTCAGGACACCTGGACACGATCATCCACGAGGATTATAGAAACAACGAGAAAAAATACGTGGCAACTTGAGATTTTAATTTGGAAAGTGAAAAGGTCAAATAAAAGTTGTTGTTTACGTGGACAAAACTGAGCTGAATGAAAACATTTAACTCAAACATTTTAAGCTCAAACTAAATTCAGTTTTCAAATATAAATTTGAGAAATCTTTTAATTATTTTTGATTGTTTATAAAGAAGAAGGCGAATTTTTGTGAAGGCTGAATGAAATTGCATGAGTGTGCACGTGGAAGTTTCTGGGTATTATATTGGCGCGCTCGCACGCGTGGCGTCGCACAGAATTTCAACCCGGGAATCAGAGTAGAGATACCTCACATGCTCTTCCTAACACTCCTTCTAGGAGTTCCGCAACGTATACGCCAGCAAAAAAGTCCGTGATCTCCACCTGGAACTTTCATTTTAACGGCGATCCTCAGGGAACGGCCGTTGAAGATTTTTTGTATCGTACCGAATGCGTCGCGCAAGCTAATGGTGTGAGTGATGCTGAATTATGTTCAAATCTACATTTCTTACTTAAAGACAAAGCCGAGAAATGGTTTTGGTCTGTATTTCGCAAGGAAAATCGTGAATTCACCTGGCCCACCTTCAAGACTAGCATTAATAGCAGATTCCGATCCTTACAGAGCAACCACATGGTGTTACAGGCTTTAATGACGGCAAGACAAATGCCCGAGGAAGCATACAAAGATTTCGAGCAACGAGTGCTGTCTCTGCAATATAAGCTCGTTACACCATTGGCTGAGTCAGAGTTGACTAGTGTACTGAAGGATGGCTTAGCCCCTTATTTAGCTCAGATGGTATATGTACAGCCAACCCGTACCCTCGAGGAGCTTCGTAGTTTCTGCACCCAGGCGGAAAGGCTACAGATTCATCAACAATCCACCGTCTCACATCGCCAAAACAAAGTACACGAGTTGGAGTTTAATTTATCCCCGCCCAAAGTCAGTCGCCCAGCGGAACCAGTGGAAGCCTTCTCACCATCTGACCATCAAGCTCAATGTTGGAATTGTCGTCGTCCAGGCCACCATTTTCAAATGTGCCCAGACGAGCAACGTCACCTATTTTGTTACAAGTGTGGTAAGACCAATACCACCACACCACGCTGCTCAAACTGCTCGGGAAACCGATTTACGGGTCATACGGCCACCGGAACGTGTCGCCCAAACCCCTCTTCTCCGGGTACTTCAACGAAGTAAACGATAATAACACTCCACACTCACTAAACCCTCCACCTGTCGACAACTGCATCTCTGAAGGTAATTTCTATTCCACTTCTACCCACAACGAGCCTGCTGAAAGTTCAATACCCTGTCGTGAAGCCTGCTCGGGAAAGAGGAAGTTTCCTCGATTTTCCTCTTTCCACGAACGTTGGCTAAACTATCAGAAGGTACGTGATCGTATTTTTAACTCTAGTCTTGCTACCAGTCCTCCCAACCACAAACATAAAGCATTATTGAGAGTGCGAAGGCTCGCTCGCGAGAGAAAAAATATTTCGTCACCAGACTTATCTGCTATAACAGCTCTTTCTGGCGATGACCGTCCTTACCTAAAGATCCAGTTAAACGGCATATCTATATTAGGACTCCTAGACAGTGGCGCAAGCGTCACCTGCTTAGGAAAAGGTTTCGAATGCGTTCTGCAAACGGCGAATTTGACCCCACTCAAATCACACAAGTTTGTCCAAACTGCCAATGGCGGAAAAACCTCGATCACAGGATTTGTGAGAGCCCAGATTACTTATCGCGGTATCACAAAGTCCTTGGTCATATATCTAGTACCAGAATTGACTCAACCATTGTATCTCGGGATTGACTTTTGGCGAGAGTTCCAAATAGCCCCTCATATCATCTCAGAATTGTCCACCTTATCAGGTCAAGAAAATATGGTAAAATGTCATCTGAATCCGGAAGAAAAATTGCAACTGAATCAGGTCATAACTAAATTCCCGAATTATGCAATTCATGGACTAGGCAAAACACACTTGGAGAAACACGTTATTGATACGGGAGAAGCTCTACCCATCAAGCAACGTCATTACCCCGTCTCCCCAGCCATTCAGAAATTAATGTACGAAGAGTTGGACCGTATGTTGAGCCTAGGCGTAATTGAGGAATCAAATAGTCCCTGGAACTCTCCTGTCATTCTTGTCCGGAAGCCAGGAAAGAATCGTCTATGCTTAGATTCGAGGAAAGTGAATTTAGTGACCGTCAAGGATGCATACCCGTTACCGCATATCGATGGCTTATTGGGTAGGCTCCAAGACACTCGATTTATTAGTGGGATTGATTTAAAAGATGCCTTTTGGCAGATTCCATTAGAGACCAGTAGCCGTTTGAAGACCGCTTTTACAGTACCAGGACGTCCGCATTACCAGTTCACAGTCATGCCATTCGGGTTGTGTAATGCCCCACAACGAATGTGTCGCCTGATGGACAAAGTGATACCTGGACACCTAAGGGAAAATGTATTCGTCTATTTAGACGATTTACTTGTCGTCACCCCCGACTTCCCATCACACTTAAAAATCTTGAATGAAGTGGCAGGTCATCTGAAAGATGCTGGTCTAACAATCAATGTCAACAAGAGCAATTTTTGCGTTCGCGAAGTACGATATTTAGGCTTTATAGTGGGCGACGGGACCTTAAAGAAGGACCCAGATAAGATCGAGGCAATCAGAAATTTCCCAGAACCAAAAACCCCTAAACAATTACGTCGCTTTTTGGGAATGACTGGGTGGTACCAGAGATTTATCAGGAACTACGCTACGGTAGCTGCTCCTCTCACTAACTGCTTAAAAAAGTCGAAGTCTTTTGAAATAACCGTCGAAGCTCGACAGGCTTTCGAGGACCTGAAAACTTCGCTAATCAACGCCACCGAGTTGGTTACCCCTGATTATCGCAAGCCCTTCTTCATTCAATGTGACGCTAGCACCTCAGGGGTTGGCAGCGTATTATTCCAACAAGATGAGGAGGGCAATGAACTCCCGATTGCTTTTATGTCGAAAAAGCTGAATCCTACTCAGAGCAAATATAGTATTACCGAGTTGGAGTGTTACGCGGCCGTACTTAGCGTCAAGAAATTTCGAGCCTACGTGGAAGGCCACCCCTTCACTATAATTACCGACCACGCGAGCTTGCGGTGGTTGATGAATCAAACGGACCTAACCGGACGATTAGCTAGATGGAGCCTGAAACTCCAAGGATATGATTTTAACATTGAACACCGAAAAGGCAGTCAATGCGTAGTGCCAGACGCACTCTCGCGTGTACATATGGCGGAACTAAGTGAAGCAGAAACTACCCCATGTGAAATAGATTTAGATTCTCCATATTTCACCTCGGAGGAATACACTGAACTAAAGGAAACTATCCAATCTAGTGGTAGTCGCTTGCCAGACTTACAAGTTTCTGGGGGATATGTATATGTACGTACCAAGCCACGTCAGGATGATCCCGAAGGAGACGAAACCTGTTGGAGATTATGGATTCCCCGCGAATTAACACAAGCCCTGATAGCTTCGGCTCACAACCCTCCACAGAGCGGACACGGAGGATTCCATAAAACCCTCTACAGGCTGAGGCTAAAATATTATTGGCCAGGAATGGTAACACAAGTTAGAAATTATGTTAGCTCCTGCGAGGTATGTAAAGAAACCAAAGACTGTAATCAAATACAGCGACCTCCCATGGGTAAACAGATCAGTGTATACCGACCCTTCCAATTACTGTATATTGATTTTATGGGACCGTACCCTCGCTCCCCGCGCGGTAATACATGTATACTAGTAGTCCTTGACAGCTTTAGCAAGTTCGTCTTCCTTAAGGCCCTGAGGGCAGAGTCGGCAGAACTTACAGTACAATATTTGGAAAACGAGTTGTTTAATACTTTTGGAGTACCTGAAATTATATTTTCCGACAACGGAACCCAATTCATTTCTCGAACCTTCCAGAAGCTTTTATCAGACTACGGGATCAAGCACCTAAAGACTGCCAAACATTCTCCGCACCCAAATGCCTCCGAGAGAGTTAATCGGTCAGTCTTAGCTGCGATTAGGGCCTATCTAGCAGATGATCGCCACCATTGGGACTTGCAACTACCAAAAATCGCTTGTGCTTTGCGCAGCACAGTACATCAAGCCATTAACAGCGATCCGTATTATGTGTTATTTGGCCAACACATGGCGTTGCATGGCTCAGTTTACCCTCTTCTACAGAAAATCCGGAAGTTAGGAGAAGACTTACAAGTGCTGCCCACTTCGGATAAATTGAGTCTCATTCGAAATCGAGTCCTACAGCACTTAGAAGACGCCCATGCTCGACATGAAAAGACTTATAACACCCGGTGCCGAGATGTAACCTATGTGGTCGGACAGGAGGTGTACCGACGCTTGTGGCCCCTTAGTAATATGCCCCAGGGTCGAAGTGCTAAGCTCGGAAGAAAGTATGCTAAAGGACGAATCACCAAAGTACTAGGCAGCAGTCGATACGAGCTGGAAGACATGAGTGGACGATCATTGGGAGTTTACCACGCAAAGGACCTACGGCAATAAAAACAAAGAATGTGCGTGTACATTTTTCTGACTAATTCTTAGGGAGGACCCCGCATAATTAGCCAGCCTTGTGATGTACACGTCCCTCGCGAACCACTAACAGAGTGGCCTGCCGCTTACGAAGAATGAGACCTGCGCTTAGGCTCACTCCACCGCGCAGATAGTTCAGCGGGTGTCTAATCGGAAAAGGAATTGGTCAGGAAGCCGCCATCATGTCATTCTGGTGCTTGCTGTCATGCGGTGTGGACGCATGGAACAATTGTGAATAATTCGCTGCGCAATAAAGAAAATAATAGTAATCGGTACGCGAAGTGACCCCCCCTGGAGAGGAAGAACCCTAAACGGCATTTATCAAGTAAGTAGCTCAACGATTCAGCGCGTCACAAACCTAATCCCTGTGTCGGCAGGAGGCTGCTGCCCACACATTTTATTCCTTTTTTTGAAGGAGCCCTAGGGCTCACTGCGCCCCCACAAAGTGGCCTGAGCCACTAAAAGGGCGATTCGATCAGCGCTTTTGTATCTAAAAGCCGGAGCAACAAACCCCGCTCAGCTTTATCTGTCGGCCCAGAAATATTTTCACCGCCCGACCGGGGAACCGAACAACGGGATTCGACCCACGTGGGAGGCCTTCGCCATGCCCAGCGTACGCCCTGGCCACTTTGCACAGCAAACCCGGTCAGGAAGAAAGCAATTTCAGCACCTCCCGAAACCGCCCAGCTTCGCCCCAGCGACACCGGAGCGCCTGCAACATTTTTTTTGGAGAGCCTGACTACGTAGGAATCTGGAGTCTTCCCTAACCACATCTTTATCTCAGATCATCACCCATCGCAAATCTCGATCACCCTCAACATCTATTACTGTTTTGTTAGAAATTATAGTACTATTATTCTAGTTTAATAGCGATTGTCCGCGGAACACATCCCCGCCCAGCGGGTGGATTTTGTACTTCCCCCCCCCCCACGCCTCCAACTGTTTTAAAGATACACCTTACTTTTGGTAGCCAACCCCCACAGGAGCTGCAGCACTGGCGATCGATCGGCAGCGTTCCGGCGACAGGGAGGAAAAGGTACGTAAAATTTTATTGACTGATTTACCTATAACATTACGCACGGGCAGTTGGAAGGGTGGCGCCCACTCTTATTACTTTGTCAGATATTATATTCCTTTTATCCGCATTAGCGAGTCCCTCGCAGGGGATTTGTTCTGCCCCTGTAGTTTTTTTATTATAGTACGCTAACAAATACGAACAATCCCAAATAGCTTTGGTCCACGTACTCATAGGGTGAGATTAACGAAGTACACCTTTTTTTGTATAATTCAATAACTGTATGGAACCTAATATTATTATCTCCCTTTGACTATACCGTAAGAAATACCACGAAGCGCGAATAGCTCTCTTTGGTGAATAGATAGATGCCTATCTAGGTTTTTGTAATATAGTTAAGGACGTTCTTTCTAATAGTGGACTATTGAGTCATTTGATCTGAAATATCTAGAGATTCTGGCGTATGAACTCAAACAAATCGCGTTCTTAATTTTTTTTCTTGTCTTTTCGTTGTATATGTTGAGCGCTTTCGAAGTCGTCAACAGCAATAATTTGTATCATTAATTTCAGTCAGTGGGTAGTTACTTTCTCAATTTAATTTTAAATATTTGTGCATTTTCGACCTTAATGTTATGGAACCTGCCCTTTCCTCCTTCATAAATAACGACACTATTTTTTTCCTGCACTTTGTACATTTTTATTGGAAAGTGGCCGTAGTTCCGATCATTTAAATGAATTCATCCCAATTTATAACGAAGTTAGGAACTTATATCAATCTATAGTCGTAGAGAAAAACTTAAACATAAAATTTCTATTTGTAAAAAAAAAAAAAAAAGAAAAAGAAAGAAATAGGAGAATAGCTTAATGTAATGTTTTGGAAATGAAATAAATTGTTAACCCTGTGTAACTAAGTTTTTTAAACGCTTACGACTGATCGTCCGACACTCCCCTCTCCTATACGGTAGGGACGCTCAGACCAGTAGGGGAGTCTGATCGTAGGAGGTGGGTTGACGAGTGATGTTGAGGGGAAGGCATTTTTTCTTTGTTTGTCTTATTTATCACTCGTATTTTTCCCCGGGGTTAAGGTGAGAACCCCCCATTCTGTCGAGTCCTTCTCGGACGCCCCGACTCATCTTTATATTCCCGTTCCCATCACTGGCAATTTTTCTTACCGCCAGTTTTAATTTTTTTTGCGCGCGAATACGAACAAGTAAGGGATCTCAGCCTGGGACTCAAGAACCCTCCCCCATCCGCAGAGCTCAGCACGTGCTATTCAGCTAGGCGCGCAATGAGTCCACTCCTGCTGAATCCCCGGGAGGCCCCCACAACAAATTGAAATTTTTTTTTGTAGTGTTGAAGGAGGCCCTTCAACATCAGATGTGCTTCTTTTCCTGATGGGTTTTTGTGTGAGCGCACGTCTCCTGATGATCGAGTAAAAATTACATTACATAATAATGGATAACGAATTTAAAGCAGAACAGTTGATGGCATATCTAAAAGCAGAAAATATAAAAGTGCATCATACAACTCCCAATAGTCACACCGGGAACTCCGACATTGAGAGACTACACTCAACCCTGTTAGAGAAAATAACAAGTATTGAGGATAGGGAACTCTCAGTAGAAATGAAGATACAGATGGCTATAGGAAACTATAACGATCGATATCACTCGACGATCAGGGGCCCTATTATGAGAAACGTATGAGAAACGTTCGATTCGAATCGAAAGGAGCTTACAAAAGCACTTTTTGGAGAAAAATTCCTTAATAATGTTACTAAAATTTTGATAAAATCATTTCAGTAACCTTTGACTTTAATTAATTTTTGCTTTCAAAGTGTTAAAATTATTCGATTAGTAAATCCAATCGAATTATTTTGACGTTATGTGCGAAGAAATTAATTAAAGTCAAAGGTAACTAAAATGAATTTACGAAAATTGTAGGAACTTTATTAAGGAATTTTTGTCCAAAAAGGGCTTTTGTAAGCTCCTTTCGATTCGAATCGAACGTTTCTCATACGTTTCTCATAATAGGGCCCCAGGTGTACTCCTAGAGAAGCTAAAGAAAAGCTAGCGGTCGGAAAACTTCAGGAAATAATTAATAAAACAAAAAACCGTACAATAAACAAAAGAAATACTGCCAGGGAAAATTACGTCGAAAAAAGATTAGTAGGGCCTATTAGGAATTACAAAAGACTCAGACATAAGGACGAACCTTACTATAGGATAAAATCCTTAAGAAATGTACACACTACCAATATTAAAAGACCATTCAAATCTGCAGGCAATCAACGTCGTACTGATCCTTCTCGTGATAATACCAGCAGCACAAGGGCTATTACAAGTCAATCCAATATATGAAGAAGTTGTTGTGGTTGGGGTCGAAAATCTTGAGGCAGAATTATTTCGCCTCCGCCTATGTGCGAGCGCCTGGCGGGCCCCCCATAATTTCGTCCGAAAATTGACGGCGCTCAGGCGCAAGTTGCCGCTGCCTAACGGCTCGGCTGGCTGGTCGCGCCGCCCATCGAGCGCTCGGAGGCCACAAATTGGAATTTTTAACTTAAAATATTTCCAATTTGTGGCCGCCGAATGTTCTAGAGGCGCCCGCGGCCCGCTGGTCGAGTCCCCGGCGGCGGCATCAGCGAAGAAAGTGCCGGTGCAGCTCTCCCACACATCTGCTGCCTGCCCGTCGGCAGCCGGCGCGGCGGATGTGTGAGTGGGTTGCACCGGGACTTCGGGTGGCGTGATCGGCGCGAAGCGGGGTAAAATTTTTTGGGCGAACGCGTGCCTCGGAAGTTGACTTTGGATTTTTGAGGCGGTCGGTAGCAGTCGGTATAGGAGTTGAGGAAAAGCTTGAAGAGTCGGCGGCGAGCGAAAAAAGGTTTTTTTGCGTAGCACCTCGGAAGGAGGAAGTTTTCTTAAAGAAAAAGAAAAACCGGCGCGGAGAGGAAAAAGTAAGAAATCGCGGGCGCGGCAATAATTTTGGATTGAAGTAAAAGTTAAAGGAAGAGAACGAGCCGGGGAATTTGATTTATGTTCGAACAAAGAATTGAGCCGGGAAATAAGTTTATGTGAAATAGAGAAAAAAAAAAAAAAAAAAAAAAAAAAAAAAAAAAAAAACCCGAGTCGCGAACTAATTCTGGAGTGATAAAAAGAAAGAAGAACCGAGCCGTGCATTTAAAATTTTGTTTAAACAAAGAAAAAGGAAGGAAAGATGAAAAAAAAAAAAAGGATACGAAACCGGAGTGCCGACAGGAAAAGTAAAGTTAGAGCCAATGTACTAGACGCTAAAATAAGGTAAATGTGAACCAAATAAAATTAGAACGCCTGTGCAAAAAGAAAGACAAAAAAGATAAATCTAAAAATTGACAGTGAAAGTGGAAAAGTTTAAATCAAAATTCAATAAAGTCTCAAATAAACTAAGAACAGAAAAAAAAAAAAAAGGGGGGAAAGAAAAATAAATTAAGGCCAGTTAGTTATAACATACACAAAAATTTTAAAAGTGAATTAAACTAAGACTACGGGAAAGGAGAAATATATTAAGACAACAGTGGAAATAAATCAAGAACAGAGTGGAGAAAAGTTAATGTGAAATAAAAAAAAAAAAAAAAAAAAAAAAAAAAAAAAATGAATAAACGGTAAACTAAGAAATAAGAAAAAAAGAAAAAAAAAAAATCTATTTAGACACGTTAGAAACTTTTTCCTTTTTTTCTATATTTTTTTTTGGTGCTTTTGTGAAATGAACAACGAAATTATTAGGAACTGAACACAGAAAAAAAAAAAAAAAAAAAAAAAATAATAAAAAAAATAGAAAATATATATATATAAAACAAATGTAATAAAATAAATAACATAGAAATAAATAAAATAAAAATAAAATTAAAATTAAAATTAAAATTAAAGTAAAATTAAAATAAAATTAAACTAAGGTTAAACTAAAATTAAAATAAAATAAAAATTAAAATAAAATAAAAATAAAAAAAAATAAAATAAAAGTAAATAAAATAAAAAGAAGAAAAAAAAAAAAAAGAAAAAAAAAAAAGAGGAATTAAAAATCGAAATAAGTGAATTAAATCGGGGCACCCCGGCACCACATCGGGGCCACCAGAAGAGGCCGGGTGTCGGGAGGACAACAGCGCCGAGAAGCCACAACATCATCGCAGCGCAGCAACGTCATAAGCAGCGAAGCAACATCATCAGCAGCGAAACAACAACGACGACCGCAGAGCAGCAGGCGCCCAACGGCTTTTTTTTTTTTTTTTTTTTTTCTTATATGATTTGTAAGAAGCAAAATTGTTCTTTTTTTTAGAAAAAAAAATAATATAAACACAAGGTATGTTGCTCTAATTTAAATTTTCTTCTCTCGGTATCCTTCCTCCTCACCTCTCTTTCAGCCATGGTGAGTTCGAGGTTTTGATTTTAATTTGAATTTCGCTATTGGGACCTCCCCAAAAATATTGGGCCAAGGGGAGGTCATTTGGGTGGTTGGGGCTAGGCCATAAGAGGGGGGTTGTTTTACCATCTGAAACCCCCCGCCGGCGAGTCATTCACGGGCAGTGGCAGAGGTTCTGTCCGCCATGCCCTCTTCCCCCGTACCTTATTTTTTCCGTCGCGCGAGATAATTTTTCGTTATGGGGACGTTCGTTCCTGGTGGCGCAGTGTGGCCTTCGGCAATACCCCCCCACACTACCGCAAAGCTAGCCTGCCAGCTCGCGCAGCCACTTACCACCAGGCGAGGTGCTTTAGCCGGGCCCTCGAGATCGTACCCTCATAACAAATATGGCGCCCAACGTGGGGCTATCCTATCCCCTCCCCTTGAAGCGGAAGGCTTCCAAATTTTCACTTACCTTTCCCTTTTCCCTTCGAGGCCCTATCGGCGACTCCCATGGCTGGAGTTGGCCTGAGGCCTCTTGAGAATTACAGCAGTTGGCTTCTTTAGCCAGCTAGCTGTCTCGAGGTCTCGGGACAGCTTCATCCTAGGGATGAGCTGGTAGCGGGGGAGTCTTGTCGGCAGACCCTGTGGGTTCTGCGCGGCGGAGACTTCCGAGGTCCTCCCTGGAATTACAGGGGTTGGCAGTGTAGTGTGCCAGCCACCTGTCCGGGAGGATACCTTGGTCGTCCTCCGTCTCGCAGCCCCCATCGGTGAAGCTGATAAGGCTCCTTCCCTCACCATTTCCCGTCCGGCGGGCCGAATGCTCGGTGGCCGGTGAATGGCTCCCGGTTTTGTTTTTGTTGAGTTTGATTTCCTTTCCATGGCTGGAAGGGTGAGGATGAGGTGGACCGGAGAATTGTTTTATATCGATATATTTAAAATACTTGCGTAATTTTTGTGAAAAGGGCATATTGTATTAGCAGCCCTTATTATTACTATTATATTACAATTTATATTGAGGTCCTGGGTTTGATTAGAAGTGATGAATAGAGCTGACATAGTATAAAGGGTGTCGGGAAAAATAATAATTTTTTTTTTGATGTAGAATAAAATTTTTTTTTCAATTCCCTTCACGTAAGTAAATTTTCTCTAAATTCTATAAAAAAAAAAATTTTTTTTTATTATTATTGAATATATAGCCAGGTATATAGGGCCAGGACGCTCAATTTCAATTTCAATTATTTGTAAAAATATTGTGAACCTGTTGGCACGGCGGAATTTTTCTTGAAAACGTTTTTTTTGAATTTCCTGCTCGTGCAGAAACAACTTTTCCTCCTTCTTACTACGACAGTTCGTCTTACTTTCTATATTTACGAACTTCCTTTTGAAAAATGGCTGAACCAAATACGGGCGCGATTTCGAAAAAGTATCAGACGCGACAAACGGTGCGCGAGACGTTAAATGAAACACCAGCTACGGTCAGACCTGGTCGGGATAGAGAGCTTTTGGCAGGAGGTCCTTCGGACACAACACCGACGGCCGAGGATCGGGAAACGGGAGGACCCGAAAAATCCGGTTTGCGGGAAACGCTTGACACGAGTCTTAGATTTCGCGTAGCGGACCTAGTCCGCACCGAATTAGAACGTCTCGAGCGTGAAAAACAAGAAGAATTAGTAGCGATGGAAACGCCGCGACCGCGTACGTCTCATACGGAGCAGCCTCCACGACCGGCAAGAGTGTCGAGGCAGCCAAATTTTGAGTTTAGTCCCGTATCGGCGCCGCCACATCCTAGGCGCCCTGTTAACAATTTATATCAGGAAACTTCTCCACCGTACCCCCAACAAGCTAGACCTCAGTATACTAACGAGCAATGGCCGAGTAGTCCCCTACGTCATTGGAAAATTTCCTATGACGGAGACAACTCCAAACTCCACCTTGAGGAGTTTATTTTTCGCGTTGAGAATCTCACGAGGGATACTCTTCGAGGCCGTTTTGATCATTTGATCAGTAATTTCCATCTTTTGCTCGGGGATACTGTTGGGAATTGGTACTGGACTATTCGGAGAAGTTATACCAATTTATCTTGGCTGGAATTGAAAAATGCTTTGAGGGCTGACTGGGGGGAGCGCTCACGCGACGTCGACATCAAGCGACGGATGCTGAGCAGGCGACAGCAGCGCGACGAGTCGTTCACGTCGTATTATCTGGACCTCGTCTCTTTACGAAACAGACTTACCATCCCCATGCACGAGACGGAGTTTGTGGAGATGGTGAGGGCAAATCTGCTTCCTTATATTCAGGAGCAGATTTGCCTTCACCGTGTCCACTCCATTGCACAGTTGCGGGAAATGGTGACGGAGGTCCAGGTGACTCGACAGCGGACGAGGAGTGCGCTGTTGCCGTCTGCTCATCGTCCGGCAAGAGTCGAGGAGACATTTGCGTACGAAGACCTGCCCGAGTCTGCTCCAGAACCAATTATTATTGAGCCTATTGATGCTCTGTCGAAAATTCCTTCATCGGCCGTTAAATGCTGGAATTGTGACCAGACAGGCCATTTTTATCAAGACTGTCCCTCAGAGCCGACAGGTTTTTTTTGTTATGGCTGTGGGCGAAAGGGGGTTGTTAAGCCGCGCTGCCCTACTTGCATTGCAAAAAATCAGCGACGGGTCGGGAGCAACAACACCAGCCCCCGACCTCAACGACCGCTGGCAATTACGGCAGCCGAGACGACGACCACCCCTTCTCGCCCCCAGACATAACTAACCCTATATTTAATAAAGTCTCACCTGACGTTCCCTTTTTATCTGATAAATCGAATCTTGTGGATGTTGATCCACCAAAAATATTAGAAAATTCCCCTGAACATAATATCGTATCTTCACCTTCTGTAGCTGAGCAGCTTCCCAGCCAAAAATTTTCCATATTAAAGAGACCAAACGATCTTTCATCTCCGGTTCTCTTTCCTATTAAGCCATACCATCTTCGGCTGAAAGAATACAGAGCGGCTCGGGAACGTATTTTTGCTTCGGCTGTAAATTATCCAGAAGGTCAGGGAGAATTTTCTTTGAAACATAGTAATTCCGTCAAGTCTAAACGTTCCACGTTGCGTCTTCGTACGTTTTGGAAAAGAGTGAAGAAAAATCGTCGGAAATTATCATCAGCCTTCGTCTCAGTTCCTAAAGATGTAAGACCGTATGCTACCGTCAGTATTTTAGGCCAGAACATCGTGGGCCTGCTAGACAGTGGTGCTAGCATTAGCATTTTGGGCAAAGGTTCTGAGAGGCTGTTGCAGGAAGCGGGTGCTAAATGGGTAAAGTACCGTTCTGCTATCGAGGTGGCCAACGGAGCTAGGCCGGAAGTGCACGGCCATGCTGATTTGGAAGTCCTTTTTCGTGGGGAGACTAAAATTTTACGACTTTACGTTGTACCTAGTCTCACTCAAGAATTGTATTTAGGGATTGACTTCTGGAGAGCTTTCATGTTGGCTCCGGACGTGCTCGGCCTGGCCGCTTCATTGGACACCCCGATGACAGCGAAACCCAACCCTTCCGAACATATATTGTCTCCCGATTTCCAAAAACGCCTTGAACGTACTAAATCACTCTTTCCATCTTATACGAACTTGGGCTTGGGGAAAACTCACTTATTGGAACACGCCATAGACGTCGGGGACGCTACACCCATCAAACAAAGATTTTATCCAGTTTCTCCGGCGGTACAGAAACTTATGGATGCTGAGCTGGAACGAATGTTATCGCTGGGAGTGATAGAGGAGAGCCAGAGCCCTTGGAGCTCTCCAGTCGTTCTAGTAAGGAAGCCAGGCAAAGTCCGACTGTGTTTTGACGCCAGGAAGGTGAACTCCGTTACAAAAAAGGATGCTTATCCTTTGCCTCAAATTGATGGCATCCTGAGTCGCCTTCCGCCGGCAAAATACATTACCAGTCTGGACTTGAAGGACGCCTTTTGGCAGATTCCTCTAGAAAAGAGCTCAAGGGAGAAGACAGCATTTACAGTGCCTGGTCATCCCCTCTACCACTACACGGTGATGCCATTCGGTCTATGCAACGCTCCACAGACTATGTGCCGGTTGATGGATAAAGCTATTCCCTATGACCTTCGTGATAATGTATTGGTGTACCTCGACGATCTATTGGTTTTATCACAAGATTTTGATACTCATCTATCGCTTCTCGCCCGAGTGGCTGACTGTCTGAAGAGGGCGGGACTCACCATAAATGTGGAAAAGAGTAAGTTTTGCTTAAGAGAAACAAAATATCTTGGCTTTATTATTGGAGAAAATGGAATGCGTATGGATCCAGATAAGATTTCTGCTATTGTTGAATACCCTGCTCCCAAAACCGTAAAACAAGTACGTCGATTCATGGGAATGGCAGGATGGTACCGTAGATTTATTCCTAACTTTGCAGATCTGTCTGGTCCAATAACTGATACGCTGAAGAAATCTAGTAAGTTCACTTGGACTGAAGAAGCCCAAATCGCGTTTGATAAACTTAGGCAACTCTTAACTTCCGCTCCTGTTTTGGTGACCCCCGACTTCTCCAGACCGTTCGTCATTCAGTGCGATGCAAGCACCCAAGGTGTGGGTGGAGTCCTTCTGCAGATCGACAAGGACGGCAACGAGAGACCCATTGCTTACGTGTCTCAAAAATTAAATTCAGCACAGAGAAACTATTCAGTGACAGAACTGGAGTGTTTGGCTGCGATTATAAGTGTCAAGAAATTTCGTGCATACATCGAACTTATGCCTTTTAAAATTATCACGGACCATGCGAGTTTAAAATGGTTAATGTCACAAAAAGATCTGAGTGGCAGACTGGCGAGGTGGAGTCTGAAGCTTCAACGCTACGACTTCTCCATCGAGCACCGCAAGGGGAGCTTGAACGTGGTGCCAGATGCGTTATCGCGGGTGGAGTGTGACGCCCTGTCAGCTCCGGAAAACTTCGGGCCTGAGGTCGATCTCAGCTCTCCACATTTCGCCTCGGCGGAATATGTAGAGCTGGGACGACAAGCTGCAGAAAACCGGGCCAAATTCCCGGATCTGATGGTGCGTGACAACTTCATTTACGTGCGCACTGTCCCACGTTCTGGTGACCCGGTGCAAGAGGACGAAGCGTGGAAGCTTTGGATTCCTCCTGGCCTAGTCGCAGACGTAATTTCCCGAGCTCATGACCCTCCATTATCTTCTCATGGTGGTGTCGGTAAAACCCTTGAGCGAATTCGTCGTTATTTCTATTGGCCACGCATGGCAGCCGATGTTCGATCGTATGTTCTCTCGTGTGACACTTGTAAGGAAACGAAAGCGCCAAATACAACACTCCGACCGCCGATAGTTACTCAACCTATAGCTGAAAGACCGTGGCAAAGAATTTATATTGATCTCTTAGGCCCATACCCTCGCACTAAATCTGGCAATGTCTGCATTCTTATCGTTTTAGACCACCTCTCGAAGTTCCCTCTATTAAAACCCCTACGTAAAGCTACGACGTCTCAGATCTGTACCTTCGTCGAAGAAGAAATTTTTCACCTGTTTGGTGTTCCCGAAACAATTGTTACCGATAATGGTACCCAATTTCGTTCAGCACAACTCGCTAAACTTCTGGAACGCTATGGAGTCCAACATATGCGCACGGCACTTTACTCTCCTCAGGCAAATGCCTCCGAGCGAGTAAATAGATCAATCCTGGCCGGTATCCGCGCCTATATCAAAGATGAACATCAAAAGTGGGATGAAAACCTCAGTAGTATTGCCAGCTCACTTCGGAGCTCTATTCATCAGGCAACAGGTTTTCCTCCATACAGGATGTTGTTCGGACTCCAAATGATTACCCACGCGTCCAGCTACGAGTTGTTGCGTCGCCTTCAAACAATTGATGAACCACTAAACGTTGATACTTCTGATAAACTCAAACTTATTCGAGCTAAAGCTCAAGAAAATCTAAAGGAAGCTTTCGACCAAGGTGCGAAGACCTACAATCTGAGGACAAAACCCGTAGAATTCAAAGTGGGCGAAGAAGTCTATCGCCGCAACTTCCAACTGAGTAATTTCGAGAAGCAGACAAGTGCGAAGTTAAGTCGTAAATTTCTAAAATGCAGAGTTAGGGCTCGAAAGGGCAACGCCTTATATGAATTAGAAGACCTGCAGGGTAAACTCATCGGAACGTTCCACGCCAAGGATATTAAGAGGTGAAGTTGTTAATAATATTTTCTTTTGGTCGTTAAATAATTTTTGCATATTCTCGAGGCAATCCTTGAGATATGCTCTAACATTTAAATTATTGTCTATTTAATTTTGGTCGGATCCTTTATTGGGATACTTATTGAGCGTGGCTCAATATCTCAAGGTTTTATTTCGGTCGCCCTAAGAAGGCATCCGACCAGCTTAACTGGTACCTGGTTGTCCTTTCAAGCCGCCTCTGCTCGGTTATGCGGTGGACATACCTTTTTACCCCCTTTCCTTCCCTATCCTAGTTAGAGTTCCCCTTTCCTGAACCCAATCCTATCCCTTCTTAATTAATTTTCAAATTTTACTCCCACTCTCTTATCTCCAGAGGCCCTGCCTGGAATTCTCATGGTCGAGGTTGCCTCGAGGCCTCTTGAGAATTACGAGAGTTGGCTTCTTCAGCTAGCTACTCGTCTCGAGGTCTCGGGCTTCCTCTTCCCTGGGAAGGACAGGCAGGGAGGGGCTTTGCTTGGCCGCACCGCGGGACTGGCGCTTCGGAGACGTCCGGAGAACTCCCTGGAAATACAGGAGCTGGCTGTTGATAGAGCCAACTACCTGTCCGGGAGATTTCTCCGGTCGTCGTCCGTCGCTAAGGTCTCGTGGGGTGGGTCGGCACTGCTCCCTTTCCTCGAAGAGTGTTTTCTTCCCATACGGTGTCACTGAAGCTTAGGCTTCAGTTATTCCGCTCTCATTCAATCTTCTCCTTTTTTTTTATAACTTCCCCCCCAAGACATTACAGCATAATCAATTTTTTTTTTCATTTATCTTCATCAAACTTGTCAATTTTGTTCGAGTATCCTCTTTGAATTCCACAAAGTACTCCACTCACATCTTCATCTGGAACAGTTCCAGATTTAACTTATGTCGTATAAATCTTAAGTCATTATCTCTTCGATATTCTCCCGGAGGACTGATATTTTTATGCTCAAAAAAATCTGCACCAAACACTAATGACGAAGCTTAACACGCTTTAAAGGACCTTTGAATATAGAAGTTATCCGCAAGAGACCCTCCAGAAACTCATCAATTGGCGTTTCACCTTCTTAAACACTCAACGATATTTTACAGCTTCACGTCTTGATTTGGTCTAAGTCCTTACTTAACTTGTATAGACCTTAATTCTTTATCTTGTCACCACCTCTTGATCTCCTTGGTCGTGATATCTTCGTTTACACATCTGCGTTTCACCATACCATCTTACTTGTCGATCTGCGGTTGGCTCTACCAACTATCACACCATCTTTACATCTGTATCTTGGAGCGTCAGCGTCTCTCCTCAGCAGCCAATCGCGTGCGTATCCTGGGTTTTTTTTTTATATATATATACACCCTTTCCTTTCTCAATTTTTGCCCTTTCCCATTTTTTTCAACACCCCTTCTTACATTATCACGTATTGATATTACCTGTACTTGAAGCTCCTGTACTTCAATGCTTCCACCCTATAGAAAGACTGCACGTCAAGGGATCTGACAGGGGATTCCCTTCCCATAGGTTAAGTTTCAACCCACAATTTTACAACAACCCCCACCTCTGGACTCCCGTGAACAGCAGCGCCATATCGTTGGAGTCTGGAGGCATTGCGGATTCGCGAAGCGGATGTTCATCTTGGGACTGGGATGACCGCGGGGGTTGGTTTACAGCCACTTCTACCTTTTTGTTTCTTTCATTGATTGAACACCCTTAACCCATCCCCACGACCTGGGCTGGCCCGGGGCAGGATCAGCAACTCCTTCTCACTGTCAGGAGGGCCTGCCTCTCATTAGGGCTGGTCTTCTCTGCCAGTGGGAATGAGTGGTCGAGTCAGTACGGAATCTACCTGACCTCTCATTAGGGTCAGGGAAGTTCAATACTGACATCTGGCCAGCTGATTCAGTCTTGGGTTGGTCTTGAGCGTGGGTCGAGCCACAGGTTGGGCACCGCTCAGGTTATTTTTTTTCCATCTGTTGATTTGTTCCCCACGGGCTGGGCTGGCCCGGGATGGGTTAGCAGCTCCTTATCACTGTCAGGGAAGCCCGCCTCTCATTAGGGCTGGTTTCCTCGGCCAGTGAGAGGGAGTGGTTGAGTCGGCTCTGGACCAACTGACCTCTCATCAGGGTCCAGGGAAGTCCAGGGTTGATTTTAGCCCGGCTAGCTCAGTCTCGGGTTAGACCCAGTCGTGGGTCGAACACATTAGGGCTATCGTCAGAGCCCCAACCTTTTTTTCAGCTCCGTTGCCCTCGGGAACGAGTTCAACGTAGCTGCCCTGTTGTGGTTGGGGTCGAAAATCTTGAGGCAGAATTATTTCGCCTCCGCCTATGTGCGAGCGCCTGGCGGGCCCCCCATAATTTCGTCCGAAAATTGACGGCGCTCAGGCGCAAGTTGCCGCTGCCTAACGGCTCGGCTGGCTGGTCGCGCCGCCCATCGAGCGCTCGGAGGCCACAAATTGGAATTTTTAACTTAAAATATTTCCAATTTGTGGCCGCCGAATGTTCTAGAGGCGCCCGCGGCCCGCTGGTCGAGTCCCCGGCGGCGGCATCAGCGAAGAAAGTGCCGGTGCAGCTCTCCCACACATCTGCTGCCTGCCCGTCGGCAGCCGGCGCGGCGGATGTGTGAGTGGGTTGCACCGGGACTTCGGGTGGCGTGATCGGCGCGAAGCGGGGTAAAATTTTTTGGGCGAACGCGTGCCTCGGGAAGTTGACTTTGGATTTTTGAGGCGGTCGGTAGCAGTCGGTATAGGAGTTGAGGAAAAGCTTGAAGAGTCGGCGGCGAGCGAAAAAAGGTTTTTTTTGCGTAGCACCTCGGAAGGAGGAAGTTTTCTTAAAGAAAAAGAAAAACCGGCGCGGAGAGGAAAAAGTAAGAAATCGCGGGCGCGGCAATAATTTTGGATTGAAGTAAAAGTTAAAGGAAGAGAACGAGCCGGGGAATTTGATTTATGTTCGAACAAAGAATTGAGCCGGGAAATAAGTTTATGTGAAATAGAGAAAAAAAAAAAAAAAAAAAAAAAACCCGAGTCGCGAACTAATTCTGGAGTGATAAAAAGAAAGAAGAACCGAGCCGTGCATTTAAAATTTTGTTTAAACAAAGAAAAAGGAAGGAAAGATGAAAAAAAAAAAAAGGATACGAAACCGGAGTGCCGACAGGAAAAGTAAAGTTAGAGCCAATGTACTAGACGCTAAAATAAGGTAAATGTGAACCAAATAAAATTAGAACGCCTGTGCAAAAAGAAAGACAAAAAAGATAAATCTAAAAATTGACAGTGAAAGTGGAAAAGTTTAAATCAAAATTCAATAAAGTCTCAAATAAACTAAGAACAGAAAAAAAAAAAAAAGGGGGGAAAGAAAAATAAATTAAGGCCAGTTAGTTATAACATACACAAAAATTTTAAAAGTGAATTAAACTAAGACTACGGGAAAGGAGAAATATATTAAGACAACAGTGGAAATAAATCAAGAACAGAGTGGAGAAAAGTTAATGTGAAATAAAAAAAAAAAAAAAAAAAAAAAAAAAAAAAAAAATGAATAAACGGTAAACTAAGAAATAAGAAAAAAAAAAAAAAAATCTATTTAGACACGTTAGAAACTTTTTCCTTTTTTTCTATATTTTTTTTTGGTGCTTTTGTGAAATGAACAACGAAATTATTAGGAACTGAACACAGAAAAAAAAAAAAAAAAAAAAAAAATAATAAAAAAAATAGAAAATATATATATATAAAACAAATGTAATAAAATAAATAACATAGAAATAAATAAAATAAAAATAAAATTAAAATTAAAATTAAAATTAAAGTAAAATTAAAATAAAATTAAACTAAGGTTAAACTAAAATTAAAATAAAATAAAAATTAAAATAAAATAAAAATAAAAATAAATAAAATAAAAGTAAATAAAATAAAAAGAAGAAAAAAAATAAAAAGAAAAAAAAAAAAGAGGAATTAAAAATCGAAATAAGTGAATTAAATCGGGGCACCCCGGCACCACATCGGGGCCACCAGAAGAGGCCGGGTGTCGGGAGGACAACAGCGCCGAGAAGCCACAACATCATCGCAGCGCAGCAACGTCATAAGCAGCGAAGCAACATCATCAGCAGCGAAACAACAACGACGACCGCAGAGCAGCAGGCGCCCAACGGCTTTTTTTTTTTTTTTTTTTTTTTTCTTATATGATTTGTAAGAAGCAAAATTGTTCTTTTTTTTAGAAAAAAAAATAATATAAACACAAGGTATGTTGCTCTAATTTAAATTTTCTTCTCTCGGTATCCTTCCTCCTCACCTCTCTTTCAGCCATGGTGAGTTCGAGGTTTTGATTTTAATTTGAATTTCGCTATTGGGACCTCCCCAAAAATATTGGGCCAAGGGGAGGTCATTTGGGTGGTTGGGGCTAGGCCATAAGAGGGGGGTTGTTTTACCATCTGAAACCCCCCGCCGGCGAGTCATTCACGGGCAGTGGCAGAGGTTCTGTCCGCCATGCCCTCTTCCCCCGTACCTTATTTTTTCCGTCGCGCGAGATAATTTTTCGTTATGGGGACGTTCGTTCCTGGTGGCGCAGTGTGGCCTTCGGCAATACCCCCCCACACTACCGCAAAGCTAGCCTGCCAGCTCGCGCAGCCACTTACCACCAGGCGAGGTGCTTTAGCCGGGCCCTCGAGATCGTACCCTCATAACAAAGTAGGACATATACAGATAAAACTTCGAGAGGTGGAAATAGTCAACCAAACAAGTACTTTATTGCACATTATTAATCCTAAAGAAATAAATAATATACTTACACAAATTGAGAATAATTTAGAAGGACTAGACGTAGACAATAAAAACTTAATACGAACTGAATTATATACAATTAGAGCAAAAATCAAATCCATTATGCCAAGTGATATAAGAAATAAAAGAGGATTAATTAACTTTGTCGGTAAAGTTAATAAGTGGTTATTTGGCACAATGGACGACGAAGATAGGCAAGAAATATTAGAACACTTAAAAATAATTGATGAAAACAATCATAATGCTATAACAACACTTAATAAACAGATTGCAATAAACACACATTTTAACGACACGATGAATATACTTAAAAAAGCTGTAGAAGAAGATCGAATTAAGATGACAAAAGCATTCGGCGAATTGAGCAAACAAAATAATGAAATTATAAGAAAATCATTGTATTTAGATCAGATGATAAAGTTAAGATATTTAGAGAATAAAATAAATCAAATACAGGACAACATTGCATCAGCAAAGCATAACATTGTACATCCAAGTATACTAACGGCAGAAGAAATAGAAACATATGATATTGATTTTTATAAATTAAAGTTAATAAAATTAGGAATAATGAAATACAAAGATGAACTTTTAGTAATTGCAATTAAAATTCCCCAAAATTACATTCGAACGGATTTAAAATTAATTACACCTTTACCAAATAAAGATTTTATTGAAATTGAGGAAAGTAATGAATATATTGTAGAAATTGAAAACAAAATCTTAACATATCAGGAAGATACAATGTTAAAAGATTTAAAAACTAGTAAATTGTGCATTTGGAAAAATCAATGTAAATATAGGTATAATAACAAAACAAAAATCGAAATTTTGGATGATGAAACTTTATTAGTAAAAAATGCCGAAAAAGAAAATTTAATTCAAAATTGTGATGATAGAAATATAACTTTAAATAAAAATTACTTTATATCTTTTTATAATTGTGAAATTAAGTTGTACCAAGAGACATTTTGTAATCAAAAGAAGATCATTCAAGATAAGTACTTTTATCCAAGTAGCAACTTTAATCAATCTTATGTAAAAGCCATAACCTTTGACAATATCGCATTTAAACATTTTGACAATATAAAAGAAATCGAAGAATTAAAATTTCACAAAACTGTATCTTATGGAATAAGTTTCTCCCTAATAACTATTGTAGTAATAGCCATATGTATGTATTGTATAATTTGGAAAAAAGGCAGAGGAACTCAAATCAAAATTGTAAACAAAAAGAATTTTTTAAATAAAAGACTTCAGGAGAAGTCTTATTCTGGCCAAGGAGGGGTTATGTATATGACAGACCCAGAAAACGTGACGTTACCTGAGCTGCCCAGCTCATCTAGCAAGACTCGGATTTTCTGAGTCAAAGTTTCTCACGATAATGTGAGAAAGTGCTGACAGCATGTCTGGCCATAATCTAAGCTAGTTAGGTAAAATTAAAGAGTTAGTTAGTTGAGTTCCGATCTTTGAATTGTTCAAGTGGCTGTTAAGAAATAAAAGTTGGTTTTGGTGCGAATCAGTTCGAGTGTTTTTTCTGTTTTAAACCCCGGAATCTACAAATTCCATAATTCCCGCGGCCCGCTGGTCGAGTCCCCGGCAGCGGCATCAGCGAGGAAAGTGCCGGTGCGGCTCTCCCACACATCTGCTGCCTGCCCGTCGGCAGCCGGAGCGGCGGATGTGTGAGTGGGTTGCACCGGGACTTCGGGTGGCGTGATCGGCGCGCGGTAGCCGGCGAAGGAGCTCGAGGAGCGTGCCTCGAGGAGTCGGGCAGAAGAATTGTAGGGAAGCGGACGCGAATCGCGAAGTTAAAAAAAAAAAAAAAAAATGGGAAAAGGAATTATTTGTTGGAAGAAGGGAAAATTAAAGTAAAGTAAAAGAAGCTCGGAAAAACTTAAAGGAAAGGGAACGAAAAAGAAAAAGGAAAAACGAGGAAACTTAAGGAAAGGACGGAAGACGCGCGGGCGAGTTTTTTTTTCTGGTTCACGTTGTGTGTGCGTACCCGCTGTGCCTGAAACCGAAGAAGGGAACAAAAAGAATTGTGAAAAGTAATAAGTTTTGTGCAAGGAATCCAAAAGGAATAAATTAAATTGTAACACAGAGAAAAAAAAAAAACCAAGTGTATTAATTCGATTAGACTTAAAGGAGAGCACTAAACAAACAAAAAGAAAATGATCATTTTAATCTGCAAAGAAAAAAAAAAAAGAAGAAAAAAAAAAATGTGGAAATTATAAACGAAAAATGTGAAATATTTAGGTATAATTAAAACTATAAGCGAATACATAGAACTAGAGTAAATTGTATAGTTCAGTGAAATTAAATTTTGGATGTAGTATCTGATATCGCGAATAATTGTTAAGTTTTTTTTTATTATTTTTCAAAAATACCTCATCGCAAGAAGTAGTGACATCCTCCTACTGAAAATTAAATTGAAAGTGAAAAATGTAAAAAGAGAAAAATTCGTTTTCCCGCGTCCCCACACACAAGTTTGGTCTTAATTGTTAAAATTATTTTATTAATGAGAAATTAGAAACGAGAAAAATTTATTTTCAAAGAAAAAAGAAAAAAAAAAAAAAATTTAATAAAAGAAATAAATCCAGTTAAATGCAGTTATATAAGTTAAAAATAAGTTAAGGACCGTTAGAAATAATCTAATAAAATGACCAAGTGAATTAAATACTGTTCAAACAACATTAAACTAAGAATTACAAATAAGTGGAAACAGTTTGGAAAAAAATAAAGAAAAAAAAAGAAAGAATTTGATTGAAAGTGAATTAGATAAAATTAAATAAAAGATAATAATATAACAAGTGAGTACAATAAAGTTAGGATAAAATTACGTAAGATTAAAAATAAAATTAAAGACAGTTAATTATAATTTAATAATAACATAAAAGGTGAATTAAATAAACTTTGACACAAAATTAAATATAATTCTAAATTAATCAAGGACCGTTCGAGTGAAATCAAAAAAAAAAAAAAAAAAAAAAAAAATAATAATAAAGTGAGTTACCTAAAATTAAATAAAAGATAATAACATGAAAAGTGAACCCAAATAAAATATTGATTCAAAATTAAATAAAATTATAAATCCTAAAGAAAGAAAAACAATTTTTTTAAACTAACGATAATTAAATAAAATTCGACAAAATAAAACGAGTGAACAACCTAGAAGTGGAAAAAAAAAAAAAAAAAAAATTAAAATAAGCAAAACAACAACACAATAACAACGTATCGAAATTAAAGTAAACCGAAAATACCAATTTAATAAAAACCAAATTAACGCAAAGTGGGCTAGATAAAACTAAACTAAGCCGAACAAATTTGAGAGAAGTTTAAATAGAGTCAAGACATCAGCTGGGACACACCGACACCACATCGGGGCCAATTGAAGAGGCCGGGTGTCGGGCGGCGGCAGCAGCAGCAGTAGCCGTCGACAGCAACAGCAGCAGCAGCAGCAACGAAGCCGCCCAACGAATTTTTTTTTATTTGTAAAAAGGAAAAGTAAGAAAAAAAAAAAAGGGAAAAGTAAGACAGTACAAGGTATGTTAGCTTAAATTCTTTCTCTTTCTCTGGGTCCCTTCCTCTTCACTTCTTCTCCGCCGGGAGGTTGTTGAGTTAATTCTTCCTCTGTTGGGACCTCCCCAAAAATATTGGGCCAAGGGGAGGTCATTTGGGTGGTTGGGGCATAGGCCGTAAGGGGGGTTGTTTTTCCACCTAAAACCCCCCGCCGGCGAGTCATTCACGGGCAGTGGCAGGGGTTCTGTCCGCCATGCCCTCTTTTCCCTGTGCCTTATTTTTTTTTCCGTCCGCGCGAGAATTTTCGTTATGGGGACGTTCGTTCCTGGTGGCGCAGTGTGGCCTTCGGCAAACCCCCCCACACTACCGCAATGCTAGCCTGCCAGCTCGCGCAGCCACTTACCACCAGGCGAGGTGCTTTAGCCGGGCCCTCGAGAACCACCCCTCATAAAAAGTTACCTACGGCACAAAGGCTGCACCGTATTTAGCGACACGATGCTTGAAGCAGTTAGCAGAAGAGGAAGCAATGAGATACCCCTTGGGCTCAGCGGCAATTGAGGACTTTTACGTAGACGACGTAATAACAGGAAGCAACTCTCTCTCACATGCAGTTAAAATTCGCGACGAATTGACAAAACTCTTGCATACTGGCGGCTTCCAGCTACGAAAATGGACTGCGAATAGTGAGAAGCTGCTACAAGGGATACCTCGAAAGGAACTAGAGCAAGAAAAATACTTCCAGGAAGAAAATTCAGGCTACGTAAAGACTCTGGGACTCGCATGGCAACCGACGAATGACCTATTCACTTTTACTACAACATGGCCATCAACAGATCAAATCACCAAACGCTCAGTGGTATCTGAAATGTCTAGATTATTTGATCCGCTCGGCCTAGTAAACCCGGTCATTGTAGCAGCCAAAATTTTCGTACAGAAAATTTGAAAACTCAAGCTAGATTGGGACGATAGCGTTCCGGATGATCTTATGATTGAGTGGACCAAGTTCCGCGAGAACCTAAGATCACTTCAACAACTCAAGATAACAAGATATATGTTTACCTCAGGCACACCAATAAGGCACGAATTACATGCCTTTGCTGATGCAAGTGAAAAGGCATATGGCGCTGCCATTTATCTAAGACCGATCAGCTGTAGTCAGGATATCGCATGCAAGTTGTTGTGTGCAAAATCTCGTGTGGCTCCAGTCAAAATTGTCACCTTACCTCGTCTTGAACTATGTGCAGCCAAATTAGCGGCAAATCTAGCCCATCGTCTACTAGCAACACTGAAGATCAAAATTGATGAATCATACCTGTGGACAGATTCGCAAATTGTCTTGTCCTGGATAAAAGGTGATGCATCAACTTTGAAAACCTTTGTGGCTCATCGAGTTGCATCAATTCAGGAACGCACAAAGCCTGAATCTTGGAACTACATTGACACTAAATCAAATCCCGCTGATTTAGTTTCTCGTGGTTGCACTTCGGAATCATTAATTAATTCTGAGCTGTGGTTCCATGGACCTAGCTTCTTGAAGAAGCCACAATCAGAATGGCCTGATCGATCAATTTCTGCAGTTCGATTGCGTGAGGAAGAAAAGGCTAGGGTGGCACTGATAATAAACACAGAATCCTTGACGGAAAAGTCTGATCATCCCCTGGATAGAATCAGTCACAAGAACTCATTTAGTCATCTTCAAAGATCCATGGCATACCTACTTCGTGGTATTAAGAAGATGAGAAGGCAATTCACAACAAGTGAAGGTGCTGCGTGGCTGTCAACAGCAGAACTGAATCAAGCACTAGTCGTTATCATCAAGGAAATACAAAGACGACACTTTCAAGAGGAGATAAGGCTGCTTCAGAACAACAGCAATGTCAAGGGTTCCAGCAGGATTGCTTCACTCACACCATTTTTAGATACAAATGGTGTCATTCGTGTGGGGGGAAGGCTCGACAACGCCGCAATTTCTTATGATGCAAAACACCCCATGTTGTTGCCGGGCACTGATTTTGTTTCCAAATTAATTTTGAGTAACCTGCATAAAACACATTTGCATGCAGGACCATTAGCTCTGTTGGCTATAGCGAGACAACGCTTTTGGATTCTACAAGCGAGGGCATTGACACGAGCAACAGTTTCGAACTGTGTAGAATGCGTTAGAGCAAAACCGCAGATGCTAAATCAACAAATGGGAAATTTACCCACACATCGAGTTCTTCCTGCCCGGCCATTTTTGAAAACAGGAGTGGATTTTTGTGGTCCAATTCTCACCCATTACCATGTTAGGGGGAAGAAACCACAAAAGACGTATATAGCTGTTTACTGTTGCTTCACGACAAAGGCAATCCACATGGAAGTTGTGTCGGATTTATCAACAGAAGGTTTCATCGGCTCATTACGACGATTTATCGCAAGACGCGGAATTTGTGAAGAAATCTTTTGCGATAATGCGACGAACTTCGTTGGAGCTCGGAACAAACTGGATGAACTGCAAGAGCTAATGTCAAAGCATGGCACTCAGGAGCAAATCACAAGAACATGCAGCGAAAAAGGAAGCCAATTTAACTTTGCTCCTCCTCGTTCACCTCATTTTGGTGGATTGTGGGAAGCTGCTGTCAAGGCAGCGAAAAAACTACTGCAGCAGACTCTTGCGAAGGCAGCTCTGTCATATGAAGAACTGTGTACCGTTGTTGCAGAGGCAGAAGCTATTTTAAATTCAAGGCCACTTACTCCTTTATCGACAGACCCGAATGATTATACGGCACTCACTCCAGGACATTTCCTTGCAGGCGAGCCATTAACATCAATTCCTAACTCAGTCGACCATACGAAAAACTTGACTTCACTCACACGATGGAAGCTAGTATCAGCCATACGACAAGAATTTTGGGATAGATGGGTTCGAGAATATTTATGTGAACTTCAACAACGACATAAATGGAAGGAGGTTTCTCCCAATGTTCTGCCTGGAATGATGGTACTCATAAAGGAGGACAACATTCCGGCGTTAAAATGGCCAATGGGTAGGATTATTGAAGCAATTCCGGGCAAAGATGGACTAGTCAGAGTAGCTGTCGTAAAAACGTCTAAAGGAGTGTATAAACGCGCTATCCACAACTTAGCACTGCTACCCATCGAAGGATGTTTATCTGGACAGCAACCAGGATCAACAAGGGCGGAACTCAAACGTGTTGCAGAAACAGGCTCAGAAGGAAACGCTCCAGCAGAAGACATACAAACTTCATCACGGAAGCGAGCACGATTTTCCTTAAGCACTATATTACTGTCACTTCTTGCTTTCTTCTTTCTGCCACTATCAGTATTGGGAGCAAGCCCTACAGAGCCGTTTGTAATCACGCCAATCACACAGAATTCAGGGGTATACTTCGAGCAACTCGGTCAAGGACAACTAATCGTTAATGACTGGAAGCTGATAGTATTCTACAACATGACCAATTATTGGAAGACGTATGAATCTACTCAAAAAGGAGTTCATAAAATGAAAATGCTATCATCAAGAGCGGTAGATTCCAATTATTTTAATATGATATTGGAACAATATCAGCATCAACTTACCGAACTTCAGGAGGGTAACCAGTTGTTATTCGAAGGACCAAAACATCGGCAAATACGAGGCCTAGTTAATGTAGTCGGTAATATTGCCAACAAATTATTCGGAACTCTAGATGATGAATATGCAGCTCAAATGGAGGCGACTATTAAAGGCGTCAAAAATAATGCCAATCATCTTTTGGATTTAATCAAAAATCAGACATCCATCATCGAAGCAACTACAAACATCATGAAACGATCAGAAGAGGAGAGAAACAACCAGCTGATAACTCTTCAGAACGAGATGAATGGTATTTTCAGCAACATCAATAATTTCACAGAGGAAATGAAGCAGGAAAAAATCACGAGGACATTTACGCTGCTGTCAGTTTTCGTTTCACTGGTAATCACAGAGTTCCAGAAAATGCAGAATTCCATCATAGATATCATAATTGATATACACCACGGCAAGGCTAATCCGTTCATTTTGCCACCGGAGAAACTAGCTGCGCATCTGGACGAATTGCAAGCAAGATTACCATCAGGGGTGCTATTTCCGTCATCATCACACATTTACAGCTTATTAAATGTGAAGTGCAAGGTGACGACCCGTACCACATTATTTCTCATTCATCTTCCGCTGATTATTACCGCAGAGTTTCAAATGTTTAAACTAATTCCATTTCCCACACTAGTCAACAATTCCTACATCAGAATTGAGCCCTCCACCGAATACATCATGACCGACCTTCACCGAGACTCAGTTTACATGCTTACAGGGGTGGAATTTGAAAAATGCATCGAACCGGAACCTGGAGAACATTTGTGTAAACAACTTAGACCAATTTACACGAAGGCATCAGAAGACTTGCGGTGCGAATTTCAGTTGATGAGACATCATGTTCTAGACGACCATTGCCGTTTGAAAATTTCCCGTCCGGCTAAAACTTGGGTACAGCTCCAGCAGCCCAATCGTTGGTTGTTCGCACTGAACAAGGAATATGTCTACAACATCGTCTGCAATAATCAGGTATATTCCGAACGATTGAGAGCAAATGGACTTTTGTCTTTAAACGAGAACTGCATCATCAAGGACGATGACTTATTGATTCAATCCTACAAAACCATTGAATCAGAAGATGTTGAATCATTTCTGCCGACCGTCAATTTACCAGATGAACTGAATTTCACGATTCCTGATCTAAAACTTCTCCAACGAAACACTTCTGCGCTATATTCATATTCAGTAGAATTCGGCAAATTAAAATCCGATATTCAGAACCTGAAGATAGAAGAAGTTACATTGGACGATCTCTCAACACACGACACGCATCAATATGCAGTCGGCTATTTCAGCCTGAGCTTAGGTGTGTTAATCGTCGTTGTCATCATCATAAGGGAATTCCACCAGCGGCGGCAATCGGGGTCAAGGTTAACAAAATCACCACAACCTACCCCAACGACCCTCAGCAAGGAAGACTTTCAACTTGATGTCGGGCACATCAACGCGGGGGAGAATGTTTAGTCATCATTGCAAGCCGCCCGTGCCCTCGTCTGCTGACCGACTTAAAGTCGCCCTCTCAGCAAGAATGCGCGTGCGCTACGGGCGCTGACCTGGCCACCGGCAGGTGCACCAGCTGAATGTGCATAACAGCGGCGTTGCCGCAATATTATTATTAGGTAGGTAATTACTTGTAAGTTCTTTGTGTGCTTAGTCTGTAAGTAGGTTATTTATTAATTTATTATAAATAGCCCAATGAAGAGAAAATAAATTATTCCCATTCCAACCATCATTCAAGACTTTTCTTGATTACCCGAAACCATTTCCCTCAAGGAACTAATTTCTCGACTAGCGTTTCCTACATAGGCTGAGTTCAGTTAGCTTCCTTCCCTTCTGACCGTGCGCTGATGAACTAGCTCTACTATTGAGTTAACGTCACGCACACCCTGGAGGTTGAGTTGAGGCCTTTTGGGCCTCTCCGTCCGCGGCTCGCGGGTCCCCCGTGCGGGAGGAGTACCCGGAGGTGGATGGGGTTAGCAGTTGGTCGTCCGTGTCGCCGGCACGGGTCTCCGAGGATATCAGCACGGATACCTGGCTTTCCTTGACGAACCCTGCGGATCCCTGGTCCGGGTCCCTTGATTCGTGGCGTACCGGGGATCTCTGGGACTGGTCCCCAGTATCGTCGGCCCTGGGAACTCCGGAGCGTGGGTGCTCGCCGGAGGCTGTTCTTCCAGAGACGCTGGAGCGGGCGCAGTCACCGGGCGGTGAGGCGCGGCCCAGGCGAGTGCATCTCCCCCTTTTTCTGTGGTCCTGTGGAGGCTTAGGTCGTGGGGGAACAGTGCGTCCCCTGACCGATGAGCGGGCCCTGGCTGTTCAGCTGGGGCTGAATGCGGAATGTTTAAGAACGGGCGAAGAACTTTTACGCGAGTATGTGTGCCGTGGCCGTTAATATAAAAAAATTGTGCTGTATGCGGAAAAAGATGCTGCAATAAAGTTCGTATGTTTGTTTGCATTCATTTCTATTGTTTTTGTTTTGGTTGGGCTTGGTTTGTGGGGAGGTTATTGTCTCGTGGGAAGGCTCTGGAATCATGACATTGCTACCAGATTGCGTGTTAAAGCACGATTTAATGACCCTCCGAGGACATCGTATATATTCTAGCACCGCACGAGTATCATACGCAAGATTGAGCGAGGAGGCCAACATCGCTCGCATGGATTATCCCGCGCCCTTGCCTCATGAAGAAAGACAGTATCGTGCGAAACTACAGGAACTGGAGGTATTATTGGAGCAAATAGCGGCGCAAAATTTTGAACTGCCCAACCATCTTCATCGAAGCAATGTCCAGCATACCACCGTTGGCTCTCTGGGATTAGCACTCATTATTGCCCTCCTCGTGCTGGTACTCATCTGGAAATTCTGCACCCACAAATTTAGGGAGGATTCAGTCAAACCTATACCAAAGCCCAGGACATCAAGGCCGCTCCAAGATGAAGATTTTGGAGTTAATATTTGAAGTTTCAGTAGAGTAGATTTCAATGCATTAAGGTTTATTTGTAATTTGTATAACTTAGTAAGAAATAGATAGGGAGTTGAACTCAGTTCAACGGAGGGGAGGATATTCACATTCGTGAAAGCTATTTGCGGGTGTAGCACATTTGATGTGAATTCTCACGGAAGCTTTGCCACGATAAGCAAATTCTAAAGCTAACTCAGACGCAATTTGACTACCTTGCGCCGGCACACTCAACGTGCCCAGACGCAACTTGAGTACTTTGCACCGGCATACTCAACGTGACGTCGTCTGCCGCTGCAAGCGGAGCATCGCAAAAAAAAGAAAGCTTTCGTGGGAACCAACCCAAAAACAGTTTGTATAATACCTTTATATAGAAGTGAAAAAAATAAACAGAAGTCAGTCAGCAATTAATCACCGGCGTTTTAACACTTTTCCTTTTCAGATTGAACTAAGTTGTTCCTCAACTCTGCTCCGTGAAGGCACAGGTTTTGCACCTAGGCCTTATAATAACTCTGTCAAGGTATTGAACCTTGGCAACCTCAATTTTGCTTAACTTTGGGAGTCAAGGTATTGGACCTTGATTCAGATTGTGAACCATCGCGGGCGGCAAAAGAGTCGCTCGTATTTTAAACAACCGCTGTACAATCAAAGGAAATTGTTCTAAGCAATGTAAAATTAAGCATTTGAGGTGTACTAGATGCAGCGGTAGGCACGCGACATCCATGTGTGAAAAGGAGCAACGAAATATTGCGGAAAATAAACCCACCTCAACGGTGTCGGCGACTGAGAATAAAGCAGTTAGTCTTTGCTTCACAAGTGTATGCAGCCTAACAAATGTTTACCTGCAAACAGCGCGCGCATTTATCATGCATCGAGAAAACTCTTGCAGATTATTTGTTCGTCTTGTCATAGATGGTGGCAGCCAACGTACTTTCATAAGGCAAAAGGTCGCAAGGAAGCTTAATTTACCAGTTGTTGGCTCACAAAGTGTGAAAATATCGACATTTGGAAATAACTGACGAGTGTATAACCAACAGTGCAATTTAGTTCGATTCATCTTGAAGAGTCAATATAGCGGAGTCTGTGTGACCCTTGTGGCCCTGGAGGTCGATGAGATTTGTGAAGACGTTCTCGTGGAACCCAGTCCAAATGATCAGCGTTTTTCGAACCTTCAACTCGCGGATTGCAGTACAACCGATGAAGAGTTGGAAAAGGGTATTTCTATTTTAATTGGATCAGATAATTATTGGAGTGTCGTTCTAGGCGAATTCAAGCGTATTTCTAGTAATTTGACAGCTCTAAACACAATATTCGGGTGGACATTACAAGGCCCCTCGCCCAACGTTTTCCACCAGAAGGCAGTGGCACTGAGTGCTGTCGTTTTGCATTCCCATCTTTTTGAGGAGTATGAAGAAAAGAAACTCTGGGATTTGGAATCCATCGGGATCACCAACGACTGCAAAGAAGGTGAGCCTACCGAGATTGATTATAGTAAATATGTTCGAAAGGGTGAAGGGCGTTATGAAGCGAAGCTTCTTTGGAATCCGCCGTTACTGATCTCGATAGTAACAAAAGAGGAGCTCAGCTGCGATTCGAAAATTTAATTCGTAGACTGTCACGAAAATCATCAATGTTATTTGAATACGAAGCCGCTATAGATGAACTCCTTTCTAACGGCTTTGCCGAAAGAGTATCAGAGTTAAATAACTGTGGAGCTCGTTTATATTATCTTCCTCATAGAGCCAAGGTGCGTATTGTGTTCGATGCAAGGAAACAATGCCTCTCTTAACACTCTACTTTCACCCGGCAGTTGCCCCCCCCCCTAGAGATCAAATGTAGCTAGCCGCAAAGCGACCAAAGTGCGAATCTAGTTATCAATGATCTAAATTCACTTCCTGAAATTAGAAATGCCATGGGAACCACCAAAGATACTATAAACTTTTTTCGGGAATCAGTTTTGAGGAGGAAGTTGATACCTAATATTTCCAGACTTAGCGAGACAAGATGGAGTGAGAAACACAAAACCATCAGAGTTTTTAAAGAAAATCTTCCAGTAATTCTGGAAGCCTTACAAACATTATCTCAGGAAGGAAATAGTGCAACTCGGAAAAGTGCATGCGGCTACTTCCAGAATTTCTTTCATTCTCGGGATTATGTTGGTAGCCAAATACTCGGCTTTGATGGAACCCGTTGTCAACGTACTCCAATCTGTAGCTTTGGACGTGGTCAAAGCCTCGGAACACGTTAAAAGGATTTTACTTTTAATTAAAAACCACCGTGAAAATCCAGAAAAAGTGACAGACGAAATTATAAAGGAAGCTACTGCTGTTGCGGAGAAAGTCGGACTGGAGGAGGACATTACATCAATGCCGCGTATTACGGGGAAACAACGTCATAGAAGCAATCATTCAGCAGAAAGCTCTTCAGAATACTGGAAGAGGTCTTTAGTAATACCATACCATACTTGGATTCAATTATCACCTCCCTTGAAGTACGTTTTGCTGAAGAAAACACGCCATCATTCGCATTATCTAAGTTACACCCGGCGCAAATGCAAAAGATGACAACTGAAAATCTGAAACAAACTTGTGTGTTGCGTAGCGGTACATATCGATAAATATCGATTATACTTAAAATGTAACGATAGGTACCGCTGTGCAACCAAAACCCCTTAGCCGGCAATAAATATAAACAAAGCCAAACAAAGCCCGACGCAGACGATTGATCGGATTTCGGTTTACCCGTGCGGGAATGCGCCGAGTCAACGGGGTCACCGATCGATTTGTGGGAAGCGCGAACGTAGCGCGTCCAAAAAACTGCACTCCACGCATGGGAAGTGCGCCCTCAGCGCAATTCCCGGAGTGGCCGGCAGTGAACCTTATTTTTGATCGAAAAAGTAAAGGGCAGTTGCTGCAGAACTAGCAAGAGGCTAAGAAGTAGACGCGAGAAATTAAAAGAGTAAAAGTAATTCGGACTTAGAGGTAGAATTTAGAAGTTGGCACCGTCCGTGGCCCCAGTGAATCGAAAGTGTTGTCTTCAGTAAAATAAAGAAGGATAACCCCAGATTAGCAACGGTGTTTTGTATCTGAGTACCCGGGGGTACTCAACATGTGAATCTATTGCCCAGTTTTATGATTTACCGAACATAAAGGATGAAATCGAACTTTGGCAGCAATTGTGGCACGATAGGCTTAATCTAACAAATCTAACAGTTGTTGATGTCCAAAAAGAAACAAATTCCTTCTTTCCCGAAACGGAAAAAGCATTGAAAATTTTGATCGCTTTACCATGCACGACCTGTACAGTAGAGCGATCCTTTAGCAGCCTCAGAAGACTAAAAACATGGCTAAGAAGCACCATGGCAGAAGATCGCCTTAATGGTCTGGCCATGATGAGTGTACACAGAGCTATAATAAATAAAAACCTAAATAATTTTAATGATAAAGTGGTTGAAAGTTTTGCAAAAAATCCCCGCAGGTTATGTTTTAATTAAATATTATTTTTGTTAAAATAAATAATTATTACTGTGTTTAAAAGTTTGATTTAGTTATTGTGCTGTCGAGGGCTTGTGAAGTTTTATACATTGATATTAGAACCGTTCTTATTACAATCGTCATCGAGGCAAAGACTTCCAAAGTGTAACGCTTCATGCTCTCGGCGTTCATATTTTTTATCCTCCATAATATTGCCCCATTGCCCCCCCTTAGTCATAAGCTGGCGACGCCCTTGCTTGTAGTCCTTTCTTGCTAAGCGCAACTATACGCCTGCATTTAAAAGAAGAGGCCTCACGTTATCCTTTCACCTACGAAATCCTCCAAGACTCGTTCTACATGGATGACCTTGTAACTAGCGTTAAAAGTGAGGTCGAAGCGAAGCCGATATATTCAGAATCAATATATATCATGAGTCGAGCGTCAATGAAACTTCGAAAATGGAATTCTAACAATCCTATTATATTATATAGGCTCTGTTTAGTAATAGCGATCCTAAACCTGAGTCTCAAAAGTTACTGGGGCTACACTGGTATACGAATAGCGATGAGTTGGCAGTTGATCTAGAGCAGTTTTCCTCATATACGGCGCTAAATCATATTACAAAAAGAGAATTATTGAGCATGATTTCTAAAATTTATGATCCGCTTGGTATGCTAGCTCCATTTTCAGTGACACTCAAACTTCTCTTCCAAGTAACTTGGAAAAGGAATTTAAAATGGGACGATTATCTTCCTTGCAATCTGCGACAAACATGGTCAACCTGCATAGCTGAACTTCCATGGTTAAAGAACATAGCCTTACCAAGATTTATCGGACCATTGTCCGAGGATCTTACCCAGGAATTACACCTGTTTGCTGATGCTAGTACAAAGGCGTACGGAGCGGTAGCCTACATTAAGAGTATCAGTAAGGATGGCAAAGTTACCCTACGATATTTATGTTCAAAGAATAGAATAGCGCCTCTGAAGGAGAACGGGTCATCAGAGTTAACACTACCCAAATTGGAGTTAACAGCAGCGGTTATTGCAGCAAGGTTATATATGTGTGGTTATATAAGGTTATATATATGTGGGGCATTCCATGTCAAATCACTGAGGCCGTGACCCGACCCCTTTTAATTTTCCTAATTTTTTGGTATTATGTAGTACCCATCTAGAGTAGCTTTCATGAATTTTTTTAAATTTTTATTTCAACCCCCCAACAAGCTATTAGCATTTAAATATTTCGGGTAAAAAATTTTCAAATACCTGTAACTTGGCAAAAAGTAGAAATATCATAAATTTTTTTTTTCATTTTATTCCTTTTGAGATGTCGTTTTATAAAAAAAAATGTAAAAATAATACGTTTTTAGTTTTTCTAGGTTTTTTTTGATTTTTAAACCAAAAAAGGGCTTTTTGAAAAAGAGTGGCTGTTGATGCAACGATTGAAAAGCGAGCCGGCCGCCCAGAATGTTGATGCAACGATGGAAAATCGAGCCGGCCGGAAACACCATCGACATCGACGGATATCACTCAGCACACGCGCCCTGGGACAGCGTTTTTTCTATCGCCCGAACAGCGACCCAGCAAATTTGGATAGCACGAGGCGCGGGGTCAGCATTTTTGGGCGATCGATTGGAGCGAAAAACAATTGAGACCAGGCAGTGATCGAATTAAAGCGAGCGCGACCGGACTTCATATGACCGACCGACATACCCTTTCCTATTATTTCAAAAAGTTTATGTAATCTTGAGAATTATATCTTGTGTTCAACGATTTGTAAAAGGTTATTGTAAAAAGTTATTGTAGAAAGTTATTGAGACTTGTATATTGTGTTAACTATTGTTAAAGGGTTATTATAATATTGTAGAATACGTTGTGCAATAAATCTCATTTATTAAGTGTAACAGTGCTGTTTAGTGTTCTCAATCCTCAAGTACATTTGGACATCCTCCGATCATCCATCGCCAGCTGTTCGGCTAGTCTTTTTCAGTAACACTTTGGGTATTTTGTGTTTGAATGTTGGCAGTTATTTTCTTTATTGTCTGTAAGCTGCCAACAGTCTGATAAAATCAAAATAGTGATTCGAAGAAAACAGTGACTGGACTATGTGGATTTGGACGCTAGCTACACCCCCAACCCAACCCCAAGAAAATGGCAAAAACTAGCAATAAACATCGCCAACAAAAATTTAGAGTCTCCTGGCTTCAACATGAGGACTATAAGCAATGGCTCAGTAAGGTGCCTGCAGATCAGTACAAAGCTAAGTGTTGTACGTGCAATGCTATAATAAATGCAGAGCTGACTGTGATAAAAAACCACATGGTCTCAAAAGTTCATATAAATCGTAGCAAGCCTTTAAAAGCTCAGCCGACCATTTCCAAGTTTGTACAAAAAAGTGATGATATCTGCACGAAAACTAAAGCATCTCAAGCACTCGAAGTAAAGTTGTGTGGTTTCGTGGTTGAACATAATATCTCGTTTACAATATTGACTCACCTGACAACACTTTTAAAATGTGCTGTGTCTGACTCCGAGATCATCGAAAATATTCAAATGAAGTCAACAAAAAGAACGGCAATAATAAAAAATGTTATCGCTGCAGCTGATAAGAAGAGCTACAAAAAAAATTACAGACCAGTTTATTCAGCGTTTTGATAGATGACTCCACTGATATTGGGAGCATTCAAACGATGTGCGTCATTGTAAGGTAAAAAATGTGTCAATTTTTATTGATTAAAATTGTCTATTGTATTCCTATATCTTGTACACTTTATAAATGTTGGATTTTTCATAAAACAGGTTTTTTGATGCTAAAGGAGGTCAAGTGGTTAGCAAGTTTTGGGACCTTTGTCAAGTTTTTGAGCCAAGTTCAGATGCTGAGGGTGCCACAGCGGAACATTTATTCGAACTAGTGACAAAATCCTTCGAAGAATATGAGATCCCGTTCGAAAACATCATTGGATTTGCGTCCGCTGGAGCAAGTACTCTAAGTTTAAATAATTTTGCCCTGAACTGTATCAATTTTAACTTGTATGTTGTCAGCACTTTTCCCGCGAATCATTTATATAAAGGAGCGTTGGTCAAATAAAATCTCTCTCTCTCAGCTGTCGCATCAACGAAGACTTTTATTTTCGCACCCGAGAGGCTGCCCATTTCGTTTCACTCTTTCGAGTTCAGCAGCAGCAAGAATCAAAAACGCTTGAATTCTCACGGATATCAAACAACACTAATCCTAAAGAGAAGAACAGCCAACATCAACCCTTAACCATCTTGAAGATCTCCAACCTAAGAAAATTCAGAAGGAAGTCTTGAGCCGAACATCCAGGTTTTTTCTTACATCATTTTTTTTGTTTGCTTTTTTGGTTTGCCTCTTTAAAACATAAGTACTAAAACAATTAAGTAAATATAATACAATTTGAGTATCGAAATAAGATTAAAACAAAATTAAATACATAAATATTCTATATGAACGACTTTGAAACGGGTATAGAAACATTGAGAGAACAGTCTCATACGATTAGTAATCTAATAAACGATATAAGAGGACATGCAAAATCAAACATGCTAACTTTATCGATAGATCCACTTAAATATTTAAATAGGTTACTAGAGTTTTCTGGCGATTCTAAAGAATTGCAAAATTTCATAGATTTGGTAGATAGAGCACATCCTTTGTTAGCTAGATACGATGAATTGGCACAAAGTATTTTTTCGGACGTAATAAAATCAAAACTTCGTGGCAAAGCGTGGTAGAAAATAATAATCAATGTTGGAGTAAGTGCAAAGCTTCTACATATCTGTACTCTATATTCTAAGCTTAAGTCTCTATTGTGAATTCGACTTTAGTTTAACTGACATTAATAAAACGTTAACCGGTCTCTTCCAGATTGTGACACCAACGAAGCTGGACGTGTTTTCTCTAAAATCTACTTCCACCCTTGAATCCTGCATTCACCCTTGCATAGGAGTGTTTAAAACCAACATATCACATCATGGGCGGAGATAAAAAATTTATTAAATAACAACTTTGGAGATAGAGCGTAGAGGAACTGTTTGATCTAATAAGGGCAATAACGTTCAAATCAAATAGCAGTGATTTCTACAACGAAAATAAAATTAGGAGACGATACCGAGTCATTAGAGGGCACCATCTTAATTCGAATATTAATTCAGCTTTGCAAGTTTTTAAAAATAAGCTGCCAGAGCCTATGAGATCGGATCTTTACTGTAGAAACCCGACTTCATTGAAATAGGCCATGAATATTTTACACGAAGCGGGTTATGCATTCTATAACCCCTTCAAATCACATGATAAGTGTGATAAATGTATGTATATGAAAATATAAATGTAAAGTGAATATGAAATGTTATAATAACACAGGCACACAAAAAACAAAAAGTGATTAGTACCAGAAACTAGACCCATCATTTCTTATGGTTTTCGACGTGCTGAATCCGAATCCGAGGTCAAAAAAAACTTTTACAACGTCATTTTTTTTTAAATCGCCAAAAACTGCTTAAAAATGCGAAAAATACACGAAAAATTGACTTTATGTGCAATATATAAGTTGATTGATTGAGCTGAAAATGTCTAAAAATGCTAGTATATATATTTTCTGATAGAGTCAAGATAAATCCAAAATCTGTCAAAAACCTTATAGTACCCGTATACCATCCTAAGTAATTTCAAATTAGGCAAATCTACATGCTTTAATAAAAAATGTTAATTCACTCCTTTTTTCTTTTATAACGTACTCTTTTGTCTTCAAAAGATCTGTGTAAAGGGTTTCTTTTCCTTTTTCGATTGTTGTGTTGTGTTTCCCTTTTCAGCATCCAACAAAAATCTGCCATATTAACATCCCAATTTCCTTGGTATCGTCGTTCCATCTCTTTAATGTCTTGATGAAATCTTTCGCCTTGTTCTTCGCTGTGATCTCCAAGATTTTCTGGAAAATCGTCAAGGTGGGAGTGTGCACATAAAGTCAATTTTTCGTGTATTTTTCGAATTTTTAAGCAGTTCTTGGCGATTTAAAAAAAATGACGTTGTAAAAGTTTTTTTTTACCTCGGATTCGGATTCAGCACTTCGAAAACCATAAGAAATGATGGGTCTAGTTTCTGGTACCAATCACTTTTTTTTTTTTGTGTGCCTGTGTAATTAATATGAATACGAAATGTTATAATATTTAAATATCACACTAGTTATCAGTGAGTTAGCTTCCTGTTGTGAGTAGATAAGGAGTAGGTGAGATCATTTCAGTAGAGTATTGATCTTCCTAAAATACAGACATACAATTAGTACCGGGATGTTTTAATAAAAAACCTACAAATACCACAATAAGGAAACAAGAAATTCTACATACGATAAGGGATCTTTGAATAGGAATCAGAATAATAAACAACAACAACAGTGTGGCTCATACAACAGAGATAATCGTAATATAAGACAGCAATATCAGAATAATAACAACAGCCCAAACAGAAATAACGATAACTCTCGCATTTTCGGAATGTATAATAAGCAACAGAGTCCCAATCAAAGAAATCACGGTAACCATTATCAACAACCATCAGGTAACCAAACGAACCAGAGAAATCTTACTCTTCCTCCAGTTCCCAGACCGACAAATCTACAGTGGGTGGTCAAGCAATTGGAACGCATGGAAAAATTATAGACATTTCAGTTTTAAACTTTTCTACAATAAAAACTATTGTAGTTAGAAAGTTACTTTTTTATTTATATATATTGATATAATAGTGGCTTTTAATACTTAGTGCATCCCCCTTTGCCTTAATGGTATTACCATCGGAAACGTCCGCATCACTAAGTATAGTAATAAGTCCTCTAAGTCAGTTAAGTTTAGCCCTAGTTTGCCTAAGCCTAGCTCTAGTCTTAACAAAAATTCCAACACTAGATTAAGTCCTAATACTAAATCTAGCTCGCGAACGTCTAGTCCTTATCCGCCCGCCACCAAGTCTAGCAATAACTCCGTTCTCTCTAAGCCCAAACCTGCTAGAGCGCCTAAACCACGTAGCATTCGCCAGCACACATCCTCCCCCCTCCCTATTCCTAGTTCAAGCAACTGGCAACTTAAAGCTGGTTTATTTCCTAACTTTAAACAAGCGACTCCCTTAAAATACTCTAACTCTATACTCTCACACTTTGAATCCCCCTACCCCATCCTCCCCTGCTACAACTATTGCATCACCTGTTATCGCCCCCCCACTTCCACTAACCGTGCCTCAATGTTAGCTCCCACCGTCCCCTCTCTCAGTGACCGAGTCCCCTCCTCCGCTACCACCTCGGCTTCTCCCCCCTCAACCGCTCCTCCCTCAACCTCCCCTTCAACATCCTCCCCCCCTCATCCTCTCCCCCTCTCGCGTCTGAAAAACCTTCCTTTATTGACCCTCTTCTCCCTCCAGTCGTAAAGCTAACTAGGCTTTCAGCCGGAACTGCTGACGGTCGTTACTTGCTTTCTCGCCTTCGCGAGCGCAGGATTTACGATAATGTACGGCTCTACCTGGCTTACCATCACGATAAAGTGGACCACATCTGCATTGACGGCAAAACTCGTACTAACGTTATTGTCTCCTTACACCAGGAGGGTCTCCCAGCTGACCCCACTGTCCTGAGACAACTATTCCTCAAGTTCCATGCTGAATTCGACGTCCCACCCCAACAAATTTCCGACGATCTGTCCGCCTATTCCTCTTACCTTAATTGCAAACGCATTTCTCATTTACAGAAGAGTCGTATCGACTCGAAAAACTATTTTTGCTCCTAACCCCTCTTCTATCTCCCTCCCCACATCCTGCCTCCCTCAGCCCATCCCCACCCAATCCTTTAAATCAATCTCGGTCTACTACCAGAACGTCAGAGGGCTTCGCTCCAAAACCCAGGACGTTTTCCTGAAATCCCAATCCCTGCCGTACGATATCTTCGCGCTCTCGGAAACGGTATCAATAGCAATGAATTATTTTCGTCGGACTTCAGTGTTTTCCGCACTGATGGATGCTTAACCGATTCCGGGTCTTCTGGTCGTGGTGTCCTTATCGCGGTTCACAATCGTCTCAGTTCTACCCTGATTAACTGCTCTAGCTCCTCTTCCTTCGAGTGGGTATGCGTTCAAATCACTCTCAATCGCCGTTCCCTTTTCATCATGTGCCGCTACATTCGCCCTGCCCAGCCTCTCCCAGTTTACTCACATGCGACTGCTGCCCTTGACAACGTTTCTGCCCTAGCCGCTCCTCTTGACGATATCATCGTTCTGGGTGATTTTAATCTTCCTCATCTCCTCTGGTCCCTCTCTGACGATGACTACTCCTATTTCCCTACTAACGTGTCCTCCTCAACGGAGTCCCTTATTATCGACCACTTCTCCGATTCAGGTCTCTACCAAATGAGTGGCGTCAAGAACCACTTCGGCAGACAGCTTGACCTTGTTTTTTCCTCTAACCCACTAGACTCAGTCGTAACTGTAAGTCGCCACCTCCTTTCTACTCTTGATTCTCATCACCCTCCCCTCTTCCTATCTTTTACCCTTGAATCGTCTAGCCCTCTCACCAACACTGTACCCAGCTTTCACTACAATTTTCGCAAAGCCGACTTCGGGAAGCTTAACCTCCTTTTAAGTCACTCCAACATCCTAGCATCCTTAAAAGATTCATAGCTACCCCTAAATAACTGCGTCTCCCTATTCTACACCGAACTTTTCAACTGCGTGTCAAAGAGTGTACCTTTCGAGCCCGTTAAAAGTCGCTCCTCATCACCACCCTGGTACGATAATGAGCTCCGTTCCCTACGTAATAAGAGGAACAAACTTTGGCACACCTTCCTCCTGTCCAGATCCGACGCTGACTTCTCTTCCTACTCTGCCATTTTCTCCCTCATCTCCGAACGTTGCGAATCCCTTTACAGTGACTACTTAACCTCCATGCAATCCAAACTTATTTCCGAGCCCAAGCTTTTCTACAACTTCATTAATACTAAGCGAAAATCCAACGGTTACCCCTCTGTCCTCAAGCTCGGCGACTCATCTTCGTCTGACCCCACTGAAATTGCCAACCTTTTTTCTAAATTCTTCAGCCAATCCTTCTGCGACCTCGACTCCAATCCTGACCCCAACTACTTCTCCTCCTTGGAAAATTGCGCCCAAACCTCCTTAGTCTCCATTAACATCGACCCTTCTTTAGTTGCTTCTAAAATCAGTGCTCTCGCCGATGACACCGTCCCCGGTCCTGATGGTATTCCCGCAATTCTCCTAAAGAACTGTCCCGCCCATCTAATCCAACCACTTACCCATCTCTTTCAACTTTCTCTTTCTGAGGGTACTTTTCCCGACCTGTGGAAGGATTCTTTTATTACTCCCATCCACAAAAAGGGGTGTAAAAGCGATATCACAAATTATCGTCCTATCGCCAAATTATCATGCATCCCTAAAGTCTTCGAAAGCCTCATCTACGACTCCTTGTCTTTTCATTGCAAATCCATCCTTTCTTCAGCCCAACACGGCTTCCTCAAAGGCAGATCTACTACGACCAATTTATCTACCTTTGCGTCTCGCACCCTTATTTCCATGGAGAATTGCAACGAAGTCGACGTTGTAGCCACTGATTTTAGCAAAGCCTTCGATAAAATCTCTCACAAAATTATTTCCTTAAAATTAAACTAAATTGGCATCCCTCCCCGACTCATTTCACGGATCAATTCCTACCTCGTTAATCGCCACTACAGAGTCCGCTTCGACTCCTCGATTTCTACTCCCTTTGTTTCCCATTCAGGTGTCCCCCAGGGCAGTCACCTCGGCCCTCTAATTTTCATTTTGTCCATTAATGATGTCGTGAACGTAATCAGTCACTCTGATAACTTAATCTACGCTGACGACATGAAAATTTTCAAACAAATCTCCGACCCCTCCGACTCTTTACTACTCCAAAACGACCTTGACAATTTCCATACCTGGTGCGCAAAAAACTTTCTCCATCTCAACATATCCAAATGCCAAGCGATCACCTTTTCCCGCAAGCGCACCCTCACTCCTCCCAGATCCTACTCCCTCTCCGGCGAACCCATCCCATCTGTCACCTCCCTATGTGATCTTGGTGTCATTTGTGATAGTGAACTCAACTTCCGCTCCCACATTGATCATTCCATCAGCAGGGCCAATTCCAGTTTTGGCTTTGTCAAACGGTGGACTAAGGAGTTCTCTAACCCCTATGTCACCAAATCACTCTTCGTTTTCTTCGTCAGACCTCTCCTTGAATATGCCTGTCAGGTATGGTCTCCCTCTCAATCCACTCTCATTAACAGGATTGAATCCGTCCAGCGGAGATTCATCCGTTTTGCCCTGCGCGACCTCCCGTGGTCTGACCACCTCAACCTCCCTCCTTACGAAAGCCGCCTTAAATTAATCGACCTTCAACCTCTATCCTTTCGTCGTGATGTCGCCGATATCATCTTCGTCCACCAAGTCCTATGCGGTCTAATCGATTGCCCTGACTTCCTCCACAGCATTTCCCTCAACACTAACCCTCGCAACATCAGATCTTTCCCCACCTTCCGCCTCGAGTGTCACCGCACTAATTACGGGCACTTCGAACCCTTCACTAGAATGCTACGGAAGGCTAACAACTCTGCCGTATTCGATTTTCACTTTGATAAAACCTCCCTTAAGCGTAACCTTTACCTACCTACCGTCCCCCCCTCCCCTCAATCTTAGTCATAGTTTTTAGGTTAACCTAGTCATAAGTCGTAGTTTACTTCCTGTAGCTTGTATTAAGCGAAGAAATAAATAAAATAAATAAATAATGGCTCCCTCCTTTGATAAGAGTCAAAATTGCTTTTTTTTTTCATATATGAATGTACAGGCCGTGAAAATGTTGGTTATTTTCCAATGACAACAATGTCGACAAAAAATAAACGGTATAAATAAAGAAATTCACAAACTAAATATAATTAAAAAAACTAATATTTATTTTTCGCCACCCTTACTTACTTATCCAAATATCGCTGCGAACTGATATCGCAGATAATTTTGACTCCTGAACCACGATTATAACGGTACTTCTAAGGGATAACATGCCGTTAGCTTTGGAGAACTCTTTGACAAATCTCTCGAAAAAAAAAAATAAAGTACACCTCCATTACTCAAATGCAGAGCTAGGCGAATTAGGATATATAAATGTAACAAATTTGCGGAGCGGTTCTAATTGCTTGACCATCCAATTACTTGTATGTAAGCTGTTCAATCACGTGTTAGGAAACTGGCGGTAAAAAAATTTTGCGGAAGAAAAGACTTAATGTTCAGGTATAATTCAACTCTCTTTAATTCAAAAATAATTGTTCACAGTTGGTCAACAAAATATAATTAATAATTCAGTCAATTCAGTTTTTTCCTTGTCATCTAGAAATTGTCTGACCTTAGGCATACACAATTTCTATGACAATACACAATTTAAATCCTAGATCACAAGTTATTTCCTACATTAATCTAATAAGCTAAAATATTAATGGCGAATCCAATTTCACTAAACTAATTATTAAACTCTGCACCAAGAAAACCAAAAATTTCCAAATTTAACCTTATCACCTGCTGAAGCATTTAGAAATCACCTGACCTTATATGGCATGTGTAATTTCGAATGTCTATCAGCGAAATATCAAACGACAAAGGAGAGCGAAATGCTGGAGCGCGGTCCGTTTAAAGCCCCCGAAGACACACACACATAGACAGCTGGACCGGAAACGTCTCGTTTTTCGTCCTTTATGAGATAAACGCAGCCAATTGGTCTTATCCAATACTCCTGATAAAAGAATACAAAAATATCGTATTAGATTACATTAAAATTGGAATTATCCACGTAAAATTGAACATAATATCATTAAAAAACCAATTTGCTATAACATGGCGTTTTCAGACCAAATACAGCCATGTTTGCGTTTCCGGGAAATTTATTAAAACCCGATTAATTCGTTACCGGTGTAATTTATCACCTGTCTGGCAATGCTATCCGATTTATCGGATAAATTTGTCCCACCTTAGTGTGTCAAATAAATTGACAATATAAAGTTTGACAGGTGGCCGGTGATGAAAGTTGCGCGAGTGTGGTGTGCCCCTTTTCCCAAAAATAATTTGGGAATTTCGATATAAAAGGTAAGTAGTATGTGTCTAGTGTTGTGATTTGTAATTTAATGTGTCCGGTACGGCCGATTACATGTAAAATCGCCATGAATTCAAAAAAATTTCTTGGCCGGTCAAATGTCAAAAGGTGAAATAAATTCGAACATTTCACCTGTTTGATAACAATTCAACTCGTGTTTCTAACTGTGTTGCGACTGTTCCTGTGTCGTGTTATGTTAGTTCAGCGCATATCGTGTTACGGTCGCTTTTTTATGTTTTGTGTTTCTTGTTATGATTCCAATGTTGTTGTTGTTGTACCGTCAATGTAAAGTCCCCAGTGCTAGCTATCGATTGGAGTACCTGTTGGTTCCCAGGTACAAGGTATAAAATTTTCATATAAATTCATTTGATTTTTCTTTTAATTCTTTTATTCTTTTAGGTGTGAGTCAACATAAGCCTATGGACATTAACAATGCCACCGTCGATATAGGAAATTGTTGGGCACCTAGCCCAACCAATTGTCCTACATAAAAATCAACAGATGCAAATTTCTCATAGATACTAGCGCATCCAATTCTGCTGTCAATCCAGAGATATTTAGAGATAATCTCAAAGTAAAATTACAGAGACCAGTAACCAGTAGCTCAAAGAGCCCTATTTAAACTATCCGCAGTCACCGAAAAAATAACAGTTAACTGCTTTGAAGAACTCGGGAAGTCCTGTGGCGCCTCCATCAGCCCTTTTGCGTCCGCAGCGCTCGCGGCGCAAACAGGCTCTCGTGGCGCGCGAGGAATTCAGGTGAGAAGAACAAGAGAGGGACCCCAGGGTCCAAAATTGAGTCACTCTCTCGCGCGCGCCTCACTCGTCTAGACCGCTGCAGAACGCTCCGCAAGAATCCGAGAAAACAGTCTTATTAAATCTAATTAAAACATTCCTTGTCGCAAATAGTCTTTGTAGATGTAATTATAATATCCCTTGTTGATAAGTTAAAATAAAGTTGTCAAGTGTTCTCGAGTCTTTTAATTTCCCCACGCGCGACCTTTTGGGCCCTCAGCTTCCCTTCGCAGCCCGGGACGCGGTACCCCAAAGTGCTCCCGTCGCGTGCCCGACAGGACCGCCAAAGTGCAAGGAGGGTGTACCCTAAGTACATCCAAAGTCCAATGATAAATTTGAATTTTTAAACTATAAATTTCATGACACCTACGAAGGGCTAATAGGCACTGACATTTTGATGAAGTACAACGCGTCAGTAGACTACGGAAAGAGAATAATTAACATTAATGGAATTGATATTAAGTTACATTTTAAAACCGAAAAAAGCAACATAATTTATCAGATCGACCCAGCCAAACATTATTACCATATTCCGGTGGTATAAAAATCAGGTTTTGCTTTAATCGAAGGCACCAAAATAAATAAAAGTGTAACACTTCACGAGGGAGTTTGCGAAGGGAATAATTATGAAGCCCTAGCAAATATATCCAACGAGGGCAACGTACCCATTGTCTTAAATTTCGAGAAACCTTTTACTTCCATAGAAATTCAAGATATACGAGATTTCAATAATTTCCAACCGATAACAGAAGGTTCAAAGAATATCGGAAAAGAAATACTATTAGAGCAGATTAGAAAAGATCACCTAAACCGCGAAGAAAATTCAGAACTAGAAAAAATAATTAAAGAATACCAAGACGTATTCAGTAATGATAAGCTATTAAGTTTTACCAATGAAATAAAACACAAGATCAATATAGCAAATAATACTCCCGTAAAACGTATTTTATTCCATCAAGAAAACTTTATTCGTGACAATGGTCGATAAGTTTAGTAAAGTAGCCCTGTTTATAAAAATCAATAGCAGAAACGAAGTAGAATTACGGAAAGCAATTTTAAAATATATTAGTACATACAGTAGCTTCAAAAAACTAGTCACCGATAACGAGTTAGAGATGAAGGCAAAGAGTATGAGCAACTTTTTAAAGGACAGAAACATAGAGATACATTTCACATCAAACTCGAATCACAACTCCAATGCCGACATTAAGAGACTACATAGCACGATAAACGAGCAGTTACGAATACTTAGGCAGGCATTTACCAGTAGAAGAGCAATTAATTTTAATTGACGGTTATTATACCAATTCCATACATAGTGCTACGAATAAAAAACCATTGGACTTTATACAAGGCAAAGTAAAAGAAAAGAAATACGAAAGTATATCTAAACAAATATTAGAAAAGACATCACGAATAGAAAAGCTAAATGGAGATAGTAAAGATGTCATCTTAAAACCGGGAATAAATTACATAACAGAAATACGCGGCGGCAAAAATCACTCAAAATTTCGCCGAATTGATTCAGATCTAGCACATAGCTATCATGTCCGAGACAAAACGAACAATCTTAAATATTACAATAAACACATGAGAAAAAAACGAAAATACCAGTATAGCGCATGAGTCGGGAAAGCCCGCCGACCTGGCGTAAACAACATAATAAAACATCTGGTGCAGAATGTTTTCTCCCTGGCATGGGCAATAATAAAACTCGCTAGGACAGGTATGAATGAGTTATGATCGGTCAAGACGGATGCATGCGAAATATTAGGCAGGATTAAAGTTTTTAATTGTTCTGGCTCTGGCGCGCCATCCATTAGCATAGTTTAGGGAAATAAACAAAGGATACGACTTACGAGTACATGAGATCTAATGATTGAGAATGTGTGAATGTCGTACGATACGATTATATATGGAGTGCAGGATAAAAGGGAGGCATTCCTAGCGAGCAAGGGCAGATTACCATCGGACATGCCAGGGAGTTGACGGAAATTCTAAGCCATATTTTGTAGGAAGTGTTTTCCGAGTTCAAGCTTCAGATGGCGCTAGCTCGCGGAAGAGTTAACTATTATTTCATATACATTCTTAGATATACGGTTTTGACATGGAAGGGAGAGAGCGCGTGCATTGACAGATTGGGCAGTCAGTCTATTGTATGCATGCATTCGTACCTTGCGATCATACATAAATAAGACATACGTAGCTTGTTCTTTGTGATTGAAGAGATATTTAGTTTTGTTCTTTGTAGTGTTTAATAAGAGATATTTAGTTTGTTTTTATAATTAAATAAAATAAGAACTCCACTCACAGAGTGTGCAATTAAAGTTAATTTATAGTGGTTTTCTTTATTTAGATGTAACAAGTCAACATCCACCTAACAGTTTCCATTGTATTATTATGTCGCGTGTTGGTCCACCCGCGGTAGCCGCTGCCGGGCGTTGAATGTCGCGTGTTGGTTCACCCGCGGTAGCCGCTGCCGGGCGTTGCAATGCTTTCGACCTGGATTAATGCAAACCCCATCGCGGAATTAATCCAGGTCAGCGCAAGCCAATAAAGCAGAGCACAATATTGCGTCATGAGTACGCGTGCTGGCACACCGGAACTCGCCGCTAACCAGTAGGCGCGGCGAACAGCTGGATTTGTGCTTATACTGCAAAAGCTTGCGCAACAAGCCCATGCGCCCATGCCAAGGCAGCTTAGGACGCCGAAATCGGGTTAGGCGAAATGGGTCATCGCCGTGGTCAAGGTGTGGAGCTGCGGTAATCGAAAGCACTCGGGGAGTCGTTGTGAAGAATTAAACAAGAGCGGGCGGTACGGTCGTGAGTTGTAAGTAAGCTCGAAAAATAAAGTGTTAAGACGGAAATCCCAAGTGTTTTTGATGTGACCAAAATCTGAGACGACAAAACCCTGTATAGCATAAACATTACATTGGCGCAGCCGGTAATTCGAATAGCTCCGAAGGGAATGAGGTGTTACCAAAAATAGTGACGGGATAATAGCTGGAAAGACATCGAACAGCATCGGCAGGCATAAATCACATAAGGAAGTAACCGGACCAATCTGCAGGAAGACACCGGAAAGCCTCGTCGATAGAAGGGCCACACGACCGTGCCATTACACCATTAGAATCATCACCAACGCAGCAGCAACGGCAATGAGTGAGTCATCTGTTAAGCATAAACAATTATTATAAGTAGTGTTAGTATAGTTATCTCGATTAGGAATAAGGTACTAGGGGCAGCAATATACATATGTATCTAAAAGAGTGATACGAGTGATGTCAAGTCTTTTTTCAAAAAACGCAAAGAAAAACAAACAAGATCGCTCTCGCTTTTACGACCGTTCTCGGCTCCACTCGCTCCCAATAGCCACAACCGAATCTGATTCCTTCTATGAAGAAATCGATAAGATTTCTTTTGAAGAAACGTCTCCAACAGAACAAAATAAATCGTCCCACACAAGCGGTTTAATTCAAATCCCTCCACCTGACTCAGTATTCACTAGATTCAGTGACTACAACCTAAGAAGCGGAAATACTTACCCGCGTACACATTCTCAGTCAGGGGAAGCATGCCCAGTACTTAACTCGAACGGGAAAAACACCAAGAAAATGTTGGGTACGGATATGTTGGAGAAGCTTACGAAAATCGTTCGTCACCTGGTACCGGTCTTTCCTGAGGGTTCTAGGAGCGGTACAGCTAATGAGCTGCATCATTTCCTGGACTGTTGTAAGCAAGCACATGACGTGCTTACCACGAAGGAGGAAAAAACGCTTCTACTATCGCTCCTCAAAACTAAGCTGCGTGGTGAAGCATACGACTTAGTCAAACACTTGAACATTTGTTCGTTTTGGGAGTTCGAAAAACTCCTACAAAATGCGTTCGCCCCGGCAAAAACAATTAATGAAATTCTAAATGAAGTGTGTAAGTGTCAGCAGATTCCGGGGGAAAAGATTCACACTTACGGAACAAGGCTCAATAAGCATGTTCTGGAGTGTAAAAAAGCAGTAACGACTAAGTACTCGGAAAACAGCCAGGCCCTCACGAAAGAAATTGAAGAGGCCTGTTTTACGTTCAAAACTGGGGTAATAAGGCAGGTAATAATTGCCCAGACCGGAAAGACTCTAGACGAATTGATTGCCATAGCATTGGAGATCGAGAAGACAGAGGACCGGCAGACACAGGTCCGAAACTTCGAAGCTTACATGCAATCATGTCAATCATCTCGTCTAGAGAAAGAAATAGAACAGCTGAAACAACTTACGGAAAGCATGGCGAGAACAATTAACGCGTTTACCAACAACGCAACTACAGCCCCATCAAGCTCGAGTCGTAATTACAGTGAAGAAAAAACACACCCAACATACATAAATGAAGTCCATACTCTCTACCGTTCCAATCGCGCAGCAACAAATCGAAAGTGCGATTTCTGTGATATGCTGGGACATTCTTTTGCAGAATGCCGGAAGAGGTTGCGAACACTTTTCTGTGCAAAATGCAAGAGCTATGGGCACAGTACTCAGAGCTGCCTCCCTAAAAACCAACACGGTTCTTCTCGCACCAGAAATTCGCGTGTGAAATGTGATTGGTGTGAACGATCTTTCCACACCGAGGAGGAATGCCGATCCAAGAAATCGTGGGAAGAAAAGCAAAAAAACGGAAAGAAACCGGAAAACTAAAGAGGGCAGGTCCCCAGCACCCGGAGACTATGCTGTCGCAAACAGGGTGCAGAACAAATAGTGTAGATATTATTAGTTGTAGTGTTTCCGAATTCAGTACGTCACCTTCCACCGCAATCCCGATGGATACTTCAGATTATTATAATAGCGCAACAATTGAGCTCCCTCTGGACATTGCTAAGAACGGAACCGTGAGACTCTTGTTAGACACGGGAGCCGAAATAAGCATAATAAATAGGGGAGTTTTAGCGGACCACGTCCAAATTAATGCCAGCGATGTTATCCGTCTGCAAGGTCTTTACGGGGGACACGACTACACCTTATGTAAGTGTTGCATAGCGATACATATCGATAAATATCGATTATTATTATTATTATTCAAATTGTAACGATGGGTACCGCTATGCAACCAAACCCCCTAGCCGGCAACAAGGGCAGACGAAATCCAGCCCAGGCGGCGCATCGGATTTCGAGACGGCCGTGCAAAAATGCGCCGAGCCAGCGGCGTCACCGCTCGGCTCGTGGGAAGCGCAGCCGCAGCGCGGCTGGGAAATCGCACCATAATCGGCCGGCTAGGAACTTTACTTTTGATTGAAAAAGTAAAGTTCAGTTGCTGAGAGTTCGCAAAGTAAAGAAGGTCAACGAAAGAGTTGCTAGGAGTCGGTCCAGAGTTGTTGAGTGGCCGTTTAATCGAAAAAACATAGAAGAACGCGTCGCCGGTCGCGAGAGAAAAAAGCCTTCCCAAAAGAAAGAGGCAAGCAAGTAGCGGGCATCGCCAGTGGCTTAATCCTTGTATAAGCAAAAGGAAATGTGTGAGAGTTAGTGAAATATAGTGTAGTGGTCAAGGAAAAATAATAAACAAAGGATTTACACTTAGCCCGTTGGTTTTCCTACCCAAAAGGTTAACAAATATAAAATATAACATAAGGCAAGAAAAAAATCTGTAAATATGAAATAAAGAAAAAGATTGAATTCCATAAGCTAAACTTCCATGCCCAAATTATCTTTTCTGATAGTTTCCCCTAGCAGGCTTTAGGTGCTGGAATTTTATGGCTTTGGCCGTGTTTAGGTACGCCAGCCCGATGAGTCTGCCTACCCTTTTGCATATCGAAATGAGTCACTGAGCGACCTGCGCTTATGTGAAGCTAAAAATAGTTCGGAGCCCTAATGAGCATGCGACGCAGGATTTGGTCTGTGGCGCCTTGGCCGAGCATATTGTGACGAAAAATGCTTGAAGGGGCTGGGGTTGCTTGCTTTTCCAGGCTCGCTGGTACATGGGAAAGAGAGTCGGTTCCTTCATTTAGGAAGGCTGAAGAAAATTTCACTTGAAAAGTGATTTTTGCAAAGTGAAGAGGTGACAGAGTCTAGTAAAGAATAAAGTTTGTGTGGTTTTTTAAAAAGAAATTGAAGGGGGGTGAGTTATCTCACAGAGTTGTTGGTGCTGTTTAGATTTGTTTTTTAGTTGTTTTATTTATTATTATTATCATTTTTGTTGTTGTGATATTATTATTCGAGTAGATTTAGAAAGAAATACGTTTGGTTGGTGATCGAATAGATAGATTGAATTGAAAATTTCGTGGCGAGATCGGTGGTACTGGAGAGAGGTGGGAAGCTCAGGATACTGCGTGTGTAGTCCCTGTATCCAGGAGTGTGTCCCTTAACATGTGCATGCGAGTTTGCCCTTGCACTTGTTTCTGGTTTTTGATGCGTGGTTTTGAAACTTCGCAGGATTCTGGGTGTTTGTGAGTTTGCCCTTTCACCCTGGTGTGTGTTGGGAACGTGTGACGAATTTGCCTCCACGTTTTTCTTCCTCTGTTGGGACCTCCCCAAAAATATTGGGCCAAGGGGAGGTCATTTGGGTGGTTGGGGCATAGGCCGTAAGGGGGGTTGTTTTTCCACCTAAAACCCCCCGCCGGCGAGTCATTCACGGGCAGTGGCAGGGGTTCTGTCCGCCATGCCCTCTTTTCCCTGTGCCTTATTTTTTTTTCCGTCCGCGCGAGAATTTTCGTTATGGGGACGTTCGTTCCTGGTGGCGCAGTGTGGCCTTCGGCAAACCCCCCCACACTACCGCAATGCTAGCCTGCCAGCTCGCGCAGCCACTTACCACCAGGCGAGGTGCTTTAGCCGGGCCCTCGAGAACCACCCCTCATAAAAAGTTACCTACGGCACAAAGGCTGCACCGTATTTAGCGACACGATGCTTGAAGCAGTTAGCAGAAGAGGAAGCAATGAGATACCCCTTGGGCTCAGCGGCAATTGAGGACTTTTACGTAGACGACGTAATAACAGGAAGCAACTCTCTCTCACATGCAGTTAAAATTCGCGACGAATTGACAAAACTCTTGCATACTGGCGGCTTCCAGCTACGAAAATGGACTGCGAATAGTGAGAAGCTGCTACAAGGGATACCTCGAAAGGAACTAGAGCAAGAAAAATACTTCCAGGAAGAAAATTCAGGCTACGTAAAGACTCTGGGACTCGCATGGCAACCGACGAATGACCTATTCACTTTTACTACAACATGGCCATCAACAGATCAAATCACCAAACGCTCAGTGGTATCTGAAATGTCTAGATTATTTGATCCGCTCGGCCTAGTAAACCCGGTCATTGTAGCAGCCAAAATTTTCGTACAGAAAATTTGAAAACTCAAGCTAGATTGGGACGATAGCGTTCCGGATGATCTTATGATTGAGTGGACCAAGTTCCGCGAGAACCTAAGATCACTTCAACAACTCAAGATAACAAGATATATGTTTACCTCAGGCACACCAATAAGGCACGAATTACATGCCTTTGCTGATGCAAGTGAAAAGGCATATGGCGCTGCCATTTATCTAAGACCGATCAGCTGTAGTCAGGATATCGCATGCAAGTTGTTGTGTGCAAAATCTCGTGTGGCTCCAGTCAAAATTGTCACCTTACCTCGTCTTGAACTATGTGCAGCCAAATTAGCGGCAAATCTAGCCCATCGTCTACTAGCAACACTGAAGATCAAAATTGATGAATCATACCTGTGGACAGATTCGCAAATTGTCTTGTCCTGGATAAAAGGTGATGCATCAACTTTGAAAACCTTTGTGGCTCATCGAGTTGCATCAATTCAGGAACGCACAAAGCCTGAATCTTGGAACTACATTGACACTAAATCAAATCCCGCTGATTTAGTTTCTCGTGGTTGCACTTCGGAATCATTAATTAATTCTGAGCTGTGGTTCCATGGACCTAGCTTCTTGAAGAAGCCACAATCAGAATGGCCTGATCGATCAATTTCTGCAGTTCGATTGCGTGAGGAAGAAAAGGCTAGGGTGGCACTGATAATAAACACAGAATCCTTGACGGAAAAGTCTGATCATCCCCTGGATAGAATCAGTCACAAGAACTCATTTAGTCATCTTCAAAGATCCATGGCATACCTACTTCGTGGTATTAAGAAGATGAGAAGGCAATTCACAACAAGTGAAGGTGCTGCGTGGCTGTCAACAGCAGAACTGAATCAAGCACTAGTCGTTATCATCAAGGAAATACAAAGACGACACTTTCAAGAGGAGATAAGGCTGCTTCAGAACAACAGCAATGTCAAGGGTTCCAGCAGGATTGCTTCACTCACACCATTTTTAGATACAAATGGTGTCATTCGTGTGGGGGGAAGGCTCGACAACGCCGCAATTTCTTATGATGCAAAACACCCCATGTTGTTGCCGGGCACTGATTTTGTTTCCAAATTAATTTTGAGTAACCTGCATAAAACACATTTGCATGCAGGACCATTAGCTCTGTTGGCTATAGCGAGACAACGCTTTTGGATTCTACAAGCGAGGGCATTGACACGAGCAACAGTTTCGAACTGTGTAGAATGCGTTAGAGCAAAACCGCAGATGCTAAATCAACAAATGGGAAATTTACCCACACATCGAGTTCTTCCTGCCCGGCCATTTTTGAAAACAGGAGTGGATTTTTGTGGTCCAATTCTCACCCATTACCATGTTAGGGGGAAGAAACCACAAAAGACGTATATAGCTGTTTACTGTTGCTTCACGACAAAGGCAATCCACATGGAAGTTGTGTCGGATTTATCAACAGAAGGTTTCATCGGCTCATTACGACGATTTATCGCAAGACGCGGAATTTGTGAAGAAATCTTTTGCGATAATGCGACGAACTTCGTTGGAGCTCGGAACAAACTGGATGAACTGCAAGAGCTAATGTCAAAGCATGGCACTCAGGAGCAAATCACAAGAACATGCAGCGAAAAAGGAAGCCAATTTAACTTTGCTCCTCCTCGTTCACCTCATTTTGGTGGATTGTGGGAAGCTGCTGTCAAGGCAGCGAAAAAACTACTGCAGCAGACTCTTGCGAAGGCAGCTCTGTCATATGAAGAACTGTGTACCGTTGTTGCAGAGGCAGAAGCTATTTTAAATTCAAGGCCACTTACTCCTTTATCGACAGACCCGAATGATTATACGGCACTCACTCCAGGACATTTCCTTGCAGGCGAGCCATTAACATCAATTCCTAACTCAGTCGACCATACGAAAAACTTGACTTCACTCACACGATGGAAGCTAGTATCAGCCATACGACAAGAATTTTGGGATAGATGGGTTCGAGAATATTTATGTGAACTTCAACAACGACATAAATGGAAGGAGGTTTCTCCCAATGTTCTGCCTGGAATGATGGTACTCATAAAGGAGGACAACATTCCGGCGTTAAAATGGCCAATGGGTAGGATTATTGAAGCAATTCCGGGCAAAGATGGACTAGTCAGAGTAGCTGTCGTAAAAACGTCTAAAGGAGTGTATAAACGCGCTATCCACAACTTAGCACTGCTACCCATCGAAGGATGTTTATCTGGACAGCAACCAGGATCAACAAGGGCGGAACTCAAACGTGTTGCAGAAACAGGCTCAGAAGGAAACGCTCCAGCAGAAGACATACAAACTTCATCACGGAAGCGAGCACGATTTTCCTTAAGCACTATATTACTGTCACTTCTTGCTTTCTTCTTTCTGCCACTATCAGTATTGGGAGCAAGCCCTACAGAGCCGTTTGTAATCACGCCAATCACACAGAATTCAGGGGTATACTTCGAGCAACTCGGTCAAGGACAACTAATCGTTAATGACTGGAAGCTGATAGTATTCTACAACATGACCAATTATTGGAAGACGTATGAATCTACTCAAAAAGGAGTTCATAAAATGAAAATGCTATCATCAAGAGCGGTAGATTCCAATTATTTTAATATGATATTGGAACAATATCAGCATCAACTTACCGAACTTCAGGAGGGTAACCAGTTGTTATTCGAAGGACCAAAACATCGGCAAATACGAGGCCTAGTTAATGTAGTCGGTAATATTGCCAACAAATTATTCGGAACTCTAGATGATGAATATGCAGCTCAAATGGAGGCGACTATTAAAGGCGTCAAAAATAATGCCAATCATCTTTTGGATTTAATCAAAAATCAGACATCCATCATCGAAGCAACTACAAACATCATGAAACGATCAGAAGAGGAGAGAAACAACCAGCTGATAACTCTTCAGAACGAGATGAATGGTATTTTCAGCAACATCAATAATTTCACAGAGGAAATGAAGCAGGAAAAAATCACGAGGACATTTACGCTGCTGTCAGTTTTCGTTTCACTGGTAATCACAGAGTTCCAGAAAATGCAGAATTCCATCATAGATATCATAATTGATATACACCACGGCAAGGCTAATCCGTTCATTTTGCCACCGGAGAAACTAGCTGCGCATCTGGACGAATTGCAAGCAAGATTACCATCAGGGGTGCTATTTCCGTCATCATCACACATTTACAGCTTATTAAATGTGAAGTGCAAGGTGACGACCCGTACCACATTATTTCTCATTCATCTTCCGCTGATTATTACCGCAGAGTTTCAAATGTTTAAACTAATTCCATTTCCCACACTAGTCAACAATTCCTACATCAGAATTGAGCCCTCCACCGAATACATCATGACCGACCTTCACCGAGACTCAGTTTACATGCTTACAGGGGTGGAATTTGAAAAATGCATCGAACCGGAACCTGGAGAACATTTGTGTAAACAACTTAGACCAATTTACACGAAGGCATCAGAAGACTTGCGGTGCGAATTTCAGTTGATGAGACATCATGTTCTAGACGACCATTGCCGTTTGAAAATTTCCCGTCCGGCTAAAACTTGGGTACAGCTCCAGCAGCCCAATCGTTGGTTGTTCGCACTGAACAAGGAATATGTCTACAACATCGTCTGCAATAATCAGGTATATTCCGAACGATTGAGAGCAAATGGACTTTTGTCTTTAAACGAGAACTGCATCATCAAGGACGATGACTTATTGATTCAATCCTACAAAACCATTGAATCAGAAGATGTTGAATCATTTCTGCCGACCGTCAATTTACCAGATGAACTGAATTTCACGATTCCTGATCTAAAACTTCTCCAACGAAACACTTCTGCGCTATATTCATATTCAGTAGAATTCGGCAAATTAAAATCCGATATTCAGAACCTGAAGATAGAAGAAGTTACATTGGACGATCTCTCAACACACGACACGCATCAATATGCAGTCGGCTATTTCAGCCTGAGCTTAGGTGTGTTAATCGTCGTTGTCATCATCATAAGGGAATTCCACCAGCGGCGGCAATCGGGGTCAAGGTTAACAAAATCACCACAACCTACCCCAACGACCCTCAGCAAGGAAGACTTTCAACTTGATGTCGGGCACATCAACGCGGGGGAGAATGTTTAGTCATCATTGCAAGCCGCCCGTGCCCTCGTCTGCTGACCGACTTAAAGTCGCCCTCTCAGCAAGAATGCGCGTGCGCTACGGGCGCTGACCTGGCCACCGGCAGGTGCACCAGCTGAATGTGCATAACAGCGGCGTTGCCGCAATATTATTATTAGGTAGGTAATTACTTGTAAGTTCTTTGTGTGCTTAGTCTGTAAGTAGGTTATTTATTAATTTATTATAAATAGCCCAATGAAGAGAAAATAAATTATTCCCATTCCAACCATCATTCAAGACTTTTCTTGATTACCCGAAACCATTTCCCTCAAGGAACTAATTTCTCGACTAGCGTTTCCTACATAGGCTGAGTTCAGTTAGCTTCCTTCCCTTCTGACCGTGCGCTGATGAACTAGCTCTACTATTGAGTTAACGTCACGCACACCCTGGAGGTTGAGTTGAGGCCTTTTGGGCCTCTCCGTCCGCGGCTCGCGGGTCCCCCGTGCGGGAGGAGTACCCGGAGGTGGATGGGGTTAGCAGTTGGTCGTCCGTGTCGCCGGCACGGGTCTCCGAGGATATCAGCACGGATACCTGGCTTTCCTTGACGAACCCTGCGGATCCCTGGTCCGGGTCCCTTGATTCGTGGCGTACCGGGGATCTCTGGGACTGGTCCCCAGTATCGTCGGCCCTGGGAACTCCGGAGCGTGGGTGCTCGCCGGAGGCTGTTCTTCCAGAGACGCTGGAGCGGGCGCAGTCACCGGGCGGTGAGGCGCGGCCCAGGCGAGTGCATCTCCCCCTTTTTCTGTGGTCCTGTGGAGGCTTAGGTCGTGGGGGAACAGTGCGTCCCCTGACCGATGAGCGGGCCCTGGCTGTTCAGCTGGGGCTGAATGCGGAATGTTTAAGAACGGGCGAAGAACTTTTACGCGAGTATGTGTGCCGTGGCCGTTAATATAAAAAAATTGTGCTGTATGCGGAAAAAGATGCTGCAATAAAGTTCGTATGTTTGTTTGCATTCATTTCTATTGTTTTTGTTTTGGTTGGGCTTGGTTTGTGGGGAGGTTATTGTCTCGTGGGAAGGCTCTGGAATCATGACATTGCTACCAGATTGCGTGTTAAAGCACGATTTAATGACCCTCCGAGGACATCGTATATATTCTAGCACCGCACGAGTATCATACGCAAGATTGAGCGAGGAGGCCAACATCGCTCGCATGGATTATCCCGCGCCCTTGCCTCATGAAGAAAGACAGTATCGTGCGAAACTACAGGAACTGGAGGTATTATTGGAGCAAATAGCGGCGCAAAATTTTGAACTGCCCAACCATCTTCATCGAAGCAATGTCCAGCATACCACCGTTGGCTCTCTGGGATTAGCACTCATTATTGCCCTCCTCGTGCTGGTACTCATCTGGAAATTCTGCACCCACAAATTTAGGGAGGATTCAGTCAAACCTATACCAAAGCCCAGGACATCAAGGCCGCTCCAAGATGAAGATTTTGGAGTTAATATTTGAAGTTTCAGTAGAGTAGATTTCAATGCATTAAGGTTTATTTGTAATTTGTATAACTTAGTAAGAAATAGATAGGGAGTTGAACTCAGTTCAACGGAGGGGAGGATATTCACATTCGTGAAAGCTATTTGCGGGTGTAGCACATTTGATGTGAATTCTCACGGAAGCTTTGCCACGATAAGCAAATTCTAAAGCTAACTCAGACGCAATTTGACTACCTTGCGCCGGCACACTCAACGTGCCCAGACGCAACTTGAGTACTTTGCACCGGCATACTCAACGTGACGTCGTCTGCCGCTGCAAGCGGAGCATCGCAAAAAAAAGAAAGCTTTCGTGGGAACCAACCCAAAAACAGTTTGTATAATACCTTTATATAGAAGTGAAAAAAATAAACAGAAGTCAGTCAGCAATTAATCACCGGCGTTTTAACACTTTTCCTTTTCAGATTGAACTAAGTTGTTCCTCAACTCTGCTCCGTGAAGGCACAGGTTTTGCACCTAGGCCTTATAATAACTCTGTCAAGGTATTGAACCTTGGCAACCTCAATTTTGCTTAACTTTGGGAGTCAAGGTATTGGACCTTGATTCAGATTGTGAACCATCGCGGGCGGCAAAAGAGTCGCTCGTATTTTAAACAACCGCTGTACAATCAAAGGAAATTGTTCTAAGCAATGTAAAATTAAGCATTTGAGGTGTACTAGATGCAGCGGTAGGCACGCGACATCCATGTGTGAAAAGGAGCAACGAAATATTGCGGAAAATAAACCCACCTCAACGGTGTCGGCGACTGAGAATAAAGCAGTTAGTCTTTGCTTCACAAGTGTATGCAGCCTAACAAATGTTTACCTGCAAACAGCGCGCGCATTTATCATGCATCGAGAAAACTCTTGCAGATTATTTGTTCGTCTTGTCATAGATGGTGGCAGCCAACGTACTTTCATAAGGCAAAAGGTCGCAAGGAAGCTTAATTTACCAGTTGTTGGCTCACAAAGTGTGAAAATATCGACATTTGGAAATAACTGACGAGTGTATAACCAACAGTGCAATTTAGTTCGATTCATCTTGAAGAGTCAATATAGCGGAGTCTGTGTGACCCTTGTGGCCCTGGAGGTCGATGAGATTTGTGAAGACGTTCTCGTGGAACCCAGTCCAAATGATCAGCGTTTTTCGAACCTTCAACTCGCGGATTGCAGTACAACCGATGAAGAGTTGGAAAAGGGTATTTCTATTTTAATTGGATCAGATAATTATTGGAGTGTCGTTCTAGGCGAATTCAAGCGTATTTCTAGTAATTTGACAGCTCTAAACACAATATTCGGGTGGACATTACAAGGCCCCTCGCCCAACGTTTTCCACCAGAAGGCAGTGGCACTGAGTGCTGTCGTTTTGCATTCCCATCTTTTTGAGGAGTATGAAGAAAAGAAACTCTGGGATTTGGAATCCATCGGGATCACCAACGACTGCAAAGAAGGTGAGCCTACCGAGATTGATTATAGTAAATATGTTCGAAAGGGTGAAGGGCGTTATGAAGCGAAGCTTCTTTGGAATCCGCCGTTACTGATCTCGATAGTAACAAAAGAGGAGCTCAGCTGCGATTCGAAAATTTAATTCGTAGACTGTCACGAAAATCATCAATGTTATTTGAATACGAAGCCGCTATAGATGAACTCCTTTCTAACGGCTTTGCCGAAAGAGTATCAGAGTTAAATAACTGTGGAGCTCGTTTATATTATCTTCCTCATAGAGCCAAGGTGCGTATTGTGTTCGATGCAAGGAAACAATGCCTCTCTTAACACTCTACTTTCACCCGGCAGTTGCCCCCCCCCCTAGAGATCAAATGTAGCTAGCCGCAAAGCGACCAAAGTGCGAATCTAGTTATCAATGATCTAAATTCACTTCCTGAAATTAGAAATGCCATGGGAACCACCAAAGATACTATAAACTTTTTTCGGGAATCAGTTTTGAGGAGGAAGTTGATACCTAATATTTCCAGACTTAGCGAGACAAGATGGAGTGAGAAACACAAAACCATCAGAGTTTTTAAAGAAAATCTTCCAGTAATTCTGGAAGCCTTACAAACATTATCTCAGGAAGGAAATAGTGCAACTCGGAAAAGTGCATGCGGCTACTTCCAGAATTTCTTTCATTCTCGGGATTATGTTGGTAGCCAAATACTCGGCTTTGATGGAACCCGTTGTCAACGTACTCCAATCTGTAGCTTTGGACGTGGTCAAAGCCTCGGAACACGTTAAAAGGATTTTACTTTTAATTAAAAACCACCGTGAAAATCCAGAAAAAGTGACAGACGAAATTATAAAGGAAGCTACTGCTGTTGCGGAGAAAGTCGGACTGGAGGAGGACATTACATCAATGCCGCGTATTACGGGGAAACAACGTCATAGAAGCAATCATTCAGCAGAAAGCTCTTCAGAATACTGGAAGAGGTCTTTAGTAATACCATACCATACTTGGATTCAATTATCACCTCCCTTGAAGTACGTTTTGCTGAAGAAAACACGCCATCATTCGCATTATCTAAGTTACACCCGGCGCAAATGCAAAAGATGACAACTGAAAATCTGAAACAAACTTGTGTGTTGCGTAGCGGTACATATCGATAAATATCGATTATACTTAAAATGTAACGATAGGTACCGCTGTGCAACCAAAACCCCTTAGCCGGCAATAAATATAAACAAAGCCAAACAAAGCCCGACGCAGACGATTGATCGGATTTCGGTTTACCCGTGCGGGAATGCGCCGAGTCAACGGGGTCACCGATCGATTTGTGGGAAGCGCGAACGTAGCGCGTCCAAAAAACTGCACTCCACGCATGGGAAGTGCGCCCTCAGCGCAATTCCCGGAGTGGCCGGCAGTGAACCTTATTTTTGATCGAAAAAGTAAAGGGCAGTTGCTGCAGAACTAGCAAGAGGCTAAGAAGTAGACGCGAGAAATTAAAAGAGTAAAAGTAATTCGGACTTAGAGGTAGAATTTAGAAGTTGGCACCGTCCGTGGCCCCAGTGAATCGAAAGTGTTGTCTTCAGTAAAATAAAGAAGGATAACCCCAGATTAGCAACGGTGTTTTGTATCTGAGTACCCGGGGGTACTCAACATGTGAATCTATTGCCCAGTTTTATGATTTACCGAACATAAAGGATGAAATCGAACTTTGGCAGCAATTGTGGCACGATAGGCTTAATCTAACAAATCTAACAGTTGTTGATGTCCAAAAAGAAACAAATTCCTTCTTTCCCGAAACGGAAAAAGCATTGAAAATTTTGATCGCTTTACCATGCACGACCTGTACAGTAGAGCGATCCTTTAGCAGCCTCAGAAGACTAAAAACATGGCTAAGAAGCACCATGGCAGAAGATCGCCTTAATGGTCTGGCCATGATGAGTGTACACAGAGCTATAATAAATAAAAACCTAAATAATTTTAATGATAAAGTGGTTGAAAGTTTTGCAAAAAATCCCCGCAGGTTATGTTTTAATTAAATATTATTTTTGTTAAAATAAATAATTATTACTGTGTTTAAAAGTTTGATTTAGTTATTGTGCTGTCGAGGGCTTGTGAAGTTTTATACATTGATATTAGAACCGTTCTTATTACAATCGTCATCGAGGCAAAGACTTCCAAAGTGTAACGCTTCATGCTCTCGGCGTTCATATTTTTTATCCTCCATAATATTGCCCCATTGCCCCCCCTTAGTCATAAGCTGGCGACGCCCTTGCTTGTAGTCCTTTCTTGCTAAGCGCAACTATACGCCTGCATTTAAAAGAAGAGGCCTCACGTTATCCTTTCACCTACGAAATCCTCCAAGACTCGTTCTACATGGATGACCTTGTAACTAGCGTTAAAAGTGAGGTCGAAGCGAAGCCGATATATTCAGAATCAATATATATCATGAGTCGAGCGTCAATGAAACTTCGAAAATGGAATTCTAACAATCCTATTATATTATATAGGCTCTGTTTAGTAATAGCGATCCTAAACCTGAGTCTCAAAAGTTACTGGGGCTACACTGGTATACGAATAGCGATGAGTTGGCAGTTGATCTAGAGCAGTTTTCCTCATATACGGCGCTAAATCATATTACAAAAAGAGAATTATTGAGCATGATTTCTAAAATTTATGATCCGCTTGGTATGCTAGCTCCATTTTCAGTGACACTCAAACTTCTCTTCCAAGTAACTTGGAAAAGGAATTTAAAATGGGACGATTATCTTCCTTGCAATCTGCGACAAACATGGTCAACCTGCATAGCTGAACTTCCATGGTTAAAGAACATAGCCTTACCAAGATTTATCGGACCATTGTCCGAGGATCTTACCCAGGAATTACACCTGTTTGCTGATGCTAGTACAAAGGCGTACGGAGCGGTAGCCTACATTAAGAGTATCAGTAAGGATGGCAAAGTTACCCTACGATATTTATGTTCAAAGAATAGAATAGCGCCTCTGAAGGAGAACGGGTCATCAGAGTTAACACTACCCAAATTGGAGTTAACAGCAGCGGTTATTGCAGCAAGGTTATATATGTGTGGTTATATAAGGTTATATATATGTGGGGCATTCCATGTCAAATCACTGAGGCCGTGACCCGACCCCTTTTAATTTTCCTAATTTTTTGGTATTATGTAGTACCCATCTAGAGTAGCTTTCATGAATTTTTTTAAATTTTTATTTCAACCCCCCAACAAGCTATTAGCATTTAAATATTTCGGGTAAAAAATTTTCAAATACCTGTAACTTGGCAAAAAGTAGAAATATCATAAATTTTTTTTTTCATTTTATTCCTTTTGAGATGTCGTTTTATAAAAAAAAATGTAAAAATAATACGTTTTTAGTTTTTCTAGGTTTTTTTTGATTTTTAAACCAAAAAAGGGCTTTTTGAAAAAGAGTGGCTGTTGATGCAACGATTGAAAAGCGAGCCGGCCGCCCAGAATGTTGATGCAACGATGGAAAATCGAGCCGGCCGGAAACACCATCGACATCGACGGATATCACTCAGCACACGCGCCCTGGGACAGCGTTTTTTCTATCGCCCGAACAGCGACCCAGCAAATTTGGATAGCACGAGGCGCGGGGTCAGCATTTTTGGGCGATCGATTGGAGCGAAAAACAATTGAGACCAGGCAGTGATCGAATTAAAGCGAGCGCGACCGGACTTCATATGACCGACCGACATACCCTTTCCTATTATTTCAAAAAGTTTATGTAATCTTGAGAATTATATCTTGTGTTCAACGATTTGTAAAAGGTTATTGTAAAAAGTTATTGTAGAAAGTTATTGAGACTTGTATATTGTGTTAACTATTGTTAAAGGGTTATTATAATATTGTAGAATACGTTGTGCAATAAATCTCATTTATTAAGTGTAACAGTGCTGTTTAGTGTTCTCAATCCTCAAGTACATTTGGACATCCTCCGATCATCCATCGCCAGCTGTTCGGCTAGTCTTTTTCAGTAACACTTTGGGTATTTTGTGTTTGAATGTTGGCAGTTATTTTCTTTATTGTCTGTAAGCTGCCAACAGTCTGATAAAATCAAAATAGTGATTCGAAGAAAACAGTGACTGGACTATGTGGATTTGGACGCTAGCTACACCCCCAACCCAACCCCAAGAAAATGGCAAAAACTAGCAATAAACATCGCCAACAAAAATTTAGAGTCTCCTGGCTTCAACATGAGGACTATAAGCAATGGCTCAGTAAGGTGCCTGCAGATCAGTACAAAGCTAAGTGTTGTACGTGCAATGCTATAATAAATGCAGAGCTGACTGTGATAAAAAACCACATGGTCTCAAAAGTTCATATAAATCGTAGCAAGCCTTTAAAAGCTCAGCCGACCATTTCCAAGTTTGTACAAAAAAGTGATGATATCTGCACGAAAACTAAAGCATCTCAAGCACTCGAAGTAAAGTTGTGTGGTTTCGTGGTTGAACATAATATCTCGTTTACAATATTGACTCACCTGACAACACTTTTAAAATGTGCTGTGTCTGACTCCGAGATCATCGAAAATATTCAAATGAAGTCAACAAAAAGAACGGCAATAATAAAAAATGTTATCGCTGCAGCTGATAAGAAGAGCTACAAAAAAAATTACAGACCAGTTTATTCAGCGTTTTGATAGATGACTCCACTGATATTGGGAGCATTCAAACGATGTGCGTCATTGTAAGGTAAAAAATGTGTCAATTTTTATTGATTAAAATTGTCTATTGTATTCCTATATCTTGTACACTTTATAAATGTTGGATTTTTCATAAAACAGGTTTTTTGATGCTAAAGGAGGTCAAGTGGTTAGCAAGTTTTGGGACCTTTGTCAAGTTTTTGAGCCAAGTTCAGATGCTGAGGGTGCCACAGCGGAACATTTATTCGAACTAGTGACAAAATCCTTCGAAGAATATGAGATCCCGTTCGAAAACATCATTGGATTTGCGTCCGCTGGAGCAAGTACTCTAAGTTTAAATAATTTTGCCCTGAACTGTATCAATTTTAACTTGTATGTTGTCAGCACTTTTCCCGCGAATCATTTATATAAAGGAGCGTTGGTCAAATAAAATCTCTCTCTCTCAGCTGTCGCATCAACGAAGACTTTTATTTTCGCACCCGAGAGGCTGCCCATTTCGTTTCACTCTTTCGAGTTCAGCAGCAGCAAGAATCAAAAACGCTTGAATTCTCACGGATATCAAACAACACTAATCCTAAAGAGAAGAACAGCCAACATCAACCCTTAACCATCTTGAAGATCTCCAACCTAAGAAAATTCAGAAGGAAGTCTTGAGCCGAACATCCAGGTTTTTTCTTACATCATTTTTTTTGTTTGCTTTTTTGGTTTGCCTCTTTAAAACATAAGTACTAAAACAATTAAGTAAATATAATACAATTTGAGTATCGAAATAAGATTAAAACAAAATTAAATACATAAATATTCTATATGAACGACTTTGAAACGGGTATAGAAACATTGAGAGAACAGTCTCATACGATTAGTAATCTAATAAACGATATAAGAGGACATGCAAAATCAAACATGCTAACTTTATCGATAGATCCACTTAAATATTTAAATAGGTTACTAGAGTTTTCTGGCGATTCTAAAGAATTGCAAAATTTCATAGATTTGGTAGATAGAGCACATCCTTTGTTAGCTAGATACGATGAATTGGCACAAAGTATTTTTTCGGACGTAATAAAATCAAAACTTCGTGGCAAAGCGTGGTAGAAAATAATAATCAATGTTGGAGTAAGTGCAAAGCTTCTACATATCTGTACTCTATATTCTAAGCTTAAGTCTCTATTGTGAATTCGACTTTAGTTTAACTGACATTAATAAAACGTTAACCGGTCTCTTCCAGATTGTGACACCAACGAAGCTGGACGTGTTTTCTCTAAAATCTACTTCCACCCTTGAATCCTGCATTCACCCTTGCATAGGAGTGTTTAAAACCAACATATCACATCATGGGCGGAGATAAAAAATTTATTAAATAACAACTTTGGAGATAGAGCGTAGAGGAACTGTTTGATCTAATAAGGGCAATAACGTTCAAATCAAATAGCAGTGATTTCTACAACGAAAATAAAATTAGGAGACGATACCGAGTCATTAGAGGGCACCATCTTAATTCGAATATTAATTCAGCTTTGCAAGTTTTTAAAAATAAGCTGCCAGAGCCTATGAGATCGGATCTTTACTGTAGAAACCCGACTTCATTGAAATAGGCCATGAATATTTTACACGAAGCGGGTTATGCATTCTATAACCCCTTCAAATCACATGATAAGTGTGATAAATGTATGTATATGAAAATATAAATGTAAAGTGAATATGAAATGTTATAATAACACAGGCACACAAAAAACAAAAAGTGATTAGTACCAGAAACTAGACCCATCATTTCTTATGGTTTTCGACGTGCTGAATCCGAATCCGAGGTCAAAAAAAACTTTTACAACGTCATTTTTTTTTAAATCGCCAAAAACTGCTTAAAAATGCGAAAAATACACGAAAAATTGACTTTATGTGCAATATATAAGTTGATTGATTGAGCTGAAAATGTCTAAAAATGCTAGTATATATATTTTCTGATAGAGTCAAGATAAATCCAAAATCTGTCAAAAACCTTATAGTACCCGTATACCATCCTAAGTAATTTCAAATTAGGCAAATCTACATGCTTTAATAAAAAATGTTAATTCACTCCTTTTTTCTTTTATAACGTACTCTTTTGTCTTCAAAAGATCTGTGTAAAGGGTTTCTTTTCCTTTTTCGATTGTTGTGTTGTGTTTCCCTTTTCAGCATCCAACAAAAATCTGCCATATTAACATCCCAATTTCCTTGGTATCGTCGTTCCATCTCTTTAATGTCTTGATGAAATCTTTCGCCTTGTTCTTCGCTGTGATCTCCAAGATTTTCTGGAAAATCGTCAAGGTGGGAGTGTGCACATAAAGTCAATTTTTCGTGTATTTTTCGAATTTTTAAGCAGTTCTTGGCGATTTAAAAAAAATGACGTTGTAAAAGTTTTTTTTTACCTCGGATTCGGATTCAGCACTTCGAAAACCATAAGAAATGATGGGTCTAGTTTCTGGTACCAATCACTTTTTTTTTTTTGTGTGCCTGTGTAATTAATATGAATACGAAATGTTATAATATTTAAATATCACACTAGTTATCAGTGAGTTAGCTTCCTGTTGTGAGTAGATAAGGAGTAGGTGAGATCATTTCAGTAGAGTATTGATCTTCCTAAAATACAGACATACAATTAGTACCGGGATGTTTTAATAAAAAACCTACAAATACCACAATAAGGAAACAAGAAATTCTACATACGATAAGGGATCTTTGAATAGGAATCAGAATAATAAACAACAACAACAGTGTGGCTCATACAACAGAGATAATCGTAATATAAGACAGCAATATCAGAATAATAACAACAGCCCAAACAGAAATAACGATAACTCTCGCATTTTCGGAATGTATAATAAGCAACAGAGTCCCAATCAAAGAAATCACGGTAACCATTATCAACAACCATCAGGTAACCAAACGAACCAGAGAAATCTTACTCTTCCTCCAGTTCCCAGACCGACAAATCTACAGTGGGTGGTCAAGCAATTGGAACGCATGGAAAAATTATAGACATTTCAGTTTTAAACTTTTCTACAATAAAAACTATTGTAGTTAGAAAGTTACTTTTTTATTTATATATATTGATATAATAGTGGCTTTTAATACTTAGTGCATCCCCCTTTGCCTTAATGGTATTACCATCGGAAACGTCCGCATCACTAAGTATAGTAATAAGTCCTCTAAGTCAGTTAAGTTTAGCCCTAGTTTGCCTAAGCCTAGCTCTAGTCTTAACAAAAATTCCAACACTAGATTAAGTCCTAATACTAAATCTAGCTCGCGAACGTCTAGTCCTTATCCGCCCGCCACCAAGTCTAGCAATAACTCCGTTCTCTCTAAGCCCAAACCTGCTAGAGCGCCTAAACCACGTAGCATTCGCCAGCACACATCCTCCCCCCTCCCTATTCCTAGTTCAAGCAACTGGCAACTTAAAGCTGGTTTATTTCCTAACTTTAAACAAGCGACTCCCTTAAAATACTCTAACTCTATACTCTCACACTTTGAATCCCCCTACCCCATCCTCCCCTGCTACAACTATTGCATCACCTGTTATCGCCCCCCCACTTCCACTAACCGTGCCTCAATGTTAGCTCCCACCGTCCCCTCTCTCAGTGACCGAGTCCCCTCCTCCGCTACCACCTCGGCTTCTCCCCCCTCAACCGCTCCTCCCTCAACCTCCCCTTCAACATCCTCCCCCCCTCATCCTCTCCCCCTCTCGCGTCTGAAAAACCTTCCTTTATTGACCCTCTTCTCCCTCCAGTCGTAAAGCTAACTAGGCTTTCAGCCGGAACTGCTGACGGTCGTTACTTGCTTTCTCGCCTTCGCGAGCGCAGGATTTACGATAATGTACGGCTCTACCTGGCTTACCATCACGATAAAGTGGACCACATCTGCATTGACGGCAAAACTCGTACTAACGTTATTGTCTCCTTACACCAGGAGGGTCTCCCAGCTGACCCCACTGTCCTGAGACAACTATTCCTCAAGTTCCATGCTGAATTCGACGTCCCACCCCAACAAATTTCCGACGATCTGTCCGCCTATTCCTCTTACCTTAATTGCAAACGCATTTCTCATTTACAGAAGAGTCGTATCGACTCGAAAAACTATTTTTGCTCCTAACCCCTCTTCTATCTCCCTCCCCACATCCTGCCTCCCTCAGCCCATCCCCACCCAATCCTTTAAATCAATCTCGGTCTACTACCAGAACGTCAGAGGGCTTCGCTCCAAAACCCAGGACGTTTTCCTGAAATCCCAATCCCTGCCGTACGATATCTTCGCGCTCTCGGAAACGGTATCAATAGCAATGAATTATTTTCGTCGGACTTCAGTGTTTTCCGCACTGATGGATGCTTAACCGATTCCGGGTCTTCTGGTCGTGGTGTCCTTATCGCGGTTCACAATCGTCTCAGTTCTACCCTGATTAACTGCTCTAGCTCCTCTTCCTTCGAGTGGGTATGCGTTCAAATCACTCTCAATCGCCGTTCCCTTTTCATCATGTGCCGCTACATTCGCCCTGCCCAGCCTCTCCCAGTTTACTCACATGCGACTGCTGCCCTTGACAACGTTTCTGCCCTAGCCGCTCCTCTTGACGATATCATCGTTCTGGGTGATTTTAATCTTCCTCATCTCCTCTGGTCCCTCTCTGACGATGACTACTCCTATTTCCCTACTAACGTGTCCTCCTCAACGGAGTCCCTTATTATCGACCACTTCTCCGATTCAGGTCTCTACCAAATGAGTGGCGTCAAGAACCACTTCGGCAGACAGCTTGACCTTGTTTTTTCCTCTAACCCACTAGACTCAGTCGTAACTGTAAGTCGCCACCTCCTTTCTACTCTTGATTCTCATCACCCTCCCCTCTTCCTATCTTTTACCCTTGAATCGTCTAGCCCTCTCACCAACACTGTACCCAGCTTTCACTACAATTTTCGCAAAGCCGACTTCGGGAAGCTTAACCTCCTTTTAAGTCACTCCAACATCCTAGCATCCTTAAAAGATTCATAGCTACCCCTAAATAACTGCGTCTCCCTATTCTACACCGAACTTTTCAACTGCGTGTCAAAGAGTGTACCTTTCGAGCCCGTTAAAAGTCGCTCCTCATCACCACCCTGGTACGATAATGAGCTCCGTTCCCTACGTAATAAGAGGAACAAACTTTGGCACACCTTCCTCCTGTCCAGATCCGACGCTGACTTCTCTTCCTACTCTGCCATTTTCTCCCTCATCTCCGAACGTTGCGAATCCCTTTACAGTGACTACTTAACCTCCATGCAATCCAAACTTATTTCCGAGCCCAAGCTTTTCTACAACTTCATTAATACTAAGCGAAAATCCAACGGTTACCCCTCTGTCCTCAAGCTCGGCGACTCATCTTCGTCTGACCCCACTGAAATTGCCAACCTTTTTTCTAAATTCTTCAGCCAATCCTTCTGCGACCTCGACTCCAATCCTGACCCCAACTACTTCTCCTCCTTGGAAAATTGCGCCCAAACCTCCTTAGTCTCCATTAACATCGACCCTTCTTTAGTTGCTTCTAAAATCAGTGCTCTCGCCGATGACACCGTCCCCGGTCCTGATGGTATTCCCGCAATTCTCCTAAAGAACTGTCCCGCCCATCTAATCCAACCACTTACCCATCTCTTTCAACTTTCTCTTTCTGAGGGTACTTTTCCCGACCTGTGGAAGGATTCTTTTATTACTCCCATCCACAAAAAGGGGTGTAAAAGCGATATCACAAATTATCGTCCTATCGCCAAATTATCATGCATCCCTAAAGTCTTCGAAAGCCTCATCTACGACTCCTTGTCTTTTCATTGCAAATCCATCCTTTCTTCAGCCCAACACGGCTTCCTCAAAGGCAGATCTACTACGACCAATTTATCTACCTTTGCGTCTCGCACCCTTATTTCCATGGAGAATTGCAACGAAGTCGACGTTGTAGCCACTGATTTTAGCAAAGCCTTCGATAAAATCTCTCACAAAATTATTTCCTTAAAATTAAACTAAATTGGCATCCCTCCCCGACTCATTTCACGGATCAATTCCTACCTCGTTAATCGCCACTACAGAGTCCGCTTCGACTCCTCGATTTCTACTCCCTTTGTTTCCCATTCAGGTGTCCCCCAGGGCAGTCACCTCGGCCCTCTAATTTTCATTTTGTCCATTAATGATGTCGTGAACGTAATCAGTCACTCTGATAACTTAATCTACGCTGACGACATGAAAATTTTCAAACAAATCTCCGACCCCTCCGACTCTTTACTACTCCAAAACGACCTTGACAATTTCCATACCTGGTGCGCAAAAAACTTTCTCCATCTCAACATATCCAAATGCCAAGCGATCACCTTTTCCCGCAAGCGCACCCTCACTCCTCCCAGATCCTACTCCCTCTCCGGCGAACCCATCCCATCTGTCACCTCCCTATGTGATCTTGGTGTCATTTGTGATAGTGAACTCAACTTCCGCTCCCACATTGATCATTCCATCAGCAGGGCCAATTCCAGTTTTGGCTTTGTCAAACGGTGGACTAAGGAGTTCTCTAACCCCTATGTCACCAAATCACTCTTCGTTTTCTTCGTCAGACCTCTCCTTGAATATGCCTGTCAGGTATGGTCTCCCTCTCAATCCACTCTCATTAACAGGATTGAATCCGTCCAGCGGAGATTCATCCGTTTTGCCCTGCGCGACCTCCCGTGGTCTGACCACCTCAACCTCCCTCCTTACGAAAGCCGCCTTAAATTAATCGACCTTCAACCTCTATCCTTTCGTCGTGATGTCGCCGATATCATCTTCGTCCACCAAGTCCTATGCGGTCTAATCGATTGCCCTGACTTCCTCCACAGCATTTCCCTCAACACTAACCCTCGCAACATCAGATCTTTCCCCACCTTCCGCCTCGAGTGTCACCGCACTAATTACGGGCACTTCGAACCCTTCACTAGAATGCTACGGAAGGCTAACAACTCTGCCGTATTCGATTTTCACTTTGATAAAACCTCCCTTAAGCGTAACCTTTACCTACCTACCGTCCCCCCCTCCCCTCAATCTTAGTCATAGTTTTTAGGTTAACCTAGTCATAAGTCGTAGTTTACTTCCTGTAGCTTGTATTAAGCGAAGAAATAAATAAAATAAATAAATAATGGCTCCCTCCTTTGATAAGAGTCAAAATTGCTTTTTTTTTTCATATATGAATGTACAGGCCGTGAAAATGTTGGTTATTTTCCAATGACAACAATGTCGACAAAAAATAAACGGTATAAATAAAGAAATTCACAAACTAAATATAATTAAAAAAACTAATATTTATTTTTCGCCACCCTTACTTACTTATCCAAATATCGCTGCGAACTGATATCGCAGATAATTTTGACTCCTGAACCACGATTATAACGGTACTTCTAAGGGATAACATGCCGTTAGCTTTGGAGAACTCTTTGACAAATCTCTCGAAAAAAAAAAATAAAGTACACCTCCATTACTCAAATGCAGAGCTAGGCGAATTAGGATATATAAATGTAACAAATTTGCGGAGCGGTTCTAATTGCTTGACCATCCAATTACTTGTATGTAAGCTGTTCAATCACGTGTTAGGAAACTGGCGGTAAAAAAATTTTGCGGAAGAAAAGACTTAATGTTCAGGTATAATTCAACTCTCTTTAATTCAAAAATAATTGTTCACAGTTGGTCAACAAAATATAATTAATAATTCAGTCAATTCAGTTTTTTCCTTGTCATCTAGAAATTGTCTGACCTTAGGCATACACAATTTCTATGACAATACACAATTTAAATCCTAGATCACAAGTTATTTCCTACATTAATCTAATAAGCTAAAATATTAATGGCGAATCCAATTTCACTAAACTAATTATTAAACTCTGCACCAAGAAAACCAAAAATTTCCAAATTTAACCTTATCACCTGCTGAAGCATTTAGAAATCACCTGACCTTATATGGCATGTGTAATTTCGAATGTCTATCAGCGAAATATCAAACGACAAAGGAGAGCGAAATGCTGGAGCGCGGTCCGTTTAAAGCCCCCGAAGACACACACACATAGACAGCTGGACCGGAAACGTCTCGTTTTTCGTCCTTTATGAGATAAACGCAGCCAATTGGTCTTATCCAATACTCCTGATAAAAGAATACAAAAATATCGTATTAGATTACATTAAAATTGGAATTATCCACGTAAAATTGAACATAATATCATTAAAAAACCAATTTGCTATAACATGGCGTTTTCAGACCAAATACAGCCATGTTTGCGTTTCCGGGAAATTTATTAAAACCCGATTAATTCGTTACCGGTGTAATTTATCACCTGTCTGGCAATGCTATCCGATTTATCGGATAAATTTGTCCCACCTTAGTGTGTCAAATAAATTGACAATATAAAGTTTGACAGGTGGCCGGTGATGAAAGTTGCGCGAGTGTGGTGTGCCCCTTTTCCCAAAAATAATTTGGGAATTTCGATATAAAAGGTAAGTAGTATGTGTCTAGTGTTGTGATTTGTAATTTAATGTGTCCGGTACGGCCGATTACATGTAAAATCGCCATGAATTCAAAAAAATTTCTTGGCCGGTCAAATGTCAAAAGGTGAAATAAATTCGAACATTTCACCTGTTTGATAACAATTCAACTCGTGTTTCTAACTGTGTTGCGACTGTTCCTGTGTCGTGTTATGTTAGTTCAGCGCATATCGTGTTACGGTCGCTTTTTTATGTTTTGTGTTTCTTGTTATGATTCCAATGTTGTTGTTGTTGTACCGTCAATGTAAAGTCCCCAGTGCTAGCTATCGATTGGAGTACCTGTTGGTTCCCAGGTACAAGGTATAAAATTTTCATATAAATTCATTTGATTTTTCTTTTAATTCTTTTATTCTTTTAGGTGTGAGTCAACATAAGCCTATGGACATTAACAATGCCACCGTCGATATAGGAAATTGTTGGGCACCTAGCCCAACCAATTGTCCTACATAAAAATCAACAGATGCAAATTTCTCATAGATACTAGCGCATCCAATTCTGCTGTCAATCCAGAGATATTTAGAGATAATCTCAAAGTAAAATTACAGAGACCAGTAACCAGTAGCTCAAAGAGCCCTATTTAAACTATCCGCAGTCACCGAAAAAATAACAGTTAACTGCTTTGAAGAACTCGGGAAGTCCTGTGGCGCCTCCATCAGCCCTTTTGCGTCCGCAGCGCTCGCGGCGCAAACAGGCTCTCGTGGCGCGCGAGGAATTCAGGTGAGAAGAACAAGAGAGGGACCCCAGGGTCCAAAATTGAGTCACTCTCTCGCGCGCGCCTCACTCGTCTAGACCGCTGCAGAACGCTCCGCAAGAATCCGAGAAAACAGTCTTATTAAATCTAATTAAAACATTCCTTGTCGCAAATAGTCTTTGTAGATGTAATTATAATATCCCTTGTTGATAAGTTAAAATAAAGTTGTCAAGTGTTCTCGAGTCTTTTAATTTCCCCACGCGCGACCTTTTGGGCCCTCAGCTTCCCTTCGCAGCCCGGGACGCGGTACCCCAAAGTGCTCCCGTCGCGTGCCCGACAGGACCGCCAAAGTGCAAGGAGGGTGTACCCTAAGTACATCCAAAGTCCAATGATAAATTTGAATTTTTAAACTATAAATTTCATGACACCTACGAAGGGCTAATAGGCACTGACATTTTGATGAAGTACAACGCGTCAGTAGACTACGGAAAGAGAATAATTAACATTAATGGAATTGATATTAAGTTACATTTTAAAACCGAAAAAAGCAACATAATTTATCAGATCGACCCAGCCAAACATTATTACCATATTCCGGTGGTATAAAAATCAGGTTTTGCTTTAATCGAAGGCACCAAAATAAATAAAAGTGTAACACTTCACGAGGGAGTTTGCGAAGGGAATAATTATGAAGCCCTAGCAAATATATCCAACGAGGGCAACGTACCCATTGTCTTAAATTTCGAGAAACCTTTTACTTCCATAGAAATTCAAGATATACGAGATTTCAATAATTTCCAACCGATAACAGAAGGTTCAAAGAATATCGGAAAAGAAATACTATTAGAGCAGATTAGAAAAGATCACCTAAACCGCGAAGAAAATTCAGAACTAGAAAAAATAATTAAAGAATACCAAGACGTATTCAGTAATGATAAGCTATTAAGTTTTACCAATGAAATAAAACACAAGATCAATATAGCAAATAATACTCCCGTAAAACGTATTTTATTCCATCAAGAAAACTTTATTCGTGACAATGGTCGATAAGTTTAGTAAAGTAGCCCTGTTTATAAAAATCAATAGCAGAAACGAAGTAGAATTACGGAAAGCAATTTTAAAATATATTAGTACATACAGTAGCTTCAAAAAACTAGTCACCGATAACGAGTTAGAGATGAAGGCAAAGAGTATGAGCAACTTTTTAAAGGACAGAAACATAGAGATACATTTCACATCAAACTCGAATCACAACTCCAATGCCGACATTAAGAGACTACATAGCACGATAAACGAGCAGTTACGAATACTTAGGCAGGCATTTACCAGTAGAAGAGCAATTAATTTTAATTGACGGTTATTATACCAATTCCATACATAGTGCTACGAATAAAAAACCATTGGACTTTATACAAGGCAAAGTAAAAGAAAAGAAATACGAAAGTATATCTAAACAAATATTAGAAAAGACATCACGAATAGAAAAGCTAAATGGAGATAGTAAAGATGTCATCTTAAAACCGGGAATAAATTACATAACAGAAATACGCGGCGGCAAAAATCACTCAAAATTTCGCCGAATTGATTCAGATCTAGCACATAGCTATCATGTCCGAGACAAAACGAACAATCTTAAATATTACAATAAACACATGAGAAAAAAACGAAAATACCAGTATAGCGCATGAGTCGGGAAAGCCCGCCGACCTGGCGTAAACAACATAATAAAACATCTGGTGCAGAATGTTTTCTCCCTGGCATGGGCAATAATAAAACTCGCTAGGACAGGTATGAATGAGTTATGATCGGTCAAGACGGATGCATGCGAAATATTAGGCAGGATTAAAGTTTTTAATTGTTCTGGCTCTGGCGCGCCATCCATTAGCATAGTTTAGGGAAATAAACAAAGGATACGACTTACGAGTACATGAGATCTAATGATTGAGAATGTGTGAATGTCGTACGATACGATTATATATGGAGTGCAGGATAAAAGGGAGGCATTCCTAGCGAGCAAGGGCAGATTACCATCGGACATGCCAGGGAGTTGACGGAAATTCTAAGCCATATTTTGTAGGAAGTGTTTTCCGAGTTCAAGCTTCAGATGGCGCTAGCTCGCGGAAGAGTTAACTATTATTTCATATACATTCTTAGATATACGGTTTTGACATGGAAGGGAGAGAGCGCGTGCATTGACAGATTGGGCAGTCAGTCTATTGTATGCATGCATTCGTACCTTGCGATCATACATAAATAAGACATACGTAGCTTGTTCTTTGTGATTGAAGAGATATTTAGTTTTGTTCTTTGTAGTGTTTAATAAGAGATATTTAGTTTGTTTTTATAATTAAATAAAATAAGAACTCCACTCACAGAGTGTGCAATTAAAGTTAATTTATAGTGGTTTTCTTTATTTAGATGTAACAAGTCAACATCCACCTAACAGTTTCCATTGTATTATTATGTCGCGTGTTGGTCCACCCGCGGTAGCCGCTGCCGGGCGTTGAATGTCGCGTGTTGGTTCACCCGCGGTAGCCGCTGCCGGGCGTTGCAATGCTTTCGACCTGGATTAATGCAAACCCCATCGCGGAATTAATCCAGGTCAGCGCAAGCCAATAAAGCAGAGCACAATATTGCGTCATGAGTACGCGTGCTGGCACACCGGAACTCGCCGCTAACCAGTAGGCGCGGCGAACAGCTGGATTTGTGCTTATACTGCAAAAGCTTGCGCAACAAGCCCATGCGCCCATGCCAAGGCAGCTTAGGACGCCGAAATCGGGTTAGGCGAAATGGGTCATCGCCGTGGTCAAGGTGTGGAGCTGCGGTAATCGAAAGCACTCGGGGAGTCGTTGTGAAGAATTAAACAAGAGCGGGCGGTACGGTCGTGAGTTGTAAGTAAGCTCGAAAAATAAAGTGTTAAGACGGAAATCCCAAGTGTTTTTGATGTGACCAAAATCTGAGACGACAAAACCCTGTATAGCATAAACATTACATTGGCGCAGCCGGTAATTCGAATAGCTCCGAAGGGAATGAGGTGTTACCAAAAATAGTGACGGGATAATAGCTGGAAAGACATCGAACAGCATCGGCAGGCATAAATCACATAAGGAAGTAACCGGACCAATCTGCAGGAAGACACCGGAAAGCCTCGTCGATAGAAGGGCCACACGACCGTGCCATTACACCATTAGAATCATCACCAACGCAGCAGCAACGGCAATGAGTGAGTCATCTGTTAAGCATAAACAATTATTATAAGTAGTGTTAGTATAGTTATCTCGATTAGGAATAAGGTACTAGGGGCAGCAATATACATATGTATCTAAAAGAGTGATACGAGTGATGTCAAGTCTTTTTTCAAAAAACGCAAAGAAAAACAAACAAGATCGCTCTCGCTTTTACGACCGTTCTCGGCTCCACTCGCTCCCAATAGCCACAACCGAATCTGATTCCTTCTATGAAGAAATCGATAAGATTTCTTTTGAAGAAACGTCTCCAACAGAACAAAATAAATCGTCCCACACAAGCGGTTTAATTCAAATCCCTCCACCTGACTCAGTATTCACTAGATTCAGTGACTACAACCTAAGAAGCGGAAATACTTACCCGCGTACACATTCTCAGTCAGGGGAAGCATGCCCAGTACTTAACTCGAACGGGAAAAACACCAAGAAAATGTTGGGTACGGATATGTTGGAGAAGCTTACGAAAATCGTTCGTCACCTGGTACCGGTCTTTCCTGAGGGTTCTAGGAGCGGTACAGCTAATGAGCTGCATCATTTCCTGGACTGTTGTAAGCAAGCACATGACGTGCTTACCACGAAGGAGGAAAAAACGCTTCTACTATCGCTCCTCAAAACTAAGCTGCGTGGTGAAGCATACGACTTAGTCAAACACTTGAACATTTGTTCGTTTTGGGAGTTCGAAAAACTCCTACAAAATGCGTTCGCCCCGGCAAAAACAATTAATGAAATTCTAAATGAAGTGTGTAAGTGTCAGCAGATTCCGGGGGAAAAGATTCACACTTACGGAACAAGGCTCAATAAGCATGTTCTGGAGTGTAAAAAAGCAGTAACGACTAAGTACTCGGAAAACAGCCAGGCCCTCACGAAAGAAATTGAAGAGGCCTGTTTTACGTTCAAAACTGGGGTAATAAGGCAGGTAATAATTGCCCAGACCGGAAAGACTCTAGACGAATTGATTGCCATAGCATTGGAGATCGAGAAGACAGAGGACCGGCAGACACAGGTCCGAAACTTCGAAGCTTACATGCAATCATGTCAATCATCTCGTCTAGAGAAAGAAATAGAACAGCTGAAACAACTTACGGAAAGCATGGCGAGAACAATTAACGCGTTTACCAACAACGCAACTACAGCCCCATCAAGCTCGAGTCGTAATTACAGTGAAGAAAAAACACACCCAACATACATAAATGAAGTCCATACTCTCTACCGTTCCAATCGCGCAGCAACAAATCGAAAGTGCGATTTCTGTGATATGCTGGGACATTCTTTTGCAGAATGCCGGAAGAGGTTGCGAACACTTTTCTGTGCAAAATGCAAGAGCTATGGGCACAGTACTCAGAGCTGCCTCCCTAAAAACCAACACGGTTCTTCTCGCACCAGAAATTCGCGTGTGAAATGTGATTGGTGTGAACGATCTTTCCACACCGAGGAGGAATGCCGATCCAAGAAATCGTGGGAAGAAAAGCAAAAAAACGGAAAGAAACCGGAAAACTAAAGAGGGCAGGTCCCCAGCACCCGGAGACTATGCTGTCGCAAACAGGGTGCAGAACAAATAGTGTAGATATTATTAGTTGTAGTGTTTCCGAATTCAGTACGTCACCTTCCACCGCAATCCCGATGGATACTTCAGATTATTATAATAGCGCAACAATTGAGCTCCCTCTGGACATTGCTAAGAACGGAACCGTGAGACTCTTGTTAGACACGGGAGCCGAAATAAGCATAATAAATAGGGGAGTTTTAGCGGACCACGTCCAAATTAATGCCAGCGATGTTATCCGTCTGCAAGGTCTTTACGGGGGACACGACTACACCTTATGTAAGTGTTGCATAGCGATACATATCGATAAATATCGATTATTATTATTATTATTCAAATTGTAACGATGGGTACCGCTATGCAACCAAACCCCCTAGCCGGCAACAAGGGCAGACGAAATCCAGCCCAGGCGGCGCATCGGATTTCGAGACGGCCGTGCAAAAATGCGCCGAGCCAGCGGCGTCACCGCTCGGCTCGTGGGAAGCGCAGCCGCAGCGCGGCTGGGAAATCGCACCATAATCGGCCGGCTAGGAACTTTACTTTTGATTGAAAAAGTAAAGTTCAGTTGCTGAGAGTTCGCAAAGTAAAGAAGGTCAACGAAAGAGTTGCTAGGAGTCGGTCCAGAGTTGTTGAGTGGCCGTTTAATCGAAAAAACATAGAAGAACGCGTCGCCGGTCGCGAGAGAAAAAAGCCTTCCCAAAAGAAAGAGGCAAGCAAGTAGCGGGCATCGCCAGTGGCTTAATCCTTGTATAAGCAAAAGGAAATGTGTGAGAGTTAGTGAAATATAGTGTAGTGGTCAAGGAAAAATAATAAACAAAGGATTTACACTTAGCCCGTTGGTTTTCCTACCCAAAAGGTTAACAAATATAAAATATAACATAAGGCAAGAAAAAAATCTGTAAATATGAAATAAAGAAAAAGATTGAATTCCATAAGCTAAACTTCCATGCCCAAATTATCTTTTCTGATAGTTTCCCCTAGCAGGCTTTAGGTGCTGGAATTTTATGGCTTTGGCCGTGTTTAGGTACGCCAGCCCGATGAGTCTGCCTACCCTTTTGCATATCGAAATGAGTCACTGAGCGACCTGCGCTTATGTGAAGCTAAAAATAGTTCGGAGCCCTAATGAGCATGCGACGCAGGATTTGGTCTGTGGCGCCTTGGCCGAGCATATTGTGACGAAAAATGCTTGAAGGGGCTGGGGTTGCTTGCTTTTCCAGGCTCGCTGGTACATGGGAAAGAGAGTCGGTTCCTTCATTTAGGAAGGCTGAAGAAAATTTCACTTGAAAAGTGATTTTTGCAAAGTGAAGAGGTGACAGAGTCTAGTAAAGAATAAAGTTTGTGTGGTTTTTTAAAAAGAAATTGAAGGGGGGTGAGTTATCTCACAGAGTTGTTGGTGCTGTTTAGATTTGTTTTTTAGTTGTTTTATTTATTATTATTATCATTTTTGTTGTTGTGATATTATTATTCGAGTAGATTTAGAAAGAAATACGTTTGGTTGGTGATCGAATAGATAGATTGAATTGAAAATTTCGTGGCGAGATCGGTGGTACTGGAGAGAGGTGGGAAGCTCAGGATACTGCGTGTGTAGTCCCTGTATCCAGGAGTGTGTCCCTTAACATGTGCATGCGAGTTTGCCCTTGCACTTGTTTCTGGTTTTTGATGCGTGGTTTTGAAACTTCGCAGGATTCTGGGTGTTTGTGAGTTTGCCCTTTCACCCTGGTGTGTGTTGGGAACGTGTGACGAATTTGCCTCCACGTTTTTTTCCTTGATTTTCTCCAGTACTCGCGGTTCGTTTTGTTGAGCATTGATTATGTAATATATTCATTTGTTTTTGTTATGGCCGAGGAATTATCACCAATTAGATAGTTTCCTTTCTTTGTAATATTAAATAGCACACAGCTCACTGTTGTTTATTTTTTATGTCTTGCAGTTGCGGGCATCGATTGCGGTCCAACGTCCTTTATATACTCGGAATGAAAAGAACATGTGAATTAATTGGAGAAAAGAAAAAAATAAAAATGAAGGATTTTGTTTTGAGTTTCTTTTTATTTTCCACAATAGAATTTTTAATCTTTATTACACTTATGTAGGTTCATGTTCCGGCGTTTTCCAGGTAGGCAGCGGAATCAGGCGCAGTTTTTACATAAGCAGTTTTACTTTAAGCACTCCTTTAGATAGGATTCTGGGTCGCGATTTCCTTTGGCGTAACGCTAATATTCTCGCTACAGAACGACTTCTTCACTTCCCCAAAACGAAGACTAATGACATAGAATTAAAAATTTCGTTTGCAGGTAAATATGAATCGGACAAACTAAGTAAAATTGGCGTTCAGGAAGTAACCAATGACACTGACACAGATCAAACAGAACCGCAAGGGAATAAGTGTAGTACCAACGAAGATAATTTGAAGTCTCCCATTGAAAATCTTATAAAAATCCCACCCAGAATGGAAATGGTTGTAGAAGTATGTGTAAGCAATAGTTCAGAAGATATGTTATGCCCAGCACAGGAAGTTATTCCAGGGGTTTTTACAGCAAACTGTATAGTAAAGCCCCAAAATGGGAAAATTCAAATAAGTGTAATAAATACTCATACAAACGAAGTACAATTGCCTGTTTTTCAACCTAAACTAGAGCACCTAAAACATTTTCACGCATATAAATTAGATAAAATTCGACTTAACACGGAAACAGATGAACAGTCCGATCGGTTGCGAAGATTAGAAATGCAAATATCTTTGGATCATACGTACAATAATGAAGAGAGAGAAGCTATAAGGGCGCTCTGTGCGGAATATAATGATATATTCCATCTAGAAGGGGATCAGTTACCATATTCTAACATCACCAAGCATAGCATTCAGTTGAAGCAAGACCAAGCTCCGATTAATCAGAGACCATACCGATTACCGGAAAGCCAAAAAATGGAAATTAACAAACAGGTGAGCAAAATGTTAGCCGATAACGTTATAGCCCCAAGTACTAGTCCGTGGAATTCGTCGTTACTACTCGTCCCTAAAAAAAGTGGACCTAACGGAGAAAATCGATGGAGGGTTGTAGTAGATTTCCGCAAATTAAACGAAAGCACTATATCAGATGCTTTCCCTCTGCCGAGAATCGAAGACATTCTTGACCAACTAGGGAACTCGCGCTATTTCTCCACACTAGATTTGGCCAGTGGATATCACCAAATCTTAATGAATGATTCTGACACTAATACTCCTTCAGGTTAAGGGCTCCAGCTTCGGTGGATATTTTTGAGATTTGTCTTCATCATAAGAGTAAGTACTAATTATTGTACAAAAGAGTGTAGAGGAATTATTGCAAACGTCCACTCTTGAAATTCGACAAATAAAATAAATAAGATATGAGAATGGCTTAATATAAGAATTTTAAATTTAGCTCACCCAAATTTAAAGTTATTTTTTGTTTAACTAAGAATTATATACTACGAACGAAAAATCGAGATAGAGCTGTGCACATCAACATTTTTTTTTGTTCGATTCCGGGTCAGGAAAATATATGTTACAAAAGTTTTGGGGAGGTTAGCTTGTGTGTACGATCGACTCTTTCACAAGTAACGATTTTCCTTGCTGTGTGGGTAATCGGAGTGTAAGGGGACATGCAGGGTTTATTTCTCTTAAATGATTGTAGCATACTTACCTTCAAAATTTGCTCTTAAGAATGTTTGGTAATATATGTATGTATGTATATATAAATTTATCTGTTTATAACAGCATTAGAGAATGGAAGGGGATATAACTGAAAACTTGAAAGAAAATCAAAACGAATCTACATTATCGACAGGAGATAATGATAAGAGCAACGGAGAAGTACCCAATGATTATTAGATCAATACTGTCAATAAGATAGTTCATACTGGAGAGCTAGAAGGTCAGACTATGAGTATTGGATTAGTAAACAAACAGATAAGAGCAAGAGGGATCCATTTTCCATTTAATAAGAGGTTTTTGCAAATAAGCTTTGCACAAACAAATTCAAGTTAAATCCAAACGTATACGAATGTTGTTTACATAAATAACTAGCCAAACAATAGACCTAAGCAAAATATGAATATGTATTTATATACGTATATAGCTTAACTATTTAATATATATATGTATTGTAATGTAAGTGTGACGCAAACGGCCAGAGAGCAAACAACTCGAGTTGATGAACGCAGCAAAAAGAAGGCACGCTCGCGCAATGATTGTTTACATGAGTCGAATTACTAGCGAGCGAAGCGTTTACGAAATGCAACCTAGCATGGCTGGCGTATGGGTCAACTCGAGTGGTGCACTTGAAGTAGATCAGGCCGATTGCTTCACATAAAATTGATGATTTATGTTTAGTATGCGTAAGTATAGGAAATATGTGTAACCTATAGGTAAGCAGTTAATTTGTATAAATAGTCTAAGAATTTTGAATAAAGGGGGGATTGTTATACTGACCAGCAGGCGTGTCACTTGGTGTGAGCTCATAGCGGCACCAGAATAACGACCCAAGGAGTTCTGCTGAATTAGCTGTCTCCTCTAGGAGTTCTGCCCTTCGGCTGGCTCCGAATTACCCTTCATTTCAGATTGGACCCGCGCTAAACCTTTCCCTACGGGAAGGTGCATTACAGTATACATTTTTTTTAACTTTAACATGTATGTGGGATCCAAGCGCCTGAAAAGAGCATCACACCAGAGAGAGCGGCTGTCGTGATGAGTCACCGGAGTCGTCGTCAAGAGAGGGTCGTCAAGGAGAAGTTATCAAGAAGCATTCATCAGGATTATTCGTCAGGAATCAGTCGCAAACAGTAGTCGCAAGTAAAGCCGAGGGAGTTAAGCTGTTTGTACCCAAGGCCGTTAAGTGAAGTTGTTTTTAGCAAAGTGTATAAGAAAAAGAGAAACAAAAATTGCTGTGTAAATTAAGTGATTTAAACGATTAAAATTGAATTTACCTAAAATCTAAAAATCGTCCGGTATTATAATTTGCCCGAAGCCCTGACCCCACATGTATTTAGTTGTAATCATACATATATGTGGAAGAACGATCCTACAGGCTCAAAATATGTTATTTGAATAAGTGTTTTAATAATTGTTTTTTTTAATAACAGACGAAATAAGTGCAGAGGAAGTAATCATGGTTGAAGATAAAAGCACACAAGTATCATTACTTCAACTTATCCAAGTTTTGACAAAATGAACCAAGTTTTTGAAGACATGACTAAATTCATGAACGAATATCGTGAAACGACACAGACTTTAAAAGAGACTATACAAAACCAATCAGCTGAGATGTGTGCTCAACATAAAAACAATGTAATGTTTATGACTAAGGCTGAAACCAACATTATTATCTCATAAAGAGTCAGTAATGGAAGACGATCTCTTAAGCGAGGAAAATTTCGCTTCTGATGGTGACAGGCAACCACCATCTTCTTCTTTCATAATACCTCGCACAAATACGATGAGAGCAAATGAAAATAGTACAGTCACTTCTCAAAATCAAGAGGTTAACTCAATGTTCAACGAATCATTACTTAAATTAAACAATACTATTGCGAATAATTTACATCAGAAAGTACATGTCAAAAGAAAATATAAATTACATAAGAATTCAGACTTCGATCTTTGGTTAGATAACATCAAATCAGAACTAAAATATTATGATCTCCAAAATCATATAATTGAAAGAATTCCCGCTAATGCGGAAAATATACAAAAATTATTAAAAGAGAAAAGTCAAGTAAGAGAAATAATAGTAAGCAGAATAGATGACTATTACCATAAAGCAGTAGTCGACATTCAAGACCCCATCGATGTAATAGTTAAAATTAAAGAGACACGAAAAATAGACTTAAACCAAACAAGCACGTCAGTAAAAGCAAAGCTGTACAACATTAAGAGAAACCCGAAAGAAAATGTAAGAGTATTTCGAGAAAGGTTCGAAGAAATTCTAAAACAATACGAGTATTGTGCCTCTTTCAGAAGCAGAAAAGCAATCTGCTTTTCACCTAGCCATTGTCCATACAAGACCTGTATTACGGACGTACGTCATAGATAGAATGCAAGATAATAAATCTGAGTTAACTATAGATCAGATGACAAATTACATACTACAACATGAAGCTGAGAAAAATGCTGGAGTAGCTGGACTTCCAATAAAAGCTAATCAAGCAAAAGGGGCGAGACCTGAGACAAGAGATAATAACATGCAAATTCATAAGAAAACCGATTTAAGAGGTAATTACAAAGAGAAACGAGACTTATGTCATCGTTGCAATAAATACAACACGGGTCATTGGGCAAACAACTGTCCATTGAAAGTACTTGGAATTTGGTACTGCTATGGTTGTCAAGGTTATGCTGAACACAACTCCAATAGCGAAAATTGCCCCAGCAAGGACAAACCCAAAAATGAGTCAAACAACGCCGTAAATACAAAAAAAAGGCACACAAAGAAGACATTATAAAAAGACCTATCGTCAGCAACTGTTGGCAATGCTGTTGGGCATGAATATACACTTTGCGCCCTCTGCATTTCGACTTTTGAAGTTCTGTCATTTTGTTACATTGTCTAACTTTTGTTCACGTGTTTGGATAGGAATAATAAATCCGTTTTTCTGTTCTGTACAAAACTAAATAAGTTTGTTTTGTTTTGTTGCCCCTGCTAAGAGGTTATGGGCCCAGAGGCTGTAAGTGAGAACTGAAAAGAAGACTATTGATTTTGTAAGAGTACGCATATAATAATGGCGAGTGCGGTAAAAATCGAGATGCTATCCAAGCATAACTTCGAGGCCTGGAGAATACAGGTGGAGGCCATTATGGTGAAAAACGAAACATGGTCCTATGTTACTGGCGAACGACCGAAACCCAAATTGGCTGTAGAAGGCAATGAACGAGTGTCAGCGGAGGCGGCCCGCATCAATTGGCTGGCGCAGGACAGGAAGGCAAAAGCAGACTTAATCCTGGCAATAAGTCCATCGGAGCTGAGTCATGTGAGGGGATGTGAAACGACGAGGGACGTATGGCAGAAACTGGAAAGCGTGTACGCGTCCAAAGGCCCCGCACGGAAGGCGACATTACTAAAGCGCCTAACACAGAGCAAAATGCCCGATGGAGCGGATGTAAGGGAGTATTTAACTAATTTTTTTGATGTCGTTGACAGGTTACAAAACATGGAGGTAACCATCAATGGCGATTTACTAGCCATCATATTGTTAAATAGCCTGCCGGAATCCTACGAAAATTTCCGATGTGCAATGGAGTCGCGCGATAGCCTTCCTGATATAGGACGATTAAAAATCAAAATAAATGACGAATACGATGCTAGAATTCAAAAGGCAAACGATGGGTCTGGTGCAATGTTTGTTAAACACAGTGTCGGTAAAAAGAGACCTCTTAAAGATAACAGCTTTAAGTTTAACTGCAACTACTGTGGCAAACGAGGTCATAAAGCTGCCGATTGTTTTAAAAAGAAGCAGCAGGGCAAGGAGCAAGCGGGCACGACATATTTCGCTGGTCTAGCGGATGCACAGGTTCCGGATGTTGCATAGCGATACATATCGATAAATATTGATTATATTCAAATTGTAACGATGGGTACCGCTATGCAACCAAACCCCTCTAGCCGGCAGCCAGGTGGGTGAAACGCAACCCAGGCAGCGAATCGGATTTCGATCCGCCCGTGCAAAAATGCGCCGAGCCAGCGGCGTCACGGCTCGGCTCGTGGGAAGCGCAGCGGCTGGGAAAGCGCTCCCTGAGCGTGAGAACTGCGCCCTCAGCGCAATTCCTAAAGCGGTCGGCTGGGAACTTTACTTTTGGTTGAAAAAGTAAAGTTCAGTTGCAGGAGAAACGCGAAAGTAAGTTGTACAAAAGAGTGACTTCGGGATATCAAAAAACGCGATCGAAGAACCTAGTGGTGTTTGAGCGCGTAAAAAGTGTTGTGCAAAACGAAGGCATCGTCCGTGGCCCGAGTGAAGTGTAACCTCCAAAGAAAAAAAAATAAAAGTGTGTTAACCCATAAGAGCAAGTTGTTTCCCACTTTGGACCCCGGAGGCCATCAGGGCGTGATCAAAACGTACAAGAAGATAAAGCGCAAATTTCGATGGAAACACATGTTGCGCGATATAAAACGTTATATCTAGAAATGCCCAAAGTGCCAGAAACTAAAATCTTCTCCCCAATATAAGATGCCCATGGTTATTACCGACATAGCCGAGCAACCTTTCGAGAAGGTATACCTCGATATAGTTGGACTATTGGAAGAGTCCACGTCAGGAAACAAATATATCCTAACCTTCCAGGATAACCTTGTGACGGTCGCCCTCATGCATTCCATTCTTCAAAAAAAAAAAAAAAAAAACTGACGCAGAAGTCGGCCAGTTCACTGACAGTACATGCCTGGCCGGACTGTACCTCTTCCTCCTTCTAAAAAACATGCACAGCGCCAACTGGGCGCGACTGGTATAATCAGCCTGAAATTCAGCAGTAATGCCATAAGCACCGATGACACCTCGTTGATCGCTGAGAGGCACTCGGCCATTTTGGTCAAGTCTGTCGTGTCGACAAGAGCTAAGCTGGTCGGTGCAGGCAAAAGCAGCCATTTTAGGAAGTGCATCGGAGTGAGTAATTTACGGCCCGGGCTGGCGCTGTTCCAGCCGCAGTGATAACCACCCCAAGGAAAAAAAAAAGGTAGGCTCTGTTTTCCATCGGAATTGTGCTAAGGTAAATTCCTTCCGCCTTAGGGGGAAGAAAGTTTCGGGATAAACCTGTCGCCTTCGTCTCCACCTCTCCCCCCACGAGGAAGAAAAAAGAAAAAAGCAGACGCAGACGATCGGGGTTTGGCCCTACTGTGGCCACTCCACCTCCCTGGCCCTACAAAAAAAAAAGAGAGAAAAAAAAAGGGAGTGTAACAGGGAGAATTCGTTGTTGAATTTATTCGCTACACCAGGCGTCCTTAGCCGCACCAGATTTAGATAACCCCGAGGACACCGGGGCGCCTGGATAGGCCACGTGGGAAATCCTCCTGCAGGCCGCAGGCCTCCAACATTGTGTACCCGCAGCAGCCCCCCCCCCCCCCCCCCCACCACAGAGCATCTGGGCCCTCTGTCCACAGGACCCCTATCAGCACGGACACAGACGACGTCGAGGGACCGGGGCGAGGCTAACTTCCGGCCGCACCCTGTGCCCCCCCGCCTCGTTGGAAGCAGCCCCCAACCATCAGCTGCCCGGCAGAGGGAGGGACATCCTGTTGCAACCCCACGGGACTCATCTCCCGCGCCCCACGCACCTCGGCATCATTCCCATTCGTAGTCTTATAATTTAAACCAGCATATTCCTCTTAGGTAGTATAGTCATTGGGCACGAGTACTTGCGGTAGGCGACCCAAATCAAAACAAAATAAAGAGAGAGAAGAAGGCAGGAGTATTGGGGGTCTCGGCTTCGGGGAGAACGGACCGCCCCATGCCCCCCCTTCAACGTCCAACTACCGTTTTTTTGTTGAGCTCCCTAGGGCAGCAAGAAAGGGAAATTCTATTTTTTATTCCTCTGCAGCCAGCAGCGAGGGATTCCGCTGAGTCGACTCATCAGGAACAAAACCTCGGGTAAGTCCAGATTTGTTTCAATATTTCTTTTCTTGCACCCAAATAAAAACAAAAAAAAAAAACAAAAAAAAAAAGAAGGAGCCCTCGTAACATAGCCTTAGCATAGGGCTCGCCTCATGAAGACGGGGTGTTTGGGCAAAGGCAAAATATTACCTCATCGCATCGGAATCAGCGGCCCTGACTCAGAGGAGAGGATCTCTAACGGCGAGAGTAACTCAAGGACTAACGGGACCCCTCGGATGCCGGCCGGCACAAGCAAGCGACTGGAGCGTGTGCAGTCGACGAGAAGACGAGCTAGCGACAACAAGAAATCACAGAACAGCCGAGTAGCAATAATTGTAGTTTTGGACGAAATTAAAGTGTGATAATTCCTGAATTATTGTGTTTGGTGATCCCCCAGCCTCAGATAATTTTCCTGTTGGAATTTTATTCCCCCTCGGTAAAACAACTGGTCCTTTCAAGCCGGATAGATCACCACCCAAAATAGCAGGTGAGTAAAGTGTTTGCATTTAAAGTGCCCCGCAAAAAGTGATTATCGCGTTATAGGTGCCATAGAGGCGATTTTTCGGGCTGAATATTATTCAAGACTTAAATTGATTAATTGATCGATTCATTGATTGAGTGAATTCATTGATTGAGTGAATTTTTTCCCTTGGTTGACGGTCCCTGAATTTGCGTAAAATTTAAAAATTCTAAATTGTTCGAGAATCTTTTCGGTAAGCGTGGTGTGCGTTACCGTTACCGAACCCAAGGTTCATGTGTGTGAGCAACCCGACCCGTTACCAAATTACCGGTGTAGGCAATAGAGCAAGTCTCGAAAGTTCGGTGCGTATTTTCGGTGGATTATTTTAGTATTATTTTCCAATATATATTTTGCTTCTTCCCAATTATTTTATTATTAATTTTCAACATCAGCATATTATTTTTTGAATGTTTTGCCGGCTGTTTGCTTGTGTCCTCGCCATCATACCCAAAATAGTTTGCAATTTTTTTTAAAATAAATTGCACAAGTTGAAGGTGTCGTTAACGAAATTTGAGTTCTTGTTATTGCGGGCTGTTTCATTAATTATAGTATTATTGAACGGCATTAAACTCCTTTGCACTCTCCATCACACCCAAAATAGTTTGCAATTTTTAAAAATAAATTGCACAAGTTGAAGGTGTCGTTAACGAAATTTGAGTTCTTGTTATTGCGGGCTGTTTCATTAATTGTAGTATTAGTGAACGGCATTGAACTCCGTTGTACTCTCTATCATACCCAAGAATAGTTTGCAATTTTTAAAAAATAAATTGCGAGAGATAAACTCTACCCCGCTCTACCCCCACCATCAAGATGAGTCAAGGGCAAGCCGAAGACCCGTCCGCCACTTTGGAAGATTTAATCGCCGAACAAAATTCTACAATAGCGCAATTGAAGAAGTTTTGGGTTAATTATAAAAAGACTCCAAAAGAACGTTTTTCCGTAGGGTATGTGAAGGGTCGCATTGCAGCACTGGAAAACTTATGGTACCAATTTCAAGTGAACGATCGGGCAATTACGGCAAGAGTAAAGGAGACCGACAAAATTCAGCCACAATATCTTGTTGAAGATGTTTATAGTCAACAAGATAGTCTCGTCTCTGAATGGCAAGGTATTCTTTTAGATTTACTCGAAGGTCTCGTGAGTCCTGGATCGTCCAAAGAACATTCGCCCAATAATGGTGTAAATCCCCCCAAGAATAGAGAAGACTCGCAAAATTTGAGCCGCATTTCAGACGCAACTATTCAAAGTTATCCTACGAGTGACGTCAAACTGCCCCGTATCACGATTCCCATATTTGTAGGAGATTATAAAGATTGGATGTCCTTTCATGATCTTTTTAACTCGCTAATTCATCAGCATGCCACCCTTCCGGCGGTTCAAAAATTGCACTATTTGAAAAGTAGTCTAGGAGGGGAAGCTCTGAATCTTATCCGACACATATCTCTGACCGAAGAAAATTACACCAGTGCATGGAAAATGCTCTGTGATCGTTACATGAACCCTAGGCTGTTAATAACCCGTCACATCCAGCTCTTATTAAGTCAGCCGAACATTCAAGGTGAAAACCCATCCCAACTTCGCCGTTTAAGAGATCATACGACCGAATGTTTAGCTTCTCTCCAGTCACTAAAGATAGCAGTGGATGAATGGGGACCAATTATAGTAACCTTAATCGTTCAACGTCTACCTTCCGAAACACGAAAATTGTGGGAACAAGCGCGAGGCTCCTCAACAGAATTCCCTGACCTAGACGAGTTATTCGAATTTGTCGATAACAGAGTAAGAGCTTTGGAAGCCGCTCCAGAGTACAAAGGCTCTAGGCGTGCGGTATACTCTAAATTAGACGGAAAAAATAAGTCTGAGGAAAGCAAAGCCGTCACTCAAGCATTTCATGCAACTTCCTCTCGGGAATGTCCGTGTTGCGGTGCTGAACATGCGGTCAAGACTTGCGAGAAGTTCAAGGCAATGGTACCCTCTTCGCGCGTGCAGCTAGTAAAGCAAAAGGGACTTTGTTTTAATTGCTTAGCCACGAGCCATGGAGTCAAAAGGTGTCCAAATAAACAAGGGTGCTTCAAATGCAATTTAAAGCACAACACCCTGCTCCATATCGATAAGAATGAGACCACAAAGCCTACCCACAAGGATCCCCAACCCAGTACATCAAGTTCAAGCTCGAATTCGTCTTCTCCGGTTCAAACATACTTCTCAACGAAAACACCCTCAGCTCTTCTAGCTACAGCGTTAGTCTCAATTCGTTCAGATAAAGGGGAATGTTCGATGGTTCGTGCACTCATAGATCCGGGAAGTCAAGCATCTTTCATTACTTCCCATGCAGTCCAGCAATTACGATTAAAGAAATCAAATATTCTGACTCGAATTCAGGGATTAGGTCGAACCGAAATAACTCAGTCCAATGGTTGCGTTGACATTCAAGTTGCTTCGCACCAGAATCCCAGTTTTATCCTACACTTCAAAGCCATTGTATTACCTACTCTTACAGGAACGTTACCCCAATCTCGAATCAATTTTGCCCAATGGCCACATATTCAAGGGCTTTCTCTGGCGGATCCCAAATTCTATGAGCCGGGTTCTATCGACTTGATATTAGGAGCTGAGATATATGCTCAAATTATCCAATCGCCACTTAAGCATGGAGGGCCAAACACCCCTATTGCCCAAAAAACTCATCTCGGCTGGGTCCTTTTTGGTCAAAACCCTGAAGCTCCAGATTCCCTGACTCAAACTGCCACTTGTATTTTAAGCCTTCATAATCAAGTGGAGCTGGATAACATTTTAAAGGCCTTTTGGGAACTTGAAGAACCCCCAAAATCAAAATGTTGGAGCTCAGATGAAAGTCTGTGTGAAGAGCTGTATCAGAAGAATCATCGTCGAAATTATGAAGGGCGATACATAGTCAAGTTACCTTTTATCCCTACTCCAAAGAACACTACGTTACTGGGTGAATCGCGAGAAATTGCAATTCGGCGTTTTGAAAGCCTAGAGAAGAAGTTTCAAAGGATGCCGGAATTGCATAAAGTCTACAAGGAAAATATCGAAGAATACCTAACTCTAAATCACGCCGAGAAAGTCCCTCCCGTGAGCCCTGAGACATCGCCCGAAACCTACTGCTATTTACCGCACCATGCAGTAATTAAGGAGGAAAGCGTCACTACAAAATGTCGAGTCGTTTTTGATGCGTCATGTAAGACGACAAATGGGTATTCTCTTAATGATCGACTTTTAGTCGGACCGCGTCTACAACAAGACATATCAAAATTATTATTAAAATGGCGTTTGAAGCGTTTCGTCTTTTCTGCGGACATAGAGAAAATGTATCGTCAGATACTTGTGGAAGACGAAGATGCTGAATTTCAACGCATTATTTGGCGTTCCTCGGTAGAATCTCCTCTATATGATTTACGGCTCCGAACCGTAACGTTCGGAACTGCGAGTGCTCCCTTTTTAGCAATTCGCACGTTGCACCAATTGGCTAGGGAAGAAAGAGTTAGTTATCCTAAGGCTGCGGAAGTCCTTCTAGCAGAGACATATGTTGACGATGTTTATTCAGGGTCCGATAATTTAGAGGAAGCATTAACCCTTCAAAAGGAATTAATCTCGCTCCTGAGTTTAGGAAAATTTCACCTGCATAAGTGGTCTGCCAATTGTCCGCAGTTGTTGGAAAATGTTCAACGATCGGATCGGTCGCCAACCTCTCAAGCAAAAGAATTATGCGTTGACAAACCGGTGAAAACTTTAGGAATTATGTGGAACCCGATGACAGATAATTTCAGTTTTCAGATTCGCAAGGAAAGACCTGAACCACCTTTTACTAAACGAACTGTTTTGTCCTATATTGCCAGCTTGTATGATCCTCTAGGGTGGTTATCCCCCATAATTATTCGGGCAAAAATGTTCATGCAAGCTCTTTGGCAATGTGGTCTTTCCTGGGACGAAGCATTACCCGATAAACTCTTAGCTCAATGGACCCGATTTATAGAAGTTGTTCCCACGATTGAAAGGGTGTTTATTCCACGTTGGATAAAGGATTACTCTACATCCTCTTTCCAAATCCACGGATTCTGTGACGCTTCGGAGCGTGCGTATGCTGCTGTCGTGTACTTGCGGGTGGAAACTTCCACGAATGCGTCGGTTTTTTTGCTTGCGAGCAAATCTAAAGTGGCGCCACTGAAACCCGTAACATTGCCTCGACTGGAGCTTTGTGGGGCAGTATTATTATCGCAGTTACTTAAAGGAATAAGAGAATGTATCCCTTTCGAAGAATCGCAGTTACATGCGTGGACAGACTCAACAATTGTCTTGTGTTGGTTGAAGAAACCCCCAAATATGTTTAAAACGTTTGTCAGCAATAGAATCACCTCTATCTTAGACAACATAGGTGTCCCGAAATGGCGGCACGTCCCCTCTACTCAAAATCCCGCTGATATAGGGAGTCGTGGTATCTTTCAAAAGGACTTCATAAGTCATCCGCTGTGGTGGACCGGTCCACCATGGCTCAAAGAAGGGGAGTCGCATTGGCCAAAACAAAACATAAATCAAATGGTAGCTGACCCTCATACCCTTGAAAAGAGACCTATTAAAAGTTTTCTACTCCACGCAGCTCAGTCCGATGTTTTTGATGTCCTCTGTAGGTTCTCCCAATTGAATAAATTGCTCCGAGTGACAAGCTATGTTTTTCGTGGCATAGACAAATTCAAACGAAGGCCCGGGGGGCCACAAGATCTTAACCTCTCGAGTGCAGAAGTGGAGAAGTGTAGAAAATTCTGGTGCCACACAATACAACAAGTCTACTTTAGGGAAGAGCTAGAATGTCTTTCCCAAAATAAACCTCTACATAAACATAGTAAGATTCGCTCGTTGAATCCATTTCTAGATTCAGAAGGTATTCTTCGTGTCGGAGGACGGTTAGCAAATTCGCTGCTCCCTTACGACGAGCGTCATCCCATACTTTTACCAAATGATGGACATTTAACGGAACTAATCGTTAAGCATGCCCATACGACTACCCTCCACGGCGGCCCACAGTTGATGCAAACTTTTCTACGCCAAAAGTATTGGATTATTAGGTCTCGTAATGTAGTCAAACGGATTTTTCACAAATGCATAATTTGTTTTCGGTTGACAAAACATAATCAATCCCAACTCATGGCGAATTTACCCATAGAAAGGGTCACGATGAGCCGACCTTTCACATATGTGGGCATTGACTATACCGGTTTTCTCCATATTAAGATGTATCGAGGACGGGGCACTCGTTTCTATAAAGGCTATGTAGTCATCTTTGTGTGCCTCTGTGTAAAAGCGGTGCATCTAGAGGTGGTAGGAGACTTAACAACCGCCTCCTTCCTTGCTGCCATGCGAAGATTCATAGCCCGCCGGGGACTATGCAAAAAAATATTTTCGGACAACGGCACGAACTTTATAGGGGCTAAAGCACAATTAGACAAAGAGCTACAGGCAGTGGTAAGAAGTGCCGAAAGGGAAGCGGCGAACATGCTTAGCCTGGAACGCATCGATTGGAGTTTTATTCCCCCGTCTTCGCCTCATTTTGGGGGCCTTTGGGAGGCGGGAGTGAAGTCGTTCAAATACCATTTTAAACGCCTAGCCGGAAATTCATCTTTTGTCTATGAAGAACTCATTACCCTCACAACTCAAATTGAAGGGATTTTAAATTCACGACCGTTGTGTCCCTTATCTGATGACATCAATGACCTGGGAGTGTTAACTCCCGCTCACTTTTTAATCGGTGGTCCTATGTTTACACCACTAGAAGAAGATATATGCGAGGTGAACACACATTCTTTGAAGAGATGGCAAAATATTCAAAAAATAAGACAACAGTTTTGGAACCGATGGAGCTCGGAGTATTTGTCGCGTCTTCAGCAAAGACCCAAATGGTGTCAAAAGGAAGAAAATATTAAAATCGGGGACTTAGTCCTACTTAAGGACGAACGGTTGCCCCCCCTCAAAAGGAAATTGGGTCGCGTAATAAAAACTCACCCCGGCAAAGATGCTCTTGTTAGAGTAGTTACAATTAAAACTAGTAGTTCAGAAATTCAGAGACCGATAACCAAACTATGCGTACTCCCCGTGAATGGATCAATGAGTCAAGAATAGAATATTATTCAAAAAAAAAAAAAAATAGTAATATTAGATAAGGCACTTATATGCGAATACTTTACCCTGTGTGCCCGCATTTTCCCTCATTTGACTCCCGAATTTTTCCCTTTGTTTCATCCCCTCCCCCCAAAACACAATCATCACAGTCCAAGTCATATCGAAAAGCTACATCGATGCTGTCCATCAAAAGCTCTCAACCCGTTCTTAGACGGCATTACATTTTCTTTCTGGAGCCTGTAACCGGGATGACCTCGTCTCACTGAATAGAGCGACCTTGACTTTGGTTGGATCCCTCCTTTAACGCTGGATTGACTAGGTGATGCTGGACCCTACCCGTGACAGGACATCGTAACCTTGGATGATGTCAGTACCCCTTGCGGCAACGACACCGAAGCAGCCTCCGGTTGAAATCAACGATTTCAAGGCGGCCCAGTATGTTTGGGCAAAGGCAAAATATTACCTCATCGCATCGGAATCAGCGGCCCTGACTCAGAGGAGAGGATCTCTAACGGCGAGAGTAACTCAAGGACTAACGGGACCCCTCGGATGCCGGCCGGCACAAGCAAGCGACTGGAGCGTGTGCAGTCGACGAGAAGACGAGCTAGCGACAACAAGAAATCACAGAACAGCCGAGTAGCAATAATTGTAGTTTTGGACGAAATTAAAGTGTGATAATTCCTGAATTATTGTGTTTGGTAATCCCCCAGCCTCAGATAATTTTCCTGTTGGAATTTTATTCCCCCTCGGTAAAACACGGGGCTAGACCGGTACTTCCTTCATTCGGGAGAATGGCCAGTTTTTCTGTAAGGCCAATTAGTAGGTGCGCGCCCTTCTCCGCGGCCCGAACCCCCCAATATTCGGCCCCTGTAGCGTGCCTTCGTTTTTTTTGGTAGTTCTATGCCTCCCCCGGTTCGAAACCGCACTGTAGTCAGATTACCGTATCAATTAAGTAATATTATCAATTGAAGTCCCACAGTCATGGAATTTACGTTATTCAATTAAGTCACAACGACATTTTGAAGTTACACAGTCGTTGAATTACACTATTAATTTAAGTCACATCACCATTTAAATTCTCATTGTCACTAATTGCAATCCTGGTGCAGTCATTTGTTTTGAAGAGGATTTGTAACGATAGTATTGTCGTAGGTGCAGGATTATACAAATTCTAATATTAAGGAAAGATTATGAATCAGTTTTTTGTAATGAAGTTGGTGAAGTAAACCTTGATCATGTACTAATTTGTCGAATTTCATTGTCCGGCCATGTGAGCGCTTGAGTCTCTCCCCCTCCCTCGTTCATATATTCGGTTCTCGGTAGGGTGCCACTATTCGTAGGGGGTAGTGGACATTTGCGGGGTGGGTCAGAGGGGGGAAACAGGTCCCGCGGAGGCAGACCTGCTCCCCCCCCCCTACGGTGACTTTGGCGGGTCACGCTACTTTTTCATATGTGTTTAGTGCTATCCCCCACTCCCACTCCTTCCCAACCCTTTCAGTGTGGGGCAAAAAAAAAAAAAAAAGAGGGAAGGAATTTCTTCTCCATCCTTCCCAGCAGGAGCGCATAAAAAATTTCCCTGCGGTGCCTCCAGGAGCGGCAGTCCACGAACCACCCCCACCGGCGAGCTAGACCGTGCCGCCAGCAAGGCGCTCCCCGGACTGAGGCTCTGTGCACCACCCCCTCCCCCCCCCCTGGCTTCACGCCTGCACCCAACGGATGGATATTGGTTTATTCTGCTTATTCCAATATTACATAACAACCTGACCAAATTTGTGGACTGGTACGCAATACCAAATGCAGAGGCTATAACAGTAGCGCAAATTTTCTTCGACGAAATCGTCACGCGCTATCGCATCCCCAAAAGAATAGTTACCGACCAAGGTACTAATTTCTTGAGCGACCTCTTCAAGCAAGTATGTAAATTGCTGCGGGTGAAGAAGCTGCAAACTTCAGCATACCACCCACAATCTAATGGCGCGCTCGAGCGTGCCTATAGACCACTAATCGAGTATTTACGAACCATAGTAGACGAGAATCCCCAAAGTTGGGATCAATATCTACGCACGGCAGCATTTGTGTACAACAATAGTACACACGAAGGGACAAAACTGACCACTATGGACTGCCTATTTGGTTTCACAGCGGATGTCCCATCTAATCTCAAAAGGGACCCCGAGCCAATATATAATCACGAGAGCTATTATCATATGCTCCGTTACAGATTACAAAAATCCTACGCGATAGCGAGATAAAACATATTGGCAAGTAAGAAGAAGTCGAAAGAATACTACGACAAAGACGTTTAACCCCTATGAATGATTTCACCTAAGAAATCAAGAATTATAATGAGAGCTAGGAATCCAAATGAAAGGTTCGATATCACTGAGTTAACTATCTAAATTTATTCAAATCCAAATTTCTGTGTACAATGATATATTAACAAATTTATTGCTTAATTCTATGTCGGATCCAAGTTTATATTGACAAACTAAAATATTATTGGGCAATAATTTAAATTAACAATTTTTCCCTTTATTAAAATATAGAATTTTTTGATTTTTATAGGTAATTTCAAAGAGTAAATTAAAATGTTTATAAATAATTTTAAATTAAATGATATTTAATTTTGAGTGTACAAAAAATATATTCGAAGTTATAACAAATCTAAAGAAGAAAATTAATTTAATTCTTTACAAAAAAAACTCAATTAAAATATTTATAAACAATTTTATCTCAAAGGTATTCTAAGTTTTTGTAAAGAGGTTTTACCTCAAAACTATTCCAAGGTTTTATAAACAATATTTGATTCAAAAAGATTCTAAGTTTTTACAAATAATTTTAGGCTCAAAAATATTCTAAGTTTTTTAACGAGAAAATATTCTAAGTCCTGACTACCGAAATTTCTATCGAGCTAGAAAAGTTAGCATGGAGGAAATTAATTCAACTATTCATTCATTCATTCATTCATTCATTCAGTCATATAATTTCCTGCTTCACTACTTTTTCCTACCTTTGCTTTTTTCGGCTCTTCGCATAGATCGATTCACGAAAGAGTGAGTTCTGAGCCCAACGCTGCTCGTTTTATACCCTGTTTTTCCAATAACTGGCCGGCCTGCCACATACTATCTTTCAAACGTCGTAATGTGGAACGTCGATCACCCTTAAGCTAAGGTCACACATTGCAGTTTTTACCTTCCTGCAGCACAAAAAACTGCGAAAGTCGTGGGTTGCAATGTGTGACAACCATGATTGCAGCCGCAATCACACATTGCAACCCACGACTTTCGCAGTTTTTTGTGCTGCAGGAAGGTAAAAACTGCAATGTGTGACCTTAGCTTTAGATTCCACAATTTGGTAATTGATCACTTTTCAACCAGCGTTAAGTGGTCATATTTGATCACAAATTGCATTTGAAGGGTTTTTTCATTAATGTTCGCAGCATCTCCACAGTATTATATTTTCAAATTAATTCAATTTCTGTTGAATTTACACCTTTAAGATCACACATATCCTTGCGGCACTGTGGCATTTCCGAAAAGTGGATCCTGGAAAATCAACCAGTTAATGCTTTCTCTTTCGCGCATTTTGTATCTCTTTTCCTCTACATAAATGCGGTTATGTTAACATAACTTTTTAATTGCATACTTCTATGCTTTTATGTTAGCATAGATGAAAACCGCAAGTCGCGAAATATTAAATTGAGAATCTCTGTCCGCGCAGAAATTGTTAGTTTGAGTGATATCGGTGTCGTAAAATTTGACAGTTCGGTCGAGTGATCAGTGGTGAAGTGCCGGTAAATTGGATAAAATATGTAAGGTAAGCAATTATGAGCCTTTTAATTTTGTTATATGTTGTGGCTAGCATGCACTAAGGAAGAAGTGCAATGTGTAAGTCTCTCGTGCAGTGAAATTCACTCACGGTATGTTGCATGTTTTTGTTTACAATTTGTGTGGCGCTGCGGGACTTCTCTGGCCATGAATTAAGCCCTACATGGACCAGAGCCCTTTAGCCCTTAAAACATATTTATTGTGTGTGTTTTAACTATGAATTACAGAATAATAAGAATCTTTTTTCCTATTTTCAGTATAAGCCCTGAACCCTTAATGGTGGAGCACCATTCCTGTCGTCGTTGGAGGAATACCAAGCCTGGTCCTCATAGATAAGTAGATAAATATTAAAGTGAAGTCTTAATTAATTAATTTTATTTCCCTTTCAGAGACATGTGAAGGAACACCCTATCTATTCAAGTAGGGGATAAGGTCCTCCTGAAGAGTGAAAGCAGAAAGCACAAACTCTCAGAATTATGGGTAGGACCTTATCTGGTAACCGCTACCCCGTCATCCGTGAACACCACGATACGCATGGGCAGGAAGTTAAAAACTGTGCATAACAATCGCCTAAAACCCTACTTAGAGTAGCGTAGGCGAGGGAGTCAGTTCCACTCTCCCCCCCTTTTTTTTTTAAAGTAATAAGAAAGGCGAAAATACTAAAAGCTACCAACATTTTAGGCAATGTGGCTGGCAATTTTGGCGCTCACCGTAGTGGGAGACAATGGGACTAAAGCTCTGAGACAAACTTGCAACAAGTACCGCACGAAACCAAAAAAAAAAAAAGAGAAGAAGTCTTCATTGCATTTGCAATGATAACTAGCCTAAACACCACCGCGGACGGCCCGGATTTATCTCGAAATCGGATAGACCTAACTCAAACCAAAAGTAAACCACTTCTAGAGGAAGGTGAATGTTTGTTTCGTAGACATTTTTGTAATGAATCCGCGACGGACAATTTAGCAAACACAAAGAAAAGAAGATTAGGAAATAGCTTAACAAAATAACTTTACGTAGTGATCGTAGTAAACAAAGAAAGTTGTAGTAATATGTTCAGAAAATTAATTTAGTAAAAAAAAAAAAAAAAAAGAGAAGAAAGATAGATAGATTATAAGAAAAAAGAAAAGAAAACCCTTTTATTACTACTAAACAAAAAAAAATAACAACAATAAAGAGAATAGATAGATTATAAGAAAAAAAAAGCACTCGTTTATCACTGTGAAATAATAATAAAAGAAAGAAACATAATAATAATAATATAATAATAAGAAATTGTTGTAAACCACGGACGATGCCCGCCGATGTTGCATAGCGATACTTATCGATAAATATCGATTATATTTAAATTGTAACGATGGGTACCGCTATGCAACCAAAGCCCTCTAGCCGGCAGCCAGGTGGGCGAAACGCAACCCAGGCCGCGAATCGGATTTCGGTTCGCCCATGCAAAAATGCGCCGAGCCAGCGGCGTCACCGCTCGGCTCGTGGGAAGCGCAGCCGCAGCGCGGCTGGGAAAACGCACCCTGAGCGTGGGAACTGCGCCCTCACCGCAATTCCTGAAGCGGCCGGCTAGGAACTTTACTTTTGGTTGAAAAAGTAAAGTTCAGTTGCTGAAAACCCGCGAACAGTTACGGGTCAATCGCCAAAAAAGTCGCTACAAAGCATTGAACGTGTCGCGACCACGGAGTTAAGAAAGAGTGTTAAGCGTTTTAGGAATGATTACTGCTGAAGTAAAAAGATAGGCGAGGCACCGTCCGAAACCAAAAAAAAGTTTGAAACCTGTAGTAACTTAGGTCCTAGTGAAATAATTTTAAGACAAAGTGTACGAATAAAGGGAATAACTAACCAAAACGGACGCATTTATTACATAACAAAGCGTTCCCATCGCAGAAAGATGAAACATCGGTGCTTCTTGAAATTATGACGCGACATTGAGGATACCCTTAATTCTTTTGCCAATAAAAAATGTTTCACAACTTTAGATTTAATGAACTGTTATTATCAGATTCCGATTAAAGCCGAAAGCCAACACCTTACTGCGTTCGTAACACCGGATGGGCATTACGAGTCCAAAAGGATGCCATTTAGATTGACCAACGCACCTGCTGTTTTCATGCGATTAATGAAAGAAATCACAAGTCGATTGGATTCAACAAATTTAATAGCGTATATGGATGATGTATTACCACTGAGAGTGTGGAAGATAAGGTAATGAGGCAGTTAATGGATGAACTAAGGAAAGCAGGAGTAACATTAAACGTAAAGAAATGTGAGTTCCTAAAAGAGACGATCAATTTTCTCAAACACGAGGTTACAAACGGTACAGTGAAACCAGGAGAAATAAAAACGGCGGCAGTAAAAAGATATAAAAGACCAGAGAATGGGAAAGAGGTTCGTCAATTTCTTGGCCTAGCAGGTTAAATTCGTCGGTTTGTTTTCGGTTTTTCTAAGATAGCTGCCCCGCTAAATAAACTTTTGAGGAAAGCCGAGGAGTATGTAAGTCTGAGGAGATGAACAAGAAGCAGCTTTTAAAAAATTGAAGGATACGCTAAGTCAACGCCCATTATTGACCCTATATAACCACAACTCTGAACACGAATTACATACTGATGCGAGCAGTCATGGATTAGCGGGAATCCTAATGCAAAAAGATGGAGAGGGAAATTTAAAACCAGTGTCCTATTTCAGTAGGGCTTCGACCGATTCTGAGGCCAAATATCATATATACGAGCTCGAATCATTAGCCGTTGTAGAGAGTTTAGAGCGTTTTCAACACTACTTACTGAATAAACATTTCAAAATCGTGACAGACTGCAATTCGCTCAAACTCACCCAAGAGAAAAGGGATTTAATTCTAAAAATCGCTCATTCGTGGCTTCGTATATCAGAATATGACTTTGAGTTAGTATTTCGGCCCGGGACGCAGATGAATCACGCTGATGCTCTTAGCCGTAGTCCTTGCGAGAAGGGTAAAGAAGCTCAACCCGTTAGTTACAATATTTTAATCGTGGGGATGAATGAAGAGGACTGGCTAGCTACACTTCAAGGTCAAGATCCCATATTGACAAGAATTAGAAAAATTTTGGAAGGCAACCTAACAAACAAAGATGAGGTGAAGGGAATAAAGGGGACCTATCAGCTGAAGTATAACCGAATCTACAAAAAAACTCTGCAAGGATTAAGATTTGTGATACCTCGAGGAGTTCGATGTAGAGTTATCAAACTGGCACACGATGACATGGGATATTGCGGACATGGCCGTACTGTGAATTATCTGTAGAAATATTTTTGGTTCCCTTATATGCGACAGGTGATCAAGAAATATATTAATTGCTGTGTTGAGTGTCTATATAACAAAACAGGAACTGATGAATCAAGATATGTTTTTCATGAACCGGAAAGAACCAATTCTATTTTATACCATTCATGTTGACCACCTAGGGCTCTACTCCTAGAGCCGGAATGCCTGCAAGACACATTTCCCACCGTGGCACGGCGTTTACTTCTCAAGAATTTAAAAAATTCTGCAACGAAAATGATATTAAACATATCTTAACCACAGTCAAAACACCGCGATCCAATGGGCAGATTGAAAGGTATTTCAGAACTGTGAAAACTGCTACTTCTACACTTACTACCGAGGAAGATGGACGTGACTGGAATAAAAACATTTCGGCTATACAATGGGGCCTAAATAGTCTGCAACATTCTACTACAGGGAAATCATCTCAGGAAATTTTGCTGGGCTACCATCGTAGAACTATTCTAAAAAGCAAATTGCTCCTTGCTCTTCAGGACGGTGAGATTGAAGCGGTAGATGAGGATGAAGACAACATTCCCGTGATGTATTTGCTACATATATATGTATGTGGGATAAATTTAAATCGGCGCGCCTGTTCTCTCCCAAACGCCCGCCATGCCATCTACGTTTGGTGAGGGAAGGAGATGACGGCCTGTCATCGTGGGACGTAGCCGGCAGCCTTGTCTCTTGTGCCGCAGCCATCAACGAGGGAGGACGATTTTCCCGCTCAGGACGATTTTCCCGCTCACCATTCAACTATAGATATAATTCCTGCATGTATATATGTATGTATATGTCGGAGAGTGAGTCTGTACATTAATATGTACCTGTTTTCTATAAACACTGGACAGGCTTTGCGCTCACTACGATCCGTTCCTGAATTCGCTAACTACGATTCGGGTGAACAATTGTTGAAGGCTTTGGTTTTTGTTTTTTCATTATTAATGGTGGAGTAGAGAAGAAAGGATTACAACGGAGAATCAGACAATTACAATGGAGAATCATACAACAAATGGAGACCGGGATCATTTATTGTCCCCGCCGGTCTCCCCGTCATCAGAAGTGGGATGTAACCGACGTCTCCAACAGGAAGAAGGGGAACGGAGCGACGAAAAATGGTGCCTACTATTAGAGCAGCAAAACCAAAAATTTATGGCTCTACTGCAAGCCATGAAGCCTCCACAAGTTCACAGTGAAATTCAACTGCCTGAATTCGATCCGGACAAAGGAATTACCGACGCACGCGCATGGATTACCACTGCGGATATGTGTATGGTGGACAATCAGCTTCAGGGTGCTTCGTTGATAATTGCACTAAGCCGGGCACTCAAAGGGCAAGCTTCTGTCTGGCTTTGGCAAATATCCTTTCCTGGGATGTTGTGGAATGATTTCAAGGACCTTTTCATATCAAGGTACGATTGTCCTGAGACTGTGGCTGCCTCCTTGATCAATCTGCACAGCAACAGACCCAAGGAAGGTGAGTGCCTTGCAGCATATGCTGCTACGATGATGTCTTCATTGATGTCTCGATGGAAGAACCTCACGGCTGAGCAGATTGCCGTTTCTACGGTATTGGCTCACATCGCCCAATTCGAGCCTCGAGTCCAACGCTTGTCGTTTACATCAGAAGTTGGAACGAGATACCGTCTACAGCAAGAACTTAAGGCGATGTCTTTTATGAAGAGGAAATCCTGTGATTCTGACGTGCACGACATGAAGAAACACAAATCATCACCTTCAGTTGTGAAGTGTTTTATTTGTGGCAAAATTGGTCACAAGGCTTCTCAGTGCAAATTCAGACGAGATACCATCAAGAAAGATGCAGGATCAAGGACATCACAAGGCGAACCCTTCAAGAATCCTCCGAAGACATCTGTTGTGTGTTTCAAGTGTCGAGGGGTAGGACACTATGCATCGAGCTGTCGTTATACGAGCGGTAAGAAGGGCAGCAAAGATGGTGCTGGTTCATTTACTGAGCGGCGGGTAGACTTGTGTGTGATAAATCCACCTACTGGAACTTTGCATCATTCTGGTGAGGAATTTCCATTTTCTTTTGATATTCTTTTTCATGTCTTACCAGATTACTGCCTGCGTCAAGACATAATGATTGGGCGCGAGATTTTAAGCCAGGGTCTTGCTGTACATATGACATCGGACAAGTTGCAATTGACTAAGGTTAAGGTGGTTAATGTGTGCAAGATTGATGAATCCGATGCAGTAAATTTTAATACTATTGACACTGACATTCCCCAAGATGCTAGACCGAAACTAACTGAAATTTTAAATTCTTTTAAGTCATATTTTGTCCATGGTATTCCTAGTAGACGTGCTCTCACCGACCCGATGAAAATTCGTTTAAAAGACCCTCATAAGACTGTTTGCCGACGTCCTTACAGACTTAGTCCTGAGGAGCGTAGGATTGTGCGTGAAAAGATTGGAGAATTGATCAATGCCGATGTTGTTCGTCCTAGCTCATCTCCGTTTGCGAGCCCAATACTGCTAGTCAAAAAGAAAGATGGCTCTGATAGGATGTGTGTAGACTATCGTGAACTTAACGACAATACAGTGTCAGATAGGTTCCCTCTGCCTTTGATCTCAGATCAAATTGCTAGGCTGTATGGAAGTCATTATTTCACGACTTTAGACATGGCATCCGGATTTCATCAGGTGCCAATTCATCCCGATTCAGTAGAGTTAACTGCTTTTGTGACGCCTGATGGGCAATTTGAATATCTAGCCATGCCATTTGGTCTGCGAAATGCTCCTTCAGTTTTTCAGCGAGCCGTTATAAAAGCACTTGGAGATCTTGCTAATACCTACGCGGTAGTCTATATGGATGATGTTCTTATAATAGCGGCGGATGTCGACGAAGCCCTGGAAAGACTTCGCATTGTCCTGAAGGCCCTCACTGATACAGGCTTCTTGCTAAACATTAAAAAGTGTTCTTTTCTCAAACAAAAAGTTGAGTATCTCGGTTTTGAAGTTAGTTCAGGTCGAGCGTGTGATGAGTACCTTAACAAATATGCTCACTGCTGTTGAGACTAGTAATCGGTCTTGGCAGGATGCCCTTCCAGAAGTGCGGTTAGCTCTAAATTGTACTTCTCATTGTGTAACTAAATCTAGTGCTCTCGAGCTTTTCATAGGCAAAGTTGCTAGACCTTTAGAGTTAGCAGTGCTAGACAGTATTGAACCTCAAATAGATGTTGAGGAGGTTAGGGCACAAGCTATTCGGAATATGGAACAAAATGCTGACTATGACAAACAGAAATTTGACCGTACTAAAGCTAAACTGCATAAATTTGCGGTAGGGGAATTTGTACTGATGCAAAATGAGTCCCGAAATCAAACAAAGCTTGACCCTAAATATAAAGGTCCATTTAAAATTATAGAGATTTTAGAAGGCGATCGGTATGTGTTAAAATCTTTAAATTCTACCCGTACTTATAAATACGCACACGATCGCATTAGAGAGATGCCCGAGAGTCAAGCCTTTATTGAAGATATACCATCTGTAGGGCACGATTCGGTGCAAGAAGAGTAATGTGGTTCTTTTGATTGTTGAAAACCGTTTTGAATTGCTCAGTGTCATGTTATGTTGCCACTGGATGGAAGTGGTTGTGTTGTCACTGGATGGAAGTGGTTGTGTTACCACTGGATGGAAGTGGTTATGTTATCGCTGGATGGAAGCGGTTATGTGTGTTGTGCGCCTCACCGGATGGAGGTGATGGCTAAACTGAAGTGCTAAATGGATGCACTAGAATGTCGCTGGATGGAAGTGACTGTTTGTTGTTTTGATAACTGTATGGATGATTAATGAACTGAGCAATATGTAATGAGTTTGTTTGTCAATATCGGTATCGAATGATTTTGGATGCAGCATTGATTAATTGTTTTGATGGATATGAATGATTTTGCTGATTAATTTTCCCAAAAGCTGTAAAAAAAATTATGTTTACTTTTGTTCTATTTGTGTATGGTCAGGACTGACCGAGTGAGTGAGCGCATTACTTTGGTGAATTTTATTTCCTTTCAGGTTCGTTTTCACACGAGGACGTGTGAAGCGGCAGGATGGCCGTGTCGGAGAGTGAGTCTGTACATTAATATGTACCTGTTTTCTATAAACACTGTACAGGCTTTGCGCTCACTACGATCCGTTCCTGAATTCGCTAACTACGATTCGGGTGAACAATTGTTGAAGGCTTTGGTTTTTGTTTTTTCATTATTAATGGTGGAGTAGAGAAGAAAGGATTACAACGGAGAATCAGACAATTACAATGGAGAATCATACAACAAATGGAGACCGGGATCATTTATTGTCCCCGCCGGTCTCCCCGTCATATATATTGTATTGTGCATACACGTAATGTGCATTGAATATTGTAAAGCACTACCGAGTGCTGCCACCGCTCGTGACTGTACTATATATGTGTACTGTATGTGATCTTGTTTGGACTCCGATCAGTGCAGTCGTATAATCTCCCTCTCTGTACGCAAGGTTTATAGTATTAACTTCAATATTATAATAAATGACATTATAATAAAGGTGTCTAGCTATTTAAATAATAAATATATTACAATGGCGACGAGGATAAATCTCTGCTGCGTTTGATTGCCATTTGTAAAAGTTTGCCGTGGACAAAAGGTTATCGTTAAAACGAAAAGTGTTTAAATTGCAACAAAAAGCTTACGTGAAAGGCAACTGTTTAAATTGCAAAAGAGCTTATGTGAAAAGCAAAGTTATCTAAATTGTAACGGTAAGCTTGAGTGCATCTGATGAAAATGAAGAGACATTAACTGTAAGAGAATTGAAAGAAATTGAAGTTGAAAAAAGGTTCTTAGCTGAAGAGAGATAAAGGTTGATGAGAGAGAGTCAAAAATTGAATAAAAGAATTATTGAAGTAAATAAAATGTGCAAAATGGCATATACTGGTGTAATTTATGGAAATATTGAAAAATTTGCGGAAGATAATCAATGGTCGACATGGATCGAACGGCTTGAACATTATTTTGATGCAAATGATATTAAAGCACAGAAAACATTGTCAATTTTGCTGACAATGGTTGGCAAAGAAGGATATGAACTAATTGTAAATTTGTGTCAGCCTGCAAAACCTAAGGAAAAGAGTTATGCTGAAATTGTGGAGTTAATGAAGAATCATCTTCAACCAGTGCCTAGTGAAATTACAGAACGGTATAATTTCAAAAAGTGCCAACAAAGTTGAAATGAAAATATTAAGTCATTTTGTGCAAAATTAAAAAAATTGTCTATACATTGCAATTTTGGTTCGGAATTGAACAAACACCTCCGTGATCAATTTGTATGCGGAGTGTATGCCAATTCAACAAGAGAAAGGCTGCTCAGAGCAGGCACGGACTTGACATTTGATAAAGCAGTCGAAATTGCAACTTCTATGGATGTCAACGACTGGCTGGAGTTCTATGAATTATTTTCGAGACAACCAAAGAAATATACGTGGCGGTGTATTACCGAAAAGTAAACAAGAATGCTTCAGTTCCAAGAATAAAAGCTCAACGGTTAAACCGATGTGTTCACCCAGAGAAAAAACTATTGTAAAATTACCTAAACCGGCTTGGGTAAAATATTTTGTATGGAAGTTACAACTTCGGTAAAAATTGCCTTAGTATTTGGTTGGTTTATACCAAGCTTAGGCTTCCTTAGATTGGGTAAATTATCGAAAAAAACTTAGGTAATTTGCGTTAGCAAATTTTATACAAGACTAATCATATTTACCTAAGCCATTATATGATTTTTCACAGTTCGATGTATAAAACTTTCGCCTTTGACTTTACCCTTGTATTTAGGCAAATTTCCTTACCAAAAGTGTATATTTCATTTTCATTTTTGCCCATCACTGTACCTATAAATCGGCTGATTCACCTAAGTTCTTGGGTAAAATATACAAATAAAGCGTCTTTCTGACACAAGTCTGCGCTTGATTCCCCAAGGCTGTGTGTAGAAGGATATGTTTTATACGAACGCTGTTTACGTGTAGTGCGTTGAACTAATCTCGTTGCGCTTCATTCAGAGTTATTCACACAGAAGGATCGGATCGTGAAATTTTAAAGTGAAAGAAAGTGAAATTAAGAAGCCTTAAGTGAAATTATAAAGAGGTAAGTTTAATTACTTTACTCTATTAATTATGTATAATAATTAATGCAATAAAGGTTTTGTGTAGGTCTTCAAAACTATGGAAAATTAGACTTTAGCGGGAAGTCTTTACGTCTTTTAAAAGTGTGGGGAAAAATAATTAGCTTGATACATCAATTTATTGACAATTGTAAGCAATGGTTTTATGCAGTATTTGCAAAACAAGTTTTGAAAATTCTCAGATATTAGTTGGACATCTAAAAATTATTCATGGGTTTAACAAAACAAGTCTCTACGAATGTTGTGAAAATGGTTGTCAACAATTATTTCAAAATAGTTCAGCTTTTAAAAAGCATTTGAATAAAGTACACGAGTGTGAAAAAAATTGTAAAGTTGATTCGTTCGTTCAACAGAATTTTGCTTGTAACAATATTGAAAATTTAAAATCTGCGCCAGTTGATAGGGAAATCAGATATTTTAATAACTTAAGCAACGACGAGTTCGACATAAGCAAATTAAAGCAACAACTGTTTACTAAGTTACTTGAATTCACTCTAACCTTGCACAATAATAACAATTTTACTAGAAAAGATGTACAAAATATTCAAACAGCAGTGAATGAATTTATTGTGTTGCCAATATTTGAACATTTGAATGTGTTATCAACTAAATTCTGTCAAGAAGATGCTATTGAAATTGATTTGTTTTCAAGTCATTATAAAGAGCTTTTCTTATCGATTGATTCAGAACACAAATTACTGAAGCATCTGTCCCAAAACGATGGATATGAGAAACCTACTGAATTTTTTATAAATAAAGAAATCTCAAATGTTCATCAAAGTGGAGTTTTCGCAATTGCAGAAAAGGTAAATAAAGGTGTAGTAATGCCATTAGAGTTTCAATTTCGTAAAATATTTGAGAAAGATTTTGTGTTAGCAGAATGCCTTGAGTCCATGGAAAAATTTAATGTAAGAAGTTGTAAATTAAACAATTTTGTACAGGGTGAGTTATGGCAAGAAAAAAAGAAATTGTACGATGGAAAAATACTTATTCCATATTTCCTATACATAGATGATTTCGAAATCAATAACCCTCTTGGTTCACATGCACGAAATCAGTCTATTACGGCTATTTATTATTCGTTCCCTACTTTACCAAATAATTCAAAATTAAATCAAATATACTTGGCTGCCTTATTAAAAGCTGTCGATGTTAAAAATTATGGAAATGACTTAACAATGTACACTTTAATTCAACAAATTATTTCTTTAGAAGTTAACGGGATAAATTGCAAACTAAATGGAACTGATACTAATATAAATTTTATTTTAGGTCTTGTTATCGGTGACAATTTAGGACTTAACCAATTACTCGAGTTTAGTAAATGTTTTTCTGCTAATTCTTATTGCAGGTTTTGTACCGATAAAAAAATAATAACAGCAACAATGTCAACTGAAAATGTGGATTCCTTGCGAACTATTGAAAATTATAAAAAGAGTGTAGAAATTTCTGATGTGTCATTAACCGGAATTTCGAAAAATTCTTTGTTTAATCAAATTCCTTCATTTCATGTTACAACAAATTTCGCTGTAGATATTATGCACGATATTTTTGAAGGAGTTGCTCACTATAATCTTTCACATATTTTAATGTATTGCATAAATAAGCGGTTTTTTACCATTGAAAATTTTAACCAACTAAAAAATACTTTCTCTTATGGAGAAACTGAAATTGAAAATATTTTCAAGGATGTATTACTGACTCACCTAAATAAGAAAAAATTTAATACCTCTGCTAGGGAAATGTGGACATTGGTACATCATTTTACATTAATAATTGGTCATTTAATACCAACTAACGATGAAGTATGGATATTTACTTGCACGTTTATTAAAATAATTGATTCTTTGCTTTCATCGAATTTTACAGAAGAAAAATTGCTTGAATTAGAAGAATTAATTAAAAAACATAATCAGTTGTATATAAAATTATTTGATGACACTCTTAAACCCAAACATCATTTTTTGCTTCATTACCCTCGAATAATAAGAAAATCGGGACCACCAAAATTATTTTGGTGTTTTAGGTACGAGGGAAAACATCGCGAACTAAAAACCTACGCCAAAGTAATAACTAGTAGAAAAAACATACTTATTTCATTAGCTACAAAATTCCAACTAAAATTTGCTTTTAACTTAATGGAAGAAAACCCGAAAGCACTATCTTGTGAAGAATCTAAAAAGATAGTGTTGGAAGACGAGCATTTCGTGATAAATTCCTTGAAAATATTCTCAACCGATTTTTCTTGCTATTCTCAAATATTATATAAAGGAACTTGTTATAAGGCCGGGTTTTTCTTATCAATATCTTCGGAGGAATCCACTGAGGTATACTGTATTACCAAGATAATTGTTGTTCTTGAAAGAGATATCTATATAATGTGTTCACTAGTTCCAGGCCATTTCAATGATCATTATTTAGCGTACGAATTATCTACTGTCAATATTGATCATATCTCTATTTTACCAATATCATGTTTCGATGGGCCTCCAGTCCATTCTCATATATTGCCTAATTCAAAAATTATGTTAAGACTAAAAAGTTATTTCAACAATATATAAAAATGTAAAAGCTTGTGATAATACCGATTTTTGTTCTATCATTAAGGATCATTTTTCGAACTATTACTACCAGTATTTCGTGCAGTTTACAAAGTACCTAAATGGCAAGCCCACGAGTAAATTCAGACACACTTTTCACTGATAATCCAGAAATAATCTTTCTGGATAGCAGTTATAATATATTTTCACCGGAACAATCAAATATTGATGCACCAGAAACATTTAAACCATGCAATTCGAATTCAACGGCTTTTAATCCCACAACTGGAACTCTTTTACCGAATACTTTGGCATCCTCATCAGGAAACAATGACACGGCATCTCTAGAATCCCTCTTACGTAATTGGAATCTTTATGAGGAACTCTACGAACTTTTGACTGGTAAGCTCACATTAGTACTTTTTAAAGCATATCCAATAATTCAAAATAAAGAAAACGCTAAAATGTAAAAGCATAGATTCAAATCAAAATATAACAATACAAATTTTAAAAGTAATTATTCAATACAATCATTAATTAAAGTTGAAACAAACTACATTAAAATAACTTAAAACTTGAAATTACAAGTTCTGTTCGTTTCAAGCGTTTTACTAGTATTGTTTTATTTGTTATTTTCGAAAATTCTAAATCACTGAACTATTCATTTGTATAAAAATTCGAAAATTCTTTTCTTCTTCGAACAGCTAAAGAGATTACATTGGAAGGACTCAAATACATCAAAGAAAGACATTTAGATGAGCTTTTTTTCGGAGTAAACCTAAATACTAAAATCATATTTGAGCATAAACTTTCGCTTTGGCAAAATAAATATGTAAGTATTATAAGTTTAGAATATTTCTGTAATATATCAATTATTTTAATTTAGGGTATATATAATTTAAATTCAGCATCCAGTAGAGATACTCTATCAATGACCTCTTCCATTGAGTCGTGGATAAATAATAATTCACCATCAGTAAGCAGCAGCGCCAACATTTGTTCGCCATCAACAAGCAGTAGGAATTCAGATGACGTAAGTTCTCGAATTTTTAGCGTGGAATTTTTTTTTCGCTAGACGCATAATTGTTTATCTTTCTATGTAGATGTCGGTAAAAGATATAATATGTAGAACAGAACAAGGAAAATCAATTTTAAAACGATACCTTGAAGAAGGTTTCCTTTGTCCAGATGCCCGAAGAGAGCTTGTTCATAAAATTATACAATATTACATTGAAAATGACATTTCTCTATCGGTGTCAAAATGTAAAAGCCTAGGAGAACAAATTATAAAAATTTTCCCTAGTGAACAAATGGTACATTATTTCCTTTTCTTATAATAATATATTTTTTTACAATAAAAACCTAAAATTATATGCTTAAAACTAAGTAAAATCTCAGCCTCGCTTTTTGTTTTCGCAGAAGACCCGAGTTTCATCTAATTCAGGCTAAGATTGAGCTCAGTTTTTAAGCATATGGGCCATTGTTGCTTCATGACACTGCTGTTTATGTGTCAAACTTTTTTCCTATTTGGATTTTTAGTATTATGTTTTGAAGCAAATATTTAAGAGTTCGTTAGTATATTTGGTTATAACAGTCAGTCAAAAATATTAACTTATATGTTTAGTCTATCAATTGCTAAGTCAATAATTATATTATTATAAATTTAAATAACAATTCATAAATTGTAGTCAACATATTTTATTGGAAGAGGAAAATATCCACCCAAAGGTAAACTGTGGGACAGGTATCAAGGCAGAAAGCGCGCTTTGCGGAGGCTTCGAACGTGTACCAAGTCGACAAAGTCAATATTGAGCAATGAAATAGAAGACATTTCTGATCCAGGTTAAACATTTTACTAAATATATGTATATTCACACAAATAACCTTTCGATCTTAGAATTTACTGAACAAGAGTTTCAAGAAATGTCCCAAAGCTTAAAACATTTAAGAAAGTGGGATGAAGTTGTTTTGAATTGGAAAAAGACATTAAAATATCGGAGAAAGCAGTTGAATTCTAATTTAACTCTTCAGCAAATCTTTAATAACTGGCCTCTTTACAAATATTCTCAGGCCCCAGAATTGGTAATTTCCATTCACTTTCTATTTAATTCTCAATTTTGCTAGTCTAGTTAATTAAAAAAAAAATTATCCTTATTACTTGTTAACTATTTCATTACAATTGTTTAACTATTTTTTGAACTTAATTATAGATTGAAATTGACTACCATTATATTCATCCGAATAAAACATTTTCATTCACGCGTTGGGAAAAATTTTGCGAAGTAGCATTGGCATTATTTGAGGACAGAATTAAGGACGTTGCAGCAAAAGCCTTATTGGTAGAAATACTCAAAAGGAAGGATGAGCTTAACATAGGTATATTAAATAGATATTTCTGTTTAAACCAACATTTTTTAACTATTCACATATTTCAGATAATAAGAATATTATGTTTCTGCAGTTGATTCATGCTATTTTGGTGCCAACATCTAGAATTTCAGCTGTGTCGGCGAAAAGAGTGAAGTATACTATTAGGGACTCCCAGGAAGCTTTTACTTTATTAGTCTCACAAAGCAGCGATGTTGCCAATAAAATGACGGAAAAACGCTTGGAGTGTATAAAATCAAGTTCAACATTACAGCCCCTCATAATTGCTACTGGAAATGAGTTTGCGTATAATAATTTTTATGTAGATATTGATGGAGAGAAGTTTCAATTTCAGTCATATTTAGATGCAGTGCAATTTTGTTTTAAAGTATTCTTTGTCTTAAATTTAAAGTACCCAAATGAATGTATTGCTGTTTGGATTTTTATTCAAAAATTTCTTTTTTCAATTCAAGACACACAGGAAGAATTTCCAGTTGTAGCAACTTTTATAGCAGATCTTGAGCGCTTAATAAAATAAATTAATAATCATCTGCATGTAATAACCAAATCAACTTTCAATAAAAAAAAATTTAAATAAACGTTGCATTTCCTTATTTAAAAAATTCTAAAATTGAATTAATTGAACTTTCTGGGGCTTAATAATATCTTGCACACACTTTTCTACTTTGCTTTTTGTGGCAAAATATTTTTGCATTCCTCTCGTACTTATTTAAGATGAAATACACATAATGATCCCTACATTCCTACTTTTGTTTCTTAATTACTTTAAATTTTTAGGGCAATAATGTACAATGTAATTCCTACTTTTGTTTCTTTTCGGTATATGAATGAAAAACGTGTTTCGCATCAAAAATAAAAATATCAATTCTAAATCAAAATAAACAATTTCTATTCTTCTTAATTGAATTGTTTATTTTGATTTAGAATTGATATTTTTATTTTTGATGCGAAACACGTTTTTCATTCATATACCGAAAAGAAACAAAAGTAGGAATTACATTGTACAGTATTGCCCTAAAAATTTAAGGTAATTTACCTAAGCTCGCTATATAAAATTGCCATAGCCTCTTTAGGTAATTTACCCAAGCTGCTTGTATAAAATAAGCCTAGGTTACCTAAGTTTTTGTATATCCTGCCGCGATGATTTTAGGTAGTTTACCGAAGTTTTTAGTATTATTAACTAAGCTCAATGTATGGTATTGCTATAGTATTTTAAGGTAAGTCATCGAAATATTTAGGTAGTTCACCTAAATTTCTTGTATAAAATTACCTAAGTATTTTCAGGTTATTTGCAAAAGTTCTTAGGTAGTTACTAAACATTTTTTTCCCTAAGCTTTACCCAAGTTATCTTGGGTGTTTTACCCAAAAACTTGGAAGACCGGAAAATGCACTAGCAATAGTACAAATGGTATCAGGTTTTTTAACAATTTTACATAAGTTTTTCTCTCAGTGTTATTGCTGCGGAAGATAGATATCGTGAGTATTCTTGTCGTATATGTAATGTAAAAGGACATTTGGCTTATGTTTATAACAAAAATAAAAGTGATACAAAACAACAGGTCCTATAATAAAAGTGTAAATATGAAAACGAATAAGAAGAAAAAAGAACAAAAACAAAATTATTTTAATGAATGTCCGAATTCTGATAGTTATTTTAATTTTAATTTTGATGACGGACGGACGTTAAGGCGAAGCTCCCTAAAATTTCGCTTCCTACCTTTAGCGGAAATTATTTAGAGTGGCTCACGTTGCGCGATCTGTTTTCGACCCTAATAGATCAAAACGACTCTATTGTAAATGTACAAAAGCTTCATTATTTGCAATCGAGTCTATCGGGCGATGCGCGAAATTTAATCGATTACCGGGCACAGCGAATAATTACAAGGCTGCTTGAAAGATAATAAAGAATCGGTATGAGAATAAAAGAATTCTCACGAACGCGTTCTTATCCTCGCTGATTAGTCTTAAGACCATGCATTCCGAATCAGCCATCGATCTCAAATGTTTACTTGACAGCGCGGCGTAGGTATTTCCTCCTTGGAAAGTTTAGGAAGGTCGGTCAAACAATGGGATGATTGGTGGATATACCTGAAAACCCAAAAACTAGATTCGCAAACCAGAAAGGATTGGGAAACGACATTAGAAGAAAAGGAAGACAATCCCGACTGTAATTCTCTCTTCACGATCCTGGAAGGACGACTTCGCACCTTAGAAGTCATTAAATCATTACCACCGGAAAAAACGTTTTATTTACCGCATCATGCGGTTCTCAAGACGTGTAGCTCATCGACAAAGCTGCGAGTCGTCTTTAATGCCTCTCAAAAGTCATCAAATGGCGTTTCTCTTAACGATTCAGGGGCGTACGCAAGGGGGCGTTTTCGGGGTTCAAACCCCCCCGAAATCGGATGAAAAATGTCCAAAAATTAAAACTTTTTCTATTAATATTTTTCCCATGTTTTTATTCCAATTATTTAATGGGCACTGTTTTACCGGCGCGAACTTGCCGACTCAGCGTTCAGTCGATATAATAGTAGTTTGACAATACGTATGCGCATATTGTTGCGCAGACTGTGCTTATCGCGCGAAACCACTACAGTGTGACTTACAGTGTATTATTCACTGTATATTTATTTAGTTATAGAGTTCAAAGTAATGTAGAATATGAGTGTTAATGGATAATTATTAATACATCAGTATTGCTTAACTCATAAATTATTCAAATAAATCAATATTTTATGTGCAAATATCATTGACACGTGTTTCATACAAATATTTTTCTATAACCCCCCCCCCCCCCCCCCCGAAACTTATTTGTGCGTACGCCCCTGTAACGATTGTTTGCATATTGGGCGAAAATTACAGGATTACAGAATATTAGGATCTTGCCACAGTCATCATGAGAAGCCGACTTTACCCTTACATTTACACTGCCGATATTGAAAAGATGTTTCGGCAGATTATGATCGACCCAGCCGATGCTAATATGCAAAGAATTGTATGGCGTGAAAATCCTCCTCCTCCCGTTAACGATTTTAAATTGATCATGGTTACTTGTGGCACAGCATCTGCCCCCTTTGTGGCTTGCCAGACATTACGTCAGTTAGTCTACAACTACCAAACTAAATATGATATATGATTTTTGGCTCAATCATGCTCAACAATTTTCATGTCGATGATGCACTCTTTGGTGCATACGATTGCAGCTCAGCCTTAAAAGCTCGAAATGAGCTTACTCAATTACTTGGGAAAGCTGGCTTTACGTTGCGGAAGTGTGCTGCTAATGATGCAACCTTACTGCAGGATATTCCTGATAAGGACAAGGACCCTTCTGCAGCACTAAAAATGTTCTTCGATTCTCAAATTAAGACTCTCGGAATTCTATGGAATCCCCACAGCGATTGCTTCCATTATAAGCTTGGTTTGCCGCCAAGCTCAGTGGCTTACACTAGACGCAACATCTTATCTGATATTAGGAAGATATTTGATCCAGTCGGATGGTTAGCGCCGGTCGTAATTACCGCAAAAATATTTTTACAAAAGTTGTGGCTAGCCAACTTGGATTAGGATGAGCAACTTCCTTTCGAATTATCGGTGCAGTGGACTGAGTACCGAACTACTTTAAAGGGAATAAGGCAAGTCAGCATTCCGCGGTGGATTGGCATAACGAAACAGGACATACCTATCGAGGTGCATGGATTTTGTGATGCCTCTATGTGGGCCTACTCTGCGGTGATATAAAAAAACAAAAAAAAGGTTAAATGTAAACCGGAACCTTCGAAGGAAAAGCAGGCACCGTTCGTGGTCTCATCCTCTAAAATAATAAAGGAAAAACCCGTTGATGTTGAATTAAGGAAGTTTTTAGAGACTTTGAGTTGAGCCATTAGTGAAAACATCCTATAACAAATTGAAAGTTAAAGTCAAAAGTGTTATATTGTGGAGACTAACTCATCTACAAATCTACTCAACTTTTATCACTTTTATCAATCAAGTCTACTGGGTTATTTAAAAAATATGACAAGTGATATGTTTTTGTTAGTTTTTAAGTTTTTTCTCTTTCGACGGGACTTGAATAGAAATTGTAAACGATTAGTTTACTTAAATGTATCTAATTTAAAAAAATAAATAATTTCAAGAAACTTCAAGATAAATTTATTCTAATAAATTCTCAATGGTTATAAAATATTTGTGGGGATTAAACTTAACTAAACCCCATAACTGGTGACCCCGACAGAGCAACGATAGATTTCCATTAAAACCGTCGAAATAACAACATTTTTACTAGAAGTAGAACCGTCCTTGGAAAAAGTTAAACCTGACGATGAGGGAATATTTCGACATTATGAATAATTCGAGAGAACTGGAATACGTTCGGGATGATAGATTCCGAGTAAGAAAACCAGATTTTATTACAGGTCAAACTAACAAGCAACAGCCCCCCAACAGTGACCACTCTACAAAGGCTACAGATGAACAACAATTTCATTAATAATCAACTTTAACATCTTTAATTACTGGCTCCAACAATTTCAAATGTGGGCATGTCTACTTTCTCTTCTTTATTTCGTTAGCGTACGTTAACTGGGGAGAAGTAATTTGGCCGACTCACTGTGCCATCCCACATCAATCAACAACAGCAGCTATTTCAAGTTTAACTCTACAGTCTCAAGATTAACTCCGGACGATCCTAGCGACCTTACTGTTTTCTTTTCCGGCAAGTTTAAGCGACCTCACTGCCACATAAATTCTGGCTACAATCGCTCTACAATAAATTATTATACAATTAACTACACTCCAACTACAACAATACTCATTCATCATTTCCTTCTTCCATTATTTCGTTCTCGTGTCACGATCACTGGGAGGGGAGTAATGTGGGGACTAACTCATCTACAAATCTACTCAACTTTTATCACTTTTATCAATCAAGTCTACTGGGTTATTTAAAAAATATGACAAGTGATATGTTTTTGTTAGTTTTTAAGTTTTTTCTCTTTAGACGGGACTTGAATAGAAATTGTAAACGATTAGTTTACTTAAATGTATCTAATTTAAAAAAATAATTTCAAGAAACTTCAAGATAAATTTATTCTCATAAATTCTCAATGGTTACAAAATATTTGTGGGGATTAAACTTAACTGAACCCCATAATATGTATAACAAATTGGCGCAGCTAGTAGGATCAATGAAGCCTAGCCGAGTCTATAAGAGCTTGAAAAACCTTGATCATGCGAACTATTGGGCTTTGCGAAGCCCCAACGCTGCAGGGTACTAAGCTTTAGTTGCCTCTGCTCCAGGCGAGCAAGCAATTACTCCGCCTTCAAGGGAGAACAACTATGTATAGTCGCCACTGTTCCAGGCGAACAAGCGGTCTCCCTGCAGATCTGTTGTGCAAAAAGGCACCAACGACGGACTAATTCAAACTTGTTACCGTCCCAAAAAGAAAGGAAGTGAACGTCAGGCGAGGACTCACCCGCCTACATTCCAACTGAGGAGGAAACATCTCAACCGCCGCGGGAAAAAACAGCGACCTCCGTAGAACCACCGGTGGACACAATAGCAACTCCAACATCGAGCGAGCACCCCGACGTTTCATCAAAAGCACCGAGCGAGCACCCCAACACATCGGCTTCAACATCAAGGGACCAACTCAGCACATCAACACCACCTGAAACACCAGCACATCAACCAGGACTCAGACTCAGAAGCGGGACAGTGATTTCTCGTTCCTTACCCGTAAGTTTAGACTATCATTTAAAATTTTTGTTAGAAAGAGTGCGAGCGTCGGAAGCTGGATTTAGTAACCGGCATTTCGATATCATAAATAAAAAATTTGAAGAAGTAAGTGAGCAAAGAGAGGCTCGAATTTTAAAAGCAAAAAGGGACTTGGAGGAATTCCGAGAAGAAATTAGAAAATTTAGAGAAAGCTCGCAGTCTTTGAACCTATTAGATAAGACCGGTGCTGTAGATTTAAGTCTTAAAATTGAAAGTGTTGGTGAACTAGAGTCGATAATTCACGACCTGTCTGGGTGGTTAAGTGCTACATTTGCGGAATCTTCAGACGTATCGTTCGGTAGCCCTAAATTTAATCAGAGTTTTTCGTCTCGGATAAACCCCGCGAAAAGTGATCAAGAAAGTCTTAAAAATGACGAATCACGGGAAAGTGATCAAGTACATATACGACTCAGATCGTCCCACTTTTTTCGGGCCAACCCAGCCCGCATTTGAACCAAGAGCTCCAGACTTTTTTGGGTTATTGCCATCAGGTCGAGAGTTATCTCACAGAAGAGGAAAAAATCTCATTTCCTCGCATCCTGCTCACCCGCCTACGGAGAGCAGCCTATCAATTATTTATTGCGGAACCCCCACCAAGTTTCAGTAATTTTGAAGATCGCTTAAACCGAGCGTATCTCCCTACATACCAGGAGATGGTAAACAAGTTAATAACTATTCGGCAATACCCCCTGAAATCTCTCAACGCCTTCACGGCGAGAATCAAACAAGCTTTAGCCTTGTGTAACGAGGCAGCCGAAAAGAAGTACGGCGCCATTGTGGCAACCACTGTAAAACCAAAGCTGGATGATTTTGCAGTGAATGCCCTACGAAGCGGGACAAACAATCCCCATCTATGTCAATACCTTCTCACCTTGACGCAAGGGGCACTAGAGCAGATCACTAACAAAGCTCTAGATATGGAGAGGTTATAGCAGAGCTCTCCCTATTTGCAAACTGTAGTGAAGCACTCCCCGCACTTGCAATATCAGCAGCGCGTGTTAAAATTTGTCGTCTAATCATTTTGTCATACCTGCGCCAGCCGAACCCAACTCGGCGGCAACTTTCACTCATTGAGCAAATTCAACCCTTAAATGGCAGTTTCTCCGCTTCTACCGGTGTTACGCTTGCAGTCGACTTCGCAAACAGTTTAAGTTCTGTAATTAAAGCGGATTCCCTCCAAATCCAGGTAATGCCCAGATTCTGTGACATCGCACCACCCTGGGAGCAAGGGCGACCAACCCACAGAAAGATCACCAAACCGAGCCAAGTAGTAACAAAGCAAAATAACACATTAAACTCTACAAACAGTTGCAATCTAGCAGTCACGATGAACGGACGTGTAATTTTATTCTCTCTAGCAAAAATATCCAATCAAAAACAACAAAGTGCGCAAAACAGCAATACAAAGTGCAATGCCCGCACGTGAAAACCCAAAGTGTGTAAAAGTGCATAGCGTAGCATCTAGCAAGTGCAGTGCCCGGGCACAATAGCACAAAGTGTAGTGCCAAGCAAAATTATCCACAGAACTAGCGCAAGCAAAAAGCTGCGCAGGTGTATATCAAGCATTGAACCCATTATGAAACGAAATGCTCCCCTTTCGAGAGGGAAGTAAAGTAACCAAAAGCATCTCACCCATGGATGCTGACCCAATAGTACTACCAGCCAACAATAACACAATGATTGAACCAATAAGTGCTGTCCCTGGAAATCTCACTCCCTTAAGTGACCCAAAAAAGCCCCCCATCCAAACAGGGATGAAGAGATACATAACGGTCACTGAGAAAAGGAAGTGTAGCCCGCAAGCTCACAACAACGAAAGAGCTGCAAAAATCACGAAGGAAAATAAAAAACCATCAAGCAACTATTATTCCCTATTGGACATCGACATCGACAGACCCCCAGAATACTGTAGCTACCTCCAACGAAATATGTTATAAACCCCCGCCGATATACATATATCAGGCAAAAAAGTGACTCCGAGCTAGTCAACGGAATAAAAAAAATTGTCGGCGAAAACAATTTCTACATTGTTGACCTCCTACGAGGCAATATTAAGGAAACTAAAGTGCAAGCAACGAAAGACGTATGTACATTACACCCAGATCGTTAACTGGCTCGACAGTCAAAATAAAAAATACTATACCTACCAACTTAAAAGTTGTTGTGGTCGGGGCCGAAAAATCATGCGGCAAGAATATTTTGCCTACGGCTATGGGCGAGCGCCTGGCGGGCCCCCTTAATTTCGGAAAAAATTTGACGGGGCTCAGGCGAAAATTGCCGCTGCCTAACGGCTTGGCTGGCGGACCGCGCCGCCCATCGAGCGCTCGGAGGCCACAAATTGGAATTTTTAACTTAAAATATTTCCAATTTGTGGCCGCCGAATGTTCTAGAGGCGCCCGCGGCCCGCTGGTCGAGTCCTCGGCAACGGCATCAGCGAAGGAAAGTGCCGGTGCGGCTCTCCCACACATCTGCTGCCTGCTCATCGGCAGCCGGCGCGGCGGATGTGTGAGTGGGTTGCACCGGGACCTCGGGTGGCGTGATCGGCGCGAAGCCGGCGAAAATTTTTTGGCGAGCCCTTTCTCGAGGGGTCGGAGAGTAAGATTAAACACGGGCGGACGATTCTAGGCGGAAGTAAAGTAAGAAGAATCAGGAAGGAAATTATAAATGCAATTAAAAGAACGTAACCGCGACAATTTGGAAGTGAGAAAAAATAAAAACTAAAAGGAACGTAAACGCGAAAATTTGGAGTCGTGAACGAATTAAAGTATAAGATCGTGAACGAGCAAATTTGAAGTGAAAACGAATAAAATTATAAAGCGCGTACGCGGAAATTTGGAGTGAGGACAAAAAAAAAAAAACAAAGAAAAAGGAAAATTGATAAAGGAAAGACAAGTTTAGTTTCCTTCGCGGGTTTGGATTTTTTTTTCTGCCGAAAATTCGCGGCCGGCGGGCGTGCGTTTGTTCCTGCTGTTTTGTTTTTTTTTCTTCCAACTCCTCGCCCTGAAAAGGAAAGTGCACAGGGGAATCGAGAGAGGGGAAAGGAGGATGCGATATTGAGTGCGACTCGGCGCAATCGTTGCCGCTCGGTTTATTTTTGAAAGAAAAGACAAGAAAAAAGAAAGGTTAAGTGAAAGCAAGACGAATCGAGTGCCGAATCCTGCCAGATATACCAGCGAGATTTAAAAATAAAGTTACTCTTAGGGATTTTGCACAGTGTAAAGAAAGTGAATGACAAATACATGAAAACTCCAAGAATCCCAATTATTGAACAAAAAAAGCAAAAGGAAAAAAAAAAATAAATAAATAAATTTGCTAAAGGTGAGAGCTTCTGTAGTAGGATTGTCAGAGTCAGAGTGAACAGTTTTTTTGATTTCTCGTAATATTGTACTATAAATTGTGGAAAAAGAGAAAGAGGAAAAGAGTGAATAACTTTGTTTGTTAATTTAGATCACCTGGCTAAGGACTTTTAGAGATCTGGTGCGATGTAGGCATAGTGAATAAATTATAAATTAAGTAACGTGCCGTTATATAAAAGATAATAGAACATAGATTTGAAAAATTTAAAGTGAAATAAATTATGAATTAATAAAAATATTTCGGATTAGAACTTACACTAAGAATAATGACTGAACAACGGACATTGTATGTATGGAGTGTTTAAAAGAAAATAATAGCAATTTAAACTTAATTGTGCTCTGTGCGACTGAATATCTAAGACAATATTTTTTTTGATTTTTTTTTTGTTTCTTTAAAAGAACGTAAAAAGAAAAGAAAAACGAAACATATACTCTATTTTGATTCAAACTATTAACAATTATAATCGGGTTAAACTGTGACAAGTTTAGAGAAAAAAAAAGGTTAATTTGAAAACTGAAAATGTTTATTTAATTTGGAAAACAAAGAAAAAAAAGGTTTTTTTTTTGTGATTGTGATCCGTGAGGCTAGAGATTTAATGCATCGTTGTTGTTTTTTTGGGTTTTTATTTGTTATTGTTTAACAACACTCAGAAGGAAGGACAAAACATTTATATGATTTCAATTCAAACAATTACCACTTCAGTTGAGTGATATGGTGAAGAGTTTTCGTTTCAAAATTTTAATTAGAAAAAAAAAACTTTTAAATAACAAGGCCAATACTAAACCTACAAATTAAATTACGTTTAATAAAAATAAACTCGATAAGACTAAAGCAGATCAACCAAAGTGAAGTAAAGTTTAAATAAAATCAAGGACATAGAAATTAAATTGAAAGAGAAAAAAAAAAAAAAAAAAAAAGGTATAAGAAAGAAGAAAAGAAAGAGAATTTTTTTTGTGAGACGACGTGGGGCACGCCGGCACCACAACGGGGCCAAATGAAGAGGCCGGGTGTCGAGCAGCATCAGCAACAGCGACGCATCAGCATCAGCAACAGCGACGCATCAGCATCAGCAGCAGCGACGCAGCATCAGCAGCGACAGCGAAGGCGCCCAACGGCTTTTTTTTTTTATATATATATCTATTGTAAAAATATTTTTGGTAAACGAATATAACCCAGGTATGTTGCACTAAGTTAGTTTTTGGAATGGTCCCTCTCTTCCTCCCTTCTTTTCAGCCAGGTTAGTTTCGTGATTTAGTTTTTTCATTGGGACCTCCCCAAAAATATTGGGCCAGGGGAGGTCATACGGGCGGTTGGAGAATAGGCCACAGGGGGGTTAGTTTTCCCATCTGAAAACCCCCCGCCGGCGAGTCATTCACGGGCAGGGACAGGGGTTCTGTCCGCCATGCCCTCTTTCCCCCGTACCTATTTCGATCCTGTCGCGCGAGAATTTTTTCGTTATGGGGACGTTCGTTCCTGGTGGCGAAGTGTGGCCTTCGGCAAACCCCCCCACACTACCGCAATGCTAGCCTGCCAGCTCGCGCAGCCACTTACCACCAGGCGAGGTGCTTTAGCCGGGCCCCCGAGAACCACCCCTCATAACAAAGTGCCAAAGGGCTCAGAGTAGTCACTAAGGGAATCGACTCCAACGTGTAACCGGAAGAAATCACGGTGGACCTCAAAGAGCAAGGCTTTGAGGCTAAATCGGTGTACAACATTCTCAACAAGTACAAAAACCCCCAACCTATGTTCAAAATCGAACTTACCCCTGAAGCCAGCAAAGTGGCAAAAGGAAAAACACACCCTATGTGCAATGCACATATAAACATTCGCAGCGTCATGATTTCATTGACCCCCGCATCAAGCGCCCAACATACGACATCAGCAGGCCCACCGGTATAAAACGCTGACTGCACCAAGTCAGCGTTTCCCGCTCAACAGCGGGCAACGACCGAACGAAACGAATCACCTTAGTAATGTTATCTATTGCTTGCTTAAGCATATTTAGGCGTAAGAATTGTTATATATATTCGAATTAATCAATAAAGTAATCCAGTTCTTATTGAACCAAGCACAACGTTCTTTCATTTACGAGTCTTATATAACATAGTGTCTCTAAGTCTCAAATACTGAACCTTAACCGATCACCCCATCTACAACCTAAGGTACATACTTAATAGAAAAATCACAGTCGAAGAGCCCTACAAAAGGACTGCATTAGTCCAATGCACTAACTGCCAAGAATTTGAGCACACCAAATCCTACTGCAAACTAACAAACGTTTGCGTGGCATGTGGAGGACTACACCCAACCAGTGCATGCGACAAGGACAAAACCAACCCGGAAACCAAAAAATCTGGAAACTGCAACGGCAATCACACTGCCAACTATAGGGGATGCCCGGTCTTCATCTCAATAAATCAACGAAGCAACTATTCCAGACAAAACCCCCAAAAACAAAAAGCAACAACAGCAACCACTAGATTTGACCAGGGAGCCTCCACGTTCCCAGCTGGCTACCCTGCTCACCCCACTCCTAAACTCAACAATCAATATACAAAAAAACCTTCATACGCAGACGCTGCTAAAACCAATTACCCTGTGGCGAGTCCCCCACAACAAAGTGAGGTCTTGCAGATTCTACACGGAAAAAAATTAATTGTATATAAAACATTTTGGAATTGTTTTGAAGCATTTGTACAGTTTACATAAAAATTGTATTTGCAAGCATCGACGATGTGCATTTGACAGGTTTAAAAACAACTAATTTGTTTTAACAATGCATTAAAAATGTACTTGAGAATTGTTTTTATTACAACCAAATTGTATTCGGAACTATGAAAAGTCTTTAAAAACTTTTTCACATTATTTTTTTTTTACAATGAAAATGCTAAATCAGTATATCACCGATGTTACCAGAAAATGTAATAAATACGTCCAAAGTTTTATTAAAATCATGTAATTGTAAATATAACCGTTTTTCATTATAACTAAATTTTGCTTGAAACTATTTCATAAACCAGACTTTGTGGAAAATAAAAACAATCTTATAAATAAAGTAGTATATCTGGCAGTGCCCTCACACAAGGTTTTGACATATGCCGTTTTTTTCTTTGCGATGCTTTGAAAATGTTTGTGAGAGCCTGTCACATGGACGCATAACTGCCAATGAGAACCGCAGAAATTGTGGTATGTACAACTTTGTTGTAAGAGGCACGATTTTTGACAATTTTGGTGTTAAGTTTACTACAGAAATGTAATATATACATAAAATTAGTCCGGTCGGGCATATCATTAAAATTGTCTTTGCAGTCGTCATTTCGTTTGTTGTAGCGGTTGATTGAAGACATGATATGGAAGTGATTACAAATGAAAATTGTGTTGCGGAATTATTAAAAATTTGGGGCCTGGAATGCCTAACGGAGGCTTTCTTAGGTAAGTAAATAAAAATTCTATTGATGGGGTTTTTGAACAAATGTGGTTAACGCAAAAATGTGTTTTCTGCTGAAATTTTAAATGTAAGTTTTATTTTCAGCAATTTAAAACTATTTTAATGTTAACAATAAATTGTTCCTTTTGTGATTCTATTTCAAATTCGGTGATGAAATGTGATAACATTTACAATAAAGTACTTATAATTTAGCGTAGGTACCACATGTGTGCATTACATCATCGATATATGCAGTTTTTTTCATTTGAGGCGGCAAATACCTAAGCATTCATCATGCTTCGGCGATGGGCAGACCTAATCTCGCGAGCTGGTTGTCAGATGGAACTCCAAAAAGAGAGGAGAAGAAGAAGAAGGGTGGCTTTTCGAATGCGAGGCATTAACGGTTGGCACGGGCTATTGTAAAGAGCGTTCACTAGGACTTGCAAATAAATATCGAGTATTTAAAGGGAGTTGTTTTGATCAGGTTTTCCTCGATTCTCCTCGTACCCTTTAGTGGTGACCCCGACGTGATTGCGACTATTGCACGCATCAAAAAGATATTTTTGTCGCGAGTGAGTGCTTTTTCGAACAAAAAAAAAAAAAAAAAAAAACAATGGCCAACCCAAATGACGAGGGTGACCGCGTGGCTGACGAAGCCCCAATTGCGGGCGAAGCACAGGTGCACCGCATCGGAGTGCGTGTACCGCCTTTTTGGCCAGAGGAGCCCGCTTTGTGGTTTGCCCAACTCGAGGGTCAATTCGCCCTCAGTGGAATTACGCAGGACGCCACAAAATTTTACTACGTCGTTTCCAACTTGGACACCAAGTACGCCGCGGAGGTGAAGGACGTCATCATACAACCGCCGGAAAAGGACAGGTATGGCTACCTCAAGGCTGAATTAATAGCACGTTTATCGGTTTCGCAGGAGATGCAGATGCGTCGTTTGCTCGAGGGAGAGGAAATAGGCGATAGAAGACCCTCCCAGTTTCTTAGGCATTTACGAGGCCTCGCTGGGACTTCAATCAACGACACGGTTCTTCGTTCTCTTTGGCAGGGACGGTTACCTGTCAACGTGCAGGCTATTTTGACTTCTCAGTCCGACATGTCCCTCGAGTCGGCCGCCCAGTTGGCCGATAAAATTTGCGAGGTCGTCATGCGCCCCCCTTTTGCTGGCTCCGTGTCGGCATCGAACGAAAATAGGCTCCGGGAAGATATCGACGGTCTACGAAAGCAGCTCGCGGCATTGCGGCGCCCGAATGCTCGAGAGTCTTCGCCAGCCAGCCAGGCGAATCGTCGCCCACGTTCCCGCTCTAATTCAAAAAATCGCGCGGTGGGAATATGCTGGTACCATGGAATTTTTGGCGCTCAAGCCCGAAAATGTCGCGCCCCATGTAGTTTCGTTTCGGGAAACGTAAGGGAGAGTCGGTAAGTGCGACCGACGAAGACAAAAACAAACCGCGCAGATTGTTCGTTACAGACAAAAACACTAAACTTATGTTCTTGGTCGATACAGGTGCTGACGTGTGTGTGTTTCCGCGATCGCGTATTCAAGGAAGACCCTCAGCCGCGAATTATTATTTATCCGCCGCAAATGGAACACGTATAGCTACGTACGGAACAATTACTATGTCGCTTAATCTAGGTTTACGCCGTGATTTCGCTTGGCGTTTCGTCATCGCGGACGTCACCAGGCCAATTATTGGAGCCGATTTACTTTCTCATTATGGTCTCATGGTGGACTTGAAACGATGCCGACTTATCGACGACGTTACCGAGTTATCGGTAATTTGTAGGCGAGCACAACGCTGCGAACAGCAAGGCATCAAAGTCATTTTTAAACCCGAAAAGTATCACGATCTCTTGAAGGAATTCATCGAGATAATTCGCCCTGGCGGTAGAATCAGGGAAACAAAACATGCAACCATGCATTTCATTAGGACGATACCCGGACCGCCAGTTGCTTGCAGACCGCGCAGGCTTGCGCCGGACAGGCTCAAAATAGCAAAAGCAGAGTTCGACGAGATGTTGGGGCAGGGTGTCGCACGCATTTCGGACAGTTGTTGGTCATCCGCCCTCCATTTAGTCCCGAAGAAGTCTGGAGGATGGCGCCCTTGCGGTGATTACCGTGCGCTAAACGCACGCACTGTTCCGGATCGCTATCCTGTTCCGCATATAGAAGACTTCGGACAACATCTTAAAGGTAAGATTGTTTTTTCCACTATAGATCTGGTGCGAGCTTACAACCAGATCCCGGTAAATCCTGAAGACATTGCGAAGACCGCAATCACAACACCGTTTGGCCTTTTTGAATTTCCGTTCATGTCGTTTGGCTTACGAAACGCGGCCCAAACTTTTCAACGCTTTATGGATGAAATTTTGCGAGGACTCGATTTCGCATATGTATATATTGACGATATACTCGTGGCATCAGCGTCCGAGGAGGAGCATAGGAGACATTTACGATTACTTTTCGCCCGCCTTTGCGAGTGCGGTGTGGTAATAAATGCGGAAAAGTCTCACTTCGGGAAGTCGGAAGTGCAGTTCCTGGGTTTTTCGGTTTCGGGAGACGGCGTGAAACCATTGCCCTCCAAAGTCAAGGCAATACTTGATTTTCCACGCCCGGTAACGGTCAAACAGTTACGCCAATTCCTTGGTATGTTGAACTTTTATAGACGATTTATGCCCAGCACAGCATTAATTCAAGCCCCTTTGAACGAGTGTTTGTGTGGGGCAAAGCCCAACGGAAAGGACATGATACAGTGGACGTCGGAGCGCGAAGTGGCTTTCGGAGAGAGCAAGGCGGCGTTAGCTCGCGCGGCTCTTTTATCTCATCCTGATTCGTCCCTGCCACTAGCTGTTTTTACAGACGCTTCGGACATAGCCCTCGGCGCTGCTCTTCAGCAGAAAACTGAAAAGGGTTGGGAGCCGCTATCATTTTTCTCAAAAAAGTTAAGCTCCGCGCAGCGTAAGTACAGTGCTTTTGATCGGGAACTGCTCGCGGTATACAGTGCGGTTCGACATTTTCGACATTCGGTCGAGGGACGACAATTCGTTATTTTCACAGACCATAAACCACTGACATTTGCTTTCGGTCATAAAGCAGAAAAATGTTCTCCGAGACAGTTCCGTTACCTCGATTACATCGCGCAATTCACCACCGATATACGGCATGTTTCCGGAAAGGAAAACGTCGTTGCCGATGCCTTGTCGCGCGTGGAGGCGGTGTGTGGGGGCATTGATTTCGAGGCTCTGTCCCGTTCGCAGGATGACGATGAGGAGCTGAGGCAGGTCCTTCGCGAGAGCACCTCGTTGAAACTCAAACGTATTCGTGTGCCCGATACTCAGGTGACACTTTTTTGTGATACTTCCACAAGTACGGACCGACCTTTCGTAACGGCACCCTTTCGTAAGGTTGTTTTTGAATCACTACACAATCTTTCTCACCCCGGACGACGAGCAAGTGTGCGACTGGTCGCTCAGCGTTTCGTTTGGCCTGAGATGCGCCGAGATTGTCTGCGATGGGCTCGGGAGTGCCTACAGTGCCAGCGTAGCAAGGTGCATCGCTATGTGCACCCACCCGTCGGAGGATTTGCTGCTCCAAGTGCGAGATTCGAGCATATACATGTGGACATCATTGGCCCACTACCATATTCACGCCGATGCAAGTACTGCGTGACTTGCATCGACCGTTTCACGCGATGGCCCGAGGCGTTTCCAGTTGAGGATATATCCGCGGAGACTGTGGCTCGAACCATTTATACTGGTTGGATTTCCAGGTTCGGAACTCCTTTACGCATAACCTCAGATCAAGGTCGACAGTTTGAGGCTGATTTATTTCGCGAACTTGCTGACCTGGTGGGAATGAAGCACCTAAGGACTACGGCATACCATCCTGCTGCCAACGGTCTCGTGGAAAATTCGCACAGACAATTGAAGGCAGCTATTAAATGCCATACCTCCGACGATTGGACGACAGCACTACCGACAGTACTCATCGGTATGAGATCGGCCTGGAAGGACGACGTCAACGCTACTTCAGCAGAACTGGTGTATGGGGAACCTTTACGTCTGCCTGGACAATTTTTGGCACCACACCAAACTTCGAATGCTGTTTGCAATCCAAGTAGTTTGGTTGTTCGTTTAAGACGACATTTCGAGCAGTTGCAACCTGTTCCAACTTCAAGGCACGGAACAGGGCGAACTTTCATTTTCAAGGATCTACAGACGACTTCACACGTTTTCGTGCGTGTTGGTGCAACTCAACGACCATTGGACCAGCCTTATGAGGGTCCATATCCCGTCATTTCTCGACATGAGAAGTTCTACGTGGTTCGTGTCAGAGGCAAGGACAGGACCATAACGATCGAGCGATTGAAGCCTGCTTACGTGGCAACGACCAACGACGAGAGGTTTCCATCAGCATCATCACAATCGCCAGATGTGGAACACCGACCAGAGCAGCGCAACGGAAACTCGAGCCGACGTGTCCGGTTTGAGGACGAACTATAACAACGAAATTCTTTTTCTTCCCTTTCCTCTAGACTTAAACCACTGCCAAGGGGGTGATGAGGCGGCAAATACCTAAGCATTCATCATGCTTCGGCGATGGGCAGACCTAATCTCGCGAGCTGGTTGTCAGATGGAACTCCAAAAAGAGAGGAGAAGAAGAAGAAGGGTGGCTTTTCGAATGCGAGGCATTAACGGTTGGCACGGGCTATTGTAAAGAGCGTTCACTAGGACTTGCAAATAAATATCGAGTATTTAAAGGGAGTTGTTTTGATCAGGTTTTCCTCGATTCTCCTCGTACCCTTTACATTTAATAGCCACGACAAAATTTTCTTTTTTTGGTAAGTGGTTGGGAGCAGTAAAAGATATAGAGTTTTTCTTTAATTATTTTTTTAAACATTTCACACTATATTTAAAGTAAACTTAATGAAAATTCCAAAATTTCATTCAATTTCATTTCAAAAATTCGGGACCAAATAATTCGCTGGATTGTTGAACACCCTTTTACACCCAATGCGTTGTGGTGATCAATTGTACTTCTCAGTAGTTTATACAAAAATCAATGGAATAACAAAATTATTAGTTAAATATTTTATCTAGAGCTTAACCAAAATTACTTTTTCTTGTCATATTGAACAAAATGGCGGCCCTTCGAAATGTACTGACTTTGGTTGACTTTGTTCCATATGCTTGTTTTAATCTTTTGCTTAGTCGGATTTTAGCTTTTAAACTTTTACGTTTTTAACAAAATCGTTCACACCTCGTTACTATTCTACTATGTATGTATGCTGTTTTCTGTTTATTCATTTTAAAACAATAAATTTTACAGAACAAGATGTAGACTTTGAGTCTCTAAAATTTATGACTGATGCTGACGTAAAGGACCTTATTCCAAAAACAGGAACAAGAATAAGATTTCGTGAAAAGCTGAAAAATTGGCAACGAATTAATGTAATATAATTTTCAGTATTTGATACATACAATATTTCACAAAGTATTCTCTAGGGTTTTGAAGCAGAAAGCTCCACATCAGCAGATTTAAATTTCAGTTCCATTGCAGAATGGATTAAAGCGGGAAACACAGAATTGGATCAGACATAGTCATCTCCGAATTCTAAAAATTGCGTTTGGTAATATTTATTAATTTATAGATAAATATTATTATACCTCTAACCGGGTTCATATATTATATAATATTTAGATATTAAAATTAACGTTAAAATCTAATTGATTTATATCTCAGGTAAATTTATGACACATCTTATCACACATATACATATGTATAAGTTTACTATTTTATCCCTACTAAAATTACAACCTGGCTAAGGCTCCACGTGCAGTTCAGATATTTAAATACAACCATAAGAATCAGATTATAAGTAGGATCAATGAACATTAAATTTCTTAGCGGTTCACTCTTTTAATAAAACGTTTTATTCCATATTAAGGAGGCATAGCCAGTTGGGACTGCAAAAAAAAAAAAACTCTGTTTTGGGATTTTTTTGGCCACGCATTAAAATAATTAATAACAAACGTTTTTCCACATGAAAGATATATATTTAGAGATAATATTAAATTTTTTTTGCAAAATATTATCAGAGAATACTTTTGAAATATTCTATTTTCAGAAAATGCAAAAAAAAAAAAAAAAAAAGAAATAGATTTTTTCAAAATTCTAACTGGCTATACCCCCTTAAGTAGGTATTAAGTTTTTTAAATAACAGAAGGTAGTTTTTTTGGAGACTTATGCCATAAAAAAAAAGAAAAAAAACACTTACATATATTATTAACCCGTAATCAATTCGATCAACATATACGTATTTGTTTTTCTTATCTTAATTATTTTCTAATTAGAGCTTAGAGGCTTTGCTGGAAGACCATCCAAAGGGGCAGTTAATATTAGAATCCTATAAAAATAATAGCAAGCTTGACACCAAATGCAGACAATATTTAGTAGACGTAGTGGTTGATCAGTTCATAAAGGACAAGCGCTATATGAACCTCAACGACTTTGAATTTTTTTCAAAAGAAATATGCCGTATATTTCCCAAGCAAACTCCTGTAATAATTGTTTTCCATATTTAAGCGGCTTTTGAATTTCAACAACTTTAAATTTTTAGGAAACATATTATATTGCTAGAAGCGGTAGCAGTGGGCCCTCTGGAAAACTTTTCCACAAATATAACAATGCGAGTAGGTGCTACAGAAAATTTGGTCTGATTGAAAGCCGATACAAGCCAAGAAGCAGAATAAATTCAGTTGATACTCAACTTAACTCAAGTGATGGCGAGGCAACAACCCTAAGTAAGTTTTTTTGCAAAGTATCGGTAAAACAATTTTAAGGCATATAAAGTAAAATGAGGTGAATCTTTTCGATTATTATACCTTGTACAACCTATAGCTATGTACATCAACTCTTGAACCAAATAAGATTCTCTTTTAAACTTTTAAAATAGTTTTTACATTTTAATTCTTAAAATACATTTGTAGAAATCCGAAAACATGCACATAAAATAACATGATACAGTATGTATACATATACATATACATATGTTATGTATCTCTTTTCGAATCTTTTTTTTGCTCCTTTACAGTTATTCCAAATAGAACAAAATGATCTAGATACTACGCTTTTTAAGGACAATAACTTGATATTAAAACATAATCAAAAACAATTGTTTTAGTTTTAAAAATACCTAACAAAATTTGGTTTAAAATTAATAATTTTTAAATAAATCCAATTTTAGCTGAAGAACATGGTAAACGCATCCAATGTACGTTAAAACATAATCGAGACAACTGGGACGATATTCAGAAAAGTTGGTCGGAATCTTTTGATTATAGACAAATATGTTTTAAAAGATCTGGAAAAACTATTAAAAATATTATTGACGAATGGTCATCATTAACATTAAAAAAAGGATATACTTTGGTAAGCAAATTACATTCAATAAATTTTATTTAATAAACATAAATATTTTTTATAACAGATTGAACAAGACTTCAAAAGAATTTACCCAGAAAAAGAATTACTTCTTCTATCGGGCTGGGAAGAATTTCTCCCAAAAATACACGATTATTTTGGGAAACATATAAAGGCCCAAAATTGCAAAAATTTATTGAAGCATTTAAAATCTGATCTAAGTGGTAAGAGTTGATTATAATATGTACTTAAGAACTAATTAACTTACACAGATTTTTCTTAGAAAATTCTCGGGATTGTATTACAGTTCTTCTGCTGTGCAGTCTACTTGTACCCAGGACCTACATAAAAAGTAAATCTGGAAACTGGAAACCTACGTTAGCGGATTCCCAAAGAAGTATTATCCTGCTCGTGAATGTGAGTTTTATTCTTAAGCTTGGTTTGGTATAATTCCTTTTTGTACATTTCTAAATATATAGAGTGCTAACAACACTAATCCTGCTATTGAAGATTTACAAAAAGAATATGCTGAATTGGGCTTGACATTACAGCCCTTGATCGTAGCTATAGGACGTGATTGGAAACTCGTAGAGGAGTTTGAAGTCAGAATCGACAACTTAAAATATAATTTCTCGAGTTTTCTAAAAGCTTTGGACGTGTGTTTTAAGCTTCATCATGTTTTGGATACTTGTTATGCGAATCCTTCTTACTCAACCTGGTTATTTTTGCAAAAATATTTTTATAATATCACTCTTGATCATGACAAAAAATCTGTACCTGTCTCAACCTTGCTTTCTGATTTAAAGAATTAGCAAACGCATCTAAAATGATATGCTTTAAATGTAAACGTGATTTTCAATCAATCAAAATTTTATGTGCACATTTTAAACTCGAACACAACCTTAATGCTTACAGCAACTTTGTATGTGGGCAGGATGGATGTCCACGAACTTTCCAGTCAATATATACAGTGACTCAGCTTATTGATCAAATAACTCGAAATTGAAATTGGACTTAATGTGAATCATTTTTGTATAGGGAAAAGGAAAAAGGGGGAGTATAATATCAAAGATAAAAGTATTTTATTTATATATATAAAAAAAAAAATTCACCAATTCATTTTATAACGACGATTTTCCTGAAAAAAGAAAAAAAGGCATTTGATCAATTAGTTGATTCTCTTTTCCTAAGTTATTTTTTATTTACAATTTAATATTTTGTATGGCCTCCTTTCGCCTTGATGACGGCCTCAATCCTGCGGGGCATGGAGTCCACCAAATTCCTGCAAACGGAGGCTGGAATGTTTTTCCAGGCATTCTCCGCACGGCTCCAAAGTTCGTCCAAGGTTCGGACCTCTGACCGTGTTGAAGCGATCGACCTTTTGACCTCAACCCACAGATGTTCGATGGGGTTGAGTTCAGGAGACTGTGAGGGCCAGTCTAATAATTGAAATCCCTGATTTTGTAGCCATTCAAGGGTGATTCGAGCTGTATGTTTCGGATCATTATCTTGTTGAAAGATGATGTCCGAAACATTTTGTCCCCACTGTTGTAAGCTGCCAACGAGATCAGCCTCAAGGATGCTGACATAATGAGCGGCAGTCATCTTCCCTATAATTCGTTGGCACCTTCCAACTCCTTGGGACGTCATACACCCCCACAGCATGATGCTTCCTCCTCCAAATTTTACCGTCTGCTTGACGTGACGGTCTTGGAGAGGTTCATTGACCTTTTTCCAGGTCCATTGTCGGCCATCGGAACCAAATCTATTAATTTTGGTTTCGTCAGACCAGATAACCTTCGCCCAATCCTCGGTGGTGAAATTCCTATAACGCCTAGCGAAATTTAACCGCGCTTGACGATGTCGCTTTTTTAAAAGCGGTTTTTTTATTTTTGCCCGACCGTGGAAATCATGTTTCCGAAGGACTTTTCGGACTGCCTCGGCTGACACGTCAATATTATCAACTCGGCTCAGCTCGTCCTTTATCTGAACGGCATTATCACACCCACCTGTAGTAATTTGCCGTAAAATTCGCCGCTGAATTCCTTCTGTTAAAATGGCTTTCTTGCCCGCCCTGTTTTTTGGTGCGTCGACATTGAATTTTTTGCTAATGTTAGACACTGTGCCGACCCCAACACTCAACTGGGAGGCAATTTGTCGGTGTGTTTTTCCCTCCTCGAGCAGCCGTTTAATTTCCTGTATTTTGATTGTCCTAACAGGCTTCATCTGACGAAAATTTTAAAAATGCACAAAAAAAAAATATGCAAGATACTAATTTTAATTAACTTTTAAGCTTCATATACTCACTTTTAAATTCCCACAAAATTAAAAAAATTCCACTTAGATTTTGACTTTAAAATGTCCTTCTATTTTTACTGTGCATCAAACTCAACTAATTGATCAAGTGCGAAGAAATTATTTTTACTCCACATTAACCGTTATTTGTGGACTTTGGTCTCGAACTCTTTTAGTATTGCTAGGAGAGAAAATCCTTTCTCCACAGGGCCATATTTACAATATGATATTTGAAAGAAGAAGAAAATATTCATGTTTATTTCGAAAATTATTTTCATTTGATCAATAAGTTGAGTCACTGTATGTTAAAAAGGCATATTGTATTAAAACATAATGAAAGGGATACACATGTTGAGCAATCCGTATCTGATATTCAAAGTCCTAACTGCTTCAATTTAAATGAATCCGCAAATTCGCCAAAATCCATTGATGTATCTGAAATTTGCCTTCAGAGTAGTCTTATGTTCATTTTAGAGTTACATAATCAATCTACACTTAACAGAAAACAGGTCTCCGATATATTATTATATGTGCAAGATCTTTTAGTATCTTCAGTTCTTGAAGTTTTAAAATACTTCCCCTTAAAACAAAACGAAGAGTCGCAAAAACTAGCTGAATTTTGTAAAAATCCTTTTCAAAATTGTGATACCGAATATAAACTTCTTAATTATTTAAGGAAAGATGGATTATACTCTGATCCATTATCTGTAAATTTGGACCCAAATTTACCTTCTGGTTTAAATGAAGATACTACTGCCACCATAAAAGTTACTAAACTCAATATGCGTCATAATTTTAAAAATTTCCTTGAATTACCTAATGTCTTTGAAAATATGATGACTGAAATGAATAACCTTACACAAACTCCATGTGTTACTTTAAAAAATTTTGTCCAAGGCTCTATTTGGAAAAATAAGGTAGGAAAATTTGAAAATAAAATAATCATACCTTATTTTATATACGTTGATGATTTTGAAGTCAACAATCCGTTGGGATCCCATGCAGGGCAATATAGTATAGCTGCAACTTACTGCCAATTTCCTTGCTTACCTTCTGAATACAATTCTTCGTTAGATAATATTATTCCTCTAATGTTTTTCAAAAGTGCCCATAAAACTAACAATTTAAATGAAATTTATAATTTACTAGTCAAAGATATTATTGACCTAGAAAAAAATGGAATAATTATAAAAACAACAAAGGGGCCAACCGTAATTTTCCGTGAACTCAAATTTTGGTGAAAATAAATAAACAAAATTTACTCCATTCAATAAACTCAAAAAACTGGTGATTAGAAATAAACACAGTTCAACATACCCCCCCTAAAATTAAAATTTGGTGATTGGAAATAGAGAAATCGAACTGATTCAGTAAACTCAAAGTTTGATAAGTTTTAAAGGATTAAATGAACGCAAAATTTGGTGTTGTAGAAATACAGAAAATTTAGTTGATTTAATAGACTTAACATTTTGGGTGACTAGGGCCTAAATACAACCATAAATTTAGAATCGAGTAACGTAATACAAAAATAAATTAAATAAATTAATGACCGGAAATCTAACTTTTGAAAAAGAAGTTTTGGTTTGGTTGCACCACGACGGGGCCGTTGAAAAGGCAGGGTGCAACCGCAGCGGAAGCCTCCATCATCAGCAGCGACCCCAGCAGCCGTCGTCGACAACAGCCCCGGAGCAACAGCAGCCCACCAGCATCAAGGCGCCCAACGACTTTTTTTTGGTTTTCATGTGTTCAATTGTAATTTGAACTTGCGACTAATGTGAAAGGTAGATCAATACAGCCAGGTATGTCTTCTTAAGTTAGTTGTTTTTTTTCTTGGCTCCCTTTCCCGCCGTCTCGCCTCCAGCAGGATAGCTATGGTTCAGTAGTTAAAAAAAAAAGGGACCTCCTCATAAATTTTGTTGGCCAAGGGGAGGTCATCGGGTGGTTGGGGCTTAGGCCAGGGGGGTTCATTTTCATTCAGAACCCCCCCTGGAAGTCATTCACGGGCAGTTGCCGGGCTCGGTCCCGCACTGTCCTTTTCCTTTCCTGGCGTTTGTCGTTTCCGTCGCGGGAGATTTTTTTTTCAATTGTTATCGGTGGGCCGTTCCAGCGGCTAAAAGCGGTTTTCTTGGCAAACCCCCCCGCAAACTGCTAGCCTTCCAGCTCCCGCAGCCGCCTACCGCTGGACAGGGGCTTTAGCCGGGCTCCCTGAGGCCACCACCGTTCCATAACAAAGTGCATAAAATAGTTAACAAAATCAACTATGCCATTGACCAAAAGAAATTCTGCGTAGGGCTATTTCTCGACGTCGCACAAGCCTTTGACAAGGTGTGGCACCATGGTCTGAAATACAAAATATCTCGCTACCTACCCCTAAGATTCCACAAAATCCTGTTCAGCTACCTCCAAGATCAGTCTTTCATAGTCAAGCACAAAGGGAGCATGACTAACTCCTACCCCATAAAGGCAGGAGTTCCCCAAGGCAGCGTGTTGGGCTACTTTCTATACCTTATATATACTGCAGACCTGCCAACGGACCAAGATTGCCTAACAACAACGTTTGCAGACGATACAGCCATCTTATACACCCACACCAATCCAACAACCGCCATAAGAGAGCTACAAGCCCAAACAAACAAAGTCATTGAGTGCACAAAGACCTGGAAAATTAAAATAAATGAAAGCAAAACAGAACAAATTACCTTCGCACTCAGGAGAATTAACTGCAGACCCATAATTATCAACGACAAACCAATAACCACAGCCAATACAGTCAAATACCTCGGTCTCAACCCACGGCCGTAGCTAGGGGGGGCATTGTGGGGCAATGCCCTACCTTGAAATTACAATGCCCTACCTTAAAAATACCAAAAACTAAGATAAATTATTATAATTAAATTGTTTGTTCATAGACAAACTAGATGCATAGATATGTCCAGTCGCATGTAAAATTTTGCGCCACAGAAAATCAAATTCACATCACACGTCTGAAGTAAAGCTCTACACGGCCGAAGTAAAGCTCTTTTGCGAGCGAGGCGAGCTTGCGCTCTTCTCTCTTTGTTTTATTCAAAAATGCCAAACACGAAACACCCCTTTCCAAATCACACACACCACATTAGTCATCTCGTATAATTCCCTATCTGTGTGAGCCTGTGTGAGAGGCATAAACCAACAGAGAAGAGCACAAACTCGCGTCGCTCGCAAAAGAGCTTTCCTTCGGCCGTGTAGATCTTTACTTTGTGATGAACCCGTGCTTTAATGTGCACGTCAAAGGAACTTGAAACCCGAACCTCAGGCTCCATCCACACAAAACGAGTAATTGGATAGCTCATCAGCCGCCATGCCTCGTGACCGAACTGGAAGCCGCCATACTGCCACTTCTGGTTGAGCTCCCGTCAAAGTCACTCGCGCCTCAGATCGTGTGCAACAAGAACAAAAAAATTTTTTTATAAAAGTTGGAAAGGGAACCAGCCTCATTGGTGTTCGCCATTGTTAAGTGCCCCATACGCGCCATCCAAGCAATTCGAGAATATTTTCTCTGCTATAGCAGTCCAGGTGAGTAAAGTGAATGGCGGAGTCCCATTTCTCAAGGCTACCCGTTCGCAGGAAACTATCTGCGATTATATTTTTCCGTTACCTGGGGAACCGAGAAGCAGCTAGCTGCCGACACCGCAGATCCAGGCCCCTCGAAAAGCGCTGCCTGCATCGCAGCGGAGGGCCCCAGAATTTTTATTTTTGCATCCCGAATCCTCGACGCAGATTTTAGTGTGCATGATCGCCACCTCCACGAGGAGCATCTAACGTCCCTCGGGCGTAATAGCGGTTTCTCTTGGCCTCCCCCTTCAGCCGAGGACGAAGCAGCGGAGCCCCACGAACGCATTCAGCATAATTCAGCATAATTCAGCGGGCTGCAGCGAATCGCATCTTGCAGCGCCTCCTGCACCCAAGTGCCAGCAAAGCTCCAGGCACCTCTCCCCGCACCCGAGTACACCGTGGGAGACCCCCCATCAGCCTTGCAGAGGGACCTCGCGACCACCTCCCACAGGGCCTCCGCCCCACCGGTTCTGTGCCCCGTACAAGGATGGATCTGTGCCAGATACCTCTCCCTTCCCTCCTTAACTTAAGCTAGGATTTAGCTCCGCCTTCTGCAGAGCCCAGTTTGACTTTTTCTTGTATAGGTGCGGTACTGCTCTACCTTTTAGTATTCGTTTCCCTAAGCCTGTCGGACAGGCAGGAGTAAAGCACATCCCGCCGGTGCCGACCAGCCCAGTTCAATTTGGTGAATTTTTGTTAGCATCATGATCCGCTCCCTGTTCCCTTCCGCCCTCACTTCCTTCGCTCTAGAAAAGAAAGTTTTTCCCTTTTGCATTAGTGATTTGGCCCGCTCCGCAGGACTGCATCCCGTGGCGATCGATCGGCAGCGGAGTCAGCAACCAGCGGATAGCCAGGTATGTACTTTAATCACTATTAATCACATTCCCCACACATATATATATTGCTACTGAAACCCCTGAGGGGTGAGCGTGGTGCGCAACCTTCGCCGCCGTGTTTCTTGTAATTGGGCCCCGCCGCGCTCGGGATTTGGTCTGCCTTTTTCACTTAGTTTTGTTTGAAGAAAAATAAGAAAGGGTAAACTTATCGTTTTGCGTAAAGAGAAATATTCTAGTAATATCCGAGATCAGTACCCTCTCCGCGAGCCTCGATGTTTACGCACACCAGCATTATTATATCTCCTCCCTATCTATTCATATAAGTATTATTACGTTTTAGTCTTACATATAAACATAAATAGTCTCCTCTCTTTTTAATATACATAACTATAGGAACTCTAAGATATCTCCTTCAGGTCTAGGTAGATAAATGTATAAATTTTTTTTTGTATGCAGCATCCGCTTAGATTGTACTCGCTCCTGGATATTTTGAAGTTTGAATTAATTACCATTCTTGTTAAGTGATACCCGTATTGTATTTTCTTATTCTCATTGGGCGCATTCTTAAGCGTCGTTCTTATGACCGTGAATTTTTAGAAAAAATACATGTGTAGTGAGCACATATCATCTATTGCGTTACATATTTGATCAAAAGAAAATCAGAGGTGTTCTTACATTTCAAAGACTTTGTTGCGAAAAGTGAGGCACATTTTGGTACAAAATTGGTCAAGTTGTACGTGGATAATGGGCGAGAGTGTTTATCGTCTGAGATGAAACAGTACTGTGTAGAAAAAGGCATAACTTATCATTTAACAGTACCACGAACTCCGCAACAGAACGGTGTCGCTGAGCGGATGATTAGAACAATTTCCGAGAAGGCCCGTTCTATGATCGCCGGTGCACGTTTAAGCCAGTTTTTCTGGGGTGAGGCTGTTGTGACAGCAACATTCCTGATTAACTTGACTCCAACGAAGGCGATCAGGAACGACAAAACTCCCTTCGAATTGTGGCATAATAAAAAGCCACAGTTGAAGTATTTGAGGGTATTTGGTTCGACTGTTTATGTGCACAACAAGACAAGACTTGGAAAGGTATATTACTCGGTTATGAGCCAAATGGCTACAGAGTTTGGAATGTTGAAAATGGCCAAGTTCACATTGCAAGAGATGTAATTATTGACGAGAAAAATTTTATGGTTTCCAGACCGGTGACGATCGGTTCTGATGAGCGTTTGGTAAAAATTTATGAGACCGTAAATTTAAAGCCTGTTACCCCTCGTATGCCTGACTACGAAAGTGATGATTGTATTTCCACTGAAAAAGATTCGGTGAAGCCTGGTCAGTACAGACTAGATGAAAAGACGCATGAAAATATAAATGAAAGCGCTGATTCAGTTCAAGGCCGAACGCGCCGTAAAGTTCCTGTAGAAAATATAGATGAGGTCTCGGCGTCAAAATCACACAAGAGGGCATTGTCACCGGACGTGAGGAGAAGTGAGCGAATAAAAGAAAGACCAGTCGTTTCTTATAATGAAGATAATTTAATGTCAGATGATTGTATTTTGATCGCTCAGTCTGTTGTATGCGATGTGCCCAAATCATTTTCTGAAATCGCAGAAAGAGATGATAAGAAATTATGGCATGATGCAATCCGTGAAGAAATTAATTCTTTAATTGAAAACAAAACCTGGACACTCGTTGAGAAACCAGATGGTAAAAATATTGTCGACTGTAAATGGGTGTTTCCAGTAAAACATGATGAAAATGGCAAACCTGTAAAATATAAAGCTCGTCTTGTTGCTCGCGGTTTTAGTCAGAAATTTTTAATCGATTATGATGAGACATTTGCACCTGTCGCAAGAATTACAAGTTTCAGATTTTTACTCGCTTTTGCAAATCAATTCAATTTGTTAGTTCATCATATGGATGTAAAAACAGCATTTTTAAACGGTAATTTAAAAGAAGAAATTTACATGAAAGTACCTGAAGGTCTATTAAATTCAAAGAATCAAGTTTGTAAATTGAACAAATCTTTGTATGGTTTAAAACAAGCTGCACGATGTTGGTTTGAAACGTTTGAAGAAACTTTAAAGAAAATCGGTTTTAAAAACTCAGCTGTTGATCGATGTCTTTATATTCTAAACAGAGGTCACATTAATGAAAACGTTTATTTAATTCTCTATGTTGATGATCTTGTAATTGTAACTGCAAATGCTAAAACAATGAAAAGTTTAAAAGAATATTTAATGAAGCAATTTAAAATGGTTGACTTGAAAGAAATCAAATTATTTCTTGGTATAAAAATAACGAGAAATGAAACTGAAATTGCAATGGATCAGAGTGTATATATTAAAACAATTTTGGCAAAGTTTAACATGAGTGATTGTAATTCAGTTAGCACACCTTTAGAAACAAATTTAAATTATTCAGCTTTGAATAGCAGTGAAAAGATTGATGCTCCTTGCAGAAATTTGATCGGTTGTTTAATGTATGTAATGTTATGTACTCGACCTGATTTGAGCACTGCAGTTAATATTTTGAGCCGTTACTTGACTAAAAATAACAAAGAACTATGGCAATGCTTAAAACGTGTATTAAAATATTTAAAAGGTTCAATGGATTTGAAATTGGTCTATAGTCGATGTGCTTTTGATAATTTCTTAAGTGGTTACGTAGATTCAGATTGGGCGCGGGACGAACACGATCGAAAAAGTACGACCGGTTTCGTCTTTCAGCTTTTCGAGCGGTGCGTTATTTGCTGGAATACGAGGAAACAAACGTCGGTCGCAGCCTCCTCAACAGAGGCCGAGTATATGGCATTGTATGAAGCAACGCGCGAAGCGTTGTGGATAAAGTCTTTAGCGCGCACGATTGATATTACATTAAAAGACCCAATAACTTTGTATGAAGATAATAATGGTTGTATTTGTATTGCAAATAACCCATCGAGTCATAAAAGATCTAAGCACATCGATATTAAATATCATTTCAGCAGAGAACAAGTTGAGAACAAGACAGTAAAAATATGTTATGTTTCTACAGGAAATCAATTGGCCGATGTGATGACTAAGCCACTGCCGGCTAGCAGTTTTCTCGGGTTCCGTGTTAAATTAAATTTAAAGTAAAACGGAGGTTAAAGAACAATAGTATATAAGCTCCATATACATGTAACATTAATGGTATGAATATGAAAAACCATAACGATTAAATAATACTTCCTCTTTCAAATTGATAAGAAAATAATTATTAAGTTATAGTGTATAATTTACTTAAGATGATTGTTAAGATGATGATTTTCAAGTCTGATTAGGTTTCTCCTGGGTTTCCCTAATCCTTGCAACAAATGTTGGACTTATGTATTTGTTCCCAGAGGCATAAGGAAGGCTTTCAAGAATATTTGAATGAGCGAAAAATTTTAAGATTATAAATGTATGAATACTTATGTATATGTACAACTTTATTTTAAGGTTCGATTTATGATATGGATTTTTTTTTAATGATTTTGTGTGGATTAATTTTTGAGGAGGCCTGTTGGTTTATTCTTTCGAAATGCAAGAATTAATCAACACAAATTACGTATCCTTTCTTGGTATTTTCACTTCGCTCTGGCGCGGACGTTTTTCTCTTTTCAAGTGGTTTCACGTGGCGCCAGATTCGAGGTAAAACTATATAATAACTATTCTAAGATCTAAGGTTTCAGATTTAGTTTTAAGAATAAAGTCATAAAATTGAGATTGTGTGTGTGTATATATGTGGTTGATTTTGAGACCATGGTGTCAATCTGTGCAATTGAGTGAGTTCACCTTTTATTCAGATTTCGACTAGAACAGACGTGCCTTCCTCGTGCTAGTAAAGATAAAGATTTTAATAAAAATATTTAAAAGGTTTAACGCAATTGTTTATTATTTAACCCATAATTCCCATAGGTTCCGTATTGCGATATTTTTCAACAGTATTGTAGATTGACATATTATATTTCCCTACTAAAATACGAAAGTTAATCTGTCTGTTACATCAAAACCACTGAACCGTGAGGAAGGACATAGGCTACTTTTTTTTACGAAAAACGACGGAAACGCGGACGAAGTCGCGGGCAACAGCTAGTTCATAATAAAATCGGAAAATTCATATCCAAAGATGGATAGTGCATATCGAGTGTCCTGTCGTAGTCAAATAACGCGTTTGGTAAATGCAATTACGGAGTGGTTCTCGAATAATCCTGTTGCATAGCGGTGCATATCGATAAATATCGATTATATTTAAATTGTAACGATGGGTACCGCTGTGCAACCGAACCCCTTTATCCGGCAGCCAGGTGGGCGAAACGCAACCCAGGCGGAGAATCGGATTTCGGTTCGCCCGTGCAAAAATGCGCCGAGCCAGCGGCGTCGCCGCTCGGCTCGTGGGAAGCGCAGCCGCAGCGCGGCTGGGAAAAATGCACCCTAAGCATGGGAACTGCGCCATCAGCGAAATTCTTAGGCGGCCGGCTATTGGTTACAGAAGTAAAGTTCAGTTGCTAAAGAGTTGCTGTGAGTTATTGAACGTGTCGCGACCGCGGAGTCAAAAAAGAGTTTAAGCTGTTTACAAGTGATTGCTGTTTAAGTAAAAAGGAGGCACCGTCCGTGGCCCAAGCTGAGTGATTAACTAAAAGTGTAATATCAAAGAAATAAAGTGGAATACCCCACAAGATAAAAGTGTTTTAGATTTGCACCCGTTAATATATAATATAACAATCCTATCGTGCGTGGACTACCGTTGGAAGAGGTGGCCGCCGCTGAGGAAGAGTTAACCGTTTTACTAGAGCGGCTAAAAACGGCTCACGAGAACCTTAGTACAGCCAACGACAACGTTAAACCTGATAAGGCCGCATCAGACGTTACTTATTTCGATGCGATACTGGAATATGATGATAAAGCTACCGCGGCCGAATATTACAATAAGAGATCGTGCCCTATATCCCATTCAAGCTCGACGAATACCGGTTCCGAAAATAACAGAATTGCGGCAACTTCGATTAAACTGCCAAGATTAGAATTGCGGAAATTTAACGGAAATATCTCCGATTGGCTCCCATTTTGGGAGCAATTCAAAACGGCGATCCACGAGAATCCTTCGCTCACGTCTGTTGCAAATTTTAATTATTTGCAGTCGCTCTTAGTGGGCAAGGCTGCAGCAACTATCGCTGGTTTTACCCCCACCGAGAATTGCTACAACGATGCACTTGCATTACTAAAGGAGCAGTATGACGAACCTGACAGGATCATCGAACGGAGTATGCAGGAGCTCATGAGCATATCGGCGATAACTTCTGCTAAAGACTTCCTAGGTATAAGAAGGTTATACAACACCGTTTGCGCTTCCATGTGCTCACTGAACGCCCTAGGAATCTCGTTGAACCATTACGATATTGCGAAAGCACCCCAATAAGTCAGCTAAAAACATCCTGACCAAGGGAAAATTCAACCGCTTAAAAAGAAGAGACCCATTGCAGCTAGCTTCATAAGCAGCTCCCCAAAGTACGTAACCACAGCCATGGGAACCACTCAGACAAAACAAGTTGACAACACGGGGGAGGTCATAAACTCCGTAATCATCAGCCCGGTGGACGTCGAATCAAAGCAGATAGAGACAATCCTCTTAGTCCTTACTTCGCTAGTAGGAGTGTCACTGTTGTACCAGATCTTCAAGGACTACAAACGCAGCTTGAAGAAAAAGTACAACAACAACAACAGCAACTGCTAAGCCCGCCAACCTGACCGGGACAGTGGACAGCGCAACAGAAAATCCCCAGACAGCACTGGCTGAAGGAGATGTACTCATATTTTTAGTTATAAGAGTTGTAATAAAATAGGCTAGAGATCGAGAAACGATCTAATTCCTTGGTAATTTTGTAAATCAAAAGTTTAAATAAAAAAAAAAAAAAAAATTACGATATCATGCTGAAATCAATTATCGTAAGAGCGCTCCCTAGCGATTTGAGAGTCTAGTATTACCGCCGAATTAATAAGAAGGAGGATGTGAACAAAACCGTCGCAAGTGAATCTACTGCAATTGAAATGAACGATACATCACAGTTGTCAGTTTCATCTATCAGCGGCGAACAGCAACTCGGAGTCGTCATTTCATTCCTCAAAACAGAGGTGGAAGCACTGGAACAGTCATTTGAGGTTAAGGGGGAAAGACATGGCAAGGCGTACGGAAAGGAATGGAATCGGCATGAAACAACCAATACATCAACCGCGGCAGGCTTATTCACGTCAACCAGCAACACAATTCCGAATGAAAGTGTTTGTGCATTCTGTAAATCGAGCGGACACATGACTGCGGAGTGCAACGGCTCGCTTACTATGAGCGCTAAACGTGAAATACTAAAACGTGCGGGTCGCTGCTTTAAATGCACTAAGGGCAATCACATGAGCAAGTTCTGTAAAATTAAAATATCGTGCGCGGTTTGCAACGGGCGACATGTCACAGCTATGTGTGAGCCAAGGGCGCGACGCGAGTTACGTTACCAGAAGAATCAATTCCTCGAAATCTGGAAACAATAATCCAAAAATATGCTAACAATTAATTCTCTTTCTTGAAATTCCAACGTCTTGAAATTTTAATCCGCAAAATTCATTTTATCATATTCTCGTTCTTAAATTTTTGCAATGAAAACATTTTCTATGCTGATCGATCTCAAATTCTGCGGAGAACGCAGCAAACATCACGTTGCCACAAAACGTGAAACGATGATGCTATGTCAGCCCTATTTTTCTGGTAACGCAACTCAACTCTCGGCTCCCAGTTAGCAGTCTTGATCTGGAAGTGGAAAAAGTCAGTTGTAGAATAAATTTGTAAAGTGAAAAAAATAGTAAAGTAAAGAAATTTGTAAAGTGAAGAAAATAGTAAAATAAAAGAAATTTGTAAAGTGAAGAAAATAGTTAAGTGAAGAAAATTTTCAAGTGAAGAATCTAAATAAATAAATAGTAAATTTAGAGTGCAGCAACGAAAATTTCAGGCAATATGCACTGAGAGTCGTATTCAACGAAAAAATTCTGGGCGACGCCAAACGACATGGGAGACAGCAAAAGCCGAGCTTAAACTACACTTTCGACCCCGTAAGGATTATGCCGACCTTATCAACCATTGTAGAAGTGTAAAGGTAGGAAATCTTAGAGAACTTTTTGAAATAGTAAAATCAGTAAATTACGAATTAAACGAATTGTATAATTTTGAAAATCCAGAATTAAAGCCAATAATCTACTCACCCGAACATAATGACAAATATCTCGTAGGAATTGTTTTGGAGAAATTAGATAATTTGGTTCTCAGAAATGTAGAGAAAAATTCAACCTTGATACAGATGTATAATCGATTTTCAGAATTAAAACTGCTAGAAAGAGCGATTTGTGTTACCCACCGAAAATTTAAACATATTCCAAAAATGTATAATAACGAAGCTGGTCGACAAATAAACAAACGGATGAACAGACCCAATAACGTAGTACACTCTTTCAGACGACCCGATAGCCATAACAGTACCACTCACAATTACGGTGTAGAATGATTAGGTGAGATATCCTTATTGTTTTGTGATGTTCCTTTTTCTCTTTCAAGATCGCATTTCATATTTCTTATATTAAGTTCTCATATGTATTTTAGGGGCACAGTATGATCACGTGTATGGGCAAACAGGTGACACAGAAAAGCAGCTTCATGTCTAGCATGCTGCTATGCTCCAGCGTGGGAGATTTGAAGCTTAAAGTAAGGAAGGCCCTTCTTGGCCCCATCGAGGGACCATTGGTATGGTAAGATCCCCTGCGGATCTTGGAGTAAGTTAAATTCATGCTTTTCTTCCATTTAGTATTAATTTATTTCATTAATTTTATTTCATTTCCTTTTATTTATTTCATTTGTTTTATTTATTTCATTTTATTTTATTCAAATTTATTCTGTGTGTATTGTGTATTTTTTAGGCGGAGCACCATGTTCAGCGTTGCTCGCTCAACAATGGGATCAGCCGACATGCGTCTCAGGAAGTGGATCACGAATTCCGACGAATTGTATAAACTTATTAGCGAGGATGAGTTAGCTGAGCTCAAAGCAAACGTACATAAGGCGCTTGGCTTAAATTGGTGGACCCAAGCCGACGAAATCGGAGTCGATTTAAAGGCAGTCCTGGCTTCTAGCAGCCTTGCTGCTACGAAACGAAATGTCCTTAAGGTCATAGCCCAGATAATCGATCCATTGGGAATATTGCCGCCTTGTACAGTTAAAATGAAGTTATTATTCCAGTCGTTGTGGAAGGCAAATTTGGAATGGGATAGCCCCCTACCTAGCGATCAACTGCAGATTTGGACCCAATGGTGCGAGGACCTGAATCGAGTGGACAATTTCGCAATTCCCAGGTGCATTTGCAGTGTGAGAAATTCGGAACTATAGCATCTCTCACTGCACGTATTTGCTGATGCCAGTCCTCAAGCCTTGGGAGCCGTCGCATATCTTAGGGCACGTGGCGGTCAAGGAGACGTTACCGTCAGTTTCGTCTGCTCAAAAAATAGAATCGCACCAATAAAAACTGACACCTCGCAGGAGCTCACAATACCAAAACTCGAACTGACTGCAGCTTTGATTGCTTCTCGACTGCAATCCAGCTTGAAGGCCAAACTTAACATAAACATCACTGAAATATATTTGTGGTCGGACTCCAAGATCGCCTTATATTGGATAAAAGGTGATTTCATTAAATTTAAACCATTTGTACGTAACCGAGTTCAGGAGATCCAAAATTTGAACAAGGGTTGCATATGGCGGCGTTGTCCAGGGGAAGCGAATCCTGCCGACCTGTTAAGAAGAGGACTATCAACACAAAATTTTTTTAAGTCCACTATCTGGACTGAAGGGCCAAGACTTTTATATGAGAATGGTGAATCTTGGCCAACGGACGATACCTGCAACGACGATCAGATGATGTCCTACGCATTCATGCAGATGACTACTGACCTAGAATTTCAACCGATTTTGTCCATCGATAAGTATAGTGTTAGGAAATGCTGAGATCACGGATGACCAGACATTTCCGAACACCTGTTCACCCAAGGCCAAGCGCACGGTGGCTAACACCTGGTTTAAAGTGCACCGAGCAAATTGTCACGACGGCCCGGGTGTGCGTGCTCAGGGTTATGTTTCAAAACAATTGCACCCATTGAGTAGCACGGGCCGCTGACTGCCGGTGACTAAGCAAGCTGAAGGCCTAAGTGCAGAAATTAGCAGCACTGGCCTATGTAACGAGGTAAACATTGGAAGAAGTTCTCGGCAGTCTAAAAAGTGCAGTCAACTGAGTAAAGTCTAAAAAGCGAATCTACAGAGTGCAGTCCACAAAGTAAAGTAAAAACGGGTAGTTAGTACGCACGCGTGGATTGTTGTTGTTAAAGTTGATACCGAAACTTAGATACGTCTTTTAATTGTGATCGCGGGGAAGCGGTCGAACAAAATTGGCGCAGCCGGTATTCGGAAGTTTTTCCGGGATAGAAGTGTGGACCTGTTTCTGCAACCAGCAAAAGAGGACGAGAGGACAGCCGAACCCCGTGACAGCCACTGGACACATCGAAGATGACATCGCGACCATCCATCCAAGGACTAGCACCACTACAACGAATTAAGGTATGTACCGAAGTAGTAGACTCACCTAGAATTAAGTTGTGAACAAGAATAAGGATCTTACACCGGAAAAAAAAGTGGTTTGTGTCTCGAATATACGGAAATTTGTTTTTGTTCGTTGTTTTCCTTATAGCTAATAGTCAAAAATGTGTAGATTTTTCCGATTTTTGTCTTACACTGTATAATTGCTTTGTGTAAACGTGCCGTGGCTCAAGTTTTGGGGCTCTCGGAATCGCATCGAATTAATATTTTGGCTAAAAGAGGACAGACCAAAAACTTAGTGTAGAATAAATGTCGAAGGAAGGGGGCGGTCTAGACGAAAGTGCGAGACCCCATTTACCGACGAGACATTATTCTACACCGTTATTTTCCCACAACTACGATTGTTCTTTCTACCAGCTAGATTCGGCTCAAAGGAAGTTTTGCAAAAGGATAAATTCTTTTTCCTTTGAGAACATAAGTCCGAACGACAGTAGTGACGACGAAGTGTTCAAACCTCCGGAGCGAAAAGCTGAGCAATCGATGCTTTTGAGATCAGGACGATTGTGCAGTGAGGGTAACGGAAAAGCCGCGGATTCAAACACAGACACGTTTTTCAGCAACATGGCATTCACTACAGTTAGTCAACTGGTGATGAATAACATTCCTCTACTTGAGGCGGAGCCAGGGCTGAACGTTGCAAACGAGGTGGAAATATTTATAAAGTGCTGTGATTACGTGAGTCAGTGCTTGGAGAGAGAGAGGAGGATAAAAAACTGTTCCTCCAACTGGTTCCCACCAAATTCAGGGGAAGAGCTACTCTCCTCCTCGATGGGGCCGATTATAAAACCCTGGATGATTTAAAAACGATCCTCCTCACTAAATTGGTGAATAGTAAACCCTATCACATTCAATTGGGTAAGCTACGGAGCAATCCTCAGCTCCCAGGGGAAACGTTGTTAAATTTCAGTAAAAGAGTGACACAACTTTATAAGGGTTGTAAAGCTCTGGTTACCAAAAGGCACACTACGGGGGTCGAAGCGGTTCACTCCGATTTGGAGGAAACTGCGGTACTCGCTTTCAAAAGTGGCATCCTCAATCCACATCACCGATTTTATCTTCTAAATGATACAGAAATATCATTAGAAACGGTGATTAAAAAAGCTTGTACGTTGGAAGAATCAGAACTGCACATGATGCTGCACCATAGTACCCAACCCAGCCCATTATATAGCGGGGTAGGTACGGTTCCATTTCCAAATGGCAATTTTATTCCTCAGTTAACAGCTTCCAGTTTCTCCCAGGGTCACCAGGCAAGCCAATTCCAGCAAACCCCTTTCTTGCCGCACACGAATGTGCCGTTTCATAGTCAATATCTCGAATATCCCAATGCAGCACTAAATGGCCAACAAAATATAGCCACTTTACCCAGCCCCTATCTAGCAAACCCGAATATGGTGCAAAATTTACAAGCCATACCCCCCGCTGAGAAACCCCAGGCTGCAGCTGGACATCAAGAGGTATACTCAAGTAAGTGTGGGTTTTGTAATAAGCCAAATCACACTTACACGGAATGCCGTCTTAGGAAATCCACTCCATTCTGTGCGAGTTGCAGGGTTTACGGGCACAACAAGCAAAATTGCCCGAAAGGAAACAGCACCAAGTATCAGGCGAACGCGATCAACACTAACTCAACCAGAAAGAAATGTAATTTCTGTTTAAGGTATCAGTCTGCGATCTAAGGCGACGAGGATCGGACTGTTGGAGCTTGCCTCTGCGATTTTTCTTGGATTTTTGGCGGTATTGTCGGTCTTTTCGATCGCGGAGTGCCCGGAATTTTGAGTTTCGCGCCCTCCGGAAGTTGATTCTCCCTTGGGAACTCGCGTCTGCTGCGGAAACAATTAGAACCTTTTGTGTCGCGGGAACGGTTTTCGGCTTCGCTGGTGACAGAGCCGAGCCACGCGCTCAGGCTGGCTCCTGACAGTCATCAGCTGTTTGGGGGTGCCCGTTTAAAAGTGACAGAGTGACACTAAGACAAAAAAACAAAGAGAGAGACACTTCGAACACCAAACCAAACCAAGTGTTTCGAGTGATAAGTGAAGGTACCTACCACCTTTGGTGACAATATAAAAAAGGCCGGTCTCCGGCCAACGACAATTGGGGGCATGGCGTCTGGAGTTACCAGCGCCAATAGTTTCAGGTTGCTACAGACAATGGCAAATAAAAAACCCAAAACCGGGGTCAAAAGGCCCAAATCGGATCTAACGGATTTCTTTCCGTCTCTCGCGCCGAAAATCCCCTCTATCACGGCCACCTCCGACCACCCCAGATTCATCACCATCCAGGCCCTGGATAGGAAAAAACCTTTAAAAACATACAACCAGTTCGCCGTGCGTAAAGGGGTAGATGCAGTTTCCACTAAATTCTCTCAGGCAAGTTACCTAAGAGACGGGTCATTACTGCTACTAGTAGACAACAGCCGTATCGCTGACTACTTCCTAAAGACCAACAGCATCGCTAACATCCCCGTCAAAATTGCCATGCACCCTACCCTAAACTGCGTCAAAGGAACTATCTACTCAGCAGATTTCCGAGAGATGAACCAGGACGAAATATTAGAGGGACTCAGAAACCAAGGAGTAACGGAAGTGACCCAAATAACCAGACCCGGTGACTAGCCCCGCAAGCGAGTGCCAACTGGCCTCCTGATACTCACCTTCGACGCCTACAAAATTCCGCCTTATGTAAAGGGACCATGGGTGAATTATATGTTCAAAGAGTACTTTCCTCTTCCGATGAAGTGCAAGCAATGCCAGAAACTTGGCCACACTCTCAAATGGTGCAAGGAAACCATTCAAACTTGTGGAACCTGTGGAAAGCCCGCCCCCCACCCCCAGGAAGATTGCATAATCAAATATTGCGTTAACTGCCAGGCAGACACGCACGCAGGGACTGTCCAGAATTTCAAAAAGCCAAGGAGATCCTCAAAATCAAAACCCAAAGAAAATGCAGCATGTTTGAGGCCCGGAAAGAGTATTACTCCATACACAAAGAGCATACCGGACCCTCCTACGCAACCCTCGCAGCTACCATCCCGCGAGACAGTCACCACACATCAACTACACCAACCATCGGAAAAACATCAACCTTGACCACTCCTTCCCCTAAGGTAAGCGCTGACGCTTCCGAGCTAATACAAAACCACAACAACATCAACAAGACTCCTACCAACAATACACAAACACCCACCTACAAAACTTCACCACCACCGACGGATACCTTAAAAACAACAAAACCTGCCCTCCCACAAAACTTATCCTCCCCCCCCTCACACAAACACCAACCAACACACAACATCGGACCTCTTAACCTCTTCACATTCCATAACAACTACCACCCTAAATTCTAACAAACTATCCTCGGACATCACCCCTCAAAGGTACCCTTCACAAAACTCCAAAATTATTAACGCCACCACTGGTCCCCCAAATAAATATAGCGGGACATAAACAGGAAAGCAGGTTGTCGCAGCTTCGAAATGAATGCTGAAAGGATCAGTACACAGTAAAAAAGCACATAACAAAAGTCAAGATAAACAAACCTAAATTCCGACTTCCCCAGTCAATTTAACAATGGCATTAACAAAGGGCTGTCATTTGACAGCAACAAGTTATCTCTATTGCAAACAAGGCGACATCTGCATTTCAGAAAAAGCATTTCGTCAACTTTTGCATTCGGTCGCAACAGTCCTTACCGACTGGAGATTTTTGAATTTGATCGCAGTAGTCCTTGCGATCGTCCAAAAATTTAGTATAAAAGGGGGCGCAAAACAGGAGATTTTCATTCTGATTCCGATAGTCATCGGTGTAGGTTTCCACCATATCGACCGCTGTTCGAGTTAGAATCTGGGCAGGTTTCAACCGCCAGGTAGGTTTCAACCACCAATTTGAAAGATATAACTTGTCGGTTTACACCACAAGTGTAATATCAAGATATAACTTGTAGGTTTATGCCACAAGTATAAAGTCAGGATATAGCTTGTAGGTTTATGCCACAAGTATAAAGTCAGGATATAGCTTGTAGGTTTACACCACAAGTGTAATATCTTTGACTATATTGAATTCCGGTTCCAGGAATGTTCGGGTGCAGGTATCCACCGCATGTTAGCATTTTTGGAATTAGAGTCTAGGCAGGTTTTCACCGCTACACATACACACATTGACAATCTTTTAACCAAAAAATATTGTTGATGATACACTGTTTAGGGATTTCAGACATTTACAAATATTTACCCAATCTAAAAATAATTTTGAATATTTCTTATATTAAACATTCTTATTTCTCAATTTTCAGATAATAGGAATAAATTAGTTTTATTCGTTTTTACTTTCTTTGAATTATATAAATTGTTTAGTTTTCATTAAGAGTGAACTGTGTATTATTTCTTTTATTGTATAATTTCAATTTTTACTATAAATAAATAAAAATATATGTTAAACGTAAACAAGTGTGTTTTAACACCGTAGATCCTAGATCCAACCCTTATCAGTACATTTGTACATTGAACATCATATTACAGCTATAAAAGGCTGTAATATTAGTGCTACAGACAAGAAGCTGTAACATATTGGTCCTTCGAGCCGGATATATCTACGGTGAAACACGCTTGTTGAAAAACATACACCATAAGGTACATTTTCAGTTTGAACCTAAAGTAAATTTCAACCTAACAAAATGTTGGTTACAATAAAAACACAGTTCTCTTTAAAATCTTCGCTTGAAAAAGCACTAATAAACTATTCAAAGACAGGCGATAAAAGAAAAACGCCTAAATATTTGTCAGGTCGTATAGAACAAATTTCCAAGTTCTGGCTACAATTCCAGAAAAATCATCTTGCTATAGTAGTACAGTCATTTGGGAGTTTTACCTGGAAAGTTTTCCGGGAGTTTTGAAAATGGGTAATTTTATAGATTTCGATGTGGACTTTCCGAATTTCAACTTTGCCACCTCGTATTTTTGCCGCTCGCGCCGCCATATTGGAAAAATGGCGCCTAAAAGCAGTTTTTTGACCATATCTCCTTTCCGACTCATTTCACGATAAAATCATTTATATCATAAATGAAACTAGAGAAAATTGCCTACAATTTATATAATAACCTTTTTTGCGTAAAATCTATAGTTTTGGCGTACGAGGGCCGCAAAGTGTACTTCAACACGCATTTTTGCCAAAACACTCAGTAGGCGACGTGTTTTTTTTATCGTGGTATCCCCAGTAGGCCTAATCCACATGCAATTCACTATTCCAAAGTTTAGCCATGGCTTCTAATGAAGAAACCTGTTTTATTTGTGCTAATCCTTTGCAAGAAAGGAAAGTGATTGAAGTGAAGGAAAAAGGATTGGAGACTTTTCGTAAGTCAAGTCTTAAAAGAAAGGACAACACGGATAAACTTTTGGTGGGACTGAGATCGATAGTGAAAATTTCCTTACGTACGAACTTGCTCCATTTCCATTATCCCTTTTCAATGACGAAGGCATGCGCAAATGTATTAAATCTTCTATGTATAAGGCATTTGAGCAACATTCTGGAGATATAAATTTTGAAAATACGATGTACATATATCATCGACGGAGGATATTTATTACACCGAGTCATTTGGCATCGCGGTGCATCTTTTTCACCATTTGTAATCAATACGTTATCTACGTTCGATCGAAATATACATCCAATGCCATTATTGTATTTGACGGATATCCGGGAGATGTAGCCGGATTTAAACGAAGTTATCCAGGTATTCAAAAACCCAAATGCTGATCCAGAGAACATTGCTAAAGCTGGAGAACGCTTCCTTCTTGAATTATTCAGTTACAGTAATGTGAAAAGTAAAAAAAGTATGTCTTTAAACAACTATAGATATGCATGCGTCACAACATCAGCATATAAAAGTAAATTTAATATAGCGTCGCTACCACCAACAGAAGCAGCAGCACGACAACATTCGTTCCGAACCTATCACCAGGTTCAGCAGTGGTATGGGAATAACCAAAATGCAGAGCAATGGGGATGGAAAAGAAACAAGAACGGGCTAATTCCTGTCACGACACTCGAGCCCCCAGCTCCGAAAAGCTTGTTAAAACTTATTTCTTGCAAATGCAAAAAGGGATGTCAGAAAGCCTGTGGATGCCGAAAGGCTGGGTTAAAGTGCTCCGTTATATGCACGAATTGTAGTGGTACCTGTGATAACTCGCAAGTTCCATCACAAGATAGCGATGAAGGGGAACCAACGGAGACTATTTTCGAGCAAACCTATGATGAAATCGAGAATGAAGAGGATTGCAATGAACTGATCGCGGATGATGTGGAAGACAATGAACACGCAACACCTGGTCCATCAAGAACAGCGAAGCGAAGGAGAATGCGCTAAACTTTGGAATAGTGAATTGCATGTGGATTAGGCCTACTGGGGATACCACGATAAAAAAAACACGTCGCCTACTGAGTGTTTTGGCAAAAATGCGTGTTGAAGTACACTTTGCGGCCCTCGTACGCCAAAACTATAGATTTTACGAAAAAAAGGTTATTATATAAATTGTAGGCAATTTTCTCTAGTTTCATTTATGATATAAATGATTTTATCGTGAAATGAGTCGGAAAGGAGATATGGTCAAAAAACTGCTTTTAGGCGCCATTTTTCCAATATGGCGGCGCGAGCGGCAAAAATACGAGGTGGCAAAGTTGAAATTCGGAAAGACCTAATCGAAATCTATAAAATTACCCATTTTCAAAACTCCCGGAAAACTTTCCAGGTAACCTCTTTTTTTAGCCCCAAATGACTGGACTATAGAAACAGCAGATGAACAAAGAGACGAAAAAATTATAGAATTGGTTGAAAAATACAATCAAAACCAAGTCTATGACGAGTTCGAAAAATCATATTTTGAATTCCTTGAAGAACTTGAAGAACTCCTCGACGAGAAAAAGTTCAAAGGAAATTCGGGCGAAACAGCCAAAACCCTTAACAAACTTCAGCCAGAAGGAAAGGTTGAAGTTAAACTGCCACGTATAGACCTTCCGAAATTCACTGGAAATTACAAGACATGGAGATCATTCCATGATATGTTCAGCTCACTCATTCACAAAGATAACCGAATTTCAGATGTGCAAAAATTGGACTATCTTAAGTCGTGTCTAAGCGGTGAAGCTGAACGTATAATTAAACAATTCGATATGATAGAATCCAATTATACTGCCGCATGGCAAACGCTGATTGACCGCTACAACAACGAACGAGTTTTGATAACGGCTCAATTGAAAGAACTTTTCAGCCAAATCCCAATCAGAGGAGAATCACAAAGCGCTTTAAAGGATCTTTTAGACAACACTAAAGAATGTCTTCATGAGCTTAAAGCTTTAGACATTAATACGTCGGACTGGGACCCGATAACAATCTTTCTTTTGGTACAGCGACTACCTCAAGAAACACATAGGCTGTGGGAACAAACAATCTCTAATCAAAGAGATATACCCAAGCTGAAACAACTTTTCGAATTTCTTGAATCAAGGTTTCGAACACTAGAAGCCATACTTGATTCAAAGAACCAGGTTTCTTTCAACAAACCAAGAAAGACAACCAGCTATCATATCGATGAACGAACAAATTGCGTCATATGCAAAGCAAACCATCATCTCAAGACATGCAAAAGGTTTGAGGCATTACATCCAAATGCTAAAAGGGACATTGTACGAAAACACAAAATCTGTGTACAATGTCTGGAGAAACACGATTCTAGAAACTGCCGAGTAGCGAACCATTGTGCACTCTGCAAGGAATCACACGCATTAACGAAATGCGAGAAATTTAAACAATTGTCCAAAACGGACAAAGATCAGCTTGTAGCAAAGAACAATTTATGCTATAACTGTTTAAGAAAACATGTCAGAATAGCATGTCCGAGCTATAATACATGTTTTAAATGTGATAAGCGGCATCATACATTGTTGCATAACGAATCAACAATCAATGAGAGGAAACACATCGGGAAACCATCCACTGCTTTATCACAACAAGAACCTAAATCCATTTCAACAGAAATCAGACGCAAGCATTACTGGCAACGGCATTGGTAACTATTAAGAGCAACAAGGGGATATCCTTGACACTTCGTGCTCTTATAGATCTGGGCTCCCAAAGTTCATTCATAACAGAAGCCGCATTTCAAGCGTTATGAATGAAAGGGGACCCTACATATTTACAGATTGCAGGCCTTGGGTCAACAAGGCTAACAACATCAAGAAAGGAGGTTTCATTCGCGTTACATTCAAATACATCAGAGTTTGAATTACCCATGAAAGCATACGTTATTAAAAAAATAACTAACGTAGTTCCTCCCAAACATCTGTCGATAAAAGATCTTAAATACATTAATGATTTTGTAGGAGATAGGCCACTCAAAAATAGTTATTTTATCGAATGATCAGCCCACACAAGTGTGGCATGCCTTTAGGGATCTATCTGTCAAAAGAAATTCATTCCTGAATAAAGTGTCGTACCGTGAAGACCGATTTTTCATTTGGTTCCCCGGCTGGCTGTTTTTCCCTACAAATTATTTCAGAAGTGGGATTTAGACCTAATTCGTGTTTATAATCGAATCCTGACGAATTGATATTGCCTATTCGCGAGTTTGCCTGAATTTTAACTTATTTGTGTGCATACGTGCAGGACTGCAATTGAAGGCGCAGAGACGAACCGGTGAGTCGAAACGATTTCTTGGCCACATTTTGGAAACCCAACTGGAACGGTAAATATTCCTCATACTTGGAATCATCGGTGATTTTAATTGCGAGGGAAAAGTTGGGATTTTGGAAAATCTGTCGGATTTCTGCCTGCAACGTGGTATTAACGGACTGACTAATTAGTATGACAACACGTGCTCAGTAATCCCGAATGGCGGAAAACGCGCTGAAATTTGCTGAAAAGGCTACGGCAAATCAATTGAAAGACAAGCTCGCAGAAATTGGTCTTAATACAGTGGGTGTTAAGGCGACGTTAAAATCAAGGCTTTTCAAAGGAATCGAGAGGATGTCCGAAGCCCAGTTAAACGAATATTTTCCCGCTATGCCAGTCTTAAACGACGAGTCTGAAACGGCGATAAATTTCGACGGGGAATCTAGAAATCTTGAGCAGGGCGGTTTGAGTGGAGTTGTTGATGATGATGAGGCCATATCTAACGAGTTGAAATCCCTCAGAAACGTTCTTAGGAAGAAACAAGAAATCGCGGAACTGAAAAGAAAGATTGCAGAAATATCTGGAAATAGTGATACCGTTAGCGAAAGCTCACGACCACTTTTTAGCTTTCGTGATGTGGAGGAATCTTTTACTCCATTCAGCGCAGACGATAATTACTCCATAGAAAAATGGATGCAGACCTTCGAGGAATCCGCGGCGACATTGGGTTGGGATTCTAAAACATGTTTTATCCATGCTAAGAGACTAATGACAGGCACCGCCAAACTGTTTTTACGGACAACCTCATTCAACTCGTGGTTTGAGCTAAAATCAGGTTTGCTTAAGGAATTCTCAACAAAAGTTTCTAACGCCGAAATACATAACCAACTACGGAACCGGAAAAAAAGGAAGGAGGAGTCGTGGCGACAGTATATATTCGCTATGCAGGAACTTGCATCGTTGTCAACCATCGATGAGGCCGATTTGGTGAACTACATTGTGGGTGGTATATCAGACACAGCTGTAAACAAGATGTTCCTCTACGGAGCCAACAACTTATCCGATCTGAAAGGAGCACTTAAAAAGTACGAGAAAATGAAGTCGACGACTGATAATTTTCCGAGCCGAAACGAAACAAAGTCTACGGAGCCATTTCGAAGTTCGGGGAAAACAAAATGCTTGAACTGCAATGAAGTCGGGCATATAAGCTCAAAATGCACAAAGCCCAAAAGGGACAAAGGATCTTGTTTTCGTTGTGGTAAAATGGACCACAAAGCAAGGGTTTGTGCCGTGTCGCGACAATCGGTTATGAGCGTCGAGGTTTCCAATCAGCCAACCGAAGAACCTGCACTACAGAAGGAGCCGTCATCGCCTCAGCAGAGAAGCCATATATATACTTCTTATTCTGTAACTAATAATTTTGAATTTAATATCAGATACAGTGCTGGAAGCAGTGACGACAAAGATGACCTCTCATTCTCCCTGAGAACACTCCTGGACTCTGGAAGCGCAATCAGCTTTATCCAGCAGCAATACGGTGCCGCCTTACCTGGTTCGAGCAACAGATCCTGAGAAGCACCGATTCCATGGCATCAACCATAGTAGATTAAAAATTGTAGGTACGACACTTTTAAATGTACAAGTAGGTATGGGGCCGGTTGAGCCAGACGCTGTGACGTCACTGGCGGGGTCATTAATTAAATTGATTGACAGCTATTATGCAAATTAGCCGGTTAATGGGTTATTAAATTGACATTTAACACCTTTTAATTGATATGTAAATTATGGCACGAGCCGGGTGCACATCTGGTGCGCACACCTGCGCATGGAGATTCCGTAAGTCAAGGACAGCAGCTGTAACCTGGAGCAGGGGGCTGGGTCTGAAGCGTGATCGCGACTGGTTCTTAGATTGTACTCAGCTGCCTAACAAGTTTAAGGTCATTGCAGTGCATCTTGGTGGAGATTGTAAACAAACATTCAAAGCAATGAGTTAGTTCAATAGAAGCTTTAACTTGTTTATCTGACGTCAAGGCTTAAGGCTAAGCTTAAGCTAATGCTCGCAGTGAGCTGCATCTTGGAGAATGTAAAGTGTTTTTGATAAAGGCTTTAACCTGTCTTTGGGCAATTAGCGATCTTATGATTTATAAGAAAATTAAAAATGCGGATTACTTTCTTGACATTGTATTTATTTTATTATTTAAAATCGGATTCAAGATTACACCTAATTGCGAAATTCTTAAACCTAAAAGCATCCAATGCATATAATTCCCACGATCCTTTTCTACTCTCACGGTAAGCAAAACTCCACGCTATCATATATTTAACTTGTGGTTTGTCGTTAAAATTCACCTGTTTCTTCATAGCTTTTTATAAAAATAATAAATTTCACAACACAGTCCTAGTGCTATTAAAGCACCCGTTAAAAGTTTAAACATGTTGTAAGCGTACATTGAGAAGTTTGATGAATACGGTCTATTGAAAGGTCCACATACATCTTTACCGTTCACATAAAAGCAGTTCGGAGAAAGACGAATATGTTCTGCTTCAACATCGTTCGGACAATTCATTGCACATAATTCCAAGGAACAATAGTAACATTTAACTACATCTCTTAAATTTGTGTAGAAAAATCCACTTCTTGCAAGTTTGTGAGATTTTCTTTCATCTAAATGAAGATTACGAAACGTTTTTAATCGGTCGTATTCTCTCCTTAAAAGCAACATGGTAACTGTATTACATCAATCACAACACATCTTTTATATTAATCCACGTATTATGTTTTGCCGAAAAACCAAGCCATTTAACAAAAACTTTGTTTCCGCGTTTTTTCAAAATTTTTTCTACTAAATAAATGTCAGGGTTTTTTACTGGAGCTAATTCTAGTTCATAAAATTTACCTTGAATTATATTTCCTTCGTAGTCTTCAAGAATATAGGTTGTTGGGTAAACCGACTTAACTTCTTTAATTTTAAATATTTCAGCGGACCAATTAGGTGTATATCCCTTTTCAAATACATGTTTATGTCTACTTATTCGAACAAAATCACCCACTTTAAATTTAGGCTTTGATTTTATTTTGGGTTTTTTATAAACAGCCAATAGTAAACGTTTCTCGTCTTCAAATCCAACGTCCGCGGGTCGCATTTTAATCGTTCGGTGTTTTGTATTATTATATCTTTCTGTTAACTTGTCTAACATACTAATCCAACGATAATTACCATTCATGCTAAACTCTTTCCACATCATATTTTTTAAAGTTCTGTTAAATCTTTCTACAATTGAAGCTTTCAAAGTACTGTAGCTGGAATAATGGTTTATATCGTATTTTTTCATCAGTTTTTGAAATGATTTATTAAAGAACTCCTTTCCATCATCAGTTTGTAAATTTTTTGGAATGCGACCGAGATTAAAGAGAGACTGCATTGCTTCAACAACTTCTATTGCACTTTTACGCTTAATTTGTATGGCCCAAGCATATTTCGAAAAAGTATCAATCACAGTTAAAAGAAAACGAAAACTTTGATTTTCTGAGGAGTAAGCACTCATATCAACTAAGTCTGCCTGCCATAAATCATCTAAACCTCTGATTATAACATGCCGACGTTTAAAATTTTTTCGAGCTGGTTTATGCAGCTCTTCAATAATTTGTCTTCTGCTCATTTAAAAAATATATATATACCCAAGGCAAGTAGTATTTATATAAAGTGGAGATTTACTTTGTATAATGATTGTATTTAGGCATCCATTCACAATGATTGTTGCTGGTCCTTCGGGATGTGGAAAAACAACATTCATTAAAAATCTTCTTAATAATAATAAACTGTTTATACAGCCACAAATTAACAAAATTATATGGTGTAATGCAGAATACAGTGCACTACCGTCGGATATTAATTTAAAAAACACTGAATATTTAAACTCTATCCCAGAGGAGTTTATAAATCACGTAAATGAACCAACATTAATTGTAATAGATGACATGATGTTAAATGCATTTAGCAGACAAGTTTGTGAACTTTTTACTAAAGGGTCCCATCATCGTAATTTTTCAGTAATTCTTGTGACACAGAACGTATTTCATCAAGGAAAATTCTGTCGCGACATATCGCTCAATTGTAAATATCTTGTTGTGTTTAAAAACCCTAGAGATAAAAGTCAATTTATTCATTTAGCTCGGCAAATTTATCCTGAAAATAGTTCAGAACTTTTGAGAATATATAAGGAGATTACTCAAATACCTTACGGGTATTTACTAATAGATTTAACTCAAGACATCAACGACATCTTTAGATTTCGGACTGATATATTCAATAAAGACTTTGCAACTTGTTTTTGCCCACAAAATTCTTTGAATAGTAAAAATGGTATCACGAATGAAACGATTAAAGGACAACAAGCATATACTATATGTACTTAAAAAAGCTAAGTCAAACCTAAGAAAGGCTATCATTCAAAATGCTGACCCCGAAGTTATAAAAACACTTTGTGAAATAACACTCAATACCTTAAAAGGCAATCATATGCCACACGGAAAAATCTATAACTCACTGTGCAGGTATAAAAAGGACATGCGTCAGTTGGTTGATTCAAAAAAATCTGTTGCAAAACAACGTAAAATACTAATACAGCGAGGAGGTTTTCTACCAGTTTTGTTGGGAAGTGTATTGTCAGGAGTTATCGGCTCACTAATTGAAAAATATGCATAAAAATAATGGTCTTAACAAAATGCTACTTCTGTCACCAGAAGTTTACAATAAACTCAAAGATGAAATTGAAATGTCTGCAAATCAATCTATTTTTGATAAGGCAATGGACAAAATATTAAAAAATAAAGACATGAGTGATTCAGAAAAATGGTATAATTATCGAAATCAGCTAATTTCATTTTTAAATCACAATCGAAAATCCAGAAGAACGTTTGATAAAGAACCAACTTTATACTTACCACAAGAACATAACGTCAAACAAAAAAGTTTAAGAGATAATGCTACACAAACAAAATTTGTTTTTAAAATGAGGTGGCTACACAAACTTCTCCTGTGAAAGAAAAGACGCCTCCTCGGTTAGAGGATGAAATTTTTGAGCTAGGAGAAATAACAACACCACCAAGGCAATCGTTATCTCCTAGAGTCAAAAGACGTTTATCCGCTAGCGGAATAGGAAAAAGTATTAAACCACCTGCAAAGATACCAAAAACTGATATTCGTAGAAAAGACTATAAAATTATAACTGCCGACGATGGAATTACTCAATACACAGTCCCTTTAGACATGGATGCAGATGAAGTTAGTGGTTTTATTAAAGAATTAGAAAACCCAAAAGAGAAATCACCTCAAAGAGCACCTATATTAAGAGCATCTCAACAGGATCCAGGTCAATATATGTTATCATTCCCTGTACGAAAGCCTATTAGACAAAGTGAACGTATAAAAGCGAAAACACGGAGCGAAAGTGTACCAAATTTTGCTTGGGAAAGAATATAAAAGAAAAGTACAAAAATGCCCGTAGATATTCAAGAATACGATTTTTACGTCTGCTTGTTAAGTAACAACTCTTTACATTACTACCCAGAAAACTCACTATCAGAGTTTACAAACAAATTAGGTCGCCCATGTAAATTAAATCAAAACTGGTGTGTTGGAATTACCGAAATTTCGATTCCGGATTATGAGAGAAAAGAAACCAGCAGTAAAAGACTAAAAAGAGATACAGAATTTAAAACTATACGAGAAGGTATACAAAAAGAACACAAATTACTAAGTATAAAGATAAATGAAAATGTAAGACTAGAATGGACAAAGGAGATACTTTCGCATTCGAGCTATAGAGAGGGGCAAGTAAATTTTTCCGCATTCTTGCTAACATGGTTTAATGCCGTCACACCTTCCTGGTATACAATGTACTTGGATGATGTAAAACAGCGAATTTGGAATCGTTTAGACGCTGACTTTTTTGATGAAGTAATTCCAGAAATTAGTCACAAAAAAGAAGAAGGAGATTTTATGCTACATATATACCAGGGCAAAAGACAATCAGATAATGTTGTTTTAAAACTGAAATCATATGACTCAATTGAGGCTTTTATTGATGATATAATTGGGCAAATCCCTAGAATAAAGAGAAAACATGACAAGTTGAAAGCTGCCTTAGATGATTACACACATCCACCTAAAAGTATAAAAAAAAAGAACAAAGTTTCTGTAAAGGATGACGATTTTGAGTTACGCATCGATGATCTAGAATTAACAATTAAGATCAAAAAACCACTGCCACCTCATCTTAATGTTAAGAATCTCATAACGCTGTTTCTCAATAATGTACACTTTGATGACGAATCAATACCTGAAGAAGAAAAACAAAACAAAATTGCACGAATTAAGGATATAATCCTTACAATATTGGATAAATTGCATGGTGACTCTCTCAATGTTAAAACCCCACAGCCTAGAAATATTACCGATAAAAGTAATATTTTAAATGTTCCTTACGAAAAACAGGCTTCAGGACTATACAAAACTACGCCAGTACCTCTAGATACAAATATAGATAATTTAAAAAATTTCGTAACTGATATATTTCTTAATACGCCAATAGATAAACGAAAAGCAGATGTATTTCTTACAGAACTTAAGGAGTCTTTCGATACTGCTGGACTACAAACAGAGCACCGATCTATAATTAAGAAATTGGATCAATTGAGTAGTACTGTTGATAAATTAAGTAAAAGATTACCTCGTGATGTAAAACCTAGTGATTATTGTTACGAACGCGATATTATATACATTTACACCGACATAATCAAACCAAGAGTTATAGGAGATAAATCAGTAAGATATTTGCGTGTAGTACCTATCAGCAAAAACGAAAAAACATTACGTTTTAACCATGTAGAATATTGTCCTGTCGAAAAAACCGCAATTGAGAGTATTTCAATAAAAATAACTGATGGACAGGGCGACTTAATGGATTTCAAGGCTGGTTATATTCCTACATACATAATGCTTCATTTTAAAAGGCAGTAAAACCTATAAATAGCTTGATCATAATTCTTATATAGTATGTAGTAAGAAATAAAGTGAGTAACGCACAGTTAAAATTCAATAGAAATGAATTCATATTATACACGGTATTATTTGATCCAAAGCGGAGGCAGTTTAAATGACATAGGTGAACTATACCGGTCGCCTCTAATCTATCAGCGTGGGCGAGGTATTGGTAGTTTTTTCAGCGGATTACTAAGGTATTTGCAGCCTTTAGTTAGCTCTGGAGCTAAAGTTTTAAAACAGCAGGCAATTAAAACAGGAAAAGCGGTTTTAGAGGAGGTTGGTAGTAAACCTTTAAGAGAAATTTTAAAAGAGCATGGCAAAACCGCTGCTCAAGAATTGACGCAAAAAGGTATAAATAAGCTGTTTGGCGATATGGATGGTGCAGGATATAGCAGTCGTATGCTTACTAAGAGACCTAATCCGTTTTCAACTCTACGTGTTGCTTCAGTTTCCAAGCGAAAAAAGAGCTCAAAGTTAAAACAGCTGAAAAAAAGAACCCCGAATATAAAAAGTTCATCTAAGAAACTACCAACAAAACGCAGTTTGCGTAAACGAGTGTTAGATATTTTTGATAAATAAACAAAATGCCTTCGTACAGTGAGTGTATGAAATCGGAGTTGGACTTATTTTCAACACCAGCTGTTCAAAGTAATATTTTAAAAACTGAAGAAGTAGCGTACAAACCTATAGCTTCGCTGGATAATTCATCAGTTCTGGAATTTTTATCGCTGGGGCATGGAGACACCTATCGGGATTTGTCAAGCATATACCTTCGTTTGAAACTACAATTAGTTAAAATTAAAAATGGAAAAGAAGAACTTTATACCGGAAAGGATGGCGTTACAGGACGTGATGATGGCCCAGGTCTTGTGAATAATGTACTTCATTCACTTTTTCGTCAATGCACTATTTATTTAAACGGTAAGCCAATATCTCAGACTGATAATAATTACAACTTTAGAGCATATATTGAAAATTTATTAAACTACGGAAAAGATGCAGCTTCTACTCACTTAGAATCTGTTGGATGGTACCTCGATCAAGATAATATGGAAGTTGTTGAAAGTGCTGAGGAAAATGTAGGCTATCTAGCAAGACAAAAACTTTTTGATATGAGTAACGTTGTGGAGCTAATGGGAAAAATTCACGGTGACATGTTCAATCAAGATAAATTACTAATTAATGGAGTAGATCTACGTGTCGTGTTATCGCTTGAAAAACCTGAGTTTTACATTTTGTCAAAAGATGATGACAACTCCCCACGAATTAAAATCTTAGAAGCCACTATGCACATGAATCACGTCAGTATTAACCCAAGCATTATGCTAGCACACGAAGCGGTTCTACAGCGTTCAAATGCAGTATATCCATACAAGCGAATAGAAGTAAAAACTTATACCATCCCTGCAAATACATACACTTTATCATTAGACAATATTGTAATAGGGCAATTACCAAATTTATTAGTATTTGCTATGGTAGACAACGATGCATATACGGGCAAACGTACAAAAAATCCGAACAATTTCAAACACAACAATATGACCAGATTAAATTTATCGGTGAACGGAGTTCAGATACCTAATCAACCCATAGAATTTGATTATTCGAAAGAAAATCCAATCAGCACTAGAGGATACTTAAGCTTATTTAAAGGAACTGGTATACACTACTTTGATAAAGGACATCAAATCTCAAAGAAATTCTTTGATAACGGCTGTTTTCTGCTTGCTTTTGACTTGACCTCAGATCTCTCATATAATTCTACTTGTGGAAATCTATTAAACCAAGGAACGGTGCGAATTGAAGGAAGATTTAAGGAGGCCTTAAAGACAACTGTTACTTGCATTGTGTATGCTGAATATGATGGTAGTGTGGAAATTGATAAGGATCGAAATGTATACACCAGCTTTTAAAAATCTATATAAGGTAGTTACAATTTGTGCTAAATGTTAGTTACAGATTTTGCTTTGTTACGGCAACAATGAGTTGTTTGATAAATGTTGAGTATCTTTGTGGGGGTGAATTAACCTTCTTTAAAAAAGTGTCTTTAGCTGGATTCACAGCACAAAATAAATTGTTTACTAAAGAAATTGTCTTCAGGTATCCTACATCTAGCACTGAATGCGTTGAAAAATCAAATAAATTTGGTAATCTTGAACTCAAACGCTTAGATGAAGACCTTATAAAAACCGTTGGCAAATTTAATACAGTCATTGTTCGTGACGCAGCAGCCAAGGAATTTATAAGTAACTATGTGACATCTCATACCAAGGTTATTGACGTAGAAACAACAACTTGTGAACAAGAATGAACACAATCGAGCTTGTAAATTTGCTAAAAAGTAATCATATTACAAATAGATTCTTTAAGGGTGTATTTCCTTGCAATCAGTTGCCGCAAAAAATTAAGAAACCAGCATGTATAATAGCTAATACGGATCCTGCCCACAAAAATGGAACTCACTGGGTTGCATTTTATTTTCCAAGAAAAGGACCAGCCGAGTATTTTGATTCATATGGACAATACCCCAATAATGCATTTTTTCAAAAATTTCTATTGATTAATTCAAACATGTTTCTATGTAATAAACAGCGATTGCAAGGTACGTTTTCTCAAGTATGTGGACATTATTGCTGCGTGTATCTGTATTTTCGATGTAAAGGAAAAAGTTTGAGAACATTTTTAAAACAATTTTCGTTGAAAAACTATGAATTGAATGATAAACGAATTATGAACTTGTATTGCATAATTTATTTAAAAAATGGTGGGATTTACTGTAACCAATCATGTACAACGGAAACATGCAATATAAACTCCGCAACACGGTAGTACACATTTAGTACTACAGTAAAAACCCCTGCGTTAAGATGGAATCAAAAATACAGAAAAAAAGAGGATTGCGCAATAAAAATTCGGAAATAACGGGTAAACCACCAAAAAAACAAAAGCGTAAGCAGAAAAGCCCAGAGAGTCGGGGTGAAAACATATTGTTAAACTATACTTACTATCTGGACGAATATCATAATCAAAAAGTTGTACTTGGATTCGACCCGCATTCATTCGAGGCAAAGATCGTATTCCATCGTTATGGTCAACAACCGGTTTCAACAACATATTCTGGATGGGTGGCAGTTTTTAAGCACCTTTGCGACTTGAAGAGCAAAATTGAGCCAATACCTCCAAACCAGGAGGCATTAAAAGAGGAGTACAAAATTACAGTTGACGCAGAAAGTATTAGTTTAACCCTTTGCGAACTTTGTAGGTTCTTTGATTTGATAGAGTTCATAAACATTGTTATGTTTCATAATAATAATGCATCTGAAAGCGTAAAAGAATACTATAATAAATATTGTGAAAAGTGTAAAGAGAAAAATGTATTTGTTTTATCAAAAGATGACTTTTTTATACCATCTAGAACCTCTTATGTACATACAAACTATTCAAGACTCTTTTACGAGATACCTTTGTATTGTTCTACTAATATTATATTTGACATTATGTGTTTGTAATAATTTTGATGGATTTTAATAAATAAATTAAAAAAATTAATTCTTTTATTTAATAATTTTATTTATTAATAAATACAAATAAATATTAACACAATTTTGAACTGCGCAACGCAATTGTGAAAATTGTCCATGTATTTTACAGTTGGTTTTAAACTGCTGAAGGTTACTCAATTTTGGTATTTTCAGCTGTTCAATGTTAGCCTGTGGTAGGTATTTTCTTAAAAATTCTTCTTTCGCTTCTCCTTTAACGTATATTAAAGAATCTTTAATATTTGATAAGAAGTCCCCCAAACGAGTATACTCGATGTTTCCATCGCACCAATCTAATCCGTTGATATTGTTAAAGTTGAAATTGTTTTGATGTTTGGCCTTTAGGGTAAGCTCTTCACGTGAATACGGTGGTGCAAAATGATAGAGTGATGGGGTAATACAACCATGAAAAAGGATAGCTAATTCCTTAACAAAATGTTGACCGTTGTTTCCGGTAACAAATTGAATATCAACAATTGCAGCACACATGTCGAACATCTGAAAGAGTTTAAATGAAAAACCTTTTCACCCCGGCTATTTAAATGTTTTGCTAGATACGAGCTTATATCACCTACATAAATGAATAGCAAGGAAGAAGATTGATTTAAATTAAAGAGCCTCAAACATCAACAAGCCCCCACAGATGGGCCGGCCCTTAAGATGGACAAGTTACTCTTTTACGTGAAGAGGTAAAGACATAAAATTTTCCCTCTGTTTCTCACAATTTATTATTGTAATCCTCAAAGCAAAAGTTTGGGAGCAATCATCTTAAAGTTTTTTCAAACTAATTTACATGGTATGTATTGATTTGTAAAACAATGATGCAAATTTTATTTCGTTTTATATTTAATTTGATTATAAGTAAAATATACATGATCTCTAGAAATATCACAAAGTTCCATAATATTTAAAAGAGAAGCATTAGTAAGTATAGTGTGTTGAATAGGTAAAATAATCAAATGAAGAATTATAAAAACGGATGGGAATTGTTCACATACACAATTGTCGCCGATTAAGTTATTGTAAATTTCTGAATATTTATATTCTCCACTAATAGCGAAAGCAATGGCTGGTTCATCATGTCTATCAATAGAATGAAAAATATTTTCTCGATAATATTGAGGTAAATTAAGAAAACGACTCATATAGAATGGTGATTTCCACAAACGTTGGTAGGCCAAATATTGAAGAGATGATGGTTGATATTCCTTTTTTGTTTGTTGGTACCATCCATCGGTCCTCTTGATCCAGTTTGATTGAAGTTTTCGTTGATTTTGAAGCCAGATCTGACCATCACATTCTTCGGATACCCATGCAGACACTTCAGGATAATAATTCCAAATTACAACACTAAACCAATAATGTCTGTCTATTATGTCTAAAAGTTTACTCGGAAAAGCTCTGATTTCAGGCATCTTGAAAATTAGACAAACTAAAGAAATTCCAACTACATCACCCTTTATACCTACTTCAAATAATTTAAAACAGCAGGAAAAAAATGCTAACGGCAATACGTAAATCCTTTCACCTTTTGTAATTAGTATGCGTTCTAATTCTTTAACTACAACTTAATAAATTGAGCTCAACCTTGTTTGCCACAATTAACTCGTTATCTATCATTGCATTTAAATGCTAACGGTAATACGTAACCTTTCACCTTTCGTAATTAGTACGCGTTTTAAATTCTTTAAATACAACTTAATAAATTGAACTCAACCTTGTTTGCACATAGGTTGTTACGTGCAACCTTGTTGCAGCAATAAATTATCACTATTAACTTCAATACGTATGTCCATTCAACTTTTGTAATTAATATGCATTTTAAATTCTTTAACTGCAGCTTCATAAATACATAGACTGTTACGTGCAACTTTGTTGCAGTATTACGTGTTACTTTGTAATCATTTTCACATGGAAAAACTTTACTTCCACTTCTTGTGGTTTTGAGTATAAAAAGGCTTAACTTGTAAAGCGTTTTGTACAGTATTTTAATATTCGTTTGGGATACGTCAGAGAAATAACAAAATGGTAAGTTTGTTTGTTGTAATACTTTAAATTACTAATGTATTTAATTTCAAGGCAGGCACCGTAATGACTTTGTTGGAAAATATTGAGAAGGAGGCAACCTTGAAGCTGGTTAAAGTTGAGGACCTGGACTTACAAAAACAATATAAAATAAGCTATTTTAAACTAGTGAAGACCAGGTATGGGCAAAAAGTAATTGTAGCATTGGAAGATGAATTTTATATTTATCTTCCGAACCGCTACTCGGAAAATATTAAAAAAGAGGAGCAAATTGTAGAGCTTAATAACATTAAGAATTATTATTTAATTGTCACTTCTAGAGATGTTTCCAAAAAGCTTACTTTGTTCAAATTTGTTCAAAAATAAAATTTAATAAATATATTACATTTCTTGTGTTTTGTAAAAAAAAAAAAATTTAATAAATATATTACATTTCTCGTGTTTTGTAAAATAAAAAACAGATTTTCTAACGACATATTATTTAATATTTATAAAGATATAAACTAATTAAAATAGGCTTCTTCTAACTGTTGTCTTTTAAAACCATAAGGCACGGAGCTATGATCATTCAAAAATCGCCGCTTTTCAGCCTTAGGACGATAAGTTTTAACTTCGGGGACGGTAACAACCTCATGATCTTTAGTCCGACGAATATTGTGAGAAAATACTTGAATGTCTTCGTACCGATCGGAATTTAACACCATTTCTTTGATTGTAGCAAAATTTATTAATTCAGAGGTCAAGTAGTTCAGGCATATTCCCTTAACCTTACAGACGACTTTTTCTGAATTATCTTTTGTACAGAAAACTTTGTACGCATAATTTTTTGGGCCGCCGCTAACATATTCAGTAATATAACTGCCGGGGCCATAGCATTCCAGTTCATCAGTCATATCACCTATGAACTCTCCTGTAGGTGGGTCGTACTTATCCTCACAGCTCACATATATAACTGAATCAGTGTCGTAGTATAGCACACGATCGCCAAGATGCTCCAAATAGCTGTACAATTTAAGACGTGCTTGTGTTGTTGTGTAAGCTGCTATACAGACATTAACCGTTGGTAAAGAATCGGCGGCTTCTTCTTTGTATTGCCAGCTCACTATTACATTGTCTTCATTAATTGGGAGAACATGACACACGTCTGTGGCAGGATTTGTTAAAAGCTGATATAATTCCGCTGGATTGTTCACAACAGATGTTTTTTGTAGATTTTCCCCTTTGTCCGAATTTTCCCCAAAACGAATTTAACATAAGCTTCGCGAGTGATCTTAAGCCAGGGTTGTTGGAAATTTCACCAAATTTTAATTTGATTTCTTCATTCTTCAAGAAATCCTCTATATATTTTTCCTTTTCTTCGTGTGTTTGACATTTGCTAGGCCATCCTGAGGCTTGTTGTTTCATTTTTATGAATTTGTTCATCATTTTTGTGAATAGACCGTCTGACTGTCTTTGTCTGTCATGCTGTATTACGTCATACTCCCATATTTCATAAATGTTTAATATTTGATAACCTTTTTCAGCTGCTTTTATTATCTCATCAATAACCCAGGTTCCAACCAGAGCTCTTTCTTCATCTGAATGGGGACAAAGTTCTTCCTGATTTTTGTTTTTGCTGCACAAACGACATAATGGAAACATCAGCTTGTTATTTTGTTTTATTGGAAGGACGGGATGCAATAACTGCTCTGGAGGTAAAATTTCGCACTTTATTAACCCATTAATTTTTGACAACTCCAGACTGGAGCACTGGTCATTACCAACGTATACTTTTGGATGTTTGATGGGAAACTTTCCATACTTGCATACATATGGGTACAAGGAACATACATCTATGTATTTAATTTTTTCTCCATTTTTCGTCTTGTAGTAGCTGAAAGAATTTCCAGTTCGACCGCCATAAAAGCTATCACGGGGATTTAAAGGCGCAGCATTTATCAATGGATGATTTTGCAAATATTCCATATGTTTATTTTCCTTCATTTTTTGAGCAAATTCGCAAGCCCACATTTCAAATACTTCATAGCCCAATGACCGCAAATGCCCCGTTTTAGCAATAGTTCTTTCATATCGTAGATTTAAGGTGTCATTTTGGTCATCATATAAACATTTATCCCGATCATGTTGCTGACATAAAGTATGGCCGTGGTAGTAGCATCCATGAAACTCGAAAATCTGTTTGGTGTCTTCACAATACCCATCCACTTTAACGCCCCCAACTACTGCTTCTTTTTCTTTGGCAGCATGTTTAATATTAATTTTACGTTGATCCTCCTCCCAAATTAGCCACTGTATCGCCTCCTTTGACTGATTATCTGCAAATCTGTACCCGTTTTTCGGAATTATTCCAATAGTATCTGGATTTAGAAAATTACGCCGATAAACCAGATTGCATGCTGAGGCTATGGTTGTAGCTTCTGCAAAAGGTTCAACATTACATTCATTGAGAAACAACTTTCGAAATTTTAGGCATGCTTCTGTCAGGATTTTGACATCGCTTGCACAATATTCAATTAGATCACGTTGCATATTGAATTCATCACCTTTATGCTCTTCATACCACTTAAGAAAGACATCACGGTCATCTGTTTTCATCACATCTGGGTTATAATATTCAACCGCCGGTAATGACCCGATGTAGTTTTCATTCTCTACTGTGTTGAAGAGATGCGGGAAGTAACCCTTTTTAAATAATGGTGGTAGATCAAATGCCTTTGGTAATTTCGACAAAGGCATTGGAAAATAATTTAGAGAATCTATGAACTTCACATTGTCCAAAAGCATCAAAATAATCTTGGTTCCTCGCATTATCAGTTTTGGCTTCAAATTTGTATTTCGTAGTAAATAATTTAGCATAAATTGGTGATCAAATGCCTGACCATTATGTGCAATAACAATGACATTTTTAAACAATTTCCTCTGATTAAGAATAAATTCCAAAAATAGCTGTATAGGATTATGTTTTAGAATTTGCTCTTTTATCCCGCATTTCGTACATATTTGTAAATTAGAGTCGTCGATGCATTGATCACACCTCTGTTGGAAAACACATAAATTAGGCTGATGTTGTTTAATTTCGCCAATTACATTTTTTCCCGCAGTTTTATTTCCAATAATTTTATCTTGACGAGTTTCCAAATCGTAGAAAATATATAAAACATTCTTAATTTTTGGTTTCCTTTTATCCGGTTGAATGGAGCACAGGTGATTTTGAGGAACGTGTTTGTCACAGGTTTTGCAAAAACGTTCTCCACACACATGTGCTTTGTCCGCCTTATAGGTTTTAAAGCAGTCTTTACAACTTTTAACCTGCTCGCAAACACTATTCTTATTAAGCGATCCAGAAGCCTTGTGGTTATCATAGCATTGTTGGCCTCTAAATCTACGGTTACAATCTCCACAAGAAATATTTCTAATATTTTTAAAACACGCTGGTGATTGCTGACAACAGGGACATGTTCCTCGACATCGGTGACGATTCCTGTTGTTATATGGAATGTGACAATCCTCGCAGTAATAACGACAACAAAAAGCAGCAGTAAGCGATGTAATGACGTTATAGTGACCCTCATGATATAAAAGGTTTAGCCTTTTTCCGCCCCCTGTTCCTTCAAACACCACATCTCTGCCTTTGTTTCCGTATCGGTATACAACTATCTTGTACATTTTATAAAATTCTTGGAATTTCTGAAGCTCAGATATACTAGCGCCTTCTACTGGTATAACAATATTTAATTTATTGATCAATTCTCTTGCTCTTATTGTTTGAACTTTTGCTCGATCTTTTCGTACGCTAACATAATCCAAGTCTTTTTCAGCGTTAGCTATTGCTACCACCAAAGCACGTGGTAAACAGAGTCCATCCTTGTTGTTTATGCTGACGATACCTCTACGCATGATACTTTCTTCGTTAAACGTGTTATATTTATTTGCACGGTTATTTCCTCGACCTTTTGGTAGCCTAACAGAAGTGACATTGATGCAGAACGAATCTGTACTTATTCCTAAAATAATAATTAACAGCTATTGGTTACTATTAATACATTTTTATTACATACATACCTTCAGAATTGCTTTGGAAAATTTTCGATATTAATTCCCAAATATCCTCCATCGTAAGATCGCTCGCATTCCTAAAATTCATCCATCCAGGTCGATCTTCAAAACTATTGCCGCAAAATGTAATACCCACTTTATCAGTAGGTTGGAGATCTTTCACCACGTATTCGACAATATCTTTAATAGCTCCGCGAAACCAGCTCACGACATCGATATGATTTGGTGCATTTTTAATTTTAAATTCAACTCTATGCCCGTATACACTAAAGCGCTTTACATTTGTAAACACATCGCTTAAAATTTCAAACTTAGACATATTTGTAAAACTGAAATCCGTGGCTAGACAATTATTGAACATAAAGGTAAAAATACCGTGTTTAAATAGACTAAATTTCCCACCTTTACCGCTGAAACACCCATTGGCCTCCTCTGTAAATCATGTTGTAAAGAATGAGAATGTTATTCAATAATCTATTGAAAAGTTCAGGTGCAATGTGAACGTGCTTCCATCATGCCACTGCAGCTGCACCATGCGGCCATTTACCATCAGTGATAACCTTTCTAATTGGTTATCTTAATTATTTCTCTGCAAACGGCAACATATTTCTGTGTACTTAAATTCACTAGCTGGTCTCATTGCTAGGCATGCAATCTCCATGCGCAGGTGCGCGCGCCAGATGTGCATCCGCCTATTACATCTCAATTAACAGGTGTGTGACCTAGCTTATCACCTAATTAATTTGCAACTATCAATCAATTTAATTAATGACCCCGCCAGTGACGTCACAGCGTCTGGCTCAACCGGCCCCATACCTACTTGTACATTTTATGAATAGTTGTGAAACTTTAGATTTGTTTGTTGTCGAAAATGCTAGCATGCTATACCCAGTTATTTTAGGAAGAGATTTTTTAAGAAAAAATAATTTAAATTTTAATTATCACAAGCCTAGTAACGGGGTTCAGAATCAATATGATGGGGATTTAGTAGCCCATAACCATGCTCAATCTTGCGACCCAGAAAACTTTGAACGCGAAATATTAAACATAGATTTTAATAATGACCTTGATGTTCTTTCTTTGAACATAAACGAAAGTTTGTCTTACGAAATTAGAACCAAAGTAAGTGAAATTGTCGAAGCTTGTAGTCGTAATTCCGTCGTCATATGTCCTAATTTAGATGGAAAAATTTAAATGGAAATTAAATTAACAAAAGAGAACCCTATTTATTGTACACCAAGACGACTGCCCTATATGCACAAACTGGAGCTTCAAAAAATAATAGACGACCTTTTACAAAAGGGAATTATCCGGGAAAGTAGATCACCCTACGCGTCTCCAATCGTATTGGTCCAAAAGAAAAATAAAGAGCTCAGACTATGCGTGGACTATCGCGAAATAAATAAAAATACTGTCCGAGACATCTTTCCCCTCCCGTTGATAGACGACCTATTGGATAGATTACGCGGGAAGCGTTATTTTTCGACACTTGATCTGCGCAGTGGTTTCCACCACGTCCATATGGCCGCTGACTCTATAAAGTATACGTCCTTTGTAACACCTATAGGCCAGTACGAATACTTGAGAATGCCGTTTGGTCTCAAAAACGCTCCTAGCGTTTTCCAGAGGTATATCAATTACATATTTAGGGATTTGGTTGCTAAAGACCAAGTACTTATCTATATGGACGACATTCTGATAGCCACTGAAAATATTGAGGATCATTTGCAGATCTTAAATAGAGTCGCGGATTTGGTGTCGGAAAACGGCTTGCAGCTCAGACTAGATAAATGTAAGTTTCTTTACGAGGAAATTGTATATCTGGGGTATATTGTCAGTAATGCAGGAATACGTCCAAACTCCGAGAACCTTCGCGCTATAAGCGAATTTCCTTTACCGAAATGCGTGAAGGGAGTCCATGGTTTTCTTGGACTATGTTCTTATTTTAGGAGGTTTATAAAAAATTTCGCGACGTTGGCTAAGCCCCTCTACGATCTTTTAAGGAAGGACTCGGTCTTCAGATTTGGCCCTGAAGAGGTGGAGGCATTTGAAACATTAAAGTCAAAACTTACGAGTGCGCCCATTCTCGCAATTTTTAGTCCATTAAGCGAAACAGAGTTGCATTGTGACGCGAGCAGCCTGGGTTTCGGGGCTATATTATTGCAACGTCAGGAAGATGGAAAGTTTCATCCTGTCCTCTACTTCTCTAAAAGGACCACTGAAGTAGAGTCTAAATATCACTCCTACGAGCTTGAGACCCTGTCAATAATTTACGCCCTTAGAAGATTTCGCATTTATCTCACCGGTATAACCTTTAAGATCGTTACTGACTGCCAGTCGCTGACGCTGACATTGAGCAAAAAATCTATTAATCCAAGAATATCCCGTTGGGCTTTGGAGATGCAGAACTTTGACTATAAAATCGAAGCGAAGCGAAAGCCGGAGTTTTACTCTAATCAACGGTCTTGTATATCGAAAAAATAAAGGCGATGTTCAGTTCTATGTCCCTAAGCTAATGGAGAACCGCGTCATCCAGACACATCACGAGTCGTTGTGTCATCTGGGTGCAAATAAGTGTTTCGAATACCTCAGAAAGTCCTACTGGTTTCCTAATATGAAACAAAAAATTAAGAACTATATTGCCGGGTGCTTGAAATGCGCGTACTTTTCACCTGTAAGTGGCAAGCCAGAGGGCGAACTCCACAGCATACCAAAAGGGAATGTGCCTTTCGAGGTGCTTCATATAGACCATTTCGGGCCACTTCCAACAACAAAATCAAAGAAAAAATACATACTCCTTGTCGTCGACGGGTTTTCCAAATTCACGAAATTATATTCCGTAGCTAGTACCCAAACTAAGGAAGTAAAAACATGTTTGGAGTCTTATTTTAATACTTACAGTAGACCTTCTCGAATCATTTCCGACCGGGGGACTTGCTTCATGTCAAGCGACTGCGCGGTTTCTCTCTGATAATAACATCGTACATCATAAGTGCGCCACTCATTCTCCTCAATCCAATGGTCAGGTGGAAAGAATGAATCCGCTTATAAAACCTATGCTTTCCAAGGAGTGTGACGAAATTACCACCGGGGATTGGTACAAATTTTTAACTAAAATTGAATTCGCGCTTAACAATACGGTAAATAGGAGTACAGGGTTTTCCCCCAGTGAGCTTTTGTTTGGCGTTAGACAGAAAGGTGAGCTATGCGACAAAGTGTTGGAGCATATCCAGGGTTCCGTCAAGTGTGTTGACCGAGATTTAAACAAAATTAGAGACCAAGCTTCCGAGACAATTAAGAAAAATCAAAGCTATAACAAAAAATATTTTGACAAAAGACACAAGGCTCCGCGTGAATATAAAGAAGGTGATTATGTGATGATACGGAATGTCGTGACTACACCCGGAATCAATAAGAAACTATTAGCTAAGTACCGTGGGCCTTACGAAATAAAGGAAATTTTGAAAAATGATCGGTATCTAATTGAAGATGTAGAAGGTATACAGTTGACTCGAGTACCGTACAAAGGAATTTGCTCTCCCGCAAATATGAAGCCGTACGTTTTGTGTGTCGATAATTGAACATGGTTAAAAGGAAAAGAGATCTAAGCTATCAGTTGTAGCACTCGGGAAATTTTACGTTATGTTATTGTATGAAAAATACTGTCGTGACAAAAATAGTTTACATTAGTCTTTGCTAGAAACATATCTACTAGTTTGTTAAAATTATTTGAATATTCCGATACCCTACTCGATGTATGCTCTACTGTAGTAAATCGTACTAAGTATGTGTAACTTTCAAATGACAGCCTTATTAAGCTTTTCAGTTGAACGTAGTTGGTAAAAGGATTAAGTATCCAACATATCTGTATTATATAATACCTGTACGTATATAAGTATGTAGGATTTTCATACAATCGTTAAATTCATTTGTAAATCGGGACGATTAGATGTCGGTATGGCCGAGATGTAGGAGATAGGCCACTCAAAAATAGTTATTTTATCGAATGATCAGCCCACACAAGTGTGGCATGCCTTTAGGGATCTATCTGTCAAAAGAAATTCATTCCTGAATAAAGTGTCGTACCGTGAAGACCGATTTTTCATTTGGTTCCCCGGCTGGCTGTTTTTCCCTACAATTTACAATGGGCAGACCCAGAATATTTCAAACCAGGACATATTGATTTATTACTGGGAGTAAATGTGTACTCGAGAATAATTCGAAATGGCGTCCTCCGTGGTCAAAACAGAACGCCAACAGCACAAAATACAGAATTAGGATGGATCCTCTTTGGAGAAATACCATCAATTGAGGATAACGAAAACAACTCTAGTTTTTCAGCTTTCATTAATGAAAGCCCAACACTGGAAACGCTGAATAAACAGATACAAAAATTCTGGGAGTGTGAAGAAATAACTGGAAGACGTTATTCACAGCAAGAGGAAGAATGTGAAAAGTTTTATACAAAAACAGTAACTCGTTTGCCTACAGGAGAGTATCAAGTACGCTTACCCTTCAAAAACAACAGTACTCCAAAACTAGGAGACTCGAAGAAACAAGCATTGTCAAGGTTCCTTCACCTAGAGAGAAGGCTGCACCAGAAACAGGACCTTTACAGAGAATATTCGGACTGCATAAACGATTACAAGCAACAAGGACACATGATTCCAATACCACATGAAGAAAGTTCATGTGGTTACGATTGTTATTACATGCCGCACCACGCAGTAATAAAAGAAAGTACAACTACTAAACTCCGAGTAGTGTTTGATGCTACGGCTAAGTCGGGCAATGTGATGAGTTTAAATGAACAGATGATGAACGGCCCTACCATACAGCCCAAGTTGTTTTCAACACTATTGAGTTGGCGCAAACATAAATATGCTATGACCGCTGATATACAAAAAATGTATAGGATGATCAAAATGCATCCGGAGGATAGGAAGTATCAACGAATTCTATGGAGAGATAATACGTCAACACAAGTTAAGGAATTCGAGTTAACTACAGTAACGTTTGGAACAACTTCTGCTCCATATCTCGCCATTCGTACGCTTCATAAACTGGCTCAAGACGAGAAAACTACCTATCCTCAAGCCTCAAAAGCAGTACTACAAGACTTTTACGTAGACGACGTATTGACAGGCGCTGATACTATTCAGCAAGCAAAGGAGCTTCAAGCTGAATTACGCTCATTGTTGGAATCGGGAGGTTTCTGCTTGCGCAAATGGGCAGCAAACCACGACAGCCTTCTGAAACACGTTCCAGAAAATGATAGAGAGGTTTAGCTTCCATTGAAGTTATATGAAGACAAGCAAATCAAAGCACTTGGAATTTGCTGGCATCCAGCTTTGGACTATTTTTCATACGCAATAGATCCAAACGAATTTAACAAACTGTGATAAGTCCGTAATAAGCCTGAAAGTATGCACGCACTCATCATAAATCAATCACGAAAAGCAATTAAACCTAAATAAGATACGCTGACCGCACACAAAGTGCAACGCACAAATTCCCGGTACGGTCAGCGACACTTAGAGTTATTTATGCTAAACAGATGAGTCAACGGGCAAAGCACTTACGGCTTGCCCGAGTTAAAGTGCATTCGGCTTAGCCAGCATAAAATTGTAAACAAGGCAGCACGTGAGGTGCAAGCGGCGCGCGTTCGGCGCGGGCGCAAGCCTGGCACTTACAGTAGGTGATCAACGAATTAGAAACACTTGAAAATATTAACACCGTTTCAATTTATAATGTGCAATATGCATTGGTGATGAAGTCTGATAAAAAAATTTTTTCATGAAACAAGTAACGGAATCTCCCACATTGGGTTAGGCAGGTAAATTTTATAACATCCTTCTTAGAAAGGGTAAAAAGGAGGTATGCAAAGGGTATAAAAAGGGCGATTTCAGAAAAAATGCAATCATTTGCAATACGGCAATTATCGAGTGAAGTTATTATAGAGGAAGTGAAGTGGTTTTGTAAACAATAATAAACAGTAACTGTGAGCGAAGGAATCTGCGAGTGACCTGTGAAAAAAAAAAAGTGAAAAAGTATGTGTTTAGGTTGTGTATAATTTATTTTTTTTTAATTTGCCAATTTCGTATAGTGGGACAACGAAAAGACATAACGAATGAAAAAAAAATCGAGATTGCAACATTGTTGAGATTGCAAAAGTTTTCTGTGCGACAAATAGCAACAATAGCTGATGTTTCGGCGGCTACAGTGAGCAGAATTTCAAAAAATATTGAAGTTGGCTTAAGTCCTCGACGTAATAAACGGGAAAACTGTAAGGGTTTGAGAAAAACCACGGCGAGAACTGACCGGGAAATTATTCGAAGGGCGGCACAACAACGCAGGGCACCAGCACGCGTAATCGCTAGAGATCTAAATGAGCAGGGAGTGGGCATATCAACGGTGACAGTTAGAAGAAGATTTTATGAGGCAGGTCTGAAATGTAGGCGGCCTGCAAAGAAGCCGAAATTAACGGAAAAAATGAAGAAGAAGAGATTAATTTGGGCAAAACTTCATAAGAGCTTAACCATCGATGATTGGAAAAAGGTAATTAAATTTCGAACATTTGGGTTCCGTTGACGCTTATGTTTGTCAGGGTTACGATTTTTCATTTTTTCTTTTAAATTTAGGTCATCTTTAGTGACGAATGTCGCTTAGAGGCTGTCACGGAAGCAGCTAATTTTGTTAGAAGGAGACCCCACGAACGTTTCAACGAAGACTGCCTCATAAGAACTGTAAAACATCCACCGGCAACAATGATTTGGAGTTGCATTACTGGAGAAGGCCCCGGTCCTATTTATTTCGTCGAGGGAACGTTACGCTCGGAACAATATAAACGTGTCCTGGAAACGGTCCTTCTTCCTTATATGGACTCCCTGGATTCCGGAACATCTTCCTACACGTTTATGCAGGACGGCCCACCATGCCATACGGCAAGATCTGTAAATGATTTTTTAATTTCAAAAAATATGAATGTTCTTCCTTGGCCAGGAAATTCCCCCGATCTCAATCCCATTGAGAACTGTTAGGCCTTTCTAAAATGTAAAGTGTACTCGAGAACAAATAATACCATACAAGTTTTGAAAAATAACATCGAAGATATATGGAATAACGATCCTGAAATTAAGGCAATGATCAACAGTTGTATTGAAAGTATGCCAGCGCGAATAACAGAAGTAATTAAAGCTAAGGGGGGGACAACAAAATATTAAATTTTTGACTTTTTATGTACACCAGATGAATTGAGTAATAAATATTTAGTGCAAATTTCACGTAATTTTTACTTAATACCTTAAATTTTCACAAATTCTCAAACTTTTTTTAAAGAAATTCTAGTGTTTCTAATTCGTTGATCACCTACTGTATGATCGATGAAATTGGGTCATCGATCAGCGTAACCAGAAACCCTCTTGGGACCTTTACATAGCTAGGCATTTCACACCAACACAGAACCAATCAAGGGTATAATCGCAGGGTAAAATTTTGTATAAATAACCGTAAGAAGCAAAATAAAGTATTCAGTCTTGAACTGGATCTTTTCTTTGGTATCTCGGAGCAAAAGCTATTTTAGCTGCTCCAGTGGAGTTAAAGCCTTTCGCTGCTCCCAGGTCCCTTTTCAGAAAAGCCGTTTAGCACGCTAGGAGATATTGACTTGAAGCTGCTCCAACTGGCACCCTTCAGCGACCCCCAACACTACGTGGATCTCGGACGAGCTCCGAACACTACATGGCGACCGTGAACTGAGAAGCCTGCAAAGGAGAGGAAAATATTCAGCATTCAATGAAGACCGAGCTCGACGCCGCCTTCAACAAACTGTGCAGGAGGATAGAAGCAGTTTGCCGGCCAGAGCAAAAAACGGAGCAACTTACCCTATATCCAGCGGGAACAATAGTAGAACCATACGTCCCTAAGGCAACGGCAGGAATAACAACTAGACCAACCCCATATAAGCCCGGACCTAGGAAGATAACCATAGAAGAATATAGAAGGAGGATCGTCTCAACCAATAGCCGCAATCAGCCTACAAAAACCCGAGGCGGTAAGCGCAACAAGCTACAGCAAGAGATCGTCAACTATAAGAAGCTGGTGCAGATATCCACCACAGAGGAGGAAAAGTCCAAATACTGTGAACTCCTCAGAAGAGCAAAAAAGGAGCTCAACAAAATTAAGAGAAAGAATAAAAATGTAACTAAATAATAAATATGTAGCAGAATATGCAACAAAATAATATCAAGAATTAATAATTAAATTAGAAAAAATTTAGAAATACACCTAAATAATAAAATTAAATATGTAGCAAAGTAGGTATCAAAATAAGTTCAAGAATTAAAAATTACATAAGTTAATATGTATACAGATTTAGAATTGCAAAGAAAAACTGCTTTAGCTTGGAGAAAATTAGGCGAACACATTTTGCATGACGCCCTTTGGTTCGGAATAATTTTATTTGTAATTCTACTATTGTTAGTAATCTACCGTATTATAACAAAATAAATTAGCAATACTACAGCATAAATATTTTAAATTCTATAATGGGAAAAACACAATCCAAGAACGTTGATAACAACGGAGAAAATGTTAATAACATTTTTATCGAGGACACAGTAAATGTGGAAAATAAACAAATTGTAGTCTTGCTCACAATAATAGCAGCAGTCAAAATTGCAGAATTTCTGTACGTGCTATACAAAGACCACAAACGTGGATTAAAAAAGAAGTATCTGAGCGAACCCGCAGTAATTAAAGTTTAGATTGGCAAACGAATGGACAAGTTAGGCGAAATTGAAGAAGAATTAAAAAGAATTTTGGTTAATTTTAATAAAAGCAGAAATAGACAATACACGGAAAAAACTCTGCAAAAAAAAGAATATTCAATAACTCAGCTCCACGAGAGGGCCAAGGAAATTGTAACTACACCAGCAGATGCCGAAACAGTCCTTAAATATAAGACAGCTTACATAAAAATCAAAGAACTAGTAAAAAGTATGCTAGGGTTAATAAAAAATCAAAGAACCTACAACATGGCATTCGATATCAAGACCGCAACATCGCTTCTACAAGTTTATGATGGAAAGCAAGAACAAACAGAAGCTTTCATCGAAGCAATGGAGTTACTAGATGAATTAACAGCGGCAGAACACAAAGCTATTATGATAAAATTCATCAAAACCAGAATAGTAGGAAAAGCTAAATTAGCAATAAAAGATGGCATCAACTCAGTAGCAGCAATTAAAGCAAAGCTGAAGCAAAAATTCGCAAGAAAACTCTCGTCCGACGCAATATTAGCGCAATTACGATCATGCCAACAGGGAAACCGTAAGCTAGCAGACTTTGCCACCCAAGTAGAAAATTTAGCAGGACAGCTAACACAGGCATTCATTTCCGAGAATGTCGCAACAGGAGGAAATAAGCTTCGCGGAACAGCAGCCTGATCAACTGCGCGTCATGGAAGCATTGTCACCTACAAAGATACAGCACTTGCCGGAATTACAACTAAAAATATGCAGCTACAGTCCTAATATTGAGATAAATATTGTGCACAGAAATAAGATAATATTTAAACGAAACGTGGAAATGACCCAGCAAGTAGAACCAGCATTAGAGCGGGTATTCGAAGTACTGGAGTCTGATATTTATAGACAAACTCAGATTACGACTCTGAGACTTTCTGCAGAAAGTAAGATATTTCAATTAATTAATAGAACCACGTTCAAGGTAATAGGAAATCAAGGGCTGAAAAAGCTAAAAATATATATATATAAACCACAAAAATACATCTTTGACAAGAATCACATACAAGAAATATTATATAATTTCCATACAACACCAACCGGAGGACATATAGGACAAGCGAGATTGTTTAACAAACTCAAAGACCTATATAAATGGCGTAAAATGAGGAAGACAATAGCAAATTACGTAAACAAATGCGAGCTATGCGCCAAGAACAAACACCAAAAGCAAAATAAAGAAGTAATTCAAATTACAACAACACCAGTAAAAACGTTTGAGGTAGTATCCATAGATACGGTAGGACCATTCACTAAAACAGCAAACGGAAATCGATACGCTGTAACGATGCAATGCGACCTAAGCAAATACGTCGTAATAGTCCCAACAAAGGATAAGGAAGGAAACACCATTGCTCAAGCTCTAGTCAACGGGTTCATACTAACATACGGACCGATGAGCAAGATCAAATCGGACCTAGGAACAGAGTACAAGAATCAGATATTCACTGAAATATGTAACATCCTAGGAGTTAAGCAGTTATTCGCAACTGCCGCACACCCGGAAACAATTGGAGCCTTAGAAAGACATCACAAATGTCTACATGAATACTTACGATGTTTTGTGAATGACAATAGAGACGACTGGGACACGTGGATACCCTACTACACATTTTGCTACAATACCACACCAAATACAGTGCATGGATACACTCCATTCGAGCTAATTTTTGCTAAAAATGTCTGCATTCCCTCAGAACTTTCAATTCAACAGCCAGAACCGGTCTACAATTATGATCTGTATAGCAAAGAAATGAAATTCAGAATACAAAAGACGCTAAGTAAAGCAAAACAATACTTAGAACATTCAAAAATTGTGCGAAATAATACAAGTAAAACTATCAGTAATCCATCAGAATTTAAAATAGGAGACAAGGTAATACTTGAAAACACAAATAGGAAAAAATTAGACCCACTGTATAAGGGGCCATACACAATAATAGCTATAGATAATGTTAATTGTATGATAGAAAACGAAGATAAAAAGATTCAAAATGTACATAAGAATAGATTAAAACCAATTAATACCTAAGAATCAACCTCAAAATACGTAGGTTATAAGTAGGAGAAGCGTAGTTAGCAGATAACAAATACGACGTTAGCAAAAAATAAATATAAGCAAGAAATGACTATTAAAATATATAGGAAATAACTAAGAGCAGTAAGAAATAGAAGATAACAAAATTGTAGAAAAACAAAATAGGTATACATAATAATAACACTGAAGTAATCTAGATAGCATAGATAATAGTAATAAATTAAAGAGAAATGTATGTAAACCTTATAGATAACTTATAACTGCAGTAAGTGTAAATAGCAAAACATGTAAGACTATACTCATGATTGGTCCAAGACAAAGCTGAAATGCCAAAATCATACATTATATATGTAACTTACAAAGTCAAAAAAAATTTTTTTCCTCGGACTTCAATTCTTATGCCCGGAAAAAAATTTTTTCCCAGAGGGGGAAGGTGTGATAAGTCCGTAATAAGCCTGAAAGTATGCACGCACTCATCATAAATCAATCACGAAAAGCAATTAAACCTAAATAAGATACGCTGACCGCACACAAAGTGCAACGCACAAATTCCCGGTACGGTCAGCGACACTTAGAGTTATTTATGCTAAACAGATGAGTCAACGGGCAAAGCACTTACGGCTTGCCCGAGTTAAAGTGCATTCGGCTTAGCCAGCATAAAATTGTAAACAAGGCAGCACGCGAGGTGCAAGCGGCGCGCGTTCGGCGCGGGCGCAAGCCTGGCACTTATGATCGATGAAATTGGGTCATCGATCAGCGTAACCAGAAACCCCCTTGGGACCTTTACATAGCTAGGCATTTCACACCAACACAGAACCAATCAAGGGTATAATCGCAGGGTAAAATTTTGTATAAATAACCGTAAGAAGCAAAATAAAGTATTCAGTCTTAACTGGATCTTTTCTTTGGTATCTCGGAGCAAAAGCTATTTTAGCTGCTCCAGTGGAGTTAAAGCCTTTCGCTGCTCCCAGGTCCCTTTTCAGAAAAGCCGTTTAGCACGCTAGGAGATATTGACTGGAAGCTGCTCCAACTGGCACCCTTCAGCGACCCCCAACACTACGTGGATCTCGGACGAGCTCCGAACACTACAAAACCACCTATCTCAAAACGAAATATACTTTCAGAGATCGCAAAGCTCTACGATCCTCTAGGTTGGTTAGCACCATCAGTAATTATTGCAAAAATTATAATGCAACGTTTGTGGTTGTGTAACGTTTCATGGGATGATCCAATACCGATAGAGCTCGGTAACGAATGGAAACGATTTAAGGACGAATTATTACACTTCAATAACATCAAAATACTGCGATGGATACATACAAGTTCCTCGCAGATTAAGTGCCAATTACATGCCTTCGCTGATGCATCAACAAAAGCATTTGCGGCAACGGTTTACATCAGAATAATTGATGGAAATCATAATATACATGTAAAGTTGTTAACAGCCAAAACAAAGATAGCCCCAATAAAACCAGTATCGTTGCCTCGACTGGAGCTGTGCGCTGCTGTGCTGTTAAGTCGGCTTGTTGAGCAGGTCAAAGTTGATATGGATTTAAAAACCATACATTGCTATTGCTGGAGTGATTCCAAAATTGTTTTATCTTGGTTGAATAAGCCTCCTCATACCTGGCAGATATTTGTAGCCAATCGAGTTGGTGAAATTCAATCCAATAACGATGGAAGATCATGGAGTTACGTCACATCAAAAAACAATCCCGCAGACTTGCCAACTCGTGGTATCGCTCCGAGTAATTTAGTGGACTGTTCGAGCTGGTGGAATGGACCAGATTGGCTACGAGAAGACAAAGAAGGCTGGCATGATGCTCCGGTAAAGGATATTGAAACAATATTGGAAACACGGGCAATAAAAAGCAAAGTCTTTACGACGGGTCATGATGATGTCTTATTAACAGGATTTTCATCATTTGAAAAATTAATACGAATCACAGCATATTGCCTAAGATTCATAAAGAACTGCAGAAATAAAATGACACGAGTCATAGGAAAATTGACTGTCACAGAAGTAACTGCAGCAACAATTAAAATAATTCGTTGTGTACAACAAAAGACGTTTCATGAGGAAATCACGCGTGTGAAATCACGACAAGTGACTGCTAAATCTAGCACACTTCGGGAGGATTATGGGAGGCAGCTGTAAAACGAACAAAATTCCATCTAAAAAGAATCTTGGAAGGCACTTCACTTACATTTGAAGAATTGAATACCCTTCTAACACAAATTGAGGCTTGTGTTAATTCAAGACCGCTTACTAGCATATATGGAGATCCAACAAACTTAGAACCATTAACTCCGGGTCATTTTTTGATAGGCACAGCCCTATTATCTCCTCCAGAACCTGCAATGAATGATCAAGAACCATCTTTAACAAACAGATGGAAACACATTCAGCAATTGCGACAAGGGTTCTGGAAAAGATGGAGCAATGAGTATCTCATCGAATTGCAAAAACGACAAAGGTGGAACTCATTTAAGCCGAACTTGGAAATGGGGCAGGTTGTAATTTTAAGGGATGATAAACTTCCACCCCAAAACTGGCAGTTAGGTCGCATTGAAAAATTGCATCCTGGTAGCGATGGAAAAGTTCGAGTGGCCACCATAGCAACCAAACATAGTAATACACAAAGACCAATTAACAAAATAATACCTTTATTCTCAGAATCAGAGCAAGAGATGAAGCACACGCTGCAGAATATGGGATCCCCAACGCCACCACCTGGAGCTCTACCGTCTACACCGGGACGGAAGATTACTTGGGTTGCGAGGAAGGAGATGAAGGACCAGAAGGAGAGTCCGACCGGTCCAGCAAAAAAGAGGAAAGTCTGCAACAAGGAGCCCGCGTTCTGTCCGGTGAGGCAGCGAACGCGGCCTCGAACATGTTCGGGAAGGACGAAGGAGGAGCCTCTAGTTCCGGTTTCGGGATCCAGCTCTACTTCTTTTATGGCGGCAACATCAACTTCTTCGGCAGCCGGGGCGGCTTCTCGAACTGAGCGACCGGCTGTGATTGCGGTTGAGGATGCGCATCCTGTTCGGCACACTGTTGTGGCTGGTCTACCGTTGCTGGATGGTACACCTCCAAGCACCCGGAAGAGAAGGCACGAGAGTGATGTCCAATCGCTCGCGCTCTATCAGGCGCCACGCGGAACATCGAAGCATGTTGAGCTTCCAAAACCAGGGGCAGCTAAGGAGGGGACGCCCAATAAGGTCTATGACCTTATGACAACCGAGGGTGTCAAGTTCCAGTTGTCGCAAGAGGACCTGCAGCAGATCCCTTACCAGATGATAAGGGAGTCAAAGCGGAAGCGACACACGGTCTTCTTGGCAGAGGGAGCCAAAGTGAGGATGGCCATCAAAGGGTCTAAATTGGTTTGGTTCAATTACTCTCGAGAATGGTAAGTATAGTAGACATATCATTGTTGAGGGGGGAGAATGTCGCAGCTTCGACATGAATGCTGAAAGGATCAGTACACAGTAAAAAAGCACATAACAAAAGTAAAGATAAACAAACCTAAATTCCGACTTCCCCAGTCAATTTAACAATGACATTAACAAAGAGCTGTCATTTGACAGCAACAAGTTATCTCTATTGCAAACAAGGCGACATCTGCATTTCAGAAAAAGCAGTTCGTCAACTTTTGCATTCGGTCGCAACAGTCTGTGGCAGCCCTGCCTCGTCAGTTGCCTTTTTCTGCCACCCAAAGCGCTAGGCGCGCCAGAAAGCAGATCCTGATTCCGCGACTTGACGTTTCATCATCTTCTTGTTCGTGATTCCTCGTACCGGCGTGGTCCACCATTTTTGTAAGACTGAATATCTTTTGTTTAATTAATAAAGTGAGCCATATAGCTCGAGTAAGTGTAGGAAAGTATTTCATTCATCCTAAAAACGCTTCATTGGTGACCCCGACGTGGGCCCGCTGTGTCACTCATTGTGCAAAAAACAAAAAAGCAAAAAAGACAAAAAAAAAAAAACAGTGCAATCTAACCAAACTTTTTTGTGGCTACTACCCACGCGCTGATTCCTGTTCGATCATGTTTTTTGCGCACTCGCCCCCACGCGGGGCTGATAGAGATCCTGTTGCGGAGATTCCGGCTGTCAACGAGCCCAGAGCTCCAGTCAACGAGCCACGAGCTCCCGTCAACGAGCCGCGAGTCCTCGCCAACGAGCCACGAGCCGCTGCAGCGATTTTTGGTAAGGGGATTGAGGCGATTCATCACTGTAAGGTGCCGCCTTTCTGGGCAACAAACCCCGAACTTTGGTTCTTCCAGGTGGAGTCGGTCTTCAAGGCAAACAACGTCTACTCTGACGTCAGCAAATATCATCTCGTGGTCAGCGCTCTTGGCCCCGACGCTCTGCAGGAAGTGTCTGACATTCTTAAGACACCCCCAAGTAAGGACAAATATATTAGTCTTAAATCTAAGCTGTTGGACAGGCTCTCGGACTCAGCTGATCGTCAGCTGCACAGAGCTCTCACGGAACTTGAGCTGGGGGACAAAAAACCCTCTCAGCTCCTCAGACAAATGAGGAGCCTGGCTGGCGATAGGGCTTCAGAAGACGTCCTTCGTGTCAGGTGGCTCGCTTTGCTTCCCTCAAATGTGCAAAGCGTCCTCAAAATTTTTAGAGCAACGACTCTCGATGACCTTGCTGCGGGAGCTGATTCTCTTATGGAGAATGGATCTGGCCCAGCTGTCATGGCCTTGTCATCTCGCTCCGAACGAGCACATTCCCCAGTCGGACGGGCTGCTGAATTGCCCTCTAGCACGGTTTCTCAGGAGCTTGCTGAAATTAGGCGGTCATTGTCCCACCTGATTTCGCTCAATAGGGAGGTTCTCAGCAAACTTTCAAACAACAGCAGTGCTCGCTCACGCTCAGTTTCCCGACCACGAGCTGCGTCACCGGCGCCCGTCGGGGTGTGCTTCTTTCACAGCAAATGGGGCGCCTCTGCTCGCAACTGCAAGCCGCCATGTGCTTTTACTCAGTTCTCAAGTGCTGCTCCGAAACCCACGGGAAACTAAATTCGCTGTCGTCAGTTCAGGCGGTGGGCGTCAGCGACTTCAACAGCAAAATTACTGCTGAATACCGCCTATTCCTGCATGATCGGTGCACTCATATGAAGTTCTTGGTCGACTCAGGATCAGTCATCTCCATCCTGCCACGAGCATGGAACAGTCGCAACACGAAGCCTACAGACTTCAGACTCTTCGCGGCTAACAACACGCCAATTAACACGTATGGACAGCATACTCTCGTTCTCAATCTTGGGATTCGACGTCCTCTTCGATGGACCTTCGTCGTGGCTGATGTTAAGACGGCTATCATCGGAGCAGATCTTCTCAGCTACCATGGCCTCCTTATTGACCTCAGGGGCCGATGCCTCATTGATCGAATGACTAAGCTCACTGCCATGGGCCAGCTTCAGTCGACCTCAATACACACCGTCTCCACAGTGGGCCCGATGGACAACTCTGGTGAAGCTTTGACTCCTGCTTACAGGGAGCTTCTCTGTAAGTACATTAATATTACTAAGCCCACACCTATTTCTTCCATTAGAACACAAAATCCTGTTTCGCATCATATTCTCACTGCAGGCCCTCCAGTCGCAGAACGCCTGCGACGCCTCACGGGCGAAAAACTCAAGGCAGCCAAGGAGGATTTTGAGCTTCTGCTACACTACGGTGTAGTTCGTCCTTCAAGCAGTCAGTGGGCCAGCCCGGTGCATATGGTGCCCAAGAAATCTGAAGGCTGGCGCACTACGGGCAACTTTAGACGGTTAAACAAACAGACCGTCCCGGATCGATACCCGATCCCATTTATTGAGGATCTTTTGCAAAAATGCCATGGGCGTTGCATCTTCTCGACCATCGACTTGGTGAGAGCGTACCACCAGATTCCTGTGGCTGCAGAGGATGTCCATAAAACTGCCGTCACGACACCCTTTGGGCTTTTTGAGTTCGTGGGAATGCCACCTGGCCTACGCAACGCCACTCAGACGTTCCAGCGACATATGGATAATATCCTGCGAAACATTCCTTTTGCGGCATGTTATATTGATGACATAATCGTTTTCTCGGAGAGTCCTGAGCAGCACAAGCAACACTTGGAGACCATCTTCTCGGTTCTTCGGGACAATCACCTAACCATCAATCCTGGGAAGTGTCAGTTTGGCAAAGATGAAGTAAATTTTCTGGGCTACACCATAAATAAACTTGGTTACAGGCCACCTCAGGACAAAATTCAGGCTATTCTTTCGTACCCAAGACCAGAGTCAATTTCTGATTTTCGACGGTTCTTGGGCATGCTGAATTATTATCGTCGATGCATTCCGCATGCAGCCGAAATACAAGCGCCTCTCAATACTTACCTCAAGGGGGCAAAGAAACGTGACAAGCGCAAAATCGATTGGACCCCTGGCTCTGAAGCCGCATTAACGAAATGCAAGGACAGCATCGCCACGGCCGTTGGGGCCTCATTTCTATCGCCTTCTGCCCCACTGGCCCTTTCCACAGACGCCTCCGATTTCGCCATTGGTGCTGCTTTAGAGCAGCTGGAGGGTGACACTTGGAAACCGCTTGGTTTTTTTTCTCGTAAGCTGAGTTCGGCGGAGACACGATACAGCACATATGATCGGGAACTTCTTGCTGTCTTCGCGGGTATCAAATTTTTCAGGCATATCCTGAATGGTCGTTCCTTTGCAGTTAAAACGGATCATCGACCTCTTGTCTACGCCTTTTCACAGCGGCTGGACAAGGCTTCACCTCGGCAACTTCATCAACTGAACTTCATTTCTCAATTCACAACTGAAATCATTCACATCAACGGTGAGGCCAATGTGGTTGCAGATGCACTTTCGCGCATCAATGCAATTTCTATGCCTCAGGTGTTGGATGCAGAGACTATTCATGCGGCCCAGCAGAGTGATGAGGAGTTGGAGCGAATTAAGGATCAGTACCCTCTCAAATTGCAACAGCGTGTCATTGATGGATACCCTCTTTACTGCAATGTTTTTGCCGGTCGGAACAGACCATTCATTCCACACTCTCTTCGCAAACGTGCCTTCGGCATTGTTCATGATCTCGCTCATCCCAGTGGTCGGACCACTTCCCGACTTTTGAGAGAAAAATTTTTCTGGCCGGAAATCAGACGTGATGCTCTGCACTGGTCACGTGGATGCCTTCCGTGCCAGAGGTTCAAAGTGCAGCGTCACAATCGCATCGCACCGATGCACATTGACGTGCCTGATAACCGTTTTGATCACGTGCACCTGGATCTCATCGAGCTTCCTAGTGTTAAAGGTCTGCGCTACTGTCTCACAATGATTGACCGATTCTCTCGATGGCCTGCTGCGGTACCACTTGCCAACATGGAAGTTGACACAGTTGCTGCTGCGTTCTATGGACACTGGATTGCCCAATATGGTACTCCTCTTACCATTACAACCGACCAGGGGACCCAATTCGAGTCCAGATTATTTGCAGCTCTGGCAAACATGATTGGAGCCAACAGGATTCACACCACGCCCTACAGACCCCAATCCAACGGTCTCATTGAGAGATGGCATCGCACTGTCAAAGCTGCTCTTATGTGCCATTCTCCAACACCTTGGCCTGATCTATTGCCAACGGTCTTGCTTGGCTTGCGCACATGTGTTAAAGAGGACCTTGGTGCTTCTCCAGCTCAGGTGCTCTACGGTGCAAGCCTCAGAATTCCGGGTGAATTCTTCGTCACCACGAGTCAACCTGCCAATCCTGTCGCCTTTTTGGAAAAATTTCGTGAGCATATTAGAAAGCTGCGACCTACACCAACTGCTCATCATACTCGGCCACGCTGTTTCATCCTCAAGGACCTTCGCACCTGCTCGCACGTCTTCCTCAGGATAGATGCTATTCGACGACCTCTGGACCCTCCGTACTCTGGACCACATAAAGTGATTAAACGAGTCGGTGATCGGGTTTTCATCATCAACATCAAGGGTTGTGAGAAGGCTATTTCAATTGACCGTCTTAAACCGGCTTTCTTCGTCAGTCCTGATCCAGATCCGGTTCCATCGCATCAGTCTCAGCCTGTTTCAGCCCCACAGGCGGCTCCAGCTTCTGCAAGAAGGGTTTCGTTCTCTTCCTCTTCGAGCCAGCTCACTGAAGGGGGAGTGGATGTGGCAGCCCTGCCTCGTCAGTTGCCTTCTTCTGCCACCCAAAGCGCTAGGCGCGCCAGAAAGCAGATTCTGATTCCGCGACTTGACGTTTCATCATCTTCTTGTTCGTGATTCCTCGTACCGGCGTGGTCCACCATTTTTGTAAGACTGAATATCTTTTGTTTAATTAATAAAGTGAGCCATATAGCTCGAGTAAGTGTAGGAAAGTATTTCATTCATCCTAAAAACGCTTCAAGTCCTTACCGACTGGAGATTTTTGAATTTGATCGCAGTAGTCCTTGCGATCGCCCAAAAATTTAGTATAAAAGGGGGCGCAAAACAGGAGATTTTCATTCTGATTCCCATAGTCATCGGTGTAGGTTTCCACCATATCGACCGCTGTTCGAGTTAGAATCTGGGCAGGTTTCAACCGCCAGGTAGGTTTCAACCACCAATTTGAAAGATATAACTTGTCGGTTTACACCACAAGTGTAAAATCAAGATATAACTTGTAGGTTTATGCCACAAGTATAAAGTCAGGATATAGCTTGTAGGTTTACACCACAAGTGTAATATCTTTGACTATATTGAATTCCGGTTCCAGGAATGTTCGGGTGCAGGTATCCACCGCATGTTAGCATTTTTGGAATTAGAGTCTAGGCAGGTTTTCACCGCTACACATACGCACATTGACAATCTTTTAACCAAAAAATATTGTTGATGATACACTGTTTAGGGATTTCAGACATTGACAAATATTTACCCAATCTAAAAATAATTTTGAATATTTCTTATATTAAACATTCTTATTTCTCAATTTTCAGATAATAGGAATAAATTAGTTTTATTCGTTTTTACTTTCTTTGAATTATATAAATTGTTTAGTTTTCATTAAGAGTGAACTGTGTATTATTTCTTTTATTGTATAATTTCAATTTTTACTACAATAAAAATATATGTTAAACGTAAACAAGTGTGTTTTAACACCGTAGATCCTAGATCCAACCCTTATCAGTACATTTGTACATTGAAAATCATATTACAGCTATAAAAGGCTGTAATATTAGTGCTACAGACAAGAAGCTGTAACACAGGTTCTGTGAAAAAAGAGCCAACTGGCAAATATTCGCTCACCTTGTCGAGGCAGAGCTATCGCGACGCCTCATCTCCCCTAACATCAACAAGGAATCAGCGCAGCTTACTCGGGCCGTCAGATGTGCTGCGGCTAGCAGCATACCTTCTAACCATCGCCTTTCTAAGTCCCAACCCCTTTGGATGAATGGCAACATTCTCCAAACCATCAGGGACAAAAACCGGGCTTGGAAAACATTCCAGAGACACCCAAACTTGCTCAACCTCATTGACTACAAAAAAAAGGAGGCAATAACCAAAAGATTGACCAAAGAGGCAAAAAAATCCTCCTGGGCTAAGTTCGCTGAACAAATAGATCCTAACATCAACTTTCGCGAAGCCTGGGAAAAGGTCAGAAGGATTTCGAGGAGCTGCCAGGGGGCAGCATAGCGGCCATCAATTTCAACGGGCAAAACCACACTGAACCCCACATTATGGCCGAGGAACTGGCCAAAAAATGGGCTTCCTATTCGAAGGACAGTTCCTTCAGAAAAGAGCTGATTGAGCAAAGAGATACCTGGTCCCACAACAACCCATCCCTCCCCATTCCAACCGCAGGACGATTGACCAACCTATGACTCTTCTCGAACTAAGCTCTACACTTAGTAAGTGTAAGGGATCCGCGCCGGGACACGATCGGATTACATACAAGATGCTCAAAGAGACCCCCCTTTCCTTCAAGGAAAGGCTGATTACTCTTTACAACCGCATCTTGGTAGAGGGAGTTTTTCCACACGGGTGGAAAAATGCAATTGTTATATTTTATAAGGTTTTATTGAGTAATTCAGCTCACAATTTCACTTTAGGCCACAATTTGCTATGTTATATTTTTTAATATTTTATTAAGTAATTTGCTCACAAGTTCACTTTAGGCCTTCTATATTTTTAATAATTATTACTTTCCGCGGCGCAACAGCTACTTTTGAACAGCTCTTTTCCCGGTCAGACAGCAACTGAACTTTACTTTTTCAATCAAAAGAAAAGGGAAAAAGAGCAAAGAAACTAATAAAGTGGGTGAGGAAAATTGAAATTAAAAGTGAATAGTTGTTGAACAATATCGTTGCTCCTGAGTAAAGTAGGATCTGTGCATTGTATTAGTTTATAAAATAATTCAAGAACCGAACGTAAATTGAGTGCATCTGTGGCCCACCAGTCTACTTTTAAAAGTGTAATTCACTTAGGACTGTAGTTTTAAAACTTAATCCCCATAGAGATTTATTTTCCTTTTGAGTCCGCGGCATTGAGTGGAAATTTTATAGTTGCAAAATTATTTGATGTGGAAACCCAAACGACCTTGTCGGTTTAACCTTTTTATGAGGTCCTAGTGTATGTAACCAGTTATTTTTGGACAGTTTAAATCCACCCCGAACCTAATAAATAAAAGAAAAAAAAAAAAACAAAAAAAAGTGAAAAACGCCGACTAAGATCTCGGGCGTTCCACGACGCAAGACCAGATAGCTAATCCTCTAATACACCACGTCGGGGCCCAATGAAAAGGCAGGGTGTAAGCAGCATTCATCAGCAGCGGCAGCGACATCTTCCACCACGGCAGCGACATCTTCCACCACGGCAGCGGCAGCGACATCATTCACCGCAGACCCCGTTCCCATCGATGGCGCCCAACGACCACTTAATTATGTAAGTTCTTTTTATACTGTTTAGAAAAAATAAGGAGATTGTATAAAAAAAAAAAAAAAAAAAAAAAAAGGGGAAATAATTAGGAATGTTGAACTAAAAATGATCTAGTTTCTCTTGATCCCACACCCCCCCGCTCTCTTTCAGCCGCAGTAGTAGCTTCTGGTTAAAGGGACCTCCCCATTAATTTTCAGGCCAAGGGGAGGTCATCGGGTGGTTGGGGCTTAGGCCAGGGTGGGTTCATTTTCATCCAGAGCCCCCCCCTGGAAGCCATTCACGGGCAGTTGCCGGGCTCAGTCCCGCACTGTCCTTTTCCTTCCCTGGCGCTCGTCGTTTCCGTCGCGGGAGAATTTTCAATTGTTATCGGTGGGCCGTTCCAGCGGCTTAAAGCGGTTTTTTGGCAACCCCCCCCCACAGCTACCGCAAAAGCTAGCCCGCCAGCTCCCACAGCCGCACACCGCTGGACAGGGGCTTTAGCCGGGCTCCCTGAGGCCACCACCGTTCCATAACACAGTGTAAACTATATATAATAACTATAACATTGTAAACTATATATAGCTATACATAACTGTAACAGTGTAAACTACATATAATAACTATAACATTGTAAACTATATAAAACTATACATAACTGTAACAGTGTAAACTATATATAATAATAACTATAACGTTGTGAACTCGAACAAATAAAAAGTATAATTATAACAGCATACACATAACGAGCTTTGTGCCCATGGAGACTTTTGTTTGGCATGATGAGACCTACAAAATATCAAAAATTCAGCCAAATCCGCTGAAACCCAAATCCCATATAATTATAGCGGGGTCCTTTATGTTGGAAATTTATTCGGTTCTTACGAAGTGTACCAGTAGCTTTCAAGCCAATCTTTTTCAAATGAACTAACAAGTCAGGATTAGTAAAAAAATTATCGATGTACAAATGATAATCACTTAATTTGTTTTTTGATACTTGCATCAAAAGGGAATTCATCAGTTGTACAACAACTTTAGAGCCGAGTGCGCACGATGATAACTTACTTTCATTCTTTGCTAGATTCTTACCACAATAAAGATCCAAATCAAATAAATAGCCTTCTGATGAACACAAAGCCCAAAATTTTAACCCAAATTTGTCAGGTTTCGTAGGTATATATTGTTTCAATGTTGTACGCCCAAAGAACCGGACCATCATTTCGTCTACAGATAAGGCTGTTGAAAAAAATCCAAACTGTTGTATATTTTTTCTAAACATGTCTATAATTTTGCGTACTCTCCAAGCTTTATCAAATTCATTTTTATCACTCTGTTTTGAATACTTTATTTTAGACTTGATAGAAAGAAATGCATTCCGGCTCATTGCTGAAGAAACAATATCACATTTCAATACAGGATTTGTAGACCAATAATCTTGTTGATCTGATCGTGTATTATAAGACGACAAAATTAGAATCCCTATAAAAGTATTCAAATCTCTAATTGAATATTTGAAATCATTCTCCGCTGTGGCATCTATTATGTATTGTTTTATCTCTTCTGTCAAAAATAACTCAAAAAGCTGTAAAGGTGTTTTTTGTCTAATAGACTTTTTCAAGTTATCGCTCAAGAGTATACGATTTTCTAAAGTCTCTGTTTCGTAAACTTTCTCTCCTTCAACCCATGAAAAAATATGATTTTCTTCTAATTTTTTTTGTTTACTTGTATATTGTTTAGTAACTGTATTATAAGAAACATTTGCAAAATACATTTGATCTTCGTCGGATTCTTCATCGTCTGTACATCCTTCTATATCAGAATTTTCCGTTCGCGGTAAAACACAGTTATTATCTTCTTCATCTGAAGTTTCTTCTTCGCCTTCAGAAGAATTCTCTTCAGCTGATTGTAAACTCCTACGTTTTGACATTTTTGCCGCCTGTACAGGATGGGTGTGCACTTTCAGCACGGAGCTCCGTTCCACGCGAGACACTTTGCAGCGAGGCCCGCCATAGCGAAAGGGTTAAATTAACAAATTTCACCATATATTATCCGCCATCTTGGATTTTGCAAATCTGACTTGAGATTCATGACCAGCGACTCCGAATACCCCTATGTACCAAATTTTGTCCAAATCGGTTAAAATTTGGAAAGTTTGTTCGCCATATTGGATCCGCCATCTTGGATTTTGCAAATCCGACTTCAGATTCATGATCAGCGGCCCCGAAAACCCCTATATACCAAATTTGGTCCAAATCGGTTAAAATTTGGGAAACTTGTCCGCCATATTGGATCCGCCATCTTGAATTTTGCAAATGAGACTTCAGATTCATGATTAGCGACCTCGAAAACCCCTATATACCAAATTTGGTCCAAATTGGTTAAAATTTGGGAAATTTGTCCGTCACATTGGATCCGCCATCTTGGATTTTGCAAATCTGACTTCAGATTCGTAATCAGCGACCCCAAAAACCTCTTTATACCAAATTTTGTCTAAATCAGTTGACTTTGTAAAAATCGTCATTTTTTGCGTGGTTATGGCCGCCATTTTAAATCCGCCATATTGAATTTCCTTACTTTATCGGTCCTATCTTTTAGAAAAATCAGTTATGCCACTAGATACGAAGTATTAGCCTCCTACCTAAGTGGCTTCTTGTTCAAATTTACGATTGTTTGAAAAAGCGAATTTGAAATTTCGCAGTTTTTCTGCTTTCAACTGCCATAGTTACAAAATGGCGGCAGATAGAATAATTATGTCGCCGGATTCGGAAAGAGCAGAAAAAATTACTATAGAATATGTTTCTTACAAAGCTTTGGTTGATTGACTCACTAAAAAGCAAACGATTGAAAACAGAAAAAAAATTTGTGCCACTTGGCATGAAACGGGTTAAGGTGCTCAGGGAGGCCAATCTCACTCTCAACATAAAAAAATGTTTATTCTTCAGCAAATGTGTAAACTTCTTGGGTCATGCCGTAAGTAGAGAGGGCGTCAGGCCTGGGGAAAGCAAAACGAAGGTCGTTACCGAGTATCCACGTCCTACGAACGTCACTGAAGTAAGGCAGTTTTTGGGGCTTAGTGGGTATTTCAGACGATTTATTCCTAATTATGCTCAAGTCGCTCCGCCTCTAAACGAACTGCTGCGCAAAGATGTACCCTTCGAGTGGTCTGAACGGCATCAAAAGAGTTTTCAGGAACTCAAGGAAAAATTAGCGGCTAAGCCATTGTTAGCTGTATACAAACCCCACGCTGATCACGAGCTTCATACCGATGCTTGCTCCCATGGATTGGCTGGTATTTTATTCCAAACGACGGAAGACGGAATTAAACAACCCGTGTCATATTTCAGTCGAAGTACCACTGATTCGGAGCGGAAATATCATAGCTACGAATTAGAAGCTTTGGCAGTTGTGGAAAGTCTTACTAGATTCAGATATGTATTACTTATTAGGAAAAAAATTCAAAGTAGTGACAGATTGTGCTTCGCTTAAAGCAACCCAAGAAAAGAAAAATATTGTACCAAGGATAGCTAGATGGTGGTTAAAAATTCAGGAATATAATTTTGAAATGGAACATAGGGCTGGAAGCAAAATGGCTCACGTGGATGCTCTGTCTCGAACCACCCAGTCCGAGGGCCTCGATAATCAAGAATTAACCAAGGAGGTCTTAGTGGTGACAATTCCAGAAACTGACTGGGTCGTCACTCTTCAACGCCAGGATGGGGAGTTAAACGAAATTATTCGCGTTCTGTCTAATGGAAAGGATAAAAGATACAAACACATGAATCAGACTTATGAATTGAAGAGTGGAAAATTGTTTTGTAAAACCTCCGAAGGACTAAGATTTGTAGTTCCTAAGGGAATACGGTGGCATATCGTGAGAACTTCCCACGACGGGTTGGGCCACCTAGGCCTAGATCGCACTTTAGCCCATATAAAGAAAACATATTGGTTTCGGGGAATGAGGGGTTTTGTGCGAAAATATATCGATAATTGTATAGCTTGTGCTTACAATAAAAGAGGAAATGACGAAACGCATTTCAAGTTGAATTCTTTCCAAACAGAACCAATTCCTTTTAATACCATACATGTTGACCATTTGGGGCCCTACCCTAGAAGTAGTAAGGGAAATATGTATTTGGTTGGTATCGTGGATTCCTTTACCAAATTTGTTATTTTAAGACCAGTAAAAACTACCTCAACCAATTTGGTTGTAAAAATTCTATCGGAACTATCTCAATTCCTGGGGTCACCATCAAAAATTGTTTCGGATAGAGGTACAGCGTTCACCTCGAAAATGTTCCAACAATACTGTTCACTTAATAATATAGTGCATGCGAAGACGGCAGTTCAAACACCTCGTGCGAATGGCCAGATCGAGAGATATTTTCGTACCATTTCAGCGGCCATCGCTGCCACTACGTCTCGGACAGACGGGCGAGATTGGGACGCTCATTTAGAAGATATACAATGGGGATTGAATTGTTTGCCTCACAGCGTAACGGGTCAAACTCCGCAAAAGTTATTATTTGGCTACGAACCAAAACGGGTTCTTCATAATGAATTAACGGCTGCGCTTCACGATGATATTGATGATGGAAAAGAACCTATACCTCTTGATGAGCTGAGGAAAAGGGCCGCGGAAAATATTGAACTGAACCGAAGCAAACAGGTTCAACGGGAAAACTCCAAACGACGTGGGCCGCGAATATATGGCATCGGAGATTTAGTCTTAATTAAGAGCGAGTCTCTTGCTACGGGTCAACCGCGAAAGCATATGCCAAAATTTAAAGGCCCCTATGTCGTGGAAAAAGTCCTGGGTAAGGATAGGTATCGCCTGGTAGATCCTCCTGGTGTGCAGGTCACAAGTCGTCCTTTTCAATCCACTTATACGGCAGAACGAATGACGCCGTGGTGTAGTTTAGAGGAGCTTAAATTGAGTGAGGAAGGTTTAGAGGATACCGATGTGGAGTCCGAGGAGAACGATAGCGGTTAAATAGAACTGAAATCTTTATTGTTTTGTTAAGTTACTGAAGGCGAGAAACGCATTTAATTTTGATAACTTGTGTGGCTGAAAGGAATTTGTTGAAGTACTTATTTTCGGAATACATATATATGCAATGAAGAGTGTTACATATTTGAATGTATTAGAATCATACATGTATAAGAGAGTTTGTAAGTTTCCACCAGCAGTCCGCTCTTGGCAGCTGGCGAGTGTAGTCACAATTAAAGAGGAAGAATCATTGAAGTGCATTTTTATTTAAAAACCAATATATAACATGGCGCAGCCGGAATTAAAGAAAATACGTGCTTAAGACTGACTTAATAAAAAGTGAAAGGGAACGTGAAATAAAAATGGAGCTAAGTTTTCGAGCGCCAGGACCAATGTCCTTTGAAGGAAACGTGAGCACGGAGTGGAACAAATTTAAGAAATTGTTTGAAATTTTCGTTAAAGCCGTGGGAAAAGAGACCCAAGAGGATGAAAGCAAAATTGCAATGCTGCTAAATTTAATGGGAGAAAAGGCAGTGGATATTTTCGAAACCATGAAACTGTCAGAAGCCCAAAAAAAGGTTTACGCCACGGTAATAAAGCACTTCGATGACTATTGCTCGCCAAAAAATTACATCATATATGAAAGATTCAAATTTAACTCGAGGAATCAGCAAGCGGGCGAACCGTTTGACAGTTATTTAAGAGAGATCACGAAGCAAGCGAACAAGTGTGATTTCACCAACTCAGATGAGCCCTTAACGGATCAAATGATTCGTGACCGGATCTAGGCATTAACAGCGCTGATGTCCAGGAGAAGCTACTTCGGGTTGAGGGTTTAACACTACAGAAGGCCATAGATTTTTGCAGAATGTCGGAGACAACACAAGTACAAGCTAGGGAGTTACAGAAGTTGCATCCAGTGCATGAGATCAGGCAATTCAAGCAGACAACGCAGACAACCAACAGCGGCCAGCATCGTGTCCAGAGTAAGCAACAGGGCAAGAACAAAAGGCAGAACCATCACAAGCAAATAGGGCAATCAGGTTTGATAAAAAATTGTAACAAATGTTCCTTCTCGCATAAAATTAATGCATGCCCCGCTTTTGGAAAAAACTGTAAAAGGTGCGGCAAAATCAATCATTTCGCGAATGTTTGTAAAAATAAAATTACGAATGCAACAAATAAAATAGATAACATAGAAAGTAACAGAGCAAATTCTACAGTAGACATTGAAAATCTTGTAATAAATACTATACAAATAAGCAGTTTAAAAGGAATAGGTAACGGTTGGTACAAAAAATTAAAAGTAGAACGTCAGGACTTAGAACTGAAGATAGACTCGGGTTCGGAGGTAAATGTGCTGCCATTACGCGTATTTAATAAATTTAAAAAGGGGAAAGGAGAAGTGGAGCCCGTGAAGTTGATATTAGAAGCATATGGTGGTTCAAAAATTGAAGTCTTGGGTAAAGTAATGCTTAAAATAGAAACCGAAACTCATTCTACCGAAGAACCTTTCCTGATTGCAAACGTTGAATCAACTCCCATACTCGGCCTGAAAACATGTATAAATTTAAATATAATTAAACGGATGGACACTATAAAAATAAAAGATAATAATCAATTAAAGAGCGAATTTATACAGCAAAATAAAGATAATTTCACAGGACTAGGCTGTTTTCCAGACAAATGTAAAATTTACTTAAAGAGCGATTCAATCCCAACTTTGAAACCCCCGCGTAGAATTCCTTTGACACTTAAAGACAAAGTACGAGTTAAATTAGAGGAGATGGTAAAGGCAGGCATTATTCAAAAAGTAGATTACCCTACGGATTGGGTCCACAATTTAGTCTTAATTGAAAAGCCCGACAAAAGCATTCGCTTATGCTTGGATCCGAGAGATCTAAATAAAAATATAAAAAGGGAACCGTTTGAAATTCCAAAGGTAGAAGACTTAACTAGTAAACTGAAAAATATGAACTTTTTCACAGTAATTGATTTAAAAGACGGGTTTTGGCAAGTCCCACTTGACAATAATAGCAGTGATTTGTGTACCTTTAGCACCCCGTTTGGATGCTACAAATTTTTACGTATGCCTTTTGGCTTAAATTGTGCGCCAGAACTTTTTCAAAAACTTAATACCAAATATTTTGGAGATCTGCCTGGCACTTTTATTTATTTCGATGATATTCTCATATATGGGCAAAGTAAAGAAGAGCATGATGCCAATCTTGCAAACGTTATGGGAAAAGCCAAACAATACAATATAAAATTTAATCCAAACAAGTTGCAATTTTGTCTAACAGAGGTAAAATATTTGGGGTATATATTTTCAAAAAACGGCCTTCAAATAGATCCGGAAAGAATTCGTGCAATAGAAGCTATGGAAGAACCAACTGATAAAACAAGTCTTCAAAGATTTCTAGGATTTATTAACTATATAAGAAACTTCATACCCAATATGTCGGAATTAACAGCGCCTTTGAGAGGCTTGCTCAAAAAGGGAAGTGAATTTAAATGGCTTTCATTCCACTCAAAATCGTTTCAAAAACTCAAAAATGTCATATCGCAGGCTCCCACTCTACAAAATTTTACAGAAAATCTACCTATAGAAATACATACAAACAGATGCTTCACAGGAGGGATTAGGAAGTTGTTTAATTCAAAATGGCCAACCTATATGTTATGCTTCAAAATGTCTAAGTAATACTGAAAAGAAATATGCACAAATCGAGAAGGAGCTCCTTGCAATAATTTTTGCATGCAATAAATTTCATAATCTTATATGGTAGAAAAATAACAATTCTAACCGACCATAAGCCCCTTGTACCGCTACTAAATCAATTAATAAGTGAAATACCGTCCAGTCGCTTGCAAAGAATGAAATTAAAATTATTAATATACGATTTAGATGTTAAATATCTACCGGGAAAATATATGTTTATTGCCGATACCCTCTCGAGAAATTTTGATAAGACCATTACGAGTGATGTTGATAGCTCGTTAAACGAAGTAGTTCATTCGGTGAATGTAAGTGATCAGCGAATCGAGCAAATTAGAATTGCGACCAAAACAGACCCCGAATTAAACTTATTACAAGAAATGACTGTTAAAGGCTGGCCCAATGAAAGAAGTAAAGTGCACTATCTGATGAAAAAATATTGGCAAGTGAGAAAGGAAATTTATTATGAAAATGGGCTATTATTCTTTCAAAATAGAATTATTATCCCCAAATTGTTGCAAAATGATCTTTTAAACATTCTACATGAAGGTCATATGGGGATGTCAAAAACAAAAGAAGCTGCAAAGGCTACAATATACTGGCATAATATTAATGGCGATATTGAAGATTTTATTATGCGTTGTAGGATCTGTGAAAAATTTCAGAGTTCAAATAATAAATCAGTTCTTCTACCCCATGAAATTCCGGATTTGCCTTTTAGTAAAGTATGCTGTGACATACTCGACTATAAAGGTCAGTCCTACTTAGTCCTTGTAGACTATTTCTCAAAGTGGTTGGAACTATGTAAACTTAAAAACAAAACAGCGTCTGAAGTTATCAAAAAACTAAAAGTTATATTTAGTTGTCATGGAATACCGGAGAAGTTGGTTGCTGACAATGTTCCCTTTAGCTCCTATATCTTCAAAAAGTTTGCAGAGGAATGGAACATTGCAATAATAAACTCAAGTCCCTTATATCCGCGATCCAACGGACTCGCTGAACGCGGTGTTTTCATAGCTAAGTCCTTGATGAAGAAATGCGACGAAGATAATAAAGAAATTGAAAGTGCTCTTTTAGCTTACCGAAATACGCCAATTACAGGCTTATCTTATTCTCCATCCCAACTATTAATGAATCGCTCCTTAAGAACTAAGTTACCAATTAAACGAGACCTTTTAAAATCTAAACTTCCTAAAGATGCTTCTTGGAAGTTGCAAAGAAATCAGTCAAAGTATAAGTATTATCACGATAGAAAAGTCCGTCCTAAAAAAGAACAAATATTTAAAAGTGGAGATAATGTAGTGATACAGAAGGGTAAAGAATGGAATCCCGCTAGAGTCGTTTATCCGCATAATAGTCCCCGGTCCTATGTCGTTCAGCCAGAGGAGGGGAGAATGGTTCGACGAAATTTAATTCATCTTAGAAAATCAGTTAATGAGCCACTATACAAAACGGATAATTTTGAAAATGAGTCAAATAATACAAAAAATGGCAACCGAGTTACAACTCCCAACCCACAGCCTATCCAGAATCCGGTAACCGAATCATCATTAAGTAATAAAAATGAATCACTAAATAATCCAGAGAGTGTTGTAGGCACTAATCTCACAAAGGAAAATAATTATGTAACTAGGTATGGAAGAAGTGTAAAACAACCAGATCGTTTTGGCAGTAGCTAAGTTGGTACCCACCGAAATCGATTATAAGTTTAGGTAAGTCACCTTACCTACACTCTAATTGTATTACATTTATAAAAAGGAAGGTGTTACATATTTGAATTATAAGTTTAGGTAAGTCACCTTACCTACTGTTACATATTTGAATTATAAGTTTAGGTAAGTCACCTTACCTACTGTTACATATTTGAATTATAAGTTTAGGTAAGTCACCTTACCTACACTCTAATTGTATTACATTTATAAAAAGGAAGGTGTTACATATTTGAATGTATTAGAATCATACATGTATAAGAGAGTTTGTAAGTTTCCATCAGCCAGTCCGCTCTTGGCAGCTGGCGAGTGTAGTCACAATTAAAGAGGAAGTATCATTGAAGTGCATTTTTATTTAAAAACCAATATATAACAAAGAGAATAAGTAACAGTAGTAATTCTATTAAAAAAAAACCAAATAGATGCAATCATAAACAAATATTTTCCTCTTGTTCTCATGCAAGAAGCCGATGAACCACTTGCTAGAAGAATGTTAGAAAGAAGTCGTGAACCAAATGTTGTTCAAGCAAGAGTTGAAGTAGACAATCTATGCAGAAAAAATGGACAATGGAATCGCTTGAATGATTCGAGATGTTGTAAACGTTGAAGTGGCGAACTGATACAAAATGGCCGCAATGTGAGAGGCTAGGGGAAAAATGATAATGAGAGGAAGCTGGAGAAGAGGGAGTGACTGGAGAGGGACGAGGAATGGAAGTACTGTTAAAAGCCAGCGAACTTACGACCAAAAAGTCCCCCAACATGAAAATCACTTTTCACCGATTTGAGATTTTCAATACGGTTTTAAGTCAAAAAGTATGAGGATTCGGGCTTCGTGCCCATGACAACTTTTGATCAGCTCGACTTCCTTAACAACATACTAAAATTTCAGCGCATTTGACCGAGGGCCACTTTCCCTTTGATTTGTGCGGGGTTCTTTGAATTTAAAAAAAAACTAGTCCTAAGATACCAAAAGTATCAATGAAGAGATAGGGATTGTACTTAAAAGATTACATATACACACTGACAATGACTATACTAAACTGAACTGACGTCATCGTTAAGTTGTAAAGGCACCTCACTACATCGTTCTGTTGGACACTGCTTGGAAATGGAGTTTTGAATTCAAAAGGTGAGAATTGAAAATTATTGTTTTTAGGACAATATGGCTGATGGAATTCAGCGGAAGATTTGAGAAGGGGGCTTTGATCTGCGAGTGACAAGTTTGGTTTCTAGACCACTCTAACTACTCGCTATCCGATCAAGAGCTGCTCTTTGAAATTGTAAACCGAACTATGGCACTGGGTAGTGCGAGATTTGTTGGGTGATGACACCTTAGTGCTGACGCGAATAATCACCGGGGCGGTGATTGCGTCAGGATGGCCGAATGTAATGGTCAAGTGAGATTGCACTCAAAAGCCCGTAGTGCGTTACTGATTAAATGGCAATGGCGGGTTGGTTGGTTCGGCTGTCAAAGGTCCAGGAGGGTTATTTTTGAAAAAAATAATACGAATTATGTCGGATCGGTTATAGTTGCTTCTGTTAGCAACAAACAAACAAACAAACAACCTCTTACCCTAAACGCATACACCTACTCGGTTCCGTTGTTGGTAAAAATCAGCGGCCCCGAAAACCCCTAAGAACCAAGTTTTTTGCAAATAGCACAAACTTTAAAGAGTTGACAATCCGACATCTTGAATTCATAAATTTTGACAGTTGGTTTAAGATCGTAAAAATCGCGCGCCAAAAAATCAGCGACCCCAGAAAACCCCCAAATATCAAGTTTGGTCCAAATCGCATAAACTTTAAAATTTGACAGTCCGCCATCTTGAATTCGTAAAGTCTGACAGCTGATTTGAAATCGGTGACCCCGAAAACACCCAAATACCAAATTTAGTGCAAATCCTATAAACTTTAAAATTTGAGAATCCGCCATTTTGAATTCATAAATGTTCACAGTTGGTTTGAGATCGGCGACCCCAAAAACCCCCAAATATCAAATTTGGTCCAAATCGCATAACCTTTGAAATTTAACGGTCCGCCATCTTGAATTCGTAAATTCTGATAGCTGATCTGAAATTGGTGACCCCGAAAACACTCAAATACCACATTTGGTGCAAATCGCATAAACTTTAAAATTTGACAGTCCGCCATCGTAAATTTTGACAGTTGAATTGAAATCAGCGACCCCGAAAGCCCCCAAATACCAAGTTTGGTGCAAATCGCATAAACTTTAAAATTTGACAGTCCGCCATCTTGAATTTTGCAGCAAGTTAACACCGTAACACCTACCTAAGAACAATTGCCGATAAATCACAAACTTTTTACAAAAAACCCCATCTAAATCGGTCAAACCGTTTTGGAGAAAAATGGTAACATTCGTTTGCACTCACAAACAACCTCTCACCCTAAACGCATATACCTTCTCCGTTCCGTCGTGGGTAAAAATGTCTTCAAATGTAACATATTTGCAGGTGGAAGACATTCAACTGGATTCTGCCTTATCACTTGCTATAGATGTCTTGCGACATAAAAGACACGGCACAAGTTGCTCTTTTTGTCAGGTATATGTCTTCCCAAGGTCCAAAAGAAGAACTTCTAGAATTGCTACCGCTCTCGGGACAAACTGGAGGGCAAAAATGCCTCGAAGATAGTAAGATCGATTTAAATAAAATCGAAATTTAAAAAAAAAAGCACTCTACCAACGTCAGTTTAAAGAATTCTTAAACGAAATGGAGACTCAGTATTCCGACCTCCTTCTTGTGCGATGGCTTTGCAAAGGTAGGTGTTGAAATGTTTTGCTTTGTGGTTGAATGAAATAAATACATTCCTCAATGAAAAAGGCATTAATCACCCTGAATTAGAGAATGGCAAATGGTTGCAAAAATTTTACTTTATGGTGGATATCACGGCGAAATTAAATGAGCTGAATCTAAAACTGCAAGGAAAGGGAAACTCAGCCTATGTTTTGGTAGAAGAATTGGTTTGTTTTGAAGAAAAATTATTTATTTTTGCAGAAGATATTCAGAGCGGTAAATTACTTCATAAAAATTCTTTACTTAACGACTTTTTCCATTATGGTGCAATAAAGTAATTAGGTACCTGTGAAGATGTTTTAATTTCAGGATTTTTGTATCCTTTTTCTACCTGTGCATGTTGCACCTCTTTCGAAAGGTAATTAGATAGGAAACTTAAAAACAATAAAAAGTAGGTATGTTAATAACGTGAATTTCGGAGAAAAGTGGGGCGAAAGGTGAAAAATCGTGAAATAAAATTTAATTTTTCAACTTCCAGAGGTGATTGCGGCCAAGGGGTTGGGGGTAGGAGGGCGGTGTTGACCTTTTTGGAAAGGGTTTCAAAATAGTGATTTTTTGAGACCGGTTTGGGGTCGCTGCGATGCGTAGAAAAAAAGATAAAAATACAATAGCGGTTCCCATATAAGGCAACATCGTGATTTACGAATCACCCTGTAACTGCCAAACGGTGCGAGATAACCCCCCCCCCCCCCCCCCACCCATACGATTTTTTGCTTGCCTCGGCCTGACCTTTCACCTCCTGCAATATTTCCCTCCCACCTCTGAACACCCTGTATAGCTCAGTATCAAATCGTCAATTGGAGTACATCAGTAACCTGGACACAAGTTTTGAAATAATGAAAAAATTCGATGAAATTACTCAAAAGATTCTACTGCATTACAGATAGTATGTCGTAGTAAATTAGAGAATGTAAAATTGAACAATTATGAAAATGTTACGTTATTTTTCGACGATTCTGAAAAGGCCTCAAACGCATTAATCATAGCTGGCGGAAAATTAGATGAACAAGAAAAGCTTCGATATTTGTTAAAAATGTTACCTCAAGAGTATTATTATATTGGTGACTTGGTAGATGTATTGAAAAAGGAAGACAGAACGTGTGAATATGCGAAATCAAAAATTGTAATGAAAAACTTAGAGAAAGAAAGTCAAAAGGTCACAAAAACAGACAGAAACAACTCTAATGTGTTCAATACTGAAATGCGAGGCAAGTGTTATAAGTCTGGATTAACTGAACATCTACAAAGATATTGTAAACAAGGTGGTACACAATTCGACCGAAGAAGAGGGCATTCAAATTCAACACCAGCGCATCGAGTTGGCTACAACAGAAGTTATCAACGTGGAAATTACAGCAGATGTTCTCATCGAGGAGGCTATGGTAGGAACATCAACCAAGGCGCACAGTTGTCAACACAAGGCGAAGGTTGCGGTAATGAAAATGCGTTTACAGCCGAAGTGAGTTATGATAATAAAGATGTATATTGTAATAATAATAATGTTATGAGAAAAAGTAAGGAAATAATTTGGATTTTAGATAGCGGCTACACGGATCATATCCTAAATAGCGATGAGTATTATGATGAATTCATTGTTTTAAGAGAACCGGTAAATGTTAAGCTAGGTGATGGTAATACTCTGAAAGCTACAAAAATTGGTAAAATGAAAGCTGTATTTAAAAAACATGTATATGATTCCGAAATAACTTTATATAATGTTTATTTTGTAAAAGATATGAAAAAGAATTTAATTAGTTATTCGAAAGTGACAGAAAAGCACAAAATAGTTTCTAAATATAAAAGCTCAAGGATTTTTAATAAAACCGGAAATTTAATTGCAACGGTTAAGAAAGAAAATAATTTATATTTTATGAAAAGTTTTGTTAATGAAGCAAGAAATAAAGAAATAACGGTTAATGTTGTAAAAAGTATTATAATCAAATGTCAGAAAAAGAAAAATTGCTCAGAATATTAGGACATTTAATTTTCAATATTTGAATAAATTGTGTAAAAATGAATTATTAGTGGGTTTGCCAAAAGATTTAGGCAAAGAATATATTAAGTGCGCCACTTGTATTGAAGGTAAAATGACAAATTTACCGTTTCGAAATAATAGAACTAAAGCAAAAGGAGTATTAGAGATTATTCATACAGATTTTGAATTTCGAAATTTTGATAGTAGATTCGAAATTAGTAGCCTCAAAGTACCCATAGTACTAATTTTTAATTGAATTCATTGAAGTTCGAAAAATTTTGGTCGCCATATTGGATCCGCCATCTTGAATTTCCAAATTTTGAGCGTAGATTCGCAATCAGGACCTCCAAAAACCCCCAAATACCAATTTTCATGGCAATTCCTTGAAATTTACGATTTTTGGCCGCCATCTTGGGTCCGCCATTTTGAAACTCATGAATAAAAAGTAGCCTATATGTTAGGCCGGGATATGTAGTATCTTCACTCAAAAAATGAAAATAATCGGACCCAGCGTTTAGACGTGATTGAGCAACAAACAAACTTTCGATTTTATATATACAGTTGCAGTCACTAAAAAGTAAACAAAACAATCACGCAAAGTTTCACATAGTTTTTCAAAAAAATTGTGGAACATCTAAATGTTTCATAAGTTCCTAGTGTAAATCGAAATTGAACATTTACAGTTATAAGCACGTGTTCGTGGTGAAATGCGTGGTATCTGAAATATTTACAGTTTATGAGTTCCCTTATTGGTTGATGTCAGTCAAGAAAAAGTAAACGGTGGCTTTCTTGTTTATGGAGTAAAAATTTTGAACATTTACAAATAATTTATTATTTCTGAGTTGAAGTGAGACCTAAGTACTTGCAATTTAATATAGTTTGTACATATTCGGTATGTATATATGGATGCAAAAATGTGGTGAATTGTCATACACGACACTTTAATAAACAAAACGCACTAAGGTTTATTGAAATCGGTTCAGTAGATCCGGAGATTAACTTGCGGCCAACTTGAAAAATGCCATTTCGAGAAAAACGCGTTTAAAGTTTTGGTAAAGGCCGAGTTCTCTCACGCAGCTATATGTAGGTATATAGTGCTATAACTTTTTTTCTAATCCGAACTTCTCTACAAATATTTGACAGGTTATTTTTGAAGATGTAAGGAATCGAAAAATGAAAAAAAAAATTTCGATTTTGTGAAAACTCTAGAGTAGAATAGTACCTTAAAACTGCGCAGGAAAATACGGTAAGCCCACAGGACCTTGCCCTTACCCTCAAAGCAAATATAGATTCGGCACTGAGTGTATTCAAAAATAAAATGCCTGAGCCAATGAAATCTATACTGTATTGCAGAGAGCCCACCGGATCTAGAAAGCGCGATGAATATATTATACGAGTCCGGTCATGCTTTTTACAACCCATTTTCAAGGAAGTCGAACGACAATTTTAACAGAAATTAATCCAGGGATGATAGAAATTACCAAAGGGATAAATCCTACAAACAACATAATGAAAGACAAAACTTTAACAATTTTAACCGTAATCGAAATTTTAGGGGACAATCCAATGCTAACCCAACGGAAAATAGAGAAAATCGAGCCTGAAACACAACAGACAACAATCCCACCCCAAGACCTCCTCCAGAAAATAATAATTACAATAAATAATCTAATAATAATAATCCGAGTAATTCAAACAATTATTACAAATCTAATGCAAATTCTTACAGACCAAATAACCAAAACAGATATAACCAGAACCCATATAACGCACGATATAACCCAAACAATCAATTTAATCAAAACTCAAATAACCCAAATTCCAGTTCTAACAACAGTAATAACAACAATAATAACAACAGTAGGCCAGAACCAATGGAAGTTGACCATGCGATAGGTAACCCAAGTAATCCCGGAAGAAATGAAGAAACATCAAACGACTTAGCACAAAATTTTCGCTCAGAAGCCTCAAACACAATCTACCCTATCTGTTTTTTAAATCTAAGACATACCCCCTTAAATTTATAGTCGATACTGGTGCCACCCATTCGATCATCAACCCGGATATTTGTCACCCAAAATGGGTCGAAAATTTGGAAAGCCCCATGGAATTAAAAACCCTTACAAACTTCGCGGAAATCCATAAAAAAGCAACTATACCCTTGTTTGAAGAATTGGGTGATCCTTCAAAAACCATTGAATTCCTAATTTGTAAATTTAATTCAGATTATCATCGCCTGATCGGTAATAATATCCTTAGCGATTTAGGTGTAATAATAGACTATAAGAATAATTTTCTTATTTCCGGTAAAAATAAAGTAAAGCTGCATTTCGGTCTGAAAAATTAAACCAAAGACGCGAATATTGTAAAAGTTAATTTTCCCGTATGACAAAAAGAAGGGCTTGGATACCTTAGTAAACTGCGGGCCAAAGATGGTTCGTACGTCATCAAAGGTGTCTACAATGTCGAGAATTTTCAGATAAAAGCCGAAGTCTATCTATCAGATAAAATTATGCAATTAAATCCTTTCCAGCCACTCGACGTAGGAGTAGTCAACGAAAAAAATGTCAGTGTACTGGAAAACAAATAAATTATAGTTTAAAAAAACTAAAAAACACGCTAAACACGTTAAATTTTTGTATTGTCATTGGTCTTTAATACGTGTGCAAATTCTCAAATCAATTAGACGTCTTGAAGTGGGTGAAAATTGCGTTGAAAGATTCCGTTACATAGACACATACAGGTCAAGCTAATAAAAGCGTGTTAAAAAATAAAACCACTTGTTGATCAACTAAGAATAGATCACTTAAATTCAGAAGAAAAGAACGGCCTACTTACCCTAGTGAAGAAATATTCAGAAATATTTTATCAGGAGAATTCCATTCTTACATTTACGAACGCATTATAACATGAAATCCGAACAATTAACGACATTCCAATACAGTGTAAAAATTATCGTTACCCGTATAATACATAAAGAGGAAGTACATAAACAAATTAAGGAAATGTTAGAAAATGGTATAATCCGGCCAAGTAACTCGCCGTATTCAGCCCCGATATGGATCGTGTCTAAGAAGGCCGATGCCAGCGGGAAAATAAAATGGAGACTGGTTATCGATTACCGGAAACTTAATGAAGTTACGGTCGATGATAAATACCCCATACCGAATATCGATGAAATACTCGACAAGCTAGGCAAATGTCAATACTTCACAACACTGGATTTAGCGAAAGGATTTCACCAGATTGAAATCCAAGAAAGGGACATACATAAAACCGCGTTCAGTGTCGAAAGTTGCCACTACGAATTCCTTCGTATGCCATTTGGGCTGAAGACAGCCCCAACGACGTCTCAACGCCTGATGAATAATGTCTTAGGCGACTATATAAACAAGATATGTCTTGTTTACTTAGACGATATAATCATTTTTTCTACATCTTTACAAGAACACATAGTTTCGCTCAATAAGATCTTCAAGAGATTACAGGATGTCAACCTTAAGGTCTAATTAGACAAATCAGAATTTATGAAAAGAGAAACAGAATTTTTAGGCCACATCGTAACTCAAGATGGAACAAAACCAAATCCAAAAAAAAATTCAATATGTAACAAATTGTCCAATCCCCAAGTCAAGTAAAGAAATAATACAGTTTTTAGGCCTCACCGGATACTATCGAAAGTTTATAAAAGACTATTCGCGTATAGCCAAACCAAAGACAAAATTTTTAAAGAAGGGTGCCAACATTAATCTTCGAGACCCGGAATACCAACAAGTTTTGCCACACTTAAGAGACTTCTTATAAATGATCCTATACTCCGCTACACTGATTTCAATAAACCTTTTACACTCACAACAGACGCTAGCCAATACGCCCTCGGTGCGGTTCTTTCGCAAGAAGATCACCCAGTCTGCTATGCTAGTCGTACAATTAATGAGCACGAGATCAACTACAGTACCTACTATAGAAAAGGAATGTCTGGCAATAATTTGGGCCACCAAATACTTCCGTCCTTACTTATTTGGGAGGAAGTTCATTATTGAAACGGACCACAAACCGTTAACTTGGCTATTTTCAATAAAGGAACCAAATTCGAAACTCATACGATGGTGATTAAAGCTATCCGAATTCGATTACCAAATTAAATATAAAAAGGGAATCAAAAATAGTAACGCCGACACACTTTCTAGAATACCAAACCCGGAATTAAATGTTTTAATAGAATCTTAAGATTCTATCATACCTAACAGTACTTCACCTCTAAATGTATTCAAAACCCAAATTTTAATTCAGGAATCACAAACCGGATCAATGAGAATGAGGAAACAAATAATCTTTGATAAAAATCGGACCATCATACATACTAAATCACTTGACGAAACTACAGCAATAACCCTACTAAAGAACCATTTCAACCGAAAAAAAATAAATGCTATCCTGATCGAAAACGAAACTTTCTTTAAGACTTTAGAAAAAGCATATATTGACAATTTTTCTAACAATAAGGACTTTAGGATAATCCGTTGCAAAATTTGTTTAGAAGACGTAACAGATGAAACAAAATTATTCGAGTTCATAGAAAAAGGACATTTACGTAATAATCACAGAGGAATAGAAGAAGTATTCAAAGAACTTAAACTCACTATTTACAACCCCACATTGAAACTTAGGGTGACACAGTTCATAAATAACTGTGATGTGTGCTCATTAGAAAAATACGAAAGAAATCCAACTAAAGTAAAGTATAAAATTACAGAAACACCATCCAAACCATGCGAAATCATTCATATCGACGTATTCTATAGTTTAAAGCAGCCATACTCAACCTGCGGCCCGCCAAGCTTTTATGTGCAGCCCGAAACACACTAATGGGGAACACAACTTTTTTCAAATTCAAATTCAAATTTCAACATGTTGGAAATTTTTACCCGTCACACGTCAATTGACACATTTGGTTTCGCAAAATGACAATTAACGCGATGCCTTGCATTTTGTGACCAACGAACGCAACGCCTAATAACGCGATGCCTCATGACGCGATGGCTTGCATTATATTTCCAGCTTTATATGTATGTGTGTGTCTCGCGCTGGCATCGGAATGTTTTTCTTTGTTTAGTTGACTAATAACGTCGATGCGTGACAGTTTTGTTTCTTTATTTCAAGTGTCCATTTGCAGAACCGCATTACGGCATATTGCCGACTATTTTGTAACGTATTATTTTACTATAATTTAACTACCCATAATGGCGGGAGTGTCTTCAAAATATAAGCGCAAAATGAGTGACGAAAATAGAGTGTTTCAAGACAATTGGGAAGAAGAATATTTTGTGGTTGCAAATAGACATCGTTCGGCAACATGTTTGATTTGTCGTGAAAGTGTTACATTAGAAAAATACAACATTGTTCGTCATTACACCACGAAACATAAATCATTTAATGACACTTTTTTCCCGGCTCTTTAATAAGACGTGAAAAGTTAACTTTCTTCAAGGAGTCATTGCAACGAGAACAAAATGTTATGTCAGTGGCGATATCACTTGATACAGTGGTGACAAGAGCATCGTATGAAATTTGCTACATACTTGGTAAACATATGAAACCATTTACTGACGCAGAGGTTGTGAAGGAACGTTTCCTCCATGCTTCCAATATATTATTTGATAAATTTGGCTATAAAGATAAAATAATATCGCAAATCAAACACTTGCAACTTTCTGATTCTACGTGCGTTAGACGAATTGAAGCTATGGCAAAAGATCTTTCTGATCGCATCATAGAAGATATGAAAAATTGTACATTTTTTAGTTTGGCTTTTGATTCTAGCACCGATATTTCCGCGACATCACAATGTTCAGTTTACGTTCGATACTGTACCGAACAGAATTCTATTCACGAAGACTTTTTGAAATTTATTCCTATGAAGAATCAAACCAGAGGCGTGGAATATCTTGATATAATTAGTACTTTTCTGGAGAACAATGATATTGATATAAAAAAATTGGTTTGTGTATGCACGGATGGATGTCCTTCAATGACCGGATCTGAAAAGGGATTTGTTTCCCTATTGAAAAGGAAATACAATTTAACAAATCTCTTATCTTTGCACTGTATCATTCACCAAGAGAACTTAGCAGCACGTATCTCCGTTGCCGAAATAGACGCCGTGATGAAGACTGTAATAAGTATAGTGAATTATATACGAGCACGAGAACTGAACCACAGACAATTTAAAAATCTTTTGGTAGAAATAAACAGTTATTATAGCGACGTTCTTTTACATACCTCGGTGCGATGGCTAAGCAGAGGAAAAGTTCTGGAACGGTTTTTTCCCTTAAGGCCAGAAATTATTTTGTTTTTACAACTAAACAATAAAATGTATAGTGAAATTGAAAATAATGAATGGTGGTGTCTTTTAGCTTTTCTATGCGACATTACAGAAAAACTTAATGAGCTCAATCGTGGCTTACATGGTGAAAATAAAATTATTTCACAGATGGCGAATAACGTATTTGCTTTTGAAGAGAAATTAAAAATCTATCACGAAGAAATACAGAACCAAGTAGTGCATAACTTTTCAACCGTAACAAAAGCCAAACAAGATGGTATATCTATTTCTCGAGAAAACTTCACGATATTTTCAAATTATTTAGCTGCCATATCCAAGGAATTTGAGGGCAGATTTCGGGATTTACGCCGTATCAAGAATTGTCTGTTGCTTGTAGAAAATCCCTGGCACATAGAAACAGCAACTATAACACAATTAGCTGCATTGGGATTTGATTATGCAACGCTATTCGATGAATTTATCGAGTTTAAGAACGATACGAATATGGAAGTTATTTTTAAAGAAAAGAGAGAGAGAAAGGACTACAGCGAATATTGGAAGTTAGTACCTGAAAAATACATGACTGTAAAAAAATGTGCCCAACTGCTGTTCACGTTGTTCGCATCAACGTATCTTTGTGAATCATCACAGATCACCTTGATGACGTATTGAGAGTAGCATGTAGCAATTGTAAACCCGATTTGTCTAAAATAGTAAACAGTTTGTCTCAATATCAAGTATCACAATAATTTTTAAATAAACGTTTGGATATATTTAGGTTTTGTGTTTTATTTATTGCATGGGGCGGAAGGGGGAGGGATGGAAAAAAGGTCATCACCCAAAATGTATAATGTTGCGGCCCGCGTCAATTAGCAAACATATGCATGTGGCCCGAGGGAAAAAAAGGTTCAGTATGGCTGGTTTAAAGGGTCAACTATTTTTAACAATAATCGACAAATTTAATAAATTCGCACAAGCCATCAAAATCAATAGCCGTATTTGGACAGAATTTCGTCGCGCTCTTCTGCAATATTTTAGCACTCACGGGAATGTTAACAAGATAGTCGTCGATAATGAATTAGGCTTTAAAGCGTTGCCACTCCATGAATTCCTCAGCGAACGAAATATTAAAATACACTATACGTCTAATAGGAGCCATACTCATACATCAAACGCCGACATCGAACGTTTACATTACACAATACCATAAACGAACACCTCCGCCTTCTTAAACACACTGAAAGTAACGATTTAGAAACAGTTGAGGAAACAATATTAAAAATTATAGGATTTTATAATAATGCCATACATAGTATGACAAACAAGAAACCCATAGATTTTATAAATAGAAAAGTAAATGAAAACGAATACGAGAACGAATTATTCAAAGAAAGGAGAAGACCATAAACAAACTAAATGCAAATAGAAGTGACGGAGACATAGAACCTGGCCCCAATTTATCAAAGAAATCAGAGGCGGTAAAAATCATTCCGAATATTCCAAAATTCAAACCGAAAAATTAGATGACGAACATATAACAGACGCAAAGAACAACCTTAAATATTATAAGACCCATATCCGAAAACCAAAGAACTATCAAATCAAGATAAAAATAATCCTAAAATAAAAGCTAAATCTAAACGTTACACGATTTATCAGATCAGCTTTAATAGGCCCAACCGTTAATCACAGTCTCATTCTTTTGGAAGCAAAGATAACAAATTTGATACCCCATCATTTAAAACTAAACCGAGGGCTCGTGAACATTTTAGGAACAGGACTTAAATACATAGCCGGAACTATGGACCACTCAGACGAACAAGAAATAAAAGGGAAACTTGATCGACTTTTCGCAACAAACGGCAAGCTGATCGAAGAAAACAATAAACAAATTTCAATAAATAGATAAATCTTCGACCAACTGCAAAATATCACAAACCAACAAAAATCCATAGAACAATAGCTAAAAAAAGCCCTCTTCAATATTACCGAACAAGTTACAAGTCTAAAAGATGAAGTAAGGCTCATGCAGTATGTATACCATATCCACCACGACATTCTCCTTCTGAGAAATCATGTCGATGACATCGAACAAATTCTGTTCTCCAGTAGACTAGGGTTACTTTCAAAGAATATACTTACACCGAAATAACTACAATTAATTCCAGGCCTCGAAAACTATAATAATATTAAAATTACCGTCGCATCATACGAGGAACAAATTATAATAATCCTTTTTATACCCCAATTTTCCGATCAGACCTTTTCAAAAGTAATCATAGAACCAATTCCCGACAGTTCAAAAAAATCCCTACTCCTAGATCACCAAGAAAAACTTGTAGATCAATACAACGCAATTTTCGAATACCCAGTCGAAGAAAATCTTAAGAAAAATGTAATCCCCTTGCAAAGTGATCTATTCGTTGACCCGTTGCAGCATAATTACAGGAAATTTAGGTGAGAACGTCGCGAAACAACGTCAGCGTCTTTTGAGCCACGCGGCGAATGCGCCCGCCGCTTAGTTTAGCAAAATTCATTTTTAAGAAAAGCAAAGTCGGGGCTTGGATTCCCTAATCGAGGGCAGTCTATTTCGGAACTTAAAGCTATCAACTCGGTTCTCTTCTCTTTTAGAATTGTACTCGTATTACAGCATTTAAATAATTATAATTAATTATAATTAAGTTATAATTATACCTTTGTAATTTCGTGAACATCGTGAATAAACGGTTACAAAGCTAAACCTGTTTCTTTATTCATCCGCCGTCTTGGTGGAAAATCTTTTTTTAATTCCACGAGAAACGGAATTTGTAATTCCTAACTTCCGATCCAACTTTGATCACATTATCAGCGTTGCCAACTCTGCCCTTGGGTTTGTTAAGCGTTGGCCTAAGGAATTCTCCAATCCTTACGTAATTAAATCTCTCTATATCTTCTTCGTCAGGCCCCTTCTTGAGTACGCCTGTCAGATTTGGTCACCCTTTCAATCTACGATCATCAATAGAATTGAATCAGTTCAACGCAGATTCCTCGCTTCGCGTTGCGTGACCTTCCTTGGACAGACCAGCTCAACCTCCCTCCATACGAAAGTCGTCTACAATTAATCAACCTTCAGTCTCTTTCCTCACGTCGTGATGTCGCTGATATCATCTTTGTTCATTAAGTTCTAACTGGTTCCATTGACTGTCCTGAGTTCCTACACAACATATCCCTCAACACCAACCCTCGCAACGTTAGTTGTTTCCCCACATTTCGCCTTCAAAATCATCGTACAAATTACGGTCACTTCGAACCTTTTACTAGAATGCTGCCCAAGCCGAACAATTCTACCGTTTTCGACTTCCATGTCGACAAAACTTCCCTCAAGCAAGCTCTTTACTCGTCGAACCCACCCTTACACTAACCCCCCTGCATTCCCTCAACAGTGTTCATAATTAAGTTATTTATTTGTTTAGTATAGCTTAGTTTAGTTTAGTTTATACCACATATTTGTAGCTTGTATTATAAGTGAACAGAAATAAAATAAATAAATATCGACTTTCCACACTGAAGAAATTGTTAACACAAAAATTAATTATCGCACGAAGGAAATGATCACAAGACCAAAGTGTATCGTGGACTACAATCATTCTATGGGAGCCGTGGATAAAACTGATACGGTAATAAGCACCATTAATTCCCAAAGAAAACATTTAAAATGGTACAGGGAGTATTTTTTTCATTTAATGGATATACTCGTATCTATATGAAATGCCTACTGTCTATATAACTTGAGAAGTGGGAAACAAATATCGATGGCAAAATTTCACCCGGAACTAATTAAGTAATAGTTTTGGAGATAGAAAATCTTCACAACAACTCTTCGAAGACTTAACCCTTTGTTGCACGGTGGGACTTACGCTGTCCCACCTTTTTTAGAATTCATTATCTCAGAAACTTTTCGAACTTTTTCGATGAAAGTCACTTCCCTAAGGTTTTGCGGGTTGCTGATAATACGAATCCGTCGTCAGATTTTCAAAATTCAAAATGGCGGATCTAAATTCGAAAGTTTATGCAAATATCGTGAAAATGTATATCTGGGGGTTTTTCGGGTCGCTGATCACGAATCCGTGGTCAGATTTCTAAAAATCAAGATGGCGAATCCAATATGGCGGATCTAATATGGCGGATCCAAATTCGAAAATCGATGCAAATATCCTGAAAATGTATATCTGGGGGTTTTTGGGGTCGCTGATTGTGAAAATGGAGACAACAACCGCCACGTCCACGTTCGTGTCTCTGGATTTAACTGAGTGCGGCGCTTTGTGAAGAAGATTCATCAAGCGACTTTTTGCACTTTTGTCCGCCATATTGGATCCCTCATATTGAATTTTGAAATTCTGAGCTCAGATTTTTCATCAGCGACCCCAAAAGCCCCCGAGTGCCCATTCTCACGTTCATCAAGCGACTTGTTGCAATTTTGTCCGCCATATTGGATCCACCATTTTGAATTTTGAAATTCTGAGCTCGGATTCGTCATCAGCGACCCCAGAAACCCCCGAGTAACAAATTTCGAGCCCATTGAACCAAAGGAAAAATGTATGCAACAAAGGGTTAAGAGGAGTAACGTTCAAAACAACCAGCCAAGAATTCTATAATGAAATTTAGACTGTCCTCGGAAGATTAAATTTAAAAATAATTCCGCCGGACTAGAACTGAATCTGATCCTCCAAGCTAACATCGACAAAGCTCTTAATGTTTTCAAACAAAAAATTCCAGAGCCAATGAAATCAATTTTGTATTGTCGGGCGCCAAAAGACCTAGAAACCGCGATGAATATTCTATACGATTCTGGGCACGCATTTTACAACCCTTTTTCCAATCACTCCTTTAAATCAACGAACCCAAATAGGCAAAAAGGAAAAAGAAACGACCAACGATACGGACGAAATAGGGATCCTAACGGGAACAATTCCGACCATTACCAGAATTCTCCACCGCCAAACAGGAACCGAAACTCTAACCCTAGATCACAAAATTTCGATCAAAGACCCCACCAAAACACACAGAATAGTTTTAACCTAGTTCGAAACAATAATAACGGCAACAACCAAGGTAGCAACGATAATTATAATAACAGACCCGAACAAAATAATAGCCCTAAACCAACCGAAAATATGAGTAATAATCATAACAATAATTATGGATCGTAACAAGTGAAGAACAGTTCTAATTATAGGCATAATAATAACCCTAACTACCGGCATAACAACACAGACGCTAACCAAAACAGCAACAGCTCTAACAGCAGACATAATAATGCACCGGAACCCATGGAAGTCAATCTAGCCTATACCGCAAGCGAAGAAGGTGTAGCTCCCACATCCGAAAATTTTCATTCAAGCGCCTCGGAAGCAATTTACCCCATATAATACTTAAATCAAAGACAATCCCTTTAAAATTCATCATCGACACTGGAGCAACACATTTTATCATTAACCCAAACCTCTGCCACCCGAAATGGAAGGTAAAATTAGAAACCCCAATCAAACTAAAAACTTTAAATTATGTTATAGAAATAAGAGAAAAAGTAATAATCCCACTCTTCGAAGAACTGGACGATACCTAAAAAAAAAATTGAAATGTACGTATGTAAATTCCATATGGAATATGATGGAATTATAGGTAATAACATCCTTTTCGATCTCGAAGCCACCATAGACTTCAAAGGATGCCTGGTCGCAAGAACGAAGTAAAACTCCACTTTGAGCGATAGTCAAGACCAATGAAAAATAGCCAAGATATTGTTTACATGAACCTTCTCGTTGCTTAGGCGTCAAGATTGGCAAACCTAAAGGAACAGCGCGCAAAAAACGGCACATTTATCATTAAGGAAAGGATTTACGATATCGAGAACAATATGGCAGAAGTAGAAGTAGAGACTCTAGACAGTGGACCTAAAATTGCCATGTCCAAACCCCTAAATGTAAAAAAGGTTGATGAAGAAAATTTCAATATCATCGAGGACAAAACTTTTCACCCAATCCTCGATCAACTGCGGACTGAACATTTGAAATCAGAAGAGATTTTTCTGACCAAATTAGTCAAAATGTATTCCGACATTTTCTACCAAGAAAATTCGAATTTGTCTTTTATTTACGCCATCAAACATAGAATTCGCACTACGAATAACATTCCAAATCAAAGCAAGATCTACCGGTACCCATATGTACACAAAAAGGAAGTAGAGAACCAAATCCAGGAGATGCTCCATAGCAAGATCATCCGACCAAGCAATTCGCCGTATTCGGCCCCGATTTGGATCGTCCCAAAGGTGGACGCCAGCGGGAAAGCGAAATGGAGGCTTGTCATCTGTTACCGTAAATTGAATGAAATTACGGTGGATGACAAGTATCCAATATCAAACATCGATGAGATTCTATAGATAAGCTTGGTAAATGCCAATATTTCACTATGCTTGATCTAGCGAAGGAATTTCATCAAATCGAAATTCATGAAGATGACATCCACAAGACGGCGTTCAACGTTGAGAATGGACATTACGAATTTCTACGTATGCCATTCGGGCTAAAGACAGCCCCAGCCACTTTCCAACGCTTATCGAACGATGTCCTGAAAGAATATATCAATAAAATATGTCTGGTATACTTACCATAGACGACATTATTATCTTCTCCACGTCCTTACAAGAACATGTGGACTCTCTCAATAAGATTTTCAAGAGGTTGAAAGAAGTACCTAAAGGTCCAACTGGACAAATGTGTTTCTCAAAAAGGAAACAAAATTCCTAGGTCAAAAGGTTGAGTGTACAGTCAGTGAGGAACAATTCACGCATTCTCTCAATTGTCAGGGACAAAATTAGGACTCACAAAATGTTCAGAGGGTATCACAGAAAATCGAAAATTTCCAAAAAAGATTTCGGCATGTATGGAAAAATTTCGGCACCATTGCACCGGAGGATCTACGGCCTGTATCTTGTCCTGTCTTTCGGTACTCTGTGAAAAGATTATAGGCCACAGACGGGGTTCACGGATTCAGAAGGTATCGAGGCTCAACCTCATTACTTCTTGAGCTCATGAAAAATTAAAATTCTCAATAAATACTCACCATACTAGCCCCGGTCTCCCCTGCAGAAGAAAATTTCTCATAACGTTATCAAAATTAACATTTCTTGATCGCTGGTTGGTCGTATTGATTCACGTGCTTCCTATATGTCCGGAACTATAGGAGTAAGCGAAGAACTGAGATATAATTTCAGAGTGTAGTAATCGTTTGATTTATTGCATCCCTGGAATATTTCTTCTGTCAAACCGTGGATAATAATTTCCCGAGAACATAGAAAGGCAGCGATGTTTGTATGTATAGTAGTGATTATAATAGTTGTAAGAAGAGCGTCAGCTCTACTTAGTTTGAATATTTACATTAATAATGGCTAAAAATTTTTTGTCACGAAAAAACTTAGAAAATGCCCTTCACCAAGGGTCACATTTCTCCATCTCCCTCTTTTATACTGGACTGGACTTTTACGAATACGCACATAATATACATATACTTTTGACAACAACCAGCGGAGATACATCGCAAAGGACTTCTAACTCTAGAAGTGTGGACTATCTACGCAGGCGCAATAATCCCAGCACAAAACAACGAGGTCACATTTTTCCCCGAAAAAAATATTACCATCATTACAGACTATGAAGGAAAATAAATAATTTGATTCGGTCAATTTCAGACCGGGGTAATGATGCTCCTTTCCACGCTACAGTTCAAATTGCACAGATATTAATGCAAGGCTAAACGAAATATGCCCTACCTTTCTTTGCCGTCACCACCTCAGAAAACCTCGCGAAAATACAATAGTTGTGAGCAAAACACTAAGATCAGTATTCGGAGCCCTCCTATCGACTGCGAAACCAGGCCCTTTAGGCAGAGGCTGGTCTGTCTGATATCCAGACAAGAGTGGGGCAAAACTATGTGTAGTATGGCAGTACTTTGTAATCTTTCTGATAAGAAGACCTACGTAAAACCTAACCCAATTACCAGTGAAAGTTAAAAAGAAAACTAAAAAGTGCTAAAACGCAAAAGCAATGCCAAAATAAAGAAGATAAAAAAGAAGTGCATGGGAATTTCAAAAGCCAGGAGCAGCACCCAACAACCAACAAAACCACGTGGGAGACCAGCTAAGCAAATTAAGTATATTTTTATTAAAAACATAATGGAGTTGCTTAAACCAGTCGAGAGTCTCAAACTGACCGGCAATATCGCTGAAAACTGGAAAAAGTTCAAACAGAACTTTGAAATTTTCAGTGTCGCGGCAGAATTAAGCAAAAAAGCTGATGCAGTAAAAACAGCAGTCCTGCTAAATGCAATTGGACAAGAAGGCATTGAAATATATAATTCATTTGCCCTGCCAGAAGACAAAAAAGATAAATATTCAGAGGTTATGAATGTAAAGGCAAAACAAACGAAGTATACGAAACATTTATGTTCCTGGACCGGTCACAAGAAAAGGGTGAACCATTTGATAACTATCTAATGGACCTCAAGAAAATGGTTAAAAAGTGTAACTTTGAAAACCAAGAAGATCGCATGCTCAGGGACAGACTGGTAATTGGTGTTAGTGACAAAGCGTTGCAGAAGAAGTTGCTGGAGACGGAGAATCTTACAGCAGCACGGGCTATCGAAATAGCGAGGGCATCGGAGGCTTGTATGCAGCAAACGCAGCAAATGCAGGGGACAGCTTCAAAACGGAACTTGGATGCCATCACAACAACGTCAGTTTCAGCGGCAGGCGCAGGGACTTCAAAAGGTCAGGTAGCATCATCTAAGAATACATATAATTTCAATAAATCTAATTCAGCAAAAAACCAAAAGGCTAAAAAATTTTCAAATAATTATAGGAAACAGAACCCCAATACTTCATCAGTGAGATGTACAGCATGTGGTCAAGTGCATGATAAGGGGAACTGCCCAGCAAAAGGAAAACGATGCGCTAAGTGCAACAAGTTTAATCACTTTTCTCAGGTCTGTAAAACTAAATTAGATAAAAAAGGGCATGAATTAAATAATGCAATAGAAAGTTTATATATCGATAATATTGATAAAGTAGCAAGTTTTAAACATACAGGTGCCAAAGGATGGTTTCAGTCAATTTTGATAAACAATAAATCAATAAATTTCAAATTAGATACGGGTGCAGACGTGAATGCCATCCCTGTCAAAATTTTAAACCAAATTCCGGAAACAACTATTGAAAAATATTCAAACAAAGTAATTGCGTATGGGGGTAGTCCAATAAATACAATAGGTTCAGTAACACTAACCTGCGAAGTTAACAAAATAAAATCTAAACAAAAGTTCGTCATTATAAATGATGATTGTGTCCCAATATTAGGTTTGAAAGGGTGCATTGATCTAAATCTCATTAAAAGATTAGATCATGTCAATATAACCTGCGAAGAGGACATTACACAAAAATTTCCAGAAGTGTTTGAGGGCCTGGGTAAATTTGAAAATAATTTTAAAATTCAACTGAAAACAAAGTATAAACCAGTGGTACGGTCATGCAAACGGGTACCTTTATCTTTAAAAGATACATTAAAAAGTGAATTAAATAGATTATGTGAGTGTGGTGTTATAGAACCAGCACATGAACCAGCTGAGTGGGTTTTATCAATAGTTATTATTGAAAAGCCAGACAAACGCATTCGAATCTGTTTGGATCCACAAGACCTAAATCTTGCAATTAAGGATCATATTCACTACATACCCACCTTTGAGGAACTCATACCAAAGCTTAGAGAAAAAAAATATTTCACACTCTTTGACATTAAGGATGGGTTCCATCAAGTTCAGCTAGATGAAGAATCATCTAGGTTATGCACATTTGCAACACCATTTGGGTGTTACCGATATAAAAGACTACCATTTGGGATAAAAATAGCACCTGAAGCATTACAAATGTTAAATGAAAAAAACTTTGAAGGCATACCCAACATTGTCATATACATAGATGACATACTAATAGCTGCAAGCACAAAAGAGGAACATGACCAAACGGTGGAGCTAGTATTAAAACGGGCTAGAGATAAAAATATAAAATTTAATTCGCGTAAAGTGCAATATTGTGTTAGTAGTGTCAAATTTTTAGGACACATTATAGCACATAACAGCATTGCGATAGATCCGAGACGAACACAAGCTATTGAGGCTCTCAGTCCTCCTGAGAATAAAAAACAGTTACAAAAATTTTTCGGAATGATAAATTACATTCGTAACTTTGTTCCAAATCTGGCAGAATTATCTAAACCGTTGAGAGACCTATTAAAAAATAATACAGTATATCAATGGCTTCCGGTACACATGAGATGTTTTAATCAAATTAGGGAAATTATAAATAAAGCACCTACCTTGCAAATCTTTAATTCCAACAAAGAGATAACACTTCAAACAGATGCATCCAAAAATGGATTAGGGGCTTGTTTGATGCAAGAAGGCAGACCAGTAAATTTTGCATCTCGTAGCTTAACAGAGGTAGAAGAACGATACTCACAAATTGAAAAAGAATTATTGGCAATTATATTTGGTTGTCACAAATTTCACTCATATATATATGGCCATCATATCACAGTGGTAACAGACCATAAGCCATTGCTAGGCATTCTCACTAAAGAAATTAGCAAAATTCCATCTGCCAAACTTCAACGGATGAGACTTCGTCTTCTAAAGTATAATATACAGCTCAAGCATATACCAGGTAAAGAGATGCATATAGCTGACTATCTTTCAAGAAATTACCTTAAAACAGAAAATCCTGAGATAGAAATCCCTGATATCAATGACCTAATTCACACAATAAATGTAAGCCCTGCTAAGTTAGAAATATTCAAAGAACATACTGACAAAGACCCTGTGTTACTAGAATTAAAGAATATTATTACCCAAGGGTGGCCAGATAATAAAAAAACATTACCCGAGAATATAAAATATTTTTGGAAATTCAGAAATAATCTATTAGTGGAAAACGGATTAATTTTTTTTAATGATACCTACATCACTACGGACATATATTTTAAATATAATTCATGATCCACACCTAGGTATAGAAAAAACGAAAGCCAGAGCACGAACTTTAGTATACTGGGCGGGAATAGACAGTGTGATAGAGCAAATAGTAATGACATGTAATATTTGCCAAAAATATAGTGCAAATAATATAAAAGAACCATTAAAACCACACGACATACCAATAATGCAACCATTTCACAAAATTGGTATGGATATTGCGGAAATGAAAGGCAAACGGTATTTGATAGTTGGTGATTATTATTCAAAATTTTTAGATATAAAGCCTGTAACGAAAAGTTCTATCGCATCTATTAGCGTTCAGCTAGCGGTCCCCTCATGTGAATAATAACAAAAAAAAAATCTTTACATTACTCTCAGAATCTGCTTCCTTATTTGTGATGGACTTAGTTTACATCACTTATAAATTACTCAAAATGCAGCGTTCCAGCGGTTCGGTTCGTGAACAAGTTGTGCGCGAATGGCAGGAAAACCAAGAAGTATCTCTTAAAGCGTTGGGGAAAAAGTATAAAATGTCAACTAGGACTATACAGAGGTATATTAAACGGTTTAAAGGAGAGTTAAGCATATCAGAGAAAACTAGAACAGGTCGTCCAAGAGGTCCTGCGAATCCTGTTCTTGAAAAAAGAATCCTTTACAATTTGAAGAGAAATCCGTCGATGTCCACAAGAGATTTAGCTAAAAAACTTGGAACCAGCCATCAGATGGTACAAAGGGCAAAACAAAGGCATAATTTGAAGACTTTCAGAAAACAAAAATCACCTAAAAGAAGTTTGGATCAAGAAAAGCGAGCGATCAGACGTTCCAGAAATCTGTACAGAAAAGTTTTTTCAAAAAAAAAGTGTGTGTTAATGGATGACGAAACGTACTGTAAAATGGATTTTTCCTCTCTTCCGGGTCTCCAGTTTTATACTGCAAAGGACAAGCAAAGTGTTAGTGAATCAGTCAAAACAGTTTGTGTTGAAAAATTTGGCAAAAAAGTAATGGTTTGGCAGGCTATTTGCGAATGTGGAATGAAATCAACGCCATTTTTTACTGTTGGAACCATAAATGCCGAAATATACCGTAAGGAATGCTTAGGGAGGAGATTATTACCGATGATCAGAAGACACAATACTCCTGTTTTGTTTTGGCCCGATTTAGCAACCAGCCATTATGCGTCTGCAACGATAAAGTGGTTGGATTCTAAGGGCATTGCTTATCTTAAAAAGTTAGACAATCCCCCAAATACGCCAAATCTTCGTCCGATTGAAAAATACTGGGCAATTATGAAGGGAAAATTAAGAAAACAAGGAGGAAGTGTAAAAACCATCGACGAATTTAAGCCACCAGAAGTTTTGTGCAACGCTTAATGAAGAATATGAGATCAAGAGTCAGACAATTCAGTAGAAGAAGCATTAAAGAACTACGAAATTAAGAGTTATTAATTGGCAGTACATGAACTTTATACAAATAAAATTTTTTTAAAATCGGTTACGTACTTTCATACCCACTCTGCACACGACACAACTTTTCGTTACAGGCTTTACTACCTTTAAATGGTAAAACAGCATCTGAAGTAATTAATAAGTTAAAAGTCTTAATAAATTATTTTGGTATACCACGTACAATTATAACTGATAATAACCCGTTTGGCTCCTATGAGTTCAAAAAATTCTGTAACGATAATGACATCGAACTAATAACAACAAGTCCGAGATATCCTCAATCGAACGGTTTTGCAGAACGCATGGTTCAAACTGCTAAAAAACTAATATACAAAACGCAGGAGGACAAAAATCAAATTTGGATGAGCTTACTCGAGTATAGAAATACTCCTATCAAACATATTGGATTATCACCTTCGCAGTTGCTTATGGGAAGAATGACTAGATCACTACTACCAGGAAAGATCAATTTCTACTCTATTAAAAATACTGAAAACTTAGAACAAAAATTTGAAAATAAAACAAAATCATATGAAAAATATTACAATAGAACAACACGGAATAGAGACACTAATTTTGATATAAATGAACGAATTTGGTTTAGAAATGGAACAATATGGCAGCCCGCAATAATAGTTAGTAAGGCGAATACACCGCGATCATATGTGATCAAGCTTGAAGATGGAACCACCCTCAGACGCAACACGTCAGTATTAAAAAAAAAAACAAGAACTAACAAATTGAACTGAAAATTAGTTAGTTATATTTAAAATATGTCAGTAAGCAAAAAAAATAAAAAAATTTTACAGACCTGTGGAAAACAAGAATTGAATATCATGTGTTGTTGTAAAGTAAACATGCACTTGACCTCATCAAAGTAAATGATAACAAATGAATTAATTTTAAAGGGGAAGGAGATGTAATATTGTAACTCCTCCTCAGCAATAATCAAAGTAAATGATAAATGAATTAATTTAAAAGGGGAAAGGAGATGTAATATTGTAACTCCTCCTCAGTGATATTGTAACTTTTCTTCAGTATAATCCATTTTAAAAAAAAAAGGGAGATGTAGTATGGCAGTACTTTGTAATCTTTCTAATCTTATAACTCTACTTGTACGCTACTTATACATTATTGTTATCTGGACTGTACTTATACTTAATACCTAATAAACTTCACTTGGATTCTAAATCTCACACTATGTAGTTGCAAAAAATTGGATCGACTGGAGAAGGCCTCATCACAAGACTATCAAACATTTTCGAGAAATATTTTCCCAGCTTCACTCAACATCTGCATTGAAAAGTGAGCATACAGCTTAGGTTAAACCACCAAGCAAATAACTCATAGAGGTCTCATCTAGAACAAAAATCTGTGACCGACTGAGATGCGAATAGACTTCGGGCGGGAGCTAGACTTTGGTTCTGCTGGAACTAACATGGGTAGTAGCGCAGAGCGAGCTAGAAAAAATGAAACTGCACTCGAGTCAGTCTCTGCCTAGCCGTCAATAAAGGAAATCACATATCAGAAGCTGAGTGTAGTTTTGATCCGCCTGACGCCGTGAATTATTTCCTTGTTTCGTGCGTCGTGCCGCCAGACGAATTTTAATTAAGAACGCCCTACACATGTGTTGATTAGAATACGTGTGCTAAGGAGGTGAGTGTGGTTGCCCATCCCTGTGGTTGCACTAAGCGATGTGCCGCTGTAGCATTGATATCGAGATGGATTACATAGCACAGCCCACCTGCAAGACGATCTAAACTATGAATTTAAATCACTGCAGATTGTACTCTTGAAGTGTCAGCACGCAGAGCGTTTTTAGAGATTTTATTGGCGAGTCATTCTTTGTTTGCAGGTTTTGAAATTTGGCTGTTTTCTTTAGGATTTTCAATATTGATTGTTGATTGGATTTGATTGCAGATACTAGCTGTTTACTAATTGACGACTTTTGACTTGCGATTTGAATTGACTTTCCCTTTTGATATTATTTTGACGGTTTGGTTCAAATTTTACTGTTGACGACTTTTGGCTTAGGCTTGGACGACTTAATTTTTCTGTCTCTGTTCATTATTTTTTGTAACAATGGAGAATTATTCAGGAAAAGTGGATAAGAGAAAGTATGGTGGAAAATGTGTAATTCGCTTTTGTAAACGAAGATACCGAGATTCCCATGAATAATCTCCGGTTCGCCTTTTTCAATTTCCAAAAGACCAAATAAAACGTGTTTTTTGAATTCCTAAATGCAAATTGTCTGCCGATGTTAATGTTGATACTGTAATTTGCATTTTGAAAAAAAGTATTTTGGCAAACGAATTTTAAAGTCCAATGCTATTCCATCACTTCGTTTGTTTGAAGATTATGGGAATGCTATTCCATCATGTTCCTATGAATTTCAAGATGAGCCTGAAAATACTCCTAATAAAAACTTGTATTTCAAAACAAAGGTAACATCTGATAATGAAAGTGTATCTGAGTTAATGCAATTTAATTGTGAGCAACAGAAGGAATTGTGAAAAAATTTGAACACTTATTCAAATAACGAAGTTAATTCAGATACGAAAATGAATTTTAACCTTAGGGAAAATGACTCTAAAAATGAGAATGAAAATATGAAGGAACTTTGTGATTACTGCTTAAAGAAAGAACAAAATGAATTATTTTATAGAAGAAAATATCCCGAGGCTTTGAATTTATATAAAAAAGAAATAATAAAAGAAAAAAAGCAAGCAAAGGAAATTCGTGCTTTGAAGATCGCTCTTAAGAGAAGTAAAAAAGGGAGTAAAAGGATGATTATATCAACCAAAAAAATTAATAAAAATAACATAAGTGATATTTGAAGGCGTTCGACATATTCAATTTATCCGAAAATAAGCAATGTCAATTTGTTATCTAATTTAAGTATGGTAACACTCGTTATATACTGCATGCAGCTGATTTACTTATCCATGATCTGTAAAAGGAAATTAGGTTGTCGTTAGCCAAATTATATAGATATATGTAATACCAGTGTGAGAGTCTAAACCGTTCGATTTCTATCAGCCGATGTGCCTATAACAAAACACTTATCGATAAAGAGAGGCTGATGCATTTCGGGAGGTTTGGTACTCGTTACCGCTTTGTTAACTTGCACTTCGAATAAAGCGCTGCAGCTGAACGGATCGCCGTGTATTATTTCTTCCCCAAAGTTCTGAAAGCCTACATATTATTGACAATATAATACATATATCAGAAGTTTCTGCAAATTCTAAAACATTTTGCAAAATGTTATTGAAGAAGAAGAAAGTTTGGGAAGAAAACGAAAAATGTATTGCTCAAAGTATTAATTTCTACTCTACAAGGATCTGCAGATATTTAAGACAAAATCTTGAATTAAACTTGGTTTCAAAAGACTCATCATGTGGCACCAATCAAGTTTCTTAAATCCGGTATGAACCAAAATTTGATTAGCAATTTACAAAAAATGGTCGAACTTATGGACACAATTAGTAAAGAGGCAATTTTTTTATAAAGGGTGGTCCATCTAGTGTTTGGAATTTGAACTACCGGTAATTTGAAGTTTAGTTGATTATATGTTATTCTCGACTTGACAGAAATTTAGTTTAAGGTTTGACATTTACGAAATGGGACGGTATTCGCTTAAAGAAAGTTGGGAAATATTAAAAACTTATTTCCAAAGTGGTGAGTCTTCTACTCAAACTGTAAGGAATTTGAAAAAACAAAATCATCTTTTCGGATGAGGCTTATTTCCACCTCGGTGGTTATGTTAATAAGCAAAACTGTCGCATCTGGGGAACAGAAAATCCGCACGTCATCGTGGAAAAGCCAATGCACCCACAACGAATGACTGTTTGGTGCGGATTTTGGTCCGGCGGCATCATCGACCCATTTTTCTTCGAAAATGAAGACGGAGCCGCCGTAACCGTCAATGGCGAGCGCTACTGCGCAATGTTGGCCAATTGGTTTTTCGGGGAAATTGAAGCCGAAGACTTGGACGATATTTGGTTTCAACAGGACGGCGCTACGTGCCATACAGCGCACTCTACAATCGCTCTTTTGCGCCCTATCTTCGGAAATCGCATAATCAGCAAAAATGGTGATGTGATTTGGCAGGCAAGAAGCTGCGATTTGACGCCGTTGGACTATTATCTTTGGGCAGCAAGATAAATGTTACGCCAACAAACCAGAAACAATTCAAGACCTCAAGTAGGAGATTCAAGCTGCTATTGCTGACATAAGGCCCGAAACAATCGAAAATGTACTCAAAAATTGGGTGGACCGAACGGGCTACTGCTAAGTCAACCGTGGTGGTCATTTGACCAAAATTGTTTTTCATAAATAAATGAAATAAATAAACCTTTCAAATAAATGTTCAACCATTGAAAAATATTGAGCCGTTTTTTTTTTTATAACAAAGAGAAATTCCAATTTTTAAATGGGCCACCCTGTATGATAAAATATCCATTAAAAAAGGTTTAGAGTATAATTGTATGAGGACGAAATTGAAGGATTTGTGGATGATGGGCGAAATAAACATTTGAAGTTATCGAAACAGGTTTTCGTTTTTATGTTAAGAGATCTGCACTCCAATTGCAAATTTATACTTAGTTATTTTGCTTCTGGTACAGGAATAAAAGCAAATGACTTGACGGAATTTATCCAAAAAATATAAAAGCTGCCGAATCAGTTGGCATAAATGTAAGGGGAATAGTTTCTGATCAAGGATCAAATAATAGAGATTGCTTTAACAAATTGAACATTATTCCTGAATCGCCTTACTTACTATTTGAGAACAAAAAAATGGGTTGATAATGAATGCCCGACTTTCATAATACCGATAATTACGAGCCTGATTACCTAAATTACAAAAACAAAAATTCTGGCGAAAAAAATCCCGATAAAAAGAAATCCCGACACATAAATTCCGATTTTTAAAGTCCCGACAAATAAGAGAAAAATGGTATCTGCTGCGACTTTTATTTTATTTACTAATTCGTTAGCTAATTGCAATTAGTTGTGCAGTACCTACAGTGGTAACAATTATACGTCCATATAGGCTATCTTAAACCCGTTATACCATGTGAAGATCAGATCCACTAGCTGTACAAAGTTTTAGTACTATTAATACTAAACAAACTCTCGGGCAGTATTTACTGATTATTATTGATAACAGCCTCGATAGTTTGGGCTCGCGCTATGAACATTTCAGTTATGAAGACAAATAAAGTTGGAAACAAATTAGTGATAGATGGATTTGCTTATTATTTTGAGAAAAAACAAAATGATGTATTCCACTGGAGTTGTGAATGCAGAAAAACATACCAGTCCAGAGCTAGAGTAAGCACGAAAATATTTTTAGGAGAACACGAGATTATCAAAACTCCCAGTGTTCATAATCATAATCCATTGGCATACAAATCAAAAGTTTACCAGGTTAATACGAGTGAATGAAAGAAATGGCTAGAAAGAATCTTCAAAATACTCGCAGCTAATTTATAACTAAGAGTATCAACCAATGATCAAAAATGTATCGCGTATATTTACCTAAAAACACAGCGCTAAAACAAAAAATAAAAAGAGTTCGGGACAAAATAGAGCAATTAAAGGAGCGAAAATAATATAAATTTAAATTCAAACTATATTAGGTCTGTTCGCGCAAGCAACTTGCAGTAAACTGCAGAAAGTCGTTTTCTTACTCGCTATGACAGCAAATTTCTGCTGACGTCATCGCTTCCCCTCCTGCAGTAACTCTAAGCAACTTGCAGTAGCTCTGAACTGCCTACAGTTTTCTGCAGCTTCCTGCAGACAGAACTGACAACCACAAATTCAGTTTTCAAACTGTCACTTTCGCACTCTTCTTCTGCTTTTACAGAAAATTGCAGAAAAATGTTTTCGTACTTTTACAATTTTCCCCACCACATGAAGTAGCAAACTACAGTAACTTGCAGGCGAAAAAAGTACGCGAACAGACCTATTATCTCGAGAAAGCTATAATTTCAACAGCAAGAGAATTTTGTCCGAATATGCAAAATAAAGGGTGCCTATTTCACTTCGGACAAATTATCTATAGAAGAATTCAAACAGCTGGGTTAACTCAAAGGTATGGAGACGATGAAGAACTCAATCTTAAAATGAGAATGCTAAAGTGCTTGTCATTTTTAAATCCATCGGATATTCCACATTACTATTTGGAACTTAAACAAACTTTTGACGCAGATTGCCCAAAGATAGTTACATGGTTTGAAAGGAATTATGTTTTTGGAAATAACTGTAAAAGGTCCGCTACTGTCTTTAAGAGATACAATTCTCCGGAATATCCACCATCCTTTTGGTCCGTAAGCAATCAAATTGAAAATAACTTGCCACGGACACAAAACAATGTTGAAGCATGGCACCGTAGGCTACAATCTATTGTAACAAAACAACACATCGGACTTTACAAACTAATGGAAACAGTAAGGAATATATAGTGATAAAAACAAGAATTGAGAAAATAATATCTGGGATAAAACCAAAAGCAAAAAATATGTAGGTATGTACTTAAAAAAGTAATAAAAAATTAAGAATATTTTGAATGAAAAGGAAGATCGGTCTAAACTATCTTTGTTGAAAGGATTAGCATAAAACACTTCTCTGAACTAAATAAAAAACAATATTTGAATATCTGTAACTATAAGTATATCTGGTGGAAAATTGTTTTATTAATATTGTAATTCAAACTGTAAATAAATTGCGTTTATAGATGATATTTTTGTGGATAATTGCTTTATTAATATTGTAATTTAAACTGTAAATAAATTGCGTTTATAAAATTTATAAACTTATAAATTTATAAAATTTATAAATTTATCATTTAATGATATTTTTGTATTACCAAAATACTAAACTAAATAAAGAAATATTTTCTTAAACTCGGTATTTTTATTTGATCAGGTTTTGTAAGTTTTAGTCCGGATTTTTGTCAGTCTACATTTTTTTTTGTCAAAATTTTTATGGTTTCAGCAATCAGACAAAAATCTCAGTTACTGCATGGTCGGATAGATTTGATACAGTCCTACAAGTAATTCATCCCAACGAAATTCTATAACTCTGACATTAAAATTCTAAATTAATAAAAACATGTTAATAGAGCAAATCAACTCCATTAGAAGTAAAACCCTAACACTACTACCCAACAGAAGTAGAAGAAGCGTAATTAATCTGGCAGGAAAAGAGATAACTTTTCGGTAGACTGGACGAAGATGATAACTAAAAAATTGAGTCATAATCAAAAATAACAGATGAAAACAACCATAAAGCGATAGAAACTATGAATCAAAAAATAAAAATTTACAAAAATTTTACCAATTCATTCACATTACTGAAAGACATTGCAGAAACTGACAGAGATAAAATTATTTCTAAATTAAATCATATTGAAAACTTTGAAAAGAAATACGTAATAAAAAATGAAGTTTTTCTCGAACGACAGTTAAGAATTAATTCGCTAAGAGATAGAGCAAATAGAAAATAACATAATTTTACGTAGAGTGCCAACTTAGACAATAAACAAATCGATGAAGAACTTGAATATACAGTCAATATTAAAAATAGAATTTTTGTATTTGAACCATGTATGGGTTTACAAGAACTAAATAAAATGAAGCAAACATTGTATTGTCAAATTGTAAACTTGTTAACAATGCAGAAGAAGAAATTATAATCCTAAACAATTTGAAAAATAAAACTTTTAAAAGTTAATGTAATAAAATAGAGCCTGTATCAAGCGAAACTTTTGTAATCAATTTTGTCAACTGTTCAATTAAAATATATAATAAGATCTTCAGAGACAAAATATTACTGACCGAAACATTTGTAATATTAAATAAGGAAAGTAATACATTACATGGTGTAACTTTAAAATTGGAAAAAAAAAATTATTTTGCATCAACAATTCAACTCCCAACTCAATTCTTCACTTCCAAAAGCGATTTAAGGGAATTTCGGAGTTGTAATTTTTAAATTTTTGTAAGCAAATCCTATCGAAAAATATCTACTTACATTGTTGTATTCCCAAATAGTTGAATATCTTATTTATTATAATATATAGGGTATACTGCTTGCACATTATCACTTATTTCACTTAAAATTTATCTGTGCCTTAATTTTCCGAAACAAATTGAAAATGGCTTAATGAAAATTTGGTTTATAAGGTCAGAGGTGGAGATTTTATTTTAACGCGGTAGTAGTCTTATAGCATTACTATACTAAAATATGTATTAGCACATCCGACCATCCGATCGTACCACAGGGCATGGGAAGCATGCCTTAGACAAATGGAAAAGAAGAAACCGATCATAAAAATGTCAACAAAAATTAAATCTGCTTTCCCAACGAACATTTTTAATTACTTGAAAAATTGTACTCATTCTTTATGAGAAGATCTTACAAATCGTTTCACCTTTCTTCTCTTTCGTGGTCCTAAATCTACACTTGAAGCAAGAATATTTCTCTTTTGCAAGCTATTAAACCTGTCTTTCAGTAAACTTGTTTCACTTTTCAAATTGCGTAAATTTCCGCTGATATCCTCTGCCATATTTACTTCAATTTCTGGTTCTTGATATCTTACTTTTGAAAGTAACTTCGGTTCATATTTTTTCTTAATCGCCATTAATTTTCTCTTCTTTCGAAGCTCTTTCTCCTTTTCTTTCAAATCAGCTATTTCTTTCGTTATATGTTTCACTCTAAAATTTTATGAATACGAATAAAATTGACTAAATGCGTAATATTATAAACTTTCATACCTGTGAATATCTGTAATTTTTTTCTTTTCTTCCTTCTTTTTCTGTATCTGTTGTTTCAATATCTTTTGCTCTTTTTGAATCCTCCGAGCTTTTTTACTCTTCTTCTTATTTTCCACCGGTGCATTCAGCGAACCAAGTGTATTCGAATTTTCATCAACATTTTCCTGAGGGAGATTTTCTTCCGGTTCTTCAGATCTCATTTCTGAAGCCCATTGATCATCTCTTTCCTCCGCCGATATTTTAGAAAACATATGTGAGGTTACTCTGTTCAAATGATCATTTTGCTTGATAATTCCACTTTCTCTTTCAACTACATTATTAATCAAATCTTGATGGTCTTTTAAACTTGGATTATAGCTTGTACCAGGATGAGGTGGTGGAAGTGCTCTAAAATTAAATTATATGAAACATTTAAAACTACCTTTAGAAAAACTCACTTTGCAAGACTCGTTTTATGGTGTGCGCTTTCATGAGCTTTTACAAGTGGTTTTCCAATATTTTTTAAATTATGTAAAGCAAGATTTTGATTCAGCCACTGATTCGTCAAAAAGCTTTTCTTTTCTATGTCTTCCTCTTCCCACACGTTAGAAAAATTCCTTTCAATTTTGCTACGACCACCTTCGAGCTTAGCATAGTATTTGTTACGATCATTAATGGATTGCTCAACTCTTTTAGATTTTTTTAAACCCAAAATTTCTTCTTCTAAATTTCTTCCATTCTTTTTCAATTTAACGCGATCTCTGAAGAAAAAAATAATGTGATTATATTAAGATTAAATTTGAAAATAATATGGTTTACATGTACAGAAAATAATATACAAATAACAGAGGTTCAAAAACACAGAAGTTTTTACTCACGAAAGAGTAACTTAAATTATATTTTTAACCAATTACGACGAAGTTAAAAGAAGAATTATGTTTTAACAGTATATTTACGAAATAAATTTGAAATTTTTGAATCCACAATATTATCTTACATAAAAATAGGATTTTTAAAGCAAAAGAACACAAAATCAGACTCCCTTTATAAATTAAGCCATATATTATTAAACGAGCTAATATTATATATAAAGCCGTTCTCGAAAAACGACTAACGATTTTGATGAATTTTACATAATAGATATTTTCGAGCGCTAGATGTCCTCATCTCTTAGTTCAGGAATATTAGACAATCAAAATAGAAATAACACTGGTCAACAACTTTAACGTCTTTTCTTCCAAACCAATGGTAGATCTATAGAAATAGAATTTTTTCCGTAGACTCGTAAATAAAACTGTTCAATCAGCACCCCTTTTTGAGCTAGATATAGTTAAATACCAATTTACAAATGAGAACAAATATTTGTAGCTTCCGACTGCATATCACGATATGATAGCATGAATTTTAGAAAGTTGACGTAAATTTTTTAACCCTACTAGGTACTTTCTAAAGGATAAGAATTGTAATATAATAAAATTTTGTTTTTAGGCTGCAGGGCGTGCCAAAGAAACAGCCATACTTACATACAGACATACTGTACATACATACATACATCATACACCCGAAAAATATTACCCTCCTTCTGATTCAGTGGGGTGAAATAAAGGTTTATCATAGGAGTTTGTAACGTGGCTCAAATAAAAGCCTGATTCTTACTCTACGAATATCAAATGTAACTTATCTCCATAACCCTTTTTACAAATCTTGTCGAACAAATTTGTATTAGTATGCGCTTGTCATGTTCTTGTTTCGATTTATATTGTATGAAATAATCGGTTTATGGATAAAAAGCCAAATTCACAGAATATTTAGAAATTATTTGAAGCTTTTTATATTTTTATATGAACCCACACTGCATACACATTTTTTAAAAGCGTTATTCTTTTTAATCCTGCAAACGTAGAAGTCGTACTTTTTTTTGAATTTCACTGATTTTCAAATTTCGAACTGATAAATGTTCGTTTACTCTCCAAATCTTAAAACTGTATGTACCCAAAATGAACAGTAATCAAAAAACTTACCTCTGAACAAGCGGATCTTGTACTTTCGATAGGTTTTCTAACGCTAAGAGGTGTTTCGGAGGTTTTAAAGCATTCAGCTTACGACGTTGTTTTGTCGTTAACAACGTTTTCTTTGTAGGACTATCAATAATAAATATTTCTTCGTCCTTTTTTTCTGCTAGGGACCTAGTGAAAGTATGTTAATATGGAAGACCCATGAACATTTTTTAATACGTACCCTATCCGTTCCTCTTGTCGTTTTTCTTCAAGGTAGTCTTCAACATCCTTAATGTTTATATATTTTCGCCACGAAGCCTTAGTCTTCCTAGAAACTCGCTTTTCTGCAGAAGCCATTTTCACTCTTCAGTTTTTCTGTAATTTAAAAAAGTCGACATATACCATCCATGTTTGTATTAAGATTTAAGCATACATTTTTTTCCCTATATACAGCGATCAAAATAATAGGTGTGAACACTGGAAGTAGCTTCATTAATACAATTTCTTCATAAACTCTACTAATTTTGCTTAACTTGATTTACCGTTAATCAGCTCATTTAACCTAAGAAAACGACTCCAACCGCTGATCATCAGATCATCATTATGGCTAAGAGGGATCTATTCATATCTTAAAGAACGATTTGCGCAGCTACTAGAATCGAAATCAGCGGAAGAACTACCGCAGAAAATCAAAAAGGGCAAATCTACCAGGAAGAATTGCTAGAAGAGTTCCTTACGTCGTGGAAAAAACATTGAAGGCAAGAAAAAATTTTGTCATTCGCCATAGATATTGGGCTGGTGAGGAAAATCTCAAAAAGTGGTGCAACATTCTATGAAGCAATGAAACGAAGATCAATTTATACGAATCTGAGAGCAGGCGGAATGTTCGATATCCAAGCGGTAAAGAATATGATCCTACATAGATTCATAAAAAAAGACAGTTAAGCATGGTGGGGAATGGAGCTGCTTTTTTTGGCACTTTATTGGTCATCATATGGATTAAAGAGACAATGACCAAAATAGTTTATAGGGATATTTTGCAAAATGCAGGATAATGATCCCAAACACTCATCTTAATTGGTGAGTGAATGGTTTGCGGACCATAATGTTAATGTTCTTTCTTGACCAAGTGAAGAACTCAAAGGTCATAATTAGAGAACTTGTGTGTCTTTGCTATAATCCTCACATAATTTTAGTTACAGGAAAAGGATATAAATGCAATTAAATCCGAATTAATTCACACATTACGCCACCCAGGTGTTTTGTGGATTTTGTGCCATATTCGTCGGTAAATCATCCATAGAAGAAAAAAAGAAGAATTTGCAATGGGATTCTAAAAGACTAATTCTAACAATTTAATACAAAATTTACTGCCGAAACCTTTGAAATACATAGTGTGAAATTCAATTGTATCTCAAAGTTGGATAATTTCATATTTGCGTCCCTTTTAAAGTACTTAAGATAGGTACGAAATGAATTATTTAATAATTGTCGATGTAATTACTTGGAGTTTATGTCATTAAAATTTAATAATATTCTAAAAATACATTTGATAATAATTCAAACACACACCTGTCTGCCCAAAATCCGTTATCTAATGGTGAGCGAGAGGGAACGAAAAGTGCACCATTTTGATATAGGCAGTTTGTATGGGACAGTGGTCCATTTCTATCTTGGAATATAAATTAAGTAAGGAACGGCTACGGCGTGTAAAAACCCTGTACATGAGACCACTTTCCTAAAGGACAGGGCAAGAGAGGTATACCCTTATTTTCAAACTATTAATAATATCTGTGTGTAACCGAGCAAGAGAAATTGTTTTTGTTTTAGCAATGGGAGTATGAGTGCGAATCTTAAGGCAGTGGTGTTTCTTAAAGATACGAATTCGTGGAATACGAAGACGTCTATTTTAAATTCTTCTTTTGTGACATTTTTATCCGAGCCGTAGGCAAAGGTGACAAACTCCCGGATAAAAGTGTCCTATTTTGTTCCCGAGGTGAACGAACATATTTTTTACCATACCATCGCCGAAACTTTGAATTTTCTCCGTTTTAAGGGAGCAGAATGTCATTTTTTTTTTACCCTAAGGGAACAAAATAGGACCTTTTTACCTGGTTCTAGAGGCTCCCTCAAAACAGTGTAAAAACTCGAAATTACAGCGGTGGTATGGTACAAAAAAAATATAAATATAGCATCATACCCAAAACGCACGGTTGACGTTTTTTTTATCCCGGAGTTACTGAACTATGCACACCATTTTTAGTTTACTCCTCAAAGCAAAGAGACTCAAAAGGCCAGAGGTAAATTTCCAAAATGAAAAAAGAATCGCCAAGCAGAAGATGTAGATTACAAAATTTAATTTAAATCGACGCTATCGGAATCATGTCTGCATAGATTGAGTTATTAAGTCATTAATAATTATAGTGGTTTGCTTCTGCCTTTAAAGTCGACTTTTCTACATCATTTACATCATTTAATTATATACCTACATTAATAAATTTGCTTACTTTGCGTAAATTTCCCTCAACGCGTGCACAATTGACAATACGGTGAAAGGCAAACAGCACGTGGAGGAAGTTCAAAGTAGTTTTTAGAAACTTTCCCAGATCTTCGCATTTATAAACCTACACAAAATTAATGCCGGTTCGCAGAAAACTTTTAAATCTTTCACAAGAAGCCTTCACACGCCGCCTAAATGCTTTCAAAATTGCAATTTCTTTACACGTTTAAATGACACTGGCGTCCGGCAATGTGATTGTCTGGCTGACATATGACACGTTCGGAAACTCAATCAGGAACTTTGAATATAAAGCCTAAGGAAACGCTGTATCATATAAAGCCCTGTACGTGAGCGTAGTGAAAACAGAGGTGCCCATAGAAAGAGAAATACGACTTTAATAAATGAGAAGGAAAGAGCGAAGTAGCATGGACGCTTGTTCATTTCGCATTGCTAGAGGTGCCCTTTTCACAGACGTCGTAAAAAAAGGTTTTTTGGGGGAGGGGCTGTGCATAAAAAAATTTGTTTTATTCCTGCCTCCAGTGCTGACTAATCCAACAATTGTCTGCACTAACACTAGTCGGACTTTACTACGCTCGAAGAGTGATAACGCGCTTCCTTAAGCTTTATCTTCAAAGGTCTAAAATGGTGCACCCTTTTGACAGTTCTCACCTAAGGAGAATTCAGATATAAGCTGTTATAAGGTGCAAATATCTGTCTATTTCTTTCGCATTAAGAGAGATAGACGCCTTCAAAAGGCGCCGAATTTAAAAATTGTATTTATTTTAATTGTATCCTGCACGCTTAAATCTAATTCCTCTAAAAGTAGCATTAAATCTGAAATAATTTTGCAGCGAGAAGTTTCTGGAATAACACATTTTTCATTGAAAAACTATCAGCAAAACACTGAAATGTTCATTTCTGGAAATGCGGTTTACATCGTTAAACTGTTTTAAAAACTCAAAAGTAATAATTAGAGCTCTTCTGTGTTCTTGATATAATCCCCACTTAATTTCAGTTGCAGTAAATGGATAAGCAAATTACCGGAGGGTAGCTTATCGCGTTAATGATGGTGTGCGAAGCCAACATGCCGGGGCACAAAGTTTCTGTCGGGAACTTTAGAATTTATTTTTATAAGTATGTGCTTAAATTTTGAATGATTTTGTTTTATTTGCTATCATTATTTTAGAATTATCTTACAAAAGTTATTATTATTATTACTTTTGAGATACCCCTCTTATATCTATATATTTACGCTTACACTGGCGGACATCAGGAAATCTGGTACGCTCAATGGGGCTTACAGCCATTCCGTGTTTAGTTAATATTTATTTACCTGAAATTCAAGTTTTTAAATGTGAATAGGACACGCTTTTTCTCAGTCATTTGCCCTGTCCTTTGAATTAAATTGATTCTATGATTTCATTGAAGCAATTATTATTTTCTAATCCAATTACCTGCGTAAGCTTAGCACGGAGTTCGCACGGAGTTTGCGTGCGTTGCCAGTGCCGGATTTAGGTTTTGGAGGCCCCAGGGCAGTAAGTTGGTGGTGGCCCATATAAGGTCAGTACATTTTGGGGGTATCCCAAAATTCGTGGTGGCTCTTGTAAGGTCGGGTTGGAACATTCTAATTCCCAAAATAGTGTAACCCTGTAGGCAATATAGTGATTTGTAAAGTGATAGGTATGTAGATTGGAAAACAGAGTTTAATTGAACTTTTTATTGTTACTTGAACTGACACTTACATTTATTAAATTAGACTGGTATTTAGAACAGCTATATAGTAGTTCCTTCCGGTCATTTTCTTTGGATAAATAACTTTCAAACTGTACAAAAGCGGTAAAGAATGTTCGCACCTGTAGAAATAATGTTTTACTAGGCTAGACATAATGTTTTACAAATAGCAGTACAACCAGATGGCTTCAAGATTCTTAAAAATGGGAAGCATTTCGAAATATTCAGCATATAAAATTGTAGTAAATAAGTGCCGCATAGAGATACCCTGAAATTTCATAAGGCTCTGCGAAAACTAGTTTGTATAAAGAAAAAGCACATTATATTCCAGAAAATAATTCTTATTTGATTTCTCTATTAATATATGTATATGCTTTTTTTTTTTAAATTCAAAGGCACTTCGGGAAGAGAAGATAGCTCCTCCCCCTGTAAAAAAATTATGTGCACCCCTCAACTTAACAAGAGAGTAAATCCAGAAAAAAAGAATACATTTTACATGTAGTACAGTCTATTTGGAAGTTGCCCTCCGAAAAATGACCTACCGGAATTTGACTTGATAAATCGATAAGGGGGCATAAAATAAAGTTAATGCTAGATTTCCGAATGGATCCCCCCCCCTGTTTTTGAGAAAATCCCCCCTTGGTTTTGAGACTTTGAAATGCGTTTTTCTCAGAATCTATGGGTAAGTTTTACAAAAAAATTGTTTAAATAAAAAATGTAGACAATTTGGTGACGAACAACTTTCCCATTTACATAATTACAAAAAAACCCATAGATTCTGAGAAAAACGCATTTCAAAGTCTCAAAACCAAGGGGGGATTTTCTCAAAAACAGGGGGGGGGGATCCATTCGGAAATCTGGCATTAACTTTATTTTATGCCCCCCTATCGATTTATCAAGTCAAATTCCGGTAGGTCATTTTTCGGAGCAAACTTATTTTTTCGTGCTAAATAGACTGTACTAATGAGAATGAAATGCAACTTCAAAATTTTCTCTAGGTGGTGGAGGCCCTATGGCAGTGCCCACTTTGCCCATTGGTAAATCCGGCACTGTGCGTTTCACATTGCGAAGTTAATATACGAAGCCGTCTCACAACTTGAAGCCGTCCGTGGGTGTTGCGCGGAGAAGGGTTGACATTGTGTGGTTGACGCCATATATGTACATACATACAGATATGTATATAAATAATAAATTTATTAAAAAACAAAAATAAATAGATATTCAGGAAAATTTTATTATTTGAAAAAATAGAGAAGTAAATAAATAAAATTGTAAAGAACTCTACTGCTTAATCAGAAATATCACACAGATATGAACAGTACGGAATTACTCAGGACAATTAAATAACCAGGGACTGAAAATAATGATTATTTCTTTAAAACAAAAAAATCATCACTTTACACCAAGCTAAAATCAATTATTTCATTTGCCTTACTTAGATTCACAAATATTTCGAATAAAAGTATTTAATTTTTTCTGCTACATAAAAATTATAAAGTGGATAATAACGATTCTGAAGTAATTTCTGCTTTCCGATCGCTCGATAACGGTTACGAAATAATTTTTATTTTTCGATCGCTCCATAACGATTATCAAGCAATTTTTATTTTTTTATAAACTTAGTTTATATTTCTATGGGGACCTATTCCACAACTCGATATCGAACTTATCTCAATGACACTCGATCGAGAATTTTATCGACAAGTAAATGGCAATCGAGTATGCTTTGTGCGGTGGTACTATGAGTGTTTTACGGATTTATTTAAGTACCATAATCTATATACATATATAAATGAAAGTCGTGTTAGTTACACTATTTATAATCCAAGAACGGCTGAACCGATTTGGCTGAAAATTGGTGGGGAGGTAGCTTAGAACCAGGAGGCGGACATATGACACTTTTTATCCCGTTCCCGTGGAACGACTGTCAAATTTTGAAATTTATGCGATTTCCACCAAAATTGATACTTGGGGGTTTTCGGGGTCGCTGATTTCAACCCGACTGTCAGAATTTACGAACCGTCATAAGATATTCATCTCTTACACCGCGGCGTTTAAATTAGCAGCATGCTTAAGATTATGAGATTATAAGAAAGAGAAACATTTTACTTTATTGCCAATATTTGATTTACACTAATTTAAATTTTAAAAGCATTGAAGGCAAATGCATTAAAATTACATTGTTTCCGCAATAAATTTCTGTCGGAACAGAAATTTCAAAACAACTAAGGGAGATTCGGGTCCCGTGTTTTCAATATATACGAATCAGGGGAAAGCGTTCACTTTCACTCGGAATGTTTTCGATAATCGCCTTATGTCAAATTTGCATTCACATCCGTGCCCATATACATATGTACATATGTAACCAGTTCTTGAATCTAATACGACAAAATGTTGATCATGTAAATTCGGTAGGTACAGCTACTACAAACCAAGGTGATAAATAATTCTGCGATGCGTCAAATACGCTTCAATAAGCTTTAAGTTAAGTGCGCTAAAATGTGTATAGCAGAACTTAATGATGAAAGTTATTTATTTTTATACCAGCTGGGTAACTCGGTTTTACTCGGTGTATGAAATATACTATGTACTTAGTTAAGTATTCTAAAATGTTGGTACTTTAGCCTGATTAAGAAGTTTAGAGCTATTCCTAAAATCTGTGGATGTGGTATAGAACCGTCCAAAATAATCTATTCTGTACTTATATAATACTTTTCTATTGTTAAGTGTTAAATAAATAATTCATCGTTATCTTATTGGAAAACATGAAAGCTGCAAACCTTATGTTTATTGCCTATTTGTTATAGAAGTTATCTCTGCTTAAAAATTTCGTTACACATGTGAATGTTCAATATTAAATTATTGAGTATTGAATCAACCATTCTAATTTATTTCCTCATGATATTACTTTGAAAAATTTGATCGCCATATTGAGCTTGCTATCTGCATTTCTAAATTTTGAAAGCGGATTCGCAATCAGCCTCTCCAAAAACTCTAAGTACCAATATTCATGACAATCCATTGAAATTTACAGTTGCTAGCAGCCATCTTGAAACTCTTAATTTTATATCCATAAAAATAGTCCATGTTAAATTGAAGGATGTAGTACCTACAGACAAAAAATTAAAAATATCAAACCAACCGTTTCGGCGTAGTTGAGCAACAAACAACAAAATAAACAAATAAAATTTCGAGTTGATATGTACGGGATTCAAAATCGGTAGAACTAATACGAAATTTAACTTAAGTTCGTAGAATTTCAAAAATTGTGGTCGCCATATTGGGTCCGCCATTTTGAATTTCCAAATTTTTGTAGCAGCGAAATTAGTGTCACCAATTTTCCTTTTGTACATGAAAATTCTTTCAATTTCCAAAAAACTGTTGTCATATTGGGTCCGCCATTTTGAATTTCCAAATTTTGATAATAGATTCAAAGTACCCCCTCCCCACAAAGTACTAATTTTTACTTAAATTTGTTGAATTTCGGAAATGTCTGGTCGCCATATTTGATCCGCCATCTTGAATTTTTAAATTTTCAGCGTAGATTCGCAACCAAGGCCTCCAAAAACTCCTAAATACCAATCTGCATGGCAATCCCTTAAAATTTACAATTTCTGACCGCCATTTTAAAGCCCGTGAATAAAAAGTAGCCTATATGTTAAGTCGGAATATTCAGTGCCTTCACTCAAAAAATGAAAATTATCGCATCAAGAGTTAAGGCGTAATTAAGCAACAAACAAAAACACAAGAATATGTACTTGGTCCGCCATTTTGAATTTCAAAAATTTTGATAGTAGATTCGAAATTAGTGGCCTCAAAGTACCCGTAATACTAAATGCAATTAGAAAAAAGTGCTACCAGGTGCTGCGCTGCTATAATTTTTTTCTTGTTTGTTGAATGTCTCTTAACAGCATATATGAAAATTAGCTGCTGGTACTTGCAGTTTACGCTTTTAGGTCATATTATGTGTACTAAAGTCGGAAAAAATCGATTTATTTGTTAACAATGACTTACATTATTATTGACCATTTTGGATCCGCCATTTTGTTTTTCTTTAATTTTGACATCACATTCATAATCACCGACCTCAGAAACCCCTAGAAACCGAGTTTCAAAAAAAACAATCAAGTTTTTAGAAAAAAATTTTTTTTTTTTTAAATTCTGCCATTTTGGATTCGTTATTTTTTTTTTTTGAATTTTTGACTTCAGATTCGTAATCAGCGACCTCAAAAACCCCTAGAAACCGAGTTTCAAAAAAAACATCAAAAAAGTTCTTTTTTTGAAAAGAAATTTGCCATTTTGGATCCGTTAATTTTTTTTTTTGAATCTTTGACTTCAAATTCGTAATCAGAGACCTGGAGAATAAACAATGTTTCGTACAAATCTAACAACGTTTTCATATTTTGGCCACAAAATCGTCATTTGGGACCACTGTGCGGCGATTAAATCGATATTTTATATATTTTTTATCAATTGAGTTTTAATTCCCCTTTTTTTTACCTCCAGACGTTGCAAAACTTAATCCAATCCCTTTAAAAAAAAAAGACGAGCGAGCCTTACAGTAGTCGCATATGATGTGTAACATCTGACATCTCACTTTGGTAATAAGCAACATTAACATTATATCCTGAAAAAAATACGGAAACTTCTCCAATAAGCAGCGACAGAAATTAACCTCAAAATTTAAAAAAGCTAAATAATGAAATATTTTTTCGAATAATTATTCATTACTAGCTGTACCCGGCCACGCTTTGCTGTGGGTCAGTTGTAATACGATAAATTAATATTATACTAAACGCAGTTAACATTATAAATTGCATCAACTTCAAAATTTGACAGTCCGCCATCTTGAATTCGTAAATTCTAACAGTCGGGTTGAGATCAGCGACCCCGAAAACGTCCAAGTACCAGTTTTGGTGGAAATCGCATAAACTTCAAAATTTGACAGTCGGCCATCTTGAGTTCGTAATTTCTGACAGTCGGGTTGAAATCAGCGACCCCGAAAATCCCCCAGTACCAGTTTTGGTGGAACTCGCATAAACTTCAAAATTTGACAGTCCGCCATTTTGAGTTCGTAACTTCTGACAGTCGGGTTGAAATCAGCGACCCCGAAAACCTTCAAGTACCAATTTTGGTGCAAATCGCATAAACTTCAAAATTTGACAATCCGTCATCTTGAATTCGTAATTGTGACAGTCGGGTTGAAATCAGCGACCCCGAAAACCATCTAGTACCAGTTTTGGTGGAAATCGCATAAACTTCTAAATTTGACAGTCCGCCATCTTGAATTTGTAAATTCTGACAAATTTTTTGGGACAGGATCCGTCGCGCGCGTCCCCAGAACACTCTACCAAAGTTTCATCACAATCTGATTAATGGTTTCGGAACGCATAGGGACCAAACATTCAAATATTGATTTTTTGTATATATTAGGTCTACCGGAAAGTTCTGTCCGTTACGGTTACAATCAGTTTCAACAAGTATGTGCATGTTCATGTGATGCATATATGGCTCTCTCTGTCTATCGCTATCAATGTATACATGTAGGATCGTCGGTTGCGAAATGAAGAGTAGATGTTTTGATTTATTATCACTGTTTTATTCACGAAGTATTTCACTAACAATTAAGTTCAGGAATTAAGTTAGTAGTAAATTAAGCAAGTAAAGTCATTGCAAAAAAAGGTAAGTCCACTAGCACCGATATCAAAATTAGTCAAAATCCACTTGTCCGTCCACTTCCACGATTCCACTGCATCTGCTCTCACCGTGCAACGAGTAGATTTCAATTTGCTGCAATCTAGCGGTAGCCGAAAAGTGCAACGGCAAGGCTGGTCCCTCGTTGAGATAATGAGAGCTGCTAAACTATCCTACATACACACTGACGTCCTAGATGAACTAAAACGAAAATCATTCTTGTCAGTATTAAGTGAAACGCGATCGTGTACCCATGGCGACCGATAAAGATCATTTACGCCACTGTATTTTGTACGAATTCCAACAAGGAAGAAATGCTACAGAAGCTTGTAGAAATTTATTGAAAGTGTTTGGAGAAGGTGCAGTTTCTAGTAGAACATGCAGAAGATGGTTCGAAAAATTTCAAGTAGGTTATTTCGACCTTTCTGATAAGCCACGCTCTGGGCGACCATCTTTGATCGACGACGATACTGTCAAGGTCATGTTAGACCAAAATCCTTTTTTGACAGCATCAGAGATTGCGGAAAGGCTTGACTCTGCTCAACAAACCATTTCGGACCATATTCGGCAATTTATTCTTTTTTTTATTCTAAAAACGGACAGAACTTTCCGGTAGACCTAATATATGTACCTACTCATTAGTCAAATCAAATAGCGCGCGCTTCCCTGGCTTCCTGTTACACACTTCCGTCCCATTTCACGAAATCACTCCAACAGATTTGCAAGAAAGCGAAAGGAAAGATGTTACACATCAAAACAAATTTTCTTATGCACAAACCTCCCCAAAAACTATTTTTCAACGCCGTCTGTAAAAGAGCAACCCTAACCGGGTTTTTGTACGATACAGCGATTTCTTGAGCTTTATATTCGAAGTTTGGACTATTCGCCATCTGACGGCCAAATCAAAAAGCGTGCGCTTGTTACACATTTCCGTCCCATTTCACGAAATCACTCCCACAGATTGCAAGAAAGCGAGCGGAAAGATGTTACACTTAAAAGAACATGAGTAACAAATATTCAGGGAGTTCTTAGCTACATACATAGTGCCTCATTTACAAGGTTTTGCCTAATCGCGGAGCAAAAACCCACAACGGTACCGCCGAGAAGATTCTCTCTCATGTAAAACCGGCCTACTACCTGTGAAAGGTCCATTACAAGATTCTCAGAATCCTCAGAAAGGCGGAGCATAGGTTGGAAAGTGTGACCCGAGTACCTGTTTATTGAGATAAGGGTTTAAATTAGAACCCTTTTATAGACATTTTGTCCGCAAATAAATGATTTGAAATGCGATTTTGTCGGCAACAGCCATACCACGCTGAAAATACCGCTTCTCGTCAGTCTCGAATGTGAGCTGATAGCGAGCAGACGAGAAACTGCCAGTGTGAGTTGTGAATTGCGAGTAAGAGTAAATAGTTAATATTCGATTAGTGGGTAATATCCAAATAATTCAGAAGACACGACTATCCGGTCAAGGAAAAAGGGCAAGGTAATCCGGCCACCTGATTAAATCGGGTTAACATAAAAAACCGGCCAAGTGCGAGTCGGACTCGCGCACGAAGGGTTCCGTACCATTGACTAGGTAAACAACAGTAGGTACACAAATTTCATATTGTAACCTTTTTTTAGTTTCTATTGATATCGAGCAAAAATAGGCAAAAAATGGCATTTTTTATATGGGAGCCCCCCTTAAATATTTATTTTATTTTAATTTTATTATTTATTATAAAAGTAAAAATACAACTGAGTATTTTGTGAATATTTCAAGTGCCTGCCTACCTGTTGCCATTATTGATATCGAGCAAAAAAGGGCAAAAAAATCTCGTTTGTTGTATGGGAGCCCCCCTTAAATATTTATTTTATTTTGTTTTTAGTATTTGTTGTTATAGCGGCAACAGAAATACATAATTTGTGAAAATTTCAACTGTCTAGCTATCGCGGTTCTTGAGATACAGCCTGGTGACAGACGGACGGACAGACAGCGAAGTCTTAGTAATAGGGTCCCGTTTTTACCCTTTAGGTACGGAACCCTAAAAAAGCTATTCAAATTTTAAATAGTGTCAGACCCGGCACAATAAAGCCGATAAACACCGCTCAAGGAGAAGTTCAGCAGCCCAATTGATAGGGCGGTCCGGCCAAAAGAGCAAGGACCTTGGTTCAAGCCCGCTTTCGGAAGTAACTTTTTAATTTACTGGCGATTTCAAAATTGTTGGAGAATTTTCATCGACGAATTTAGAGTCAACGGGGCGCTTATGCTGCAGGCATGGACTCGACCAGTGAGGAGGACAACGGGTCCACCAGTAAAAAGGATGACGCAAATACTGCTAGGGAGAAAACCCCTTAACAAGGAAGACCAAAAACCTAGCAACAACTTCTAAGGCAAAACAATTGGCAGCAAATACAAATGACCAGAGGGAAGAAGCTACCTCCTCACAGTTGAAGGAAGTCAACACTGCTTCAAAAATAGAAAAGAGCCCTAAGACACAAGAAGAGCTCATTCAAAGCGCGAAGAGGAAATGTATTTTCAAAAAGCCATGCTTGTTGGAGAGACGCCCAAAAGGTGGCAAAAAACAACCAAATTACAAGGATGAGAGCACACAAGAAACAGATGAAAGTTCTTCATATGAAATCGAGCCTGCTAAATATAAAGGCTCAGGCAACGCTTTCAAAGAATTAAGCACCGACGGAGAAGAAGACGAGGCCAAACTGGAACAGTTAATAGCGAAGATTATGATGAAAAACAACCTCAAACTGAAAAATTCAACAATAACTGAAATGGCGGCGACGACAAGAACGAAGACGACAACAATCAACACGAAGACAACAACCAGACAGACGGCATCAACACCCACGGCGGAAACAACACCAAAGAAGACTAAAATTAAGGTACCTCCAATCATATCATATCAGTCGACCAAAGATAAATACTTTAGATATTTGCAAATTATAATAGCTCTTAACTCAGGCTCTGTAATTAAGCGTTACAGCGAAAATAGGCATTCCTTAAAGGTACAAACCATGGAGCAATACCATAAGATAAAAAATTGCCTCGAGCAAGCGAAGTCTCAGTTCTTCTCGTTTACAGTCAAAAACGAACATACCCAAAGCATCCTACTAAAAGAAATCGACCCAGAAACTGAACCGGATCATTTACTGGACGATCTGAAAAGAGAAGAAGGGGAAAAATTGAAATTCATCTCCGTAAAACGTTTCACTACTCCTGCCTCTAGAGAAAGACAAAGAAAACTGCCAATATTTCTAGTGCAACTCTCTCCAGAAAGTCACCTTGATAAATTAAGGGATATTAAGCACATTAATTATCAAATGGTTTCCTGGGAAAAAAGTATCAAAAGGGACATTGTTATGCAATGTATGCGATGTCAACGTTTTGGACACGCAGCAGCTAATTGCCGAATGACATTTTGCTGCATCAAATGTGAAAATAATCATGAGCCAGGACAGTGCCCCTTAGGTAAAGAAAGGGTAGAAGACACAAATAAATTATTTTGTGTCCTTTGCCAGAAACATGGACACCCTGCTAATTATAGGGGATGTCCACGTTATGCAGAGTTGCGCGAAAGAATTCGAGTCCGGAAACAGCAAGTGGAAGAAAATAAGCGTCAAAAGCAGCAAATGTTTAACAATTATGTTGCACCAAAAGTTTCATTTGCACAAATAGCAGCAGGGCAGAAAGAAAAACGTCCGCAAGGAGCTCAGAAGAGCAACTTACCAGCCGAAGTAAATCCAGAGCCAGAGACTAAAGCTTAACATTTTTAATCAAATAGCTCAATTAAATAAGAGGCTAGATGAACAGGCAGAAAGAATAAATATAATTTATTCTACACTGTTTCCGGAAACGAACGCTCCATAAATCATTACTGCTGCAGTGATTGGAGAGAATGCTTTCAAGGTCATTAGTGTTAATGTAAATTCGTTGATAAGAGTAGAGAGGAGAGCGAATCTTCTCGACTTGCTGCAACGCAAAAATCCTGATATACTTCTGGTTAACGAAACAAAGTTGAACCAGAAGCATAAACTGGATTACAGAGGGTACGAAATTATAATTATAAGAAGAGATCGTCCTAACTCTGCTCAAGATGGAGGAGTGACGATAATAATAAGGAAAGGCATCAAGTTTAAAACTGTTTACAGCAAAGAAGTCTATCGGTTTCAAATTATGGAAGTATGCATAATCTGCATACCCCTCCGTAGTGGTAAGAGGTTGTATGTGGGTCGCTATATGCTCCAAAAGCTTCAGAATCTTCTCAGCAATCAAGGTTTATTGATGAAATTGAAACTTTATTCCAAACGCTCCAGCTAGATTACGATTCAAACTATTTTATTTTGGCTGGAGACTTCAATGCAAAGCACACGAATTGGAATAATACTTAATGACTGGTGAACTAATAACCGTAGAATAGCGCTTTTAGCAACGTATAATCCGTCCTATCCAAGCCACAGTTCGTTCCTGGACCTTGCTCTGGTTGACAGCTGATTGGGGCTCACTCAGACGAACGAAACAGAAGTAAATTTCTTATGAACGGTTTACTACGACAGCGACCACAATGGACTGTGCTTGACGGGACAATTCCCAGATGAAAACATAGAATTGGTGGAATATGCTCAGACAGGGCATTACAATTATGCAAGAGCAAACTGGGCATGTTTCACTAAAACTATACACAGAGCAGTACGGACAAACATATATACATATCCCCACGAACAGAAATCTAACGAATACAGAGATCGACCAGTATCTTAAAGATCTGGACGATATTACACGACAGACAATGGACCAGCCAATACCAAAATTGAAACAGGGATTCAACTTGAATTGCTACCGTAATGAGACTATAGACGCATTACAGAAACACAAAAGCAAGCTTCTTACAGATCAAATCTGCAACGACAATAAGCTGACAGACAAAGTTCTCGGACTGCATCTTTCAAATCCCAGCTTAAAGTTCTCCAACAGTTAATTAAATTGAATTATATAAAATCCATCAACAAGTATTGGAACGATAAAATTCGGGCTATAAATGCCAGTAGTCCGAGCATGTTTCCAAACATAAATCAAATATTTAGGAGGAAGGGTGCCGAACCCGGTAAGTTAATGTTCTTGGAGTGTCACGGGGACTGAAGTGGTGGTGCGTGTACACCGACGCGGGATAACAGCGTAGGAATGCTGGCCCCACGGGGACGGGAGCTGTTGGGGGGCCCTGCGAGGGATTTCACGGGCAGCCTCAGGTGAGTCGAATTAGTTTCTTTGTAAAACAAAGTGGCTCGAGTTGCCGTCCCAAGTTGGCCGCGACGGCGGCGCGGCGCTCAGATGTCTTTGCCTGTTGACAGTGTGAGTGACCCGGTTCGCGCGTGGTGTGTGTGCGGTGATATTCAGTGAGAAAGTGCGCGAATACGCAGGGGTATGGCCGGCTCGGTGCCCAGCTGATGAGGGTAATGACCTCTGGATCCGGGCGATGACCCCCAAGCAAGGACGACTCTAGGAATTTATACTCGCCCCCTTTTCCGGGCTCGCAGTCTGCAGCCCTGAGCTACGGGGCTTCGCAATGGGGCGCCGTGCACAAATAACAAACGGAACCGCGACTTACCTTTTCCCAGTCGCCGCTCCGTCCTGGCCCTTGGCTGGAGGATGGGGGCTGCCCGACACCTTTTTTATTTTTTTGATTCGCGTTATCAACAGGTTAGTTCTACAATTTCACAATGCCGAATTCACTAGCGCAATTTACAACTTTACTTTTAATTTTTTTTCTAGAACTCGTTCAGCACGTCCGCTCGCATCAAGATCGTCACTTCAACTCCTTTTCCGGAAACCGCTCGTGCCGCGCTGTTCGGTCTGCGCTCAGTTTTCGCGCTGAGCCCAGCCTAAGGCTCCGAGCGCACCCCATCTTCACAGGGAGGTTTCCTCAGAAATTGCTTGCTCACCGCTTTTGACGATGCTTTTCCTTTTTCTTTCTTTTCCAGATGCGCCGAGGGACATCTCCAGGCCGCAAAGGATGACCCAGGGCGTCGAGAAATGTAACATTGCCCCCCTCTAAGAAGAGGGAACTGTCCTCAACTCCGCGTCCTGGGTATGCCATGTTAGCGTAGTGTTACTCGCACCCATACCCTTTCTGCCTGTCGCAAGTGCCCAGGAAGAGGTATCCCATTTTCTAAAACTAGAAGCTTAATTTAAAAAAAAAATTTTAAATTTAACTCTTCAGGGGCGCGGTCTACTCCGCTTGCTAGTTGCGGCGCTGAGGATACTTCGACCTCCTTTTCGCTCGTACGAGGCGGGTGATAGTCCTCTCCGTTGGATCCAAGCTACCAGGAGGTAGGGCTACGTCTGTTTTTTATGGTGGTGGTTGGATCAGCTGGAATCGTTGGTATTTACGCCCGCGCCGCGGACCCAGAACGATTGCGGCCGTCTCCAGCTGATTCAGGTATACGGGAGATTTTGCCTCGAGCGCCTCCGATTCGCTCTTGCCACGGAAAGAATAACGCACGCGGCCGAGTATGCGGTGCAACTCGGTTTCCTTTTTTTCTTTTTTTTACATGGGTTACAATTTCTTTTCTGAGCCCGGTGTCACTGCACCGTGGATAGCTTTTCGCGAATTTATTTTTAGTCGGTATGATATGGGGCGAGGCGGTAATCCCGTGGTTTCGTGGATCGCGTACCCATACGCCAGCAGGAGAAGGGGAAGGTGGTCGTCCCAGTCCCTCTGGTGTTTCGCCACGTATTTAGCCAGATAGTTAGCAGGATGCGATTGAATCGTTCCATCATCCCGTCTGACTGCGGGTGTAGGGCTGTGGTTCGCATTTTGTCTATGCGGAACCTCTTCATCACCGCCTGAAACACGGCTGACTCGAAGTTCCGACCCTGGTCGAAATGCAGTTGGCGGGGGAGTCCGAATCGGCTAAAGACGTGCTCGATTAGGGTGTCGGCTACATGTTCCACGGTCTGATCCGGGAGAGGAATGGCCTCTGGCCACTTACTAAAGTAGGCTGCGATTACCAGGACATATTTATTTCCTCTCGTAGTCGCCGGCAAAGGCCCCAGAATGTGTACAGCGATCCTTTCGAAGGGCGCCCCTACATTATAAATTTGACACTCCGGGCATCTTTGGACATAGCCTACGTAGACGTCCTGGGTACAGGCGATCCAGTAGTATCTCTCCCGTACTTTCTGGAGTGTCTTTTCGGTCCCAAAGTGTCCTCCCGCTGGCCCGTCGTGCGCTAACTCCAGAATGCTGCGTGTCTGTAGGGATGGTAACAGAACTTGCTCGTGATTTCCCTTCCCGTCGCAGAATTTTCGGAAGATCAAGCCGTTCTCCAGATGTAGCGTCGAGAACATTGACCAGTAGGATTTGAGGATGGGGTCCAGGTGGCTAATTTTTTCCTTAGGTGGTCTCTCTCCGTCCTCCAGCCACCTCCGAACCTCTCGGAGAATCGGGTCCCTCTGTTGCTCCACCTCCATATCTCCTTGTACCGTCGTCGCACGCGCCACGATACGTTGGCGCTCCTCGGCCCTCTCGCAAGTCCGGCAGCCGCTCTCCGTGCAAGGGCGTCACGATAGTGCGTCAGCATTCGCATGTTTAATGCCTGCCCTGTGCTAAATGCTGAAATCAAATTCTTGCAGGCGTTCAATCCATCGCGCTATTTGGCCCTCCGGCTGTTTAAAATTCATAAGCCACCGTAGAGAGACGCCTCTCTGTCCGTAGCGTAAAATGCCAGCCAAGGACATATGGGCTGAAGTGAGAAATTCCCGTCACGGCTGCGAGTAGTTCCCTTTTTGTAACACAGTAGTTCCTTTCCGTCCCGTTCCTGTCCATCCTGTATACCGCCCCCCACGCCGTGTCGCTTGCGTCTGTATCGACGATGAAGTCCCCGCTAGGTAAATGTTGACTGAGAATTGGGGCGGAAGTCAGCATGTCCTTCAGCCTTGCAAAGGCGCTATCGCACTCCTGCGACCAGTCGAATTTCTCGTACTTCCCTGTCAGCGCGGTTAGAGGCTTGAAGCGGCGATAGTAGGCGCACAGCCCCAAGAAGGATTGCATCTCCTTTTTGTTCCTTGGCCGCGACCAATCCCGAACCGCCCCCACCTTCTTCACAGGGTCAACCGATAATCCTCTCTCCGAAACGACCTGCCCCAGGAATTTCACCACCCGCTGGCGTAGCTGGCATTTACCTGGAGAAATCTTTAGTCCAGCGGCCCTAACGCGTGCGAGTACAGCGTCGAGATTCCTCAATAGGTCTGTGAAGAATTCACCGTGCACAATTATGTCGTCCAGGTACACCAGCGCGGACGTGTATGGGAGCCCTTCCAGGATTATTTCCATTAACCTTTGGAAGGTCGTCGGTGCATTCGTTAATCCGAAAGGCATTACGGTGAACTCCCACAAACCATTTCCCATCGTGAAGGTTTTTTTTTGCATCGGCGGCGTCCAGCTCCACCTGCCAATATCCCGACTGCAGATCCAGCGCCACAAACCACGTAGACCCAATGCGTCCAGGGTCAAATCAATCCTGGGAAGAGGATACGAGTCCTTCTTTGTTACTTCGTTCAGCTGCCGGTAGTCTATGCAGAACCGGAGGGTCGCGTCCTTTTTCTTCACTAGAACCACCGGTGAGATCCATGGGCTGGTACTGGGGGTGACCACCCCAAGCCCCTTCATGTTCTGTAGGAGCTGTTAAGTCTCACCGCGTCACGCGAAAGGGATCCGGCGTGCAGGCTGTTTCACGGGTTCCGCATCCTTGGTGTTTATCCAGTGCCGCAGAATGTTAGTCCTTCCAAGATCTTACTTCCCTCGGGAAAAAGCCGAAGCATGCTTCTGTAGCAATTCCGAGAGTTGAGTCTGCTGTGACTCGTCCAAGCCCTCCTTGGAGGCAGCAAAGAGCTTCTCCAGTTCCGCAGGCAATCACAGAATCATCTATCACGTCCTTGCCGAGGACGCTGGAAATCTCCTCGGTCCGACCTATGCTGGTGTTGGGGGGAATTTGCGCTGCCTCCTCGGGGGTATTCGTTATCCGCGCCCAAGTAGTGCCTGTAGAGCACTCCGAAAGCGTTGGCGTGAGGACAATATTGCCGTGACTCAGGGGGAGGGGTGTTATCACCACGGGCGTTCGCAGCAGCAAGGAGCAATTCAAGCGAATCAGTGCGTCCGATTTTGGGGGATAACGATTTCCGTGCATGTCCGAGCGAGGTGGTTTGCCGACGAAGAAGCGTGCAAAAGAATCTGTTCCCCTCCCACCCTTAATAGGCCATCGCGAAAGTCGAGGGTATACCCATGTTTTACGAAAAAGTCCATTCCCAGAATGCATTCGTCGCAGATCGCCGCGCAGTGGAAGGAGTGGTTTGCCGTAAAATCGCCTATTCAAACTGGGACCTCCGAAGTCCCCAGAATTTTCGTTATTTCCCCCGTCATGCTCTGTATCACCGCGCTTGTTTGCCGCAATTTTCTCCTCTGTTCGCCCGCCTGGAGTACCCGAGGGTGTACTATCGAGTGACTCGCCTCCGTGTCCAACTCCACCTTGCAACTAACCCCGTTGATGTCGCCGTCGATTTGTAGGTTTCCCAAATGCTTCGCCGTGTTGATTATTATTTTTACGTCGTGGGGGCAGTCTTCGCCCGCTAACCCTAGCCCCGGTAGGTTAGCAGAGGCCCGTTTAATTCGCCGTTTTCTCGGGGCTCAGTCCTCTGGCTCGTCGAAGGGGTGCTCCCAAGGGCGGGGCCCGACGCCGGCCACGCAGGAGTCTCAGATGCCCGAAGGGTCGCACACATAGGTGAGACTTGCGGTGTGACTTGCGGTGTGTCTCGTCTGCGACTGCACCAGCAGAGTCATATTTTTCGCCGCCGGTGTCCTATCAGTCCAAACCACGTCGAACTGCACCTCATCCCCTTCCCTTGGAGCTACTGGCGCATCCCGCGGCAGGTTCCTTATCGCGTTCCTGTGCAGGAACACATTCTCGCCGTTGTCGTCGCGCGTAATGAACCCGAAGTTCCGCACTTCGAGGAAGACCCTAATCCTTCCCTTCACGCCGGTGTCCCCACGAAACGGGGGTGAAGGGGGTGTCATCGGTTGAGATCGGGAACTATTGGAGACCGTGCTTGGTCTAGTTCGAGGTGGCCTCGCCGTGGTGGTATTGGCTGCACTTTTGCCGCTGCCACACGTATATGCCTCCTGCAGATCCTCGTGGCTTCTCGGCTCGCCTCGACTCGTTCCGCCAAAGCCAATGCTTCCTCGACCGTTTCAGGAAGGGCGTCTCGTACTCTCTGTTAAATTTCGACGTCCGCGATGCTGTCGATCACCTGGGCCAACGCTACGGCTTCCCGTGTGGACGCAGGGTTGTTTTCAAACGCCAGAGCCGCAAATTCCTGCACCCGGGTGACAAACTCCTTCAGCGATTCCCGGGGCGCCTGCACACAACCACGAAGTTTGATGTGAGCAACTGTTTTCTCCATCCGGTTACTAAATCGCACTCAGCCTCGCATAATAAAGTCGAACCGCTTCGCTTAGCGTGTCATAAAACGCCAACGCGGTTCCCCGGAGAAATGGGACGAGGTACAGCGGCTTCATCTCGTCTGTCCAGCCGCTTATTCTCGCTATGGCCTCGTAGTGCCGGCAGTACAGTCGCCACGGTTGCTTTCCGGTGAATTCCTGGGGGGACATCTTAATGCGGGTGGGTGCAAGCGTTGGGACCTGCGCGAATGATGGTGGGAGGGATCGGGTCGTCAAGGCTGAAGGTGTCCCGGAAACACACAGCCGGTACTCTCAATGGCGTGGAATGTGGGAACTGTGTTTCTTGGGGTAGCGTGTTCGTCATGTAGCTCTGGGTGGGGGCGACTGCACCCGAACAGGTACTTCTGCTTCGACCGGTGCCCGGAAACGCAATAACGGTTGGTCCGGGCTGCTGTATGCTTCCAGCCCTTGTTGAAAATATCCTGGGCTGAGGCACTAGCCGTTTTGGAATAGTGCCGGTACCAGAGCTGGGTGGACACGTTTCCTTTCCAAAATTGCCGCTCAAGGAGGCGAAATCCATTAGATCCCTGTCGGAAAGCGGCTTTACCTTCTCCGCTTGCTCTTCGGGTTTGGCCCCTGAATAATCAAGTGTCGTTTCGGCCGCCAGCTGGTCGAGACGCGTCATAAACGCCTCTTCCTGCGACAACTCGCATTTCGCCATCCGCTCCGACAGGTCCTTTACCGACCCCAACAATTCCCTCATCGTCCGGGAATGTTGCTCGACGAAATTGCTGCATTAGCTCGTCATTAAGGCTAACATCTCCCTATTGGGATCGTTTTCCCGACCACTAGCCATGTTGCCGACAAAACTCCACTGGCTGGAATACTCTTCAGTATTCGTTCGTCCCGAGCACACCTGGCACCAATGTTACGCAATTTAAATTCGCCGCCTGGCTCGCCTTGCCAACGACCGAGGTTGAGAGGGAGCCTTTTAAAGGGAATCGTTGGCGGCTACAAAGATCCGGCAAAATACGGCGGTATTTATTCACCACCCACCGGGCTGAACCGAGCTGCTTCAGCGCAGTCCAATGCGGCCGGATTACTTTTTCTCACGATAACCGGTGAGGCTGTATGGGTGTCTTCCAGCGGCCCTGGCACTCTTCTCCACTTAAGCTCCTCAGTGGGCCGAACACAATACCACGAGCTGCGTTCGCGTGCACGGGAGCGCAAACCCCGTCAATGTAGTGGTGCAGCTGTCACTTGCACCGCAGTCCTGTGCGAAGTCGTCGCGTCGCGAGCTCAGTTTCCTAAAGCTGAATTTAAGTGGCGTGAGTGCGGGAAGTGTTCGGGCGAATGTGGGAAGTGTCCGAGCGAATGCAGGACCCGGGTGCCTCCAGGAAAGGTGCCGAACCCGGTCACCCGGGGACTGAAATAGTGGTGAGTGTACACCGACGCGGGATGACAGCGCAGGGATGCTGGCCCCACGAGGACGGGAGCTGTTGGGGGGCCCTGCGAGGGATTTCACGGGCAGCCTCAGGTGAGTCGAATTAGTTTCTTTGTAAAACAAAGTGACTCGAGTTGCCGTCCCAAGATGGCCGCGTAGGCGCTCAGATGTCCGTGCCTGTTGACAGTGTGAGTGACCCGGTTCGCGCATGGTGTGAGTGCGGTGATATTCAGTGAGAAAGTGCGAGAATTCGCAGGGGTATGGCCGGTTCGGTGCCCAGCTGATGAGGGCAATGACCCCTGGATCCGGGCGATGACCCCCAGGCAAGGACGACTCTGGGAATTTATACTCGCCCCCTTTTCCCGGCTCGCAGTCTGTAGCCCTTAGCTACGGGGCTTCGCAATGGGGCGCCGGGAACAGATAACAAAAGGAACCGCGACTTACCTTTTCCTGGTGGCCGCTTCGTCCCGACCCTTGGCTGGATGATGGGGGCTGCCCGACACCTTTTTTATTTTATCGATTCGCGTTATCAACAGGTTAGTTCTACAATTTCACAATGCCGAATTCACTGGCGCAATTTACAACTTTACTTTTAATTTTTTTTCTAGAACTCGTTCAGCACGTCCGCTCGCATTAAGATCGCCACTTCAACTCCTTTTCTGGAAACCGCTCGTCCCGCGCTGTTCGGCCTACGTACAGTTTTCGCGCTGAGCCCGGCCTGAGGCTCCGAGCGCAACCCATCTTCACAGGGAGGTTTCCTCAGAAATTGTCTACTGACCGCTTTTAACGATGCTTTTCCTTTTTCCCTATAAAAAAACAAACATGACTAAAAAATATTCAAGGAGTTCTTAGCTACATAAATAGTGCCTCATGTACAAGGTTCGCCTCATCGCGCAGGGAAAACCGAGGACGGTACCGCCGAGAAGATGCTCTCTCGTGTAAGACCGGCCTACTACCTGTGGAAGGTCCATTACAAGATTCTCAGAATCCTTAGGAAGGGCGAAGCATAGGTTGAAAATTGTGAAAAGGGTACCCGAGGGTATACCTGTTTATTGAGATAAGGGTTAAAATTAGAACCCATTTATAGACATTTTGTCCGCAAATAAATGATTTGAAATGTGATTTTGTCGGCAACGGCCATACCACGCTCAAAATACCGGTTCTCGTCAGTCTCGACTGTAAGCTGATAGCGAACAGCCGAGAAACTGCCAGTGCTAGTGATTTTGTGAACTGTCGGGACGTTTCGGACAGGGAGCTAAGGGTCCCGGGTTCGAACCCGGGCCAGCGGCCACTTGGTCCAGCTTAGCAAATGAGCCAGCCAGGCGCCTATGATACTGGTATGGAATCACGAACGGGAAAAGGCAACGGATCCTGCAGCAAGAAGTATGACGTAAAAACGGCTAGAGGGAAAAGTTCCATAGCAACTACAAGCCAAGGCCTAGGAACAACAGCTGGTAAGGCAAAAGGCTCAAACAGCGACACCGATGGAGGGAAAACTACATCGAAATCTAAAGCTGTAGAACTCATGGATACCACCTCCAAGAGCATAAGGAGCCCTAAAACTCAAAAAGCTTTAAGGCAAAGCGGAAAGTGAAAACGCATTTTCAAAAAACCTAATTTGGTGGAAAGGCAAAGAAAAACTCAGAAAGGAACTGACGACGAAAGCTCATCCTATGAAACCGAGCCAGCAAGTTTCAAGGCATCGGGAAATTCATTTAAGGAGCTTAACACCGATAGCGAAGAAGAGGAAGCTAAACTAGAGGAGCTTATTGCAGCAGTGATGAAGAAAAACAACCCCAAGTATACATCTCTCAACGATCCGTCAACGAAGATACACCAGAAGACTTCAATCAACCAGAAGATAATACCATCTAAAGCAGCTAATACGACATCATCTACAGCGACTACGTCACAGGCACCTCAGAAGACGACTAAAGTTAAGGTACTTCCGATAAGGATTTCCTTCCAATCTATTAAAGATACACTAGCTTTATGTAAATTAGCTCTTAAAAAAGGTTTCATAATTAGGAGATATAGCGAAAATAGGCATGCTCTTCACGTACAATCTATGGAGCAATACAACAAAATTAAAAGCTGCCTAGAAAAGGCGAAGACTCAGTTCTTCTCATACACAGCCAAAAATGAGCGCGCGCAAACCATCCTTTTAAAAGGAATCGACTCCGATACTGAACCGGATCTTTTATTAGATGATCTAAAATCAAAAGAAGAAGAAAAGTTAAAATTCTTAGCAGTCAAACGCTTTACTACCCCTGCCTCTAGAGAAAGACAAAGAAAGCTCCCAATATATTTAGTGCAACTCTCCCCAGATAGCCATCTGGAGAAATTAAGGGAAATACGCCATATAAATCACCAGATGGTTACCTGGGAGACCCTTAATAAAAGGGACTTTGTCCTGCAATGTATGCGATGTCAGCGCTTTGGACACGCAGCGGCTAATTGCCGAATGGCATTTCGTTGCGTGAAATGCAATAATACGCATGAGCCAGGACGATGTCCCTTAGGAAAGGAAAGAGTAGAGGACAAAAATAAACTGTTTTGTGTTCTATGCCAAAAACATGGGCATCCTGCAAATTATAGGGGGTGTCCACGGTACGCCGAGTTGCGCGAAAGAATTCGTGAACGGAAACAAAAAGTGGAAGAAGAAAAACAGCAGAAAAAGCAAATGTTTGCTAATTATGTGGCGCCTAATATGTCATTTGCTCAAATGGCAAAAGGGCAAAGCAATCAAGCAAAAACAAATATTTTACCTTCCACAACTGCCTCTGAACCAGATACAAAAACCGTTTTAATGACGATTTTGAATCAAATAGCTCAATTGAGTAAAAGGTTAGATGAGCAGGCAGAAAGAGTAAATATAATCTATTCCACGCTGTTTCCGGAAACGAATGCTCCATAAATTCTTACTGCTGCGCTGCCTGGAGACAATGCCTTCAAGGTCATTAGTGTTAATGTAAATTCGTTAATAAGAGTAGAAAGGAGGGCGAACCTCCTCGGCCTGATGCAACGCGAAAATCCTGATATACTTCTGGTCAGTGAAACAAAGCTGAATCGGAAGCATAAACTGGATTACAATGGGTTTGAAATAGTCAGAAGAGATCGACCAAACTCTACACAGGGTGGAGGAGTGGCGGTAATGATCAGGAAAGGCATTAAATTCAAACCAATTTACAGCAAGGAAATTTATAAATTCCGAATAATAGAAGCTTGTATAATCTGCATACCTCTTCGTAGTGGTAAAAGATTGTATGTAGGTACAATATATGCATCGAGAGCTTCAGAATCTTCTCAGCAGACAGATTTCACAGATGAAATCGAGGCTTTATTCCAAACACTCCACCTAGATTTAGATTCTAATTACTTTATTCTGGGTGGAGATTTTAATGCAAAGCACTATACTTGGAATAATAACATAACCAATGCTCGAGGCAGCCTAATAATTGATTGGTGGGCTCGCAACCGTTTTCAGTGCAGAATGATGCTTTTATCAACAGATAGTCCATCCTTTCCAAGCCATGGTTCATATCTAGACCTTGCATTAGTCGACAGTAGATTCGATATCGCTCGGACAAACGATACAGAAGTAAACTGCATACAAACAGTCTACTATGAAAGCGACCATAACGGACTGTGCTTATACGGACATATACCAAACGAAAACTTAGAACTGGTGGAGTGCGCCCAGATTGGAAATTTTAATTATAGAAAAACAGATTGGGCGCGCTTCACTAAAGCTATGAAAAGAGTAGTACGGACAAATTTACGGATTCCTACAAACAGAAACTTAACTAATACAGAGATCGACCAGTATCTTAAAGATCTGGACGATCTTACGCGACGAACTATGGACAAGACAATACCGAGGTCAAAGCCGGGATGCAACCTGGATTGCTACCGGAACAGGACAATAGATACTTTACAGAGACACAAGAGTAGACTGTTGACGGAATTAAGAAATCTCCAACGACAATACGCAGACAGACAAAGTCCTATGGTTGCATCTCTTAAATCTCAATTAAAAGTCCTCCAACAGTTAACTAAATTGAATTATATGAAATCGATTAATAAGTATTGGAACAATAAAATTCGGCTATAGACGCCAGTAATCCGAGTATGTTTCCAAACATAAATCAGATATTTAGGAGGAGAGATAGAAATCATATTGAGTGCTTATACATTCCAAGGACTCGACAGAGCGAAGAGTATATTGCAGAAGCAGGGTTAGATCCGGATGAGCTATCTCTTGATAGAAATACGTTCCTCGTGGAGGAGGAGCAAGCTAAAGTAGACGTGATGGGTGCGTTTTTCCAGAGTGTGTATTCAATAAACTCTCCAGTTCGACCGGATCGCGATCTGGAGAATCGCGCTCTTCTCAATCACTTCCAACTTCTCAGCGAAATAAGGGCTTGGAATTGCGAAAATCGGTCAATCACCGTATTTAATGAAGATAACCCGGCTGATGACGTTAAAGACGACACAGTGGGGCCTTTCTTTTTTACGATAAGCGGGGAGGGGAACCGCCCGAATATCGTAAGCCTCGCTCGCAAAACGCGGATAGGGCTGTGTGGGTGCCTCCGGCGCTCTTCTCCACTTAAGGCCCGCGCCCATGGAATCCGTTTGCGCTCCTCATCCGCATTTCGACGACGAGAGCTTTAAGTTTTTGACGTCCGAACACGAGAGCTCGCCCATACAATCCGTTTGCAGTACGGAAAAATGTTTGCATCTTGACTTAAAGCTCTCAAAGTTGTTCTCATCTACTTTGACAATTTGTTCAGAGCGCGGGAAATTTTAATATTAATCAAGGCAAGAGACAACGATGGACATCAGTTCATTAAATAATTTTCTGAAAATCGGACTTCTGCTATCAGAAGCAGACGAATGTTTAACGTCATTGGAGGGAAGGCGCCGTTTTTGGGTGCGACCAATGTACCAGGTATTTAGGATTTCGACATATTTTCAGTGCTTCGATTAACTGCTAATAATTTTACCACAGGACCGCGACAGTAGGTATTGGGTCGCATGAGCCAGACGCTCTGACGTCACTGGCGCCAGGGGCGTGGCAGGGGCGGGGCTAAGGCGTGGCAGGGGCGTGGCAGGGCGGGGTCATTAGCTAATTAATGGGTCATTAATTAAATTCAGGGGCGGGGCTAAGGCGTGGCAGGGCGGGGTCATTAGCTAATTAATTAGTCATTAATTAAATTGATTGACAGCTATTATGCAAAATGATTGGATGATTAGTGACACTTAACACCTGTTTAATTAACATGTACTTAACATCTGTTTAATTGATATATGATTTATGGGCGGCGCATGGCGCGAAGCTGCTGGCGCATCTGTTCATGGAAAAAGTGGCTGCGGCTTTGGCGGGGGCTGCGGCTGGGGGCTGGGGCGAGAGCTGAGACTTAGGCTGTGATCGGAAGCTTTGCGGACAAGGCTGTTGCAGTTGAATCTTAGAGAAGCAGCAGCTCAAGGACAACAAGTTATGGGTAGACGTTGATGCAAGCTGGGGTCTAAGGTTGGCAATTGCATCTTAGCTTCGTTCTAGTTCTTAGAACAAGGTCGAGCGGCTGCTGCTTAGCAACGGGTTTTTGCAAAGTTAACTCGTTTTGTCTGCTAGGGTCACCGCTATTAGTTTCAGATGCGTTGAGCTGCATTTTGGAAAATGTAAACAAAGATTCGAAGCAATAAACATGTTCAATAGAACCTGTTTTATCTAACGTCAAGTTTAAGATTATTGCTAACATATGGTGAATGCCCGCAGATGCAGTAATTTGCATCTTGGAGAATGTGAAGTAGTTTGATAAAAGCTTTAACTTGTCTTTGGTATAACTAATGAGTTTAATTACTGAGAAATATGCTGTCGTTTATGAAGGTAAATAATAAAAACAAAATTGCGGATTACTTGCTTGAGATTTTATTTATTTTCTTACTTATAACTGGATTTAAGATTACACCTAATTGTGAAATTCTATTCTTAAATCTAAAAGTATTCAATGCGTATAATTCCCATGGACCTTTTCTGCTTTCCCGGTATGCAAAACTCCACGCTATCATATATTTAACCTGTGGTTTGTCGTTAAAATTCACCTGTTTCTTCATTGCTTTTTATAAAAATAATAAATTTCACAACACAGTCTAAATACTATTAAAGCACCCGTTAAAATTTTAAAGATGCTGTAAGCGTACAGTGATAAGTTTGATGAAGCTGGTCTATTGAAAGGTCCGCATACATCTTTACCGTTCACATAAAAGCAATTCGGTGAAAGACGGATATGTTCTGCTTCAACATCACTAGGGCAATTCATTGCACATAATTCCAAGGAACAATAGTAACATTTAACTACATCTCTTAAATTTGTGTAGAAAAATCCACTTCTTGCAAGTTTGTGAGATTTTCTTTTATCTAAATGAAGATTACGAAATGTCTTTAAACGATCGTATTCTCTCTTTAAAAGTAACATGGTATCTGTTTTACATCAATCACAAAACATCTTTTATATTAATCCACGTATTATGTTTTGCCGAAAAACCAAGCCATTTAACAAAAACTTTGTTTCCGCGTTTTTTCAAAATTTTTTCTACTAAATAAATGTCAGGGTTTTTTACTGGAGCTAGTTCTAGTTCATAAAATTTACCTTGAATTATATTTCCCTGGTAATCTTCAAGAATATAAGTTGTTGGGTAAGCTGACTTAACTTCTTTAATTTTAAATATTTCAGCGGACCAATTAGGTGTATATCCTTTTTCAAATACATGTTTATGTCTACTTATTCGAACAAAATCACCCGCTTTGAATTTCGGCTTGGATTTTATTTTGGGGTATTTATACACAGCTAATAATAAACGTTTTTCGTCTTCGACTCCAACGTCTACAGGCCGCATTTTAATAGTTCGGTGTTTTGTATTATTATATTTTTCTGTCAGCTTGTCCAACATATTAATCCAGCGATAATTACCATTCATGCTAAACTCTTTCCACACTTGTTAAATATTTAATTGCGGCGGGGATGCCACAAATATTTAAATAGAAAATGTCAAAATTTATTTCGTTATTTCCCGATGAACAACATGACTGTTATAATTGTAGATATTCAGTTTGTTTGCGGAAACAGAGGACAGTATTTCGTTAAAGAGTTGGCGGTACTGTCTCATGGTTCTATTATTCCATCTGTACATCACTTTGCACCGCCATATCCAGCGGAGGAACTTTCACTTAAGGCAAAGCTTCAAGGCAATTACGATTTTTATAAAATTAATGGATTAAATTGGAACGACGGAAACATCGAATACAACCAATTGGGGGATTTTTTATCGAAAATGAAAGATTTTATGATATACGTCAAGGGTGAAACGAAAGAGGAATTTATAAGAAAATACCTGCCAGATGCCAACATCAAGCAACTGAAAATACCAAAATTGAGTAGCCTTCAACAATTTGAAACCAGTTGTAAAATACACGGGAGAGGTTCACAATTGCGTTGCGCAGCTCAAAATTGTATCAATATTTACATGTATTTATTAATAAATAAAATCATTAAATAAAAGAATTTATGTCTTATTTTAATTTATTTATTAAAGCCATCAAAATTATTACAAACACATAATGTCAAATATAATATTAGTAGAACAATACAAAGGTATCTCGTAAAAGAGTCTTGAATAGTTTGTATGTACATAAGAGGTTCTAGATGGTATAAAAAAGTCATCTTTTGATAAAACAAATGCATTTTTCTCTTTACACTTTTCACAATATTTATTATAGTATTCTTTTACACTTTCCGATGCATTATTATTGTGAAACATAACAATGTTTATAAACTCTAACAAATCAAATAACCTACAAAGTTCGCAAAGGGTTAAACTAATACTTTCTGCGTCAGCTGTAATTTTGTGCTCCCTTTTTAATGCCTCCTGGTTTGGAGGTATTGGGTCAATTTGGCTCTTCAAGTCGCAAAGATGCTTAAAAATTGCCACCCATCCAGAATATGTTGTTGAAACAGGTTGTTGACCATGACGATGGAATACGATCTTTGCCTCGAATGAATGCGGGTCGAATCCAAGTACAACTTTTTGGTTATGATATTCATCTAGATAGTATGTGTAGTTCAGCAATATGTTTTCACCCCGACTTTCCGGGCAACTTTTCTGCTTACGTTTCGGTTTTTTCGATATTTTATCTGTTATTACAGAGTTTTTATTGCACACACCTTTTCTCCCCTGTTTTTTGGATTCCATCTTAACGCAAGGATTTTTACTGTAGTACTAACTATGTACTATTATATTACGGAGTTTATATTGCATGTTTCCGTTGTACATGATTGGTTACAGTAACTCCCACCATGTTTTAAATAAATTTTGCAATACAAGTTCATAATTTGTTTATCATTCAATTCATAGTTTTTGAGTGAAAATTGTTTGTTGCGAATGCTTATTCCTTTCAATGGAAAATATTTAAAATATAGTGCTGAAAAATGAGGTAGGTGTAGCGGTAAATAATAAAACTGGATTTATCATTCAGTATTCTTCGCTTTATATTTATTTCAAATTCAACAAAACTTAAATAATAATTTAACAAACAATTCAATCTATTAATTCAATTATAAAATTCTAATTAAATATTATTCTAAGAAATTATATCGCGTTACAAAAATTAAGATTAGGAAAAATAAAAAGAAAATTAATATTAAATTATTCGTTTGGAAAAAATTAGTTACTTTAATTAAAAATGTTTAGTTGAGGGCAACGATCACAACTAGGTTTTTTCTGTTTTCGACGAGCTGAAAGAGAACAAGTTGCATGTACTGACAAAATTCCTGGTTGGAATGTTTTTGCCACTATGTCAACTTTTACGCTACCTGCTGCTGGGAAAAATACTTGAAGAAAGAGGAGGATTCATCAAATTGCTCCGCTTTTATAGCCTTTAACTTCCCCTGTGTTTATCCATAATTTAACTTTAATTATGAATATTCCATAAATTACTCCATCTAAAATTCTTATTATCATTTCAGTCGGTGACGAATGTTGGCCTCTACTCCATTCGGCTAAGTTTTCCTTTATTCAGCTCCTTATTTATTTTACTTTCTAATTTGTTTATTCAAATTATCACCATTTTATGGTTTGACCCGGTTAGTAGTTTTCTTTTAGTGGAGACTTAAAATTGATCCTCTCTTTCTGTTCGGTTCTCTCTTTCCCACTCATTGGGACTTATTACGATTAAAATAAACGTGAATTTCGCGAAAATTATCAATAACATCGCGGAATTGTTGTTTTCATCGTGTTCGCGATGTAAAGTTCTATATTTCTGTCATTTCATCTGAAGAAGAAGATGACTTGGCAGTCTAATTTGTTTATGTTGTGTCGTGCGTATAATCGAGTACTTTTAGTGCAATTTTCAGCAGGATGCAGCAATTAATGTAAGTATTTTATGTGTTAATTTAAGTGTAGGGCTGTGCTTTATGATCTTTCGCGAAAACCGGGTGAAATTTGTGCTGATATGTGGCGATTCGCAACTTCCGCGAACACCTGTCAAGGTGCGAAAAAAATCGCGGTTTTTTCCCTGACCTGTCTGCGAATTTGTTGCGAATTGTCATCAATTTGTTGTATGGACTATTGTCTTTAATTTTTCGTTGGTTTTATCTTGTAGATCATAAAGGTCGTTAAGTTCTATTAATGTTTTGAGTAGTTCATGTTGTTGTTGTTTTAATTTGTTAGGAGCTAAAATTTCAACTATGTCACGTAATTCATTGTTATTAATTCTGTCTTATATTTCAGATTGGACTTCATCGTGGGACTATATGCACCTATGCCGACCTAGGTGCTGGTATTTAATTTTCTATTTATTTTATATTATTTAATTTCAATTAGTTTCTTTTAGGTTTGCGGAACATTGTTTCAAAAACTTTTTCAAACTTTGCCCTTTGCACCGGAAATAGAGGTACACGCAGCAATAATGTCCACATACTTGTGAAAGTGTACCTTGCAATCGTTGCTTATTACACACAAACATGTTTGAATTAGCCAGTAGGAATTTTTGAAAAAATGAATTATTGGGGTATTTTCCATATGAATCAAAATACTCGGCTGGTCCTTTTCTTGGGAAATAAAATGCAACCCAATGAGTTCCACTTTTGTGGGCTGGATCCGTATTAGCTATTATACATGCTGGTTTTTTAATTTTTCGCGGCAACTGATTGCATGGGAATACACCCTTAAAGAATTTGTTTGTAATATGATGACTTTTTAGCAAATGCGCAAGTTCGATCGTGTTCATTCTTGTTCACAAGTTGTGTTTTCTACGTCAATAACTTGTGTATGAGATGTAACATAGTTACTTATAAATTCCTTTGTTGATGCGTCGCGTACAATGACTGTATTAAATTTTGCTAGGGTTTTTATAAGGTCTTCATCTAAGCGTTTAAGTTCAAGATTACCGAATCTACTTGATTTTTCAACGCATTCTGTACTAGATGCAGGATACCTGAAGACAATTTCCTTTGTAAATAATTTATTTTGTGCTGTGAATCCAGCTAAACAGACCTTTTTAAAGAAGGTCAATTCACCTCCGCAAAGGTATTCGACATTTATCAAACAACTCATTGTTACCGTGATATTGTAAGTATCTAATTAACACTTAACATAAGGTGTAACTTCCTTATATAGGTTTTAAAAGTTAGTATATACATTTCGATCCTTATCGATTTCTATACTCCCGTCATATTCAGCATACAAAATGCAAGTAACAGTTGTTTTTAAAGCCTCCTTAAATCTTCCTTCAATTCTAACCGTTCCTTGATTTAATAGATTTCCGCAAGTAGAATTATACGACAGATCAGTGGTTAAATCGAAGGCCAACAAAAACGCTCCATTATCAAAGAAGTTTTTTGAAATCTGATGTCCTTTGTCAAAATAGTGTATTCCAGTTCCTTTAAACAAACTGAGGTAGCCTCTTGTACTGATGGGCGGCTCTTTAGAATAATCAAATTCCATGGGTTGGTTGGGAATCTGAACACCGTTTACGGATAAATTAAATCTGGTTATGTTATTGTGTTTGAAATTGTATGAATTTTTTGTTCTATTTCCCGTATAAGCGTCATTGTCTATCATGCCAAATACTAATAAATTCGGTAGTTGTCCTATCACAATATTGTCTAAAGATAATGTGAATGTATTTGCTGGTATCGTATAGGTTTTTACCTCAACTCGCTTATATGGATATACAGCATTTGAACGTTGAAGGACAGATTCGTGAGCCAACATTATGCTTGGGTTAACGGTGACATGATTCATATACATAGTTGCTTCTACAATTTTAAGTCTTGGTGAATTGTCATCATTCTTTGAGTGGAGATAAAATTCAGGCTTTTCAAGTGATAACACAACACGTAAATCTACACCATTCATTAGCAATTTATCTTGATTAAACATATCGCCGTGAATTTTCCCCATTAATTCTACTACACCGCTTTTACAGAAAAGCTTTTCTCTTGCAATGTAGCCTGTATTTAATTGATTTATATTCGAATGAACATCCATATTATCCTGATCAAGATACCAGCCGACAGACTCTAAATGCGTTGATGCCGCATCCTTTCCATAATTTAGTAAGTTTTCAATGTATGCTCTGTAGTTGTAGTTATTGTCAGTTTGGGCAATCGGTTTACCATTTAAGTAAATAGTGCATTGACGAAAAAGTGAATGGAGCACATTATTTACAACACCTGGACCTTCATCACGCACCGACACACCTCCTACATCAATATCTTGTCCGGTATAAAATTCTTCTTTTCCATTTTTAATTTTAATGAGTTGCACTTTCAAGCGTAGATATATACTTGACAAATCCCGATATGTATCCCCATGGCCTAATGAAACAAATTCTAGCACTGATGAGTTATCTAATGAGGCTATGGGTTTGTATGCTACCTCTTCGGTTCTTAAAATATTACTTTGAATAGCTGGTCTCGAGAAAAGATCCAATTCGGATTTCATACACTCGCTATACGCGGGCATTTTGTTTATTTGTCAAAAATATCCAATACCCTTTTACGAAAATTACGTTTGCCTTTTATAGACTTTTTCTTCTTGCTTGATGCCTTTTTCGTGGTTTGTTTTGAACCCTTTTTCCGTTTAGGGACTAAAGTAAAGCGAGCAGCTGCAAATGGATGAGGCCTTTTTATAGTCATGCGATTAGTTCTTCCTGCACCATCCATATGATCAAACAGCTTATTTATACCTTTTTGCGCAAGTTCTTGAGCAGCAGCTTTACCTTGCTCCTTTAACATATTTTTCATAGATTTACTACCCGCGTCTTCTAATATCGCTTTTCCAGTTTTAATAGCCTGTTGTTTTAAAACCTTCGCCCCGGAACTAACTATGGGTTGCAAATACCTTAGTAATCCGCTGAAAAAACTCCCAATTCCTCGTCCACGCTGATAGATTAAAGGTGACCGGTAAAGTTCACCTATGTCATTTAAATTACCACCACTTTGTATTAAATAATAACGCGCGTAATAAGAATTCATATTTGTCTATTGTATTTTAACTGTACGTAACTGACTTTGTTTGCTTAATACTATAACAACTGCACATGCTATTTATAGGTTTTATTGTCTTTTAAAATGAAGCATTATGTATGTAGGGATATAACTTGCTTTGAAATCAATTAAATCACCTTGTCCATCAGTTATTTTTATTGAAATATTTTCAATTGCGGTTTTCTCCACAGGACAATATTCTACATGGTTAAAACGTAGTGTTCTTTCATTTTCACTTATAGGTACTACACGCAAATATCTTACGGATTTATCTCCTATAATTCTTGGTTTGGTTACATCGGTGTAAATGTATATAATATCACGCTCGTAATAGTGACCACTAGGTTTAACATCACGAGGTAATCTTTTACTCAATTTATCAACTGTATCATTCAATTGATCCAATTTCTTAATTATAGATATTTGCTCTGTTTGCAGTCTAGCGGTATCAAAAGACTCCTTTAGTTCTGTCAAAAATACATTTGGTTTTCGTTTGTCTGTTGGTGTATTAAGAAATATATCAGTTATAAAGTTTTTCAAATTATCTATATTGGTATCTAAAGGTACTGGTGTTGTTTTATATAATCCTGAAGTCTGTTTTTCGTAGGGAACATTTAAAATATTACTGTTTTCAGTGATCTTTCTAGGTTGTGGTGTTTTAACATTGATAGAATCGCCATGCAATTTATCCAATATTGTGAGAATTATGTCTTTAATACGCGCAATTCTCTTTTGCTTTTCATCTTCTGGTATTGTTTCGTCATCAAAATGTACATTATTGATAAAAAGTGTTACGAGATTCTTAACATTAAGATGTGGTGGTAGCGGTTTTTGTATCTTAATTGTTAATTCTAGCTCATCGATTCGTAATTCAAATATGTCATCTTTAACAGGAATTTTACCCTTTTTTCTTATGCTTTTAGGTGGATGGGTATAATCGTCCAAAGCAGTTTTTAACTTGTCATGTTTCCTCTTTATTCTGGGGATTTGCCCGATTATATCATCAATAAAAGCCTCAACCGAGTCATATGATTTCAATTTTAAAACAACATTATCCGAATGTCTTTTACCTTGGTATATATGTAGAATAAAATCACCTTCTTCTATTTCGTAATTAATTTCTGGAATTACTTCATCGAAAAAATCAGCATCTAAACGATTCCAAATTCGCTGTTTGACATCATCCAAATACATTGTATACCAAGAAGGCGTGACGGCGTTAAACCATGTTAACAGAAATGCGGAAAAGTTTACTTGTCCTTCTTTATAGCTCGAATGAGAAAGTATTTCCTTTGTCCATTCCAGTCTAACATTTTCATTTATCTTCACTGTAAGTAGTTTATGTTCTTTCTGTACATCTTGTCGTATTGTTTTTAATTCGTCTGTATCTCGTTTTGCTCGTTTCCTACTGCCTTCTTTTCTTTCATATTCAGGAATCGAAATTTCAGTGATTCCGACACTCCAGTTTTGATTAAGTTTGCATGGACGCGTTAGTTTATTTGTGAACTCGGACAGCGAGTTTTCGGGGTAGTAGTGTAAAGAATTGTTACTTAATAAACAAATGTAAAAATCATTTTCTTGAATATCTACAGGCATATTTTTTGTTTATAATCTTTCCCAAGGAATGTCAGATATGCTTGAAGCTCTCTCTGTTTTATTTTTTAAACGCTCACTTTGTCGAACCGGTTTTCTGATGGGAAATGCAAGCTCGTATTGTTTAGGATCCAGCTGTGAGGGTTTTAATATAGACTGTTTAGAAGTCCTCTTCGTTTTTGTTTTGTCTTCCTCTTCTTCTTCCATTTGTTGTATGAAACTAGCAGCTTCATCAACACTCATGTCTGCAGGTATAGTATACTGTGTTATACCGTCGTCTGCAGTTACTACTCTATAGTCTTTGTTTTCAATATTGGGCTCGGCTGTAAACTTCCTTTTGGAGGGTGGCTTAAGACTTTTTCCTATTCCGCTAGCAGATAAACGTCGCTTACCTCTAGGAGATAAAGATTGTCTTGGTGGAGTAATTTCTCCTATTCCAAAAACTTCATCCGGTAATTGTTGCTTACCTCTATGAGGACTAATTTCCCCTATTTCAAAAATGTCTTCTGGTAATCGAGACGGTATATCTTCTTTTACTGGTGAAGACTGAATTGCTTTGTCGTCTTTAAAAATGAATTTTGTCTGAGTGAAACTATCTCTCAAACCTTTGTGTTTAACTGGTAAATTTTCTTGAATAGGATTTATATTTTTGTTTTTATCGGAAACCTGCACCCTTTTACGTTTTATATTTAAAAATTTTATTAATTCATTTCTATAATTGTACCATTTTTCTTCATCAGTCAGATTTTTACTTTTTAATATGTTATCCATTGATTTGTCAAACAATGACAAGTTTGCGGATTGTTCAATATCACTCTTTAGAGCTTTATACACCTCCGGCGATAGAAGCAGCATTTTATTAAGCCCGTTATTTCTATGCATATTTTTCAATTAATGAACCGATAACTCCTGACAATACACTTCCTAATAAAACAGGTAGAAAACCTCCTCGTTGTATTAGTATTTTACGCTGTTTTGCAACACACCTTTTTGCATCAACCAATTTACGCATGTCCTTTTTATACTTGCACAGCGAGTTATAGATATTTCCGTGTGGCATATGGTTGCCTTTTAAGGTATTGAGTGTAATTTCACAAAGAGTTCGTATAACATCGGGGTCTGCATTTTGAATGATAGCCTTTCTTAGATTTGATTTGGCTTTTTTAAGCACGTATAGCATATGCTTGTTGTCCTTTAATCGTTTCATTCGTGACGCCATTTGTACTATTCAAAGAGTTTTGTGGGCAAAAACAGGTTGCAAATTTCTTATTAAATATATCAGCTCGAAATCTTAACACGTCGTTAATGTCTTGAGTTAAATCAATTAGTAAATACCCGTAAGGTATTTGAGTAATCTCTTTATATATTCTCAAAAGCTCCAAACTATTTTCGGGGTAAATTTGCTTAGCTAAATGAGTAAATTGACTTTTATCTCTAGGATTTTTAAATACAACTAGATATTTACAATTGAGCGAAATGTCACGGCAGAATTTTCCTTGATGAAAAACGTTTTGTATCACAAGAATTACTGAAAAGTTACGATGATGAGACCCTTTAGTAAAAAGTTCACAAACTTGTTTGCTAAATGCATTTAACATCATATCATCTAAAATAATTAAGGTTGGTTCGTTTGCGTGATTTATAAACTCCTCCGGGGTAGAGTTTAAATATTCAATGTTTGTTAAATCAATGTCCGTTGGTAGTGCATTGTGTTCTGCATTACACCATATAATTTTCTTAATTTGTGGCTCTATGAACAACGCATTATTATTAAGAAGGGTTTTTATAAACGTCGTTTTGCCACAGCCCGAAGGCCCTGCAATAATCATTGTAAATGGATGCCTGAATGCAATCATTATTAGATGAAATATAAATTCCGATTATGTATAAATACCACATCTTTCAAGTATATATAATTTTTATAAAAATGAGCAGAAGACAAATTGTTGAAGAGCTGCATAAACCAGCACGAAAAAATTTTAAACGCCAACGTGTTATAATTAGAGGCATAGATGATTTATGGCAAGCAGATTTAGTTGATATGAGTGCTTACTCTTCAGAAAATCAGAATTTTCATTTTCTTTTGACTGTGATTGATACCTTTACAAAATATGCTTGGTCCATTCCAATTAAAAGTAAAAGTGCAGCAGAAGTTGTTGACGCAATGCAGTCTATTTTTCATCACGGGCGCATTCCAAAGAATTTACAAACTGATGATGGGAAAGAGTTCTTTAATAAATCATTTCAAAAGCTAATGACAAAATACGATATAAACCATTATTCTACCTACAGTCCCTTAAAAGCTTCAATTGTAGAAAGATTTAATAAAACATTAAAAAATATGATGTGGAAAGAGTTTAGCATGAATGGTAATTATCGCTGGATTAATATGTTGGACAAGCTGACAGAAAAATATAATAATACAAAACACCGAACTATTAAAATGCGGCCTGTAGACGTTGGAGTCGAAGACGAAAAACGTTTATTATTAGCTGTGTATAAATACCCCAAAATAAAATCCAAGCCGAAATTCAAAGCGGGTGATTTTGTTCGAATAAGTAGACATAAACATGTATTTGAAAAAGGATATACACCTAATTGGTCCGCTGAAATATTTAAAATTAAAGAAGTTAAGTCAGCTTACCCAACAACTTATATTCTTGAAGATTACCAGGGAAATATAATTCAAGGTAAATTTTATGAACTAGAACTAGCTCCAGTAAAAAACCCTGACATTTATTTAGTAGAAAAAATTTTGAAAAAACGCGGAAACAAAGTTTTTGTTAAATGGCTTGGTTTTTCGGCAAAACATAATACGTGGATTAATATAAAAGATGTTTTGTGATTGATGTAAAACAGATACCATGTTACTTTTAAAGAGAGAATACGATCGTTTAAAGACATTTCGTAATCTTCATTTAGATAAAAGAAAATCTCACAAACTTGCAAGAAGTGGATTTTTCTACACAAATTTAAGAGATGTAGTTAAATGTTACTATTGTTCCTTGGAATTATGTGCAATGAATTGCCCTAGTGATGTTGAAGCAGAACATATCCGTCTTTCACCGAATTGCTTTTATGTGAACGGTAAAGATGTATGCGGACCTTTCAATAGACCAGCTTCATCAAACTTATCACTGTACGCTTACAGCATCTTTAAAATTTTAACGGGTGCTTTAATAGTATTTAGACTGTGTTGTGAAATTTATTATTTTTATAAAAAGCAATGAAGAAACAGGTGAATTTTAACGACAAACCACAGGTTAAATATATGATAGCGTGGAGTTTTGCATACCGGGAAAGCAGAAAAGGTCCATGGGAATTATACGCATTGAATACTTTTAGATTTAAGAATAGAATTTCACAATTAGGTGTAATCTTAAATCCAGTTATAAGTAAGAAAATAAATAAAATCTCAAGCAAGTAATCCGCAATTTTGTTTTTATTATTTACCTTCATAAACCACAGCATATTTCTCAGTAATTAAACTCATTAGTTATACCAAAGACAAGTTAAAGCTTTTATCAAACTACTTCACATTCTCCAAGATGCAAATTACTGCATCTGCGGGCATTCACCATATGTTAGCAATAATCTTAAACTTGACGTTAGATAAAACAGGTTCTATTGAACATGTTTATTGCTTCGAATCTTTGTTTACATTTTCCAAAATGCAGCTCAACGCATCTGAAACTAATAGCGGTGACCCTAGCAGACAAAACGAGTTAACTTTGCAAAAACCCGTTGCTAAGCAGCAGCCGCTCGACCTTGTTCTAAGAACTAGAACGAAGCTAAGATGCAATTGCCAACCTTAGACCCCAGCTTGCATCAACGTCTACCCATAACTTGTTGTCCTTGAGCTGCTGCTTCTCTAAGATTCAACTGCAACAGTCTTGTCCGCAAAGCTTCCGATCACAGCCTAAGTCTCAGCTCTCGCCCCAGCCCCCAGCCGCAGCCCCCGCCAAAGCCGCAGCCACTTTTTCCATGAACAGATGCGCCAGCAGCTTCGCGCCATGCGCCGCCCATAAATCATATATCAATTAAACAGATGTTAAGTACATGTTAATTAAACAGGTGTTAAGTGTCACTAATCATCCAATCATTTTGCATAATAGCTGTCAATCAATTTAATTAATGACTAATTAATTAGCTAATGACCCCGCCCTGCCACGCCTTAGCCCCGCCCCTGAATTTAATTAATGACCCATTAATTAGCTAATGACCCCGCCCTGCCACGCCCCTGCCACGCCTTAGCCCCGCCCCTGCCACGCCCCTGGCGCCAGTGACGTCAGAGCGTCTGGCTCATGCGACCCAATACCTACTCGCGACCAACATGGATTTTTCAAAGTAAACTTTGAAAAGATATATGAGGGCGATCCAGAGCAGTTCAAGATAGCTACTCGAATGACCAAAGTAGTTTTCGATTTGCTTTTTATTTTGGTCGAAGAGAAGTTGACCAAGAGCTCCAACAGGCCCACTATATCGGCAAAATTCAGGCTATTTTTGACTCTTGTGTAAGTATATTTTGTTTGATTGATTTTCATATTGTTTTTTAATTTTGGGCGTGATAAAGCGACATAGAATTGACCATGGAGGAAATTAAAACTTTTTTTAATGTTTTTTTTTTTTAATTTTCAAATGAATTACAATTATTATCTTATATAAATTCACTGATAAAAACAAATATATCTTGTTCAGATATCTTAAGAAACCTCCTTTTAAATTGAAAAAATTTAAAGAATTTGTCATAAAATTGATTATCCTGACCAAATCTGAAGTGAAATAGTTTTGAACTTAAGGACGTTCCCAAAAAAATCCATTTTCTTAAGATTCTTTTGAAATTTTAAATACACATACTTATAAGTGTCCTTTATACGTAGACCTTATTTTCAATCGTTGTTGCGGTAGTAAATTTCTAAATATTGACTATTGAAATTTGCATATTTAACATGGGAACCCTATCCCGATCGATGTAAAAGCGAATGTTTTATTAAATAACAATAGTAATTTTCTTACAGTTGTTTCAAAAAACTAATAACTATTAATTAAAGATATAACGAATATATTTTAATTACCTACATATAGAACATTTTTGGTTTCATCAAGATAACTCTTGTGGTTTGGTCAGAATATGTAAAAAAGTGAGGAAAAGTCAATGATGAAGGACATCCTAAATAATTAGAATTAATAGTCATTTTTATCCTTGCAGATACTTGGCCCACGGAGGGAGCCAACGAATGTTTTCGATGGCATTCAAAATGGGGTTGACAAGTGTTCGACGAATCGTCCAGGAAACGTGCGATGTAATTTGGGACACACTCGGCCCAATTTATTTATCCGCTCCGAACACTGACGAGTGGAAAAGGATCGCGACCGATTTCCACACAATTTGGAATTTGCCTAACTGTGTGGGTGCCGTCGATGGCAAGCACATAAATATAACCTGCCCACCAAACTCTGGATCCCTTTTTTACAATTACAAAGGTTTGTTTTGTTATTGTTTTATGCAAGTAATGAATTACTATATCTCTCTTTAAAAAGGCACGTATTCATTTATTTTATTGGGAGTGTGCGACGCCAACTACACCTTCACTGGTATCGACATTGGAGCCTTTGGGTCTCAAAGTGACGGTGGCGTGCTGTGGCATTCAGACTTTGGCCAAAAAATGTTTGAAGACAAATTGGGAATACCGAAGGATACCATCTTGCCGGAATCAAATATACCATTCCCGCACTACTTCATCGGGGATGCCGCATTCCCTCTGAAACCTTTTTTGATGCGACCATATCCAGGTAAACTTCTAAGGAAATTGTTTACCAATCAATATTAAAAATATCTGGGGTTTTTGCACTTAAATAACTCATTGCATAAATAATTTGAAGAACATGCCTACTACTACTAGCAGCAATTAAGGGCAAAAATCCAAGATATTTTTAATATTTGTTAAGGACTGCGGTCTTAAATGCGGTTTATACTTAAATATTTAAAATTTATTATAGGATAATACCTTCCAACGGATCGGGAGAATTTCAACAAGAGGCTATCTCGAGCTAGAAGAACAATTGAGAACGCGTTTGGAATATTGACGTCCCGTTGGAGAATATTACTTGCTCCATTGAACATGAACCCTACGTCAGCGGAGAAAATAGTGAAAGGCTGTGTTGTATTCACCTTGTCTCGGCCGCCGCTTCGTCCCGACTCTGAGCTGGAGGATGGGGGCTGGAAATTCCTCAAACAAAGAAGAAACTCTTTTGCCCGACACCTTTATTTCCACGACTCGCGTTACAGGTAATTCCACAATTTAATAAAGCCGACTACTCTACTTTAGAATTCTTTTTTTTTTACCAGTTGGCTTTGCTTTTTGGAAACGTCAAGGTGCAAGAAGGAAGAGCTCCGTGAAGAAATTTGTTTTTAGAGTTTATTTGAAACTAATTGAACATTATTAAACCTAATATTATATCTAAAAACACTTAATCTATAATCGGAAAACAAAATAATACATTTTGAAGAAAAGCCGGAGAATTTTATTGAAAAGTTTTTTGCTTACCGACCTAACCTCAAAAAACTTGGCGTCAGGAAGCCTGTGAGCATCCCTAAACCTTACTGGAGGGCGGCGGCTTGCGGCTGCTCCCATCACCTGTAGGGGGGCACGGATGCCCCTACAACGCGGGATCTAAAGGCTGTCCACCATCAAGAGGAGAGTTCCCTGCTGGAGGACGGCGTTGCTCCGGCGGTTATCTCCCCTTCCGGAGGCACGGAGGGCTTGCTGTGTGGAGCCCCATCGAATCATTGGAAGCTGTGGAAGAAAGAAAACTATTAGTTAAGAAGAAATAAGAATTGTAAAGGGCTGAAGAAAGAAAAGTGAAAAGAGAAGAAGGAAGAATTTTTCCTGGGCCCTGTGGTAGACTGGACGAACACTTTACTTGACCTTTTGTTTCGGTTTGTTTATACTTTATTCTTTTGTTAAGTTAAGAGTGGAAAAAGTGTTTGGTGGAGTGCTAGTGCGCGGTATCCTTCAGTCGTATATATACATTTTACCTTTAGTAGTCCGGACCTTCTGATTTTACTTTACCTTGGTAATGCACGGCAATAATATACAAACCTCACAGCAACTAAATAATAATATCACTATCATGCAGTGGAACATTCGGGGGCTACACAGTAATCGGCCAGGCCTTGATATTCTTACCACACAGTATAGGCCTCAAATTGTCCTTCTGCAGGAGACACATTTAAGAAGCGGGGAGGTCCCAGAGCGTTTGGGAAGTTACAGGTGTTTTGGTTATAACCATTCCAGGGAACACAGACATGGAGGTGTGGCCGTATTGGTCCACAACTCCATTCCAGCGGTTGAAATCAATCTAAATTCCAACATAATGGTCTGTGCCGTGTCTGTGGGAGTTTCTCAAGGTTTCACTGTCGCCTCAATCTATTTGGAGAATTCGCAGAATATATCTGCAGCTGAATTGATCGAAATGTCCCAGGCCCTTCCACCAAATACCATCTTTGGCGGCGATTTTAACGCCCATAGTCCGCTGTGGGGATCTGCGCGCTCGGACCGCATGGGGAGGCAGGTGGTGAGCTGGCTTGAGAACGCACAGTTGTGTGTTCTCAATACCGGCGAGCCCACCTTCCTCTCTGGTTCGGGTTCTTTATCGCATATCGACCTGTCGATTGCCCCGCCGAACATGACCCTTGGAATGAACTGGTCGGTGCATGATAATCCCGAGGGAAGCGATCATTTTCCGATCATTATTAAGACCCATTTCCGCTCGGCAAAATCACGTTCAGTTCCGAGATTCATAGAGAGTAGAGCCGACTGGCCTAAATTCGAAAAGATGGTAGGTGAGGAGTTGACTCGCCGAGCTCCATCGCGTAATATAAATAAAGAAGCGGCTCAACTGACTAGGGTCATTCGAGCGGCGGCCTCCGCAAGCATTCCCTCGGCTCAGCCTTTTTCCTCCTCCCAACCTGGGTGGATGAATGCTGAAATACTGGGGAAAATTAGGCAAAAAAACAGAGATTGGAAAAAATTCCAAAGAAGACCATCCTCTGCAAATTTAATTGCTTACCGCAGGAGTTCGGCGATTGTTAAAAGGTCCATAAAAGAGGCCAAAAGACTATCTTGGGTTAGTTTCGCCCAAAGCATAGATCCAAATTCCAATCTAACGGACGCGTGGGCAAAAGTTAGGCGGGTTGCAGGAAGCAGAATGAGCAGCCAAATTCCGAAGCTCGACGTCGATTCTATCACTTACAGCGAACCGGGGCAGATCGCGGATCAGCTGGCCATGGCTTGGGCATCTTATTCCGGGGACTCTTCCTTCCGGGCTGATCTTATTCAAAGGAGAAATGATTGGGTTTTTTCGCCGGCTGCAGAGTTTAAATTTTCTATCATACAGCCTATTTCGCCTGCAGAGTTAATAGCGGCATTGAGCAACTGCAAAGGCCAGCTCCTGGTCAGGACCGAGTCTCATACGGTATGATAAAAAATTCTCCACCTAGTTTTGGGCAAAGATTGTGTGCGCTTTTCAACGCGATTTTAACTTCTGGTCTTCTGCCTCATGCCTGGAAAAATGCCATCATAGTTCCTTTCAGGAAAAAGAATGTGCAGGCTACAGTTTCTCTCTCTCCAAAGGACCTCAGACCGATATCTTTGATTTCGTGTCTGTCCTGTCTGCTGGAAAAAATCCTTGCCCGAAGGTTGGCAAAAATTTTAGAGGGTTTACTACCAGAAGAAATTCATGGTTTCAGACGTTATCGGGGTACCTCCTCGCTTCTCCTGGAATTGGAAAATAGTTTAATGTTTTCGCTTGGACGGCGAAAGTCTATATATTTGCTGGAGGTTGACATCGAAAAGGCTTATGACCGGGTACGACGGGACGTAATTGCGGACCAGATGTCGGCCTGGGGTTTTGACGAGTCGTCCACTAGACTGGTTCTACACTTTTTGAGTAATAGTGTACTGCAGGTTAGGGCCAACGGGGTCCTGTCGGGTAAAAGAAACTTAGAAAATGCCCTCCCACAGGGATCCCCTTTATCTCCGGCTCTTTTTAACATCTATGTAGCCGCCTTGATCGAAAAGTTGAAGGGAATTAGACGGTTAAAGACATACGCGTACGCGGACAATATCATACTTACGACCGACAACGACCACCCCACGGACGTACTACGACAGGCCACCTCCCAAATTAACATCTGGGCGTACAATACAGGAGCCATCGTGCCAATCTCCAAAGCCAAGGCAATCATCTTCTCAAGGAGAAGAGGACCTTTACCTGAAACGATAGATGTTGCCGATCACCAAATTCAGGTTTTAAGTTCGCACAAAATTTTGGGTGTATATTTTTCTAGAAACCTGAAATGGACCCGACACTGCGGCGAGATAGCGAATAAACTGCTGAAAATTAACAATCTGATCAGAGCGGTGGCTTCCGGAAAGTGGGGCGCTCCGATCCATTCCTCCATCAAAATAGCCAGGGTACTGCTGGAGGGCCTTTCCAACTTTGGCATTTTACTCTTCTCATCAACTTCTATCAATAATTTGAGCAAAATTCAAATAGTCATAAACAAAATTCTGCGTTCAGCCACGGGTGCCCTGAAATCTACCCCCCGACGCTCTCTTTGGGTGGAGAGCGGCTGCATCCCACTGCAGGACAGGGCTGACAAAGCTCGAATTAAAATGGTATCGAAAAACTGGCTGGACAGCGGCAGGCCGCATCATAAATCCCTGGTGAAGTTGGACCAAATCACCTCTCAACCCAGGACGACGTCATCTTTGAAACTAGCCTTAGGAATATTCTTAGCTCTAAGTAATCTTACCCCTTCACCAAATTCTTTGTATCTCCCGTCTAGAGGTTTCTATCAGGACAATCCCTGTGGGGTGAGGATTTTTCTGGGCAGAGGCAATAAACAATATTCATCGCGAGAAGAACTGCTAACACATCACAAAATTACTACTGAAAAATTCCGGGGATGTCTACATATTTATACAGACGGATCTGTATATGAGGACCATGCGTCAGCGGCTTTAGTCATCTTTCGGCCACGACAGCAGCGCCAATTGGACAAAAAGAGATTCAAACTCCACCCGGAAACCAATAGTTTCGAAGCTGAGATGTTCGCCATTTGGAAGGCCATCCAACTTGCTATAACAGCGAGGACCACAACCGTGATTTTTTCCGACTCCCTGTCTACACTACAGGCAATAAAGAACGAACATAGCTAGGAACCGTTTATCAAATATCTGCGAGGTTTGCTAAATACCAAAGGAAAGAACATCTACCTGGCCTGGGTCCCCGGCCACTTTGGTATTTTGCGCAACGAATGGGCGGACCATTATTGTCCGGAACAGCGCTAAAATCCCGGACGCTAAAAATACAATAAATTAAATTAAATTTTTAAATCTATATTTTAATTGATAATACCTCGTACCTGGGAACTCATCAGGTACCTGTTACCTTCCTTCCAAGTTGTATCCCAGCTGATTTGGTATTCTGCAATGAAAGAAAGAGGGTGAAATTAGCAAACCTTCAAAATGTAAACAAAAAGTTCCAGTGAAACAACAACAACAACATGGAAAATTGTGAAAGTTAATAACTTTAGTAACTTCAATTTTCCCACAAAACAAAATAAACATTCACAACAAGGAAGGCATGCAGAACACATTATTCATTTCCAAATTTGTCATAATTAACTATTAACATTAAAATTCGAGGAAAAACAGGGCAACTGACAGTTGCTTGAACAATTCCAAATTTGCTTTTTTTCCCAAAATTAACATAATTTTTTGCACAAAATGTACGTATATAAGAGGAGACTTACCTGCACTTTCCTTTCAATGTTCCTTGGAAACTAATAGCACTCACAACACAAAAAAAACCTTGAAATACACTCGCGACACAACCACCGATTTTCCGCGACATTGTCAACTGACATCCATGATCTGTCAGGATAATCAGCTGCAACTTTTATTGACGAATTCAGCGACATTCCCCAATTGGGGTAAATTCGTCAATTAATTGTATATTTTCAATTTAAAAAATTGAAAATACTCGCCATAAGTGCGAAAGAGAAGGCTGAACCAAGATGATGTCCTTGTCGCACAATGTCGGTGATGTAGTTAACGGAAGCTGTCATAATACTAAACGGAAATTGTCATCATACTAACTAAATCAAGTTGCAGCGAATTTGATAATATTACAATAAATCCACAATCATACGGATACACAGGTGCAGAATAGTTGTGTGCCACCAAGATTGTACAGCAAAAGTAAGACCCAGGACATGGGCATGCATAAGCGGATTTTAATAGCAGCAAGAAGGGAGGAATTTCGCACAAGACAAATTTGGAATCCAACTTGACTCTTTCGAAGTACTATAAAAGGGCGACGCGCTGGACCAACGCCCTTGCATTTTCAGACCAGTTGAAGGAAAGGAAAGTAATGCTCTAGCATTTTCCTCAGATATTCACTGGTAAAAGGGTTTGAATTTTTACTTGGAAACATTTGGACTTGGAATTGTTAGGAATAAAACAACTTGGACTTAGAATTATGTTTTTTAATTGTTAATGCTAGAATTGGAATATTTTGATGAGTGTTAAGGTTAGACTTTTTAGATTGATTGTAATTGAATTATTATTGAATAAAGGAATTTTAAACTAACGCTCCTTATTATTTTCACCGCTACACAACCATCAACGTTGGGATTTATTGATTTCAATTTTATTTTTGTTTGATTTGATGCCCCAACAATTATGCTAAGTTGAACTTTCCAACACGGTGTCCAACAGAAGAAATTCCTTTTACATCCTTCCTACACCGATCCAGAGTAAGAATCCTCAATGAAAAAATCAAATCTTCATGGCAGAACGAAAATACTTTTTTGGCATCCCACTGGAAAACTACCAAGGCACCAATTTACAATCACTCCCTAACCAGAGCCCAAGGAAAACAAATCCTACGTGCAAGAACTGGACATTCTTTGCTCACTCATAGCCACTTCTTCACCAGAAGCCCCAGAGCTGGGTGTCAATTTTGCCAGGCCCCCTCTCTATCCAACATATCCTCCGGGATTGTCCTTTAACCGTTAGGGTACACGGCGGTCCTCTACCGCCCTTATCGGAGTTACTTAATCCTTTGGAACCTTTTTCTCTTCTCACTTTATTGGACAAATTGAATTTTTAGCTGTTAAAAGGAAAACGCTAAGGAAATAAGACAAAAAAAAAAAAGAATAACACTTAAAAAATTGTTTATAAAATATTTATTTGTAATCGATGCTAGAGGATTTTGACGGCAATCTTCTATTCTGTTTCGAGTTTCCTCCTTTTTGTTTTTACCTGTTTTTTGTTTGGCTTCACCTACAACATTTATATGTTTGTGCGATATTGTTTCCTGAAAAGAAAAGAAACACTTCTATAATTATATGAATAAATTTTAAGTAGCTTAATATTGTATAAGATATTTTTGTCATTTAATTTTATTTTTTCCTATCTGAATTTTGTAAGCAATATGCTTTGTAACAATTTTTTACGCCTGCAAACAAAAAGAATTTTTTAATTAATTTCAAGGCCTGTATAGAACTAAAAAGTCTAAGCAAGATATGTGAAAGAAGTGTTTAATGAATTTTAATTTGGAAAGTACGTTATAAGAATTATGTAGTCTAATCATAGTTTATCTTTCAAATGTATATCTATCTTGGCAGGATGCGCCATATGGGCTCCGCTCCCGAGAGCGCTAGTTTTTAATGTAGGTTTACAATTTATTGTATGGCTACTCTTAAATAAATAAATAAATTTTTTTTTACAATTCTTTTTTATTTTACTTTACTTTCGTTACAGGATTTCACTCGCACGTCTTGACGCCCAAAGATCGCAACTCTAACTCTTCCCCGGAAACGCGCTCGTCCCGCGCTCTTCGGCCTGCGCTCATTTTTCGCGCTGCGCCCAGCCTAAGGCTCCGAGCGCAACTCCTCTTCGAAGGGAAGTTTCCGCCGAAATTGCCTGCCGGTGTTTTTCCCGATGCTTTAATTTTTTCCTTTCTTTTTAGGTACGCCGAGGGACATCTCCAGGCCGCCAAGGATAACCCGGGACGTCGAGGGACGCATATCTTTTATCAATTGAGTTTTAATTCCTCTTTTTTTTTTACCTCCAGACGTTGCAACATTTAATCTAATCCCTATAAAAAAAAAATATGAGTAACAAATATTCAGGGAGTTCTTAGCTACACTCAGAGAAAAACCGCAATGCAAAATCGACAACAAACAATGTAAATTTTTTCAATGCAAAATGCTTTGCCCTTTTGGTCTCTAGGTACAATTTTCACTATAAAACTATATGGAAATTGCGAAAATTGCATTGTTTTTGTAAAAACATTATATGTATAGGAGTAGTAAATTTGTATCGATTCTGTATGATTTTTCAATAGAAACTCCTAGTTTTATGTGGCGATATGAATTGTACAATATTTCTTTTGAAATCATCAACGGAAAATATTTGCAATGAACTGCATTGTAAATTTTACATTGTCACGTTACGCATTTTCGTGGAGCATTGATCATTTCGTCAATATGTTTTGTGTATCCACGAGTAACATGTCCATGTCCAAGTTTGCATTGTGCATGGGATCATGTAAGCAAGTCAAGTCAGGATCTAACCTCGCTTGGTTACGTAATTTCATCATTCTTTTTCGTGAAGTGACAGCGAACAGTTCAATTCATTTGAGTGCTCGTATTTTGTGAAAAGTAAGTGCTATAAAAAGTGCAATGGATTCTTATGATGCTGATCAATTAATTTTTATTGGAGAAGACCAAGCCTTGGAATTAGATCGAGAGCTATATGATTTACTTGAGGAGTGGATTTGACTGTTCTCTACCCGACGCTGCGTGGTAAGTTTCTTAAACTATGAAATTTCGATATTGTATATGCGAACAAAATTCCATAAAATGATACTTTTTCTTAAATAAGCCAACCAGACGACCACTGAGACAGAAACGGATGATTTAATTGCAAAGTCCCTAAAAACCCTTTTAAGTGAAGATGTTGCTGATTGGGACGATGTGAAGGACCGGTGGGAAAAAACCATTCTTCTACGACAAAACGAACTGAAGAAAACTAAAACTAATGCAGAATTTTTTAAAGCTTGGCCAAAATATAAAGACTCCAGAGCTTCGGATTTGGTAAGTACTTAAAGATAGTTCTAATTACAATATTTTTCAACCTATTTCCGTTTAAATATTCAAATAGATTTTAACCATCTACATATATCCGGAAAAACAACATCTGTTATTTGGCAAATGGGATGATTTTAAAAAAAAAGTTATTTCTTATTATGAAATTCATATCCACGACAAAGCAAGTAAGGAACTTCTATTGGCGACTAAGCAATTGACTAATACTGGTAAAAAAAAAGTTTTATTCAAATAACTGATTCACTTTAATTATTGTAATATTTTTGCAGATTCCATTAATTACATTTATGCCATTCTTTTGAATGCTGTAATTCTTCCATCAGCGCGCTTCAAAGATGTCTCCAAACCTTCTGGAAGGCGTAAAGCTACGATAGCTGATGCAGCACAAGCATTTGTCTTGCATCTGCTTCATATTAGTAATTATGAACATGAGGTAAGCGAGCTGCATAAAAAATATTATTCTGCGGGACTCACTATTCAACCGTTAATTATTGTGGTAGGCTCAGAAGTTTTTGAATTAAAACATTTTTATGTTTATTTAGATAAAACTCTTTACAAACTAAATTCATTCCTCGAATGCGTAGACATATGTTTTAAATGCTTTCAAGCTCTATCGCTTGAATATCCACAATTAACAATGGCAAATGTTACATAAGAAATAAAAATAAATAATTTTGAATGAGAAGATATAAAAACAAGAAAGAAACATATGTAAGTAACTTGGTGTAAGAAAAAGAAAGCAGATATGAATGTGCAAATAAATACAAAATAAAAATTAATTTGGTGTTTTATTAATCCTAATTAAAAATTTAAAAAATGTATCATTTTCAGAAAAATAATGCTAAAATTAAGCGCACATTACAATGATTTCAGCCAGACAAAGAGAGTTGCTTTTGCTAAACAATCTTTATGCTTAACGTAAGCAAAAATTACTCAGTATTTTAGCTTTAGATAAGCCTAAAGATCGTTTAGCATAAGAACTTTCTTTGCCTGGGTGAAATCATTGTAATGTGAATGCTTAATTTAAGTATTTTTGTTTTGCGTACGGTTATATAGGTCCAAGAGGTAAATTTTACATTAGAAACCATATAAAATAACAACGACATATGTTAATTTCATATTGTCGGCAGTATAAAATTACAAGAAAAATATATATAATTTGATATTGCTTTCAGTATAAATTTATATTACAACTCGATGGTTTCATCCTTCAGATAATGTAAAATTCACAATTTTAGCTTTAAAGTTATATATTGACGATGTACATATTTTATACCGCTAACAATATAATTTCATCAGTAAAAACTTTGCTTTTACAACTACACATCCGCGTTGCATTTCACAATGTAAAATCGACAAGAAATGCGAATGGCGCCTTTTTATAGTGAAAACATATGAAATCAATTGCATTTTGTAGCATTTTGCATTGTTTTTTTTTCAGTGTACATACATAGTGCCTCATTTAAAAGGTTTTGCCTCATTGCGCAGGGAAAATCCACGACGGTACCGCCGAGAAGATTCTCTCTCGTGTAAAACCGGCCTACTACCTGTGGAAGGTCCATTACAAGATTCTCAGAATCCTTAGGAAGGGCGGAGCATAGGTTGAAAATTGTGAAAAGGGTACCCGGGGGTGTACCTGTTTATTGAGATAAGGGTTTAAATTAGAACCCTTTTATAGACATTTTGTCCGCAAATAAATGATTTGAAATGTGATTTTGTCGGCAACGGCCATACCACGCTGAAAATACCGGTTCTCGTCAGTCTCGGATGTGAGCTGATAGCGAGCAGACGAGAAACTGCAAGCGTGAGGTGTGAATTGCGAGTAATAGTATGTAAATAGTTAATAGTTGATTCGTGAGAAGTGTCCTAATACCTACTCCAGAAGACACGGCTATCCGGTCAAGGAAAAAGGGCAAGGTAATCCGGCTACCTGATTAAATCAGGTTAAAATTCAAAATCTATTTGAATTTTTGAATAGTGTCAGGCCCGGCACAATAAAGCCGAGTTGCAATACAGACCTCTCAAATATAGGTCAGTAGCCCAGTTAGTAGGGCGGTCCGGCCAAACGAGAAAGGACCTTGGTTCGAGCCCGATTGGGGCAGTAACTTTCTAATTCTCTGGCGATTTCAAAATTGTTGGAAGATTGTCATCAACTATAACTCATTAGACTCAGCCGGGCGCTTATGCTGCAGGCATGGACTCGACCAAAGAAGAGGACAACGGATCAAGCAGTAAAAAGGATGACGCTAATACTGCTAGGGAGAAAAAGCCCTTAACGACGAAGACCAAAAACGTAGCAACAAGTTCTAAGGCAAAAGAATGGGCAGCAAATAAAAATGACCAGAGGGGAAGAAGCCACCTCACATTTGAAGGAAATCAACACTGCTTCAAAAATGGAAAAAAACCCTAAGACACAAAATGAGGTCGCTCAAAGCGGGAAAAGGAAACGCATTTTCAAACAACCGTACTTGTTGGAGAGACGCCCAAAAGGTGGCAAAAGACAACCAAATTGCAAGGATGACAGCACACAAGACACAGATGAAAGTTCTTCATATGAAACCGAGCCTGCTAAATATAAAGGCTCAGGCAACGCATTCAAAGAACTAAGCACCGACGGAGAAGAAGACGAGACCAAACTGGAACAACTATTTAATAGAGAAGATAATGGCGAAAAACAACCCCAAACTGAAAAACTCAACGATAACTGAAATGGCGACGAGGACAAGAACGAACACGACAACAATCAACACGAAGACAACAACCAAACAGACGGCATCAACACCCACGGCGGAAACAACACCAAAGAAGACTAAAATTAAGGTACCTCCAATTAATATTTCATATCAGTCGACCAAAGATACCTTAGATATTTGCAAATTAGCTCTTAAGTCAGGTTTTGTAATTAAGCGTTACAGCGAAAATAGGCATTCCTTATAGGTACAAACCATGGAGCAATACCATAAAATAAAAAATTGTCTTGAGCAAGCGAAGACTCAGTTCTTCTCTTTTACAGCCAAAAACGAACGTACTCAAAGCATCCTACTAAAAGGAATCGACCCGGAAACTGAACCGGATCATTTACTGGAGGATCTGAAAAGAGAAGAAGGGGAAAAATTGAAATTCATCTCTGTAAAACGCTTCACTACTCCTGCCTCTAGAGAAAGGCAAAGAAAACTCCCAATATTTCTAGTGCAACTCTCTCCAGAAAGTCACCTTGATAAATTGAGGGAAATTAAGCACATTAATTATCAAATGGTTTCCTGGGAAAAAAATTAACAAAAGGGACACTGTCCTACAATGTATGCGATGTCAACGTTTTGGACACGCACACGCAGCGGCTAATTGCCGAATGGCATTTCGCTGCATCATATGTGAAAATAATAACGAGCCAGGACAGTGACCCTTAGGTAAAGAAAGGGTAGAAGACACAAATAAATTATTTTGTGTCCTTTGCCAGAAACATGGACACCCTGCTAATTATAGGGGATGTCCACGTTATGCAGAGTTGCGCGAAAGAATTCGAGTCCGGAAACAGCAAGTGGAAGAAAGTAAGCGACAAAAGCAGCAAATGTTTAACAACTATGTTGCACCAAAAGTTTCATTTGCACAAATAGCAGCAGGGCAGAAAGAAAAACTTCCGCAAGGAGTTCAGAAGAGCCGAAATAAACTCAGATCAGCCGAAATAAACTCAGAGCCAGAGACTAAAACCATGCTAATGGCTATTTTTAATCAAATAGCTCAATTAAATAAGAGGCTAGGTGAACAGGCAGAAAGAATAAATATAATTTATTCTACACTGTTTCCGGAAACGAACGCTCCATAAATCATTACTGCTGCAGTAATTGGAGAGAATGCTTTCAAGGTCATTGGTATTAATGTAAATTCGTTGATAAGGGTTGAGAGGAGAGCGAATCTTCTCGACTTGCTGCAACGCGAAAACATACTTCTGGTTAGCGAAACAAAGCTGAACCAGAAGCATAAACTGGAGGGTACGAAATTATAAGAAAAGATCGTCCTAACTGTTCCGTAGGAACGATTTAGTTCTAAAAGTTAGCTTTATTTATAATTTTAAGAAAACACTGGATTAATTGAAATTTAATTTAATCAGGTTTTAAATCAAGTTTAATGAATAATTTTATGGACCTCATCGTTTCATGCCTCAATCGCGGTTTCTTATTACAAAAATAAAAAGATAATAAAAAACAGATGTTGCATTCGGCCGTCGCAAACAAATTCCTTGTTCTCAAATCTCCTCGACGAGTTTGAACAGGATTTCGATGGCCTTGTTTAAACAAACCATAAAAAAAAGGTTTCAATTTTTTCTTGGAAACTCAAATTTCGAATTCTAGGAAATCCCTTCCTAGAATTCTCTTTGTTGAATTTTCCGTCGACGGTCGGCGACTCGTCCCGATCGTCACTCTTGGTTCTGAGCTCGAACCGATCGCTTCGCCAACTTGGAGATTCGTCTCCGTCAAACGTTCTCGAACGTTGTCTTTTTGGTGTCCGAGTACACCGGCGAAGCGGTTTATAAAATAAAGAATCACGATTGAGGTCCAATCTACGTTTTGTCATTTTGATCGATCAGTTTTTATATTAAATTTTAAGTTTTTATTTAGAATTTAATTTATCATTTTAAGTGTGTTTTTTTAAAAGAGTGTTAATAAATATATTTAATTCGAAATCGGTGTTGTCAAAAAGGGACTTATTTTTTGCTACGCCACATTTTGTGGTGCCTCCTGTGAGGATTCGCGAGCGACGAAATTGTACGTGTGCGTTTTTATCATGTGTTTTTTGTTGGTGTTTGCGTTTCCTCTATAAAAACAAAGACTTTAAAAAGACAGAAAAGTGACAGTTCTGAAAAACAATAAAAACTCTTTGCGGACAAAGCGTACGAGGGTGCCATTCTTCAGGGTGTCACAACACGTCGCTGCAACTCATCGCCTGGCAACTTTCGTCGCCCCGGCTGCGATCTTCGCCCGGATTACCGATTCCATTCCAAGGCTGTCGTTTTGTGAACATAATCAGGCTCGTAAGTAAGGCAAAATTTCATGTTCGCCATCATTTAAAGCAAATAAATTAAAATCATGACCGACAAAGAAGAACGTGTAAAATTCATCGCCCAAAAAAGAAAAACTTTAAAAGGGCAAATAACTATTTTAACTAATCTCTTCGATGGAAACCAGTTAGAAAATTCAGTTTTGCGACTTCGCCTTGACCGTATCACCTCTCTTTTCCAATCTTACGAAGAATTGCAAGATGAACTTGAATTGATTGACCCTGAAAATACTGCGATCGCAGACATAAACGACATTCGGAACAATTATTATGATATTGCTGGTAAAATCACTTCTCATTTAAAGGTCAATGACCCAGATACAAGCTTCAATCGTTCTTTCGCAAATTCGACTGTAAACTCGTCGCAAAGATCTAACAACGGTAGCGCGTACAAAAACATCACAAAATTACCAACACTCGAACTTCCAAAATTCAGCGGTCAGTATGAAGACTGGGTGTTTAGTCATCATTGCAAGCCGCCCGTGCCCTCGTCTGCTGACCGACTTAAAGTCGCCCTCTCAGCAAGAATGCGCGTGCGCTACGGGCGCTGACCTGGCCACCGGCAGGTGCACCAGCTGAATGTGCATAACAGCGGCGTTGCCGCAATATTATTATTAGGTAATTATTTGTAAGTTCTTTGTGTGCTTAGTCTGTAAGTAGGTTATTAATTTATTATAAATAGCCCAATGAAGAGAAAATAAATTATTCCCATTCCAACCATCATTCAAGACTTTTCTTGATTACCCGAAACCATTTCCCTCAAGGAACTAATTTCTCGACTAGCGTTTCCTAGGCTGAGTTCAGTTAGCTTCCTTCCCTTCTGACGTGCGCTGATGAACTAGCTCTACTATTGAGTTAACGTCACGCACATTTTTTGGTGACCCCGACGTGATCCAGCGGAGCAGCATAGATTCTGGGAATCATCTTGAACTCCAGAAGAGATCAACATCAATCAACGGCAAAAAAGCAATTAACAGCCAAACATGGACAAAATTGCAGCCGCACAATCAAGCCTAGCGAAACAAATAAAGCAGGCTTTTGATTCATACAACAATCTCGCAGAAGAGCGAAAGAACCTCAAATTGGTTCAAGAAAGGCTTGCCAAATTGGAGGAAAGTTGGCAGCTTTTCGATGAAAACGACAACACGATCCGAAACCAATTTTCGGATAGAGTAGATCATTTCTACTTCACAGAGGAGTTATACGTTCAAGCGGAGGCTCTTTACAACGCGTTCAAGCATTCATTGCTACAAAAAATACAAGGGGTTGGTTCTCCAGCGGTACAAATCCCGCCAGCCCCACCACAGCCATCGGTATCAACAGATACTTCCTACACTCCAGTGCCAGCCACATCGCAGCATGGAGTGCAGCAAAATTCGCAACTATTCTTGCAGTCCCTCCAACCTCCGAGGAGTGGAGAATCTCGAGATACATCTCAAAATCTTCCAATCAAGACATTTGATTCTGATCAGGCAACGATAAAAGGCCTGATGCGAAAATTGAATGTTCGAAAGGAAATGTTAAAAAAGTTTATTGAATCTATCCACACAACAGGAGAAACGATTCAATACTACGAAGTTAAGCTAGGACGGCTAAATTCCTATTGGGCTGCTTTAGAAGACCACATGCAGGAGCTTTTAAGCCAAACAGACGATCCATCAGCCTACGGGTTCGATGCAGACGAGCTGTTTGGCTTAGATGAAGCAGCTCAACACTTAATGATGGAGCTTACGCACAACATAAAATCAGGAGGATTACTGACAGGGCAACTGCTCAATTCAGGCCCATCTAGTAAGATCAAATTGCCGCCCATTACGATCCCCAAATTCAATGGAGATTATCTCAAATGGCCACAATTCCATGATCTTTTCATAAGAACAATTCACAGCAAGCCGCTAGCTGATGTAGAGAAGATGTGGTATTTAAAGAGCAATCTTGAAGGTGAAGCAGCTACGTTGCTACAGCATCTTACTCTCACCGACAACAATTACTCGATTGCGTGGACGACACTGTCGGAACGATACAGCAACGAGCGATTGCTGGTCTCTTCAGTGCTGGACAAATTATTCAAGGTCCAGATAATGAAATTCGCATCGGCTCAAGCTCTCAAAACGCTTCACGACACAGTTCGTGAATGCGTTCTGTTGTTGGAAAATTTGGAGCTAAAAATTAAGGTAGCTATCCGATCTTACTTTACGTATTGATTCGTAAGCTTGACAGAGAAACGCATAACTTGTATGAACTGTCTCTTAAAGATCCCAAGAAATTGCAAACTTTGGAAGAGTTTCTGAAATTCATCGAGCTACGATTTCAATCACTCGAATCGTTGAGCTCAGAGAAGGCTATCACGAAAATAGCTCCAAAACCTAATCAAGCAGCAGCATTTGTCGCCAACAACAACAACAATGGGCCAGTATCAAGGTGCTCCCTCTGCAACAAGGATCATCCAATTTATATGTGCGGGAAGTTTCTAGCTCTGATGCCACAGGAAAGAGCTAAACAAGCTCAGAAACTTCAGTTGTGCAGTAATTGCTTGCGCAGTGGACATCACAAGGCAAATTGCCAATCGAGAGGTTGCAAGCAGTGTAACCAGAAACACAATACGTTGTTGCACTACACAACAAAACGAGATGCACAACCAGCAAATGTCACTCCCGTGCCGGTACACCAAAAATCATACCCCTCTGTTCAACATCAAACTAGTTCTGCAAATGTAGCAACACAGAAAAAGGAATTGTCAGAGGAATATGTATTTTTAGGAACCGCCTTAGCATCGGTGATGGATAAATATGGCGAAGCAATTAAGTGCAGAATACTGTTGGACTCCGGCTCACAATTGAATTTCATCTCAGAACGGCTTCAACGTAAGCTTAAGCTTGACGCATACGACCACGCCTTAAACATAAGCGGCATTGGCAACTCACAGCTCAACTCAAAGGATCGAGTAAACATTACAATTACATCCTTAATAAACAGCTACAGCACAACTGTCGAGGCTCAAGTCATTACCCAAATTACAATGGCACAACCACAAAGATTTGTTGATATCTCCTCATGGCCAATACCAGGAGACATTTCATTGGCTGATCCAGATTTCAATAAGCCACAGCGGGTAGACATATTACTAGGCGCTGAATTATATGGCGAACTCATGCTCATGGGTCAAATCAAAATGCAACAAAACTTACCCATGTTGCAAAATACAACATTCGGATGGGTTATACTCGGAAAGGCTGCTCCACAAGAAGCACCAAACCCATTTGTTGGAATCTCGAATCAGGAACTGGATTCAAGTCTGAAACGATTTTGGGAAATCGATGACACTTCTTCAGCTAAAAATACAATGAGTTCATCCGAAATGAAGTGTGAAAATTTCTTTAAAAACACAACGGCTCGAGAAGACGATGGCAGATTCACAGTAAATCTTCCAATTGTGAGTGACACAGCACTACTTGGCGAATCCATGAATATAGCAGTGCGACGATTCATAAACATCGAGAAACGCCTAAACAAGGCTCCGGAACTACGTCAACAATACGTCGCGTTCATGGAGGAATACGAGCGCCTGGGACATATGACAGAAATTTCTGCATTAGAAATTCCTCAGATACACTACTTTCTTCCGCATCATTTCGTGCTCAAACCAGACAGCAGTACGACCAAACTGCGCGTAGTCTTCGATGCTTCTTGTAAAACTACAAGTAATCTGTCGTTAAACGATATCATGTTGAGAGATCCTACTGTTCAGAGCGAACTTTTCGAGCTTCTCATAAATTTCAGAACATTCAAATACGTCTTTACTGCCGACATCGCCCAAATGTATCGTCAAATTTGGGTTGATGAGCTAGATCGAAACCTCCAACTCATCATATGGCGTTCAAAACAAACTGATAAAATCAGGTATTACAGATTAAATACAGTTACCTACGGCACAAAGGCTGCACCGTATTTAGCGACACGATGCTTGAAGCAGTTAGCAGAAGAGGAAGCAATGAGATACCCCTTGGGCTCAGCGGCAATTGAGGACTTTTACGTAGACGATGTAATAACAGGTAGCAACTCTCTTTCACATGCAATTAAAATTCGCGACGAATTGACAAAACTCTTGCATACTGGCGGCTTCCAGCTACGAAAATGGGCTGCGAATAGTGAGAAGCTGCTACAAGGGATACCTCGAAAGGAACTAGAGCAAGAAAAATACTTCCAGGAAGAAAATTCAGGCTACGTAAAGACTCTGGGACTCGCATGGCAACCGACGAATGACCTATTCACTTTTACTACAACATGGCCATCAACAGATCAAATCACCAAACGCTCAGTGGTATCTGAAATGTCTAGATTATTTGATCCGCTCGGCCTAGTAAACCCGGTCATTGTAGCAGCCAAAATTTTCGTACAGAAAATTTGGAAACTCAAGCTAGATTGGGACGATAGCCTTCCGGATGATCTTATGATTGAGTGGACCAAGTTCCGCGAGAACCTAAGATCACTTCAACAGCTCAAGATAACAAGATATATGTTTACCTCAGGCACACCAATAAGGCACGAATTACATGCCTTCGCTGATGCAAGTGAAAAGGCATATGGCGCTGCCATTTATCTAAGGACGATCAGCTGTAGTCAGGAAATCGCATGCAAGTTGTTGTGTGCAAAATCTCGTGTGGCTCCAGTCAAAATTGTCACCTTACCTCGTCTTGAACTATGTGCAGCCAAGTTAGCGGCAAATCTAGCCCATCGTCTACTAGCAACACTGAAGATCAAAATTGATGAATCATACCTGTGGACAGATTCGCAAATTGTCTTGTCCTGGATAAGAGGTGATGCATCAACTTTGAAAACCTTTGTGGCTCATCGAGTTGCATCAATTCAGGAACGCACAAAGCCTGAATCTTGGAACTATATTAACACTAAATCAAATCCCGCTGATTTAGTTTCTCGTGGTTGTACTTCGGAATCATTAATTAATTCTGAGCTGTGGTTCCATGGACCTAGCTTCTTGAAGAAGCCACAATCAGAATGGCCTGATCGATCAATTTCTGCAGTTCGATTGCGTGAGGAAGAAAAGGCTAGTGTGGCACTGATAATAAACACAGAATCCTTGACGGAAAAGTCGGATCATCCCCTGGATAGAATCAGTCACAAGAACTCATTCAGTCATCTTCAAAGATCCATGGCATACCTACTTCGTGGTATTAAGAAGATGAGAAGGCAATTCACAACAAGTGAAGGTGCTGCGTGGCTGTCAACAGCAGAACTGAATCAAGCACTAGTCGTTATCATCAAGGAAATACAAAGACGACACTTTCAAGAGGAGATAAGGCTGCTTCAGAACAACAGCAATGTCAAGGGTTCCAGCAGGATTGCTTCACTCACACCATTTTTAGATACAAATGGTGTCATTCGTGTGGGGGGAAGGCTCGACAACGCCGCAATTTCTTATGATGCAAAGCACCCCATGTTGTTGCCGGGCACTGATTTTGTTTCCAAATTAATCTTGAGTAACCTGCATAAAACACATTTGCATGCAGGACCATTAGCTCTGTTGGCTATAGCGAGACAACGCTTTTGGATTCTACAAGCGAGGGCATTGACACGAGCGACAGTTTCGAACTGTGTAGAATGCGTTAGAGCAAAACCGCAGATGCTAAATCAACAAATGGGAAATTTACCCACACATCGCGTTCTTCCTGCCCGGCCATTTTTGAAGACAGGAGTGGATTTTTGTGGTCCAATTCTCACCCATTACCATGTTAGGGGGAAGAAACCACAAAAGACGTATATAGCTGTTTACTGTTGCTTCACGACAAAGGCAATCCACATGGAAGTTGTGTCGGATTTATCAACAGAAGGTTTCATCGGCTCATTACGACGATTTATCGCAAGACGCGGAATTTGTGAAGAAATCTTTTGCGATAATGCGACGAACTTCGTTGGAGCTCGGAACAAACTGGATGAACTGCAAGAGCTAATGTCAAAGCATGGCACTCAGGAGCAAATCACAAGAACATGCAGCGAAAAAGGAATCCAATTTAACTTTGCTCCTCCTCGTTCACCTCATTTTGGTGGATTGTGGGAAGCTGCTGTCAAGGCAGCGAAAAAACTACTGCAGCAGACTCTTGCGAAGGCAGCTCTGTCATATGAAGAACTGTGTACCGTTGTTGCAGAGGCAGAAGCTATTTTAAATTCAAGGCCACTTACTCCTTTATCAACAGACCCGAATGATTATACGGCACTCACTCCAGGACATTTCCTTGTCGGCGAGCCGTTAACATCAATTCCTAACTCAGTCGACCATACGAAAAACTTGACTTCACTCACACGATGGAAGCTAGTATCAGCCATACGACAAGAATTTTGGGATAGATGGGTTCGAGAATATTTATGTGAACTTCAACAACGACATAAATGGAAGGAGGTTTCTCCCAATGTTCTGCCTGGAATGATGGTACTCATAAAGGAGGACAACATTCCGGCATTAAAATGGGCAATGGGTAGGATTATTGAAGCAATTCCGGGCAAAGATGGACTAGTCAGAGTAGCTGTCGTAAAAACGTCTAAAGGAGTGTATAAACGCGCTATCCACAACTTAGCACTGCTACCCATCGAAGGATGTTTATCTGGACAGCAACCAGAATCAACAAGGGCGGAACTCAAACGTATTGCAGAAACAGGCTCAGAAGGAAACGCTCCAGCAGAGGACATGCAAACTTCATCACGGAAGCGAGCACGATTTTCCTTAAGCACTATACTACTGTCAATTCTTGCTTTCTTCTTTCTGCCACTATCAGTATTGGGAGCAAGCTCTACAGAACCGTTTGTAATCACGCCAATCACACAGAATTCAGGGGTATACTTCGAGCAACTCGGTCAAGGACAATTAATCGTAAATGACTGGAAGCTGATAGTATTCTACAACATGACCAATTATTGGAAGACGTATGAATCTATTCAAAAAGGAGTTCATAAAATGAAAATGCTATCATCAAGAGCGGTAGATTCCAATTATTTTAATATGATATTGGAACAATATCAGCATCAACTTACCGAACTTCAGGAGGGTAACCAGTTGTTATTCGAAGGACCAAAACATCGGCAAATACGAGGCCTAGTTAATGTAGTCGGTAATATTGCCAACAAATTATTCGGAACTCTAGATGATGAATATGCAGCTCAAATGGAGGCGACTATTTAAGGCGTCAAAAATAATGCCAATCATCTTTTGGATTTAATCAAAAATCAGACATCCATCATCGAAGCAACTACAAACATCATGAAACGATCAGAAGAGGAGAGAAACAACCAGCTGATAACTCTTCAGAACGAGATGAATGGTATTTTCAGCAACATCAATAATTTCACAGAGGAAATGAAGCAGGAAAAAATCACGAGGACATTTACGCTGCTGTCAGTTTTTGTTTCACTGGTAATCACAGAGTTCCAGAAAATGCAGAATTCCATCATAGATATCATAACTGATATACACCACGGCAAGGCTAATCCGTTCATTTTGCCACCGGAGGAACTAGCTGCGCATCTGGACGAATTGCAAGCAAGATTACCATCAGGGGTGCGATTTCCGTCATCATCACACATTTACAGCTTATTAAATGTGAAGTGCAAGGTGACGACCCGGACCACTTTATTTCTCATTCATCTTCCGCTGATTATCACCGCAGAGTTTCAAATGTTTAAACTAATTCCATTTCCCACGCTCGTCAACAATTCCTACATCAGAATTGAGCCCTCCACCGAATACATCATGACCGACCTTCACCGAGACTCAGTTTACATGCTTACAGCGGTGGAATTTGAAAAATGCATCAAACCGGAACCTGGAGAACATTTGTGTAAACAACTTAGACCAATTTACACGAAGGCATCAGAAGACTTGCGGTGCGAATTTCAGTTGATGAGGCATCATGTTCTAGACGACCATTGCCGTTTGAAAATTTCCCGTCCGGCTAAAACTTGGGTTCAGCTCCAGCAGCCCAATCGTTGGTTGTTCGCACTGGACAAGGAATATGTCTACAACATCGTCTGCAATAATCAGGTATATTCCGAACGACTGAGCGCAAATGGAGTTTTGTCTTTAAACGAGAACTGCATCATCAAGGACGATGACTTATTGATTCAATCCTACAAAACCATTGAATCAGAAGATGTTGAATCATTTCTGCCGACCGTCAATTTACCAGATGAACTGAATTTCACGATTCCTGATCTAAAACTTCTCCAACGAAACACTTCTGCGCTACATTCATATTCAGTAGAATTCGGCAAATTAAAATCCGATATTCAGAACCTGAAGATAGAAGAAGTTACATTGGACGATCTCTCAACACACGACACGCATCAATATGCACTCGGCTATTTCAGCCTTAGCTTAGGTGTGTTAATCGTCGTTGTCATCATCATAAGGAAATTCCACAAGCGGCGGCAATCGGAGTCAAGGTTAACAAAATCACCACAACCTACCCCAACGACCCTCAGCAAGGAAGACTTTCAACTTGATGTCGGGCACATCAACGCGGGGGAGAATGTTTAGTCATCATTGCAAGCCGCCCGTGCCCTCGTCTGCTGACCGACTTAAAGTCGCCCTCTCAGCAAGAATGCGCGTGCGCTACGGGCGCTGACCTGGCCACCGGCAGGTGCACCAGCTGAATGTGCATAACAGCGGCGTTGCCGCAATATTATTATTAGGTAATTATTTGTAAGTTCTTTGTGTGCTTAGTCTGTAAGTAGGTTATTAATTTATTATAAATAGCCCAATGAAGAGAAAATAAATTATTCCCATTCCAACCATCATTCAAGACTTTTCTTGATTACCCGAAACCATTTCCCTCAAGGAACTAATTTCTCGACTAGCGTTTCCTAGGCTGAGTTCAGTTAGTTTCCTTCCCTTCTGACGTGCGCTGATGAACTAGCTCTACTATTGAGTTAACGTCACGCACACTGGGTAACTTTCGAGGACACGTTTAAGTCCATGATTCATGAAAATCCGAACTTGACGAACATTCAAAGGTTCCATTATTTAAAATCCGCTCTCACGGGAGCCGCGGAAGAAAAAATCAAAGTTCTCGAAACAAATGACGCGAATTATGTGGTCGCTTGGGATATGCTCAACAAAGCGTACAAAGCAAGACGTGTTTTGATTTCGCGTTATCTCTCCATGCTTCTCGAATTGCCTGTGCAGCAAAAGGAGTCCCAAGAAGGACTTTCTAAACTCGCCACCGATACAAGGCAGGTCATAGCAGCCTTGAAATCGCTGAATGTTAATCTCTGCGATGAGATGATCGTTCGCATCATCGAAAGTAAGATGCACAAAAACACTCGCGATAAATGGGAAGAAGGGTTGAATCGCGATACATATCCAACTTTACAATCGCTATTCGATTTCCTGGATCGGTATGCTGACGTCATTGTGATGCGCGAAGGTTGTAATAAGAAACGGGAAAATTCCGAAAACGATTTTCACCCAAACAAACGACAAAAAACCGGTCAAAAAGAGAAAGTGCATCGCGCCTTTGTTATGAATCAGGGAAAAAACTGCCCGGCGTGTAAAACAAAGCAACATCTGTTGTACCAATGCGATTCTTTCAGAAAATTGGCCCCCAAAGAACGTCTTGATGTCGCCAAAAAGGCACATGTGTGTTTGAATTGTTTGAGAGATCATCGCGGAAAACCTTGCACATATTCGGGTTGTCGGACGTGCAATGGGAAACATAACACCCTTATTCATATCGACTTTAGAAAAAACGGTTTTTCAAGGCCATTCGAAATCAAAAACGAATCCGAAAAAAACGATCTCTCTGCAAACAAAGAAAATCACGCATGACTAACCGGTGAAATTGTCACCCCGTATTTAACCACTCTTTTGCCGACTCCTTCGGTCCAGTTGATGACCACAACTGTTGTGTGGCTAGAAAATGATAAAAAGGAGAAAGTGAGAGCGCGTACGCTCCTCGACACCGGTTCAACAACGAACTTCATTAGCGAGCGGCTCGCGAAGTTGTTGCGTTTACCGATGCGACGGTGCCCCCTCCAGATCGGTGCACTAAATTCTATGATGACAATTTCCAAGCAGGTAGTCGACGTTACGGTCGGTTCTTATTCCAGCGATTACACCGAAACAATGACCTTTCACACTGTTCCAAAAATTTCCAACTCAATTCCATCAGATGCTTTTCCACGCGATTCAATCGAAATACCTCGACACATCAAACTTGCTGACCCTCAATTTCATTTACCCGCTCCAGTCGATTTATTAATCGGTTCGGGATCAACCCTTTCTTTATTTTCAATCGGTCAATTTAAATAATCCAATAGTAAAATCGATCTTTGTTTGCAAAAAACTCGTTTGGGGTGGATCGTCGCGGGCGGCACTAATTGTAAAAGGCCACTTAACCTTGTCGCAACTTGTAATCTGGTTGATTTGCAAAAATCTCTTACACAATTTTTGGATCTCGAGGAAGTAAAAAACGTTTCAAATCAATCACCCGATGAAATTTTATGCGAAAAACATTTTGTCGAGAATGTTTCGCGCGACTCAAACGGACGTTATGTAGTACGACTGCCTTTCAAACCAAATGTACAACCCTTAGGAGACACTTTTCATTCTGCATTAAAACGGTTAAATTCATTTTTCAAAAACCTTGATAAAAAACCGGAATTAAAAAATAATTATACAAAAGTCATTCAAGAATATATTGATCTCAAACATGCAACAGTAACAGACGGTGATCCTTCGGTTGGCTATTATCTTCCCCATCACGCGATTTTTAAAAAATCAAGCGATACGACTAAGGTCAGAGTCGTGTTCGATGCATCGCACAAATCCACAAATGGACTTTCTCTTAACGACACCTTGGTCGTCGGTCCTACCATTCAAGATCAAATTTTCGAACATTCGATTTCGTTTTCCCGAATTTGTTATCATGGGCGATGTCGAAAAAATGTATCGCCAAGTTTGGTTGCACGCGGATGATCGTGATAAACAGCGCATTTTATGGTATATTAACGGCGATTTGAAAATCCTTCAATTAAATACCGTTACATTTGGAGTTTCATCGTCGGCTTTTCTTGCCATCAGAACAATTCATCAGCTCGCTGATGATGAAAGTCATGATTTTCCTCGCGCGGCTAAAATTTTGAAAAACAACATGTATGTTGACGACTTGGTGACATTCGCTGATTCAATTTTGGAAGGGCGCGAAATTCGAAAGGAAGTGACGGAGGTTTTAAATCGCGGCGGTTTCAACATCCGACAGTGGGCATCAAACGATCCGCGCATTCTCGACGGTCTTCCGGCCGACGCGTTAAATGCAAAACTCCTTTTACACAAAGACGGCCAATTAAAAACTTTAGGCGTTTCTTGGGATTCAAAAGAGGACAGTATTTGTTATTCTGTCAGTCCTGTTTCGCTCACTGATAAAGTCATAAAACGTTCTGTTTTATCCGAAATAGCGAAAATTTTCGATCCTCTCGGTCTTCTCGGACCTGTAATTTTGTATGCAAAAACAATTATGCAACTTTTATGGAAAAGGAAGCTCGATTGGAAGGAATCTTTACCACAAGATTTGTTCACTAAATGGCAAGACTTTATTACCGAACTTAATTTAATTAACGGCTTAAAATTTAAACGCAAAGTTCTTTTAACAGGATATACAACTTTTGAATTGCACTGATTTTGTGATGCGAGCGAAATAGGCTACGGAGCTTGTATTTACGTGAGATCGGAAGATGAGAGCAAGCGGCGTTTCGTATTGCTATTAACGGCCAAATCGAAGGTTTGTCCGGTTAAGCCACATGCATCAATCCCGCGCGTCGAATTCCTCGCCGCAGTGACACTAGCGCGACTATATGAAAAAGTCATTGGTACCGTAAAATGTAATATAAAATCTTTTTTCTGGTCTGATTCAACCATTGCTTTGCAATGGTTTCAAAAACAACCCCACACTTTACAAACTTTTGTTTCCAATCGCGTTAGTGTCATTCAAGAAAAGACCGACATAAAAAACTGGCGTCACGTCGCAGGTGTCGACAATCCCGCCGACGCACTTTCCCGCGGTCAACTACCCGCCACGTTCTTGAAAAACGAGACCTGGTCAAAGGGTCCCAAATGGCTCTCTGGCCCTCAGAGCGAGTGGCCGAGAAGTATCATTGAACCAAAAGACGATCTACCGGAAATGAAAAAGGCTTGTTGTTTTGCAATTAATTCGGTCGATGAAGATTATCTTGCTCGTTACTATTATTCTCAACTCCTAAGAATTTTATCTTATTGCATCCGATTTTTTGAAATTTTAAGAAGAAAACGCGAAATAAAGCAAAACAACAAGGTTGAAAATGAAACGCTAAGACAAAGATTAAACGACGAATTGGAAAGTGAAAGCTTCCGAGTGGTTTGCTTACAGTCGCCGAAATAGTCAAAACAGAAAAACGCCTGCTAAAAAACATCCAAAACACTCACTTTCACGATCAAATTCATTGTATTAAAAACAAAATTCAACTCAAAGGATTAATACCACATTTCAAGCCGTTCATTGACAAAGATGGTCTTTTACGCGTCGGGGGTCGGATCGAAAAATCGGATCTCTCTTATATGCAAAAACATCAAATTTTACTTCCAAGTTACCATGTTTTGATAGACAATATCATCCGCGAAATACATTTGAACAATCATCACTCGGGAGTACAAACTACATTTCATTTACTGCTACAAAAATTCTGGCTTTTTGATGGTCATAAACAAATCCGATCAGTCATACGAAAATGCATGCCATGTTTCAAGTTCAGTGCTAAGCCCGTTGACTATGTGATGGGAGATTTGCCTGCTTCTCGTATGAAGGTGTGTCGACCATTTTTATATGTTGGTACAGATTTTTGCGGTCCATTTTTTATTAAAGAAAAAAAGTTTAGAAATCGCGGAAAGGTAAAAATATACGTTTGTATTTTCATTTGTATGAGCAAAGGCCGTTCATCTTGAAGTCGTTAGTGAAATGACAACTGAGGCTTTTATTGGCGCACTTAGTAGATTCACCAGCAGGCGCGGATTAGCAGCTCATATATTTTCGGATAACGGATCAAATTATATCGGAACGAACAATAGATTTCAAGAAATATATTCACTTTTAAATTCCGAATCTCACAAAGATCAGGTCAATCAGTTTGCTCTCAAAAATCGAATCACTTGGCATTTTACACCTCCTTTAAGTCCACATTTTAATGGAATTTGCGAAGCAACAGTTAAAATTTTCAAGCACCATCTGAAACGTGTGAGTGGTGACTTGATATTAACATATGAGCACTTTGAAACTCTAACGGTTGAAATCGAAGGGATATTGAATTCAAGGCCACTTTATCCAATGTCTTCGGACCCTAATGACTTGCTCGCAATGTCACCTGCACAACATTTGATTGGCGAACCCCTGAATCCTTTGCCCGAAAACGATGTACTTGATATTCCAGCTAATCGACTCGACTGCTGGGATCATCTGAAGAAGGTCCGCCAAGATTTTTGGTCTCGCTTCCGCCTCGACTGTCTGAACGAGTTCCAAATGCGCAAAAAATGAGTCAAAGACGGCGTCCAGCTGAAAGAAGGCATGATGGTGTTGCTGCAGGACAAGAGTGTTCCCTGTTTCCACTGGCCGCTTGCACGAGTCGTCGAAGTGCACCCCGGCGAAGATGGCATCGTTCGTGTCGCGACTGTCAAAACAGCGAACTCGATTTATAAGCGATCAGTCAAGCTTCTTCGTCCGCTTCCATTTGAAAGCCGCAGTGATTTTTATGACGCGCCTTTGATTTAGATGTTTCGATTATTATCAGAAGTAGAATTTTAAGTCAATCGACATTGTTGTTTTATATATAGTTAAGTTACATTCAATTTGCATTAGTTTGAACTCGTTTTTTGAAATTTAAAATTATTTGGATTATAATAATAACAATGATATGAATAAAATTATTTGATTAACTTATAAGATCAGAAGCTTGAAAGAATTTATGAACATTATTTTATTTAATAAATTAATAATAATTTATAAGTGATCTATTGATCTTGATCGTCAACCTCTCAAGGCGGGGAGCATGTTCCGTAGGAACGATTTAGTTTTAAAAGTTAGCTTTATTTATAATTTTAAGAATACACTGGATTAATTGAAATTTAATTTAATCAGGTTTTAAATCATGTTTAATGAATAATTTTATGGACCTCATCGTTTCATGCCTCAATCGCGGTTTCTTATTACAAAAAAAAAAAAAGATAATAAAAAACAGATGTTGCATTCGGCCGTCGCAAACAAATTCCTTGTTCTCAAATCTCCTCGACGAGTTTGAACAAGATTTCGACGGCCTTGTTTAAACAGACCATAAAAAAAGGGTTTCAATTTTTTCTTGGAAACTCAAATTTCGAATTCTAGGAAATCCCTTCCTAGAATTCTCTTTGTTGAATTTTCCGTCGACGGTCGGCGACTCGTCCCGATCGTCACTCTTGGTTCTGAGCTCGAACCGATCGCTTCGCCAACTTGGAGATTCGTCTCCGCCAAACGTTCTCGAACGTTGTCTTTTTGGTGTCCGAGTACACCGGCGAAGCGGTTTATAAAATAAAGAATCACGATTGAGGTCCAATCTACGTTTTGTCATTTTGATCGATCAGTTTTTATATTAAATTGTAAGTTTTTATTTAGAAGCGTTTTTTTAAAAGAGTGTTAATAAAAATATTTAATTCGAAATCGGTGTTGTCAAAAAGGGACTTATTTTTTGCTACGCCACACTAACTCTGCCCAAGGTGGAGGAGTGGCGATAATAATAAGGAAAGGCATCAAGTTTAAAACTGTATACAGCAAAGAAGTCTATCGATTTCAAATTATGGAAGTATGCATAATCTGCATACCCCTCCGTAGTGGTAAGAGGTTGTATGTGGGTTCGCTATATGCTCCAAAAGCTTCAGAATCTTCTCAGCAATCAAGGTTTATTTATGAAATTGAAACTTTATTCCAAACGCTCCAGCTAGATTACGATTCAAACTATTTTATTTTGGCTGGAGACTTCAATGCAAAGCACACGAATTGGAATAATAACATTATTAACACTCGTGGTAGCCTACTTAATGACTGGTGGGCTAATAATCGTATACAGCGTAGAATAGCGCTTTTAGCAACGGATACCCCGTCCTATCCAAGACACGGTTCTTTCCTGGACCTTGCTCTGGTAGACAGCAGATTGGAGCTCACTCAGACGAACGAAACAGACGTTAATTGCTTACGAATGGTTTACTACGACAGCGACCACAATGGACTGTGCTTGACGGGACAACTCCCCGACGAAAACATAGAATTAGTGGAATATGCCCAGACTGGGCATTACAATTATGCAAGAGCAGACCGGGCACGTTTCACTAAAACTATACACAGAGCAGTACGGACAAACATACATATCCCCACGAACAGAAATCTAACGAATACAGAGATCGACCAGTATCTTAAAGATCTGGACGATATTACACGACAGACAATGGACCAGACAATACCAAAATTGAAACAGGGATGCAACTTGGACTGTTACCGTAATCGGACTATAGACGCATTACAGAAACACAAAAGCAAGCTTCTTACAGATTTACGAAATCTCCAACGACAATACGCTGACAGACAAAGTTCTCGGGCTGCATCTCTCAAAACCCAGCTTAAAATTCTCCAACAGTTAATTAAATTGAATTATATAAAATCCATCAACAAGTATTGGAACGATAAACTTCGGGCTATAAATGCCAGTAGTTCGAGCATGTTTCCAAACATAGATAAATCAAATATTTAGGAGGAGGGATAAAAATAAAATTGAGAGCCTATGCATCCCGAGGATTGAACAGAGCAAGGAATATATTAGAGAAGCAGGACTAGATCCGGGCGAGGTAGCTCTTGATGCGAGTTCGTTCCTCGTGGAGGAAGAGCAGGCTAGGGTTGATGTGATGGGTGCATTCTACCAGAGCATGTATTCTATGAACACTTCTGTTCGGCCGGATCGCGAGCTGGAGAATCGTGCGCTTCTCAATCACTTCCGACTTCTCAACGAGATTAGGGATTGGAGTCGCGAAAATCGCTCTGTCACTACTTTCAGTGACAATAATCCAGCTGATGATGTCCACGATGACACAGTAAGATCTATTTTCGTTGAGAAAGAGGAACTGGCCATTCTCTTTCGAGGGACAAACTCGAAAAAATCATCGGGAGTGGACGGAATTCCGAATATAGTGTTACGAAATATGCCACGAATAGTAACGGACATTTACACCGTCCTATTCAACAATGCCCTGAATAATGCACATTATCCAGAGCATTGGAAAATAGCCATGGTGTACCCAATCCCAAAAAAAGATAAGGATAGAAATAACCCTTCAAATTTAAGGGCTATTAGTTTGCTTCCCAATATAAGCAAGCTATTTGAACGCGTTCTTCAGAAATTGATATTAGCTTGGACTGAAGAGAAGAATATTATACCGGATGAACAATTTGGTTTTAAGGCGAGGCATAATACTATTCATGCTGCGTCTAAACTAGTATCCGACATACAGTGGAATAGAAGTAAAGGGCAATGCACAGGAGCTTGTCTCGTTGACTTCGAAAAGGCCTTCGATACTGTCTGGTTAGAAGGACTGATCCATAAATTAATTACATATGGAATGTCGGGACATTTGCTGTACACAGTATATAACATGATCATGGATAAGAAGTTTCTTGTAAAAAGTGGGAATCTTACTTCAAGTAGAACTTTCCAAATCAAAAACGGGTTGCAGCAAGGCGCGGTACTATCTCCTTTGTTTTTTAATATTTACACTAGTGACCTTGTGGGCTCGCTCCGATATTCTATAGCGTACGCAGATGATTTAATAGCGTACAGAACAGGTCCGAAAGTGGAAGTTATTCGAAAGCTTTTACAACGTGACCTTGAGAATATCGAAAATTATGCAAACAAATGGAAAATGCAAATAAATTATGGCAAATGCGAAGTTATCTTATTCCGGCAGCCAACTCATAAAGCAAACCGAGACACCAGGAAAAATTGGAAAAACCTGCTACTTAAAAGCCAAACTGGACAAAAATTAGAGCAAAAGACCGTGGTCAGATATTTAGGAATTTGGCTAGACAAGTGCCTTGTCTTTAATCACCAGGTCGACAAATTAATTGAGAAAGGAAATAAGGCTTTCCAAATGACCAGGAGACTGTTCTACAGCAAACATTTGGACTCTAGGATTAAGATAACTTGCTATCAGTCCCTGGTAAGGCCTATTTTAACATATGGATGTCCAGTTTGGTTTAATATAGCTCCTCTATATATGGAACGTATGGGTGTTCGAAAGGCAATACATCCGAGCATGTCTCTCGAAATATAGAACCCCGGGTTCCAAATATAAAAAATATTTTTCAAATAGGGTGCTTTATGATTTGGCAGGCTTGAATAGGATAGATAATTTCATTATAAAGTTGATAAGAGGTCACGTTTGAAGGAATTTGGATAATGAAAACAATCTGATTTCAGGAGCTTATTACCCAAATCAGTTGTACCACGAGCGATCTAGAATAAATGGCTGCATCCCTCCAGAGGCTTTTATATACCTAGATAACGAGGGCATGATACAAAATTCGACAGGTATACCAATTCTATACCATATCCATCGAGGAACGAGAGAAAAAGCAATTGAAAATAATGTAAATACATATACTGCGGTCCCTCAGAGGGACAAGGAAGAAGCCCTTAAAGCTCCATCTGAGTTTTGGTGGCTTGAGAGGGACTGAGCCTTCGCTTGATGAAGGAAATAAATATTAAAAATGTTTCTAGGAAGCACTCCATGTTTGTACGTTTTAGTGTGCAATATTAGGATAAGCATTAGAATAGGTAAGGGCTGACGGGGCCGCGGGTTGGGGTCTGACGATCTCAGCGACCGCGGCCGCCGGGCATTTGCTGACCAGTAAGAGAAGAGCGCTGCTCGGCGTTTGCTCGGCGGCCGTGCCGTGGTGTCCTTGGACCCCTGCCCTCGACCACGTCAGTGATGTCCACAGGATGACCACTCAGTGAAGGTACCACCCCATTGAGGGGCTGAGTGCTCTACCTCTGGACCATTGTTACTTTAGGTAGAATAAGTAGCAGTAGGATAGCGTTAGGTTAAGACATTTTATAAAACGACATTGTTCCCAAGTTTTTTGATTTTTTCTTGGTAAAGTAAAAATATGTAACTAGTTAGGTAAAATAGGTAATATGTAATTGAAATTGAAAAATATGTAAAAATAAGTTTAATGTTTAGCCTTGGATATTCGCTTAGGATTTATAGGTTAGCTTAAGATTAAGAATACAGAATTTAAAGCATTTTATCTTAAAAGTGGTTTTATTATTTATTTATTAGCCAACAGAAATGCCCTGACTGAACAAAAAGAAAAGATTCATAGCTTAACCTAAAATAATCGTTATAAGCGTAAAATTAAATAACAATAAACTACAAGTTCCTAAGTCTACATTTTACATCATATTTGTTGCAGTTAAAATCAATCACATCAAAATACTTATTATAAGAAGCTTTAAGCGATTCGGTTGGACCGAACATTGCATACAAGGTACGACAGTTCTCAAACTTTAAGAAAACGCGAGTTCGGAGGTTTCTTGTCGGTACATTAATATTGAACATAGACAACAGCTCGGGACAGTCCAATACTCCGCGCAGCACTAAATGCACAAAAATGACTCTGGAAAAGTCACGGCGACATTCCAGTGTGTGCAAATCTATTAACCTCAATCTGTGTTCGTAACAAGGCAATTCCAAGCGATTCTGCCAAGGTAAGTCTTTCAGAGCCAAGCGGAGAAATTTCTTTTGAACTGACTCAATCCTTGATATATGCACAGAATAATATGGAGACCATACAACACTCCCATATTCAAGAATCGGTCTGACCAGTCCTACGTATAGCGATTTGAGAACATAAGGATGTTATATATGATAATAACAATTGAGATCTTATTCGGTGTGAATAAGATCTCTTGGGGGTAACGTTCCGGGTTTAGCCCTGGAGGTACCTTATCCGCGAGGATCTCGGAAGCAGCACGAATGCTTTAACTTCTCGAGACCGGGGCTGCTCGGGAGGTGAAGATGGAGGAGTCGCAGAAATGCGTTTTTTCCTCTTGGCGTGCACAATTCAAACACTGCACTTTAAATTAGTTATCCATTTATTCACTTTATTGTACACACGGCACTTAGCTACTTAGCTAACTTATTTCATGGCCCGAACTCGCGACTCCCTTACTCAAGACTTTTACTATTGGACTCCTCTTATTCGACTCCCCGTTTTTGACTCCGACTCGACTTTTTCTTATCGAGTATTTATACCCCCTCGATCGGTTATTGGAACTTTCCAATGTTCCAATTGCTGACAACGTGCGCGTCGCAACTTGAGCGGTGCACATGTTTTGAGTCAGCATAAATTACCCCGGTCGACGCACGCGCGGGCGGTCAACCCAGCGTGAGCTTGGGTCACTGCGCTCGCGGGTGGTCGACGCAGCGTAATTCGAGAGGTCGCATTGTTTATTCTGCGATTTTCTAATTTCATTGAACCGCTTCAGATTTCAATCCTGTTGTGTCTTGAATTCTGAAGGGTTTCCGAGGGGTCACCTTGTGTCGTATTGTTTATTCGGCGACTTTCTAATTTCATTGAACCGCCTCAGATTTCAAGCCTGTTGCGTCTTGAATTCTGCAGGGTTCTCCAAAATCTGGATGAGATTTTGGTACACAACAATTCCTTCCCCCTTGGAAAAAGAGAATTATTCTTTGAAGAGGAATAATTCTCGGGGTTGAAAGGTTAAAGACTAGAAAAAGGAAATTATTGGAAACTAAATATCGCGACGGTGTTCGAATAGACGCGATTCGTTCGGGGAGTTGCGAGTACGTTTACATAGCAAAAATCTTAATATCTAGTACAAAAATTTTCTCTCTTGTTCAACATTTGTTTTGGTCTAAAAATTTTTTTTTTGTTGTGTGTCCCTTATTTTACCTATATTACTTATTTACTATTGCTTACTATTAGTAGAACAAACATTTTATCTAATTTTTTATATGCCAAAGGCGTACATGCGTAATTTTACTTACATTTGTAACACAAATTCTCGGTTTTACCGACCTACCCTAACATTGCTTTGCTTATCATCTGCGCGTTTCGGGTTATCCACCTACGGCGAAGGTCGGTGTCTTATTACCTAGGTGGGCGCTTGAGCTGAGGAAAAACTTGAAGGTCAAGTGAATCTGTGGCTTTTTATTTTTGTGTAATTTTTTTTTTTTTTTTTTTTTTTTTTTTTGCGGATCGTCTCGGTGTTTTTTTTGTTTTTTGTTTTCCGCGTGTTATGGTATTATATTTCTCTATATCTCTTTTTTTTGTGTTTATGACGGGAATTTTTTATTTGGGAACGTTCGGAAGGGTCAATTGGGTTATTGCTTGCCTATTTTCTATTGTTTTGTGGTGGTTTGTGGGAGCGGGCGAAAGTTAATTGTTGTTTCGTTTTTCCAGGTCCGCCAATGCCTGTTGATCTTTTTCTATTTGCTCTAGTCGACTATAAATTTCTTTATCGTCCGAGCTATCCATTGTACCCAAGAGGTAGTGCAGGGCATTCCCTATTCCATCGAATAGGGACCTCACCACTCTTTGTTTAGGGGTCGCCTCTCTTTTGGCCGCTGTTCTTCTTGTTTAAATTTCCCATCAATGTTGGTAGCTTTTTAGTATTCTTGTCCATGTTATTATTTTTTTTGTTTTTGAAAAAACTGGGGGACGGCGAAGCCGATTCCCTTGCCTACTCTACTCTAAGTAGGGTTTCAGGCGATTATTGTGTACAGTTTTTAATTTTCTACCCATGCGTATCGTGCTGTTCACGGATGACGGGGTAGCGGTTACCAGGTAAGGTCCTACCCATAATTCTGAGAGTTTGTGCTTTCTGCTTTCACTCTTCAGGAGGACCTTATCCCCTACGTGAATAGATAGGGGTTTAGCGCCTTTGTCATAGTACTCTTTTGACTTTTTCTTGCTGGCCAATATATTCTTTCTTGCTATTGCATAAGACTTTTGCAATTTATAGCGGAGCATATGGTAATAGCTCCCGTGATTATATATTGGCTCAGGGTCTCTTTTGAGATTGGAGGGGACGTCTGCTGTGAAGCCGAATAGGCAGTCCATAGGGGTTAATTTCGTCCCTTCGTGTGTACTGTTGTTGTACACAAAGGCTGCCGTGCGTAGATACTGATCCCAACTTTGAGGATTCTCATCTACAATAGTTCGCAAATATTCTATTAGTGGTCGGTGGGCTCGTTCGAGCGCGCCGTTAGATTGTGGGTGGTATGCTGAAGTTTGCAGCTTCTTCACCCGTAGCAATTTGCATATTTGTTTAAAGAGGTCGCTTAAGAAGTTAGTACCTTGGTCGGTAACTATTCTTTTGGGGATGCGATAGCGCGTGACGATTTCGTCGAAGAAAATTTGCGCTACTGTTAAAGCCTCTGCATTTGGTATCGCGTACCAGTCCACAAATTTAGTCAGGTTATCCTGGAAGGTTAGGATATATTTATTTCCTGACGTGGACTCTTCCAATGGCCCAACTATATCGAGGTATATCTTGTCGAACGGTTGCTCGGCTATGTCGGTAATAACCATGGGCATCTTATACTGGGGAGAAGATTTGAGTTTCTGGCACTTTGGGCATTTTTTGATATAATTTTTTATATCACGCAACATGTGTCTCCATCGAAACTTGCGTTTAATCTTCTTATATGTTTTAATTACGCCCTGATGGCCTCCGAATGCGGAATCATGATAATCATGTAAAATGATTTTAATTTCTTCGGGGCTTGAAATGATTTCAGGAGTAGGGTGTGATTCTGGCGCTGGAGATTTTTCTGGTACTTCTGCAGGCTTAGTACGCTTTTCCTCTCGATCAAGCTTTGATTCTTGAATCGGCTTCTTCGCCGGTGGCTCCTCTCGTGTATCTGGGATGGCTTCGGTAACATTTTCTTGGGCTCTCTTTTTCTGAGCCCTTGTGACTGCGCTTATGTTGATAGCGGGGTTATTTTCCTCCGCATCCCAGTCCATGGAGCGATGGACTTGTGCCTTTACCGTTAAGGTTGGGCTAATCTGGTCTCCTTTATCTTCCCGAGGGATGCGACTCAGGGCATCCGCATTTGTGTTATACTTTCCGGGCTTATACTCAATAGAGTAGTCATACTCGGAAAGTTTGTGGTGAAATCTCACCAAACGGGAAGTGGGATCTTTCACATTGAAAACTCCCTTTAGGGGCTTGTGGTCCGTGTAGACCGTGAATCGTCTACCTTGGAGGTAGCATCTGAAATTTCTCGTCGCCCAAACAATGGCCAATAACTCTTTTTCAATTGTAGAGTAATTGCGTTCTGCCTTGTTTAGGGTGCGACTAGCATATGCTATGGGCTGATCTTTTCCTACTTCTCCTTGAGAGAGGACAGCTCCTATAGCCTCATTGCTTGCGTCCGTAGTTAGGTTAAAAGGTTTGCTGAAGTCGGGATAAATCAAAAGAGGGGGAGAAACTAGTGAGTTTTTGATGCTCTCGAATGCTTCCTGGCATTTGTCTGTCCAGTTAAATTTAACATCTTTTCGAAGCAAATTTGTAATTGGTCTCACTATTTTTGAAAAATTGGGGATAAATTTACGGTAGTAATTGGCAAGTCCCAGGAATGATTGGACTTGCCTAACAGTTCGTGGAACTGGGAAAGTTTGGACGCACGCGGTTTTGCTAGGGTCTGGTAGTGCCCCTTTACTTGAGCATTTGTGCCCCAAATAGACTACCTCTTTTCGGAGAAATTGACATTTCTCCGGTTGTAATTTTAGGTTGTTTTCTCGCAACCTATTGAAGACCTTGCGCAACTTAGAGTTATGGTCTTCTAAGTTTTTTCCGTAGATGACGATGTCATCCAGATATACAAAACATTCCAGGCCTTGTAAGCCCGTGAGTATATAATTCATGAGGCGCTGGAATGTGGCGGGGGCTCCCTTGAGCCCGAATGGCATTCGCTTAAATTCGTAATGCCCATAACTTGTGCTAAACGCCGTCTTTGGGCGGTCTATTGGGTCGACTAGCACTTGATGATAACCACTAGCCAGATCGAGGGTAGTAAAATACCTTGAATGACCCAATTGGTCAAGAATATCTTCGATCCGGGGGAGGGGAAAAGCGTCGCCTATCGTTTTTTCGTTTAATTTACGAAAATCTACGACTACTCTCCACTTTTTCTCGCCATTTGGTCCCGCCTTTTTGGGGACTACTAATAATGGGGAATTCCAAGGACTTTTGCTTGGCTGTACTATTTCATTCTCGAGCATGTCTTTTAACTGCTCGTTGATTATGTGACGCTGAGTCTCTGGTAACCTGTACATTTTTTGGTTAATGGGTGCTTGATCTTGCACCACGGGAATTGGATGGGTGATAGCATTTGTATGCGTGAGGTAGTCACCCTTTAGGTGGAATATGTCGTGGTATTCCTGACATATTTCGAGAATGTTTGCCTTTTCTTGGCTATTTAAAATTGGGCTCAGATTGAGTTCTTGCTCTAACCTGGCCATACGTTCTTTTTCGACTCCAGTTGAATATCGATCCGCCTGTGGGGATCTGACATGATTTATCGTGGCTGTTTGGCCGCCTGCGCCGTGTATTTTGTGTCTTGGGCCCTGGCCAGTATTCGCATATTTACTGGCTTTGTCCCTTTTGATTTTTTGATCAGTTACTTTTGGGTTCTTTGCCCTAATTTCGCGAGCGCTGTGGCTGCTTTTTCTTGTTACGGGGCTCTTTGGCCGATCTTCGCTAGCGCTGTGGCTGCTTTTGTTTATTTTTATCATGGGGTTCGTTGGTCCCTTCTCATCGGCATGTTGCCTACTTTTGCTTATGTTTGGGCTCTGTGGCCGGCTATTGCGAGCGCTGTGGCTGCTTATCTTTGTCGAGAGGCTCTTTGGCCGTTTGTTGTCGGCGTTTTGGCCGCGTTTGTTTACATCTTGGCTCTGTGGCTTTGGGTTGCGAGCGCTGTGGCTGCTTATATTTATTTGTTGGCTCTTTGGCCTATTTTCGCGAGCGCTTTGGCTGCGTTGATTTGCGGTGGGGCTCGGTGGCCTATTTTTGCGAGCGCTGTGGCTGCTTTTACTTGTATTGGGAGTACTGTGTAACTCAAGTAAATTTAAATTTATTTTTTCTTTAGACCCTTCTGGAGCAAACTCCTTTTGGTTACCCTCCTTGGGGTATATTGGCGCTAGAGTGTAGTTATCTACTGGCTCTAGCTGCAAATTTAGGTCATTTAGGGCAATTGGGGAATTGGTTGCATTGAGGATTCCAATAGACACTTCTTTTTGCTTAGAGGGTACGATACTATTGGCCAAGAAGACTCCGGCGTCTATCTCTTGCGATAGACAGAGCATTTCTTCTGGCAACAGCAAAGGGACCTTAGCCACCATCTGTGATCGCGCAGGTACGCATATGGGCTCGTTCAGAGCTATTATATGCCGCCTGATTTCGCCAATCGGAGGTGTATTCGCTGAGGTACCACTTGGCAACCAGCATCCGCATTTGGGGGTGCCTCGATAACATGGCAGGTGGACAGCTTAACCCCTTCGGATTCCGTCTCTTCTGCATGTATATCTGTTTCAGTTGCGTTCTGGGAACAGTCACTTTTCGTATCCAATACAATTGGTAATGAAAATTCCTCTAAGTTGATTTCCGTGCGAGGAAATCGAAGTTCTCTACTGGGGCCCTCAATGTTGCAATTTATTGCAAGAAAGTCATTCCCTAATAGTCCTTCATGGGACAAATCTGCGTTGTCCTCGATCACTTGGAAAGTGCAGGGGATTCTAGCCTCCCTTTCGCCGGGGAGTTTTTTAACAATAGTTCCCTGACAGCTCCCCAAGGTCTGGCCTTTGCCAAATGGAGTTTGCAGGGTATAAGTCTTCCCGGTGTTAATGTACTCGAGAGACTTTAAAGCTTCCTTTTTAATTAAGCTTATCTCAGCGCCCGTATCCACTACTAGGGGGGTCTTTTTGTTTCGACCAATATCTAGTGGGAGCTCCACGACGGGAGTACTAGGTTTGGGCTGCTGAGTGTACCCTGAATTTTGCTTATTATCATTTAAAGTCGAGTCGGGGATTTCGGGCTCGACTGAGCTGCGTTTCCCGGACTCTTAGAATCCCACCTGCGTTTGTGTTCGCAGGTGTCTACGGTGTGGCCTCGTCGGCCACAGAAACCGCAACTTTGCCTAACATTATAGGCTCGTCGCGTTTGGGAACCATTCGCCTCGTTAATTCGAGGGGGACCCTGATTATTGGATCTATTTTGGTTCCCGTTTCTCTGGTTGAACGATGAACCATTCGCGCTACCCTGATGGCCAGTATTTGACCTTCGGGTGTCATTTCTGCGACGACACTCGATAGTGTCGTGCCCATAAGTTCGGCAGTGCTCGCAAGAGGGGGTGTTTTTCCTCTTGAAACATTCTGCATATGTATGCCCCGTCTTCTTGCAGAAACTGCAAGTAATTCTGGCCGCGGTCCCCCTTTGTTGGTTGGGGATTTTGGCCCCTGCGGTTGACGGGGTGATTGCCGTTTGCGCGGCTGTGGGTGCACTTCGCGGCGCGGGAACTGGTGGTGTGCTAGGGTTTAATGCGAGCGCGTAATCCGGTAGATTCTGATACCCTGTGGTCTGGTTATTCAGACTCATATTGGGTAGTTGCGCTTGTAAATAGGGAGAGCCTTGCTGCAGCCTCTCCATGTCTAGAGCTTTCACAATAACTTGCTCTAGGGTCCCCTCGGTCAATGTCAAAAGGTATTGACACAAATGGGGATTACTTGTCCCTCTTCGCAGGGCACTTACTGCGAAATCTTCTAGCTGTGATCTCACAGTAGCCGCCACTTGGGCGCCGTATTTCTTTTCGGCCGCCTCGTTGCACAAAGCTAGTGCTTGCTTTATCCGCGCCGTGAAGGCGTTGAGAGTTTCCAGGGGGTATTGCCGAATTGTTATCAGCTTATTTACCAACTCCTGGTATGTCTCTCTGGGAAAATACGCTCTATTCAGGCGATCTTCGAAATCGCGAAAACTGACTGGGGGTTCCGCGATAAACAGCTGATAGGCGGCACCTCGCAGGCGGGTGAGCAAGATTCGCGGGAACAATGATTTTTCCTCTTCGGTGAGGCAATTTTCCACTTGATGGCAACAACCCAGGAAAGTCTGGAGCTCTTGGCTCAAATGTGGGCTAGTATCGCCCGAAAATAGGGGTACGATCTGTGTCGTGTATTTAATAACTTTCCCGTGATCAGCCATCTTCAGAGCCTGCTCTTGGTCACTTTTCGCGGGGGATGATTTAGGGGACGTATGGGAATTAATTAATTCACCCGAAAAATCCGAAGTGGGGAACGACGCGTCCAACCAATTTATCGCGATCGCGGTAGCCTCAGATTCACTCGCACTTTTTACACTGTCACTACTTAATTCTAGATCACTTTCGCGGCTTAAGCTTAAGTCGGGCTCCGATTTGCTTTGCCCTTTATTTAGGAAAGGGCACGAATATTCTTTGAAATCTTTTATAGATTCTCGGAAACTCTCGGATTCTTGCTTAAATTTTTTAATTTGAGCTTGTCTTAATTCGCCAGTCTGATTGATCTGGGCGCTTAGCTCGTCAATTTGCGCACTCGAGAGTCCCCCTGATATTCGTGCTTTTTCTTCTAACTTAATTAAATGATTTTTTAGACTTACAGCTATCTGGTTTGTTGTCGCTGCTCCGCGGGGTATGATCGTCCCGCTTCTTAGCTTTAGCCCCTGATGTGGATGCGGTGTTGAGGTGCTGGGGGTGTCCCGCGATGCTCTACGATGTGGTATTGGTGTCGTCGGTTCCCTCGGTGGTTGAGATGCTGTGTCTCGCTGCGATGGGCCGTTGGGTTGCTCCCTCGGCGGCTGCGGTGTAGTGGGGTCTTTTTTGGAGTCTGCGGAGTTGGGTCCGGGCGATGTTTTCGCTTGCTGGGGCTCGTCTTCCGTCGTGTTTTCTGTGGTCTCTGGGCCTGGCATTCACTCGTTGTAGTGGTCGATCGGTGCCTTTTTGCAATAATCTTGGTACTTGCGTGCTCGCCTGGAGCAGAGGCAACTAAAGTTGGGTACCTTTTTCTTTTCGGGTAATTGCGTGCTCGCCTGGAGCAGAGGCAACTATAGGTGATTACCCGGGAGCGTTGGAGTTCGTTGCTTAAAAGAACTGTGTGCCCCTGAAGCTATTTTCTACTTCAGGTTATGGGTAAAAATTGTTTTACCCTGCACTTAAGCAACTTTTCGAACTCTTGTTCGAGGATCAAGGCTTTTCAAGCTCTTACGGTTTTTATAGCTGTTAAAAACCAGGCTTCCCTGATCCTACCGGCTGCGCCAAATTGTTATATATGATAATAACAATTGAGATCTTATTCGGTGTGAATAAGATCTCTTGGGGGTAACGTTCCGGGTTTAGCCCTGGAGGTACCTTATCCGCGAGGATCTCGGAAGCAGCACGAATGCTTTAACTTCTCGAGACCGGGGCTGCTCGGGAGGTGAAGATGGAGGAGTCGCAGAAATGCGTTTTTTCCTCTTGGCGTGCACAATTCAAACACTGCACTTTAAATTAGTTATCCATTTATTCACTTTATTGTACACACGGCACTTAGCTACTTAGCTAACTTATTTCATGGCCCGAACTCGCGACTCCCTTACTCAAGACTTTTACTATTGGACTCCTCTTATTCGACTCCCCGTTTTTGACTCCGACTCGACTTTTTCTTATCGAGTATTTATACCCCCTCGATCGGTTATTGGAACTTTCCAATGTTCCAATTGCTGACAACGTGCGCGTCGCAACTTGAGCGGTGCACATGTTTTGAGTCAGCATAAATTACCCCGGTCGACGCACGCGCGGGCGGTCAACCCAGCGTGAGCTTGGGTCACTGCGCTCGCGGGTGGTCGACGCAGCGTAATTCGAGAGGTCGCATTGTTTATTCTGCGATTTTCTAATTTCATTGAACCGCTTCAGATTTCAATCCTGTTGTGTCTTGAATTCTGAAGGGTTTCCGAGGGGTCACCTTGTGTCGTATTGTTTATTCGGCGACTTTCTAATTTCATTGAACCGCCTCAGATTTCAAGCCTGTTGCGTCTTGAATTCTGCAGGGTTCTCCAAAATCTGGATGAGATTTTGGTACACAACAAGGATCTCTGATTTCCTTAGACCATCGCCTTATGAAGCCTATCACGGAGTTGCTTTTGTTAATTATGTGGTCAAAATGTTGCCTAAAATCTAATTTCTGGTCAAGTACAATACCCAGGTCCATAATCTGACTTACACGTTTTAAATTAGTTACACCCAACACATAATCAAAACCACCAGACGGAAGACCACGAGAAAAAGACATGACACAACATTTATCAACGTTTAATTTCAGACGGTTACGCTCACACCAATCAACAAAACGAATAAGATCGTACTGCAGTAAAAGACAGTCGTCAGAACAAGAAATCCCTTTAAACATCTTAACGTCGTCCGCATAAATAAGGAGCTCGGAATTAGACACAACATCCTGAATATCATTAATAAATAGGATAAACAATAACGGTCCTAAATGGCTCCCTTGAGGGACACCACTCGTCACAAGAAAGGGTCTAGATAAAGACGACTTAAAAATCACCTGTTCCAACCGATCAGTCAGGTATGAATTAACCCAGTCCAGAAAGCCCGGAGAAATACCCACAGATGCAAGCTTCGATAAGAGAACCTTGTGGGAAATCATATCGAAGGCTTTACTAAAATCAGTATAAACACAGTCAACTCTATTACCTCTTTCCATACATTTAAAAACATGTGAAACTAGCGACACCAAATTAGTGATCGTGGATCTACCCTTTACAAAGCCATGTTGTTTATTAGAAATTACAGACTTACAGTGATAATAGAAATAATCACAAACAATAGATTCAAAAGCCTTAGGAATGCTAGACAGTTTGGCAACAGGTCTATAATTAGACACAACATCACGCCTGCATTTCTTATGTAAAGGTGTTATAAAAGACAACTTCCATAAGTCAGGGAACACAGTGGACTTGAGAGAAAGGCTGAATAGATGTGAAAGGGGAAGTGCAAGGGAATGAGAGCACTTCTTGAGCACGGAAGCAGGGACCCCGTCCGCTCCAGGGGATAAATTCTCCTTCAACTTGTTTAAATAAGACATCACGGTGGACGCATCAATCTGGACAATATAAAAATCAATGACAGAGTTAATAGAAACACAACAATCAATCGGACTACATGCCTCGTCATGACCAACAAAAGAAGCATTGAAAAAGTCTGAAAACATATTTGAAATAACGGAAGAGTCATCTGATGACACTGAGTCATTTGTCATAATTTCAGGTACAGTCTGACATCTCCGCTTGGATTTAACATATGACCAGAATTCACTTGGAGATTCACGCAATTTCAGTTTCACTGAATCAACATATTCGCGATAAGCTATTACCGAACGAGCATTGAACTGTCGCCTTAATGCAATATAATAAACATGATCAGTTAACGAGCCACTACGGATATATTTCTTCCAGGCTTTAGATTTTCTATTTTTGAGATATCTTAATTCTTTATCGAACCAAGGCGGTGATTTGGATATTGTTCTTCTCGACGTAAAAGGAACGGAATTTACAAAACAATCAAAAACAATACAATAAAAAGACATAACCGCGTTGTTCGGATCTTCGCAATCTATGACTTCAGACCAATCAGAAGAAGCTAACAGGTTCTGCAGGAGCACAAAATCTGCTTTCGCAATATTAAAAGAATAATCGGACATTAATTCTAGAACAACATCATCAAAACTAAAGTCAAAAGTCAGGGCAGGGTGATAAGAATCTTCAGGAACAAATGGTTGATCACAGCGATGAAGATGAAAACTCCCAGGGCAGAGAGTCAATACCAGATCCAGGACACGGGACCGATGATTTTTAATAGTGTTGAGCTGATGAAGGCCAAGTGAAGTAATAGTGTCCAAAAAATAATGCTCCAGCGATGATGATGATGAGGCCGCAGAACAAAAACCCTCAATATCGCAATCAAAGGGCCAATTAATGTGTGGTAAGTTAAAATCACCGAGAACAACAACAACGTCGTCATCAGAAGCAAGTTCAAGCACATATTCAATAGCAGACAAATGTCCTTGGTAGGTTTGTAAGTCGGCACCAGGTGGTACATAGTGGCAAATTGTAAACATTCTTTTCCTTTTCCCAAGCTTAGACATTGTGCATATCAATTCAATACTGTCAGACGATGGAATAGCAATAATTTTGGAGGGCAAACTCGCCCTAATCGCAATCAAAACACCGCCACCTTTGCGAGATAGGGAGTTAGACCAACGATCACGACGGAACACCTGATATGAACAGTCAAATAACTCAGAGTCAGCAATGTCTCTATGCAGCCAAGTTTCAGTTAAAACCACAATATGATAATCCGAACACGATGAGTTCAGTATAAAATTATTTGTTTTCGTTCTGAGGCCGTTGACGTTCTAGTAGTAAAAATCAATCTTAACTTTAGCAGATTCAGTAACAGAGCTCACCTTACTTTTACTTATATGGCCTTGACCGCGACGCGGACGTAAAAAAGCATTACGACTGTGTGGTTTAAATTCGCGAAGAATAATTCCACTTGACCAATTGTTTATGTTTCCGAGCAATTCGATTAGATTATCAGGCACATATAACTTAAATGACGATGAGAAAGTGCGTTCACGATGGGGATTTATTTTCAGACAACGGACGGTATTAAGATCATCAGAAGAACAGGGGAATTTTTCCCTTATATAGTCCAGTAAATTTTCAGGTGACGTAGTGGGATCAAGACGTGATATAAATAAACATTTAGGCGGCACAACAACTTTTAAAGACTGCGTAAAAGTCTCAGGGTTCATATCGGAAATCTTGTGGGGATTCTTGTCGGCCGGGAGCACCACTCGGTCAGAGACATGGACATCGTTGGGCGGCTGTCGCAATGAAGAAGCAGCTGGCGAGCTCTTGTTAGAGGAGCGTAGCTTCATTGCAAATTGCGGCAACTTGATTGACGGCACGGCACATGGGTTAGGTCCAACATAATTCTCATCAGCTGAAGATGGAAGAACTAATGAAACCGAAGCTGTTCCATGAATGCACTGGTCTCGTTGATCTGCCGACGGCGCCAAAACAGAAGGGCTGGATTGCTGCTCACGGGAGTCCCCGCCAGTCGATGACTCATAGCGGTTGAGATTATTCAACTCCTCCTGAACTGCATTCATTTGTGCACAAATCGATGAGATTGCGGCGCTGAGGTCAGTGCCCGATTTGGATATGTTTTTGAGTTTGAATGCCTGTACGGCTGAAGAGCGTAGTCTACAGCAATCACAGAACCATTGAAAGCCGTTGCTGCTAGCGGTCAAGGCATCACCTACTGATGCTGGAAACCCAACGCACTTACAATGAAATAACCTTCCGCAGGGGCCGAAGCAGCATATCATAGGAGATTTATTTAAGGAATCCACACACCGCGCAGCAGAACAATTGACAGACAGAGTAATTCATGAAGAGCACAGTACTCAGTAAAGTAAAATAATTAAAACTATTATATAAAGTTAAAACTTAGCAACACAAAGAGGCAAATGCACTCAAATAAGTTAATAAGTTAATAAATAGAACTTAAAACCACAAAAATCGTCAAAAATCAAAAATAAAACAGGAGCAAAGAAAGACACGTCCGATCGCTACCACAGCTGAGAGCGGCTTTGAAGAATTATATTGTAAAACACAAAATAAATGCAATTAACAACAAAAAAAAAAAAGATACCGGTTCTCGTCTGATCACCGAAGTCAAGCAACATTGGGCGCGGATAGTACTTGGATGGTGGACCGCCTGGGAACACCGCGTGTCGTTGGCTCTTTTTTTCTGCTCATTTCAACAAAATAACAAATAACACCAAAACACAATACATATTATATATTTTATCAATTGAGTTTTAATTCCTCTTTTTTTTTACCTCCAGACGTTGCAAAATTTAATCCAATCCCTATAAAAAAAAAAAATATGAGTAACAAATATTCAGGGAGTTCTTAGCTACATACATAGTGCCTCAGTTGAAAGGTTTTGCCTCATTGCGCAGGGAAAACCCACGACGGTACCGCCGAGAAGATTCTCTCTCGTGTAAAACTGGCCTACTACCTGTGGAAGGTCCATTACAAGATTCTCAGAATCCTTAGGAAGGGCGGAGCATAGGTTGAAAATTGTGAAAAGGGTATCCGAGGGTGTACCTGTTTATTGAGATAAGGGTTTAAATTAGAACCCTTTTATAGACATTTTGTCCGCAAATAAATGATTTGAAATGTGATTTTGTCGGCAACGGCCATACCACGCTGAAAATACCGGTTCTCGTCTAGTCTCGAATGTGAGCTGATAGCGAGCAGACGAGAAACTGCCAGTGCTAGTGATTTTGGTGAAAAGTCAGTTTAAAAGCGAAGAAAATAAAGAAAGTGCGTGGAAAATAGCTAATATTGTTAAGTTAACTTTGCTAAAAGCTAACTACTACGAGGCGCGGTCAACCGGCCACAAATTATATGAAAATCCTACCACCTGAGCCATACATCAATTCAAAATTTCGAATTTTATTGATCAGAATAGGCAAAAGTATAAAGGTGAAGTTTTACAAGCACTTTGCAAGAAGCCAGTTAGCCCAATTGTCGGGTCGTTTCGGACAAGGAGCTAGGGGTCCCGGGTTCGAGCCCGGGCCCATCGGCCAGCTTTCTTTTAAAAAAAAAAAAAAAAAAAAACACCACTTGCACCAACCTAGCAAATGAGCCAGCCAAGCGCCTATGATATGGAATCACGAACGGGAAAAGGCAACGGATCCTGCAACAGGAAGGATGGCGTAAAAACCGCTACAGGAAAAAGTCCCATAGCAACCACGAGCCAAGGCCTAGCAACAACAGCTGGTAAGGCAAAAGGCTCAAACAGCGATACCGATGGAGGGAAAACTACATTGAAATCTAAATCTGTAGAACTTATGGATACCACCTCCAAGAGCACAAGGAGCCCTAAAAATCAAAAAGCATTAAAGCAAAGCGGAAAGCGAAAACGCATTTTCAAAAAACCTAATTTGGTGGAACGGCAAAGAAAAACTCAAAAAGAAACTGACGACGAAAGCTCATCGTATGAAACCGAGCCAGCAAGTTTCAAGGCATCGGGAAATTCATTTAAGGAGCTTAACACCGATAGCGAAGAAGAGGAAGCTAAACTAGAGGAGCTTATTGCAGCGGTGATGAAGAAAAACAACCCCAAGCATACATCGCTCAACGATCCGTCAACGAAGATTCACCAGAAGACTTCAATCAACCAGAAGACAATACCAGCTAAAGCAGCTAATGCGACATCGTCTACAGCGACTACGTCACAGCCATCTCAGAAGACGACTAAAGTTAAGGTACCTCCGATAACGATTTCCTTCCAATCTGTTAAAGATACACTAGCTTTATGTAAATTAGCTCTTAAAAAAGATTTCATAATTAGGAGATATAGCGAAAATAGGCATGCTCTTCACGTACAATCTATGGAGCAATACAACAAAATTAAAAGCTGTCTGGAAAAGGCGAAGACTCAGTTCTTTTCATACACAGCCAAGAATGAGCGCGCGCAAACCATCCTTTTAAAAGGAATCGACCCGGATACTGAACCGGATCATTTATTAGACGACCTAAAATCAAAAGAAGGAGAAAAGTTAAAATTCTTAGCAGTCAAACGCTTTACTACTCCTGCCTCTAGAGAAAGACAAAGAAAGCTCCCAATATATTTAGTGCAACTCTCCCCAGATAGCCATCTGGAGAAATTAAGGGAAATACGCCATATAAATCACCAGATGGTTACCTGGGAGAAACTTAATAAAAGGGACTTTGTCCTGCAATGTATGCGATGTCAGCGCTTTGGACACGCAGCGGCTAATTGGCGAATGGCATTTCGTTGCGTGAAATGCAATAATACGCATGAGCCAGGACGATGTCCCTTAGGAAAGGAAAGAGTAGAGGACAAAAATAAACTGTTTTGTGTTCTATGCCAAAAACATGGGCATCCTGCAAATTATAGGGGGTGTCCACGGTACGCCGAGTTGCGCGAAAGAATTCGTGAACGGAAACAAAAAGTGGAAGAAGAAAAACAGCAGAAAAGGCAAATGTTTGCTAATTATGTGGCGCCTAATATGTCATTTGCTCAAATGGCAAAAGGGCAAAGCAATCAAGCAAAAACAAATATTTTACCTCCCTCAACTGCCTCTGAACCAGATACAAAAACTGTTTTAATGACAATTTTGAATCAAATAGCTCAATTGAGTAAAAGGTTAGATGAGCAGGCAGAAAGAGTGAATATAATCTATTCCACGTTGTTTCCGGAAACGAATGCTCCATAAATTCTTACTGCTGCGCTGCCCGGAGAAAAGGCCTTCAAGGTCATTAGTGTTAATGTAAATTCGTTAATAAGAGTAGAAAGGAGGGCGAACCTTCTCGACCTGATGCAACGCGAAAATCCTGATATACTTCTGGTCAGTGAAACAAAGCTGAATCGGAAGCATAAACTGGATTACAATGGGTTTGAAATAGTCAGAAGAGATCGACCAAACTCTACACAGGGTGGAGGAGTGGCGGTAATGATCAGAAAAGGCATTAAATTCAAACCAATTTACAGCAAGGAAATTTATAAATTCCGAATAATAGAAGCATGTATAATCTGCATACCTCTTCGTAGTGGTAAAAGGTTGTATGTAGGTACAATATATGCACCGAGAGCTTCAGAATCTTCTCAGCAGACAGATTTCATAGATGAAATTGAGGCTTTATTCCAAACACTCCAACTAGATTTAGATTCTAATTACTTTATTCTGGGTGGAGATTTTAATGCAAAGCACTATACTTGGAACAATAACATAACCAATGCTCGAGGCAGCCTACTAAATGATTGGTGGGCTCGCAACCGTATTCAGTGCAGAGTGATGCTGTTATCAACAGATAGTCCATCCTTTCCAAGCCATGGTTCATATCTAGACCTTGCATTAGTTGACAGTAGATTTGATATCGCTCGGACAAACGATACAGAAGTAAACTGCATACAAACAGTCTACTATGAAAGCGACCATAACGGACTGTGCTTATACGGACATATACCAAACGAAAACTTAGAGCTGGTGGAGTACGCCCAAATTGGAAATTTTAATTATAGAAAAACAGATTGGGCGCGCTTCACCAAAGCTATGAAAAGAGTAGTACGGACAAATTTACAGATTCCTACAAACAGAAACTTAACTAATACAGAGATCGACCAGTATCTTAAAGATCTGGACGATCTTACGCGACGAACTATGGACAAGACGATACCGAGGACAAAACCGGGATGCAACCTGGACTGCTACCGGAACAGGAAAATAGACACTTTGCAGAGACACAAGAGTAGACTGTTGACGCAATTGAGAAATCTCCAACGACAATACGCAGACAGACAAAGTCCTATGGTTATATCTCTTAAATCTCAATTAAAAGTCCTCCAACAGTTAACTAAATTGAATTATATGAAATCGATTAATAAGTATTGGAACAATAAAATTCGGGCTATAGACGCCAGTAATCCGAGTATGTTTCCAAACATAAATCAGATATTTAGGAGGAGAGATAGACACCATATTGAGTGCTTATGCATTCCAAGGACTCGACAGAGCGAAGAGTATATTGCAGAAGCAGGGTTAGATCCGGATGAGCTATCTCTTGATAGAAATACGTTCCTCGTGGAGGAGGAGCAAGCTAAAGTAGACGTGATGGGTGCGTTTTTCCAGAGCGTGTATTCAGTGAACTCTCCAGTTCGACCGGATCGCGATCTGGAGAATCGCGCTCTTCTCAGTCACTTCCGACTTCTCAGCGAAATAAGGGCTTGGAATTGCGAAAATCGGTCAATCACCGTATTTAATGAAGATAACCCGGCTGATGACGTTAAAGACGACACAGTGGGGCCTTTCTTTGTGGAGAAGGAGGAACTTGCTCTCCTCTTTCGAGAAACTAATTCCAAAAAATCATCTGGAGAGGATGGGATTCCAAATATAGTGCTGCGATACATGCCTCAAGTAGTGACAGACATTTACACCGTTCTGTTCAACAATGCACTGAATAATGCACATTATCCAGAGCATTGGAAAACAGCAATGGTGTATCCTATTCCGAAGAAGGATAAGGATAGAAGTAATCCTTCAAACTTAAGGGGTATAAGCTTGCTTCCTAATATAAGCAAGCTTTTTGAACGGGTTCTTCAAAAACCTATATTGGCTTGGACGGAAGAGAAGAAAATTATACCGGATAATCAATTTGGTTTTAAGGCGAGGCATAATACCATTCATGCTGCGTCTAAACTAGTGTCCGACATACAGTGGAATAGAAGTAAGGGACAGTGTACCGGAGCTTGTCTCGTTGACTTCGAAAAGGCCTTTGACACCGTTTGGTTAGAAGGTCTGATCCATAAATTAATCACATATGGAATGCCAAAACACTTGCTGTATATAATATATAATATGATTATGGAAAAGAAGTTTCTTGTTAAAAGTGGAAACCTTACTTCTAGTAGAGCCTTTAAAATTAAAAACGGGTTGCAGCAGGGCGCGGTGTTATCGCCCTTGTTCTTTAATATATACACAAGTGACCTTGTGGGCTCTCTCCGGCACGGCATAGCGTATGCAGACGATTTAGTAGCATACAGAACAGGTCCAAAGGTAGAAGTTATTCAAAGACTCTTACAACGTGATCTAGAAAACATTGAAAATTATGCCAACAAATGGAAAATGAAAATAAATTATGGTAAATGTGAGGTGATCCTATTCAGACAGCCAACTTATAAAGCAAGCCGAGATACCAGAAAAAATTGGAAAAATCTCGGGCTTAAAAGCCAAACCGGAGAAACATTACAACAAAAGACCGTAGTAAGATATTTGGGGATTTGGCTAGATAAGTGCCTTGTCTTTAATGAACAGGTCGACAAGGTAATTGAAAAAGCAAATAAGGCCTTTCAAATGACCAGGCGACTGTTTTATAGCAAAACTCTTGACCCCCGGGTTAAAATGATTTGTTATCAGGCCTTGGTTAGGCCAATATTAACATATGGATGTCCGGTTTGGTTCAATATAGCTCCGTTGTATATGGAAAGAATCCGGCTGCTTGAAAGGCAATGCATTAGAGCATGTTTGTCTAAATACAGGACGCCGGATTCTGATTTCAAAAAATTCTATGCTAATGCAACGCTATATGAGATGGCAGGTCTGAATAGGATCGATAACTTTATTATAAAATTGATAAGAGGTCACGTATTAAGAGATTTGGATAATGAAAACAATCTGATTTCAGGAGCTTATTACCCAAATCAGTTGTACCACGAGCGATCTAGAATAAATGGCTTCATCCCTCCAGAGGCTTTTATGTACCTAGATAGTGAGGGTATGATACAAAATACTGAAGGAGTTCCAATTCTCTACCATATTCATAGAGGCACGAGAAACAAGGCGGTACAGTATAACGCGGATACTTTTACCGAAGATATGATCCGGTTCAGCACTCGGGTTCCTCAAAGGGACGTAGAGGAAGCCCTTAAGGCTCCCTCCAAATTCTGGTGGCTGAAGCGAAACTGAATCTTCGCCTTTGCTATGAAGAAAAGCGCAAATACTCCAGTTTGTACGTGCAAAAGCACTAATTAGATTAAGCTTTAGCTTAGGTAGAATAGGTAAGGGCTAACGGGGCACGGGGGGGGAGGGCTGATAATTTCGGCGTTCGTCTGCACCGGTCGATGGCTGACCAGCTTGAGAAGAGCACTGCTCCGCCATCGCTCGGTGTTCGCATCGCTGGGATTCTTGGGGCTGTTCCCTCGAATCACGTCGGCACGATCCGGAGGACGACCACCTGTGAGTACGGCTGGGTGCTCTTTCTCCGGATCATATTTATGTTAGGTAGTTTTAAGTAGGATAACATAGAATAAGTTTTATAAAATTAATATTGTAACCAAGTTTTTTAATAAGTTTTTCTTGGAAAAATATAAATAACGATAGTTGGAATTAGATAAAATATAGGGACATTGAAAAATATGTGCAATTCTTATACATAGATTAGCCTTGGATATCTGCTGAGGATTTATAGGTTAATGTAATTTTAAGTAAACAAGTTTTTGCATTTAGTTTGTAAGAATATACATTGTAAGAAATTTAATAAATGCTATTAAAAAAAAAAAAAAAAAAAAAAATACCGGTTCTCGTCTGATCACCGAAGTCAAGCAGCATTGGGCGCGGATAGTACTTGGATGGTGGACCGCCTGGGAACACCGCGTGTCGTTGGCTCTTTTTTTCTGCTCATTTCAACAAAATAACAAATAACACCAAAACACAATACATATTATATATTTTATCAATTGAGTTTTAATTCCTCTTTTTTTTTACCTCCAGACGTTGCAAAATTTAATCCAATCCCTATAAAAAAAAAATATGAGTAACAAATATTCAGGGAGTTCTTAGCTACATACATAGTGCCTCATTTGAAAGGTTTTGCTTCATTGCGCAGGGAAAACCCACGACGGTACCGCCGAGAAGATTCTCTCTCGTGTAAAACCGGCCTACTACCTGTGGAAGGTCCATTACAAGATTCTCAGAATCCTTAGGAAGGGCGGAGCATAGGTTGAAAATTGTGAAAAGGGTATCCGAGGGTGTACCTGTTTATTGAGATAAGGGTTTAAATTAGAACCCTTTTATAGAGATTTTGTCCGCAAATAAATGATTTGAAATGTGATTTTGTCGGCAACGGCCATACCACGCTGAAAATACCGGTTCTCGTCAGTCTCGAATGTGAGCTGATAGCGAGCAGACGAGAAACTGCCAGTGTGAGGTGCGAATTGCGAGTAGTAAATAGTTAATAGTTGATTAGTGACAAGTGTCCTAATACCTACTCCAGAAGACACGGCTATCCGGTCAAGGAAAAAGCGCAAGTGTCAGGCCCGGCACAATAAAGCCGAGTTGCAATACACTTATTTCGAGCGGGGTCAGTAGCCCAGTTAGTAGGGCGTTCCGGCCAAACGAGCAAGGACCTTGGTTCGAGCCCGGTTGGGGCAGTAACTTTTTAATTTTCTGGCGATTCAAAAATTGTTGGATAATTGTCATCAACTAACCTATTAGAGTCAGCCGGGCGCTTATGCTGCAGGCATGGACTCGACCAACGAAGAGGACAACGGGTCAAGCAGTAAAAAGGATGACGCTAATACTGCTAGGCAGAAAAAGCCCTTAGCGACGAAAACCAAAAACATAGCAACAAGTTCTAAGGCAAAAGAATGGGCAGCAAATAAAAATGACCAGAGGGAAGAAGCCACCTCACAGTTGAAGGAAGTCAACACTGCTTCAAAAATGGAAAAGAGCCCTAAGACACAAAATGAGGTCGCTCAAACCGGGAAAAGGAAACGCATTTTCAAACAACCGTACTTGTTGGAAAGACGCCCAAAAGGTGGCAAAAGACAACCAAATCGCAAGGATGAGAGCACACAAGACACAGAAAGTTCTTCATACGAAACTGAGCCTGCTAAATATAAAGGCTCAGGCAACTCATTCAAAGAACTAAGCACCGACGGAGAAGAAGACGAGACCAAACTGGAACAGCTAATAGAGAAGATAATGGCGAAAAACAACCCCAAAATGAAAAATTCAACGATAACTGAAATGGCGACGAGGACAAGAACGAAGACGACAACAATCAACACGAAGACAACAACCAAACAGACGGCATCAACACCCACGGCGGAAACAACACTAAAGAAGACTAAAATTAAGGTACCTCCAATTAATATTTCATATCAGTCGACCAAAGATACCTTAGATATTTGCAAATTAGCTCTTAAGTCAGGTTTTGTAATTAAGCGCTACAGCGAAAATAGGCATTCCTTACAGGTACAAACCATGGAGCAATACCATAAAATAAAAAATTGCCTCGAGCAAGCGAAGACTCAGTTCTTCTCTTTTACAGCCAAAAATGAACGTACTCAAAGCATCCTACTAAAAGGAATCGACCCGGAAACTGAACCGGATCATTTACTGGAGGATCTGAAAAGAGAAGAAGGGGAAAAATTGAAATTCATCTCGGTAAAACGCTTCACTACTCCTGCCTCTAGGGAAAGGCAAAGAAAACTTCCAATATTTCTAGTGCAACTCTCTCCAGAAAGTCACCTTGATAAATTGAGGGAAATTAAGCACCTTAATTATCAAATGGTTTCCTGGGAAAAAATTAACAAAAGGGACACTGTCCTACAATGTATGCGATGTCAACGTTTTGGACACGCAGCGGCTAATTGCCGAATGGCATTTCGCTGCATTAAATGTGAAAATAATCACGAGCCAGGACAGTGCCCCTTAGGTAAGGAAAGGGTAGAAGACACAAATAAATTATTTTGTGTCTTTTGCCAGAAACATGGACACCCTGCTAATTATAGGGGATGTCCACGTTATGCAGAGTTGCGCGAAAGAATTCGAGTCCGGAAACAGCAAGTGGAAGAAAGTAAGCGTCAAAAGCAGCAAATGTTTAACAACTATGTTGCACCAAAAGTTTCATTTGCACAAATAGCAGCAGGGCAGAAAGAAAAACTTACGCAAGGAGCTCAGAAGAGCAACTTATCAGCCGAAATAAGCTCAGAGCCAGAGACTAAAACCATGCTTAAATCAAATAGCTCAATTAAATAAGAGGCTAGACGAACAGGCAGAAAGAATAAATATAATTTATTCTACACTGTTTCCGGAAACGAACGCTCCATAAATCATTATTGCTGCAGTAATTGGAGAGAATGCCTTCAAGGTCATTAGTATTAATGTAAATTTGTTGATAAGGGTAGAGAGGAGAGCGAATCTTCTCGACTTGCGGCAACGCGAAAATCCTGATATACTTCTGGTTAGCGAAACAAAGCTGAACCAGAAGCATAAACTGGATTATAGAGGGTACGAAATTATAAGAAGAGATCGTCCTAACTCTGCCCAAGATGGAGGAGTGGCGATAGTAATAAGGAAAGGCATCAAGTTTAAAACTGTATACAGCAAAGAAGTCTATCGGTTTCAAATTATGGAAGTATGCATAATCTGCATACCCCTCCGTAGTGGTAAGAGGTTGTATGTGGGTTCGCTATATGCTCCAAAAGCTTCAGAATCTTCTCAGCAATTAAGGTTTATTTATGAAATTGAAACATTATTCCAAACGCTCCAGCTAGATAAAGATTCAAACTATTTTATTTTGGCTGGAGATTTCAATGCAAAGCATACGAATTGGAATAATAACATTATTAACACTCGTGGTAGCCTACTTAATGACTGGTGGGCTAATAATCGTATACAGCGTAGAATAGCGCTTTTAGCAACGGATACCCCGTCTTATCCAAGACACGGTTCTTTCCTGGACCTTGCTCTGGTAGACAGCAGATTGGAGCTCACTCAGACGAACGAAACAGAAGTTAATTGCTTACGAACGGTTTACTACGACAGCGACCACAATGGACTGTGCTTGACGGGACAACTCCCCGACGAAAATATAGAATTAGTGGAATATGCCCAGACAGGGCATTACAATTATGCAAGAGCAGACTGGGCACGTTTCACTAAAACTATACACAGAGCAGTACGGACAAACATACATATCCCCACGAACAGAAATCTAACGAATACAGAGATCGACCAGTATCTTAAAGATCTGGACGATATTACACGACAGACAATGGACCAGACAATACCAAAATTGAAACAGGGATGCAACTTGGACTGTTACCGTAATCGGACTATAGACGCATTACAGAAACACAAAAGCAAGCTTCTTACAGATTTACGAAATCTCCAACGACAATACGCTGACAGACAAAGTTCTCGGGCTGCATCTCTCAAATCCCAGCTTAAAGTTCTCCAACAGTTAATTAAATTGAATTATATAAAATCCATCAACAAGTATTGGAACGATAAAATTCGGGCTATAAATGCCAGTAGTCCGAGTATGTTTCCAAACATAAATCAAATATTTAGGAGGAGGGATAAAAATAAAATTGAGAGCCTATGCATCCCGAGGACTCAACAGAGCGAGGAATATATTAGAGAAGCAGGACTAGATCCGAGCGAGGTAGCTCTTGATGCGAGTACGTTCCTCGTGGAGGAAGAGCAGGCTAGGGTTGATGTGATGGGTGCATTCTACCAGAGCGTGTATTCTATGAACACTTCTGTTCGGCCGGATCGAGAGCTGGAGAATCGTGCTGTTATGTATAATAATAACAATTGAGATCTTATTCGGTGTGAATAAGATCTCTTGGGGGTAACGTTCCGGGTTTAGCCCTGGAGGTACCTTATCCGCGAGGATCTCGGAAGCAGCACGAATGCTTTAACTTCTCGAGACCGGGGCTGCTCGGGAGGTGAAGATGGAGGAGTCGCAGAAATGCGTTTTTTCCTCTTGGCGTGCACAATTCAAACACTGCACTTTAAATTAGTTATCCATTTATTCACTTTATTGTACACACGGCACTTAGCTACTTAGCTAACTTATTTCATGGCCCGAACTCGCGACTCCCTTACTCAAGACTTTTACTATTGGACTCCTCTTATTCGACTCCTCTTATTCGACTCCTACTATTAGACTCCGCTCGTCGGCTGTCGACTCCTACGTTCGACTCCGATCTCTGACTCTCACTATCAGACCGCCCCCGGCTTTTACTGATCGAGTACTTATATCCCCTCGATCAGTTATTGGAACTTTCCAATGTTCCAATTGCCGATAACGTGCGCGTCGCCACTTGTGTGATGCACATGTTTTGTGTCATCATAAATTACTTAGGTCGATGCACGCGCGGGCGGTCACCCCAGCGTGAGCTTGGGTCGATGCGCTCGCTTTTGCCGCCGGTAATAATGCCATCTGACTCTAGCGGGCGTAAAGTGCTTGCTAGGCGCATGCACTTAAGTATCTTTGTAAAGTACTTAAGTACTTTTGCGCTATCTGGGTTCGGCCGATCGTGTTTTGGCCGGGATGTTATGCTATGTACCGGAATTTCGGTACACAACATTCCTTCCCCCTTCGAAAAAGAGAATTATTCTTTGAAGAGGAATAATTCTCGGGGTGGTGATTATATTAAAAAAAAAAAATTTTATATATATTAATATCTAATGAGTGAAAAAAAAAAAAATTTTGAATGTCGTAGAGGGAGTTGCGAGACCGTCACAGAATTGCTTAGCCTATTATTACAATGCTTTTATATTCTAGTACCACATTATTATTATACAATTTTTATAAAAAAATTTTTTTTTGAAATCTTTCGTACCCCTCGGTCATTCTTACAAGGTATGTTAGCATGATATGTAAAAATAATTGTTGTTTTTTTTTTTTTTTTTTTTTGAGTTGGCTTTGCTTAGCTTATGCGAAACTTAGAATATTTATTTTTCCCTAAAATCTTATATTGCCATAAAATTGTACCTTTGATTATAAAACATCATAGACAATTCTTATTTTTTATACAAAATGATATAGAAGGAAAAAGTTGTAACTACAATATCCAATGTTTTTGGTATATTTGCTTTACTTGCTAATTTTCCTGACCTATCTTAACTACTTGCGAAGCCAAGGCCATCAAGTTTGTTAGTATCGTATTACCTAAGAGGGTATACTGGTTGACGAAAGATTTTTTGTTGACTGGCTGAGTGGATCTTTTTTTTTTTTTTTTTTTTTCGTTTCGAATCGAAATGCGATGTACGCGTTGTTGTCGGGGGATTTTTAGCGTTCATGGGTGTTTTTGTTGTTTCGTATGTGTGGCGTATTTTGCGAAAATGTCTTTATTTATTATTATTATTGACTGATATTAGAGCTATTATAGTAGTTCCAATAATTTCGTGAAAAGAAAAAAAAATTGTTCGTTTTTTAAAAAAGAAATTTTGTTTGAAGGAAATGAAGTTAGTCCGGGAAACTTTAATCATAATATCGCTTAAGGCGGTTATTATGAACTGTTTTTGTACGTTTCCCTATTTTTACTTCCGAGTTTACTTCGGACGGGATTGCCGTTATTATATATGGTCCTTTCCATATTTCTGAAAGCTTATGCTTCCTATTTTCGCTTTTCAGGAGGATTTTATCCCCCACATGGAATAACACAGGTCTGGAATCCTTGTCATAATATTCTTTTGACTTATTTTTGCTAGCCAAAATGTTTTTTCGTGCTGTTGCGTATGATTTTTGTAGCTTATATCGGAGCTTGTGATAGTAGCTCTCGCTGTTATAAAGGGGTTCGGGTTCCCTTTTTAAATTCGAAGGGACATCCGCCGTGAAACCGTATAAACAGTCCATGGGCGTGAGCTTTGTCCCTTCGTGTACACTATTGTTGTACACGAACGCTGCTGTGCGTAGGAATCGATCCCAGCTTTTGGCATTTTCATCTACAAGGGTACGCAAATATTCAATCAGGGATCTATGTGCTCTTTCTAGTGCCCCGTTTGACTGTGGGTGATAAGCGGAGGTCTGTAACTTTTTTATTTTTAGTAGCTTACAGACTTGTTTGAACAGATCACTTAGGAAATTTGTTCCTTGATCTGTGACAATTTTCTTAGGAATGCGGTAGCGTGTGACGATTTCGTCGAAGAAGATTTCCGCTATTGTTTCCGCTTCCGCGTTGGGTAGTGCATACCAGTCTACAAATTTAGTTAAGTTGTCCTGGAAAGTCAGGATGTACTTGTTTCCAGATGTAGATTCCTCCAATGGTCCCACAATGTCTAGGTAAACCTTATCAAAAGGTTGTTCCGCAACATCTGTGATTACCATGGGCATTTTAGCTTGAGGGGATGCCTTAGATTTTTGGCATTTTGGGCACTTTTTGATATAATTTTTAATGTCTCGTAACATGTGCTTCCAGCAAAATTTGCGCTTTATTCTCTTATAGGTCTTAATTACTCCCTGATGGCCTCCGAATGCAGAGTCATGGTAATCATGTAGAATGATTTTAATTTCTTCGGGGCTCGTGATGTGTTCAGGGTTTTCTCGCGCTTCTGGAGATGAAGGTTTGTTCTCAGTTATTTCTACCGGTGGCGAGTGTTTTTCCTTTGGATCGAGTGTTATTCTCTCAGACTGTTTTTCCGCCTGTTTCGCCTTTTGTGTATCCGGAATGACTTCTATACCACTTTCCTGGGCTTTCCTTCTCTGGGCCCTTATAACTGCGTGCACTTTTGCCGCGGAGTTGTTTTCCTCCATTGACGAGTCCATAGATCGATGGACCTGGGCCTCTACCGTTAAGGTTGGGCTGTTTTGTTCCTCAATATCTTCCCGTGGGATGCGACTTAGGGCATCTGCATTTGTATTATACTTTCCGGGTTTATATTCGATAGTATAATCGAACTCGGAAAGTTTAAGCTGAAATCTCTTCAAACGAGAAGTAGGATCTTTTGCATTGAGGACCCCTTTTAGAGGTTTATGATCTGTATAGATGGTGAATTTTCGACCATATAAATAGCATCGAAAGTTTCTTGTGGCCCAAACAATGGCAAGCAATTCTTTTTCTATCGTCGAGTAATTTTTCTCGGCTTTATTTAAAGTGCGGCTCGCGTAGGCTATGGGCCTATCGTTTCCAACCTCGCCTTGAGAAAGTACCGCTCCCAATGCCTCGTTACTGGCATCAGTTGTCAAATTAAAAGGCTTATTAAAATCGGGATATATAAGAAGAGGGGGCGAGATCAAAGATCTTTTTATTTCCTCAAATGCTTCTTGGCATTTTTCGGTCCATTTGAACTTGACATCTTTGCGAAGCAAGTTCGTTAGTGGCCGTACTATTTTTGAAAAATTTGGTATAAACTTGCGATAATAATTTGCCAGTCCTAAAAATGACTGCACTTGCCTAATTGTTCGGGGTGTGGGAAAATTTTGAACACATTCCGTCTTGCTGGGGTCCGGGAGAGCCCCTTCACTCGAGCATTTATGTCCGAGATAAACTACTTCTTTCCGGAGGAATTGGCACTTCTCCGGTTGTAGTTTTAAATTATATTTCCGTAGTTTGTCGAAAACTTTACACAGTTTAGAGTTGTGGTCCTCTAAATTTTTCCCGTAGATGACTATGTCATCCAGGTACACAAAACATTCTAAACCCTGCAGGCCTGTTAATACATAATTCATCAGGCGTTGAAATGTGGCGGGGGCTCCTTTGAGTCCGAAAGGCATGCGCTTGAACTCATAGTGCCCATAATTTGTACTGAAAGCGGTTTTAGGTCGATCTTTAGGGTCGACTAAAACTTGGTGGTAGCCGCTGGCCAAGTCTAAGGTTGTGAAGTACCTAGAATGACCTAATTGATCGAGTATATCCTCGATTCGGGGAAGGGGAAAAGCATCTCCAACTGTTTTGTCGTTTACTTTCCGAAAATCAACTACCACTCTCCATCTTTTTTCGCCATCGGGTCCTGCCTTTTTGGGGACCACTAGCAGGGGCGAATTCCAGGGGCTTTTGCTCGTCTGGACTACATCATTTTCGAGCATATCTTTCAGTTGCTCGTTAATCACTTCCCTTTGTTTTTCGGGTAAGCGGTACATTTTTTGATTAATGGGCGCTTGATCTTGAACTATCGGTATTGAGTGCGTGATCGCATCTGTATGGGTGAGAAAGTCGCCTTTTAAATAGAATATGTCGTTATATTCCTTACAGATTTTCAATATTTCGGCCCTTTCGTCTTTGTTTAAAATTGGGCTCAGGTTGAGTTCTTCCTCTAGCCTGGCCTCTCTTTGGCTCTCGTTGGAGCTTTTTACTCGAGGTAGATGAATATTATTTACCAGTTTTTCTTTTATTTTGTTAGTTGTAGGGCATTTGGCGCCTTGGTTCTTAGTTGAATTGGCTCTTTGGCCTTTAATTACTTTATTTGAGCTCTTTGGCCTCGGTTTGCGAGGTCCGTGGCTCTTATTATTTGTATCTGAGCTTGTCGGCCCCGGTTTGCGAGGCTCGACTCGGTAAAAATCGGCTTTATTCGCCGTTTGTTTTGCTATTGATATTGCTTTATGTTTTTCAAGTGATTTTGCCTGAACCTCGGCTGCTTTTATTGCGCCGTTTTGGTCCAGGAATTCTTTCCGTGCAAGCTCTTCTGGCGTTTGCATGTTATGTGGGGTACACATTGGGACTAATGTGTAGTCGTTCACCGGAGCCAATTGTAACGTAAGGTCGGTGAGAGCTACTTTAGAGTCCTTAGAGTTGAGAATCCCAATCAGAACTTCCTTTTCTTCATTAGAGGAAATTATACTATTTGCCAAGAAGATTCCGTCGCCTATATCTTGGGAGAGACAGAGCATTTCTTCTTGCAGTTTCAGTGGAATTCTAGCCACTATCTGTGATCTCGCAGGTACGCATATGGGCTTGATCAGGGCCACGCTATGCCGCCTGATTTGTGTGATCACAGGTGTATTCGCCAGAATTTCCTTCTCGTTCTCCCGTGGCTTATCTTTAGCCAAACATCCCCCATCATGTGATGGTTCGAGAACATGGCAGGTAGAAAGCTTAACCCCTACGGGTTCCATCACTTTTGCCTGTTTCTCGGATTCAGATGTTTTTCGGGAGCTATTTTTCTCAGTCTCGAGGAAAATAGGGTAAGAAAATTCCTCTAAATTAGTTTCCGTGCGAGGAAACCGAAGTTCTTTATTTGGGCCCTCAACATTGCAGTTTTGGGCAAGGAAATCATTGCCTAATAGGCCGTCGTGAGAGAGGCCTGGAGTATCTTCTATTACCTGGAAAGTGCAGGGTGTTTTAACTATCTTGTTCTCTTTTAATGTAGTAACAAGATTTCCCTGACAGCTTCCCAGGGTGTATCCCGTGCCAAAAGGGGTTTGCAGGGTAAGAATCTTCTCGGCATTTATTAGCTCGGAAGATTTCAAAGCTTGTTCTTTGATTAAGCTTATCTCAGCGCCCGTGTCCACCACTAGTTGAGTCTTTTCTTTCAGACCAAAGTCTAGGGGAAGCTCTACAACGGAAGTACTTGGTTTGGGCGGCTGAGAGTACCCTGTATTTTTATTAGAAGGACTTATAGTCGGGCCGGGGATTTCGGGCTCGACTCGCTGCCGTTTCCCGATTTCCGGCTTTGATATTCTTGTTTATTTTGGCATGTATCTTCTTCATGCCCGCGACGTCCGCACCAATCGCATTTTAACTGCACCTTGTAAACGCGGCGCATCCCATTGTTACTATTTGTGGGGGCCTGTGCATTGTTGCGTGGTGGTCCACTACTACGACATGTTGTAATGTCGTGTCCCATTTTATTGCACTTAACGCAAATGGGGGTATTCTTTCGTTTGAAACATTCGTCGTAAGTATGCCCTCGTTTAGAGCAAAAACTGCACACAATGTTGGCTGGAGGCCTTGACGTTCCTCCAGAGCCTGAATTGCGCGACTTCGACTGGGTTGTCCCCTGATTCGCCGAATTTGGCGTAAACTGCGTGGGTAACGAAATTTGTCCGGTCGCGGGGGTACCGTAAGGATATCCCATTGAAGCGTTTGCGTAGGCGGCTGCTTGGTTTGTGTATCCCCGTGGACCACTGTACACTGGCGGAACTTGAGGATAGAAATTATTCGGGCCAACTCCTTGCGGGGCTGCGAAAGTGTTATTGGGCAATGGGAAAGCACCTTGTTGGAGCCTCTCCATATCTAACGCTTTCTGAGCCAATTTTTCAAAATTGGGCTCACTTAATGTCAGTAAATACTGACGAAGGTAAGGGCTTAGGGCGCCGTTACTCAGAGTACTTTTTGCGAAGTCCTCTTGTTGGCAATTTACGACGGCTGCTGCTGCAGCACCATATTTCGCTTCCGCCGCCTCTTTGCATTGCGACAGGGCTTTTCTAATGCGCGAAATAAATCGTGAGAGGTCCTCATACGGTGTTTGGCGCATAGCAATTAACTTATTCACCAATTCTTGGTGGGATTCCCTAGGCAGGAACGCTGCATTTAATCTATCTTCAATTTCCCTGAAAGTAGCAGGTTCATCTGTGGCTAAAAGCTGGTATGCCTCGCCTCGTAGCCTTGTTGGAATCATTTTAATAAAGATGGGCTTATCACTGTCTGACAGGCATTCTAAACATCGCCTGCAGCAGCCCAAAAAGGTCTGGAGTTCACTGCTCAGGTTGGGACCTGGCTCTCCAGTAAATATTGGCACTATCTGAGTTAGATTTCTTGTGACCTCAGTGTAGTTTGCCATTTTTATTTTTCTTTGTGTGGGAGAGAGTGTAGGAGAGGTTTGGGAATTTCTTAAATCACCCGTATTGTTTGAGCTCGCAAAGGATGCACTCAACCAGTCAATTACAATATCGGCCGCCGTCGGCTCTTTTTCACTAAAACCGTTTTGTGTACTTAAATCTATATCACAATTTTTCTCTACAGGGGTGTTTGGCCCGTTATCTTCGAACGAACGCGAATATCTGTTAAAATGGGTTAGGGTTCCTCGGAATTTTTCAGTGTCCTCGATTAATTTCTTTATGCGAGATTCTCTAAGCTCTCGAGTTCTATTAAGCTGTTTTTCGAGCTCGTCACACTGTCCGGGAGAGATCCCTCCTGATATTCGCGTTTTTTCGAGTAATTGATTTAAATGATCTTGTAAACTTACAGGTTGATCTGCGGTGGGCCTTGGGATGATGTTTCCGCTGCGGAGGCGAATTCCTGGCTGGTCCTGACGGCTGGTGGTTGCTGGCGTTGCAGGTGTCCCTTGCTGAGAGTTGTTCTCCCTCGCTGGCTGTTGTGCTGCTGGAGAATCGTGGTCCCTCGATGTTTGGGGCTGGGTCTGTGGATGGTTGTTCTTCGGTGGCTGAAGGCTGTTCTCCTCGGGTCGGGGCTGGTGTGGTGTCCCCTTATCAGTCATTCACTTCTTTTAGGCCGGGATCTTGCCCGTTGGAGTCTTGCTGTGATGAGGCAGGTATTTGCTTGCTCGCCTGGAGCAGAGGCAATTAGAGTTGACTACCTGTAGTCCGGGTAATTGCGTGCTCGCCTGGAGCAGAGGCAACTAAAGTTGATTACCCGGGAGCGTTGGAGTTCTTGCTTATGAAGAATTTGTGCCCCTGAAGCTAGATTTTACTTCAGGTTATGGGTAGAAAAAAAACAATTTTTTACCCTGCACTTAAGCAATTTTGAGAACTCTTGTTCGGGGATCAAGGCTTTTCAAGCGCTTATGGTTTTTTAAAGCGATAAAAACCGGGCTTTCTTGATCCTACCGGCTGCGCCAAATTGTTATGTATAATAATAACAATTGAGATCTTATTCGGTGTGAATAAGATCTCTTGGGGGTAACGTTCCGGGTTTAGCCCTGGAGGTACCTTATCCGCGAGGATCTCGGAAGCAGCACGAATGCTTTAACTTCTCGAGACCGGGGCTGCTCGGGAGGTGAAGATGGAGGAGTCGCAGAAATGCGTTTTTTCCTCTTGGCGTGCACAATTCAAACACTGCACTTTAAATTAGTTATCCATTTATTCACTTTATTGTACACACGGCACTTAGCTACTTAGCTAACTTATTTCATGGCCCGAACTCGCGACTCCCTTACTCAAGACTTTTACTATTGGACTCCTCTTATTCGACTCCTCTTATTCGACTCCTACTATTAGACTCCGCTCGTCGGCTGTCGACTCCTACGTTCGACTCCGATCTCTGACTCTCACTATCAGACCGCCCCCGGCTTTTACTGATCGAGTACTTATATCCCCTCGATCAGTTATTGGAACTTTCCAATGTTCCAATTGCCGATAACGTGCGCGTCGCCACTTGTGTGATGCACATGTTTTGTGTCATCATAAATTACTTAGGTCGATGCACGCGCGGGCGGTCACCCCAGCGTGAGCTTGGGTCGATGCGCTCGCTTTTGCCGCCGGTAATAATGCCATCTGACTCTAGCGGGCGTAAAGTGCTTGCTAGGCGCATGCACTTAAGTATCTTTGTAAAGTACTTAAGTACTTTTGCGCTATCTGGGTTCGGCCGATCGTGTTTTGGCCGGGATGTTATGCTATGTACCGGAATTTCGGTACACAACAGTGCGCTTCTCAATCACTTCCGACTTCTCAACGAGATTAGGGATTGGAGTCGCGAAAATCGCTCTGTCACTACTTTCAGTGACAATAATCCAGCTGATGATGTCCACGATGACACAGTAAGATCTATTTTCGTTGAGAAAGAGGAACTGGCCATTCTCTTTCGAGGGACAAACTCGAAAAAATCATCGGGAGTGGACGGAATTCCGAATATAGTGTTACGAAATATGCCACGAATAGTAACAGACATTTACACCGTCCTATTCAACAATGCCCTGAATAATGCACATTATCCGGAGCATTGGAAAATAGCCATGGTGTGCCCAATTCCAAAAAAAGATAAGGATAGAAATAACCCTTCAAATTTAAGGGCTATTAGTTTGCTTCCCAATATAAGCAAGCTATTCGAACGCGTTCTTCAGAAATCGATATTAGCTTGGACTGAAGAGAAGAATATTATTCCGGATGAACAATTTGGTTTTAAGGCGAGGCATAATACTATTCATGCTGCGTCTAAACTAGTATCCGACATACAGTGGAATAGAAGTAAAGGGCAATGCACAGGAGCTTGTCTAGTTGACTTCGAAAAGGCCTTCGATACTGTCTGGTTAGAAGGACTGATCCATAAATTAATTACATATGGAATGTCGGGACATTTGCTGTACACAGTATATAACATGATCATGGATAAGAAGTTTCTTGTAAAAAGTGGGAATCTTACTTCAAGTAGAACTTTCCAAATCAAAAACGGGTTGCAGCAGGGCGCGGTACTATCTCCTTTGTTTTTTAATATTTACACTAGTGACCTTGTGGGTTCGCTCCGATATTCTATAGCGTACGCAGATGATTTAATAGCGTACAGAACAGGTCCGAAAGTGGAAGTTATTCAAAAGCTTTTACAACGTGACCTTGAGAATATCGAAAATTATGCAAACAAATGGAAAATGCAAATAAATTATGGCAAATGCGAAGTTATCTTATTCCGGCAGCCAACTCATAAAGCAAACCGAGACACCAGGAAAAATTGGAAAAACCTGCTACTTAAAAGCCAAACTGGACAAACATTAGAGCAAAAGACCGTGGTAAGATATTTAGGAGTTTGGCTAGACAAGTGCCTTGTCTTTAATCACCAGGTCGACAAATTAATTGAGAAAGGAAATAAGGCTTTCCAAATGACCAGGAGACTGTTCTACAGCAAACATTTGGACTCTAGGATTAAGATAACTTGCTATCAGTCCCTGGTAAGGCCTATCTTAACATATGGATGTCCAGTTTGGTTTAATATAGCTCCTCTATATATGGAACGTTTACGGGTGTTCGAAAGACAATGCATCCGAGCATGTCTCTCGAAATATAGAACCCCGGGTTCCGAATATAAAAAATATTTTTCAAATAGGGTGCTTTATGATTTGGCAGGCTTGAATAGGATAGATAATTTCATTATAAAGTTGATAAGAGGTCACGTTCGAAGGAATTTGGATAATGAAAACAATCTGATTTCAGGAGCTTATTACCCAAATCAGTTGTACCACGAGCGATCTAGAATAAATGGCTTCATCCCTCCAGAGGCTTTTATATACCTAGATAGCGAGGGCATGATACAAAATTCGACAGGTATACCAATTCTATACCATATCCATCGAGGCACGAGAGAAAAAGCAATTGAAAATAATGTAAATACATATACAGAGGAAATGATCCGCTTCAGTACTGCGGTCCCTCAGAGGGACAAGGAAGAAGCCCTTAAAGCTCCATCTGAGTTTTGGTGGCTTGAGAAGGACTGAGTCTTCGCTTGATGAAGGAAATAAATATTAAAAATATTTCTAGGAAGCACTCCATGTTTGTACGTTTTAGTGTGCAATATTAGGATAAGCATTAGAATAGGTAAGGGCTGACGGGGCCGCGGGTTGGGGTCTGACGATCTCAGCGACCGCGGCCGCCGGGCATTTGCTGACCAGTATGAGAAGAGCGCTGCTCGGCGTGTGCTCGGCGGCCGTGCCGTGGTGTCCTTGGACCCCTGCCCTCGACCACGTCAGTGAGGTCCACAGGATGACCACTCAGTGAAGGTACCACCCCATTGAGGGGCTGAGTGCTCTACCTCTGGACCATTGTTACTTTAGGTAGAATAAGTAGGATAGCGTTAGGTTAAGACATTTTATAAAACGATATTGTATCCAAGTTTTTTGAATTTTTTCTTGGTAAAGTAAAAATATGTAACTAGTTAAGTAAAATAGGTAATATGCAATTGAAATTGAAAAATATGTAAAAATAAGTTTAATGTTTAGCCTTGGATATTCGCTTAGGATTTATAGGTTAGCTTAAGATTAAGAATACAGAATTTAAAGCATTTTATCTGTACGAATTATATTGTAAAACACAAAATAAATGCAATTAACAAAAAAAAAAAAAAAAAAAAATACCGGTTCTCGTCTGATCACCGAAGTCAAGCAGCATTGGGCGCGGATAGTACTTGGATGGTGGACCGCCTGGGAACACCGCGTGTCGTTGGCTCTTTTTTTCTGCTCATTTCAACAAAATAACAAATAACACCAAAACACAATACATATTATATATTTTATCAATTGAGTTTTAATTCCTCTTTTTTTTTACCTCCAGACGTTGCAAAATTTAATCCAATCCCTATAAAAAAAAAAAATATGAGTAACAAATATTCAGGGAGTTCTTAGCTACATACATAGTGCCTCATTTGAAAGGTTTTGCCTCATTGCGCAGGGAAAACCCACGACGGGACCGCCGAGAAGATTCTCTCTCGTGTAAAACCGGCCTACTACCTGTGGAAGGTCCATTACAAGATTCTCAGAATCCTTAGGAAGGTCGGAGCATAGGTTGAAAATTGTGAAAAGGGTACCCGAGGGTGTACCTGTTTATTGAGATGAGGGTTTAAATTAGAACCCTTTTATAGACATTTTGTCCGCAAATAAATGATTTGAAATGTGATTGGTGAAAAGTCAGTCTAAAAGCGAAGAAAATAAAGAAAGTGCGTGGAAAATAGTTAATATTGTCAAGTTAACTTTACCAAGAGCTAACTATTTCGAGGCGCGGTCAACCGGCACCGGCCACAAATTATATGAAAACCCAACCACCTGAGCCATTCATCAATTCAAAAATTCGAATTTTATCGATCAGAATAGGCAAAAGTATAAAGGCGAGGTTTTACAAGCAATTTTCAAGAAGTCAGTTAGCCCAATTGTCAGGGCGTTTCGAATAGGGAGCTAAGGGTCCCGGGTTCGAACCCGGGCCCAGCTGCCAGCTTTTTTGTACTTGCATCAACCTAGCAAATGAGCCAGCCAGGCGCCTATGATACTGGTATGGAATCACGAACGGGAAAAGGCAACGGATCCCGCAGCAAGAAGGATGACGTAAAAACGGCTACAGGAAAAAGTCCCATAGCAACTACGAGCCAAGGCCTAGCAACAACAGCTGGTAAGGCAAAAGGCTCAAACAGCGATACCGATGGAGGGAAAACTACATTGAAATCTAAATCTGTAGAACTTATGGATACCACCTCCAAGAGCACAAGGAGCCCTAAAGCTCAAAGGCAAAGCGGAAAGCGAAAACGCATTTTCAAAAAACCTAATTTGGTGGAAAGGCAAAGAAAAACTCAGAAAGGAACGGACGACGAAAGCTCATCTTATGAAACCGAGCCAGCAAGTTTCAAGGCATCGGGAAACTCATTTAAGAAGCTTAATACCGATAGCGAAGAAGAGGAAGCTAAACTAGAGGAGCTTATTGCAGCGGTGATGAGGAAAAATAACCCCAAGCATACATCTCGCAACGATCCGTCAACGAAGATTCACCAGAAGACTTCAAACAACCAGAAGACAGCACCAGCTAATACGACATCATCTATAGCGACTACGTCACAGGCATCTCAAAAGACGACTAAAGTTAAGGTACCTCCGATAACGATTTCCTTTCAGTCTATTAAAGATACACTAGCTTTATGTAAATTAGTTCTTAAAAAAGATTTTATAATTAGGAGATATAGCGAAAATAGGCATGCTCTTCACGTACAATCTATGGAGCAATACAACAAAATCAAAAGCTGTCTGGAAAGGGCGAAGACTCAGTTCTTCTCATACACAGCTAAAAATGAGCGCGCGCAAACCATCCTTTTAAAAGGAATCGATCCCGATACTGAACCGGATCATTTATTAGATGATCTAGAATTAAAAGAAGGAGAAAAGTTAAAATTCTTAACAGTCAAACGCTTTACAACTCCTGCCTCTAGAGAAAGACAAAGAAAGCTCCCAATATATTTAGTGCAACTCTCCCCAGATAGCCATCTGGAGAAATTAAGGGAAATACGCCATATAAATCACCAGATGGTTACCTGGGAGAAACTTAATAAAAGGGACTTTGTCCTGCAATGTATGCGATGTCAGCGCTTTGGACACGCAGCGGCTAATTGCCGAATGGCATTTCGTTGCGTGAAATGCAATAATACGCATGAGCCAGGACAGTGTCCCTTAGGAAAGGAAAGAGTAGAAGACAAAAACAAACTGTTTTGTGTTCTATGCCAAAAACATGGGCATCCTGCAAATTATAGGGGGTGTCCTCGCTACGCCGAGTTGCGCGAAAGAATCCGTGAACGGAAACAAAAAGTGGAAGAAGAAAAGCAGCAGAAAAGGCAAATGTTTGCTAATTATGTGGCGCCTAATATGTCATTTGCTCAAATGGCAAAAGGGCAAAGCAATCAAGCAAAAACAAATATTTTACCTCCCACAACTGCCTCTGAACCAGATACAAAAACCGTTTTAATGACGATTTTGAATCAAATAGCTCAATTGAGTAAAAGGTTAGATGAGCAGGCAGAAAGAGTGAATATAATCTATTCCACGTTGTTTCCGGAAACGAATGCTCCATAAATTCTTACTGCTGCGCTGCCCGGAGAAAATGCCTTCAAGGTCATTAGTGTTAATGTAAATTCATTAATAAGAGTAGAAAGGAGGGCGAACCTCCTCGACCTGATGCAACGCGAAAATCCTGATATACTTCTGGTCAGTGAAACAAAGCTGAATCGGAAGCATAAACTGGATTACAATAGGTTTGAAATAGTCAGAAGAGATCGACCAAACTCTACACAGGGTGGAGGAGTGGCGGTAATGATCAGAAAAGGCATTAAATTCAAACCAATTTACAGCAAGGAAATTTATAAATTCCGAATAATAGAAGCATGTATAATCTGCATACCTCTTCGTAGTGGTAGAAGGTTGTATGTAGGTACAATATATGCACCGAGAGCTTCAGAATCTTCTCAGCAGACAGATTTCATAGATGAAATTGAGGCTTTATTCCAAACACTCCAACTAGATTTAGATTCTAATTACTTTATTCTGGGTGGAGATTTTAATGCAAAGCACTATACTTGGAATAATAACATAACCAATGCTCGAGGCAGCCTACTAAATGATTGGTGGGCTCGCAACCGTATTCAGTGCAGAGTGATGCTGTTATCAACAGATGGTCCATCCTTTCCAAGCCATGGTTCATATCTAGACCTTGCATTAGTTGACAGTAGATTCGATATTGCTCGGACAAACGATACAGAAGTAAACTGCATACAAACAGTCTACTATGAAAGCGACCATAACGGACTGTGCTTATGCGGACATATACCAAACGAAAACTTAGAGCTGGTGGAGTACGCCCAAATTGGAAATTTTAATTATAGAAAAACAGATTGGGCGCGCTTCACCAAAGCTATGAAAAGAATAGTACGGACAAATTTACAGATTCCTACAAACAGAAACTTAACTAATACAGAGATCGACCAGTATCTTAAAGATCTGGACGATCTTACGCGACGAACTATGGACAAGACGATACCGAGGACAAAACCGGGATGCAACCTGGACTGCTACCGGAACAGGAAAATAGACACTTTGCAGAGACACAAGAGTAGACTGTTGACGCAATTGAGAAATCTCCAACGACAATACGCAGACAGACAAAGTCCTATGGTTATATCTCTTAAATCTCAATTAAAAGTCCTCCAACAGTTAACTAAATTGAATTATATGAAATCGATTAATAAGTATTGGAACAATAAAATTCGGGCTATAGACGCCAGTAATCCGAGTATGTTTCCAAACATAAATCAGATATTTAGGAGGAGAGATAGAAACCATATTGAGTGCTTATGCATTCCAAGGACTCGACAGAGCGAAGAGTATATTGCGGAAGCAGGGTTGGATCCGGATGAGCTATCTCTTGATAGAAATACGTTCCTCGTGGAGGAGGAGCAAGCTAAAGTAGACGTGATGGGTGCGTTTTTCCAGAGCGTGTATTCAATGAACTCTCCAGTTCGACCGGATCGCGATCTGGAGAATCGCGCTCTTCTCAGTCACTTCCGACTTCTCAGCGAAATAAGGGCTTGGAATTGCGAAAATCGGTCAATCACCGTATTTAATGAAGATAACCCGGCTGATGACGTTAAAGACGACACAGTGGGGCCTTTCTTTGTGGGGAAGGAGGAACTTGCTCTCCTCTTTCGAGAAACTAATTCCAAAAAATCATCTGGAGAGGATGGGATTCCAAATATAGTGCTGCGATACATGCCTCAAGTAGTGACAGACATTTACACCGTTCTGTTCAACAATGCACTGAATAATGCACATTATCCAGAGCATTGGAAAACAGCAATTGTGTATCCTATTCCGAAGAAGGATAAGGACAGAAGTAATCCTTCAAACTTAAGGGGTATAAGCTTGCTTCCTAATATAAGCAAGCTTTTTGAACGGGTTCTTCAAAAACCTATATTGGCTTGGACGGAAGAGAAGAAAATTATACCGGATAATCAGTTTGGTTTTAAGGCGAGGCATAATACCATTCATGCTGCGTCCAAACTAGTGTCCGACATACAGTGGAATAGAAGTAAGGGACAATGTACCGGAGCTTGTCTCGTTGACTTAGAGAAGGCCTTTGACACCGTTTGGTTAGAAGGTCTGATCCATAAATTAATCACATATGGAATGCCAAAACACTTGCTGTATATAATATATAATATGATTATGGAAAAGAAGTTTCTTGTTAAAAGTGGAAACCTTACTTCTAGTAGAGCCTTTAAAATTAAAAACGGGTTGCAGCAGGGCGCGGTTTTATCGCCCTTGTTCTTTAATATATACACAAGTGACCTTGTGGGTTCTCTCCGGCACGGAATAGCGTATGCAGACGATTTAGTAGCATACAGAACAGGTCCAAAGGTGGAAGTTATTCAAAAACTCTTACAACGTGATCTAGAAAACATTGAAAATTATGCCAACAAATGGAAAATGAAAATAAATTATGGTAAATGTGAGGTGATCCTATTCAGACAACCAACTTATAAAGCAAGCCGAGATACCAGAAAAAATTGGAAAAATCTCGTGCTTAAAAGTCAAACCGGAGAAACATTACAACAAAAGACCGTAGTAAGATATTTGGGGATTTGGCTAGATAAGTGCCTTGTCTTTAATGAACAGGTCGACAAGGTAATTGAAAAAGCAAATAAGGCCTTTCAAATGACCAGGCGACTGTTTTATAGCAAAACTCTTGACCCCCGGGTTAAAATGATTTGTTATCAGGCCTTGGTTAGGCCAATATTAACATATGGATGTCCGGTTTGGTTCAATATAGCTCCGTTGTATATGGAAAGAATACGGCTGCTTGAAAGGCAATGTATTAGAGCATGTTTGTCTAAATACAGGACGCCGGATTCTGATTTCAAAAAATTCTATGCTAATGCAACGCTATATGAGATGGCAGGTCTGAATAGGATCGATAACTTTATTATAAAATTGATAAGAGGTCACGTATTAAGAGATTTGGATAATGAAAACAATCTGATTTCAGGAGCTTATTACCCAAATCAGTTGTACCACGAGCGATCTAGAATAAATGGCTTCATCCCTCCAGAAGCTTTTATGTACCTGGATAGCGAGGGTATGATACAAAATACTGAAGGAGTTCCAATTCTCTACCATATTCATAGAGGCACGAGAAACAAGGCGGTACAGTATAACGCGGATACTTTTACCGAAGAGATGATCCGGTTCAGCACTCGGGTTCCTCAAAGGGACGTAGAGGAAGCCCTTAAGGCTCCCTCCAAATTCTGGTGGCTGAAGCGAAACTGAATCTTCGCCTTTTCTATGAAGAAAAGCGCAAATACTCCAGTTTGTACGTGCAAAAGCACTAATTAGATTAAGCTTTAGCTTAGGTAGGATAGGTAAGGGCTAACGGGGCACGGGGGGAGAGGGCTGATAATTTCAGCGTTTGTCTGCACCGGTCGATGGCTGACCAAACTGAGAAGAGCACTGCTCCGCCATCGCTCGGTGTTCGCATCGCAGGGATTCTTGGGGCTGTTCCCTCGAATCACGTCGGCACGATCCGGAGGACGACCACCTGTTAGGACGGCTGGGTGCTCTTTCTCCGGATCATATTTATGTTAGGTAGTTTTAAGTAGTTTAACATAGAATAAGTTTTATAAAATTAATATTGTAGCCAAGTTTTTTTTTTAATAAGTTTTTCTTGGAAAAATATAGGTAAATAACGATTGTTAGAATTAGTAAAAATATAGGGACATTGAAAAATATGTGGAATTCGTATAGATTAGCCTTGGATATCTGCTGAGGATTTATAGGTTAATATAATTTTAAGTAAACAAGTTTTTGCATTTAGTTTGTAAGAATATACATTGTAAGAAATTGAATAAATGCTATTAAGAAAAAAAATACCGGTTCTCGTCTGATCACCGAAGTCAAGCAGCATTGGGCGCGGATAGTACTTGGATGGTGGACCGCCTGGGAACACCGCGTGTCGTTGGCTCTTTTTTTCTGCTCATTTCAACAAAATAACAAATAACACCAAAACACAATACATATTATATATTTTATCAATTGAGCTTTAATTCCTCTTTTTTTTTACCTCCAGACGTTGCAAAATTTAATCCAATCCCTATAAAAAAAAAAAATATGAGTAACAAATATTCAGGGAGTTCTTAGCTACATACATAGTGCCTCATTTGAAAGGTTTTGCCTCATTGCGCAGGGAAAACCCACGACGGTACCGCCGAGAAGATTCTCTCTCGTGTAAAACCGGCCTACTACCTGTGGAAGGTCCATTACAAGATTCTCAGAATCCTTAGGAAGGGCGGAGCATAGGTTGAAAATTGTGAAAAGGGTACCCGAGGGTGTACCTGTTTATTGAGATGAGGGTTTAAATTAGAACCCTTTTATAGACATTTTGTCCGCAAATAAATGATTTGAAATGTGATTTTGTCGGCAACGGCCATACCACGCTGAAAATACCGGTTCTCGTCTGATCACCGAAGTCAAGCAGCATTGGGCGCGGATAGTACTTGGATGGTGGACCGCCTGGGAACACCGCGTGTCGTTGGCTCTATTTTTCTGCTCATTTCAACAAAATAACAAATAACACCAAAACACAATACATATTATATATTTTATCAATTGAGTTTTAATTCCTCTTTTTTTTTACCTCCAGACGTTGCAAAATTTAATCCAATCCCTATAAAAAAAAAAAAATATGAGTAACAAATATTCAGGGAGTTCTTAGCTACATACATATTGCCTCATTTGAAAGGTTTTGCCTCATTGCGCAGGGAAAACCCACGACGGTACCGCCGAGAAGATTCTCTCTCGTGTAAAACCGGCCTACTACCTGTGGAAGGTCCATTACAAGATTCTCAGAATCCTTAGGAAGGGCGGAGCATAGGTTGAAAATTGTGAAAAGGGTATCCGAGGGTGTACCTGTTTATTGAGATAAGGGTTTAAATTAGAACGCTTTTATAGACATTTTGTCCGCAAATAAATGATTTGAAATGTGATTTTGTCGGCAACGGCCATACCACGCTGAAAATACCGGTTCTCGTCTGATCACCGAAGTCAAGCAGCATTGGGCGCGGATAGTACTTGGATGGTGGACCGCCTGGGAACACCGCGTGTCGTTGGCTCTATTTTTCTGCTCATTTCAACAAAATAACAAATAACACCAAAACACAATACATATTATATATTTTATCAATTGAGTTTTAATTCCTCTTTTTTTTTACCTCCAGACGTTGCAAAATTTAATCCAATCCCTATAAAAAAAAAAAAATATGAGTAACAAATATTCAGGGAGTTCTTAGCTACATACATAGTGCCTCATTTGAAAGGTTTTGCCTCATTGCGCAGGGAAAACCCACGACGGTACCGCCGAGAAGATTCTCTCTCGTGTAAAACCGGCCTACTACCTGTGGAAGGTCCATTACAAGATTCTCAGAATCCTTAGGAAGGGCGGAGCATAGGTTGAAAATTGTGAAAAGGGTATCCGAGGGTGTACCTGTTTATTGAGATAAGGGTTTAAATTAGAACGCTTTTATAGACATTTTGTCCGCAAATAAATGATTTGAAATGTGATTTTGTCGGCAACGGCCATACCACGCTGAAAATACCGGTTCTCGTCTGATCACCGAAGTCAAGCAGCATTGGGCGCGGATAGTACTTGGATGGTGGACCGCCTGGGAACACCGCGTGTCGTTGGCTCTATTTTTCTGCTCATTTCAACAAAATAACAAATAACACCAAAACACAATACATATTATATATTTTATCAATTGAGTTTTAATTCCTCTTTTTTTTTACCTCCAGACGTTGCAAAATTTAATCCAATCCCTATAAAAAAAAAAAAATATGAGTAACAAATATTCAGGGAGTTCTTAGCTACATACATAGTGCCTCATTTGAAAGGTTTTGCCTCATTGCGCAGGGAAAACCCACGACGGTACCGCCGAGAAGATTCTCTCTCGTGTAAAACCGGCCTACTACCTGTGGAAGGTCCATTACAAGATTCTCAGAATCCTTAGGAAGGGCAGAGCATAGGTTGAAAATTGTGAAAAGGGTATCCGAGGGTGTACCTGTTTATTGAGATAAGGGTTTAAATTAGAACCCTTTTATAGACATTTTGTCCGCAAATAAATGATTTGAAATGTGATTATGTCGGCAACGGCCATACCACGCTGAAAATGCCGGTTCTCGTCGAGTCTCGACTGTAAGCTGATAGCGAACAGCCGAGAAACTGCCAGTGCTAGTGATTTTGGTGAAAAGTCAGTCTAAAAGCGAAGAAAATAAAGAAAGTGCGTGGAAAATAGTTAATATTGTCAAGTTAACTTTACCAAGAGCTAACTATTTCGAGGCGCGGTCAACCGGCACCGGCCACAAATTATATGAAAACCCAACCACCTGAGCCATTCATCAATTCAAAAATTCGAATTTTATCGATCAGAATAGGCAAAAGTATAAAGGCGAGGTTTTACAAGCAATTTTCAAGAAGTCAGTTAGCCCAATTGTCAGGGCGTTTCGAATAGGGAGCTAAGGGTCCCGGGTTCGAACCCGGGCCCAGCTGCCAGCTTTTTTGTACTTGCATCAACCTAGCAAATGAGCCAGCCAGGCGCCTATGATACTGGTATGGAATCACGAACGGGAAAAGGCAACGGATCCCGCAGCAAGAAGGATGACGTAAAAACGGCTACAGGAAAAAGTCCCATAGCAACTACGAGCCAAGGCCTAGCAACAACAGCTGGTAAGGCAAAAGGCTCAAACAGCGATACCGATGGAGGGAAAACTACATTGAAATCTAAATCTGTAGAAATTATGGATACCACCTCCAAGAGCACAAGGAGCCCTAAAGCTCAAAGGTAAAGCGGAAAGCGAAATCGCATTTTCAAAAAACATAATTTGGTGGAAAGGCAAAGAAAAACTCAGAAAGGAACGGACGACGAAAGCTCATCTTATGAAACCGAGCCAGCAAGTTTCAAGGCATCGGGAAACTCATTTAAGGAGCTTAACACCGATAGCGAAGAAGAGGAAGCTAAACTAGAGGAGCTTATTGCAGCGGTGATGAGGAAAAATAACCCCAAGCATACATCTCGCAACGATCCGTCAACGAAGATTCACCAGAAGACTTCAAACAACCAGAAGACAGCACCAGCTAATACGACATCATCTATAGCGACTACGTCACAGGCATCTCAAAAGACGACTAAAGTTAAGGTACCTCCGATAACGATTTCCTATCAGTCTATTAAAGATACACTAGCTTTATGTAAATTAGTTCTTAAAAAAGATTTTATAATTAGGAGATATAGCGAAAATAGGCATGCTCTTCACGTACAATCTATGGAGCAATACAACAAAATCAAAAGCTGTCTGGAAAGGGCGAAGACTCAGTTCTTCTCATACACAGCTAAAAATGAGCGCGCGCAAACCATCCTTTTAAAAGGAATCGATCCCGATACTGAACCGGATCATTTATTAGATGATCTAAAATTAAAAGAAGGAGAAAAGTTAAAATTCTTAACAGTCAAACGCTTTACAACTCCTGCCTCTAGAGAAAGACAAAGAAAGCTCCCAATATATTTAGTGCAACTCTCCCCAGATAGCCATCTGGAGAAATTAAGGGAAATACGCCATATAAATCACCAGATGGTTACCTGGGAGAAACTTTATAAAAGGGACTTTGTCCTGCAATGTATGCGATGTCAGCGCTTTGGACACGCAGCGGCTAATTGCCGAATGGCATTTCGTTGCGTGAAATGCAATAATACGCATGAACCAGGACAGTGTCCCTTAGGAAAGGAAAGAGTAGAAGACAAAAACAAACTGTTTTGTGTTCTATGCCAAAAACATGGGCATCCTGCAAATTATAGGGGGTGTCCTCGCTACGCCGAGTTGCGCGAAAGAATCCGTGAACGGAAACAAAAAGTGGAAGAAGAAAAGCAGCAGAAAAGGCAAATGTTTGCTAATTATGTGGCGCCTAATATGTCATTTGCTCAAATGGCAAAAGGGCAAAGCAATCAAGCAAAAACAAATATTTTACCTCCCACAACTGCCTCTGAACCAGATACAAAAACCGTTTTAATGACGATTTTGAATCAAATAGCTCAATTGAGTAAAAGGTTAGATGAGCAGGCAGAAAGAGTGAATATAATCTATTCCACGTTGTTTCCGGAAACGAATGCTCCATAAATTCTTACTGCTGCGCTGCCCGGAGAAAATGCCTTCAAGGTCATTAGTGTTAATGTAAATTCATTAATAAGAGTAGAAAGGAGGGCGAACCTCCTCGACCTGATGCAACGCGAAAATCCTGATATACTTCTGGTCAGTGAAACAAAGCTGAATCGGAAGCATAAACTGGATTACAATGGGTTTGAAATAGTCAGAAGAGATCGACCAAACTCTACACAGGGTGGAGGAGTGGCGGTAATGATCAGAAAAGGCATTAAATTCAAACCAATTTACAGCAAGGAAATTTATAAATTCCGAATAATAGAAGCATGTATAATCTGCATACCTCTTCGTAGTGGTAGAAGGTTGTATGTAGGTACAATATATGCACCGAGAGCTTCAGAATCTTCTCAGCAGACAGATTTCATAGATGAAATTGAGGCTTTATTCCAAACACTCCAATTAGATTTAGATTCTAATTACTTTATTCTGGGTGGAGATTTTAATGCAAAGCACTATACTTGGAATAATAACATAACCAATGCTCGAGGCAGCCTACTAAATGATTGGTGGGCTCGCAACCGTATTCAGTGCAGAGTGATGCTGTTATCAACAGATAGTCCATCCTTTCCAAGCCATGGTTCATATCTAGACCTTGCATTAGTTGACAGTAGATTCGATATTGCTCGGACAAACGATACAGAAGTAAACTGCATACAAACAGTCTACTATGAAAGCGACCATAACGGACTGTGCTTATGCGGACATATACCAAACGAAAACTTAGAGCTGGTGGAGTACGCCCAAATTGGAAATTTTAATTATAGAAAAACAGATTGGGCGCGCTTCACCAAAGCTATGAAAAGAATAGTACGGACAAATTTACAGATTCCTACAAACAGAAACTTAACTAATACAGAGATCGACCAGTATCTTAAAGATCTGGACGATCTTACGCGACGAACTATGGACAAGACGATACCGAGGACAAAACCGGGATGCAACCTGGACTGCTACCGGAACAGGACAATAGATACTTTGCAGAGACACAAGAGTAGACTGTTGACGGAATTGAGAAATCTCCAACGACAATACACAGACAGACAAAGTTCTATGGTTGTATCTCTTAAAGCTCAATTAAAAGTCCTCCAACAGTTAACTAAATTGAATTATATGAAATCGATTAATAAGTATTGGAACAATAAAATTCGGGCTATAGACGCCAGTAATCCGAGTATGTTTCCAAACATAAATCAGATATTTAGGAGGAGAGATAGAAACCATATTGAGTGCTTATGCATTCCAAGGACTCGACAGAGCGAAGAGTATATTGCGGAAGCAGGGTTGGATCCGGATGAGCTATCTCTTGATAGAAATACGTTCCTCGTGGAGGAGGAGCAAGCTAAAGTAGACGTGATGGGTGCGTTTTTCCAGAGCGTGTATTCAATGAACTCTCCAGTTCGACCGGATCGCGATCTGGAGAATCGCGCTCTTCTCAGTCACTTCCGACTTCTCAGCGAAATAAGGGCTTGGAATTGCGAAAATCGGTCAATCACCGTATTTAATGAAGATAACCCGGCTGATGACGTTAAAGACGACACAGTGGGGCCTTTCTTTGTGGGGAAGGAGGAACTTGCTCTCCTCTTTCGAGAAACTAATTACAAAAAATCATCTGGAGAGGATGGGATTCCAAATATAGTACTGCGATACATGCCTCAAGTAGTGACAGACATTTACACCGTTCTGTTCAACAATGCACTGAATAATGCACATTATCCAGAGCATTGGAAAACAGCAATTGTGTATCCTATTCCGAAGAAGGATAAGGACAGAAGTAATCCTTCAAACTTAAGGGGTATAAGCTTGCTTCCTAATATAAGCAAGCTTTTTGAACGGGTTCTTCAAAAACCTATATTGGCTTGGACGGAAGAGAAGAAAATTATACCGGATAATCAGTTTGGTTTTAAGGCGAGGCATAATACCATTCATGCTGCGTCCAAACTAGTGTCCGACATACAGTGGAATAGAAGTAAGGGACAATGTACCGGAGCTTGTCTCGTTGACTTAGGGAAGGCCTTTGACACCGTTTGGTTAGAAGGTCTGATCCATAAATTAATCACATATGGAATGCCAAAACACTTGCTGTATATAATATATAATATGATTATGGAAAAGAAGTTTCTTGTTAAAAGTGGAAACCTTACTTCTAGTAGAGCCTTTAAAATTAAAAACGGGTTGCAGCAGGGCGCGGTTTTATCGCCCTTGTTCTTTAATATATACACAAGTGACCTTGTGGGTTCTCTCCGGCACGGAATAGCGTATGCAGACGATTTAGTAGCATACAGAACAGGTCCAAAGGTGGAAGTTATTCAAAAACTCTTACAACGTGATCTAGAAAACATTGAAAATTATGCCAACAAATGGAAAATGAAAATAAATTATGGTAAATGTGAGGTGATCCTATTCAGACAACCAACTTATAAAGCAAGCCGAGATACCAGAAAAAATTGGAAAAATCTCGTGCTTAAAAGCCAAACCGGAGAAACATTACAACAAAAGACCGTAGTAAGATATTTGGGGATTTGGCTAGATAAGTGCCTTATCTTTAATGAACAGGTCGACAAGGTAATTGAAAAAGCAAATAAGGCCTTTCAAATGACCAGGCGACTGTTTTATAGCAAAACTCTTGACCCCCGGGTTAAAATGATTTGTTATCAGGCCTTGGTTAGGCCAATATTAACATATGGATGTCCGGTTTGGTTCAATATAGCTCCGTTGTATATGGAAAGAATACGGCTGCTTGAAAGGCAATGTATTAGAGCATGTTTGTCTAAATACAGGACGCCGGATTCTGATTTCAAAAAATTCTATGCTAATGCAACGCTATATGAGATGGCAGGTCTGAATAGGATCGATAACTTTATTATAAAATTGATAAGAGGTCACGTATTAAGAGATTTGGATAATGAAAACAATCTGATTTCAGGAGCTTATTACCCAAATCAGTTGTACCACGAGCGATCTAGAATAAATGGCTTCATCCCTCCAGAAGCTTTTATGTACCTGGATAGCGAGGGTATGATACAAAATACTGAAGGAGTTCCAATTCTCTACCATATTCATAGAGGCACGAGAAACAAGGCGGTACAGTATAACGCGGATACTTTTACCGAAGAGATGATCCGGTTCAGCACTCGGGTTCCTCAAAGGGACTTAGAGGAAGCCCTTAAGGCTCCCTCCAAATTCTGGTGGCTGAAGCGAAACTGAGTCTTCGCCTTTTCTATGAAGAAAAGCGCAAATACTCCAGTTTGTACGTGCAAAAGCACTAATTAGATTAAGCTTTAGCTTAGGTAGAATAGGTAAGGGCTAACGGGGCACGGGGGGAGAGGGCTGATAATTTCGGCGTTCGTCTGCACCGGTCGATGGCTGACCAAATTGAGAAGAGCACTGCTCCGCCATCGCTCGGTGTTCACATCGCTGGGATTCTTGGGGCTGTTCCCTCGAATCACGTCGGCACGATCCGGAGGACGACCACCTGTGAGTACGGCTGGGTGCTCTTTCTCCGGATCATATTTATGTTAGGTAGTTTTAAGTAGGATAACATAGAATAAGTTTTATAAAATTAATATTGTAACCAAGTTTTTTAATAAGTTTTTCTTGGAAAAATATAAATAACGATAGTTGGAATTAGATAAAATATAGGGACATTGAAAAATATGTGCAATTCTTATACATAGATTAGCCTTGGATATCTGCTGAGGATTTATAGGTTAATGTAATTTTAAGTAAACAAGTTTTTGCATTTAGTTTGTAAGAATATACATTGTACGAAATTGAATAAATGCTATTAAAAAAAAAAAAAAAAAAAAAAAATGCCGGTTCTCGTCTGATCACCGAAGTCAAGCAGCATTGGGCGCGGATAGTACTTGGATGGTGGACCGCCTGGGAACACCGCGTGCGTTGGCTCTTTTTTTCTGCTCATTTCAACAAAATAACAAATAACACCAAAACACAATACATATTATATATTTTATCAATTGAGTTTTAATTCCTCTTTTTTTTTACCTCCAGACGTTGCAAAATTTAATCCAATCCCTATAAAAGAAAAAAAATATGAGTAACAAATATTCAGGGAGTTCTTAGCTACATACATAGTGCCTCATTTGAAAGGTTTTGCCTCATTGCGCAGGGAAAACCCACGACGGTACCGCCGAGAAGATTCTCTCTCGTGTAAAACCGGCCTACTACCTGTGGAAGGTCCATTACAAGATTCTCAGAATCCTTAGGAAGGGCGGAGCATAGGTTGAAAATTGTGAAAAGGGTATCCGAGGGTGTACCTGTTTATTGAGATAAGGGTTTAAATTAGAACCCTTTTATAGACATTTTGTCCGCAAATAAATGATTTGAAATGTGATTATGTCGGCAACGGCCATACCACGCTGAAAATACCGGTTCTCGTCAGTCGCGAATGTGAGCTGATAGCGAGCAGACGAGAAACTGCCAGTGTGAGGTGCGAATTGCGAGTAGTAAATAGTTAATAGTTGATTAGTGACAAGTGTCCTAATACCTACTCTAGAAGACACGGCTATCCGGTCAAGGAAAAAGGGCAAGGAAATCCGGCCACCTGATTAAATCAGGTTAAAATTCAAAACTTATTTGAATTTTGAATAGTGTCAGGCCCGGCACAATAAAGCCGAGTTGCAATACAATTATCTCAAGCAGGGTCAGTAGCCCAGTTAGTAGGGCGTTCCGGCCAAACGAGCAAGGACCTTGGTTCGAGCCCGGTTGGGGCAGTAACTTTTTAATTTTCTGGCGATTCAAAAATTGTTGGATAATTGTCATCAACTAACCTATTAGAGTCAGCCGGGCGCTTATGCTGCAGGCATGGACTCGACCAACGAAGAGGACAACGGGTCAAGCAGTAAAAAGGATGACGCTAATACTGCTAGGCAGAAAAAGCCCTTAGCGACGAAAACCAAAAACATAGCAACAAGTTCTAAGGCAAAAGAATGGGCAGCAAATAAAAATGACCAGAGGGAAGAAGCCACCTCACAGTTGAAGGAAGTCAACACTGCTTCAAAAATGGAAAAGAGCCCTAAGACACAAAATGAGGTCGCTCAAACCGGGAAAAGGAAACGCATTTTCAAACAACCGTACTTGTTGGAAAGACGCCCAAAAGGTGGCAAAAGACAACCAAATCGCAAGGATGAGAGCACACAAGACACAGAAAGTTCTTCATACGAAACTGAGCCTGCTAAATATAAAGGCTCAGGCAACTCATTCAAAGAACTAAGCACCGACGGAGAAGAAGACGAGACCAAACTGGAACAGCTAATAGAGAAGATAATGGCGAAAAACAACCCCAAAATGAAAAATTCAACGATAACTGAAATGGCGACGAGGACAAGAACGAAAACGACAACAATCAACACGAAGACAACAACCAAACAGACGGCATCAACACCCACGGCGGAAACAACACTAAAGAAGACTAAAATTAAGGTACCTCCAATTAATATTTCATATCAGTCGACCAAAGATACCTTAGATATTTGCAAATTAGCTCTTAAGTCAGGTTTTGTAATTAAGCGTTACAGCGAGAATAGGCATTCCTTACAGGTACAAACCATGGAGCAATACCATAAAATAAAAAATTGCCTCGAGCAAGCGAAGACTCAGTTCTTCTCTTTTACAGCCAAAAACGAACGTACTCAAAGCATCCTACTAAAAGGAATCGACCCGGAAACTGAACCGGATCATTTACTGGAGGATCTGAAAAGAGAAGAAGGGGAAAAATTGAAATTCATCTCTGTAAAACGCTTCACTACTCCTGCCTCTAGAGAAAGGCAAAGAAAACTCCCAATATTTCTAGTGCAACTCTCTCCAGAAAGTCACCTTGATAAATTGAGGGAAATTAAGCACCTTAATTATCAAATGGTTTCCTGGGAAAAAATTAACAAAAGGGACACTGTCTTACAATGTATGCGATGTCAACGTTTTGGACACGCAGCGGCTAATTGTCGAATGGTATTTCGCTGCATCAAATGTGAAAATAATCACGAGCCAGGACAGTGCCCCTTAGGTAAAGAAAGGGTAGAAGACACAAATAAATTATTTTGTGTCTTTTGCCAGAAACATGGACACCCTGCTAATTATAGGGGATGTCCACGTTATGCAGAGTTGCGCGAAAGAATTCGAGTCCGGAAACAGCAAGTGGAAGAAAGTAAGCGTCAAAAGCAGCAAATGTTTAACAACTATGTTGCACCAAAAGTTTCATTTGCACAAATAGCAGCAGGGCAGAAAGAAAAACTTACGCAAGGAGCTCAGAAGAGCAACTTATCAGCCGAAATAAACTCAGAGCCAGAGACTAAAACCATGCTAATGGCTATTTTTAATCAAATAGCTCAATTAAATAAGAGGCTAGACGAACAGGCAGAAAGAATAAATATAATTTATTCTACACTGTTTCCGGAAACGAACGCTCCATAAATCATTATTGCTGCAGTAATTGGAGAGAATGCCTTCAAGGTCATTAGTATTAATGTGAATTCGTTGATAAGGGTAGAGAGGAGAGCGAATCTTCTCAACTTGCTGCAACGCGAAAATCCTGATATACTTCTGGTTAGCGAAACAAAGCTGAACCAGAAGCATAAACTGGATTATAGAGGGTACGAAATTATAAGAAGAGATCGTCCTAACTCTGCCCAAGGTGGAGGAGTGGCGATAATAATAAGGAAAGACATCAAGTTTAAAACTGTATACAACAAAGAAGTCTATCGGTTTCAAATTATGGAAGTATGCATAATCTGCATACCCCTCCGTAGTGGTAAGAGGTTGTATGTGGGTTCTCTATATGCTCCAAAAGCTTCAGAATCTTCTCAGCAATCAAGGTTTATTTATGAAATTGAAACATTATTCCAAACGCTCCAGCTAGATAAAGATTCAAACTATTTTATTTTGGCTGGAGATTTCAATGCAAAGCATACGAATTGGAATAATAACATTATTAACACTCGTGGTAGCCTACTTAATGACTGGTGGGCTAATAATCGTATACAGCGTAGAATAGCGCTTTTAGCAACGGATACCCCGTCTTATCCAAGACACGGTTCTTTCCTGGACCTTGCTCTGGTAGACAGCAGATTGGAGCTCACTCAGACGAACGAAACAGAAGTTAATTGCTTACGAACGGTTTACTACGACAGCGACCACAATGGACTGTGCTTTACAGGACAACTCCCCGACGAAAACATAGAATTAGTGGAATATGCCCAGACAGGGCATTACAATTACGCAAGAGCAGACTGGGCACGTTTCACTAAAACTATACACAGAACAGTACGGACAAACATACATATCCCCACGAACAGAAATCTAACGAACACAGAGATCGACCAGTATCTTAAAGATCTGGACGATATTACACGACAGACAATGGACCAGACAATACCAAAATTGAAACAGGGATGCAACTTGGACTGTTACCGTAATCGGACTATAGACGCATTACAGAAACACAAAAGCAAGCTACTTACAGATTTACGAAATCTCCAACGACAATACGCTGACAGACAAAGTTCTCGGGCTGCATCTCTCAAATCCCAGCTTAAAGTTCTCCAACAGTTAATTAAATTGAATTATATAAAATCCATCAACAAGTATTGGAACGATAAAATTCGGGCTATAAATGCCAGTAGTCCGAGCATGTTTCCAAACATAAATCAAATATTTAGGAGGAGGGATAAAAATAAAATTGAGAGCCTATGCATCCCGAGGACTCAACAGAGCGAGGAATATATTAGAGAAGCAGGACTAGATCCGAGCGAGGTAGCTCTTGATGCGAGTACGTTCCTCGTGGAGGAAGAGCAGGCTAGGGTTGATGTGATGGGTGCATTCTACCAGAGCGTGTATTCTATGAACACTTCTGTTCGGCCGGATCGCGAGCTGGAGAATCGTGCGCTTCTCAATCACTTCCGACTTCTCAACGAGATTAGGGATTGGAGTCGCGAAAATCGCTCTGTCACTACTTTCAGTGACAATAATCCAGCTGATGATGTCCACGATGACACAGTAAGATCTATTTTCGTTGAGAAAGAGGAACTGGCCATTCTCTTTCGATGGACAAACTCGAAAAAATCATCTGGAGTTGACGGAATTCCGAATATAGTGTTACGAAATATGCCACGAATAGTAACAGACATTTACACCGTCCTATTCAACAATGCCCTGAATAATGCACATTATCCAGAGCATTGGAAAATAGCCATGGTGTACCCAATTCCAAAAAAAGATAAGGATAGAAATAACCCTTCAAATTTAAGGGCTATTAGTTTGCTTCCCAATATAAGCAAGCTATTCGAACGCGTTCTTCAGAAATCGATATTAGCTTGGACTGAAGAGAAGAATATTATACCGGATGAACAATTTGGTTTTAAGGCGAGGCATAATACTATTCATGCTGCGTCTAAACTAGTATCCGACATACAGTGGAATAGAAGTAAAGGGCAATGCACAGGAGCTTGTCTCGTTGACTTCGAAAAGGCCTTCGATACTGTCTGGTTAGAAGGACTGATCCATAAATTAATTACATATGGAATGTCGGGACATTTGCTGTACACAGTATATAACATGATCATGGATAAGAAGTTTCTTGTAAAAAGTGGGAATCTTACTTCAAGTAGAACTTTCCAAATCAAAAACGGGTTGCAGCAAGGCGCGGTACTATCTCCTTTGTTTTTTAATATTTACACTAGTGACCTTGTGGGTTCGCTCCGATATTCTATAGCGTACGCAGATGATTTAATAGCGTACAGAACAGGTCCGAAAGTGGAAGTTATTCAAAAGCTTTTACAACGTGACCTTGAGAATATCGAAAATTATGCAAACAAATGGAAAATGCAAATAAATTATGGCAAATGCGAAGTTATCTTATTCCGGCAGCCAACTCATAAAGCAAACCGAGACACCAGGAAAAATTGGAAAAACCTGCTACTTAAAAGCCAAACTGGACAAACATTAGAGCAAAAGACCGTGGTAAGATATTTAGGAGTTTGGCTAGACAAGTGCCTTGTCTTTAATCACCAGGTCGACAAATTAATTGAGAAAGGAAATAAGGCTTTCCAAATGACCAGGAGACTGTTCTACAGCAAACATTTGGACTCTAGGATTAAGATAACTTGCTATCAGTCACTGGTAAGGCCTATCTTAACATATGGATGTCCAGTTTGGTTTAATATAGCTCCTCTATATATGGAACGTTTACGGGTGTTCGAAAGACAATGCATCCGAGCATGTCTCTCGAAATATAGAACCCCGGGTTCCGAATATAAAAAATATTTTTCAAATAGGGTGCTTTATGATTTGGCAGGCTTGAATAGGATAGATAATTTCATTATAAAGTTGATAAGAGGTCACGTTCGAAGGAATTTGGATAATGAAAACAATCTGATTTCAGGAGCTTATTACCCAAATCAGTTGTACCACGAGCGATCTAGAATAAATGGCTTCATCCCTCCAGAGGCTTTTATATACCTAGATAGCGAGGGCATGATACAAAATTCGACAGGTATACCAATTCTATACCATATCCATCGAGGCACGAGAGAAAAAGCAATTGAAAATAATGTAAATACATATACAGAGGAAATGATCCGCTTCAGTACTGCGGTCCCTCAGAGGGACAAGGAAGAAGCCCTTAAAGCTCCATCTGAGTTTTGGTGGCTTGAGAAGGACTGAGTCTTCGCTTGATGAAGGAAATAAATATTAAAAATATTTCTAGGAAGCACTCCATGTTTGTACGTTTCAGTGTGCAATATTAGGATAAGCATTAGAATAGGTAAGGGCTGACGGGGCCGCGGGTTGGGGTCTGACGATCTCAGCGACCGCGGCCGCCGGGCATTTGCTGACCAGTATGAGAAGAGCGCTGCTCGGCGTGTGCTCGGCGGCCGTGCCGTGGTGTCCTTGGACCCCTGCCCTCGACCACGTCAGTGAGGTCCACAGGATGACCACTCAGTGAAGGTACCACCCCATTGAGGGGCTGAGTGCTCTACCTCTGGACCATTGTTACTTTAGGTAGAATAAGTAGGATAGCGTTAGGTTAAGACATTTTATAAAACGATATTGTATCCAAGTTTTTTGAATTTTTTCTTGGTAAAGTAAAAATATGTAACTAGTTAGGTAAAATAGGTAATATGCAATTGAAATTGAAAAATATGTAAAAATAAGTTTAATGTTTAGCCTTGGATATTCGCTTAGGATTTATAGGTTAGCTTAAGATTAAGAATACAGAATTTAAAGCATTTTATCTGTACGAATTACATTGTAAAACACAAAATAAATGCAATTAACAAAAAAAAAAAAAAAAAAAAATACCGGTTCTCGTCTGATCACCGAAGTCAAGCAGCATTGGGCGCGGATAGTACTTGGATGGTGGACCGCCTGGGAACACCGCGTGTCGTTGGCTCTTTTTTTCTGCTCATTTCAACAAAATAACAAATAACACCAAAACACAATACATATTATATATTTTATCAATTGAGTTTTAATTCCTCTTTTTTTTTACCTCCAGACGTTGCAAAATTTAATCCAATCCCTATAAAAAAAAAAAAATATGAGTAACAAATATTCAGGGAGTTCTTAGCTACATACATAGTGCCTCATTTGAAAGGTTTTGCCTCATTGCGCAGGGAAAACCCACGACGGTACCGCCGAGAAGATTCTCTCTCGTATAAAACCGGCCTACTACCTGTGGAAGGTCCATTACAAGATTCTCAGAATCCTTAGGAAGGGCGGAGCATAGGTTGAAAATTGTGAAAAGGGTATCCGAGGGTGTACCTGTTTATTGAGATAAGGGTTTAAATTAGAACCCTTTTATAGACATTTTGTCCGCAAATAAATGATTTGAAATGTGATTATGTCGGCAACGGCCATACCACGCTGAAAATACCGGTTCTCGTCTGATCACCGAAGTCAAGCAGCATTGGGCGCGGATAGTACTTGGATGGTGGACCGCCTGGGAACACCGCGTGTCGTTGGCTCTTTTTTTCTGCTCATTTCAACAAAATAACAAATAACACCAACACACAATACATATTATATATTTTATCAATTGAGTTTTAATTCCTCTTTTTTTTTACCTCCAGACGTTGCAAAATTTAATCCAATCCCTATAAAAAAAAAAAATATGAGTAACAAATATTCAGGGAGTTCTTAGCTACATACATAGTGCCTCATTTGAAAGGTTTTGCCTCATTGCGCAGGGAAAACCCACGACGGTACCGCCGAGAAGATTCTCTCTCGTGTAAAACCGGCCTACTACCTATGGAAGGTCCATTACAAGATTCTCAGAATCCTTAGGAAGGGCGGAGCATAGGTTGAAAATTGTGAAAAGGGTATCCGAGGGTGTACCTGTTTATTGAGATAAGGGTTTAAATTAGAACCCTTTTATAGACATTTTGTCCGCAAATAAATGATTTGAAATGTGATTATGTCGGCAACGGCCATACCACGCTGAAAATACCGGTTCTCGTCTGATCACCGAAGTCAAGCAGCATTGGGCGCGGATAGTACTTGGATGGAGGACCGCCTGGGAACACCGCGTGTCGTTGGCTCTTTTTTTCTGCTCATTTCAACAAAATAACAAATAACACCAAAACACAATACATATTATATATTTTATCAATTGAGTTTTAATTCCTCTTTTTTTTTACCTCCAGACGTTGCAAAATTTAATCCAATCCCTATAAAAAAAAAAAAATATGAGTAACAAATATTCAGGGAGTTCTTAGCTACATACATAGTGCCTCATTTGAAAGGTTTTGCCTCATTGCGCAGGGAAAACCCACGACGGTACCGCCGAGAAGATTCTCTCTCGTGTAAAACCGGCCTACTACCTGTGGAAGGTCCATTACAAGATTCTCAGAATCCTTAGGAAGGGCGGAGCATAGGTTGAAAATTGTGAAAAGGGTATCCGAGGGTGTACCTGTTTATTGAGATAAGGGTTTAAATTAGAACCCTTTTATAGACATTTTGTCCGCAAATAAATGATTTGAAATATGATTATGTCGGCAACGGCCATACCACGCTGAAAATACCGGTTCTCGTCTGATCACCGAAGTCAAGCAGCATTGGGCGCGGATAGTACTTGGATGGTGGACCGCCTGGGAACACCGCGTGTCGTTGGCTCTTTTTTTCTGCTCATTTCAACAAAATAACAAATAACACCAAAACACAATACATATTATATATTTTATCAATTGAGTTTTAATTCCTCTTTTTTTTTACCTCCAGACGTTGCAAAATTTAATCCAATCCCTATAAAAAAAAAAAATATGAGTAACAAATTTTCAGGGAGTTCTTAGCTACATACATAGTGCCTCATTTGAAAGGTTTTGCCTCATTGCGCAGGGAAAACCCACGACGGTACCGCCGAGAAGATTCTCTCTCGTGTAAAACCGGCCTACTACCTGTGGAAGGTCCATTACAAGATTCTCAGAATCCTTAGGAAGGGCGGAGCATAGGTTGAAAATTGTGAAAAGGGTATCCGAGGGTGTACCTGTTTATTGAGATAAGGGTTTAAATTAGAACCCTTTTATAGACATTTTGTCCGCAAATAAATGATTTGAAATGTGATTATGTCGGCAACGGCCATACCACGCTGAAAATACCGGTTCTCGTCTGATCACCGAAGTCAAGCAGCATTGGGCGCGGATAGTACTTGGATGGTGGACCGCCTGGGAACACCGCGTGTCGTTGGCTCTTTTTTTCTGCTCATTTCAACAAAATAACAAATAACACCAAAACACAATACATATTATATATTTTATCAATTGAGTTTTAATTCCTCTTTTTTTTTACCTCCAGACGTTGCAAAATTTAATCCCATCCCTATAAAAAAAAAAAAATATGAGTAACAAATATTCAGGGAGTTCTTAGCTACATACATAGTGCCTCATTTGAAAGGTTTTGCCTCATTGCGCAGGGAAAACCCACGACGGTACCGCCGAGAAGATTCTCTCTCGTGTAAAACCGGCCTACTACCTGTGGAAGGTCCATTACAAGATTCTCAGAATCCTTAGGAAGGGCGGAGCATAGGTTGAAAATTGTGAAAAGGGTATCCGAGGGTGTACCTGTTTATTGAGATAAGGGTTTAAATTAGAACCCTTTTATAGACATTTTGTCCGCAAATAAATGATTTGAAATGTGATTATGTCGGCAACGGCCATACCACGCTGAAAATACCGGTTCTCGTCTGATCACCGAAGTCAAGCAGCATTGGGCGCGGATAGTACTTGGATGGTGGACCGCCTGGGAACACCGCGTGTCGTTGGCTCTTTTTTTCTGCTCATTTCAACAAAATAACAAATAACACCAAAACACAATACATATTATATATTTTATCAATTGAGTTTTAATTCCTCTTTTTTTTTACCTCCAGACGTTGCAAAATTTAATCCAATCCTTATAAAAAAAAAAAAATATGAGTAACAAATATTCAGGGAGTTCTTAGCTACATACATAGTGCCTCATTTGAAAGGTTTTGCCTCATTGCGCAGGGAAAACCCACGACGGTACCGCCGAGAAGATTCTCTCTCGTGTAAAACCGGCCTACTACCTGTGGAAGGTCCATTACAAGATTCTCAGAATCCTTAGGAAGGGCGGAGCATAGGTTGAAAATTGTGAAAAGGGTATCCGAGGGTGTACCTGTTTATTGAGATAAGGGTTTAAATTAGAACCCTTTTATAGACATTTTGTCCGCAAATAAATGATTTGAAATGTGATTATGTCGGCAACGGCCATACCACGCTGAAAATACCGGTTCTCGTCTGATCACCGAAGTCAAGCAGCATTGGGCGCGGATAGTACTTGGATGGTGGACCGCCTGGGAACACCGCGTGTCGTTGGCTCTTTTTTTCTGCTCATTTCAACAAAATAACAAATAACACCAAAACACAATACATATTATATATTTTATCAATTGAGTTTTAATTCCTCTTTTTTTTTACCTCCAGACGTTGCAAAATTTAATCCAATCCCTATAAAAAAAAAAAAATATGAGTAACAAATATTCAGGGAGTTCTTAGCTACATACATAGTGCCTCATTTGAAAGGTTTTGCCTCATTGCGCAGGGAAAACCCACGACGGTACCGCCGAGAAGATTCTCTCTCGTGTAAAACCGGCCTACTACCTGTGGAAGGTCCATTACAAGATTCTCAGAATCCTTAGGAAGGGCGGAGCATAGGTTGAAAATTGTGAAAAGGGTATCCGAGGGTGTACCTGTTTATTGAGATAAGGGTTTAAATTAGAACCCTTTTATAGACATTTTGTCCGCAAATAAATGATTTGAAATGTGATTATGTCGGCAACGGCCATACCACGCTGAAAATACCGGTTCTCGTCTGATCACCGAAGTCAAGCAGCATTGGGCGCGGATAGTACTTGGATGGTGGACCGCCTGGGAACACCGCGTGTCGTTGGCTCTTTTTTTCTGCTCATTTCAACAAAATAACAAATAACACCAAAACACAATACATATTATATATTTTATCAATTGAGTTTTAATTCCTCTTTTTTTTTACCTCCAGACGTTGCAAAATTTAATCCAATCCCTATAAAAAAAAAAAATATGAGTAACAAATATTCAGGGAGTTCTTAGCTACATACATAGTGCCTCATTTGAAAGGTTTTGCCTCATTGCGCAGGGAAAACCCACGACGGTACCGCCGAGAAGATTCTCTCTCGTGTAAAACCGGCCTACTACCTGTGGAAGGTCCATTACAAGATTCTCAGAATCCTTAGGAAGGGCGGAGCATAGGTTGAAAATTGTGAAAAGGGTACCCGAGGGTGTACCTGTTTATTGAGATGAGGGTTTAAATTAGAACCCTTTTATAGACATTTTGTCCGCAAATAAATGATTTGAAATGTGATTTTGTCGGCAACGGCCATACCACGCTGAAAATACCGGTTCTCGTCTGATCACCGAAGTCAAGCAGCATTGGGCGCGGATAGTACTTGGATGGTGGACCGCCTGGGAACACCGCGTGTCGTTGGCTCTTTTTTTCTGCTCATTTCAACAAAATAACAAATAACACCAAAACACAATACATATTATATATTTTATCAATTGAGTTTTAATTCCTCTTTTTTTTTACCTCCAGACGTTGCAAAATTTAATCCAATCCCTATAAAAAAAAAAAAATATGAGTAACAAATATTCAGGGAGTTCTTAGCTACATACATAGTGCCTCATTTGAAAGGTTTTGCCTCATTGCGCAGGGAAAACCCACGACGGTACCGCCGAGAAGATTCTCTCTCGTGTAAAACCGGCCTACTACCTGTGGAAGGTCCATTACAAGATTCTTAGAATCCTTAGGAAGGGCGGAGCATAGGTTGAAAATTGTGAAAAGGGTATCCGAGGGTGTACCTGTTTATTGAGATAAGGGTTTAAATTAGAACCCTTTTATAGACATTTTGTCCGCAAATAAATGATTTGAAATATGATTATGTCGGCAACGGCCATACCACGCTGAAAATACCGGTTCTCGTCTGATCACCGAAGTCAAGCAGCATTGGGCGCGGATAGTACTTGGATGGGGGACCGCCTGGGAACACCGCGTGTCGTTGGCTCTTTTTTTCTGCTCATTTCAACAAAATAACAAATAACACCAAAACACAATACATATTATATATTTTATCAATTGAGTTTTAATTCCTCTTTTTTTTTACCTCCAGACGTTGCAAAATTTAATCCAATCCCTATAAAAAAAAAAAATATGAGTAACAAATATTCAGGGAGTTCTTAGCTACATACATAGTGCCTCATTTGAAAGGTTTTGCCTCATTGCGCAGGGAAAACCCACGACGGTACCGCCGAGAAGATTCTCTCTCGTGTAAAACCGGCCTACTACCTGTGGAAGGTCCATTACAAGATTCTCAGAATCCTTAGGAAGGGCGGAGCATAGGTTGAAAATTGTGAAAAGGGTATCCGAGGGTGTACCTGTTTATTGAGATAAGGGTTTAAATTAGAACCCTTTTATAGACATTTTGTCCGCAAATAAATGATTTGAAATATGATTATGTCGGCAACGGCCATACCACGCTGAAAATACCGGTTCTCGTCTGATCACCGAAGTCAAGCAGCATTGGGCGCGGATAGTACTTGGATGGTGGACCGCCTGGGAACACCGCGTGTCGTTGGCTCTTTTTTTCTGCTCATTTCAACAAAATAACAAATAACACCAAAACACAATACATATTATATATTTTATCAATTGAGTTTTAATTCCTCTTTTTTTTTACCTCCAGACGTTGCAAAATTTAATCCAATCCCTATAAAAAAAAAAAAATATGAGTAACAAATATTCAGGGAGTTCTTAGCTACATACATAGTGCCTCATTTGAAAGGTTTTGCCTCATTGCGCAGGGAAAACCCACGACGGTACCGCCGAGAAGATTCTCTCTCGTGTAAAACCGACCTACTACCTGTGGAAGGTCCATTACAAGATTCTCAGAATCCTTAGGAAGGGCGGAGCATAGGTTGAAAATTGTGAAAAGGGTATCCGAGGGTGTACCTGTTTATTGAGATAAGGGTTTAAATTAGAACCCTTTTATAGACATTTTGTCCGCAAATAAATGATTTGAAATGTGATTATGTCGGCAACGGCCATACCACGCTGAAAATACCGGTTCTCGTCTGATCACCGAAGTCAAGCAGCATTGGGCGCGGATAGTACTTGGATGGTGGACCGCCTGGGAACACCGCGTGTCGTTGGCTCTTTTTTTCTGCTCATTTCAACAAAATAACAAATAACACCAAAACACAATACATATTATATATTTTATCAATTGAGTTTTAATTCCTCTTTTTTTTTACCTCCAGACGTTGCAAAATTTAATCCAATCCCTATAAAAAAAAAAAATATGAGTAACAAATATTCAGGGAGTTCTTAGCTACATACATAGTGCCTCATTTGAAAGGTTTTGCCTCATTGCGCAGGGAAAACCCACGACGGTACCGCCGAGAAGATTCTCTCTCGTGTAAAACCGGCCTACTACCTGTGGAAGGTCCATTACAAGATTCTCAGAATCCTTAGGAAGGGCGGAGCATAGGTTGAAAATTGTGAAAAGGGTACCCGAGGGTGTACCTGTTTATTGAGATGAGGGTTTAAATTAGAACCCTTTTATAGACATTTTGTCCGCAAATAAATGATTTGAAATGTGATTTTGTCGGCAACGGCCATACCACGCTGAAAATACCGGTTCTCGTCTGATCACCGAAGTCAAGCAGCATTGGGCGCGGATAGTACTTGGATGGTGGACCGCCTGGGAACACCGCGTGTCGTTGGCTCTTTTTTTCTGCTCATTTCAACAAAATAACAAATAACACCAAAACACAATACATATTATATATTTTATCAATTGAGTTTTAATTCCTCTTTTTTTTTACCTCCAGACGTTGCAAAATTTAATCCAATCCCTATAAAAAAAAAAAAATATGAGTAACAAATATTCAGGGAGTTCTTAGCTACATACATAGTGCCTCATTTGAAAGGTTTTGCCTCATTGCGCAGGGAAAACCCACGACGGTACCGCCGAGAAGATTCTCTCTCGTGTAAAACCGGCCTACTACCTGTGGAAGGTCCATTACAAGATTCTTAGAATCCTTAGGAAGGGCGGAGCATAGGTTGAAAATTGTGAAAAGGGTATCCGAGGGTGTACCTGTTTATTGAGATAAGGGTTTAAATTAGAACCCTTTTATAGACATTTTGTCCGCAAATAAATGATTTGAAATATGATTATGTCGGCAACGGCCATACCACGCTGAAAATACCGGTTCTCGTCTGATCACCGAAGTCAAGCAGCATTGGGCGCGGATAGTACTTGGATGGGGGACCGCCTGGGAACACCGCGTGTCGTTGGCTCTTTTTTTCTGCTCATTTCAACAAAATAACAAATAACACCAAAACACAATACATATTATATATTTTATCAATTGAGTTTTAATTCCTCTTTTTTTTTACCTCCAGACGTTGCAAAATTTAATCCAATCCCTATAAAAAAAAAAAATATGAGTAACAAATATTCAGGGAGTTCTTAGCTACATACATAGTGCCTCATTTGAAAGGTTTTGCCTCATTGCGCAGGGAAAACCCACGACGGTACCGCCGAGAAGATTCTCTCTCGTGTAAAACCGGCCTACTACCTGTGGAAGGTCCATTACAAGATTCTCAGAATCCTTAGGAAGGGCGGAGCATAGGTTGAAAATTGTGAAAAGGGTATCCGAGGGTGTACCTGTTTATTGAGATAAGGGTTTAAATTAGAACCCTTTTATAGACATTTTGTCCGCAAATAAATGATTTGAAATATGATTATGTCGGCAACGGCCATACCACGCTGAAAATACCGGTTCTCGTCTGATCACCGAAGTCAAGCAGCATTGGGCGCGGATAGTACTTGGATGGTGGACCGCCTGGGAACACCGCGTGTCGTTGGCTCTTTTTTTCTGCTCATTTCAACAAAATAACAAATAACACCAAAACACAATACATATTATATATTTTATCAATTGAGTTTTAATTCCTCTTTTTTTTTACCTCCAGACGTTGCAAAATTTAATCCAATCCCTATAAAAAAAAAAAAATATGAGTAACAAATATTCAGGGAGTTCTTAGCTACATACATAGTGCCTCATTTGAAAGGTTTTGCCTCATTGCGCAGGGAAAACCCACGACGGTACCGCCGAGAAGATTCTCTCTCGTGTAAAACCGACCTACTACCTGTGGAAGGTCCATTACAAGATTCTCAGAATCCTTAGGAAGGGCGGAGCATAGGTTGAAAATTGTGAAAAGGGTATCCGAGGGTGTACCTGTTTATTGAGATAAGGGTTTAAATTAGAACCCTTTTATAGACATTTTGTCCGCAAATAAATGATTTGAAATGTGATTATGTCGGCAACGGCCATACCACGCTGAAAATACCGGTTCTCGTCTGATCACCGAAGTCAAGCAGCATTGGGCGCGGATAGTACTTGGATGGTGGACCGCCTGGGAACACCGCGTGTCGTTGGCTCTTTTTTTCTGCTCATTTCAACAAAATAACAAATAACACCAAAACACAATACATATTATATATTTTATCAATTGAGTTTTAATTCCTCTTTTTTTTTACCTCCAGACGTTGCAAAATTTAATCCAATCCCTATAAAAAAAAAAAATATGAGTAACAAATATTCAGGGAGTTCTTAGCTACATACATAGTGCCTCATTTGAAAGGTTTTGCCTCATTGCGCAGGGAAAACCCACGACGGTACCGCCGAGAAGATTCTCTCTCGTGTAAAACCGGCCTACTACCTGTGGAAGGTCCATTACAAGATTCTCAGAATCCTTAGGAAGGGCGGAGCATAGGTTGAAAATTGTGAAAAGGGTATCCGAGGGTGTACCTGTTTATTGAGATAAGGGTTTAAATTAGAACCCTTTTATAGACATTTTGTCCGCAAATAAATGATTTGAAATGTGATTATGTCGGCAACGGCCATACCACGCTGAAAATACCGGTTCTCGTCTGATCACCGAAGTCAAGCAGCATTGGGCGCGGATAGTACTTGGATGGTGGACCGCCTGGGAACACCGCGTGTCGTTGGCTCTTTTTTTCTGCTCATTTCAACAAAATAACAAATAACACCAAAACACAATACATATTATATATTTTATCAATTGAGTTTTAATTCCTCTTTTTTTTTACCTCCAGACGTTGCAAAATTTAATCCAATCCCTATAAAAAAAAAAAATATGAGTAACAAATATTCAGGGAGTTCTTAGCTACATACATAGTGCCTCATTTGAAAGGTTTTGCCTCATTGCGCAGGGAAAACCCACGACGGTACCGCCGAGAAGATTCTCTCTCGTGTAAAACCGGCCTACTACCTGTGGAAGGTCCATTACAAGATTCTCAGAATCCTTAGGAAGGGCGGAGCATAGGTTGAAAATTGTGAAAAGGGTATCCGAGGGTGTACCTGTTTATTGAGATAAGGGTTTAAATTAGAACCCTTTTATAGACATTTTGTCCGCAAATAAATGATTTGAAATGTGATTATGTCGGCAACGGCCATACCACGCTGAAAATACCGGTTCTCGTCAGTCTCGACTGTAAGCTGATAGCGAACAGCCGAGAAACTGCCAGTGCTAGTGATTTTGGTGAAAAGTCAGTCTAAAAGCGAAGAAAATAAAGAAAGTGCGTGGAAAATAGTTAATATTGTCAAGTTAACTTTACCAAGAGCTAACTATTTCGAGGCGCGGTCAACCGGCACCGGCCACAAATTATATGAAAACCCAACCACCTGAGCCATTCATCAATTCAAAAATTCGAATTTTATCGATCAGAATAGGCAAAAGTATAAAGGCGAGGTTTTACAAGCACTTTTCAAGAAGTCAGTTAGCCCTATTGTCAGGGCGTTTCGAATAGGGAGCTAAGGGTCCCGGGTTCGAACCCGGGCCCAGCTGCCAGCTTTTTTGTACTTGCATCAACCTAGCAAATGAGCCAGCCAGGCGCCTATGATACTGGTATGGAATCACGAACGGGAAAAGGCAACGGATCCCGCAGCAAGAAGGATGACGTAAAAACGGCTACAGGAAAAAGTCCCATAGCAACTACGAGCCAAGGCCTAGCAACAACAGCTGGTAAGGCAAAAGGCTCAAACAGCGATACCGATGGAGGGAAAACTACATTGAAATCTAAATCTGTAGAAATTATGGATACCACCTCCAAGAGCACAAGGAGCCCTAAAGCTCAAAGGCAAAGCGGAAAGCGAAAACGCATTTTCAAAAAACCTAATTTGGTGGAAAGGCAAAGAAAAACTCAGAAAGGAACGGACGACGAAAGCTCATCTTATGAAACCGAGCCAGCAAGTTTCAAGGCATCGGGAAACTCATTTAAGGAGCTTAACACCGATAGCGAAGAAGAGGAAGCTAAACTAGAGGAGCTTATTGCAGCGGTGATGAGGAAAAATAACCCCAAGCATACATCTCGCAACGATCCGTCAACGAAGATTCACCAGAAGACTTCAAACAACCAGAAGACAGCACCAGCTAATACGACATCATATATAGCGACTACGTCACAGGCATCTCAAAAGACGACTAAAGTTAAGGTACCTCCGATAACGATTTCCTATCAGTCTATTAAAGATACACTAGCTTTATGTAAATTAGTTCTTAAAAAAGATTTTATAATTAGGAGATATAGCGAAAATAGGCATGCTCTTCACGTACAATCTATGGAGCAATACAACAAAATCAAAAGCTGTCTGGAAAGGGCGAAGACTCAGTTCTTCTCATACACAGCTAAAAATGAGCGCGCGCAAACCATCCTTTTAAAAGGAATCGATCCCGATACTGAACCGGATCATTTATTAGATGATCTAAAATTAAAAGAAGGAGAAAAGTTAAAATTCTTAACAGTCAAACGCTTTACAACTCCTGCCTCTAGAGAAAGACAAAGAAAGCTCCCAATATATTTAGTGCAACTCTCCCCAGATAGCCATCTGGAGAAATTAAGGGAAATACGCCATATAAATCACCAGATGGTTACCTGGGAGAAACTTAATAAAAGGGACTTTGTCCTGCAATGTATGCGATGTCAGCGCTTTGGACACGCAGCGGCTAATTGCCGAATGGCATTTCGTTGCGTGAAATGCAATAATACGCATGAACCAGGACAGTGTCCCTTAGGAAAGGAAAGAGTAGAAGACAAAAACAAACTGTTTTGTGTTCTATGCCAAAAACATGGGCATCCTGCAAATTATAGGGGGTGTCCTCGCTACGCCGAGTTGCGCGAAAGAATCCGTGAACGGAAACAAAAAGTGGAAGAAGAAAAGCAGCAGAAAAGGCAAATGTTTGCTAATTATGTGGCGCCTAATATGTCATTTGCTCAAATGGCAAAAGGGCAAAGCAATCAAGCAAAAACAAACATTTTACCTCCCTCAACTGGCTCTGAACCAGATACAAAAACTGTTTTAATGACAATTTTAAATCAAATAGCTCAATTGAGTAAAAGGTTAGATGAGCAGGCAGAAAGAGTGAATATAATCTATTCCACGTTGTTTCCGGAAACGAATGCTCCATAAATTCTTACTGCTGCGCTGCCCGGAGAAAAGGCCTTCAAGGTCATTAGTGTTAATGTAAATTCGTTAATAAGAGTAGAAAGGAGGGCGAACCTTCTCGACCTGATGCAACGCGAAAATCCTGATATACTTCTGGTCAGTGAAACAAAGCTGAATCGGAAGCATAAACTGGATTACAAGGGGTTTGAAATAGTCAGAAGAGATCGACCAAACTCTACACAGGGTGGAGGAGTGGCGGTAATGATCAGAAAAGGCATTAAATTCAAACCAATTTACAGCAAGGAAATTTATAAATTCCGAATAATAGAAGCATGTATAATCTGCATACCTCTTCGTAGTGGCAGAAGGTTGTATGTAGGTACAATATATGCACCGAGAGCTTCAGAATCTTCTCAGCAGACAGATTTCATAGATGAAATTGAGGCTTTATTCCAAACACTCCAACTAGATTTAGATTCTAATTACTTTATTCTGGGCGGAGATTTTAATGCAAAGCACTATACTTGGAATAATAACATAACCAATGCTCGAGGCAGCCTACTAAATGATTGGTGGGCTCGCAACCGTATTCAGTGCAGAGTGATGCTGTTATCAACAGATAGTCCATCCTTTCCAAGCCATGGTTCATATCTAGACCTTGCATTAGTTGACAGTAGATTCGATATCGCTCGGACAAACGATACAGAAGTAAACTGCATACAAACAGTATACTATGAAAGCGACCATAACGGACTGTGCTTATGCGGACATATACCAAACGAAAACTTAGAGCTGATGGAGTACGCCCAAATTGGAAATTTTAATTATAGAAAAACAGATTGGGCGCGCTTCACCAAAGCTATGAAAAGAGTAGTACGGACAAATTTACAGATTCCTACAAACAGAAACTTAACTAATACAGAGATCGACCAGTATCTTAAAGATCTGGACGATCTTACGCGACGAACTATGGACAAGACGATACCGAGGACAAAACCGGGATGCAACCTGGACTGCTACCGGAACAGGACAATAGACACTTTGCAGAGACACAAGAGTAGACTGTTGACGCAATTGAGAAATCTCCAACGACAATACGCAGACAGACAAAGTCCTATGGTTATATCTCTTAAATCTCAATTAAAAGTCCTCCAACAGTTAACTAAATTGAATTATATGAAATCGATTAATAAGTATTGGAACAATAAAATTCGGGCTATAGACGCCAGTAATCCGAGTATGTTTCCAAACATAAATCAGATATTTAGGAGGAGAGATAGAAACCATATTGAGTGCTTATGCATTCCAAGGACTCGACAGAGCGAAGAGTATATTGCAGAAGCAGGGTTAGATCCGGATGAGCTATCTCTTGATAGAAATACGTTCCTCGTGGAGGAGGAGCAAGCTAAAGTAGACGTGATGGGTGCGTTTTTCCAGAGCGTGTATTCAATGAACTCTCCAGTTCGACCGGATCGCGATCTGGAGAATCGCGCTCTTCTCAGTCACTTCCGACTTCTCAGCGAAATAAGGGCTTGGAATTGCGAAAATCGGTCAATCACCGTATTTAATGAAGATAACCCGGCTGATGACGTTAAAGACGACACAGTGGGGCCTTTCTTTGTGGGGAAGGAGGAACTTGCTCTCCTCTTTCGAGAAACTAATTACAAAAAATCATCTGGAGAGGATGGGATTCCAAATATAGTACTGCGATACATGCCTCAAGTAGTGACAGACATTTACACCGTTCTGTTCAACAATGCACTGAATAATGCACATTATCCAGAGCATTGGAAAACAGCAATTGTGTATCCTATTCCGAAGAAGGATAAGGACAGAAGTAATCCTTCAAACTTAAGGGGTATAAGCTTGCTTCCTAATATAAGCAAGCTTTTTGAACGGGTTCTTCAAAAACCTATATTGGCTTGGACGGAAGAGAAGAAAATTATACCGGATAATCAGTTTGGTTTTAAGGCGAGGCATAATACCATTCATGCTGCGTCCAAACTAGTGTCCGACATACAGTGGAATAGAAGTAAGGGACAATGTACCGGAGCTTGTCTCGTTGACTTAGGGAAGGCCTTTGACACCGTTTGGTTAGAAGGTCTGATCCATAAATTAATCACATATGGAATGCCAAAACACTTGCTGTATATAATATATAATATGATTATGGAAAAGAAGTTTCTTGTTAAAAGTGGAAACCTTACTTCTAGTAGAGCCTTTAAAATTAAAAACGGGTTGCAGCAGGGCGCGGTTTTATCGCCCTTGTTCTTTAATATATACACAAGTGACCTTGTGGGTTCTCTCCGGCACGGAATAGCGTATGCAGACGATTTAGTAGCATACAGAACAGGTCCAAAGGTGGAAGTTATTCAAAAACTCTTACAACGTGATCTAGAAAACATTGAAAATTATGCCAACAAATGGAAAATGAAAATAAATTATGGTAAATGTGAGGTGATCCTATTCAGACAACCAACTTATAAAGCAAGCCGAGATACCAGAAAAAATTGGAAAAATCTCGTGCTTAAAAGCCAAACCGGAGAAACATTACAACAAAAGACCGTAGTAAGATATTTGGGGATTTGGCTAGATAAGTGCCTTATCTTTAATGAACAGGTCGACAAGGTAATTGAAAAAGCAAATAAGGCCTTTCAAATGACCAGGCGACTGTTTTATAGCAAAACTCTTGACCCCCGGGTTAAAATGATTTGTTATCAGGCCTTGGTTAGGCCAATATTAACATATGGATGTCCGGTTTGGTTCAATATAGCTCCGTTGTATATGGAAAGAATACGGCTGCTTGAAAGGCAATGTATTAGAGCATGTTTGTCTAAATACAGGACGCCGGATTCTGATTTCAAAAAATTCTATGCTAATGCAACGCTATATGAGATGGCAGGTCTGAATAGGATCGATAACTTTATTATAAAATTGATAAGAGGTCACGTATTAAGAGATTTGGATAATGAAAACAATCTGATTTCAGGAGCTTATTACCCAAATCAGTTGTACCACGAGCGATCTAGAATAAATGGCTTCATCCCTCCAGAAGCTTTTATGTACCTGGATAGCGAGGGTATGATACAAAATACTGAAGGAGTTCCAATTCTCTACCATATTCATAGAGGCACGAGAAACAAGGCGGTACAGTATAACGCGGATACTTTTACCGAAGAGATGATCCGGTTCAGCACTCGGGTTCCTCAAAGGGACTTAGAGGAAGCCCTTAAGGCTCCCTCCAAATTCTGGTGGCTGAAGCGAAACTGAGTCTTCGCCTTTTCTATGAAGAAAAGCGCAAATACTCCAGTTTGTACGTGCAAAAGCACTAATTAGATTAAGCTTTAGCTTAGGTAGAATAGGTAAGGGCTAACGGGGCACGGGGGGAGAGGGCTGATAATTTCGGCGTTCGTCTGCACCGGTCGATGGCTGACCAAATTGAGAAGAGCACTGCTCCGCCATCGCTCGGTGTTCACATCGCTGGGATTCTTGGGGCTGTTCCCTCGAATCACGTCGGCACGATCCGGAGGACGACCACCTGTGAGTACGGCTGGGTGCTCTTTCTCCGGATCATATTTATGTTAGGTAGTTTTAAGTAGGATAACATAGAATAAGTTTTATAAAATTAATATTGTAACCAAGTTTTTTAATAAGTTTTTCTTGGAAAAATATAAATAACGATAGTTGGAATTAGATAAAATATAGGGACATTGAAAAATATGTGCAATTCTTATACATAGATTAGCCTTGGATATCTGCTGAGGATTTATAGGTTAATGTAATTTTAAGTAAACAAGTTTTTGCATTTAGTTTGTAAGAATATACATTGTACGAAATTGAATAAATGCTATTAAAAAAAAAAAAAAAAAAAAAAAATGCCGGTTCTCGTCTGATCACCGAAGTCAAGCAGCATTGGGCGCGGATAGTACTTGGATGGTGGACCGCCTGGGAACACCGCGTGCGTTGGCTCTTTTTTTCTGCTCATTTCAACAAAATAACAAATAACACCAAAACACAATACATATTATATATTTTATCAATTGAGTTTTAATTCCTCTTTTTTTTTACCTCCAGACGTTGCAAAATTTAATCCAATCCCTATAAAAGAAAAAAAATATGAGTAACAAATATTCAGGGAGTTCTTAGCTACATACATAGTGCCTCATTTGAAAGGTTTTGCCTCATTGCGCAGGGAAAACCCACGACGGTACCGCCGAGAAGATTCTCTCTCGTGTAAAACCGGCCTACTACCTGTGGAAGGTCCATTACAAGATTCTCAGAATCCTTAGGAAGGGCGGAGCATAGGTTGAAAATTGTGAAAAGGGTATCCGAGGGTGTACCTGTTTATTGAGATAAGGGTTTAAATTAGAACCCTTTTATAGACATTTTGTCCGCAAATAAATGATTTGAAATGTGATTATGTCGGCAACGGCCATACCACGCTGAAAATACCGGTTCTCGTCAGTCGCGAATGTGAGCTGATAGCGAGCAGACGAGAAACTGCCAGTGTGAGGTGCGAATTGCGAGTAGTAAATAGTTAATAGTTGATTAGTGACAAGTGTCCTAATACCTACTCTAGAAGACACGGCTATCCGGTCAAGGAAAAAGGGCAAGGAAATCCGGCCACCTGATTAAATCAGGTTAAAATTCAAAACTTATTTGAATTTTGAATAGTGTCAGGCCCGGCACAATAAAGCCGAGTTGCAATACAATTATCTCAAGCAGGGTCAGTAGCCCAGTTAGTAGGGCGTTCCGGCCAAACGAGCAAGGACCTTGGTTCGAGCCCGGTTGGGGCAGTAACTTTTTAATTTTCTGGCGATTCAAAAATTGTTGGATAATTGTCATCAACTAACCTATTAGAGTCAGCCGGGCGCTTATGCTGCAGGCATGGACTCGACCAACGAAGAGGACAACGGGTCAAGCAGTAAAAAGGATGACGCTAATACTGCTAGGCAGAAAAAGCCCTTAGCGACGAAAACCAAAAACATAGCAACAAGTTCTAAGGCAAAAGAATGGGCAGCAAATAAAAATGACCAGAGGGAAGAAGCCACCTCACAGTTGAAGGAAGTCAACACTGCTTCAAAAATGGAAAAGAGCCCTAAGACACAAAATGAGGTCGCTCAAACCGGGAAAAGGAAACGCATTTTCAAACAACCGTACTTGTTGGAAAGACGCCCAAAAGGTGGCAAAAGACAACCAAATCGCAAGGATGAGAGCACACAAGACACAGAAAGTTCTTCATACGAAACTGAGCCTGCTAAATATAAAGGCTCAGGCAACTCATTCAAAGAACTAAGCACCGACGGAGAAGAAGACGAGACCAAACTGGAACAGCTAATAGAGAAGATAATGGCGAAAAACAACCCCAAAATGAAAAATTCAACGATAACTGAAATGGCGACGAGGACAAGAACGAAAACGACAACAATCAACACGAAGACAACAACCAAACAGACGGCATCAACACCCACGGCGGAAACAACACTAAAGAAGACTAAAATTAAGGTACCTCCAATTAATATTTCATATCAGTCGACCAAAGATACCTTAGATATTTGCAAATTAGCTCTTAAGTCAGGTTTTGTAATTAAGCGTTACAGCGAGAATAGGCATTCCTTACAGGTACAAACCATGGAGCAATACCATAAAATAAAAAATTGCCTCGAGCAAGCGAAGACTCAGTTCTTCTCTTTTACAGCCAAAAACGAACGTACTCAAAGCATCCTACTAAAAGGAATCGACCCGGAAACTGAACCGGATCATTTACTGGAGGATCTGAAAAGAGAAGAAGGGGAAAAATTGAAATTCATCTCTGTAAAACGCTTCACTACTCCTGCCTCTAGAGAAAGGCAAAGAAAACTCCCAATATTTCTAGTGCAACTCTCTCCAGAAAGTCACCTTGATAAATTGAGGGAAATTAAGCACCTTAATTATCAAATGGTTTCCTGGGAAAAAATTAACAAAAGGGACACTGTCTTACAATGTATGCGATGTCAACGTTTTGGACACGCAGCGGCTAATTGTCGAATGGTATTTCGCTGCATCAAATGTGAAAATAATCACGAGCCAGGACAGTGCCCCTTAGGTAAAGAAAGGGTAGAAGACACAAATAAATTATTTTGTGTCTTTTGCCAGAAACATGGACACCCTGCTAATTATAGGGGATGTCCACGTTATGCAGAGTTGCGCGAAAGAATTCGAGTCCGGAAACAGCAAGTGGAAGAAAGTAAGCGTCAAAAGCAGCAAATGTTTAACAACTATGTTGCACCAAAAGTTTCATTTGCACAAATAGCAGCAGGGCAGAAAGAAAAACTTACGCAAGGAGCTCAGAAGAGCAACTTATCAGCCGAAATAAACTCAGAGCCAGAGACTAAAACCATGCTAATGGCTATTTTTAATCAAATAGCTCAATTAAATAAGAGGCTAGACGAACAGGCAGAAAGAATAAATATAATTTATTCTACACTGTTTCCGGAAACGAACGCTCCATAAATCATTATTGCTGCAGTAATTGGAGAGAATGCCTTCAAGGTCATTAGTATTAATGTGAATTCGTTGATAAGGGTAGAGAGGAGAGCGAATCTTCTCAACTTGCTGCAACGCGAAAATCCTGATATACTTCTGGTTAGCGAAACAAAGCTGAACCAGAAGCATAAACTGGATTATAGAGGGTACGAAATTATAAGAAGAGATCGTCCTAACTCTGCCCAAGGTGGAGGAGTGGCGATAATAATAAGGAAAGACATCAAGTTTAAAACTGTATACAACAAAGAAGTCTATCGGTTTCAAATTATGGAAGTATGCATAATCTGCATACCCCTCCGTAGTGGTAAGAGGTTGTATGTGGGTTCTCTATATGCTCCAAAAGCTTCAGAATCTTCTCAGCAATCAAGGTTTATTTATGAAATTGAAACATTATTCCAAACGCTCCAGCTAGATAAAGATTCAAACTATTTTATTTTGGCTGGAGATTTCAATGCAAAGCATACGAATTGGAATAATAACATTATTAACACTCGTGGTAGCCTACTTAATGACTGGTGGGCTAATAATCGTATACAGCGTAGAATAGCGCTTTTAGCAACGGATACCCCGTCTTATCCAAGACACGGTTCTTTCCTGGACCTTGCTCTGGTAGACAGCAGATTGGAGCTCACTCAGACGAACGAAACAGAAGTTAATTGCTTACGAACGGTTTACTACGACAGCGACCACAATGGACTGTGCTTTACAGGACAACTCCCCGACGAAAACATAGAATTAGTGGAATATGCCCAGACAGGGCATTACAATTACGCAAGAGCAGACTGGGCACGTTTCACTAAAACTATACACAGAACAGTACGGACAAACATACATATCCCCACGAACAGAAATCTAACGAACACAGAGATCGACCAGTATCTTAAAGATCTGGACGATATTACACGACAGACAATGGACCAGACAATACCAAAATTGAAACAGGGATGCAACTTGGACTGTTACCGTAATCGGACTATAGACGCATTACAGAAACACAAAAGCAAGCTACTTACAGATTTACGAAATCTCCAACGACAATACGCTGACAGACAAAGTTCTCGGGCTGCATCTCTCAAATCCCAGCTTAAAGTTCTCCAACAGTTAATTAAATTGAATTATATAAAATCCATCAACAAGTATTGGAACGATAAAATTCGGGCTATAAATGCCAGTAGTCCGAGCATGTTTCCAAACATAAATCAAATATTTAGGAGGAGGGATAAAAATAAAATTGAGAGCCTATGCATCCCGAGGACTCAACAGAGCGAGGAATATATTAGAGAAGCAGGACTAGATCCGAGCGAGGTAGCTCTTGATGCGAGTACGTTCCTCGTGGAGGAAGAGCAGGCTAGGGTTGATGTGATGGGTGCATTCTACCAGAGCGTGTATTCTATGAACACTTCTGTTCGGCCGGATCGCGAGCTGGAGAATCGTGCGCTTCTCAATCACTTCCGACTTCTCAACGAGATTAGGGATTGGAGTCGCGAAAATCGCTCTGTCACTACTTTCAGTGACAATAATCCAGCTGATGATGTCCACGATGACACAGTAAGATCTATTTTCGTTGAGAAAGAGGAACTGGCCATTCTCTTTCGATGGACAAACTCGAAAAAATCATCTGGAGTTGACGGAATTCCGAATATAGTGTTACGAAATATGCCACGAATAGTAACAGACATTTACACCGTCCTATTCAACAATGCCCTGAATAATGCACATTATCCAGAGCATTGGAAAATAGCCATGGTGTACCCAATTCCAAAAAAAGATAAGGATAGAAATAACCCTTCAAATTTAAGGGCTATTAGTTTGCTTCCCAATATAAGCAAGCTATTCGAACGCGTTCTTCAGAAATCGATATTAGCTTGGACTGAAGAGAAGAATATTATACCGGATGAACAATTTGGTTTTAAGGCGAGGCATAATACTATTCATGCTGCGTCTAAACTAGTATCCGACATACAGTGGAATAGAAGTAAAGGGCAATGCACAGGAGCTTGTCTCGTTGACTTCGAAAAGGCCTTCGATACTGTCTGGTTAGAAGGACTGATCCATAAATTAATTACATATGGAATGTCGGGACATTTGCTGTACACAGTATATAACATGATCATGGATAAGAAGTTTCTTGTAAAAAGTGGGAATCTTACTTCAAGTAGAACTTTCCAAATCAAAAACGGGTTGCAGCAAGGCGCGGTACTATCTCCTTTGTTTTTTAATATTTACACTAGTGACCTTGTGGGTTCGCTCCGATATTCTATAGCGTACGCAGATGATTTAATAGCGTACAGAACAGGTCCGAAAGTGGAAGTTATTCAAAAGCTTTTACAACGTGACCTTGAGAATATCGAAAATTATGCAAACAAATGGAAAATGCAAATAAATTATGGCAAATGCGAAGTTATCTTATTCCGGCAGCCAACTCATAAAGCAAACCGAGACACCAGGAAAAATTGGAAAAACCTGCTACTTAAAAGCCAAACTGGACAAACATTAGAGCAAAAGACCGTGGTAAGATATTTAGGAGTTTGGCTAGACAAGTGCCTTGTCTTTAATCACCAGGTCGACAAATTAATTGAGAAAGGAAATAAGGCTTTCCAAATGACCAGGAGACTGTTCTACAGCAAACATTTGGACTCTAGGATTAAGATAACTTGCTATCAGTCACTGGTAAGGCCTATCTTAACATATGGATGTCCAGTTTGGTTTAATATAGCTCCTCTATATATGGAACGTTTACGGGTGTTCGAAAGACAATGCATCCGAGCATGTCTCTCGAAATATAGAACCCCGGGTTCCGAATATAAAAAATATTTTTCAAATAGGGTGCTTTATGATTTGGCAGGCTTGAATAGGATAGATAATTTCATTATAAAGTTGATAAGAGGTCACGTTCGAAGGAATTTGGATAATGAAAACAATCTGATTTCAGGAGCTTATTACCCAAATCAGTTGTACCACGAGCGATCTAGAATAAATGGCTTCATCCCTCCAGAGGCTTTTATATACCTAGATAGCGAGGGCATGATACAAAATTCGACAGGTATACCAATTCTATACCATATCCATCGAGGCACGAGAGAAAAAGCAATTGAAAATAATGTAAATACATATACAGAGGAAATGATCCGCTTCAGTACTGCGGTCCCTCAGAGGGACAAGGAAGAAGCCCTTAAAGCTCCATCTGAGTTTTGGTGGCTTGAGAAGGACTGAGTCTTCGCTTGATGAAGGAAATAAATATTAAAAATATTTCTAGGAAGCACTCCATGTTTGTACGTTTCAGTGTGCAATATTAGGATAAGCATTAGAATAGGTAAGGGCTGACGGGGCCGCGGGTTGGGGTCTGACGATCTCAGCGACCGCGGCCGCCGGGCATTTGCTGACCAGTATGAGAAGAGCGCTGCTCGGCGTGTGCTCGGCGGCCGTGCCGTGGTGTCCTTGGACCCCTGCCCTCGACCACGTCAGTGAGGTCCACAGGATGACCACTCAGTGAAGGTACCACCCCATTGAGGGGCTGAGTGCTCTACCTCTGGACCATTGTTACTTTAGGTAGAATAAGTAGGATAGCGTTAGGTTAAGACATTTTATAAAACGATATTGTATCCAAGTTTTTTGAATTTTTTCTTGGTAAAGTAAAAATATGTAACTAGTTAGGTAAAATAGGTAATATGCAATTGAAATTGAAAAATATGTAAAAATAAGTTTAATGTTTAGCCTTGGATATTCGCTTAGGATTTATAGGTTAGCTTAAGATTAAGAATACAGAATTTAAAGCATTTTATCTGTACGAATTACATTGTAAAACACAAAATAAATGCAATTAACAAAAAAAAAAAAAAAAAAAAATACCGGTTCTCGTCTGATCACCGAAGTCAAGCAGCATTGGGCGCGGATAGTACTTGGATGGTGGACCGCCTGGGAACACCGCGTGTCGTTGGCTCTTTTTTTCTGCTCATTTCAACAAAATAACAAATAACACCAAAACACAATACATATTATATATTTTATCAATTGAGTTTTAATTCCTCTTTTTTTTTACCTCCAGACGTTGCAAAATTTAATCCAATCCCTATAAAAAAAAAAAAATATGAGTAACAAATATTCAGGGAGTTCTTAGCTACATACATAGTGCCTCATTTGAAAGGTTTTGCCTCATTGCGCAGGGAAAACCCACGACGGTACCGCCGAGAAGATTCTCTCTCGTATAAAACCGGCCTACTACCTGTGGAAGGTCCATTACAAGATTCTCAGAATCCTTAGGAAGGGCGGAGCATAGGTTGAAAATTGTGAAAAGGGTATCCGAGGGTGTACCTGTTTATTGAGATAAGGGTTTAAATTAGAACCCTTTTATAGACATTTTGTCCGCAAATAAATGATTTGAAATGTGATTATGTCGGCAACGGCCATACCACGCTGAAAATACCGGTTCTCGTCTGATCACCGAAGTCAAGCAGCATTGGGCGCGGATAGTACTTGGATGGTGGACCGCCTGGGAACACCGCGTGTCGTTGGCTCTTTTTTTCTGCTCATTTCAACAAAATAACAAATAACACCAACACACAATACATATTATATATTTTATCAATTGAGTTTTAATTCCTCTTTTTTTTTACCTCCAGACGTTGCAAAATTTAATCCAATCCCTATAAAAAAAAAAAATATGAGTAACAAATATTCAGGGAGTTCTTAGCTACATACATAGTGCCTCATTTGAAAGGTTTTGCCTCATTGCGCAGGGAAAACCCACGACGGTACCGCCGAGAAGATTCTCTCTCGTGTAAAACCGGCCTACTACCTATGGAAGGTCCATTACAAGATTCTCAGAATCCTTAGGAAGGGCGGAGCATAGGTTGAAAATTGTGAAAAGGGTATCCGAGGGTGTACCTGTTTATTGAGATAAGGGTTTAAATTAGAACCCTTTTATAGACATTTTGTCCGCAAATAAATGATTTGAAATGTGATTATGTCGGCAACGGCCATACCACGCTGAAAATACCGGTTCTCGTCTGATCACCGAAGTCAAGCAGCATTGGGCGCGGATAGTACTTGGATGGAGGACCGCCTGGGAACACCGCGTGTCGTTGGCTCTTTTTTTCTGCTCATTTCAACAAAATAACAAATAACACCAAAACACAATACATATTATATATTTTATCAATTGAGTTTTAATTCCTCTTTTTTTTTACCTCCAGACGTTGCAAAATTTAATCCAATCCCTATAAAAAAAAAAAAATATGAGTAACAAATATTCAGGGAGTTCTTAGCTACATACATAGTGCCTCATTTGAAAGGTTTTGCCTCATTGCGCAGGGAAAACCCACGACGGTACCGCCGAGAAGATTCTCTCTCGTGTAAAACCGGCCTACTACCTGTGGAAGGTCCATTACAAGATTCTCAGAATCCTTAGGAAGGGCGGAGCATAGGTTGAAAATTGTGAAAAGGGTATCCGAGGGTGTACCTGTTTATTGAGATAAGGGTTTAAATTAGAACCCTTTTATAGACATTTTGTCCGCAAATAAATGATTTGAAATATGATTATGTCGGCAACGGCCATACCACGCTGAAAATACCGGTTCTCGTCTGATCACCGAAGTCAAGCAGCATTGGGCGCGGATAGTACTTGGATGGTGGACCGCCTGGGAACACCGCGTGTCGTTGGCTCTTTTTTTCTGCTCATTTCAACAAAATAACAAATAACACCAAAACACAATACATATTATATATTTTATCAATTGAGTTTTAATTCCTCTTTTTTTTTACCTCCAGACGTTGCAAAATTTAATCCAATCCCTATAAAAAAAAAAAATATGAGTAACAAATTTTCAGGGAGTTCTTAGCTACATACATAGTGCCTCATTTGAAAGGTTTTGCCTCATTGCGCAGGGAAAACCCACGACGGTACCGCCGAGAAGATTCTCTCTCGTGTAAAACCGGCCTACTACCTGTGGAAGGTCCATTACAAGATTCTCAGAATCCTTAGGAAGGGCGGAGCATAGGTTGAAAATTGTGAAAAGGGTATCCGAGGGTGTACCTGTTTATTGAGATAAGGGTTTAAATTAGAACCCTTTTATAGACATTTTGTCCGCAAATAAATGATTTGAAATGTGATTATGTCGGCAACGGCCATACCACGCTGAAAATACCGGTTCTCGTCTGATCACCGAAGTCAAGCAGCATTGGGCGCGGATAGTACTTGGATGGTGGACCGCCTGGGAACACCGCGTGTCGTTGGCTCTTTTTTTCTGCTCATTTCAACAAAATAACAAATAACACCAAAACACAATACATATTATATATTTTATCAATTGAGTTTTAATTCCTCTTTTTTTTTACCTCCAGACGTTGCAAAATTTAATCCCATCCCTATAAAAAAAAAAAAATATGAGTAACAAATATTCAGGGAGTTCTTAGCTACATACATAGTGCCTCATTTGAAAGGTTTTGCCTCATTGCGCAGGGAAAACCCACGACGGTACCGCCGAGAAGATTCTCTCTCGTGTAAAACCGGCCTACTACCTGTGGAAGGTCCATTACAAGATTCTCAGAATCCTTAGGAAGGGCGGAGCATAGGTTGAAAATTGTGAAAAGGGTATCCGAGGGTGTACCTGTTTATTGAGATAAGGGTTTAAATTAGAACCCTTTTATAGACATTTTGTCCGCAAATAAATGATTTGAAATGTGATTATGTCGGCAACGGCCATACCACGCTGAAAATACCGGTTCTCGTCTGATCACCGAAGTCAAGCAGCATTGGGCGCGGATAGTACTTGGATGGTGGACCGCCTGGGAACACCGCGTGTCGTTGGCTCTTTTTTTCTGCTCATTTCAACAAAATAACAAATAACACCAAAACACAATACATATTATATATTTTATCAATTGAGTTTTAATTCCTCTTTTTTTTTACCTCCAGACGTTGCAAAATTTAATCCAATCCTTATAAAAAAAAAAAAATATGAGTAACAAATATTCAGGGAGTTCTTAGCTACATACATAGTGCCTCATTTGAAAGGTTTTGCCTCATTGCGCAGGGAAAACCCACGACGGTACCGCCGAGAAGATTCTCTCTCGTGTAAAACCGGCCTACTACCTGTGGAAGGTCCATTACAAGATTCTCAGAATCCTTAGGAAGGGCGGAGCATAGGTTGAAAATTGTGAAAAGGGTATCCGAGGGTGTACCTGTTTATTGAGATAAGGGTTTAAATTAGAACCCTTTTATAGACATTTTGTCCGCAAATAAATGATTTGAAATGTGATTATGTCGGCAACGGCCATACCACGCTGAAAATACCGGTTCTCGTCTGATCACCGAAGTCAAGCAGCATTGGGCGCGGATAGTACTTGGATGGTGGACCGCCTGGGAACACCGCGTGTCGTTGGCTCTTTTTTTCTGCTCATTTCAACAAAATAACAAATAACACCAAAACACAATACATATTATATATTTTATCAATTGAGTTTTAATTCCTCTTTTTTTTTACCTCCAGACGTTGCAAAATTTAATCCAATCCCTATAAAAAAAAAAAAATATGAGTAACAAATATTCAGGGAGTTCTTAGCTACATACATAGTGCCTCATTTGAAAGGTTTTGCCTCATTGCGCAGGGAAAACCCACGACGGTACCGCCGAGAAGATTCTCTCTCGTGTAAAACCGGCCTACTACCTGTGGAAGGTCCATTACAAGATTCTCAGAATCCTTAGGAAGGGCGGAGCATAGGTTGAAAATTGTGAAAAGGGTATCCGAGGGTGTACCTGTTTATTGAGATAAGGGTTTAAATTAGAACCCTTTTATAGACATTTTGTCCGCAAATAAATGATTTGAAATGTGATTATGTCGGCAACGGCCATACCACGCTGAAAATACCGGTTCTCGTCTGATCACCGAAGTCAAGCAGCATTGGGCGCGGATAGTACTTGGATGGTGGACCGCCTGGGAACACCGCGTGTCGTTGGCTCTTTTTTTCTGCTCATTTCAACAAAATAACAAATAACACCAAAACACAATACATATTATATATTTTATCAATTGAGTTTTAATTCCTCTTTTTTTTTACCTCCAGACGTTGCAAAATTTAATCCAATCCCTATAAAAAAAAAAAATATGAGTAACAAATATTCAGGGAGTTCTTAGCTACATACATAGTGCCTCATTTGAAAGGTTTTGCCTCATTGCGCAGGGAAAACCCACGACGGTACCGCCGAGAAGATTCTCTCTCGTGTAAAACCGGCCTACTACCTGTGGAAGGTCCATTACAAGATTCTCAGAATCCTTAGGAAGGGCGGAGCATAGGTTGAAAATTGTGAAAAGGGTACCCGAGGGTGTACCTGTTTATTGAGATGAGGGTTTAAATTAGAACCCTTTTATAGACATTTTGTCCGCAAATAAATGATTTGAAATGTGATTTTGTCGGCAACGGCCATACCACGCTGAAAATACCGGTTCTCGTCTGATCACCGAAGTCAAGCAGCATTGGGCGCGGATAGTACTTGGATGGTGGACCGCCTGGGAACACCGCGTGTCGTTGGCTCTTTTTTTCTGCTCATTTCAACAAAATAACAAATAACACCAAAACACAATACATATTATATATTTTATCAATTGAGTTTTAATTCCTCTTTTTTTTTACCTCCAGACGTTGCAAAATTTAATCCAATCCCTATAAAAAAAAAAAAATATGAGTAACAAATATTCAGGGAGTTCTTAGCTACATACATAGTGCCTCATTTGAAAGGTTTTGCCTCATTGCGCAGGGAAAACCCACGACGGTACCGCCGAGAAGATTCTCTCTCGTGTAAAACCGGCCTACTACCTGTGGAAGGTCCATTACAAGATTCTTAGAATCCTTAGGAAGGGCGGAGCATAGGTTGAAAATTGTGAAAAGGGTATCCGAGGGTGTACCTGTTTATTGAGATAAGGGTTTAAATTAGAACCCTTTTATAGACATTTTGTCCGCAAATAAATGATTTGAAATATGATTATGTCGGCAACGGCCATACCACGCTGAAAATACCGGTTCTCGTCTGATCACCGAAGTCAAGCAGCATTGGGCGCGGATAGTACTTGGATGGTGGACCGCCTGGGAACACCGCGTGTCGTTGGCTCTTTTTTTCTGCTCATTTCAACAAAATAACAAATAACACCAAAACACAATACATATTATATATTTTATCAATTGAGTTTTAATTCCTCTTTTTTTTTACCTCCAGACGTTGCAAAATTTAATCCAATCCCTATAAAAAAAAAAAATATGAGTAACAAATATTCAGGGAGTTCTTAGCTACATACATAGTGCCTCATTTGAAAGGTTTTGCCTCATTGCGCAGGGAAAACCCACGACGGTACCGCCGAGAAGATTCTCTCTCGTGTAAAACCGGCCTACTACCTGTGGAAGGTCCATTACAAGATTCTCAGAATCCTTAGGAAGGGCGGAGCATAGGTTGAAAATTGTGAAAAGGGTATCCGAGGGTGTACCTGTTTATTGAGATAAGGGTTTAAATTAGAACCCTTTTATAGACATTTTGTCCGCAAATAAATGATTTGAAATATGATTATGTCGGCAACGGCCATACCACGCTGAAAATACCGGTTCTCGTCTGATCACCGAAGTCAAGCAGCATTGGGCGCGGATAGTACTTGGATGGTGGACCGCCTGGGAACACCGCGTGTCGTTGGCTCTTTTTTTCTGCTCATTTCAACAAAATAACAAATAACACCAAAACACAATACATATTATATATTTTATCAATTGAGTTTTAATTCCTCTTTTTTTTTACCTCCAGACGTTGCAAAATTTAATCCAATCCCTATAAAAAAAAAAAAATATGAGTAACAAATATTCAGGGAGTTCTTAGCTACATACATAGTGCCTCATTTGAAAGGTTTTGCCTCATTGCGCAGGGAAAACCCACGACGGTACCGCCGAGAAGATTCTCTCTCGTGTAAAACCGACCTACTACCTGTGGAAGGTCCATTACAAGATTCTCAGAATCCTTAGGAAGGGCGGAGCATAGGTTGAAAATTGTGAAAAGGGTATCCGAGGGTGTACCTGTTTATTGAGATAAGGGTTTAAATTAGAACCCTTTTATAGACATTTTGTCCGCAAATAAATGATTTGAAATGTGATTATGTCGGCAACGGCCATACCACGCTGAAAATACCGGTTCTCGTCTGATCACCGAAGTCAAGCAGCATTGGGCGCGGATAGTACTTGGATGGTGGACCGCCTGGGAACACCGCGTGTCGTTGGCTCTTTTTTTCTGCTCATTTCAACAAAATAACAAATAACACCAAAACACAATACATATTATATATTTTATCAATTGAGTTTTAATTCCTCTTTTTTTTTACCTCCAGACGTTGCAAAATTTAATCCAATCCCTATAAAAAAAAAAAATATGAGTAACAAATATTCAGGGAGTTCTTAGCTACATACATAGTGCCTCATTTGAAAGGTTTTGCCTCATTGCGCAGGGAAAACCCACGACGGTACCGCCGAGAAGATTCTCTCTCGTGTAAAACCGGCCTACTACCTGTGGAAGGTCCATTACAAGATTCTCAGAATCCTTAGGAAGGGCGGAGCATAGGTTGAAAATTGTGAAAAGGGTATCCGAGGGTGTACCTGTTTATTGAGATAAGGGTTTAAATTAGAACCCTTTTATAGACATTTTGTCCGCAAATAAATGATTTGAAATGTGATTATGTCGGCAACGGCCATACCACGCTGAAAATACCGGTTCTCGTCTGATCACCGAAGTCAAGCAGCATTGGGCGCGGATAGTACTTGGATGGTGGACCGCCTGGGAACACCGCGTGTCGTTGGCTCTTTTTTTCTGCTCATTTCAACAAAATAACAAATAACACCAAAACACAATACATATTATATATTTTATCAATTGAGTTTTAATTCCTCTTTTTTTTTACCTCCAGACGTTGCAAAATTTAATCCAATCCCTATAAAAAAAAAAAATATGAGTAACAAATATTCAGGGAGTTCTTAGCTACATACATAGTGCCTCATTTGAAAGGTTTTGCCTCATTGCGCAGGGAAAACCCACGACGGTACCGCCGAGAAGATTCTCTCTCGTGTAAAACCGGCCTACTACCTGTGGAAGGTCCATTACAAGATTCTCAGAATCCTTAGGAAGGGCGGAGCATAGGTTGAAAATTGTGAAAAGGGTATCCGAGGGTGTACCTGTTTATTGAGATAAGGGTTTAAATTAGAACCCTTTTATAGACATTTTGTCCGCAAATAAATGATTTGAAATGTGATTATGTCGGCAACGGCCATACCACGCTGAAAATACCGGTTCTCGTCAGTCTCGACTGTAAGCTGATAGCGAACAGCCGAGAAACTGCCAGTGCTAGTGATTTTGGTGAAAAGTCAGTCTAAAAGCGAAGAAAATAAAGAAAGTGCGTGGAAAATAGTTAATATTGTCAAGTTAACTTTACCAAGAGCTAACTATTTCGAGGCGCGGTCAACCGGCACCGGCCACAAATTATATGAAAACCCAACCACCTGAGCCATTCATCAATTCAAAAATTCGAATTTTATCGATCAGAATAGGCAAAAGTATAAAGGCGAGGTTTTACAAGCACTTTTCAAGAAGTCAGTTAGCCCTATTGTCAGGGCGTTTCGAATAGGGAGCTAAGGGTCCCGGGTTCGAACCCGGGCCCAGCTGCCAGCTTTTTTGTACTTGCATCAACCTAGCAAATGAGCCAGCCAGGCGCCTATGATACTGGTATGGAATCACGAACGGGAAAAGGCAACGGATCCCGCAGCAAGAAGGATGACGTAAAAACGGCTACAGGAAAAAGTCCCATAGCAACTACGAGCCAAGGCCTAGCAACAACAGCTGGTAAGGCAAAAGGCTCAAACAGCGATACCGATGGAGGGAAAACTACATTGAAATCTAAATCTGTAGAAATTATGGATACCACCTCCAAGAGCACAAGGAGCCCTAAAGCTCAAAGGCAAAGCGGAAAGCGAAAACGCATTTTCAAAAAACCTAATTTGGTGGAAAGGCAAAGAAAAACTCAGAAAGGAACGGACGACGAAAGCTCATCTTATGAAACCGAGCCAGCAAGTTTCAAGGCATCGGGAAACTCATTTAAGGAGCTTAACACCGATAGCGAAGAAGAGGAAGCTAAACTAGAGGAGCTTATTGCAGCGGTGATGAGGAAAAATAACCCCAAGCATACATCTCGCAACGATCCGTCAACGAAGATTCACCAGAAGACTTCAAACAACCAGAAGACAGCACCAGCTAATACGACATCATATATAGCGACTACGTCACAGGCATCTCAAAAGACGACTAAAGTTAAGGTACCTCCGATAACGATTTCCTATCAGTCTATTAAAGATACACTAGCTTTATGTAAATTAGTTCTTAAAAAAGATTTTATAATTAGGAGATATAGCGAAAATAGGCATGCTCTTCACGTACAATCTATGGAGCAATACAACAAAATCAAAAGCTGTCTGGAAAGGGCGAAGACTCAGTTCTTCTCATACACAGCTAAAAATGAGCGCGCGCAAACCATCCTTTTAAAAGGAATCGATCCCGATACTGAACCGGATCATTTATTAGATGATCTAAAATTAAAAGAAGGAGAAAAGTTAAAATTCTTAACAGTCAAACGCTTTACAACTCCTGCCTCTAGAGAAAGACAAAGAAAGCTCCCAATATATTTAGTGCAACTCTCCCCAGATAGCCATCTGGAGAAATTAAGGGAAATACGCCATATAAATCACCAGATGGTTACCTGGGAGAAACTTAATAAAAGGGACTTTGTCCTGCAATGTATGCGATGTCAGCGCTTTGGACACGCAGCGGCTAATTGCCGAATGGCATTTCGTTGCGTGAAATGCAATAATACGCATGAACCAGGACAGTGTCCCTTAGGAAAGGAAAGAGTAGAAGACAAAAACAAACTGTTTTGTGTTCTATGCCAAAAACATGGGCATCCTGCAAATTATAGGGGGTGTCCTCGCTACGCCGAGTTGCGCGAAAGAATCCGTGAACGGAAACAAAAAGTGGAAGAAGAAAAGCAGCAGAAAAGGCAAATGTTTGCTAATTATGTGGCGCCTAATATGTCATTTGCTCAAATGGCAAAAGGGCAAAGCAATCAAGCAAAAACAAACATTTTACCTCCCTCAACTGGCTCTGAACCAGATACAAAAACTGTTTTAATGACAATTTTAAATCAAATAGCTCAATTGAGTAAAAGGTTAGATGAGCAGGCAGAAAGAGTGAATATAATCTATTCCACGTTGTTTCCGGAAACGAATGCTCCATAAATTCTTACTGCTGCGCTGCCCGGAGAAAAGGCCTTCAAGGTCATTAGTGTTAATGTAAATTCGTTAATAAGAGTAGAAAGGAGGGCGAACCTTCTCGACCTGATGCAACGCGAAAATCCTGATATACTTCTGGTCAGTGAAACAAAGCTGAATCGGAAGCATAAACTGGATTACAAGGGGTTTGAAATAGTCAGAAGAGATCGACCAAACTCTACACAGGGTGGAGGAGTGGCGGTAATGATCAGAAAAGGCATTAAATTCAAACCAATTTACAGCAAGGAAATTTATAAATTCCGAATAATAGAAGCATGTATAATCTGCATACCTCTTCGTAGTGGCAGAAGGTTGTATGTAGGTACAATATATGCACCGAGAGCTTCAGAATCTTCTCAGCAGACAGATTTCATAGATGAAATTGAGGCTTTATTCCAAACACTCCAACTAGATTTAGATTCTAATTACTTTATTCTGGGCGGAGATTTTAATGCAAAGCACTATACTTGGAATAATAACATAACCAATGCTCGAGGCAGCCTACTAAATGATTGGTGGGCTCGCAACCGTATTCAGTGCAGAGTGATGCTGTTATCAACAGATAGTCCATCCTTTCCAAGCCATGGTTCATATCTAGACCTTGCATTAGTTGACAGTAGATTCGATATCGCTCGGACAAACGATACAGAAGTAAACTGCATACAAACAGTATACTATGAAAGCGACCATAACGGACTGTGCTTATGCGGACATATACCAAACGAAAACTTAGAGCTGATGGAGTACGCCCAAATTGGAAATTTTAATTATAGAAAAACAGATTGGGCGCGCTTCACCAAAGCTATGAAAAGAGTAGTACGGACAAATTTACAGATTCCTACAAACAGAAACTTAACTAATACAGAGATCGACCAGTATCTTAAAGATCTGGACGATCTTACGCGACGAACTATGGACAAGACGATACCGAGGACAAAACCGGGATGCAACCTGGACTGCTACCGGAACAGGACAATAGACACTTTGCAGAGACACAAGAGTAGACTGTTGACGCAATTGAGAAATCTCCAACGACAATACGCAGACAGACAAAGTCCTATGGTTATATCTCTTAAATCTCAATTAAAAGTCCTCCAACAGTTAACTAAATTGAATTATATGAAATCGATTAATAAGTATTGGAACAATAAAATTCGGGCTATAGACGCCAGTAATCCGAGTATGTTTCCAAACATAAATCAGATATTTAGGAGGAGAGATAGAAACCATATTGAGTGCTTATGCATTCCAAGGACTCGACAGAGCGAAGAGTATATTGCAGAAGCAGGGTTAGATCCGGATGAGCTATCTCTTGATAGAAATACGTTCCTCGTGGAGGAGGAGCAAGCTAAAGTAGACGTGATGGGTGCGTTTTTCCAGAGCGTGTATTCAATGAACTCTCCAGTTCGACCGGATCGCGATCTGGAGAATCGCGCTCTTCTCAGTCACTTCCGACTTCTCAGCGAAATAAGGGCTTGGAATTGCGAAAATCGGTCAATCACCGTATTTAATGAAGATAACCCGGCTGATGACGTTAAAGACGACACAGTGGGGCCTTTCTTTGTGGAGAAGGAGGAACTTGCTCTCCTCTTTCGAGAAACTAATTCCAAAAAATCATCTGGAGAGGATGGGATTCCAAATATAGTACTGCGATACATGCCTCAAGTAGTGACAGACATTTACACCGTTCTGTTCAACAATGCACTGAATAATGCACATTATCCAGAGCATTGGAAAACAGCAATGGTGTATCCTATTCCGAAGAAGGATAAGGACAGAAGTAATCCTTCAAACTTAAGGGGTATAAGCTTGCTTCCTAATATAAGCAAGCTTTTTGAACGGGTTCTTCAAAAACCTATATTGGCTTGGACGGAAGAGAAGAAAATTATACCGGATAATCAGTTTGGTTTTAAGGCGAGGCATAACACCATTCATGCTGCGTCTAAACTAGTGTCCGACATACAGTGGAATAGAAGTAAGGGACAATGTACTGGAGCTTGTCTCGTTGACTTCGAAAAGGCCTTTGACACCGTTTGGTTAGAAGGTCTGATCCATAAATTAATCACATATGGAATGCCAAAACACTTGCTGTATATAATATATAATATGATTATGGAAAAGAAGTTTCTTGTTAAAAGTGGAAACCTTACTTCTAGTAGAGCCTTTAAAATTAAAAACGGGTTGCAGCAGGGCGCGGTATTATCGCCCTTGTTCTTTAATATATACACAAGTGACCTTGTGGGCTCTCTCCGGCACGGCATAGCGTATGCAGACGATTTAGTAGCATACAGAACAGGTCCAAAGGTGGAAGTTATTCAAAAACTCTTACAACGTGATCTAGAAAACATTGAAAATTATGCCAACAAATGGAAAATGAAAATAAATTATGGTAAATGTGAGGTGATCCTATTCAGACAACCAACTTATAAAGCAAGCCGAGATACCAGAAAAAATTGGAAAAATCTCGTGCTTAAAAGTCAAACCGGAGAAACATTACAACAAAAGACCGTAGTAAGATATTTGGGGATTTGGCTAGATAAGTGCCTTGTCTTTAATGAACAGGTCGACAAGGTAATTGAAAAAGCAAATAAGGCCTTTCAAATGACCAGGCGACTGTTTTATAGCAAAACTCTTGACCCCCGGGTTAAAATGATTTGTTATCAGGCCTTGGTTAGGCCAATATTAACATATGGATGTCCGGTTTGGTTCAATATAGCTCCGTTGTATATGGAAAGAATCCGGCTGCTTGAAAGACAATGCATTAGAGCATGTTTGTCTAAATACAGGACGCCGGATTCTGATTTCAAAAAATTCTATGCTAATGCAACGCTATATGAGATGGCAGGTCTGAATAGGATCGATAACTTTATTATAAAATTGATAAGAGGTCACGTATTAAGAGATTTGGATAATGAAAACAATCTGATTTCAGGAGCTTATTACCCAAATCAGTTGTACCACGAACGATCTAGAATAAATGGCTTCATCCCTCCAGAGGCTTTTATGTACCTGGATAGCGAGGGTATGATACAAAATACTGAAGGAGTTCCAATTCTCTACCATATTCATAGAGGCACGAGAAACAAGGCGGTACAGTACAACGCGGATACTTTTACCGAGGATATGATCCGGTTCAGCACTCGGGTTCCTCAAAGGGACGTAGAGGAAGCCCTTAAGGCTCCATCCAAATTCTGGTGGCTGAAGCGAAACTGAATCTTCGCCTTTGCTATGAAGAAAAGCGCAAATACTCCAGTTTGTACGTGCAAAAGCACTAATTAGATTAAGCTTTAGCTTAGGTAGAATAGGTAAGGGCTAACGGGGCACGGGGGGGGAGGGCTGATAATTTCGGCGTTCGTCTGCACCGGTCGATGGCTGACCAAATTGAGAAGAGCACTGCTCCGCCATCGCTCGGTGTTCGCATCGCTGGGATTCTTGGGGCTGTTCCCTCGAATCACGTCGGCACGATCCGGAGGACGACCACCTGTGAGTACGGCTGGGTGCTCTTTCTCCGGACCATATTTATGTTAGGTAGTTTTAAGTAGGATAACATAGAATAAGTTTTATAAAATTAATATTGTAACCAAGTTTTTTAATAAGTTTTTCTTGGAAAAATATAAATAACGATAGTTGGAATTAGATAAAATATAGGGACATTGAAAAATATGTGCAATTCTTATACATAGATTAGCCTTGGATATCTGCTGAGGATTTATAGGTTAATGTAATTTTAAGTAAACAAGTTTTTGCATTTAGTTTGTAAGAATATACATTGTAAGAAATTGAATAAATGCTATTAAAAAAAAAAAAAAATACCGGTTCTCGTCTGATCACCGAAGTCAAGCAGCATTGGGCGCGGATAGTACTTGGATGGGGGACCGCCTGGGAACACCGCGTGTCGTTGGCTCTTTTTTTCTGCTCATTTCAACAAAATAACAAATAACACCAAAACACAATACATATTATATATTTTATCAATTGAGTTTTAATTCCTCTTTTTTTTTACCTCCAGACGTTGCAAAATTTAATCCAATCCCTATAAAAAAAAAAAAATATGAGTAACAAATATTCAGGGAGTTCTTAGCTACATACATAGTGCCTCATTTGAAAGGTTTTGCCTCATTGCGCAGGGAAAACCCACGACGGTACCGCCGAGAAGATTCTCTCTCGTGTAAAACCGGCCTACTACCTGTGGAAGGTCCATTACAAGATTCTCAGAATCCTTAGGAAGGGCGGAGCATAGGTTGAAAATTGTGAAAAGGGTATCCGAGGGTGTACCTGTTTATTGAGATAAGGGTTTAAATTAGAACCCTTTTATAGACATTTTGTCCGCAAATAAATGATTTGAAATGTGATTATGTCGGCAACGGCCATACCACGCTGAAAATACCGGTTCTCGTCTGATCACCGAAGTCAAGCAGCATTGGGCGCGGATAGTACTTGGATGGTGGACCGCCTGGGAACACCGCGTGTCGTTGGCTCTTTTTTTCTGCTCATTTCAACAAAATAACAAATAACACCAAAACACAATACATATTATATATTTTATCAATTGAGTTTTAATTCCTCTTTTTTTTTACCTCCAGACGTTGCAAAATTTAATCCAATCCCTATAAAAAAAAAATATGAGTAACAAATATTCAGGGAGTTCTTAGCTACATACATAGTGCCTCATTTGAAAGGTTTTGCCTCATTGCGCAGGGAAAACCCACGACGGTACCGCCGAGAAGATTCTCTCTCGTGTAAAACCGGCCTACTACCTGTGGAAGGTCCATTACAAGATTCTCAGAATCCTTAGGAAGGGCGGAGCATAGGTTGAAAATTGTGAAAAGGGTATCCGAGGGTGTACCTGTTTATTGAGATAAGGGTTTAAATTAGAACCCTTTTATAGACATTTTGTCCGCAAATAAATGATTTGAAATGTGATTATGTCGGCAACGGCCATACCACGCTGAAAATACCGGTTCTCGTCTGATCACCGAAGTCAAGCAGCATTGGGCGCGGATAGTACTTGGATGGTGGACCGCCTGGGAACACCCCGTGTCGTTGGCTCTTTTTTTCTGCTCATTTCAACAAAATAACAAATAACACCAAAACACAATACATATTATATATTTTATCAATTGAGTTTTAATTCCTCTTTTTTTTTACCTCCAGACGTTGCAAAATTTAATCCAATCCCTATAAAAAAAAAAAATATGAGTAACAAATATTCAGGGAGTTCTTAGCTACATACATAGTGCCTCATTTGAAAGGTTTTGCCTCATTGCGCAGGGAAAACCCACGACGGTACCGCCGAGAAGATTCTCTCTCGTGTAAAACCGGCCTACTACCTGTGGAAGGTCCATTACAAGATTCTCAGAATCCTTAGGAAGGGCGGAGCATAGGTTGAAAATTGTGAAAAGGGTATCCGAGGGTGTACCTGTTTATTGAGATAAGGGTTTAAATTAGAACCCTTTTATAGACATTTTGTCCGCAAATAAATGATTTGAAATGTGATTATGTCGGCAACGGCCATACCACGCTGAAAATACCGGTTCTCGTCTGATCACCGAAGTCAAGCAGCATTGGGCGCGGATAGTACTTGGATGGTGGACCGCCTGGGAACACCGCGTGTCGTTGGCTCTTTTTTTCTGCTCATTTCAACAAAATAACAAATAACACCAAAACACAATACATATTATATATTTTATCAATTGAGTTTTAATTCCTCTTTTTTTTTACCTCCAGACGTTGCAAAATTTAATCCAATCCCTATAAAAAAAAAAAAATATGAGTAACAAATATTCAGGGAGTTCTTAGCTACATACATAGTGCCTCATTTGAAAGGTTTTGCCTCATTGCGCAGGGAAAACCCACGACGGTACCGCCGAGAAGATTCTCTCTCGTGTAAAACCGGCCTACTACCTGTGGAAGGTCCATTACAAGATTCTCAGAATCCTTAGGAAGGGCGGAGCATAGGTTGAAAATTGTGAAAAGGGTATCCGAGGGTGTACCTGTTTATTGAGATAAGGGTTTAAATTAGAACCCTTTTATAGACATTTTGTCCGCAAATAAATGATTTGAAATGTGATTATGTCGGCAACGGCCATACCACGCTGAAAATACCGGTTCTCGTCTGATCACCGAAGTCAAGCAGCATTGGGCGCGGATAGTACTTGGATGGGGGACCGCCTGGGAACACCGCGTGTCGTTGGCTCTTTTTTTCTGCTCATTTCAACAAAATAACAAATAACACCAAAACACAATACATATTATATATTTTATCAATTGAGTTTTAATTCCTCTTTTTTTTTACCTCCAGACGTTGCAAAATTTAATCCAATCCCTATAAAAAAAAAAAAATATGAGTAACAAATATTCAGGGAGTTCTTAGCTACATACATAGTGCCTCATTTGAAAGGTTTTGCCTCATTGCGCAGGGAAAACCCACGACGGTACCGCCGAGAAGATTCTCTCTCGTGTAAAACCGGCCTACTACCTGTGGAAGGTCCATTACAAGATTCTCAGAATCCTTAGGAAGGGCGGAGCATAGGTTGAAAATTGTGAAAAGGGTATCCGAGGGTGTACCTGTTTATTGAGATAAGGGTTTAAATTAGAACCCTTTTATAGACATTTTGTCCGCAAATAAATGATTTGAAATATGATTATGTCGGCAACGGCCATACCACGCTGAAAATACCGGTTCTCGTCTGATCACCGAAGTCAAGCAGCATTGGGCGCGGATAGTACTTGGATGGTGGACCGCCTGGGAACACCGCGTGTCGTTGGCTCTTTTTTTCTGCTCATTTCAACAAAATAACAAATAACACCAAAACACAATACATATTATATATTTTATCAATTGAGTTTTAATTCCTCTTTTTTTTTACCTCCAGACGTTGCAAAATTTAATCCAATCCCTATAAAAAAAAAAAATATGAGTAACAAATATTCAGGGAGTTCTTAGCTACATACATAGTGCCTCATTTGAAAGGTTTTGCCTCATTGCGCAGGGAAAACCCACGACAGTACCGCCGAGAAGATTCTCTCTCGTGTAAAACCGGCCTACTACCTGTGGAAGGTCCATTACAAGATTCTCAGAATCCTTAGGAAGGGCGGAGCATAGGTTGAAAATTGTGAAAAGGGTATCCGAGGGTGTACCTGTTTATTGAGATAAGGGTTTAAATTAGAACCCTTTTATAGACATTTTGTCCGCAAATAAATGATTTGAAATATGATTATGTCGGCAACGGCCATACCACGCTGAAAATACCGGTTCTCGTCTGATCACCGAAGTCAAGCAGCATTGGGCGCGGATAGTACTTGGATGGTGGACCGCCTGGGAACACCGCGTGTCGTTGGCTCTTTTTTTCTGCTCATTTCAACAAAATAACAAATAACACCAAAACACAATACATATTATATATTTTATCAATTGAGTTTTAATTCCTCTTTTTTTTTACCTCCAGACGTTGCAAAATTTAATCCAATCCCTATAAAAAAAAAAAATATGAGTAACAAATATTCAGGGAGTTCTTAGCTACATACATAGTGCCTCATTTGAAAGGTTTTGCCTCATTGCGCAGGGAAAACCCACGACGGTACCGCCGAGAAGATTCTCTCTCGTGTAAAACCGGCCTACTACCTGTGGAAGGTCCATTACAAGATTCTCAGAATCCTTAGGAAGGGCGGAGCATAGGTTGAAAATTGTGAAAAGGGTATCCGAGGGTGTACCTGTTTATTGAGATAAGGGTTTAAATTAGAACCCTTTTATAGACATTTTGTCCGCAAATAAATGATTTGAAATGTGATTATGTCGGCAACGGCCATACCACGCTGAAAATACCGGTTCTCGTCTGATCACCGAAGTCAAGCAGCATTGGGCGCGGATAGTACTTGGATGGTGGACCGCCTGGGAACACCGCGTGTCGTTGGCTCTTTTTTTCTGCTCATTTCAACAAAATAACAAATAACACCAAAACACAATACATATTATATATTTTATCAATTGAGTTTTAATTCCTCTTTTTTTTTACCTCCAGACGTTGCAAAATTTAATCCAATCCCTATAAAAAAAAAAATATGAGTAACAAATATTCAGGGAGTTCTTAGCTACATACATAGTGCCTCATTTGAAAGGTTTTGCCTCATTGCGCAGGGAAAACCCACGACGGTACCGCCGAGAAGATTCTCTCTCGTGTAAAACCGGCCTACTACCTGTGGAAGGTCCATTACAAGATTCTCAGAATCCTTAGGAAGGGCGGAGCATAGGTTGAAAATTGTGAAAAGGGTATCCGAGGGTGTACCTGTTTATTGAGATAAGGGTTTAAATTAGAACCCTTTTATAGACATTTTGTCCGCAAATAAATGATTTGAAATATGATTATGTCGGCAACGGCCATACCACGCTGAAAATACCGGTTCTCGTCTGATCACCGAAGTCAAGCAGCATTGGGCGCGGATAGTACTTGGATGGTGGACCGCCTGGGAACACCGCGTGTCGTTGGCTCTTTTTTTCTGCTCATTTCAACAAAATAACAAATAACACCAAAACACAATACATATTATATATTTTATCAATTGAGTTTTAATTCCTCTTTTTTTTTACCTCCAGACGTTGCAAAATTTAATCCAATCCCTATAAAAAAAAAAAATATGAGTAACAAATATTCAGGGAGTTCTTAGCTACATACATAGTGCCTCATTTGAAAGGTTTTGCCTCATTGCGCAGGGAAAACCCACGACGGTACCGCCGAGAAGATTCTCTCTCGTGTAAAACCGGCCTACTACCTGTGGAAGGTCCATTACAAGATTCTCAGAATCCTTAGGAAGGGCGGAGCATAGGTTGAAAATTGTGAAAAGGGTATCCGAGGGTGTACCTGTTTATTGAGATAAGGGTTTAAATTAGAACCCTTTTATAGACATTTTGTCCGCAAATAAATGATTTGAAATGTGATTATGTCGGCAACGGCCATACCACGCTGAAAATACCGGTTCTCGTCTGATCACCGAAGTCAAGCAGCATTGGGCGCGGATAGTACTTGGATGGTGGACCGCCTGGGAACACCGCGTGTCGTTGGCTCTTTTTTTCTGCTCATTTCAACAAAATAACAAATAACACCAAAACACAATACATATTATATATTTTATCAATTGAGTTTTAATTCCTCTTTTTTTTTACCTCCAGACGTTGCAAAATTTAATCCAATCCCTATAAAAAAAAAAAATATGAGTAACAAATATTCAGGGAGTTCTTAGCTACATACATAGTGCCTCATTTGAAAGGTTTTGCCTCATTGCGCAGGGAAAACCCACGACGGTACCGCCGAGAAGATTCTCTCTCGTGTAAAACCGGCCTACTACCTGTGGAAGGTCCATTACAAGATTCTCAGAATCCTTAGGAAGGGCGGAGCATAGGTTGAAAATTGTGAAAAGGGTATCCGAGGGTGTACCTGTTTATTGAGATAAGGGTTTAAATTAGAACCCTTTTATAGACATTTTGTCCGCAAATAAATGATTTGAAATGTGATTATGTCGGCAACGGCCATACCACGCTGAAAATACCGGTTCTCGTCTGATCACCGAAGTCAAGCAGCATTGGGCGCGGATAGTACTTGGATGGTGGACCGCCTGGGAACACCGCGTGTCGTTGGCTCTTTTTTTCTGCTCATTTCAACAAAATAACAAATAACACCAAAACACAATACATATTATATATTTTATCAATTGAGTTTTAATTCCTCTTTTTTTTTACCTCCAGACGTTGCAAAATTTAATCCAATCCCTATAAAAAAAAAAAAAAATATGAGTAACAAATATTCAGGGAGTTGTTAGCTACATACATAGTGCCTCATTTGAAAGGTTTTGCCTCATTGCGCAGGGAAAACCCACGACGGTACCGCCGAGAAGATTCTCTCTCGTGTAAAACCGGCCTACTACCTGTGGAAGGTCCATTACAAGATTCTCAGAATCCTTAGGAAGGGCGGAGCATAGGTTGAAAATTGTGAAAAGGGTATCCGAGGGTGTACCTGTTTATTGAGATAAGGGTTTAAATTAGAACCCTTTTATAGACATTTTGTCCGCAAATAAATGATTTGAAATGTGATTATGTCGGCAACGGCCATACCACGCTGAAAATATCGGTTCTCGTCTGATCACCGAAGTCAAGCAGCATTGGGCGCGGATAGTACTTGGATGGTGGACCGCCTGGGAACACCGCGTGTCGTTGGCTCTTTTTTTCTGCTCATTTCAACAAAATAACAAATAACACCAAAACACAATACATATTATATATTTTATCAATTGAGTTTTAATTCCTCTTTTTTTTTACCTCCAGACGTTGCAAAATTTAATCCAATCCCTATAAAAAAAAAAAATATGAGTAACAAATATTCAGGGAGTTCTGAGCTACATACAAATTAAAAAACTGTTTATTAGTTTTTGGAAAAAAAAATTAAACTTTATTTCGGCAGCGGTTCTACATGCGACTGATTACAGGAAAGCTAGAATGAATTAAATCTATCAGCTTAAATACCTAAATTCTGCTGACGATGTGTCTGGCCGGGCAGGTGAACTGGCTCAGGTGAGCAGGTGAACGGTGCCGCTGACCGGGGTGACCGATGTCACGAGGCGCTGAATAAACTGAAGAATTTGAATGGGTCACGTGGCGATAGACTATAGACTATGTGACCTGAACTTAAATGATGTTAACTCCTCCCGCCTTAAATTTCAACGTCCTCGTTGAACTTCAAAAATATGGAATTTGGTTGACACTTGTAATTTTCGGGGGTTCTGGGATCTCTGCTTCTTCTGATGATGTTTCGGCTGAAGATGTTGGCATCTGGATGGAGATAGGCGGTACAGGTACAGGTGCAGGTAGGTTCGTCTTCACTGAACAGCGTATCCTGAAGGCGATGATGATGATTGCTAGGATGGCCAACTTGGATAGACTGAAGTTAGTTATAAGGCTTAGCTTATTTTTGGTTTTCAGGAACTTTATCTCCTGCGTATTATTTACGTGTAGTTCTTCCATGGATTCCAGGGTGAGGATTTCTTCGTAGGTGTTATGGGCGGAACTCAGCTGTAGGATAGCAGGTAGTGGCTTGAATCCAGAGAACTCTTTTGCTGTAAAATTCTTCTCGCCAACGGTGATGGTTTCGTTAATGAAACGAATGATGAATGTTCCAGTAATTTTAGTTGCCTCGTTGTTAATTAGAATGGATCCATTGAATTGGTTCAAAAACAGGAGTCCGGGTGCTATTTCTTCTACCGTAGGTATGTGTAGGCCAGTCGTCTTGGTGCAGGATGGTCTTTGGCTGCTCAGCAATTTAGGTATGCAATCTGCTTCACTTAATTCTACTATATTATTCCTATTACATATATTTAAATCATTAATATTATTACATTTTTCTTTTATTCCATATATTCTGTCCTGACATTTTAGTACAGTTTCGTAAGCTATTTTATTGACAATATTCTTAACTTTAGTTGGTTTTACTAGGAGCATACTACATGGAATTTTATCTGTAATCGGAATACCTACAATATAAATAATAGATGAGTTACTAGTAGCTATTTTTATGTTGGCAAATTCTATCGCTTCTTCAATATTTATGTAAGGAATATTATTTTCTTCAAAAGATTGTCTTACTACATCTAGTTCCTTATCGTCAAGAATAAAAGAATTTATTAACCCTGCTTTGGCCCAGTGGAAGGCATATTCTATATTAATTAATTCTTCCTTAATTATTTCTAATTGAAATTTTATACTTAAAGTAAATTCATTTCTTAAACCGCTGTTATCCTTTACAAGTTTCATAATCTGATTTGTAATATTTGATAATTTATTTATTCTTTCTAAAGTAACTCTATTTAGTACAACTTGTTTATTATTATTTTCTAAAACATTATTGATTTTCTCTGTTAAAATATTTAAATCATCGTGGTCGGGGTTTCCCGCGATCCACTTCCATGCTTTCCCTATAAAGTCTAGTGATCTTTTTACCTTGATTTTTGGCTTGAGTCTGTCTAAGTGGGTTTCAATTTGGGAAACTTCGTGGGTCAGGAAGGGATGAATAGGGTCATTTTTGTCTATCTTTGAATTTACTATTAGTTTTATTTCCTGGATCTTTTTTTCGTATACCTCTAGTTCTATGACGTGGATAAGTCTAAATGTTCCGGTTTGTAGTTTAGCCGTTCCCTTGTGCAGCGTTACAACTTGAGAATTCGAATAATCCAAAATCTGAATACTTGCAAGACACGGTACCAATAAAAATCTAAAAAGGGATGGATATTAACTTTTAATGTTATTCTTATGAACCACTTTGCCTGACTGTGTTAAAACTGTGCTCGTTCTGTCTTCTTTGACTATTTCCTTTTTAAATCTAGGCGATAATTTTGATCCTAATCGTTTGTTAATTTTAACATAAATAGTGTCACCGGGGTTATACGTTTTTACTGGTTGTTTTTTCTTGTTGTGATAATTTAGGTCCTGGGTTTGTTTTTCTTTTAATCTCTCTATGTTGGATTGTCTAGCTTTCTCGAAATCGTCGGGATTCGTGCTGATGATTCTGCCAAAGAAGGTTTCTACGGGTCGTTGTTTCGTGGTGGAATGAACTGAGTAATTATACTCGTAAACTGAACGATCGAGCAATTCTTCAAAGGATTTATGGTTGCGATTGGTCCTGAGGCAACGCATGATCTCGGAGAGAGTGGAATGGAATCTCTCAACTTGCCCATTTACGGTGCTAGCATAGGGTGGAGTTTTATAAATTTGAATACCCAATATATCTTGGAGCAGGAAACAAATGGATGCTGAGTTAAAAGACTTCTCATTGTCGAAGACAACAATTTTGGGTACCCCGAAGGAGAAAAGGATCTGCCGTAAAGGCTCCCTTATATCTTCAACAGCTTTGGACTTAAGGACACGGACTTGGGCGTATTTCGAAAATTTATCTAATGCGGTAAGAACGAGGTGCTTTTCTGTCGAATATATATCTATATGTAAAATGTGGCCAGGATATTGCGGTATGGGTGTGGGTTGCAATTCCGGTGTCAGTGGATGACGGTCGTATTTATGCTGTTTGCAGACTGAGCACTGGCTGACTATTCTATGAATTTCGGCTTTCATTTTTGGGAAATAAATGCGTTGAAGTAATTGAATTTTATTTTCTTCGCCATTTCTATGCGCTCTTCCGTGCTCCTTTAAGATCTCTTCTTCTTGTTCCGAGGGGTTCGTGACGTCCCTTACGCGTGTCTGTGTAAATCTCGATCGGTAGGATCTGAAATGGAGGGGATAAACGGTCTGGATTTTGGCCATTACGGATTCGGAGGTATATAGACCATTGATGACACTAGGATTTAGGTATCTTCTGAGTATATCGATTAAATTAGCAGCAGTGAATTCCTTTTTTATAATGATATGTCTATGGTAGGTGGGGAAGGGTATTTCGAATTTGTAACTGTCTTCGTTCCCTATCGACAACATAACTTGATTTTTGAAAACGTTAATAGGTGTTGCTACAGCGGGTACCAACTCATGCGATGAACTCTCATCGCTGTGTTCTGTAGGCGTCATTGAATTCACCTGGGTTATTCGGGATAGGGCATCGGCCACTACGTTACTTCTTCCGGGTTTATATTGCAGTTCATAATTGAATTCCTCCAGAATTGCCTTCCAGCGCTTCATTTTAGAATTTTGGTTTTTAGGACTGAGGGCGTAGGTTAAGGGTTGATGGTCTGTATAGATTTTCACCTTAGCAGTGCCATATAGGTAATTTCGTAGGGTGTTAAGTGACCAAATGATCGCCAGCATTTCTTTCTCATTTGCCGCGTAGTTTTCTTCGGTCTTACTCAATGTTCGGGAGATAAAGGTAATGGGGCGATTGTCTTGCGACAAAACGGCTCCCAAGGCTACGTCTGAAGCGTCAGTTGTTAACTCAAAAATTTTATTGAAATCGGGATAAGAAAGGATTATGTCTTGCGAAACGAGGGTGTTTTTCAATTTTGTAAAAGCTTCCAGGGCTTCGGTATGCAGGACTACAGATTTTTTTCCGGATTCGGCTTTGGAAAGTCTTCCCTCTTCTCCCCTTAGTAGACTCGTTAATGGTTTTGCAATTTGCGCATAATTTCTTATGAATCGCCTGTAGTACCCGGAAAGGCCCAAAAAGGATCGGAGCTGTTTTAGAGTTTGGGGTACAGGGAAATTCGTGATCGCCTCAACCTTCTTTGGATTTGTTCGTATTCCGTCGGATGAAACCATAAAGCCAAGGAATTCGACTTGACGTTTGAAAAAGTTACATTTATCCAACTGCACCTTCATGTTGGCCTCGTTAAGAGTTTGGAACACTTCGGAAACGTGTTTCAGATGTTGGGCTTCATCTTCGCTGAAGATGATAATATCATCTATGTAGACATAGCATGATTTACCTATGTGAGCTCGCAGAATATCGTCAAGTGCTCTCTGGAAGATCGAAGGTGCATTTTTGAGGCCGAAAGGGAGTCGCGTGAACTCAAATTTTCCGTTGTTTACTGAAAACGCGGTTTTTTCTATGTCAGATTCCTTCAGGGGAATCTGGTGGAATCCACTACGTAGGTCAAGAACGGTAAAGAATTTGCTCCTTCCAAATTGCGCGAGGACCTCGTTAATATCCGGTATGGGATAACGGTCGGCTATCGTGACGGTGTTCAACTTCCGATAGTCTATTACCATTCTAAATTGTTTGTTTCCTTGCGAGTCACACTTTTTCGGTACAATCCACACCGGTGAATTGTAAGGGGATCTGGATGGGCGGATTATTCCATCCCTTAGGAGTTTGCTAATCTGAGCTTCTACCTCGCCTCGGAGGGATGCAGGATAGGGATAGGATTTGGAGTAAACTGGGGTATCGGTATTGGTGCGGATTTCACCTACAACTTGGGTAGTATAGGTAAGTCTTTCGTCGGGCTCGGAGAAGAGATTTTCGAATTTCAGGGTTAGGGATTTTATCCATTGCCTCTGCTGGGCGGTTACTTGTTCAAGTTTTGCTTCTAATGAGTTAACGGAGGGGGACTTTAACTGTTTAATTTTAATTTTGGTATTATTTAAGACTTCCATATAACTTTCCTTTGTGTGAATGACAGCTGATAATTCCTTCAAGCTGTCATTACCGAGAATTCCGTGAAAAGACCTTAACGTGGGCAGAAGAAAGAATTTTAGTCGGACATTATTATTGCCAAAAAGATTTATAAAAGTATGGTGGCTTATTTTCACATCACCAGCAATCGACTTTGCATAAAAACAGGAGTTATTAGGGAGAGGGTTCTCGACGAGCTCGGGTTGGATATAATTTTTGCTTGATCCAGTGTCTATCAGGAAATTTAGAAATTTACCACTCTTCGTTCTACACTGGAAATAGGGCAACGAAGAGTCCGTTAGCCTAAAAAATTCAGATCGGTGTATTCGGGGAGTTCATCATTACCGGTAGAACTCGGTTCTTGAGACTGCGAGTATTCCTCGAAACTTTGCTCATAGTTTGGATCATCTGACGCCATGGCGTTGTAGTAGCTACTCATGTCTTCCCGCTCATTGCCTGCGGCTATGTGGAAGTTCCTTTGGAACTTGTGGGGAACGGGTTGATGTGCCAGAGGACCGGGAGGTCTCTTCTCAGCATATCTGAAAGCAGCTGATGGCTTATTTTGGTAATTGATGGCGGCCGTTTGTATGGTAGAGGTGTCCATCGGTTCAGGTTTCGATTGAGGCTTCGGTGGCCGCTGTGGAGCTGGGTGCGATTGGTTAGCGTGTCCCGGGGTCATCTGATAATTTTGTGGCTGGTATTGGGGCCTAGATTGAAACGGATATTGTTGGGGATACATCTGGTTTGGCCAGGTTTGTTGGAATCGGGGAAAGGGTTGCATCTGAGGGAAAGGATTCGCACATTGGGAGTAAAATGGTTCTCTACGGATTTGCATTTGAGGCTGAGGATTAGTTCTGCGCTGAGGAATTGAGGGGGGCGTCGAGTTACTGAATTTTTTAGCGAACTGTTGATTGTTATTTGCGTAAGCAGAGCGGAAATTTTGATTCTCGAGTTTAAGACACAAATGCAGCGCTTGGGGGAGGTCCACGGGCTCGCGGATGCCCAAGAGTCTTGGCAAGTCGCCTTTAAGTCCACGGATAAAAGTATCCAAGGCCTTATCTCGATAAGTCCGTGTAAGGAGATTCATAGATTCTGGCGCGATCTCCATGCATGCGATTTTATTTAAGATCAGGGATAGATGAGTATAGACAGCCTGATAGAACTCCTGTACGCTAGAGTTCCCTTGGACCAATGATGTCATCTGGTATTCTAAAGTCCCTAAATCCCTTTTGTCGGCATAATGCAACGTGAGGCAACGAGAAATCGCCTTCCATTCCAAGGGGGTATTGTACGATTCTAAGGCATTATCAGCACTTCCCGTAATTTTGTTACGAATTACGCTCAGGATTCCGTAATATTTCGGCGTACCGACTAGTGGTTCGTAAATACGGAGGATCCTATCGACGCTTTTTTTCCACGAGGAAAACTCGATGGGGTTTCCCGAAAATTCGCGTAGGCTTTTAACGATGTCTGGAACTTTTTCTAATTCCAGTAAGCCTGCTCTTGCCAGTTCGGGGCGAATTTCTTGGTCTCGACCGGCTGAGATTTCCGCGTTCGGGTTTAATATAGAATGGATCATTTGTCTCCCTTCATTATTGAATATTCTATTTACAACGCTAGTAACCAAGCTGACTAGTTCCGGGGTAAGATGTTCAAAATTCGGAGGTTGATTTTCTGGGTTAGCCATTTTGGAGGGATTTATTTAGGGTTATTTCAGTATAGCCGTAAGATCACTATTATCGCAAATAAAGATAAACTATAATACTAAGATACGTCACTATTGCCTATTTACGTTTTCTCAGCTCTACTTTTATAGCTGCTTCCTTTTCTATCACTCGAATGTATTCACAAATTAATTTTAAAAAATAGTTCGCACAATATTCTTTTACGCCTTTCAACTAATTTATTATTATTTGTATTCACAAATTAATTTTAAAAAATAGTTCGCACAATATTCTTTTACGCCTTTCAACTAATTTATTATTATTTAGAAAATGTTCCTTTTATCTTCTTCTAAGCCGTTAAATACGCTATTTAACACTTCTTATATTCTATGCTTACATTAAGATCCTACTAGGGCGGCTGACAAAATCCATGTCTCCGGTTCGTCCTTCGGTGAAGGTTACTGGGGGGCCTCGTTTCCCTAGTGAGATTCCTGGGTTCTGGAACCGTGACGATCACTCTGCACTAACTAGATCGAGGGTCGATTATTTGCACCTTTTAGGGGCACTGGGTCGACGGCACTACTTGAGGGCACTGACTGCTTCTAGAATAGTAACTGAACTTGTCGGTAGCAACACTGGCACTTCTTGAGGGCACTGGTTATTATGCTTTCGCCGAAAGTTTCGAACGCGGGCACTTCTTGAGGGCGCGGGAATCGATATCACCACGGTCACTTCTTGAGGGCACTGGGTGTTACTTCCGGGTACTTCGACAAGTCTAAAGTTTTCACGTCACGGTCCCTGCTCGGGCGCCAATTAAAAAACTGTTTATTAGTTTTTGGAAAAAAAAATTAAACTTTATTTCGGCAGCGGTTCTACATGCGACTGATTACAGGAAAGCTAGAATGAATTAAATCTATCAGCTTAAATACCTAAATTCTGCTGACGATGTGTCTGGCCGGGCAGGTGAACTGGCTCAGGTGAGCAGGTGAACGGTGCCGCTGACCGGGGTGACCGATGTCACGAGGCGCTGAATAAACTGAAGAATTTGAATGGCTCACGTGGCGATAGACTATAGACTATGTGACCTGAACTTAAATGATGTTAACTTACATAGTGCCTCATTTGAAAGGTTTTGCCTCATTGCGCAGGGAAAACCCACGACGGTACCGCCGAGAAGATTCTCTCTCGTGTAAAACCGGCCTACTACCTGTGGAAGGTCCATTACAAGATTCTCAGAATCCTTAGGAAGGGCGGAGCATAGGTTGAAAATTGTGAAAAGGGTATCCGAGGGTGTACCTGTTTATTGAGATAAGGGTTTAAATTAGAACCCTTTTATAGACATTTTGTCCGCAAATAAATGATTTGAAATGTGATTATGTCGGCAACGGCCATACCACGCTGAAAATACCGGTTCTCGTCTGATCACCGAAGTCAAGCAGCATTGGGCGCGGATAGTACTTGGATGGTGGACCGCCTGGGAACACCGCGTGTCGTTGGCTCTTTTTTTCTGCTCATTTCAACAAAATAACAAATAACACCAAAACACAATACATATTATATATTTTATCAATTGAGTTTTAATTCCTCTTTTTTTTTACCTCCAGACGTTGCAAAATTTAATCCAATCCCTATAAAAAAAAAAAATATGAGTAACAAATATTCAGGGAGTTCTTAGCTACATACATAGTGCCTCATTTGAAAGGTTTTGCCTCATTGCGCAGGGAAAACCCACGACGGTACCGCCGAGAAGATTCTCTCTCGTGTAAAACCGGCCTACTACCTGTGGAAGGTCCATTACAAGATTCTCAGAATCCTTAGGAAGGGCGGAGCATAGGTTGAAAATTGTGAAAAGGGTATCCGAGGGTGTACCTGTTTATTGAGATAAGGGTTTAAATTAGAACCCTTTTATAGACATTTTGTCCGCAAATAAATGATTTGAAATGTGATTATGTCGGCAACGGCCATACCACGCTGAAAATACCGGTTCTCGTCTGATCACCGAAGTCAAGCAGCATTGGGCGCGGATAGTACTTGGATGAGGGGCCGCCTGGGAACACCGCGTGTCGTTGGCTCTTTTTTTCTGCTCATTTCAACAAAATAACAAATAACACCAAAACACAATACATATTATATATTTTATCAATTGAGTTTTAATTCCTCTTTTTTTTTACCTCCAGACGTTGCAAAATTTAATCCAATCCCTATAAAAAAAAAAAATATGACTAACAAATATTCAGGGAGTTCTTAGCTACATACATAGTGCCTCATTTGAAAGGTTTTGCCTCATTGCGCAGGGAAAACCCACGACGGTACCGCCGAGAAGATTCTCTCTCGTGTAAAACCGGCCTACTACCTGTGGAAGGTCCATTACAAGATTCTCAGAATCCTTAGGAAGGGCGGAGCATAGGTTGAAAATTGTGAAAAGGGTATCCGAGGGTGTACCTGTTTATTGAGATAAGGGTTTAAATTAGAACCCTTTTATAGACATTTTGTCCGTAAATAAATGATTTGAAATGTGATTATGTCGGCAACGGCCATACCACGCTGAAAATACCGGTTCTCGTCTGATCACCGAAGTCAAGCAGCATTGGGCGCGGATAGTACTTGGATGGGGGACCGCCTGGGAACACCGCGTGTCGTTGGCTCTTTTTTTCTGCTCATTTCAACAAAATAACAAATAACACCAAAACACAATACATATTATATATTTTATCAATTGAGTTTTAATTCCTCTTTTTTTTTACCTCCAGACGTTGCAAAATTTAATCCAATCCCTATAAAAAAAAAAAATATGACTAACAAATATTCAGGGAGTTCTTAGCTACATACATAGTGCCTCATTTGAAAGGTTTTGCCTCATTGCGCAGGGAAAACCCACGACGGTACCGCCGAGAAGATTCTCTCTCGTGTAAAACCGGCCTACTACCTGTGGAAGGTCCATTACAAGATTCTCAGAATCCTTAGGAAGGGCGGAGCATAGGTTGAAAATTGTGAAAAGGGTATCCGAGGGTGTACCTGTTTATTGAGATAAGGGTTTAAATTAGAACCCTTTTATAGACATTTTGTCCGCAAATAAATGATTTGAAATGTTATTATGTCGGCAACGGCCATACCACGCTGAAAATACCGGTTCTCGTCTGATCACCGAAGTCAAGCAGCATTGGGCGCGGATAGTACTTGGATGGGGGACCGCCTGGGAACACCGCGTGTGGTTGGCTCTTTTTTTCTGCTCATTTCAACAAAATAACAAATAACACCAAAACACAATACATATTATATATTTTATCAATTGAGTTTTAATTCCTCTTGTTTTTTACCTCCAGACGTTGCAAAATTTAATCCAATCCCTATAAAAAAAAAAAATATGAGTAACAAATATTCAGGGAGTTCTTAGCTACATACATAGTGCCTCATTTGAAAGGTTTTGCCTCATTGCGCAGGGAAAACCCACGACGGTACCGCCGAGAAGATTCTCTCTCGTGTAAAACCGGCCTACTACCTGTGGAAGGTCCATTACAAGATTCTCAGAATCCTTAGGAAGGGCGGAGCATAGGTTGAAAATTGTGAAAAGGGTATCCGAGGGTGTACCTGTTTATTGAGATAAGGGTTTAAATTAGAACCCTTTTATAGACATTTTGTCCGCAAATAAATGATTTGAAATATGATTATGTCGGCAACGGCCATACCACGCTGAAAATACCGGTTCTCGTCTGATCACCGAAGTCAAGCAGCATTGGGCGCGGATAGTACTTGGATGGTGGACCGCCTGGGAACACCGCGTGTCGTTGGCTCTTTTTTTCTGCTCATTTCAACAAAATAACAAATAACACCAAAACACAATACATATTATATATTTTATCAATTGAGTTTTAATTCCTCTTGTTTTTTACCTCCAGACGTTGCAAAATTTAATCCAATCCCTATAAAAAAAAAAAATATGAGTAACAAATATTCAGGGAGTTCTTAGCTACATACATAGTGCCTCATTTGAAAGGTTTTGCCGCATTGCGCAGGGAAAACCCACGACGGTACCGCCGAGAAGATTCTCTCTCGTGTAAAACCGGCCTACTACCTGTGGAAGGTCCATTACAAGATTCTCAGAATCCTTAGGAAGGGCGGAGCATAGGTTGAAAATTGTGAAAAGGGTATCCGAGGGTGTACCTGTTTATTGAGATAAGGGTTTAAATTAGAACCCTTTTATAGACATTTTGTCCGCAAATAAATGATTTGAAATGTTATTATGTCGGCAACGGCCATACCACGCTGAAAATACCGGTTCTCGTCTGATCCCCGAAGTCAAGCAGCATTGGGCGCGGATAGTACTTGGATGGGGGACCGCCTGGGAACACCGCGTGTCGTTGGCTCTTTTTTTCTGCTCATTTCAACAAAATAACAAATAACACCAAAACACAATACATATTATATATTTTATCAATTGAGTTTTAATTCCTCTTGTTTTTTACCTCCAGACGTTGCAAAATTTAATCCAATCCCTATAAAAAAAAAAAATATGAGTAACAAATATTCAGGGAGTTCTTAGCTACATACATAGTGCCTCATTTGAAAGGTTTTGCCTCATTGCGCAGGGAAAACCCACGACGGTACCGCCGAGAAGATTCTCTCTCGTGTAAAACCGGCCTACTACCTGTGGAAGGTCCATTACAAGATTCTCAGAATCCTTAGGAAGGGCGGAGCATAGGTTGAAAATTGTGAAAAGGGTATCCGAGGGTGTACCTGTTTATTGAGATAAGGGTTTAAATTAGAACCCTTTTATAGACATTTTGTCCGCAAATAAATGATTTGAAATATGATTATGTCGGCAACGGCCATACCACGCTGAAAATACCGGTTCTCGTCTGATCACCGAAGTCAAGCAGCATTGGGCGCGGATAGTACTTGGATGGTGGACCGCCTGGGAACACCGCGTGTCGTTGGCTCTTTTTTTCTGCTCATTTCAACAAAATAACAAATAACACCAAAACACAATACATATTATATATTTTATCAATTGAGTTTTAATTCCTCTTGTTTTTTACCTCCAGACGTTGCAAAATTTAATCCAATCCCTATAAAAAAAAAAAATATGAGTAACAAATATTCAGGGAGTTCTTAGCTACATACATAGTGCCTCATTTGAAAGGTTTTGCCTCATTGCGCAGGGAAAACCCACGACGGTACCGCCGAGAAGATTCTCTCTCGTGTAAAACCGGCCTACTACCTGTGGAAGGTCCATTACAAGATTCTCAGAATCCTTAGGAAGGGCGGAGCATAGGTTGAAAATTGTGAAAAGGGTATCCGAGGGTGTACCTGTTTATTGAGATAAGGGTTTAAATTAGAACCCTTTTATAGACATTTTGTCCGCAAATAAATGATTTGAAATATAATTATGTCGGCAACGGCCATACCACGCTGAAAATACCGGTTCTCGTCTGATCACCGAAGTCAAGCAGCATTGGGCGCGGATAGTACTTGGATGGTGGACCGCCTGGGAACACCGCGTGTCGTTGGCTCTTTTTTTCTGCTCATTTCAACAAAATAACAAATAACACCAAAACACAATACATATTATATATTTTATCAATTGAGTTTTAATTCCTCTTGTTTTTTACCTCCAGACGTTGCAAAATTTAATCCAATCCCTATAAAAAAAAAAAATATGAGTAACAAATATTCAGGGAGTTCTTAGCTACATACATAGTGCCTCATTTGAAAGGTTTTGCCTCATTGCGCAGGGAAAACCCACGACGGTACCGCCGAGAAGATTCTCTCTCGTGTAAAACCGGCCTACTACCTGTGGAAGGTCCATTACAAGATTCTCAGAATCCTTAGGAAGGGCGGAGCATAGGTTGAAAATTGTGAAAAGGGTATCCGAGGGTGTACCTGTTTATTGAGATAAGGGTTTAAATTAGAACCCTTTTATAGACATTTTGTCCGCAAATAAATGATTTGAAATGTTATTATGTCGGCAACGGCCATACCACGCTGAAAATACCGGTTCTCGTCTGATCCCCGAAGTCAAGCAGCATTGGGCGCGGATAGTACTTGGATGGGGAACCGCCTGGGAACACCGCGTGTCGTTGGCTCTTTTTTTCTGCTCATTTCAACAAAATAACAAATAACACCAAAACACAATACATATTATATATTTTATCAATTGAGTTTTAATTCCTCTTGTTTTTTACCTCCAGACGTTGCAAAATTTAATCCAATCCCTATAAAAAAAAAAAATATGAGTAACAAATATTCAGGGAGTTCTTAGCTACATACATAGTGCCTCATTTGAAAGGTTTTGCCTCATTGCGCAGGGAAAACCCACGACGGTACCGCCGAGAAGATTCTCTCTCGTGTAAAACCGGCCTACTACCTGTGGAAGGTCCATTACAAGATTCTCAGAATCCTTAGGAAGGGCGGAGCATAGGTTGAAAATTGTGAAAAGGGTATCCGAGGGTGTACCTGTTTATTGAGATAAGGGTTTAAATTAGAACCCTTTTATATACATTTTGTCCGCAAATATATGATTTGAAATATGATTATGTCGGCAACGGCCATACCACGCTGAAAATACCGGTTCTCGTCTGATCACCGAAGTCAAGCAGCATTGGGCGCGGATAGTACTTGGATGGTGGACCGCCTGGGAACACCGCGTGTCGTTGGCTCTTTTTTTCTGCTCATTTCAACAAAATAACAAATAACACCAAAACACAATACATATTATATATTTTATCAATTGAGTTTTAATTCCTCTTGTTTTTTACCTCCAGACGTTGCAAAATTTAATCCAATCCCTATAAAAAAAAAAAATATGAGTAACAAATATTCAGGGAGTTCTTAGCTACATACATAGTGCCTCATTTGAAAGGTTTTGCCTCATTGCGCAGGGAAAACCCACGACGGTACCGCCGAGAAGATTCTCTCTCGTGTAAAACCGGCCTACTACCTGTGGAAGGTCCATTACAAGATTCTCAGAATCCTTAGGAAGGGCGGAGCATAGGTTGAAAATTGTGAAAAGGGTATCCGAGGGTGTACCTGTTTATTGAGATAAGGGTTTAAATTAGAACCCTTTTATAGACATTTTGTCCGCAAATAAATGATTTGAAATGTTATTATGTCGGCAACGGCCATACCACGCTGAAAATACCGGTTCTCGTCTGATCACCGAAGTCAAGCTGCATTGGGCGCGGATAGTACTTGGATGGTGGACCGCCTGGGAACACCGCGTGTCGTTGGCTCTTTTTTTCTGCTCATTTCAACAAAATAACAAATAACACCAAAACACAATACATATTATATATTTTATCAATTGAGTTTTAATTCCTCTTGTTTTTTACCTCCAGACGTTGCAAAATTTAATCCAATCCCTATAAAAAAAAAAAATATGAGTAACAAATATTCAGGGAGTTCTTAGCTACATACATAGTGCCTCATTTGAAAGGTTTTGCCTCATTGCGCAGGGAAAACCCACGACGGTACCGCCGAGAAGATTCTCTCTCGTGTAAAACCGGCCTACTACCTGTGGAAGGTCCATTACAAGATTCTCAGAATCCTTAGGAAGGGCGGAGCATAGGTTGAAAATTGTGAAAAGGGTATCCGAGGGTGTACCTGTTTATTGAGATAAGGGTTTAAATTAGAACCCTTTTATAGACATTTTGTCCGCAAATAAATGATTTGAAATGTTATTATGTCGGCAACGGCCATACCACGCTGAAAATAGCGGTTCTCGTCTGATCACCGAAGTCAAGCAGCATTGGGCGCGGATAGTACTTGGATGGTGGACCGCCTGGGAACACCGCGTGTCGTTGGCTCTTTTTTTCTGCTCATTTCAACAAAATAACAAATAACACCAAAACACAATACATATTATATATTTTATCAATTGAGTTTTAATTCCTCTTTTTTTTTACCTCCAGACGTTGCAAAATTTAATCCAATCCCTATAAAAAAAAAAAATATGACTAACAAATATTCAGGGAGTTCTTAGCTACATACATAGTGCCTCATTTGAAAGGTTTTGCCTCATTGCGCAGGGAAAACCCACGACGGTACCGCCGAGAAGATTCTCTCTCGTGTAAAACCGGCCTACTACCTGTGGAAGGTCCATTACAAGATTCTCAGAATCCTTAGGAAGGGCGGAGCATAGGTTGAAAATTGTGAAAAGGGTATCCGAGGGTGTACCTGTTTATTGAGATAAGGGTTTAAATTAGAACCCTTTTATAGACATTTTGTCCGCAAATAAATGATTTGAAATGTTATTATGTCGGCAACGGCCATACCACGCTGAAAATAGCGGTTCTCGTCTGATCACCGAAGTCAAGCAGCATTGGGCGCGGATAGTACTTGGATGGTGGACCGCCTGGGAACACCGCGTGTCGTTGGCTCTTTTTTTCTGCTCATTTCAACAAAATAACAAATAACACCAAAACACAATACATATTATATATTTTATCAATTGAGTTTTAATTCCTCTTTTTTTTTACCTCCAGACGTTGCAAAATTTAATCCAATCCCTATAAAAAAAAAAAATATGAGTAACAAATATTCAGGGAGTTCTTAGCTACATACATAGTGCCTCATTTGAAAGGTTTTGCCTCATTGCGCAGGGAAAACCCACGACGGTACCGCCGAGAAGATTCTCTCTCGTGTAAAACCGGCCTACTACCTGTGGAAGGTCCATTACAAGATTCTCAGAATCCTTAGGAAGGGCGGAGCATAGGTTGAAAATTGTGAAAAGGGTATCCGAGGGTGTACCTGTTTATTGAGATAAGGGTTTAAATTAGAACCCTTTTATAGACATTTTGTCCGCAAATAAATGATTTGAAATGTTATTATGTCGGCAACGGCCATACCACGCTGAAAATACCGGTTCTCGTCTGATCACCGAAGTCAAGCAGCATTGGGCGCGGATAGTACTTGGATGGGGGACCGCCTGGGAACACCGCGTGTCGTTGGCTCTTTTTTTCTGCTCATTTCAACAAAATAACAAATAACACCAAAACACTATACATATTATATGTTTGTAGCAGGTAAGATTCTTTTTACACGATAAATAGTTAAATTATTTTTCTAAGACCAATTTTTCACCAATGACGGATAGACATTAGATATATAATTTATAATAGAAAAAATTAAAAAATATAAATTGTACATAAAATGCGTACAGAAATACAAAATCTTTTATTTGTTATAACACCATTGTTTACTCATTAAATGTAGATTTCACATATAAATCATGGACAATGACGCTGAATATTACTTATTAATTTATTAAAAACTTATAAAATCCTCCTATATATAGCTATTTATTACTAGACAGTTTTTTTTGGTAACCAGTTAAATTGAATCTTAAAATTGCCACAACTTGGTTTTTATTGTTACCAAAAATACTGCTTTCGGTAAATTATAAAGTCAGTAATCTTAAGTATATTGGGCCCAAATTTGCCAATAGGCGCGGTATATAGAGCCAACAGTATAAAATCGATGTTCGTTAAACAAAGTCATCTTTGCATTTAACGCGAAACCCTAGGATATGTACACAGATGTTGTTTGTGATTTATAAGATATCTTCTGGTTGTATTATAAATGTATATCTAACCACTCCTAAATTTTCAAAAATGTCATATTAATGTTTAACTTAAGATGAAATAAATAAAACTCAAAATTACTCAAATATGCCCAATGCAAAATAAAAACATAATAAAAAGAAATCGATAAATATTTATTCCAATCAAGCTATTCCATGACAATGTCGAAATGATTACAGATGCCTAACTTTAATTAAAACGATTAAAAGGGCACTTTTGCGTTATTCAATGATTGTATGCAGCAGCTTTAGTTGTACTTGCTTATGCACTTCAGTTTAACATTTTAATACTTATAACCATATGCTACGAAAACTACATATTTTTAATGCATTGTCAATAAAATAAGAATGTAGCTCAAATCTGATGCGTGCCCATAAAAAGCATATTACTCAATGACTTTTAATTGATTTTCAGTTTCTCCATCATTGCATCGAACATATTATTCAAATTCCGAATTTTATAAAAACCTTTAATCCAGATTTCATATAACTCTACGCACAGCTATATTTAATAAAATAACATACATTAGTTTTTTATTCTAAGACAACAAAATTAACAGAAATGTTGGATTTTGTTTTCGCTTTTGTGGCAGTTTTTACTTGACTATGAATATTATTGCATTACAAGCTTTTCTTATTTTGAAAATAAAATGTTTACTTTAAAAAAATCTATTTTATACCGATTTATTACCGTTAAGGTGATAGTGAATATTATATTAAATGTATATGCGAAAAACAACGTTTACAATAATTGCTGAATCAAGGTACATTTCCAAAGTCTTTATAACTAATTAGACAATTAATTCACTTAATTATGTATACTTATGTTAAAACTACTAAATTTTCGAATTAATTTTACAATTGTTAGAAATTTAACGATTTCAAACACAATAGTTATTCAGTCTAAAATTAAGTTTGAACAAAACTAGTAATTTAAAAACTTTTTAAAAATGCCATCGTTTCAACAATTTATATCTATTATTAAAGAACTATTCCTAAGAATCATTGTTTGATTCAAATGTACTTTTTTAATGCCTTTCTACTAAATAAAGAAATTTAAGCCTTTATCAAGAATAAATACAAATAAAAATAAATAGTAAAAAATTTAAATAGAAATTACACAATATATATAATTATTTTGCAGGCTAAAATACTGAGATATCATGTAAATTGTTAGTATTAAAAATTTATCCTATTTTCCAACAATAACAGTCAATTAGTTGATTGATTGTTATATTTCGCTTTTACGAAAATTATTTTCTGATTCAATGTCCCTGCAGAGGGTGTTACATTTAACACTGTTGTTGGTGTTGATGTTCCTGAAAGTTTTACAATGCCTTCTGAGGATCCATTGAATATTGCACGAAGTTTTTGTGCTCCGCTATTTTGTGCGTACTGAGCAGTAATTTGATTCTGGAAAAAATTGTGATATTAATAGGATTCGGAAGAAACTTTGATTAAGGTGTTGAAATTCATAAAGAAATTATTTTGCATGGATGTATTTATTTTGGAACAATTGATGTAGTGTGATATTAGTGAACTTAATTTATTTTCAATTTTATCCTTACGATACACGTTCCGTTGCCTTAATTATAGCAAAATAAGACTAAAAGAGCGGAAGAACCATTTCTGGTATTTACATGCATATATCGACAATACAAAATAGAGAGAACTTGACTTTAATAGAGGCAATGTAGCAATAGTTGACAATGAAATTGTAAAACACATTGCGAACATGATGTGTTTTTGATTATTGCCGTAAAAAAGGTTTAACATTTACTAACAAAGCAATATTTTTACCTATAAGACCAACTTTATACTCAAAACTCTGCAGAGTTATTAAAACCAGAGTATTGTGCCTATCTCTGCACATTAGGAATATATGTACATACATATGTTGAGATAATTCCCTGCTTATTTTAATGAATAGTATTAGTTATTTAGCTATCAAAACTAACCTAATGTGTTTTTGTAATTTAGGTAGACAAATGCATAATTTTTAAGTAGTAATTATAGCAAAGAAGTTGAAGACGTGTAATTTCATATTTATTTTAATATATTTTTAAATATTCAATCCTTAAAAATATTAAAACCTAAAAACTACATGATAAATAACTTACCTGCTGCCTTCTTGTTTGCAACATTTTTGTCGCTATTTCACTGGCAGTTAAAATAATATTCGGTTGTTGACTTTGTATCTGAACACCGCCAGCCAAGAACATAGTTTGTGTGGCAGGCCTAGGGAGCACAATTTTCTTTTCGCCTTCATCATCGTCTTTTTGCTAAAGAAATGAAATATTCATTATTTAATCAAAATAATGGGTATTTATTTAAATATACCATCGAGTTGACTAATTTGAGCTCTTGTAAATTTTCATCAAATCCCGAATCAGATGAATTATCACTAAATTTATTTCCAGACTGATCAACCGGCTGCTTCCTGCAAAGAGCATTTGAAGGATCTTCGGCTGTTTTCAATTTCAGAGTCTTATCAGTAACTTTTATAAAGTTCTTTATATCAGTCACATCTACTTGTTTCAAACAAACTGTTCCAACTTTCTCTAACGCATGATTTTTTATTTTATTTGCATCAGACTTTAATTTGTGCAAAATCGTTGGTTTTGTAGTGTTTATTTCAATTGGTTGCATTTCAATGGATGCTTCCTTTTGTTGGTTAGTGGTGGAATCAATGTCAGTCTTAATATTTATTGTTGAAATATCTGTTTTGGGAAAAGTCGCTAGTTGTCTTTTAAAGAATAAGTGATGCTTTTTTAAAGCCGTTGTTGGAATTAGATACTCTTCTCTTGATATACTAACATTATTTTCAGGAATCAAATGCTTTTCTTCTTGAATACTTTTGTGCAAACTTGACTCGATTTTTGAAAGCGTCTTTATTTCTACTTTCTGTGGTAATTGCAAGTGATCAGTGCAAGGTTTGTATTTTTGAATATCGACAATTAGAGCACCAATTCGAAAGTTTTCATACATAATGCCACAACATGAATTTAGCTGCTTCCACTCTTTCTCATCGAAAAAGGTAATGTTATCAAATGTTCCACGATACCTTTGGGGTTTGCGTATTTTTCTGCGGTTGATTACGTTTTTTGAGAACTTGGCACGATTATGGTGATGTTGAGATGAGTATTTTACGTCTTCACCATCACTGTTTAATGATTCTGGAGTTGGAGGAAGGGATTGTTCATCCCAAGATCCCGGGGACCTTTCTCTTTTTTCTTTTACTGCATTTTTCTGCATTAACTTCTTTTTCTTGTTCTTCTTAAATATTTTACAAAACTTCTCAGGAATAGTTGAAGATTTTGAACTTTGATACTTGACATTTTCCGTTGAAGTTTGCTGTAAAGATTCTTCACGAAGTTTTTTAAATTTAGTCATAGATTTCATCCCTGGGCCTATTCTGGCATCCACAACCTAATAAGATCAATACAACAAATAAGTTTGTGCAATAATTTTTTTTTTTTTTACGTACATGGCCCCAATGTCTATTACTTCCAGCTGGCAGTCTTTTGAAACGCTTGACCAATAATACGCATGCATTACATATTTCACCTTTTCGTGGCTTCTCGAGATTAAAGCATTTCACTGAATCATCTTCATATTTCTTAGAATCAGTAAATCTGGAACTATACAAATATTTATATTATACAAGCCTGAAAAGGTGACTAATGCTTACCTGCTGGATTTGGCTCTGCATATGCAGCAGCCTTCGGTAGAACGATATACCCGAGGCTTGTGAAAAGAGAACATTTTAAAAATATGTATTTCACTACTTTAACTGTGGTTTTTGTTATTTGATTTATTTCAATATGTTGTTTCACAATGTTTAGACTTAAGGAAGCAAATAACGCCAGTCATTTCGTATTTCATCAGTATCTGAAAGAAAAATAAACGTATTTTATCAACGTTATTAACGAGACAGTCAGCATTTTCACTTTATAAAAAAAATTAGAAATTCAAAATGAGCATTAAGCAGAGTTTCCAATACAATGTGGTGTTCGGTGTCGGAGTGGGCTCTGTTCCAATGGGAGCGTAGTGTTTGTTCGAGAGATTTAGAATACTCGAAATCATCCTCCCTACCATTTTCTTGTCATCAGCGCCAATTTACAATTTGCTTTTAGTTGCACCTAGATATGGTTGCAGTTACGCATTTAAATGAAAATAAAAAAAGACAATCCAAATAGACACAACTGTCAATTTGCTGATTGTTAGTGCAACTCTTTCAAAAATGCAAATTTCCAGAACTTAATTATTGCTAAAATATTTCTGTAGAATATTAATATTTTGTAAATAAACTAGTCTAATAATAAACGTGTTTAAGGTATAACAAGCAATATTTTTGATAATTACCACTCTTTTATTAACACGTTTCTATTAACTTCACTTGTAACATTGTAAGCAAATATTACAACTCATTTTTCACTCATTTGTAATTGTCGTATCGATTTGATACTTTGCAAACGTATGAAATTCTGATGACAATAAAATAATAATATCTGACAACAATATAATAATATGGTATCATCAAGCTTGTATGACGATGGAAATGGTAGGTCCCAGGAACGCCTCAAGGGCTACCAATAAGTCCATCGAGTTTAGGTTCGTTTGGCTTGTCTTCGACCGTGTAACTGGGGCCAAAGGAGTAGAGTATAAATTAAAAGAATCTAAAAAACACGAGTCAAAATTTAAGACTGCATTCGAAAATAATTTTAATTAACTGGAGATTTTCTCTAATATCTTCTCAAGTGTGGCAAAGTGATTAATTGCAGTTAATTAAGATAACTTTAGTTGAATTTTCTGTAAAGTGATATACAAAAGGTCCAAGCAATATTGCTGAACTGTTTACGGATCATTTAAAAACTTAATAATTATTAAATAAATAATTATAATAAAATGCATACGTATGGATATACTATGATGTTAATAATGCCACTAATTACAACGATTCAGCAATAATCAGGAAAATGTAATTTTCTTATAATTAAATTTATTTTTTTTTTCTAATAAATTCCTATTGCTTTAATATCAATAAATCAATAACATTCATTATCGGAGGTCTGCTAGTAGGGGCTTTTTTTTATGAGGCAAGATTGTAGCAACAGCTTTAAAAGAATATTTTTGATTTTAATCGGAACTAAATATGAATGAGTAGTTTTCAAAGCAGCGAGAATCTACATACATATGTATATAAATTTGCGAGGTTTAGTTTCTGACATGAATGTGCGTACAATATCTGACTTCCACCAAAAATAATAATAAAAAAATACTATGGATTATTACGTGATTATTTGATGGACCAAAGGTGGAAAGTAAAATATTATATATAATAAAATAAAATAGCTTTGATTGGTGTGCCAAACTTCCAAATTTGGACATTTCTTGCCCACATTCAATACTCGTAAATCCATAGGGGCAATTTTTGACCTTTTAAGATACTAATAGAAATTCAATAAAAAATAGTTTCGTTCAAGTCCAATGAGAGCCCAGTTTACAATAAGGAAAAATCACGGTTTTATATAAAATTTTGTAGGAACCTTCCATTTGCTGGCAAACGAGAGAAATTTTTTTGCACTCGACTATACTTTTCAAGATATTTGAGTCGTAAAAAACTTGCGTTGTTAGTTATATTGTCGCGCATTTGTTGAAATGGTGCCAACAAGAAGGTATTTTAAGAGGGAAATGGCAACATTTAATTGACAGTTTATCGAAATAATAACGGTTAAATATCTCGATAAGTATAGTCGACCACCAAGAAATTTCATCAAATCCTTTAATTTGAGGGCAAATGGAAGGTTCAAGCAAAATTTTATCGAAATCCAAAACCTTCCCTTACTGTAAACTTAAGCCTATTGTAGTCTTAAGTCCCATTGATATTTTGGTGAGAGTAATTGGAAAATAAAAAAATAAAAATATTTCAATATTTACATGAATGTAGCTAAGGCTGTCTTTTTGTATTATTTTTTTTTCACAAAATGGCAACAGTTTTAAAATTTTCTCTATTTTTAAGACATGTTTCTAATTCAAACGGTATAAAAAAAAATAGTAATTATAAAATTTTTTAAAATTGGGTACATCCAAAGGGCGATGTGAGACTAGGCATTAGGGTGGAGTGAAAATGTATGGAGAATTATTTTTTTTGTTATATTGTAATAATATAGTGGTAAAAAGCTGCCTATGGATGAGCAAATGAAGTATGTTAAATAAAATTTATTTATTATAATGGTTTAAGGTGCCCCAAAATATAAGAATTTTGAAAAAAAATATAATTTCATTCATTTTTGACAGCCTCATTCAGATGTATATAAACCTTAATAATGTATCGGAATAGTATTTTTCATGTTGTTTAAAACCTATATTTTTATATAATAATAAAAATATATATAAAAGTTTGGAATTTATGGTGCCCCAAAACCTCTTAAAACAAAAATAAACCAAGAATTTTGCAATAAAACTGCGATTAATATTTATGAAACATTTATGAGAAAAATGTTACAAAATAGCCAATTAAGTAGAAAATTCGCGTTTAGTAATATAAAAAGGCATCATCTGACGTGATGACAGTCTGGCCCTAATAAAACCATCATTTTATGAAGTTTAGCATTTGGTTTTACACTATCGAACATTGACAAGTTTCTGATTTTTTTTCAAAACTTTGTCCCAACGGGGGCACCTCTAAATATAAACCAAGACAAAAAATATTTTCGCTTTTGCTTATTGTGCCTATCACGCAGCTTTTTGCGGGTATGCCATAGTAAATACATAAAAAAAAAAAAATTCACTCCACCCTACTAGGCATGCTTACGTCGGGTGTGGAATGAATTTGTGGGTGAAGGGAGAAGTGCCGCTTTGCGCATTTCGTCGATCCGCGGAATGCACCACTACAAACGTAATGTAACCACTATCGCTGCAAATGTGTAGGACTGGAAATTCGTTAAGAGAAACGTCATTCAAATTTTCACTGCGAATGCGGTTTCTTGGTTTAAAGTGAGAAGTTAGAATAAAAGATACTATACTAAATATAGTACAATTAAGGATATTTCTCCTCTTCGATTGCATTTGGATCCATTTTTACTTCATTTTGACAACACTAATGCACATACACGTTGTATCTTTATTGACTTCCGTACTCGCGTAAGCATGCCCAGTTGCACATAGCTCACTCAATCAATGTATCATTACCCAAACATAGTTACTTACTACGATTACGAAAACTTAAAAGAAAAAAAATTTCAACTTAACATACATTTTTTTTATATTTCTGAAAATCTATACATACACATATATGTGCACAGCCGTCGAGGGCAAACTCCTTATCCCACCTCCCACCCACCGGTAAATAAAGTAGCCACGTTGCAAAAAAAAAATATATATATACATATATATTATATCCAAAATTCTTTGGAAACTTCTGTAGTGTAGCTCCCGTGTTAATGGGTTAAGTCGAAAAAGCCCCTAGAGGCTAGAGCCTAATCAAGGTTAAAGGCAACGCAAAGTTACATGACTTTGTGCTTCGAAGCTTTAGCCTGCATGCAACCTTACCTTAATAAATGAAAACAACTCAAATATACATATTACATCTGGCAGTTCCTAATTCAAATTGTCAAAATGGCATCCAAATCTTGACATTTACCCTTTGAGGAGAGAACTACTTAATTCTCTCCTCAAAGCATTTCTTTCCTGTGGTGGGAAAATTATTTAAAGGCAAATAGAATTTTATCGCAGGTATTATTTGAGAAAATAGGAAAATGCACTTGGAGAATAATAGGATTGCCAAACGAATTGCTCTAACACGAAAGTTAGGAAATTTTTAACCCCAAAAACGAGCCAAGATTACATTGTCAATGCTTTGCCTGCCACAGCTATGAGGTTTTGTCCACAATTACGATTTAAAGGAAGATTAATTTCGATTGCGTGTGTTGGAGAGCTTAAATGTTTTTCAAGCCATGTCAATTCTTCATTGATTTCAAGGGTAAGATTTATAAGTCAAAGTGAATGCACCTGCGCTCCTTCGGAATCCGCAAATGTTTAATAGTAAGTTTGGGTGGCACAGGTGCTGCGAAAACTCAAACTAAATTTTTGTCAAAAGACCAATTTGCAATGAATGCCTCCAAGTTAAAATAGCGCGTAAAGACAACTTAAACAAAATGAGAAGAAGCGAAAACCACCTTACTAAAACATATTTCTACTATTACAATTCCTAATTTGCAGGCACTGCCGCAAAGGATTTTCAGTGTCATTTTGCTCTGAACATGTAAACAATTTCGATGTAGAATCACACTAAGCTTGGTTGTGTACTAAAGCCAAACGTGTCTTGTACATAATCGAATCTACTTTAAACAAAATATTAAGCAATTACGCAAAGGTATTTAAACGAATCAACAAAACTGACCTCATTTACAACAATTTTTTTTTTGAGAGGCTACTAACATACAGCACACATCGGATAAATGGCTGCTTCGGAATGACGCCAAAGTTATAAAGAGATTTTCCCGATAACTACTGAATAATTTTACATGACACTTTATCAAACCGATTAATTAAATACCCACGAAGAAGTTTAAGTACTATTGAAATGTAGAGGCTATTTTAGTTTGTAAAAAAACCGGTAAAATTATGAACACTACTCACCGCACTGGTTTCAGCTGTATAGCACTAACAAAGATGGCCGATGTTTAGGAAGACTACAAGAATCAGATGGCAACAGCAAGTTGTATTTGCAATGAAAATAAATAATGGATATCGCACCTTTATATTATTGTAAAAATAGAAATTAAAGATCTTTTGAATTGTTGATGATTCAATAAGCAAATGTGAAATAATTTTATGACTTCATTTTAAATTTCAATAGCGCCACCTGTGAGAAAACTACTAAATTAAACGCGAAATTTACAGGTTATTTGACATTCGTTCCAATCGATCCAATGCTGTTGCTAAAGCCTAGGCTTACTTGATAATGTTCTGTTTCTGTTTCCTAGAATTTTGAAAATCATTTACGTGCCCTATATCTTAAGGGGGGCACCTATTGTAACATCTAAAAAAAACGCTTATTTCAAACATTTTATTTTTAGACTAACTATATTTTTATGATATTTTAATGAATTAGGGCTTATAGATCTTTTAAAGTTCTTTAAAAAAAAATTTTATTAATTTTTTCGGTACAAAATAGCGGCGTGTTAAGCATCCGCTGTCAAGACACGCATCCAATGTGACGCGCAAGATGGCGGACCCTCGTTTCTGAGGCACATACCTTGTCTTCTCTATACCGTGTATGCTTCCTATAGCTGAACTCTCCTTAGGTGAGAACTGTCAAAGGGTGCACCATTTTAGACCTTTGAAGATAAAGCCTAAGGAAGCGCAATATCACTCTCCGAGCGTAGTAAAGTCCGACTAATGTTAGTGCAGACAATTTTTGTATCAGTCAGCAGTGGAGACGGGAATAAACCAAATTTTCTTATGAACAAACCCCCCAAAAACTCTTTTTCAACGCCGTCTGTAAAAAGAGCACCCCTAACCGTGCGAAGTCAACGAATGCCCATGCTACTTTACTCTTTCCCTCTCGTTTATTAAATTCGTATTTCTCTTTCTATAGGCATCTCCGTTTTTACTATGCTCCCGTACACGGCTTTTACACGATACAGCGTTTCCTTAAGCTTAATATTCAAAGTTTTAGACAGAAAATTGACTGGTCCGTTTTATGTATGTCAGTGGTGAGGGGCATAAATGTATTTCATGTGGTAGACCACTCGAGTAAACGACCGGAATGGCTTATGTCAGTGTAGCCTAATGCCCGTTCTCCAATGCGCCGACCAACCAACCGAGTGCTAAATTCCGTGTAAAGTACAAGCTAAATGTTTAATCTGGAAGAGTTTTTACCACTTTTTGAATGGAAAAACTGCTCAATTTCGCTTTTAGTGCTGGGCTGGAATTGCCGCACACATTTTTACAAGCGCCTATGGTATAATTAGTGGAATAATGTTTTGATAACCGGGGGGGGGGCAGCTGTGGCGTTGTCACTATTCTAGTACAAAATAGTTCTCAAATAACTTATAAGGCATTTTTTGTGTTAACCTCCTCCAAATCTTCGATTGCGATTTTAAGGGTAAAGGACCGATTTCGGGCGAGGGGGGTCTGCGAACAAAAGTTGATCAGGACACCATGTATTGTGGAATCAATTAGCATAACCCGGTCAGACCTTAACGCAACACCCTGTATAACTATAATTAATTTGAATTAGTAATTTAATTCGAACATATTAAGCTCACGGAATAAACAGTACGACATGGTAACTTAGGAATTTATTCTAAAATTTGTGATATGAATCTGTAATTGCCTTGACTACGAAAAATTAATAAAGTCTAAAATGAAAAATACTAGACAAATAGTCGTGTGTGTGTATGTGCGTTACAAAAACACATTGGGAAAATGAGAATAAATATTTACGTTGTAGAAAATATGCCACAAAACTATAATAGGAAAATTGGATTACCATCGCATAGAAACATAGAATAGTCTTTTTTCTGTGTTATTAACAAAAATTTAATCAAATAACAAGTTTTTATTTCTAAGGGTAATTACTAGCCTCATATAATCACTGGAGCATCTGTCCCATATAGTAGGCATCTATCCTCACCCATAAAAGTTATCATTTGTTTTTTAACTGTAGATAATATATTTTATTGATTTTCTGTTCATTGTTCAGTAGCTTAAGGAATAAAATTCTACCATAAATATGTTTCTTTTAGATATTGTTGATACTCCAAAAAGTATTAGTTCACTTGAGAAAATTGGGCATCTAATCCACTTTTTCCCTTTGATTTTTGGCTCTAATCTTCATTTCATTTTAGCTACAGTATAAACCGCGAGAAAACTGGTAATATATATGTATATATACATATATATACATGTACATTAGGGTGGAGTGAAAATGTATGGAAAATTATTTTTTTTGTTATATTGTAATAGCATAGTGGTAAAAAGCTACCTATGGATGAGCAAATGAAGTATGTTAAATATCATTTATGTATTTTAATGGTTTGAGGTGCCCCAAAACGAAAGAATTTTGGAAAAAAGTATAATTTCATTCATTTTTGACAGCCTCATTCAGATGTATATAAACTTTAATAATGTATGGGAATAGTATTGTTCATGTTGTTTAAAACCTATATTTTTATGTAATAATAAAAATATATATAAAAGTTTCGAATTTATGGTGCCCCAAAACCTCTTAAAACAAAAATAAATCAAGAATTTTGCATTAAAACTGCGATTCATATTTATGAAACATTTATGAGAAAAATGTTACAAAATAGCCAATTAAGTAGAAAATCCGCGTTTAGTATTATAAAAAGCCATCATCTGACGTGATGACAGTCTGGCCCTGATAAAACCATCATTTTATGAAGTTTAGCATTTGGTTTTGCACTATCGAACACTGACAAGTTTCTGATTTTTTTTGAAAACTTTGTCCCAACGGGGGCACCTCTATCTAAATATAAACCTAGATAAAAAATATTTTCGATTTTGCTTATTGTGCCTTTCACGCAGCTATTTGCGGGTATGCCATAGTAAATATATAAAAAAAAAAATAATTTCACTCCACCCTAATGTACATACATACAAACATACTCTTAAATGAATATACCGCCTCCGTTCCGTCGTGGGTAAAAAGGTTGTAATTGCATGATAATAAATAAAACCTACTTAATTTGCTTGATTATACCTTCTTGGTTTCTTTGGTTTTTGTGTGATTTGCATCGAGCAATCAGGCATAAAATAAGAAGAATTTGTATTCCGACTTTTGAGGTAGGTATCTACGTACATACATACTAAGAAACTAATTCCCACAATTTAATATCTAATAAAATTTCTTTCAAACTAAACTACTTGCAGGACTAACAATAATCAGAATTATAAGTATTTTTGAGGCTAGGCTCATTCAATACAAACTTTTAGTGCCAAAATATAAAATGATGAGTTTAATGAACCTAACCTCAAAAAATTGGCCCTGCAAGTAGTAAGTATATGGGTCGTTCTACTTTTCTACCGACAATGACGTGTCTCCTCTTGAAAAAAAATCGGTATTCGTCCAAAATTGCAGTTTCTCAAATTTTATTTTCACAAGATTTTTTTGGACCATACAGAGATTATAATAATACTAAAATCCCGTTTTTATTTTTTTTGGTTTTTACAAAATCATTGTGACAGAGTAGTCGAAATGTGTGACAGAGGTGTTTTACATACAAATGAAATGCGTCTCTTTGCGCCGCCTAATGTTACAAAATGATCTCGCTTAAAAAAATCATATAGAACCTTTTAATATAAAATTATTTATTTAACTTCTGAAGTATTATCTTTAAATTAATTAGAATATATTAAACGTAAAGGTTCATACTATTAAACAAAAAAATATTTTATCGTTGTGCTCCGGCTATGTATGTTTTTCTTGCTATCTTCTGTCACGCATTTCGCAAAACAAAAACCGCTTCTTAGCTGTTTGACCTTCAACACTAAGCAACAGTACGGTGTCTTCTTCCCCCTTGGCCTCACGCCTTGAGGCCCCACCCGGGAGCGAGCCGAGTTAGTCGCGGAACAGAGGTGCGTGTGTTTATTCGGTTACCATTCTGTCACGAAAGTTACTTCTTTGAAATTTTATTGTAATTCCCATTTATGTATATCTTTATATATAAAAATCTCGTGTCACGATGTGCGTTTACGCTAATCTCCAAAACCGCTGAACCGATTTCGATGAAATATTGCAAATGTGTATTGTTTGGTCCAGCTTAAAAGATAGGATAGTTTTTATCTTGATAAGTGACCGTCAATATTTGTTATTGCAAATTTAAAGATTTTTTGTAGAAAAAGGGTTGTAATTCATTTTTAAGTTCCATAAGTATCACAGTTTGCCAACGTTGTCAGGCATTGAAATTTAGTTTTTTGTGTCATAATTTTGATTTTATTTTCATTGTGCTGTGATACAAAGAATAATACGCAAAATTGTGTGCTTAATTTTAAGATGTCATGAATTTTAGTTCTCTTGATAGTAGTCAGAGAAATCAAATAGCCCAATTTTTCACCTTCTTTCAAGAAGCTGCGAAGAATGGAAAGAGCAAATATTACATCGAAAAGGGAATGTAAAAAGTGATTATGAAAAGGACAGCTAATTTGGATGGGGTATTGGTAGGTGCCCCATAATTCATCTTGCCCGACGCGATGTTGATATTTGTTTAATATTGACATTCCCCCCGGGCAAATAATGTATAGATAAAACATACATATAAGAATTTTTCGTCGATATGGGCATGCAAAATTGAAAGTTTACGCGATTTCCACCATACTTGGTGCATAGTGGTTTTCGGGGTCACTGAATTCAAACCAACTGTCAGAATTTACGAATTCGGACTGGCAAATTTTAAAACTTCTGCGATTTCAACCACACTTGGTAGGTAGGGGTTTTGCCTATTCTCCAATCGCGCCAACGACCTCTTCTGTCTAGACTTTCTTATAGAAGGACTTTAACCAAATCAAACTCATCGCGCCACCCACCGGAAAAGGCAGAACAAGGTCTGCCGGGCCAGCTAGTATGTAATATTTTTATTTCCCAGTAAAGCTGTCATATTCACCTACTTTTATGAACAATTCGTAATTTTGTAAACGCTAAAATTCTCGAACAATGTTATTTTACACTTCTGTTATGAGGCACCTCTGTCACAAAATTTATTACTCAAATTGTCGGTAGAAAAGTAGAACGCCCCACATACATGTATTGCTAAAGTATCCCCAAAGTCGCATTTCGATTTGTTGAAAGCTCAGAGACCAGGGAGTGCCCACTAGTTTACACGACACTAAAAAACAAAAGTGGGAAATCAGCTTTATAGTTCTGAAAATAGTACCTTGGTTAAAATCTCCCAGGCACACTGCGCGCACTAACAATAAGATTTGAATTTCGATATGCTGTTTGTAGTGTTGCATGCCGGGACGACCATAGCAGTTTTTAATAAGATAAACCGATTTTTTTTAAAGTTTTTAATTAAGGGACATATGTAGGTACATATGTAAGAGGCAAAACGCACTATTTCCTAATTTTCAGTGTAATTATAATACTTTATATGTATGTACATTGTACATGTCACTAACTGAGAAATACTCCAAACTTGCATTTCAGGATAATTCTACAGATGACTGCCCAGAATCAGTTAATAGAATGGTTATAAAAGGGACGAAAGGTTCATGTTCCGCCCACTATTTACTGCCACTGCCCCTAGTGTACGGAGTGAGGTTGCACTGTACGTTAAGTGAACTAAATCTTTAAAGCCTGGTTAATATTTCTAAAGCAGTTCACTAAAAAACATACAAACTGAAGTAACATCCACGGAAATGGTGCTTTAGGAAATTTTGCTTTCGCTTCGAAATATTATATAACAAAATTCCTAATGAAATTTAATTTTGTCGATTATATTTTTTCACTTTATTGGTTTTCTTTTATATGCATATACATATGTATTTGACATAAAGTTGAAAAATTTAAGGTTTTTACTACTGAACAAAATAGAAAGCTAAGAATAATTTCGCAAAATTTCGAATACTCAAAGAATATAGATCAATTACTTAGATACGTCTTTAATTTAAACTATACCCACTTTTAAATATCAATTTAGAAGAAAAAAAAACAGCAAAACTGCAGCTGAAATAAATCTACATCTAACGTGTTTAATAGTTCAAGAAGCACAATTTACCTTCGATATATAAATTTTATGCGCGATAGGTGATATAATTTCCGAGGGTGGCAAATTGATAAATTATATGAAGAAAATTGGATTTTACGTCAAATTTAAATTTACCATGAAAGCTGTATTGCTTCCTTCATTTAAAGTGGAATCACATGACGAAATTATTTTTCTTGAATATGAAAGATATTTACTAGAGTATGCAAATTCAAGTTGGCTGAAAATCAATGAGAAGAATAGTTAGTATTTATAATCTTTTCTTTTAGTATATAAATATATTATATATTTCCTGTAAATAAGGGGTTGTCTCAGTTGAGATAAACTTACTTTAGATATTTTTGCCTATACTAACATTTTCTTTATAACACTGGTCTGCAAAAAAAAAAAAATTGTCCCCTTGAATAATTATGCGCGTTTGTTATAGATTTGATTATGTGAATCTAAATATAGTAATGAAAAAAATGTACCACGTATAGTTTTTTTTTTTAACGATATTTTTAATAAAACGGGGTTTTTGCTTAAAAATTATTATCTTACACTTATTAACTATGAAAATATAATATTTATAAAAAAACATTAGAATTAGTTTTAAGACATTAACATCATTACAATTATTTAAAAACAATCCAATTACATAATAATTGCATTCTACTTAGTAGTTTTCTACTTTTTCATTTTTCCTACGGAGTTACAGCGAGAAAAGTGCTGGCGCATGCGTTGGTGTAAAAGCAACGTTATTTAATATCTTTCTTTCTTAAAATGTTAAAATGAATTTTGTATAGTTATAGTGTAGTATATACGAGCTGAATGGAATAAAGTACCGTAAATTCATAAACGTAGCGCAATAAACGTGGAATTTTGAGTGAGTAAAAAAAAAAACATTTAAAAAAATATGTACATGACAGCAAAAAATTGAACGCGGATATAGATTCAGCACGTTAAAATATACTATTCGAAACTTTAACCTTAATTTACTCAGAATGAGTTTTTTTTTTATTGCATTATAACTGGTGGTAAGTCCTCTACTTTGAACTTTGGACCAATCGAATTCAAATTTTTGGGGGAATGCTGGTGACACATTAGACATAGACCATGCACACGCACTCCCAAAGTATAAGGTCAATAATTTTGAAATTGCAGCTTTTTATTCATGGAATTTTTTGGCAAAAAATTTAATTTTTAACATTAATCAGTAATTAGTTTAATTTTTTTACGGGCTCATAATTAGTAAATAGAGATGTCAAGAGCTTCTACGGTAAATGTTGTTTGATTTTTCCATGCAGTTGTTGTTCATCACATAATAAATAATGATTTCAAGTTATTGAATCTATAAAATGTCTATAAAAGTTTTAAAATTCTTATGATGAAGGTCAAATTTTGGTATGTGTTCACAGGGTAAGTAGAAATGGGTTTTTTCATCAAAAAGTGTATATAAAATTCATTAAAATTACTATTTCGTCATTACTTTCACTACAATGTATTAACATTTATTAAAATGTAATTAACAAGAACAAGTTGTCTTTCGTCCTTTAAAAACTCACACAGATAATCATTCCATATGTGTATTTCTCATTATAATTTATTATCAGTGGAAGAATTTAAATTCAGTGAAGTTTTGTAAAAGCACACGAGTACATTATATGGCTCCACAATTCATCACCGTTTCAAGCCAACATGTGCAATTTATTGCAAACACAGCGGCACACAATTTGCAAAAAGGACATAAATTAGAAATTTCATTAATGCAAGCGCACATATGTTAGCAGGTTTTCATAAATTTGCAGCTCATAATCAAATGGCTTGTTACCATGGCATGCCAGACCTTATATCGTGTGGTTACAGCTTTGAATGAAAGTTCTAAAAAGTTCGTTCCTCTGAACAAGGTTCTTTGATATAAAACAGATTAAACTTAAAAAATTGTTACCTCTATGAAAAATGGAATTGAGATTCAAAAATAGAATGAATTGCAGTTGTTGGCTTACTTATGTCGCGACGGAATTGAATTGAATTTTATAAAACATCAAACAAATTCGTTCAATCAAACATTTTAAAAGGGCTCAGAAAACATCAATTAAATTGAGAACAAAATTACAGGTAGACAGACCTAGACAGACCTCTTACTATCCATTTGTATATTTCGGAGGACAGACCGGGTTTTGAGATTTACTCCTCCTCCTACTCCTCTCCCTTTCAAACCTTGCTCTTTAATTAGGTAAAAAGTGACAGTCAACAATAAAAACAAATGATTATATGGTCTCTTAAATTCAAAGTTGCGATGACTTTAATTTTCCCTTCTTGTTGGTCCAAGCTTTTGCTGTTTTGGAATTATCACAAGCCTTCAAATAATTAAATTTGAGTAGCAAAACACATTTATATATAAATCTTACCATTTTAATAAATAAGGCACAACAGCGCAACAATATAACATGATCAAATTTCAAAATTTAGGGTTATGTTTCACTCCTGACAAGCGAACTTGCGTTCCATTGGGAAACTACTCGGAAGCACTTTACACAGCCCAATGGAATGCAGCTAATGCCACTTTTTGAAATTTAGGAAAGTCGTTAAGTGGGGAAACCCTTTGCTCAAATTAAAAACCATTGACATAGAAATGGACTACTCGTCCCATAAAAAATGCCTACATCAAAATGGTGCACTTTTCGCTTCCGTTTGCTTACACCATTCAAAGATTTTGAGCAGTCAGCTGGGGGTTTGAATTATTGAATTATTGTCAAATGAATTTTTGAAGTGTTACTTAGTTTTAATAACATATTATATCTAAACTTATTAAATAATTGCACCGACAATTATTAAATAATTCGTTTTGTATCTTCAGTCCCTTAAAAGGAACGTAAACACGAAATTAACCCACTTTGAGATACAATTGAATTTCACAGAAGTTTTCGGCAGAAATGTTGTTGTTAAAGTATGAGAATTGCTTTTTTAGCATCCTATATTGCAAATTCTGCTTATTTTATGACTACCAACGAAAATGGCACAAAAACAAAACAAAAAACCTTAGGGGCGTGATGTGGCGAATTAATTCAGATTTTTTAGCAATTATGTCGTTTTACTAGAACTAAAACTAAATGAGGGTTATAGGAAAAAACCCATAAGTGCTCTAATAATTACTTTAAACTTCAGAATAATGTTGTTTGGTGATGTAAACCCCATTCTCAGAAGTGAACATTTCACCGTTTCACTGGGAGTTTTTTAATGAGAAGGGTGTTATTCCAAAAAAATTTTATTGCGAAATTACATATTGGAGATTTGAAGCTAAGGAAACTTTATTTAAGCGTGCAAGATACAATTATTTAAACTTTATTTAAGCGTGCAAAATACAATTAAAAATAAATATAATTTTTAAATTTACCGGCTCCTATCTCGCCTAATGCGAAAGAAATAGATAGAGCTATGCTCCCTATATTAGGTGAGGACTGTTAAAAATGCCAACCATTTCAGAAAGCATATCGAGTGGTCTTGTATTATGTATTGTTACAAGATTAGCCTTCCTTGTAATTCACACTTAGAGTTTTAATCGACTGGATATAAGGACTGGCGTTCAGTCCGCACGATCGTGGCGCCTGTGCTTAGAACAGTATGGAACGGCTGAGCCAAAGCCTTTGAAGCCGTGAAGTAGCCGTGAAGTAGACTGGCGCACGCACACATCTATAGGGCAAAGCGACCAGTGCAGTTGCTTAGTTAATTTAAGCTAATTTTTGATAGCTATTCTAGTTGCTTCTACGACCTTCCTGACTATCTGAAGAACATTTCCGCAACAATTTTAAAAAAGCTTAACCGTGCCCGACAAGGCCAGCGAAAGCTCCATCGAAATCGGTTCAGCTTTTCTCGAGATTACGACGGATAAACAGGCAGACAAAATTTGTAAAAACAATTATATGGGTTTTTTTATCACATAAATAACCATATGAGCTTGTGACAGTTATTTTGAAATACATTTCAATTGTATTAATTCAAACTAATACTACTACTAACTAATACTGCTATAGTGGACTGAAAAGTTTTTATGCTTATGTTTATGTTTGCATTATTATAGCCTAAAACCTTCAGAAGAAGCTACCCAACCGTGAAAACCCCACTCGTGATACGAATTCATTCAGTGGTTTTAGAGGAGAAGAGTAACAACGTGAAAAGCGATTTTCATTTATAAATTGTATGATAATATGTATGGCTGTGGTTTCGTATCAAAATGAAAAAAATTGTTTTGATGTCTGCCTGGCTGAATGTTCTATGTAATAATTTTGCTCAAGAACGCATGCGATAGATTTTAAATTTATCATAACTTAGCTTGAGTTAATTTCTTCACATAATTTCAGCCAAATTCGTGAGGGGACATTAAGCTTCACCAAAATATCAAACTATCATTAATTTAATTGCAGACATTCATTTTGAACACGTTTTTTTTTTTTTTTGGTCGCATATTCTTTTTGTCTTTGCACAAAATTTCCAACTAAATTGAATTACAGTACTACGGAGACAATTTATCAAAGTTTTGAAGTAATGGAGTTAAAATATTCTCGAAGTTTCCCAACACAATTCATGGTATGCTATTCAACTTAGCAAGCATTTGGTCACGTACAAAAGTACAAGGAAAGACGTGAAAGTGAAAATACGTCTTTGGGGAATTCTCCCTGTAGCATAAAATAAAGGGGGATATCACACTTAATTTAGTCTGTACATAAAAATTCACAAAACGTGTAAAAACAAAAACTTTCATTAAAAATATCAGAAAAAGTAGGAAGATAATTTTTCATAAAAGTTATTTTTGCGTTGTCTGAAGGCTGTATAGCAGATTTGTACTAGCATAAATTAAAAAAAATTCTTAGAGTGGTGCATCATGTACATATACATATGTATATCGTGTTCGCACGTAATTTGATTTGATTCACTGACATGTGTGTAAAAAAAGTTCCAGGACAGTCAAATATCTCGCGAAATACACATCGGATCGAAAAAAGAAAAAAACGAGTCAAATATTTTTTTAATTTATAATTACGGATTCAGATTCTACGGAAAAAATACGAAACTAATATCTGAAAATTTGTTTTCAATTCGTTACAGGGAGTGCGGGGGAGGATGTCTATGGTGTCAACAAAATATATCGATAAATACACATTGGATCGAAAAAAGGAAAAAACACGTGTCAAAAATTTTTTGAAAGTATCCAATGACACTAAATTCGATAACATACTTATCGTATATTGGCAAATAAGGTGTCATAGGGATAAGATATAATTTGATACCAAATTTAATATAGCGGATTTTAAAAATAAACAAAACTATAAAACCAAATTTAAGATAAATGTATCGCCTTTGGTATCAAATGAAAGGTCTTGATTAACACTTTCTAAGTATATATGCATATGTGTATGTTTATAGGGTGTTTCGTTAATGTTTGAACAAGGGTATTCCAATCGATTCTACATGGTCTCTTGAACATGCTATGAAATAAAATACAGAGAAAAAGATTAAGAAATACGATTTTTATTATTAAAGTCACTCTTTGAGATTACAAGTTACACCACCTTGAGATTTTTTAAAAATAGAAATTTTTTTTATACCTAGATTTATTATTAATACTTAAGTTTTTCCACACGTCAAAATTCCAATTATTACCTGAGTTACAGCCAATTGAAATGAACGCGGCAGCGAATATTCCTTGTATTTCACTTTACTTTTTTTTTCTTTTGCGTTTTTCAAACCGGTATACAAGATATCTTAAGATCTACTTGACCGATTTTGATAAAATTTAAACCACATAATCTTTATAATATTCTATTTCTAAAGATGTATTATAGCATAGGGAAAATCACTTGTTTGTTTTTTGTAGAACTGGCAGCTTGAGTTTCAAAATTTATACAAAATGAAGAATTATCCAATCAAAAAAAATTGTATGCTATATCTTAGATAATGTTGTAAAGAATACGTGATTTAAATTTGACCAAAATCGGTTAAGTAGATATTAGATATATTGTACGCTAGTTTGAAAAACGTAGTTTCGAGAAAAACGCAAAACAAAAAAAAAAGATCAAACGTGAAATGCAAGGAATATTCGCAGCCGCGCTCATTTCAATTGGCTGTAACTCAGGTAATAATTGGAATTTGTGCAAAAGCATAATTGGAATGTGCAAAAGCTTAAAATATTCCTAAAAGTATTAGTAATAAATCTAGGAAAATATAATTTTTTTATTTTTCGAAAATCTCAAGGTGGTGCGTCTAGGTTGTTGTTCACATTTGTTCAAAACCTTGTCAATGAATTCAGTGTGCTCCTCTACCCTTTTCCTATGAAATATGAAATAATGCAAATAATGCAACAGCGTGAGTTGGCGCGGTCGCGGGCGGGTTAATTTCATTTTCGCCCCCATCGTGTGGCACGCGAGACACGATGCGTTCCAGAGACGCATATTAAAATACCCGCCTGATTTGAATTTGACAGTAATTTAATTGACATGACGTAAATGCCTAATATTATATACTTACATACCTACCCATAATTATATGGATGCACAATTATAAATTAAATTTTATTAGTTAATAGTATATAATGTTTAGATGCAGATGCACCTCACTGAAAGTAATTCTGCCGGCGCCCATGGAGGGGGCGATTTTGTTTGGTTGGTCTACGCATTATAGTGTAAAAATAAAAATTGAAAAAATGGTAGAAAATATTTGATAATTTTCTTATTTATCATTTATTCTACTAATGATTTTCTGTATCGATTAAAACATCATATAGTTCCCGGTGTGGTCAAAGATATCCTATTATCTAGCCTAACTGACAAACGTTTAAAAGTAAACCTTGTCAGAGTTCCATTAACACTAAACTTACCACAGCTGGTTAAATTGATCAGTGTGAGCATTTGCTACGACTTTTTACATTCAATTTGATTACAGTTTCCCACTCTACTTTTTTCATCAAGTAATACAACCATACCTCTTCTCCTTCTTACTGTTCTTCTCCTTTTTCTTCTTTATCCGCTTATTTGGCTATTCACTATTTATTTCCTTTAATTCAAAACAAAATGTTACTTTCATTCAAAATCCTTACAAATGTTGTCGATAGGTTTAGTGTTAAAGTTATATTTTCTGTTTTATGGAGAACTGGTGGTTTTTAAATAATCGAAAGCAGAAAGTTGTGCTAGGCTTTCCTACTTTTACAAAAAAAATACAAATCAATATTACACACCCCGAACAAAAAACATATTAGGCATTAGCCACGTACTAGTGCATTGAATATAAAAACTATTTAGAATTTCAATAGGTACTCATTCCCACCGATAATCTGAGATGGGTGTTTTGTTTTACACGGGGCTTGGAGTATATTTGACTCATCTTTTTTTTTAAATTTGAGTTGAAACTTATTTATGTAAACTATAATAATTTAAAATTTATATCTGTTTTTATTGTTTTTAATATTTGCGTTACTCGTTTGTTGCTCATGGAGGAGATTAATGATTTCCAACAATTGAACACTCCGTTCAACACACAATTCTATGAGTATCTATGTATGTATTCCTCGCTTTGTCTCAACATTGCGACTGTTTTGAGATTATGCCTGCTTAGTACTAGATGCGTACAGGATATTCAGGAGCCAATCACGACATCTGTGAGTGGTATAGAACAGCGGGAAATTCAAATTTTGTCGATTTTGACCGCGCACCTTCTATATTTTTTAAAGACAAATATATAATTTGTTAATAAATAATGAAAACGCAATAAATTTACCTTCTAACAGTAGTAAAATATGTAAGACTTCTAGATTTTATGATATTGCTTTTTTAATTTTACGTTAAGGTGTCCGCTTTGGACTCCCTTTCCCTATGTAGTCCAACAACTCGGTACGTAAATTGTGCAAATTGTATTTCCAAAGCATTTTAAAAATATGATCAAATATTATGTTATTACAATTTTGAAAAAATATTTCGTCTTAGATTTAAAAGGAAGTCAAATCAAGGTTCGTCAATAAATCAATAATTTAGATTTAATTAAGTGTTAAAAAAAAGAGCTTTCGGCGGCAGCTAGAAGGAAGGGGTAGATTTCAATGTGGTAAAAATAATTTTTACATAAGGGAATGTAATGCTGAAACTCCTACCACCTTGACCGATTCACCCCATTTTAGCTGAGATATTTCCTTGGAGAATATATTAGCCAAGTTTAATCAAAATCGATTAAGAAATATGCGGTCTACAAGGAAGTAAATTAATATACAGCCAGAAAATACCTCCCTCCCCTGCCCCAAATCACTTAATTTTTCAATATGACCTAGATATCAAGCCAATAAATGCATTCGTAAAATTGGACCAAAATTAATTAAGAAATACCGCAGTTATCGTGATTACAAAATCAATTTTAGAAACTAATGTAGCTCCTCACCCCTTCGACCGATCACTACCATTTTGATACACAATTTAAAACTACATGTTGTCAATTACGTTAAGTTTGGCCATTAACGGTTAACAAATACAAAAGATATCGGGTCTAAACCATTTTTAGATAACTTACATAGCACCTATATCACCAGCCTCTTGACCGATTCCTCCCATTTACGAACTTAGCCAAGATATTGGCGGAATAAACGAATAGGCGAAGTGTGGTCAAAATCGATTAAGAAATATGGCCTCTATCGTGTCCACAACTTTCGTTATATTCCATATATGTATGTATATATATATATATATCTACATATTTACAAACAAATTTTATTTTTCAAGGCTACGATTTCTGCAACGATCTTTGGCATCATTCATTTTCCGAAATATTTTCATCAGGTAGGCTGAAATAGGTAATATTTCATATGAAATCTACGTAGGTATCTAAAAAGAAAATTATTGCTTTTCTTATGCTATACCGATTGTAATTTGGTCCACATCTCCGACAATTCTTACGTTTAATAGAGAACGCTTTTTTATTGAGATCATTACTTCAAATACACACATACATACATACATATATCACAGATCTTCGAATTTAATTATCTCATACATATGTATGTATATAAAATGCATATTTTGATTAACTGATAAAATATTAACATCAGTTGCTAATTTCTTGAGAATTGAGTAAAATGTTTGTATATTGCCTGTATCATCAAATACAAATGAAGAACAAAAATCTTGAGATGATTTAAAGAAAATCACGGACATGTACAATAGTTTTTAGGACAGCGTTTTAAATTAAATCAGTGAAAGTGGGTAATCGAATATATTCTACCTACACGGAAGTCGAATGACATTTTAAATTTTTCGATTAAACCGGAGGTACATTAAGTGTGAGATAGTGTGAGATAAAAAATTATAGATGATCGCACTACTAAGAAAGAAAATTAATGCATCGTATACTCAGCTGCTAGTTCAGTAAGCAATGAAGAGATCAGCGAATTGTCAGACGTGCTGAAACAATTTGGAGCAAGATCAGTCGCATCTTAATGCTGGATAAATTCGTTCGTTGAAAACGGCTTTGGACACGTATCAAAGAGGACGTTTATTCTGTTGTCGTCTTATTTTCACGACAGAATTCCACAAGCATTCGCCCTGGTTTGATATTGAAAGAAGCTCCTTGATATGACCGGCTTAAATTTCGGCAGGAAGTATGGGCTAATTTTGAGGCAGTTATGCTTATCAAATCTGGCTAGCTGAAAAAAAAAGTTAAAAAATAGAATTAAATTGTGAATATGCATAAATACAGCAAAAATAATACCTTTTACATTTCATTAGTTTTATTTGTAGCATACTTATGGATGAATATTTGAAAATGGGTCTGTTATTGCCAGTGGCGTACCTAGGGTAAATGGCGCCGAGGGCAAGTACAGAAAAAGCGCCCTTTGGTAAAATATTAAAACAAGTAATAAATACACGTTAACGGTTAACTTGTCACATTCGGTATTATCTAAATAATAATAATGAAAATAATATTTTATTTTTATTGTCAAGTTGTAATAGACAAAAAGCGGTTATTTTCCGATTTCCGACTAACCCAAATTAATATCATCTTAATCTAGCGCTAAAGTCGTATTGGATTCATTGGATATCGATGCCCAGGTTGATGTCGACAACTCTTTCGAATTTCCAGTAACTGACTCGACTAGAAATTTCTTGAAGAACTCACTAGATTTTCGATCTGCTTCCTTCTGCAACTTCCTCCTTTTCCGGCCTTCAGCCCCTGATTCTTTTTTCTTTGGAAATTTTCGTTTCATACTTTATTCATATAATTAAAACCCGGGGGTTTTTTAGAACAGAAAAAGAGCTGCCTAAAATAAAAACAATGATAAAGTAAGTTTGTCCAAATCATATGTTTCATTTTTAGGCCCTTTAAATCGCCCTTTTCGATTTAAATACCTTTCTTCGTTTCAATTTCACTTTTATTCATGAAATTCTTCGAGTATTCTTATCTCGAGGACTTTTGAATGCCTATTGGACACTAATGTCTTCTTAATGAGTTTTTAATAGCCGGGTCATTGATCCCCGATCAATGCTCGTTTCCAAAGTTTCGCCCGTAAATTCGAAATTTAAACTTTATAGGTTAAAAGCAATATATTGGCGCCTATACGGTGCAAAATACATTTGTTTATTGCACACATGGACTTTTATGAAAAAAAAAACAAAAAAACAAGAACAAAACAAATATTATTTGCCTATTAAATATACATTGAATAAGTAGATGGGCACATTTAACACACCAATTTTATTCGAAATGTTTATGCAATATTTTTCATTACTTTCATCCCCAAAAATCCACTTTCAATATCCCAACGAAAAATAACATAATTATGATCTAATATGTAGGTACCTGAGTAAATGCAACTCGAATATTCACTTTTAAAGGCCCGTCGTTAACCAACACAACTCAGAACCATTTGTCACAGTATGCAGCGCCCTCAACTGGCGTAATATGCGCCACGCCAAGGGCGGTAGCTCGCACCGTCCTTTATACAATGCAAGCATGCGCAAGTTATTTCCGTACACGCGGCGCGGCGACGTACTCCTTGTTAGCCCCACGTCAAAAAGTCATGCTTTCTTCCAAATGTCTAAAGTTTTATCTTACGGATTCTATGAAAAATATATATTAAACTGAATTTTCATGGTTTGTGATCAACAAATTTTGCGCCCTCCTCTGATTGGCGCCCAAGGCACGTGCCCTACTTGCCATACCCTAGGTACGCCACTGGTTATTGCTTAAAGAGATGGCTTCAAAACTATGTTCTTTTTAGAAAAATGCCTATGTTAGGAAAATTTTGAGTAAAGACAATGATATAATTTACTAAGTTCCGCAGTATTAAAGTGTTTGATTCCAGAAAACAAAATTGAGTTCTTAGAAGCAGTTACATCCCGAAATATTTTAATTTGCAGTATAGCTTATGTATATCAGGGAACATATTATATATAAATTTGAAAATATAAAATTTAAAGATTATAAATGTTGTGTATGTTTGCCACTCATTAAAAAATGCATTTATCCTACTATACATACGAAATAACATGCCGTGACTGATTGATTCATCATCAACGCCGAGCTAAAAGCGCTGAAGCTAATTACATGAAATTTGTACAATAAGTTTTTTTTGTGACATAAGCACCCACTAAAAAAGGATTTTACGAAATTCTCTTCCTTAGAGGCTAAAACAGGGGATGTAAGTTTGTATGAAAATCCTTCATTTTTGAAGATATTTCCATAAAAATCGATATTTGACTTTTTTAAGTTAGAAAGTAAGAAAGACATATTTCAGGATTTTTGGAAATTTATTCCTTAGGATAAAATAGGGGCTGAAGGTTTGTATGGGAACTTTGTTATTTTTGTTTGTAAAAACATGAAAATTAGTATTTAATCTTGTGGTTGAAGATTAGGAACGACGTGATTCAGTGTTTTTGGAAAATCATTCTCTAAGGGGGTAAAATAGGTAGTCTAGAAATACCAAATTACACGGTTGTAACTTTTGAAATGATAGACTCCCCTACAAACGTTTATCACCATTTTACCTCTATTCCGTTTCTATTTCTATTTATTTCGAAATCCACGCGGACGAAGTCGCATGCAGAAAGCTAGTATACATATCCATATGTACATACATACAAAAATCATGAGACAAACCGTACCCCTTTTCCAAATTCATATTGACTGTTTTATAATTACTTTTCATTCATTAAAACCCTTTGCGGTCAGAATTAATTTTTCCTATCCAGTAGTCCGGTCCGAATTATGTAATTTCTGACAATTTATTATAGTTACCTAATTACCTACTTTATCTCAGATAATAGCTTATTGGCGTGCAGAAATAATTAAAATAATTATAATTCTTAAATTTAAAATACTATGTCGAGCCATACTCGGCATTGGACTTGCTGCAAGAAAATTGTATGTAGGTACAATTAATATCGATATTGTAAAGTGTTAAAATAGAAAATTTTAATTTAATTTTTTACCAACTTGAAATATGTACTGAACAAACAAATCATTGAGACAGTAAAATATTTTTTGAATATAACTCGGTTTTACTTGACAAGAGAGGCTTAATTCTCTGTGGATGGAGAAAGGGATATGATAAAGGAGTTTAAATATCTGGGAAAATTGACAATAAACTGAAATTTGAACCTCATATGGGCAACCTAACTGCCAAGATAGAGAAACTTTGAATACTGTAGCACCATAATATTCATGTGTACTTAATGGATGAAAAGTAAGCTACAGCTACTACAGAACAAGGCATTGAGAGTAATTCTGCGACGCGACAAATATGCTTCAATAAGCTTTATGTTAAGTGCACTAAAATGGTTTAGTGTTAAGCAGTAGATAATGGTGAACATGTTTATTTTTATATTTAAATTGAAGTATAATTTAATGCCAACAAATTACATAATGTATAATACGTTAACTTTACAAGGGACGTGCAACGATATTTAGTAGTATCAGAAAGTGATTTTCGATTACCACAATTTAAGAACGCTGCCTTACAATAGTAGTTTGTTTTTTAGGGGTTTGCAGAAATACATATGAATGACCATTAAACACAATTTTGTCGAACTTGAGCATATAATATTATTGCGAAATGTTGATTTACATACGTACTATGAGCTAGCTAATTTATAGCTTTTGTGCTTTGTTTTTGTGTTGTATTGCACTATATAGTCTCTGCGTAATCAGATTTTTGTTATTATTTGAACTACTGTCATTCATGTGAGACGACTAGAAAGCATATTAATAATATTTTTGTATTTATGTACCTACAATTCCGGCTTTAGTTTTACTAATAATAAAGCTGGGCTTCCAGCCTGTTTCGACATTTCAAGTTCAATCAATTTTAATGAAATAGCTGTATGTATATTATTCGGATTAACCCATTAGCGCCCGAACGGACGGTTTCGGTATCCAAGTTCAAAGTGTCACCGTGTAATTAATTTGATTGAGAACAATTTGGGAACTACTGTTTCCTATGTTTTGAAGGGTGCTCTTTCCAATAGTAATAATTACAAGTCCCTAAAATTAGTTTTATTATGGCAAAATAAAAAATTTATACAAAAAATCATAATTTTCCGATAATTTGTTTTTTTGAAATAATTTTTATTTGCTTTTACATTCTTCTATATACTTAAAACCGATAAATATCGCGTCCATGACACCTAAACTAAAAATTATTGGCTTTATATTAATTTTAAATAATTTTGTTTAAACAAAATGGCGTCCGAAACGGAAAAGTTTATTTTTTAAACTTACCAATTTTTTCTCGAAAACTATGGACTTTAGTAAATATTTTGAAAGACAAAAATATTTCAAAATCATTCAAGAAATAACCTTAAATTTTTTCAGATTTTTTAAATCACTTTTCGAAAACTCAATTTTCCCATTTATTGAAAAATCAAAAATTTTATTTCAAAGTTCTACCCACATATACATATATATACATGCATTAATATGCATATATATTTTATTTCCTTCATACTCATATAAGACAACGTATATATTATGTATGTGTATATGTACCTAAAACTTCTAGATCTCTATCTCGCAAAATGAGAACATTTCAGTATCTCGTGAAGGTGAAGGAAAATTTAAAGAATCTTTATTAACTTGTTTCAAGTTTCAAGTTGAGAGTGCCTCACTCAATTTCAATTAAATAAATTTCCTAAATACCCACATATTTTATTATTATACCACATTAGACTAGATAAAGATTCGAACAATGCAAATATTCTCAGGCGACTGCCTAAATATGTTCTCTAAATCTTTTGTTGACTTAATCCTGAAAATGGAAAGCAGTAGAAATATAACCTCTCTAATATATTGGCAGCTTTCCCAAATAAACTTCCTCGGGGTTGAAAACCGATTTCATAAAAGAAGAAAATCAAGAAGACTGGAGGGCAGGATTTTTAACATGACAGTGTGCCAATAACAGATAATTGAGATTTGAGCAAACAAAATGCGCAGTGGTTCTATCACTTTTGATTTACACAGAGAAAAGATTTTGTTGGTAGGAGCACATTTTACTAAATTACAGCTTGCAGCGTTTAAGTCTGAAACAGAAGAGGACTCACTCTTCCAGAATGACTTTTACAGAACAAATGAAAGTGAATTAATTGCATTTAAACCAATTATATGTGTTCTGCATTTCAATTTTTGTTGTCAGGCCATAGATACAATTCAAAATTATTTTATGTCTATTTTGAATATATTCAGTGATGAGATACACACTCGTATCTATTAATGTGTTCACAGTTTGCATAGACGGGGAATTATATTATTTATATACAACTATACAAAGTGTTCGGGGATTAAGGGATTATTTAGAACCTATTTAGTACAGATGTAAAAATGCCGAAAATTTCTTATCATCTTTTTGGTGTAGGTTTTATTCAGTACTTTTATTATTTTTCAACCTACTTTTTACTTAGAGGCGCAAAATAATTAAAAATGCCGTTATTTTTGTAGTTTCAAATTTGAAACGGTATGTTTGATATATTACTCTTTCAATACGATCTTCTGACTTCGACGACACCTAAAAACAAATCAACAACAAAGTTAAAATTTTAAGTTTTATACAAAAGCATCCTAGCTGTGTATAAGGGCGTTGTCAGCATTTCATTTAGGGGAGGGGGAATCAGACTCAATCGTTTATTTATTAACATCGCCATTTAACATTTACATATTATTTATTTAATATGAATAAAATTGTTCATAGAAATTCCCATCCCTTTCGCTTTGTAGTACATACATATAGGTATGTAATATACATATTTAATGGAAATTTTTTGTTTTTATTTTTTATTTTCTGACTAGGCTACTTTTTATGCATTTAAGCTTTGTGTAGGGTTGCAAAATGGCGAACTTAAGATGGCGGCCAAGAATTATAAATATCAAGGGTAATGAAAATTGGTACTTATAGTTTTTTGAATATGCTGATTGCGAATCCGCTTTAATAATTTAGAAATCAAGGGTGGACCCAATATGGTAAGTAAAATTTTTGGAAATTCATTCAATTTAACTCAGGGTATTTCAAGACCATTAATTTCGAACTTACTATCAAAATTTGAAAATCGGGGAAATGGGGAATCCAAGATAACCAGTGTTTTTGAAATTAAATTATATTTTAATTAAAATTAGTGTAAAAATAATTCAGTGACACTAATAACGAATCTACTAGCAAAATTTAGAAATTCAAAATGGCGGACCTAATATGACGACCACAATTTCTCGAATTCGATGAATTAAAGTTAAATTGAGTACTAAGTGAGTTTTAAAGCCATTGATTTTGTGTTTACTATCAAAGTTTGGGAATCCAAAATGGCGACCATACATTTTCTAATTGGAAGGATTTCAAAGAAAATTAAAAAGGGTTTTCGAATTCGATAAAAATTTTAAAACCTAAATTGGTAAATCCAATATGGCGATCAAATTTTTCGCGATTCAAAGTAATATCATGTCATATGATTTAACTTTTTTTTGAGCATTTACATCTTTAGCGAAATGTTTAGGTAGATGATCACGAGTAGACAATTAACACAAGATTTTCAGGTTTAATATCCTCTTATAAGGCAATGATACAGTAGCAAATACCAAAAGCCTGAATACCCTTAAATATTTTTTGAACATTTAGGCTTTGTGGCTAAATTTCTATTTAGAAAGATAATGTCAATTTTAGCATTTTTGGTTGTGCGAAAAATTCCTCCAACTACTATATATTATCGATATCTATATACATATGTAAATGGAAATCTAGCTACTCGTATTTAGCCAATTACCCGCATTTCGCGCGTATGTGCCTCCGAATCTGTGTCTCATTTGGGCGCATATATCCCTAAGAAAAATTTTTACTCGGGGAACATTCAATTTCATTATAAAGTTGTAGCATTAAATGTGACTGCGCGTCGGGTTGGGATGCCTATCTACCCGAAATTTTAAACGCGTTTTCTTCGACACTATGTTTTTATACACTCTCGGCACGATAGCTCAGTCAATTTGCAATATTTTTTTTAAATCTTGATATTTGTTTTCTCTATAATCTAACGAAAGTTTTTTTAATTTTTGGTTGGACAATTTTTTATAAATAATTAAACATAAATTTTTATTCAAAAATTGCGTAATGCAGTTTAAAACCCCGTAAATTTTTAATTTTTGATAAGAACATTATTTTACAAGACTACTTTTACTTTTGGACGATTTGACCAAAAAAGGATTAAATTATTATATATTTTTCTTCTGGATGAACTAAAAAAGTTCGTCGAAAAGTTTATTCAAATAATTGTTGTAGTTTATTTTCTTTTTTTTTAAAAAAACACATTTTTTTTTACCCGCCAAAACTTTTAATTTCACATTTCTTTCTGCCTTTTTTTAGTTCACCCAGAAGAAAAATCTTTATATGTATATAAAAATCTCGTGTCACGATGTGCGTTTACGCTAATCGCCGAAACCGCTAACCGATTTCGATGAAATTTTGTAAATGTGTATTGTTTGGTCCAACTTAAAAGATAAGATAGGTTTTATTTTGATAAGTGACCGTCAATATTTTTTATTGCAAATTTAAAGAATTTTTGTAGAAAAAAGGTTGTAATTTATTAATTAATTTAAGTTCCATAAGTATCACAGTATGCCAATATTGTCAGGCATTGAAATTTAGTTTTTTGTGTCGTTATTTTGATTTTATTTTCATTGTGCTGTGATACAAAGCAAAATACGCAATATTGTGTGCTTAATTTTCATCTAATTTAGTTGTTTGTGTCATAATTTTGATTTTATTTTCAGTGTGCAGTATTGTGCAAAACAAACGCAACACTTCATACATCTAAGATACATATTGAAAAACCATCATGATTCAAAATTATACAATAATTTTATTTATTTATTTTGTTTCAACAATAAGTTCTAAGAAAAATTAAAGCAAATTCTTTGTCATCAAAATGTAAAGAAGAGGAAAAAAATAAATTTATATTCACTTTCATAGTAAACACCCGTGCAAAACAAATGCAACATCAGTGTTTTTTCAATATTTCGTGTAATAACCTTTATTTCTTATTACTTCTGCGCATCTTTCTGGCATGGACCTTACTAGTTTGTCAATTGTGCGTGGACAGATTAATTCCCATTCTGTTTTTATGGTCTCCATAAGAGCTCGTTTGTTATTAAGCTTCTCACCACTGATTTTTCGCTTAATAATACCCCATATATTTTCAATAGGGTTCAAGTCCGGTGACTGTGACGGCCATGGAAGGACTTCAACTCTATTTTGTTCAAACCAGGTTTTCACCAACTTCGATGAGTGTTTAGGATCATTATCCTGTTGAAACACCCATCGAAGTGGCATTTCCTCTTCAGCGTAAGGCAACATGATAGATTCTAGTATATTTCTATACTTGAATCTATCCATTATTCCTTCGATATGGAAAAGGGGACCCATTCCCCAAGCGGAAAAACATCCCCAGACCATAATATTCCCACCCCCGTGTTTGACCGATAGCCTGCAATTCTTTGGATCCAGCCTTTTACCCTGAGCTCTACGAACATGTTGAATGCCGTCTGAGGATATCAAGTTAAATTTGCTCTCATCGTTAAAGAGAACTGTTTTCCATTTGGAAACAGACCAGTCGATACGATCTAGAGCGAATTGTAGCCTAAAAATTAAAAAAATCAGAATTTTTTTCAAAAAGCAATACTTTTGTTATAAAACAACCTGTTTTTCGCATGTCGTTTCGTCAGTACCGGCTTTTTGGCAGGACGAAAAGCACGCAAATCATTTTCAATTGCGCGTCTTCTAATCGTAGACGAGTCTATGCTCAGTTTCATAGATTGTAAGATTTAGTTGGAAGAAATGAACGGATTCTTTTTGATCATAGAAACAATTTCCTTATCTTCCGACCGAGTTGTTGCACGTGGTCGACCACCCGAATGTATTGTTCTTGTGTGTCCTGTCTCGTGATATCTTTTGACAATGCGATTTATAGTACACCTTGGAATATCATATTTCTTCGCAACAAAATTTTGTGAATATCCGCGATTTATTTCACTAATTAATTTTAATTTGAACTGACTATTGTATTTCGTACGCGCCATTGTTCCAAAAGTATGAGAAATTATTTAAAAATGGGCAACGACCATTGGCTTTGATACAGAACTCAATAAAATGAGGCATACTACAAGGTCAAGTTGATAACGCATTTGCGTTTGATGAAGTACCGTTTTTAAATAACGGTGAAAGAAATTGTTGCATTTGTTTTGCACAGGTGTTTGGCATGAGCGCGAATAGAAATTTATTGCTGTCTTCTTCTTTACATTTTGATGACAAAGAATTTGCTTTAATTTTTCTTAGAACTTGTTATTGAAACACAATAAATAAATAAAACTATTGTGCAACATTTAATCATAATTGTTTTTCAATGTGAATTATAAAAGTATGAAGTGTTGCGTTTGTTTTGCACAATACGTAGGTACATATAAGAATTTTTCGTCGATATGGGCATCCAAAATTGAAAGTTTATGCGATTTCCACCAAACTTGGTGCTTGGTGCTTAATGGTTTTCGGGGTCGCTGAATTCAAACCAACTATCAGAATTTACGAATTCGGACTGGCAAATTTTAAAGCTTCTGCGATTTCAACCAAACTTGGTAGGTAGGGTAGACTTTCTTATAGAAGGACTTTAACCAAATCAAACTCATTACGCCACCCACCGGAAAAGGCAGAACAAGGTGTGCCGGGTCAGCTAGTATATAATAATTTAATCCTTTTTTGTTTGTTTTTTTTCAGTCAAGAATTACGAGGTGGATCTTTCCCGCCAACTGAAGATTGCAGTGACAAGACGCGCATGAAAAATAGGCTTAGAAATCTGTTATAATTTGTTTGTTTAGTTTGAAAACATTTTTTTTTTTTTTTTTTTGTATTCGTTAAATATAAAAAACCCCTGTTTTAGAATATTCTAATTTAGGACACCTCTTTAAGTTCAATAAAATATAATAATCGGCATTTGTATATACATATACATATGTATTTCACTTAAATAACATTTAAATTGTTTTTTATAAATATACATACCCTTCGCAACGCGCAGAGATTTTAATCATTAAAAATTTGGATATTTTAAAAAATAAAGAGCAACCATTCATCCCTTAACACTATGTACAATAATTTATCGTTTTTCAATTTTTGGACAAAAAAATTAAATACTTCGCTGAATTAGGGAAAGAGCGTTTTTTGAATCAAATTGTGCCTACAAATGTATATAAAATATTTCTTTCAAATAGACAGCCACAGTTTGTGGCGGAAAATGATGTATACTTAAAGAGATGCACAGAACCAGAGAGTGCTCTTCGGTGAGCGCCTAAAATACAGAAGGAAAGGATAGAGAAAATGTTTGGAGTCTTGTCGGGGATGGAAATTTACAGAATCCGGCCATTGGATTAGAGAAGATCTACAATTCTACATTCGGAGAACCGGAGGTAAAATTGGATACGCACTCCCGTGCCGCTGGTCAGATTAAAATATGTTGCATTTGCACGAGCATTGTGGCCTATGTCCTTCGTGGTCCGCCAGTGCGTTCGGGTGGGCTTACATTCAGAAAAAGCGGCGTTGTGCAACACCAGCACGCAGCACCGCCGCCGCCGTATGAATGAATGGAGCAAATCGGGCGAGTGAGAGCCGCTGTGTCTGCAGGCTGGTGTGATGCTGTGCCGTGCTGGACCGCATCTCAGTCCTCCCTCGGTCCACAGCCGCTCGTCGCGAGGTTTCTTTAGTGAGTCGCGTATCGGCGAAAAGTCGACGGGTGTCGGTTCAGAGTTTAGTTCAGTCAGTGAATTGTGGCCATCGGGTTCAGTTGGATGTGTCTTTTAGCCTCCGAGGTGTGCTAATGTTCGTGTTGCGTCCGAGGAAGCCAAGCATTTTCCTAGGTTCGTTGTGATTTAAGCAGACTTGGTGCCGCCAGAACTTATCGCTGCCTTTTTATTTAACCTCGTGGGCGCAAAAATGTAAATTCCTTTAGTTGTGATGTTTTTTAATATCTCGCCCAAAACATTAGCTGGGTCGTATTATTCCTGCGAAGCTTAAAAAAAGTTCTTTGAGTGTGTATATTTATTTTATTTGGCTGGTGAAATTTTGGGATGCTTCGAAGATGGGAAAGAATAAGCAGAAGATGTGTGTTTTGTGCTCGTTGGTTATTTATTTGTCATTAAGCAGTGCTATGTCCTCGGATGCCTATTTGAAGATGTTTTCATCTCAAACCGCCACAGACCCTTGTTACGACGAGGATAAGGCGCGTAAGTGTATTCCAGATTTTGTAAATGCGGCATTCGGGACTCCAGTTATTGTATCTAGTACTTGCGGTCAAAAGGGCCCCGAGAAATATTGTGAACTTGGGGAAAGTGAGGAACAAGATCTTGTTTGTCATATATGCGATGATAGTACACCTAGACGGAGGTTTGCAGCTGCGGCACTTACTGATTTAAACAACCCAAATAATGTGACATGTTGGCGTTCGGAGCCTATTGTTCTTCCATCGAGCATAAATTCGCCGCCAGACAATGTGTCTTTGACATTGTCCTTAGGGAAGAAGTACGAGTTGACTTATGTGAGCCTTCAATTTTGCCCGAAATCGATTAAGCCAGATTCAATTGCAATTTACAAGAGTGCCGATTATGGAAAAACGTGGCAACCATTCCAGTTCTATAGTTCCCAATGCCGTAGAGTGTATGGTAGACCAAATCGAGCTACTATAACGAAATCTAATGAACAAGAGGCACGGTGCAGCGACTCTCATCGACATACGAGCGATGGTCAAGCTGCACAGGGCTCCAGGATAGCATTTAGTACCCTAGAAGGAAGGCCCTCAGCCCATGATTTCGACACGTCTCCCGTGCTCCAGGATTGGGTCACAGTCACTGATGTTCGCGTGATATTCCATAGATTGCAGATGCCGCAGGAGACGTTGGAAGATCACTACTTGGGATCGCAGCAGGTCAACGCTGGACCCAAGTATAGTGATAACGTACTTGGAGCTAATATCATTGAATCTGTGACGACATCCACTTCGACGGTAACGTCCGGCCAACATTATGCTGTTTCAGACTTTGCCGTCGGAGGGCGGTGTAAGTGCAACGGCCATGCATCTAAGTGCATCTTAGATAGAGATGGTTTCCTCACATGCGACTGCAAACATAACACAGCTGGCCGTGATTGCGAGCGATGCAAGCCATTTCATTTCGATCGGCCATGGGGTCGAGCTACGATACGTGATGCGAACGAATGTAAACGTAAGTATAAATTTTATATAAATCTATAGCGTATTATACCCAAAACCAGCAGACAATTATCATTGTGAAAAGACATCTATCAATAACTGAATTCCCTCTCACTTGAATGTTTTAAAACTTATCTGCACTGTATACTGTTGGATCTTTATTCTGCGTTTCTCAATTTATACATATGTACAATATACATCGTATACCACTCTGCAAAAAGAAATCGGGTCTCAATATAACTTAGGTTACTTACAACGCAACATAAGACGGGTATACGAAATTGAGGTATATTTTTCTGTAATAGAGATGCTGGCATTGAATCAATAATTTTATACTTAAAGGGTACATGCCGCTAGCTAGGATAAACGAAAAGCAAATACTAAAAGACTGTCAAGCAAAGTGTCAGTGACGAACGACTATTAAACCGTCGTCTGTCTTTTTATTTACAACCGGCGCATTTCACTAAATTGAAGAGTAAAGTGCCTTTTCACAAGTAATCTCGGCAAATAACAATTAAACGAGACAATAAAACTCACACAAGAACTCTTCACTCATGTTGCCCCCCACTTTTGCAGAATTAAATATAACCTCGAATCATCCTTGTGTCTGTGCAACTGCCAAAGGACCAAGCGCAAAAGCCGAGACAATTATAATTTATTCAATGTTTTTGCTTTGGTTTCATGTTTATAATACATATTAAAAAACAGCCATATTGTGAAAACATGATTTTAGTTGATACTCAATTCCATGCTTTCAACAACGATGTGACAATGTTTTGGGATGATGTTTTTGGTTACGTTGTTCGTTATTTCTAATAAATTTACTAAAATTATTTATAACTAGATTTCAAGTAAAATTTTCATATTAAAATTCAAAATGTAACGTTATTCAACGATTTTTAGACCTTTTTAACCCGTGCTTTCTTGCACAATTTAAAACTAATTTTTGAGTCTGGATTAATTGTTGCCTTTTCCCATTTTTCATTATTTTTATTTTAAAAGTGAAGAGAATAGGAAGAATTCTTAAACTTTATAAAGAAAAAAGATTTCCAATATGTGTATCCAGAATGGGACATTAGCAACCCCCTGCATTTTTATTTTCATATAAATCTTTTAGGGGTGAACCTTTTTAAATTTCTTTTTGTTTTTTTTTTGATACATTTTTGTCTTTTTTTGATTCATTTTAATAGAAATTCCATTTGAATTCGAATTTCAAATAATTATGATGCATTGTAAATATGGTTATATTAGCAATATCCCATAGGCTAAACAATTATATTTTCAAAATATTCTGTATCATTTATTAAAATGCTTCTATGTATTTATATTCCTTGCCACAATGGTTACATTTGTTATTGGTTACAGTTGTTATTGGTCTAAACAAAAGAGACTACATATGTCCAAAATGTTGCATTGTTACTAACCAACAAATTGTTGGAGGGCCGTCTTTAACCTGTTCGAGGCCCTGGGCATATTAGGATAATGACAGAAGACAATTTTGTTAGCATAGACAAAGAGTACAGTCATTTCCATTTGGTAGTTTTACCTGGAAAGTTTACCGGGTGTTTTGAAAATGGGTAATTTTGTAGATTTCGATGTGCTTTTTCCGAATTTCAACTTTGCCACCTCGTATTTTTGCCGCTCGCGCCGCCATATTGGAAAAATGGCGTTTAAAAGCAGTTTTTTGACAATATCTCCCTTCCAACTCATTTCACGATAAAAACATTTCTATAAAAATGAAACTAGAGAAAATTGCCTACAATTTATGTAATAACCTTTTTTTCGTAAACTCAATAGCTTTGGCGTACAAGCGCCGCAAAGTGTACTTCAACACGCGTTTTGGCCAAAACACTCATTTCCACACCACCTTGAGGTAGAGTAAGCGGCGCGTTTTTTTATCGTGGGATCATTGTCTCGTCAAAAAGTATGTCTACTGAAGCAGTTGCTTTTAGGCGCCATTTTTCCAATATGGCGGCGCGAGCGGCAAAAATACGAGGTGGCAAAGTTGAAATTCGGAAAGAGCACATCGAAATTTATAAAATTACCCACTTTCAAAACTCCCGGTAAACTTTCCAGGTAACCTCCTCTTTTAGAACCAAATGACTGTACTAAAAGAAAGTATATAAACAAGCTTCTAGATTTATTTTTATTGACAGTCACATTAAATGAATAGATAATGTAATATAATCCACAAAACTAACTCTTTTAGCATTCACATTTTAGTATTTATGTTTAGACCGGAAATAGTTAATCAAAGAATACCTCAGAGCACAATCAATAACAACTACAAACAAAACCAACACCACAGACGAATGGATATTTGACATTGACAAATTATTTTTATATATTTAAATTTATTTAAGCATGCTGAAATCGGAAAGCCTAATTTTTGGGTGATAGTAGAGTAGCTTCGCGCATGCAAAAGCTAATAAGCAAGTTGGTATTGTAGTCAGTAATTTAGGTTCGATTTATTCGAATTAAAAAAGTTTTTCGGTAATAAATATCGGTTATCGTTTGGTGATCTGGCAGGAACTAGGGGGCCTCTGTCGATCACGGGGCCCTGGTCACTTGCCCAGAGTGCCCAGTGGGAAAGAGGGGTCTGGCGGTAGCGGATCGCCTATTTCACTAATGGGGCATTAGCACAAAAGATCGTCGGGCCGCAGTGCCCACCATATGGGTAGTCCTCTACTACTAATAATATTAATAATAATAACTAACCAATAATAAAAAATACAAAATTTATACTCACATTAGTCACGTTTTGGACTTATTTGTACATTGTTTAATAATATGATATTAAATTACTATTTTGAAGCTAAAAGTTTTAAACCAACTAACTAATGGAGAAAAAATATTAATTTTTATATAAACGCTTTGGGTCTTTGAAATATTCTTGATTGAAAATAAAATGAATCTGAAAATCTCCTTTTGGGTAAAATTATATGAGGCAGTTAAGGGAAACCTATATTTTAGTTTATAAGAACTCGAACTTCCTTTTGCAAAGGAAATTCCCAGCATTTAATCGCACTACCGAGAATAAGCGTGGGAAAATCCCGGTAATGATTATGGGTAATAACAATAACAATTGCTATTCCGCGGTTTTTAAAAGTAAACGTACATAATGTTGCGATAGGTCAAATAATGAATAAGTGATTTGTTTCATGCTGTCTTTTGTTGTTTAGTATTAACTATTTGGGAAATTTAAGTTGAAACATACATATGTACATAAGTATGTATAAGTAAATTAGCCTACGGAATATCCCGGGTTTTATTTTTGATAATTTGTTAAATTAATAAAATTATACGAAAAATCCTCATGTTGAACAATGCAAAATGTATTGAATTTAATTTTAAAAATAGGAAAAGGCAAACTAAAAATAGTGAATTTTTTTTTATGTTTTCTAAAGGTGTTCCATTTCAGATTAGCTTAATTGAATGTGGCAAATTACATTGGACGTTTTTATCAAAATAAACACACACAAGCTAAAACGTGCAAATATCTTTCATGATTTATTGCGAAGATCTTTTAATCTAAAACTAGACATCTACATAAAATTTAATAATGCTCAAAACTTCCCGGCACACTTCGTTGAAATACGATTTCAACTTTTGTGTTTTGGATTTTTTTTATGTCATCTTATTCTTCATATAAAAATTTTTTTTTTGACTTTGTTTTTAATATGAATATTTCGTCTTATAAAAAATGTTATAAAATGAGACGAGTCAAATGTGACCCAAGCCTGACGCATAAAAAACCTATCTCAGATAAATTATCGGTGGTATTGAGTATTGAAATTCTAAGTAGTTTTTTTATTCGATATCAGTGGCTAAAATGTTGGTATTGCTATTTGATTTTATAAGCTGTATTACATCGCTGTGTTTTCTTTATTGTATTCTACATATGTGTATTTATTTCTTTTTTTTTTGGAAAAAGTAGAAAATCTTTCCACTATCCTATGTTTCCCATTGGAGGAAAACGAAGAAGAAGAATTATATACAGGGCGTTTCATAGTGCGTATGCTAAAATGAGTGGAATGAAAGACCTGGCATATCCAAACAAAAAATTGTATGGCAGGGGGAGGGAGAAACTTTAACCATTTGGAAGTACAGGGTGATTCGTAAATTCCAATGTTCCATGGTATGCACATCATTATTTTATTTGTATCTTTTGATATACTCAACTCAACTCAAAAGTGCTGACGTACCACCACAAACTGCATGTACATTGTACAGTCACTTTTGAAACTAGAACAATGTTTTTTATTTTCCTAAAATTCAGCTTTCCCCCGAATTTTCTCCGAAAGTCATGTAATTAATACTTTATTTTTTACTTTTATCCTATTGTCTATCTTATTACCTTTCCAAAAAGTTATAATATGTCCAGGTAAAATATGGGTAGAAAAGTTTGTTCTTTAGAAAACCTTTAAAACAAGCAAGATTTCCAAGAAAAAGATCGGAAATGTTTGTTTAGCATACTCAGGTAATTATTTTTCTCAAACTAGACCGACCAAATAATAGGTGTACTTAGCATTTCTGCATATTTCTCTTAGAATTGACTTCAAGAACTATTTGATTTCTTTAAAAATTAGGGAATATCTGTGTTTATTTGATTCAAAGAATAAAAAAAATAAGTAAATATGCATATGTGCATTCGAAAAGTGAAACCATCAGACTCCTGCGTCGTGAGGGCATAATATAAAAGGAGATAGCGCTGACCGATCAATGCTGTCGGAATATGCTGACCAACGCTAAAATACGAAAAAAAAACTCAATTTTTCAATTGCAAAAACAATTGTCTTTTCAGCAAGGCAGTTTATTTGCAAACATCAGTATCCGGGCAATAAGAAACAGGCTTGTGGAATATGATAAAGTCCCGCGGGTTTTTTTTTCGTAGCTATGATTCGTAGCTTACAAAATAATAATAGGCTTTGGTAATTGAATACTTTTGATACATTACATGCATTACATGTGCTCTAATCATTTCGCTCACAAATTTTAAAAGAATGTTGTAATGTGGAAAGGATTTTTTCGAGAAAAAACACACGATTAATTCTCCAACTACAAGATCAAGTTTTATCCTTTACATTTATCGTACTTTCATCTTTCTGAATATAAGGAGCTACTCTAGTTATATCGGGCATGTAAAGTATGATCCGCAAGTTTGCGCCTCATTGTCCGGACGCTGATGTTTGCGTCTAGTTCCTTGTAAATATCAACTGTCATACTGAAAGGACTATTGACTGAGGCTTCTCCACAAAACAAAACAAAAAATAAATAAATAAATATGTAGGAATAAGGATTTTAAGTAGATAATTCTGTTCAGATATAACTATTAAGTTTTTGTTTTCTTTTTAAGCAATGTTCCGAAGCATATTTTGGGATGTTTCTTTTTGAGTCATTTATGAATAAAATTTTTTTTTTATACAATCCACATAAATTGCTATCCGCTAGTCATCCCAGTGGTTAGGGTCTATAAATCTATTCTATGGAATAAGTCAGCGTTTGAAGTAGAAATGGACCTTTTGTTCCGTCATTCGAAATTTTCTTTTACAGTGACAACAGGTGCTTGATGAAAAAACGTGATGTCGAACATAGGACCTCACTAGTTCCAAATTTGCTCCTCATGACATTTAATTAGTTGATTTAATGGATAAAAACATTTGATAATAAATCGTGTTTGGTATAGTTCCACTTAAACATACAACTGGGACAATATATCCCACCATATTTTCTTGATTTTCCAAATTACCTTTCGCATAATATTTTTTCATAATTTTTCCCGAAATAATTTCAGAGAAAAAATCCTAAAAGTTATGAAATATTAACATTGAATTCGAAAACATGACGCCAGTACTTAATTACAAAAATGAAATGAAAATCATTCAATCATTTCATTAAAATTAATTATTTTACATTTAAGAAACACCAGCTCTAATATAAGCGATTATTTCATTATTTTAATATTGAACTCCTTTATTTCGTTGACGTAAATATTACAAAGTGGTTCGTAAGAAACAAGGCAAAAAATGCATTGATTTAAAGCAATCCATTCTTCATATACAGTGTAGGTACACTTCATTACAGGAATTACATGATTTTTTTTAATATTATTTATTAAGAGATATGGATTTAAAGCAGGGTCCAAAAATAAAGATTATATCCAAAATTTGAAACGAAAAAATCATCACTTTATACTAAGCTAAAAATAGTTATGTATTCCAATTGTAGTCATATTTAGATTCTATAATACTTTGTATAAAAGGTTTAATTTTCTTCGGCTAACTAAATAATATAAAACTGGAATAATTAGGATTATATGAGGTAATTCTTACTCGCTTGATAACGATTATTAAATAAATTTTATTTTTTGATCGTTCGATAATGAATAGAAATTAATTTTTATTTTTATATAGTTCGAAATAAAGGTACCAAAAGATACTTAATCGTTATCAACCAATCGATAAACAAAAATTACTTTGTAATCATTATCAATCATATCGAAGAATAGAAATTAAGATGTAAACATCATTGATCAGTGGAAAAGTAAAAATTATTTGATAATCTTCATTATCATAATCATTACAGTCCCTGATTTAAAGCGGATGTGATGATCAAATTGAAAAAATTTCTGTTAATATTAAGGCTATTTTTGGAGACTACACAAAAAATAGGTGGTCCCAAACAAAACTTAACAGTGCCTTTACAGCGGCGTATTGGGCTTAAAATTAAAATGGGAGCGTGCGAAAATGCTGCCCAAGTGTACAGCGAATTAAGAATATTGGATAGAGTTAAACTGAGAAATTTTTTAATAGATTTGAGGAAAATAAAGTGGTCTTGATATCAATAATTTTTGCAATATACATAGTAAAATACTCCATAGTTATAGTTCTGGCATCCCTAAGATGGATGACAGAATATAGTTTTATAGTTCTGGCATCGGTAAGATATAGTCCATCGAACTATATTTATGGTTCTCCCAGAATATAGTTAGACATTTCTTTCAGTGTAGCGTTACCACTCAGGCAGTGCGCAAAGTGTTGAGAAAGCACGACTTCATGATCGACAAAAATCAAAAAACTTCTTTTGAGCACTCGACATCGGAAACTGCGTTTTGCTTACACCGAGCGTTTTCAAAACATCACCACTTAAGACTGGTCGAATTTGTTTGGTTCGACGAAAACAAAATCAACCGTTTTTGATAGAACGGGCGGTAGTAGACTTGGAAAAGCATGGTGAGCCGATCCAAGATAGCCACGTTAAACCTACCTTCAACTTTGGTGGTGGTAGTCTCATGATTTGAGGTGTATGAGGGCCCAAGATGTAATGTTTCCATCCATCCCGGCAACATGTTAGCATTCTGCAGACAGGATTGTTAGGCAGCCTTGAACGGCGGGGGCAGGACGTGTCGGACGTTATCTTCCAACAAAATAAAGATCCAAAACACACTGCTCGCATCACCTCGGCGCCGGGATCACGAATTTGAGGTTCTGGAATATCGTTCACAATCCCCCGACCTCAATCCCATTGAGCATCTTTGGATTGAGGTCAAAAGATCCATTGCTTTACAGCCAGGAGGGAGCTGTGGAGTGTGGAGGCGTACTGAAGTGGCGTGGAGCTCGATTGCTACCCAAAAATGTGCTAATCTAGCAGCAGTAATTCATCTGTATTGAAAAAGTAATGTTTTCGTTTTTGTAATTATCAAAATATCTTTTTCACTTTTTTTCAGGTTGTTGTAGAAGTTATTTAATGAATAAATTTTGATAAATTCGATAAAAAGGAGTTCATTTTAATATTCCAAACTCTATTTAATGAAATAAGTCTCCTAACTGAAAAGCACAGAATGCAACACTGTCACTGTATGTGTGTTCGATTTTGGAATTGGTTTGCAAAACATTGCTGATAAACTGGTTTTTGGAACTTTACATGTGAATAATATTAAGCTTTGCCACACACTAATAAGTAAAATAACACATGTGCCATTTATACAGGTTATACTCAAAAGCTAAGGCGAGTTAACCGGTTTATGGATATATCCCATGGGATATAAAGAACATAAATTGTTGGATATTAAGGAAAATCATGTTATTAATTTAATGAAGTGCATATTTTGAAATGAATGAATTTATTTTGATTTTAACGAAAATATTTCTCCCACCCTCTTGGATCCCTCCCAACACCCAACCATTTAAGCTTCTCGATATCCTTTCCCGTCACAACATCCTCGCCATACAATAGGTTAATCTTTTTTAAACAGGAAATAAAAATTAAAAAAAATAAAATTAAAGAATAAATTCTAAATACTTACAGTAATAGCTAGTTTTAATTGAAGTTAGTTCAGTGTGTGCCATATGGGCCTCGCACCCGAGTGCGCTTAATTAGGGTAGGGTAGTAATTGTATTGCTGCCTTCTTGTAAATAAATTAGTAAACATTTCTTTTTTCTAATAACGTGCTCGTCATTCGCTTTCAGTTCTACTTTCCCTTATTGTATAAAGTGTTTCCTTAATTTATATAAACTTTTCTTTTATTTAAAATGCATGATCTTAAATAAGTAAATTTCCATCTTATAAGAAAGAAAACTCTATACTTAAAAATTAGTATTATATAATACAATTTTCTTTGATTTGAGGAGCATTTCTTACTATTAATAAAAGTTGTTTTTAATAATAGGAAATAGAAATTTTTTAATGATACGTATTTTTCGGAGTGCAGCTATTCTTTTCTGATATTGGTTCGAATCATACAAAACAAGTATCAGGAAGTCTAAGGATTAAAAAAACAACCTCCTGTAATGTTCAGAGTATTTTCAGATTGATTAAACGTAAAGTTTTTGGAATTTTCCATTGTAGCCATTTTGACATCTTTGTATCAAATATATAAAAGTACGAATGATATAATAGTATCCTTTTAAAAATTAATTTCTGTTTTGTTTTTAACCGTTTTTAAGATATTTATAAAAGATTAATGGGAGTGTTATGTTAATGGGCGATTATAGTACATGAAATTAACAATTGGTTTATTATTATTTAGGGATTTTTGCGTTGTGCCATTAATATTTTTTTTTAATTACAAGAAGGTAACTATCATGAAAATCGGAGAGTATTGTACACTAACATTTCTCGAACAAAGCGAATTTACTTTTTGGAAATTAAATTTTATAGCGAACTGTCAGTGCTCCAGCGAAAGTGCCATGAAAGCTCGTGAATATTTTTCTCGGAAACCCTATTTTGGTCGCATGCGTGATATAAATGTGATTAAGGATTGCATATAATAAATCTGCTGCCAACATTGGAATTGAAAAAATAATTTCCAACCAGTTTAATTTGTTGCCTTCATTTGATACACTGAGCCTACAAAATCGTCGTCATCATTGTCTTTTAGTTCCAACAGTTACTTAATTTGGGCCACATAAACTCAGGATGTGGTTTGGTTACTTTTCATGTTGTTATCTAAGTGTTTTTAAAATGTTTTTCATTTAATTGCTAATATCCACATACATATTACTAATACCTAAGGAAAAATCCGAGTTGTCTACTCTCGCTTTTCATCTCTTAATGTTATTTTCTATTAAAATTTAAGAGACATGTATTTTTTTACTAGTGAATAAATGCAACATTGGAAGCAAAATTATCCTTCCTAATAAAATTGTGTATGAGCTTTATGTAGTAAGTGAAGTTATTCGAATGAGTTCAACTGGAAAATAATCTCCAGCCTGAATAATGGAACTTGCATTCTATTACATTAAAACTAAAACAAATACTTTTCGATAAACTTGTTAATTTGTTGGAGTGTTAGATTTTAATAACAATATGGCGAAATATGGTGTCTTCAACCAAGCCCAAGACCTCTTATACTTTGTAGTCCTCAAATGAACCTAAGAACGGCCTGACAACGAGGCTTAAATGTTAATTCCTTTGATTATTTATTGAGGAATATTCTAGGATATATTACGTAGTTGTTAACACTAGAAAAATACTATTATTATGTTTGGTCAGGGGTGTCTTGCATTCATATATGATATACATTGCATTGCAACTAGATGGCCTTTTTTACCCAAAGTAAAAGATACATATGTAGATGGTTAACATTTATTATATTGGAATTAGTATTGAAAACGTAATCTGCTGTGATTTTTGGTTTTTATATTGAACTTAAAATTACTAACTCATTGAATTTTCTTTACATACTGATTTTTTTCCAAATTTTCAGTATTAAAAATCGAAAATACTATCTGCTAGACTACAAAAGCCACCATAAATGAATGAACTCAGATTCCACCTCTAACCATGTCTCTTATTGTATATAATATTTATATATAATATCATTTTTGAAATATACATATGTCTATTCCATTTTATTTTAAGTTTCCTAACTGTTACTAAGATTAAGGATTTAAGTTAGAGTAGGACGCAGAGCTCTAGCACGGGGTTCCAAAACCCGAGAAGACTGCAATCAAAATGGCACTGTAAGCGTTCCGCTCAAAAAAGATAGTGCCGAAAAGTATAATGATTTGCTGAAATATAGGAAATGTATTATTGTATTAAAAATAGGAAATGTATTACTATTTTAAAATATAAGGATATATTCAGCCAAAGTATTTATTTAATAAATATATACCTAAGTATTGTGTAAAATTTGGTAAAAGTCGTAAAAAAGCTGCTTAAAAGTAAATAAATCGGGTTAAACAAACCGCGGAAAAGTTAATCGCTTTAAAAATACCATGTGAAAATAGACCTAGGTATAATTTAGTATAAATTTCTAAACATTAAATTTTCCCGAACATGTCTGGAAATATTACTCTTTAAATTTTTTAATTTTAATGCAACGTTGATTTACGACCAAAAGATGAATGTGCAAAAAAATGTTTTCTGTGACTTGCACTTGTAAACATATTTAATTTTGAGATTAAAGCAAAATATGCGTTTGTTCTGGATAAACGAAAAAAAAACAAAGAATAAAATTGATCCAATTTCGTGTTCTGTATATTGAAAATATGTTTAACAATTTACTTTCTTTTCAATTATTTGAAAATTTATTAACAACAACAGCATCTGCAGATCTTTACGCCAAAAGTTTCGAATTTAATGAAGTAATGTTAAAGTTATGTAGGTAATGTAGTTCCAGTGAAGCTGGGAATGCAACCTAACTAATTATACATTTAATACTACATTTCAATCAAACCGTACAGTTACTTTAAATCAAAACAAGCGATGTTTTACTTACAATTTAAAGTAAGTGGTTAACACAAACTTTACATGTGTATAAAAACTTCCTGAAACAGCTTATACTTTCAGTGTAATTCAACAAACTCTGGGGAATTTAATTAGGTATTGCAGAGTCAAATTGCAATAAGCTCACTAAAGAAATACCTAATTTTTTAAATTCCAATTTATAAAGTATTATTACTATGAGGGCCCACACTAAATTCCTAAATCTCTGGGGATAGAAGCGGTTACCTGTATCCCAACGACCCTACTTCAATCGCTTTTTAAAAGAGATAATGACTTCATCATAAAGAACAATTGAATATATTTACTTATTCATCGTTTGTTCCTTAAAGAAACGTAGGTACGTTAACTTTTGGAGGTGAGCAAAGAAACACTGCTTGAAATCTAAGGGTAAGTGAAAAGGAGGGAGCGGAATACAGAAGATGGGACCCAACAGCTTGTTTAACAAACAAAAGAACAAACAATTTTTCCCTATGTAGCAGCCCCTTGCAGAAATAATTAATCTTATCCCGGGCTTATACCATTTTTGCCGACGGCGGATAGAGGGATATTTACCCACACATTCAACGAATCCTGCTAGACGGTCCCACCTATCCCAGGATCAATTGAGCACAAACACAAGAAAAGAAAGCGGCCAAGCGCAACACGTGCATTGGTAAAGTTCACTAGAGCAAAACGAATTTTGAATTCGAAGAATGAATTTCCAGATGAAGAATTAGCAGGCGGGGTACGAAAGGGTCTAGCGAGTCTAGGCAGTTTTGACTACAAGTGAGATTGTGTTTGTTAAATCCGAGTGGGAGTCAAATCAGATTTTTGTGCACAACAAAACATCCTGGCGAACCTTTTGAAGACGAAATATAGGAATTTATAACAAGGAGCTCTTGTATTATTTATTTGTATATACATACGTTTGGTGATAAAAATAACGCGAGTTTAATAAATTTTAATCATTATACGCACTATTAAAAAAGAAGAATATTACACTGAGTAATTGACAATTGCTTGGACAAATAAAACTTAACATCATGTACATATACATATGTAGAATAAATGTTTGGCATAGATTAACATGTACATATTATATATGCCTGTGTATGTTTGGATGGCTTATGGCTTATGTGAATTTATTGATTCCATTAATTAAGGTGGTATTTTTGTATCTGATTTACAAATTAAGTTGGCAAGATGTCTATAATTTATTTTGAAGACAAGTGTAGGTAGGGCGTAGCCAGAATGAAGTAGCGAAGAACGCTGTTTTTTCACAAAAATTTATTTTTTGTATCCTACGTATACATACATATGCATACATACATGTATCATTCTTTGTCGGCGGGAGACTCCTTGCTGCCCAAAATTTGTTTCGTCTAGGACGGCTCAAATGAAAGCTTATACAATCTACTTTCGAAAGCCGAGTGACAAATTTCAAAATTCGTTGAGGTGGATCCGATATTGCTGCTGGAATTACCTGACGTTAGAATGTTTTTGTTAATAAAAAATGCTAATTCGTTGATAATTCCTTCCGATTTTTGCTCAAAATCATTGTTGTGAATCTGGAAGGTGCAGGAATTAACCGGATGTTACCTTGACCCGAAGTCACATTTTTGTATAATTTCAAGGTCATTCGAGAAAATAGGAAGTGAATTTCCAAACAAAATTTTCGCAAATTTTAACTCTGCATCTACTTATAGTTTTCACAGTAGTGGTTAGATTGAGTTATTCGGGTCACCGTTAGAATCACGAGGGTACACTTTTGAAGCTGTATGGTGATTAATAATAAATCATAAGATACACATACGATTTAATTTAGTATTTTTCTTTATTAGTTTTGTCAAACTCAGTCACAACAGATCGAAAAGGATTTTGCCACAAAAAAATTTTCTTTTCGTTCCTCAATGAATAACGACAATGGCCAAGGCATAAACAGAGCCTGTACCTGTGATTTCTAAATTTCTCTTTTTATCACTTTGGCTTTCCCAAGAATCTTTCCTTACAAATTTTAAACCTCTGTTATTATTCTCCTAAGTGATGCCTGCTCTGTCTACCCACTGACTAGTTATTCCTCGGATTGACCAACGGATTTGGTTAAATCCCTACATTGATTTCACTTTCTAGACTAGGTACTTGTCTTAACAAATAATTGATTTAAGTCTTTAACATAATTGATTACTCTTTTAACAACATTTCCTTAAATTTGTCATTATAATTTTGATGTATCTTTGCCTTCCTAGTCTTAACGAAATACCTAACTTTTGTTTCTCCTTTTCTATTGAAAATTTACTTTTTGTTTTTGCTACTATTGCAATACCGTTTCTTATATTAAATTAAACTTATTCTCCCTGTTCACATTTAGCAAAAATAACATGTCCGGTATAACAAATTTTTCAATATAACAAACGAACTTGACATATGTATGTATCATTCATTATATTGAACCTCCATTGTATATTATTTTTTATTTCATTTAAACTACTGCAATTTTTGCTACAAATAAAGGAAATGGTTCATGCTTTTGCTATGATTTGGTTGGTACACATTATTTTGTACCATTATAAATATTAACATTGGGTTGCTTAAAATTGTTTTAAGCAGCAGCATAAATAGATGAAATAAAATGACTGTTAAAACAAGGAAAATGCAAAAATAGAGCAAAATGTAAGAAATATACATATGTTGTCCTTTATTTAGATTTAGGTAATTAATAAACCCACCAAAAACATATTCATATGTAAAAAACAGGCAGGCGCGGATCTAGAATTTTTTTCCGGAGGGGGTCACAGGATAGAAAAAAATCAAAAATAACATGAATAACCAAATAAACAAAGCAAACCGAATTTCTTCAATGATTAAAAAACAAAGTCAGGATAACCTTATGTAAAAACTTGTCCAATTTGTTTTACGAAAAAATTCATTACATTCATATATAAATTTATTGTTTATATAAAATTATAAACTTTTTATATAAAAAATGTACTTTCAAAACTAAGAAATGTCTTAATAGATTTGCGAAACAAAATAGAAGATTGGATTTTGTGGTTTAAATGATGCTTTTAGTTGGAACTTGTAAACAAGTTCTCGCCAGGAGTGCGCTTTGTTATCTTAAAAAAAAAAAAAATCACTGAAGTGTAGAAATTATGCCATGTTCCTAGCGTACACGTTATTAGCAGCGTTTTGATAAGCAAAGAAAAATATTGTGTGAATTGATAAATTTACAGACAAAACTTGGCAAGTTTTCATTAAAGAACTAAGCAATATTGAGACTCTTGCCAAATTTTGTTTGTAAGTTGCTAATAACGTGTAGGGAACGAATTTGGCCTAATTTCTACATTTCAGTTATTTTTTTTTTGGTTGAGATAACAAAGTACAAAGTCCTGACGAGAACTTGGCCAGTTTTCTTACATTATGTTCTGGATGGGATTTCATAACTTCTTATTCAGAAACTTATAAGCCCAAATGATAGTTAGTTGCAGAATTTAATGATGATCTATCCGTCAGTCAGTGAGTGCCCAAATTTGCGATTTTTTGACACTCGTATCGTGGAAACTCTTCAACCTAGATGTATGAAATTTGGAAATATTTTTTTTGGGTAAAAAAAATCAGTCCTGTAACGTAACTAGCCTCGGAGGTAGAAGGGGGTCGAAAAGGGCTCGAAATGGTTCGTGTAAATATTACACAGTGCACGATCGGTTTTGCGAGAACATGGCCTGGCTTAGATTTCACAACTGATTTAGTTTGAGTCTTTAAATTAAATTGAATTAGTCCTCATTCGGAGATATAATTGAACATTTTTCACTTTTCCAAAATAATCCGTGATTGAATTGTTTTCTTCAGTCATATCGCCACAGTTTGTACTTTGCGCGTAAATAAGAGTTTAGTGGCTTCGCCACTAAACTCTTATTTACGCGCAAAGTACAAATTGAAAACCTTTTACAAGAAGATGAGCGCTGTAACTCAAACTTGTTGACTCCTCAAATCAAAATACGCTCCTTTACGCATCGCGTGGGCAACTCTCGTAATGTTCGTTTTTAAATCGCATTATTTTAAATGTTACTTGACATATTATCTCATTTAATTCCAAAAACGTTCTTGAGGTATTATTAGGCATATATTGAAGTATTAAACAAAATTTTATTAGTCAACAAAAATACAAAATTACGGCGCGCGTCATAACATGTTTTGTTGCCGCGTCATAACATGTTTTTGTTAAGTTGCCTCCATTTCACGCAGAAGAAGTGTCATAAAGTGAATCCTGGAACAAAAAATGATATATTTTCTTTAATTAGATTAGTTTCTGCATGGAAGTACGCAAGGAAATAAAAAAAATATTTAAAAAAAGAAATTGAGACGAGTTTGAAAATATAGATCGATTTTTGTACCTAAATTTTTATATAAAATGTGTCATATACATATTTTACAATTTTCAATTAATCGACAAAAGCTCGTGCACTTCTATGGGCAATTTAAGAACGTACAGTTGAAATTTGAAGTCAACCGAGCGAAAATTGTTTAAGTTCTATTGTGTGCCGTTTGACAAAAACATGTTTTGGCGAGGAAATTTGTGTGCAGCGATTTTGTATTTTTTTGATTAATAATAATTTTTTTTATATACTTCATATGCCTAATAATGCCTAAAAGTTTTTTCTTATATATTTTATTCATTTCTTTAAAAAATGCCAAAGATTGAGATCGAAAATGGACTTTAATGACTAATCTCCATAGAAAATCAAGCAAAAAATCATTTGGTTGGATTTGCTGACATATCACATCTGTACGCATTATCATGAATCATGTGAAATTTCAGATCTCTTTTCTTCTGAAAATACATAAGTTCTGTGTAAACTATACATGTTTATTAAATTTCACTCTTTATCTAACCGCTCCTTTCAACTGCATCGCTTCAATTTTTTAACTAAATTAAAGCCTGTACCAAATTCGCTGACTTGCATGTGGCAACTCAAAATGGTTTAACTCACACAGAACAGAAAGCTGCAATGCAAATGAGAGAGCTGCAGCTGTTTTGGTTGGTTTGGTATTCTATGGAGATTAGGCTTTACAGTGGTGTCCTGCCTTAACTAAAAAAGTTGTTATTTTTAACTTTATTAGTTATTATATTTATTATTCTGCATTAAAAATAATAAATTTTTAGCTAATTATGTATTTTATTTAAAAATGCCAATGAACATATTAGGTGGCTTTACAATTATAAATTGTTGATTTTAGTGAAGCATTTCTGTTAATATGAACAAAACAATTTCAGCTGAATTGTTGGCTTGTACATACTGTTTTTTGTTTTCACTACTTACACACGATTTTATTATTTTTAGCTTTCTTACGCCTCTGATTTAAAGCAATCACAAGACCGAGGACCGCCAGCACACCACAATCCATGGTTGAGAATTGAACAGAATTGAACAGTTTGCCTGATCATGTGTGAGATCTTTGATGATCGGCCAGTCTGACATCAGCCGGACTGTTCAGTCCGAACTGACAGGCCGGCCAGATCGTGTGCGGCGTGCTTTAGAGAAAATCAATTATATAAGAAAAATAGCTATCCTTACAGTCTCACAAGGCATCATTCGGTTATTGTTTCTTCTAAATTCGTGAAGCGATGTCGTGAGCGACTTACCTGGTTAGGCAATCGAAAAATTCATAATTCGGCAGTATTCAAGGAATGCTCCTACAGTTTTTCTCATTCCGTCTCATGAAGCCAACCCAAGTCTTGAATCGCTCATCAAGCTAAGCAATCGAAACTGTTATACTACTGTATCTAAGCTCACAGCACAGACATGAATTCGAACAGAGCTTAGCTTGGTGTGTTGTCACGAACTGTCATACCAAGACGAAGACTTGGATTCGGACAGGCCCTTAGAATATGTAAAATTTCAAGATTAACTTGGCATGGCTAAAATCTGAATAGAACGCAGAAGCTTTTCCAGAGAACTCATGGACGTTGCTATGAGTAGTTGTGGTGCTCACAGGTCATTGGCATATAGGAGAGCATGCTGCCAAACCAGGAATCAACAACTATTATTGCAGTATTTGAGGATCCGGATGAGAAAAAATACCTCACTCACGTTATCGAGGATCTCGGAAATAGATCTAAAGTCAGAATCTGAGAGATTGTTCTCTTTCTGCACATCACAGGATATGGCTCTGATTCGTTAGGTGCATATAACTCAATAACATTCAATTAAAGTGATTTCATGGTATCAAAACAGCGCATCTTAGCGCTTATCGCACTTCAAAGAAGCTGTTGAGTACGATATGAAGTCGAATTCAGTTATAGTCCTGAAGATTGCTTTGCAAAATGCTCCATTCGAATATTTCAAATGAAAGTACATATTCCAAATTTATATTTTACGAAGTTGTCGTGATCAAAAATCAGCTGAAAACTAATTTTTAGCTGCAAAGCTTTCGCAAAAGTCGTAAAACTCTCTGTTTTGTGCTTGTTTTCGAGCAGGTTTTTTCTTTTCATCCTACAAAAAGTATTAGAAAAATCGCGACGAGCACTCTACCTAGTATAACACGGGGATTGAAGTCGGCATTAAAACCACGCTGACTAACTAACTTTCTTTAATCATTATGTAGGAAATAGGTAGATGCTGCAAGTGGTTGATCTGAGAATTCGACAATTCATATATTAAGGAATCCTTTTGCTTAAACGTGTATACGCTGTACATATGTTCGCATAATTATAACATTTGTGCATGATCCAATGCGATATTTGTTATTTATCTATGAGTAATAGATTTTATCAGAAGAAAAGAAGCATTAGAATCATTGTATTCAATAGCCAAGATTGAACAATCGTGCCCTTCAGTCACCAGTGCAAATAATAAGAAAGTATGTCTGCGCCATCGTAGAATAAACATTTCCAGAAGCCCATTGTTTGAATTGTCTCAGTACTTCTGCTCGTTGAGATTTGCATGAATGAACATGCAAGCAAACGCCATGGTCAAACAAAGTATGTGCTTTGGTACACAAAAAGTGACTATATCATGCGCGGAAGTCCCTGCGTAAAATCGTGTAACTTGTTTCATTTTATGACACAGGCTATGCATGCAAAACACATCCCTGTTCCCCGATGTACCATATTTAAAAAAAAAATCTATGAAAGCGACATCCGATCATGTATTTACATTATAATTTCAAAAATAAGATTGTGACTATGTATTTCGATATTTATTGTAGGAAAATAATATACCTACATAAGTAGTTTCCGAAGTTTTTGGTATTTTACAAAATGCCTTCAATTTTTTCCTATATCCAATAGTTTTTTTTCACAATACAAGAAGTGCTCGTATAACTATTGTATATGTTCGTAAAATACTTAAAGAGTGTTGGCTTTTATCCACTTTTAAGTCAAAAATTAACCTGAAAAATGTCCAGTTCAAAATTTGAAGTCCTACATGAATAAAAATCATGACAATGTGATGCGATATCTTTATTCTAGGGAACTACTAACAAGCTTCATTTCAATATAAAATTGTCTATTGATCTATTCTTTTTGTTTCACAATTCTGTTAAATTGATGCCCTTCGAAGCACATTATACGAAAGAGACGCCAATTAAATGTTCGCCTTTTCATTCCATTTAAATTTGAAAGTGTGGACCACCATCGCGGGTATTATGGAGAATTATATTTTTTACATGGCCTTTTAATTATTGCTATACTTATAAGGCATATTCTGTCAAATAGTAATAGATATTCAAGGTGTGTACTAATATGTTCGAGAATCCCTAACACCCTTAAAAAAAGTGAGGGGTAAATTAAAAAAAATTATTTATTTTTTTGTAAATTCTAATTATAAGTATAAGCAAAATAATTAATAATATTTTCTAATAATGTAGTTATGGGAATTAAAGGGTTCAATAAAAAATAAACTTGGCTTTGAGAAAAAAATTATAGGTATTTGAAAAAAGTTCACGGTAGAAAATTTGAGGGTAATTTTAACCCCTGGGAAAGAAAAGGCAATATTTTAAATCTAGTGGGTTAATGTGAACATTTTGTAAATCTTGAAATATATTAAATTTTTTCGCTTAGTTTAATAGTAAAGTCATTATAATATTTCCATACAAACAAATTAGGTACTTACTATTTTTAATCGCTTTATTTAGTTGTTTTAAACAATATATATTAAAAATAAAGGACGATGTCGGAAGCGCTAGCAAATTTAATAAAATTCAAATGACACGAAAATAAGTTTCATGGAATAATTTCGTTTTCTATAGCTCTCACGCTTCTGTGCGTAATTTAAGCATTATCAAGTTGTATTATTTTTTGACCTGTTAATTTTATGTTTATTTAAAATAATAATAATAATATGGGACCTTTTTCATACATACATATATCACCTTCATATGACGAAATATAATAAGTACCTATATTGTCTATACTTCATTAAATAGAAAGTATTAGTTTTTAGAAAACATTTAATCACTTACATTTTATATATCAAACATATACACCCAAAAAATATATGCTACGATTTATTGTACGTTTTATCGAATAGAAGATATCGTATAAGATAAAACGGAGTGCACAGACAGCAAAACATTCGTCTAATCGAAATGAACTAAAGTTTCTTTTTCTGGACCGATAAAACGTACAATTTAATCGTAGTAAAGCATTTTATTTGGGTTATTAAGCATTTTCCAGAATTTCGATACAGATTTATAAAAAAGAAACTTAAAACAAGATTTGTGTACGTGTTGCATAATGCAGGCAAGCAATTTTTCCACATTGATTGAACTTAATTTTCAAAATTTAAAAGGCAATTTTAAAGAATTATCGTTTAATTCACAGAATTGTTCGTACACAGTGAACTAAAGTTTATACAATTTTCTTGAGTTTTACAAATTATTTAGTGATATGGCTTTTATGTCCAAATTTCTTATTTTCAATATCAATTTATATTTTCATTTATGTTGTCTCTTTCTAATTAAAATTTTTATCATGTTATTAAGGCACTGATTAAAAGAAAATATTTTTCGAAGAACATTTGGCAGCGGTGCATATTTTTGTTTTAAATTTAGAATTTTTGAAGTTCGAACGTTCAAATATAAAATCGTCTCACCACAGATCCCGGCTTCCAAAATAAACAAACTTTAGGCCATGTGCATCGGATAGTTTCAAGTATTAACACATTTATTTCACCTTCCCGCTTTTACGTGTTTATCCCTCGTCGGTTTCTCTCGGGATCATTCAAGAAAGCCGCCAGATAATTGCTTCCAAACCACGTTATTTGGGCTCTCTTGTGAGTGTTGACTGTTTGCTTTACCTGGAAGCAGTGAGCTCTTTTAGATTCTTTGTACGTGCTCTAAGTCTTTTGAGTTTACATTAAAATTTTCGATGAAATTTTGATTGATTAAGCGTAATTCCAAAATCAAGAAAAAGTGAATTAACGCAACAGTGAAGTAAGCGTTTTTTTCATAATCAATTTTGATTACCTGATTTAAATATAGATATTAGCAGATCTATGTATATTTCTGCATTGGTTCTATGCATAAGCTGTTATTAATAAAACCAAAAACAAAAGTCTGAATTGATATCGTCCTCTAAATTGTAATAGATATGTTAAAATAAGCATTTCATCTGTGGATATTTTCGAAAATTGGAGAAGGTGAATAACTTTTGTTTTTTATAAAATTTCAAGAAATTAGTCACTGACAAAAACGACGATTTGATATACATAATAAGTCATGAGGTAAAAAGTTAAAATATCATGTAACACAAAGCCAGAACAGAGTTTCAAATCAATTCTATGTATTTAGTTTTTGTAAAAGAAATCTGGGAAAAAATAAATGAAATTTAAACTGCATATGTATAGCCAAAATAAGACGAAAAATGCATTGATTTAAATGATCTAATTTTGGCACGATATTTAAACGAGAAAATATAAATCATAAAACGAAAGTTGTACTCGTCAACACGGAATTTGCGGACGTTTAAATGAAAAATTAAATTTATAACAGGACTTTCTCCATGAATTACGAGTTCATAACATACATACATAAATACTCAATCGAGTCCTACTTTTCGGTGAAGCATAGCGTTTAAATTATGAACAATTGCATTTCAATCATTTTAAAATTGAAATAAAAAATATTGCATTCCCTTGGGAGCTTGAAATGCAGCTCAAATGAACACCTTAATCTTACAACCCCGATACATATGTCAGCTTTAAATGAACACTCATTCCTTTTAACAATTAAAAATGGAAAAATTCGAAGTATAGGGTTTTTCGAAGTTAAAATGTATCTTATAATCGACAAGTTTTATTCATAGTTATGTTTTATATGCAGGCTGTTCGGATTCTACGTAGGAAACGGTATACTAATCGATTCTTTGGGGTGTCCTGAGCAAACTTTTATTCTTGAACCCCGTCTAAAATCACTCCTACCCCCTCAAAGTCGACGTCAAACTTTTTTAGGAGGTGCGCTCACTTAAGTTCTTATAGATTCTTGTAAGGACATCGCAGGAAGTTGAGCGGGGGCTCATTCAAAAGAGGATTACCTTTCCAACGGTACCTCACCTGTTCGATCACTTTTCGTTAAAATATGACAGTTTTCTTAAAAATCGTCTATGGTAATTTCGATAAATTTTGAATTCGAGCCCCCACAGCTCCTACATTTTGAAACGGAAAGTAACAAATGAGAAATCATAGGAGTGGTTGGTTGGTGGTTGGTTCATGTGGCGACTCCACCCACTGGTGAAGTCGAATTAGCGCTTGGAAAGGTACTTTTATCGTCTTTTGAATGAGCCACTGATGTCCTTATATGGATCTATAAGGACTTAAGTTAGCGCATCTTCTAATAAACGTTGACGTCAATTTTGAGTTGCAAGGAGTGATTTTAGGGCGGCAAGAATAAAAGTTTATGTAGGACACCCCAAGGAACCAATGGTATACGTACACTCCGAAAACCATATTATAATTATAAACGACAGTCCAGTTCAATGAGAAAAATTCAAACAGCAAATTCTCAAACCCAAAACGCTTACATCGTAATTGATGTGGCTTTCTTTTCTTCATCCAGTTCACACTCTAGATCAGTACGAAATGAAAACAATAATCCTGATTAATTATCGGATTAGTCGATTTGAGAAGTACGCATCTTTTTGAACTATTGCTATTTCATAATTTCCAGCATTTTCCAAGCTAATAGCAAGTTAATTAATGGGACATTAGAAGTTTATTTTGCCATTTGCTTTTTCTCTATTATTCAAATCTCACTTCACTTTCAACTTAAGCTAAATCATATATAAATTTAATAGCCATTAGTAACCACTGATCCTGCTACCAACTGCGAGGAATGAAATATCAGAATAGCATATTTATATACAATACATACATACTTCTGTTAGCATTTTAAAGCTATTCTTCCGGATCTTTTATCTAGAGCTGATATGCGATTAAGGTGTTGTTGTACTATATTTCCAAGTTAAAGCGTTGATCCAGAGCATAAGCCAGATGAGAAAACACAGCTAACGATAATTCATACTTGCCTATTATAATGCTTTTAATGACTTCCGAAAAATTCACTAATGGAAAATGTTCCTTTTTTAGTTAAAAGTATGTCTTTCAAAGTATTAATTTATAATCCTACAACACTAGTACCAAAAGGTCCGGTTTGCTTTGGTTGAAAGTTAAAAGCACTATTACGAAAAGTGCGTATGAGATAGCTGATTTAAATTTATTAGCAAAGATTAGCCGACTTTCGCAAACTAGGAGCGGGGAGAGGGTCAATTTGATGACACGTATTTCCGAGAAAAAATAGCTTTCCGGATATTTGGAATACCGGGTCATTATTACAGATTCTTTTCCATTTAAAGCTAACATTTTTGTTCATATTGAAAAGCAAACTAAATATTTGAAAAAACTTGTTTTCCACCCAGGACATCTTTTAGTAAAAATAGACAACAAATTAAGTATGTAAGTAGTAAAGAGTGTAAGAAAAGAAGTTTCTCAAAGAACGAACACATTACATACATACATACACATGCATTTTTGTGCATAAACCACGCGTGGTTTTTCCCGAACAGTTGTTTGAGTCCAAAATAAGCATAACTTGGTCGGCTATAAACTACTTGACTCTAGTAAGTCGTGTTGTTTCTAAAAGTAATTTCAGTCTATTTGCTAGTATTCTAGATTTTTTCAGATATTTTCCGAAACTGCGTTCAGGGTGATATCTTAACCGACACAAACCTTATCGAAAATGGCCACTTCGGAGTCGAATATTTCAAATACGGGGCATAATTTTGAAAAACGGTTTAAGAAACCTCATAATGATTTTAAATTCCCTTTTGAACGATGCTTCACTTGATTGGGTAAATGAAATTTTTTTTTCCATCCCCAATTTTCATGTAGGTGAGGTAGCTTTAAATTTTTTTTCCAAAATATGAATATATTACTTTATAGTGGGTATCATTATTTATTCGTGTACCAAATTTCAGCACTATAGTCCTAATAGTCTAAATAAAGTGACTGTGACATACGGACGAACATGGTGAAACAATGTTTGATTTGCTACGAAACCCTGAAAAACGGCCAAAGGAAAATAGGGCACGCATATGATAATTTTTTGTACTTGTTTCCGAAAAGAGTTTCAAAAACGTTTACGCTGCAGTGTTCGTTATAATTTTCATTGAAAGTACTAGCCAACGGCTACATTCATTAATTTTTTCAAATATTTTGCATCGATAATTTGGAAATTAGGAAATACCTGCACTTTGATAACGAGTTTGAAAAGAAATATATCGCAAATTATTTTTTTTGCTGCTGTTGCATTTTAGGCCTATCTCAAGATTTCCCACTCAATTGGCAGAAAGTTTCAAATTCCTCTTCAAAGACTTATTCTTTATTAAACTTTCACTTTTCTGCTAGTTTTAAGGTACTAATATAATCTGCCTGATCTTGTACTCCGGATTGTCAAATAAAGTAAACTTTTTAATTTGATTAACTATTCCGGTGGAATATGAGAGAAATTATAATTCGATACTTGAGTACTTTGAACTTCACCGCTAGTTTCGATTTACTAAATGAAACAGAAAGAGACTGAAAACTCAATTTCGAAGAATGATAGTATTTCTATGGTTAATGGTAATAATTTAAAACAAGTACAATTTTTAACTTTTTGAATTAAACGATAACATTCAAAATAAATAATGTTATTTCCTAACTAAATGAAAAGATTCCCATATAAAAATAAAAAGAGGAGAACAAAATTGAAATCATCCGATTTCTTCTATTGGCGGCATTACTAATAGATGAAAAGAATATGAAATTAGTTGCACCGGTTGAGTTTAAGTTGGAGTTTATGTATGAAGTGCTGGAATTCATCGAAACAGATATTTTTTATTTAATAATAATATAGATTTGCAAGAACCCATTTTTGGACCCATAAAATTTTAAATTCAACAATATAAAAATTCTCTTGAGAGATAAAAATTTATTTTTAAAAATTTCAAATTATTTGTTCCATGGGAAACTATAATATTTAGAGCCTTGCATCAAAAGTAAATATAACTGATATAATGAAAGAGAGTGTATTTGTCGAAATATAAAGACAACAAGAATTTCGAGTAATTAATATTAATTTTTTAATTTGATCATTAGTAAATATGTATTCCGAAGAAGTAATTGAGGAGCTATTTTTTCGCACCAACAACTTTTACGACAACTTTTTTTTGCATTTATATAATTAAATATAAACTTTTTTAGCTGAAGCAATTTCAAATTCAAAGGGAGCATTTACGAAAGCATCTTTAAGAAAGAAATTATTAAGAAAATTGAATGTTCCACGACAACTTAATAGCTTAATTTTAGGCATTTTGTTTGTTGTCATCATTAATTCTTAATTAGTAATATCATAAAGTACTAAATCATTTAATTATAATATATACAAATATTTGTAATAACACATTTTATGACAAGATAAACAGACAACTTAAGAAATTTTTGAGAGATGAAGACTTTATCTTTGATTTCAAATGCATAACCATGGCATGCCATTGCGCTTAGAAAGAGTCATATCAGCTACAATTATTCAATAACTTTATCAAGAATAATAAAATTTTGAAAAAGGCAATGGCTTAATGTTCTCTGCAGCTCACATTAACTCAATCTCCTCTGCAGAACAAGATGTGGTTTTTTGTAGTAGTCGTAAAAGAATGTGCCCTCCTGGGAATATAATTTTTTTCCTTATCTAATCCCTCAACACCCAAAAATGTATGGGCCGTTAAAAACCGATTTTGGCATCTAATGCCATGCCACGACAGCTTCGGTACAACTGATTCTGGAGATGCTTATCTGATGCGCTTCAAGAAGATAGATGTTATTAGTTTTCTCCTCTTTGTGCGTCTCGCACCAGGGAACTATTTGTCTGGTATTCTTTCTTAGCTGGACACAGGGACGGTTAAATTATACTAGAACCATATTTAATGAAATCACTACTCTGTTGTGAAGTTCATATAAAGCTAAAGGAAACTTTACATTTTGCGAATTTTAGTAATGCTTCTTAATATTTAAATAATTTGTAATACAGTCCGTTTCAAAATTATAACATCACTTGTAAAATTGTAGGTATGTATATCCCCACAGCAAACTGTGTTCTTAAAAAGTTGTTATGGTAGTATAGGTATCACTTTATTAATTTAATTAGATACTACTGATAAATTAAAACGCTTGCTTTCCTTTTAATAATGTTCAACTTTAAGAATGTATTCAATATCAACATTTCAAAAAGATAAAGTCAAGATAAAAAAAAAAAGAAATACTGTTTTTTCAAGGTTTTTTTTTTTTATTTTAATATTTTGTTGGGCTACCGCTTTTTTGAATTACCTCAAAAATTCTGTCTGGCATGGACTCAACCAACTTTTCTAAGGTGGTGTATCGCAAGTTGCGCCAGGCAGTCAAAATTGCAACTTTTAGCTCACCAATCGTTGCGTAGTGTTTATTTTCGGAGTAAAATTGACGCACAAGGATACCCCTCAGGTTTTCGATAGGATTCAGGTCGGGGGAACATGCTGGCCAGTCAAGAACATTGATATTTTGGCTCCTGAACCATGACTTTGTACTGATACTGTTATGAACAGTAGCATTATCTTGTTGGCAAATATTGGTATTGCTAGGAAGATCGTTTAAATATGGAATTAAATTTTCTTGCAAGACTCCTTGATACTCCGTGCTGCTCATTCGGGTAGATGGAAACACCAAAGATGTAGTTCCCAGTGCACTAAAGCCTTCCCATACCATTAAAGAACCGCCACCGAAATTTCTCTTGGAGAAGTATTGTTCCTCTTTTCTCAAATTCCTCCAATAATCATTAAATCCATCTGGATCGTCAACATTGAATTTTTTCTCATCAGAAAAAATAATCTGAAACGTTAAAATAGCACTAAAACCTTCAAACATCCTACGGATAAAATGGATTACCTGTGTCCTATTAGTTCCCATATTTTTTTTTGCCAAATTCTATTCTATTTTTTTTTATGAATAAGCCTAACGTAGTACTGCTTTTAATTTTGCTCGGATGATATGTGTCAGTCGATTTGGACACATTTAAAGCTAATTCTCGTTTAATGTCAGTACAACTTTTCATAGAATTTGACGCTGTTCTTGAAATATTCCGAATTTGTCTACTTGAGAGTAATTGAGAACGTCCGGTGGATTTCTTTTTTCCATATTCATCACCATTCCATTAATAATATAATCTTGCACCATAGCTAAAAATCTATCAATTCTTCGAGAAATTTGCCTCATACTGATGTTTTAAGCCCAGTATGTGTCAATTCTACTTTTTTCATATTCTCACAGAGTCCTCCCACATTTTTCTAAAAAAAAAAATCACTTAACGGGACTTCAATTCTATCTACCGTGACTAATTTTCCTTCTGACTTTATGAAACGGATAAATTTCATTTTTTACAAATAATTTGATCTTCTTTGCGCAAAAGACGACAGTAAACTATCAGATCAGTAAAATTTAATTTGCACGCACTTCACACTTCGCTTAAGGGTAACGGCAATTCCTCGTAAGGACATTAAATCCAACAAATTTTCATTTTGCTAGCTCACTATCATTTTAAAACGGACTGCAGTTAAGAGCCATGTTCTGATTTTTATATTCGTGTAACTAATTCAAATTTCCGTTTTTAAAAGGTCAAAATTATAAAATGATTTAAAATTACTGGAAGACGCGGTCAAATTCGAAACAAATCCGCAAAGATAAGATCCACACCTATCACATTAGGGGGCATAAGGGCAAAAGAAGGAATCTGCACATATCTTAATTTAAGAAAATTGAATAAAAACGTTAATCATTGGTAGACACGCAATTAATCGAAGTGTTTTTAGACATCTTCAATAGATCATAAATCTAATGCTAATCTAATCCAAAGTTTACAGAACATCTGTATACAACCAAATAATTATACTATGTATAAAGAGAGAGTGTTTGTTTACATGTAAGAGGTAATCTGGAAAACTACTGAACCATTTTGGATAATTCTTTTACCAATAGAAAGCTTATAACCCTATGGTGGTTATATTCAAAATCTTCTGACATTGGGCATTCAATTTAAACACTTGTTTCATTAAGAAAGTTTGAAAAAAATCAAAACAAGTAATAAATACGTTATTCTCCTCTGGCTGGCTTGAAGCCATCCCAAAAAAGTTCCTTCAAATATGTATATCAATTAATTGTTGTTATTTCTTATTTCATTACTATTTTATTATAATTTACAATACTTTAATTATATATAAGAATTAAATTTCCTTATGGGACCTATTTAATAAGAATAAAAACAGTTGGATATTCCCAAATGTTGAAAAGATATCTCGTTTTCTCACTAAATTGATCAGTCGGCTGACATTATTGTTGTTGCATTTTGTATGCATTTTTTTTCGTCTCTTAGAAGAAATTTTCAAAATAAATAAATTTCTTCTTTCTAAATAAAAATACTGTCTTTCTGAAACAATATATTGTTATATCATCAACCCCTTCCTCCCGCCTCTTGTTTTTTTTAATAAGTATAACACCAAATTTTATATCTTCAATTTCAACCATTTACGAGATATTTAAAAAATAAACTTGAAAAACGCAAAGAATCGACAACATTTCATTTTCTAATAAATTTTTTTTATTATAAAAAAATTGTTTTCCCAAATTCTTTGGTGAAATTTCATTTAATTAATATCAACTAAATTTCCTCCAAATTAAAAGTGGACGACTCCAGTAGATTGTTAATTTGAAGTGGGATCACTCAAAGGGGTTCAAGCTCACACATTATTAAAATCATAATTTACTGCTTTTACGTATTTAAATTTTAATAAATGTACCTATGAAAGTCATCGGTTTTTCGATGCTGTATCCGATAAGATTACTTATTTCCTCAATTTGTTTAAAATTTGAACCTGTTATAAATATTTGTAATTTAATAACTTTGATAGACTTAGCATTTTTGGGAATGCTGGTGATGGATGTCAGGGCTTGACGGAGTCCAGCCGGTGGGCGCCATTTTTCGGAAGAACAAGACATGCCATGAGGAGTCAGTCTGTAGTCAACATCCCAAGGAGCACACATAGCTGGGAATGGTCGTTTACTTTGATTAACCCACAGGATGCTCAGAAAAGGGAATTACCATGGCCAGTTGCCTACAAATATATGTCTCTTACTCTCCATCAAAATCTAGTAGACATATATTTTTAATTTTTGTCGGATAAACGATTTTAAGTTCATATCCTAATAAAGAGAATAACATACTACAATTGAACAGATAATGTTTTAAAAATTAAACTACGGACAAATTAAATTTATAGTATTAGGTGCGCAACTAAGTTCTCGCTGTTTTTTGATGAATATGCAACTTTATTGTGAAAAAATGTTTTCAAATGAATTATTCAAAATATTGCCCATCGTTAGCGACAACTCTTTCCCATCTTTCTGGCAGAGCTCGAATACCGTCACGGTAGAAGTGTTCGTCTTTTGAGGTTATCCACGAATCAAGCCATTTTGAGATGTCTTCATGTGAGCGGAACTGCTGATTAGCCAGACCATGTGCCATCGAACGCAACAAGTAATAATCGGAGGGCGCAATATCTGGGGAATATGGCGGATGGGGTAGGACTTCCCATTTGAGCGTTTCTAAGTAGGTTTTAACGGGTTTGGCAACGTGAGGCCGAGCGTTGTCATGCTGTAGAATCACTTTTCCGTGCCTCTCCGCGTATTGCGGGCGCTTTTCGCGCAGTGCTCGGCTCAATCGCGTCAATTGAGTTCGATACCGTTCCCCAGTGATGGTTTCGTTTGGTTTCAACAGCTCATTCAGCGTCTTCAAAGATTTTTGACCTTCCTTCACGCGAACGGTCATCAACCATCAAAATCACCATCATCATGTTGAAATTTATAATTCGAACAGCGAAAGGCCCAATATTTAATCCAATTTCAGAATGCTTAAATATTATACCCCTGACACTGCGGCGAAATTTAGAATTTCGGCTCTGTTCTCAATTTCGACCCACATTTCAACACAATTTCGAAATGGAGTTATTATCACTGCCTAATCTCGTGTGAACCTAAGAATATAGCATGGAAATTTTGCGGCTAGTGGCGCGTTTACTGTTTCATTCCTATTAACAAATCTCAAACATTGCAGTGATTTTGAATTTTGGCAGAGGCTTCTAAACAAATAGATGTACAGAACGGTTTTTAGAATTATTACAAGAGCAATTAGTGATCATCCCCTTCCGTGCTCTGTTTTTTTTATTGAAACTTTAATGTGACATTTGAAGTAATCTCCGAAATGGTGAAATTGACAATTGAAATTGAGAAGATCAATGTAGCAGGGGGTAGCGAAATTGACTTCGAAATTCTAAATTTCGCCGTATTTGGACATATATAGGGGTATTATATACTACTGACACACAAGTGGTATCGATACAATAGTTCGAATACCATGGCATTGTCAATGTTGACAGACAGCAATTTAGTATTGACATTAATAATCGAACTAGTCCAATCTTGTGTTTGAAATTATTAAATTAAATTAAAGTCATTCAAAGTTCGCTGGTATTTTTATGTCGAATTAATGACAAATGCAAATGTAAATTAGGTTGAAATTTTTTCCGTGGGTCGAAATCGGCGCTGAAAATAATATGGGGTATGCTACGGTAAAAACCCTAGTATCGATACTACGGTTATACCAGCTTGCTCACTTCGTATAATGCTGGTATTCAGTGACACACACGTGGTTTATTCGTTTACCATGGTATACATACATATATACTAGCTGTATGTCACAGGTATTAACGGAAATTGCAGAGTCCCACACAAGTATGAGCGAGGCGTTTTTATATAGACAATGCGACATTAAGTTGATTTATAGCATTAATCCTTTTCCCACGCAAAAATATCTTTTTCCTTTTTAAACGTAGAAAAACCCATTTCGAAAATGCTCTTTTTTTATTTCAAAAGTACTAAATTCCAAAATATTAGTATCGAAATTTAACACAAAAGTGCTCATTTATTCAAAAGAAAATTACAAAATTCCAAGCAAACGCTCTAATTTTCAGTTTGAAACAAATTAAAAATAATTTAAATGAAATGTTCGAATTTAAATTAAATTTAGTACATTTCGAAAAAATTTCATATTTTTAATTTACGGTTGTAATAAATTTCCAGAGGCAATTGCTGTCGGTAATTTTGACTAAGTATTTCAATATTTATCGTACCTTTGAATTGAATTCTGATATATTGAATTTGGAAAAATGAACTCTTTTGTCTTAAATTTCGATACTAATGTTTAGGAATTTAGTACTTTTGAAATAAAAGAGAGCACTTTTGTTGCCCTGTTTTCCGGGAGCAAAATGCCACTTTTTTTACCTCGGGAACAAAACCGGCAACCGGGTAAAAATGCCCTATTTTGTTCCCTTGGGGCAAAAAGGGCCATTTAGCTCCCTTAAAACATGGAGACAACTCGAACTTTTGACGGAGGTATGGTAAAAATAATTATGTTCACCTTGGGAACAATATACTATTGCGTGGGAGAAGGTGAAATGTTGTTTGAAAATGGTATGCATTATATGAGTTTCTAATAAAAATACTTTGCGTCATTTTATATAATAACTATTATAATATGTATACTTCCTCCCATGTTTCTAATGATGACCTCAAATAAAACAAAAGCTCCTGTATCTTCAAATAGCACCTACATATGTATGAAACTAATTTTGCGGCATGCGGAACAAACACTTTCTATCTAAGAACCGAGTAATGAGAAATTAACGTACTAATCTTGCTATTGAATTGCTTCGATTTGATATAAATCGTGATGAAATGAAACCAATAGAAGTTATTATTAAAAAAAAACTGCGTAATGACTTCATGTGCATCATGTACAACGTACACATTCGAATAAGCCATTAAACCAAACTATTTTGGTATATTTGCTTTACTCTCCCGCCCATGTACGCATTTAGTTTTATATTTTGTTCTGAAATGTTTTTCCATAAATTCCATTCACAAAGTACAGTATAAAGCTCAACATTTGATTAAAATTGAGTAAACAATAAATTACGATTTAAGAGAAGCGCGCTCATAGTGTAAAATACGTTTTATGGAAACCAAATCTGCATCACGATGTAATTTATGACCTATCACTTGTTTTAAAAAAAATCGTTTGGGAATATATTGCCTTGCAACGAAGCAAAGTGAATTTTAGCACAGCGGCAAAAAGATTTACTTTGTAGCATGCTCATCCTTTTCAGGTAAACGTTTGGCGATGCGAGAAAGAAACTAATTTAAGACGAATGAATGCAAAAACTTCGGGTCTTTAAACTAGTCACTTTGGATTCGAGAGAAATTACTGGGTCGCGTGTTAGCTTGTCGTCAATTCTTGGTCTTCTGGCAGAAGTTTAAATATTATTTTTTATAATATTATTTGTACATGTCTTTTAAAGCATTTTGTGATGTCCTTCAAGTTTGCGTGTAATGTATTAGCGCGGACTCTCGTAATCGACTGCATGCTGAAAAGACAACTAAATTGCACTGTGCAAATTAATAATCGGGACACTTTCCAAGCTGAAAATTGACATTCTTTTAGCAAGGGAAGTTTTGGCAAAATACACCTTAGAACAAATCTAAAATGTCGTCTAGAGATACAACTCCGCAATTTAATAACAGCACTCTAGAACTTTCCTCCGCCAATCCCTGTAAAAGATATGCCCCTAAAGAGGGGCACTTTTTGAAAGCGAGAATATTAAAAGTTTAGCGACCTACGTAGAAAAGTATAATGGGTAGTAAACGTCAAATTAAAGAACATATTTTGAAATTATATTTAATTTTCATGTGAATTAAATAGAAAAGCAAGCATTTACCATGCGAAAGCTCAAGTTATGGCCTCTTAAGAATAGCTCTTTATTTTTGATATTTTTATTTTTTTGTCGGTGTAATACAAGCAACCGGACAACGAATTATTGACAAATGTAAGATATTATACACACATCAAAAAATGCTAAGCAACACGTTGCCATTTCATTTTTCAACTGCAAGAGGTGTGCGGATCTTAAGGTCAGCATGTTTAAGGTACATTCGAAATGGTAGTGGGAGTAATTGAATAAATAGCAAGTGACTTTTTCTTTCAATCCTCCATGTTTTGTGTAGTAATACATCTTATTATTCAGTAAACAGCAGTTTCAAAGCTCTGAATTGTTTAGTAAAATATGGAAGCGGGTACGCATCGCCATCTCACTTTTAGCGAAATGCTATTAGCCGTAGGGATGCTTCAAGGTTGTAGAACTCAAGCTGATGTAGCAAGAGCTTTTAATATATGGACATTAGGGTGGATTGAAAATGTATGGACAATTATTTTTTTTGTTATTTTGTAATAGCATAGTGGTAAAAAGCTGCCTATGGATGAGCAAATGAAGTATGTTAAATATCATTTATGTATTGGCGGGGACCAATTAGTCCAAATGTTACTTTTTTTCAAGAAATATGTTTTGTCGTTCATTGCTTGTCCCCGCCTGCAATACCTTTTCCAATATTTAAGTTATATTTAAATAATAGTATAAATTCCTGTCAAAATGGTAGCATCAAAGTGTTATAACGTATATATATTTGTAATGGGCTATTTATTAGCTTTGATTTGAGACCCATATTGTTATAATAAAAAAAACTTTTTTTTTATTCCCCTCCATTTTTTTTTTCGCGGAAGCCATATTGAAATATTATATGCCCATTTGTAATGGGCTATTTATTAGCTTTCATTTGAGACCCATATTGTTATAATAAAAAGAACTTTTTTTTTATTCCCCTCCATTTTTTTTTTCGCGGAAGCCATATTGAAATATTATATACCCTATAGCACTCCGACAATTAAGACGAATCGAATTACACCTTATATGTTAAAATCCGTCAAGCCGTTTAGGCCGCAGAGCGACACAACGAAACAGACATATCTACATACCCACATACATAGCCTCGAAAAACATAACCCTCCTTCGGCAGTCGGGTAAAAAGTACACGGCGTTATAAAAGTCTTTATATCTTGTAAACGGTTCCTCCTACGAACAAATTTGTTCGACCGTTTTTGTAGCATTGGGTATCCATAGATGTAGGAATTAAATTAGTTAGTACAATATTTTTTTGTTAGTTATTATATAACAGTTAAATTATTTATTTACGGCTGGTGGTTTTGGTTCACTTACAAGATAGCTAACTAGTGCCTGCTGCTGACTGATACACTATTGAAAAAACTGCTGATTCAATAATGGACCACAGTAGCCGATATTGTCGGCTTTCGTTACTATATATGTACATATGTACTTATAAATTTATGACAGTCAGTAATATGTCGTTAAATAGTCAATAATTTGTTGCCAATAACATTTTAAAAACTCATCTTATCCTGAAATATTTAACTTCGAAATTTCGAAAATTTACATTTTTCCGTCACGAGCTTTTCATACACATAAAATTTCCTTGCAAATTTTATACACATCTTAACGCGGTTTCGTTATATCGAGTAAACCACTCTGGCCGGGTACTTTACACCCATATAGCATTTCATATGCTACATGAATTTAAGTTGCTTATTACTATTGGTAGATATTACTTGTGATATGAGACCTTTTTCCGTGCCCAAAATTCTAAATCAACGGGAATTATCCTAAAGGTTTTGATGTATCAGTCAGTTAGTCTGTTAGTATGAAAATACAAATTGAAAGGTTGTATTGTATCTTTTTATTGTATTGAGTTAGAAACTCGAATTTGTTACAAGACTATGATGCCATACACTTTGATATTTGGCATTAATTTCCGTAACTCGATACCTTTAGCCGCTTCTGAGGAAAAATATTTAAAGATCTTGGCGGACAGACGGACACAGTGATCCTGGAACCCTAAAAAATATTTGTAGTTTACATAATACAAATAAAATAAAATTCTTTCCCAATTTCCCAAGCATACACTTTATTAATTTATCGAAATCAATACAACCTTCGCATATAACACATAGATAACATGCTATACACAATAGGATTTTGCATACATTACGCTATTTAAACTCGTCTAACTCCAGCTATTGTGAGTGTTAAATCACAGCTTTGTGCAGTTTAAATATTATCACAGTTTATATGTGTCAGGTATCAAATACCCGGTCAAAATGACGCGGGTGACACCGTTGAAAAGTTTTCTAAGTATTATTGAATTAAAGGTAAATACCTACATATCTTTTCCAATTTATCGATATAACATTTGTCTTGTGAAATGTCAAATCGCAGTAGTGTAAAATGTTCTTTTGATTTGTTTACAATTATTTGCAGAACTCAAGTAAAGACATCATTAAGTTTTAAAGTGCAAAACGCCCCACAAAGTTTTTATAATATGTATTTGTCACTTTTGATCCCAAATTAAGGTTTCTATATATAGTATAAGGAGCCACACTTGGGCCACTGTGACTTGTAAGTGACATGCTGTCCATAACTTGCGCGATCATGCTGTCAGTATTGGACCACTCCTGGAATTATAGCAACCAATAATGGGCCATTACTGAGTCATTTGTAAAACCCTAAATGAGATATTTGATAGCTTAAAGCCCAGTAGTAACTATATTTATTCTATTTTAGTAAAACGCTTTGCTCAGATAATAAATGTCATCAGAAAATGATTTATTGTCCCACAAATGATGTGCAACATTTTTGCGTTTAATGATTTTTAAGTAACTTCGGTACTCGAATTCAAAAAGTGTCCCTCTTTAGGGAGCCATATGCTAGAAGTTGACGGAAGAAAGTTTCAGAGTGCTGTACATAGGATTGTTTTTCGAGACGACTTTCTAGAATGCATTTTAGCAAGATGGAAATTTCTCAAAATGTCAAGTTAAGTCAGACTATTTACCTACACATGCAAAAGGTTAGATCACAGCTTGTAATTTTAGAAGAGTTTGTCTGGCCAGGACAACAGAGTTTAAATGACTGTAAATTGTGTTGTATTCCTAGCCCGCTAAAGAAAATTTGCGTGGGAGAGAGGCCCAAATAACAAATGATTTAGCATCTGATCTTTTATAGTTTGGAAGGCAGTGGCGTCGGATCAAAAGACTCTCCTCGCCTTTGTCGAAAAAGGAGTGAAAATCAATCAAACTGGCTGTCAATAATCAATCTTGCTTTGGGCATTGTAACCCTAGATCTGCAGTAAGTATCATTTTGACGATTGACCACTGACGTTTCAACGGTACTCTGCCTCTACATGAAGCGCGCGTAATGTAAGTTTGTTGCAGCATAACATTTTGTTGGCATCATTTCGTTCGACGAATGCTCTTGTATCAATCATTGTGAATTAAGTATTTTAATTGGGGGAAAAGAGGGGTTTACTTTGAGGTAAAGGGTAATTTATTTAAATAAGATGAAAAATATCATGTCGGGTCGTTCGGTCGGTCATCGTCGAAAAGTGTGCAAAGTTTCAAAGGTTAAGCCTTTGCCATTTGTCAAAATTTGATACCTTTGAATTATTAAATTTTTTTTTTGCATGTAAAAATCGCATTTATTACATTAGATATCTTTTTAAAAATTTAAATCGCCCAAAGGTTCCTTGCAAACTAAAATGGCGGAATAAAAATTACAGGTTTACATTTACAAAAAAGAAGTGTTAAAAAAAATCGATTTTTTTTTTAAAACTCGACGTATGTAAGGCCTTAAAACATTTGGATCTACTCAAACCCTTCGAAATATTTTACCGTTCCGGGATGTTTTGGACTCATATACTTATGTATTTAAATACAACCACATTATATTTAAAAGCTATATTCACCTTTATAAAGTCGTAATACGTAACGTAATGTTTTATGAATAAGCCCAAAGATTATACATATGTATGTATCTATGTGCATTACATAGTTATACATAAGGGTATCCCAAGCAATACCAAAAAACTTAGAAAGTTGAGAAACTAATTATCCTAAATCTTTAACTAGTTGATCCAATTACACTACTACAATCTCGAAAAGGGTAAGATCAAAAATATGCGCAAAGCACTGAAAAAATAAACTTACACTAACGCTTTACATTCATTTAAATTTGTAAGATTGGCAGGCTCGATGTTATATTTATGGAAACAAATAAACAAAATTACAATTTTTGTCGGGGGTTAATTGTATGACATATTCTGTAGATTTTGTGTAATTTTAAGTATTTTTTAGTAAACTCATACAGTCTGAAGGATGAGCATAAACTCTAGATAGTTTTTAATTTCCAAGGTAACTCAGAACTGTCTGTAAGGTTTTCTTTTTTATGGATCCTTAAAAAAATGTTTAAAATATAATATATTGCAAAGTAAACAAGTAAAAGATAAAAAACAAAATTGAAATCAAGCTTTTAAGTATTTAAACATTAACTTAAATGCAGCATAAATGTCACACTCGTATTGTCGTTTGATATAAAAGACTGATCATAACGAGCCCAAACACGACATATTCTGGTTGCAACATCAGGTCAAGGTTACAAATCATCATATTGTGTATGTGTACCAAATTTCAGCTCAATTGGATAATAGGAATTGAGTTAAAATCCGAGTGTAAATTTTGAGCCGAAAATTATATTTACTTTACATACGAACTTTGCAAGTCAAACAAAAGTTTATAAAATTGGGGACAATTTTGTAAAATAAAGAAATTCGACTTTAAGCTTTCTTTTGCAACCATTTCATTTTTTCCCATGTATCCTGTAATGCACGTAATAATGGTGCAATAATCTCAACAGACTTTGTGAAAAATGTGTTTTGTAAGCGAATACCGGTTGGGAATATTTCAAGTTTTAATGCATTGGGTACATGAATATCACAGAAAATGCTCACATAACATAACAAATGTTTGCAGTCTTCTTGTTAAAATTTTCATCCAATAAATAGGCATGACCCATGAACATGAAGCATTAATCTTTGGGTTTTTGAACAAGCCTTTCTAAATAAAGTCAAATTGCGGCTACCAATTGTTGTGGCAGATCGTGTTCTCATCGCAAGGCAAACAAAACGAGATTTTCTTAGCACAACAGTAGATACACCTTGAGAAGCTGACTCGCATTTAAAAAAACATTCCCGGTGGATCGGAAGCTTACCTTTGGTTGCATGAAGTGCTTCTATGCTCCTTTGGATGGTCACAAATAAAAATTAAAAAAGGTGTTCATAATTCATTTATGTAAATTGACTCATTATAAATTCGGGTTTTTATTAAATTTATTTCAAGACGCTTGCAACTATCTTTCATACAGAATGGGCTTAATTATAATTTACTTTGTTTACATTTGCGTGTTTTGTTGAGCATTGTTTGACTTATTTGAATATGACAATTTTTTAATAATAAATAAATTAAGCGAACAATAAATATAGTTCGTGATTATCATGAGAATGCGTACCTTAAATTTTTTCCAAATATATAATACAATATACATATGTATATACATATATGTATAATTAGCTCACTACAGAATTTAAACAAAAAAATTGAATCTTATGCAAAATTAATGAAAGACTATGTTACTTTCGCTAATAAAAGTGTTTAAGCTAACATAATTTGTTAATAAAAGTGAAATAAATATTTTGTTATTGTTATGGGTTTATTAACATTAACCCATATTTATATTGCCGCTATTAACTAACCATTGGGTAATTAAGTACCTATAAATAAACTATAAAATTTTTTATGTAATTAAATAAAAATTATTGTCAACTACATACATACATATGTATGTACTAAAACATACAAAAATTCGATTCCCATTTGAAGAAAGTAAGTGATTAATAAACTTTAATTTTAAGCTAAGTTGAATTTTCTCTCATACATATTTTTTATTCTCTATATGATTTTTCTTTATTTATGAAATGTGTGTATATTTGGAAAATTCAATATGTAATAGGATTTGGACGCTTTGTGTGATAGTTCGATGAACCTTGGGTAGACAAGATTTAAGTTTTGTTAGAAAAGCTATTTTATAACATACGAGCGGAAAGAGTTAAAAAATGAGTTTTGGAATAAATATTTCCTCAATTTACTCGGCGGACGAATAAGAAAACGAAAGGTTTTTAGAGAATCATTTCTTTCTCTGCCCATACAACTAATCAAATAATTTGTTACTCGTTAAAATATTATCACGGAAAGTCTAAAGGTGTCACGTGTTTTATAATGAGTAACCGATTAAGGGCAGATTCCATCATTAGTTCATGTTCAGTAGCAGAAAAATTTTTGTGCGCAATTAGATTTGTCTACCAATGCTTAAAATAACTTTGTGTGGAATTTTAATCCAACTAGGCACCCATTGCCCGTAATTATTTAGACGGAAACTGAGTGGGACTTCTTTCGCTCTGATAAATTACACACACCAAATGTGATGCAGTCTTGTTGGAACTGTCGTCACTGCAGCTTGGATTTATTTATTTACTTATTTTTCCTTGTTCTTATTTTTATAGTATTATTTTTAATATTTCCCTTTTGTTCCCACTAATGTGTTTAAGGCGATGTAAGTCTGCTTGAAAGCCCTCATTTGAATGCTCTTTGTCTAGCAATTAACACGATGACTGCGGATCTAAAAAATTAATACCTTATCTTTCATTGCGTGATATATCGTTTGCAAAATGTAAACGCTCTGTCTGCCTCAGCTGTGGCGCTGCGAGGTAATAAAATGGCTATACTCATCGCAGCATCTGTAACGTAACACAAGGTGATAAATTACCTTGAATCGATTACACAATGTAAATTGTAATATTTTTAAAAGGATTTAATTCCCGGATGTAATATATATTTAATGAACTCGGAAAAATAATGAATAAAGCTTAATTTGAATTAATTTAAAATATTATTTTTATGTTTTCACCTTGAATTTTAAACGTAAACAAAGATATTTAATTACTTATCTGAGCCACCTGGCTTATTCGCAAACTGCAAAATAGACAAGATTCAAATTCCTAAAAACAAATGAAATCATAATAGTCCAGTCAATGGAGACTTTCTTTCTTGATTTGTTCAAACAGCACCGATTTGCATGAAAATTTGGATTTAGGTTCCACTTACCCCCTAGTTCAAAGTTGACCCTGTGCCGACGGGTGCTTTTACCCTGGGGGTGGATGCCACCCCTTCTCAGGGGTGAAAAATAACTCATTGAAAAAAAGTAGGGGAATGGATAGATTGACTAATTCTAAGCAACTTTTGTTCTATAAAGTTTTTACTCAAAGTCAATACTTTTCGAATTATTTGCGAATGAAAGTGTGCATTTTTCAACCAAAGAAATCACGTTTTCAGACGGTTTTCCGCGAATAACTCAAAAAGTAAGTATTTTGTCGAAAAAATCATTCTTAGTAAAAATATAGCTTATAAAAACACAAAAAGAATGCTGTCTTTATGGTGCCTGTAGACCCAATATTAAAAGAGTAATAGCTTGCTGAAGATATCGAAAGTCTCAACGTGAATGGATTTTAAATTATATGGATTTTATTTTTTTCTATTTTTACTGCAAAAGTTTTTTTTTTTATTACAATATTATACATACATACACCTGCAGTCATAAAAACCGCACCATTTGAAATTCATATGAAAAAATTGAATAAAAGGATACCTACTCTTCCGAATGGAATGATTCTTTGCCATAATAATCAATAGTAACTCATAAATACATAGTTTGGTAGAATTTCATTTGCCTACTGCCTTCTTTTTTTGAAGAAATAAATAAAAAAAGTTAGATTATTGATTTTCATACTTTATTATTATTTACTTGTTTATTACGTTAATTATGAAGTTTGCGGATAATTTGGTATATTTTTATTTACACATAGCTTACACATAACTTACATTGTATGTACAGTGTTCAGTACCGCGTTGCCCCTCCTTTGGCTGCAATAACCGCTTCGATCCTAGAAGGCATTGAGTCTACCAATACTCCAGTGATGTCATCTGTTATTTCGTTCTTCCACACAAGATCCAGTACTTGATTCAGCTTTCTTTTGCTCTCCGGTTTATGATCTCCTACTTTCCGTTTCATCACATGCCACAGATGCTCGATTGGATTCAAATCGGGCGAATTCGCTGGCCAGTCTAGTCTCTGAATTCCAAGATCAGAAAATGTTTTCTGGAGCTGAAAAAAAGATAAGAGGATAAATTAGTTTTTTATTAATTGTTTATGCAATAGACATTTGGCAGTTCATGTGCCATACTATCCTTACCGATTTGGCGCGATGGCAAGGCGCCGAATCATCTTGGAATATTACTTCGTCAGTAAACGAAAGGTGCTCTTCAATGTCTGGTACCAAAAATTCGTTTATGACTTGGCCATACTTCTGAGCATTCATTGTTCCATCAACGAAGTGCAAAAGACCTAGGGTGTAGAAAGAAAAGCATCCCCAGACCATTTGACTTTGAGGAAACTTCACTGTTTTAATCATGCACTCTTCCTTAAATCTTTCTCCTGCTGTATGTCGCACGTATGGTAAATTATCTGCACACAACAAGTTGAATTTGCTTTCGTCGGACCAAATCACACGTCGCCAATCCTCCTTCGTCCAATTTTCGTACTTTTTCGCCCATGCTAGACGAGCCGCCTTCATTTTCTTTGTCAACATGGGTTTTTTCGCTGGTCGTCTTCCATAAAGCCCTACTTCTTGTAACCTTCTACGGATTGTTTCGGCACTAAGGTCGACTTGATGATAGTCCCTCAGCTCTGCCCTCATATGGACAGCGGTTTTAAAGCGATCCTTCAAAGACATCCGTCGTAATGCCTTGACCGTCCTTGAATTTGTCTTCCGTTTTCTTCCAGATTCTTTCGTCCTCTCCAGAGGGCCCAAATTCTCCTTTTTCTTCATTAACCTGATCAGGACGGGGATTTTTACGTTGAAATTGGACTTTTTGTTTTTACAATATTTGTACATAAAATCGAAGAATTCGTCACGTCAAGTGCCCGACAAATTTGGTGGTCGAAATTTCGACCAGTCCCGTCTGGGACGGAAAGTCCCATGTTAAAAATTTTATTTGTGGAATAAACAGTGCTTTCCTAAGTAATTGGATGCGCTGAATACGAAAAAGATAATGAAAAATGTCCAGAAGACATCTCTGCCCTTGAAAATTGCATTTCAAGGTCAAATTCGTTGTTTTCTGTCCGAAATGATATCTGTACATTTTTTTTGCGTTGGATGCAGAAAAATAGTAATGTTTTTTATGAATGTCATTTGCAAGAAATACTTCCGTTTTCGCTCTCAGCATGACCCAGGATCAACAGCGTGGATGTGCCGAAATTTTGATCCCTTTGGGGTCGAAATACCGAATAAAAAATTCGAGCTTGAAATCACTATTTCAAGGTCAAATATGCTACCTAAAATTGTTACACTATATTTCCTATATTCAAAACATAATATTATTCCCAAAATCACTCAAAAATATTATGATACTTGAGTGGTCGAAATATCGACCAGTCCCGTCCTTTAAAGGTTAAGCGAACGATAGTTCAATGGCTGCACCCTATTGTAGCCGCTATCTGACGATACGACAGACCTTGTTCTACCAATGTAAAAATTCTCACTTTTTCCTCTCGGGACAACTGCCTGTATTTTCCGGCCATTTCACTTTTTTCACTTTATCTTATCACCACTTAACTTAAACTGAATATCCTTCCACCGAAAGCGTTGCTTTTATACCCCCTTAGAGCAGGTCAAATAATTGCATCCCTCCCCCTACCCTACCTCCTTCAATTATGTGCATTATTGAAACTACCTGCGTGGTGCGGTTTTTATGACCGCAAGTGTAGGTATATATACATATATGTGTGTGTGATATATACGTATATAGTGCACCAATAAGTGCAAGTATGTCTGTGCCTAAAATATAGCTGTAATGCGCATTCACCTATACGTCTTCTGATATCTCCAAAAATATTTGATTCGTTTTTTACCCATAACTCGCTTATTTTTTAAGCTATCGAGTCCTTCAACAAACCATTTTGTAGGCTTTTTTAAGAGCTATAAACTCATATAAATTAAATTTTCTTTCAGATTTTATTTTTGAAAGGGTTTGAGCTGAAAGGACTTCAACAACTTACTATTTCTGAATATATGCAAATTTTAAATGGCCATAGCTTAGTGAATTTTTATCCTACAGAAAAAAAGAAAAAACTAATATTTTTAGAAAAGTAAAGCCTACAATTTGGTATTCTACAAAATTTTGCGTATCATTAATAGTTTTTGAGTTATTTTGAAGAAAAGGCAATTTTTTGTAAAATTACAAAAATTCTCTTTTCACTTCAAGCTCAAATTTTTTCAAAACCAAGCACTTGAAACGGGTAAAACTTTTCGAGCATATTACAAGTATATAAATAAAGTGAATTGTAAAGTTGTAACAAATATTTTCAATTGGCGTGGTCATTACAGGGTGAATTTCACACTTTTTTTCGCCGAAAAAATAGGGACGAACTTTATTTTCGTCATAACTCGCTTCGTTTTGAAGCTAGGGACTTTTATAACAAAACAAAAATAAAGGTTTTTTTAAGCACTTCAGAAATAGTTCTATGAGTTTTCCTCGAAAAATGCATTGTTTTTTGGTTATTTCATGTTCAGACTTTCGTATTGGCGTTTGACGAATAAGAACCAACTTTCAACGAGCTATTACTATTTTAATATTGGGTCTACAGACACCATAAAGACAGCATTCTTTTTGTGTTTTTATAAGCTATATTTTTACTAAGAATGATTTTTTCGATAAAATACTTACTTTTTGAGTTATTCGCGAAAAACCGTCTGAAAATGTGGTTTCATTGATTGAAAAATGCACACTTTCATTCGCGGATAATTCGAAAAGTATTGACTTTGAGTAAAAACTTTATAGAACAAAAGTTGCTTAGAATTAGTCAATCTATCCATTCCCCTACTTTTTTTCAATGAGTTATTTTTCACCCCTGAGAAGGGGTGGCATCCACCCCCAGGGTAAAAGCACCCGTCGGCACAGGGTCAACTTTGAACTAGGGGGTAAGTGGAACCTAAATCCAAATTTTCATGCATATCGGTGCTGTTTGAACAAATCGAGCAGAATTGCCTTATTTTGCCTGCATTGACTGGACTATAAGAAGATTTTACTGAAATAGTACCCATGTCAGTTTAAAATATTGTATTTACCGCAAATTCAGTTCACAGCTTTAAGGTTAAATTTCACTCACGTAAACTGCAATACCGACAATATCCCGAAGGAAATTTATGAATCTTGTTTTCTTTTAGGGTTCCGTACCTCAAAAGGAAAAAAGGAACCCTTATAGGATCACTCGTGTGTCCGTCTGTCCGTCTGTCACAGTCAATTTTCTCCGAATCTACCAGACCGATTAAGTTGAAATTTGGTACACATATCAATTTCTATGACCCAAACGCAGAGGTGTGACGTGAATAGACGAAATCTGAATATGGGGGTCACTTTTGGGGGGCAAGATGGAAAATTAAAAAATTTGCAAACTGCATCGTGTGACATATCAAATGAAAGGGCTTGTTGTGAGGATCTCAAATATATTTTTTTGTAATTTTAAAATAAATAGTTTCCAAGTTATTCAAGAAAATAGACGAAAATTGACCATCCCCCCCCCCCCCCCCCCCCCCCCTCTTCTCCGAAACTACTGAACCTAAAATTTTGAAAAAAATACAGAAAATAGTTCTTTACTTATAGATTACAGGAAAACCTATAAGAAGTCTATGCTCTTAAAATAACATGATAAATCTTTCAATATTGTGCGTTGGAATGTATGGGAGAACATGTTTTTCAACTACAATGTTAAGTTTGTTCTTGCTTTTCTATGATTCAAAATTAATAGATAATTATAAAGTACATATAACGATACGGAACCCTCAAGGCGTGAGTTCTACTCGCACTTGTCCATCTTTTTTATACTTGGAATCTAATGAAATTACTATTACTAGTAGCATGAAATAATTAAAGATAGGGTTTTTGTTGTACTTGCACATAATGAAGGATTGCATTAAAGACTAAACAAAATTTATGCAGCAATTTGATTGAATGATTTCTCACGCACTGCTTTAGCAATTGTTGGAGAGGCAAGAAGTCAAAGAAGGTCCAATCGAAGTCAAAGGTGAATTGTTAAATCACACTTATGGTGGACGATTTAAAACAACTATTTAATGGATTGAAAATTTTTTGATTTTATTTTACTAATTTTTGCAATCCAGGGAAGTTATCGAAAAGGCGAAGTAATAAACCAAGTGTCACACAGAAGGTTTACTACAACTATACAACACTTGGCTTTAATTATTACTAATTTGAATTATTCCCTTTAACCATTTTTGTAAACCTAACATAACCACGGACTATTCTTTAATAAACGCAGTTAAATAAAGCTCACATCTTTATTTTAGTCAATGCTACATTATTGACTATCATTCGTAACAATATATTTTAAATGAACATTTTACCTAAATATGCATAGTACAAAGTTCACAGATTTTATTCGAAATAGCGAGACGCTCGTGCACCGCAAAATTTTGAATATCTTAAAAACCAGAACCCTTTAAATATAAAAAGAAATATTTTTGCTTTAAGCCTATATTTGTGCTATAACATAACTATGTACCTACCTACAAATTCAACACGTTGTGCCACCAAGTGTCATTCTGGCGTTCAAAAATATAACAGTTCCTAAACCGTGGGAGCTAATTACATACATATATGTATATGTATATGAAATGAATGAATATAATTTATAGCGGCAAAGTTAGACAATCTAGTAAGATGTCAATAATAGCTGAAATTCAATAAAATGAAATAAAACGAATGCCTTGTAACATGTTGAGTACATTATTACTGAAAACAAAAAAACACAAAACAAAAATGTTTAAATATAATACATACATACATATGTACATATGTAGTTTAAATAATATGGGTCCGAGCAGGTAAAACAGTTATAAGAATTGTTTTGGTTTCACGTTTTCATATCCTGTTTAAATGTTGGGTCAAAATTGGGGTCATAATTGCCTCTTTAACCTTTTCAATTTCAGATCCCAGCAGCTAAGCATAAAAGAAGTAAAATAAGTAGATCACAAATATTAGTAAAAAAAGCATTTTCATTGCAATCTATTCCGACTTTGAATTTCATTCAATAAAATCGCCATTGTTAAATCGTCTTCGGTCTGTTATTTAATGTTTTTTCTTTGAAAAGATCTACAGATCATAACTCGCACTTTAAGCAATTAAGAATGTCCGTAGTGAAGAGGCGGCGAGTCGTATTTGATTATTTCATTGAACTTATCGCCAAATAAAGGTTTTATTGGTAATAAAACTGATTTTCGTACTTTATCAAGAAATTGAAAATGATTATATTCCTTGGTCGCTGCGTATCTCACTTAATTGCAGCAGAATCAAAAAGATGTGCCGACTATACATATACGAAGGAGTGTTTAAAGGCTTTGTTGTCTGTTTTCTAAATATATGATACACTACCAGATAATTGTTCACCGATTTCAAGCAAATCGATTTAATAGTTTTCGACATTATTTTCCTTTGCAATTTAAATTTAGTAGGCACTTAAACTCACAAAAACCTACTTGATTGTTCATACATTTTGGAACTAACATTTATTAAGTTTTATTATTTCACTCTCGTTTTAACATTTAGAAAAATCTTTCGGATTCAGCATAAAGGCAAATTTCAAAGTGGTCATTAAAGGATGAAAAAACGGTCCTCGGAGAAGGTGAGGGGTTTTTAACAAACTTTATTTAGTCATTAACAACGTCGATTCCGGAGTTTGTAAATGCAAACAATTGGCCAAAGGGATGAGGGTCTTTCCTTTCTTCTGTACCATTATTGTAGGTACGATAATTCCCATATTTCTTATATTACTTATATTTTGACCACGATTCCGGACTCCGGGACACGAAGGCTATTCGGGCAACGAGATAGCTGATGGTCTAGCTAAGTAAGGAGCGGAATCGCCCTTCATAGGACCAGAACCCTTCTGTGGTACTTCAAGAAGAAACTTCCGAAAGATTATTATAAAATGGGAAAACGAAGAGGCAATTCGTTTCTGGAGTGTCTCAACTGGCTTAAAACAGGCAAAAACATTTATACATGCCATGCATGACAAGGCCAAAAAACTTTTCACTTTGGGTAGATCATAGCTTTGCATAATTATAGAGCTCTTCACTGGACATTGCTCCTTAAGGTAGCATCTTAAACCATCACTAGAAACCTCTCAGACTCAGCACGTACTCTGCCAATGTCCTGCACTAGCTAGGTGCAAACTAACCTATCTAGGCGATGTATTCTCAAACCCGAAATTAGTCTCGAATTCCAATCCCAAGGACATAATCGGTCTGATTAGAGGCCTGAACCTAGGAGTTTAATTAAAAGTCGAGGAATCACAATAGATCTTCTTGTTCGCAGTGATCGCAAGGCCGCGTAAAGCCTCTTGCCCCAAATCCCCAATCAATCTTGGGGAATACATAATATAATAATATACATACATATGTATATATGTATATAATAATTTCGACCAAATTTTGCGTATACACAATCATTGGGTCAAAATCTTAATATATTGGAAAATTGGGATATTAGTTAGGGATATTGGAAATGTTCTTGATTGTATATTTGATTTGGTTTTCTTAACGCTTTCAACCAAAATTGAGCCCGTACAAATCTATCTAAAATGCAGTATTTATACATCAAATACAACCAAATCAAATTCAACGACAACCAAACAAAAATCAGGAGCAACTTAATCAAAATTAAGTCCAACCAAATAGAAATCAAGGCCATTTTTTTAAAATAACTAACACCTATTTCAAATTCAAATGCGGTCATTATATACCTACTTCAATAATATCGTGAAAAACAACTATTTGCATGGATAGCTTGGAGCATATGCTGGTTTCTTCAATCATTGCGACAACATAAATTAGACAGTCTAGTTTTTAATCTAAATATGTATTTATTATATCAAGCGTAGAATCTTAATAAAAACAGTATCAACCAAAACAATAATATCATTTTCAAATTTAATAACAACCTTTCGCTCATCACTAAGAATATCTAAACTATGTATTTATTAAGAAATTAATTTGATTATTATTAGAAAGTGTTTCGGTCCTGTTTTTCACCACGGTTTTCACTATTATGTTGTGTTACACATTGTTATACTTAATTTTCCAAAATAAATGTTAATATTTATTTTTTCAGCTTGCAACTGTAATGGACATGCTCGACAATGCCGATTCAACATGGAATTATTCAAATTATCAGGACGAGTATCAGGAGGAGTATGTTTAAATTGTCGCCATGCTACTACAGGCCGGCATTGTCATTACTGCAAAGAAGGCTATTATCGCGATCCCACGAAACCTTTAAGCCACCGAAAGGTTTGCAAACGTAAGTTATAACTCATTTACTGTATCCAAGCAACTATACTTGAAAATAAAATAAGTTTGCTTCGTTTTTGAGGCGGTCGGAACTATTTTGATTTGTTTATGTTTTTGGTTTTTAACGTATTTTATTGTTAATTATAAATTATTATTATTTTTTTCTTAACTTCTTAACGCTAAGTAAATATAATAAGTTTAAAACTGAATAAAACATTTTGTTTTCCATAATTTTAAAAACGACAATATGCTTTTGTGTTTTTACAAGTATACTGAAAAAGCTGGTAGGCAAACTATTTTGCATGGGAGTAGTAGTACATTATGTGTGGTGTAATTTTTTCCTCACTTTGTAATTTTACGCAATAAAGCGTAAACATTTTGCACACATTTGCTTAATATTCCTCTTACTTAATTACTTAATAATAGGAGTAAATATATTTCGAAGAAATGTTTGAAGTAAATGTATCATTACTATACTAGTCATTCAATTGCCTAGTACCTATAAAAGTAGTAAAATTACGTCGCAGAGTAAAATGCATTAATTTACACATGTCATTAATAAAAGATGTCTTCTCTTGGGATGTAATCTTACAAAGCCATTTAAGTGAACTTTCACATTAAATTATGAGTGGTAATAAAAATGCTAATTATTGAGTGTAAAAATTTAGTTTGAGAACTGTGTAAACTATACAATTACACATCCCTTGTGAATTAAAATTCCACTGTTAAGTGCAAGTAAAACGCCTTGAGGTGTCCGTACTGTTATTACCGTAAATACCGTTATTTTGCTATTATATATTGTCAATTAAATTTGAATCATGAAAACAAAATTGAGTTTTAATGTAATAATTCTATAAGTTTGAACATTATACCAATCTTTTTGATTATACATACAAAAAAAAACTCCACAGAATAAGAAATTAATGATTTTCTGATTTATTCCTTCACTTGGGTCAAAAGACCTCCCTTCGTGCCAAATTGCAAGATTGCAGCTTACCGTTAAGTACCCTATAGGTTTTGATAATCAGTGGAGTGCGATTTTTAGTATGAAAATACGCTTTGAAAGGGCGTGTATTTTAATTGCGTAGAACTAGAAACTTAAATCTTACAACAGTACTCTGAAAGAAATATCGAGTATCAAAATTAAGAAAATGTCTGCTGAAATTACGACGAAAGAGCGTTTGACCAAGCCATCCTTGATTCAAACACTTAGTTTTTAAATTACTTGTAACATCAAATAGAGTCAATTCCTGGAATTACTTTATCAAGTTGTAAAACTAAGAACGTTTAGCTTTAAAATGAATCTGGAAAGGCTTAATCTGGTAAAACCGTGCTGAAAGTAAGAACGCATCGTATTAAAAGAAGTATGCGTATATCTGATGTAGACGCGTATTTTGTGACTGCGTGCGGGATTAAAATAATAGTGCGCATTATTAAAATAAGATCGCCGTTTTGTGTTTACAATTTTCGTACTTCGATTAAGTAAATTCGTGGTTACGTTATTATATTTGAAATTTCTTATTTTAAGTACGTTTTTTATTATTATTATTACTCTTTTTTTCTCTCAGAGTACGAGGCTATAGACCTATAGTAGTATTCGATATTAATTTTATTTGATACCTCAAGCCGTTTCTGAGAAAAAGGGCATTGACACAGGGACAGACGGACAACAAAGTGATTCTACCTCCGTATCTCATAATGGAAAAACGGAACCCTAAAAATGGTAAATTGATGATTATCACTACTGGAAAGGATTTTTATATGAGTTAATCCAGTCAAAATAAACCTTTTTCCAGTAAATGGAGAATATATTCGTTCTAAATGTATTTTTAGATAGCAAGTGTAAATATTTATTATTTCGTTTACAAAATTACAAGTTAAGTTATAGGAATTGTTGTAGTACAATTAAAGTAATTTTTTATTTATTTTATTTATTCATTCGCTTGTACATAATAAGCTACATACAATGGCACTTAAGTTAAACTAAGCTAAACAGAGAAAAGGGAAAGTATCCAGTACAGTACACACAATTTCCTTTCCGCACAATTTATTTGGCAGATGTAATAAATTTCCTGGTGTAATTCGCAAATTACCCGATCGATCCAAGAGATTATCTATTGCAGTATAAGAACATATTTTGTTTTTATTCGACGTGTCCCGGGTGTATTAGAAAAAGTATAAAATACATACAATTTACTTTTTTCCCGATATTTAACTTTCAATTAGAAAGAGCCGTATTTCGAAACATTATCTACTAAAAGGAGCGTCATGTAAAGTAATCAAGTATGCTCATGGTTACTGAACTCAACCGTGTAATTTTACGTTTTTAACTTATATCTGATTTGTCATCCATCTCATTTAAAAAACTCTGAACGAAGTCTTGAAAACATTTTAAAATAATGCTTAAACCTTGCTTAAATCTTTAATGTGCAGGTTATTACAAGATATCATTATTTCACTTGCATTATTCTCAACACAGCAGGTCTACAGAACAAAATCCATTAGAAAGTAATTGGTCTTAAGTCATTCATTAAACATTAGCCTGGCGTAAATATGGGGGGTCGTGATTAATATTTAAAGACTTTGCGATTTGTTTCTCGATAGCAAAATTGACTTATGATGATCCCCCAAAAGCCAACTCACCCGAATTTTAATGATTTTCGATTCGTCCCCTACCGGGAAATCAATTCTTGAATTCCGTTTTATGGCTTCTTTATTTGATTCAATCACTTAGAAAAATTTTCAATTACATTGTATGAGTTCTCTTGATACCTATAATCCCTGGATTTGTATATAGAGAAGTTTTCCATAGAATTTCTTTTACGATAATATAAAAGTTAAAAAGAATTGTAAGCAATTACATTAAAGACAATTTACTTATTGTAGGAGGTGTGCGCAACAAGTTATAAGAAATCCCATCTAAGTTTCAATACCAGGGTATTGGGACCTAAACGTTTTCATGCTTTCATTTATATGTCCAAAGTTGAAACATTATTTGTGGCATTCACTCCAAATTTTATAATAAATATTTTATGATTAATATACCTTTTTTCCTTTTATTATCACTTTTAACTGTTTGCAAAAATAACTTTTATTTCAAATGTAGAAGTATGTACATATGTTTTTTCGTAAACAATTTGTTTAATTTTAGCATTTTTGAATGCTGAAGCTGCAATTTAATGGCTGCTTACAAACAATGATTTCTTGGTTTTCCTAAAGGTATACATATGCTTGTTCAAACCCTGCTATATTTTAAAGCGTTTTACTATCTTCTTGGATGTAATTTTTGCCCGCAGACCCGGTTTAACGATAAGCTAGATCAGTTACTTCTATCCAAGCCTATCTCCAGCCGGTGCCCGGGGACTTCTTCATGCTTAAACGATAAATTGAACAGCATTTGTCGACAATTGCGGCGGAAAGTAATTTGGCCGCTTTATTGGTTTTATCTAAAGTCTCGTAAACGTCTGCTGCTGATGATGATGATTTACATGCGGTTATTTCGGGTATGGATCTTCCGGTGTTTATCATTCCGGTCGTCGAGGACATTCGGCGAAGCTTGAGACATGTGAAGAATGACTTTGGATCTTGGTCTGCGGTGGTTTCGGTAAAGTCTGAACTGATAGTCTCCATCCACTACGCTAATGTAACCTGCCTGCGCTCCAAAACAACTCGGTTATATATGTTTTTTTTTATAGCGTATACACATCATTATTTTATTTTTATCTCTTGATCTACTCAACGCAGCGATATCCAACTCACGCCAAAAATCTACTATTCTAATGTGATTTCTAAAAATGTCAACAATGTTGACTTACCAGTGCAGGTACAGTCACTTTCGAAACTGGAAAATTAATTGTTTTTTCTGAAATTCACCTTTTTCCCGAATTTTCTCCGAAATTCATGTAATTAATGCACTTAAGTATTTATTATTTTTATCTTATTACCTTTCCAAAAAATTACAACATGTCCAGAAATAGAAAATTCTGTTCCTTAGAAAACTCTGACTGATATCTTATTGTTTTATTGCCCTGTAATTGAAAAATTCGTAAAACGATCAAAATTTCCAAGAGTAAGAAAATTTTGGTTTAGCATACAGAGATAATTAATTTTAAATATTGTTCCAGAAAAGTTATAAAAAGGTTAATGGAATTTATTTCATCACAGTTTACATCCCTTCGATGATACTGTTGTAAAACGTTGCTTGGCTCCCCTGGCTCCCGAGAGTGATCATCATCCTATCGTTCAGGTTACATTGTTTTTTGATCCAATTGTTGCATCGGAATCATCTGCCTTACTTATTATAACTTTAAAAAAGCTAATTACAGTAAAATTAATGACTGGTTTAGAGTTTTGACTGAGCGCAACATTGATGAAGCCGTTAAACACTTCTACGGCTCTCTTTTTCTTTGCTTTGTGCACTGTTTTCTTATTGTCTCATCTCCTCAGTTTTCCAGCCATGGCTTAATAAACTTGCTTAAACTTGCTAAAAACTTGAAAACTAAGGCGTGGGAGAGTTTCTGCTCCTCAAGGAGTGATGTTAACTATGCTTTTTACTGTGATTTGTGTATTGATCACGTATCACTCATCATAGTCTATTACGATGAGTATTTAAATAATATAAAGCTAACTTTGCATAGTGAGTCTAGACAATTCTGAAGGTTCGTGAACCGCAAGCTCAAATCCGATGGGTTCCTATCTTCCTTTAAATTTTTGTGACTCCTACTTTACTGATCATCTAGACATAGCCAATATATTTGGAAACTTCTATATTTAATGCTGACTACTTTACCCACTTGACGAAGCTTCCACAAACATCCGTTCAAAGTAAAGCCCTTATGTTTAACGAAAAGTTTCTTCTCTGTAATTTGGCCGACAAGCTTTCGTGTGGTCCCAATGGAATCCCAGCTTACCATATTCAACGTTGTAGTTCATCCCTTCGCTTGTTTCTGTTTTATGTTATTTAGCTATTATTGAGCTATTGAGAAGATTATTTCCGTGGCGAAATTACCAATCATATTGCACGGGCAAGTCAAGTTTATTGCTTTGTGCGTGAAAACACGGAGAAAACGAATTTTCCCAGAAATAAGACCTAGCTAGATCGATTTTTCGACCCCGTAAATCCCTATATTGTAAATTTCAGCGAAATCGTTAGAACCGTTTTCGAGAACGCGATTACAAACGAATATATAAATATTGCTCGTATAATATTGTACATAGTATTGAATATACGCCTAACCCATCTAAGATTTTTAATTTGTTCCGAAATTCTTGATCGGACGATGATTAACAATTTTTGTGGACCTGTTTTCCTGATAGGAATTTGCAGGACACGTGCCACACAAGTAATGAAACAATCGGTCTATTGCGTGAAAAATTATTTTTACGCGTAAAACAAACATTTGTGCAGTCGGGTAAATTTAAACAAATTTTTAAATTAGTGTTAATACTCAAAATCAGAGACATTGAAAATCGCTAGTATCTGCAATGAAATAAATTTGGTTCACTGCATTAAATCTGTAATTGTATTTATAAAGCACCGCCAAGGATAGGTAGGGTCCTTTTGATTTTTATCTCACGAATCACATCTTAAGATGTGAGCAGCTTTAAAAGTCGAGACAATGCTTCAAAGATTGATGTTTATTTACGAATCTTTTCTATTTTCATGAAATGTCTACATCAAAATTATGTGACTTATATAACAACCAATTTTTTCTTTAACGTTCAAGTATAGTATAAAGTTTAAATGAAATGTTTTTCTTATCTTCTTTTCAGCTTGCGACTGTCATCCTATCGGATCTTCAGGCAAAACATGCAATCACACATCTGGACAGTGTCCTTGTAAAGACGGTGTTACAGGTCTCACGTGCAACAGGTGTGCTAGGGGGTACCAGCAAAGTAGATCGCACATTGCTCCTTGCATAAGTAAGTCTTATTATCACAGTGCGTTAAAATCAATAATCTAAGAAAATTTGCAATTCTGCAGAAATTCCGCGAATTATAAGTGCAGTTCAACCACAGAACACAGCCCCAGAACCCAATCAAAGCGAACCAAGTTCTTCACATCGACCAGAAGGAGGGAGGGGTAAGTAAGTGTTTTATGTTTTACATTTTTTCTTTACAAAGGAAAAAATTCAGATAAAGTTGTGCACACACGATTTGCGATTGCCTTGATAATGGACAGTTAACATAAAATGAATGAAATTTTGCCATGATGCCCGGATAAGGGCTATTGAGAAGTTTGAAAGTATTCATTAAAAAAGAGATAAGTCTTTCTTTTTAATATGAACCAGCATAAACGTTGTCTATCTGAAATCTCAGCTCATAAGGAAATTGTTAGATTTTAGAGTATCCTTCACTGATTTATCTTCTGTGGATTACTTGTTTTAACGTTTAAAGAAAGTAGTATGATACATACAGATGTAAATTATGAATTATAATATACCTACATATTATCAAAAGCGGTAAATATCATTTACTATTTTATATAAACTCATTTGATTCCAGTACGTTTGTAATGGTCGGTACTAAGTATTAATAAGCTATAAGTTTTATTAGTCGCGTTTTTTGACCCTGCTATTCCAGGAAGGAGGTATTATGAATTTAATCGTCTATATAATAGATATACATATGCATGGATAGCATAGTCCATCTTATTAAACAAATTTTAGTAATTGAAGTATCAATTAATTCGTCTTCATGGGTCGGCTGTCATAAGCTAAGTATATGTATTACTTAAGAAAACAAAAATAATATGCTAAACGACAACTATATACATATTATACGCGCGATTTTTTAGCGTTTTAGTAGGATCTATGAATACGGTCTCAATTTTTCCTTCATGTTATACGTATCCGCTTTATAGGAACCCTTGTTATAGAAGAGTATGCTGCAATTCAAACAATGATTTTATTTTACGAATTCGTCTGGATTCTCCTCTCACAAATTTTGAAGTTTTCCGCAAGTGCTGTAGCCTTTCAGTGGAGGTAGAGGGGTCCGAGATTGGGTTTTCTATCTCTTTTTCTTTGAACGTTACACACAAAAAAGTATTTACCGCTATTATTGAAGACAACGTTTGCTTCCTGTTTTTATGTGTGCAATTGTGTAATTTTTCAAAGCAAGGAGAATATTAAGCAAATGTGTTGTAAAATATGTAAATACACTTTATTGCGTAAAATTCAGGTAAAAGTAAAAAAAATAGGATGCTAAAATAGTGTTTAAGTTTATTATATGTATTATTGAGATAGATATTTAGTGAATAACCTGATTTACATTTGATGTCACATTACGGATTAAAAGAACAAAAGTTAAATGGGTGCATGTCGTTGAAAATCTTTTATAATTTTTCATAATTTGGAGTGTCTACAAATTTTGCTGTTAAGTAAATTTCAACCCAAATGAGAGCATAACACAACAGTGCTTACCCATACTTTTATTGTGTGTATGTGTTTTACAATAAAAATAGTAGGGCGACTGCAAGGTATAATTTTACATTTGTGATGAGAAATAACAGTTTACTAGCGGTAAAAATGTTTTAGTTTTATGTAAACTCTTACGTTTAAGAATTATAGTTGGATTTTTACATAATATTGCAAAAATACATTTTTGAAGCGGACTTTTCCTGAAATTTAGCTTTTAAATTTTTAAAAATATTCCAATTTCTCCAACTTTTAAAACAGTAATGATACACACATTTTTTAGACTGCATACAAAAAAATACCTTTCGGCTGCAGCCGGAAGGAAGAGGTATGTAGATTTCAATGTAGTAAAAATTATTTTTACATAAGGGAAGTTAATGCTGCACCCCCTTTACCGATTCGCCTTATTTACGAACACAGCTGAGATATTGCCACGAAGAATATGTTAGCCAAGTTTAATCAAAATCGATTAAGAAATATACGGTCTACATGGAAATAAATTAAAATATATAGCAAGGTGAAAATTCTCCTCACCCTTCCCCAAACCCCGCAATTTTAACATAACCTAGATGTCGAGCCAGTAAATGCATACGCAAAGTAGGATCAAAAATTATTTTGAAATGCGGGGGAGAGGTAGTTAAAAATAAACCAAGGGAATTCGAAAAGACGTTTCGCCAATACCTGGAATGACCCAACATCCTTGATCCAAGACATCCCCTTTCTGAAAGATAGATAATGTATACATACATATTAAGGGCATGCTTTTCTTTAAAAATTTTTTTTTTTTTATGTTTGTGTTCCAAAGCATGTCCAGAATATGCACCTAAAATTTTAAATAAAAATTCGGACCTCTTCGGAGATATTTACTAAGGGTGTTTTGTTAAGGTTTGAATAGGGTTATTCCAATCGATTCTACATGGTCTCCTGATCAATGTTTGTTCGGAGACACCCCCTAAACCCCTTTGAATCGATCCTTCACTTCTAAAATCACAGTCGAAAATTTGGAGAGGGTGAACTCAAAAAACGCTTTATAAGTCCTTTGAAAGGCATTGTAGGATTTTGATAGCGTATTAGAAAGCTGAGGCTTCAAGCTACTCAACGATACCTCTTACGACCCAATCCGTCAATAAAACAGCGAAAAAGCTGTCTCAAACTTCGAAATTGACAATTTTAATGTCCAAAATTTGATTTTGGCCCTTCGTTCTGCGGTCCATGGTGCTGAACCACTCTAGCACGGATAACTTCAGAACGCGACGTCGGATTCGAGTGCAGTTTTCTTTCTATGAGATACCACAAGGGAAGCTTTTTCTCAGAAAAATGTTCGATCTTTCCGTACAAAAAATCGGCTGAACGAAGGGCCAAAGTCAAATTTTGGACATTGAAATTGCCATTTTCGAAGTTTGACGCGGTCTCTCTCGCTTGTTTGTTGACGGATTGGGTCGTATCAACCAAAATCCTACAATCTCTCTCAAAGGACTTATAAAGCATTTTTTGGGTTCAGTCTCTCCAATTTTTCAATTATACCAATCTTCAAACCTTAACAAAACACCCTGCATATATATATATGTATACACATATAACTTGTATATGTATACAACGTAAAACAAGGGGCATCTCCAAACTTCAGACGCGTTTTTCTCGAAATGGCCCTTTTTAAGGCGTCACTGGAATATCTTGAAAATTAATTGACCTATCGACTTTAATCTGGTTGTACTTTATTCATTAGAGGAAGAGCACCCCCACCCTGCCTAAAGCGGGCACCATTCATAAAGTAAACGTTTTAAAATTTGGCATGTTCCCGCGGCGGTAGGATATTTCCCCGTCCCGCCCACGGCACAGCAGTCGTTTCTTCCCCTCGCGATGAAGCGCATAGCTCCTGTGCGAAAAAAGTGATTTTCGTCGTTTTATGGAAAAATATCAAAGTATGTTATATCGTGATTTGGATTACTGTCGATCTGTTCTGCTAATATTAATATGTGATTATTACTAAGTCTATTTCACTGTACATATTTTAATCATATTCAATTGAACGCATATTTCTTCTCAATAATATTGTGAAACAATGATGTGCCCACTTTACTTCAACCATACCTGCTTTGCCCACATATGGGCCTAAGATAAAGGGGACTTTCGTAAGGTATTTATATTTTACTTGAACTTTTTTTTAAGACAAATAGATAATTTGTTGACACATAATTTACCTTCTAAGAGCGGGAAAATATGTATAGAGAGTTTTTTTAAAATTTGACCTTCCCCTAATTTATTATCCAGTGGGCGAAGTAGAATCTTCCATTTGTTCAATTTTTATTATTTGGTCTTGTTTCATAGCAAATTCTTACTACATTGTATTTACTTAAGGGGGCAATCGCTTTCATAACTGAGAAAAAAAGCACATTTTCAAGAATTGTTTTTGAAAAAAACTATTATATTTATTTAAAAAATTCGTTTTGGGCACTATTCTTTGAATATTGAAGAATACAACAATATTTTTTTTTTAATTTTTAGTAAATTTTGGCGGCGGCAGAGGGTGTCTTGCAAAAGTCTCATTTTAGCTGGTACGCATCACTTGGGACTTCCGGGAAAAGATAAATGAAAAATTCAAAATGGGTTCTGTTTAAGCTTTTTCCTAGGTCCTAAACCTAAAAATATTAAGTTTTTAATTTTTTAAAATTGTTTTATCACTGTTTTTCGAAAAACATAAAAAATCGGCCATGTTTTTGCGGAAAACTATCTCTATAAAAAAAAACAAGGGGTACTTTTATGCATTTTTATAGGTTTAGTACCTAGTATTTATGTCAACGAATCATATGCTCTTTGATTTTTTTTAATTCCATTGAGTAGAACTTGAGATATGGTGTGTACGAGTTAAAAAAAAGTAGTTTTGAGAAAATCGCGTTTAAAGTTTTCTTACAACTATTTTTACTTGTAAAACCGTGTATAGATAATTTATTTAGGTTTATTACCACTAATCAGCCATCCTAATTTTTCAAAACGGTTTTGGGAGATGATTTCTATAATGTTAAAGAACACTTTTATGTAAAAAAAAAAAAATCGATTTTTGTTCACTTTTGAAAGCGATTACCCCCTTAAATACTAAGTGCAACAACAAAATTGCACGTGACACATATTGTATTAGATGTAAAAATTAACAATAGGGGATGCCTTTATGTTTTGAATATTACACCCTTGTAATATCTAGGCAGAGGGGTACTGCGTTTTTCTATTGCAATTTACTAATACGTGTATATCTCGTTCAAACTCAAAATCTCTGAAGTAATCTACTGAATGCACTTGTCATGGGAATTTTAGAAGGGCGTGCTCATATTTTGCTGTGGGGTGCTCACTCTTGACTGTAAGCAAATACTACATATTAGCTATTTGAATAAAAATACACCGAAGAGTGAATACCCTTTGTCTCAAAAAAACGCCGTTTGATTTTTTTATTTCAGACGTCTTGGATCAGACTTATTCCAGTGACGAATTGGTACCTCTTTCTTGACCTCCACTTCGACGCCCTCTATAATAATAATATATAATTTGTGAATATACACACGTTTGCTTCATATTAGAAAAAAAATTGTGCCATTAGCTAATAAAATTGCTAAGAAAAAAATTATTGAAAGTTGTCGTTTTTCCGCTTAAAAATGAAAACAACCCCTTAAATTATCAATTGTATCCACTGGATATCATACCCCATCCTTTATTTTATAAAAAACAAAATTATAATGCTGGTTTTGGAGAATGTGTTTGTTGGTAGGCTAACTCGTAGTGTTAAAATTCTCCACAAATTCTGGATCAGACATAAGTCCGGGTCATTGCAAAAACCAATAGTTATTTCCTCAGGCGACTCTTGCACGAATTTTGAATCGTATATTGCGTGCCTGACATAAAATCGCCAATGTTGTGGATGGAGATATGTGCCCCTTTTCCGTCAACTGTCCAATTTGAATGCTTAAGATAACAGCCTTGTGCGGCCGGGTTCATTTGCATAAATACATTTATATGTATGACCTTGACCTTGAAATATTTTTTGGTTGACAGAATCTTGATTAATTCTGTAATTCTGTATCATAGTTGACTCGGGTGGTAGCTTAAAATGTGCAGAATGATTGAATAAGAATTGTATGTTTTAAAAATATATTTGTAAGCGCCAAAAGTTTTATTAAACAATTTCAACAATTAATTAATGAATCGGTTAATAAAAGTATTTCAATGTTGGTTGATCTATTTATCCATTTGGTTACTTTGTGAATATTGTGTGGCAGCTATGAAAAATCATGCAAAAGAAAAGAAAAACAGTGCGTAAGATTTATGAAAATTGAAACAGGGTTGATTCATCGATATTGTAAATAAAAATTATAAAACACGAAAGACGTTGATGCTGATAAGTAAATTTTCCTGCAAAAAATACAAAAAAAAAAGAACATTAATTTTCTGAGGCTGACGGAGAAGAAAATATTGAGAGAAATAAAACACTAAACAGAAAGGCGGACTTTTTTCCAAGCAAGATTCAATGGAAAGACTACCAGAAGAAAGTTGCACATTTACGGCGATAAGAATCGGAAGAAAAGATTTCCTAAGCATTCATTTATCATACATTGCTACGTAATTCAAAAAATGTCATACTGAACGAAATGAAATATTTTATTCATTTACTAAATTATTCATTTTCATTTCTTTTATAATACAAAAAATTTGTTTGTAATTTCAATAATTTTAACTTTGAAGTAAACAAGTGCAAGTACTCCGATGACCGAGTTTTGCTGGGAAAAGTTTCATATGAAATTCTACCTATTGCAGCCTACCTAAAGATTTCGAAAAATGAATGATGCCAAAACTCGTTTCAGAAGCCGTAAACTTCAGTTCGCCTATACATACTTTTATTCCGCCAATATCTCGGCTAAGTTCGTAAATGCGGGGAATCGGTCAAGGGGGTGGGGATACAGGGGCTTCGTAAGTTATATAAAAATGGATTGGACTCGATATTTTTCGTAATTCTTAACCGCTATTGACCAAACTTAAAGTACACATTGACAACATGTATTAGTTCAAAGTCGTGTATCAAAATGAGGGTGATCGGTCAAAGGAGGGACTACATAATTTTCTAATAATGATTTTGTTACCGCATTTCTATATGGATCTAGCTTTGCGTATGCATTTATTGGCTCGAAATCTAGGTCAAATTAAATTGCGGGGTTTGGGGAAGGGAAAAATGGACTTTCACCTCGCTGTATATTTTAATTTATTTCCATGTAAACGGTATATTTCTTAATCGATTTTGATTAAACTTGGCTAACATATTCTTCGTGGCAATATCTCAGCTATGTTCGCAAATAAGATGAATCGGTAAAGAGGTGCAGCATTACATTCCTTTATTGAAAAATGATTTTTGCCACATTAAAATCTACCTCTTCCTTCTGGCTGCCGCCGAAAGGTCTTTTTTTATACCCTAGACAGACGGGCACGGTTGAATGAACGTTCGACGAAAGATCGTTTCGATCGATTTTCATTCATTGCATACATAACAGACGGCGAACTTCATTCAAGTCGAGAATTTTTCACAGCTCAGAAATGGATACGATATTAAGTTTACAAAAACGTTTGCAGGCTACTAAACGCTTGAGTATTAAAAAGAAAAGAATCATTTTAAATCATATAATCTGCAGCAATTTAGCCAGACAGCTGTCAATTCATAATGTGACACTGGAAATAAGCTGATTTTCGGAACTTTGTTGACGAGAATGTAGTTGCAAACGTTCATTCAGAATTCATTCTTGGTGGCAGACGACACGGAAACGATCATTTTTCGTGAACGTTCATTCAACCGTACCCGTCTGTCTAGGGTATTATAGTCTCGCCCATACTTTGTCCTCTATATCAAGCTTTGGCTTAAAATTTTCATTTGTGGCAACGAAGTAGGTATTCGAAATCATTTGAAATAAGCTACTTTCAATACCCTAATATACAAATTATCATGAAAATTAATTAGTATGAAATTTTGGAGACCGCCATCTTGAATTCCGATTTTTTTCCCAGAGATCTGACCTATGGATATATACATACATATATGTATATCGCCTTTATACCAAATATACTCCCATTCTTTAAAACAAACAATTTGTTAAAAGTACAGGTTTAAAAAAACTTTGAAAAAACAATAATTTTAGCAAAACAATTTTTTTCAAGGTGTTTAAATTTCATATAATATTTTTGCAAGAAAAAAAAAATTTGTTTTTACGAAATCAAAAATCATACGTTTAGGCCCTTCCTTTTATCATAACAAACAATCGCACACCATTTGAATTGGATCGCATTAATAATTTTTGACGTACGTGACTATGGGAATGGTACTTTTGAAAAAATATAGTTTTGATATAATCGACTTCAAAGTTTTTGTTTGTTTAGCTCATCATTTCAGGTAGCGCAGGCTATATGCCTATAATTTTGAACCAAAGCTCTAATCTTTATGAAATTTCGTACAAATATTCGATGATATACATATGTATGTACTATGTAATAAAAAACATCTAATTTTTTAGCCCATCGAACTGCATATAACTACTTAATTTAAAATTAAGATTGTTGAAAAATAGAATGAGAATTTATTTTTCCTCACAGCTAAGCTGATTTTAAGTTAAGGAATAAAGTTATCAGTCTATTGAAAATCAGTCTTATATATAAAAACAAATAAGCAACCGAACAATAAGAATTAATTTCTCTTGAAAATTTCTTCGATAAAAAACCGTAGCCTTGGAAATGAATATGTTTGCTATAGTTCTTAAACGATTCCGCCAATAATGCGATTTGCGCTTTTTGCTTCATGATCGCACCAAAGATGTTTCAGAAATTACCATACAATTACTTGAAACCTTTGGTATGGAATCAATTGGACAATTTATGTATGATCAGTAAGAATATTGCGGTATCTCAAGATCATCTCCCTTTCGTTTTAGTGCTTTCTTCGAATTCTTGAGAAGATTTATTTCTTTAAATGCACGTACATATGTCTGATGATTGATAGTATATAAATTGCAATATATTATGCACCATTCCGATTCATTTGAACAACAATTACTTTTATATAAATCGAACGATGTTGACGGCTACTGAATTTTTAATTTTAGTTATATACATATAAATAAATGATATATTGTATGAAATTGTATTGGAAAAGGCAAATGTGATTCCAATTGTGAATAAAATAAATTGATTATGAGTACATTGTACAAAATTTATTGATTCCGGGACTGTTGGCCGCTATAATTGAAACTGTTAAAATTTGCGATTTCAGGCCTAAATCGATATAAATAAAACCTGAATATCGAATAAACCGAAGTGGTCTCTTCGCTTTTTCTAACAACTTCATACCATGTAATAGTATACTATAAGTTGCAAAATTAAAAGATATAAATGTATATTGTCTTAGCCTACCTAAAAATATATTAAAAAACGAACGAAAACAGTGACATAATACTTTAGAATATTAGTTTCATAATTTAGTTATAAGTTATTAAATCATGGGATGTCTTTAATTACTAAAAATTGGTTGTCTGTAAAGTCGGTTTACGGACGATAATTTTACGTGATAACGTCATAAGAAAACATTGATGAAAAATTGCATACTTTTATGAATTTAATTGAATTATTATCACTGAATTATCATTATTTTGTATAATACAAAGAAGGAGTTAATTGAAAATTACAATTTTTTCGATAAATTAACATTTATTTGCACTCGTTAATTCAAATATTTTTTTTACTTAAATTATACAGATTAATTACAAGTAACAATGTGCTATTAACAATTTATTTACAACTTATATACATGTGTGATATTTAAGATCCTCCAATCTGCGTTATTCTGTTAAGGATAGAACGATGATAGGAAAAGTAGGAAATCAAGGGGAGTGTTTCAAGTGTAATGTGCCTTGAAAAAGTCAAATCGATGGTTGTGGAAACCACATTAACTTTTCACTTCACTTTATAAACAGTTGACAAAACAGTTCACGTCAAATTCTTAAAATGCAAGAATTAATTACCTTTTTTGCCGCAATTGTTGTTGTAATAAACAATGGAAACCACATTAACTTTTCACTTCACTTCTTTTTTTTTTTTTAAATCGGTGGTAGAGCATTTTCTTTTCTAGTTTCGCAATTTACAAAAACCAATCTATCAAAATAGCCTATCACATGAGCTTTGACTAACTAATGTAATTTTACGCCGTAATATGTTACAAACGATTTCTCCTACAAAGAAAATACTTCATAGACATTTTTCTTATTTTCTAATTAGATAAAACCTACTTTGTGACTAATAATATTCAACTATATCGAAGAAGACTAAATTGATGATAGATGTTATTAATTTTGTCGCCACATGTGCATACAAATAGAAGCATACACGAAGTTTGTAACAGTTATTCTAATTGGAAATTATATTCCACTATAAACCAACAGGACAAATTACGTGAGATTCTATTCAAAACGCTTAGGCCGATCGTGCCTCTCTATCGCTTCTTCCGCGCTCTCGCTTGCAAGCTCGGCTCAGGCGGAACGTGACAATGAGTCATGCTTTTTCGTGAGTGCAGCCGTTCATCGATTTATAAGACGTTATCACGTCAAAATGTAACTAATATAATTTAGATGTCTTAGTTAATGACAAATTAAATTCAAGCACCAAGTAATAGCCCACGGTTTTATAATGAAAATAAATTATCAAACTAATGCTGTCAAATATGAATCCATCTTATAATAGATCAAAGTGGAGTCATATGGCCTAATGGAACTCATATTAAGATATGCTTGAATTAAATTAATAGGGTGCAATTTTTGTTAGTGTTAAAAACTTACCTGTTATCTCGAAAATAATGAACGATATACTCTCTAAATATGGATTTTTTACATTTTCTGGTAATAGGGAATCTCCAAAATTGCTATAAAAATAAGACTACTGTTTTTTAGGGTTTTGTACCCCTGCGTTTTTCATCCCTTAAGATCACTATGTTGTTCGTCTTCAACCCTTATAGGACCACTTTGTTGTCCGTCCGTCTATCCATGCATTTGTTAGGAATGCCAAGAAGTATAAATTAATACCAAATAATAAAGTCCACAGCTCATAGTCCTGTAACAATACAAGTTTCTAACTTAATGTAATAAAAAGATACGGCCTTTAAATTTTATTCTCATATTGACATACTGATATCTATAGGATACTTTCTACAACTAAAGGAAAAGAATTTAAAAAAATGCTATATGCTATAAAGGTACGGAACCCTCAGCGCGCGAGTTCTACTCGAACTTGTCCATTTCTATTAATTTTTTATTTTTTACCTGACTGCGAAGGACAGGTTAGTGTTTTTCGAGGTATTCGTCCGGGTTGGACCACTGCGCCGTTCCTTGCAACCACCGTATAAAGGACCATACCGAGTTCTTGGCCGGCATGCAAAGTATTTAAGGGGGCGCTTTCATAACTGAGAAAAAAAGCACATTTTCAAGATTATTTTTTGAAAAAACTATTATATTTATTTAAAAAATTCGTTTTGTACATTATTCTTTGAATATTGAAGAATAGAACAATATTTTTTTTTTTAATTTGTAGTAAGTTTTGGCGGCGGCAGAGGGTGTCTTGAAAAAGTCTCATTTTAGCTGGTACGCATCACTTGGGACTTCCGGGAAAAGATAAATGAAAAATTCAAAATGGGTTCTGTTCTTTAAGCTTTTTCCTAGATACTAAACCTAAAAATTTTTAAGTTTTTAATTTTCTTAAATTGTTTTATCACTGTTTTTCGAAAAAAATTAAAAATCGGCCATGTTTTTGTGGAAAACTATCTCTATAAAAAAAAACAAGCAGTACTTTTATGCATTTTTATAGATTTAGGACCTAGTATTTATGTCAACGAATCATATGCTCTTTGATTTTTTTTAATTCCATTGAGTAGAACTTGAGATATGGTGAGTACCAGTTAAAAAAAAGTAGTTTCGAGAAAATCGCGTTTAAAGTTTTTTTACAATAATTTTTACTTGTAAAACCGTGTATAGATAATTTATTTGGGTTTATTACCACCAATCAGCAATCCTAATTTTTCAAAACGGTTTTGGGAGATGATTTCTATAATGTTAAGGAACACTTTTATGTAAAAAACAAAAAATCTATTTTTGTTCATTTCTGAATGCGATTGCCCCCTTAAATGATACGCAATCCTCAGGCTTTAGGGAGTGGCTGAAAGGAATTACAAGTATCTTGGGCTCTTCAAAATTCATGATGTCAAACGATAACATCCAATCGGAGGCTAACAAGTATTGGCAGGTTGTGCAGAAATGTCAAACACACAGTCAGGTTTTCTTTTTTTCTTAAATAATACAATAATTAAAAATAGTGGTGCCGGCCTAATATGTCAATAATCTGGCAATGTAAATATGTATATACATAAATAAGTTGCAATTCAAATTATTTATTTTGAAATCAATTGACGTAGATACAATAATAAAGGTACACTCATATCTAATCTTCGAATTTTTTATCGGATTGCTCGTTAGTACTGTTTTATAAGAATGGACTACTACAATTGCATTATTAAATACACGCATAACTTTTTATGCACTTTTTTATAATTATTTTATTAATTAGTTTTAAAATATAAAGTATATAGATCTGGACACCAATGGAATACTATTATATTGAATCTAACTTTGTACGTAATAAACTTTAAAATAAATTATTTTTTCTAGAAAAAGGCCTAGACATTCGGCTACAAACGTATAATAGTCTTATAAGTAACCAGATGGTGTCTTTCTACCAACAATTAAGTTGGTGCGGTACATTAATTTTTAATATTTTTTACTACAAACTACTCCTTTAGAATCAGCAATTGCTCCGACTAAATACATAGTTAATATTCAATTAAGCATTTTTGTTTTTTTTTTATTAAAATACAAAAAATTCGATAAAAGCGTCTTAGCTTTTTCTTCAGGATCAATAACTGATATGTTCCAGTCAAAAACAAAATTAATTTGATATTTATAAGTAAGAACTAATACAATAGTTTATTTGTAATAATTCGGCTTCTGATCCACTTTATACATTTATGAATCAGGTTATCAAGGCTATCTTGCATACATATTGAACATTTCATCTATCCTATTCTACCTTATATTTATTTTATGTATAGATTTCTTATCTGAATTACTGTTTTGATACATGGATTACTGTACATATAATTGGTGTTTTTAAATACCAGCATTATTCTGATTAGTACCTTTAAATAAAATATATCATGTATTTTCAGAGTGTGGAAAGTGCAAAGCAGGAACCAAAAGGTTAAATCTCAACAAGTTTTGCAAGAGAGACTACGGTAGGTGTCAAAAATATTAGATTAATAAATATTATAAAGCAAAATAATTCTTATAATATTTTCAGCTATAATGGCAAAAGTAATCGGAAAAGACACAAGTTCAGAAGTAAGCAGCGAACAGTATTCAAAGGCAAATCAAGAAGAGACGATCAAATTTACGATCAACATTCAAGCCATTTTCAAAAAGAGTCCCACAATGGCAGGATCCCCTAGTCTCATGTTAAGGAGAGGGACAATGATATGGGCTATTCCTCTTAAAGATTTAGAGTGCCGATGCCCGCGGATCAAAATCAACAAGTATGTTATATTAATTGAGTTATTTTTAAAAACTAGAACAGTTAGACAAATATCTTAGTGAATTGTAGGATGGGCTGTGCAAGAAGCTAAAGAGGCTTAAGTGAAGGTCGACGCGATTTAAAATTTTAGTCTTTTAGCTTAAAAATTTTCCTTGAGGATATTCAGGTCGAGCCTAAAATTATCCAACTTTGTTTCCAAATAGCCCTACGTTTGGCAAAAAAAAAATTTTTTTTTTTTTACTAAATATAGGATCATTTGCAGCTTTGAATATAAAGCTTAAGGAAGCGGAGTATTACTCTCCAGGCACAGTAAATCCGACTAATGGGAGTGCAGACAATTTTTGTGCCAGGCAGTAGTGGCGGCGAAAAGTACATTTCCTCTCATACCATTTACTTCCATATATGTGTATGTGAGTATAATGTTTGTATTGAAATTGGTTCAAGTTGCTGGCAATGTTTATGAGTAACTCAAGTACAATTCACTTGAGGTAATTGAGAAAAAAAAGCATATTGGTGATCTTCTAACTACAAAAATACATATTAAAATCAATATATACTAAGTATGTTAAAACTCTCTACGTTGCTTGGTCCCTAAGAAAATAAGGTGTGAAAACTGTACAAACACACTGGTCGTAACAGAGTTGGGCGTAGTTAACCAAATTTTTACTTTAATTGGATACAACAGTAAAAAAGTTAGTTGCACCCACAACTATTAGGGCTATCCTGAAAGTAAGGTCTCCTAATTTTTTAGAAATGTTTATTTTCAAAAATGTATGCATAATTTTAAAGCTATAATATTACTCTATTTTTCTACATAATCCTCATTTCGATCGATGCATTTTTATAGGTGCTCTGGTATTTTTTGTATGCCCATGTTATACCAGCTCGCCGCCTAGTCGTTGAGGAATCGTAGGATCGCTTCTTATACTTCATTATTGCTGCTAAAGTGAATTCCGGACAAATTTTCTTGTTAAATGTGGCGCTCTTTACTTGTTCATTTATATAGGCGCTCTTTTACATTTTCATATACGAGTTTAGAGGCGCATCAGCAACATATGGGTTCACGAGAGTAAAGTGAGTTCAAAACCAAAACTCATAATTATCAAGATATGTATGTATTTGCAAACAACTAGAATTTACCACCTTTCACCACGTACAAAAACAATCCCACGGTTCAAATTAAGAATACTTTTCAGGATTCGTTAGAGATGCCAAAATAAAGGTCTTCACAAAAATCCAGCTTGGTCGGAATTTTTTCGAAGTCAAAGTCCAATTTGACTGGACTACTATCAAATTTTAGTATTTTTCTGAGCTAAATTCTTTTTAAAATCTGAAAAAATATGGTTAAAAACTTTAAATTCAACTACTTATTTTTATGTGTAACTACTGATATTATGATATTTTCGCCAGGTTGAGAAGAATTAGTTCGAGAAAGGCAATTGAAAAAAGTTCAAGTGCACGAAGAGAAATACCGGCTTCAAACAGCTATAACTACGTCTCCTTTTCGATTTCTGATTTGACATTCACGTATTTTTGAAAATAGATATTTTGAGAAAATGGAAAAATAGAATTTGTTAATGTTGGAGCAGGGAGCCAAGGGAAAAGACATCTGTTCAGTTGCACAGTTTAATCCAGAAGAAAGATAAAAAGTTGACAAATTATATTTACAAGTAGTCCGTAATGGTTAAATTTTAGCCTGTTTTAAGCTAATCCTTTCATGCAGAATACATGTTTATTGTAAGACAATATTTTGGTAAGTATGTCGGTGACTATGGCCTTACTTTCGACGTATTGTAGGTTTATGATTCCTTTTCCCATCGCGTCTCGGACTAAATGAATTTTAACGTTTGCGTCTGTGTATTTGATTCTACCGGTGAGGTTTTCGTTCCTGATAGCATGTTGCGCACTCAGGTTGTCAGTCTGGATTGTAGTTGCTGTCCTAGTCAGTTCCTCTACACTAATGTCGCTAGCTAAGTTCCGAATGTACAGGATTTCTCGCCTCCTATATAGCTGTGTACTCCGCTTCAGTCGAACTAAGAAATACGGTTTTTGGTTCCTCTTTGACCATGAAGATGCAAAATGCAAGATGTAAGATGAACAGAATAGCCGCATTACGATTTTCTATCGATTAACTCTAGGGTTGATTTCTCATACCGTATCCGAAAAAAGGATGTGCCTTTTAAGTAGCGGAGAATATTTTTACCTGCCTTCCAAAGTTGCTTGTGAGGCTGGTTGCAGAATTGGGCAAGTTCGATCCCGATCGATACCTTGCTTCATTGGTCTCCTCGCATCCTTCGCTAATACATTTTTGAAATGTCATCCTATAGTCGAATGGGGTTTTCCTGATTTTGCATCCGTCATTTTGAATTTCCTTATGACGTCTTCAATATGACGTTTCTGATCCTTAGATATGGATCCTAGTACTGTGTCCCTTTCGTTATGCACACCCAGGTAGTGTTCCAGAAACCCGCGAATTTGGATTTTGGGTCTCACTCCAATTTCCTTTGTGACGCAATCCATAGTCTCTTCACTAGAACTGGAGATTATGATGTCGTCAACATAAACGGTAATTATGGTTAATCCTTGGTCTTTTTTGTAGATGTACAAGCAGTCATCCGACAAACATTTCCGGAACCCAATAGCGCACAGAACCTCGTTTAGTTTTTCATTCCATGTTTTGCCAGCCTGGTTTAGGCCATAAATAGATTTAAGTAGTTTACATTGTTTAGGTTAGCAGGATCTTAAAAACCCTCAGGTTGCTCATGTAGACTGTCTCCTTTCTCTCTGCTGCCAGCGCAAAAACAAGTTTTATTGTTGATTACCTTACAACCGGGGATCAAGTACCAAAATAATCCACTCCATACTGCGGAGTAAAACCTTGAGCTACGAGTCTCGCTTTGTGCCTGATGACATTTCCCGTCGCATCTCGTTTTGTCGCGAAGACCCTTTTGCTGCTTATTCCACGTTGACCTCGGGGAAGGTCCTCCAGGGTCCAGGTTTTATTTTCCATTAGGGCGTGGTGTGCGGTGTTCATGGCCTGCATCCAGTTTTCCGCATCGGGGTGTGATATCGTTTCAGCCAATGTCGCCGGATTTTTATGTTGTTGATGTGCTGTGGTTTCCAAATTAAACTTGTTTGCTACCTTCTGCATCTTCTTCGGACGTTCCGATTTTCCGGTTCGAACAATCTTAGGCGACCTATTCCTGTACTCGGTTTCCTTTTACTCTCCGCTTTTTCATCGGATCTTAAGGCGATCTGAGAACTGGACTCCCCCATTTCTCCTAGGTCGTCCCGATCAGATTCATGGCTGGGTTCTGCAAGTTCTCCTAGAGTATCTGGATCAACTTGAGCATTTTCAAAACTTGACTTAACTGTATCATCATCAGTTTGGTCAGCATCTTGTGGGGTCTCCTTCAGGATGTCGTCCTGCGGGTGGTCAGCTCCTTGAGCTAGACCCTTTCTTGAGTCGTTAGATTATGGCCAATCAATATTTATGTAGTCAGCCTGGTTATTTCTACTTTGACCGAGGTCTTCCTCTAAGAAGTCAACATCTCTGCTCACGATCGTTGTCCTACGTGTCGGGTCAAACAATCTGTAGCTGTTGGCTTATTCCGAGTAGCCAACCAATATCAGTTCATCCCCGCGTGGTGAAAATTTGGACCTATTTTCACCCTTCCTTAACGCGACTGCCTTACAACCGAAGACTCTGTGGTGTTTTACACTTGGTTTCTTCCCACACCGAATTTCTTGCGATGTCTTGTCTTGAAGGATCTTCGAAGGTGCTCTATTTCGAATATAAGCGGCGGTGTTAATAGCCTCTGCCCAAAGACGTCAGGCAGTTTGCTATCAATCAACAAGCATTGGGCCATGTCTAATAATGTTCAGTTAAATCTCTCCGCAACACCGTTCTGTTGCGGGGTGTGAGGCACAGTTAGCTGCCTCCGGATACCGTTGTCAGCCACGAAACTGGAGAAGGCTGTATTTATGTACATATTCCCTCCCATTGTCGGAACGAATGAATTTAATTTTTCGTCCGGTTTGGTTTTCCACCATAACTCTGAAGTGTTTGAATACCTCAAAAATTTCAATTTTCCCTTTTAGGAAACGAACGTAGACCTTTCTTGAAAAATCATCCAAGAACGTAACAAAAGATTGCCCGCCACCATAAAGCTTCGTGCGTTTTGGGCTGCAGTCTAGTATTCCTTCCGACATGCGAGTGGCGTGGCTCTGAAAGGGTTTTCCTGCTATTTTTCTTTTAATATAAGTACATAATACATTTTGAGTTAGAAGTTGTTCTCAGATCTATATCCACTCACAGTGGTATTAAGCTAGCTGAAGTTTAGTTCAATCAGTTTGTTCGTTTTTGTGAATTAAGGATGTAAAAGAAGGGCAAAAAGAGAAAAGCGCATTAATGCTTTGAGTGGACTAGATCTACTCGACACAGTAAAAACTACTGAAACTTCAAAATTTTTTGTTGAATCGAAATAAAACTGACTATTTTGAAATTAAACTTGAGCTTCTTTAAATGTCTAGGACTTTAATTGGAGAATGTTGTAAATATATATTATATCTGAATATACATTTATTCTAGAGGTGTAAACTATCTGGAAGTTGGAATTTTTACATTTTAATATTGACTGTTACAAAATACACTTATATACATTTATTGAGATATATAAGAGTCAACCTGAGTTTTTCGTTTTCTACGTCTTTATAACACTTAAAAATGAATTTTGTTTTTTAAATCAGAAAATAAACCTCATTAATCGACTTTTTCCTTTACCTCACTTTGAAACACTTAAAAATGAGTTTCACTTTTTAACCCAGAAAATAACACTCATCAATGGATTTCTTCGTTTTCTTTTACTTCATAACATTTAAAAATGAATTTTGTTTTTTGTTATAAAGTGAGAAAACGGAAATGTCCATTGATGAGCTTTATTTTCGTGGTTAAAGAAAAGCTCATTTAATAACTCACATAACCCTGGATTACTAGAGTAAAAAACGCACGTATCTTGCTAGCAATTTACGTAGAATATAAGAAAACAAAAAATTCCATTGATGGGTTTTTTTTTCTTTTTTCCTGCGTTAAAAACTAAAACTCATTTTAAAGAGAAATAGAAAACTTAAAATAAGACCGTTGAGAAACATAAAAGATCAATAATTCAGTGCTAAAACCTGATTTTTAAAATATGTCTTACAACTCCTTCAATCTCTTTTTAAAACAATTCTCGTTTTCAAAGATGTGAGAAGAAATTTTCTAACAATCTATGCATTTTTATTCATTATTCCAGGTCTTACCTTATACTTGGCAAAGATTCAGAAGCTCCCTCAGGATACCTTGGTATCGGACCAAGATCAATAGTCATAGAATGGAAGGATGAATGGTACCGACGCATGAAACGATTTCAGAGGCGAGCGCGGAACTGCGAGTGAGAATAAAATTTTAGACTAACTTGTATGATATCCTTAAGAAAATCCTTATTTATTTGTAAATTTCGCTTATATAAGTAGTTTAATCATTATGCAGATGTAAACTAGCCTAGCAGGATCAGTCTAACGATGAATTTTGTGAAAAGTGCTAAATTCTGAACCTTTTGAATTTTGTATGAATCGAAGCCCACGGATTTTATAGTGTCCAAAATGTAATATAAAGTACAAAGTCGAATTTATTTTTTATTTCGTCCTTTGTTTTTAAAGTCACGTTAAGCATTCAAACAATTCCACATTATTTAGTTTTTTGTATATAAAGTGAAAGTTCTTCCGAAAGCTTATGGCAACTGAAGCACCAAATGAAAATCTTTGTATTGTATTCTTTTAAGTTCAACGTAAATTTTTTCAACGTATGCTTTAAAGAAAGTAGTAATTACGCTTACGTCCAACAATTATTAAAACAACTAAGAAAGTGTACAGTATTATCTTAAAATGACATTTAAACTCTGTCTGCAATTTTAGTCCATGAATATTCACCAATCTGGCAATTTGGGTGGGCAGAAAAATGTACAGACACAAATGAAAGTTATGTTAAATAATCTATTAATTTTAAAACGATACTTGTAAAAGACCGGAGCATGAAACGTAGATATGTGCCTCTGATTAAAAATTCCGGAAACAAAACAAGAGAACAGGCCAAAAAAAACTTGTAAAGATGCTGTTTTATATAATTTGGTTTATTTTATTGTATTAATTGATTAAAGTGAGTTTTAAACATAAATTCTTTTGCGACTTATTAGTTCTGAAGAATTTCTATACAATTTTCACTAGTTCTTATCATAACATATCATCGTAGTGTATTAAAGTAATAACATATCATCATAGTGTAACAAGCGAAAAAATAAAAAGCATGCGTCATAGGAATGTATAAAATTTATCAATTGTCAGGTTTTTATGTGAAAAGACAAATGGTTGTTTTAAAAAAAGAAAATTACTTCAACAGATTTAAAAATATTACAAAATAAGCTTTTATTTAAAAGAGGAAATGTATTGTTGGCTATGTATAAAATTTCAGCCCAATCGGATGCTGAGAAAACTAAAGACAATAGAAGATTAGTTTAGAATTGGTGCTGTACAAATCTCAGCGAATATTACACAATTTTTGCGATTTGCACATATTATTAACTTTCAGAACTTTCTGCTAATTTACATTATAATGCAGCTGCTACGAAAATTAAAACAATGATTGAACAATAATTTTGTTTATGATGCTTTGAATTGCTAATTTTACCGATAGGTTCCCCGTTCGCTGATTCAAGCATTGTTATCATTAGGGTTACTACCTTTTGATTTTTGTGAACAAATGTAGAGCTCATCACTGTGTGTAAATATTTAATGCCATTTTAATAAATAAGCCTTTAAAATAAAAGCAATCATGACAAGTCGGCATGTTACTAATAAAATGTTTTTATTTAATCCTTTATTCAATTATGGTCTTAAAAGTAATCGTTTCACATACATACTTCATTTGTGTCCGCTGTTGGGCCAGAAATGTTGATTCGCATTTCTCTCCCTAATTTCTTCTAAGACAGCAAACGTTTTTAACTATTGGAACATGTTTTCAGAGATTGCAGACAGAGGGTTAAAATAGCAATGTAATTATTACAGACAGACACTGCTCGTCAAAATTAAAGGAGCGCTTATTCTAATATCTACAGTTTAGCCGTAACGAATGGATTCTCTATAAGCATATGGAAAAATAGCTACGACAAATATTATTATTAAAGCTTGTGTTTTTAAACGCGTGTCGTAAAGTGATATCTTTGCTTCAAACATTCATAAACTTTATTACCAAAAATATAATATTTTCTTAACGCTGAACATTTCACTCACTAGAAAATATTCTCCAAATCATTATTTGTAAAGGTTTTAAAGTAGACTAAATCTTTTCAAACCATTGGATATTCATATTCCTTCCAATGCCTCCTCTCTTTGCTTACAGAGAATCAGTCTTTGCATTCGACTTGAAATTCCTAATATGTATCGTAACTGAACTGTAGAGTGCAGATATGATAAGAGCGTTCCATTAATTTATTCAATGTATTTAGGTCTTGTGAAAAAAATAATTTTCGCACAAATTAGCCAGTTTATCATACAATCTTTATAGCAATTAATCTTCACAGTTTTCGTTTTGTTCCTAAAATGCAGAGACGTAAAATCAAATAAAATATACTGGCTCTTTAATAAAATAGTTGACACTTTGTAATAAATCACATAAAAATTTCATGTTATTTCATGTCTAAATAAACTCTTTATCTGTGTAATTTTTGCAGATTTTATTTAACACTGCATCGTTTTATTATTTTCAATTCAAGCGACCGAATATAACGATTATTTTAAACTTAAATAATATGTTAGAAATTATCACTTACCTACAATGACATATTTATCGCCATTGCGTTTCTTTAAAAGTATTGTATATAATGATTTTATTTTTATAAAGGAAATCATAAAAACTTAAATTTACTAGTTTAGATAGATTTTTCAGTTTTTTGACTAAAACTGCCCGAGTGGAGCGAGTGTAATGTTTTCGTAGTGAGTGTCCCAACAAACTCTCCAAATACGTTTACTTACAATATCGTCCAACTTGGTGAGGTACAAAAAAACAAGCAAGAAAGAGAACCAACAAATGTATACAGAATTTACGCACAAGGCCCAGGGTATACTATCATAGTCAAAACAGTCCTGAAACAATTGGACCTCCTTTTGCAATAGTACCGTAGAGAAAAAGGTTTGACTGTTTTTACCATAATGGTAGTGTACAATAGGCAGAGTAGAGTAGATCTCTTAATTTAGTTATTTTCAACTATTTTCAGTTTCCATAAAATTCCGAAAGCCACAGAGTTGGCTGAGTAAATAGGGATTATCGTCGAATTATGTCTTTCATTGAAAGTAATTTAAAGGTAAAAATAAGCACAACTAAACCATCCATAAATTCCTTGAAGTAAACTTCAAATCAAATAGGTACGTGTCTTTCAGATTTTGATGGAAAAATGCAGCAAAGCAACTCTTTGGTGGTTTCTTCAATTAAAATCCTGAAAATAAACAAATCATTATATACTTTACTGCTAAGAGCCGAAACCATGAAAAAAATTTATCTTGCAATCAATATGAGCAGGTAAAGAAAGGAAATTACGTTTGAGAACAATGAGCTGATGGGAGATTTTGTCAAATGCTTTGCTAAAGTCAGTGGCAATAACGTCGATCTCTGGGTTGGGGAAAGAATGGGCTTACAGTTGAAGGACATAGAGTCGTAGATGAAGTATTCGAAAAGTTTCGGAATACAGTAAAGTTTAGCAATGGGAGTATAATTAAAGACTTTTCTTTTACAACCTTTTTATGGATAGGGACAATATGAAGATGAGAATCTAGAACTAGATCGTTAAACGATGGGCTGAAGATATTAACGAAAAGATTAGCGATGGTAGTTTGGTCAGCTGAAGAAGAGTCGCCAAGTTTAAGGGTCGACGGGTATCCTTTGAATTTCTTTTTTATGTTGATAAAATTGTAGGATTACTTAGAGTCGGAAATAAGTTTAAATTGCATGCGGTTCAAATATTCATTGTAAAGAGATTCGCAAAGTACGTTGAAGAGAGAAGAGATAGTAATATAAGAAGAGTAGCCCGGCGGGACACCAAAGTAGCCGGGGGAGATTGAAATCGCCCTTCAAGGGGACTAGCAAGAGCAGAAAGGGCATCAATTATAGTTTCAACAGGATGTTTGTAGGCATCGAGAGGCTGACCTAGACGAATGTAGCAGCATAGAATTCAAAGAGAACGACGATTGAGAGTGATTTTGACAGAGATCGATTCGAACAAGGACGAATCGGAAGGATGGATTTGGGACGTACTGAGACGATTTTGAATCGCGAGAAGAACGCCACGGCCGGGAGGACCAGAATTATTCAAGCTACCGTTAGCTCGAAAGATGGTGAAATCAGGCGAAAATAATTCGTTATTGTTAATATCGGGCGTTAAATTAGTTTCAGTTTGTGCGAAGATATCGTAAGGAAGAGACTGAGACTTCAGGAGGATATGACTGAGTTTGGAGGGCAGTCCTCTGACATTTTGATAACACAAAGAGATATTGACGAGAAGGTGTTGAGGTGTGGAGGGGAGAAATTCTGGAGAAGTAAATTTTTTGAGTCAGTGCGGGATTTTTGAAGATAGGAAACAGGCTTAGAACTGACATAGGAGGCAAAGGCTATTAAATCGTCAGATACCTGTTTAGGTGGGATATTGAAAGTCTTATGGTATTTAAAGAAGAGTTGACGTAGAGTAGAGATGTCGGTAGGAAGACCTTCTTGGTGGATAGAGACTAGAACGTTATTTTTGGTCTTACCATCAATGCAGACAGAAATAGGCAGGAAGAAGACGTTTATTATTACAACAAAAGGTAACGTTCATTACTAAAGTCAGCAGAGCTTATAGTGAGCTTTACGATAGTGGGGAGAAGGGGGTCGATAAATGATTGTTTAAACATCTCAGAGACAGGGGGCGTAGTATTGGTAGAGCTAACAGATGTAGAAGAAAATGCTGCGGGAGCTAATGAGCAGAGTTTGAAGGGGGATTTGTCAGAACTGTGAACGGGCGAGGAAGTATAAATAGAAACATAGGAAATAGAGTGGTCTGAAATATTAGCTACAGCGGGTATAACGGAAGAGGATAGAGAGAGGGTGAGATAAGAATGGTGGGATTGAAGACATGGCACTTTACGAAGTTAGGGTATTTAACTGCGGTACTATGGTTAAAATTGAGGAAAACAGCTGCTTTAAGTTGCGAATTGGAGTTAGGTTTAGGGGATGAGGAATGGGATTTGGTTCGGCGGTGAGGAGCGTAAGTAATTCTTCAAAATTATTCCTCCAGTTGGAAAAAATTTTATCAACCCAATTTCGTCCCATTAAACTTATTTTTGGTTCAGCTAATCACAATCACTGGTAACTTAAAGTTTTATTTCGCGAACATGACTTCAGAATTCATAGCTCCGACTTGTTGAATTTTACTACCTGTAATTCAAACTAAATTAGAGAATTAGAGAATAACTAGATAAATTTAAATTATACAGGTTCTTATTCATGATTGTGGTGGCTGCTGCAATATCTGTCACCATGGAGACAGGAATCCTATTAATGGTCACGCTGCACAGGTGTGGTTGGTTTACTGCGTTGATGCTGCGTATGATTTTTATCTCCTTTTTTGCTGTATTGTTGAAATATGGCCACGTTTGTTGCATTTAAAACACTCTGAGTTGACTGCTGGACACTCTCGATGTACCGGACAACCGCATCGTTGACATTGACTTGTACGACTAGCCGACTTGGATCCGTGATTTGTAGATGTGCGACCAACTGACTGACCCGACTGCGACTGTTTGATAGACTTCTCATTTTTGTTGTTATCATATTTGCCGTTCACATTTGACTTATTCTTGAGAGGCGCGTAGACTGCATTTGTAGAGGCGGATACACGTACTGATGAAACAACTTTTTCTGAACACTCCATTGACAGGACTTTCTCATAGTAACGATTAAAAGTGAGATTATCAAGTTCAAGCAACGCTTGTTGAATTTTTTCATGTTTTAGACCTACATACTATGAAACGATCTGAAAGTTGATCATCCACATTTTTTAGCTTAAACACTCCTAATTTTGTATCAGGCTCCGGACATCTTCCTGCTGACTCTAATGCCGTTGCAACTGACGACATCGGTCTTGTTGTTGCGATAGTTGTATTTGTACTAGTAGACTCAAATTGCAATGTCAACGCCATAGATAGATTGGGTACTGTTACAACTCCAGTTTGAAGTGCCGAAGGATGATGCAAAAATAACACTTTTGAGAGGTTGACTTTAATTTGACGATAAGTTCACTTATAGATTCGCCATGTTGCTGGACGATATTATGAAACCTAAAGCGTTCCGCTCGCTTATTAGGCTTTGAAGCGAACTGAGTTCGCAGCAATCCTATATTCTCAGCAAATGTTTTGTCACTAGGTTGCACTGGATATATTAATTTGGCTAACAGCTCATACATGGCCTTCCCAATTATTCCGATAAAATAAAGAGACGATTCACAGAAGAGATATCAGTAGGTAAACCCTGCGCAGCAGCCGGGGGAATGTCCCGAGAAGGCAAGTCGTCACCGGAAGAGCCAGCCGCGGGTTGATGCCGAGATGATGGGCCGAGATCCACGACTATAGGGGAAAGTTGTAGACGATTACGGCGATGTGGACGATGTTCGCTTGGAGTCGATGCCTGAGTTGGCGGCAGGTTGGGTGCAGCTACCAAGGCCGATATTGTTTTGGTAGACCCCAAGGATGAAGGCGAAACCTCCGAACAAGAGGGTCCCGAGCAGGAGTAACATGCCGAAAGGGAGCCAACATCAGCAACAAGCAAGAGGCTCAGTGTTAGCGGAAACCGCGACAGAACAGGTGCCCAAGTCCCTCCTCACCTGCCTCACGCTACGGCAACTGTTCTCAACGGTTGGCATTACAGAAGCTGGAAGATCAACTCCCGAAATGGCAGCATGCAGATCATCCGCAGCATGGGAAAAGAGCGATACTTTAGTAGAAAGCACGTGAGTTTTATCCAAAATAGCCATGGAGTTAAGCAGAAGGCAGGATTAGATGATGGTCACCGCACGATCCTTCCAGATCGAGTTCTTCCAGACTTCCTCAGACGTACTTCCTCCGGAGACGATGACGACGGCAATGATGATAATGATGACGATGGTGACGATGATACATCGTCGGCAATTATCGAAGGCTGTCCGTCAACTTCATCGGTTGGTACCTGCTCAGCCACTGGAATGTTAAAACAATCCAGTATCCAGCCAGTCGACAACTGGGGTCCCGAAATCCTACTGTCCGATGAAACTCGAGCCCGGAGCTGGTTTGCATGTGAACGAATCAACGTCCTACCACTACTACCATCGATCAGGACTTTATAATTCACTCTACCAATTCTTTCGATGATCTGACCACAACGCCTTACCGCCGAGCTTCCTTGATAGTTATAGTTTTCATTTTTACTGCGTCAATAAATTGCGAAATTTTAATTGAATTTAATGATAAATAAAACTTGAAAAGGTCTTACCGTATACAAATTTTTTAAAAAGCTTTATATTTCTTAAAGGGTTTTTTTTTTGCCGTTCCAATTACCGTTCACCAAAAATTGGTGTAAAAAAGGTGTATGTACTTAGAAATATTGGACCTGCTAATTATTTCCTTAATGTATGTAATCTAAAAAATATATAAAGTTTTATGTTACGGAGTATTACAATATATTAAATAAAAATTTATAAGTTCTTCTTCTGCATACGTGGAGATATTTCGCTCAATTTCCTTTAGGTGTTCTATATTATTGAGAGGGAAGATCTCTATATTTAATTTCTTAGGAAAAACCTTTTCCACTAATTTTTCCAGTAATACTGTCTGCTTACATAGTATTGTTTGCTGTTGATCATTTATTTAATTTACCTATTTACCGAAAGTTAGCTCCACTGTCACATTTTGTTCTAACTTAAAGCTGTTAAACTGGCTCTAACTTAGACCGTTTTTAGTTAGAGAATCGCGAAGACTAAATTCTAAATCGTTAGGGAATCCTACGGCTGATTTCGCAATCCTTGGCGCCGATTTTTTAAGCGAGTTCGGGCTGATTGTTAATGTGAAGCGAGGATGATTGGTCGATGCGAAAACAAATTTGCCAATGAGAGTAACTAATCGTGTGCACCATCAAACAATTTCTGCGATGGATGCGCGTTGAATTTGAAGTTTTAATGAGCCATGAGCCATAAGCTCTCCAAAAGCGTAAAACGGATGGAAGTTGGCGACCGCGCAGTGATTATCGTCGGTTAAACGTGGGGTAAGTTCAAAAACGCCAAATTTTTTATTCTGATGTGGCTTCACTACCGCATCACTACTGCATCATAACCGAATACTGTTGCTGATGCAAACCGATGCCTTCTGATGCCGATGCATAATTTTGACATTTTCGAACGTGTATTTCAAAAGTAAAGTTGCAAAAATGAGCAAAGAAATCGCAAATATTATTTTAATAAATAATTCCGCGCGAATGAAACTTCTAGAAAAAAGAAGGTATATGCAACGAAAGAACGCTTTCAACATTTCTTGTAAGCTATTATTTATTCTTTGCCATGGGAAGAAAATGTTTACTACGTTAGATTTACAGCACGTATCATCAGATACCCATAGAGCCATCAGATGTTCCAAAGACTGCAATCCTAACACCTTTTGGGATATTCGAATTCCGGTATATGACATGCGGACTGTGCAATGGCAATGGCAATGGTATCCTACGGAAATATGGCTTGTCTATCAATGTTACGAAGTGTCAGGTCGGGATATCTGAAGTAACATTTTTGTGTCGTAAAGTTACCACGTTAGGCATCCAGCAGATTCCTGAAAAGGTTTTGGCCATTCAAAATTTCAACCGACCAGATACAGCAATGGAGTTGAACAGATTTCAGGCCATAATAAGGGCCTGATCGCGAGAATCTATTTCTATTTGATAGAATAGACTTTACTACAGTCTATTGAAAAAAGTCACATTATCGTGTAAGGAGATATAGACTTTGAAATGTCAAACGTCGTTAAGCATTCGATAAAATTTATAAAGTGGCGTGCAAATTTAATCAATTTACACTTCACTTTTTAAATTTTTTCAATACAGTATTAAATAGTTATAATAATAATAATAAAATGAATTTTATAATGTTAAATATAATAGAAGATGAAATAAATGACGATCGAAGAAAAAAAGTTGTATATATAATATTTCGTTGCGCAAACGAAAAGTAATAGGAGATACATCAAATCCATTGGAAATGGAAGAAAATAAGTTGCGTTTCAGTATTTGCTTTATATAAATCTAAAAAAACATATTATTTTCTTTAATTTTAGGTTCAAAAAAAAGTTTAGGTTAAGCAAAGTATTTTTGTTAATTCACTGAACGAAATAGAGCCAAAACTAAAAAATTCTCAAACAGCATCATCTGTACCAAATATAAAATTAGCATGCTTACTTCATTTCTGTGCTGAAGGTAGCTATCAAACGAGCATCGGCAATCATTTTAATCCAGGACTTGGTCAGTCTACTATATCAGAAATTTTAAAGGAAACGATAGATGTTTTACAACAGCATATATGTATGTACATATGTTCTAAGTGGATAACATTTACTTCATCAAGACAAGAGGAAGACGAAACGAAACTATTTTTTTATCAAAAAAGTGGCATTCTTGGCATAATTGCTTGTATAGATGGAACTCATGTCAAATTAAGAGCTACTGAAAAGAATTTTCAGTATTTATATTATAATAGGAAAGGCTACTTCAGTATACATGCTATGATCAGTGATGGATTTGCGCCTAGGCCCGTGAGGCCCAGGCCTAGGGGGCAAAATTTTAGGGGCGGCAAAAACTCGAGGACGACAGAACTTTGAAGGCGCAAAAATATGTATAATTGGTATTAATAATTGACTTGGATTCGTTTTGTTTTTAATGTATGAAAAGTTTCCAGTAAATCATATCAAATAATTTTATTATTGAATTTAGTTTTGAGATTGTGAGTATACTTTTAATATTCTAATTCATCGATATTGGCCTTTAATAAAAAACTCTTGTTCTATTTTTCTACCGACAATCTGAGTGATAAATTTTGTGACAGAGGTGCCTCGTAACAGAAGTGTAACAGTGTTCGAGAATTTTAGCGTTCTCAAAATTACGAATTGTTCATAAAAGTGGGTGAATATAACAGATTTACTGGGAAATAAAAATATTACAAATATTAATTGGAATTACAATAAAATATCAAAGTAGTAACTTTCGTGACAGAGTGGTCGCCGAATAAACACACGCGCCTCTGTTCCGCGACCAGCTCGGCTCGCTCCCGGGTGGGGCCTCAAGGCGTGTTGCTTAGTGTTGAAGGTCAAACAGCTAAGAAGCGTTTTTTATTTTGCGAAATGCGTGACTAGCAAGAAAAAACATACATAGCCGGACCCAACGATAAAATATTTTTTTGTTTAATAGTATGAACCTTTACGTTTATTAATTAATGTAATGATAATATTTCAGAAGTTCAATAAATAATTTTATATTAAAGGGTTCTATATGATTTTTTTAAGCGAGATCATTTTGTAACATTAGGCGGCGCAAAGAGACGCATTTTATTTGTATGTAAAACACCTCTGTCACACATTTCGACTACTCTGTCACAATGATTTTGTAAAAACCAAAAAAAATAAAAACGGGATTTTAGTATTATTATACTCTCTGTATGGTCCAAACAAATCTTGTGAAAATAAAATTTGAGAAACTGCAATTTTGGACGAATACCGATTTTTTTTCAAGAGGAGATACGTCATTGTCGGTAGAAAAGTAGAACGACCCATTTATTTAAAAGCTACGAAACTTTTTTTGCTTATAAAAGTAATTTTTCATAACATATTGAATGTTTTATCTTTTTCTAATTCAATTTGATGGATCATCAGAATAATATAAAAAAAATAAAATTTTTTATCGGAAATTGAAAACAAATTTTTTAATATTTTTCAATAATTTCAATGGGCAAATATTATTGAAATTCCAAAAATGTTATACTATATCTACAAATTTGAAATATTTTTAAAAATTCAAAATTTTGATTTTATGCAATTTGAAATTTTTTTATTTTTATTAAACTAAGAATTGAAACCAATACATTCTCAAACGTTAATCTCATAAAAAGGAAAAACATTTCATCTACTTACTAAATATTTAAAATTATTTTTATATTTATACTGATATATTTAAAAATATATTTACATTTCTAAAAAATATACGTAAACCAATAAAGAGTTACATTAAAAATGATATTTGGTAATTTGAATATTTAATAATTACATAGATATATAATTCTGAAAATCATTTTTACATAGAAAAAAGGGCGGCACATCAGCGAGGGCCTAGGGCGGCATCGAACCTAAATCCGCCACTGGCTATGATTGTAATAAAAATATGGAATTTTTGTTTTTAATTCTATTTTTAATTTTTAATTCTATGATAGGTATGCAATAACAAAATGGTGATTAAGTATGTAAATTCCCGATTTCCAGGATCTTCCCATGATTCGCATATATGGAACATGAGTGGAAGAAAAATACAGATATGGAAAAATGGAAAATACGTGGATGCTAGGTATGTGTACTGGTCGTATGTACATGTATAAGTTATCGTGTCTTATGTTTAGGGGATGCAGGATATTCGTTTGTCCGTATTTGATAACTCCATTTAGAAGTACAGAAAATTTATCTCGTGAAGCTAGATTCAATAGATGTCACACTCAAGCACGAATTATTATAGAGAGAACAATTGGAATATTAAAAAATATATTTATATGTCTGATAGGAGCGTGAGAACTTCATTACAAGCCATCAAAGGTTACACAGATTATAAATGTATGTTGTACGCTGCACAATATCTGCCTCCACCATGGAATCGACCTTGATGAACAACTTCAAAATAATGTAGTAGAAGCACTTGAATTCAAATGAAAATACAAATAGTGAAACGAGGAATGAAGGAGAGATAATTCGAAATAGATTACTAAATAATTTAAATTCCTGATATTATAAATTCTTTTTGTTATAAAAATAAAATTCATTTAAAACAATGAAATTTTTCCTTTTTACGAATTATTACTTGAATTCATTAAGTAAAGAAGAATTTTCCAATTTCTTTAATTCTATTAACTCCATTTTTAATTTTGTTGTTCGGTATTGTTTCTTTTTGACTTCTTCATAAATTTTCAGTATTTTGTCTTTTACGCGAAGCAAATGTTTTTGAATTTGATAATTATCTTTTTGTATGTAGCGCCCAAGCTTTTATTCATAGTCAAACGAATACAGAAATGCCATGAAGAAATACGTTAAAGGTATATTTTGGTTGAAATATATTTTAGGCCCAAAATAAATAAGCTTAGACCCTTCGTCAATCCAAAATATTAAAACTGAGGTATTGTTTTATTAATTATTTTATAAAAATATTATTTTCAGCCTAAATTTATTTTAGCAAAAACTTATTTTTTCCTTTTTAGTATATTTTTATATTTTATTGTTAAATAAATGCCTTTCTTTAAAATATATTTTTTTTTAATATTATGTAATTTTATTTTCTACTTTCTAGTCTTTTGAATTTTTGCAATCAATATTATATCTAGTATTTATCAATATTTTGGATTTAGAATGACGTCACCTCACTTATTGTGTTTCGCTCAACAATCGCTTTCATTTGATATCCATATCATAGGGGTAACTATGGAAATTATAAATGAGCCATTTTGGGACGTCCGCCATATTGGATTTAGAATAACGTCACATTTCTTATTGTGTTTCGCTTATCAAGGCCTTTCATTTGATACCCATATCATAGGGGTTACTATGAAAATTATAAATCGCCATTTTGTGACGTCCGCCATATTGGATCAAAAATGGCGGCATTTAAGTAATCGTGCACTGTCACGTGAATCAAACGTGTGTACCACATTTCAGCCCGATAGCTTCAGTGGAAGTGGGTGAAATATTGATTGCAAAATACCAGGGCATTACATACAAGTGAAGTTAAATAAAAGTTTTCAAAAATGTAGATATATGTAGCTCGTGGAATAGCTAACTTAAGTAACGAAAGGATCGTTTCTTGTCATATGAAAGCGATTTCGTTTCGTTTGTTATTTTCGTTTCGTTTGAGGATTCGTATCGTTTCTCATAATAAGGAAAATATATATATATATTATGAGGCCTATATATATAAGGCCTCATAAGACCATTACCCTCGTCAAAAGGTAATTCATACTGTCTTACGTGTATCGATAGAAGCACTCGTTGGCCTGAGGCTTTTCCACTTCTGGAAATGACTGCAGCTGCGGTAGTAACGACACTGATTGACGGTTGGATATCCCGATTCGGAGTTCCAACACGCATCTCAACAGATCTAGGACGACAGTTCGAGTCGGAACTGTTCGACGAACTTATGCGAATTCTTGGAATCTCACACCTTCGCACGGCACCTTGCCATTCCTAAGCCAACAGGATGGTCGAGAGGTGACACCGGTCATTGAAAGTGGCTATATCCATACAACTGAGCCGTGGAGTAATGTTTTTCCTTTTGAGCCTACGATGCGCCGCCCGTTAGAGAGGATCTTCAGACGACACCGGCAGAAATGGTATACACGAAAGTCGGACATCGACATCATCAGAATTCGTCTCAGACTTGAGGAAACATATGGCTTCAGTATGACCTAGCCAAGTATAATAATTCACCATGACACAGCAAGAACTTTCGTGCCTAAGAATTTGCGAACATGTGACCAGGTATTCGTCCGGGTTGGACCACTGCGCCGTTCCTTGCAACCACTGTATAAAGGACCATACGGAGTATTTAAGGGGGCGCTTTCATAACTGAGAAAAAAAAACACATTTTCAAGATTTTTTTTTGAAAAAACTATTATATTTATTTGAAAAATTCGTTTTGTACATTATTCTTTGAATATTGAAGAATACAACAATATTTTTTTTTTTAATTTGTAGTAAGTTTTGGCGGCGGCAGAGGGTGTCTTGGAAAAGTCTCATTTTAGCTGGTACGCATCACTTGGGACTTCCGGGAAAAGATAAATGAAAAATTCAAAATGGGTTCTGTTCTTTAAGCTTTTTCCTAGATACTAATCCTAAAAAAATTAAGTTTTTAATTTTTTAAAATTATTTTATCACTGTTTTTCGAAAAACATAAAAAATCGGCCATGTTTTTGCGGAAAACTACCTGTATAAAAAAAAACAAGGGGTACTTTTATGCATTTTTATAGGTTTAGTATCTAGTATTTATGTCAACGAATCATATGCTCTTTGATCTTTGATGTCAACGAATCATATGCTCTTGATTTTTTTAATTCCATTGAGTACAACTTGAGATATGGTGTGTACGAGTTAAAAAAAAGTAGTTTTAAGAAAATCGCGTTTAAAGTTTTTTCACAATAATTTTTACTTGTAAAACGTGTATAGATAATTTATTTGGGTTTATTACCACTAATCAGCCATCCCAATTTTTCAAAACGGTTTTGGGAGATGATTGCTATAATGTTAAGGAACACTTTTCTGTTGGTGGTAGCGACGCAATATTAAATTTACTTTTATATGCTGATGTTGTGAAGCATGCATATCTATAGTTGTTTAAAGACATACTTTTTTACTTTTCACATTACTGTAACTGTATAATTCAAGAAGGAAGCGTTCTCCAGCTTTAGCAACCCAGTAGGAAAAGGAAGGGCTAAGAAGAAGTGATATCACTGCTTCTCGAGTAAGCAGATGTGCTTCCCGACTCGATTCTTTTCCTTCTTATTTTTTACCCACGATGGGATTGGAGGCAAGCACTTACACTTTCGCTTCCACAAAAACCAGGGATAGAAGAGGTTATTCTAAATCAATGGAATAATCACTTATTCTGTTCATAAAAATGAGAGTAATTTAAAATTTATTTGATTTGATCATTGCATTCGTCAATATATTCAAATCCTACCTTACGGCATGATATTTCTCTCTTTATTTAGAAAATTAATAATGCTTCATTAAACTTTTTTAACAAAACTCACCCAAAATTGAACACCTATCTGCGCACTTTCTCTTCCAGAGTGAATTTAAAACGCAGATGCAAGCGCATCGCACGATGACGAAATCGTCATAAAACAAAACAAGTTTTTTAGGCCAAACTCATGTACTCATTACCCACTCGATTACCAGGAAGCAAGGATTTAAGGGCTACCTGTGAAGCCATGCTAGAGGCAGTATAAAAAATCCTTGGAAGTAGTGATATCAGGCCTTCTTAGGGTAAGCGCTTGCTACATTTCCTACTGGGAATTATCTCTGGACAGCAGCAGCACGACAACATTTGTTTCGAACCTATCACCAGGTTTAGCAGTGGTATGGGAATAAACAAAATGCAGAGCAATGGGGATGGAAAAGAAACAAGAACGGGCTAATTCCTGTCACCATACTCGAGCCGTCAGCTCCGGAAGCCTGTGGATGCCGAAAGGCTGTGTTAAAGTGCTCCGTTATATGCACGAATTGTAGTGGTAACTGTGATAACTCGCAAGTTCCATCACAAGATAGCGATGAAGAGGAACCAACGGAGACTATTTTCGAGCAAACGTATGATGAAATCGAAAATGAAGAGGATTACGATGAACTGATCGCGGATGATGTGGAAGAAATTTCGGTCTGTGATGTTTCAATCGGTACTAAAGACAATGAACTCGCAACACCTGGTCCATTAAGAACAGCGAAGCGAAGGAGAATGCGTTAAACTTTGGAATAGTGAATTGCATGTGGATTAGGCCTACTGGGGATACCACGATAAAAACAACGCACCGCTTACTGAGTGTTTTGGCCAAAACAGGTGTTGAAGTACACTTTGCGGCACTCGTACGCCAAAACTATGTATTTTACGAAAAAAAAAAAGGTTATTACATAAATTGTAGGCAATTTTCTCTAGTTTCATTTTTAATATAAATGATTTTATCGTGAAAGGAAAGGAGATATTGTCAAAAAACTGCTTTTAGGCGCCATTTTTCCAATATGGCGGCACGAGCGGCAAAAACACGAGGTGGCAAAGTTGAAATTCGGAAAGGGCACATCGAAATCTATAAAATTACCCTTTTTCAAAACTCCCGGTAAACTTTCCAGGTAAAACTACCAAATGACTGTACTATCATCCTTCTTGATTTTTAATAATGATGCTCTTTCTTGCATACTTGAGTGTTAGTAGTGGATGATTTGGACAAAGAATCCAGGATGAGAAAGAAAAAGAATTGAAAATGTTGTTGCGGAGAAATTCCAAGTATGGTGTCTCGAGAAAAAGCAATATGGAATCAGTTCTTGTGAAATTCTTGAAATATTTCAATTGAAATGCCAGTAACCTTGAAAATAACTATTCCCAAAGGTAAAAGGATAACTTTAAAAATAATTCCGTCGTAAGGTCTGATGTGGCTGTAAAAGTCTTCGAGATGAATGAATTGAAATGAACCTGTTCAATGTTCGTCGGGGTCACCAGTTTAGGGATTATCTTGTATTATATCTTGATTCGTCGCTAAAAAGAAAGTTAGATAAGTTTTCAATGACAAGAAAATATTAAAGATATTAAGTTAGTTGCAATTATATGTGAAGTCAATTAACTGACAATGCAACAGATGGCGTTTATGAATAAGATAGCTTTCTACTTTGTCCTTGTTCGTAGCCTACTCTAATGTATTCGTGAAAAAAAAAAACACGTTTCTTTGTTTTACACACAGGAAGTTCACTTTTCAATAAACAGATTGAAGGGCCACATCGTGTTTTCTTAATATCCAAATTACTTCAACAGGTTATGGGCCCAGCCACGCCACACCACCGTTGCTGAATGCTTATAAATAAAAATAAAATAAATTAAAAATGGATTTGGCAAAGCACCTAAGGCCGCTAGCAGGCGAAACGGATTGGCCCATATGGAAGAGAAAAATCCGTAATTTACTTGACTACCACGAAGGAGCGTTGGATGTCATCGATAAGAAGCTTATAAAACAGGAAGCTCTTGCAGAGGATGCTACAGAAGCTGAGATTAAGAAACACCAAGAAAAGAGTAATTTGTATCGAAAGGCGAATAGTTACGCCAAGTCAATGATAACGTCTTCAGTCACTGATGCAGTATATCAGAAGATCATGGACAATTAAACGGCTCATGAAGCATGGGAAGCGTTGAAGCAACAGTTTGAGGCATCATCCAGGGATCAACTGTTCAAGATATGTATGTACAGATTTTTTCTCATTTAATTGGATCCCGGGAGAGGACGTATCAACTCATATTGCAAGACTGAGAAATTTGTGGAATGAGTTGAACGGCGGACTCGAGGCAAAGAAGGAGAAAACGTTGCCGGATTTAATGTTAGTGTGCAAAGTTTTAAATATTTTGCCAAGCAAGTTTGAAACGTTTCGGTCTAATTGGATGTTACTGACTACGGACGACGAGAAAACGTTCGACGAATTAACAATGCAGCTTTGTATGTTTGAAAGAAATTTTAGAAAGGTTACAGATAATGACAAATTTGAGCAGGAAGCGTTAGTAGCAAACTCCGAGAAAAAGCAACAATCAAGAAAAATAAAATACACGCGATCAAAGAAGGAAGATTGTTGCAACTATTGTAAGAAAAAGGGTCATTGGGTTCGTGAATGCAAAAGGTGGATAGCCGGCGGGCGACCTTCAAAAGGCAAAGTGATAGGTGACGTACAGGGCAATGCATTCGATACCAATGTAGCTCTTGTCTCGATTGGAAACGAAGTATGTTCAACAGAGACAAATCCAACAGAGTGGTGGATTGATAACGGAGCAACTAAACATGTGACAAACTCTGCGAATTTGTTTGTTGAATATAGGGAGTTCGAAACCCCATGCATAATTAGATCAATAGGAACTGAAACGCTTCATGCACTTGGAAATGGAACCATTTATGCATTAGCAATAGTCGAAGGCACAAAAAGAAAAGTAACTTTAGAAAATGTATGGTATGTTCCAAACATATCAAAAAACTTGTTTTCAGTTTTAGCAGCTCAAAACAGAAATCCGTACAGTGAGTTTGGATCAATGGCAACAAAATGCTGGCTCAAGGTTAATGAAAAAATTGTACTATGTGGATTTCGTCATCGATGTGGATCACTGTACAAAGCAGACATTGAGCCAATTTTGCCTAATAGAGAAGAAAAAGAAATAAATGTTGCATATGCGGATAGTTCCATGTTGCAGTTGTACCATGAGAGATGGGGACGCCAGGATAAGCGCCATGTTAAGGAAAAGCTTGAAAGAGAGCTTGGCATAAAGGCCAAGTTAAACAATGAAGTCTGTGAGTCGTGTATTTATGGGAAGTTTCATCGTTTTCCATTTGGCACTAGAATAAAAGCAACGAAACCTGGAGAGCTGATGTCGACTGATATGTGCGGACCTTTTTCTGAATCATTTACGAAAAGGCGATATTTAGTTGTATTTAAAGATAGCTATACAAAGTATCGCTACGGATTTACCGTGAGATTAAAATCTGAAGTAAAAGATGTTTTAAGACGAGTGTTGGCACATACAAAAGCTCAAGGACATCAGATCAAGGAGTTGCTCAGTGACAATGGTGGAGAATTTGACAACGATGAAGTCAGAAAGATTCTTCAGGAGAATGGAATCATGCAAAGATTGACTGCACCATACACGCCAGAGGAGAATGGTGGCACTGAAAGAGAAAATAGAACCATAGTTGAAATGGCAAGAACTTTCAAGTATTCGAATTCAAATGTCATATTCCCAGAGGAAATTTGGGCAGAGCTGGTAAACACAGCGGTGTACCTTCTGAACAGGACTGGTAAGTCATCAGAAAGGGGCGTAAGTCCACACGAGGTTTGGATTGGTCAGAAACCAAGAATAAAGCATCTAAGAATAATTGGATCTACGTGTTTCGTTCACATCCCGCATCAGAAAAGAAGAAAGATGGATGAGAAAGCTGTAAAAGGGTATCTGGTGGGATATGATGGAGATGAGCGATACACAATCTACTTGAAAGAAGAAAATAAAGTTGTTTTGTCTAGAGATGTGCAATTTAAGGAAAGTCCTGGGAAGTGTGAAGAAGGAATAAAATTGACACTTCGAGACGTCGAAACTCAAAACGAACAAAATAGAAATGTAGAAGAGGATAAGAAGGAACAACTGGAAGAAAGCAATCAAGTATTAATCAATGACAAGGAATATGACACTGGTATAAATGAAGAAGAGAACGAGCAATCATCAGGAAGAAACTTAAGAGATCGTTCAACACTTAAAACACCACAGCATTATAAAGATTACATCATGGCAGCTGAAGATTTTATTAATATCACAGAAAATCCGGAGACGTTTGAAGAGGCTATAAAAAGTGAACATAGTCTCGAATGGCGAAAGGCAATGGATAGTGAAATTACGTCATTAAAGGAAAACCAGACATGCAGATTAACAAACTTACCAAAGGATGCAAAGGCAATTTCATGTAAGTGGGTTTTCAAATTAAAAATGAATCCGGATGGTAGTATTGATAAATATAAGGCAAGGCTTGTTGTTAAGGGGTTTAGTCAGAGACCCGGAATAGATTATAATCAGACTTTCAGCCCAGTAGCAAGGTTGAGTACTATCCGTTCAATTTTAAGTATAGTCGCAAGTGAGAAGATGCATTTGACCCAGTTCGATGTATCAACAGCGTTTTTATACGGTGAACTGGAGGAGACTATTTTTATGAAGCAGCCGGAAGGTTACAATGATGGCACGGATAAAGTTGTTGGAATCGACGGTTTGGAGGATTCCTTTTGAAACTCGGATTCAGGGCGAGTTTAGCTGATCCATGTTTATACATTAGAGAAGAAGGCGACAAGAAGATTCTACTTGCTTTATATGTAGATGATGGATTAGTTGGAGCGACGGATCTTCGAGATCTGGAGGTTTTTCTTGAAGAGTTAAGGTCAAAATTCAAAATTGTTTCGAAGAAGGCAACTTACTTTTTAGGCCTCAAAATAGAAGAAGACGAGTTCGAGTTAAAAATAAGTCAAAAGGCATATGCAAGAAAATTTTTGGAGCGTTTCAATTTTTCAGAATGCAAGGCAATGTCCACGCCTATGCTGAAGAATACTGAAAGTTCGGGATCAGGGAAAGAAAAACTCAGCAAGCATAACTTCCCGTATAGGCAAGCCGTCGGTGTTCTAATGTACTTGATGCTTGGCACGAGACCCGATCTAGCTTACAGCGTTGGATACTTGTCTAGGACATTGGAGAATCCGTCTATGGAAGATGTTGTTAAAATTAAAAGAGTTTTTCGGTACATTTCGGGTACGATTGATCATAGAATTATTTACCGTAAAGACGGGAGAAAGGGCATCCTGGAATGCTTCAGTGACGCGGACTTCGGAGGATGCACAGCTACTGGTCGATCAACTTCAGGAGTTGTCATCATATATGCAGGCGGAGCAATCTCGTGGTTAAGCCAACGACAAGCAATGGTTGCCACATCAACAACAGAAGCGGAGATAATCGCAGCAAATGAGGCAGCGAAAGAGGTGATCTGGTTGGCCAGACTATTCGGAGAAATCATCAAACTAAAGCAGATTCCTGTGCTTCAGGTGGATAATTCTGCGGCAGTGAGATTGGCTCAAAATCCTGAATTTCACCGCAGAACAAAGCATATCTCAATAAAGCATTTTTTCATTCGAGAGAAGATAATAGAAGGAGGACTTGGGATTCAGCAGATTTCAACAGAGGAACAAGTTGCTGATATTATGACGAAGCCTCTATCCAAAACACGACTAAGAATTTTGTGTGATCGAATGGGGCTGATTTAAGAAATTTTTATCTTTTTATTGTTCGCAAGTTAATTTGAATTCACAAGGGAAAGTATTAAATTAGTTGCAATTATATGTGAAGTCAATTAACTGACAATGCAACAGATGGCGTTTATGAATAAGATAGCTTTCTACTTTGTCCTTGTTCGTAGCCTACTCTAATGTATTCGTGAAAAAAAAAAAAACTTTTCTTTGTTTTACACCCAGGAAGTTCTCTTTTCAATAAACAGATTGAAGGGCCACATCGTGTTTTCTTAATATCCAAATTACTTCAACAAAAGAGGTCTTGAAGTCGTCCAAAAAATGTTTTCCTTTAATTTTTAATAAAATTAAACTTATTGTTTACTAAACAGTTTCTGTAAGACTGGCTCTTCTCATTTTTTAAAACAAAACAATTATTTTTTAGAAAAGCAAAGGTAACTACTTTTGATAAGAAATAATGTCATATAAGTACTCTCATACTGTGACGCCACAAACAACTAAAAATAATATAAATATACATATAATATAAAAATATAATAAATTTTTAATCGCAGAGATTTCCAAGAAGAGAGTCCCGTCTGTGTATGATATCAAGTATGGTGCATCAAGAATTTTATAAAATGAAAATGGTTTTAACTGATTTCATAAGCAACGCTTACAGGTAATGTCAAGCAGTAGCAGCCTTTGAAGTCACTTTTATTTTCAACACTGCTCCATGTAAGCCTGAAATAACAAACTCACGTAATTCCTTTGCCCGTTATTCAATATAAAGAAGTATGCCATTTTGAAGTAGCTAAACCTCTCAAAGCCTTAATTATGGAAGCAGTCTGAAGTGGGCTTTATGTTCACGGTGCTTAATAAATTTAGCCTTCTCCGTACGGAAAATATCCACCACAAAACGCTTAGGCGTTAATTATCCTTTCAGCAACTTAATTTCAAAAAGCTTGCTGTAATGAACTATGATTAAGAAGAAAGAGTCAAGCTGCGATGCTGTAAATATTTTCGTACTACCAACTCACTCTTTAGACTGCATATGTCATTAAATTTATCGTCTGAGAATGTACAAATGCAAAAAGCGTACATGGCAGGAATAAAATCGTACCCAGCACCTTCTATGTATAAACTTGTGCTGAGGGTTTTCAGTGAATTATCATATAAAACCAGTACTGTATACGTTTCTGAGAGTCTACATATTTAACTCAATGAATGTGCATATACATACATATATAATTTAAACACGCACGAGCTGAATGTTAAAATAAGTTTAATATGTCGGTGCAGTCATTTATTACTGAGAAAGCAAAGATATTTAGTTTTGCAAATGCAAACATGTTAATACACCTTAAATTAAACTAAAAAATCATCTGTGTTTAGAACATACTAAATACATTTTGGTGCCAAACATAACACATTTTTGCAACTCTCAATTTCTCTTCATTTCTAAGTATACGTAAAGTATATTACGCTTTCTAATTTTTATGATTAGTGCAGTGTTTTTCTCATCGTTTTATTATAATTTGAAGAATTATTTTACAATTTCGTTTCAAAAATTAACTGATTTTTTGCAACACAAATGAAACAATTGTCGGACCTACACACTTTTTTCCAACTAGAATACAACTATAGTTGGCTTCCTAGAATTACCAGTAAGTAGTCTAGTGAAAATAAAGATACTAGAAATCTATTGACATATTTTAAATACAATTCTACCTAAATATACTAGAACTGCAGATATAAACGGTAGAATTCTATTGGCTTTGTTTTAACTAGAATTCACTGGAATTCCCATTAAAATCACTAGAATTCTATTATTTCTCTCCTATAACTAGATTTATATCTAAATTTATTGGATTTCTAAACATAACCGCCAGAATTCACTGGATTTCCGAACTAGTAAAGATAAATATCTCTAATAGACATTTCACACAAGAGATTTATTCAACAAATAAGAGTCGGAACGGCGATGTTTTCTTCAGAAGATATTTTGTAATGTTGCAATAATTGCCGAATAAAATTGTAGACAATATCGAAAATTTTAATGTATTCATTTTCACTTTTTAAAAACTCTCTGGAGGCACAACATAGAACGCACCCCACTCTATATGAAAAGCAGGCGAGAAATGAGAGAAATGAGGTTTACAGGGTGCGCGGTCAAAATCCGGACAAATTGAACATTTTTTTTTGACACTATATTTTTTATTGTAAAAATTAAAAATTATACCACATTTTTTTACCACACAATGTGTACGATCATAAAGAATAGATTTATTCTATATATCCCCCACTTGCTTGAACGACCGCCTCCAATCTCGGTCTGAAGCGATTGCAGGCACGGAGTAATATAAGGCATCACGGTCCATCTCGGCAAAGCTGCTTCAATAGCAGCTCGGAGGGATGCTACGTTCAAGTGTCTGGACTTGTTTCACACTCTTTCAATCACGCTCCATACGTAGTAGTCCAATGGATTTAAATCTGGGCTGTTGGGAGGCCAGAATTCCTTCGACCAAAACATGTCGACATTGTCCGACAACCAGTTTTGCACCAAGTGACTCGTGTGGGCGGGCGTACCGTCTTGCTGGAAAATATACGGCCTTCCAGATGCTATGTTATCCATCCACGGCTTCACAACGTTAGTTAGAACAGGCATATAAACCTCTTTTGTCACATTTTTCCCTTTTTGAAAGAAATTAGGTGGTATGACACCACCTTCGGATGACACAACCCCTAGCACGTGCACATTGGCCGGAAATTTTGTCCTCGACACAATAGGGACATCTTCCTCCTGCTTCTCCGACTCCTTGTATTTTGCCACGACATCATAAACTGTGGTTCTCGGGTATCCAAAGAACCGGATAATCTCTGTCGCTGAGCGACCAGCGCGAATACTTTCAATGATCGCTGCTCTTCGGTTATATTCCTCGCTTTGTCTCAACATTGCGACTGTTTTAAGTTATGTCTGCTTAGTAGATGCGTACACTATATTCAGGAGCCAATCGCGATATCTATAAGTGGTATAGAACAGCGGGAAATTCAATCTAATTTTGTCCGGATTTTGACCGCGCACCCTGCATACCGAGAACTGCTTCTTGATTCGAATGAGTTTTAGAATTAAAGAACTAAGATTCCAATGAATTTGCACAGAATGATAGTTCAGTACACTAGAATTTCAGTGTTGCCAATAGATGTCTAGCTTTTTTTCGCTAGATCTAGCGGAAATTTTGTTTTCTCTAGATTTCAATGAAAATGAAACTTAGTCAGAATAACTTATTTTCTAGTGATCAGCACTAGAAACCTAGAGAAATTCAATACTAGATACAGTCTAGTAACAGTTTCCTAGAAATAAGATTTAAAATGTAGATTATTTGACAACAAGTTTACTTTTTTTCTTAGATTCTTACATAAAATAAATTTGAAACATTCTGCAAAACTGCACTTTTTAACATATAATCAACTTGCCGTCAAATTTCAATTCGGGATGAATCGGACAGGTACAGTGGAGGATTTACATATGGAAGTTTATGATTTTCATCATGCAAAGTAACTTTCCATCATTAGAGAAAACTGTATTTTAAATAATATCCAAGAATAAGAAGTGACACTCGTTACGTATCCATTACCTTTTTTCGGCCTTGGTACGGTTAGCCAAACGAACTTGCAGATTTTGCAAGAAATAAGATAGTAATAAAGACAAAAGAAAGATAAAAGTCGGCCCTTACGATGTACATGCTGTAGGTGAAAACTTTGTTTGGGTTCTCCTTTTTTATCTCTTTCGCTCTTATTGGCATTCACACAAGGAATAGTAAGCAGTAGTTCTTCACTGTTTTTTTTCTGGATGTAATTTTAGGAACTGCATATGGGTTTTGACGAAGCATGGGGGTGTCACTTCTTATTACAGAATAGGGGTGGCAAAACGCATAAGATATGACCTGACTGAAGTTATGCGGTCAAAAATGCATTGGCAGTAACGTACTAGATAAGAATCTTATGCGCATGCGTCAGAGCTTCTATGCTTTTTTGCGTCAAAATTTGACGTGTTTTAATCCACCCTAGATCTTTGATTATGCGATAGCTTTTTGCTCTGTGTAAGTTAAACCATTTTTAGTTCCCACATGCCATTCAGCTAATTTTGTGCAGGCTTAGTACTCGAAAAGTTGTAGAGATTGTGGCGACATCATTCCACTAAAACTTGCTCAATGTTAAGAAAATTAAACGCAGTAATAATTTTTTTATGGATTTACCTTGAGAAGTGAAAATTCGGATCACTGCAAGCAACAAAAATAAAAAGTTTGGTTTTCTTTGACAGAATTTATAGCAAAAAAAAGACTTTTCGGCGGCACCCAGAAAGGAATGCTATGCTAAATTCCCCACCCGCTGTGCCGATTCACCCTATTTGCGAACATAGCTTAGATATTGGCACGAAGAAGTTAGCCAAGTGTAATCAAAAATACACGGTCTACATGAAAATAAATTAAAATATATAGCGAGGTGAAAATACCCCTCCCCTTCCCTAAACCCCGCAAATTATTAACATGACCTAGATATCGAACCAATAAATGCATACGCAAAGTTGGATCAAAATCCATCTAGAAATGCGGCAGGTGTCGCGGTAACAAAATCAATTTTAGAAACTGATGTAGTACCTCACCCCTTTGACCGATCACCACCGCTTTGTAACACGGCTTAGAACTATATGTTGTCAATGTGTATGTTAAGTTTGGTCAATAGCAGTTAAGAATTACGAAAGATCCAAACCATTATTATATAACTTGCGTAGCCCCTATATCCCCATCCCCTTGGCCGATTTCTCCCATTTACGAACTTAGCCGATATATTAGCAGGGTAAACGTATAGGTGAAGTTTGGCTACACTCGCCATGGAGGCAATGATAGGACTTGCCCCCTGCACATTTTCATTCTGAAAACAGCTACTATTAATGCTCTGAAAGTGCAGCTCAGGGTTTCCCTAACGATTTAGATTTACAATTTAGAGTCTAACTTCTAAAATTAGAGGAAATACTTCAAAAAATGCCCTAAGATAGACCTAGTTTAACAGCTCTAAATGCGACAGTGGCGCTAACTTTCGGTAAATAGGTAAATTAAATAAGTGTACTAGGTCACTCTATATTTAGAGTAATATTGAGATAATCTAAACGTTTTTTCTCTAAGTTAGACCGATTTCGCTCACATATCAATTGTATAGTGAGAAGTTAGATTCGTTGAGCCCTTGGTTACCTTGCAATAGAGGCAGTATGCAAGATTGTTACAATATCACTCTGATGTAAATTTACCTTCACTAGATATTATTTGTGCTCAAGTCATAAGTTTGTACTTTTTGTAACTTGTGTGACTGTGCTTTATATAATTTGTGTGCTATTTTGACTTACTATAGTGCTTTTTTAACAGATTTTTGTTTTGAGTGCTAATACTTTGGCCGGCCGGTGATTATTTTGCCGAACCCTGGTAGTGGAACTTTTCGCTCTGTGATATATATTTGCTGTGATTTAATACTTATTTGGTCTTCTTATCTGCTGTGCGATTTATTATTTTGCCGCTTGTCATAAAATTCTGTGATAATCATTGTTATTGACTTATTACATCAATTTATATCATTTGCTGTGCTGTATCTGAGTGCTGGACTGAATCCGTACCGGTTTACGCTATTTCCAACTACATATTTACACTGACGAACGTCATTTCTACGCCCACTAGTTTTTCGCCTGAATTTATGCAATTGTTTGCATTCATGCAGTGGCGGTGGATATTAGATGCCGTGACAGTGTCGTTCTTTGGTCACTACTGATTTTTGCTTTGTTTTATTTGGCTTCTACTTGTAATCCACAATTATGGTCGTCTGCAAAATTTGAAACTCTGCGACTGGTGACGACTATGTTGCTTGTGGCGGAATTTGTGGCAACATCTTCCACTCACGGTGTTTAGTAAAACGTTCAACTAGAAACCCAACCTCGAACCGGAACCAGCTGAAATTCCTCTGAAACTCCCGTAGAAAGCCTTAGCTTTACGACCTTGCGAAGCGTTATAAGCAAACCTTCATTTCGCGGATTCACCCGGATATTACCGAGAATGAGGTCCCTTGCCACATTTAGGCATGCATTGGAGTTCCTCGAAGCGCTATTTCGTGCAGAAAATTCAATCCGCGGCGTGATCAGAACTCACGCTCGTTCTCATCATCTTTTAAGGTCCTTGTACCCGAGGAAGTATTCGGTGCTGCTGTTTCTTTGGACATTTGGCCTGATGGCTCAGTTGTGCGTGAGTAAGTCTCTAGAAACTTTTCCACATCAAACGTTTGGAGCAAATCAAAAAACGCGTGGGTGACAAAAGTGAAACTTCATAGAAAGTTCACCGTTTTTCAATAAATAAAATTCTTCGTAATTTTTTAATAATTAATTTGGCAAAAGAAATAATATGTTTTTGTACAAGTATTTATTTCAAAGAATTAGTTATACAAGTATAGTATTAACAACATAAATTTATTACAATATGCCGCATTCGGCAGAGCCCGAACACGCTTCGGGCGCTCGTTCGCGTGCGCCTCTCCGGCATCGGCTGAGCGGGCGCCGCTGCATCGGCTCCGAATTCGATCGCCTTTCTTGAGGGAAATTTTGAGGGCGGGGATAGGGGTGAGGCTCGATTCGTGTGCGCCTGCAGCTGTGTGGCATCGAGCGAACGATATGTGGGTAATTTCTGGGATCGAGCGGAACACCAACTGCCGAGTGTGGCTGGAACCTGCCGAGTTCGCCGGAAATACCGCCCGACAAATTTTTCGTTCCATCGGTTTTATTCCCCATTCTAAAGTGATATACACGCGGCTACAGACGTTTCACTTCAAAAACTCTGCAGTTCATTCTCGTGTTATTACGTGAACCATTGACGTTTAATACAATGGACCGCTCACGTACACGATTTCCTATATAAGCAGACGGTGCGATTTTTCTTCCCTCTCTTTCGGGCTGTGGCACTGTCAAATCGTGAAATGACGTAAAATTAACGGTCTATGCTGTCAGAGATTTGTCAGCGGGCTGAATTGCCGTTAAAGATTTTCTCTGACAATTCTCTGGAGAACTGTTAAATGACTGCTAATTTTTTTATTGCAGGAAGTTTAATTGAAATATAAGTGCGAGACAGCGCGATTAAATGTTAATATATCAATTTGTTTTATTCCAGGCATTTCAGAGAAACTACTGGAATTAATTCCAGAGCTGATTTTCGCCCAAGTCCTCATTCCGAGTGAAATTAAATCGAGAAGAGCTTATAAAACTCCTTTTGAATTTAATTTGTGTAATAAAATTCTTATGATTTTAACAAATTCATTTTACTTATCTTTGATTTCAATTAGTTTTTTCGTTCAAAGTAGTTAAAATAATTCGATAGAAAAATCCAATCGAAATATTTTGTAGTTTTTGTAAAAAACTAATTGAAATCAGAGGTAACTGAAATGAATTTGTTATAGCTTTAAGAACTTTATTAAGGAAATTCAATTCAAAAGGAGTGTTGTGAGGTTTTTTCGATTTTATTTCACTCGGAATGCAGAACATGGGTATTAGTTTATTATAACTGGGATCGAATCATATGGTTATTTTTTAAATTCCTTTGTTTTATTATATAGGACAGCTTTATTTTTAAATAGCTGTATACTATATTCTTTATCAACTTATAGATATGGTTGTTATCTACTTCTAGCTCCTTAATATGTTCATTCAGTTCCATGAACAAGCTAGACATATCTAATGTTTTCATAACTTTCATTGTAGTTCGTTCTATAAGGTTTTTGTTATTAAGACTACAATTATCTGATCTTAATAACGACTTAACAGCCTTTTCTGTATGGAGGCATATGTGCACTACATCGGGAGAAGCAACAAGGAGGCCGCCTCTGCTCTTCTTGTTTATTAGATTATTATAAATAGATCTCCCGTAAAATAATTTTAGAATATCAATTCCAAATCTACCGTCACAATTTAAACAATTCTCAACAAATCGAATTACAACTTTCAGATTTTGCTTTGAAATCTTTGAAAATATTGGTAATCTGGCAGGGAAAAAAATTTATTTATTTATTTGTGGCATTAATAATGATTTTTATTTCCATTAATTCAATTTAAAGTACATATTTTTAAAACTTTTGTTCAACAAATATTTAAATTCAAATATTTTCAGCAATTCCGCACTCAAAAAATCCGCGGAATCGGCCTATCCTTGTAATGTGATAAAAATAGACAGCGCTATATAAATTTTTATATATCTCATCTCGTCCGGCTGTGGCACTCGGTTGTCAAATTGGCGGCCACGTGAGACAGGAGATCGAGCGGTCCATTTCTATGTATGTCTGTGACGTGAACGCACGGTATAGAGAATACAAGGTATGCGCACCAGAAACGAGGGTCCGCCATCTTGCACGTAATTTTGGACATTCATTCATTCATTCATATTTGACAGCGCGGGAGGTGATTTTTGAGTGACAATATTTTTGTGTTTTTTATATTTGCGAAGAAAAGTTAATAGTTTTACGCTTTAAAATGGTTAATTGTGCCGTTGTTAATTGTAAAAACTATACCGGGAGAATCAATTGTGTGAAAAGAGTGAGATTTTTTTTCTCTTGTTTATGCTTAATCTGAAAAGTTCACCAGTTTATTGAAATCTGATAAGTTCACCAGTTTATTTCTTATCCAAGATGACGTCACGTGCTGTCAAATTGCCGGACGAGCATACCTTGTATTCTCTATACCGTGGCAGAGTCCTGTGCGCTGTTCGGAGAGAGTTGCCTTGTTCTCTTGTCAACATCTCGGAGCGTAATCTGGACTTCTTATGTATCGCCCTCATAAGCGAATTTTTGTCGCAGTCGTATATGTACTCGTATATTGCTCCTGGCGCTTTCATCTGACACGTTTGACGGGCTCATATTATCTATAAAGAGACTCACTAATATGATGCTACCATTAGATGATATGCTCTTGAGCAACTTCAACTCTATGGCTTGGGAATATTCTGATGACGACGACTGTTTGGTACCGATTTTTTCGACGACGCCAAGGATCCATCCCTCCTTCGTTGACGCTATCCTTTCCTCAGGTTTGACACTTACAAATGGTGTGGTAAACGGGAATGGAAGATGAATCGACCTGATTTTTTCTACGGTTCCCTGTGATACTGCCGTGGATCGTTGCTTGAGCCCGGTTACTGCTGAGTTGTCTCATCATCCTGTGCTTCACGCTGTTATTTCATTTGATGATTCTTATGAATCCTTACACGTAGTTGAAAATTATTCTTTCAATTTTAAAGAAGCCGACTTTTCCAATATTAATTCCTGGTTTGTAAACTACGATTGGTCTCATGTTTTGAATGAACGAGACATTGATAAAGCTGTTGCTTCCTTTTATGATGCTCTGCATCTCTGCTTCACCTATTGCATGTCTTTATCTCGGTCAAATGCCCTCCGATCATGGCAACCTTGGCTTAACTCCGGGTTTAAGCACTTGAAAAACTTAAAGAGTAAGGCTTGGAGGAGATTCTGTTCCTCAGGGAGTGATTCCGAGTTCGCTAACTACGCTGACGTATATTATCCACCACTTTATAGTCAGCTGACCCAATATCTTGAAGAAAAAAAAAGTCATAAATATTTGTTTTTCATGTTCGAGTGACCATCTGACGTATTATCCACCCACGGAGCCGCAGCTGACGTTCACGGAGTTTCATGAAATAACTCTCTGAAGCATTTTATAAATTACCTCCCGAGAGAGAATGGTTCGAGGACTACGCACCTTTATTACCTGATACCTGGCTAAGGCACCGTTAGTCAAGGTTTCTAACCCCCCAGAATTCTTACCTACTGTAGTGAGAATGCACACAAAAATTTCTAGCCTTTATACTTTAACGTATGTCTGGCAGGCCCTGGCTCTTGGTCTATTGACATGGGTATCGAATGAAAGAGTTCGACGAGTAGAATACAATGAAACCTTGTTTTTAAACATTTCTTTTTAAATTAAGAACTTATTTAGGAGGTGCACTCACTTAAAAATGTAAGAACATCGCAGAACAAGCGGGGGTTCATTCAAAAGGATAAAAATACCTTTCCAGTGATTTCCAGTTGAAAATTACCTAACTGTAAGCACTAGAAGGATCGCTGCTAAGATTAATGTTATCAATAATCCAATGCACCGGATTTTGAGGAACAATCGTCTACACACCCCTATCACTTTTTACCGGTACAGACCTTAGAAGATGCAGATTATGAAAATCAATAATTCTTCTGCGAATGGTTGCTGACTCGGGAAAAGAGCAACGAAGGATTTATCTCTCCCATTCTCTTCACCGATGAAGCAACTTTCACCAGGGATGAAATTCTGGTTCTTTGGTCACCACAAAATCCTAGAGCGGTACAGTGCAGCATCACTCAAGATTCAAAATCAATATCTTGTGCGGGGTTATTGGCGCCACATTAATAGATCTACTCAGATTACCTAATCTGAATGCCGAAAATTATTTAGAGTTCTAACGTGGCCCTCTCGAAGATGAGCTTGACGGGACGATACCCGTAGCTATAAGAGCGATGATGTGGTTCATGCAAGATGAGGCTCCAGCTCATTTCTCACTTCGCGTAAAGCGTTACCTCTCCAATAGTTCTAGCCAGAGGTGGATTGGAAGCGATTCAAAGCTAGCGTATACAGGACACCCATCAATTGAACAATTGTGGGAACGAATTTATGCTACTTGTGATGAAGTGAGAGCACAACTTAGGTCTGAAGCTGGCGTACAATAGTATATTACGAGCACAGTGAAATAAGGTGTTCTTCGAATTTTCATGTGCTTTAACATAAAAATTAAAATGTTAAGGCGCCCTTTTTTAATTTTTTGAGTTATGCGCCATATGTAGAGATGGCGCGGGAAGGAATTGTGTGGGAATTGAACCAGCCCCAGTTCCCACATGTAGTTAGTATTTCTCCGCATGCATGATATAAAGGTCTTTAAAACGACGTGCAAAGCTATGCGTACTAAAGAATGGAGGTTATGTCGAAAACTTGTTGAACTAAGTATACAAAGATGCGTATAACTTTCGAACGCAAATAGATATCAGGGTGATTTTTTCTTTGTTTGAAAGGTATTTTGCCCTATTCTAAAAAGAAATATTTTCCATAGAAGATTTTTTAAAAAACAGGAAAAAACCGCCAATCTATAAAGAAAATTTTAATAATTTTGAATTTGAACCCCCATAACTCCTACACTTGAAAACAGGTTCCAATAAGTGAAGTATTATTGGAAAGGTACATTTATCCTCTTGATGTTATGCGATGTCCTTACTAAGAATCTATAAGGACTTAAGTGAGCACACCTCCTAAAAACATTAACGTCGATTTTGAGGTGGAAGGAGTGATTTTAAGGAGGTCAAGAACAAAAGTTTGCTCAGAACAACCCAAGAAACCGATTGGTATAGTGTTTCCTTAGAATCAGAACACCCTGTATAATTTATTAGAAGGAATTTTTTAAATTATTCATAAATATGAAAAAACATTTATGTTTTGAAAGAATTCTTAGCGCCGCATTCTATTTGCCCTCTTGCGAGAACCAGAGCCACAGCAATAAACACAGAGCCAGCACCACATTCTGTTCAAATCTTTAATTCTTCCTATAAATACAAAAACATTACACCTAGACATCAAGTTCAATAAATTAAATTATTCATTTTCAAGTAAATTGTCGCAATAATGTGTATTAAAAATTTTAAATTGATCTAAACAAAATTAACAAAGTGTTAATATAAGTACCACACATAACTTCAAACGTATTTTTTGAATCAATAATTACTCAAAATATAGGATTAACGCAAAACTTTACACATTTATTTTTTACATAATTATACAGAGGCTAAAGGATTTTATTTTTTAGTCTAATTTTCTTTCCTTCAAAACAATAAGCAATTTTTAAAATGAACAAATATTGTATTGAAATAATTCTAATTTGTTAAAAACCAATTTTTCTCGTTCAATTTTTCTTTACAAAACTACTAGAATAAAGTTAAGGCTATATGCTACAGAATAAAAAAACAAATTAGGAAAAATATGAATTTTTAATTTGCTAGATTCAACCTTAAAGGAACATCAAAGGCCGCGTATATTACCCCAAATAATCGTAACGCGGAACTTCAAATATTTAAAAAAAAAACAACATGCAACTTTTAAATTAATAAAATTTAAATCATATGGAAATAAAAGTTAAATCTCGTAAACAAAAAAACGAAAAATGCTTCGTTATTATTATAAGTAAACACAAGTTTCTCAAATGCAGTTTAAAAGTTTGTCTACTTATCGCCATGAAAAAAATACATAATTCGCTCAACCTGATCGTGTGACACTAAGTGTTCACAACTCAATTCTACAGAGAGTTCTGTTCTAATCAACGCTTAAGAGGTCCTTTTATAGAATGCACTGCACAGGAGAAGAAATATTTACAAGTTCTATTCGTCTGCGTAGTTTTTTCATTTTGTATTGTAATTTTGTGAACAGGCTCTTAGAATGCTTGAATTTTAACGTTTCAAAAAATCATTCATATGTATCTAATATTGCGTCTCTAAGCACTTAAATTTTATATTTATGTGAAAAACCAATGAGCAAAATCAGAAGATGAGATTAAGGATGTTTTATGTGCAACAGTAACTGTCTTTAATATCCCAAACATGAATTTCTACTAATAATGAGTCTATGTATTTTGACTTTCCTAAGAAACGAAAATTATACAAAAATGAAATTTAATCCCTCAAGTTCAGTAAGAAGTAGTCTGACTCTCATATTTCATTGAAAATTTGTGTATATAAATCTCCCCATTGTGCGAAAAAGTTATAAATAATCAAAACAGTTTCATACGAAAATGTAATTCGTACGAGCACCAAAATCAATTGTTTATTTGCGTTGTAAAAAAGTAATATGTTCAACAAAGAATTTTTCTTAAAGGGTCATCCTACTCTGCCGATAGATAAAAAAAATGTAATTTTTAAATAATTCTTTTCTTAAATACTAGTTCTATTTGATCAATTTTAAGATATCAATGTACAATGTATGTACAATACATATTGTTAATAAATATAATTTAAAAATATTAGAAACTGTTTGTTCTCGAGGCTCTTCTGCGAAACAATTAATTTTATTTTACGAACATTTAAAACTTAAACCCAAACGCCTTTTTTCAGTCTGCTCATAGAGAAAGCCGAAACGAGTTTTGTATGCATAGGACTTTGTTTTCTTTGTTTGTTTTCTTCTTTTCTTTCTTAAATTTTATCACAATCGACTTTGGTCTTTCATTCGATGAATGATAATTGAGGAGTAAAGTACCTGTTCAAAAGAGAGTATTTCAATACTAAGAATTTACAAACATTAAAAACACTAATAGCAGTTACAGTACACTATTTGTTTGTGCAAAAGTTTAAAATTATTTATGAAGATGATACTCATTTTCATAGCATAGCAAATTTGTTATTCAGTTTTTTATGTAGGATTTTAGATTAGTAGTGGAATTAATATAAAAATCTTTGAAAAATCATAAGGTAGAAATAACTTCATTTGAACAGACACTCCTGAAATTATTTCATTAATTTTTTAATTATTTTGATAATCCTGATTTACACGACAAAACTTTTACTCTATGCATGCAAAATGCATGTTAAAAACGATAGACATTATTATTCCTCACATTGTAACTGCTGTAGGGATGAGAATTTTGAGTTGCCTTTTTTTATCTCTTTCCATTATTGGAATTTACATAAGAAATGGTAAACAGTAGTTCTTTGCAAAATTGCAGTTAGGAGCCAAATTTTTGTGCAAGCCCTACAGCCAGATGATTTGGCTGCGCTTGACTTTATGAAGTGAAATGTCGACTTAAACGATGCCGAGGTTGATAAGTTTTATGTTTTCTATCGTACATAGTCGTGCCATAAGTTCTGTCCCTCATATAAAGTCGTCAAAACACGTCCATTTAACTACCAAAGTGACGTTTTAGAGATGGTAGTGAAACCACTAAACAACACTATGTTTGCGGGAAAGCTCTGGATCTTCCAACAAGATTCTGCGCAAAATCCACACAACGTTGGCTAGAGCTCAATTTACCTAAGTTTATCACTGCTGAAAATTGACCCCCAGGAAGTTCGGACCTTAATCCGTTGGACTACCGATTGTTTTAGAGAAAGTCTGTACTAAGCCTCACCGCAATATCGAGGCCTTAAAAGCTGATTTGGTTAAAGTAGCAGCTTCTATACCCCTGGAAGTGACGCGTATTGCGGTAGCCGAACCGTTTGAAGAAGTGTATGAAAGCAAAAGGTGGCCAGTTTGAATAATTTTTATATTATTAAGTTCTTTTATAAATAAAGAATTAATATAATTTACAACATTTCAATTTGTCTTGTTTTTCTTCAAATTACATGACTTTATATGAGGGACAGAACTTATGGCACGACTATGTATATTTCATTTATTGAATTCAAGACATTAAAGAGCATAGCGTAAGCTGACAAGCTTGTAAATAAAGCGACCCAAAATGGAGTCAAAAATTTGAAAAGACGATTTGTACGAGCAAACTTATTATGTGCCAGCGGATGCAACAGATGCGTAGGCGGATGAATTCTTAAAAATATCCAAAGGTCGCAAAGTATTAACGGTTTGATAATAATAAAAGGAGGGGATATATTTTATACGCTATAATAGATACATTCCATCACAAATATTTTACTTAATTGGTGTGTTTAATGACCAGAAATTGGCTCAGAGTAGAGCAGTGCAGCTCAGTTCAGAAAAGCTGTCAGAGCAAACCAGATCAAAAAGGAGCAGGCTTGCTCATTGAACATCATTTTGTATATTTCTGAGACCGTTAATGTCGGTTTAATATCTTTATATAAAGATATTTAACATTTTTACTTGGGAATCAACCCACACAGCTTTTTCCGTATCTTTTTTCGAAGTCGCAGGTATCTCCTCTGCCAAGGAAGCCTCCATTGCTTTATCTACTTCGGAACACCACATAGTCACATAAAAATATTTACGAAAATTGGCCCTTTGACAGTTTTTTCTCGTTCTGCTCTAATTTGAACCTACTAAGATATTGGAGCAGAAAATCTTACTCCAAAGTAATCAAGTTCACTTTGGAGCAGGCTCATTGAACACGAAGCCAGCTCAGTTTAGAGCAGATTTGAGGCTCAATGAACGCATTTCTTGCACTTTTCTGCTCTAGAGTAATCTAGAGCAGGTCATTAAACACACCTATTGAGAAATCAGAACCAAGAAACCTTGGAAACGGGATATTGACAACAGACACTTTTAAAATGTGGAGAAATTCAGCTGGCGTACGTTAAAAACTTTACACAGTATTACGCGAAAAATTACCTACATACAATACTGCACGCATTCTAGCATAAATTATTTTTACGAAGGAAAATGATGAAATATTTTAAAAATTAACCTATCAGACCTAACTATATGTACATATATAGTTAATGAACGCCGACGATTTGTAAAAGTTCATTTTTGTTTTAACATCTTTCCCTTGAAAGGGAGTGGACATTTATATGTAGTATATAAAAGCTGATAATATAATATTATTGTAAATATAAATGCAAATTACAAACATTTAACTTCTTTTAAACTTTTCATTTGTTTGCTGTGCAGACGGGCCTTAATTTTATAAAATGTTTGTGCGGCATTCTTCCCTAGTATTATGTAACGGTTTCGCAAAACGAGAAAAAAGTATTTGTCCTGGATGCCAATCGTAATAATACTTAGCCTAAAACCTGACTGGGACAATATAGTCTTTATTTTTAAAAATCGCGTAACAATCGGTAAAGTGGTCGAAGTTTATCGCAAGCATACAAAGGTACACAGAAGATTATGCTTTTACATATTAGTTTATATATTATATAAATATAGTGATAAGCAGTGATACACTGGTTTATAAGCGCGGCTAAAAACTCTGGAGACGGAAAAGAACAAATTAAAATTAAAATGGAAATTGATAAAATTCATTATAAATTAGTAGCATTTTAAAATAATAAATTCTAAAGGCACATTTCAAATAGAATAATTAAATTAAATTTGTAATGCTTAATATCTACAGTGGGTCATACTTGGCACTAATAAATATTTTAATTTAAAACTGATATTAAACTTTAACAGACCCAGAGAGACTCATCAGTGGAAAACAAATGTCTGCGAAACTCTTTGATCATACACTCGCATCTCGCAAACTAGAACTATTAAAGCCTCTAACACACACATATATGTAAATTTATTATGAATGGAAGTCTGCAAGTCTCTGATTGGGTATATTCACATACGTTTTGTGCCTGTATAAATAATTAGCAAATTAGGAAATATTCACGCCCGTTCCTGTATTCGATTTTCTATTCGATCAAAAACTAAAACGCTAAGCAATCTAATTGTTTTGAAAATGTGTCTTGGCTTTTGACCGACTAGAAATTCTAATATGGGAATAGGACTAAAAACAATTTTGATATTATCATTACACACTATTAAAAATAAATTGCAATATTGCTTCAATCGGACACTGTCTTGAATTATCGACTGAAACTTACCGGAGGAATATTAATCATTAATGTTAAATAAAAAAACAAAAATGTTCTGCTACAATGGAGTACTACCCTAAACTTAAATATATAATGAACAACGATTATCTTATTATAGAATTTTTTCTGTATTTAGAAGGAATGAACTTTAACATTTTAAAATTTCATTTTATAACTTCTACACGAAACTTTTTTAACTAAAATACTTCAATAAAAGCTTTAGAATTATATACACTTTTTGGATGGCATAACAATGTTTAAATTCCACCATGACTGGTAAGTGAAGCGCAATCTGATTACACGGGTTTTTTTAAATTTAGTTCCAAACTTATAAAAGATTGTGCTTATAACTTAAAACTATGCTTTAAATATTTGAGGAAATTCATTTGCTATTTCTCGTACCAATTGTTGATCCAGAGCGCTGCACTCTGTTTCTTCACAAAATATCCTAGTAAATATCTTCATCAAATCTTGCTTTCTATGGGTGTGTTCTGTGTAGTTAGTATTTCTTAATATCCGTCGGCAAAGCTCCAAATAAGGTCGACGTAACTGAAATTACTGACAATATTTACACTGTTTATATATAATTATAATAACTTACAGGATCGCCAGCCGATAAATCAGAAAGTTGTCTAACTAAAATATCTATTAAGACCTTGTTATCATTCGTATAAAAAAGGCTCGCTGTTTCCGGGCTGCTAAATAAATCCACAAATATTTTCAAAACTGAATTCATGTTGCTTGCTGAATGCTTCAAAACTCGCACTGGATCCTCTAAAATCATTTATATAACATATACTGATTATATTATATATTAACAACAATTTACCTTCGCGATTCAATAAGAGAAGTATTTTTTCAGTAAAAATTTTAGACGAACATAATTTTTGCATTGCTTCTATTACGACGTTTTGTGCAAAATCAACGAATTGAAGATTAAATGCTAAAATTAGAACAACAACTAGATCAACTAGAACTTCGGTTTGACTGTTCTCCACATAGTCCAAAAGAAAATTAACAAAGCTTACACCCATATGCTCTGAAAAAAGTAAAAAAAATTAGAATCAACTTCTTCAAGCAACTGTAGGTTTTACAAATAACGATATACAAAAAATTGTATATACCATACATAACAAACATATTTCTATATTTATTAACACATTTTCAGCATGCCTGTGTTAACCTAATGAATGAAATTAGAGCTATTCTATTTCTTGTGCCTAAAACCAACATAAAAGAACTGGGATATTGCGAAAAGATGAAAAGATTGCTTTTGTGGTCAGGAGCTCATATTTTCTAAATTCCTATTTTTCAAGAATCAGAGATAAAATCAATACTGCGGTGACTTTTTATCAACATACAAATAATCGGCATCATTGGACTTCCCTTGAAGTAAAAAATTTGTGATGTAATATATTCGTTTAATAAGAATAAGAAAATGTTTAGCTATTTTCGAAAAATCAAGGCAATCAAAGTTTTTTAGGGTTCCGCAGCAAAACAAGGAACCTTTATGCTTGTTCTCCAATGCAGGGCCTAACCAGCCACGAATCACACAAAATCGCGCCATCTCGTTCTCTTTTCTTATTTACGTCATCTTCTCCCTCGCTTGTGTTTTGGTGAACCTGGCTATTATTATTATTGGTGTATTAGGGGGAGGCAACCTGGCTAACTTTCTTCATGTGTGCGTTTTAACCAAAAAGAATAGTCACGCAGTCAGCAATTATTTTGTACTAGAATAGTGACAGGAACACAGCTGTCCCACCGACTGTCAAAACATCATTGCACTAATTATAACATAAGGCACTTGTAAAAATGTATGCGGTAAGTCCAGCCCAGCACTAAAAGTAAAATTGAGCAGCTTTTCCGCTCAAAAATTGATAAAAACTCTTCCACATTAAACATTTGCCCGAGGATGCTTTGACAGCCGGCAGGTACAACTACATGCAAGGGCTTGTGCTATACACGGGATTCAGCCAATTCAGCACTTTGATTGGTTGGTTTGTAGTTGGTGGGTCGGCGCATTGGAGAACGGGCATTATAGTTTCGCCACGTCCGTCGGTCTGTATGTCACAGTCATTTTGTTCAGAGACTATTAGGACTATACCGCTGAAATTTGGTACACGTATAGATAATTATAGCAGCTAGAATACTAGCACATAAACTGAAATTACTTTTAAAAATATTACGACTTACTAGAGTCAAGGAATTTAGGAGATATAGCCTACTAACTTATGCTTATTTGAGCCGGTATTTTATACAATTCTGTTTAGAAGCATTTAAGAGTTTACCCCTTCCAGTAAAATGAAGGGTATTGGGTTTTCATATGCTATATCGCACAACGACGAGCTACAGTAGCGGACAAAAATCTGGAAACACTTTGAACCTAAATCTTGCAACACCGTTATAAGCTTTACGAATTTATATTTCTCGGAAATAAATATACCATTATTTAATGCAATTCAATCTTCACTCATTTATAATACTTTGTTTTGATCTTACACAAAAGAGACAGCAGCGCAAAGAGAGATAGGTATACAAAGGAGTTTTGCCCGCGACATAAATCTGGAAACATTTTTTTAGTTAGAGAGCAATCAGGAAGAAATGATGTTATAATTAATAGTTTTTTCACATTCTTCATATTTCGGGCTTTTTAATATGACACCGTGTAAGAGAACAGCGCCCCCCTTGAAAAAAATTATTATTCGACTCCGCGATCAAGAAAATTTATCTTTTGCGAAGTTGGTTGACAAGATCAAATGGGTAGAGCCGTTGTTTCAAAAGTTTATCATCGCGCGAAAAACCCACCAATTCCGAAAAAACGTGGAAGACCCCCAAAAACCGATGAACTGTAAATTTGTGAATTTTTGTTTTTGTTAATTTTTTTAAATGAGGAAAAATGGCCGCAGAATGGATCGAAAATTCGTATTGGAATCGAAAAAGGATCCAAAACTCATGGCTCCAGGGGTTATGGTGGCTGCAGGTGTTAAAGGCTTTAGCAGCCGAACTGTACAGCGTCGTTTAGCCGAAGAAGACCTCCATGGGAGTATTGCTGCTAAGAAACCATATGTTTCTAAAACAAACATGAAAAAATTGCATTGCCTTTGCAAAAGACCATATAAACTGGACTGGGAAAAAGTGCTATGGACTGATGAGTCCAAGTTCAATTTGGTACATAGCGACGGAATCCGTTATGTGAGACGTCCTGTCAACACTCGATTTGATCCTCGATAACGGATTCCGTCACTTTTCCCCTGTCCAGTTTATATGGTCTTTTGCAAAGGCACTGCGTTTTTTCATGTGTGTTTTAGAAACATATGGTTTCTTAGCAGCAATCCTCCCATGGAGGTCTTCTTCGGCTAAACGACGCTGTACAGTTCGGATGCTAAAGCCTTTAACACCTGTAGCCACCATAACCCCTGGAGCCATGAGTTTTGGATCCTTTTTCGATTCCAATACGAATTTTCGATCCATTCTGCGGCCATTTTTCCTCATTTAAAAAAATTAACAAAAACAAAAATTCACAAATTTACCGTTCATCGGTTTTTGGGGGTCTTCCACGTTTTTTCGGAATTGGTGGGTTTTTCGCGCGATGATAAACTCTTGAAACAACGGCTCTACCCATTTGATCTTGTCAACCAATTTCGCAAAAGATAAATTTTCTTGATCGCGGAGTCGAATAATAATTTTTTTCAAGGGGGGCGCTGTTCTCTTAGACGGTGTCATATTAAAAAGCCCGAAATATGAAGAATGTGAAAAAACTATTAATTATAACATCATTTCTTCCTGATTGCTCTCTAACTAAAAAAATGTTTCCAGATTTATGTCGCGGGCAAAACTCCTTTGTATACCTATCTCTCTTTGCGCTGCTGTCTCTTTTGTGTAAGATCAAAACAAAGTATTATAAATGAGTGAAGATTGAATTGCATTAAATAATGGTATATTTATTTCCGAGAAATATGAATTCGTAAAGCTTATAACGGTGTTGCAAGATTTAGGTTCAAAGTGTTTCCAGATTTTTGTCCGCTACTGTATATTCGTCATGTGACTTAAGTCACTGTTGAAAGTTATAATAATTCATTTTGTCTAAAATTTATACATTCATTAAATCTGGTAATTCTGTCTCTTTTTATTATTTGTGTAAATATCTCAGATCCCTATCACATATTGTTTACCGTTAGAACTACTACTTTTTCTTTGTTTTTTTAATTTTTTAATTTGATCATTTTTGCCATTTTTGATATTCAACAATGAATTATTATTCTATCCAAATAAATAATATAATTAAAATTAACAATATGTATGAATTACAAAAAGAAACATGTTTTTTTCAAGTAAAAATTAAATTGTTATTTGATACACAATTTGTCATGATTAAATTTTACCTGGGTTAATCTACTGACCCACAGATATACTATCATAATAAGCTTAAACTTTTGCCTTAAACTTACCTTGATGATTAACAGGCATGGGTTGTCCCAACGAAAATATAATTGTCAACATTTTCACCAGATCTCTAAATTTTTCTGGTTGCGAGAAATTTCGTTTCATATCTTCCACCTTAAATTAGTAAGTTTTTTATTAAATCTATATTGGCTGTACAATAACAATTTTACAATTTCCAATGGTAAAACCGATGTTAATAATATATCAACTATAATGTGATCCAAATGGCAGGCAGCAATGAAAGCTTTTAATAATAGTTGTTTAATTGCCCATCTGGTTTCCATTTGATAATATTGTATTAAATTAACTAAGCTTTGATACTGATCACAAGACATTTCATGGCAAGAAATACTCTCGTCTGCATTTTTCTGCAAAATAAGAACTTCCATTAATTCGAATTGAAATTGCTGGGTGTTTTGTTTCTTTTTTGTACCAATATATCAACCAGTTCCTCCAAAAATTGAATGATATCTTCCTCGTCTTCATACAGCATCCATGTTCTCTGCTCGGAATCATTTTTACAATCAGCTAGTTGTGAAAATATATATCGTAATCTTTTGGCATCATGAGTGTTACCTAATAAATTCTTTGGTATTTCTAGTTTATCTGTGAGATGTACAGCGATTGCGTCTAAATATGAATCTATAGCTTCAGGGAATAGTTGCTCCATGCTAGATAAAACGACTCGTAATGCTTCACAAGACAATTCAAAGCTTAAATTTGTATTTCGTCTAATGATGTCGACAATTTGATAAACGTCTTGGGAATCAAGAGAAATATTATTTTTAGATATTTCCGAAGGCTTCTGTTCCGTATCGGTATTTTCTTCACTTTTGTCATTTTCACCGTTTTTTGCTTCATTTTCAATGCTATTTTTACTTTGGCTTGGCCGCACAATTTCTTTACAGAATGTAACAACGTCTTCACTTGTTGTAGTGGTTGTTGTAGGCTCTGATGGTTCTGATGTTATGCTGTTGTCCTGAGTTAGGTCATTTAATTTTGTATTTAAAACTCCTAAACTAGGACTCTCCTGTATAAGATGAGGCATCGTTGTTCCTACAGCTGGACTGGACATCGATTTTTTTGAAGACTCAAGTCTTTTTGGAACAAAGTTGTTGACTACACTATTCTTATTGTATGCCCTCTCCGATACGTCTTCTTCTCCAATATCAGTGCTCTGAAATTATGTTATATTTTATTTTTGTTTATGAATATACATATACAACTTTAATTATTATTATTATCAAAAAAAGGATATAAAGGAAAAGTGTGCTTCAGCAATCTACTCTTTGTTAGTCCATAGAATTAATCCGGCCAATAAATGGAGAAGCCGTGAATTTATTCGCCGTGGTTTTATTTTGTGTCCAGTCCCGGTACGCAAGTTAAAGTAATCATGTATATTCAATAAAAACATTTGTAATACCTGTGAAATTTATCTAGTATATACATACCATACACGAATAAACTATCGGTAATGTCATTGAATACCAGCATTATACGAAGCAAGCAAGCTGGAGCAAGTGTAATATCGATTCTTGGGTTTTACCGTAGTATCCAATACCCTCTACTAGTTTCAGCACTTTTTTCGGTCCATGGTAGAAATATGAACCTGTTTTACATTTCTAAATTATTTAAAAATATTAATACATTAGCGATCGCTGACGTGAATTTACGTATTTCCTATTCCTCGTTGTTACTAACGTGAATTTACGTATTTTCAAATTCTATTCTTGTTTGCTGCAGGCGTGAAAGGAACAGCAAGCATAGAAAGTATCAAAATTGTTTTATTTTAAATATCGCTTTTACAAGATTGATATTTCAAATCAAAATTTCTAACTTTTATCCTCGCCTGAAAGATAAAAATTTGCGGCAACCAGCTTCAGAGTTTCTTCATTTTCGCCGGCAATCAGTATGACAAAAGCCGGTCGCGAATTTGTTAATTGCGCGAAAAAACACAATGGGACAACAAAAGAAATTTTTAAAATTGACCTCTATAATTTAGCCAAACATTTCACAAGATTTTTATATCAAAAAGTTATTATGACAGCATGTCAGTTAAAACTATGGGATGCAGTCAGTCTGTCACCTACCGTCTTAGGTATAGAAAATATCAAAGTATGCAAACCAAGATATAAATGAGCCATTCACAAACCAAATTGGTTAACTCCTCTTTTAAAAATTTCTCAAATTTAATATTAAAACACCTGATACATGTTTAACGTTTAATTTCGGAAATTAATTATCTTAAAAATTTTACGTAAAAGTAATATAAGTATGTATATAATATAAGCTCAGTACCTTAAAATACGTTTTCATCCACCAGAATGAACAGTCTAGAATATCAGGAGAAGTGTTTGCTACATATTATTTCTTTACTGCTATTCAGAAGGAAATCTGTTTCACAATCTACGCGAGAGTAGTTTACGGGTCATAATGTGAATATCTGCTTGGTCTTCCGACCTTAATCCGATAAAGACCATCTAAATATACATGAACATCGCAAGGTATCGGTCTGTAACCAACATTTCAATACCTCCAACAAGCTAAACAAAAACGCCATCAAAGAGTCCTAAGAGCTTTTGTCAGCTAATGTCAGACAATATTGAAAATATAATAAAAATTAGAAATAAATGTTATCCAAAGTTGTACGAAATGTTGGCGAACCAATTAAAATCGGGATATTAATCTTAATGTGTTTTTTAATTGTTATCAGAAATCTTTATTCGCTTATAATTAATGAAACAAATTACCAAGTTTTTCAAAATTAATTTACAGAAATCAAGTTGCGTTATGATCACACAAATTACCTAGTGTGCATCATAGGTTATAGTTGTTCTTAAGAAAACGAAAAATTTCAAATTTGTTTATAGCTTTGAAACAAAGAGTATTATTATTGACCGGTGGATTTTTTTAGGAACTAGTGCATGTGGCCGGGAATATTTCCTAAAACTTTAAGAATGAGTAATAGAGCAACAATTGGATAGTATATATAAATAATACCCAGTTAGTAATTACGTTTGGTTATCAGAAGACGTCATATGACGTCCCCGGTCAACATCGTATGGGTATCAGAAGACGTCATATAACGTTTCCGGTTAATAATGTGTTAAAAGGTAATGCCGCTCTAGCGGCTGAAAAATTACCGATTTTTAAAATTACTTTACAAATAACTGACAAGGTTTTTGAAAAACGATTATAGAGGCTTTTATTTGTTAAAGTTTAAAGGGTATACAAAGAGTGACTCCAAAAATAGCCCGAAAATAGCCCGTTTTTGGGACCTCGAGAATCGTTCCAAATTGTTTATCACATCATTGTTTATCATTTGAACATGCATTTGGTAAATTTTTAGGAGGGGATCAGCTTTGGTTTTTGAGATATGGGAGATAACAGACATAAAAATGTTACCTTTAACCGTATCACTCGGGTTTACCTTAAGTCTTACTTTTTCTGCGTATTTTACCAAACCACTATATTATTATGTTTTTTAGGTCGCTGATTCCGAATCCGAGGTCAGATGACCTTCTCAAAGGACCGTTCAAGGTCATTTGAAGGTCAAATCTCATTGAATCATAGAAAATATCTGAAAACACCTTCATATAGGTTTTTAAGGTCGCTGATCACGAATCTGAAGTCAGATTCGCAAAATTATAGATGGCGGATTCAAAATGGCCGACATGCTTTATAAAATTCCGCATACATACAGAAATAATTCATCCAAATTCTTATATCTTGAACCCTATAGTTATTGAGTAGTAGGGTTTTGGGTTTCAGTGTGTAACGTATTGTTGGACAGGGTTTCAGGTTATTGGGTATCGGGACTTAAAGTTCCATGATATTAAGTTATAAGATTTTAGGTTATAGGATATAGGTTATAGGATTCAGAAGTATTGGAATTAGGATTTAGGGTTTCAAGATATTAGGGTTCAAGATATAAGAATTTGGATGAATTATTTCAGTATGTATGCGGAATTTTATAAAGCATGTCGGCCATTTTGAATCCGCCATCTATAATTTTGCGAATCTGACTTCAGATTCGTGATCAGCGACCTTAAAAACCTATATGAAGGTGTTTTCAGATATTTTCTATGATTCAATGAGATTTGACCTTCAAATGACCTTGAACGGTCCTTTGAGAAGGTCATCTGACCTCGGATTCGGAATCAGCGACCTAAAAAACATAATAATATGGTGGTTTGGTAAAATACGCAGAAAAAGTAAGACTTAAGGTAAACCCGAGTTATACGGTTAAAGGTAACATTTTTATGTCTGTTATCTCCCATATCTCAAAAACCAAAGCTGATCCCCTCCTAAAAATTTACCAGATGCATGTTCAAATGATAAACAATGATGTGATAAACAATTTGGAACGATTCTCGAGGTCCCAAAAACGGGCTAATTTTGGAGTCACTCTTTGTTTTTACTTTTTTTATCTTTAAACATGGCGGCGGTAGAACAGTGTGTATGATACCCCCATTTTTCCATAGTGTCTCGCGGCCGTGGGGATTATTAGAGTAAATATTGTTTTGGAAACAAATAAATATTTTTGTTTCAATTTATGATAAGGTTATCTAGAGAAGTGCGTAAGGGATTTAACAAATTTTGGTTTGTTTCAAAATAGCGCATGTTAGAAGCAAAAGGGTAGTTTCTTGGCCTAAAATTACGTACTAAATTATTTATAAAAAAAAAAAAAAAAAAAAAACAATTAATCAAAAAACCCCTACGTACTTCTCTAGAGAATGTTGTTATACAGCTGTGATGAAATTTTAAGTAAATCGGTGGAAAATTGCGCGAGAAAAGTCCACGGCCTATTTGAAAAAAGTAGTTCTGAGAAAAACGCGTTTAAAGTTTTGGATCGCAGTGCTAATGGCCACCCAGACGGAACTTGACTAATATGCCTTAAATATATATTTGAAATGTCCTCCGACTTATAAACCCTTACATTTAAGACCCTAAAGAATAATTTTAGTCAACACAATTTTCGAATTTTCCAAAATTTTAATGTGGCATTACCCCTTAAATAGAAATAAAAATTTACTCATTTTTTGTTATTTGAATAAATAAATGTATTTTTAATTTGAATTAAAAAAGAAGTGCACGCTTGGTGATTGAACATTTGACCTGAGTTATGAGCTGGGCACGCTACAGCCTGAGCTAACCGACCGTTTGACACCGATAATAAATTTTCAGTATAAATGCTGCTAAGAAAACGTGAAGGAGATTTTCCTCAGGACTATCGAGTAAATATCGCGCTTTACAGCTTTAGCCAAAACCTTCTACCGGGTGTTCCAAAAGTATGGAAACCCCTGAATAACTCGTCAGGAATGCATTTTTTTGGAAAAATGTTAAATACAAAAGTTTCAAGATTTTTTCCTAGCCATTCGATGGCGACCTTGGATTTGACCTTGATCTTGACCTTCAAATTCATTTCAAGGTCAAAGTCGTTTTTCAAATGGGAACCCCTATTTTATATTGCGGATTTGGAAAGAGCAGGAAATTTTACGTTCAGATATGTCCTTGACCACGACCTTCAAGGTTATTCCGAGGTCAAAGTTGTTTTTTCAGTTTTTTCAACGGGAACACATATTTTTTATTGTGGATTTGGAAAAAGCAGGGAATTTGGCGTTCAAGCATGAGCTTGATTACGACCTTGACCAGGTTTTAAATACATGTTTATAAATAAATTCTGATTTCAACTTAAATACAAAATGAAAGTTAGGAAAAAACGGAAATTATTAAAATTCAAATGGAAATTCATATAAAAACACTAATATTTTTAACAAAATATGAACACTTAAGATATACCTATTGCTACCTAATATGAAGTGGATCCTCCTTTTTCTTTAACAACTGCCAACATTCGTCGTGGCATTGACTGAATTAGGTTTTGGAGTTCTTCTACCGATATTGTAGCCCACGCTTCATTTATAGCGGTTTTAAGCTCCCGAACGCTATTGTATTGCCGTCCATTTAAATAAATACGTCTTGCAAGAATGGCCCCGAGGTTCTCCACAGGGTTTAAGTCACTTCTTGCAGGCCAGCTTAGTGTCTTGATATTTTTGTCCTCAAACAATTTCAACACTTTCTTAGATACATGGATAGCAGCGTTGTTCTGTTGGAAAATGAAATTCAATCCGCACAATTCTTCCGCTCGCTCAACCATAACATCTTCTAATAACTGAATATATATTTCGGAATTAATTTTTCCTGGAATAAATGCAATTTCCGTCTTCCAATTAGCAGCAAAGCCAGCCCACACCATCACACTTCCTCCACCAAAGTTACGGCTCATCCTTACTTCTTCATTTAGCCTTTTATCGTGCCAATAGTACTGAAAACCATCAGGACCATCTAAGTTGAATTTTTTTTCATCACGAAAAAGCACCTTTCTCCAAGTTTTTTCCCATCTGATCGTTTTCAGCAAAAATTAGTCTATTGGCTTTATGTGCAGCAGTCAGAGGTGGATTTTTTGACTCTTTTTTTAAAAGTGATGTGTGGATTTTCACGTAGAATTTGTCTCACTCGTTTGCTTGTTACTGGCAAACACAGTTTGCTTACAATTTGCGAAGAAAATAATTTATTTTTTGTTGCTTCGTAGGTAATTTGTCGCATTTGTCTAGCATTGAGTTTTTTATTTCTAGCAAAATTGCAGTTTTTTCCTTTTTTTTGCACCCAATTTTATGAAATTATGGATGACTGTGATAGATCTACCAACTTTTTTACTTATATGTCGGAAAGAAAGTCCACAGTCTCTAAAAGCAGTTATTTTATTTTTTTGCTTCGTCGGTCAAAATTTTTCCACGTGGCATGTCTAAAATATTAAAAGTAAACTCACGATTCGAACTACTAATTAACTTTTAGGATAATTACAAACCTCATTGTACAATTTCAACAATAATGTTTACATTAATCGCGGAAAAAAGCACTTAAAAATCAATGTTTTTATCTGAATTTCCCCTAAAATGCAGCAATTTATCAATAAACTACAGAAAAGGCGACTTGTGATTGTGCAGTAATTCGTAAAACGTAATTCAGATAAGGGTAACTAATTTATGCCTTCTGGGGAACAATATGGATAAATAATATTTTCTGTGCTGCCAGATTAACATTTAATATTTCCGATCTAAAACAATGCATTCAGGTGTTTTTATGTGATCTTCCACCACTGTACTTTATTTGATAAATATTTTAGTTCCCCTTTGCATCACCATTTAATAAAAATTTAGGTTGGTTGGTTGGTTTTTCTCCTATATTTGGTCTCGGCACTACTCCATATTGACCATGCTTCTATTATTCTCCTCACGACCAAACTTTAATTTAGAAGAAAAGCAACGGGCACAAAGCCCTAAGACTCAATGTGTTAGAATTCTTGCTGTAACGGTGATGTTCTCTCAACTTTCCAACTTTATCTCTTCCAGCCCGCTACACTAACAGAGGTCACCACACAACTATTGTCAAGCTCGGTAATAGTCACTGACACACATTTTTAACTATTGATGTTCACGTCCAAGATCACAAGATAACCATTTATCACAATTTCTTATTCTGACAACGCTGTCACAGTTGCAAATGACGCTTTAATTTACGGGACACAGGGTTGATTCAGAAAATGATAGAATACTTCTGAGGATTGGTACATCGGTCACATTCAATTCCATTTTTAACACGCTTTAATTAGCTTGACCTGTATGTGACTATGTAACGGAATCTTTCAACGCAATTTTCACCCACTTCAAGACGTCTAATTGATTTGACAATTTGCACACGTATTATTTTCTGCTTTTTAGTTCAATTTGCTATTAAAGCGTGTTTTTTAGTTTTTTTAAACTATAATTTATTTTTTATATAGTACTGTCCAGTGAATAATCTAAATATCGATGCATTTGGTGTTTGTAGATAGCCTGCCTAAACAGTTGCGAGCTATGCAATTACAGTGTATCGGTTTCACACAAGAATGTACGAGTATATCTATGCCGTGATCATACAAGAATCATCATCCCAAGTTGGTCAAAATCTCCAGTTCCAATATGGGCACTCCAGCAGCCAAGGAGACCCTCCAGGGATGCATCCTCACTCATATCAATGAATTACATACAAAAATTCGACATAAGGTTTTTTTTTCCTCAATTGTTAAAAGTCAAATCCGGTTACACTTTTTGGTTGAAGTACTTAGTCTTATATCAGACAGACAATTTACCGGGCTCATTTTTCATAGGGTTACTCTTACTCTTCCTAATCTAATGACTTTACAATTTTTCATCAAGGTTCTCCATATATTCACTTTTACAATAAATTCCTATTTTTCAATTTTAATCTCACATGGAATTTCAGCAATCGAATCTAATGTTATATATTTATAGATTCCTTAGAAAATCATTTAATTTTACAGAAACCTTTTTACAAATTGTTTTCACTAGTCTTAAGTAGTAAGCTTCATTGAAACCGTTATTGTAACGGTAAACTTCTCAGAGAAATTAGCACGTGGCTACCAAAATTATATAAAAATCCAGAATTATTATATTACTTTTTCGTTTTTCACGCAGATGACTCTATACATATGTATTTTCGAATCACATTCTTATAATTAGCACAATGTTGCAATTTTTAAACGGATTTCTCCTTTAAGCACATCCCACGAGGTTGAGATGAATCTCTCGAACCGTTAGCTAATGGTGTCTCTGGATCGATTTTAGCACATGGCCCAAATAATTCTTCTATTTTTTAATTTATAGCTAATCTCCATTAAACAAATAGAATCAATGGAAAATATTCTTAAACAAATGTTTATATTATTTATCACACAAAATTCTTGGGGCGGCAGCCACCACCCAGCAAAATTTGGACTTCCTCTTCGCGTTAAAGGTTTATTGCACACTTCTAAACTATTTTTTAACTTATTTCCCATTTATTATTTTTGCCCTTCACCTCTGATCCAATCTTAATGATTATTCAAAATACTTATCTTGTCCAGCAGGCGGCGACCTCCATGCCCACTGGAGAACAAAAATTTACCGACCTCTCTGTGGACGGAATTGCGCATGATTGGTGTCAGCTGACATTTATCAAAATATTTTTAAATCTTTACTTTTAATGTAATAAGATGTTTAATGCATTGTAGAACACCAAAAGCCATAGATCTAAAAATCATTTCTGCAAAAGGATTTCAAATTCTGGCTTACCGGTGAAAAGAAATTCTGTGATTTTGGTTACTTCTCTTATTTCCTCAATTCCTCACTCCAAACTTCATTTTCTTACACTATCTACACAATAAATGAGGAGCAACTTTTCAAAACTTGACTATTCCACTTTTGATGAAATTGATTTTTTTTTTAATTTTTGGATTGGTAACATTAAAATGTATACTCCGCAAAAATAAAATTGGGCCAAAACTTGATAATTACACCAGAAAAAAAAGATGAAAAGGCATGATTTCGTCAAAACTAGATTATTCCACGCATTTTTGGAACAAAATATGATTAATTCAATTTAACTATTTTTTGTTTTGTTTTATTTATTCAGAGAAGAAGATGAACCTCAGGTTATTTCAATTCAAAAATGAGATTTCTGATACCTAATTAGTTTCAGCAAAACAATATTAATCCACAGTGGTTTGAATCAAAACATGATTATTCCTTCATTATTCCAATCAGCCGCGTCAAAACTAGATTATTCCATTTCAAATTTTGGATTTATTCAAAATATATTATTGCTAAATTTTTGAATCCTGTACAAAGCAATGACTATTGTTGTCGTCTACAATAATGCATCAAAATTTAGGGTTAAAAACATAGCTGCATACCTACAAAACTATTTTCTCAAATTGTGAAAAAACTCAAAAAGTGGAATAGTCAAGTTTTGAAAAGTTGCTCCTCAAATATGCATCAATATTCTGCGATTTATTTTTTAGCATATATTACCTTATTTTTTTGCACTTTTAATTTAAAATGTTAACTTAAATACTGCAGGATCTCTTTTAATCACAAAATTTTTAATTTGTCATAGTATCTTATTCTTACCCAAGGCTCACATCCCCTTATATTTTTCCCGCCAGAGACGCTCCACTCACATAGTTTACACGTACATAAGTAGTATAGCCGTCCCTTTACTGTATATTCAAAGGTTCCCCATGTGAGAAGTTTTTGGTAGGGATGATACTGATGACCCACAACTATTTAGTATCGATACATACCATGGTTTGGACGCCATGATATCCTCAAAACCGTGTATAGTGGCAAACAACATATCAACCAGCATTTATTAAGGAGGCAATCGCTTTCATAACTGAGAAAAAAGGCACATTTTCAAGATTTTTTTTTGAAAAAACTATTATATTTATTTAAAAAAAACGCTTTGGACACTATTCTTTGAATATTGAAGAATACAACAATATTTTATTTTTTTATTTTTAGTAAGTTTTGGCGGTGGCAGAGGGTGTCTTGCAAAAGTCTCATTTTAGCTGGTACGCATCACTTGGGACTTCCGAGAAAAGATAAATGAAAAATTCAAAATAGGTTCTGTTCTTTAAGCTTTTTCCTAGGTACTAAACCTAAAAAAATTAAGTTTTTAATTTTTTTAAATTGTTATATCACTGTTTTTCGAAAAACATAAAAAATCGGCCATGTTTTTGCGGAAAACTACCTCTATAAAAAAAAACAAGGGGTACTTTTATGCATTTTTATAGGTTTAGTACCTAGTATTTATGTCAACGAATCATATGCTCTTTGATTTTTTTTAATTCCATTGAGTAGAACTTGTGATATGGTGTGTACGAGTTAAAAAAACGTAGTTTTGAGAAAATCGCGTTTAAAGTTTTTTTACAATAATTTTTACTTGTAAAACCATGTATAGATAATTTATTTGGGTTTATTACCACTAATCAGCCATCCTAATTTTTCAAAACGGTTTTGAGAGATGATTTCTATAATGTTAAAGAACACTTTTATGTAAAAAAAAAAAACCGATTTTTGTTCACTTTTAAAAGCGATTGCCCCCTTAAATCATTTGTTTGGTACTAGCTAATAATGAAAGAATAATTTATTTTTAAATTTTACTTATATGTATTTTATAGCATTTAGCTTAAGAATGGCGATTTTAATGATAAAAGTACAAAATGAAATTAATTACAAATACAGTGGAGCCTCTTTAACTCGAACTTCGAGGGAAAGGTTACAAATTTCAAGTTAACGAATCTTCGACTTATCGAGGACTTCGAGATAAGGAGTTTTTAAACTGTCAATTTCGACTTATAGAGGCATATGTTCTATGTATGATACTTCAAATTATAGAGTCATGATTCAAATTTAATTACTACTTCGAGGTAAAGAGTCTTACGGACAGAATTTCAATGTACAGAGGCCGCAATGTTTACATATTGCTTCTTCGAGATATAGAGTCCGGTAGATTTGTAGTTCGAGTTACAGAGCGTAAAATGTATGAATAGTACATCACAGGAAAATCATATACAGTTCGAGTTACAGCGTCTAAATAATTCGAGTTATAAGGTTTTTTGTACTTCAACGGAAGGGAATAATTAATTTCTTTGTGTTAGAGAGGATTTCGAGTTAACGGGGTTCGAGTTAAAGAGGTTCCACTGTATGTATAAAGCGGGTATGAATTTACGACACAAATCGAAAATGGTGCTGAAAGCAGTAGAGAGATTTGGATAATACAGTGACAACCCAAGTATCGATACCACATTTGTACTACAAGTACAACTGTATACGAGATGTAAAGATTGTTAGTGACAAATTTCGTTATAAATGTTTTTGTCAAAAAGTCTACCGTTGTCGAGATTTTTGCAAAAAATCATTATCACTGCATGTTATAAAACAATACCGTCTGTCTGTGCGCTATTTTCTCCGTAACTACTGAATTTTGTTCCAGTTTTCACTATTAGATTAATTTATTCACGAGAAAGCCTTTGATGTGTAATTGATGAATGTTCTGTGTAAATTAACCAATCTATGACTATAACGATAAGTTCGAAAAAAAAATCGTCGATGAGGTAATCTTCGCGTACACCGCGTAAACTAAATAATTGGTATTCCGGGTAACGCCGAGGACCCGCAAGATAGTAAATAATAAAATAAACCTGTCTTCTTAGTTTCCACAGTTTGTCTTAAGGGGCTATTCTAGTTTATGCATTTCAAAAAATCATTTTTTTTTTTCATTTTTCGAAAGTAAATAGCTTCGAAAATATCGTGTTAAAATTTTAGAATGATCCGAGCTGTCTAAGTATACTTTTTCGCACTTTATTCGTGCGCTCTCCGAGAGTGCGAGTATGTGCGTAAAAAACTTTAAACGCATTTTTCTCAAATTCATGTTTTTTGATACCGTCGCAGTGATTTCTCTGAAACTACTCAACCGATCCGTCTGAAATTTTAACCACATATTTTATACATGTATAGGTATGGTCGGAACTAGGATCATGTCAAAATATTAATTTTTTCTATTTTTTTACAAGGAAAAATCTAAAAAAAAGAGCGCATTTTTCGAACCCGTTTGTTCAAACAGCCGCCATTTTTTTATTTTTGCACCAAAATTTTAAATCCTAGTTCAGACGATAGCCAATAGCATACTGAATAAAAATCTTTTTGGTTTTTGTGTTTCAGATCATCCGTTCCTGCAAAATCACTGCGACCGTGCGCACCGGTTTTTTTTTATGTATGTTTAAAGATGGCTGTATTGTGGGTATATATATATATTAAAATTAATAAGAAAAATTTTTTTGTATATTTCAATAGTGTATTTATTAAACCCAAAAAGATTTAAAATAATATCTAACATAGATTGCTCAAAAAAAATTCGTGAAAAACATCAATTTTTTAGGCCGATAAACTAGAATAGCCCCTTAATACCTGAACTTAAAGGTTTCTTAATTTTATATTAATACAAATAAAAGCTCATTGCATTGCATAGCCTGAAGTAAATATATAAAATACTAAGTGACAACGATTAAAATGTTCTCAGGAATATTAAGCAAATTTGTGAAAAAGTAAAGGAAGAAGAGGAAATAATCGTGGTGATATAAACAAAAATATTTTGCCAGACACCTGAAGAATTTAATAAGTTCAGTATGCGAAAATGATGAAACGCAGCAGAAAAATATCTTAGCTTTGAAAATGTTCATAAGAAATGTTTAAAAGGATATCATAAAGTACTCTGATTGATAATTTTGGGTACATATGAGGTCACGCAAGCAAGCATAAGTAATTTTTTTTAGTATATTTTTGCGTCACTGAAATTAATAAGTTAATAACACATTAAATGCAAAGTGCTAATAAAAATAATTATTTTTAATATAGGTACCACCGCCAAAAGTTCAAATTTTCGCCCTGTTTTGCAGGAGCAAAATAGCACTTATTTACACCGTAAATTTACTAAGTATGTGCAATACGGGAGCAAAGGTAAAATATTCCAATCGGTGTGTTTACTCGCTTTCGAGCGAGTTGGCATATCCTACTTTTCTCCCTAGTTGCACACACTCAATAAATTTATAAGGTTAATAAGTACCACTTTTTGCTCTCTTAAAACAGAGACATGTATATGCAAGACGGGAGCGAAGATACTATTTACTTTGAAACTTAATAATTTTATAATAATAATGTTAGAAAACGCAAAGAACAATCCAAAACTTCAGAATTTATTTTTCGAGAATTTTTGGTGATGCACTGATAATATATTTTATTCTGTTTTGAAATGAAAACTCGCATCATCTAACTTTATTTGGACTATGACTTTTGGGATTAAGTTACGTAACTACAACTAGTTTAAATTTCAAGCAATTTTGACCACAATCATTTAAATACATGATCAGGGATCATAGATATGATATCTTGTAAATATATTCTTTTGCTTTTCATATGTACTTCAAATTGAAGAGAAGTCATTATTTGAACAAAATAGGGATTTATATACATATACATATGTATATTAGGGTGATTTGTTTTTTTTTTTTTTTTGGTTTCTTGTTTTCTTCGGTCCCATAGGCCAATGTTTTAGCTCTAGGTCTAGAAGTAATCCTGCCGAAATTTCGGACTCCTGAAGCAAACCTGTGAACGGTGCAAACAGTAGCCCATACAATTTCTATAGACAAAATTACTCTTTTCAAAAACGTGAATTACTATTTAAACCAAATTTAAAAACTTTCTCATACCAGCATTTGGTTGAGAATTAAATTTACTACCACAAAGGTCTACTAAATTCTTAAACCGGAAGCTAAACTCTGTTTGCGGCGTTCACAGGTTTGACCTAGCAGTCTAAAATTTCAGCAGGATTTATTTTAGATCTACAGCTAAATCTTAGGCCTATGGGACCGGACATGAAAAAAAAGAGCAGCCTAATATATATATATCTTCTTACCTTCAGAGTACCCTCGATGATGCATTTTCTTTCCTTTAATCTTTGGATAAGATCATCTTTTGTTATGATGCCATTTATTTCTATTTCAGTAGATTGCTTTAAAGACTCAATACTAGAATCCAGGAAGCTTACCAGGAAATTCGGCTCCACCTAAACAATTAAACGCTTTTATATCATATATTCTTATTAACTTACTACTAGAAGGTATACAAAAAGAAACTTTTATTTTATGAAGACCAAAATTCAAAAAGTTAAATTATTATGCATTTACTTTCTCTAGATACAGGCTCTTCAATATTGTTGCATACATATAAGCATTTGGAACAAGTTAGGAATAGGGAACCTCACAGATTTGAATGAAATTTTGCAGCAGTCTTCCGTTTGGTCTAGAACGGAAGGATCTGAAGGAATTTCTTAGCGGTCGGCTATAGTTCCTAAAATATTCTACTTTTAATTTTGACAACATATCAAGATGAAATGGCCATTTCCACCGCAAAATTCCACTTAAATCTGTTCAATTTCTCTAAAGAACACCTCACTATGCACTTTTCGCGTGCAGACAAGCACGCATTTATGGTGTATATCATATTTTTAAAATAAATTACTTTTTACGCGAACCATTTTTTTTAACAAAAATGTCTTCTAGATGACAAGAGATAAGAAGATTTTTGTTCAAATTTTATTATCGTTCCTTTTCAGGTTTTTTCACAATTTAATCTCACTTCCTCTCCAGCAACAAGAGTACAGACAGGCTTCAAATGAGGTATAGCGGGCATGGAGGTCGCCGCCGAAAGGAAAATGGATAAGTTAAAATTTGTCTAATTGAAATAGAATTGAAAAGAGTCAATTATTACAAGAATGGAGAAAGAAAAGTAAAATAGTGTTTGATATTAGAGAGGAATAAGAAGAAGGTCGGTCTACATCTACCAAGTTGACAACCTTCGTGTCACGCACTCTCTTAGCCATGGAAAACAGTGCGGAAGTTGACTTCAGCAAAGCTTTTGATAAAATCTCTCATAAAATTATCACTCTCAAACTAAGCTACCTCGGCTTTCCTCCCCGACTTATTTCATGGATTAATTCCTACCTCGATAGCCGCCACTACAGGGTTTGCTTCGACTCCTCGACTTCTAATCCCTTTATATCCCATTCCGGCGTTTCTCAGTGCAGCCACCTCGGCCCCCTGCTTTCATACTATCCATCAATGATGTCGTGAACGTAGTGAACCACTCCGATATCTTAATTTACGCCGATGAGATGAAAATCTTCAAACAAATCACCAATACATCCGACTCCTCCCTCCTTCAAAGCTGAATAACTTCTCTACCTGGTGCTCGAAGAACTTTCTTGATCTCAACGTTTCCAAATGTCAATCGATCATTCTTCGTTAGGCCCCTTCTTGAGTACGCCTGTCAGGTTTGGTCACCCTTTCAATCTACGATCATTAACAGAATTGAATCAGTTCAACGCAGATTCCTTCGCTTCACGTTGCGTGACCTTCCTTGGACAAACCGCCTCAATCTCCCTCCATACGAAAGTCGTCTATAATTAATCAACATTCAGTCTCTTTCCTTACGTTGTGATGTCGCTGATATCATCTTCGTCCATCAAGTCCTAACTGGTTCCATTGACTGTCCCGAGTTCCTACACAGCATATCCCTTAACACCAACCCTCGCAACGTCGTCTTTCCCCACATTTCGCCTCGAAAACCATCGTACCAATTACGGTCACTTCGAACCTTTCACTGGAATGTTGCGGAAGGCAAACAGCTCTACCGTTTTCGACTTCCATGTCGACAAAACTTCCCTTAAGCAAGCTTTTTACTCGCCGAACCCACCCTTACACTAACCCATTCTGCATACCCTTGACTGTTTTTATATAATAATTAAGTTGTTTGTTCTTTTTAGTTCAGTTTAGTTTAGGTAGGTTGTATTAAGTGAACAGAATAAATAAATAAAAGGAGTCACAAGATAATTTGATGGGGGCTTCTGCGCTTAATAGCAGATTCAATTAAAGTGATTTGATGGATTTCCTTCGAGGAATTATTTGAATAAGTGAAAACTATTAAAAATAATTAAAGAGTAGTTTTTTTTGAATTTGTCCAAATTTTGTAGAATAGCAACCTCATGCTAGAACTGTGAATGAACTTACCGTTATATTTACGGTTAGAGTGATGTGCAACTTAAATATCTAATTTGGAGTTAGATAGGAAAAGTGATAATTAAAATAAAAATGGCTATAGCGAAATCGCTAAGAAAAAAGTAGAGAATCAGAAAAGTATATTCGACTAATCACATACGTGATTAAAATAATTTGACGAGGAGTTAATTCTGAAATTAAAGAAAAACTGCTTCTGAGGTATAACGGATGAGGACAGAATATGAAAGAGGACAACGAATTTTTTAAAGAAAATATTTAACGAAGATTGTTGTCGAATTGTGTGTGTTTTTTGATGAAGGGATATAATATTAAAATGATATAGTGTCCTCACTTCAGCATTGTAACCTGGGCTGAACATGATTTTTTAACAATTAACACAGATCGGTGTACCCCATATAGTATGAAAGTGTTCATGATTTCAACATCAAAACTAGAAAGTTCAACGATCCCCAAGGTCAACTCTGTCGTACGTACTATCCATTAGAGAACATCTACAAATTAAAATGTCTTGTTGAGAATTTTCGTTTGAACAGTAAATTGATAACAGTGTGCTCCGCCATCATGATGCATCAATAAGTTAGGTTAAAGATTGAATTGTGAAGTGTGTTACCCGGATTTGACTGTAATTTGATTACACAGCCACACAAAAAAAAAAAAGTGGGGTATACTTTTGATGCGATATATCATATCCAGTGTATTTTTGCCTGCTGATCACGAATCCGATGTCAGAATTGGTCCATCACATCCTGATTTTTTTCTAACCTCAAAAAATAGGTGAAAATTAGTAAAAATCGAGGAAAATGCACTCGTAAAAATGTAAAAAAAATTATTTTCCATATCTAAATCTATATTCTTATGTATTCGAACCCGCTTAACTCAAATCCACTGCCAGAATTGTATCAGACCATCTTGTTTTTTTCTTAACCTCAAAAAGTTAGCTGGATATCATGACTTTGAAAATTCAACCGATTGCTACTAGATTCAGTATACGGAGGTTTTTGGGGTCGCTGAACATGAATCTGAGGTTATATTTGCAAAATTTAAGATGGCAGATCCAAGAGTTATAAAAATCCAAAGATCTGAACTAAATCCATTTTTCCAATGTTTCAACTTTTATTATAGATCTTGGGTATTTTTTGTATAAGTTGTTCTCTGCATTTTTATCCTGCTGCCTGCATCCAGTGCACCTCCACGTGGTGACGGTGGGCAACGGAGTTGTTCCACTATCCGGCAAAGTTCCTGGATAATGGCTTTCATCATTTTCACTGAAGGTCTATTCCATATTGCAGGTGTGGTATATTTGATGGCCTTCTTATTAGCACGGTACAACCTTATTTTTCAAGAACTGCAAATGATGTGGGGAACCCATTCTGCATTCTGGTGTAATAACTCAATACCAAAACAATCCTTATACAACTTTTTAATCTTATCCGTAATGGGTACTACCGACTTACTGAATACGTATTTACAACAAATATAACAGAATACATCACATTCTTTATCACAGCGATGGAATTTTTAAGGATTGTTTTGGTATTGAGTTATTACACCAGAACGCAGAATGGGTTCCCCACATCATTTGCAGTTCTTGCAAAATAAGGTTGTACCGTACTAATAAGAAGGCCATCAAATATACCACACCAGCAATATGGAATAGACCTTACAGTGAAAATGATGAAAGCCATTATCCAGGAACTTTGCCGGATAGTGGAACAACTCCGTTGCCCACCGTCACCACGTGGAGGTGCACTGGATACAGGCAGCAGGATAAAAATGCAGAGAACAACTTATACAAAAAATACCCAAGATCTATAATAAAAGTTGAAACATTGGAAAAATGGATTTAGTCCAGATCTTTGGATTTTTATAACTCTTGGATCTGCCATCTTAAATTTTGCAAATCTAACCTCAGATTCATGTTCAGCGACCCCAAAAACCTCCGTATACCGAATCTGGTAGCAATCGGTTGAATTTTCAAAATCATGATATCCAGCTAACTTTTTGAGGTTAAGAAAAAAACAAGATAGTCTGATCCAATTCTGGCAGTGGATTTGAGTTAAGCGGGTTCGAATACATAAGAATATAGATTTAGATATGAAAAATAATTTTTTTTACATTTTTACGAGTGCATTTTCCTCGATTTTTACTAATTTTCACCTATTTTTTGAGGTTAGAAAAAAATCAGGATGTGATGGACCAATTCTGACACCGGATTCGTGATCAGCAGGCAAAAATACACTGGATATGATATATCGCATCAAAAGTATACCCCACTTTTTTTTTTTTTTTTGTGGCTGTGTTATTATCTGACATTCTGCTATTAAACCTGGTAGTAGGGGAACCGAACAGGGGATTTTGGGATTTACTCAAGCGCGGCAGATTAACATATGAGGGATACCTTGCACCCTGTTGAGTACCTCTACCAAATCTTAACCCTCTATATAGCCGCGCGTGTAAGGCAGCCGATCAGAATAGTAAAAAAAATCGATAGCTGGAAATACTCGAGCGCGTCAGATTAAGGTATGGTGGGTTAATTACATGATGAAAAGTGTGCATTTCAATAATCTGACGATTTGAGCGTGACGTAAGGGAGTGGGACGGTCACAAACTTGCAAAAAACAAAACGGCACCTTGACATTCTCGAGCGCGGTCGAATTTTTTTTTATTTTTAAGGGAATAATTCAAGGATAACGGGGAAAATATAATCTGCCGATTTGCACAAGCCGAAGTAACAAAAATCGTCAATAAAGTTTAGCGTGTGCAGCTGCAGTGTAGCAAGTATTCCCCATTCCGCGTCTCTCTCTCTCTCTCTCGCACCATCCCCACTACTTTCTGGCAGCCATCACGCCATCACAGCACTTGTGGCATTATATGTACATACAACGCTCCGGCTTGTTTGTTTGTGTTTTAAATTTTGTGAATTAAATTTTGTGGATAAAATACATTTCAAAAGATTGTTAAATTTACGTCAGAACCAATAAAAAAATTCAAGACGAGTTTGGAATATCGTCGGAGCAAACCAATAATAATAACGTACGATAATATTGAATTTCCGGCTGAAACATCAACAGAATTTTTTCAAACGGTCAGATTAAGAAAACCCCTCCAAATAATCGTCAGATTATGGATCAGCACGATCAGGACATCAAGCTGAACCGTCTGTATAAAAATCTGACGCGCTCGAGTATTTCAAAATAGCGTTTTTTTTTGCATTTTCGAAAAGTCGCCACAAGCTTGCGTCACATCCGAATCGTCAGTCTTTTGAATGGGAGCTTCGTTCGGGATCACTTAACATCCTCTCTGAAAATCTGACGCGCTAGTTACACTATTTCCCACGCTAACCTCCAGAAGCACAAACGTTCCCATGCACTTCCACGAACCCCAGATGCACCTGTAGACCCGTTAAGATAGACCACATCGATTCTCACCGGCTAATTCCAAGAACCCGCACGACCCACAACACCTGCAAATAGTCGACAACTTAGATATTATCAAAAACTTATGTCAGAAACAATTTAGATCTTGTCGAGAACTGAATAAATCTTTTCCTTCGCTAAAGTCGTTTGTTTCTCTTTTAAAACCCTGAACCTTATAACTGGCGCAGTCGGAAAACTGTTTCGGGAATCGATAACCCGGGAATAATTTATTCGTGAAGCAGAAAAGTACCTACGCGGAAATAATTGCAATCGCTAAAAGTAAAAATAAAAGTTACAACTTGTAAATTCGTGTGTGGCGAGTGTTGTGGAGTGAAATAGAGGAAACCAGCACCAACAACACTTCCTGTACTTAACCTAAGGATTCATCGGTGATGCAGAAAAGCATACTTCCGTAAGTAGTCTTATTTTCGCTAATGTCAGATCCCCTTGACTCCATTCCAATTCCCAATAACGAAGGTGAAGTGAATATCGAAAATTTAGTAAAAGAATTCGAAAAGATAGCAGTTAGTGAAGTGAGTTGTGAATCTGAGAATCCTGAACCAAACAGGAACTACCAAAATGTAACAAAAAACGAAATAAAAAGCAAAATGGCTATGATTCCAAGCTTCTGCAAAGTGCACGCAGAAACGATTCCGGAATTTGACGGCAACGTCAATGAATTACAATTCTTTATCGAGAGTATCGATAGCATAGTTAAACATCTCTTTGACATAACAAACACATCCAATTATCAGAACGTGGTTATTTTTCGCACTATCATTAGCAAATTAAAAGGCGCTGCCAGAGAAACGATCAATATTAGCGGCGGGAGCACAATAAATGAAGTAAGAGCAGAACTTATCAGAAACTTCTAGACCCGCGCAACCAGAGCAGCTTATCTTTTGATCTCAATAATTTGAAACAGCAGTATAAAGATACTCCTCTTGAATTTTACAACAGAGTTAGGAAAACCCTAAACACTATCTCGAATTACCTAACCCTTCACGAGACAACAGAAATACGAAAATTTAAACTGAATATGTACACCGAGCAGGCCTTACAAGTATTTCTAGCAGGATTAAGAAATCCCTATGGCCTCATGGTCAGAACAAAGGAACCAGAAGCTGGATGCGATTAACTTTATCAAAAAGGAGGAAAATATCAGATATTTTCAGAATTCGCATAACTTAAACTTCACAAGTCAATTTATCCAGAACAAAAACGGCGCGAATCATAAGTACAACGAGAGTAGAACAAATCAATCACCCCGAAACCCGAATGCGTTTAATTTTAATTACCAAACTAATTTACAAACTGTATTCCCCTCAAAGAATATAAATTTCAACCGCCAACATTCAAATCAGAATCAGTCTAACAACTCTCCTCAACCGTTTTATAAAGAATCCACAAATATTGTAAACAAACAAATGCAAAATAAGTTGCCAACCCACTCGCAAGTTTTCGGGAAGCAAAAGAATGTTTGGAAACCAAACCCAGACCAGACCCGTAAATTAGAAAAACCTACTCCCATGAGTGTCAATTCTCGCTTAACCAATTCCCTAAGAAACCCTCAACCATCGACTTCAAAGATGGATATAGACGAACTCTATAACACAGAACAAGCGGACAATTCGAAGTATAAGGTACACGACCCCTTTACCGTATCCACTTCGTTTGCCTCCTCCAAGCACCAGTTCTCAGCAACTATCCCAGCTTTTAAAGAATTGAAAGTAAGCGTTATACTAAAATTTTCGCGTATAAGTTTCACAGTATCTTCGATGGTTTAATAGGAAGGGACATAATAAAGATATTAAACGTCAGCCTAGATTTCCCCAACCACAAATTTGTTACACCCTCCACCAAAATGAATAATATTGATCTACTTAAAGCAAGTCCAAAAGTTCTTTTAGAAAAATCCATCCCTGGAAACACAATTCTACAAATTAAAATCCCAGTAACTACTCAGTCCGGTAATATTATCTTACCAAAACAAAGTATTCAAAACTGCGTTATACCAGAAACTGTAACAAACGCCAACAATGGCTGGGCAAATACCGAAATCCATAATACATCTAACGAAGATGTGAAGATTACTATACTGTACCCTTTCATAACATTTCCTTTAAAAAATCATTTCGAATACTATCAGATGAACGTATCGCAAACAGAGACAGAATCTAGCACAGAAACCATAGCAAAGTTCCTTAGAACTGATCACATGAATCAGGAAAAGAGGAATCATATTGTGTTACTTTGCGAAAAATATGCAGACATATTCTATAAAGAAGACTCTCCCTTAATCTTTTCTATAATAATCAAATAAAACATGGTATTCGGACAACCGACGAAGTACCCATACATCAAAAAAGCTACCGATATCCATTTATTCATAAAAAAGAAATTCAAAAACAAATAAAGAGCATGCTCGACCAGAATATAATAAAACCGAGCAACTCACCGTGGTCTTCGCCCATCTGGATAGTACCAAAAAAAGCAGATGCCACGGGAAAGAAAAAGTGGCGAATCGTCATAGATTACAGGAAACTAAACCAAAAAACTATAGACGATCGTTACCCGATACCAAACATAAACGATGTTCTCGATAAGTTGGGAAAGTGTAATTACTTTTGAACTATCGACTTAGCAAGCGGATTTCATCAGATCGAGATGAATCCAGATGACGGGCCTAAGATCGCATTTAACGTAGAGAATGGGCATTCTGAGGAACTCATAATGGCTTGGCTTAAAGAACTCACCGGCTACCTTTCAGAGAGTCATGGATAATATCCTCAAGGGTCTCCAAAATGAAATTTGTCTCGTTTACGTCGACGACATCGTTGTGTATTATTCAACTTCTCTGCAGGAACATATCGTTAACCTGCAGAAGGTATTTCAGCGTCTTAGGGAAGCAAATTTTAAAATTCAACTTAACAAATCGGAATTTTTAAAAAAAGAGACCGCGTACTTAGGGCATATAATTACGCGAGAAGGCATAAAGCCTAATCCAGATAAAATTGAATGTATTAAAAAGTATCCACTTCCAAAAACAAACAAGGAAATTAAAGGATTCCTGGGCTTATTAGGCTACTACAGGAAATTCATCCCTAACTTCGCAAAAATAACTAAGCCTATGACTTTTTGCTTAAAAAAAGGGCGGAAAATAGAACTGAACTCTGAATACATATGTTGCTTTGAAACGTGCAAAGAACTTCTAACCAACGAGCCCATCCTACAATACCCAGATTTCTCACGACCATTCAATCTTACAACTGACAGTAGTCAATTCGCACTAGGAGCAGTTCTTTCCCAAGGCCCACCAGGTCGGGATAAGCCTGTCGCCTTCGCATCAAGAACCTTGAACGAGTCCGAACAGAATTATAGCACGATCGAGCGCGAACTACTAGCTATAGTATGGGCGACCAAATACTTCCGCCCATACCTCTATGGCAAGAAATTCTTTATATACACCGATCACAAGCCGCTAAATTGGCTGTTCTCTATCAAAGATCCTAGCGCGAAATTAACAAGATGGAGACTCAAACTCGAAGAATACGATTATACAATAATGTATAAAAAGGGTCTAACAAATTCAAACGCCGACGCGTTATCAAGAATAAAAATTAATGAAGTCAATATTAACACGACAAGCCCAGATAATAGTGAAAGCTCGGAGACATGTTCACTAGACGGAAATATTTCTGTAACCCCAGACGGAAATGCCTCTGAACTTGATCAACTAGACGACTATGACAACACTGTCCACACGAGCGTAGAAAACCCCATTTTCGAATTACCAATTTCGGAAACACCCATAAATTATTTCCAGAATCAAATATTCTTCAAAGTCATCCCATTGCTACCAAAATTACCAAAATTATCCCGTCTTTTTCAAAACAAAACTCGAACTGTTATAGAAATATCTGAAAATAATTTTGAAGAGGAAATAGTTAACACTTTTAAGGAACTAGCGCTTACACAAAAAACTTTTGCAATAAACATAGATATGGAACAATGTATCCCAAAATTATGCGACATACTCAGAAGAACATTTAGTAATTCAAAATTTAAAGTAATTTTTTGTAAACAAATATTAGAAGACGTCACAAGTACAAGCCAACAAGAGGCAATTGTGAAACAATACCAAGAAGACAAACCAAACCATCGCGGCATATCCGAAACTCTGGCCCGAATAAAACTTAACTTCTATTGGCCCAATATTAAACAAACAGTTACGAACCTTGTTAACAATTCACATCACAAAGGCTTTTATACATTTCATGACACATCATGGAATACCGCAACTTTTAGTGGTTGATAACGGAACTGAGTTGAAAAATAATATAATAAAGGAATTCACAGCTTTGCACATAATAAAAGTCCATTACACGACACCACTTAACTCCAATTCAAATAGGCAAATAAAAAGGTTTCACTCAACAATTATCGAACACTTAAGAATACTCAGCGAAACAAGAAAAGAGCTCAATATCGTGGATCAAATGCCTTATGCAATTCTGGGTTACAATTATTCAATCCACTCCGCAACGGGTCAAAAACCAATCGACATTATTAACGGTCATTCAGATACCCAAAATCAAAATCCCTTCAATCTTGATATCGTTAAGCTCCTATATTCTAATTACATAAATGAACATAAAGATAAAACCAAGCAAATATACGGAAAACTGTACGACAGAATGCACAGTCAAAAAACAAACCTCATTACAAAATTAAATCAAAATCGTGAAGAACCTTTAAATCACCCACCCAACACTTTAGCATTCCACAAAACTCGAACCCGAAGCAAAACAGAACCCCGCTTTAAACCCCAAGTTGTCCAAAATGAAGGCGATACTACAATAGAAACCGCTAGAAATACCTACCATAAAAGCAACTTAAGATGACCCCTTACTAATCAAGAACCCAAGATTTACTTGAAGGAACTTCCTCGCCCTACTGGCAATAGTAGCCGCGGAGAAGATTAAACTTACAAACTTAGAATCCAATCCCGGCATACTTCCTTTCAAATTAGGCAACACTAAAATAAGAACTTCATACCACACATTCCTCCACCATTTCGATCTCGAACCTATAGAAAATCAACTTCGCTCCATTTGGGATAAATACGAAAACGTGTCAACACTCAAAACAAACTACCAATCACTTAACTCCGGATTAAAAACCCTAAAAAGCCTAACAGAAACCCAATTACACATGGCCCAGCAAAAGTTATATTCAATAGTTCATATTTCAAAACCGCAAGCAAAGAGAGGAATCTTCAACGGATTAGGGACACTGTTCAAAAGTATCACAGGAAATTTGGACGCGCAAGACGGCAAACATTTTGATGATGCTATCAAAACCTTAACATCCAACCAAAATAACATAGCGCAAACATTAAATAGGCAAATCTCACTAACGAAAAGTATTATCCAAGATTATAACAAAACATTAAGCCTTATTAAGCAAAACGAAAACAGATTAGCCAACAAAATAAATGATATTGCCAAAATAACCACAACAAATACAATCGACTATTTTAACGCTAAAAATGTACTAGATGAAATAGGTACCGTACTATTAATAATTTTACAATTACTAAATAATCTAGAAAATGCCGTCACATTCGCGAGACTAAAAGTCATGCACAACAGTATCCTAAAACTAGAAGTTTTGGAATACATGGTCAGCAAAGTTTCGCAATACCATCACCCAAATGAATTTCTGTTTGGAAACAGGCCCGCAGATATTCATAACTACTACGAAGTTTTAAGCGTAGAAGCGTACTATTCAAATTATAAGATATTATTTATTATTCACTTTCCTCTGACACATCCCGAGACCTACTCATTGTACCATGTCTATCCCATCCCAAACAAATTCAACAAAATCATTATTCCGCCGAAACCACTCCTGACATTGGGAAACGAGACCTACTACTTCGACGACGGAGAATGCAAAAACATCGGAGTAACATTCTATTGTGACACACCGAGACAACCACACAAAACCGAGCAAGAAGACTGCATCCGTGAACTTCTACAAATCCGACAATATATATCCCTGCAAAACTACACCAGTAAACATCAACAGCGAATTCATCGAACATATTGCAACCAGCCACTTTGTAGCAATATTCCCCAAAGCTACAAAAATCCAATTCAACTGCGAATCTTCGGAACTTAAAACGATCCTGCACACCTTCCTTATAGAACTCCCTAGGAACTGCAGCTTTAAAACAACTCTAAACCTTTATACAAATGACGAAAATATCATTAGCGGGCAGCCTCTCCTGCTATCAGCAATCGAAATCCCGCCCTCAAGCACCAATACACACACAATTACCCTCGAGGACATACCTTTAGACAACCTACATCGCATATACAAGGAGCAAGAAGTCATACGAAAAATCAACCTGGAAAACATCCCACAGGATCGAAGCCATATTTGAACCATCTTGTCAATCACCGTAATAGCTACCATCTCAATATTCATCCCCAAATACCGAAAAATAATCCAAACCCTACAACTGTGCAACAGAAACCAAGGAAACACGCAACAAGAAGTCACTCCACAACCTACCGCCGCGGTCGAGCCAACTTTCGCAGAATCAACAAATCACGCACCAAGAAGCCGTTCCACAAACTCCACCACGCACGGGCCCTTTCGCGTAGGACCTGGAAGCTTGAAAGACGACCCCATAAGGACTCTTCTGGTGAGGGAGGAGTTACACTATTTCCCACGCTAACCTCCAGAAGCACAAACGTTCCCATGCACTTCCACGAACCCCAGATGCACCTGTAGACCCGTTAAGATAGACCACATCGATTCTCACCGGCTAATTCCAAGAACCCGCACGACCCACAACACCTGCAAATAGTCGACAACTTAGATATTATCAAAAACTTATGTCAGAAACAATTTAGATCTTGTCGGGAACTGAATAAATCTTTTCCTTCGCTAAAGTCGTTTGTTTCTCTTTTAAAACCCTGAACCTTATAACTCGCTCGAGTAAATGTTTTTTTTCCCATTTTTAACCCTTCCGTACGGCCGCCCCACCATCCAAACCGGCAGATTAATATAGCTCCGTCATCAGAGACTCGTGGGGCATATACACTATCAATATCTGACGCGCTCGAGTATTTCCATATGACTGTTTTTTTTTTACATTTTTGGAAGTCTGTAGTCGCTTCCCTCACCGGTGAAAGGGTACACATGATATAACCTTTTTTTCTTTCTACCATCTAACCTTCAAATTCCAATAGGTCCCCACGACGCTCGAGTAAATCCCCATTTAGCATCGTGTGCTCCCCTACTATGGAGGTTGATTTGATATTTAACATTGTGAAACCGAAAAAACTCTTGATTATTGGCTGAAACAACCTTTTTTAACTTTGTATGCAGTGTTAGTTTTGGGCTTTTGTGACTTAAAAAACGAGGTATGGTCAATATGACCATTTGCCGAGCCCAAATAAAGTCACTGTAAGGTACACTACACGTTTGTGTAGTAATTAAAAAACAAACAAACAAACAAATTTAACTACATAAGTGCATAGTGAAAGTACATAGTGTAGTGTCTTTAGGGAAATTGGTCGTATGTAAATGGAATTTTCCGAAAATAAAGGAATATTGCGGTAGAAATGGCCTTTTAATTTTGACATTTTGTCAAAAGTAGAATATTTCGAAAACTTAGCTGACCGCCAAGAAATTCCTTCATATCCTTCCGTTTTAGGCCAAAAGGAAGGTTCCTGCATAATTTCATTGAAATCCGGGAGGCTTCCTTATTTCTTACTTAAGCCAATTTTTTACATTTTTCATTAGCAGAATCTATTCAGGATTAATTTTTAAAAAAATTTCCGGGGACCTCGTTATTTTGCCTTTTATATTGTAAAAGTAACATGGACATGTATTTATATTGTAATTATAATGTATTATAATTTATGTTATAATTTAAGGAAATCAACCTTCTTAAAAACTAATTTTCCTCAAATTTGGGGAAGTCAGGATTCCAAAGATTGTATAGAAGTTGCTGAAGAAGTGTGAATATAACAAAAGGCAAGGGACCTATATACACCTAGAAAGTTGGAAAATTTCCACTTCTCAAGAAAAACAGGTAATTGTCTACAATAATGAACGGCACATTAGCAACCTACATATGTTAACTGGGCTACGTGCAACGGGCTGACAGTAAATAAAAACAAAATTCCAATCTTGCAATTTGCCAAATATGTGTCTTGGTGACACAACGTTAGATCGAGTAGATATGGCCAAATATTTTGGAGTAATACTTTGTGGCGAGCTTTCCTGGATCTGGAATGCACACACTGATCTTATCCATCGAATAGTAAAATAACGCCACTATTCGGAATCCTGCGAAGATGTAAGAATATAGAGACCTCGCTAAAAAGACATCACTGATGCCCACATTTTCTCTTAAATCAACTATGTCATTAGGGGGTCATATCTGAGTCAAAATGTTCAAAAATCGATTAAATTTACTTAACAAATTCTATGATCCTTCCTGAGTACAACGCTGTAAATCGTATGTCGAAGTTCAAATCCACCCGCACGCAATGAACCTGGGAGATTTTAACCAAGGTATGATTTGTACATGCTTGCAAAACTTTAAAGCTGATTTCTCACAAATTTTGTTTTTTAGTGTCGTATAAACTTATGGGCGATCCTAGCCTCTGAGTTTTTAACCGATCAAAATGGTGATTTTGAGGATAATTTAACAAGATATTAAACTTCTTGCAGGACCAACATTATTCAGAACATAATTTGTATTGTTGAGGCTAGGTTCGTTGAAACAAACTTTTCATGCCAAAAACTAAAATTTTGGCTTTAACGAACCTAACCTAAAAAAGCACTATTTGTATTATTCTTGGAAATTGTATAAGGTAAACGTATGTAAATTTTGAAAATGATCGGTCAATTATATTTTGAGTTATCATTCCCGCAAACAATGTTTGGAGAAAAATGCGTTTAAAGTTTTTGGCTATCGAGCGAACGCTCTGACAGAGCGGTACTTTTACTGGAAATAGCAATAAAAAGAATCCGAATTTTGTTCTGAAATGTTCTGTGATGTTTTGCTGACGAATTGTGAAATTTAAAAACAAATCGATTTTTTAAACTTTTTAACTCCTTGCCTGGTCGCACACCTCGAAATCACTCATTAACACAGTTAATAGATTAATTTCCAGTCATTACAGCCAAGCTCGGACATACCTGGGACAGCCCTACGACGGAAGTGTTTGTGGACCTCGGAACGAAAGAAAGTAGCTAAAATGATGATGGCTATGCGAAGATCATTTACATCTATGTATAAAATGCAGAAAATCCTAGAAAATAAGAAACAAACCCTTATATCAAGGAATGAGGTACACTCTTGTGGAACCAGAATCAACAACCATCTGATAGTTGCTCCGACCGGAACAAGCAGAAGACACGAGTGTCTGATATACGCAGCGAAAGAGTTGTCCAACAACCCACCTTCTGATTTAAAGTCGTTTAATTCCCTCCAATCATTTAAATCTAAACTAATATATGCTATTAGCACAGTAGATTCATAATCTGCCTCATACCAGGATTCGTGTCTAAGCAACCTAAACATTTTTTAATGTGCAAATAGTATTAGAATAAGTATGTGTAGTATGTATTTCCACCACTACTAATACTAACACTACTAATAAATTATTATAATTTTATTATTGTTATTATTTAACTCCTAAGTGAGCGTGAATGAAGTTTATTTGAATGGTTTTAGAAATTGAAATTATTATTTATTGCTTCGATATTCGATATTCCATTGTCTAATGCTATTAACCAATCTATCAATATTTTTCAAATTCAAAATTGTACAATTATATCCTTTATATAATTATTTGTTTGTTTATTGTGCACCTTGATCTGACTGCCCTAAAAGAATGTTTGTGATCGAAATCACCAAAAGGAAAGATTATTTATCATTAACAATTGAAGTTCCGAAATTATTCCTTTTTATCAGAAATCCACCAATAGCAGACTGATTTTACTTCACCCACTTTATAGGTACAATAATGTATCCCCGTTGTTAACAGGGACGAAAACTGTTTTATTTTACGAACCCTGAAATGGGAAACAAGCAGTACATTTCGCGAAATGTACCTACTTGATGTCCGAAATCAGAAGGTCGATATGTACCATTTTTTCAAAGATATTGTTCACTACAACAATGCAATATCTTTCATGAGTCTGCAGACCCCAAGTAGTTTCAAAGATTTCCAAGATTTATACGCAGGGCCCATAATTCATCACAGAACCGAGAAGCTGCAAACTTCTGTTGGGTATCTTTACCATTAAAGTTTTGAGAGGCAGATGGCATAAAATAGAACTGCTCCCAATAGAGAACAAATGAATTTGTACTGACCCTTAAGTTTTGTTTTACTTCTCATGAAAGCTACGCAAAATGTAAAACCGTGCCCACATTACCTTCAATTTCATTACGTAATTCGATGGTACAAATCCGATGTTTCCCTTCATACTAACAACTTGCCACCAGTTTCTTTGACGTGCACTAGTTTGATATAAGATGAAATATTCCCCTTCATCAAAACTGATAGTTTTAGGGTAAACAGCTTGAAAGTCGTAAAGGGCCTTAAGCATTTCATAGTTCTCTGAAATTAAGAAATTGGTCGCGATTAATTATTTCTTTTAACACAATAACGCTGTACCTATGGAACTTGAATTGGAGAACTGCTTATCGGACATTGTATTCGAAAATACCTTGCAACATCCGCCTCTCTTCAACGATTTAAATTATCAATAAACCCTGAAATGTCAAACAAATCTTGTTCTTTTTAATAATAATAGCTACGCATGTCCCTACTTGAATAGGTCTGATTTTATATCTTACTTACAGGGTGTTTATAAAAATGTTCTTCCCACAAATTTTAAACTAAGTCCACTCGATATATGTTCCAAAATTATAACGAATTTTGCACTTTTGATTCTAAACTTTATTCTTTTAAAAATGGTAATTTAGGTCTCCAAAGAGCACAAGAATAATTTGCCACTTTCCCTTCTAATACAATATTTATTAATTAACATCAATGACCCTGTCAAATCGTATACACTTTTCTGTGTATCGAGTATCTAATGAGCGTAAATTAAGACAATTCAGACACATTGTTTTTTATCCCATCTAAAGCCTGGTATTGTGTTTAGTTTTACAGCCACAATGATTGTTTGTCAATTGTTAAAGGGCAAATGGAAGTGTCCTACAAAATTTCATCGAAATCCGTGACTTGTCCACTTTGAATATAAAACTTAAGGAAACGCTGTATCACGCAAAAGCCCTGTACGTGAGCGTAGTAAAAACGAGGGTGCCTATAGGAAGTGAAGTACCACTTTAATAAACGAGAGGAAGGAGCGAAGTAGAGCATGGGCACTCGTTGACTTCGCACGGTTAGGAATGCTCTTTTTACAGACGGCGTTGAATAAGAGTTTTTGAAGGGTTTTGTGCATAAGAAAATTTGTTTTATGCCTGTCTCCCATAGAAATATAAACTAAATACGAAATGACTGTAAACCCATTGACGTATAACACAATGGACCGCTCACGTACACGATTTCCTATAGAAGCCGACGGTGCGATTTTTGTTCCCTCTCTTTCGCACTGAGGCACTGTCAAATCGTGAAATGACGTAATATTAACGGTCTATGCTGTCAGAAATTTGTCAGCGGGCTGAATTTCCGTTAAGGATTTTCTCTGACAATTCTCTGGAGAACTGTCAAATGACTGCTAATTTGTTTATTGTAGGAAGTTTAATTGAAATATCAGTGCGAGACAGTGCGATTAAGTGTTAATATATCAATTTGTTTTATTCCAGGCATTTCAGAGAAACTACTGGAATTAATTCCAGATCTGATTTTCGCCCAAGTCCTCATTCCGAGTGAAATTAAATCGAGAAGAGCTTATAAAACTCCTTTTGAATTGAATTTGTGTAATAAAATTCTTATGATTTTAACAAATTCATTTCACTTATCTCTGATTTCAATTAGTTTTTTCGTTCAAAGTACTTAAAATAATTCGATAGAAAAATCCAATCGAAATATTTTGTAGTTTTTGTAAGAAACTAATTGAAATCAGAGGTAACTGAAATGAATTTGTTACAGCTTGAAGAACTTTATTAAGGAAATTCAATTCAAAAGGAGTGTTGTGAGGTTTTTTCGATGTTATTTCACCCGGAATGCAGAACATGGGTATAAATATATGGTACATCGGTTTTATAACTTAAAATTTATCAATCACAAATCTTTGAAAATATTGGTAATCTGGCAGGGAAAATAATGTATTTATTTATTTGTGGCATTAATAAATGATTTTTATTTCCATTAATTCAATTTAAAGTACATATTTTTAAAACTTTTGTTCAACAAATATTTAAATTCAAATATTTTCAGCAATTCCGCACTCAAAAAATCCGCGGAATCGGCCTATCCTTGTAATGTGATAAAAATAGACAGCGCTATATAAATTTTTATATATCTCATCTCGTCGCACTGAGGCACTCGGTTGTCAAATTGGCGGCCACGCGAGACAGGAGATCGAGCAGTCCATTTGTATGTATGTCTGTGCTGTAAACCAGATTAAGCGTACCACATTTCCTGATGTGTTCGAAATCGCTTCGTTAGTAGTGGTCCGCAGTGCAGTCATAAATATATAGAAATTATAAGAGGGGTATTTCAAAAACTAATAATAATAATAACTTTTGTAAGGTAATTCTAAAATAAGGATAGTAAATGAAACAAAATTATGGAAAATTTAAACACATACTTATAAAAATAAATTCTTAAGTTCCTGGCATAAACTTTGTGCTCCCTCACATGTTGGCTTTGCACGCTTCTATTTACGCGATAAGCTACCCTCCGGTAATTTGCTTATATTGCGTCCCTCTTACACATTTTGCTGTACTCTACCACAAGCTACCTTGGTGGTCGCTCACGTACAGGGGTTTTACACGGTACAGCCGTTCACCGAGCGCTTCAGAGCGCTCTGAGAATTTTCAAAAAAACCCAGAGCAAAGTAGAGCAAAAAGAAAAATAAGCATAGAGCTTTTAAATATGATTTGTGGTCAGTACGTTTTGCCATTTCACTATGAATAGACTTACTTCAGAACAACGCTTGCAAACAATTTTCAGCTTGATCTTCTTTTTCAAAACAAAATTTTGTTCACATCGCGGGACACCATTACTTTATTGCGGGAAAAATTCGATAAGCGCATAATTTCGAGTAATGGATCTGTGAACTGGCCTCCACGATCGTGTGATATCACACCTATGGATGACTTTCCTTGGGGATATGAAGTCACTCGTCTACGCTGACAAACCACAGACGTTGAACCACTTGGAAGTCAACATTCGCCGCGTTATTGCCAATATACGGCCCCAGTTGCTCGGTAAAGTAGTCGAAAATTGGACTTCCCGATTACGCTTCATCCGAACCAGCCGTGGCGCCCATATGCCCGAAAACATGTTTAAACACTAATGGCATAAAAATATCTTTTAAATAAAGCTATTAACATTATTTTTACGTGTTTTATTTCATTTTAATTTTTTATACCTACATAATTTATTGAAAAATGTCTCAATGATAAATCAATAGATTCTTCAATTCAATTTAAATTCTCTTTCAAATGCTGTTAGCCGTTACATTTTATACTTGACAGCACTATTTCATCCCAGCATAAAACTCGGGTTAGTTGGAGCACTTTGAGGCGCTTCGATCTTGCTGTCAATGTTCTCATTGAACGATTTTATTTTCACTATGGCGCGCGTCGGAGCACTCCAGAGTGATCTAAAGCTAGGCAGTTATCTCATCGAACAGACCTACGTAAATACCTCCGACACACTGCGGCGAAATTTAGAATTTCGGTTCTGTTTTCAATTTCGAATCACATTTCAACCCAATTTGGAAATGGAGTTTTCATCGCTCAATTTCGTCCGAAATTAAGAAAATAGTATGAAAATCTTGCGATAGGTGGCGCGCTTACTATTTAATTGCCATACCACTTGGTTTAAATTTAAAACATTCCAGTTATTTTGAATTTTGAGAGAGGCTTCTAAAGAAACAGGTGTAAAAAAGGTTATTATAACTATTACAAATGCAATTAGTGATCGTCTCCTTCCATTCTCTTTTTTTTATTGAAACTTTATAATGTGACATTTGAAGTTATCTCCGAAGTGTTGACATTGGCAGCTGAAATGAAGAAGATCAATGTGTCAGGGGGTAGCAAAATTGGTTTCGAAATTTTAAATTTCGCCGCAATGTGTCAGGGGTATAAGAAATTTATTAAGGAAATTCAATTCAAAAGGAGTTTTGGAAGCTCTTTTCGATTTCATTTCACTCGGAATGCAGAACATGGATCTGTTAGTTTGCTTTATCTGAGTGATATTCATTAGGATTCTGAAATAAAACTTCCGAAATTCATACATTACCTTAGTATACGAAAAACTTAGGAACTCCTACGACAATTCGTTTAAATTAACTTTTTTCATAAACGCATTTACTTCATACAAAAAAGGTAATGAATTATATAATTTACATATAGACTTGAAAAGTTGGCTATAAAAAGTTTTTATTTCCAAATTATTTAATTAAAAGACAATAAATCGTTTACATTTATTAATAAAATGTAGTACATCATTATTTTCATAACAAAAAGTGATCAATGACAAATTTTTGAAAATATTAGTAATCTGGCAGGGATAAAAATTTAAGAGAATATTTATTGCTTTAACAATGATTTTTATTCACATTCATTGCATTTAAAGCAAATATTTTTAAAAGTTCTGTTCAACAAATATTTAAATTTAAATTTTTTTGTTAGCATTCCACAATTCCGCATTCAAAAAATCTGCAGAATCGGCCTATCTAGGCAATGCGATAAAAATAGACAGCGCCATATAAATTCTTATATATCTTATCTCGTCCCTCCGAGGCAGTAAGTTGTCAAATTGGGCATCGCTTGAGGCAGGAGATTGAGCAGTCCATCGTTATTTTCATATGGCTGTGTTATGGCCGCACAAAATGCAGATAGCCATAATTTGAATGCGGTAATACTGGTTTTTATTTTATATATGTGCATCAGACTGGGCCCTATCACTGAAAACGTTCACAACGAATCGAAAGGAGCTTACAAAAGTCCCTTTTGGATAAAAATTCCTTAATAAATTTTCCTAAAATTTTCATAAACTCATTTTAGTTACCTTTGACTTTAATTAATTTGTCCGCAGATAACGTGAAAATAATTCGATTTGATTTGTCTAATCGAATTATTTTATCACTTTGAACGCAAAAATTAAGTCCAAGTTTTCTGAAATGATTTTATCAAAATTTTAGGAATATTATTAAGAAGTTTTTATCCAGAAAGAACTTTTGTAAACTCCTTTCGATTTAATTCGAACGTTTTCAATGATAGGACCTATTATATTTTTACGAATGCAATATTTTATAAGTGACACAAAATGCTGTTTTTCAAATTTTATTTTAGTTTTAATGGGTCAGTAAACTCCTTATTGTAAACGCAAAAATGTTTCCGAGTTACAGAACAACATCTGCTAGGTGTCAGTACGATCGCACGAAGGATGGACTTGACCAATGAGGTTTTAGCTTTTAAAAGATTTGTGGTGAATCGTTAGTGTTATTGGAAGAAGGATCGCTTCGCTTTGTTTCAGATCAAAGAAAGGAGATCCTAAAAGGTGTGAATTTCCTGCGGTTCCAATTTTTAGTGATTCGAACAAAGTTCTTATTCAAGTTTGTGTTTACCAAACTAAACCAAAAAGTCAACATTTCGAAAAACGAGTGAAGGTTCCTTACTTTGAATAACTTTGACACGCTAAAGGTAAGTTAGGCGATTTCATCACAAAATTAAAAAGGTCTCGTTTTCGCACGTCCTAAGCTGGCTGTCCACCATCCCTGCATATTAAAATAAAATTATCAGAAAAGAAGGTATAATCGCGTCGTTCCTCGTATTTCATTCTTTGGTTACTTAGTTCGGTTTTACCGTTATGATGTCAAGCTGCATATTTACAGTTACATGAATATGACAATTTGCAGAAACTATAGGCGCTAAAATACACGTATATTTGTAAGATTTCGTAAGGCTTTCACCGAATTCGCGCCTGGAGATTAAAGATTGCATTTGAGATCTGAATATTCGCTGCGACCTAGACAATATTTTTGAAACTTTTGTTCTGACATCAAATATGTGAGCGCCAGACTGCCGCCAATTATGTAATATAATTCTAAGGAGGGCTGCGGTGCGGTTGTCGGCCTAACCATTGGTTGAGATCACCGGATAATTAAGGAATTAGGTGATAGCAATAGAGAAGCTCTTCATTAAATTGTAAATAATTTCATCGTAATTCCTTTTTGAACCATCAGGCGTTTATTAGTTTTCTTTATTTGAAAATTATATATATGTATGCACTCTATCCATTGGGCAAGATATCGAATTAAGAAAGCAGTGATTTTTATACATAAATAAAAATTAGAAAAAGTCCAATTTGATACATATGTACTTGCCGTGCTATATCCTTATTTTACCTATTATGTCAAAGGTTTTTCGATTTGAGGACGGTTCGTTATTAAAATAAAAACAATATGGATATGTATTTAAACTACAACTACATTTACTCTATTTTGTGTACGCAAAATTCTCAGTCAATAGAAATATTTATTAAAAGGAAAATCATTTTTATGAATATCTATCTCTAAAACAATGGGAGATGGATTTTTCAATTATTTTTCTCTTCTTACCTACTACAAAGTGCTTACGAAACCGTTCTCAAATGGAAAAACCTCAGAAATAATAGAATCGCCAACAGCATAGTTTACAAACAAACAAATTAAAATAATTATAATTTCTTCGTTATCAGTAAAACTCTTCATGACTGAAATTGCAATTCTCGTTAACGCTATGAAATTTGGGGATTTAATATCGCGGTTGCTAAATAATTTAGAATTAAACTGTTTAGTATATGCATTCCGATGCATTGTTAGTTAAGGGCTTACTGGTAATATTCCTACATATATGTATGTAGTATCTTCCTCACACTTGTTGCAAATAGGAAATTGGCTAAATAAAGAAAAGTTATTATTATTATAGCTGTGTTTTTTGTATGCCTTGTTCTGCAGCTCATTTATTGTATGATTGTTTTAGGAAAAGGTGCACAAGGAATACAACTTATATATACATATATTTTCTTTACACTGCTTTTCCCAGATTGTAAGAAATAACGCTGTAATTATATTGCCAACGGTGTTTTCTTTCCTACCGATAAAGCGAATCAGCAACAGGTGAAGTAAGTTACAATTACAGTAGACTATGTTTTCATAGTAGGAGATATAGATCAGTAGAACTTTTTAAAAACCGGCTGTGGCGAGGAGTAAATTAGTTATTATTATTGTTAGCTCTGCTCGACGGTACCTGCCCCGCTAAACTATCCCCTTCAATTGTCGATATGGATGTTCAGCAACTGTATGTACCACCTAATGTGTTGTCATGTTAGGTTGATACCGGCCTCAATACGTTGCAGCTTGATGACATATAATATCCCAATATCGCTAAAGCGTGTAGTAAAGAATTCAATTCAAAAAATTTATATAGTCTTCCTCAAAGTCTGAGTTTTCTAACAAAAAAATCGCCTTTGAAATGGAATTTGTAGATAGTGAAATATTCTATAATTCTCGTAATGCTTTGATATTGTCCGTCCCTATAAGTATAATATATGTATTATATGTATCAGTGCAGATTTATTATTATAAGCATTTACACAATAAGCTAATTTTTTCCGCCTGGGCCCGGTCTGGATCAGTAGGAAGAAGCTATATCGAGGTTAATTATCAATTTGTCGAATTTGGGTTTGATAAGCTGGTATTCCTGTTTATTTAATATAATAAGAATTTGGGTGCATCATAGCGCTCCGCCAATTTTCAAATTGCACTAGAAGAGACCTTTTACCCAGCTTCACGACTTTACGAAATACTAGAACTCAGCTCAAGAAGTTAGAAAAAGTCTCATTTTGTGCATAAGGATGTATGCATTTTACAAAACATAATTTGTTTCCCTTTGTGACCAAATCGTATCCTGCAGTTGTATAATAAATTATAGTTTAAATAATTAAAAATATACGCTTAATTGAAGTGCTCATTGGGATAAATCAAACCACATAATCTTTATAATATTATCTAAGATGTGGTATAGTGAATTTTTTTTTGTAGAAAAGTTGTATGAAAAAAAAAAATTCTGCATTTTATCGGAATTTTGAGTTTAAAAATGTATAAAAATATTAACGCGCCATCTAGTCAAAAAAAAATCTTGGGTCGCTGGATCGTCGATCTAGGTACGTTGGGTGGACTTGGCACATAATTAACAACACGAATTTTTCATTTTTATTGTGAAATTCGGTGCGTGAAGTTAGCTTAGGAGATTTCGTGTGAATTGGGCATTTTTAGGGTTCCGTACCCAAAGGGTAAAACGGGACCCTATTACTGAGACTTCGCTGTCTGTCACCAGGCTGTATGTCATGAACCGTGATAGTTAGAAAGTTGAAATTTTCACAGATGATGTATTTCTGTGGCCGCTATAACAACAAATACTAAAAAACTGAATAAAATAAATATTTAAGGAGGCTCCCATACAACAAAAGTGATTTTTTTGCTCGTTTTTGCTCGATATTGATAACGGCAACAGGTAGACGCTTGAAATATTCACAGAATATTTAGTTATATATTCACTTTAAAAATAAATAATTATATTAAAATAAAATTGATTTTTAAGGGGAGTTCCCATACAACAAACGTGATTTTTTTTTCCAATTTTTATAAATAATGGTACGGAACCCTTCGTGTGCGAGTCCGACTCGCACTTGGCCGGTTTTTTTTTCTACACCTGGTCCATAGTGCTGGCCCAATCTAGTACGAATAACTTCAGAACCCGACGTCGGATACGAGTGCAACTTTGTTTTCTGAGAATGGTCACGAGGCAGGGAAGCTTTTTCTCAGAAAAAAATGTCGATCTTCTCATACAAAACATCGGCAAAACGAAGAGCCAAAATCAAATTTTGAGCATTGAAATTGACATTTTGAACAAACGTTGATCAGGAGACCATATAGAATCGATTGGCATATCCCTGTTCAGACCTTAGCAAAACACCCTGTATATTGTGTAATGACATTTTGGAATATATGTACTCTTCCGCCACACCGTCGGCTTAATAACTCCCAATAGTTTTCACTATTTTTTAAATTTTTTTCTGGTTGGTTACTTTTCAAATATCGGTATTTAGTAGGTATTTCTGGACATTTATAATTTGTGCTACAAAATAACAGTTATTTATATAATAATAAATATAATAAAGATCCTAGATGACATATTTTCCAGCACTAATTATAAGTGTCCAGAAATAATACTGTAATTATAAAATAAATTATATGTTTTTGTTCATTTTAATTTTTGTTCACAACTTTATGAATTTATAAATATCAAATTTGTTAATATTGCCAACATTTCAGAAACCACGTGCTACTGCACCGATATTATTAAAACGTCTTGAAACTAATCTTTTAGTTCTTTGATTTAATTTAAGCATCTTTTGTTCTCATTATGCTTTTATACATATGTTGCTAAGAAATATTATTCAGAAGTCTAATGTTCCAATACTAAATTTTAGGACACCAGAATGCAACGACCATTTGCTTCAGGGAGCCGTCAAGCACCTGATCCTTACGATCAGTTTTTGGAGGAAAATGGCTACTACAGGAAGCATACTGCTCGGGATTCATCCTGTCTATTTAGAACAATTTCGGAGCAAATGTACGACACACAAATACATCACTTGTCCATTCGGAAAAGTTGCGTTGACTTTATGCGGAAAAACAAAAATATTTTTCATTATGTACGTCTCCTCAGTTTTTTGCTATTAAGTGCTAAACTGTTTTTTTTTTTTTTTAGGAAATCGATAAGGACTACCATGAATACCTTGACGACCTTTCTAAGCCTAAGACGTACGGAACTACTCTGGAATTACGGGCATTGGCGTACTTGTATAAGTAAGTAGTATTTATGATATAAATGATCTACAGGAAGGATTGCAGTCACACTAGTTAATGTTGATTATAATAGTTATAAAGGTTATCTATTAAACTTAGCTATTTATTTCTTAATCCGCGGGATTAGTTGCCTCAGTCTCGATGAAACTTTGTAGGATCAGAAATAATAAATATGCAAAGAGGTTTGTCAAAAATATGTTCTTTTTAATACAGAGAACTGGGGACATTCACTTTAATGCTTGGAGACATATGGGAATGGGATAGATGAACAAATCCATTTAGAATAAAAATAATTCCCAAATTGTGCTTTTTCATTTTTGAGTAATTTTGATAATAAAACTTTTGGAAGTAATAAACATTTATCGTTATCCTATTTCGAGAGATCCAGCATCCAGACTTAAGGTGATATAAGCAGGGACCTAAAATAATGATTATTTCTGATATTTAAAACGAAAATATCATCACTTTATACACTCTGTTTCAAAGCTATAAACGAATTTGAAATGTTCCGTTTTCTCGAGAACGAATACAAATTGTGGAAAATGATTTTTATAATATCAAGTTACCCTCAAGACTCTTCTAATGCACTGGGTAATTAGTCTGGTCATAACGGTATTCGAGCTCAGTAAATGAAGTTTCACGAAATTGGCAAAAATCGTTGTTTCATTATTATAAACGAGTCTGGAAACTGCAGTGTTTTACGAGCTTTGTGAGTGTAACACGTTGCAAGTAGTTAAAATTCTTCATTTATTCGAGCTTGTGATTAGTTTTAGCGTAATCATGCCACGAGGCAAGGTTCTAACTGAGCGAAATTTCAGCGGAGGATCGTTGATGGTATGGGGAGCGTTCAATAAACGCGGTACCTTAGAACTCACGTTTCCATCCACCAGAATGAACAGTCTGGAATGTCAGGAGTTCATGGAGATTTGTTTGCTACCATTTCTTGATTGTTATCCTGAAGAAAATCTGGTTTACCAGCAGGACAATGCAAGAATTAATGTCTCTAGATCTACGCGGGAGTGGTTTTCGAATCAAAATATTAATGTTATGGACTGGCCCGCTTGTTCTTCTGACCTAAACCCGATAGAGAACATTTGGGGATGGCAGGGTATATGCCGATAACAGGCAATTCAATACAACTCACGAGCTAAAAAACGCCATCAAAGAGTCCTGGGAACTCTTGACACCTGATATCCTAAAGCCATATTGGGGAATCAATGTCCAAAAGGTTTAAGGTTTCATATACTGAGCACAAATACTGTTACGACCAGACAAACTACCCAGTGCATTAGAAGAGTCTTGGTTATTACTCCACATTCTGCAAACCATTTTCGACAGGTCGTATTCCTTTTCAAGAAAACGGAACATTTCAAATTCGTTTATAGCTTTGAAACAGAGTGTATTAACCTAAAATCAATTATTTCATTTGTAGTCTTACTTAGATTCAATAATTCTTTGCATGAAAGGTGTAATTTTTTTTCGGCTAATTTTTGCTTTTCGATCGGTCGATAATGATTACGAAGTAATTTTTATTTTTCGATCGTTCGATAACGATTATCAAGTAATTTTTATTTTTCGATTAGTTGATAATGATTACGAAGTAATTTTTAATTTTCGATCACTCGATAATGATTATCAAGTACTTTTTATTTTTTGATTGTTCGAAATAAAATTTATTTCATTATTTTCCTTCCTTTAAGGAGTAGAGAAGTAAAAAAAAAATTGGCACAATTCGGAATGATAGCCTCTACATGTTATTAGAGATATTATGGCCTTCGAGCTATTTTTACTCAGGCATTGAATTAATTTTTTACGCAATTATTGTTTACGTGTCGGTTAGAGGGAATTATTATTATTACGCAATTATTGTTTACGTGTCGGCTAGAGGGAATGCATTTTAACAATAATTTGAATAGTGTGACTCATATTCCTACCTGTGGCGGTCATCCGTCATTCGTACTTATTAACGAAACAATATGATTTTTGTTCTGTAGGCGAAATGTGATATTGTTTGAAGCTTTTAATACTGGGAAATGGATGGTTCAAGACAATGAATTTGTAAATGTTTTTCGAGTATTCTTCACCCCTGAAAAACATTTCGATTCGGTTTTCACCAGCGAATTTATAGAGAAAGCAGCATTTTGTCAATGTAAGTGTTCATTATTATAGCCTAGTTTGAATTTTACAAAGAAATACTTTCACAGCAATTTGCTATGATATACTATACAAGGAAGTGTTCAAGTTACCAGATGTTACATACGCCGTGGAATACATGCTACATGCAAATTCTTTCGAAGACGTTAAATATGAAACGGAATATGATGGATCCTATACTAAACGTTTGATAGTTGAGGATGGACGTGTCTTTTGCTTTGATCGTCCCAATGATACCTGCTGCATTTTAGACAATTATAAACTTTGCCATTTTCATAATTGCAACTTTAGTGAATTTATTGAGACCTTAAATCAAGACATGTGTGAAAAGTCTCAATGTGACTCTCATAAGATCGCTCGAACTTTCGAAGCTCTCTTGTCGGAGAAATATGTTTCATGCGTTCGACAGCTGCTTTCAGAAGGTACCTAAAGTGAGATTTTAGTGAAAATTGTTTATTTAATTTTTTGTTGTTCATCTCTATTCGAAGGTATAACACCATTTCCTTACAAAGTTGCAAAGGCACTGGATCCGGATATTTATCGTAATATTGAATTCGATGCATGGAGTGAGATGAGGAAAGAGAATCGTTTCAAGAATTGGTATACGGGCGGAAGTAACTTCCAGGTAATTTATAAAATTTTTTAATTTTACTCTGCGACTTATTTGACTAGATAATTTAAAATAGTAATTTAGTTTAATTTTTTACGGTTCATACTTTAAATTACACCGATTTACAAAATCGTTGCTTCGAACATCTGATAGGCTAATTTTACAGAATTTTGTCTGTGGATTATGGTTTTGAAATTAATTCGAGAATATGGGCTTGAAAAGCGAAAAAAGTAATTTTTTTTGCCACTTTTGGAAACTGGCTATCGAACAAATTTAAAGCATTAATCAAATAAAGGATTATATCTTTAACTCTCTATAAAATCAGTTATTTACAAATTTTGTTAAAATTTGCTTACGGAATATGTTATTCAAGAACTTTTTCCTAAGGTATATGAAATAAATTAACTATGGTCATAAGAAAAAACTTTTCTTCTGAACAAACCTTGATAAACCTTACAAGTAATTGATATTATACCTATATGTAAGGAGACTTAAATAGTTAAGCTTTATTTTGACATGCGTCTTAATAAATTCTCAAAAAAGCCCAAAACACTCATGTTTTCCAAAAACGTTTTCAATATTTTCATTTTCGGATTGGTTACCTACGGAAAAAGTTGTATCAAAAATACCTAATCATACTTTCAGGGAAAAAAATAACTTAAAATATACAGAATAGTGTTATTTATATGTATATTACAAGGAATAAATTAATCTGATCCGAGACCATATTCAGCTTTGGGCAACTATGAGTATACAGTGGCGAACATGAAAAATAAACCCCTGTCAAGTGCGTTTAAAGCACACGATAGTAGGATTATGTAAAATTGCAGAAAGTATGGCCTAATTCGTTCGTTTATATTTTCGAAACTTATCGTTATAATGTTACATAGAAGAAATTGTAATTTATATTGGAAGTGTTCATTAAGAGTAAAAATATGGTCAACTAATTTTCTCCCCACAAACAAGCTTCTTAATTTTTTAAATAATTTCATGGTACGACGTAAAGCCAGGAAAAAACTCATATCTATTATATAATCTGGAAAACAGAGAAAAGTCTGTAAATTTGATATATAGAAAAAGTGGGCATCCTGTATGGATTTTAATTAGTAAGAAGGAACACAGGAAAATACTACCCAAACGCAAAAGAGTTCGCCCAGTCGTTGCTTTAAGACCTTTTCCGAATTGGAATCTTTGTTATGGGCTTAAGATGAAGCAGATGTAAAACAGACAATATGCTTTAGATTCTTCAGTGTTGACTAATAAAACCAAAACGAATATAAATTCCAACAAAAACAGTAACGGTAAAGGTCCAGTTTAAAAAAATCAATTCAAGTGTAAAATAGTACATCCAGTAAATTGGCATGCCCCTGTTCAGACCTTAAGGACACACCCTATATACAAAATCAACCAACTGCAATATATTTATCGGATGTATACTACTTTGCGTGCAAAATCTATTGAACGAACTATTTTGCACTCGAATTGATTTTTTTAAACTGGACCTTTACCGTTACTGTTTTTGTTGGTATTTATATTCGTGTTGGTTCTATTAGTCAACACTCTGAAGAATCTAAAGCATATTGTCTGTTTTACATCTGCTTCATCTGCCCATAACAAAGATTCCAATTCGGAAAAAGTCTAAAAGGAACGACTGGGCGAACTCGTTTGCGTTTGGGTAGTATAAATCATTCACATTTAGGAAAATATTTCGGTTGTCAATTAATTTTTAAGCAAATTAGTTTTGGAAATGTTTCTCATACATATTTGTTCTACTTTCCGGAAAGTTTTTAATTTTGCAAGATTTTACAATATTTTGTTGAAAGTAATCTTTTATGGGTGATTTTGGCGTAAAAAAATGGTATGTCAGATGAATTATAAGGAATTGCATTATTTCTTCAGGTGGGTGTAAAATGCTTGGTGAGACTTACCAATTCACAGGTGGATTTATATACATGTCACATCCAAGAGATGCCAAATGACAATGGTCCGTGCGTTGTATACGTTGAAGAACTTGGAGAAAGGCACATTGTAATGCATAATTAATTGGTAAGAGATAATTTTTGGCTGAACTGTTTTTTTTTTAATAGGTGCCGTATGACTACTTAAAACCTCTACCATCAGAACAAGCTAAACCATGGCCATTGCCTTTTCGATATCAAAAACACATTGATAAACATCCAGGAAAGTTGCCGCTCCAAGAGCCTAAAAAAAACCAGCGGAATTCTAAGAACAAGGCGTTAGAATTCCGATACTATTCCACTGTTGTAAAAACGGAAACTTTTGAAGACGACGAAAAATCCATTAAGGATGAAGTGGTTGTCAATAACTTAAAACAATACACAACTTTTCAACATTTTCAACCAGCGCCTGCTGAATATTTAGCTATGCCATTGCACATTGATAGAAAAGGTGATCCGAAAAGCAATCAAAAAAGCAATGACAGTTCAAAATCTGGGCAGGAGAATAGTAATGAAAATCATGAAGATGAAAGTGAAGGTGATTATGCACAACCTCCGGATAATTACCCATTTCCAGGATATGGTTACCTAACAGAATCATACTACACATTTTTCGATAATAGTGGTGGGGCTCACCCAGGTCCCCCTGGTGTGACAAATGGACCTCCGCCATACTACTGCATGTATAACCCAGGTCCAGTTTTCTCTCCAAATGGTGGCACTATGTCGCACAGCGTTTATGTCCCGCCACCAGTTCATTGTGCACAAGCACACAGCGGCTATTATCCATCTTCATATTACCAAACTAGCACACAATCGTCGTCGTCTGCAGTGACGAGCATTACTACAGGTAGCCGCCGTAATGCTTCAACGTTTGCATTATCAAACCGAATTAATTATACTGCTCCGAAGTCAGAGGATGAAGCCGGCTCAGACCTTCCAACGGATATTCCAACTCTCCGATACTTTTATAACATGGGTGTTGAATATTTCAAAAAAAAATTTGGGAGTAACACCAATGCTGCAATAGTAGGTGAGGTTATACAATTCTTTATGAGACATGATCATGTAATGCTCTATTTTATCTTTGTTTTAAAGATGAACAGTCCATTGAAAGTACAGAGAAGAATGATGATGTGAATAAATTACAATCAGATTTCCTGGGATTGAAATTTGAGAGGGGAGGAAATCCTAACAGTTCCCAAGTAAAATTAAACTACTCGCTAAATTAAATTCATTTTTTCTATTTGTAAAATGTTCTCTAAGGCGAAGACAGATGCTAATAATAACAACATGCCGAGTAACAATTCAAATCAAGCGCATAGTGCACGTCGTTTCCATTCTCGCTGTTTTAACAATAAAAAGAACAACTATACTAGCGGGAGAACTCGTTATTCAACGTTTGACTACAATAAGAAGAGTAATTCGAATAATTCTACTAGTTCGAAATATCCAAAATTTACTCAAAGTGCTACTTCATCAACCGAGCAGGGAATTCAAACGAGCCCTGTTTCAACAATGCCGACTACGGATAATGCTAATGATGTTGCACAGGTACTCAAGTTAAATTAAGCTAAAAGTAATTTGGTAAATGAATTAATCGATAATTACAGAACACGCTTCCAGTCAATCCTCCCTCGACCACAACCTATCCACCTTATATACCTGTTTATCCCGCGGAAGGAGATCAACAGCCGGGCGTATATGTTCCTCAAGCTGTCTTGCCGGTTCCTTACGGTTTGTATGGACCTCCACCCCCACATCCCCCACATGGGCCTACATATCAGGCGTATGTAAGTCCAGCGCCACCACCGCATCCTATTCCAGTACCTGCAGCGTCATATCCATCTCACACTCAGACCACTTATTATCCCCAAAGTAATGAATCGTCATCGATTGTTGGTGCGGAGACACCTGAGAATGGTCACTATGCTTTTATGAGCTATTCTCCTGTTTATTATCAAGCAAATAATGGAGCTGTACAACCCGCCGCTGGTCCAATTCAGCAGGTAAATATTTCTTGTGCTCGTTTCTCCGCCACGTTTGACTGTCCGCTTGAAAATTTAACAACAGAATTTTCGCCTATATGCGTTAATTCAACCTAAGATTTTTGGTTATTAACCGTGCACCATTTAAACGTATGTCTGATTCTTTTATATGTTTTAAAAGTTAAACTAATTTTTTTCTTTGGTTTCAAGCTGTTCGTTCAGTAGTTCATTTTTTGTTTCAATAATTTAAATTATTAAAATAATATTTGATATGTTTTCTCTCGTTTAACATTTGAAGTTGGTTAATTTCTTTTATTTTGGTTAAAATCTACTGTTTGGCCATGGGTATGTCTACTTTATTTTGTAATGTGCTTCTATGCTATGTAATTAAAATGAACCTGAATAAAACTTATAATTATTCTTATTATCGTTTTAAGCTTTCTTACTTTGGCAAATAAATGGAATTCTGCACGTTATTTTTACTGCATTAGGTCCATTGGTTTGCCAGGTAGTTTTGTGCTACACTAAAGAATTCGTTTGCATGATATTTACTAAAAGTCTATATTAGTTTTTGTTCTACACTCATCTATCCTCACAAAAAAAAAACAATCTGAGTTTAGAACTAACTATAAAAGAAGCGTTTGTGGCAACGCCATTTCACCGAAATTTGTTTAATTTGGATAGAATACTTAACGTAATAACGAATTTTGGTTTTTGAAAGAAGTGAGAAATTGGATTAGTGTAGGGCAAGCTATAAAAAAAAAGGTTTTGTGTTTCAAGTAATTAGTGTCTGACAATTTTTAAAAGACAATAAATAAAGAATAATCGGAAACTTTTAATTAAATTTAATCGATAAAAAATAAAAAAGGAAGATTCAAAATATATCTAAACATTAAAATTTGGTTGTTAAATTTAACCATTAAGCCTCTTTAACCCTTGTGTTAATACCCGGGTACCCGGGTACCCACCGTGTTGTATTTGTATGAAAAAACTGGAGAAAATATTAAAATTTGAATTTGAGCTCCCGGATCGTCGTTATTTAGGTCAAAGGCAAGCGAATATTGAATTTTTTTTTAAAACAAATTTTTGTTTTATCACAAAAAAATCAAGTTAAACTTTAGCCATCGCTGCATTCGCACCCGGGTACCCACAATAGTATTTGTACCAAATAAATTTAAAATTATGTTTATTAACGCATGCAAGTAAATTTTATAATAAAAATAGAGGAAAATAACTGTTATTTGTTTATAAAAAATATTATTTATTGCATTCTAAACATTTTACAATGTTTGTTGAATGCTCATCACAAACTGGCAGTTGACATTCAGTGCAGCTCTTACGCGTTTTTCTTCGTCTTTTTATTGTTAGTTTATAACACATATGACAGGATCCCGTGACTTTTTTTCTTCCTGTTGAGTCCCGTTGAACTGATGGACCAGGATCTTCTGTGATCGTTACTACTTGACGACCTATTATACCCTCAATAGCAATTTTAGTTGTATAATTGCGCATCACTTGAGCATTCGTCATGCGTGATTCAATTATTGGCTTGGCAAGTTCTTCACTTAGTTTGCGCATAAAATGACGTCTTTCCGTTGTTTTCCTTTTGATCATTTTATTATTTTCATAATAAATTATGTATGACGAGAGTGCAGTGATGTCCAACATGTTGAAGAACATTGCCATTGGCCATCTCGTACACCGCCGCTGACTTGTGTGTCTTCTGAGCATTTGATCCATAGTGTCAACACCAGTTTTATATTTATTATAATAATTGATAATATCCGGCTTCATTTTTTCATTGTTACTGACAGCCTTGTCTGAATGCTGTGTCGATATTAGAATTACAGCTTTATTTTTTTAGGTACGTAAGTACACATCGTCACTCTTTCATGAAAACCAAAAACTTTCGAGTATAGCGGTCGTGATTTATTTGCTGCCATGACACTAGGGATGTATGGTTTATTTTTTTTATTGTGGCAACAATAGTAAGATTCCACGATAGCAAGTGTTTTGCAACAGGAAGAGTTGTAAAAAAATTATCCATGCAGATATTTCTTCCACTTCCGCGGTATGTTGATGCTAATTCTTTTACCACTCTCTCTCCCTGATTTTTTTCGCGGGTATCATTCGTTTTATCAGTGTAAATCATACCCTGCAAAGGATACGCGTTTTCGGCATCGCAAATCCACCAGATGTTGATGCCATACTTAGCCGGTTTTGAAGGTATATATTGAGTAAATCCTGTACGACCTCGAAAAGAATATAGTTGTTCATCAATAGTTAAAGTTTCTGTAGGCTTATACATCTGGGATAAATTTGCGTTCAACACCAATTTTCCTAACATTTCCATTATTTTACCATTTTACTCGTTCTGTTGCATCCACGCGGAAATTCTTTTTGCATGATCAGAGATTACTTGACTCAGCAATACTTGTGATGAACAAAAATTGTTCCCCTCTCGATTCAAAGTAACTTTACCGCACTTTTTCGGGGTGCGACTATAGCTTTGCAACGGACTGTATTTGCTGATAATTTGTCGGAGTGCTCTTCTGATAGTGATATGCAACACGTTTTCGATGACATAAGTGACAATAACAATGTATATTTAAAAGAAAATAATTTTAAACATACTTTCTTTCACTGAAATATTCAAAATTTGAATATTACAATAAGTGGGTACCCGGGTGCTAAACAGCGTCGGTAAAGTTGGGTATTAACACAAGGGTTAAGCTAAATTCGGGGTTTATAATGCAAAACTGCCGAGACATAATAGCATAAGCCTTGAAGTAGACATACTAACAGAACGAAAGGGCCAAGTAGTTCGATGATGACATTGCTAATGGCTTTTGGCGGTAAACTCCATGTAAAGTTGCACATACCGGACTTGTTAAACTATCATTATTATGAAAAAATTGAGTTCTACTAATTGCAACTAAGGAGGAATAACTTTTGATACCAAAATCATTATAGTGGCGAGAACAAAATAATAAATTAAAATTGAAAAGATGCTCTGACAGTACTTAGAATACCAATTACCAAACGTGGCCTCAACTTAACCTAATATTACATTTGGAAAAATGGCTAGAGGTGTATTGTATTATAAGATAGATTTTAGGATCTTAAGAAAGGTATTCCTCTTTAGTTAGAATTATAAGAACATTATTTTCCCGCAAATATGATAGTTTGGCAGCCCCGGGTCGGTTTTTCAAATCGATTCCGGCTCTAGATTTAGCAGAAAATTTTCCACTGAGTTGAAATTTATGAAAATTTATCCATATCAAAAATTTTTTATTTCGCGAAAATAAAATCAAATTGCCTGGATTTATACCCACTTTGCATCAAAAACTTAATCCAAAAATTTATCTAGTTCAAGGTTTGAAGTTTGGATGGGTCAATATCATGACAATTTGATGCACTTTTCACAAATTTTAAAATCTTGATATACGTAAGGCTTTTAAAATTCAATTCAATGCAATATTTGCTATCTAACTTGAATCAGATCGGAAAATAAAAAAAACGGAGCTAATGTTAATTTGTGGCGATCTAGAACTACGTCACTACATGGACAATTTCTATTTTGCATTAATACGAATTCTCGGAGGTTTTGCATGGGTCTGACTTTAGTTACTCTTCGTAGCCTGATTCTATATGGCTAGGACTGCATTATCTGTTTTCTTATATCAAAATATTTTTGGAATTCACCTGCCACGAAACGAAAACCAGAATCAAGCACAATTTCTGATGAATTGAAGCAATTCCTGGTTAAAGTCAAGTGGCTGAATAGCTTTTGTTTTTATTGTAACTAAAAACAATTGTGTATAATGCTTAATAATGCTTGGTCAGAAATAACTGTCAGAAAAGTATTTTACAATAAAAACCAAATTAACAGACGGAATTCAATGTACAGTTTATTTTTCAGTCTACGACATGTAACATTTTCAAAATTATTGAGTGAGTTCAAATCGCTTCCCCTTCTCTTTAATTGCAAGACGTAAACGTTTAAAAAGACTCGCAACGGCACGCACGCATCGAACTTTTTGATATTTGCTACAGATCGGGCTGATTGTGTTGGATTACGTCGAAATCGCTCTTTAACCCTTTTTATGACTTCCTTTGTTGGGACTGTCATTTTACGGCCTGTTTTTGGACTAATTTTAAAGACGCCGTTTCATTATATTGTTTAATAGACCGATATATAAACCTTTTTCCAATATTCAAAGGTTTAAGCTTTTTTATAATCACATTTTCGATATTTATTTAAAAACAAATTATATTAGCATCCATCGTGGTAATAAATGTAACGGAATTTAAATGTCAAAATCATTCATATCCGTGTGTTGTCAGGGGTATATAGGTTGAAGGAAAAATGCCATGTAGGAAATAATTTCTCTAAATTCCTTAAAAATTTAAGTTAAAAAACACTGACAATTATTTCTGGCCACCCTGTACACTTAGCTCTTGTATTGAATCAAATGAATGGATCTAATAAATATGTAATGATTCGCTTAGGAATTTATGAATATGTTTTCCTTATTCACAGTACCACGCTAAAATAGTAGAACCACATTTTTCTTCATTTGGGTATCCCGATCATTACTTGCATATTTGGAATGTATTTATAACCTCATGTTAGTAATATAATAAATACCATCTTAAATTAATTTACCATTAATTACCATCTTAAAGAATACTGTCCCTACTGTGAGGTTTTTTTTCTCAATCGAGTAGTAATCACTGTAATGCATAAAAAAAGGGTGATTTTGAATTGCTCTAGAAATAAAATTTAGTGATGGTTAGTTTCAAATATTTTATTGATTAAAGAAGGAAAAAAGGAAGAATTCGAGATCTTGTCAAAGTCTGTATCTATTATCTCCATGTCCTTGTGAGCGAAGGTTGTATCAAAGGCTGCATTGACGACACAATGTTAATGTTGAGAGCTTTCTTGGACAGCACAGCTCTAAAACAGATATCATTAAGGGTACTCGCATAGTGAGGCGGCAGAGGTACAGATACAGGCAAAGGTGAAGGTGGAGGTAGAAATCGCGGTACCTCGAGGTAACACAAATACATTGTGTGTTATGGGCGCGCGCATAGTGAGTAGGTCGAGGTAGAAGTGTATCTCGCGGGTTACCAGGAGTTAGCGCGCCACCGCTTTTGAAGACAAAAATGTTTGTCTTTTCGAGCGGTCTTTCGCGCGGTGCTTCTCCGTGATTGGTCTACGGTTGCGTATTTTACACACATTATGGGCGGGAAGGGTATTAATACCTTTTCCACAGACTGGCGCCGATCGGCGGGTCGGGTATTAATACCTTTTATGCAGAGCGTACGCTAAGTGCTAGCAAAGCACTTACCAATGCTTGTTTTTTTTCATTTAATGAATATTTTGTTTTGCACAACTCTTTCTAAGTAATCCCTGTCTTGCTCTTCGTCCTAAAAAAACAATTCAGATACGCGTATGCATTTTCTGGTGCAATAAATGAATTTTAAAATACCCGACCCGCCGATCGGCGCCAGTCTGTGGAAAAGGTATTAATACCCTTCCCGCCCATAATGTGTGTAAAATACGCAACCGTAGACCAATCACGGAGAAGCACCGCGCGAAAGACCGCTCGAAAAGACAAACATTTTTGTCTTCAAAAGCGGTGGCGCGCTAACTCCTGGTAACCCGCGAGATACACTTCTACCTCGACCTACTCACTATGCGCGCGCCCATAACACACAATGTATTTGTGTTACCTCGAGATACCGCGATTTCTACCTCCACCTTCACCTCTGCCTGTACCTGTACCTCTGCCGCCTCACTATGCGAGTACCCTAAGGGGGGGATACATGTAACCGCCTGAATTTTGACCGTTTTTCAGAGGCTTATTTAAAAGGGAAGGAATAAATGAATCGTTTTTAAATTCAGTATGTTTATTCATTATATATTAAAATATAAGAATCAGATTTTTTTTTTTTTTTTTTTTCAAAATGGCCGCCGTAGTAACTAATCTGAGACCCTCGCGGCGAAAGGCATGAATCGGCGGTATTTTTAGCTTTTCTTACAACGTTCTAAAATTATAAATTTTGGTTTGAGCATGTTCATAAAACATGTAATATCTAGTTGAACCAATAAAAAAACAAAAAAGTCAAAAAATCGTAAATTGGCACGCCTCAGAAAAAAAAAATGCGATTTTTCACCCTTTTTTTTCGATGGTTTTTGGGTCAAAAATGGTAATTTTTGAAAACTTTTTTGGCATTTTTGAGGTTCAACTAGAAACTAATACTATAGAGAAGACATGTGCCAAATTTCATAAGAATCGGTTGAGAACTTTTTGAGTTATCGTGCCCGCCAATTTAAAAAAAGTAGTTTCGAGAAAAATGCGTTTAAAGTTTTGACACACAGAAACTCAGGCTTAATAGTGCTCGAGCGCCGAGTTGAGACGGAGAACTTAAATGAGTTTTTAATCGATAAATAATGTGAATTTCATTCTAAAAATTTACAGGCATATTTTTGAGATGTTATTTTAACTATTTATGCAAAAAAAAAAATTTTAATTTTGATATTTTTTACATGTATCGCCCCCCTTAAGCATGACCATTAGGAAAATTTATTGTCACCGAATGAGTTAAATTTAAGCTTTGTGTTCTTTATTTTCGCATAACACCAATCCTTTTTTTATGATTTTGCTTCATTTAACCAACAAACATTTTTCTTAAGTGCATTAATTTTATTTAAATACAAAAGTAAATAAAGGTTTCCTGTTTATCATTACGAGCAAATGTTAATTGGCAGAGGTTAGATAGGCGAAATGTTTTGGGAAAAGAACAAAATTCGAAATGACGAATTGGCACACAGCCTAAGAAGTCTAATATTGGATATTTAATCAATCACTGAACCAGTGAACTTCTGGACTTATATTTTTCGAACATCGAGTTTAAAGCAATAATATTTTAAGCGTCTTTCATAAATATTTTTTTTTCTCCAAAATGAGCATTTTGCTCCAATTTTGTTTATTTGCAAATTTTTTGCAATGCATTCATTTTCTATAGGTTTGAGTTCTGCTCAGAAGTAAACGTCAGAACTGCGAATACATGGAATAGGCATTAATCCATGACTTTCAGAATTCGAAGTTCTGTTTTTTTAAAGCTAGAACAGGTTAAAGCATAGCAAAATTCGCTTTAGATTTATGACGGTCATAATTCTTAAAGGCCTATTCAAACTATCCATCAAGATTTCGACAATCAGTTGTCCAACAACCGCCCATCAATTTTCGTTTGATTCACACCACCACACCTTGCAAAATTTAGGATTTTTCTTTTCCAAAGACGAAGTGCAAAAAAATTGTTCTAAATTTAAAAAATTTAAAAACGAAATTGTGTAAATCAAGTATTTACTGAGTAAATCAATGGATCGGTATATTACGTTTGAGAGGTGACACTTTTCAAGTATTCTTTAATATAATTTCATTTACTATTTATTTATTTTCCAATGGATTTTTTCTGGTTTCCAGGGGTATTGGTATACAGCTCCAGCAGGACCAGTTCCTAGTTGCCCTGTGTCAGCTGGAGTGACAAATCAAGCAAACCTTGCCAACTATAATACAGCCGGCTCATCAAATCCGAGTGTTTCACAGTAAACAAAAAGGGAATTAAATTTCGAAAACTTCTTATATATGCAAAGAGGAAGTTCTTATATTTTTAATAACTACATATAGCCATCAATAATATTTTTATAAATCTTTTAACTTAGTAATGCAAGTGTATATGTGGAGAAAGGTGTTTTAGTCTATTTATTTACTATCAAAGCAAATCTATATAATACTGACATTGTATTCAGTATTTTCTATTAACATGTTAAGCGCCATGTTAGTCACTGGTGTCTGATAATGCCAGGCTTTCCCGGCTAGCTTGGCGCTTAACGTGTAAATATTTATACATGTATGTACGTGTAGGACAATTTCTGCTGTTCCTGTAAATATTTTAAAGACAGTTCACTTAAATTCAAGAAAGCACCTTTCATCCTTTTTATAAAGTTATTAAGCAAAATGTTACAAAAAACCTTTTTTTTATAAGATGTAAGCCATTTTATAAATTCTTACTAGATTAAGTCCTAATGATTATTATGCTTAGATAATAAGACTCATACTTTCTTGAAGAAAGCTCTTAAATTAAGGTAAACTGAAGAACCGAATGTTCTAACTAGCCAATCATTTTGGTAAATTTATTAGCTCTAATATAATTTTAACTATTAGGTCAGCTTAGATTTAATTTAGAATTAAGTAACCTAAATATAAAAAATACAAAAATATAACCTGCTAAGGCTAAAAGATTTTTTTTTTTTTTGTTTAATGTAATGAATTTAATAATCATGCAATTAGGTTCTAGTATAGCTGATTTTTTTTTCCTTTTTTTTTTATGAACTGGTTATTAAGTTACGTTTTCTCTCTATACAAGTCTGAAAACCCAGGGCCCCGTATTAAAGAATGCTATGCGAAAGTTACATACTTCGAATATCGTATAAAAGCGATCCTGCGACCCGAATTCCAAACTGTTTCACTCGTGTGCTATCGAGAATTTATTCGATGATAATTACCCGAACGGATTAGTTGCTTTGCGAATTGATTTGATTTGATCCACTTAGCGCATATTTTCGTGAACATAAAGTGGAGAAAATATTTTAGGGTGTGGCATAATTAACTGCGAATCTCACGACACTTGTCCGGTACCTCTTTGAATTCCCCCTATCGCAAAGAACGGAAGAGCCGACGAAAGTTTCAAATAGTTGGGAACGGAAACTGAGTTAAAATCTGGGGCGCTATTATGAGAAACGTATGAGAAACGTTCGATTCGAATCGAAAGGAGCTTACAAAAGCCCTTTTTGGACAACAATTCCTTAATAAAGTTCCTACAATTTTCGTAAATTCATTTTAGTTACCTTTGACTTTAATTAATTTCTTCGCACATAACGTCAAAATAATTCGATTGGATTTACTAATCGAATAATTTTAACACTTTGAAAGCAAAAATTAATTAATTAAAATTAAGTCAAAGGTTACTGAAATGATTTTATCAAAATTTTAGTAACATTATTAAGGAATTTTTCTCCAAAAAGTGATTTTGTAAGCTCCTTTCGATTCGAATCGAACGTTTCTCATAATAGGGCCCCTGGCCTATTATTTAACTCTTAAGTCTTCCTACAAATATTCAAAAATATGTTTCGATAAACGGAATAATTTTATGAAATTTATAAAAAACATTGAAACTCCAAATTACTTTTCATTTACGTCCTTTCGGGAAGTTCAATCGGATTTGCTTTATCACTAATTTTGTTTCTCATTTCTCATATTGAAAGTCGACTCTCTTTCATCGTTACTATCGGAAGAAAATTATAAATCAACAAATTATTTTTTCCAAATTTCAAAAAACACCGAACTCCAAAAATATCAAATCACATGTGAGTCGAAGCCTTCCAGTTTTTCCGGCTCCTTAGTTATGAATTCGATTCGTTAGAAATTGGACTCGAATCTGATTCTATGGTATTCACGAATTCGATACTCGTCGAAATGTTGCTCGATGTTTATTGAAAATGCATTCGGCAACATTTCTGAGTCTATTCGAGGTTGGTTTTTACCTAAGGTTTTTATGAAGTTCTTCAATAAAATGTAAGTAATTTATGCTTCGTTATATTCGTGAATACGAAATTACTGTTCGATCGAAACTAAAATCGAATTGTTTTCATGCTTGAGTCGAATTCGTGAATAAGTCCTCAGATTTCGTCGATTTTCATGGGGTAACACTTTTTGTCCGCTGCGATTTGATTGCCATCTTATTGCCTGATCGCTTAATAATTTCGCATCGTAAGTAAGATTCGTATCGACTTGGAATTCGTATCGCATTCTATAACACGGGTCCAGATTTTATCTGGGTTTCTATCATTTTTTAAAGGTTTTGTCCGGTGATAATCTATATATGTACATATATATATAAATGAATCATGGTTTTGTGTGTAATCGATGTTTGAAAATTTGGAAGTATGAAATGATTGATTGAGAGTTGTTTGCGTTAGAAGACCTCAATACCAATATGTATAGTTTTCATGATTATATGTGTTAGTATTTTTGTAATGGCACTTGAAAGAGAGAGGTTTGTTTATATTAAAGAGGTAATCTCGGAAACTACTGCGCCGATTGAGATGAAATTTTACATGTGTATTGCGCATGATCTCTTGAATGTTATAGGAAACACTATGTAATTAGGAAGTGGAGGGGAGAGGAGAGAAGGGAATGGCGGTCTGTCAAATTTTGAAGTTTATGCGATTTCCACCAAACTTGGTCCTTGGGGGTTTTCGAGGTCGCTGATTTCAATCTGACTGTTAGAATTTACGAATTCAAGATGGCGGACCATCAAATTTTGAAGTTTATGCTATTTCCACCAAACTCAGTACTTAGGGGTTTTCGGGGTCGCTGATTTCATAAACTGGAGATTTACCTTTTACAAAATATTTCATTTATGTATATAAAAGCGAAAGTTTGTGTGTGTGCTTGGTACTGATGGACTCCTGGGCTGTTGAACCGATCATCCTGGAAATTTAATCACGTGTTATTGAAATTAAAAGAAGTAAACTGACGTAGGTTACGTTTTTTGTGTCTGTCTATCTATCTGTCTGAATCCAAAATGCTTTTATTTCGGCTGAATTGAGTTAAGGTGCTTGTACCTTTACTCAGAGTGCGTGATAGCGGTGCAATGTACCACTTCACAAAAGAATTCCCAATGACTATGAGTTGAACGAATGCACTGAAGATGTGGTTAGCTTCAGCTTAGGGTGGCTGCCGAACCTGAAAATTAATAAATTAATACACACCGGCGTTGTTAAGTTAACAGACTGCTTCTTTATTTCTCGTACTGGTATTTAAATATACATCACAATGCTGATCTAAATTAGTTATCGCTTATTAATTACTTACGAATTATTTTTGCAATCGCACGTGACAAATTCTTGGCTCGCACGGGCGAAAGGTGCTAACCATGCCGAAAGTGCATGGAGCGACGACCTGTAACTGGGCGCGCGTCGAGGTCGCGAGAGTGGTATCAGGTTGCCTCAAGAATTTGTCGCGTATGATTGCTGACAATTAAATTTACAAAATTAGGTCATTAGCTTGTTTACATCATTTGTTGGAACTTATTTCCGCTAATGTTTTTATGCTTAGGCTTAACTTATGTTAGATTAACACTGTCTGTCTGGACTAATCTTTGAAACGGCTGAACCGATTTCAATCAAACTTTACAGACATGAAGAGGAGATTGTCAGGAGTGACGCTACTTTTATGTGTCTGTCTGTCTGTCCGGGCTAATCTTCGAAACGGCTGAACCTCTTTCGATGACACTTTACAGACATAAAGAGGAGGTTGCCAGGAGTTTCGGCAACGTCATATTTTTATGGATAGTTGTGCCCGGATAACGCCGGGTACGGTTCAGCTAGTTATGATATAAAACCTGACCGTGACTTTTACTAAGTTGAGCCTTTGACCGTCTGAACTAACAAATACATTCACTTCAAATGCAATTCTTCCACTTCTGCAAATTTATAGATTCCATCCGGTAATAAGTCATTCATCTTGTAACACGTTAGTTCACATTCACTATAGTAATTTTTAAGGCTCTGTCCGGTTCTAACGGTTTCAACAATGCCTTCTCTGGTTGCGTCCGATAAACTCAATTATGTGTAAGGTCCAATCCGGTTTTTACCATACAAATTCACACTATTTTTTCATAAATGACTTAATTGAAATAAACACAAAAAACTCGGCAATTTTCCGATACCCCGTCTGGTTATATAACAAAATCTTAATTTATCCGCGTCTAGTTTAATGTTTCAATGCAATATGAAAGAGTAGCCTTATTTACAAGAAATAATTCTTTCTCGAATATAACCCCCATTTCGCGTCAAATGATATCATAGAGAATGCGTATCTCGTCAACCTGATTTATTCGCTTATCATTTTACTTAACTTTGATTCAGATTTATAAACATGAGCATTTTAGTTTCTCTTAAGATTATCATTTTACTACTTTTCTTTAATTATTGTTTCATTTTTATATTTTCGATTTCACTGCCCTTATTCGCAATTATCATAATTCACCGAGAGCAGAATCGCTCTTTAATTTTCTTAGTAATATGATTACTGAGTTAGCACGAGGTTACTAATGTCTGATTCGATCCAACCGGTAGTTCTCAAGGATCTATTAAAGTAAGGATGGGCATAAACTCAAGCACGCGGCTGCTAGAAATTTCTAGACTGAGTTCCTTACTCTTTTCACTTTAACATATTTTAATGTCTCTGAGACTATATTTCAATAACTCAATACATAATAATAACAGACTCACGTCCGCACTCTTCAAATGTTGGAGAGGAAGTGTAACCTGGGGTGACATTCCGTAAAGTGATAAGTGATAATCACCTTGGTGGCAATTTCTGGCGATCACCATTTTTCAATTCTTTCTGTAAGCTGATCAGTTTCATTATTGCTATTTTTTCAATGCGGTAAACTTCAGGGTAGATTTTCTAGGAACAAATTTATGTTTTCTTTCCGCGCCGTGCCGTAGTAAAAATGTTTTCATCTGTTGGTTTTTACGAAAGCGATAGCGACGGTGAAAATAATATGAAAAAAATAAATAAATATGATTAGTTTATATATTAGGTTTTATATTTTCGACAGACCCATACCTAAATTTTTAAATTAATTTAAATTAAACTATCTATCTATAACTAACCCTTTTCCACTCCATTACTCCTCTAATAGGTGGCCCGCAAGCATTTAATCGGTCCTCCACCCACAATTGTTGGGCCTTTTTGCGTCCCTCATTTGACTCAATTTTCCCCCGAGCTAAATGAGGATGTGTTTCCATATATTTTGTCATCAACAACAATTGATTTTGCTTGGTTTGTGTCCTAAGAATAACTTAAATTATATAATTGATCAACGTATAATATGAATTTTAGGAAAATAAAACATGTTTTCCAGTTTCGGAAGTGAGTGTACCTGTACAGGTGGTAGGTCAACATTGTTGACATTTTTGGAAAGGACATTAGGATAGTAGATTTTTGGCGTAAGTCGGATGTCGCTGCGTTGACTAGATCAAAATATAAAAATCAAATAATGATGTGCATACCATGAAATATTCAATTTTACAACCACCCTGTAATACCCAAATTGTTGACATGCACCCTCCCATCACGGTATAGAAAAGACAAGGTATGCCATTCCGGCAATTTGACAGCTCGTGACGTCATCTTGGAAGCAAAATGTATGTATGGCTTTGTGAAAATTTATCTATGTATGTATGTATGCATACTCTTTTCACACAACATTTATCCAAAATGACGCGCAAGATGGCGGACATTCCGTTTCGGAATGTCATACCTTGTCTTTTCTATACCGTGCCCTCCCATACAATGTTTTGTTTGCGTTAGATCATAGCCCTTGTTTTTTATTTCTTTGTAATCATTGTATTGTAAAAGTGTCCGTTCATTTCGCTACTTTCATTTCGTTGAGCCCTTTCTCTTTTCTTTAGTATGTTTAGTATGTTTCAGATTTGAAGGCGTCACGGAGTGGTTAGTTTAAATGAAAAATTACACAACGAAGGACCAATTTTTCAATAGATTGATAACTTTAGTCTTCAAATAAAAAATCAATTTGCTCTTATGAAACATTTTTATTGCTCACAATGTTTGTCAACATTTTTCACAGAAATATTAACAGATAAATTAATCAAATCACAACCTTACATCATACCAAAATAACTTAAATAAGATACTCATAAGCAGAATCCTAACATACTCAGTTATGCTAGGTTTTGCTGACCACCTTGCGTGAGTTCTGCTGGGAGTTAAGACCTCGTTGTTGGTTATGTTAAGCTAGGTTAAGTTGTGTTAGGTCAGAGAGCTTGAATCTTTCGCTCCCTTGCGTTTGGGACGGTCAATACCGCTATCTATAATATAAGATAGCTATTATGTATAGATTATTTATTATGGCATTTGATTGGAGAATCGACCATCTGACCCGAAATATTTCGCAATCTGGCTATTTTTTTGAGTGGTGCCAATTGGGATTTGCGAGTAATACTTTATGGAGTACAAAATCCAAACATTTTAACCGATTCCACTGGGACCACTTTCCCATATATTTTGTGCGAGGTCCTTTATCTTACGATTGAAAAATTGGCCCTGATATGCCTAACAATCAATGAAAAACTTTGAACCTTGGAGCAGTTCTTTTACATACTCAAAGGAGCAAAGTATATTTTTTCCAATAAAAATAACATTTGGCGAAAATCGAAAATGAATGTAAAATAGGATTACTTCATATATTTCTATAAACTATTGGTGTTATTGTAAAACAATCTATTTTATACTTCTCTGCGTATAAATAATAACTGTGCCGGATTTAAATTGTTTCATTTATTTTACAAAAAAAAGTATTTATGTATTGGATTCGAAAGAAATACATAAACATATGTATATTTTTAAAAGATTAAAGGATATATTTTGTCTATTTTAAAATTAATTCTAAGGGTATTTTCCGCTCAAACATCCGACTGATAAAATTTTAGTAGTCATAGATTGCAAATAAATCTTAAATTTCTTTGCAAAAACTAAACGACGACATTTTAAGAGGGTTGTAAAACTAATTTCAACAAGTAGATTATCTTTTCAAAAAGCAAAAAAAATTCCAGAAAAAGAATTATTGCAAGTGATATGTTGCGATGGCATATTCTGGAACGATAACAGCAAGCGAAAGCAAAGGATTTTGCCTCCGTCCTACTACAGGACGTAAGCGCGCACACAAACAAATCTCGTTTTCACCGACGCAACACAGTCACAGCACTGAGCATGCAGAATTGTTATTCATGGCAATATATTTCTTCGCTCTACAATGGTGCCGAAAAGAAATTTTACCGCAACATGTTATGAGATCTGTTATCAAATACCAACGGGAAGTGAAGTGTATTATTTCACGCAATATTTTAAATGTTCCTATATTTTAGGTCTGAAACAATTTATGAAATATTCCAGGGACCGACATTTTTTTTGAAATTTAAAACAAAAAATCATCACTTTATATTAACCTAAAATCAATTATTTCATTTGTAGTCTTACTTAGATTCAATTTATAAAACTTTGCATGAAAGATTTCATTTTTCAGCTAATGTTTATTTTTCGGTCGCTCAATATCGATCATCAAGTAATTTTTATTTTTCGATCGCTCGATAACGATTTATCAAGTGATTTTTATTTTCGATTTGTTAATGTAAACAAATCAGCGAAGTGAAAAATATGATGATTTTTTCAATTTACTATAGGTGATAAAACTGCTTTCAGCGAGATTTCATGAAATATAACAACTATGTTGTATTTCCAACATTTCACTTGCCTAAAAAACGATTTCACACGCGGAATCATTGTATTCTTCAGGCAACCCATTACTGAGCACTTCATTGTGCAAGTTAGCGTTTATTATAAGTTAATCGCACTGAAAAATAATCACTAAAAGCGTAAAAACGTCGTTTACATAATTTTTTAAAACTTTTCAGAAAACGATAGATTTAAACCGCAAAAACTTGTACTTTTCCTAATTAACATCGAACGAGCGCAGATTTTATCTGACAGTTCGGTAAAGTTTTTTATATTGCGTCGCTCTTACACACTATTGCTGTACTCTACAACAAGCTACTTTAGAGTGTACGCTCACGTACAGCATTTTTACACTATACAACCCACAGACATACATAGAAATGGACCGCTCGATCTCCTGTCTCACGTGTCCGCCAATTTGACAACCGAGTGCCACAGCCGGACGAGATGAGATATATAAAAATTTATATAGCGCTGTCTATTTTTATCACATTGCATGGATAGGCCGATTCCGCGGATTTTTTGAGTGCGGAATTGCTGAATGCTGACAAAAATATTTGAATTTAAATATTTGTTGAACAAAAGTTTTAAAAATATGTACTTTAAATTGAATTAATGGAAATAAAAATCATTATTAATGCCACAAATAAATAAATTAATTTTTTTCCCTGCCAGATTACCAATATTTTCAAAGATTTGTGATTGATAAATTTTAAGTTATAAAACCGATGTACCATATATTTGTTAATAAACATAAACAATTGAACATATACTGTGTTTTAATTAAAGAATTTGGAAATAAAAGCTCTTTATAGCAAACGTTAAATTTAGGATGTGACAGCGCCTACTTTATGTAATTGGCCCGCCAAATTTAACGGATTCTCAGGAGAATGGCTATGCTAATGTACTATTTTAAACGATTTCATAGATGTAAGTAATTTTTGAATAACATTTTCTTTTCTCTTTTTATAATGCTAGGCGTCAATTTAGGAAATTTATGTATAACTGTTTTGTTTTTTGTATGTATTAATTTAATTTATATTTTCCTACTTAAAGAGCTACAGTGTTGAACTACAATGAAAGTTATGAAAACATTAGATATGTCTAGCTTGTTCATGGAACTGAATGAACATATTAAGGAGCTAGAAGTAGATAACAACCATATCTATAAGTTGATAAAGAATATAGTATACAGCTATTTAAAAATAAAGCTGTCCTATATAATAAAACAAAGGAATTTAAAAAATAACCATATGATTCGATCCCAGTTATACCGATATATAATTTTTCGGAATAATTGAAATCAAATTGAATGTTTAACTTACATTGGACTCTCAACATAGTTGGGAGAACTCCATTTAAGTTCAACTTAAATTTGATACGAATGGATAAATCGAAGGTCCCATCAAAAATCCCCTTGAAGGAATTATCCCAAATTTGATTGCACAGCCAGCCTCCTTTAACATTATTGTATATCGACTAACAACATTTAAGGTAAACAATTTTGCTTAATATCATAAGTTTTTAAAACTTAGTTTAATTACTTCTTTATAGATTTCGATCTTTTGCAAGTGGAATGCATTTCAGCAGGCGGTTAAAATGGATTCGTGTTTACATCAGAGGTAGTGATTTAGCATATACATAGTACGCTTTAATCAACAAAACTAATTTTTCTTTCTAGTAGTGAAATGCGTACTTGCAAAATTTGGGATGAGTCGAAAAAGACGTTAAAAGGACAAACGCAATGGAACCAGGCGGAACAAGCAGCATCCTAACTTGGTAAATGTTTTATTTTATATATGTATATATTGATATTTTTTTCCTTTTCAGTCCAGTTCCTTCCAGTGAGTGAAACCTTGTCGTGGTTGGAAGGCTTAAGGGATCCTTAAAATTCTGATCAATTTGGTTAATATGTTTTTTTAGCATAAGACAGCTAAATTTTAAGAATCCCAACGAATATCACTCAGATAAAATAAACTAATACCCATGTTCTGCATTCCGAGTGAAATAAAATCGAAAAAACTTCCCAACACTCCTTTTGAATTGAATTTCCTTAATAAAATTCTTAAAGCTGTAACAAATTCATTTCAGTTACCTCTGATTTCAATTAGTTTTTTACAAAAACGACAAAATATTTCGATTGGATTTTTCTATCGAATTATTTTAACTACTTTGAACGAAAAAACTAATTGAAATCAAAGATAAGTGAAATGAATTTGTTAAAATCATAAGAATTTTATTACACAAATTCAATTCAAAAAGAGTTTTATAAGCTCTTCTCGATTTAATTTCACTCGGAATGAGGACTTGGGCGAAAATCAGATCTGGAATTAATGCCAGTAGTTTCTCTGAAATGCCTGGAATAAAACAAATTGATATATTAACACTTAATCGCACTGTCTCGCACTGATATTTCAATTAAACTTCCTGCAATAAACAAATTAGCAGTCATTTGACAGTTCTCCAGAGAATTGTCAGAGAATATCTTTAACGGCAATTCAGCCCGCTGACAAATCTCTGACAGCATAGACCGTTAATTTTACGTCATTTCACGATTTGACAGTGCCACAGCCCGAAAGAGAGGGAAGTAAAATCGCACCGTCTGCTTATATAGGAAATCGTGTACGTGAGCGGTCCATTATATTAAACGTCAATGATACAACCGTTCCGTGTTTAGTTTATATTTCTATGGGCTGGTGTCATCGCCATATTTTTTCCAGCACGATCTAACTATTCACTATAGAACTCCCTTGCCTCATACATTTCAGATCGTATAAATACGCGAGGCAAGAACCAAACGACACATTCGTTAGCTGACTTTCCGGCGAAGTAAGTAAAAGTTTTCTTTTTTTCAATCAGTGGTGGGTTTTCCTTCCTACTCGATACAGACTTTCCTAAACATACTACACCAAGGTTTTCCTAAGTGTAAACATGATTTTTCTGACCCTGATAATATTTAGAAACTCTTGCGTTGCTTCGTCTGCCGTACTACACGTACACATTGCAGACATATTGGACGCTATTTACATCAAGAATATATTAAATTTCGTTTTTTTTTCTCATTACAGCTGTCAACTGGAGTCATTAACATTTTGAATATTTCACTCGAAATTAATTTTTTTTTTATCATTGAATTGTCGTATATTGTTTTGGATTATTTCATTTGCATTTTTGATTTATATTCATTAGTTGATTGATTTTTATTTATTACTTGTGGATTTCCTTTTTGAATTATTGTTCTTTATTCATTACTTTGGCAATTATTGTTTCTTTTATTAATTTGCTTTGAATTATAATATTATCAGAGTACGCAAACGTGCGCACCTGCACGCGTGCGATAAATTGGGTACGATGAAAGCGCACCCGCACTTGAGCCATGTGCGATTTTCTTTTCCTTCCATCGCACGCACGTGAGATATGAGCGAAAGAAATTTCGTGTGCGCACACGAGTAAGAAATTCGAAACTTTAAACCGCACGCTCGCGTGCGCTCGAAAAGCACTAGCGTACGCACGCACGCACAAACTTCTCACTCACCACTTACGATATGATTGCATTTCACGAAATAGAGTTGCAGATGTGATAACTCTTGAAGGAAAGAAATCGCATATGAAATTGTTCGCTGTTCTTTTATATTTTTTATTCATTCGTGCGAGTACAGTGTTTTGCAAAGTGAAGAACTTATCAATATGGGAAAGCGAAAACCTTTTGGTATTACAAAATTGTGGACTATCGTGATGACACAAAAAAATCTTATCTATCTGTTTAGTGGAGAACTGTAAAAAAGAGTTAAGTGGAAATAGGCTCGCAAATATTAAAAGACATCAATGCACAAAATCAATATTGGAACTGATGATAATAATGAAAACAGTAGAATTGAGAGTGGTTCTAACTGTAGTGTAATAAGGCCGAAATCAAGATTCAGTGTAGCAGAAGTAAAATTTACTATTAAAATTAATTTTTAAAGCAATCCCAATCATTTTGTTACCTTTTTTGGGGTTTCTATGTACCTGCTTGCCACCTAAGTTCTTCATAATATAAAAAATGGTCCCATACTTCCCATTATAAATGTCGTTTGTGCTCCTAGACGTGGAAATCCCTAATTACTCTCAGTTATACCTCAAGGTGCCAACATTTTGGTTTGTTGATTATTGTCGCTCTTACTGTAGGCGACAATCATTATAAATTTTGTGGAAATTTATCAAAGCATACCTGCCAAGTTATGGTTCTTTGAATAAACTAGTTTGCAATTTGTTACAAAATGCAATTAAAATAACTTGTTGCTTAAAACTATTGCCTTGAGATAATATATTTTGCTTTCCTTAAAGAATTGGAGAATATTTTTATTCCATTTCCTAACTAAGTAGCGATAAACATGCAAATTGATTAAAGTACCTGCATTTCAATAAATTATAATACAAATGCAAATGCATATAAAAGCTGGAATAGAAAATAAGCAGTGATATTTCGTACGCGCTTTGCCCAGCGGAAAGAAATTTTACTTCCGCCCGCGCACGAGCGTGCGATTTCATAGTTGCTGAGTGCGCACACGAGTGAGTTATGACCAAAGAGAAACTTCGGACGCGCACGCGAGCGAGCAATTTCAAATTTTGAATTATCACAGGTGCAAAATGAGTTTTGAGTCGTTCGGGTGCGCACGCGAGCGTGCGTTTGCGTACTCTGGAAAATAAACATGTCTTGCAATAGATTCATTGTCAATTTATTATTCAGTCGAATACAAGAAATCTGAATCTGAAACCGGTTTAACAATTTTATATTTATGAAAATTATGGCATCCGACGAATTCATTTCGGCGGGTGTCCATCCGATTCGCATTTGTTTCACTTTTTTTGATGAGTAGTTAACTTCATTAGCGATCCGCAACAGCAACTCCGAAAAACAACTGTTTCACTTTTATCGAATATGTTTCGGCGAAAACATTGAAAAGCCACGAACCGCGCACTAAAAATATAAACAAATGGAACTGTCAGAATGAAAAGTAGGGTTAAGCTGCAACTTCACGCAGGATTGTGTAGCAACACAATTTTAACTTTGCACGTGCGTGTTATGGGATAAGAAGAAGATTATTGCCGTGTGATCAACCAACACATGCGTAATTCAGGCGAAGCACAAGGGGGAGACGTTACAGCATGGAAAGGACACTCCAGTGTGTGATGGACCAACACATGCGTATTCCAGTCGAAACGCAAGTGGCAGGTTGCAGAAGAAAAAAAAAAAAAACAGAAAAAAGGTAAAAAAAGGAGATTTAACGGTTTTTCGGCCTATAAAAGGACGCGCTGAACGCAGAACGGGCATTAGTTCTTGGGCGATCACCGAAACTAATGCAGCAGCTCTTGGGTAATTACCAAAAGCATTTTTTTAACCTCTGGGCAACTGCCGAGGATATACTTAAAGGGCGTTGGGAACTACCGCGCGTTTAACTTTAGACCTTTTGCTAGCTATACTTGGAATAGTTTCAATTTGGGATTATAACCAATTGAAATTCTTCTGAGTCTTCTCTCTTCACTCTTAGCTATACTTGGAATAGTTTCGATTTGGGATTATAACCAATTGAAATTCTTCTGAGTCTTCTCTCCTTTCGTTATCTATACTTGGAATAGTTTCAATTTGGGATTATAACCAATTGAGATTCTTCTGAGTCTTCTTTTCTCGCGATATTTAAACGTAAATCGTTTTATCTACTAAACTTGGAATAGTTTCAATTTGGGATTATAACCAATTGAGATTCTTCTAGGTCTTCTATCCTCGCGATTGTTTGAGCGTAGGATATTTTCTACACTTAGAGTGGTTTCGGTTTGGGATTATAACCAACCGAAGCTTATCTGAGCTCTTCTCCGCGCGTTTTGTTTGAACATTTAGGACATTGAATTTTAATCAATTACTATTAAACTGGGCTATTGCAATAACATATTTAGCTGCAATAGCATTTTTATTGTTTAACTTACGGCGACTGTATTAAGAACTTTGTGATTAAGGATTGTGTTCAATTTTAGTTTATTTTATTTTAATAAAATTCACGTTTTAGAATAATTAAATTTTTATTTCACACTTTCCCTTCCTTATTTTCATTATTTGTTCGGTTCGGCTATAAGAGGTCGAAATTACAGGTTTGCTGTTTTTGGGCAATTGAACCAGATGCCCTTTTGGATAAAAAATTGTATGTTCGTTTAAAGCAGAACGAAACAGAATATTTAAATTTAATGGAACAAAAGAAATAAGGAAGCAAAAAGACAATATTGAAACCAATCGCCGGCATAAGGAGAACTTGGAAATCAAGTCGAGAAAACTGGATTTAAAGTTGAGAAAAATGCAATAAACTAGAAGATTTTATGTTATTAGAAATTAATTTTTATTTTGTAATATTATGTTTAATTTTTGTATTGTTAATTTCCAGTTTGTTATAAAGAAAGATTGAAATAAAATAATTTTTGCGAAATAATTTAGTAATTTATCGCTTAACTACATAGAAGTTAAAATTTCATTTCTTCTCCATTCACCTTTCAAAGTAGCGTGGCGTGTTTGTGACGCAAAATGTTCGACTGGTTTAACAGGCGCAACATCTATTTCTTCAATTATCCGCAGGCGGGGTATGTTGTAATTGCGCGACAGGTTGCGCAAAGCACAACAAGTTTTAATTACTTTTGTGCCTTCATTGGGCAATAGCGCATTTACGCTCATTTAAAAGCCACATGAATCTACTTTTAAGTACCCCTATCCTCCTTTCGAGAACATTCCTTACCTTTGAATGCATTTTACTAATGAAAGCCTCTCTTGACTCCAAGTTTTTGCATTCCTATATGGTGTTAATAAATAAGGCAATAGAGATAACCAGTCTCCTAAAATTAAAGTCAAATATTTTAGTGTACTTTTAAAGAAATGAGATCAATGTTTATCTACTTACCAACAAACATATAGCGCTCTCACCGTTTTAATACCATTTTTCCAACTTGTCCTGATTCACTCTGATTCCACACGAAAGAATTATGTGTTGAACCAGGATATCTTACATCAACTAACTAACTGCCACTTGTGAAAAATCGAAGCGCGCAAACCAATTTTGTAAGTGGAGATATCACTGAAATATGATTTGATCGAAACTCGTCCGTGATTTGGTTTGAAACATAAAGAAATGCGTCAAATTCCGTAAATAAGAGGATAAATCCGAAAAGAATTGCTTGGTGTAATTTCCATTCATATAAAAGGTCTCAACTTACTCTAACGTGTTATATACTCGTACATCTCAAATTATTCTATTTCTAATTTGTGGTTGGTTCTGTTTATTTGGTCTCCATTGGGAAGACCAACCAGTCACGAACCAACCAAAACCGTCCTATTCGTTCCCTTTTCTTATCCGCCACATTTACTCTCTCGCTCGTGTTTTGGTCAAGCAGATTAACTATTTTCATGTGTATTTTTTAACCAAGAGGAATAGTCATTCATTCAGCAACCATTTTTATTGAAATAAGTGCCAACACTGCAATTATCCCTCTACTGTTGGAAGTTATTGCAACCTAAATGACTTGCGGGTAAATAAACATGCATTTCTGAAAACAGGCTGTTTGTAAACTTAATTAATCATTCTAATTTAAAAAATTTAAAAAATATTGTGCTAACTAAAATAAATTAAGTATAATTTTTTATTTTTTATTAAAGATTTTGATATAATTATACTAGTCTGCAAAACAACTTTTTTTTCTAATAATTATTGTGCATAATTATTATATGTAGATTCGATGATGCTGAATCTAAATACAAGTATAGTGATAAAAAAGTATCACCTATGTATACTTTTTCTGTTATAGAGTTTTTTTAATAAAACAGATTTTTGTTTAAAAATTATAATCTTACACTTATTAATTATGACAATATTTATAAGAACATCTTAAAATTAGTTTAGTTTTAAAACATTAAAATATGTAATTACAGCTATTTAAAAACAATCGAATTACTTGTATAATAATAGGATTTTACTTAGTAGATAGGTATTTTCCACGGAGTTACAGCGAGAAAAGCGCTGGTGCATGCGTTGGTATAAAAACAACGTCAGTTAATATCTTTCTTAAAACGTTAAAACGAGTATACAAGGTTTTATTTAGTGGGTATGCCAAAATGAGTGGGATAAAAGAATTGACCCAGGCAAACATAAAATTGTATGGAAGTGGAAGGGCCATTTCAATCGTTTGGGAGTTACAGAGTGATTCGTAAATTCAATTTTTCCATGGTATGCACATCATTATTTTGTTTTTACCTTTTGATCTACTCAACGCAGCGACATCCAACTTACGCCAGAAATCGACTATCCTAATGTCCTTTTCAAAAATGTTAACAATATTGGCCAACCACTACCTATTGGAAAAATGATTTTTATTTTACTAAAATTCACATTTCCTTGAATTTTCTCTAAAAGTCATGTAATTGATTCAATTATCTTTTAATTTTATCAAATTACCCATCTTATTATAATACCTTTCCGAAAAGGTTCAATATGTCCAGGAAAAATAGAGTTCCATGGAAAATCCTGACTGATATCTTATCGTTTTTTTGCCCTATATTTGAAGAATTTGTAAAACGAACAAAATTTCCAAGAAGAAGATCAGAAATAATTGTTTAGCATACACAGGTAATTTATTTTAATTATTGCTCCAGAAAAGTCATAAAAAGGTTGATAGAATTTGCTTTATTGCCGTAATTAGATTGTATGAGCCAGCCATACTTGGGTGTATCCTGACGATCTGTTACTAATACCTGATGGAAATGTTGCTATAAAAGAGGGTCAGTCAGGAAGAACATCGATCGTAGTTGAAAATAAAATCGATAACTAAGGATGTTCTTAAGCTGAAATAGTTAGGTCTGTTCGATGAAATAACTGCCAAGCTCCAGAGCTCTCCGAAGAGACACAGGACAAAAATTAAATCGTTCGATGAGAACTTTGACAGCAAACCCGGGGCGCTGCAAAGTACTCTAACTAACGCCAAGTATAAAATGTAACGGCTAGCGGCATTTGAAGGAGAATTTAAATTGAATTGAAGAATCTATTGATTTTTCATTGAGAGATTTTTCAATAAATTATATTTAGTTTCAGCACTTATAAATCCTTTTATTCACTTTTATTTTCTAAACTCACTTCGCTCCAAATCGCAAACAAAACTGAAAGCTGTATTCTTCTCCTTTTTTGCTCTACTTTGCTCTAGGTTTTCTGACAATTCTCAGGGAATCGCGATCTGGAACATTGGAAGATTTTGCCGACGTCGAACACTAAATAATCATCATCGTCAGGAAAATCCCTAAAACGAGAACGAGACGAGGTGGATGACGATTAGGAGTGTCTTCAGTTAGGGTTTTTAAGGTTATTCATTGTGAGAAATTACATCCATTCCATATCATCATATCCCAGTAGAAGGACCACTGGAAGGAGATTCCGAGAGAAGATTGAAGTTTTGCACTTGGCTTCTGGAATGCGGCATAGAGATCGTTTTTAAACCGAATTCTATGGACGGATGAATCACAATTCACTAAGGATGGTGGCACAAACTTACACAACCTTCATATCAGGTATGATGAATTTCAATTTTTTCTGTTAACCGATTACTTCATACAATTGGTATAGTGCATGATACAATTAGCGAACGCTCACGAAAAATTAGTTTCCCAATATGCTTAGCAAGAGTTATGGAAAGGGGTATTTCATACATCGAGATAAGGATTTAGGCTTTCATTTGAGCCACATTGCGAATTCTTTTGACGTTCCATTATTGTTTTTTTAATTTTCAAAAGTACTCAAAATACGAACTGTTTTAGGTTTTAACCCTAATTTTTTTCAAACACGTCGCGTGACAGAAAATTTTAATTTTCGGTTTTATAATCTACAGAACTAATTCTATTGAAGTTACCTATTACTTGTTCTGTTACATAAATAAACATAAAAAATGTTGACCAGTGTAATTAAGGGCATAGATATATAAAATAGTAAAATCATAACACTAATAAACATTTTTTATGTACGTTTTGTAACGGAACAAGTAATAGTAATAGATAACTTCAATAGTATTTTTTTTCGAAAATCAAATTTTCCACTTTGTAACTTTTTGAGAAAAATAGTGTAAAAACTAAAAGAAATGTATTTTGAACATTTCTGAAGATTAAAAAAAAATATATATATAACGGAACGTGAAAAGAGCTAGTAACGTGGCTCAAATGGAAACTTAAATCCTTATCTCGATGCATGAAATACCCAATTCCATAACTCTCTAAGCATTTTGGGGAACTAATTTTTAGTGAGCGTGCGCTAGTTGTGATTTTCACTACCAGAAGTAATGAGTTAACAGAAAAAAATGAAATTCAATAGAGTACTCCGGAATGTCTCAAAGACTAATATTTCAATAATATCTGAAGGTTCGAACTTTTATTTTACCCTTATTTTAATCTCCTATAACAATCTCTTATTTTGTAACAAATTTTTAAAAATATCCAAATTACGATATATATTTATATATAAAATCGAAAGTTTGTTTGTTTGTTTGTTCCTCAATCACGCCTAAACACTGGGTTCGATCTTCATTTTATTTGACTTTTCGAGCACTATTTTACTCTAACGGCTTGTTATGTTTTTATTATGCTTTTTATACTGTTAGGGCGTATTTTGAGTAAAATTTTGCTTTATTATAGGTATATTTGTGCCAGGGCAACATCGGGTACGGATTAGCTAGTAGTATATAATTTCTGCCCAACTAAGAACAAATAAATTCAAGTGCTTTATTTAATAACTTGAAAACAAACACATCAAAAAGCATGTGCGACATTAAATCTGCATATTATTCATTGGGAGGCCAACCGGTCCTAGCCCAGTAACTTTGTATGTTGTGCCAGCTGGTGCTGGTTTGTCTCCCATTTTTGATGTTGTTACATACAAAATATCCAGATTAGGCCCTCCAAATGCAGCGGATGTTATTTGGTCGCATGGAAACTTGATTTCTGATTCAATTTGTCCATTCCTATAAAACGGGTTTTAATGTTTTTTTTTTTCCAAAGGCAAAGGAGATACATACTTTGGATTTACTATCAAAATTTTAGCACCACCATATGTTGCTACATATAGAAATCCGTTTTTATCAATAGTCATGCCATCAGGAACAAAATTGGGTCTCTTGCCGTCAATTCGAAAGTCGATTAATACTTGAGGCTTACCTTTAAAACATGTATGATTATTACGTTTAATTTTCATTTAAAAAAACGAAACTTACTTATCTTTCCAGTTTCAACATCATAGTCGTACTGTGTTATATTCAGAGCAGTGGAATCGATATAGTAGAACTTCTTGGCCTTCTCATTCCATGTTAGACCGTTTGAAATGCCGACATTAGAAAAGAGCTTTTCTACCTTTTTATTATCGAATTTATAAAAACTTCCTTTCTGTTGCTCAAACAAATCTTCGCCAAGTGTTTCTAGACGCATTGTTCCAGCATAAAGACGACCTCGCGGGTCAATCTTGGCATCATTAAAGCGATTCTTCAGAAATTCGGGCTCGATCTCTACCTCGAACAATATTTTCTCTATGGTGCAATTATCTGTGTATCCATCCCATTGCACAATTCCTACGCGGCGAGCTACACCCACTGCAAATTTGTCTGATGTTCCTTTAATCGGTATTATGAAGGATACCATTTCTTCTTTGCCTATTGTGATTTGGATAAATTTTTTATTGAGTTTAAATTATAATAATTGCGGAATATCCACTTACTGACTTTACAGCTATAAGTCTTGTCTTCGTTATAGTCATATCTGAAGATATTTCCGGGATAAATGTCTACAAAATACAAACTTTGCCTCTCAATATCCCAATGGGGACCCTCTCCCAGTGTTACTATGGGAGCTGGGATAGGTTCTATTTTATAAGACATCTGAAAACGATAAAAGTTTCAGTTTTTAATTATAAATGTATCACTTTTAGTGGACAATTCGTTGATTCCTCGTTGGGGTGAAATGAAAAATTGTCTATAAATGTTGAAGCAAACCTTTGCACTATAACCATTTTTTAGAAGCAAGAAAAACACAAAAAGAAGACAATACTGGTACACTCTGGGAATCATGTTGCTTCTGAACGAATCGATAGGCCTTAACTGACTGGTTGGTTTGGTGGAACGTTTACGCTTTGCCACTTAGTACACAACACTGAACGGTGTTAACTCCTAATTGGCAATTACTTATAGTGACTAAAACCTCAAAGTTTTGCAATTGAAACAATGTGGAAGGCGTTCAGGGTCTGTTATGCTAGATCAATCCGATTTTTCTCAGTTTTTGTGCATGGACACAATCGTCACTGCAGCAATTATGAAATAAACCGGTTCCGAATCAATGGTTCCGAATATTTATGTAAAAGAGAATTCTTTCCGTTTCTCCTCTTCAATAACAGTAAATGTTGAACTGCTTTAGAAGGTCTTTCTATAATATATTTTTTTATTATATGTATATATCACGAACTGCAACAGCGGCATATTTTATTTAGAATTCTTGTGTAGGTAAACTAAAAATCTTTGCAATTTACAACATATAAAATCTTTAACAGCTGCAAATGAATTTTTACAATTGATTTTTTTTCATTTGATTCATTTCATCCCCATTAAGATTTGTTTATATAAAGTAGATATATTATGTAATAACATTATGATATACATATATCAATTCCACCGCATATAGTTAATTCCAAAAAAACAAAATTAATATTGATGAGATGTGCTCTTCAAAATCGTTTTAATAATTTTGAGTCTAGATAATCATTAATTAATGTATCCAAAAAATCATATTTCTGCTCAGTTGCTGCAATTAATAGTGCCAATTATTGATGTTTATGGGCTAGTACTACCCTCAAAAACTTATTCTACAATTATTACAATACATACTTTGAAATGAATAAATTGTTAAGGAATGCTCTTTGGAAAGCTATTTTTTTTATTTTTATAAGACTATGCGAAGGGCATGCTTTTTTTCGAGCTAAATCTTCTGAATGCCGAATAAAATCGAAGAAAAACTACAAACATGAAATTATTTTCGAAACGAACGATACTTAAATCAAAACTGTAGATTCTGGAATTTTATGTCTCTTTGTTTTGGCGCGCAGCACGCAAAAGCCATACGTTTTAATTTTTAATCCAATCCACTAAAATTAAACAATTTTTAAAATTATGTATATACATACTATATCTAGTATAATAAATTTTTCGATTTGTATAACGGTTTGATCGGAGTCATTCCAGATAGAAGGTAAAATCGCCGTTTTTTTAAAGAGAATGTCACATTGGAAATATTTATGCCATGTCATGGTGTCATTTTTAGGTTTCCTGAAATACTGATAAAATTGCAAGTTCAAGGTATGTGTGCATTTGTGTTTTGTTTATTTTGCCTTCCAGATAAACCAGCAAAGTGGCGGAAGTAAGAATGCGTTTTAAATTATAGAAAATCATGGTAAGTTGGCAAGTAGAAAACATTTGTTAACCCTAGACTGCAATTGGCGGTTTCAAATAATTTACATAAACGCCAAGATAGTTCACTTCTTACGCGTTTTTCCTGACAGAAACAAATTAATAATAATAAATAAAAACAAAGAAATTCTTTTTTCAGTTCAAGAGTTGAACTAAAAAGTTTTGGTCAGTAGATGACAAAATTATTTGTTAAATTTTACAGTCTACGAGTTTTTATTGAGGAACTTTCTTGCGTAAAATCGAGTAAAAACTTAACCCATTTGCAACATTGGTGCACTCAATATTTTTGGCCCCTATCACCGGAGCATATATGTATGTACGTATAAACGCATAATTTGACTTGTAAATTTTCTACTTATATAATATTAAAAAGCGTTGGTGATAAAGGCCTTATTTTTCATGTTTCCTTATGATGTGGATTGAATGGATTGAACGTGATCTTCTCTTAATTTTCGAGTACCCGAATCAAGCACGTTGCAGTAAAACAGAGACCTCAAGTACGCGATCAAAGTCTCCTTTATCAAATGTTGACTAGTTTTATGTTCATACTACGAATAGGTATGCTCTTAAAGAAATCGGGATATTTATTTACGTATTTTTTAATATGTATTACTTTTAAATCAATCTGAACAAGCCTCAAAAACATTACAATTTCGAATTACTATAACAAAAACCGTATCTTAATCGAATCTGGTTGAATTCTAGGAAGTTAGACACAATATGTATATCTTTTCTTTCTCAGCCACAGCGATTTTCTTGTGCACATTCTTGTCAGTTGTGCATTATTTGAATTTTTCAATGGCACAAATATTTAAATCTGCCAATAAGATAAGCAAGGAAAGCTATTTATTAGCATTTAAAAATGGAAGAATCATTACATTCGTGATATATGATTCGTGATATATGATTGAGATATGTAGCTAACTTAACAAAAATAAAATATTTAAAACCGGTTAGGGACCTGCCTTATAAATACGATTTTCGGTATCACAGCATTTTGTTCTTGTTAATATCATATGTTTTAAAAACTGCTCTCGAATCGAATTTGAACACTTACATACGAAATTTTGAAGAAACGTCACCAATAAATTGTTAATTAAATTCGAAGCTATAAATATGTTCATCCATCAATAATTAAATAAATCATCTAATTGCTCCCCAAATTGATATCAGTAATCAAATGTTTTGAGCTTCTCGTGAAATACAATTAAAAACGAACTTTATCAATCAAGTGCATATCTATTTAATAAGTGTAGCGTAGATCAACCGCTATTAAAACATAAATAAAATAAATTTTTTCTTTCTAAGCTGCTGATTGCAAACAAATATCACTAACACGGGGATAAAACGTATACTCAACAACAAACTTCTCTTATATTCACCTTAATTAAAAACGCAAAATCCGAAGTCCTCCCACGTAAAACTCTTAGGATACTAAGCCAAATTCGTTCTGGGAGAAGCTTTTATAGAGAGCACAGCGATCGCGAAAACAACTGATCTTCAACGTGTGCGACTGCTATCTTAAATCGAAGAGTATCAAGAGGTCAAACATAATTTGTTTGAGTCCCCTTAATAATCTACAGAAGTTTTTATTGATGTAAATGGCAGAAATTTTGAATAACATACAGTATCACGATAGGTGTTTCGTCCAGACGTCTATCTTAAGCGCTTTGACATCGGAATTTAATGTATTTTTGAGTTGTTGACCCGCTCCCTGGATGATAGGCAGTTTCTCTTTATCTACAGTGGTGCATGAAATTAACACTAGATTTACGGGCTGAGACAATTTGACTGATTTAAAATGTTATTGTGGTAAATTAAATGGTAGGTGTAATATCGCTTTAAATAATCTAGACTACATTCGCCAACTTTTAGGACAATTGGCCAGTCAAGCTCAGTATATTCTTTTTACGAACTGAATAGTCAATATTGAAAGAAAAACTGTTGATACACATAAATTGAAAACGATTTCTTGTTGTTAGAAAACGACAGCCATATTAGAAACATCTTTGCTTATATTTCATAGGAGGCTCCTTCATTGTTTGCAAAAACACAGAATAAAAAATATCAAAGTTTGTGGCCATCACACCGAAAAAATTGCTCCAAGTTAACGACTTCCTTAAATTTCAAAGAAGTGCCATTTTCTCGACAACTAGAAGATTTTTACTTAGGGTAAGTTTGGCTTATTCGAACCACTGACATATAGAAATGGATTACTCGTCCCATACAAAATGCCTTTATCAAAATGGTGCACTTCAATCAAAAATGATTAAATAATTTGTTTTGTATCTTAAGTCCCTTAAAACGAATGCAAACATGAAATTACCTCGATATATACTTTCTATATCTGAACTCTCGTTAGGTGAGCACTGTCAAAAGGGTGCACCATTTGAGACAGCAAATTGAGTGGTCCATTTCTATATGTCAGTGATTCGAACGGTTATGAGTTTTCCCGTCATCCGTTTTCGTTTGGATGTTGCTTTTTGGGAAAGTCCATGTGTAGGTACATTAAAAACCAATTATTATTTTTTAAAAAAATTTGTTGGTTTTTACTACCATATACGTAAATATTAATTCCTCCCCTCTTCATATCGCATGTGGTATGTACAGTGACTCAACTTATTGATCAAATGAAAATAATTTTCGAAATAAACATGAATATTTTCTTCTTCTTTCAAATATCATATTGTAAATATGGCCCTGTGGAGAAAGGATTTTCTCTCCTAGCAATACTAAAAGAGTTCGAGACCAAAGTCCACAAATAACGGTTAATGTGGAGTAAAAATAATTTTTTCGCACTTGATCAATTAGTTGAGTTTGATGCACAGTAAAAATAGAAGGACATTTTAAAGTCAAAATCTAAGTGGAATTTTTTTAATTTTGTGGGAATTTAAAAGTGAGTATATGAAGCTTAAAAGTTAATTAAAATTAGTATCTTGCATATTTTTTTTTTGTGCATTTTTAAAATTTTCGTCAGATGAAGCCTGTTAGGACAATCAAAATACAGGAAATTAAACGGCTGCTCGAGGAGGGAAAAACACACCGACAAATTGCCTCCCAGTTGAGTGTTGGGGTCGGCACAGTGTCTAACATTCGCAAAAAATTCAATGTCGACGCACCAAAAAACAGGGCGGGCAAGAAAGCCATTTTAACAGAAGGAATTCAGCGGCGAATTTTACGGCAAATTACTACAGGTGGGTGTGATAATGCCGTTCAGATAAAGGACGAGCTGAGCCGAGTTGATAATATTGACGTGTCAGCCGAGGCAGTCCGAAAAGTCCTTCGGAAACATGATTTCCACGGTCGGGCAAAAATAAAAAAATCGCTTTTAAAAAAGCGACATCGTCAAGCGCGGTTAAATTTCGCTAGGCGTTATAGGAATTTCACCACCGAGGATTGGGCGAAGGTTATCTGGTCTGACGAAACCAAAATTAATAGATTTGGTTCCGATGGCCGACAATGGACCTGGAAAAAGGTCAATGAACCTCTCCAAGACCGTCACGTCAAGCAGACGGTAAAATTTGGAGGAGGAAGCATCATGCTGTGGGGGTGTATGACGTCCCAAGGAGTTGGAAGGTGTCAACGAATTATAGGGAGGATGACTGCCGCTCATTATGTCAGCATTCTTGAGGCTGATCTCGTTGGCAGCTTACAACAGTGGGGACAAAATGTTTCGGACATCATCTTTCAACAAGATAATGATCCGAAACATACAGCTCGAATCACCCTTGAATGGCTACAAAATCAGGGATTTCAATTATTAGACTGGCCCTCACAGTCTCCTGAACTCAACCCCATCGAACATCTGTGGGTTGAGGTCAAAAGGTCGATCGCTTCAACACGGTCAGAGGTCCGAACCTTGGACGAACTTTGGAGCCGTGCGGAGAATGCCTGGAAAAACATTCCAGCCTCCGTTTGCAGGAATTTGGTGGACTCCATGCCCCGCAGGATTGAGGCCGTCATCAAGGCGAAAGGAGGCCATACAAAATATTAAATTGTAAATAAAACATATCTTAGGAAAAGAGAATCAACTAATTGATCAAATGCCTTTTTTTCTTTTTTCAGGAAAATCGTCGTTATAAAATGAATTGGTGAATTTTTTTTTTTTATATATAAATAAAATACTTTTATCTTTGATATTATACTCCCCCTTTTTTCCTTTTCCCTATACAAAAATGATTCACATTAAGTCCAATTTCAATTTCGAGTTATTTGATCAATAAGTTGAGTCACTGTATATCTATTTGTACGGTTATGGGCTCATGACTCACAAAATGATTTCGCATGATTACATGAAATTTATGACTTGAATAAAGAAAGTTTCTATCAAAATTCTTAAAAAAAATGAGGCTGAAATCACAATGGTCCGCGAATGCGTAGTCTGTCTCGTGCTTATTCGGATACTCTTCGGAAACCTGAACTGTTTATAAGATTATAAGTGAGCACAGCCGAAGAATTTTTGAAGATCCAGCCTAAAGCACGGTATGCTGGTGCCAAGAAATTTCTTCGCCCATACAAAACCTATGTAAAAGAAAAACGCTCAAGAAATGCTCAAAGAATTGTTTTCCGTTCCGGTTGCCACAGTGGTATGCTGTTCGCAAGGAAAACTTAGTTCTAGTTTCACAAGCAGGCGGCGCTGTACACCCAAAAATCAAATTTCCTTCCAAGGATAAGTGCGCGAGCACATATTCCTTGAGGTAAAAGTGACATTCGTCTGGATGATATACATATAAGTTTATGAAATGGAACGTGGAGAATACGTGGATTTCGATATCCTTGTAAATTTAATTAATTCTTTGACAAATGACAAATGACAAATTGTCAAAATTCCTTGACCTACTGTCAAAAGTTCGTCTGGGAATGTGCTTATTTTTCTTGAGCTGTTTCCTTGCAAACAGCATACTAGGCTTAAACGTTCATGTCCAATTTGTTTGTTATTGTTTTCATTCCAAAAAAAGATGAAAAATTAATGCTTAATTAGGTCAAACAACTGTGGACACGAAAAAAAACATCGCAGCATCTTGATTTTTTGGACCCTATTTACTAAAAGAAAACACATGAACATTTTAAATTGTGAAATTTTTGACAAAATGACAAAAATGTGAGAAAATGCCGCTTTTTAACCTGTTTTTTAAAAAAAATCACAGTAAGCAAAAAATTTGTTTACACAATCGTGAAGAAGCACTTTGAAGTGAATAGTTGCAGCTTTCTGATGACAGCTCAAACATTATTGTGCGATTATTACTGCGTGAGACACAGGAGTTTAAAGTCAAAACAGTTACTTTTGCTTTAATAGCTGATAACTTGGTTAAAACCAAATGCCACAAAAATAAAGAATAAAAACACATTTAAGCGGAAAGCTTTCAAATGTTTCCATTTACTTTATTTTAAATATTTGTTTCGACCCGATACAACCTCTCAAAGTTAAAAAAAAGTAAGATAATTTTTCACAGAGGAGGAGAAGGGAAGATAAAACATTTTAAGCTTCTGATTAATTCAGCAGGGTTCGGGAAATTATATTTCGTTTCGTCTTTAATGGTTTCAAATTTCTTTTTAAGTATCTTAATAAAACACTTAATCGAGAACTATTCGTGTTTTGAACGCTCTAAGGAATGGCATGAAACGCAGAAGGGAAAATCAATAGCATAAGATTGAAAGGAATAATCAGCTCGTAATTATTCTCCTGAAAGTGTATTCCATGCATGTGTGACTAATTATTAATTATAATTAGCTATGTGGTGCAATGCGTAGTGGAATGCGTTATCTACGCAAAAGCTACATCTATTGCGTTTAGGGGAGGAAGGTAAATGTGCTTTAATTCTTTAAGAATGGATGTATCGCCTCAATTTCCTTCAGCTCCAGCAAGAATCAATGATATTATAACACTTTTAAGATAAATTGCAATAAAAAAAGTTTGTTAGTTATACGATGTATAAAACAATTTTCAAAATATCTTATCACTGCTCTTCTGTACAAAGACGTCGAAGATGTTACAAGCACATTCCAAATTGAAATAATAAGCTAGTCTTGCAAATTTCTTATCTGTTTAATAGTAACAGACCGTTAGGCACGGTAAGGTAAAATAAACTCACGAGACAAACGATCGATTTGAACAATTGTTCATTTTTGAAGCTACGCTTCTTATGGTTGGTTCGAGAGCGGATTTGAACAGCAGGGCCGATGTGAAAAAATTGGAGACGCGTACAGTAACGCGGTATGCGTACATCATACAATACAGTAAAGAATTCGGTGAAAGTTTCTATTAATCATTTTCCATTATTTTACTTTCAGTGAAAAAGATGAAGAAATTAAAATAAAAAGTAAAGCTGAACGTCAAAGGGAATATCGTCAGCGTTAGAAGGAAAAAAAAATTTGAATGTTGCAGATAAAAACAATTCCCAGAAATGTCAAATTCTTTTCTAATCAAGCTTATTTGTTGCGTTTTTTTTAACTATCTACATATTTGTTTATATTCCTCATAACCGCCAATTTAATTCTTTATATTTGCATTTTTTACTTTTTTTTTTTATATGATATCCTTGTACTTCATCCAGACTTTGAACCTCATAATCTAACAGACTTTTTTACAAAATCATCGTACTCTAAAAAGTTTATTAATTGTTACGTAAGAAGTTGAAGCGTAGCTTCCGTCGGTCAGTCCCACGGCTGCCACGTTTTTTTTATAAAATATGGAGAGTCTTTACAAATATACGGAAACTGTTTTCTGCAAAATTATGTGACCTTTGTGTATTATGAACTAGTTGGGCAGAGAGAGAATGTTTGTTTTATTTAAAGTGCAAGACGACGGCACGTATGTCAAGGAAAAAGAAATTATTAATATATTCACATTATTAATAAAAACATCGGAAACGAATCGCAAATCGAAACTCGAATCGGAAATGTCGGACTTTCATAAGTAAAACGTTTTAAAAAATTTTTAAACGGATTTTTTTAGCTTGCTTTGTTTCCTGCTTGAATTGAAATCTTGCAAGACAATATTGAACCAGTTGCTGTTATCCGAACAGACTGAAATTTTGCACAAGTTTATAAGTCCCGTGACAATGCAAAATATTATATCTTACATCTATCTAAATCTAATATGGCGGACGCCTCAAAGATCGCAGATTGCCCTTTACCCACAGCCCACTTGATATGATTAAAGAGTTTGACGACTAGAATACGACATACACAATCCAATTGATCTGAATATCAAATGAAAGGGCTTGAGGAGTGGAAACGATAACATATGTGACATAATTTGAAACCCAATATGGCGGACACCCTATACCAAAGCTTCTTCATTGTTAATGAACACTGTAACCGCTTCCATGTTGAAAACTCTTTTACCGCCAAATTTCACATCGAGTAAATATGCTTCAACCTATCTAAAAGGATTCGAGTTAACTTAAGGAGACCCGGTGGTCTAGAAATTTCAGAAAATCTATTTTTTTTTTAATATTTCGAAAGTACAGTCTTTCGAGAATATACTGTTAAATTTTTGTAATGATATTGACGGTATTTTAGGTTCTACAGAGCTTTAATAGCAGGTAGCGAACGGTTGGCCCGCCTCATGAATGGAAGCATTGTTCGTTATACATACTTAAAACTTTAAACTCATTTATATCGAAACTACTTTTTTCTGGACGGCGGAAGGAAAACAAAAAAAACTATTTATCCGAATCATCATCATTTAATATGTTATTCAGTACACCAGTGGCTATGACCGGGACCACCAGAAAATTTTTATTTTAATAACTTCTTATTTTTTACGTAAAAAAACGAGTGAAAAATAGGCTGTTTTCGATATTCAAATTTCAAGAACGCGCTATGTTGTCAAAAACAATTCTTTTTCTTTTTTTCTGGTTCCGGCGATAGTTACACTCATCCAGATTAATAATTTTCTTGTTTTTTATTTTTCGGATAAGTGAAAGAGCTAAAAAATCACCCGCCGCCCAGGTCCATTTTTTTGAGGGGGTCATCTTCATCGCCATGTTTTAAATAATTAAAATTTTTTTTTGATAATTATAAACATGTTTTTGTATGCTTTTGAGTATTATAATATACCTATAAAGTTTAAATACCGTTGTTTATTATTTTCACCTTCAAAAAAATCCTAAAAATTCCTTAAATTCACGGGTGCTAGACCACCGGGTCCCTTTAATCGACTCGAGTTAGATATTGAACTCGACGGCACAAATCCCACGCATGCAAATTCATCCTAGACTTCACAGACAATGTGGTTTGTCTGAACTCGAGTAAAATAATGAACGACATAGAGGTAGAGTCAAGTTAACTCGAGATATTGAACGCACTGGAGAGAATCAAATTTACCCGGGTCGAGTCGAGTCGAGATATTGAACGCAGTTCGGGAATTTTTTAATATCATTATTTTGACTCATGTTTGAGGCTGTGCTAAACATGGTCCCGGTTTTGAGACGTAAGTTAGTAATCCAGTTATATATATGTCAGTGTTCACAACTGGCAATGCTTCGAAAGTTAATTGTAATTTTAAAACAATCCAATCTAACTATAGGATATCAAAGTCATTAGCGATTTTTTTATTATTATCTGTGTAAAAGAAAATCTGACTTTCTAAAAAAAAAAAAAATGACGCTAGAGAGTTCGTGAAAACACATTTTTAAAATTTCCCTCAGAAAATAAATTTTTTTCCCACAACCGCTGCAATCTTTTAGCAGAAAGTGAGCAATTACAACTGGTGAAATTCCCCTGCGTTGGAGCACGAATGAGGAATGGAAGGAATTGAAGCGGTGCTGCGAGCGCTGCTAAAGCTAGTCACCAATGCTCGGATTTTCGAAAATGTTTCCGGATTGATTCCTCGGAGCAACTACAGAGGCATAGCCTATCAATTTCCGGTGCAAGCGTATACACATCACACGGGAGCACGCAACGCAGTCCAGCTTCGCGAAGCGGCAGATGGTCAAGCTTTCTACCTGGACCCCTCCAGATCAAATCCAAGAGTAACCTTTTACCTTGATTGAGGCTTAAGAGGCCTCTTTCGCTCCACTCTTGAAGACCACATCTGCTCCCTGGGACGTGAACTCAAACGAATCACAAAACCCAGAAAGATAAAGTCAGAAACTTAGCTATCTGCTGCCTTTTTTCATGCGACCGATTTTTCCACCCGGTTAATATGTCAAACGCACGCATGGCCAGCACGTGTATGTGCACGAACTTTTTGGAACAGCGGACGGATGTGTTGGTGGCTCCCGCAACACACCCACACCCGCGTTTGAAGCAAAGAAAACAGAGAAAACCGAACCGGGTGCCGCTCCGCCGCTGCTTTCAAGAAGAACGATGAAAACAAACCAACACCAGCGCACCCGGGGCTCGCCTCTGCATCAGTCGCACATGTCATCTATGGTTGTGTGTTTGGCCGCGGGAAGCGGCGCGGTTCTTTCTTGAAAACATTTTTGGTTGGTGTGCGGACGAAGTGAAATTGAAAGCAAAATAAATAAAGAGGGAAAAATTGCAGATGCAGGGCGTCGGCGTGGGCTGGAGCAGGATGGCACGATGGGTTTTTATGTCAGAATTGCTGAATTGCTGATTGTGTGCCAGTGTCAGTTAAGTTTTCGTGGAGTTCGGAAGGTGGTTTCTCTTGGAACCCCTGGTGACTAGGAGTTTTCTCAAAGGAGTGAAGATCTAAGTTTACTTGGCTGCCAATTGTGTCCTGAGAACAGGATAGATGTGATCAGAAAAATCGGGACCCGATATGACGGATGAACTGATCGTACGCGCGCGACAAAATTGCTGTCGCTTGTGCCTGGCTCCGGACAGTGAGTGCGTTCCCATTTTCACCAGCTTTGCCGCGGATAAGGAGCCTCTTTCGTCGAAAATTTATTCTTGTGTCAATATCAAGGTTAGTTACATGTAAAAATACTTAGTTCCCAATGGACCCTGATAAATCAGCCTTCAGCTGGGTCTTTAGATCTTGCGATTTAACCCTCCACTTCAACTATCTGATGGGTCTTTCTCCTTGTGGTTGGTCGAGATGAGCGCCAGGTTCCATGGGCGACTACCATGTGGCTGGGGTATGAGTGAGAACTGGAAAGATCTGCGACAGGAAACCCGTGGGCTTGGTTGCAAGCGGTAGACGTGCAATTTGCCCCATATCCGATTACCCGGGCCCATGCAAAAATTCGGTGTGCTCTAAACCCGCTTTGCCTTGCCATTCCCAGGCTGCTCCGGCTAGCTACTTGTCTCACGGTGCCTGCTGGCACTCGTCCACCATTTTGATTGTGTCATGCGATTGATTACTCCAAACGTGAACGTCTGCTGCCTGGTCTACTTGGACGTTGCAGAATAAGGTGGTGCTCGTGTGCCGATGACACTACCCAGGCCCGAAGCCGACTATCAGGAGGATGGCGAGAATGACTCAAAGTGGCATGCCCACTGACTGGATTTTCTGTCTCAGCATCCTCTGAGGACTGAAGGTAGCTCCACCGTGGTGAGCTCTAGATCTCAAGAGCTCGCGTAGCCAACGACCTAAGGCATAACCACAAGGTTGTTTGCATTCTCGAACTCGTCCGGTTGGTTCAGTGGTTACCTGGCCAACTGCGATGGCTGCTTGGTTCGCTGGTTACACAATACCCTTCGGTGTCGCAGGAATGAGCAAGAGCTCGTCTACAGACAGACGTCTGTTGGATGAGTACCTCCAATGGCGGGTGCACCATTCGGTTGGCCTGGTGGTGGTTCGCTCTTTAAGCCTGCACGGTTTCCCCAGACAGCTAGTCCCAAGTGCTCTGCATATCTCACGTCAAACGGACGTTGTAGACAACGTGAAGATCTGCTGCTTTAGCATCTGCTTTTGCAAACATATTCGGTGATGTGGTTGTAGACGTCTTTGCCCGGACCACTTTCTAGCGGGCGTTGCTGACCGACTTTATCTCCGGGGGCTAAACTTCGATCCGAAGCCAGACATGTGCCATTTATGCAAATTGCATAAAAAATCATATGTGCTTAAGAATATGCCGATGTACATCCTGTCGAGGGCTTGCGATTGATTCAAATGTATCCTGATAAATTTCTTCATTTCCTTTCTTTACAGGTTAGCGAGTCGGATCGATTGTCTGCACGGATATGCCACTCGTGCATAAGCTACCTAAACTCATGGCAGAGTTTCAAGAACCGATGCATAGCGTCACAGATGAAGCAGAGAAATTGGCTGCAAATGGCAAAGAAAACCGTCAAGAAACAGTTCGATAGCATGAGAACTAAGCAAAGTGGCCCTACGAATGTATTGAATCCGTCAGCTACGATAAATGGCCAGTCTCAATCTCCACCATCAGCGCTTAAAAGCAGGCCAATGGTTAGTTATTTATTATTTTGCGTTTTGTGAAACTTTAAAACTCAAATGCTTTTGTCAGCCACTGCCTATCAAGATTAAGGAAGAACCCGAAGATATTGAGGAGGATGTTCCTGAGCCTGGGGAAAAAGAGGACCAAGACAGCGAAGATATCATGAAAGTTGATCTTGATCCTTTACAGTTTTTGGCTAAAGAAGAAGAACAGGAACATGATGACGCCATATCGCATCTCAGAAAGGGACAGGGACCACAAATTTTAACATCACTTGGGTTAACGCATATCAATAGTGTAAACCCCTTCTCATTTTTGGTATGTTTGCATTATTAGTTAGACACTTCATGTATTGCAGCAATCGTGTAGTCGCGCTTTTTGGCGTGGATTCATAGTTGGTGACGCTATTGAAGTATGAATTGTTGTTTCCAACATCAATCACTTTTAACCGAAATGTTTTGAGCTGTTTTCAGCTTAAAAAAGCCGTGAATTAGGCTACTAGGCTTAGGTTACTATTGAGCATTACATGGTTAAGAAAGTCTAAACAAATTTGCAGATTTGCACAAAAATAACCATACAATTTTTTCACGTCGCTTTTCGTGATAGCTACATAAGAACTGGACCGTTTTTTTCAGATTGATTGGAGTTTATACACATAATTCATATATTACCGGTAACTTCTACGAACAAAATCCCAAATACATTTCTTATGAAGAATTTTCTAATTTTTGAGGGCTAATTTTGCTACAATGGATTATGAGATATTTACAATTTTATAGCTAGTTTTGTCACTCAATCAATACATTACGAAATATGTATTTGCAAGAAATGGATGGAAATGCAACTAAATTCAAGGTTTTTTAAAGCGGGGATACGCATTCTATATAAGCTTTAAAAGATATATTTATTTCTCTATAGATGAGGTTGGTGATAAGTTTTGCAACCCAACTAGGTGTTGCCTCTGCACTGTGGCAGAACTTTCCATAGTTTATTATCATTTATTGGAATTTGGAACTTCGTACAAAAACAGAAGTACTATAGACTCAATTTTCTTTTCAGCAAGAAAATGTTTTTTTCCGTTTTAACTATTAAAACACATTTTGAATAATATAATTACACTGCTTTGCAAAGCTATACATTCACAAAGTGCGGTGTTCCATATGTGGCATAAGAGAGAAAACTGTGTGAGGCCAAAACACATTGTCTTTCTTGCTGTCACCCACAAATAAAAGAGATTTACCTTTAGAGCGGTATTTGTGGAACAATTAGATAAAAAGTAGTGGGAACGTTTTAAATGAGTGTAGTATTATTATAGACGAACATTACTTTTTTTAATTAAACAGTATTAAAAATGCACAAAAGTTGATAATTAATTTTTATTAATAATTAGCTGAGTAACCCGGTTTCACCCGGTGTATCAAAAATACTAATTAGTTAAATACTTCTGAAATGTTGGTAGGAAGTTTAGAAGTATTACTAAAATCTGTAAATGTGGTATAGAACCGTCCAAAACTCATTTGCTACCACCGTCTATATCCGAAGGGCTAATAATCTACTCTGTACTTATATGTTTTCATTGTTAGGTGTTAAATAAATAAATAAAGGTATTATTATATTTTTTTACTATTTCATCGTTACCTGACTTAAATTCGTAGAATTCCAAAAATTGTTGTCGTCATATTGGTTCCGCTATTTTGAATTTTCAAATTTCGAGCATAGACTCGCCATGAGGACCTACAAAAACCCCAAAATACCAATTTTCATGGCAATTCCTTAAAATTGACAGTTTTTAGACGCCATCTTGGGTCCGCTATGTTGAAATCCGTGAATGAAAAGTAGCCTATACAGGGTGTTCAGAGGTGGGAGGGAAATATTGCAGGAGGTGAAAGGTCAGGCCGAGGCAAGCAAAAAATCGTATGGGTGGGGGGGGGTTATCTCGCACCGTTCGGCAGTTACAGGGTGATTCGTAAATCGGGATGTTGCCTTATATGGGAACCGCTATTGTATTTTTATCTTTTTTTCTACACATCGCAGCGACCCCAAACCGGTCTCAAAAAATCACTATTTTGAAACCCTTTCCAAAAAGGTCAACACCGCCCCCCTACCCCCAACCCCTTGGCCACAATCACCTCTGGAAGTTGAAAAATTAAATTTTATTTTACGATTTTTCGCCTTTCGTCCCACTTTTCTCCGAAATTCACGTTATTAACATACCTACTTTTTATTGTTTTTAAGTTTCCTATCTAATTACCTTTCGAAAAAGGTGCAACATGCACAGGTAGAAAAAGGATACAAACATTTATTTACAAAAATCCTTTTACAAAATATTAGGACAATTCGAATTTTTAAGAAAATATACTTAAATTAACTAAAAAATACATTTTATTCACTTAAAAACTAATTACAATTAAAACTTATGTGCTACAAAAGTTGTTCGAAATGTTCTTCGCCAGTCTCGATGCATGCAAGTAGCCTTCGTTTGATTCCGCGTTTGAGGTCTATGGTAGCCAGTCTCTCCCGTATTTTCGTCGCTCCAGTCCCAATCCTGGTAACTAATTCTTCTTTGGTGTTGATTGGTCTTGAGTAAACCTCATCTTTCATCATTCCCCATAAGAAAAAGTCCAGTGGAGTAAGGTCCGGTGATCTAGCAGGCCAAGGAATCGGTCCACCTCGTCCAATCCAGCGCTCTGGGTAATGTTCATTCAACCTTGCCCTAACAATGTTCCCAGTATGCGCAGGTGCTCCGTCGTGCTGTAAATACATTGCGCTTCTGGTGGCCAGGGGGATGTCCTCCAACAGATCCGGAAGGTTATTCTCCAAAAAGTCCGAATATAGCTGACTATTCAGCACTTGAGGCAAGATGAAGGGTCCTATCAACTGGTTGCCGATGATGCCAGCCCAGACATTGACACTAAATCTTTGCTGGAAGGACCGACACCTTGTCCTATGTGGGTTCACATCTGACCAGGTGTGGAGGTTGTGGAAGTTTGTGATGCCATCCCGGGTAAATTGCGATTCATCCGTCCACAGAATTCGGTCTAGAAACCTTCTGTTTTCGATGTCAGACTCGAGCAGCCAAGTGCAGAACTGCAATCGTCTTTCGGAATCTCCTTGATGTAGTGCTTGGACCGGGATATGGTGGTATGGATGTAGTCCCTCTCGGTTCACAACGGTCCACACTCTCCCTGCAGACAATCCTAACCGTCGTGCGACCTGTCTGATGCTTATTTCAGGGCTGTTCCTGACGATGTTGAGGATTTCTTGGTCGGTTTCCGCTGAATCGGCCGAAGTTCCTGATCGCGCTTCTGCTCTAGGGGCGGTTACACTTCCGGTTTCTGTTAACCTCCTGAAAGTCCTTGAAAATACCCTTCTATCGGGTACACGCCGATTCGGGAATCTCCTTTGGTATTCCCGTACGGCCTCACTATCATTTCCGTCTACTAAACCGTACACGTAAATTATGTCGGCATACTCTTCAACAGTGAATTCTGCCATTTTTTCTTAATTTTTTGTGTTAAACACCCGTTCCTATCGATTGCCTCTTCAACTATGGTCAATGTCCTTTCAAACGTACCCATTTTTATACCATAATTCATAGGAGGTATTAGACACGGAGCGTCAGGATACTTAGAAGTCAATACTGGATATCATAAACTAATAACGCCATTTAACGAGATTACATTTATTATTTTATAACAGTTTTGCTGAAATAATAAAACTTTATTACCTGTGTTTCCTAAATAAACATTTCCGAACTTGCTGTCCTAAAAATTCTTTACTTAACGACTTTTTCCATTATGGTGCAATAAAGTAATTAGGTACCTGTGAAGGTGTTTTAGTTTCAGGATTTTTGTATCCTTTTTCTACCTGTGCATGTTGCACCTTTTTCGAAAGGTAATTAGATAGGAAACTTAAAAACAATAAAAAGTAGGTATGTTAATAACGTGAATTTCGGAGAAAAGTGGGGCGAAAGGTGAAAAATCGTAAAATAAAATTTAATTTTTCAACTTCCAGAGGTGATTGTGGCCAAGGGGTTGGGGGTAGGGGGGCGGTGTTGACCTTTTTGGAAAGGGTTTCAAAATAGTGATTTTTTGAGATCGGTTTGGGGTCGCTGCGATGCGTAGAAAAAAAGATAAAAATACAATAGCGGTTCCCATATAAGGCAACATTCTGATTTACGAATCACCCTGTAACTGCCGAACGGTGCGAGATAACCCCCCCCCCCCCCCCCCACCCATACGATTTTTTGCTTGCCCCGGCCTGACCTTTCACCTCCTGCAATATTTCCCTCCCACCTCTGAACACCCTGTATGTTAAGTCCAGATATGTAGTGCCTTCACTCAAAAAATGAAAATGATCGAATCAAGTGTTAAGGCGTGATTAACCAACAAACATATAGGGTCCGCCATTTTGAATTTCCAAACTTTGGTAGTAGATACGAAATTAGTGGCCTCAAAATACCCATAGTATTAATTTTCAATTGAATTCGTTGAACTTCGAAAATTGTTGGTCGCCATATTGGATCCGCCATTTTGAATTTCCAAATTTTGAGCGTAGATTCGCAATCAGTACCTCCAAAAACCCCCAAATACCAATTTTCATGGCAATCCCTTGAAATTTACACGTTTTGGCCGCCATCTTGGGTCCGCCATTTTGAAACTCATGAATAAAAAGTAGCCTATATGTTAGGCCGGGATACGTAGTATCTTGACTCAAAAAATAAAAATAATCGGACCCAGCGTTTAGACGTGATTGAGCAACAAACAAACAAACAAACAAACTTTCGATTTTATATATATGTACATACATTAGGGTGGAGTGAAATTATTTTTTTTATATATTTACTATGGCATCCCCTCAAAAAGCTGCGTGATAGGCTCAATAAGCAAAAGCGAAAATATTTTTTTGTCTAGGTTTATATTTAGAGGTGCCCCCGTTGGGACAAAGTTTTGAAAACAAATCAGAAACTTGTCAATGTTCGATAGTGCAAAACCAAATGCTAAACTTCATAAAATGATGGTTTAATTAGGGCCAGACTGTCATCACGTCACTTAATTGGCTATTTTGTAACATTTTTCTCATAAATGTTTCATAAATATGAATCGCAGTGTTATTGCAAAATTCTTGATTTATTTTTGTTTTAAGAGATTTTGGGGCACCATAAATTCCAAATTTTTATATATATTTTTATTATTACATAAAAGTATAGGTTTTAAACAACATGAACAATACTATTCCGATACATTATTAAGGTTCATATACATCTGAATGAGGCTGTCAAAAATGAATGAAATTATACTTTTTTCAAAATTCTTTCCTTTTGGGGCACCTCAAACCATTATAATACCTACATAAGTGATATTTAACATACTTCATTTGCTCATCCATAGGCAGCTTTTTACCACTATGCTATTACAAAATAACAAAAAAAATAATTTTCCATTCATTTTCGCTCCACCCTATTGTACATATATAGGGATTAGTAACTCCACCACAGTTGGCCACTATGTGCAGAAGCTTTTTTGGTATGAATTCCACGTATGGTTTCACCATTTCTGGGCTCAGTGTTAGCCAAGCTGAATCAATGGCCTCTTTAAGTTCATGGATGGTGTTGTATTGCTTCGCACCGTTATAAACTTTCCGAATCAGACATTCCCAAATATTTTCCAGAAGTTTAACAACAGGAGAACGAATCGACCAATCCAGAAAGTTAAAGTTAACATTACAAATATTTAACTTCGCAACAAATTCAAAATTAAATTTAATTAAAATAAATTAAAAAATAAATGAACTTCAGCACATTTTAGTGTGCGGAACTAAAGCAATATTTTAGTTGCCTCCCTAATACTTCGTATAGTAGCCTTTATTTTGAATAACCTTAGGACACCTTCGTGGCATAGGTGTTATTAAATTCATAATATGCAGTAGGTTGAGGTGTGCTTTTCCATTATTTTTTTCAGTGCTTCCATTAATTCTGTTTTATTTCGGAAACGTTGACTGAGACTCGTCATTTAAGAATTCCCAAGGAATTTTCAATGGGATTTAAATCTGGTGATTGAGCCGACCAGTCAAGAATTTGAATCTCATTCTCATTTACCAGCTTCAATGTGTGTGTTGGGTCATTATCATACTGAAACACCCATCGAAGTGGTATTTTTCATTCGGCATATGACAACATTTGCGTCTCCAAAATATTTTTGTAAATAAAACGGTCCATTATTTCCTTTCTTTCAAAAAAAGGATTCACACCATTCGTCGAAAAACAGATCCAGACCATCATGCTGCCATGTATGCCGAGTAGTCCGAAACGGAAATAGAAAAGCATACTTTAACCTACTATTATGAATTTAATAGCGTCTATGCTACGAAGGAGTGTTGAGGTTATTCAAAATAAAGGCTACCATAGAAAGTACTAGGGAGACAACTAAATGGTTGCTTTAGTTTCGAACACTAACATGTATCGAAGTTCGATATTTTTTTAAATTGTTTTAATTAAATTGAATTGTGAATTTGTCGCGAAGTCAACTATTTGTAATGTTTCATGAAAGAAGAAAAATAGGATGTAGCTTTTTATTCTCCACTAAATAAAATGAAGGAAAAAACTACATTAAGTCTTTGTATTGGAATGGTTGCTATTGTTTTGCACAACACTGTAAATAGCTTCTTCGTGAACCAAGGGATTTTTAATTTATTACATACATATTTGTTTTTATTAACAAAAACATAAAACTCGGTATCGTAATTTTCCCGCTTTATATTTAAAGCAATACCATTTTCTGTGAAGTTTTATCCTCAAAACCTTCGTTCACGAAGAAGATTGATTCTAACATAATCTAGTTCTTGTGGGCATTTTAATTTTTGGTTATCCAGCCTCAATTAATGTTATTATAGTTACCACAGATTTCCTTACAAAAAAATTGGTCCTGGGGAAACTGCTGCAGCATCGCAATTTTTATTTTTTCCATAATATGTAGAATAACATGAAAAAATAAAATAAAAATAACTGATAGCTTTACTAAAAAAATTCACAAGAATACCTTGTTTTTTACCTCCATGACTAGGCTTATGCCGTATTGTTACCGGTATAAGTATTAAAATTGTTCCGTAATTTGAAAGCTAGTAGCTCGGAAAAATGTTATTCATCGGCATGGGCATTATTCCAGAAACATTATACTGAGAAATTAGTTGAGGTTTCAGTCTACGTTAGGTGTATTTACATATGTAATTTAAACGTACAGAATACAATTAAAAATAAATACAATTTTTAATTTTTCCGCCTTTTGAAGACGCCTATTTCGTCTAATGTGAAAGAACAAGACAGAGCTATGCTCCATATATCTGAAATATCTTTAGATGAAAATTGTCAAAAGGACCAACCATTTCAGATAGCAAATCGAGTGGTCCATTATTATGTCAGTGATTTCAACATGATAATGATCCGAAACATGCATCGAAGGAGAAGCTAACGGACTTGTTTAGAACGAAAAGGTTTGAAGCATGCATAATTATCCAAATTTAATCCCTTTGTAAACCTATACGAGTAAGGAGAAAATATTTTCAGAACACCACGGCAAGAGTAGGAAATTTTACATCTCATCCAATTAATGTCTCGCAGATTTGCTACAGTTCTTCTAAGGTAGTTTATTTTAAATATTAAGAAAGTTGATCAGGTTTTGCATAGCAGAGTTTTGAGAACATTATGTTTTTTTCTATTTAAATATTATACTATAATTATGAAGTTTATATTTAAAAGTTTTCACATGTAGTATGTGGATACCTGAATTTTCTTAAATAAATGTAGCAAAATTTAATAACTGGTAGTGACTATATGGAGAGAGATGCTTAAGTTGCACAACATTCTACTATATATACCAAATTATGATCTTTTGCAGTGTTTTTTCTTGAAAACGAATTTATTGATCCTTTTTGTTTTAAAAATAAATATAAATAAAAATGGCACATTAATTTACTCTTTTTACAGCCACGAATCTGGGGTAAGGGTTATGATCTTTGAATACAAAGCTTAAGGAAACGTTGTATCGTGTAAATGCCCTATACGTGAGCGTAGTAAAAACCGAGGTGCCCATAGAAAGAGAAATACGACTTTAATAAACGAGAGGGAAAGGGCGAAGGGTGGGCGCTCGTTGATTTCGCACGGTTAGAAATGCCCTTTTTACAGACGGCGCTAAAAAGGAGTTTTTGGGAGGGTTTGTGCATAAGAAAATTTGCTTTATTCCTGTCTCCACTGCTGACTAATACAAAAATTGTTTGCACTAACACTAGTCAGACTTTACTACGCTCGGAGAGCGATATATCGGCTCCTTAGGCTTTATTTTCAAAGTTTATGATAAACCAGATACTGACTGAGCCGGTGGGACCACATTATTTTTATTAAAAAGCTTATATTTTCTATCCGTATATTATACTTCGTACGAAACTACATTCTGTCTGTGCCTATAAGATTTATGTACAATCTAAATTTATGTGACCACATATCTGCTTTTGTTTATCGTTTTCTTAGTTCTTTGGAAAACGTTTACAAACCAAGACTATTATTCAAAGTTCTTGGAATAAGTTACTTTAAAATAATACCACAATTTGTAATTTTGGTTTTAAATCCGGAATTTTAAATTTCTCTATCTATACATAATGTATGTATAATAAAACTGTAACGGGGCCGTGTTTGTACATATAATATTATTATAATCGCGCTGGACATCATTAACGATATGGAGCCCAAAACAGCAATTTTTAAAATATTTTTCTGTCTGTGCACGCATCACATAGAAACGACTGAACGGATTTAAATGAAACTTGTAGGTTATAGGTTTGGTATGTAGGTTGCCCATGTAATGGGTCAAGATATAGAATATTTTTTATTCCGGCGCTTCAAAGGATCCAAGATGGCGGCCAATAATTGTAACTTTCATGAAAGTTGATGTTTAGGGGTTATTGGAGATCCTGATTGTGAATCCACTTTTCGAAATTTAAAAATTCATGATGGCGGACCCAATATGATGATCAACAGTTTTCGAAATTCAACGAATTTAAATAAAATTTAATACTAATGATATTTTGAGGTCACTGATTTCAAATCTACATGATAAGTAGGAGTACTAGTGCGGCAAATCGTGTAATTTTAAAAGCTGGGTTTTTTTCATCCGGCCTACGCCCTGGATCAGTGTTTTAAGGAAGTACAAGAACAACATCTTAATCCACATATGTATGTATCTAAGAAATTCGAACGTCGCACAGTGGTCCCAAACGCCAAAAACGTGGCCAAAATTCCAAAATTTAATATTTTTTTTCGGACTTCTAACATAGAAAATAGCATTAAGAACGACGGTTAGAACAGTACGAGATTTTTTCCTGAGCTAGGAACCCGTTGTTTTTGAGAAGGTTTTTTGCGTCTGCTGTTCACGGAAACACGCCTTACCGAATGTGATGTTTTTATTCAAGCTCAGAACTTAAACGAAGAAGGTTATTCTAAGTGTATAAAATGGAATCATCTCAAAACAGTAAGTATAACCCATGAATGTAATTGGAATTAGATGTAGATAGTAAATAAAATTGTTTAACAAATTTCAAAAAGTAACAATTTTTAGAATTGAGGTTATAAATAATAAGATAACAAATGCAATTAGAAAAAAGTGCTACCAGGTGCTGCGCTGCTATAATTTTTTTCTTGTTTGTTGAATGGTTCTTAACAGCATATATGAAAATTAGCTGCTGGTACTTGCAGTTTACGCTTTTAGGTCATATTATGTGTACTAAAGTCGGAAAAAATCGATTTATTTGTTAACAATGACTTACATTATTATTGACCATTTTGGATCCGCCATTTTGTGTTTTTTTAATTTTGACTTCAGATTCGTAATCAGCGACCTCAGAAACCCCTAGAAACCGAGTTTAAAAAAAAAAAACAATCAAGTTTTTAGAAAAAAAAAATTTTTTTTTAAAAAATTCTGCCATTTTGGATCCGTTAATTTTTTTTTTAATTTTTGACTTGAGATTCGTAATCAGCGACCTCAAAAACCCCTAGAAACCGAGTTTCAAAAAAAAAATCAAATAAGTTTTTTTAAAAAAATTCGGCTATTTTGGTCCGTTAAATTTTTTTTTTGAATTTTTGACTTCAGATTCGTAATCAGCGACCTCAAAAACCCCTAGAACCGAGTTTAAAAAAAAAAAAAAACAAGTTTTTAGAAAAAAAGTTCTTTTTTTGAAAAAAAATCCGCCATTTTGGATCCGTTAATTTTTTTTTTGAATCTTTGACTTCAGATTCGTAATCAGCGACCTGGATAACCCTAATAAACATTTTTTCGTACAAATCTAACAACGTTTTCATATTTTGGCCACAAAATCGCCATTTGGGACCACTGTGCGTCGCCTCATTAACAGTGATCATATTCTATAGGTATATGTATGTATTATAGTTGAAAACGTTATTAGTGTTTTTTGACGGAATAATCACTTACAGTGAGACAATCGTAGTTTAATCGTAATATGTTGAATTTTCTCATTAAGAGGTCTGATAAATATGGTACCAATATAAAGAAAGATCGATCATATTATGTCATGTTTATATTTTAAATCAATGTTTTAAAATCTATGGCAAAAAAATTAGTTATGAAATCATATTTAATTTGTCAATAAGCAAATGATCATAGCTATGCAATTAAAAAAATAATGGCACCAAATTTTGGACATTAAGGGATTTAAGTTATTATTATGGATTCCTAAAGTCTTGTCATTAATTTCATAAAAATCTTAAGCCCCTTTGGGAATACTCCAAAGATTTTCTATAAAATCAGTAAAAAAAAGTTAGTCAAACAAAACCGATACGATGAGTTCAGCTAAAATAATAAGGGATAAAGGGGAAGGCAAACAATTTGTACATAATTTAATAAAAAATGCGTAAATATCTGGTTTTATTTCACATTCATTCAATGTTGGTGAACCCAGCTCCTACTTTAGTTACTATTATATGCAATTACTGGTATTTGTTAGTGAATAAGCATTAAATTCCTGTTCGAAATCTATTAATACATTGCATGTGGATATATTTCGCCGTGGACTTGCGCGTTTAGCGGGCGTTTTTTCGTGAATTTCTTGGGAGCTTGGTCATTCAGTAAAATCGCAATAAATCGAGAACTATTTCGTTTTTCTCAACGAAACTTTTTTTATTTTATATTTTAATATATGCTTTGATTATTTAAAAATAAAAAAGATCATCTTTTTTGAATAGGTAAAAATATAATAGTGAACTAAAAATGAAAAATGAAAGAAAAATTAACAATTTTTTATTTTACTATTTATTCAAAAATATTTTTTCATAACAAGTACAAATAGCAATGATAAGAGTACCTAATACTTCTTCAGAATATAGTATCCGCTCCAGCACAAATCTCTAAATATGTAGGGGAAAGTGGGGTGAGCCGGGACACACTTTGTTCAAGGCCTTATAAAACCAAAATAAACAATTTATTTTTTTTATGTTAACGTCCGATCCTGCAGATGGGTTCAATACCTTTCATTATTTGTCACTTTAAATATTATTACTTTATATTTACAATAATTTATAACCGTTTTAAAAAAAAATGTCAAATCGGCAGTTTCAAAAAATCGTGGGGTGAACCGGGACATGATAGAAAGAAGTGACTTTTATGCTGTAACTAATAGTCTTATGTCAAAAATATGTTATGATATTATTAGAAACAATGCTGGAACATATTTTTTTTAAATTTTTTATTATAAACAATATAAAAAGTGCAACATAAAATTAGGCTTCCTTTAACTCCGAGAAAATAAAACTTTGACGAATGGCGATTTTTATTAACAATCCTCACTAAATAAATGATGCAGGTGCTGACCTTGAGTTCTCATAAAATAATGTAGAGGGCCAATACAAACATAATTCACTAAGAATTACCAACATAAAAACATTAACAACAATTAAAAAAGCACTGTCCCGGTTCACCCGACCGTCCCGGTTCACCCAACCGTCCCGGTTCACCCCACTTTCCCCTACTTTTATGTGATCCGCGCTCCACTGACAGACTGGAAAAATGTAAAAGTACGTTTCCCGCATGCAATGTGTTAATTAATAAGGTAATTTCAAAATGAGCATCCCATTATTTTTCCACAGTAGAAAAAAACTACAAAATGTTCCACCATTTTAAAATACAGACCAAATGGACACATTTCTTATTTTGTTTCTAGTTGGACTCAATACAATGTTTTTTTCCATTATAATGAATGAAATTGAGGAATAAAAATTCGAGAGCTAAATATAGCAAAAAAAAATATATATATTTTTTTAAATACATATATATATATTTTTTTGGTTAAAACTAAAGGAATTTATTTGGAGTAGCAGGATTATTTAGTAACAATAGGAAAAAATAGAACCACAAAATACCAAAATGTCCAGCTATTATCTACACGTGAAATATTGCCCTTAGTAAGAGATTTTCAAGAATTTTAAATAAACTAGTAATGTTATCGAAAACACTGAAATTTATTTTGTTCTGAAATTATATGAAATGGCAACTAACATTCGCAAGGTTATTGTCCATTTTGGGATAGCGTTTCAGATGTTAAATTGTTTAAAAATGATCATTATTGAAAATTCGTTAATTTAAGTCTAAAGGTTTTGATGTATCATTTTCTAAAATCTTTTTTAATTACAGAGCACAGAACTTGGCCATGAAAAATCGCTGGTAACAAGCGATTTAAACGATACAACTGAATCGAATGCCGGCCCTTCAGTCATAGAGCAGGACCTTAATGATCCCAATGCGCTCCCATCTTGTAGAATATGCAAAGTCTCCTTTTCCACGCGAGCCAATGCAAAGCGCCATGAGCGGAACATTCATGGCAAATCCTTGGATTCGTCTACACCAAAAGTTAGCTTAAAACCGAATCCTTCAAAAACGGGAAAGTTTCCTCCAGAGATGCTAGGGATTTTCGACTATCACAAACCTGAAAAATATCGTCATTTGTTGACTGACCAAAAAATTATGTATATACGTCGTAATGAGGAATTCCTTAAGCAGTACCAGAATTTAACATGTAAATGTTGCCCGAAGACGTTTCCCACCTATAAAACTTTTATGGCTCACATGAGGAAGAAGTACCAGACATTAGCTAGAAACTTGTGTTTTAAGTGTTTAAAACAATTCCAGACTAAGCCAATGTTTGTGTCTCACCTAAAGAAGAGAAACTGTTTGAATCTGTATAAGGTCTATATGAACGATGAAACTATTCCAAAATTTGGGCCTTATCCATTGACGGAAAAGGTTGGAGCAAAGGACTTGCTCATGAACAAGGTCTATGAGTGCAAAATATGCTCTAAAAGTTTAAGACTGAAGGTGGAGTTCAGAGCACATGTTTATGACGAACATGCTGAATTGATGAAGAAAGATGTCCCGCCAGGGTCGTGTGGTTTTTGTGGTCTTGAGGTCGAAGACCCTGTGGAACGAAAACGGCATTACAATAACATGGAATGTATAGTATTCCTTAAGTGTATCACTTGTGAGGATAAATTCGATTGCTACCAGAAGTTCATAGAACATGTTTATGAAGAACATGTTATACAGAATAATAATGAAGAGATTGATCAAAGTAGCATTATTGAGTGTATTCCAGAGCCCAAGGAGGAACTTAAAGAGCCTAAGGAACTTGTTATACCAAAAGCATCTGATGGTAAATCAAGCGACCTGCGGCTGCCGCAAAGCTGCCAGATATGTGGTCAGCATTACAATAATTACAATAATGTACTTAGGCATATGGAAGCAAAACACCCGGATCAGTTACCGACAACCTACAAATGTACTAAATGCGATGTCGGCTATCCACGTCTTTCAATGCTCCGGAATCACATGTTGGAGGTGCATCAGAGTAAACTTCCTAAGGTGAGGAGAGAGGGAATTTTCTGTCGCATGTGTTCGGAGACTTTTGAGGTTCGTGAAAAGTGGATCTCGCATCAATCTGATCATCATTCACGTTATACCTGTTGCCAGTGCAATTTCCAGAACAAGAACTTGGAAGAGTTCAAGAATCATATTGAATTGCATCCGACATTAGCTTCGAAATCCACAAGTACAACTTCCAATCGTTATGATTATATAATGAAGGATTTGCTTACCATAGTGAACGGTTGCCAAGAGCTTAATGAAGAAAGAGAGAGCGACGATAAGCTACTGAAAAAAGAGGCACCACCGGCAAAAAAGATTAAGCTGGAATCTGATTTTAAAGAATGCCAAATTTGCCATAGTGTTTTTACAAGTAATTTGGGCTTGTCGAATCATATGAGGGCGCACAATGCTCAGGATCAAGCAAAAAAATCTGGTTTATCCGGTGCAAAGATAATAACAACAGATATATCCTCAAAACAAGAAAACGGAGGAAATAAGGATGATGTGAAGAAAGAAGGCGAACCTGATGCCAGGTTTAGGCGGATGCGATGCCGGATATGCCAAAGACGGTTTTCCACTAAAAAGAGCTATCGACGACATATGCTGATTGATCACCACGTCAAAAACGTGCCCTTCATTAAATGCAGTGTTTGCCAAGCCGAATTTACCCATGAGAAAGGTCTCAAGGTTCACATGTTCAAGGCACATGGAACTGTCCTGACTGATGAAGTTATAGAAGTTCAATTTGAGTGTGATGTTTGCTCCACGGTATATAGAAATGAGGAGCAGTTGAATGCCCATAAATTATCAGTTCACGGGTCAGAGGATATTGATGAACCCATGGAAGAAACTCCTCCACCCGTTCCATCGAATACTTCGAAGTATTGGTTCCAGTGTCGCTATTGCCCATCGAACTTTGATACTAATAAGAAGCTTGCGATTCATATAAACTCTCATGAAGAATTCGATTCCAACGATTACTCCTGCAAAGACTGTGGAAACGTATACAGTGGAAGAAAGAGCTTGTGGGTCCATAGGTACAAAAAACATCCTCTTATTCCTGATCCCTCACCATGCAACCTGTGCAACAAAACTTTCTTCGATAAGAATATGTTGGAACTCCACGTTAAGTCTCATAAGCAAGGGAAGGTGCTAAATAATGAGGGTATAAGAGTGGCTCAAAATGATACCCACAGTTTTGCTGATGACGAGGACGATGATATCGAAGATACTGTAGAGGAGAAGGTAGTAACACCGCTGGCGCAGGTCAGTTGCACTGTTTGCAACGAGAAGTTTAGCGATGAGGATCTTTTCAGTAAACATATGCAAATGCACGAAAGTGAACTTTACACGGATAATCCTCTAGCTGCGATGTTTGACACGGAACCGGAAGATCCTAATCGATTTTTCATGAGCCGAATGGGAGAAGATGGAGCGTTTGTGTGTGATCTCTGCCCAAAAAGCTTTCCTAATCTCACTGCCCTTAAGGTGCATCGGAATTGGCATTTTAGGAGTGATAGTAAACAAGTAAGTGTATAGTTTTGTTTAAATTATTATGATTTAATATAATCGAGAGACTGAAAAAAGCGTTAATTCTGCGTGATTTTGGAATTTTTGAATCAAGTTTTGTTTAATATCTAATATTTGCAAGAACATTTTGACTATTCACCCACCACTATTTGCCTGGAAAGAATTATAAAAATTTACAATCTTCGACATGATGAATGTAGTGGATCTCTATATTTTCTATTTAAAAATATACACCTATTTACGATTTTTAAGTTTAAGTTTTTGAAAACCAGGATTGTTAAGATTGCTTTGTTATGATACTTAGACCAAAATTCTAGTTTTTGTAATTTTTGCCTGTTTGTCTGGGCGTCCACCTGACTTTTAAATTTATCAAAGAATACTTTTATAATGTCATAGTGGGAAATTATAGCATTAGAAGGCTTGGTAATTATTTATTAGGATAAATAATCATAATATTGGGCCTATGTCAGTTGGTTGATGAAAATTTTGACAATTGATTTTTTTTAAACTGAATTCACGTGGTGTATGTAAAAAGTTTCCGATTGGCACATATCCATTGTAGAACATTTTAGATAAGAATGGAATACAAAATAACCACAAAAACTACGGTTAACTTAATCTCAATATTGGCTTGTCGAGCGGGCGCGTTTTATTATTATGCCCAGCTCCCTAGAAGAAATAGTTTAATGATTGGTGCTCTACAGAGTTTCTTAACTGCAAAATTTCACCAATTCATCAAAATTCGTTTTGTAGTTAATACTGAAAAATTTCATCAAAATCAGTTTTGTGGTTTTTGCGTGCCCAGACAAATATAGAACGATTCTAAAAAATAGTAGTTAAATGAATTGTCAATGATATTCTATAGTAGCATGGAATTTATCTCGAGTTATCTAGCCGGCGTCAAATATTTAGGAAAATCTGAGGATCTTATTGTAAGAAGCAGTCCTAGAACATGAACGTAAGGAAGTGTGACAAGATTTGTCAAGCATACCCAAATCCCGCTGAAGGGTATAATATGAAATGTACCTACTGCTAATTCGTAATAAGCAAAATTTTAGATGTTCTTTAAAAAGACATTTTTTATACAGATTAAATTGCAATGCACCAAACTAGCATAAGTAGTGGGAAGTGGTTATCCTAATAGACATCCAAATTGTTTATTTTACTTTAATTGCCATGCGTCGAACTCATTTTAAGAAATAAATCGTGCAAACGGGTTGGTGTGTGTTTGCCTTTTTATACCTGAGAATGCTTTAATTGAATAACATTAAAATGTTTGGTGCATTGACTAAAGTTGTGTTTTTAGCACGTTCCCTGTCAGAGTTTTCAAGAAAGCTTTCGTGAGAGACTTATATGTAAAAATTCATTTGATGAGAGAGAGCTTTCATTTGTGTACCATTTTCGGTACACCTGGCAGGGAACGTGTTAACTCCGTTAATGAATTGCACTCTGACATTGATCAAAATAAGCCGAAAATGTACAATATGACGAATTCAAGGAGTACTCGGGCATTTTTCCACATTCCGTTTCGTTTGCTGAAGTATTTTTATCCTTTAAGGGGAAACGTCCACCTGAACACATCCCAAATGAACGTTTTGTTAGGTTCTTTTTTTTTTCTAGATAGATAGTTAACAATTAAGGTGGCATACCTGAGTTTAAAACCTCCAGAATATCGACTTTTTTGTATTGGTTTAAATAATTCTATGATCCTTCCGGAGTACAATGCCGCAAATGGTGGATTTTAGTCATGATATGATGATATGTACTTTCGGTAATTTAAAGCCAATTTCTCACAAATTTTGTTTTTTGGTGTCTTATGCCCGTTCTCCAATGCAGAGACCAACCAACCACGAACCGTCCAAAATCGCGCCATCCCGTTGCATATTCTGATTTGCGTCATTTTCTCTCTCGTTCGCGTTTTGGTCAATCTGGCTAAGTGTTTACCATTGACGTATAATACAATGGACCGCTCACGTACACGATTTCCTATATAAGCAGACGGTGCGATTTTTGTTCCCTCTCTTTCCGGGCATTTCAGGGAAACTACTGGAATTAATTCCAGAGCTGATTTTCGGCCAAGTCCTCATTCCGAGTGAAATTAATTCGAGAACAGCTTATAAAACTCCTTTTGAATTCAATTTGTGTAATAAAATTCTTATGATTTTAACAAATTCATTTCAGTTATCTTTGATTTCAATTAGTTTTTTCGTTCAAAGTAGTTAAAATAATTCGATAGAAAAATCCAATCTTGTATTGTTTTGTAAAAAACTACTTGAAATCAGAGGTAACTGAAATGAATTTGTTACAGCTTTAAGAAGTTTATTAAGGAAATTCAATTCAAAAGGAGTGTTGTCAGGGTTTTTCGATTTTATTTCACTCGGAATACAGAACATGGGTATTAGTTTATTTTATCTGAGTGATATTCGTTGGGATTCTTAAAATTTAGCTGTCTTATGCTAAAAAAACATATTAATCAAATTGGTCAAGATTTTAAGAATCCCTTAAGCCTTCCAACCACGACAAGGTTTCACTCACTGGAAGGAACTGGATTGAAAAGGAAAAAAAACAATATATACATATATAAAATAAAATATTTACCAAGTTTGGATGCTGCTTGTTCCGCCTGGTTCCATTGCGTTTGCCCTTTTAACGCCTTTTTCGACTCATCCCAAGTTTTGCAAGTACGCATTTCCCTATTAGAAAGAAAAATTAGTTGTGTTGATTAAAGCGTACTATATGCTATATCACTACCTCTGATGTAAACACGAATCCATTTTAACCGCTTGCTGAAACGCATTCCACTTGCAAAAGACCGAAGTCTAGTAATTGAACTGAGTTTTAAAAACTTATGATATTAAGCAAAATTGTTTACCTTAAATGTTGTTAGTCGATATACAATAATGTTAAAGGAGGCTGGATGTGCAATCAAATTTGGGATAATTCCTTCAAGGGGATTTTTGATGGCACCTTCGATTTATCCATTCGTATCAAATTTAAGTTGAACTTAAATGGAGTTCTCCCAACTATGTTGAGAGTCCAATGTAAGTTAAACATTCAATTTGATTTCAGTTATTCCGAAAAATTATATATCGGGATAACTGGGATCGAATCATATGGTTATTTTTTAAATTCCTTTGTTTTATTATATAGGACAGCTTTATTTTTAAATAGCTGTATACTATATTCTTTATCAACTTATATATATGGTTGTTATCTACTTCTAGCTCCTTAATATATTCATTCAATTCCATGAACAAGCTAGACATATCTAATGTTTTCATAACTTTGATTGTAGTTCGCTCTATAAGGTTTTTGTTATTAATACTAAAATTATCTGATCTTAATAACGTCTTAACAGCCTTTTCTGTATGGAGGCATATGTGCGCTACATCGGGAGAAGCAACAAGGAGACTGCCTCTGCTTTTCTTGCTTATTAGATTATTATAAATAGATCTCTCGGCAAAGTTTTCAGCTAATAGAGCATATTTGCATTCTCCGCATTTGGTGACTCTATTAATCATTTTTACTACATATCCACTTATATACCCCACAACATTTGAAATTCTGTCAACTTTTTGACTATATTTGTTTCAAAAACAGGAGCAAATTTAGAATTTTCGTTTGAGAATTCATAATCTATAGAAAAAGTGCTCTAGAAATGACCTATCACGTATCTTGCCGCAAAAAAAAAAAAAATTTGTTCCCCTGTGTAATAAGTATAACTAACTTAAATAAGGGTCCTGCTGTTTTCTTCTCTTGCACATTAGGGCATCCGGGCACGATACAATAATCCATCCTTTACGTTTTTATTTAACTCTATAATAAAAACAATTTAAGTACCTAATCAAATCATTTGCAATTGTATAGATTTTAGAAACTTACCGATTTTCGTATGCTTTTACACCTAAGAAAACACTGCACTCGAAATACTAAGTTAAAAGTCTTAAAAAGTCTTAATTTTAGAATAATAATTCCAAAACTACAGTCACAATTTAAAAATTCTTCAAACAAATCGAATTACAATTTTCAGATTTTGCTCTTCGCTTTAAGTTAAGTGAATAAACAAATCCTGGAAGCTTTTAAATTTGGCGGGCCAATTACACAAAGTTAGCGCTGTGACATCCTAAATTTAAACGTTTGCTATAAAGAGCTTTTATTTCCAAATTCTTTAATTTAAACACAGTATATGTTCAATTGTTTATGTTTATTAATAAATATATGGTACATCGTTTTTATAACTTAAAATTTATTTATCAATCACAAATTCTTGAAAATATTGGTAATCTGGCAGGGAAAAAAATTTATTTATTTATTTGTGGCATTAATAATGATTTTTATTTCCATTAATTGAATTTTAAGTACATATTTTTAAAACTTTTGTTCAACAAATTTTTAAATTCAAATATTTTTGTCAGCACTCAGCAATTCCGCACTCAAAAAATCCGCGGAATTGGCCTATCCATGCAATGTAATAAAAATAGACAGCGCTACATAAATTCTTATATATCTCATCTCGTCCCGCTATGGCAGTCGGTTGTCAAATTGGCGGCCACGTGAGACAGGAGATCGAGCGGTCCATTTCTATGTATGTCTGTGGTGTTTACATGTGTCCGTTTTAGCCAAAAGGAATAGTCACCCATTCAGCAACTTTTGTACTAGAATAGTGACAGTGCCACAGCTGTTCCACTGGTTGTCAAAACATCATTGCACTAATTATAATATAAGGCACTTGTAAAAATGTGTGCAGTATTTCCAGCCTAGCACTAAAAGTAAAATTGAGTAGTTTTTCTGCTCAAAAAGTGGTTAAATCTCTTCCACATTAAACATTTGTCCAAAGATGTTTTGAGCAAAGACTATCCACAATAAGACGTGACACTTGTGACGTATTTCCTTATCTAAATTTGACGTTGGTACAGTTACCCAAATGAACTTGAAGGTTTTGCAAGAAGTAGGTAGTAATAAGGAAGTCATGTGCTAGAAAAGGATAAAAATTTGAGAGGATATGGAACGAGAATTGAAATACTTCTACAGGGTGCCTCTTTATATTTTACAAAATTTCTATAAACGCATCGCACTATCTACCAAAATTTGTTAAAACAATCAAAATGTTATTACCTAAGTTCATAGCAAAGCATGCACGTTCTTATACAATAACAAATTTTTCAAATTGTAACACTTCAAATTAATTTCTCAAGTTGTAAATCTTTTCTGACAAAATAAAAGCATTCCGTACTCTGCTATCAAGAGCCACACACATTCCCCGCAGTATTTTTGCGCCTTGAAAAATGCACAATAATTACAAAAATATATACTTAGGTAACCTTACATTAATTTAAGAACTTAGTTATTAAGGTTAAATAAAAAAGGTTTATTATTTTTTGCTTTTCAGTTTTTTCGGCGGTTTAATTTTTTTGTTAAAAAGCTTTTATTTTATAATTTTTTGTGGCTATAATGCAAAGACTGAGCGGTCTACATACAAGAGACTGACAGGTCTAAAACTCATTCATCGTGAGGTTTTTTTTTAAATTAATTGTAATACACAACTCAGCATTAAAATCTGTGAGTGAACAATAAATCACCCCTATTTTCCCACCCTTAAGGTAGGAATTTTTTTTCCAAATTTATATGGGACCAACTTCGAGGTATACTCTATCTAATAAAAAAAGAATTATCAAAATCGGACTACTCTATAAAAAGTTATGCGTGGTCATACATAAATAAAAATAAAAAAAAAAAAAATATACGCGTCGACTTGATAACCTCCTCCGTTTTTTTCGTCGGTTAAAAAAGCACCTTCATTGTCCCGTTGAAATGTTGGTGAGAGTCATCGGAAAATGAAAAAAATGCTTTATCAACATCTAAATGGAGGTGACTATTTTCACCTTAAAACGTGAAACCAGAAACCAGAAACCAGAAAAAATAAATTCACAGTAAAAGGAAAATCTTTATTTAGTAGGCATTTTGTAAAAGGAAAATCTTTAGTTAGTAGGAATTTTGTAAAAGGAAAATCTTTAGTTAATAGGCATTTTGTAATTTGAATGAATTTATTTTTTCTGGTTTCTGGTTTCACGTTTTTTAAGGTGAAAATAGTCACTCTCTTTATTTATATGAAAAGCAAGGAACTGAGGCTCATTTAATTCACTGTAACTCGGTCGATTTTCAGAATTTTGACATAATATCATAAAATGTTTTTACATAAATATTTCTGAGTATAAAGATAAAACTTTCATTCCTACAAAAAAGATGTACATTGGATAGCCTCATTTACAAAAAAAAAAAAAAATATTTTTTGAGACAGGCAAAAATTGTAGATGGACGGATATAACGAAATTATACAAGTTCCTTGTTTGATTACCGAACCTTAAAAAATATATAATTTTTAGAGGCGTGCCAAGTTTTAAAAGCCTTCTAGATGCATGTAACCACTTAATTAAGAGTTATTTTAGAGTTTAGAACTAATCTTTTAAATTCTTTTTTGCTTTCGTGCTATAGGCGACTGCGGATCCCAACGCAGTTTGGCGCGGAAATCCAAAGAAGAAGAAAGTAGCTTCACACCGTTGTCAGTATTGCAATTCAACATTCGTCAGCAGTAGCAATTTGCGTCGTCACATTGGCGAATTGCACAAACGCGAAATCGCTAATGGTGTAGAGCCCCCAGAAGTATTTATTGAAAAGCACTTAGAATGCCAAAAGTGCAATATGAAATTTCAAACAAAGATTGAGTGGGTTGAACATAAACTAGAACATGTAAGGAATGCGAAACATGATACTACATTTGAGTGGGGCTGCGAAATTTGTGGCAAATTGGTTTCACGTAAAGAGCGATTGATCCAACACATGAACTCCCATTTGAGACGCGAAGAGCAGCAAAATGGACATATAAGTGGTGGAGATCCACTGAACAGTGAAGCAGGTTTCGAGAGTAATTCTCAGGATTCAGAAGGTTCCTCCAATGATCAACAAGATGCTGCAAATGAGGATATCGACAATGATAACGAGAATGAGGATGAAGCTGAAAATAAGGATGATGAGAAAAATGATGCCACTGAAGAAAATTTGCCTGAAGGCGGTGATAATCACGCAGATGATGACGGTGATGATGAAGCGGATGACGAAAGTGATATCAACTCGAGTAGCTCGGATGATGACAACGATGATCAGGACGATAATGAGGATAATGAAGATAATGATGATAACAATGATAACGATGATAATGATGATAACGATGATGATGATTCCGACTCCGATAAAAGTTCCAGCCAGGAGGAGGACGCAGAATTCGAGGACGACAATGAGGGACCCTATTCGTGTGACCTCTGTCAACTTTACTTTGAATCATCGAAGCAGTTGCAGCGACATGTGACTAGTCACTTCCTTAACGGACCCGGATCAGTTATGTTAACTGAGCTATCCAAAGAAAAGCGAACGCCTACGGAAAATGGAGATCGAACTGATACCTCCTCATAGAACGGCAACCAGAACTTACCACGCTTTTAGTTTTAATCCGTTTCGTATAATTTTAGAGTAACGAAACTGCCAGACAGTTTAGGCTAGAGGTACTATATTTTAAGGCTTATTTCGTGGATATGTTTTTAGGTTATATTTTCTGTTTTTGTTGTACATCCTATGTGTTTTCAATTATTTAATGATTTTAAGAATTTATTTAAATAAAAACGCTTTACTGTTGGCCACAACTGAATTTAAAACAAAATCCTTATTTTCGTTTTTGCTTTTATTTTCAAAAACTTCCATTTGTAAGGCCAATCATCTCCATGTTTAGGTTAAGGACAAAAATGGTACAATTGTGAAGATTAACACTGTAAATAGCTAAAATTAGTATTAAAAAGTTTTGTGAAATACATTTTCCAGAAACCGAAATTGAAGCAGTAGTGCTTCGCCTAAAAGTGTTCCTCTCCCGATCCAATTCTTACAAGATATCTTAAGGTAGGGGCGTTTCCCTAAGGTTAACCGCGCACTAAGTAATTCGTTGTCGCAGTGTACATAGCTAGCGAGTTAGCTAATTTAATATATTACGTCAACGCTAAAACTTTATACAAAGTAACAAAGGATTTTAACAAGGTGATAATTCTCTTTAATAATTACGACTTAATAAGACTTTAACCGCTAGTAGTAATCACACTTTCATTTTTCATCCGACCTACATAATTGTAATAAAAAAAAAAAATTCAATCACAACTGACGGAAATAAAGGTTATATAAGTTATTAAAACTTTGAGTTTGCCTTGCGGTTTACACTTTAGCAGTTTTTAAATATTTGAAATTGTTTTTAAAGTTTTTTCTTAATTTTCGAAAGTCAATATTTATGCTCCAAAGCAAGCCTCTGCCTTCATCCTGGGGCCTTATTCCTGAAAATAAAAGTTACACGAAACGACACAAAATAGTCAGACGAAACGATATTGAATACCTTTCTCGAAGGTTCTTAACTCTTCAATTCCCATGTCAAAGTTAATAAAGATTTTTTTTTTCTTTTTAGATAACATAGCTTACAAACATGTAGTTATTACAAAAAAATATATTAAATGTAAATAAACTACCCTTTTTTTTTGTATGGGCGTTGTCACCCACAGGTGACACTGGGCATTGTGTAGTTAAGACTGTGAAGGAGAATTTGACCCATGACGTATTGATAGTGGTGCCAGAAAAAAACAATTGATAGTGTTACTTATTGGCTTTGCTACAATAGTGGTAGATTTCAAAAATAAAATCTCCTTGTGGTAGAAAAAAAATATTAAAATTCTGTCACCTGCAAGTGACACTGGGAATTGAAGAGTTAAAGACGGAGAATCTATTGTACCAATAAATAGCTGGTGGACAAATGTGACGTCCGCCACGACACGACGTTCTTGCAGCGAATGCATGCCAAGCAACAGACAGCTGTATTTATAAGGCGGAAGGATAAGGTGATTAGCCCATGGAAACCTTCCCAACGCGAACCTGACGAAACTTTTCTGGACAGACTCAATTCTATTAGTATGACTGGCATAATAAGGTGACCAAATTTGATTCCCATATTCCAGAATATATCTCACTATGGAAGTGTACACCTGTTTATATATAGCTATGTTATTAAATTCGCGTCACCATCTTTTTACAAAGCATATATCAAATACCCCTACAGTGTTACTAATTCTTTATTTCCTTTAGCGATCGCATCAGAAATAAAAAACCATTCAAGCGAGGATTCCTCACTATTACTGTGAGCAACGTCTTGATATTGCCGAAAGGCTGTGGATCGGTTTCGAAGGCCGACATAGTAAAATCCTCGAAATACTCACGGATAATCTAGATCAAACTGCGAATGAATACTTTATTCAAGACTTACATTCTGAAGTCGAAGATGCTTATCTAACGTGTGTAGTCAGCTTAAAACCATTAACACAAACAAAGTCTAAGCCTTCTGAAGTTAATATTGATAAGGAAGAAGCTCCTTCTCTTCCTATCACTACTAGCACGTCTATTAAATTACCTCGGATAAGCTTGTAAACATTTTGTAGTGATTACGCTTCATGGGTATCATTCCGTGATCTTTTTCAGCACTTATTCGTAATAAAAAGACAATAGCTAAAGTCAAAAAATTACATTATTTAAAGGCCAGTGTCACTGGAGAGGAAGAAAGGCTCATTCAAAGGCTTTGCAATCACAGAAGCAAATTATGATTCCGCTTGGCAGGTACTCTTAGATCGTTTTGAAAATAAGATAATGTTAGTAACATCTCAACTTGACATCCATGTACAGAAACCTCAGAATCCATTAAATGTCTTCTCGATGTAACATCCGAATCGGTACAATTTCTAGAAAATTTAAAGGTTGACAATTTGTGGGAAACTATACTTATTCATCTAACTGTCAAGAAAATACCAAAGGAAACGATTCAATTATGGGAACAATATGTTTCCAGCTTAGAATCACCTGAACGTTCCAGTTGCTCTAATCTACCAACCTTTAAAACACTGAAGACCTTCTTAGAGACAAAATTCCGCACTCTTGAAGTCGTTGAATCCTTAATTTTAAAAACTACAAATACGACACGAAATCCAACTTATGCGGCATTAAACCTTCTTCACAAAGGGAAAACTCAGCTGTGGAATATGCGGTGGAGAACACGTAGTTAAGTATTGTCAGGATTGTATTAAACTGTCCTTCACGGAAAGAAACGAAATGGTTAAGCGTTTGGAACTATGCATCAATTGTTTGAATAAAGGGCTTTACTGGACCTTTTGTCATCCTGTCCAAATGTTCATGCAATTTGTGCGCTAAATAGCTTCATACTCTCATGCATATATTTAATCAATCTAGAGATCTTGCAACTGATTCTCAACTTCCCTCTAATACCAGATTGTTTGTTCCATTGTCCTCACAGACAATACATATAGTGAAGCTAATCAATCTACAATTCAAGCGATGCATGCTTCCACTTAAAACCAAGTTTAATTAGCAACCATGTTGAACACTTTGAAGGGTCCTTATGGAGATAAACAAACATTCCGAGCTTTACTGGACCAGGGTTCTCAAGCAAGTTTTATTACGGAAAATGTAGTTCAAACATTAAAGTTGAAACGTAAGGAAATCCATCAGGAGTCATCTGAACGAGTATTTCCAGCTATGTGAATGATATCGGAGTTCAACTGCAAAAATTCTGGACATTGGAAGAAGTTCCTGTCACCTATTCTCAAACCAGAAGATGAAGCCTGTAAATAACACTTCATAGAAATCCATAAACGACTTGAAAGTGGAACATACTTAGTAAGGCTCCCTTTTAGCAGCTCGGAAATAAAAAACTCGTTAGGACTTTCAGAACCTGCTGTTATTTCTAGTTTCTTACATCTAGAAAGAAAATTTAAAATTAATCCTAATTTTCAACAAGATTATAGCAATGTCATACAAGAATATCAAGACTTAAAACACATGATACCTGTACCCAATGTAAACGAACCAAATTTAAATTAGTCTTCATATTATTTGCTGCACCACGCCGTGTTTAAAGAGAGTACAACCACCCGCCTAAGAGTAGAATTTGATGCGTTTCAAAAACCTACATCTGGGTTCTCTTTAAATTATATATTGTTGACTGGTCCAGCAATACAAAATGATTTAATTAGAATACTGCTTCAATGGTGTCGACATCGATACTGTTTTATGGCCGACATTGAAAAAATGTATCGGCAAGTTCAGATACATCCGGATGATATGAAATATCAGCGTATAGTACTTAATATGGTGAAACAAACCGGAGGAAAATTGAAAACATTACTGTCTCTCTACGGTAACATTTGGCATAACCTGCGCTCCCTTCTTAGCGATCCAAGTTTTAATACAATTGTTAGTGATGAAAAATCAAAATTTCCGATCGGAGTACAAAATCACTGGATGTTTTTTACGTTGATGATGTATTGTCAGGAGACGACTCTGTTGAAGATTAGTGGAGCAACATGAACTAAATTCAATAATTAATAGTAATAATATGTTAATTAAGCTTTAAACTAACAAAATGGGTAGCTAATGACAAGACTATATTAAAATATATACATTTAGAAGATCTCGCAGTCCCAGCCCCAGGCGATGTGGATTTAACTATTGGCTGTAAGTCATTAGGCTTAATGTGGTATCCTACAAACGATACCTTTGGCTATAAGGTTGGTATAGATCTCACTCGAGAGCCTACCTCTAAAAGAATGCTCCTATCAGAAATAGCGAAATTATGTGACCCTCTTGGATGGATAATCACCAATTATCACTACAGCTAAAATTATTATGTGCTCTCTATGGCTTCTACCTAGCCTCTTTCTACTGACATAGCCAACAGATGGAATGACTTTAAGAACGATATGAAACATATAGAGCCATTACGAACTCCCAGATGGCTTAATGCTTCAAATTCCGTGGAATTTATGGAAATTCATGCCTCCAAAGACCCTTATGCAGCTTCCCTTTATCTTTGTTTCAAAGGTACAGATGGGACAATCTACATACAACTCATTTATAGATTTCAAAGTCAAGGATTTCGCCCGTCAACACATCATCGATACCTCGACTAGAGTTATGTGGCGCAGTACTCGAAGCCAAGCTTTTAAGGTTGACAAAGGATATACTAAAACTATAGTCGACTTCCGTGCATTTATGCACAGATTCGATGGTTGCTCTTTCATGGCTTAGGGCTCATCCGAGCAAGTGGAAAACATTTATTGCCAACAGAACATCGACAATTTTGGAAGTATTGGGTGATAGTTCTCGCTATTAAGTTGCAATTAAGGAAAATCCAGCTGATTTAGCCTCACGAGGTGTATCAGCTCATGAGCTGAGCAACAACAACCTGTAGTGGCATGGTCCAGATTGTCTCTCCTTGGAAAAGTCTATGTGGCCACCTCAACCAAACATGACAATTGAAGATGTGGAAGCCAAAGAAACCCACATCGAGGTAAAATTATACACGAAGAGTACATTTACTAGAAGTCCTGAATAGATTCTCGTCTCTTTCTAAACTTATTTCGGTTATGTCGCAGTGCATTCGATTTACACAACATGTCAAAAAATCACCAAGTACTTAGGGCACATCAAACACAGTAAATACGACCATTATTTAAAGACTTGGATTCGAGTTATACATATAATACAAAAATGGGAGTTTAATGATGAAATACTCGAATTAGAAAATAAAACGCCTCTCAGTAGAAAAAACATAATTTTGCGGCTGTATCCATTTGTGGATAAGAAAGGATTGTTACGTGTTGGGGCAAGAATGAAAAACTCGGACTTAAACTACGACAAGTGGCATCATATTATTATTCTAAAGTCAACTCATTTTGTAGAATTATTACTCAGACACTATCACGCCGTTTCTCTTCATGGAGGACCTCAGCTGATGGATACGATAATCCACAAACGGTTCTGAATCATAGATGGAAGAAATGTGATTGAATATTTCCTGCATCGATGTGTAATTTGCAGTCGTCAGAAGGCTCAAGTCACATTTCAGCTTATGGGATATCTCCCAAGTGTTGGCGTCACTAGTAGCCGACCAGTCAAAATGTCTAGATATAGCAAAGCCAAGCTCTATAAAGGGTACATTGCAAAATGATCTCGCGAATCACTGATTGTCTCTCAATATTATTAATCAAATTATATGGACAATGAATCAAAATTTATAGTAATTAGTATAAATAACTATCGTGTGATAACTATATAAACGCACACACATATTTATACATGTACTCCAATGGAATTCCTCATACATCAGCACTTCACCAACAGAATGCATTGCATGCGATGGTTTAGTTTCAATTTTGTATGCGTTATGGTCAATCTTTTTAAACCACTTTGAATTACAGGCTTGATGTTAATCATCAACCAATTACTCAACAGTCAACACTATTCCAGTCTTACAGAATGAACATTAGGAAGTGCTGAAACGTATAAAAGTAGCGTACGAGCGCATACCACTATTTAGGGGTGCTCTAAAGAAACAGAAAGCAAGAGACAAGCGAGACGGAATGATGAATATGGTCACTTCAATCAACTGTTCATATAATGCAATAAATTCCCGGGTATTCTTGGACAAGGACGGCTTTAAGAATAAAATATTATAAAAGGAGGATCCATGAGAGCATTCATTATTTGATTTAAATTTCACGAACATTTTGAATAAATGAAAGAATAGTAAAAGTATAAGGCAGCTCATCCCTATATATATGTATATGTATAAAATCGAAAGTTTGTTTGTTTGTTTGTTTGTTGCTCTATCACGTCTAAACGCTGGGTCCGATTATTTTCATTTTCTGAGTTAAGACACTACATATCCCGACTTAACATATAGGCTAATTTTTATGCACGGGTTTCAAAATGGCGGACCCAAGATGGCGGCCAAAGATTGTAAATTTCAAGGAATTGCCGTGAAAATTGGTATTTAGGGCTTTTCGGAGGTCCTGGTTGCGAATCTACGCTCGAAATTTGGAAATTCAAGAAGGCGGATTCAATATGGCGACCAAAAATTGTCGAACTTTAACGAATTTAATTGAAAATTATGGGTATTTTGAGGCCACTAATTTCGAATTTGCTATCAAAATTTGGAAATTCAAAATAGCGGAACCAATATGACGACAACAATTTTTTGAATTCTACGAATTTAAGTCACGTAACGATGAAATAGTAAAAAAAAAAATTATACCTTTATTTATTTATTTAACACCTAACAATGAAAACATATACATAAGTACAGAATAGATTATTAGCCCTTCGGATATAGACGGTGGTAGCAAATGAGTTTTGGACGGTTCCACGGACCACATTTACAGATTTTAGTAATACATACTTCTAAACTTCCTAATCGGGCTGCAGTACCAACATTTCAGAAGTATTTAACTAATTAGTATTTTTGATACACCGGGTGAAACCGGGTTACTCAGCTAGTTATTTATAAAATTCAAACGCATTGCATTTCCGTGGAGCCGCTCTTAAAATTGCCATCACCTTGGTGCCTGCACTGACGTTTCCTATATTAAACTATAAGATGGTTGGTTGAAGACGAAGAAGTGAAAGAGACGAATTTCGAAAAGCCGCGCGGTGGACAGCCTGTGAAACACATGACTAATTTTGTTTTTAAAGACGTTGAAGACTCTCCAGATAAATTTAGTGGCGAGTCCGGGAAAATGTATAGTTTCTTGGCTGAAGGATTTTGAAGACGTACCGGGAGCTTGCGAATGGAACGATCTGCAGAAGTACCTACCTACATATATATGCCCGAAAACTACTAAAGTGTGCGGCTAGGTTAGCAGTTGAGGGGTCGACTGATTTAAGGGGGGACAACCATTTAGAACCTCGAAATTGAGCAGTTTTTTCGGAATTTTTTTGAAGGGGAAGAAATGAATGGATCTTTTTGAAATTTTTACAGTTTATTGTACTTATTTTAACTAGTATTTTCCATTTTTATTAATGAAAAAATATTGAAAATTGACGGAGATATATCATGATGAACCTACATGGTCGCGGAGGCATTTTTTTTACGGTGCCAACAAGTGTAGCGCCGTAAAAAATGATCTGAAACAGAAATGCAAAAAGATGCGGTCAGTATATGCCTTCAGTCACGCGGTAAACCTTATTTTGTGATAATAAGTTAAGAATTGTAGAAATGGCAGATAGAAAATCCAAAAATCGATATTTTCAAAAAAAAAATTCGTTTTGCTGATCAAAAAAAATCGTTAATTTTGAGAAATTTCTATTATTTTTAGGTTTACCAAGTGGTCACATATGTTAGGAAAACGTGTGCAAAATTTCGGCCCGATCGGTTGAATAGTCTCTGAGCAATCGTTGGCACCGAAAAAAAAAGTGAAAAGAAAAGTTTCGAGAAAAACGCGTTCATCAAAGTTTTGATATATCCGTGCACCACGAAAGACGAAAAGAGTATACCTGCGCTCGACTCTCGGAATGAATGGACGTTGGCCTAAGTTATGAAGTTTTTCAGATTTTAGACATATTAAAGTAACTTTTGGGCGACGAGTTCAGGGACGACATCTAAATCAAACCCAGAAAGATGTTTTAATTGCGGAGCTAAGTCACACACGCTGTTTTAAATGTGGAATTTTGGGCGTCAAGCAACTGCTCTCTATCAAAGACAGCACGCAGTACCTCAGGGGGCGGTGAGACCTCAAAAAGCTCTGTGAATATAATCCACTGTACCGGACATGACGATTGAAGTAAAATTTTAAAAATCTCTACACAGCATTGGTCGATACAGGAAATAGTGTAACACTAGTTAGGAAATCTGTAGTCATGCGCGAAAAAGCACCTTCGCTGAAAAGAGACGCTAGCATTACACTAACTGGTTTTGGGCACAACCAAGTCCAGACCTTTGGATCTAATTTAAACAGCTTAGAAGTAGATGGCAACGATTACAAGGCCTTTTGTCACACGGTGGCAGATAGTTGGGTTCCTCAAGATTTCGTTCTCGGCGCTGATGTCCTCAAAGAAGCAAAGCTGACTGTGGAGAGGGGAAAATTATCGCTAAAGTATGCCAAGGAGAAAATGAAGCCTCCGAATTCCCGAAAGAGAAAGAATTTGTAAGCCTGCAGGTAGAGGAATGGTTGCAAGAAGATATCATAACACCGAGCTGCTCGGATTATGCAAGTTCAATAGTACTGGCGAAGAAAAAAGATGGCAGCTACCGACCTTGTATTGATTTCAGGAAGTTAAATAAACGTATCGTTAAGGACAGATTTCCGTTGCCAGTCATGGAGGAGATACTATAGAAGAACTTCACCGAGCTTCGATATTTACAACGTTAGACTTAAGCAACGGATTTTTTCACGTTGATATAGAATAGTATTGCAAAAAGTATAAAGCTTTCTTAACTTCGGACAGCCAATACGAGTTCAATGAAGTGCCTTCTGGTTTATGCAACTCACCTGCAGTTTTCCAAAGGTTTATAAATATATGTAATATTTCAAGAGCTAATCCGAGACAAGACACTCTTAATTTATATGGATGACATTATAATACCCTCTAAAAGTGAAGATGAAAATTTGGCGAAGTTTAAAGGAGCCCTAAGTGTAGCCGAAGCGAATAGACTCCAAATTAACAATTTTCAGATTAGATGGAATCAGAAAAGATCAGAAATCTCAACGAACGCAAATTGATCAATTAAGATCATCAAGTGTCAGTTATGAAAAGTCAAGCTGCGAGAAAAAAAATTTGAAATTATTTAAGTAAATTATTGTAAAAATAAAAGTTTCGCACTGTATACATATATATTCTAAATTGATTTAATGAATTCAATTGAATAAAAAATTAAAAATATGTTTATATGTAAATTCACTAAATATGTAGAAATATTTATAATTATTAATTGTGATTTACAAATATAAAATATATGTACATAATTTTACGTCTTCGGTTGCAGCACAATTGTAATTGCGTCCGTAGTTTCTTTTTTTTTTCTATTGCCTGGCCTAGTAGGCACCTGTGATAGGGGCCTGATTCATTTCAGTTCAATGCATAATGCCTTGAAAAGTGGAAAATTAAATTATTTTTAATCAAATGTTAAGGAGTATGTGCAGGGATAAAGTTATATCGACTTACTATTTCCTGTTTTTATTCTACTTTTACCTGCTATCTCAGACTCTTTTTTTTACATATGTATGTTCATAAATCCTAAAAATTTCCGTGGCGGAATCGAAGAGTAAAGTTAGGAAGGTTCATTGACTTCTACCTATGAACAACCAATTTCAAATAAAAAAAAAGTGTTCTCGAACTCGTAGCTAAAAAGATGCCTCTGCAGAACACAACTCCGACGGAGCAATTTGTCCGAAGAAAACACAATGGCTGGATTCCGATTATTATTTCCTCTTTTTTTAAGAAGTACCTTTATCCCCGGGCGCAAAAGAAAGAATAATGCAAAAACGTGAAAATAAAAATATTCAAGGAAAATGTTGGTAGTGTAAAACGTCCTTGGCGGAATGTCTTCCCAAATTATACCGCCATAAAGTCTGGTAAGCAAGTGGGGGGAAGCCACGGGGCGAATCTTTTGTAATACTGAAAATCGATGGAACTATTTTGCCGTTTCCATTGTGTAACAAACCTCTTTCCACGGATAAACTGTTATACTTTTCGTCGACCGCAGCGAGTGGTGACACACAAAACAAAGTTGTTTTGTTAAACTGACGACGCTTCGCCTTTGTTATTCCTCGCCGGGATCTATTTCGCTTTGGGCTCTTTTGAGTGGTCAATTTTTGCTTCTATCTGCCGGCCTTAAAAGGACAACATTTATTTTAAATACCGCTTCATCTTGTATCCGCAGTGACCACAAAACGGTGTCTCCTGAAATTGAAAACAAATCCTTTTTGTGAAGTGAAATAATGAAGAGCTGATATAGCAACTGGATAACTGCGACATTGGGCCAGGGCCAAAGGACTACAAACATGAATTTGTGCTATTCGTTCTTTGTTACAGAGTTGACGGCTGTAGTTTACCAACTAATTAGCGGTTGTACTTTCGCAAACTCTGAGCTATTGTGTAAATGTAAAAATGAGGAAATTGTTAGTTACTGGTTTAACTATGATTAGAACCTTTGCATGCCTTTCGGATATTTTTTTAAAAGGAAAAAAGTTTTTCATTTTGGAATTTGGACAATTTGTATATGCATTGTTGCAAAGGGCAGGGCAGGGTTATAGTAGATTAAAAAAAGTCTGTTTTGATCGGAGTGCAGTTCGAGATTACTGACTGTAGTTAGTACGTATTTAGTTCAGTATGTGTTTAGTTCAGGTGACGTATCCGGCTTGGCAATTTGTGTACATCCTGGAGGTCACAATTTTCATCTGAAATCAATTTTTTAAAACAATTTACTTGTTTTATAAGTGTCTCTTCTATTTGAACCTCACTACCAACAAATAATTCAAAAATAAATATTTTTTTTGACGAATGTGAAAATTTAGTACGATTTTTTACCAGTTTTTCGTACTTTTTTTTAAATAAAAAAAATTATTAAAATAAAGATATTGTTTAGGATTGAGGTTCAAATAGAGCGTATTTATATAAATAAACTATGTGCTGCGTTTGATAATGATTGATCAAAAACTGTAGGAGCTAGAGTATACACAAATTCGAAAAAAGTCGTTTCGAGAAAAACGCGTTTAAAAATAAGAGTGGCACCTCCGTACTACCACCAAGCAAATAACTTATTTGCTTGGTGCTACTACATGCCACGCGCTCCAACCGTTCGATCGAGGGACACTCACTGAAACGCTTATAACTTTTAAACGGCGTGGAATTTTGTTTTGAAATTTTCAGAATATATTTTTGAATAGTTCTACAATCGATTTATGAAGAAAAAAAAATTGAATTTTTTGAAGCCTCTACACCTACATATGTATGTATGTATTTCCACCCTTAAAAGTTTAAACGCGTTTTTCTTGAAACTAATTTTTCCGACATGGTCGGCATGATAACTCATACACTTTTTAATATTTTTTGATGCGAGTTTTTTTTTAAATTTTCGAAATCGTTTTCTCTGTAGTCTATCGGGCCGGATTCTTGATATTTTGATTTAAAAATTTTATAAAAATTATTAAAGTGTAAAATTTATGACGTAAAACGCATACTTTTTTTTTAAACTGCAATAAATTGCTAAATTTTTTGAAATTCAAAATTTCGGCTCTACAGACTATAACTACAACTTCATTTTAGAAGAATTTTTTTAAATTTTGCACATCGATCAACATTTACTGGAGATATGATGCCGACCAAGGAGCAATTGTTTTTTCTTAGTGTTGTGGATCACGTGATTTTTTATATAGTAATTTTTGTAAAAATAAAGTGAAATAAAATTTTTTCTAAAGTTTAAATACCAATAAACAATGTGTACTTTTCATTTTTATTAATTTCTATTGCTATCCCTACTAAAAAATTTTTTTCTTTTAGCGCATTTTTGGCTCTGCTAGACGTATGTAAGGCTTTAACTTAACTTTTAAAATATTAAATAAATAAAAACGCCATACATATCTCAACATTTAGCATAGGACTGTGAAATTTAACTCAACAGAAGCTTTTGATTTAAGGTTCACCTATTAAGATTGGTCTCGAGCATTTATTTATTTATTTAAATATTTATTTCTTATACCTAGATTTTATTTTTCTTAAAATTGGTCTAAATATTCTATTACCTAATTACACCGTTTTAAGTTACTCCGAGTGAAGAAAGAACACAGATCATTTTTTTTTTCGAGATAATGGCAACTCCTCGTATATTCTCGCAGCCATCTTAATGCTGATCTGAAGAAAGCTTTAGCATCTCCTTCCTATGCATGCTCTCCTTACTAATTGCCTCATAGGTCTAAGAAACGCGGCTGGGAAGTGAGGCTTCTAATTGATTCCAATCTCAGAAGAAATTAATATGAAAATTTTAAAGATAAATGTTGACTCCTACCGGGGTCCTACCACCCAACGGCTTAGGGAACGCCTGGGTCGACAGCCGTCGGATTTCCCCTTTTTCATTAGCCTAATTACGTAAAGTTGCCCTGCGCCTGAAATTGAGCGAAAATTAGGTTTTAAAGAAAATTTCCATGTCTCTGTTCAGTTTCGGGTGGACGAGTCAATTTAACAAGAGCTGTGGGCTTAGAGTCTAAGCCATCATCAGATGCTGTAAGACAGGGAATTAGGCACGAAATGAATGTCTGATGGGGCGCCACTTGAAGCCACCAAGATTTGGAATTTTGTGACAAAGAATGGGGGGTAATTAAATTCCAGTCATTTTGATGTATGAGTACTACTAGGCCTCGTTGCGCAGACTAATTTGTTTACAAGTGCAAATGTATGCCCTCCTCTTCACTAAATGAACGGGAAAACAACAAATCCTTCAAAAGCTTTCCCGGGCCCGAACACAAATAAAGACAATTTATGACAGATATTTCTGGATGAATACCTCGTTTGTCGTAATTAAATGGCACTCCCTGCGCAATAAAACCCTCAAAGCAATTTGCAACTTCCCTTGTGTTTCCTTGTTTTCATTTTGTTTCCTGGTCTCAATGAAGAGAATATTTGATGGAGTGATCAAATGGACAATATACAAATTAAAATTCCTTTCAGATAGAAAAAGCCGTAATAAATATGTATGTATAAAGGATGACATTCGGACATTTTATGAGACATGTGTTTCATTGTTTTATGTACGTCAATTGGGGAGGCGTTGGAGTTTACTCCAGTGAAATTAGGCACACAAAATGTCCGCAAATGGGGAATCTTAAGAAAAAGCAATTTTTCCTTTGGAATTGATAAATTTGAGAGTCAGGATTACGAAGAAAAATAATGTACCAGATAAGTGCTTGAAGCAATAATGATTTCAAGAATGATTTTAAATATCAAAAATTGTCTTTTTGCAGTTACGTAAACTTCCATATAATGCGAGTTCATACAGTGCAAATTCCTACAACGCGCTAAAAATGTTGGGACGAATTTTTTCATATAACGCGGTTCTCGTACAGCGCGCAATAGACAAAATGCCTAAATTCTCCATTTACTAATGAATTTATTTTTGCTGGTTATCGGATAAGAGTTATCGATCAACTTTTATAATTCCCATCAATATTAAGAATTATTGTTTTCGATATTAGCTAACCATTATTCAGCAATTTATTCTTGTTTTCTCACCAGTGACTCCGACTCTGAAAACTCCTACTTACCAATTTTGGTGAAAATCGCATGATGATGATTAGAACTGGCAGATTTTGCTGCAGACTGGTTAGCTGATAACCAAAACAAAATTTTGTGAAATAAGTCTTATTATTGATGGGAATTATAAAACTTGATCAATAATTCTTATCTTATTCGATAACCAAAACATAACGAAGCGTGTTATTTTTACCCGACTGCGCCAGAGGGAGGGTTATGTTTTTCGAGTGTATGTATGTACGTATATTTCTTTGGTACGCTCTGTAGCCTAAGCAGCTTGATCGATTTCAGCTTGAGAGGTGCCGTTAGATTCGTCTTAATTGTGAGAGTGACACTGGGTATATCAAAATTGAAAAAAATTAAAATGGCCGATTTTTGGCGCCATATTATGTCTTCAAAAATTTTTTTCTCTGAAAACCTATCGAGTGGGGTATCAAAATAAAGGGTTTCATAAATAGCTTGCAAAAATTTATGCAACTTCTATGTTTACATGTAATATGGAATGGAAAATGCTAAAAAAAACAACAAAATATTCAACGTCACAACATAAATTATATTTATGTGTGGCAAAGAGAGATTACAATACTGTCTTACTAATAATAAATCCGAACGTTACTATTGCTGATTCAGTGTGTATGACAGACAACGCTTTTACTTATCAGCCTGGGCAACAAAAAGTGAAAGACGTAACGCAGGATGTTGCCTTTAATCCTTAGTTGGGCTGTAACAGTTCATAAACTCCAAGGTACGACACTCGATCGGACAGTTGTGGACCTTGGCTCACACATATTTGCAAAAGGTCAAGCGTATGTAGCTCTTAGTCGAGTAAAAACATTAGCTGGATTGGCTATCAGTATACTCTTGATCCTAAAAAACTATTAAATCGGCCACATGATCAAAATTCTTTGAAAGAGCTTCAACGTTTACGGGAATTGATCCTATGAACTGATGACTTAAAGCCTTAAAGTTAACATAAGGAAACTTTCACAAGATGTAATTTTGTTTTAATATCAATTTAAAAATCCTATTTTTTACCTAACCTAACTTTTGTGGAAATTCAATAACGTGCAGATATTTAAATGATAAATTTATATACTACGAAAACTAAAAAACTTAAAATAAAAATATTATTGAAAAAAACAAAAAACCCCACTGCGTAAATTAAAAAATTGTGAAGTTGAAATTTTCAAACTTACTTAATAAATGAACTGAAAAGATAGAAACAAGTTGAAAAAATTAAACATTTTTTCTGAATTCGAGTGATCATGATGGTTGACAGTGTTCACAAACGCAGTCGGATGCATCAAATACATTAATTGAGTACGCGAAACAAATAAACAAATTCACTTTCGAATTTATGATGTGAAAGTTAGGATATTGGGACTTCTTCAACTACGTATTCACTTGCTCTATTCATATCACCAACAAAAGAACTAGTCATTCATGATGCAACGTATTGTAGATATTTGATGCCTCCGATTGCGTTTGTGAACACTGTCAACCATGATCACTCAAATTCAGAAAAAATGTTTAATTTTTTCAACTTGTTTCTATCTTTTCAGTTCATATATTAAGTAAGTTTGAAAATTTTAACTTCACAATTTTTTAGTTTACGCAGTCGGGTTTTTTGTTTTTTTCAATAATATTTTTTATCATACGTACTATACGAGGAAAATTCTCGTCTAGATACCACGATTTCCTATAACGTGATTTCCTATAACGCGAAACAATATAACCGCCGTTGTACGGGAGTCTTCTGTATTTTGAGTGTATTACCACTGTAGCTAAAAAATTAATATTATGGTTTTGTATAACTGACTCACAAAGTCACAAAGACCAACCCTCAATATAAGTCGAAACACAGCACCACTAGCTGCCTGCTAATATTCATGAATAGGTAATTTGTAATATCAAACACATACCTTTATAGTCCGAGAGGCGAGGGCAAAAGTGGTCGATGTTTTGAGGTCACTTCATTTAGGTTTTTTTTCGTTGTAGAACCCTTTGAAAATAGCATCTCTAGCGTCAGCCTCTTGATTTCTACGGGAGGGTTGGAAATTCGTAAAAATTAAGTTAAAAAAAAAAATGAAGTGAGACCGGCTGAAAGTTTTTGTGCATATAAGTTTATAATAAATAATTATGAACCGTGAACATCAGCCACTTGAATGCGGGTGGAAAACCCGTCAGCCGATCAAGTGAAAATAGAGAATTTTCAAAAATAGAAAATCATGTGAGAGGGGCTCATCCTTGGATATACATAATTGTAGTATTTTACATTATAATTCAAAAATCAACCGTCAGCCACTTGTTAGTGGGTGGAACAGCCGCCAGCCGGTACCTTTAAGGAGGTAACGACAGCTCGGAACGCAACCAACGATGCTTCGGCTGACGATATTCGCACCAACTAATTGTTGGCTGACGATCACTATTGAAAAATTGAATATTATTCACATATTATATTAAATTTGCAATTGCCTTCGCTTCATTTTTTAATATACATTGTTATTTTCTACGAAAAAATTCAAACAATTCATTGATCTGATTTAAGGACTTCCTTAAATTATACAAGAAGGCGGTAGCAGAGGCCAAGGGTAAGGGTTGGAAAGAGAGTGTTAGGGATTCAGCTAGGCTCAATAAGATCTTGTCAAAAGAGCACGTCTCTCCCGCCATTATCAGGGGGCCCGATGGGTCATGGATAGAATCTGCCACTAAATCTCTGGAGCTCTTAATCAATACACACTTCCCGAGCAGCATGGGCAGCTGCGTGGACTCCCTGAGCCCGCAGGGGATGCCATGTATACCTCGGGAGGAACTCGAAAATTTACTTAGTGAGGAAAGCTCGCTGCTAGCGTTAGACAACTTCTCTCCGTACAAATCGCCTGGCCTGGACGGTATTCTACCTATCATGCTGCAGAACATGCTGAGGGTCGTAGTTCCGGGCTTGTCACACTTTTTAGAAGCAGCCTATTGCTTCAGTATGTACCTAATTCGTGGAGACAGGCACGGGCAGTTTTTATCCCAAAGGCTGGCAAGTGCGGACACGAGCTGGCAAAGGACTTCAGACCAATATGTCTCGCGTCCTTCGTGCTAAAAACATTGGAAAGGATTCTGGATGTTCACTTGCGTCAAACCGTAGCTGAGTGACAGCTCAGTCGCTCTCAACACGTGTACTTAAAGGGTAGATCTACGGAAACAGCTTTACATGAGGTAGTGCGCACGATTCACTGCAATATAAGCAATGCACCCTGGCAGTCTTCTTGGATATCGAGGGTGCCTTCAACAACGTCCACATGGAAGCAATCCAGGAGGCTTTCACTTCATTAGGGGTGGAGGAGGGTCTTTGCCACTGGTTGGTTACCATGCTGCGCTCCACGATAATTCAGTTCGGCCCTCGGGGATAACCACTTAACCAGATCCGTTAGTAGAGGGACTCCGCAAGGTGGAGTTATTTTTCCTCTTCTCTGGCTGGTGGTGATGAACGAAGTATTGACCAGTCTAGATAGGGACAGGATTAAAGTAGTTGCCTACGCCGATAACTTATTAATCTTGGTATCAGGTCTATTCCCCTCCATGTTAAGTGATATTATGCAGGAGCTGTGGCTAGAATTAATGCGGGTAAAGGGTTGTGGCCTTGGCGTAAACCCGAGTAAGACAGAGTTGATGCTGTTTAGCACGAAATCCAAAATTCCCAATTTCGGATTGCCTACTCTCGGTGGGGTAACCTTGATTCTGTCTCCTCATGGCAAGTATCTCGGAGTCGTCTTAGATACTAAACTAAGATGGAGACTAAAGTTGAGCGTTAAAAATAAGGAATATTTAATGTTGATGAAAGTTGATTGTTGATAAATTCTGGTTGAGGTTGCCATGAAGTCTAGAAGAGGTATAATGTAATGACCTGTATCTAATGACTTCTTATATTTTTCAAAAGTTTCAGGAGTTCATTTTTTAACCTGATTAACAAGAAAAATAAATTGTTGATTGCTGAGTGATGGAGGTAGAATTGCAGCAAGAGAAAGTCAACGCATATCCTTCTAAGTTACTAACAGTTCTTCCTTTTTTGTTGATAAATTAATAGATGCGTTGCAAGGCGTAAAGGGTGTAATGATGACATTTTTAGAAAGCGAACAGCAGGAAGAAGGCGATCATAAGAGAGGATAGTCTCATAGCCTCAGAAAGGGCAATTCCCAGGATAACGTATGAGAACAGTTTTTTTTTTTGGGTGATGGGTTTCTTGCATAACTGATGATTAGATATCCAAATACTGTTCCGATATCGCGCAGGAATCGCGGTGGCCAGTAAGGACGAGCACTGAAAATGTTAAAACTACCGAAGTTTTGTGCGCCAATGAGGGAATATTCTTGATTCCTACAGAAATAAATATAGAATAAGTCCTTGAGTCAATTTAGTACTATAAAATTAATTAAACAATAAATATAATTAAAATATTTATTTTTTAAAAATTCGATAAGAAAAGCAGCTGCTTGCACAAATTCTTAATTAAGACTGAATCTACTATTAGGAGGATTATCTGGATTATCTGAAAGTCCTCCTTTAATTTCTTTCCGTTTTTATGTGTTTTTTGAATTACTTTACTTCTTATATTCTTTTATTTATTTAATTCTGCGATTCTTATATTCCTTTATTTATGGAAACAAAAAATATTTAATTTTTTTTTTAAAACTCGTTTTGTGTTTTTTTCCTTTTTCTTAAGTCAAAGATTTTATTTTAATTATAAATATTTATGGTTTAGATGTTCTTCAAACGAAATGTCCAGACTAATGTTTTCACAATTTTTAAAATAATATTCGAGCAAAGACTACTATTGCTTCTTTACATGCATAGTTGATTTTATATAAATAATTGTTTACCTTCCGCTTACATAAAGCATTAATGACGTTACTATGGCTACGTCTATGCAAGCAAATATTACATAAAGCATCTACATTCTTCAGTTACACATGAGATATTAATGTGGTTTGCAACCTAGGAAAGAAAAACTATTAGTGGTGGGAAACAAGTCGAGATGGAAACCGGAAACCAGCAACGACGACCACAACAACACCTCCTTCCTAGCGAAGCACCTGAAGAGCGAAAATAAATTTTGATTTGTAAACTCTAAAGGAAAGAATTACCTTTTGCGAGTTGAGCGGAAACTCAAAATGGCGACCAGCAATTTTTGAACTGAAACGAATTTAATTGAAAATTAGTATTATGGGTATTTTGAGGCCACTAATTTCGAATCTGCTATCAAAATTTGGAAATTCTAAATAGCGGAACCAATATGACGACAACAATTTTTGGAATTCTACGAATTTATGTCAGGTAACGATGAAATAGTAAAAAAAAAAAATAATACCTTTATGTATTTATTTAACACCTAACAATGAAAACATATAAGTACAGAATAGATTATTAGCCTTTCTGATATAGACGGTGGTAGCAAAATGAGTTTTGGACGGTTCTATACCACATTTACAGATTTTAGTAATACTTATACTTCTAAACTTCCTAATCTGGCTGTAGTACCAAAATTTCAGAAGTATTTAACTAATTAAGTAGTATTTTTGATACACCGGGTGAAACCGGGTTACTCAGCTAGTCTGCTTATAAATTCTCAATGCTTTCTGCTGGATGGTATTTCCATCAACTGGTATCATTTTTTGTGTATTGTCCTCTATCAATATTACCAGCGCTTTTTCCATTTTTCTTTAACAGAATTTCTATTGTATGATGACGACTTAGCAGATAGTTTCGTTCCAGATACTACAGATTTCCGAATAGCATCTTCATTTCGTTTAATAGTCCTTATTGTGGCTTCGTTCAGACCAAAACTCTTACCTAAAGACTTTGAACGTTCTCCATTTTTGAGGCGGTCTAAAATTTCAATTTTAGTTTCCAAAGAAATGCATTTCCTTTTGAATTTCGGAGTTGTAGTAGTCGACATTTTGCTTAGGGCCCTAAAATTTAATAAAGATGTCAATAAGTTCGAATATCTATACTAATATTGTAAAGAGGTAAAGTTTGTGAGATTGTTTGTAGGGAGTAATCTCTGGAACTACTGAACCGATTTTAAAAAGTCTTTCACCAGTAGAAAGCTACATTATTGCTGAGTGACATAGCCTATATTTGATTGTGATTAATATTTTTTAATATTTGTCAATCAATACCGAGAAAAACGGGATGATGAAATTGAAATTTTTGAAGCGCAATTGGCGTTGACTAAATTGAAATTTTGGAAGCTCAATTAAATTCTCCTGACATTGATTTCGCACTTCTCTAAATAACGACAGCATGCCTAAAAGAAAATCACAACTATCAAGACATGCATCCCATACAAGAGCGGCTAGAGTACGCCGAACAGGAGAGACTTCCTCTGAGAATGCACAGCTCCTTGCAAGTCAAAGAGAGCACTCATCGCAAGCGCGTGCTAGAGAATCTAGCGCCGATCGTTCGCAGCGGCTTGCAAGCCAAAGAGAAATTATCTCTGCAGGACGTGCTAGGGAGGCTAGCACCGAAAGGTCACAGCGACTGGCTAACCACAGACAGCATATGTCAGATATACGTGCTAGGGAGTCTAGCACCGATCGCAGCGGATTACTGCTGCAGCACAGAGACAACGGGCATCTAGAATACGCAATCGAAGTGCACCTCATAGTAAGAGATCTGCTTTCAGTTATGATCCCAACATTGATTATGCTAAGCATAGCATAATGACAATTGGAGCAATGAATAAAACCTGCCCTAAGTGTTTTGCAAAAAAATGGAGCGATGAACCAAATGGTATGTGCTGTGCTGCAGATAAAGTCATTCTCCCTGATATTGAAGAGCCACCACAACCTATAAAAAGTCTCTTGATAGGCGTGCATCCATTATCTGCGCATTTTTTAAACAATATACGTAGGTATAATACACTATTTCAAATGACGTCGTTCGGTGCCAGAGAAATTCGCGAAGGAAACTTTATGCCAACTTTTAAGATAGAGGGTCAGATTTATCATTTGATTGGTAGTCTTCTTCCACCGCCAGACCAAAGCCCGCAATTTTTACAAATATATTTCATTTCTGATGCGGACCAACTTTCTTTGCGATCAAACATCGCCCCCACCTTAAAAACAGATTTGATCAATGAGTTGCAGACCGTATTAAACAGCCATAATGCATACATTCGCAGTTTCAAATACAATTTAGAAAACAACTCTTCATCGGACAACTTAAAGTTAATAATTCACGCCGATCGCACACCACAAAATCAACATCGAGGAAGATACAGCTCACCTACAACAAACGAAGTTGCCGTCCTGTTAGTAGTTGAAGACAAAGGACCCAGGGATATAGTATTACATTGTGAAGATGGCCAGCTAAAAAGAGTCTCCGAATTGCGTCGCGCTTACGATCCCACGCAGTATCCTTTAATGTTTGTGAAAGGAGAAGATGGTTATTATCTGACTATACAGCAACAAGGTTCAGCAAGAAACAAAACAGTTTCGTCTATGCAGTTTTATGCATACAGACTAATGATCAAAAATAACTGCTTCAATACTTTACATCATTACCGAGATTTGTTCAGTCAATACTGCGTCGATATGATGGCTAAAATGATACCGGAAAAATTGAATTATATATAGGTGCGTCGAGCCCCACCCCCCTTTTCATGGATCCAAATGCAAACTATGCGAAAATTATGTGCTAAATATGTGCTAATTATGTGCCGAAAAAAAATTTTTTGTGCTCCAAAATTAAGTGCTTTTTTTAAACACTCAAAATGAGGGGTGTAGCTCGACGACTGTAAGATAATAATTGAAACAAAGTAGGTCGAATGTATGTAGTCGTGTAAGTTCTCTTGTGTAACGTACTAGCGGTAATCATCACTAGCCACTATCTAGAATAGCAGTAGGAGATCAGTTGCAGTAGGGACACAGAGCCGACCACAGAACCTTGTTTAAACTATTGTACATAGCAGTGAATAAAGTTTGAAGCAGAACAAGTAATTTTTAAATTATTACCTACTTGCACTCATCACATGGCGACGAGGATGCTAGCGATCGGGGTGATTGGGAAAAATAAAATAAAGTAAATTGTGATGCAACCTGCTGTGAAGAAACTGAAGACAATTGTGGATAAAGTGGAAATTCGCGAACCGTTAGTTGAATTCAGTGCAGTAAACGCAAGAAATACCGCTAACCCAGGCTATATATGAAGCAGTTCAACAATTAATGGGAATAGCGAATAAAAGTAAAATTAAAATTGGAAGTACTAGACCTCGTGGACGACCGCCAAAAACTCGCATAGTAACCGTTACAAAAACTATGGATTTTCTCAAAAAAGTTGATCCGCTTATATTAGATGGCAATATCTCAGAACACTGGAAGAAATTTAAGCAAAATTTTGGATACTTCTATACGGCGGCGGAACTGGATAAAAAACCTACAGCGGTGCAAACAGCAGTATTCCTAAATACAATAGGTCCCGAAGCCATCGATATCTTCAATACTTTCTCCTTAACTGATGAGCAGCGGAAAAACTATAAGGAAGTGGTGGAGGCTTTCGAACAATTTTGTCGTCCCAAAAAGAACGAGGTATATGCAAGTTTCATGTTCCATGGCAGGAACCAATCACCCTCGGAACTTTTCGACAATTTCTTAATGGAAATTAAAAAACTATTGAAAGAGTGCTAATTCGGCGACCACGAGTCCAGGATGCTACGAGATCGTATCATATTAGGAGTGGCGGACAAGAGATTGCAAAAAAGGCTGTTGGAGACGGAAAATATAGACGTGGAGAAGGCAATCAGCATGGCGAGAACAGCGGAGGTATCAAACCAGCAGGCGACGAAAATCCAAGGTAGAAGTATAGATTTCGAAGTGGGCGTAAATGCAGTCGGCAAATTAGACAATAGGCAGAATCAGAAGAGTCAGAATAGTGGCATTAGTGTTATTATAAATTGTAAATTTTGCTCAGGTCGTCATCAGAAAGGGAAGTGTCCGGCGTGGAAAAAGAAATGCAACAATTGTGGACGGCTTAATCACTTTGCATCAGCGTGCAAACAGAAGAAGAAGCGTTGCGTCAAAACGGATAATCTTGAAACTGTATTTATAGATTCCGTAGTAAAGGCAGCTGAAACAAAAAATAAGCGTGTGTTAGGTACCAAAATCTCATCCAGATTTTGGAGAGCCCTTCAGAATTCAAGACGCAACAGGCTTGAAATCTGAAGCGGTTCAATAGAAATAAAAAGTCGCAAGATAAGGAATGCGACCTTCGAATTACGCTGCGTCGACCACCCGCGAGCGCATCGACCCAAGCTCACGCTGGGGTGACCGCCCGCGCGTGCATCGACCTAAGTAATTTATGATGACACAAAACATGTGCATCACACAAGTGGCGACGCGCACGTTAGCGGCAATTGGAACATTGGAAAGTTCCAATAACCGATCGAGGGGATATAAGTACTCGATCAGTAAAAGCCAGACAGAGTCTTATAGTCGAAGCCGTAATGCAGAGTCAAAAATCGCGAGTCGAAAATAAGAGTTGAAAGGAGCAATCGAAAAGTAGGAGTCGTAAAGAGGAGCCTACCCGGGAAAAGTAAAGTAACACCACGGTCGTCTTAGCTCGGGCAGTTCGGTCTCGTTGTAAAAACTACTTAAGTCCGAATTTAATACTTAAGTACGAGCGAAAAGTACCCACGCGAAATACATAAGGGAGTCGCGAGTTCGATCCAGAAAATACGTTGGCTAAGAGCCGAGTGTGATTAAAGTAAATAAATGAACAGTTAACTAAAAGTGCAGTGTTTGATTCGTGCCCGTCCAGAGGAGCAAACGCATCCCTGCGGCTCCTCCACCTTTACCTCCAGAGCAGCCCCGATCTCGAGAAGTTAAAGCATTCGTGCTGCTTCCGAGATCCCCGAGTTAAGTACCTCCAGGGCCAAACCCGGAACCGTAAAACAAGAGATCTTATTCACACCGAGTAAGATCTCAATTGTTATTGTACGCCACGAAGGATACATAACAATTTGGCGCAGCCGGTAGGATCAGGGAAGCCTGGTTTTTAACAGCGATAAAAACCGTAAGAGCTTGAAAAGCCTTGATCCTCGAACAAGAGTTCGAAAAGTTGCTTAAGTGCAGGGTAAAACAATTTTTACCCATAACCTGAAGTAGAAAATAGCTTCAGGGGCACACAGTTCTCTTAAGCAACGAACTCCAACGCTCCCGGGTAATCACCTATAGTTGCCTCTGCTCCAGGCGAGCACGCAATTACCCAAAAAGAAAAAGGTACTCAACTTTAGTTGCCTCTGCTCCAGGCGAGCACGCAAGTACCACAATTATTGTAAGAAGGCACCGACCGAGCACTACAACGAGTGAATGCCAGGCCCAGAGACCGCAGACGAGCCCCAAAAAGTGAAGACATCGCCCGGACCCAACTCCGCAGACTCCAACGAAGACCCCACATCACAACCACCGAGGGAACCAACAACACCGGTAGCACATCGAAGAGCATCGCGGGACACCCCTAGCACCTCAACACCGCACCCACATCAAGGATTGAAATTAAGAAGCGGGACGATCATCCCCCGCGGAGCAGCGACAACAAGTCAGATAGCTGTAAGTCTAAATAATCAATTAATTAATTTAATAGAAAAAGCACGAATATCAGGGGGACTCTCGAGTGCGCAAATTAACGAGCTTAGCGCCCAGATCAATCAGACTGGCGAATTGAGACAAGCTCAAATTAAAAAATTTACGCAAGAAACCGAGAGTTTCCGAAAATCTCTAAAAGATTACAAAGAATATTCGTGCTCTTTCCTAAATAAAGGGCAAAGCAAATCGGAGCCCGATTTAAGCCGCGAAAGTGATTTAGAATTAAGTAGTGAAAGTGTAAGAAGTGCAAGTGAATTTGAGGCTACCGCGATCGCGCTAAATTGGTTGAACGCGTCGCTCCCAATTTCGGATTCCTCTGGTGATTCAGATAACACCCATCCTTTTCCCGACTTAAATTCCGAGAAAAATAAAATAAAAATGGCCAATTACACTGAAGTCACGAGAAATCTGACTCAGATAGTGCCTATCTTTTCTGGGGAGCCAGGTCCAAATCTGAGCAGTGAGCTCCAAACTTTCCTGGGCTGCTGCAGGCGGTGTTTAGAATGCCTCGCAGACCCAGATAAAACAATTTTCATTAAAATGATCCCGACGAGACTCCGGGGCGAAGCTTATCAGCTTTTAGCCACAGAGGAACCTGCCACCTTCAAAGAAATTGAAGATAAATTGAATGCAGCGTTCCTACCCCGCGAGTCTTATCAGGAACTTGTAAATAAATTAATAGCCATGCGCCAGACACCGTACGAAGACCTCACCCGGTTCATCTCGCGCATTCGGAAAGCTCTGTCGCAGTGCAAAGAAGCGGCAGAAGCAAAATACGGTGCCGCAGCGGCAGCAATTGTGAATCGTCAATTAGAAGATTTCGCGAAAAACACTTTGCGAAACGGGTCCTTCAGCCCTTACCTTCGTCAGTACCTACTGACTTTAAATGAGCCTGACCTGGAGGAACTGGCTAAAAAGGCACTGGACATGGAAAAGCTCCAGCAAGGAGCCTTCCAAATACCCAGCCACACCTTCACGCCACCCCAGGACAATAAACCGAGCAATTCAAACCTGCCGGCACCCCCGAGTTACGGCGAGCCGTGGGGATATCCATTCAATGCTACCCTGGCAGCTGCATATTCAAATTCAGTATTTGGATATCCTTACACGGCTACCGGACAGGCACAGAATTACGCTCAGCCTCCGACAAGTTATCCCGCGAAACCGAATGCGTTATCAAAGCCACAAAATTCGGGCGTTGGAGGAGCATCTAAGCCCCCAGTCAATATCGTGTGTAATTATTGCTCCAAACGGGGGCATACGTATGACGAGTGTTTTAAAAGAAAAAATACCCCCGTTTGCGTAAAGTGTAATAAAATGGGACACGATATCAAAACGTGTCGCAGTAACAATAGCGGTTCACCTCGCAAAAACGCACAGACGGCCCACGCAACAAATAATAACGGGGCACGCCGCGTTTATAACGTGCGGGTAAAATGCGATTGGTGCGGCCGCCGTGGGCATGAAGAAAACACATGCCAAAGAAAAAAGGAATACCAAAGCCGGAATTCGGGAAACGGCGACGAGTCGAGCCCGAAATCCCCGGCTCGGCAGTAAATACTAATAGCAAAAATACAGGGTACTCTCAGCCGCCCAAACCAAGTACTCCCGTAGTGGAGCTCCCCCTAGATTTTGGTCTGAAAGAAAAGACTCAACTAGTGGTGGACACGGGCGCTGAGATAAGCTTGATTAAAAAACAAGCTTTGAAATCTTCCGAGCTGATAAACGCCGAGAAGATTCTTACCCTGCAAACTCCTTTTGGCACGGGATACACACTGGGAAGCTGTCAGGGAAACCTTGTTACGAAATTAAATGAACACAAGGTAATCAAAACACCCTGCACTTTCCAGGTAATAGAAAATACTTCAGGCCTCTCTCACGACGGTCTGTTAGGCAACGATTTTCTTGCCCAAAACTGTAATGTTGAGGGCCCAAACCGTGAACTTCGGTTTCCTCGCACGGAAACTAATTTAGAGGAATTCTCTTACCCTATTTTTCTCGAGACTGAGAAAAATAGCTCCCGAAAAACATCTGAATCCGAGAAACAGGCAAAAGTGATGGAACCCGTAGGGGTTAAGCTTTCTACCTGCCATGTTCTCGAACCATCACATGATGGGGGATGTTGGGCTAAAGTTAAGCCACGGGAAGACGAGAAGGAAATTCTGGCGAATACACCTGTGATCACACAAATCAGGCGGCATAGAGTGGCTCTGATCAAGCCCATATGCGTACCTGCGAGATCGCAGATAGTGGCTAGAATTCCACTGAAACTGCAAGAAGAAATGCTCTGTCTATCCCAAGAGGTAGACGACGGAGTCTTCTTGGCAAACAGTATAATTTCCTCTAGAGAAGAAAAAGAAGTACTGGTTGGGATCCTCAACGCAAAGGACTCCAAAGTAGCGCTCACCGCCCTTGATTTACAATTGGCTCCGGTGAATGACTACACATTAGTCCCATTGTATCCCCAACAAAATGCAGAAAAGCCAAAAGAGAATGCACAGGAAAAATCCCCGGGCCCAAGCGGCACAAATAATTCAGCCCTGACCCAGGAGAAAAAATTTATAGAAAATAAAATTATAAATAAAACTAGTGTTACACGGTCCGAGAGCGCGCATTATAATTCTAAAACGCCCGGAAACACCGTACACACTACTATAGCCGCCAAGGAGCGCATAGCCAGGTTAGAGGAAGAGCTCAACCTGAGCCCCATTCTCAATAAAACAGAGAAAAATGAAATTTTGGAACTATGCCGAGAATATAACGACATATTCCACTTAAAAGGTGACTACCTCACTCATACAGATGCTATTACACATCTAATCCCAATAGTGCAGGATCAAGCACCTATAAATCAAAAAATGTATAGGCTACCTGAGATACAGCGTAGCATCATAAACGAGCAATTACAAGAAATGCTCGAAAATGATATATGTAGTGCAGCCTAGCAAGAGTCCATGGAACTCACCTCTACTAGTAGTCCCCAAAAAGCCGGGACCAAACGGTGAGAAAAAATGGAGAGTAGTCGTCGATTTCCGCAAATTAAATGAAAAAACAATTGGCGATGCTTTTCCCCTGCCTCGAATCGAGGATATACTGGACCAATTAGGCCACTCGAGGTACTTTTCTACCCTCGATCTCGCTAGTGGTTATCACCAAGTACTAGTCGAGCCACAAGATCGCCCAAAGACGGCGTTTAGCACGAATTACGGGCATTACGAATTTAAACGTATGCCTTTCGGATTAAAAGGATCCCCTGCCACTTTTCAGCGCCTAATGAATTACGTTCTAACAGGCCTACAGGGACTCGAATGTTTTGTATACCTGGATGATATCGTCATCTACGGAAAAAATTTAAAAGATCACAACAATAAGCTGCGAAAAGTATTTACCAGGTTACGTGAAAACAACCTGAAATTACAGCCGGAGAAATGCCAATTTCTCCGCAAAGAGGTAATCTACCTGGGACATAAATGTTCCAACGAAGGAGGACTGCCCGACCCCAGTAAAACGGCCTGCGTACAAAATTTTCCCGTTCCCCGAACAGTAAGACAAGTCCAATCATTTTTAGGACTTGCGAATTATTACAGAAAATTCATTCCCAATTTTTCTAAAATTGTACGCCCAATGACAAATTTACTCCGCAAGGACGTTAAATTTAATTGGACCGAAAAATGCCAAGAAGCATTTTTGAATATAAAAAATTCTTTAATTTCACCTCCACTTCTCATTTATCCAGACTTCAATAAACCTTTTAATCTAACAACAGATGCGAGCAATGAGGCTATAGGAGCAGTTCTCTCCCAAGGAGAGGTAGGAAAAGATCAGCCCATAGCCTATGCAAGCCGCACTCTGAATAAAGCGGAACGCAATTACTCCACAATTGAAAAGGAGTTACTGGCCATTGTCTGGGCAACCCGAAATTTTAGGTGCTACCTTCAAGGTAGAAAGTTCACGGTCTATACAGACCATAAACCTCTAAAAGGGGCATTCAATGTAAAAGACCCCACTTCCCGACTAGTGAGATTCCATCACAAACTTTCGGAATTCGATTATACAATCGAATATAAACCCGGAAAATATAATACGAATGCAGACGCACTCAGCCGCATTCCTAGGGAAGAAAATAGTGAAGATGAAAGCCACACCTGCACGGTAAAGGCCCAAATTCATCACACAACAAGTGCAAACGCAAAGAAAAATAACTTTGCCAAAATAAGCGCAGTAACTCGGGCTCAAAAAAGAAACGCCCAGAGTAATAAACAAGAGACCACGCAAAAGTCTCAAGAAACTAAGCAGACAGACAATAAGCCGCAACAAATTAAACCTAAACAAGATGTAGATTCAGAAGCCGAAGAAATAATCCCGGCAGAATTTTTTTCTCAGGAATCAAACTCTGAAGAAAACAAAGGTCTCCACGACCCATTACAAATTGGGAAAAATAAAAATTCCCCAATCTTAGAATCACAGCATGAAACCCCTGAATTAATTACGAGCCCCGAAGAAATTAAAATCATATTAAAAGATTATCATGATTCAGTCTTCGGAGGTCATCAGGGAGTGATAAAAACTTACAAAAGAATAAAACGTAAGTACAAATGGAAACACATGCTGCGTGACATAAAGCGGTATGTGAAAAAATGTCCAAAATGCCAGAAATTAAAGGCATCTCCGCAATATAAGATGCCCATGGTTATCACGGATATAGCCGAAAAACCTTTCGACAAGGTTTACCTTGATATTGTTGGACCACTACAAGAGTCAACGTCAGGGAATAAATACATCCTGACCTTCCAGGATAATCTAACGAAATTCGTAGACTGGTACGCGATGCCAGACGCGGAAGCAGAAACAATTGCGCGAATTTTCTTCGACGAAATCGTCACGCGCTACCGCATTCCCAAGAAAATTGTTACAGATCAAGGAACGAATTTCCTAAGCGATCTATTCAAACAAGTCTGCAAATTATTAAAAGTGAAAAAATTACAGACTTGGGCCTATCACCCTCAATCAAATGGGGCATTAGAAAGAGCACATAGGCCCCTAATTGAATATTTACGCACCTTCGTAGACGAAAATTCCCAGAGCTGGGATCAATTCCTACGAACAGCTGCGTTCGTGTACAATAATAGTGTACACGAAGGTACAAAACTCACGCCCATGGACTGTGTATACGGTTTTACAGCGGATGTCCCATCCAATTTAAAAAGGGAACCAGAACCCCTTTATAATAGTGAGGCCTATTATCATAAGCTCCGATATAGATTACAGAAATCATATGCTACCGCAAGGAAAAACCTCTTAGCCGGTAAGCAAAAGTCTAAAGAATATTATGATAAGAATGCGAAACCAATAGCATTCCACGTAGGTGACAAAGTCCTCCTGAAGAGCGAGAATAAAAAACATAAGCTCTCGGAAATCTGGGTAGGACCCTACACAGTAACAGGTATCCCCTCGTCAGTAAACACAGAATTAAAAATTGGCAAGCGAACTAAAATAATACATAATAATCGCTTAAAACCTTATTTTGAGTAAATTCAGTCAAAACTTTGCTTCACGAAAACCCCATTCAATATTTTTTTTTATCGCTCCTTTTACTTTCTCCCTCACATCTCTAAAAATTTTTTTTTTAAGTAACTTAAGAAAAAAAACAAATTCTTGAAAAACGTCACTGACAATGATAAATCCCATTTCCAAGCAAGTGCAAGCAATAACCCAATTTACCCTTCCGAACTTTCCCAAATTAAAAATTCCCGTCATAAACACAAAAAAAAAAGATATATAGACATATAATACCGTAACATACGGAAAACAAGAAACACAAAAAACACCGAGACGATCCGCTAAAAAATAACAAAAATAAAAAAAAAAAAAAAAAAAAAAAAAAAGCCACAGATTCACTTAATCTTCAATGTTTTCCTCAGCTCAAGCGCCCACTTAGGTAATAAGACACCACATTAGCCATAGGTAGATTATTGCGCGGGTAATAAGCGAAACAGTGTTAGGGTAGGTCGGAAAATCGAGAATTCTCTACATATGTTTACCTAAGCAAAATTACGCATGTACACCTTTAGCCCATAAGAAATTAGACAAAATCAAAAAAAAAAAAAATGGTTTGTACAACATTAATGCTAGCAAATAAATAATCTATGTAAAGGGGCACGGAAAACATAGGCTAGGAAAACATTATTACAATAAGAAAAAAAAAAATCTTCTTTGTACTAGATATTAAGATTTTAATTATGTTAACGTACTCGCAACTCCCTGAACAAATCGCGGTTATACGAACACCATCACGATATCTTAAAAAATTGTTTTCTGTTCCAACGCCTTAGCCTTTCACCCCCGAGAATTATTCCTCTTCAAAGAATAATTCTCTTTTTCCAAGGGGGAAGGAATTGTTAGGTACCAAAATCTCATCCAGATTTTGGAGAGCCCTTCAGAATTCAAGACGCAACAGGCTTGAAATCTGAAGCGGTTCAATAGAAATAAAAAGTCGCAAGATAAGGAATGCGACCTTCGAATTACGCTGCGTCGACCACCCGCGAGCGCATCGACCCAAGCTCACGCTGGGGTGACCGCCCGCGCGTGCATCGACCTAAGTAATTTATGATGACACAAAACATGTGCATCACACAAGTGGCGACGCGCACGTTAGCGGCAATTGGAACATTGGAAAGTTCCAATAACCGATCGAGGGGATATAAGTACTCGATCAGTAAAAGCCAGACAGAGTCTTATAGTCGAAGCCGTAATGCAGAGTCAAAAATCGCGAGTCGAAAATAAGAGTTGAAAGGAGCAATCGAAAAGTAGGAGTCGTAAAGAGGAGCCTACCCGGGAAAAGTAAAGTAACACCACGGTCGTCTTAGCTCGGGCAGTTCGGTCTCGTTGTAAAAACTACTTAAGTCCGAATTTAATACTTAAGTACGAGCGAAAAGTACCCACGCGAAATACATAAGGGAGTCGCGAGTTCGATCCAGAAAATACGTTGGCTAAGAGCCGAGTGTGATTAAAGTAAATAAATGAACAGTTAACTAAAAGTGCAGTGTTTGATTCGTGCCCGTCCAGAGGAGCAAACGCATCCCTGCGGCTCCTCCACCTTTACCTCCAGAGCAGCCCCGATCTCGAGAAGTTAAAGCATTCGTGCTGCTTCCGAGATCCCCGAGTTAAGTACCTCCAGGGCCAAACCCGGAACCGTAAAACAAGAGATTGTTACGTGCAAGATTTTTCGCACGAGCACCCGGCTAGCGATTGGAGATGGGGACGGGGTGCTTCGATTTTTTTTTTTTTCTGTTTTTTTTTTTCCTTCTTCCAGCCGATCGTACTTACTCCTGGGCGCCACTCGGTTTTTCCCCTGGCTCACCGAGAACCAACTCTTAACAAAAAAAAAAGAAGAAAAGACTCAGACTCCAGAAAATTCAACTATATTATCCTAACTTCCCCACTGGGCATTACAAAATTCAAACATATTATTTTTTTTCTTTTCCCGCCGGAGGATATTACGAACAAAAAAAACTAGAAGAGTTACAATTGATTATTTTCCCCCTACTGGGAGGTATCGCCATAGAAAAAGAACGCTAAAGAAATTACGTGATTCTACAAGAACCTTCGGGAAAATCAAGAGACCGGCGAGGTGGCTCGAGAAAAAGGCCGGGGCGAAAGGAAGGAAAAAGGAAGATCTATAAAAAAAAAAGAAAACAAGGAAAGCAGTACTTAACTTCTGCGGGCTTTGCCCGACCACGCCGAGGTCCCTGGTAGCCTGGCCCAGCCACCCTCTTAAAGCCGTCGGCAATCCTGAATTTTCCAGGCGATCCTCCTTCGCTCCGCCTGTCTGTCGCACTCCCTCTCCTCCGAATCCCCTTCCTCGGACGGGCTCCGATGAATTTTTCTCCTATCCCGATTCCAGCTCCTTACGATTCCCTCGCAAACTCCTCCGCCTGCCTCGTGTTCGTCCTCTCAGGAAAAAATATAGACGCGCGACTCAACCTCACCACTCCACTACTTCACTCCTTCACTGCTCCTCCTGGACTGACTTATGGGGACCGCCCGCTTCACCTACCGGAGGTTTCCGATCGGCCCGGCCCAACTCCGACTTCCGATGGCTGCGCTCGTTCTTGCCGATTTTATTCGATCTTGGACGGCAATGCCTTAAGGCTCTTTTCCATTTCGCCATTTCGGAGTTTTCCTCAATCAGGTTGGAGTTTTTCTTTTCAGCATTTGCGTTGGGGCGCGGTGCTGCGATCACCTACTCCGGGTTGCGGTCGGTCCCCTCGACTGAAGCCTCCTGTAGGTTCTTTTCCTTTTCCGCGCGGTGCCTTCAGTACTTCGATCGGGAATCGGGGATTTTCCTCGGGGTTAGCGACTTGCGGCATAGAGAGGGCTGGGACCAGGCGATTGCTTCAAAAAAAAACATTCTAAGTGATTAGCTAATTCCTTACTGAGTTAAGCACCCCTTGCCATAACGCGCAATATCGTAACGCGGCCCCCAACTTCGACTCTCGAACCCCCTTGCCGGTGTACAGCGATCTTACATTTCACACTAGAATTACATTTTGGAATAAAAGAATAAACATCTTAGCTACCCTACTCCAATCAATTCAATGATGGGTGCTACTCTAACAATACAATTACCAATTACAATATAAAAGAAATATTTTAGGCTGCGCTACTCTAATACTCTACATACTTATACTATCTAATAAACCGCTTCCGTCGTTCAGTAGTTATTTTCTTCATTCATCTATACCTCTGTTGTCCATCCCAAGTCTTGATACGTCCGCGATGACCTCTGTTGTTCATCTCAGTTTTCGTTGCGTCTGTGCTAGCTTTCCGTAACTTCCCAATAGCAGGGTATATCGGCTCCTTCCACCTTATAAGCGAGTGCGCCCGAGGATATGTAATAGTAATGGCCACCCCAACTCCTTCCGCCTCGACTAACGACTGCGCCCGAAGGTAGGCAACAGTAATGGACCACCTCAACTTCTTCCACTCGACTCCGACTGCGCCCGAAGGTAGGCGACAGTAATGGACCACCTCAACTTCTTCCAACTCGACTCCGACTGCGCCCGAAGGTAGGCGACAGTAATGGACCACCTCAACTTCTTCCAACTCGACTCCGACTGCGGCTTGGCCCAGCCAACTCCCAACCTGGAGCTCTCCACGGTCTTGCCTCGACGGTCTTCCACAGCCCCGAGTCTCGTCCAGGGATAGGCGCCCCGAGTCTCCACCAACACTACTCCGTCGCTGCTCTGAAACGAAAGATCTCTCTGCAGCGTCTTGGTCTCCTTTCGCATACATAGAAGACGACACAAAAAAAAAGGGGGGGGGGGGGGGGGATTGGCTCCAGATATAACCCTTGATCCCGTTTTCCAACGGTAACAAGATCTTATTCACACCGAGTAAGATCTCAATTGTTATTGTACGCCACGAAGGATACATAACACGTGCATGGTTCAAGAAAATCAAGGTAAATAATTTATTAATTGAATTTAAACTCGATACCGGGGCTGAAATTAATGTGGTTCCGCTCAACATTTTGAAAAATATGAAAAAGGCGCGTGTAAATAAAACGGACATATTATTAGAAGTATATGGTGGCACAAAAATAAAACCAGTAGGAAATGCGATTTTGAATTGTGAAATAAATGGCAAATGTGTTCATCAGAATTTTGTTGTTGTTGAGGAAAACACAACACCAATTTTAGGGCTAAATAGTTGTGTAGAGCTGGGGTTAGTGCAAAGAATTGATTCAATCGCGAATATAGATCAATTTTTTGAAAGATATGCTGATGTATTTGAGGGATTAGGAAAATTTAAGAAAGAATGTAAATTGAAAATAAAAGAAAATGCGAAGAGCAGCCAGGCGAGTTCCTCTATCAATATTAGAACCCCTTAAAAAGGAAATAGAGAAGTTATGTGAACAAGACATCATAACAAAAGTTACTGAGCCAACGGAATGGATCTCAAACTTGGTTATTGTTGAAAAGAAGGATAAAACTTTGCGCTTATGTTTAGATCCAAAATATTTAAATGATGCCTTAGTCGAAGAACCGTTTCAAATTCCAACCTTTGAAGAAATTTCGGTACAATTAGCCAATAAGAAAATTTTCACGGTCCTTGATCTGAAACAAGGATATTGGCAGGTGCCATTTGATGATTTTTCTTCAAAGCTATGCTCCTTCTCAACACCCTTTGGAATATATAGATTTAAGCGGTTACCCTTTGGTATTAAGACCGCCCCAGAGGTCTTCCAAAAACTTAATGGAGAAATATTTGCAGATATTCCAGGTGTTGTAGTATACATCGATGACATACTTGTCGCAGCTAATTCGGTTGAAGAGCATGATAAAATTTTAGAAGTAGTAATGAGTCGTGCGCGTAAAGAGAATGTAAAATTAAATAAAGAAAAAATTCAATTTAGGACTTCACAGGTTAAATATTTAGGACACATAATATCTAGTGAAGGAATTAGATATGACCCCGCTTATCTTCAAGCCATTGAAAATCTCAAGCCTCCTACTAATAAAAAAGAGCTCCAAACTCTCTATGGAATGCTAAATTATTTGAGAGATTATATACCAAATCTTTCAGAATTATCACAGCCTTTACGCGAGCTCTTGAAAAAGAACTCAATTTTTCAGTGGTTACCGGCCCATGATGCATGCATGAAAAAGTTGAAACAAGTAGTCGCCAATGCACCGTCATTAAAAGCATTCGACACGAAAAAAGAAATTACCATACAAGCTGACGCATCTCAGTTTGGTATAGGCTGTTGCCTTATGCAAGAGGGGAAGCCAATATATTTTGCATCGCGAAGCTTATCTGCTGCAGAGTCTAATTATGCTCAAATCGAAAAAGAGCTTTTAGCTGTAATATTTGCATGTGAAAAATTTCATAAATTTATTTATGGTCAGAAAGTAGTGGTTTTAACTGATCATAAGCCATTACTTGGTATCTCTCATAAAGAAATTGGAAAAATACCCTCAGCCCGTTTGCAAAGAATGCAACTATGTACGTCTTCTTAAATATAATTTGAATTTCCAATATCTTCCCGGTAAAAAAATGCTGATTGCTGACCTTTTGTCGAGGAATTTTAGTGACAAATCTAATATGCCTGAAATTAAAGATCTGAATGAGGTCATTCACTCGATAAATCTTACCGATGCAAAACGTGATTTATTTAAAAAAGAAACAGCTAGCGACCAGGTTCTGAATGAGTTACTTAAGGTAGTACAAAGCGGGTGGCCAAAAAGGAAAAATCAATTAAAAGAATCAATTAAATTCTATTGGAAACACAAAAATGAGTTATGCATGGAAGGCGGTCTATTATTTTTAAACGAACGAATAATAGTGCCGACATCCTTGAGGTCAGAAATGTTGAAAATACTACATTCCCCACATCTAGGGATAGAAAAAACAAAGGCTAGGGCGAGAAGTTTAATGTACTGGCCAGGATGTAATTCGGATATAGAGGAAATGATCTCAACGTGCAATATCTGTCAAAAACATAGGCACGCCAAACACAGGGAACCCATGATAGCTCACGAGACTCCAGCATATCCATATTTTAAAATTGGAATGGATATTATGGAATTTGCTGGAAAATCTTATTTGTCGCAGATTACCTTTCGAAATACCTAGATATATTACCCATTCATAACAAAAGTACGGCGGAAGTTATAGGCAAGCTAAAAGCGTTATTTTCGACGCACGGTATTCCTAGGCAGTTTATTTCTGACAATGTTCCTTTTGGTTCATTCCAATTTAAAAATTTTTGCTCAGATAATGATATTGAAATCATAACGACCAGCCCACGTTATCCTCAAGCAAATGGATTTGCAGAACGGAATGTACAAATAGCTAAATCAATGTTGAAAAATCAAAGGACAGTAATGTGGAATTATGGGAAATGCTATTAGAATTTCGGAATACACCAATTAAAGGTAGTCTTCTTTCTCCGGCAGAAATATTGTTTGGTAGGAAAACGAGAACACATTTGCCAGGAAAGCTTTCACTTTTTCAAAATAGCGTGCAAAAACGTTTTGAGAATACCCTCAAAAATAACAAAAATAAAACAAAATATAATTATGATAGAACCGCAAAAGGAAAAGAAGCTTATTTTAAAAAAGGGGAGAAGGTGTGGTATAGAAATGAAGATCAAAAATGGATACCCGCAACAATAATTGAGAAAGACAAAAGCCCTAGGTCATATTTTATTAAAGTGTTGAATGGACCAACATTGAGGCGCAATACCCGTTTTTTAAGGCACTTCACAGGAGGTGACGATCCATAAAAGATATTCATGTAATAAAGGACGCATTACTTTCTTGTCTGATAAAAACAAGTTCAGAAGCAATATAACATAGATTAGATTTTAGGATTAAGTAAACAGCAGGTATTGATTTGGCAAAATAAAATTTAAAATGAGTAATATAGCCATCAGAGCATAACATTAATTATACTAATGAATTGAATTGTATTCCCAATTATTACACTTTAGGTAATAGTCAAATGAATTGTAGATATAGTGACTTTGAACTTATAAACATTTAAGGGGGAGGTGTAAGATAATAATTGAAACAAAGTAGGTCGAATGTATGTAGTCGCGTAAGTTCTCTTGTGTAACGTACTAGCGGTAATCATCACTAGCCACTATCTAGAATAGCAGTAGGAGATCAGTTGCAGTAGGGACACAGAGCCGACCACAGAACCTTGTTTAAACTATTGTACATAGCAGTGAATAAAGTTTGAAGCAGAACAAGTAATTTTTAAATTATTAGGTACCTACTTGCACTCATCACAACGACGAGTTACACCCCCCCTCAAATTATGAGCAAAAACATTTTTTCTCTTCAAACTAGAATTACAGGGACCGCGGAAGTACTTTTTGACGGGGGGGGGGGCTCGTTCTACGACAAACGTAACCATCCTCTCTTGCACCGGATAATTATTAGTTTTTATTTAATTTAAGATGTTTTCTATATGTAAATTAAGTCAATCAACTGTTCAGTTGTAGGGGAAGCGATCGCATCAAACATTCAAAATTCGACATTACTATCCCTTTCAGAAATATAAATTTTTCACTTCAAACGTACATAATTCGTGTTAAAAATTTTTTTAATTTTTTTTACTTAAAAGAGAAAAGCTCTTTGTAGAATGACGGCATAAAAAATCTTACATTACTATGTGGCAAAAAAAGGGAGGGGGGGCTAAGCCCTCCCCCGTTCGTTTTGGGGGGTGCATTTGGTCCTACCTGCCCACCACTTCCGCGGCCGCTGATTACTATTATGTTTTTTAAAGTAACCACAACTCACAAATGATAAAAAAATAGTAAAAATAAAAAAATTAATTATAATTTACAGATAATATTCTTCGATCAACATTTTTATTGAATATTTATGAATCGTTCGCTTGTACGCAAGAAAATTGGTTTTGTTTATTACAATTTGAGAACAACATTTTGTATTTCTTGTCTTACTGGCGATAAAGAAGAGATTGGCTTGCGGTGATAATGTCAAAATTTAAAGGGCTTAAAGCCCTTAACGAAATTCGTATAAAACTCCATTTTTGAGTCGATAATAAATGTTCCGTGGTAACCATTGGTTGCATCATAATTCTTCTAGCCTTCCTCGGATGCTGCGGTACCTTTAATAAGTCAGAAAACAAGTTGTTTTACTACTCCGTAGTGGTCGCCATTGTTCTAGCAACTCACCTGATAGTTCTAACGTACATTGGCACGAAAAAAGAATCAATTATGCACACTGTGGAGAAGCAAACTGAAGACATCTTCCTTGCAAGTGACATTAATACACAAAATAGTCTTACGCACAAGGTCCAAGAAAACTTAAAATGCTGCGGACTTGAATATTTCTTAAGATTCCGCCCTCTGAAGCAAATACCAAAGTCTTGCTGTAGAGACAAAGATTGCGAACGCAACACGCCTTATCTGGAAACATGCAAATCTGCTGTGATGAGAACTGCTAGAACTGTGATGAACAATCTTTGCATATTAGTCGGAGTAGCAATGGTAATTGAAATAGCTGCGTTAATATGCTCATGTTCTCTGATTTGGTACTATCGAAGTCCAACAAGGGAAGGATCGGCAATTTTCTGAGCCATACATTTAAAAGCTTTAATGTGAAATGATTAGAATTATATTTTACTGTGAAATTAAAATAAACGTCACATCAAATCTGTAGTTAATTTTGAAATATTTTATTAAAATGTGTTGAATTTTGATACTTTTTACTTTGATCCATTCATCATTTACATATTTTAAAATATTTTCCTGGCTGGACCTAATTCATTATTTGAAAGTTCAGTCGGACTGGTTATCTCCACAACAACTTTAAATACTACGATAATCATTTTTCGAGCTTTTTATCATTGCTTAAAGCTATAATATAGTAATTATTAATTTTTGCTAATTCTTGGATATATTTCATGGCTTCTAATTAATTGATAGAGAAATCAAGAACAAAAAGGTTGAAAATAACCATTATTTTGCATTTTTCAAATAAAATTGCTGGCGTAATTGATCGATTGATGTTTTAACCATAATTTTGGGATTAGTATTATCAATTACACTTATAAAACCAGAATTCAGGGTATTACATGATGTTCTGACTACCAATAACAATAGGTAGAAACAGTTTAAGATACCACGGTTTCAAATGTTACTCATAACAAATAATTAGACAATTTATGACTTAAATTTCGTATATTTTCTAAATTGCATAAATAAATATAATATATATCGGCACTAAAATAGCATAATTTTAGCTTTTTGAATTGAATAATTGGTTATAATATTCATATAATGATTATTATTAAGGTTAATGGATATAATTTATCGGACCAGATGTTTTAAACGATAGTGTTGGAGGGTTTTAAGTCCAGAACGATACCAACAAAATCAACTATTGAAATTGCAACACCAAACCAGCTGAGAAAATTTAACAAATTTGTCAGAGATCGGCCAACAGCAAAATAGCATCCTTTTTTATAATAATTATTCATGGCGTTATATACATATCTCGTTTGGATTGGAACTTTCTGGAATTGGCCCAGGCATGTAAGATTGCTCCGGTGAATTAAAACCACAGCATTCGAAATTTTGTTCTATTAAATACTGTAAAGTCGTATCTTCCTCAAACATATTTTGACCTGCATTCCTAGTTTCGCCGACAATTTTAGATTTTCTTGAAAAAAGCGACGTCACAATTCCAATTTGCATAGTCATCAACATGAAAAGAAACACTGGATAGACTAAAGATGTCCTATAAGATTCTTCCATGGCAGCGCACCACCCAAAAACATCACCTAGGCACAAAAGACAACCAATGATTACAATAGACATCGGTATTATTAAAATGTTTGCCGCGCCCAAAAAATAAGAAAATAATTTACCTAGATTATAAAAAATGGCACCCATAGCAACAGTTACTGTTACTGAGCGGAATAACAAAAATAGTGAATTTATTGCTAAACGTATAGGAATTTTATAGGTGAAATAACAAAAGCCATTGCTCAAATTACAAATATGAATAATAAAAAAAAAATTAGCTCTGTTGTAAACTGGACAGTTTAGAGGAATGAAAATTATTTAGTAATATTATTGACGTTTTGGCATGGTTTACTTCGCAACGAATTTATTCAAATTTTTGAATGTTACTGTCGCCAGTGTATAAGAGGGTAGGTCAGAAAATATAGATATACAAAACTTATTCTATTTTAGGATCCAGTCACAATTAGTGGTCCTTCAATTCAATTCATTGAGTATTTATTATCTTGTTTACGACCTCTTTCAAGCCGCTTCCAGCCGATGTATATCGAATTGAGACTTTCAAATCGGATCGATAAATCCTCATTTCGATTCAGTTTGAAACTTTGTCGTTCCACATCGAAAAATGCCATAAACATCTGCCATATAAGAATAGGGCAAATTGAAAAAGGGCATTAACTCCTTCGAAATAGGTTTGACTCAAGGCAGTTTTCAATTCGGATCAAATTTCTATCCGAAAACAAAAAGTCATAAACGAGGTATGTATAAAAGTTGTCGATGGAGCAAAGTCTTCTTCAAGTTTTAATTAAAATTATTTTATTCTATTTTATTTCAACAAACAAATACAATAAACCACTTTTTTTTTTAATATAATAACTTTCATTATAGAATTTATTTTATTTAGAATTGTAACAAAAATTATAAAATTAATAATGAGACTCGTTAATTATAATAAGGTTTTAAAAATATAAAAGTTTTCATGTGATTATATTGGATTAAGTCGGAATTCGTTTAAGATTTTCGTAAGATTCTAATAAACTTTAAAACTCCAAAAGTGCTTTATTTCATTATTTATTTAATTATTTATTACTATCAGGGGCCGCGGAAGTACTTTTTGACGGAGGGGGGGGGGGGGGGGGAGGGGGGTAGTTCTACGACAAACGTAACCATCCTCTCTTGCACCGGATAATTATTAGTTTTTATTTAATTTAAGATGTTTTCTATATGTAAATTAAGTCAATCAACTGTTCAGTTGTAAGGGAAGCGATCGCATCAAACATTCAAAATTCGACATTACTATCCCTTTCAGAAATATAAATTTTTCACTTCAAACGTACATAATTCGTGTTAAAAATTTTTTTAATTTTTTTTACTTAAAAGAGAAAAGCTCTTTGTAGAATGACGGCATAAAAAATCTTACATTACTATGTGGCAAAAAAAGGGAGGGGGGGCTAAGCCCTCCCCCGTTCGTTTTGGGGGGTGCATTTGGTCCTACCTGCCCACCACTTCCGCGGCCGCTGATTACTATTATGTTTTTTAAAGTAACCACAACTCACAAATGATAAAAAAATAGTAAAAATAAAAAAATTAATTATAATTTACAGATAATATTCTTCGATCAACATTTTTATTGAATATTTATGAATCGTTCGCTTGTACGCAAGAAAATTGGTTTTGTTTATTACAATTTGAGAACAACATTTTGTATTTCTTGTCTTACTGGCGATAAAGAAGAGATTGGCTTGCGGTGATAATGTCAAAATTTAAAGGGCTTAAAGCCCTTAACGAAATTCGTATAAAACTCCATTTTTGAGTCGATAATAAATGTTCCGTGGTAACCATTGGTTGCATCATAATTCTTCTAGCCTTCCTCGGATGCTGCGGTACCTTTAATAAGTCAGAAAACAAGTTGTTTTACTACTCCGTAGTGGTCGCCATTGTTCTAGCAACTCACCTGATAGTTCTAACGTACATTGGCACGAAAAAAGAATCAATTATGCACACTGTGGAGAAGCAAACTGAAGACATCTTCCTTGCAAGTGACATTAATACACAAAATAGTCTTACGCACAAGGTCCAAGAAAACTTAAAATGCTGCGGACTTGAATATTTCTTAAGATTCCGACCTCTGAAGCAAATACCAAAGTCTTGCTGTAGAGACAAAGATTGCGAACGCAACACGCCTTATCTGGAAACATGCAAATCTGCTGTGATGAGAACTGCTAGAACTGTGATGAACAATCTTTGCATATTAGTCGGAGTAGCAATGGTAATTGAAATAGCTGCGTTAATATGCTCATGTTCTCTGATTTGGTACTATCGAAGTCCAACAAGGGAAGGATCGGCAATTTTCTGAGCCATACATTTAAAAGCTTTAATGTGAAATGATTAGAATTATATTTTACTGTGAAATTAAAATAAACGTCACATCAAATCTGTAGTTAATTTTGAAATATTTTATTAAAATGTGTTGAATTTTGATACTTTTTACTTTGATCCATTCATCATTTACATATTTTAAAATATTTTCCTGGCTGGACCTAATTCATTATTTGAAAGTTCAGTCGGACTGGTTATCTCCACAACAACTTTAAATACTACGATAATCATTTTTCGAGCTTTTTATCATTGCTTAAAGCTATAATATAGTAATTATTAATTTTTGCTAATTCTTGGATATATTTCATGGCTTCTAATTAATTGATAGAGAAATCAAGAACAAAAAGGTTGAAAATAACCATTATTTTGCATTTTTCAAATAAAATTGCTGGCGTAATTGATCGATTGATGTTTTAACCATAATTTTGGGATTAGTATTATCAATTACACTTATAAAACCAGAATTCAGGGTATTACATGATGTTCTGACTACCAATAACAATAGGTAGAAACAGTTTAAGATACCACGGTTTCAAATGTTACTCATAACAAATAATTAGACAATTTATGACTTAAATTTCGTATATTTTCTAAAATGCATAAATAAATATAATATATATCGGCACTAAAATAGCATAATTTTAGCTTTTTGAATTGAATAATTGGTTATAATATTCATATAATGATTATTATTAAGGTTAATGGATATAATTTATCGGACCAGATGTTTTAAACGATAGTGTTGGAGGGTTTTAAGTCCAGAACGATACCAACAAAATCAACTATTGAAATTGCAACACCAAACCAGCTGAGAAAATTTAACAAATTTGTCAGAGATCGGCCAACAGCAAAATAGCATCCTTTTTTATAATAATTATTCATGGCGTTATATACATATCTCGTTTGGATTGGAACTTTCTGGAATTGGCCCAGGCATGTAAGATTGCTCCGGTGAATTAAAACCACAGCATTCGAAATTTTGTTCTATTAAATACTGTAAAGTCGTATCTTCCTCAAACATATTTTGACCTGCATTCCTTGTTTCGCCGACAATTTTAGATTTTCTTGAAAAAAGCGACGTCACAATTCCAATTTGCATAGTCATCAACATGAAAAGAAACACTGGATAGACTAAAGATGTCCTATAAGATTCTTCCATGGCAGCGCACCACCCAAAAACATCACCTAGGCACAAAAGACAACCAATGATTACAATAGACATCGGTATTATTAAAATGTTTGCCGCGCCCAAAAAATAAGAAAATAATTTACCTAGATTATAAAAAATGGCACCCATAGCAACAGTTACTGTTACTGAGCGGAATAACAAAAATAGTGAATTTATTGCTAAACGTATAGGAATTTTATAGGTGAAATAACAAAAGCCATTGCTCAAATTACAAATATGAATAATAAAAAAAAAATTAGCTCTGTTGTAAACTGGACAGTTTAGAGGAATGAAAATTATTTAGTAATATTATTGACGTTTTGGCATGGTTTACTTCGCAACGAATTTATTCAAATTTTTGAATGTTACTGTCGCCAGTGTATAAGAGGGTAGGTCAGAAAATATAGATATACAAAACTTATTCTATTTTAGGATCCAGTCACAATTAGTGGTCCTTCAATTCAATTCATTGAGTATTTATTATCTTGTTTACGACCTCTTTCAAGCCGTTTCCAGCCGATGTACATCGAATTGAGACTTTCAAATCGGATCGATAAATCCTCATTTCGATTCAGTTTGAAACTTTGTCGATCCACATCGAAAAATGCCATAAACATCTGCCATATAAGAATAGGGCAAATTGAAAAAGGGCATTAACTCCTTCGAAATAGGTTTGACTCAAGGCAGTTTTCAATTCGGATCAAATTTCTATCCGAATACAAAAAGTCATAAACGAGGTATGTATAAAAATTGTCGATGGAGCAAAGTCTTCTTCAAGTTTTAATTAAAATTATTTTATTCTATTTTATTTCAACAAACAAATACAATAAACCACTTTTTTTTTTAATGTAATAACTTTCATTATAGAATTTATTTTATTTAGAATTGTAACAAAAATTTTAAAATTAATAATGAGACTCGTTAATTATAATAAGGTTTTAAAAATATAAAAGTTTTCATGTGATTATATCGGATTAAGTCGGAATTCGTTTAAGATTTTCGTAAGATTCTAAAAAACTTTAAAACTCCAAAAGTGCTTTATTTCATTATTTATTTAATTATTTATTACTATCAGGGGCCGCGGAAGTACTTTTTGACGGAGGGGGGGGGGGGGGGGGGGGGTAGTTCTACGACAAACGTAACCATCCTCTCTTGCACCGGATAATTATTAGTTTTTATTTAATTTAAGATTTTTTCTATATGTAAATTAAGTCAATCAACTGTTCAGTTGTAAGGGAAGCGATCGCATCAAACATTCAAAATTCGACATTACTATCCCTTTCAGAAATATAAATTTTTCACTTCAAACGTACATAATTCGTGTTAAAAATTTTTTTAATTTTTTTTACTTAAAAGAGAAAAGCTCTTTGTAGAATGACGGCATAAAAACTCTTACATTACTATGTGGCAAAAAAAGGGAGGGGGGGCTAAGCCCTCCCCCGTTCGTTTTGGGGGGTGCATTTGGTCCTACCTGCCCACCACTTCCGCGGCCGCTGATTACTATTATGTTTTTTAAAGTAACCACAACTCACAAATGATAAAAAAATAGTAAAAATAAAAAAATTAATTATAATTTACAGATAATATTCTTCGATCAACATTTTTATTGAATATTTATGAATCGTTCGCTTGTACGCAAGAAAATTGGCTTTGTTTATTACAATTTGAGAACAACATTTTGTATTTCTTGTCTTACTGGCGATAAAGAAGAGATTGGCTTGCGGTGATAATGTCAAAATTTAAAGGGCTTAAAGCCCTTAATGAAATTCGTATAAAACTCCATTTTTGAGTCGATAATAAATGTTCCGTGGTAACCATTGGTTGCATCATAATTCTTCTAGCCTTCCTCGGATGCTGCGGTACCTTTAATAAGTCAGAAAACAAGTTGTTTTACTACTCCGTAGTGGTCGCCATTGTTCTAGCAACTCACCTGATAGTTCTAACGTACATTGGCACGAAAAAAGAATCAATTATGCACACTGTGGAGAAGCAAACTGAAGACATCTTCCTTGCAAGTGACATTAATACACAAAATAGTCTTACGCACAAGGTCCAAGAAAACTTAAAATGCTGCGGACTTGAATATTTCTTAAGATTCCGCCCTCTGAAGCAAATACCAAAGTCTTGCTGTAGAGACAAAGATTGCGAACGCAACACGCCTTATCTGGAAACATGCAAATCTGCTGTGATGAGAACTGCTAGAACTGTGATGAACAATCTTTGCATATTAGTCGGAGTAGCAATGGTAATTGAAATAGCTGCGTTAATATGCTCATGTTCTCTGATTTGGTACTATCGAAGTCCAACAAGGGAAGGATCGGCAATTTTCTGAGCCATACATTTAAAAGCTTTAATGTGAAATGATTAGAATTATATTTTACTGTGAAATTAAAATAAACGTCACATCAAATCTGTAGTTAATTTTGAAATATTTTATTAAAATGTGTTGAATTTTGATACTTTTTACTTTGATCCATTCATCATTTACATATTTTAAAATATTTTCCTGGCTGGACCTAATTCATTATTTGAAAGTTCAGTCGGACTGGTTATCTCCACAACAACTTTAAATACTACGATAATCATTTTTCGAGCTTTTTATCATTGCTTAAAGCTATAATATAGTAATTATTAATTTTTGCTAATTCTTGGATATATTTCATGGCTTCTAATTAATTGATAGAGAAATCAAGAACAAAAAGGTTGAAAATAACCATTATTTTGCATTTTTCAAATAAAATTGCTGGCGTAATTGATCGATTGATGTTTTAACCTTAATTTTGGGATTAGTATTATCAATTATACTTATAAAACCAGAATTCAGGGTATTACATGATGTTCTGACTACCAATAACAATAGGTAGAAACAGTTTAAGATACCACGGTTTCAAATGTTACTCATAACAAATAATTAGACAATTTATGACTTAAATTTCGTATATTTTCTAAAATGCATAAATAAATATAATATATATCGGCACTAAAATAGCATAATTTTAGCTTTTTGAATTGAATAAATGGTTATAATATTCATATAATGATTATTATTAAGGTTAATGGATATAATTTATCGGACCAGATGTTTTAAACGATAGTGTTGGAGGGTTTTAAGTCCAGAACGATACCAACAAAATCAACTATTGAAATTGCAACACCAGCTGAGAAAATTTAACAAATTTGTCAGAGATCGGCCAACAGCAAAATAGCATCCTTTTTTATAATAATTATTCATGGCGTTATATACATATCTCGTTTGGATTGGAACTTTCTGGAATTGGCCCAGGCATGTAAGATTGCTCCGGTGAATTAAAACCACAGCATTCGAAATTTTGTTCTATTAAATACTGTAAAGTCGTATCTTCCTCAAACATATTTTGACCTGCATTCCTTGTTTCGCCGACAATTTTAGATTTTCTTGAAAAAAGCGACGTCACAATTCCAATTTGCATAGTCATCAACATGAAAAGAAACACTGGATAGACTAAAGATGTCCTATAAGATTCTTCCATGGCAGCGCACCACCCAAAAACATCACCTAGGCACAAAAGACAACCAATGATTACAATAGACATCGGTATTATTAAAATGTTTGCCGCGCCCAAAAAATAAGAAAATAATTTACCTAGATTATAAAAAATGGCACCCATAGCAACAGTTACTGTTACTGAGCGGAATAACAAAAATAGTGAATTTATTGCTAAACGTATAGGAATTTTATAGGTGAAATAACAAAAGCCATTGCTCAAATTACAAATATGAATAATAAAAAAAAAATTAGCTCTGTTGTAAACTGGACAGTTTAGAGGAATGAAAATTATTTAGTAATATTATTGACGTTTTGGCATGGTTTACTTCGCAACGAATTTATTCAAATTTTTGAATGTTACTGTCGCCAGTGTATAAGAGGGTAGGTCAGAAAATATAGATATACAAAACTTATTCTATTTTAGGATCCAGTCACAATTAGTGGTCCTTCAATTCAATTCATTGAGTATTTATTATCTTGTTTACGACCTCTTTCAAGCCGTTTCCAGCCGATGTACATCGAATTGAGACTTTCAAATCGGATCGATAAATCCTCATTTCGATTCAGTTTGAAACTTTGTCGATCCACATCGAAAAATGCCATAAACATCTGCCATATAACAATAGGGCAAATTGAAAAAGGGCATTAACTCCTTCGAAATAGGTTTGACTCAAGGCAGTTTTCAATTCGGATCAAATTTCTATCCGAATACAAAAAGTCATAAACGAGGTATGTATAAAAATTGTCGATGGAGCAAAGTCTTCTTCAAGTTTTAATTAAAATTATTTTATTCTATTTTATTTCAACAAACAAATACAATAAACCACTTTTTTTTTTAATGTAATAACTTTCATTATAGAATTTATTTTATTTAGAATTGTAACAAAAATTTTAAAATTAATAATGAGACTCGTTAATTATAATAAGGTTTTAAAAATATAAAAGTTTTCATGTGATTATATCGGATTAAGTCGGAATTCGTTTAAGATTTTCGTAAGATTCTAATAAACTTTAAAACTCCAAAAGTGCTTTATTTCATTATTTATTTAATTATTTATTACTATCAGGGGCCGCGGAAGTACTTTTTGACGGAGGGGGGGGGGGGGGGGGTAGTTCTACGACAAACGTAACCATCCTCTCTTGCACCGGATAATTATTAGTTTTTATTTAATTTAAGATTTTTTCTATATGTAAATTAAGTCAATCAACTGTTCAGTTGTAAGGGAAGCGATCGCATCAAACATTCAAAATTCGACATTACTATCCCTTTCAGAAATATAAATTTTTCACTTCAAACGTACATAATTCGTGTTAAAAATTTTTTTAATTTTTTTTACTTAAAAGAGAAAAGCTCTTTGTAGAATGACGGCATAAAAAATCTTACATTACTATGTGGCAAAAAAAGGGAGGGGGGGCTAAGCCCTCCCCCGTTCGTTTTGGGGGGTGCATTTGGTCCTACCTGCCCACCACTTCCGCGGCCGCTGATTACTATTATGTTTTTTAAAGTAACCACAACTCACAAATGATAAAAAAATAGTAAAAATAAAAAAATTAATTATAATTTACAGATAATATTCTTCGATCAACATTTTTATTGAATATTTATGAATCGTTCGCTTGTACGCAAGAAAATTGGTTTTGTTTATTACAATTTGAGAACAACATTTTGTATTTCTTGTCTTACTGGCGATAAAGAAGAGATTGGCTTGCGGTGATAATGTCAAAATTTAAAGGGCTTAAAGCCCTTAATGAAATTCGTATAAAACTCCATTTTTGAGTCGATAATAAATGTTCCGTGGTAACCATTGGTTGCATCATAATTCTTCTAGCCTTCCTCGGATGCTGCGGTACCTTTAATAAGTCAGAAAACAAGTTGTTTTACTACTCCGTAGTGGTCGCCATTGTTCTAGCAACTCACCTGATAGTTCTAACGTACATTGGCACGAAAAAAGAATCAATTATGCACACTGTGGAGAAGCAAACTGAAGACATCTTCCTTGCAAGTGACATTAATACACAAAATAGTCTTACGCACAAGGTCCAAGAAAACTTAAAATGCTGCGGACTTGAATATTTCTTAAGATTCCGCCCTCTGAAGCAAATACCAAAGTCTTGCTGTAGAGACAAAGATTGCGAACGCAACACGCCTTATCTGGAAACATGCAAATCTGCTGTGATGAGAACTGCTAGAACTGTGATGAACAATCTTTGCATATTAGTCGGAGTAGCAATGGTAATTGAAATAGCTGCGTTAATATGCTCATGTTCTCTGATTTGGTACTATCGAAGTCCAACAAGGGAAGGATCGGCAATTTTCTGAGCCATACATTTAAAAGCTTTAATGTGAAATGATTAGAATTATATTTTACTGTGAAATTAAAATAAACGTCACATCAAATCTGTAGTTAATTTTGAAATATTTTATTAAAATGTGTTGAATTTTGATACTTCTTACTTTGATCCATTCATCATTTACATATTTTAAAATATTTTCCTGGCTGGACCTAATTCATTATTTGAAAGTTCAGTCGGACTGGTTATCTCCACAACAACTTTAAATACTACGATAATCATTTTTCGAGCTTTTTATCATTGCTTAAAGCTATAATATAGTAATTATTAATTTTTGCTAATTCTTGGATATATTTCATGGCTTCTAATTAATTGATAGAGAAATCAAGAACAAAAAGGTTGAAAATAACCATTATTTTGCATTTTTCAAATAAAATTGCTGGCGTAATTGATCGATTGATGTTTTAACCATAATTTTGGGATTAGTATTATCAATTACACTTATAAAACCAGAATTCAGGGTATTACATGATGTTCTGACTACCAATAACAATAGGTAGAAACAGTTTAAGATACCACGGTTTCAAATGTTACTCATAACAAATAATTAGACAATTTATGACTTAAATTTCGTATATTTTCTAAAATGCATAAATAAATAGATATAATATATATCGGCACTAAAATAGCATAATTTTAGCTTTTTGAATTGAATAATTGGTTATAATATTCATATAATGATTATTATTAAGGTTAATGGATATAATTTATCGGACCAGATGTTTTAAACGATAGTGTTGGAGGGTTTTAAGTCCAGAACGATACCAACAAAATCAACTATTGAAATTGCAACACCAAACCAGCTGAGAAAATTTAACAAATTTGTCAGAGATCGGCCAACAGCAAAATAGCATCCTTTTTTATAATAATTATTCATGGCGTTATATACATATCTCGTTTGGATTGGAACTTTCTGGAATTGGCCCAGGCATGTAAGATTGCTCCGGTGAATTAAAACCACAGCATTCGAAATTTTGTTCTATTAAATACTGTAAAGTCGTATCTTCCTCAAACATATTTTGACCTGCATTCCTTGTTTCGCCGACAATTTTAGATTTTCTTGAAAAAAGCGACGTCACAATTCCAATTTGCATAGTCATCAACATGAAAAGAAACACTGGATAGACTAAAGATGTCCTATAAGATTCTTCCATGGCAGCGCACCACCCAAAAACATCACCTAGGCACAAAAGACAACCAATGATTACAATAGACATCGGTATTATTAAAATGTTTGCCGCGCCCAAAAAATAAGAAAATAATTTACCTAGATTATAAAAAATGGCACCCATAGCAACAGTTACTGTTACTGAGCGGAATAACAAAAATAGTGAATTTATTGCTAAACGTATAGGAATTTTATAGGTGAAATAACAAAAGCCATTGCTCAAATTACAAATATGAATAATAAAAAAAAAATTAGCTCTGTTGTAAACTGGACAGTTTAGAGGAATGAAAATTATTTAGTAATATTATTGACGTTTTGGCATGGTTTACTTCGCAACGAATTTATTCAAATTTTTGAATGTTACTGTCGCCAGTGTATAAGAGGGTAGGTCAGAAAATATAGATATACAAAACTTATTCTATTTTAGGATCCAGTCACAATTAGTGGTCCTTCAATTCAATTCATTGAGTATTTATTATCTTGTTTACGACCTCTTTCAAGCCGTTTCCAGCCGATGTACATCGAATTGAGACTTTCAAATCGGATCGATAAATCCTCATTTCGATTCAGTTTGAAACTTTGTCGATCCACATCGAAAAATGCCATAAACATCTGCCATATAAGAATAGGGCAAATTGAAAAAGGGCATTAACTCCTTCGAAATAGGTTTGACTCAAGGCAGTTTTCAATTCGGATCAAATTTCTATCCGAATACAAAAAGTCATAAACGAGGTATGTATAAAAATTGTCGATGGAGCAAAGTCTTCTTCAAGTTTTAATTAAAATTATTTTATTCTATTTTATTTCAACAAACAAATACAATAAACCACTTTTGTTTTTAATGTAATAACTTTCATTATAGAATTTATTTTATTTAGAATTGTAACAAAAATTTTAAAATTAATAATGAGACTCGTTAATTATAATAAGGTTTTAAAAATATAAAAGTTTTCATGTGATTATATCGGATTAAGTCGGAATTCGTTTAAGATTTTCGTAAGATTCTAATAAACTTTAAAACTCCAAAAGTGCTTTATTTCATTATTTATTTAATTATTTATTACTATCAGGGGCCGCGGAAGTACTTTTTGACGGGGGGGGGGGGGGGGGGGGGGTAGTTCTACGACAAAAGTAACCATCCTCTCTTGCACCGGATAATTATTAGTTTTTATTTAATTTAAGATTTTTTCTATATGTAAATTAAGTCAATCAACTGTTCAGTTCTAAGGGAAGCGATCGCATCAAACATTCAAAATTCGACATTACTATCCCTTTCAGAAATATAAATTTTTCACTTCAAACGTACATAATTCGTGTTAAAAATTTTTTTAATTTTTTTTACTTAAAAGAGAAAAGCTCTTTGTAGAATGACGGCATAAAAAATCTTACATTACTATGTGGCAAAAAAAGGGAGGGGGGCTAAGCCCTCCCCCGTTCGTTTTGGTGGGTGCATTTGGTCCTACCTGCCCACCACTTCCGCGGCCGCTGATTACTATTATGTTTTTTAAAGTAACCACAACTCACAAATGATAAAAAAATAGTAAAAATAAAAAAATTAATTATAATTTACAGATAATATTCTTCGATCAACATTTTTATTGAATATTTATGAATCGTTCGCTTGTACGCAAGAAAATTGGTTTTGTTTATTACAATTTGAGAACAACATTTTGTATTTCTTGTCTTACTGGCGATAAAGAAGAGATTGGCTTGCGGTGATAATGTCAAAATTTAAAGGGCTTAAAGCCCTTAATGAAATTCGTATAAAACTCCATTTTTGAGTCGATAATAAATGTTCCGTGGTAACCATTGGTTGCATCATAATTCTTCTAGCCTTCCTCGGATGCTGCGGTACCTTTAATAAGTCAGAAAACAAGTTGTTTTACTACTCCGTAGTGGTCGCCATTGTTCTAGCAACTCACCTGATAGTTCTAACGTACATTGGCACGAAAAAAGAATCAATTATGCACACTGTGGAGAAGCAAACTGAAGACATCTTCCTTGCAAGTGACATTAATACACAAAATAGTCTTACGCACAAGGTCCAAGAAAACTTAAAATGCTGCGGACTTGAATATTTCTTAAGATTCCGCCCTCTGAAGCAAATACCAAAGTCTTGCTGTAGAGACAAAGATTGCGAACGCAACACGCCTTATCTGGAAACATGCAAATCTGCTGTGATGAGAACTGCTAGAACTGTGATGAACAATCTTTGCATATTAGTCGGAGTAGCAATGGTAATTGAAATAGCTGCGTTAATATGCTCATGTTCTCTGATTTGGTACTATCGAAGTCCAACAAGGGAAGGATCGGCAATTTTCTGAGCCATACATTTAAAAGCTTTAATGTGAAATGATTAGAATTATATTTTACTGTGAAATTAAAATAAACGTCACATCAAATCTGTAGTTAATTTTGAAATATTTTATTAAAATGTGTTGAATTTTGATACTTCTTACTTTGATCCATTCATCATTTACATATTTTAAAATATTTTCCTGGCTGGACCTAATTCATTATTTGAAAGTTCAGTCGGACTGGTTATCTCCACAACAACTTTAAATACTACGATAATCATTTTTCGAGCTTTTTATCATTGCTTAAAGCTATAATATAGTAATTATTAATTTTTGCTAATTCTTGGATATATTTCATGGCTTCTAATTAATTGATAGAGAAATCAAGAACAAAAAGGTTGAAAATAACCATTATTTTGCATTTTTCAAATAAAATTGCTGGCGTAATTGATCGATTGATGTTTTAACCATAATTTTGGGATTAGTATTATCAATTACACTTATAAAACCAGAATTCAGGGTATTACATGATGTTCTGACTACCAATAACAATAGGTAGAAACAGTTTAAGATACCACGGTTTCAAATGTTACTCATAACAAATAATTAGACAATTTATGACTTAAATTTCGTATATTTTCTAAAATGCATAAATAAATATAATATATATCGGCACTAAAATAGCATAATTTTAGCTTTTTGAATTGAAAAATTGGTTATAATATTCATATAATGATTATTATTAAGGTTAATGGATATAATTTATCGGACCAGATGTTTTAAACGATAGTGTTGGAGGGTTTTAAGTCCAGAACGATACCAACAAAATCAACTATTGAAATTGCAACACCAAACCAGCTGAGAAAATTTAACAAATTTGTCAGAGATCGGCCAACAGCAAAATAGCATCCTTTTTTATAATAATTATTCATGGCGTTATATACATATCTCGTTTGGATTGGAACTTTCTGGAATTGGCCCAGGCATGTAAGATTGCTCCGGTGAATTAAAACCACAGCATTCGAAATTTTGTTCTATTAAATACTGTAAAGTCGTATCTTCCTCAAACATATTTTGACCTGCATTCCTTGTTTCGCCGACAATTTTAGATTTTCTTGAAAAAAGCGACGTCACAATTCCAATTTGCATAGTCATCAACATGAAAAGAAACACTGGATAGACTAAAGATGTCCTATAAGATTCTTCCATGGCAGCGCACCACCCAAAAACATCACCTAGGCACAAAAGACAACCAATGATTACAATAGACATCGGTATTATTAAAATGTTTGCCGCGCCCAAAAAATAAGAAAATAATTTACCTAGATTATAAAAAATGGCACCCATAGCAACAGTTACTGTTACTGAGCGGAATAACAAAAATAGTGAATTTATTGCTAAACGTATAGGAATTTTATAGGTGAAATAACAAAAGCCATTGCTCAAATTACAAATATGAATAATAAAAAAAAAATTAGCTCTGTTGTAAACTGGACAGTTTAGAGGAATGAAAATTATTTAGTAATATTATTGACGTTTTGGCATGGTTTACTTCGCAACGAATTTATTCAAATTTTTGAATGTTACTGTCGCCAGTGTATAAGAGGGTAGGTCAGAAAATATAGATATACAAAACTTATTCTATTTTAGGATCCAGTCACAATTAGTGGTCCTTCAATTCAATTCATTGAGTATTTATTATCTTGTTTACGACCTCTTTCAAGCCGTTTCCAGCCGATGGACATCGAATTGAGACTTTCAAATCGGATCGATAAATCCTCATTTCGATTCAGTTTGAAACTTTGTCGATCCACATCGAAAAATGCCATAAACATCTGCCATATAAGAATAGGGCAAATTGAAAAAGGGCATTAACTCCTTCGAAATAGGTTTGACTCAAGGCAGTTTTCAATTCGGATCAAATTTCTATCCGAATACAAAAAGTCATAAACGAGGTATGTATAAAAATTGTCGATGGAGCAAAGTCTTCTTCAAGTTTTAATTAAAATTATTTTATTCTATTTTATTTCAACAAACAAATACAATAAACCACTTTTTTTTTTAATGTAATAACTTTCATTATAGAATTTATTTTATTTAGAATTGTAACAAAAATTTTAAAATTAATAATGAGACTCGTTAATTATAATAAGGTTTTAAAAATATAAAAGTTTTCATGTGATTATATCGGATTAAGTCGGAATTCGTTTAAGATTTTCGTAAGATTCTAATAAACTTTAAAACTCCAAAAGTGCTTTATTTCATTATTTATTTAATTATTTATTACTATCAGGGGCCGCGGAAGTACTTTTTGACGGGGGGGGGGGGGGGGGGGGTAGTTCTACGACAAACGTAACCATCCTCTCTTGCACCGGATAATTATTAGTTTTTATTTAATTTAAGATTTTTTCTATATGTAAATTAAGTCAATCAACTGTTCAGTTGTAAGGGAAGCGATCGCATCAAACATTCAAAATTCGACATTACTATCCCTTTCAGAAATATAAATTTTTCACTTCAAACGTACATAATTCGTGTTAAAAATTTTTTTAATTTTTTTTACTTAAAAGAGAAAAGCTCTTTGTAGAATGACGGCATAAAAAATCTTACATTACTATGTGGCAAAAAAAGGGAGGGGGGGCTAAGCCCTCCCCCGTTCGTTGTGGGGGGTGCATTTGGTCCTACCTGCCCACCACTTCCGCGGCCGCTGATTACTATTATGTTTTTTAAAGTAACCACAACTCACAAATGATAAAAAAATAGTAAAAATAAAAAAATTAATTATAATTTACAGATAATATTCTTCGATCAACATTTTTATTGAATATTTATGAATCGTTCGCTTGTACGCAAGAAAATTGGTTTTGTTTATTACAATTTGAGAACAACATTTTGTATTTCTTGTCTTACTGGCGATAAAGAAGAGATTGGCTTGCGGTGATAATGTCAAAATTTAAAGGGCTTAAAGCCCTTAATGAAATTCGTATAAAACTCCATTTTTGAGTCGATAATAAATGTTCCGTGGTAACCATTGGTTGCATCATAATTCTTCTAGCCTTCCTCGGATGCTGCGGTACCTTTAATAAGTCAGAAAACAAGTTGTTTTACTACTCCGTAGTGGTCGCCATTGTTCTAGCAACTCACCTGATAGTTCTAACGTACATTGGCACGAAAAAAGAATCAATTATGCACACTGTGGAGAAGCAAACTGAAGACATCTTCCTTGCAAGTGACATTAATACACAAAATAGTCTTACGCACAAGGTCCAAGAAAACTTAAAATGCTGCGGACTTGAATATTTCTTAAGATTCCGCCCTCTGAAGCAAATACCAAAGTCTTGCTGTAGAGACAAAGATTGCGAACGCAACACGCCTTATCTGGAAACATGCAAATCTGCTGTGATGAGAACTGCTAGAACTGTGATGAACAATCTTTGCATATTAGTCGGAGTAGCAATGGTAATTGAAATAGCTGCGTTAATATGCTCATGTTCTCTGATTTGGTACTATCGAAGTCCAACAAGGGAAGGATCGGCAATTTTCTGAGGCATACATTTAAAAGCTTTAATGTGAAATGAATAGAATTATATTTTACTGTGAAATTAAAATAAACATCACATCAAATCTGTAGTTAAGTTTGAAATATTTTATTAAAATGAGTTGAATTTTGATACTTCTTACTTTGATCCATTCATCATTTACATATTTTAAAATATTTTCCTGGCTGGACCTAATTCATTATTTGAAAGTTCAGTCGGACTGGTTATCTCCACAACAACTTTAAATACTACGATAATCATTTTTCGAGCTTTTTATCATTGCTTAAAGCTATAATATAGTAATTATGTATTTTTGCTAATTCTTGGATATATTTCATGGCTTCTAATTAATTGATAGAGAAATCAAGAACAAAAAGGTTGAAAATAACCATTATTTTGCATTTATCAAATAAAATTGCTGGCGTAATTGATCGATTGATGTTTTAACCTTAATTTTGGGATTAGTATTATCAATTACACTTATAAAACCAGAATTCAGGGTATTACATGATGTTCTGACTACCAATAACAATAGGTAGAAACAGTTTAAGATACCACGGTTTCAAATGTTACTCATAACAAATAATTAGACAATTTATGACTTAAATTTCGTATATTTTCTAAAATGCATAAATAAATATAATATATATCGGAACTAAAATAGCATAATTTTAGCTTTTTGAATTGAATAATTGGTTATAATATTCATATAATGATTATTATTAAGGTTAATGGATATAATTTATCGGACCAGATGTTTTAAACGATAGTGTTGGAGGTTTTTAAGTCCAGAACGATACCAACAAAATCAACTATTGAAATTGCAACACCAAACCAGCTGAGAAAATTTAACAAATTTGTCAGAGATCGGCCAACAGCAAAATAGCATCCTTTTTTATAATAATTATTCATGGCGTTATATACATATCTCGTTTGGATTGGAACTTTCTGGAATTGGCCCAGGCATGTAAGATTGCTCCGGTGAATTAAAACCACAGCATTCGAAATTTTGTTCTATTAAATACTGTAAAGTCGTATCTTCCTCAAACATATTTTGACCTGCATTCCTTGTTTCGCCGACAATTTTAGATTTTCTTGAAAAAAGCGACGTCACAATTCCAATTTGCATAGTCATCAACATGAAAAGAAACACTGGATAGACTAAAGATGTCCTATAAGATTCTTCCATGGCAGCGCACCACCCAAAAACATCACCTAGGCACAAAAGACAACCAATGATTACAATAGACATCGGTATTATTAAAATGTTTGCCGCGCCCAAAAAATAAGAAAATAATTTACCTAGATTATAAAAAATGGCACCCATAGCAACAGTTACTGTTACTGAGCGGAATAACAAAAATAGTGAATTTATTGCTAAACGTATAGGAATTTTATAGGTGAAATAACAAAAGCCATTGCTCAAATTACAAATATGAATAATAAAAAAAAAATTAGCTCTGTTGTAAACTGGACAGTTTAGAGGAATGAAAATTATTTAGTAATATTATTGACGTTTTGGCATGGTTTACTTCGCAACGAATTTATTCAAATTTTTGAATGTTACTGTCGCCAGTGTATAAGAAGGTAGGTCAGAAAATATAGATATACAAAACTTATTCTATTTTAGGATCCAGTCACAATTAGTGGTCCTTCAATTCAATTCATTGAGTATTTATTATCTTGTTTACGACCTCTTTCAAGCCGCTTCCAGCCGATGTACATCGAATTGAGACTTTCAAATCGGATCGATAAATCCTCATTTCGATTCAGTTTGAAATTTTGTCGATCCACATCGAAAAATGCCATAAACATCTGCCATATAAGAATAGGGCAAATTGAAAAAGGGCATTAACTCCTTCGAAATAGGTTTGACTAAAGGCAGTTTTCAATTCGGATCAAATTTCTATCCGAATACAAAAAGTCATAAACGAGGTATGTATAAAAGTTGTCGATGGAGCAAAGTCTTCTTCAAGTTTTAATTAAAATTATTTTATTCTATTTTATTTCAACAAACAAATACAATAAACCACTTTTTTTTTTAATATAATAACTTTCATTATAGAATTTATTTTATTTAGAATTGTAACAAAAATTTTAAAATTAATAATGAGACTCGTTAATTATAATAAGGTTTTAAAAATATAAAAGTTTTCATGTGATTATATCGGATTAAGTCGGAATTCGTTTAAGATTTTCGTAAGATTCTAATAAACTTTAAAACTCCAAAAGTGCTTTATTTCATTATTTATTTAATTATTTATTACTATCAGGGGCCGCGGAAGTACTTTTTGACGGAGGGGGGGGGGGGGGGGGGTAGTTCTACGACAAACGTAACCATCCTCTCTTGCACCGGATAATTAATAGTTTTTATTTAATTTAAGATGTTTTCTATTTGTAAATTAAGTCCAACTGTTCAGTTGTAGGGGAAGCGATCGCATCAAACATTCAAAATTCGACATTACTATCCCTTTCAGAAATATAAATTCTTCACTTCAAACGTACATAATTCGTGTTAAAAAATTTTTTTATTTTTTTTACTTAAAAAAGAAAAGCTCTTTGTAGAATGACGGCATAAAAAATGTTACATTACTATGTGGCAAAAAAAGGGAGGGGGGGCTAAGCCCTCCCCCGTTCGTTTTGGGGGGTGCATTTGGTCCTACCTGGCCACCACTTCCGTGGCCGCTGTAGAATTATGTGCTTTTTATGTTCTTCATGAATGTGCAACAAAGAAGTTTGTAAAGTTAACTGCAAAAAAAGTAGTCGACATTTTCAAAAACTGCGAATCCGATAAATTACTCGGCATGCACTAAATTCAATCAAAACGCGTAACCAAATTCTTTTCTCTGCAGCACATAATTCCTTCGTCGCCTTCAGTCGAATAATTAATTGCCAATTCATAAAAAACGCGACTTTGAGCTTCACCCCCCACGAAAAATATACCCAATTTACTGGTTTATACAAAAGAAATAAAGTCAATCTTATAAAGAAATATCTCCCTTTTTGTTTTTTTTAAATAAAAAACCATTCCATATTCGAATGGAAAAAAATTCAATCGCAACATAAAAATTATAAGCAACGCGTGATTTGGCGCGGTGTTTATACATTTGATTAATAATGATTTTCAAAATTTGAGGGGGGGGGGGGGGGCAGCACGATATCTCTGTTGTATTAATTAAACAATTATTTTTGTGCTTAAGAATGAAAGGCACAGAAATTATGTGCTTTTTATGTGCTTTCGATTAAGCCCGAAAACGAATTTTGTGCTCCAATTCCACCCATTATGGAGCATTTTCAAAGTTTCAGGAGGGGGGAAGGGAGGTAACTCAAAATCACTTTTTTATTAACAAATAATTATGTGCTCGGAAATAAAAAGCACAGGAATTATGTGCTCTTGATTGAGCCAAAAAACGACTTTCGTGCTGCAATCCCATCCGACTTGGAGCTTTGTAAATAATTTTTGAGGGGGGTCTAGCTCGACATCGCGTTTTTTATAAATAAACAATTTTATACTTGTAAAATCAATGCACAGTAATTACGTGCTAATTATGTGCTTTTGATTAAGCCAAGGAACACTTGCCGTGCTGCATTTTTTTTGGACTTGAAATATTTTCCATATTTTTCGTGGGGGGTGCAGCTCGAAATCGCGTTTTTTATGAATTGGTAATTAATTATTCGACTGAAGGCGACGAAGGAATTATGTGCTGCTGAGAAAAGAATTTGGTTACGCATTTTGATTGAGTTTAGTGCATGGCGAGTAATTTATCGGATTCGCACTTTTTGAAAATGTCGACTATGTTTTTTGCAGTTAACTTTACAAACTTCTTTGTTGCACATTCTTGAAGCACATAAAAAGCACATAATTCTAGTTTGAAGAAAAAAAATTGTTTTGCTCACAATTTGAGGGGGGGTGTAACTCGTCGTCGAGCTACACCCCCCATTTTGAGTGTTTAAAAAAAGCACTTAATTTTGGAGCACAAAAAAATTTTTTTCGGCACATAATTAGCACATATTTAGCACATAATTCTCGCATAGTTTGCATTCGGATCCGTGAAAAGGGGGGTGGGGCTCGACGCACCTATTATATATGCCGAAACCAACAAAAATTAAGAGCTGACGATTATATACATTTAAGAGATGCTTTAAATCGGGATGCTAATGTAAATGTAGCAAATATTGGTCAACACGTTATCTTCCCAGTAGGAAAAAGGAAGGGCTAAGAAGAAGTGATATCACTGCTTCTCGAGCAAGCAGATGTGCTTCCCGATTCGATTCTTTTCCTTCTTATTTTTTACCCACGATGGGATTGGAGGCAAGCACTTGCACTTTCGCTTCCACAAGAACCAAGGATAGAACCAGTTATTCTAAATCAATGGAATAGTCACTTACGCTGAATGACTATTATAAGAAGTGTAAGGTAAGCGCTTCTATTTTCGCTTCCACAAGAACCAGGGATAGAAGAGGTTATTCAAAATAAATGGAATAATCACTTATGCTGAATGACAATAATTATAAGAAGTGTAAGGTAAGCGCTTCTGTTTTTGCTTCCACAGTAACTAGGGATAGAATAACTTATTAAAAATAAATGGAATAATGGCGATTTATAATAATCTGAGCAAAAGTTCAGTCTCAATTTTTATACAGAAAAACCGAATTTGATTTAAATTCTAATTTCAGTGTTCTGTATAAAAATCGAGACTGGTGGTTTGCTCAGGTTATTATAAAAATAAATTAATAAATAACAACTTATTATTCTAATTCATTTAATTAACAAAAAACATATTAAAAGAAAAATAGTTCAGCTCATAAATATAAAAAAAAAATAATTCAGTTCTTATTGCTTAAAAATTCTAATGTCCTTATTCTTAACTTTTCTTATTGTCTAAACATTTCTTCTTATGCAACTTATTTTTACTTAATCTAAACCCTTTCTTCAATTCCTTAATATAGTTGTCTCTAGTACCGACATCTTTCTCGACTGCTTCTGCAAAACAACAGTAACATTTAACTGCGATTGTACGAAAATAAAACTAAGAAACAACTTACTATAAAATATGTTGTTGACAGTTGCAAATGCTTTGAACGCCTCTTTGCCCTGTATACCATCATAATTAAATTTCAGTATTACTTCCTTATCCCAAAGATTGTGTAGCTGTTTGGCCACCTGTTCCAACAATCTTTTGAATGGCGACAATCTATAAAACAAAAGAGAAAAACATAAAAATAAATCATTTCCGTGCATAATTGTATCGAAACGATTTTATTTCATTAATGAATATAAAACAATTATGAAAAAATAATGTTTAATTCAGGGATCGATAATAATTGCTATTGTAAATTGTTGAAACCAAAAATTCATATAGGAAAAGTTGTCGGAAAATTGCTTCAAATGTGGCATTTTAATTTGTATGACCTTATTTTTATATGAAACTTGTTTTTCATTAGTTATTTTTAAAATAATAATAATTTTCAGATTTTTATTTTATTTTCAAAATATTAATAAATTTTATATTTTTAATATGTGATTTTCAAAATAGACATAATTGCTTTATTTTTATTTTTGATGTTAAAATTAATGTAAGTTTCTGATTTCAAAAATTAAAATCAAAAAATAATTTTTAATTTTGGCTTAGAAATTCACAGAAAATAATTTTTTACATATGAGTTTGTATAGGCAAATTATAACTTTTACTTTCCTTGCTTTTATTATACCACATCGTCTTCATCGAAATTATTAATGTCCCGCTCAAATTCCTCCAGCGAAGTTTTCGTATCACTTTTTCCAATATCTTAGATTACCTTAAAATTGTACCTTTGCTAGTCAATTATAAAATATCATAGATGAATGAAGAATGTTCTTCCAGCACTAAATTAAGTAATTCCTATTGTTTATACGAATGAATTCAAACTTAATTAAACTTTTTTAGCACCAATCACCAAAAATCTAACACTTATCCTGCGCACTGTCTCTTCTAGACTGAATTTAAAACGCAGATGCAAGCGCATCGCACGATGACAAAACCGTCATAAAACAATACAAGTTTTTTAGGGAAAACTCATTTACATTACCCGCTCGATTACCAGGAAGCAAGGATGTAAGATCCAGATCCTTTATAGTGGCTTTGGAAAACGACAAAACGTATCGGAGGAAAATGTTTCTGTAATTCGGAAAAAACTCTGAGAGTTTATACACAACTTTGACAGTCTAATCACAAAAGAAATGTTTTCTTCTGAAAGTAGATTAAAAAAATGACAGAGTAAAGTATAATAAGTAAGCTGATAGTTAAATACAAGTTAAGTTCAATTATGGAAATGTGAAATAAATCACATTCTAGTAAATTGTTATTTAGGAATTATACATATACTAGCTGAGTAACCTGGTTTCACCCGGTGTATCAAAAATAATAATTAGTTAAATACTTCTGAAATATTGGTACTACAGCCAGATTAGGAAGTTTAGAAATATTACTAAAATCTGTAAATGTGGTATAGAACCGTCCAAAACTCATTTTGCTACCACCGTCTATATCAGAAGGGCTAATAATCTATTCTGTATTTATATGTTTTATTGTTAGGTGTTAAATAAATAAATAAACGTATTATTTTGCTTTTTACTATTTCATCGTTATCTGACTTAAATTCGTAGAATTCCAAAAATTGTTGTCGTCATATTGATTTCGCTATTTAGAATTTCCAAATTTTGATAGCAGATTCGAAATGAGTGGCCTTACAAAACCCATAATACTAATTTTGAATTAAATTCGTTGAAGTTCGAAAATTTTTGGTCGCCATATTGGATCCGCCTACTTGAATTTCTAAATTGCGAGCGTAGATTCGCAATCAGGACCTCCAAAAACCCCTAAATACCAATTCTCACGACAATCCCTTGAAATTTAAAATCTTTGGCCGCCATCTTGGGTCCGCCATTTTGAAACCCGTGAATAAGGAGTAGCCTATATGGTAAGCCGAAATTTGTAGGGTCTTCGCTCAAAAAATTAAAATGATCGGACTAATCGTTAAAGCGTGATTAAGCAAAAAACAAACACACATGTTGCGTCGGCCATTTTGAATTTCCAAATTCTGATAGTAGATTCGAAATGAGTGGCTTTAAAATACCCATAATACTAATTTTCAATTAAATTCGTTGAAGTTCAAAAATGTTTGGTCGTCATGTTGGATCCGCCACCCTGAATTTCCAAATTTTGAGCGTAGCTTCACAATCAGGACCTCCAAAAACTCCCAAATACCAATTCTCATGGAAATCCCTTGGAATTTACAATTTTTGGCCGCTATCTTGGGTCCGCCATTTTGAAACTCATGAATGAAAAGTAGCCTATATGTTAGGCCGGGATAAGTAGTATCTTCACTCAAAAAATGAAAATAATCGGACCCAGCGTTTAGACGTGATGTAGCAACAAACAAACAAACAAACTTTCGATTTTATATACATATATGTATATAGGGATTGGAATTTATGTTGTTCAATTATTGAAAAAAAAGTAAATAAAATCATGTTCATGTTCTAGTACATTTATATTTAGGAATTACATATTGAAATTAATCATGTTCGGTTATACTTTCTTTTATGGATTATATAAAATTCTAAAAGGGGAAGACTTATTACATTGTAGTTTAGGCTAAGTACATTCACACTATGAGTATCACATCACATTCTGTATTCACTGTAAATTTAGATCACAGTTAAGCTCAGTCTTGTATCTACTCTAATAAACTAGTTGAAGTCAGCGAGAAGCGCTTCAATATAATACATCCATAGAACATATCTTCACTATAAAAATCGAATTTAAAAAATGTCAAATCACATTTGAGTCGAAGCATTCCAGTTTTTCCACGATTTCGTCGATAGGGTAACATTTTTTGCCCCATGCGATTTTATTGCCATCGTATTTCTTATTCGCTTATCAATTTCGCATCCTAAATGAGATTTGTATCGACTGGAAATTCGTTTCGCATTTTATAATATGGGCCCTGGTGTAGGCAGCGTGAGAAATTTTCTGACATAAACTTAATTAGAAAACTTCAAGAGAGTGATGAAAGGGATATTAAAACTATTTGCGAATGGATGAGAAGTCTTTCAAGATTATATTAAATTTATAATAGTAAAACCCTAAACAACAAAGAAAAGTACAAAAATGCGAAAAGCAATTACTGCGGAGAAAACATGGATTGCAACCCTATGATATTTAACAACAGGACAAAGTCTTGAAGATTTATTTACGACAATAATTTCACTACGCACATTAAGAGGAATTATACCCGAAACTTGTAAATTTATTTATTAGGCTTTGAAGGAAAACTACTTGAAGGTAATTTAAATAAAATTTATGTAATATTAAATTAACATCATATACATGTAATATTAAATTAACATCATATCATAAAGAATTGAAAATAACTGTCATTCCAGCATAATCAAAAAAAATGCAGACAAAAGTCAAACAGGTGTAATGGATGGTGTTCAAGTTATATTGAAGACTTTGCCTTCTCTTCCGGCACACCTATTGGAAAAAGGCATATTAATATGTAAGTTAACAACTTGGGAAAGTTGGAAATAAAAAAATACAATTTATTACTTAGATATTTAGTACAATTTATTCAGTTTATGGTCTTTACGGTTAGAAGATCAAAATAATTCTGGAGATGTGCGCTGCTCAGGTGGTGATGGCTAGGTGTCGGATAGGCCGGCGCGACGCTCACTCAGCAGAAAAGCGTGTGACCGGATTTAAGTCACGTTGTTGGGCCCCGTGATGGCGAGAAATGCGAGAGCTAGAGCTGGTGTTAACTCCTCCCTCTTGAAATATCCGCGTCCCGCGGATCAAATGTTGATCTTCACTGGTTGAAGATCCTGGATGCTGAGGCTGGTTGTTATTGGGTACAGGGTAGGATGTCCAATTTCTGGTTCTGTTTTTTTATTTCTTCATTTAAGGACTATGAAAATACAAAATATTATTATTAGTATGGTAATTATTGTTATATCTGTGGAAAGGGATATGCCGTGGTTGGTAAGTAATTCCTGTATTTGGTGTCTGTTTCTGAGGTGCAGATCATGCAGATACTCCACGTCGAGTTTAAATCTCCTTTCAGAGGTATGAGCTTGGAATATGGGCGGTAGGACTTGGAACGTCCTGATTTCCCTGTTAATGAACTGCTTTCCGTTCATTTTTATAGTTTCATTGCTGTATTGTACAACGAAACTACCATTCAACAGTCTGGTAGAATTGCTTTCAAAAAGCTCTCCTTTAAAGTTATCGAGGTAAATTGTGTCTTTATTAATTACCTCGATTATTTCCTTTTTGTTAAACTGATAGTCGCATTGTGCTCTTACTCCTCTTATAAGGCAACTAATACAGTAGTCAATGGATAATTTTTCTAACTGACTTTCTTGGCATATTGTTAGATTTTTAACATTACTGCATTTACTTTTGATCGCGTATTCTTCATCTTGATTGATCAATAATTCCGCAAAATCTAGGTGCACTTGTTTGTTAGCTGAAGTGGTCGGCCTGATGATTACATGGTTATACTCGCTATTACTTGTCTTTGGGAGTGATACTATGTAAAGAAGGATTGATTCTTTAACCACCATAAGAGGTTCTGCATATTCTATTGCTTCAATTTCATTTCCGTAGGGGAGTGTTTCTATTAGGGCTACAAGTTGATTTATTTCTTCTTTGTCTTGTAAGTTAGTGTTTATGATTCCTCCCTTTGCCAAATGCTCCGCTAGTACTATCTCGTTGATTTCGTTTTTTAGTAAGCTTAGCTTATTGAAAATAGTCTGTTCGTATGTACCGCTTGATAGATCATTGAAGTGTGTAATAATTTTGTTGTATTGATTTAGTAATTCCTTTGTTGTATCCATTAGTTTGTTATTTACTTTATATTGCTCGTTGTTACTCGAGATTAGTTCGTTTTGACTTTTGATGACTGAGTCCCAATCAGTACCGTCTGGTGATCCAGCTATCCACCATGCAGAACCAATCCAGTTTATAGATCTCCGGTGTTTTGGACTTGTTCCCTTTAGTTTGTGGATAAGATTCTGTATTTGTTTTATCTGGTGCTCCAATTGAGGTTTTAAGGGGCTAGTTTTGTTTACGAGTACCACCGTTGGTATAATTCTGTCAAGCACTTCTTGGTAATTGGTCAAGTTGACAACGTGAACGAGTTTGACGTTGCCGCTTATGATCCTTCCGTTCCCCAGCTTGATGGTCGCGATTGGTCCATGGTATTCGAAGACCTTCGCCGAATGGGCAGTAATTGCCCATATAAACCTGTAATATATAGAGATGTTTTATTGATCTAAATTTTTTATGTGTGATTTATGAATTCTCCTCCCGCTAACTGTTGTTACAGTCACTCTATTGTCCTTAGCCACGGTTTCCTTCTTGTATAAGGGTTTGTGTTTTCCTTGTATCTGCTTAACTGCTACATATATTGTTTCTCCAGGATTGTAGAGTTTCGGCTTCTTCCTTTTTGAGTTTTCCTTGCTTAATTTTTCCTGTTGTTTTTTTAGAATCTGTTCGATTAAACTTTCGTTTATTCTTATCCTGTGGTCTAATAAATTTTGATAATTTATTCTCTGGGAGCGGCCGAAGAATACATCACTAGGTTTCATATTCGTGACGGAATGTACTGTGTTATTATATCTGTCTACCGCAATATTCATGAGCTCCTTTAGTTTTAGATCAGGGTATTCCGGACGTAGACACCTTACAATTTCTATTATAGTTGAGTGTACTCTTTCGATGGATCCGTTTACTTCGCTTTTTTGGGATGGCGTTGTGTATAGATCTATTCCTAAGGTTCTGATATAATTAGCGATTATTGGACTAATGAGACTTTTTTCGTTGTCGACTACAAGTACTCTAGGCACAGTAAAAAAATGCAGTACTTTCGTCACTTTGTCTCTCAGGTGCAGTACTGATTTATCCTTGATTCGAAAGAATTTTGCGAATTTCGAAAACTTATCTACACAGGAGATAAATTTTTCCTTTTGAAATTCCATAATATCCATATGCAATATTTCCGTAGGGTATGTTGGGATAGGTGTTTCTTGTAGCTCTGGTTTACTAGGATGCCGATCGTATTTATTTGTATTACAAATTTCACAAGATTTGATATATTTTTTGATTTGCGATGCCATTTGGGGGAAGTAGAATTTTTCTAATATCTGTTTCTTAATTTCTTGATGATTCCTATGGGATCTTCTATGATAAAAAACTGATTCTCTGGGTTAGCTACGTCCTCAATTACTCTCTGCGTCATGCGAATTTTAAACAATCTAAAATGCTCCCTGTAAATTTCTTGAAGTATTTGGATGAATTGCTCTGGTATTTTGAGGCCATTAAGAATATTTGGGTTGAGCCTTTCCTTGAGAATTCTTGTAAGTGTTTCCTTGGTTACTTTTTGGAGGTTTATGTAGTGTTGATGGTATCCTGGATGTGGTTCTTCGTACGCGTATAAATTATTTTCTGCTTTATTGATGATCAATTAATTCCGAAAGACGTTGATCGGGGCCTCACAAAATGGGATAAGGTCTGTGGCATCATCTTCTGTGCTATGCACGGTTCGCTCCGAAGATGATGTAAGAATATTGGCGTCTAATTTTAGCCTGGATAATGCATCGGCGACATGATTTGTTTTTCCGGGCTTATAAATCAATTCATAATTATACTCTTCGATTCTGGCCTTCCATCGTTTAAGTTTTGCGTTTGTGTTTCTATTGCTGAGACTAAATGTGAGAGGTTGGTGATCTGTTAACATTTTAATTTTTTTTGCTCCATATAGATAATTCCTTAGGTTATCTAATGTCCAAACAATTGCTAAAATTTCCTTTTCATTCGTCGCATACCCGTCTTCCGTTTTGTTGAGTGAACGGGATATGTAGATGATGGGTTTATCCTTCCCGATTTCGCCCTGTGAAAGCACTGCCCCGATTGCCTGATCAGAGGCGTCTGTTGTTAAGATGAATGGTTTCGAAAAATCCGGGAAAATTAGTATTTCGGGAGAAGTGAGGAGTTCCTTTAGGTCGTTGAAGGCTTTCAATTCTTTCTCACCCATGTGAATTTTAATTCTCCTAGACTGATTCGATTTTACTTGTCCATTCTCTCCTCGTGTTAAATTAGTTAGGGGTTTAGCGATTTTGGCAAAATCCTTAATAAACCGTCTATAGTAGGAAGCTAGTCCAATGAAACTTTTAAGATCCTTTAAATTGTCCGGCGGTTTAATTTTCTTGATTGCCAGTATCTTCTTTTCGTCGGGTTTTATACCCTTATTTGTTATCATGAAACCTAAGAATTCAGTCTCCGTTTTAAGGAATTCTGTTTTATCTAAATTAACCCGTAAGTTGGCATTTTCTAGCTTGGCGAATATATTTTCTATATTTTTTAGGTGTTCCTCTTCTGTTTTACCGAAAATTATAATATCGTCAATATACACGTAGCATATTTTGCCTATATATTCCTTTAAGACGTCGTCTATCATCCTTTGGAAGATAGCGGGTGCGTTCTTGAGCCCGAATGGTAATCGGGTATATTCGTATTTACCATTCATGGTGGAAAAGGCGGTCTTCGTAATATCTTTTTCTTTCATTTTAATCTGGTGGAATCCGGATGTTAAATCAAGGGTGGTAAAGAATTTTGAATTTCCTAAACTGACTATCGTACTTGATATATCGGGGATAGGATAAGTATCAGAAATTGTTACAGAATTAAGTTTTTTGTAGTCGATCACCATTCTATACTTTCTAGTACCTGAAACATCCAATTTTTTTTCCACGATCCAAAGGGGTGAGTTATAAGGGCTTTTAGAGGGTCTTATGATTCCATCCTTGAGTAATTTTTCTATTTGATTTTCGACTTCCTCCCGCATATTGGCTGGGTAGGGGTAGGACTTTGCATAAATGGGCTCATTTGTGGTTGTTCTTATTTCAGCTTTTATAGAGGTATGAACGATTTCTTGGTCATTTATTGGTCCGAAAAGTTTTTTATATTTTCTTACTATGTTCTGTAATTTTGTTTTAGCTTGAGGGTTGAGGTGGTTAGTCCTTATTTCTATGTTATTAACCTGAGCAGATTCCTTAGCTTTAAGTGGGATGATGATATTAGGTTTTATTTTCAAAATATTATTTTTCCGATCAATAACCGCTTCTAATTCTTTTAGTGTGTCGTCCCCTATAATACCATCAAACGATTTTAAACCATGCAAGACGAAGAAATGTACAGGGTGGCCCAGAGAGAAATGCACTTTTGATTTCGCGCGCATTTCTAAACGACAAAATGGAGGGGCGCGGAGATAGCAGCAGTGCGTAGCGCAGTTTTTGTAATTTTAGTCACCATGAGTCATTACACGGGAGAGCAGCGCGTGTTTTGTGTCCGCGCATTTTACGAGAATGCTGTAATTTCAAATCGAGCCGCAAAATTCGCTGCAAGGTCGATCTAGAGATTCCCAAAACCGATGAACGGCTTGTTCTATCTGGGCATTTACTGCACCAGTTAACTGTCGAATGGATTCTTGTATTTGTTCCATTCCGAGAAATATTCTTTGTTTAACCAACGATAACTTTTTATGGAGAGGGAAAAGGAAATTAATTCACTACAATTCCGCTTTTCACTTTTCAATTGTTATATTTTTTTTATTGATTATTTAGTTATAAAGATGTGCAGATAATTAATGTAAGAAGAAATCTTTTGATTACTTACATTAAGGAGAATATTTTTATTATTCTACCAGACCAATTGTTAAGAGATGAAGGGCTGTTGTCCTTTCGGATGACGCAGCTTCTTCCCTTCCTGAGTTGTTGAGGTTGAGATGCCGAAGGAGCCGTGTTGATCCCGTTTAGTCCCTGTTTTGAATTATCGCAGGAACCTACTAGTGGCACGCACTTCACTCACTGTTTTTGCACTCGCGTGTACCGAACTTTTACCTTCGAGTATAGCAAATTTTTGCGATCTAATGTGTACGAACTTCACAGGCACGCACTAGCGCTTCGTTTGCTGTTTTTCTACACGCTTATACCGTATACCGATTACAGAAATTTTACTTTCGAGCAAACGGATAACAAACAACTCAGGTCCCTGCTCGGGCGCCAGTTAACAACTTGGGAAAGTTGGAAATAAAAAAATACAATTTATTACTTAGATATTTAGTACAATTTATTCAGTTTATGGTCTTTACGGTTAGAAGATCAAAATAATTCTGGAGATGTGCGTTGCTCAGGTGGTGATGGGTGCGCTCCTCAGGTGGCGATGGCTAGGTGTCGGATAGGCCGGCGCGACGCTCACTCAGCAGAAAAGCGTGTGACCGGATTTAAGTCACGTTGTTGGGCACCGTGATGGCGAGAAATGCGAGAGCTAGAGCTGGTGTTAACTTGTATATACATTTCTTATAATTATATCAACTACAGGGTGGCCCAGAAAAAAATGCATTTTAGTCACCATGAGTCACTTCACAGGAGAACAGCGCGCGTAGCCATTTGAGAGAATGTTCATTCGTATACTGAACTTTCAAGGTTCCATCACGAAGGACCATTCCCTCAAACCTGGGCGACTCTTTGGTTTCACCTAAAAGCTTCCAAATGTGGTCTTCCACAAAGGTTACGTGTCGTTGAGACATTTTCTTTTGTGGATTGTCGGCCTGAATTACAACGAGAGGGGGTGGGAAGCAGCTTCAGCGACATAGCTTAGTCGATCATCGGCGCACGCAAGCTCCTTCACCACGACAAGTTGAGGGTACTGGTCGAAGATGCCTAAGGTATGTATATACTGAATATACGAAAATCATATTTAATTCGCACATAAAATTATGTAGTTTCTATGTATACATACATATATTTAAATTTCACATTAAGATACAATACAATAAAATATATTTAAAATTTATAAGTAGGTACATTTAATATATAATACATAATTGAATAGTATTTCAATTTTATATTCTAGTTAATCGCTTCAGAATTCAGAGTTTCCTAGCTAATCGCTTCAGAGTTGTTCATACCCCAATTAATATGAAACCTGAAAAAATTGATTATATTATGTTGGCATGTTGTGCTCTAACAACTTTGTAAGGTGAAATTCAAGAAATGTTTACAATTATTACAGGTGACGTTGCATTGAGTGAATGGAGAAAAAAACCGGTCTTGGTGGTTTACAATGTATGTAGGTACTATACAACGGAATGTATCACGCAAAGCGAAAGAGAATAGAGAGAAATACAAAAACTATTTTATGAGTAATGGATGTGTATCATGACAGGATAAATTTGTGTAAAATACGAATACTTTCATCAAGACCTTGTGGGCCTGCGCGAAACTCTTCGGCAAGACATGGGGTCTTAACCCAAAGATGATCGTCTGGCCCTGTGGCACAATTGTAAAACCAATTGCTGCTTATGCTGCACTTGTATGATGGCCTTAAGTCCAGCAGCAGTCTCACTTTGTGGATCGAACATATGCTATTTGCGTTCAAATTGAACTTTCTGCGAGGGAATTGTTCCTCTTGTCTATTCCCTTTATCCTTGAATAAAAAAGTACTCGCTATAGAATGTATCTGTCAGTTTTCTACTGGAATCTTCTTGCACCATACATCAATTGAAGACGTTTATTTATCACTGTATCAATCCCATTATAATTTGTGTTATTACCATATTCTGTGGCACATTTTAAATGAACAACCCCTATTTGCGAAAACCCTTCGTATCATACTACATACATATATGTATGTGACCGCAGATGGGCGCTGAAATGCTAACGGAAATCTCTTGATGGATTTATGGAAACCCTTGAAACTTAGCAAGCACTCCGCTTAATATCTTAAACTTTTGTCACAGGCACGTCATTTTGTGGAGCATCCACTGGGCTAATTTTAATTTATGTCATTCATAAGGCGTCTTCCTATATTTGTCTTTTGCGGGATGCGATGCATCGTGTGCCGACTAAATTATACTTCGCCGTGAAGAAGGTTTATTCTGGAGCATTAATGTGAACGTGCACTTTTGATGTGCTTGCTGTGTAAAACTACACCGGGAACTTTTCAACGTGGTCATGCAACCATTTGAATCAATTTAGCTTATATCCCACTCAGTAAAAGCCAACTTAGTTGGATTAAGTTATTTAGCCATGCAAAGTAGCATCCGTGCAGTCTATAGGTACTGCAGGAATAGCAAAACCTCGACCCTACAGAGTGGGCATCCTCTGAGTCTTTGGTCTTATCAGAATTTTGTCTGATTTTCTACAGAAATATTAAATTTTACTGGAAAAGCCTCGAGTTCCTTCTTAATTACTTCCAATTTTGGGTAAACCGATATCTCTACTCTGCCGATGGCGATAGCGATAGGAGTCCTATAAATAAAAATCGATCGCTAGCAAGCAAGCGTCCAAAAATTTAACATACATCCTCTTGTCGGTTTTTTTTTCGTGTTAGGCAACTGTGGAAACTTTTAATTGAATTTAATTTTACGGGAAATTTTCTAGAAAATTACGATGACAAACATTCTGTTGGGCGTTGATTAATTATACTAGAGGGTTGTAGGATTGTTGGAATTTTAGCAGAGGCGTGTTGCTCCTAGAGAACAAAAAACAGAAAAATCAACCGCTCCATCGAAAGGGTCACTAATTAGGCAAGCTTTTGGAGTTCGAGGTTGAGCGCGCTTATGAGTGTAAAATTAGGTTTGTTTAGTGCAACGCGTAATTTCACGGAAGTTTTAAAATATTATGAAATTACTCAGCAGATAGTTTTAACGAGAAAAGTTCGGCACATTATTTCATTATTGCTGTTTTTGCGACATTGCATTTATTCAGCGAATGAAGGAGCAGCCATTTTATTGCACCGATGGCAGGAAATGCACATATAATTGCTTTTGCTGATGAAAGTAAGACAATGTTATGGTAGAAGTTTTTAATAGATTATTTCGGTCAAATAATGGCAGTCGATGCTCCTCCATTACCGTCACCATCATTGACCAATAATGTTTATAACTTACCCTTGAGTTCTATTATGCTTTTTTTTTGTCAAATTAGAGTAAAAATGTTCTTTCACCTAACTACTCTATACAATATCTGAAGTTACATAAAATAGCTTTATTCTACTTCGCTTGTCGGAGTCTTGGTGGAACTGTTTCCCTTTTGAAATGGTATTATAGGGGGAAGTCCCCTAGTGGCGGACACCTAAGGTTTTCAGGATATAAAATAAAAACTATTTTGAAAAATATAACTTTATGTATTAATTAGTTAAGTCAACAAACGTAAAAATCAAAGTAAATAAACAAAAATGCAACTTTTGCATAATAATATTTAAAAACAAACATTAAACTTTGGTGAAAAAAAATACGATTGCTGAAAGTGGCACATAGTACCGGACAGACGAACCCCTAGCACCGGATATTTTTAAAACTTCTGGCATCGATCACGTATGTAGGCGTCTGAACATTCAGGAATGTCTGCACATGCTTCATGAGCCCACCTATGGCTTCTGGAGCACTGTATCCAGTCTTCGTCGTAGTCCTCTAAGCACACTACGCAAGTAGTTCTTCCAACTTCAGATATCTCAGTCAGTGGCTGCTTTTTCTTAGCTTTATTTCCACTTTTTCCCTTGGCTTTTACTCCTTTGGCTTGTGAGCTTTCCTACTTGACGGGTAGTCTTATAAATACAATTAGCCTAATAAATACAATTATTTACGAGAAAAAAAAATATTTTCATTGTCCGGCGTTAAGGGACTACTTTTTGTTTTTTTTTTGTTTTGAAAATCAACAAAAACTTTTATAGAGTAAGAATAATAATGGAACCCTACGTTAAATAACAAATAACATAAAGACTCAAACACAGAAATGTAGTTGTAACACTCACCTTGATCTTACGTGACGCAGTGTTTTCGAGCCGAAAACAAAACCCGAGCGCTCCCGATGTTGCCTTGAGCGTCACTGACAAATTGCGTCATGTGACCCTATACCGCTACGCCCCCACCGCGGCCTTTTCAACCGTGTTTGAATCGTTCACGTTGTAACTTGTCGAGACAATACGAGTGTCCGGCACTAGGTGCCGTCCGGCGTTACGGGACTTCCTCCTACATATTAGAACCGAAAAATAGGGCGTTTTATCTTGAAAAAGGAATTATTTTCTTTGAAAAATGTTTTCTGTGAATATATTAACCAACTACATATGTAGATGACTTACGTTTCGTGCATATTTGTGCATTTTGTTAAACTTCATGTAAATTCAGTGCGTACATTAAATTTTAAAAGGAAAAATCCAATTGCTATGTCTACTTAGCTTAAATCTAATTCCCCTAAAAGAAGTATCAAATTTCAAATAATTTCGCAGCAAGAAGTTTCTGGAATAATAAATTTTTCATTGAAAAATTCTCCGCAAAACGTCGAAATGCTCACTTCTGGAAATGCGGTTTACATCGCTAAACAACTGTTTTAGAAACTCAAAACTCATAATTAGAGCTCTTCTGCGCTCTTGCTATAATCTTCACTTAATTTTAGCTGCAGTAAAAGGACATAAATGGAAGTAAATTTCATGTGGTTTTTGTGGCATTTTCGTCGATAAATCCCTATATATGGTATAGTATACTAGCTGAGTAACCCGGTTTCACCCGGTGTATCAAAAATACTAATTAGTTAAATACTTCTGAAATGTTGGTACTACAGCCAGATTAGGAAGTTTAGAAATATTACTAAAATCTGTAGATGTGGTATAGAACCGTCCAAAACTCACTTTGCTACCACCGTCTATATCAGAAGGGCTAATGATCTATTCTGTACTTATATGTTTTCATTCTTAGGTGTTAAATAAATAAATAAAGGTATTATTTTTTTTTTACTATTTCATCGCTACCTGACTTAAATTCGTAGAATTCCAAAAATTGTTGTGGTTATATTGGTTCCGCTATTTTGAATTTCCAAATTTTGAAAGCAGATACGAAATTAGTGGCCTCAAAATACACATAATACTAATTTTCAATTAAATTCGTTGAAGTTCGAAAATTTTTGGTCGCCGTATCGGATCCGCTTTATTGAATTTCTAAATTTCGAGCATAGATTCGCAATCAGGACCTCCAAAAAACCCTAAATAACAATTTTCACGGCAATCGCTTGAAATTTACCATCTCTGGCCGCCATCTTGGGTCCGCCATTTTAAAACCCGTGAATAAAAAGTAGCCTATATGTTAAGCCGAAATTTGTAGAGCCTTCGCTCAAAAAATGAAAATGATCGGACCAACAGTTAAGGCGTGATTAAGCAAAAAACAAACACACATATTGGGTCAGCCATTTTGAATTTCCAAATTCTGATAGCAGATTCGAAATTAGTAGCCTCGAGATACACATAGTACTAATTTTCAATTGAATTTATTTAAGTTCAAAACTGTTTGGTCGCCATATTGGATACGCCATCTTGAATTTCCAAATTTTGAACGGAGATTCGCAATCAGGACTTCCAAAAACCTCCAAAAACCAATTTTCACGGCAATCCCTTGAAATTTACAATTTTTGGCCGCCATCTTGGGTCCGCCATTTTGAAATCCGTGAATAAAAAGTAGCCTATATGTTAAGTCGAGGTATGTAGTACCCTAACTCAAAAAATGAAAATGATTGAACCAAGTGTTAAGGCGTGATTAAGCAACAAACATATAGGGTCCGCCATTTTGAATTTCCAAATGTTGATAGTAGATTCAAAATTAGTGGCCTCAAAATACTCATAACACTAATTTTCAATTAAAGTCCTTGAAGTTCGAAAATTTTTGGTCGCCATATAGGATCCGCCATCTTGAGTTTCTAAATTTCGAGCGTAGATTCGCAATCAGGACCTCCAAAAACCCCCAGATACCAATTTTCACGACAATCCCTTGAAATTTACAATCTTTGGCCGCCATCTTGGGTCCGCCATTTTGAAACCCGTGAATAAAAATTACCCTATATGTTAACTTAGGATATGTAGTGTCTTCACTCAAAAAATGAAAATAATCGGACCCAGCGTTTAGGCGTGATTGAGCAATATATATTGGGTCCGCCTTTTTGAATTTTCAAATTTTGATAGTAGATTCAAAATTAGTGGCCTCAAAATACCCGTAGTACTAATTTTGAATTGAATTCTTTGAAGTTCGAAAATTTTAGGACGCCCTAATGGATCCGCCATTTTGAATTTCCAAATTTCGAGCGTAGATTCGCAATCAGGACCTCCAAGAGACCCCAAATACCAATTTTCATGGTAATCTCTTCAAATTTACAATTTTTGGCCGCCATCTTGGATCCGCCATTTTGAAATCCGTGAATTAAAAGTAGCCTATGTGTTAGGCCGGGATACGTAGTATGTTCACTCAAAAAATGAAAATAATCGGATCCAGCGTTTAGACGTTATTGAGCAACAAACAAACAAAAAAACTTTCGATTTTATATATATATAGGGATTATACGCCTACTTTTGTTAAAAGTTGAAAGATCCAAAGCGAATATCTTAGCATTTTTCCTATAATAAAATGGCGTAGGTGTAGAATATATCCATTAACAACAAAACTATCACCAATTATGTTATCCCCTTAAGGACACCAAAAAAAGCTGTCTAAATGTTTGGTAGCGTTTTACATCTGGAATTGCTCATTAAAATCTAGGAGCGTCTTTTCCTTCCAGCCTTCAATTCGCTGCTCCTTGAGGTAATTACAATTTCTAAACGAGCGTGACTCTTGTCGCAAGCTGTGTTGTTACTCGTCAGAAAAGTTTCTGGTGCGCTCTTTCTGCCTTGGGCTCTCCTCAGAAGCAATTTGAAGCAGCTAGAGTGCGCCCACCCTCCTTGCGAGCAACTTTGCCGTATCTTCTTGTGGCAAGTGTGGAAATTAAAATGCTCCTTCAGCAACTGAACTCGCGCACGATACAGGGAATATCACGAGCCTCCAAGCGCAGTTTATATTGTTGTTCTGTTTCAACGAACCATAAAACTCCTGACTAGTAAAAAAGAAGATAAGCAAAGCTCCGGAAAAATCCTTAAAAAAGCAAACATACATCTTGCCTCGGCGGCCCAGGACGGGCTGGCAGCTACCTAGGAGCCACGTGTGAACGTTCGCATGAAGTAGTAGCTGATAAAGGCAGCTTCCTTTCCCGGTTCCGTACGCCTGTTCAGTTCGCGGATGTCGGCAGTGCCAAGAATTTTTCTTGGCACTTCTTTCTAGAATGCTATTTAGTTTCTTTTTGCCCGGCCGCTTTCTAATTCCAATTTCCCTGCCCTCTCAAACTGCATGTCAACGATTCTTCTAGTGTGGAAGGGCCAAAATCGGGCCAAACATACTTCGACAATTGTAACGACTTGCCAGCGCATGATTTTAGGCGAATCATTCCCACGCCTCCACAGCATGGTCGGGCAGACGTGACATGTAAAGCATTATCAGGATTTTAGATATCACTAGACTGAGTTCGCAACGCTGTTTTTTGGATTCCCGCATCTGCGGAGTACGTAAAGCACGAGGTCTGGGAAATCAAAGACCTGAATTTCAAGAGGATAAATACTGAAAGGGTAATTTAAGGGTGTAGGGCTTTGAGCCCCATGCACCTGTTACGAGAACACTCAAACAACGGTTAATGGTTTATAGAAAGATTTATCTTTATGGACGCCAAAGAAAACTTACAATTAGAAAATGACTATGGTACGTTAGGTCAGGTTTAAGTTCCTATCCCATCTATCCAGGGGCAGAAACTGAGAGGGTACAAGATAATTTGGGGAAATGGAAAGGTCAACAAAAATTAATGCGGGAATTAGCGCCAACAGTTTGGAGCTAGATAAATACTTTGTGGCATTTAATTTATGAAGTCCCCATGGAACCCTTTTACACGCTCGAAATGTTCTTCGCCTTCTGTCTGGCTCCATTCGGCCTAAATTTCTAAGCAGCTTTGCACAAAGTAAGCAGATTATGAACAAGTGTCGAGTTCTTAAGAATTAATATTTATTTACTCGCAACGATTCTAAAGACTTTTAAATACTTTCGAAATCGAAGAAATCATTTTTTGCGTGCTTCGCGTCGTCGAGTTGTAAAGTAAAGACTCAAAGTACTCAAAAAGCTCGCTTGTTTCGTTTATTTTTCAATTTTATACATAATAGATTTTTTTTTTTCAGAACAAATTATTTATAAAAAGAAAACATTATGCCTTGCCTTCATATTATAGGTTTTTTTTTGTTTCATAAAATATTTCGCGAAGCAGATTTTAATTTCTTTTCCTGTGTAAAAGAACTGGTACTGAAACAAAAATTTGAAAATTCATAAGCCGATACAAAATGTCTCCAATCCAAAAGAAATTTTAGAATAATGTAAAGAAATATTAAAGACAAATGTTTGCGGATGACACTTCCTAAGGAGACAACCTGGACCTTTCTAAGAGAACAAAATTTAACTTGATTAAATAAAGATACGTGGATTAGCCTACAGTGGATAGCATAAAAAGAAAAAAAAACGTACCTGAAACTCTATCTCACAGGTGGTGTGGAAAAGAGTATAATTCAAATCTAAAATCTATATATATAAAAATGAATGTTTGTTTGTATGTCCTTTATAGAATCGTAAACGGCTGGACCGATTTGGCTGAAAATTGGTGGGGAGGTAGCTTAGAACCAGGAGACGAAGATAGGACACTTTTTATCCCGTTCCCGTGGAACGTGACATAAAACGTAGTATAAAAAAAGCAACTGACAGCAAAACGAAAAATTTATCAGTCTAGCCGTTGAAAATTTGACAATTTCAAATTTTGAAGTTGACCGGGAATTTACGAATTCAAGATGGTGGACTGTCAAACTTTGAAGTTTATGCGATTTCCACCACAATTCGTACTTGGGGGTTTTCGGGGTCGCTGATTTCAACCCGACTGTCAGATTTTACAAATTCAGGATGGCGGACTGTCAAATTTTGAAGTTTATGCGTTTTCCACCAAAATTGGTACTTTTGCGTTTTCGGGGTCGCTGATTTCAACTCGACTGTCAGAATTTACGAATTCAAGATGGCGGACTGTCAACTTCAAAATTTGTGTAATGTCTTTCCTTCAAATGTATTTTAGTTGGTGGCGTAGCAATGCGCGCAGGGTACAGCTAGTATCATATAAATAAAATATATAATAATACATTAATATAAAATATGATATAAAATAATAAAAATAAAATATAAGAATGTTTAAAAGCATTATAAATTAATAATAATTAAAATATGTATTAACTTAAAATAAGATGGTATTATTAATAAAAAATATATGTATATATCAACTTTCTCGAAAAATTAATAGAAAAAAAGTGATTAACGAAAATAGTAATTCATCTCCAAAATTTTTATTAATTTTTACTTATAACTTATTAATTATAGAAGTTACAAAAAAAAGGTATCAACAAAAGGTGTAGATAATATTATTATCTGCGGAAAAGATTTATACAAAATTTGTGTGGAAGTGATAGTATTCAAGATATATTAAAAAAACAATTTTTACCCTTTTTTCGGCCAAATGGCACCTCCGACCCCAAAAACTCAAACTTAAACTCCTGTTGGTCCTCCTCACATAATAAAAAAATAAAATAGCATCCTACCTAAAATGCACGGTTGACCCTATCCATATATATGTACATAGTTAAGGAAGCAGACAATGAAGCATCTCACGAATAAAAACAAAGCTTGCCACTATATAGAAAATTGAATTGTTGCTCAAATAATTTGTTATTATTAAAAATAATATTTGTTTCACATATTTATATGAATGTTTATTGTTATATATGTAGAAACCAAAACGGCGACGACTCAGACTCATCCCAAAAATCATCATCAACATATCTCAATTTGCATGATCTTTAGTAGTTACGTAGGTTAAATTTGTTAATATCACAGTTGCTTTTATTACAGTTGCTCTCATTACAGTCACGGTTAGATTTGCTTATATCACAGTTGTTTTATTAAAGTAGTAGTTGAAATTGTAAATATCACAGTTGCGCTTATCACAGTAGTAGTTGAAATTGTAAGTAACACAGTCGCTTTTATCACAGTCGTAGGCAGTTGAAGTCGTAAAAATCACAGTTGTCTCTGATCATATCGAGTGAGTTAGTTATTCTCGAGGCAGTCGAAAAGTAGTCGTCCGTTGATAGAGTCGAGCAGTTGAAAAGTGTCAAGTCGAAGTAGTCAGTAGTGCAGCCGCAGTAAAACTTTAACTTTAAATCGAACTAAATAATTTGTGAACTTTTTCTCTAATTGAATTAAAACTCCATTTGAATTACCATCCAACTGGTATTATTTTTTCCTACATATATAGCTCGTCATTGTCAGTTTGCTCAAGAAAGTTCATGACGAGCTGGATTCGTCATTTCAGTTCAAGGGGTTAAATTAAACAACATGCTTAATGCATGAAGGACAATAAAAGCCATAGCTATCTAAAGATCACTCTGCAAACGATTTGAAATTCTGAATTGCCGGTGAAAAGAAATTGCTATCTTTTGCTGCCCGTACGGACATATTTATATGCGAAATATTTTCATATATTTTCATGTATACATAAAATATAAGGATTTTGCTGCTTTTCGTATATTTAAAATACATGAAAAATATATTCTTTGCATATATTCTTAAGTAGACCCGGAATACGTCGAATAAAAACTGAATTTTGTTTTTGTGCTGATCCGAAAATCATATTTTATTCCAACATAAAATTATAAGTTTCCAAGTATACTTAAATTTCACATTGACATATATTCAAAATATGTTTAAAATATTATAATTAGTACCTATTTATTAAGTCCATTTAATATGTATGCTTGAAAGGATTTCAATTTTATATGCCAAATTATAAATGAGATATGTGTCGCATACATTTTACGCATCTTTTGTTTATAATTGTCATACGTGAATTATGAAAATATAGTTTTTTAATAGGTGTCGTATACGAAAAATATAAAAAATAGACCACGTATATATTTCAAGTATACAATTTTCCGTACGGATGTCGCCTCTTATTGACGCAGTTATTCATTATGGTTCACTATACATATATCAAAATGAATATTCTACACAATATTTTTAATCACATTTTACGTCCCTTTTTTACACTTTCAAGTCACAAAATTAAATAAATAATTCTGAATCAATTGAAACCACGAATTTTTTAATTTGTTAAAGTATCTTTTTCTTACCCAAGGCTCACTTCCCCTGAAATTTTCCCGCCTTGATTGTTTCATTCGAACAGACTACACGTACCCGGTATAGCCGTTCATTTACTATATATTCAAAGCATTGACATTTTTTACGCCGGACTTACTGAACTATTAATACTATTGAAGAAAATTTTATTTTCAGATACTGTAACCTTTAATCACAATTAAAAATAAACCTCACGACAGTAGCCTAAAGAAATATATTACAATTTTTTACGAGGTCAAGTGTGGTTGAATGAGAAATTTACAAATACGTATATTAAGAATTTTATCCTCAATGATTGCTGGCCACACCTCCCTGTAAATGCATTGCGGAAGAAACCTAATATTCTGGGGAAATGGCTTCCAAATCCTACGGATTTAACTCGAGTTTTACCGGGTAAATTGTGAACCATGTGTTCGGGTTGCCTATGACTCATTTGTGTTACGTGCAAGACTTGGGAAAGGTTCTTCTGTTCAATTGCTTGTGAAGGCATAGGTCATAGGACATTCGAGCAGTAGGCAAAATTTCTGGACTAACTGGTTCATAGGCAAGAGTAAACTTTTCCTTCGACTTTAAAACAATAAATGGGGCAAACAATGCACAATGTCGAGTCATGGTGAAGCACGCAGAAATACCCATTAAGGGAGAGGGGAGAATTTCGTGAATAGAAGTATTCTTTACATGGAGTCGGAATTAAACAGGTTTACGGATACCCGAGTAAAAATTAAATAGGCCCAAAAGTAGCCCAAAACAGGCACAGCACGCCTGATCTGTACCCAAATGAAACACGGTGCGTCAGAACAAAAGTTTAAGTTCTTAAAATGTAGCCTGCCACAGGCACGTAGTCCTTATGCACCTAAAATAGCCCCAATGAGCAGTCCCAATGAATAGTCCCAATGAAGTAAGGTGCGCACCGTGCTTCATTTAGTCTAACAGTAAAACAAATTGTTTCCATTGGTAGAGCGGTTTCGAAACTTCTACGAATTTGAACTTGGTACCCTAAAACTGCAATTGCGGAAGTTTGGCCTTTTTGATATTTCCGCATTACAATTCACATAAGCAGTGGAAAAATAGTTCAACCACTGACGTCATTACCTAGCAGAATGTCCGGAACATATTTCGCCAAACTGCATATCGGTTTATAATTGACTTCTCAACGAATCGGTTGCTAATTTGAAGCTAGATATGCACTGGAACACAAATTTAATTTTCAACTTGAACACCGCTTGAAGGCCCCGAAAGATGAGAATAAAATTCGTTCTTACGATTTTTCCGTTGGGAAAGTGGCTTTATTTGCCCTCGTCCATTCCGAATGTCGTAAATCATGAAGGAGACTTATTTGCATGTTATTAAGTGAATGGGTCGGCTCCATGGGTAACATTTTTTATGCTGCGTGTCAAGGATATCATCGGTCTCAATAAATCGATGAAAATGCTGTTTGTGACCACGTCGACGGCAGATAATATCTCGGATTTTCTCAATCTCGCTCGTTTTTCCGGCATCCATCACATTGTTCGCTGAAAAGTTGCTGCTACCTTTATAAAGATTTTTACAGGATCTTCCGAGATGAGCCTTCATGCCATTTATTGGGGTCTTCTCCGAAAGTATGTTTTTCTGGAAATGATAAAATTAAATTTTTTTGTCCTGGCGGGGATTGAACATGTAAAGGATTTTATATTTAGATATTTAGATAAGTGCATTTTATGAAGTCCAGTAACTTTAACTTTGTTACTATGTTGATAGTATTTTGTGTATTTGAAAGAAAATATTTATCCATGAATATTTTTGATGGTGTAGCTATGCTTTATCCACTTCCTTATAAAAATTCTACCTAGGAAAAGAAGCATAAAAAATAATTAATTAATTTACTTTTTTACAGCCATTTGTTCGCTGTGGAACACCTACATAAATATATACTAGTTTCGTATACAATCACGATCCAATAAAAATTGCCCTGTTACCTTAACACTCGAAAGGAGTCGTAGATTTGTATCTTTTGACGTGAAAACATTTGAGGAAATTGCAAATGTCTTGAAACTATTCATTGTCACAAATCTTTGGCATCCGCGAAGTTAAATTATAATTATAAGTTTTAGAGAGAACCGTAGGAGGGACTTATGTACAGATTATGTACCTACTTGTTTACGTCTGAAGTACATTTGTACCTTTCTTTGAGTATTTACTTTTCGTTTTGCTATGGGGTTACCGTTATTCAGAAAATTCTGAGTCAATCAAAATACATAAATGTAAGCAAGCAAATAATGTTTCGACAGTTTTTGCAGTGTAATGGAGAAAACGTTAGCAAAGGAAGGATTGACAAATAAATGCGAGTTTTTCTTCGAGAAGAAGCTACCTACATATTATAGGAGTCAATTTATCTGATATACATAGTGAAAATTCATATGCATGGGAATTGAACTAATGCTTTTACGTGTGAACGTTGCTGCTCATGTTCACATTTCCGGGATATTGAATATATCGATCTATCGCACCACCTCTGTTAGGAACTTTGGAATATAATATTAACGAATCGAACGTTCCAAAGGAAAAGGTAGCAGAAGCTAAACGGATGAATGTATTACTTCAAATTCAAAGTAGGACATAGGTAAGGTTTCATTACTTCAAGATATGATATGTATGTTTATTGTACATATGCTATAACTTTAACGAATTCCTAAAAGGCAATAAGCTGCTATTTTCAAAATGCAGTAGAGGAGAAATTATAAATTACTTTAAGGAAGCCTCGGCTGCAAATTGGTTTTCTTATATGTGATTTACATTTCTCCATCTAAACCTCTTATAGAAATTAAAATGTTTGGAAAATCTTTAAAATAATTTTAATTTAAACTTGCTTTGTTATCAACAATTGTATAAATATAATATCATAAAGTATAATCGGCTTTTTAATTGTATAGTAAGCTGTACTTTGCTTAGGATTGCGCATTGAGGAAATAATTTAATCAATTTTTGTTTCGTTAAACAGTTAAACCCATCTGTTAATATTTCATTAATATGTTTTATTCGATACTCAGTAGTTTGCAGTAGGTATATAGTATTTTAAAGAAATTTATATGCAAACGTGTGTTATGCATTGTTCACCAGCGATTTTCATTGCATGTAGAATGAGTACGACATACCCTAATAAATCCGTAGTTACAAGAACCAACAATACCCCATTAATATACATTTCTCTTATATCATTTTTAGTGTACATCTTGTATCTTTAAATAGGTAATATCCATAGTACGTATATAAAGAAGCAAGATATGTTCCAGATAAATAGCGCTCGGAATTTTTCGCGTCACTCAGTAAACAGGGTCAGTCTTATCATAGAGCAAATGAAGCCACTGCAGGCTCCGAACTGGAGGAAAAAGAAGAAAACTGTTATTTCGTCATTTTTGCTTTAAAAAAGACGAAAAATGTTATTTCTTCGGTAATTATGGAGTTTAGGGGCATCACCTCCGATGACCTTGAAATTTTAGTATGTTGTAGAGTTTATGATGCTGAACAAAAATATATATACATGTTGGGCGCGGAAAGCATATCTACACATAGTTTTTTAATGTTGAAAATGGATGAAAATGAAACATTGATATTTTGCGACCATCCAGAGTTGAAGAAAGTTTTGGGGGGGGGGGGAGGATTGTTAAAAAGTTTGATCAAATGTTTAACACCCCCTTCCCCCCCCTCCATACCCTATACATACTTTCTTCAAATCTGGTTGTTTTATAGAATTTTGGAAATTTGATCAAACTTTTAAACCCCCCCTCCATACCCTATACTTTCTTCAACTCTGGATGGTCGCAAAATATCAATGTTTCATTTTCATCTATTTTCAACATTAAAAAACTATGTGTAGATATGCTTTCCGCGCCCAACATGTATATATATTTTTGTTCAGCATCTTAAACTCTACAACATACTAAAATTTCAAGGTCATCGGAGGTGATGCCCCTAAACTCCATAATTACCATTTCTTCATTTTGGAAATTAAATTTCCTTCCCCTTTAGAGTTTCGAAACTTGCGAAGTTTTAAATATTTTCACAACATGCCGAAACAAAAATATTTAATACGTAGTAATGTGGTGGAAGAAGAGGTAAAAATTTATGAGTTTGAAACGTATTTTAGAGGACAAGGGACTACCAAATTAATCTCAGCGAGGATTCCAAGGTAGAGAAAAAGAGTGCGAAATATGATTTACATAACCCTTTAATAAATTAGTAATTAATTATACAAAATATAATATAACTAATCCTATTAGGGGAGGGTACCACTGTTAAGGCTCATTTTCGACCTCAATCTTTGGCATTTTTTATAGGAATAAGATAATAGGAGAAAAAAAACAATTTTTATTAGTAAAAAAATACAAAATGGTGGGGCACGAGTTGCCATTCCGTGCCGTTCTCCACTGCACGTAGCAAAGCAAATCAAGCGCGGAAATTCGGTGGTGTACCTAACCTTTTTAGTTATGTATATTGGCCTAATTTGGTTCGTTGGTTGGTTTGAGTGGCGTGGCAACTCGTTCGCTGGTCGAGCCCAAGTAGCATTAAGGGGTTATACGCAGTTAGAATTTACAAAAAAATTTTTTTTTTTTTTTTTTTGTATTTTCGTAATGTACATATCTGACTATATTCCCTGAACGTTTCAAACCGATCCGGTAAGTACTTTTCGAGATATACGCATATTTGTAAGGACGTCTTGGACTGTTAACCAAGTGATCCGCCACAAACAAAATCTTTTCAAACGTTTTTCTCAAAACTATGTTTTCGAAGTCGGTGATCAAGATTTCTAAAAAACGACTCAACCGATTGGTCTGAAATTTTAACACAACCTTCTCAGACATATTCCTCAAGTATTGAACGAAGGAATAAGATTTCGGATAATTATTTATATTTTTTTAAACAATTTTACGTGGCAATTTTGGTCGAAAATTCGAAGTTTTTTTTTACGAAGCTGCCATTTTGTCAAAAATCAAAATTTCGATTATTCCTTCGTTCAATACCTAGTTTATCTATCCACTAAAAGAATCTTTCGGGTTTTTTTGATTTCTGATGAACTAAACCGGAGATATCGTGATCACCGCCGAACACCTTTTTTTGGAGGACCTTCAGGAGATCGTCGGCAGGAGCACACCAGATCGATATTTTTACAAATCATTAGTGCTATTATAAACTCAGATGTTGCCACTAAATGTACCTATACTTTTTGTTTTTCTAAGATAAAATATCTTTTCAGAAAAAATTCATGAAAAAACGTCTTTTTTCGTTCGTGCAACTGCGTATAACCCCTTAAAGCGCGCTATTTTGAAACCACGAAAATCCCCTAAGAGTTAGACTAAGAGAATAAGTGAAATTGCGAAGGATCAGAGCTAACCAGTGGAATTCAGAAACAGAACAATCTCTCCGATCGTTGCCGTGGATAAAACTCTGATGTTATCAAAAAAGTTTGCCTAGCACCTGGTATCTAGCCCCTACTAGCGCGGGGCAGTTGCACACAAAATAAGAAAGTCTCTTTCTCATCCGGATCCTTGTAACTGTGGCAGTGGTTGATGAAGGGAATCCCCAAATTAGTTGCATGTTACCCCATTGGCCAATGCGCCGTATGCACTGCCAGCACCTTGGCAATGTCTGCACGACTTCGCTTGAGAAGATTAAGCGCTCTACTATGATTGTAAGCAGGTCAGGTTGTTTTGGAAGCACTACAAGCTCCCAGATCCGCCCAGCTTCTGTCCGCGATTGATTTAAAGTGCAACTGGATGCCCTTCTTAACGGAACTGAAGGGAGCATGAACTAACTCTTCCAGCGACATGTCGAGAGAAGCACCTGTCTTCGCCAGTTTCTTCTGCCCGCTTTTTACCCTCTACATATATTCCTATGCGCAGCAACCCACTGTAAAGTAACCCTATGGCGTTGCCATGCCAAAGCGAGACGCTCGCGAAAACGAACCACCAGTTTGAAGAAACATAAGACGAGGGGCTTTGATTGCGGCCTGCGAGTCTGTGAGGATTTCAATGCTGAGTATATGTAGGTGTAAGGCCAACCAAGACGTAATAGGCCTTCATGACATCGAATACCTCTGCTTGGAAGACGCTGTCCTGTGTGGTCGTGGGCCCGGGAAGCCGATATGAAGATAAAATGGTCGAAGGTTAGCGTTTCGTCGCTCTCTCTCCATTCCTCTCTAGTGGGAAGCCTCACACTGAAGTTCTTCTCGCCAGATTGCCTAATAGTCAAAGCTAGTCAGGATTTTATTTATTACCAGAAGCTGCAGTAGAGGAGAAATTATACCTCCCTGGGGTGTGGCTCTAGTGACAAATCTGGTTAATTGGCTATTACCTAGGTCCGACTGAATTATCCTAGAACGCAACAAGGTAACTAACCAGCCATTAAGGCCCTCCTCCACCCGTAGTGCAGAAAGGGCTTCCTGGATTGCTTCCGTACGGACGTTGTTGAAGGCTCGTTCCATGTCCAGGAGGGCAGCCAAGGTGTATTTCTTGTACTGCAGGGAGTGCTCGATAGTCCGCACTGCCTCGTGTAGAGCCATTTCAGTGGATCTACTCTTTAGGTATGCGTGCTAAGATGACCTAAGTTGTGGTTCAACTAGAGTCTGATGTAAGTGTAAGTCGAGAATCGTCTCTAGAGTTTTTAGCACTAAGGAAGTAATACATATTGGTCTATAGTCCTGCGCTATCTCGTGTTCGCGCCTCTCACCCTTTGGGATGAAAACCTCTCGTGCCTGCCTGCTCGAGTCAGGGACATGGTGAAGAGTTAAACAGTCTCTGTAAGGTTCCCACAAAATTTTAAGGCCGTTTTTTGGTTCTGACGTTTATGAAAATGCCAATAATAATCAATATATTATATTTTTCTTGGGTACCTTCTTATACTATGCTTCGTAATTCGAAGCCGACAAATAATTCTTATTGAATAGACTAAACGCTTTCATTAAGCAAAATCAGGAACGCGACAAATTCTTCGATTGCATTGCATGGTCGAAAAGTGCTAACCATGCCGAAATTGCATGGAGCGAGATCTGTAACTGGGCGCGAAATATGTAACCGGGCTCCGCGGAAAGCAAAAAAAAGAACAAATTCGGAACTAACAAACAATTTTATTCGATTAAAGGTTGAACAATTAATGCGATCGATCAAGAGAGCTTTCCTAATTTATTAACTACAATTGCTGACTTATGGTCTAGACTGCTACCGGTCACGGGGTGGTCGCTGTGGTCACGTTGCGATGCGTCGGCAGGTGAACGTCCGGGTCATGGAGGGTGTCGAAACAAATGCTAGAAATGTGATTGCTGACTTTGCTGTGCTTGCTTATTGGAGTGCGGGTGATCGGGTGATATAACTCCTCCCCCCTTAGCGTGGAGCGAAGCCCAAAGGAGTTGAGGGTTCGAGGCTCCTTGGGTCGGAGCGATGTTCTGTTGTGGGATGATTTCGTTGATGTTCAAGGTAAGATGTCTTCTTCGGGTGAGGTAGGCTGCCATGATGGCCACTGCGAGTCCAAGGATGGTTAGGATGATGTATATGATGTTATCCCCTTGATGAATCCTGGTTTTTAGGTTATCTAGTGCTGCTCTGGTTTCGATGTGATAGGTTTTAAGTTTAGGTAGTGTCAGGCTTTCTATAGATGAATTTTGATGGACTTCGGTAGGTATGGCGGGATATATAAAGATGTTATCCCAGAAGATGTTCGGGTTATCTCGGTAAGTGATTCCGTTGATTTCTACTGAGCAATTTTGATAGTGGATTAAGAATGTTCCTTGTAGATTTTGTTGCTGGGTTCCGCAGGTAGATTGGATCTGGATCTCCGGGGTGTTGGTTAGTAGAATGTAGTTTGGCTGCGGTTGGGAGATGGCTGTGTGCTCGATGATGTCTTCAAAGATGCAGGTGGCTGGTCGATTGGACATGAGTTGGCTGATGCAGTTGGATTCGCTTGCTTCCTCGATTTGCTTGCTCCCATCACAGTAGAAGACTCCCTCGATTTTTGGGCATGGTTCGTCAAGATATTGAATATTAGTTAGGTTAAAAAGAATATAGGGTTTTGTGGTAATTATTTTGGTTTTGTTCACAGGGATAGGGATTATATTAAAAAGGGAATAAATTTCACTGGACATTATAGGGATGCGGACGTTAAATATGATATTAGAATCATTGTAGTATGCTTGTAGGCCAAGTAATTCGTAAATATGTTCTTCTGATTTTATCTCTATGGATTGATTCCTGAAAATGTGGTAAATTTCGGCGAGTTCGTTTGGATTTAGAATATGTTTCGGGATGATATTTAATTTAGCTAGGACGATTGCTTCAGCGATATTGGCAAGATGGTTTGAGAGTAGGTCAATGTTATAATTGATTTGATTTAGGTATTGAATTTGAATTAATAGGTCTTCGCTGGATCTGATTCTATTATCTAGTTGGGTTGTATAGTGATTCAAATATTTCTGTATTTTGTCTTGTTCTTCGTTAATGTGGTTGGTTATATTATTAAATCTTTCGTTCATTAAATTATTCATTCTTGCCTGTTTACTAATTTCGGTATAAATTGTCGATTGGTTTGAAGTTAAATTTTCTATTTGCTCATTTAGACGGTGTGCATCGTAAGCGTCCATGTTTCCCGTTATGAATTTAATTACTGCACCAAGACCATTAACAAGTCCTCTTCGGTTCCTTGTTTTTGGTGAGAGGGATTGTAGCTTTCGGTTCAATGCTTGTAGTTTAAATTTGGTTAGCCTCACAGAATCCCGAACTCCATCGAGTTTATCTAGTGCTTTTAATGATTCGGAAATTTCGTTGATATTTTCTTCGTAAGATGCTAATTTAATAATATGTATTAGGTTTTCATAGTGATCCACAGTCCTCGCGATGCCGAGTCGTAGGGGCAGTATAGTTTGTATGTCAGTCAGTTCTTGTATTTCCATCTTTTGTCCGTGGGCCGTCAATATTCTGTAATAGACGTTTCTTTTTAATTCTAGATTTGTGGAGTTTCTTGTTTTCGTTAGTTACTACTGTTACTTTTTTATTTTCCTTTACCTTCTGTTTGATGAACCTAGGAGTTAGTTTATTTCTTCTGCATTGTTTCCTAAATATTATTTCGTTTGTTTCGAGATCTTTGGGTTCTTCCCTATCCTTATTCAATTTATCTAAATTTTTACGCGTTAAAATTTCTATTCTTTCTTTTATTTCAGGGTACAGGTTTTCTTGGAATTTATTTAAAGCTTTAAGATATTCATGCTCATTATTAAATTTTATATCATCTTTGTTAAATTTGTGGGTCCTACCAGAGAATAGTTCAAAAGGCGTTAATTTGGTTGCAGAGTGTATAGCGTTATTGTACGTTGTAATTGTTTCGTTTAAAATTTCGTCGTGGTCCCCATTATAGTTCATTTGTTTGTATTTATCTAGAATTATTCTGTAAGTTTCGGTCAACGTAGAATGCAGTCTTTCGACGGGGGAATTGCTACTTGTCTGTTGAAACGATGTAATGTGTAATTTGATATTATATTGGTCACAAAAATCTTTGAAGATGCTTGCTGTGAACTCACTACCTTGGTCCGCTACTATTTTATTTGGTATACCGTGTAGGCTTAAGAAATGTCTTAGTGATTTGATGATATTTAAACTATTTCGTGCGGGTATTGTATAGGCTGCTGCGAATTTGGAAAACTTGTCGATAACTGTTAATATTTGTTTATTGTTTATACTGTATATATCAATGTGAATGATTTCAAGGGGTTTCGAGGGGTTTTCTGGGGTTTCGTATTTAATTTTCGGTGGACTACGGTCGTATTTGAGTGTTTGGCAAGCTTCGCAGTTGTTAATGATTTTTGTGATCTTATTTACCATGAAAGGAAAGTAATATTGTCTCTTTAAGTGGTGAAGCGTTTCCTGAATTCCCCTATGATTAGTTTTGTTGTGATAGTCAGTGATTATTTTATCTTGTTCGTCATTGTCAGTTATATCTGTTAAAATTTCTTTACAACGGAGGGGTTTGAAGGCTTTATTTCTGGCGAAGAATTTTGAGTAGACTGTCTGAATGGTTCGGAAACTTTCTTCATCTGCGAAAATTGCTGTAAGTCTGTTGGGGACGACGAATCTCTTAAAAAGCGATGTAACATTTTCTTCGGTGAATTCGGGTGAGCGAAAGGTTCGTCTTAGCTTATTTCGGAATATAGTTTCTAGGCTTGTGTGGGGACCCTTAGGGGTTCTTTCAAATATTAGTTGAAAATTAAATTCATTGATGGGGCGTTCAGAGATTGGTATTCCGTCATTCAAGTTTTCTTCAGCGGAATGGATGGTCGTTCCTCGGGTGCCTTGCACGGAAGTCGGACTTCTTACTTCGCTAGTATTTATTTCAGTTACTTTCTTTTCAGGAATTTTGATTCTGCTGAGGGCATCTGCATTAGTGTTTTGGTTCCCCTTTTTATATACGATTTCGTAATCGTATTCTTCGAGTTTAAGGCGCCAGCGTACTAGCTTTGAATTTGGTTCCTTTAAACTCATAAGCCAGGTCAACGGTTTGTGATCCGTCACTATTTTAAATCTCCTGCCGAAAAGGTAAGGCCTGAAATATTTAGCGGCCCAGACTATGGCCAACAATTCCTTCTCTATTGTTGAATAATTTATTTCGGAGTCTGTGAGTGTCCGGCTAGCATAACAGATTGGCTTATCGTTGCCAATGGGACCCTGGGATAATATTGCGCCGATGGCGAATTGGCTAGCGTCTGTGGTGAGGACAAAGGGTTTCGTGAAATCGGGATATTGCAAAATCGGGTCGTTCATTAGGATTTGTTTGCAGGTTTCGAAGGTCTGTAGGTATTTTTCAGTTAATTGGATTGTCCTCCCTTTCTTGAGACATTCTGTAAGGGGTTTCACTAATTTGGCAAAATCTTTGATAAATTTCCTGTAGTAACCGAGTAGACCGAGGAAAGATTTGATTTCTTTTGGTGTGCGTGGGATTGGAAATTCCTTGATTGCGCGTAGTTTTTCGGGGTTTGGTTTTATGCCTTGGGTAGTGATCACATGCCCTAAAAATGCGATTTCTTTGTGAAGAAACTCGGATTTATTCATTTGGATTTTGAGGTTTGCTTCTCGGAGTTTATCAAATACTTTCTTCAGATTCTCGACATGTTCTTGAAGCGAAGTCGAAAACACAATTATGTCGTCGAGATATACTAAACATATTGTGCCTTGGAGGTCTTTAAGAACATTGTCCATCACTCTTTGGAATGTTGATGGTGCGTTCTTGAGCCCGAAGGGCATACGGATATATTCGTAATGACCTCCTTCTACTGTAAAGGCTGTTTTTGGCACATCTTCAGACTTCATCTCGATTTGGTGAAATCCGCTTGCCAGATCGAGAGTCGAGAAATACATGCAACGTCCGAGTTTATCAAGGATTTCTGTAATGTTTGGGAGTGGGTATCTGTCGGTAATAGTTTTTTCGTTGAGCTTCCTGTAGTCGATGACTAAGCGCCACTTTTGAGTGCCACTCGCATCTAATTTCTTCGGCACAATCCATACAGGTGAACTCCAAGGGGAATAACTTGGACGGATTATCCCCTGATTGAGTAGGTCGCTGATCTGTTTGCGTACCTCATCCTTGTGGATATAAGGGTACCTGTAGGATTTAGTGTAGATTGGTATATTGTCTACAGTAGGTATTGAATGTTTTACTTGATTGCTGAAGCTCAATTTTTGTCCTTCTTGGAAGAAAATGTCTTCGTAATCTCTACAGAGTTTCAGAAGAAGTTTCCGCTCTTCCTGATTGAGATGGTTCGTGCGTATTGATTCTATGAAATTTTGATTACCGGTGTTGTCTTGAATGTCGTGGCTAATATTGAAATTATTGACTTCTATTGTTTCTATGGTGTTCATGCACTCTACCTTGAGTGGATGATCGAGGAGAAGATTCTGTTGCGTGTCGGATTTATTTACTACTTCTATTGTGCTATGCCAGCCACTAGCTTTGTAGATACCTTCGGAGAGGTATAGATGGGGGTTGATTTTGGTTTTATTTAAATAGATGTCACCATCACGAATGTCTACTGGGAGTTTCACTAGTACTTTTGAATTAGCGGGGATTTGGGTTTCTTTTAAAGAAAAATTTGGTTTAAAAATTAAAGGGGTAACGACGTTGTTGGTAATTAAGACTTTGTTTGCTAAATCGACCTTAGCACCGAGTTGAGTTAATATATCAAGACCAAGTAGCCCGTCAAAATAGTCGTGAAATCTAAATATAAGAAAACGTGAATATCCTGGTTGATTAAATTCCGAAAAGTTAGGGAGAATTATTTGTTTATTAATTTTATACTTATTTGAAATGGTGGTAATCGTGACAGGTTCGGAATGGATATGGTCTGCAGGGTTTGTGAATTCTGGGTTGATGAAGGATGATGATGCGCCCGTGTCTATGAGGAACTTTAGGGGTCGTCCGAAGGGAGAAGAAATGTGGATATAGGGTAATAGGAACCCGTGCTTGTTCACGTCTATGTACCCTGTTGTGTTTCTGAGGCTGTTGTTTGAAAATTTTCGGGGTCTTCTGTTCCATTTACTGTTTGTGGGTCCAGGGCTTCTGTGTTTTCTGCATCTTGCTGATAGTAGGGGTAATATTCATCGAGCTGTTGGTATGCTTCGTTCGGTGGGGGTACATAAGGGTAAGTGTACATGCTTTCATCGATTTCGTTTACATTGAACAGTTCTTCGGCAACGTATTTTGGGGGTCCGCTTTGATTTGCGGCGTTTCTAAAATATGGGGTATAATTTGGGCGGAAAGTTGCCGGTTGTTTCGAATGTCCTGAACTAGTATCCATGGGTTCTACTTTAGGGAGTGGATTAGGGTTAGGCTTGCTATTGCCATTATTGGGTTTATTAAGAGGCATCGAAGGCGCTCTGAAATTGTTAAATTGGGCTCTGGAATTGTTAAGGGGTCTCGGTTGCTGGAAGTCGTTGTAGGGTCTTTGTTGTTGATTTTGAGGGTGTTGGGGTCTTTGATAGGGGTTACTATAGAACGGGTTGGTTATTGGGCTTTGTTGAAATGGGTTGAATGGTGGTCTATAGGGAATAGGGTTGAAGGGCGGCCTATAAGAGTATGGAGAAACCGAGTTATAAGGGGGTACGGATTGTGGTTTGAAGGGGGGTGAATTTGAGGAGGCCGAAAATTTTTTTGGAGGGTTCTGGTTCGTCTGAAGTCTGCTTTGACCTGATTCTGTTTTCATGTACGAAATATTTTGCTCTTTCACGCAATACGTTAGTGCCAATGGTAGAGATTCTGGTCTCATGGCTCTAATTGTTGAGCCAAGAGGTTCTCTCAGTCCTGTCAGGAAGGTATTTAAGCACATCTCGGCGAATAGGGTTTTCTTGGCCGTGATTACGTTCGCATCTACCTCATGAATTAAAATATTGTTGTACATTGTTGCTTGTAGCTCGATAATTTCACTGTAAAATTCCTGCACTAATTTATTGCCCTGTCGTAAAGTATGTAGGTCCCTTATTAATGACGTCTCTGTCCTTTTGTCTGAGTAGTGTAGTATTAGGTTATTTTTGATACTGTCCCAGATTAGTGGCGTACCGTACATGTTCAGCACTTCGTTTGCTTGCCCTTCAATCTTGTTACGAATGGCTCGCAAAAGGATTGCGGAATATGGGGTTCCATCAATGGAACGAATGTATCTCAAAATTTCCTCCACATTATTGAGGAATTCATGGAGCATTCTAGGATTGCCATCGAAACGTGGCAAATCTTTTATGGCATCCGGAATTCTGAGGGACTGAAATATGTCCGGCGGGGTCACAGCAACAGGGGCGGGACCACACGGAACTTGGTTGCTGGTGCTCGCGGTATCGTTATTCATCATAGCTTCTAAGTTTACGTTTGGATGTAGCTTGATTTCACTTAAATTTAACTGAGATGCACTTATGTCGGAAATACTTGAAATATTTGATTCACTATTTGGTTTTTCAAAAACTGATTCGAGACTCTTAAAAATACTTCTTACTTTGGGATACGGCTTAATATTCGCGGATTTACTTGGCTTACTTCTTTTGGGATCAGACATAGGGTAGGTATACTAACTAAGTAAGGAACTAATATTCAAATCTTAACTTACATGCATTCCAACAGAGCGGTTATGATGAGGATCATCTCCATTAGGTAGGCGGCAACGGGTAAAAATCCTCCAGTCTCCTGCGGTCTCTGTGGTGGTGTCCTACACTCAATATTCCCTCGATGTTCGCACACACAACACAGCCACTCCACGCACCGAACTCACGAACGTCACTACTATTAGTTTTCTACTAATATTGCCGTATCTTCGGTAAACTCCCGTCGATTTCAGCACGATCGCTCGATTTACTACTTCGGGTTTTCTTCGCGAGATAGGACTGTCCGCCTATCCTACCGACTGCGCCAAATATGTAACCGGGCTCCGCGGAAAGCAAAAAAAAGAACAAATTCGGAACTAACAAACAATTTTATTCGATTAAAGGTTGAACAATTAATGCGATCGATCAAGAGAGCTTTCCTAATTTATTAACTACAATTGCTGACTTATGGTCTAGACTGCTACCGGTCACGGGGTGGTCGCTGTGGTCACGTTGCGATGCGTCGGCAGGTGAACGTCCGGGTCATGGAGGGTGTCGAAACAAATGCTAGAAATGTGATTGCTGACTTTGCTGTGCTTGCTTATTGGAGTGCGGGTGATCGGGTGATATAACTCGCGCGTAGAGGTCGCGAGAATGGTATCGAGTTACTTCAAAAATTTGTCGCATATAATTGCTTATTGTTCATATTATTTATTTGTTTCTTGGAAGCTTATTTCTTATGCTTAGATTATGTTAGATTAAACAGTGACTATGCGTCGCAATTGAATAGCGATGAGTCACACAAAAAGTAATTATACGATTGAGACGAAATATTACAGCCGTTTTCGCAATACTTCTTCAATTATTTATACTTACTTCCTTACTTATGCTCATAGTCATACTCACACTAATATTCATATTCATAGGCTTAGTCTTAGGTCCCTAAATATTATTGAATCTGTTCGAATCGAATCGAAAAGTGCTTATAAAAGCCCTTTTTGAATAAAAATTTCTGAATAAAGTTGCTAAAATTCTCACAATTTCATTTTAGTAACCTTTGACTTCAATTAATTTTTCCGAACTTTGAACGAAAAAATTAATTGAAGTCAAAGGTAACTGAAATGAAGTGCTAATTTTTACCCGACTACGGCACAAAAGGAGGGTTATGAGTTTGGCGGTCTATGTTTATATGTAAGTATGTAGTCGTAGCTCCTAAACTACTCATCAGATTTGGACAAATGAGGTGTCGTTGGATTTGTATGGATGCTCCGCGCAACATAGGCTATATAATGACACGTTAAATTTAATATAACAGCTAAGAAACACAAAATGCCCAAAGTAAAAAAAGAAAAATATTTACAAATGTATCGAGTTTGATATCAAATTAAAGGTTTAAATACGCACATTCAGAAAATATAAACTTAACATACATTAAACTGTAACATTTTTCCGTAAACATTAAAAACCGCACAACAATTTTTCGAACAACACAGGGGCGGGGGTGCGTCGTGGCGGAAGATAGTCTCCGAGGTGTGAGAGTTCAAAAAGCGGCGCGGTGGCCGTGCATTTCCCTGTAGACCATGAACACTAACAGCGATAATAAGCATCGACGGAGTTAATCAATTTCAAACCGTGCAGGCGCGAAATCATATCCTGAGATAGTATTTTAGTAACTACTAAACTACTATCTCAGAAAATGATTTAACTAATACACTAATGTACACTAGTATTTACATCATTCGTAAATATTATTACGATACGTACGATATTCAAAATAAATTAGAGAAAACCGCAAAATGTTTTAAATAAAAATAAGGTAAAAACTAAAACTTCACTACGGCTTTAACTGCCCATTCAAAAGTTATAAACAAGACTGAGTAACTACTAACTAGACCTCTATTGCGTATAATGATAAAAATAACACAAAAAAAAAACACCTACTTAGTTCCTTTTACTCCAACGGGTCGTTATGCTCTTATTATGCTTTTTATATCTTTAGTTGGGTCGTGTTTTTATTAAAAGTTTGCTTTCTTACAGATATAAATTGTTCCCGAGTAACGCAGGGTACGGGTCAGCTAGCGAAAAAACACTTCATGATTTTTGGGACATTCTCTGTTCATTAAAAATAGTATTATATTTATGTAATAATAATAATGTGTTAATAAAATATTATATTATATATATATTAACACACCACTGATATAAATTTTTCAAATAGCTTTAATATTTTTTCAAATCTTAAATACATATTAAGGATTTTTGCTAGAATGGGTACAGTTTAAGAAAAAGAAGAATGGACTTGTATTAGTTCAACTATTTTATATTGGTTGTGCAAGAGTTCTTCAATGGTTTGTACAACTATTTTATTATTGTTGCGATAAGGTTTTCGGCAGTCGTCCCGAATAACAATATTGAGTTACCACAAAAGGTATGAAAATAAAGATATTTCCACTAATATGGTTGTCAAAGAGATGAGAAAAAGCAAATAGCTGTAAAAAATGGTTAGTCGAATATACCTACTCTTGACAATTTTTGTAAAATCACTGATTTTACTTTTTATCTGTTATATGTTTTGTGTGATAAGGCTTGCTAACTAGTTCAGAGATATTGCTGGAAAAGTGTGTCAAAAGTATATTCTCCATTCCTCCTTCCCCTTATTACCCCAACTACTAAGTTACGAATTATGATAAATTTGTGTTACATTACCTAAAGTTTACTTTAAATTTATAGAAAAAATATAACAGGCTTTGAGAAATTCACAATATAATAAGACATGGCCACGAATCCTTGGAGTAACGTGCATACATACTTAATGAATGAAATGAGATAATCGTATTACTTTGTGGTTTCTCTAAATTGCATCTAATAATTTAAAAAACTAATTATATGTACATATTTATTGAATGATTAATTACTTAATATCTTTTAAGCAAAGAATAGTGAGAAAGGGCTTACTATTATTTTTAAAACTGCAACCTAAGTGAAACCCAGGAATCAAATTCTTTCCTTATTATTATTGAAATTGGCTTCCATTAATTAATGGGGTCTGCCCGGAAAATCTATCTTGACGGATTCCCAGTGTCCCAATTCGGGCCATTTTGCACTAAAAGTCGGGAATTTATTTGCAGAAACATCTTTATTAAGCCCAAAAATATGCTAAGAGTGTGAAATGCTGAGGGAATTCTTGCGCTGGCTGCGTACTTCAACGTGAACTGCGCCCGTTTTGCCTCTCGTGAGGTGCCTTGGTAAGCAGAAGTAATGGCGTGATATAAATAAAGCTCTTGCCGAAAAGATACGTTATGAAGGATGTCAGGCACTTTCGCAGAAATTTGTCGCTATATCCTTCACGTCGTATTTTGTAAGTATGTATAATAGCTAAACACGACAATTCTTCTCTTTCTATGTAAGACATATGCCCCGTCGCCCTGCTACCCTGTTGTCGTGAGTTTCAAACAGCTCGACGCTACGCTGGGTAAATGCGGAACAACGTTTGTATGGCCGCATTTTCACGTGCTCTGTCGAAGGTCGCTAGTTAATGTCGTATAAAAGAAGCCACATGAAAATGAAAAAAAAAAAAAACAGAAAACGAAAGTTACATATATGGCACCAACATTGAGTTTTAATGCGATTAGTAATTCTGTTAATTGAAGTTGTTGCTAAATTTTTGCCCTATAGCAGCCGCCACTGAGGTGTGACAGCTTCAGTCTCAAGTTGAAATTTAAATAGAGGCCTATTGTTCGTCTCTAGGGTTGAGAGCCCTTCTTAGGGTTGTACTTGCTGCTATGAATGTTTTGTTGCTCTTTAATGGACAGACGATTCGTTATTCGCTATCTATTTAGTTATAATACACACATATGTATGTGTGAAAACAGAAAAGTGTCAGAAAGTTAACGATCTTTTAATAACAAAGATATTTCCTAGCTGAGTGAATAATCAATTTATTAGAAAGTTAAAGATCAGTTAAAGGTCGATGCACACATTTCTTCAATAATCCGTTTGTTCAGTCTTCGGTGTTTATCACCATTTCCGGCAGCAAACCTGCAGTGCCTCTTCAGAAAGTAGTGGGTGGTTTTTTAGAGGTATACCAATTTAAAATGAAATAAAACACGTAAGAATAATGTTAATGACCTATGGCTATTTAAAAGGTATTTTTATGCCATTAGTGTTTAAACATGATTTCGGCCATATGGACGCCACGACTGGCTCGAATGAAGAGTAATCGAGAAGTCCAATTTTCGACCACTTTATCGAGCAACTGGGCCCGGCAATAACGTAGCGAATGTTGACTTCCAAATGGTCCAACGTCTGTGGTTTATCAGCGTAGATGACTGACTTCACATATCCCCAAAGAGAATAATCCATAGGTGTGAGATCACACGATCGTGGAGTCCTGTTTACAGGTCCATTACGCGAAATTATGCGCACATCGAATGTTTCCCGTAATAAATTGATGGTGTCGCGCGCTGTGTGGCATGTTGCGCCATCTTGTTGAAACCAAAGCTCTACCACATTAAACCATTCAACTGAGTAATAAAAAAGTTAGCAATCATGGCTCTATAGCGCTCTCCATTGACGGTAACATTCTGGCCGGCATCATCTTTAAAGAAATATGGGCCAATGATTCCACTTGCCCATAAAGCACATCAAACTGTGAGAATTTATAACCCTGACGAAAATCATACAATATAGGATGCTCTCGTCATTCATTTTCAAGTTCCTGCTAATGGAAATGAAGTAAATTTGTGCATTGCCAGCGGAAAACTGACTGAAACAAACCGGTTTGATGTTCACACATCACCGATCAGTCAAGAGCCCGTCGCTGTAACCTTCCGGCTTCAGTCAAAATATCGTTGGCAACTTTTTCGTCGACTGAGGTCTACTACAACTCATATATTGGGGAAGTAGACACTGCTGAACGGTTGAGAGCGTGGTACTGTTTTGGCAGTAAATCGTCAAAATGGTGGCCAGGCCATTTTGGTACGTTTTAGATACATGTAACATAAATGTACATAGATATATGTAGCATTTATCAATACCTATGTCGTACATGGGTTGATACCTCAGAATATCTGTGTCAAACATTTTAGAAGATCACACAAACAAAGATTTTAGAAGATCAATCAGCACAAGGGATAATGACATGAATGATTTTGGTAACAGGAAGACCACATATAAGAAAAGTGGCCCAAGCTCTGCTCCATCCAAAAACGGAAGCCAAATTACTCTACTCTGAAAGATATAAGACTGGGAAACTAAGGCATATACTGGCCAACTTTTGTGCAAGAAAAGTAAAATGTGAAATGTGCAGCACGAAGAGGACACAGTTAGAACCTCATTTTAAATATTTTCACTGTAATGCATTTTTGTGTGTGAATGAGGAAAAGAACCGTTCTGCAGAATATCATGAACAAATGTATAATATTAGAATGTCATGAAGCAAAAGTATAAGAGTTCCTTATGTTTCTAATCATTATGTAACACAAGGTTCCTAACGGTAGGAAAGAGTTATAGCAGTTAATGTGGTATACTATACTAAGGCAAGTGGGGGCAACTATAACTCATATTAATCGATTTTTCCTATATCAACATAAATACTCACAAAAAATAGAATTAGAGCAATACTTACATTAAATACACCAATTACACAATACCATTCAGCACTCAGGAGTTTTTTCATTTAATATACCTTCATAATTTTACCTGTATGCGCGGATGCTCCATCGATTGGTAAAACATTGCCCTTGTACTATCCAGAGAGATGTCTGAATGGTCCTGTTAAATGGTTGCCGATGATACCAGCCTAAACATTGACACTGAATTTATGCTGAAATGATGTCATCCTTGTCCTATGTGGGTTAGAATCCGATGGGTATAAAGGTTGTGGAAGTTTGTGAAACCATCGTTGGTGAATTGCAATTCATCCGTTAAAGAATTACGTCTAAAAACGAGTTGTTCTCTATGACGCCAAGTGCAAAACTCCAATCTGTTCTTGGAATCTCCTTCCAGGAGTCCTAGGAAGGGATATGATGATATGGATGTAAGTTCTCTCGATGAATAACCCACCAAACTTTTAGCTGAAGACACGTGTCCGAGGAGGGACCTGTGCCATACACTATCTATATTACGATCATATTTGTTTGTGAAAAAAGCTTAAGGAAATGAAAATAAGTCGATTTTTAAATTTAAGTGTTTGTTAATGCATATAAATAAAATCAAAGTTCAAAGACTGAAGCTAGACTTAACACAAGCTGAAAACAAGCATAACATATTATAAAGGAAGGTCAAAACCTTATTCAATAACAAAGGCCTTGGATTAAAAATAGTTGTAGTCGGAGGCCTTCCTTTAGATATGTATATAAATCTATAAATATAGGCCCGTATCTCGAATTGGGGTATTTGTTCTTGCATTGGGAGTTTTAATCCAAAATATGTTCAGTTCATCGTGACGCTACACCAGTACTCTGGAGACACAGGTCCTCCTTGCATTATAAAAAATTGAAAAGATTTCCATGAAAACATAAAGAGTTTTCATATCTTACATATTAATACGGTGTTCCCAAAAAGCTGTTTCCACCCATAAACTATGTAAAAACGTCAAAACATACGCAAACCATATACATATTCGGAAAGGGGTCGTCAAACCGAAGTGCTCTATATACAGATTTTACATATATCTCACCTATATGACACATTAGAACAGGTAAAATAGAGCGAAGCGCACACAAAAAACACGGACAAGTGCGAGTAGAACTCACACCCTGAGGGTTCCGTACCGTTATAGTACCGTAAAACTTAGTAAGTAGTTATTTTATATTTTCAATTAAATTTGAATTGTAGAAGAAAAAAAATAATTTTTTTTGTGATGTAACTACAAATTTAAAAATTAATATCTCCTAAAATGGTGGTCGTAGAATGCCCATTGTGAGTTCATTTTTTTCGTTAAATATTTATCTACAAACCTATTCAACAAAACTTAACATTGGGGTTGAAAAATATGTTCTCCCACACATTTCAACTGCAAATGTAAGTTGGTACGCACAATATTGAGTTATTTACCATGTTATTTTAATATCATGGACTTCTTATAGGTTTTCCCATAATCTATAAATAGAGAACTAATTTCTGTATTTTTTGCAAAATTTGAGGTTCAGTAGTTTCGGCGATAAGGGGAGGGGAGGAATGGACAATTTTCGTATATTTTCTTAAATAACTTGGAACCTTTTTATTTTAAAATTACAAAAAAATATATTTTTTTTTTTTTTTTTTTTTTATTAGAACTTATTGATTTTTACATAAGAATCGGATCGTTATACGATCCCTAACTTACAATATTGCAACTCTTAACCTAACTATTGTGGTGGAGGTTCTAGAGCCTATGCTCTAGGGGGTTCCATGTCCTATTCGACCTTGCGGGCCGGTTTCCAGTTCCTGCTGCGGTTTAGCACTGTGTTGAGACAGAGTATTTTTTCTTGAGGCCGCGCCTGTAGTCCTTGTATAGTTGGTATATAAGGGATGCTCCGACCAGGGCGGTGAGCACCATCAATGTTGTTTCGATCCGAGAAGAGACGATGTCAACAGGACTCACAACTATTGAGTTGATCACTTCCCCGGTGTTGTCGACTTGTTTAGTTTGCGTGGTTCCCATTACTTCTGCTGTTTAACTAATATTTGTTGCTGCTGTTCGACAGTTATGTACTTATTATAACTGGTATCGATACACTCTAGTGTCGTGTTTTATAGACTAGTTTATTGATGATGCGGCTATTTGAAGTGGGTCTCTTCTTTTCAGTCGTCGGAATTTTGTTGCTTGCAGTATGTTTTTCGCTGATAAGTTTGGGTGCTTGCGTAGTCTGTTGGTGTACTTGATGCATATTTTTTTGGCTTCTATTGCAACAGGGTTGATATTTGTGTCGCGCTGAATGATTTTGTTATTTACATAGCGTGGGGCACCTAAGATTGCCCTAATTATTTTCGTTTGCATTCTTTGTATTATGGCGATGTTAGAAGCCTTTGCTGAGCCCCATAGTTGCAGCCCGTATGCCCATATTGGCTTTAATATTGCTTTGTAGATTACAATTTTAGTTCGGATGTTTAGTTTGGATTTCTTATGGAGAAGCCAGTAGAGATTTTGGTAAGCAATTTTGAGTTGTTCTTTCTTTTTTTCTATGTGGGTTTTCCATGTAAGTTTCCTATCCAGGTGGATTCCTAGATATTTGACTGATGTTGCTTGTGTCGCTGTCTTGTTGTTGATAGTTATTGGTCTGCAGGTGATCTTCCTAAGAGCGAAAGTGATCTGCTCCGTTTTGGTTTCGTTTATTTTGATTTGCCATTTTCGGGTCCAATCGATGATGTCGTTAGTGTACTCTTGCAGGACTCTTCTTGCTGTTGTCGGGTTGGAATGTGTGAGAAGTATGGCGGTGTCATCAGCAAAGGTTGTGGTTGTGAAGTTTTGGTTTGTCGGTAGGTCTGCTGTATAAATTAAATAGAGTACTGGGCCTAACACGCTTCCTTGAGGTACGCCAGCCCTTATAGGGTAGAGATTGCTTAAGCTGTCCTTATATTTAACTCTAAAGGTGCGATTCTCAAGGTAGCTGAAGAGGATTCGATGGAATTTTTGCGGCAGGCTTAGAGTAACCTTGTATTTTAGTCCTTGGTGCCAAACTTTGTCGAACGCCTGTGCCACATCTAGGAAGAGTCCCACACAAAATTTCTTCTGATCAAGAGCGGTGTTGATCTGATTAACTATTTTGTGCACTTGCTCTATAGTGCTGTGCTTGTTTCTGAATCCGAATTGGTGTTCCGGGATTATTCCTTTGTTGTTTAGGATGGGCTGCATTTTGTCCAGTAGGAGTCTTTCAAAAATTTTTGAGAGGACTGGGAGTAGGCTAATGGGCCTGTAGGACTCTACTTTAGTTTTGTCTTTCCCAGGTTTGGGTATAACAATGATTCTGGCATCCTTCCAGGTGTCTGGGTAGTAGTTGTTTCGTAGTATTGCATTGAAGATGTGTAGGATGGCAGTAATTCCTGATGTTGGGATTTCCTTGATTAATTTCCCAGTTAGGAGGTCGTGTCCAGGGGCTTTGTTATTATTTGTTTCGCTGATTTTCTTTATTAGAGAGGAGAGTGAAAATTTTAGAGGCTTGTTTGTATGGGGATTTGTGTTTGGGATTGGGAGCACTTTGCTATTGTTAGCGGGGCTGTTGGGGGTGAAAACTTCAGCTAAGTGGAGAGCGAATGCCTCTGCTTTGCTGCGATTGTCGGCTATCCAGTTGCCCTTGGGATCTCTGATTGGAGATTCAGCTTGCACTGGTTTTTTAATCCTCTTGGTTACCTTCCAGATTGAATAATTAGATTCAGCGTAGTGGTCCAGACCAGACACGAATTCTTGGATTTGATTGTTTTTTTCGTTGTAGAGTGCGGTTTTGAGTCGTTTAGTGGCTTCATTTAGCGCTTCTTTGGCTCTGGGGGATCTTGTCTTTTGCCATTCGGCTCTTGCTTTTCTCTTGGTTCGAAGCAGTTCTAGCACTGTACTATTGTAGCGATTGGGAATTCTGTCCTCGTTTGCTGTGATTGGCGGAGTTGCTGCTTCTGCGCATTCTGCGATAGTTTCTGTTAGGTATTGTAGTGCGTGGTCTATGTCACTGTTGGTTTTTAGTTTGATGCGTGGGCAGAAGGTTCCCTCGAATTTGGTCTGGAATTTTTCCCAATTTGTTTTGGGGTTGGTGAGTTTCCTTTCCTTTGTAGTGACGAGTGGGTCACTGTTGATTGTTATAATTGTTGGTGAGTGATCTGATGAGAGTTCATTTGTTGTCTCTGCCTTTATATGGGTTTGACTAATGTTTTTCGTGAAAAAAAAAAAAAAAAAAAAAAAAAAAAAAAAAAAAAAAAAAAAAAAAAAAAAAAAATATATGGACTTTTTTTTTTAATTTTCCATCTTGCCCCCAAAAGTGACCCCCATATTCAGATTTCGTCTATTCACGTTACACCTCTGCATTTGGGTCACAGAAATTGATATGTGTACCAAATCGGAGAAAATTGACTGTGACGGACGGACAGACGGACACACGAGTGTTCCTATAAGGGTTTTTCTTTTCCTTTTGAGGTACGGAACCCTAAAAAAGACAGACAAGTGCGAGTAGAACTCACGCCTTGACAGTTCCGTATCGTTATACTTTATAATTATCTATTAAATTTGAATTATAGAAAAACAAGAACAAACTTAAAATTATAGTAGAAAAACATTTTGCCCCATAGATTTCAACTGCAAATGTAAGTTTGTTCGCACAATATTGAGAAATTTACCATGTTATTTTAAGACTTCTTATAGGTTTTGCTGTAATTTATAAGTAAAGAACTATTTTCTGTATTTTTTTTCAAAATTTTAGGCTCCGTAGTTTCGGTGATAGAGTATTGGGAGGGGGGGGGGGGGGGGGGGGGGAATGGTAAATTTTCATATATTTTCTGAAATAACTTTAAAACTATTTATTTTAAAATTATACAAAAAATATATTTCGGTCGCAGAAATTCTTATGTATACCAAAATTCAACTTAATCGATCAAGTAGATTCAGAGTAAATCGACTGTGATAGGTGACAGACAGATACACGAGTGATCCTATAAGGGTTCCATTTTTTCATTCGGACGTACGGAACCCTAAAAACAACAACAACATACATATGGCAATACAACTGGCATTCAGAAAAGGGGAAATTTTACGATTCCATACGAAACAATGTTTCCTTCTCTCAGAATACCTTTGTTCCAACAGAAGTAAAATGCACACTTTGTCCAATTCAATTCCGTATAATCGTGAGTACAAATAAGTTAATTCTTTTGGTTATATGTATATTCAAGTAAAATGATTGTGTATATGGTCGAATTTCGAACACGGGACGACCCCTAATTTGATATAAATACTTGAAAACGAAAGCTTGCAAATTCAATATGGCGAACAAATTTTCCACGATTAAAAGTAATTTCACGAGAAAATTTAGATGTGCGGCAAAAATATTTGGTAGACGATAATTTCTAATCAATTTCAAATAGGCAACTAACATAAGGTTTTCAGCATTAATGCTCCCGCATATTGCAACGATACAATAGCAAATAAAGAAAAAGGCCTGAATACCCTTAACTTAACAATAAAAACGCATAAGTAAAGAAGAGGTGAGAAATCTTTTAGAAGTGGAACGTGGTAAAAAATGAATTTTGGTCTAACTGGGTTTCTCAGATCATATTGTATCGAAAAATCGACTCCAAAACGTACTAACCCACCTACCTTAATTTATTTAATGTCCGTAGTGTGTCATCAACAATATTCGTTATTATTTTCGAGCGGGCGTGTAATTGAAAATATTTCCGTTTCCAGCAGGAGGAACCAAAACGCCTCCTGCTCTAAATTTAATTCCTTGTCGTAATGATGATAAAAAGGCCCAAAGCAAGAGTCGCCTCCTTGAAGTGGCAAGATTTCTTGCAAAGCGCTCAGCTCTTTAATTAATCCAACTAACGAAGGCAATTTGCATCTTTGATGCTGCAAAGGGAAAAACTGACCGTGCAGCGATGGCGCTGCGGACCGAGCCCTGATGCAGATTATGTTCGTGGAAGCGGGTTCCCGAGGAGCGCCAAGAGCTTTTAATGGAAGGAGACTTATTACGTGAAATATTTTATGATTCCAGGGGCTATTTATTCATGCGAACATCTTGAGCGCTCATCGGAACCAGCACCACTCCTCACAAGTGGAACTCATCCAAGCGGGCTCGCGGCAGCCGGGCGGGAATCGTTTAATTAACACATTTCAGTTAGGGTAAATAGCGCGACATTTAGCAGGTAAGTGTGGGGCCCCGATTCAACTTTAGCTCCGCGTGGAGTAGCGGGAAGCGGGGCTGAGTTGATTTGGTCGGTCAAGGGCACTTAGTGCAGGTGAAATTACTCGCACAGATAGCAAAGGGGTTTCATCTCATGGTGGACGGACAGAAATGCCACTAAAAGTTTTCCGTAAATACAGCGCTCGATGGCTCAAACGGAAGTTTTAATTTTGTCACTGTGCGCCAAGTTTCCAGAGCGTTTGATATAAGTAGAATTATCACCATGGAGAAAGTAAGAGTATATTTCCAAAATCAATTCATTTACGCAACGAAAACGACCACCTTTCGTATATTTCAGTCAAGATTTTGGAGCGTTGGTGTTTTTTATCCGATTATGGCAAAGCCAAAGGAAGGTTATGATTTTAGCAATCTATGAATGTATGTATGTGTGCGTTCATCTGCTCTCTCATAGCTCCTAAAGTTTTTATCGTAGTTTGGTAAATAAGGTATCAGTTGATGCGTCTTAAAAGTCCGGGCATCCTATATAACGTCTCCAATCCAATATGGCAAAAAGCAATATGGTTTTAAAAAGAAGGTTCATAGCTCTAAAAAAAAATTTAAGATAAATGTAGCGCGTTTGGTATAAAATGAAATGTATAGATGAGCATATTCTAAATATTGTTACACGATTTTCGATCGCTTATGAATCACAGTTAGAGTTTAAATCAAGTGCATATGGGGACTGGCGTTCGGTTCGCACGACTATGTAGTCTGTGGCAGGCTGTAGCCGCATTGAAGATATTGGCTTGATGCTCCGGATTGAAACGCCAAAAATTGTTGACCTAATCTATTTCGGCGGATGAGTAATAATTCTTAAATAACTTTTAAAAAGTGTCTCCATATCGCGATCCTAAGATTATACACAAAACGGATACAATCATTGAAAGCAATTTCGACTTTACGAGCGCAGACACTATCCAATATAGGAAAAACAATGTGACCATAGATGAAATGATATAGAATCAAGAATTTTACTAACCTTGCATGGTTTTCTATAGAGAGCCATAACCCTTACAAACAGGCATAAACTTTACAGTCCAAGATAGTAACAAAGTCATAGCACTTCATGTCATCTCCTAAAATCACCCCCACAGTGCTTGCCTTTTTCAACATTACTACCATTATTACCCCATTCAATATAACAGGTGGACTCAATCTGTACATCTTCATATATGTATATATGTGCATATCTCAGGAGAATCGATACCTTCGGTCGACTCCCTCCGTGATCTTGACATTATCTGTGATAGTGAGTTTAACTTCCGCTCCCACTTTGATCACATCATCAGTGGTGCCAACTTTACCCTAGGCTTTAATAAACGTTGGTCTTAGGAATTCACCAATCCTTACGTAACTAAATCTCTCTACATCTTCTTCGTTAGGTCTCTTCTTGAGTACGCCTGTCAGGTTTGGTCACCCTCTCAATCTACGATGATTAACAGAATTGAATCAGTTCAACGCAGATTCCTTCGCTTCGCGTTGCGTGGCCCCCTTTGGACAGACCAGCTCAACCTCCCTCCATACGAAACTCGTCTACAATTAATCAGCCTTCAGTCTCTTTCCTTACGTCGTGATGTCAATGATATCATCTTCGTTCATCAAGTCCTAACTGGTTCCATTGACTGTCCCGAGTTTCTACACAGCATATCTCTTAACACTAACCCTCGCAACGTTAGATCTTTCCCCACATTTCGCCTCAAAAATCATCGTACCAATTACAGTCACTTCAAACCTTTCACTAGAATGCTGCAGAAGGCACACAGCCTACCGTTCTCGACTTCCATGTCGACAAAACTTTCGTTAAGCAAGCTCTTTACTCGCCGAACCCATCCTTACGCTAAACCATCCTGCATCCCCTTAACTGTTTGTTATAATTAAGTTTGTTTGCTCTTTTTAGTTTAAACCACATATTGTAACTTGTATCAAGTGAACAGAATAAATATGTAAATAAATAAACAAATATATGTAGATGTAACCTTACATCCAGAACGACGTCCAGGAAATCATTTATGCAGAAGTTAAAAAAAAGAAGTCCTAACATCGAACATTGTGGGCCTGTTGTGTGTACCTGACCCTGTAAAAATTATGATTGTGAATTAGAGTAAAGTTTGAAATTACTACTGTGAATTAAGGCATTTTATCCACCCGAGCCAACTAGTTAGTTCAGTCTCTTATCGGTACTCAAATAAGATACACCAAAATTTGTAATCGCTGCATTGCAATATAGTACATACAAATCTTAAAAGTCTCAATATTGAATCCACAAATTATTCGCCTCATTTAGCTTTAAATTTCTTTAGACCCAAAACAGACACAATATCAATATTATTTATTATTGGGTATTAAATCAACAACTTTATTCCAATATATTTTCTCATGATATTAGATACTTTGATTTGTGGAAAATTGTTGTATCAAATACGAAAACCCTTTATTTTATTTTCATAGAAATACTTCATAGTAAATTAATGAATAGTTACCGTAAAATACACTTAGTAATAATTTTCATTGAATCCTTTCAATGAGAAAAACCTTGGTCGCCATATGTCGCAGCTTCGACATGAACAGTCACCTAGAATCAATAGGTACACATAAGACAATAATCATATCTTTAAAAAGATATACAAACCGGATTCCTGACACTTCGTTTCATTTCACAAATGACAGATTCAGATTTCTTTACTCGACTGTATTGTAATACATGTAGGAACCTAACCAGAGGCAGCTCATCATCGTCATCGGCGGAATCGCCTTAAAACTAATCACAGCCTTAGTTGCTTCATTGTAACGTAGCGTAGTTTTTGCTCTATCACAGTTATATATCACAGTTGTATATCACAGTTGCTTAATCTGGGGCAGTCGGTAGTCAGCTTTCAGTAGTGGCAGTCGAGTTAACATTCAGTAGTAAATTCCAGTAGTCTCAGTAGTTTCAGTGGTAGTCAGCAGTAGTAGTGAATATTATTGTGAATATTATTACCTATTTTATAAACCCTTATTAGCTAAATTAAATGAACTCAATCGTTTGAACGCATTTTAATCCTACATTTGGGGGCTCAACCGATCGCGAACTTTGACTATAGTGTATTTCGTGAAAAGTGAGACAAAACGGTAAAATGACGAATAATCTAACAGTGGAACAGTTAAAAACGGAGTTAGGAAAGCGAGGACTGGATACAGCAGGAATAAAGTCAGTCCTAGTATCAAGACTTGAGCAAGCATTGCAGGAAGATGACGATACAGATGAATCCAGCAGTGATGTAGCTAATTCACAAAGCAGGAAAACAGTTGCAGGACCTTCAAACAGGAACATTTATTCCGAATCCAATAAAGATCTCGAAGATCCGTATAGTAAAATAATTGACTATAACAAAAATTCAGTTTCAGGCGCAGGAACTTCAAAAAGCACAAGCATTCATGTGGAACCACGTGCGGTAAATTTTTCACCAGACTTCAGGGTACGGGATGTCGAAAATCTCATGCAACCGTATAGCGGGGATAACGGACGAACAGTTACAACATGGTTCGAAGAGTTCGAGGAAATAGCGGAGATGTTGAAGTGGACCGAAATGGAAAGAGTAATTTATTTAAAAAGACTTCTAACAGGTAGTGCAAAAATTTTTATACGCTCAATTGCATGCAAATCTTATACGGAGTTGAAATCAAAATTATTACAAGAATTCAAAAAAAATGTGTGTAAAGCGGACATTTATGAAAAGTTGCGAAATCGTAGGAAAAAATACTCCGAAAGCTATAGAGAGTATATATACAAAATGCAGGAAATAGCCTGTTTAGCGGACGTTGACGACTTATCGTTAATTCACTTTATAATAAATGGATTACCCGATCGCGAAGAAAATAAATCAATCCTTTATAACGCGACAAGTCTCCGTGAACTTAAAGATAAAATAGACATTTATGAACGAATTAAAAATAGAAATAGTGTAAAGAATCCCCAAAAACCTAGCCCCTCGTCTAAATCTGGTGATGCAAAAACACCACATCATTGTTTCAATTGCGGTTCAGTTGAACATTTAAGAAAAGATTGTAAAGCCGGAACAAAGTGTTTTATTTGTAATGGCCGCGGTCACATTTCGAAAAACTGCCCAAAACGAGAACAACAACCAAAACAAACTAAACAAACGAATTTTATTAATACGCAAAATATTAAAGAAATCGCGGTTAACGGTCATAATTTCACAGCGCTTATAGATACTGGAAGCGACCTAACATTATTAAGAGAAGACGCTTTCCAACAACTAAAAGACACTAGTTTAACTAAACATGTGATCAATTTACTAGGTTTAGGAACTAGCAAATCACAATCAATCGGGTGCTTTGAGGCAAATTTAAATGTGGATAATGTAAAAATAAAATCGACTATCCACGTTGTACCCCACAATGCAATTAGACTGCAATGCATTATCGGCAGCGATGTAATCTCCAAAGCTAAAGTAATTTTTGATAAAGATAGTATTACGTTTCTCGAAAGTGGAGCACCTGAAAGTAAAGCTATGATTATGAACATAGAAGTCGAAGAAAACGAAATAGATGTGCCGGAAAAGTATAAGGATGAAATTGATGCCCTAATACAGTCCTATAAACCCAACAAAATCACAGAATGTCCTATTAAAATGAGGATAATACTCGGTAATGAAACTCCGATATATTCGAATCCGCGAAGGCTTCCACTGGCAGAAAAACTGTTTGTTAAACAACAAATTGATGGCTGGCTTCAAGAAAAAATCATTCGCCCATCAAATTCACCTTTTGCAAGCAACGTCGTTGTCACAAAAAAAAAGGACGGCTCGTACCGATTATGTATAGATTATAGAAGGTTAAATAAGCAGACAATTAAAGAGCATTTCCCAATGCCAATAATAGATGAAGTTCTCGATGATTTAGCGGAATTAAAAACCTTCACCACACTAGATTTAAAAAATGGATATTTTCATGTCCCATTAGAAGAAAATAGTATTAAATATACAGCCTTCATTACAGCAGAGGGACATTTTGAATTTACTCGTGTCCCATTTGGGCTAATGAATGCGCCGGCAGTATTTTGTCGATTCATAAATCACATTTTTCGAGACCTTACTACTCGGAAAATTGTACATACGTACATGGACGATTTAATAATCCCATCAAAACGAGAAGAAGAAAATATGGATAAACTAAAGATGGTCTTAAAGGTAGCGGCGAATTTTGGATTAGAAATAAATTGGAAAAAATGTAGTTTTCTGAAAAGGAAGATAGAATTCTTGGGTCATATTGTTGAGGCCGGTACAGTCGGCCCATCAGAACATAAAATTGCAGCTGTAAAAAATTTCCCAGAGCCAAAAAGTATCAAGGATATTCAATCTTTCCTAGGATTAACTGGATTCTTTAGGAAATACATTCCAAACTACTCCATTATTGCGAAACCATTAACTGCACTTTTGCAGAAACAAAATTCATTTAAAATGCAAGCAGAGGAAAGAATCGCTGTGGAAAAACTTAAAAATGCGTTGATCACGAAACCAGTCTTGCATATTTTTCGGCATGGTGTGAAAACGGAATTACACACCGACGCTAGCAAAGTTGGATGTGCAGCAGTTTTAACTCAAATGGCAGATGACAATAAATTTCACCCCGTCTATTTCTACAGCAGGAAAAATCAACCATCCGAACAAAATTATCACAGCTACATCTTGGAAGTGATGGCAGTCTACCTAGCGTTAAAGAAATTCCGGATCTATCTTCTAGGAAACCAGTTTAAAGTCGTAACGGACTGTATTGCTTTCCGTCAAACCATAGATAAAAAGGATTTACCAGTTGCAGTGTCAAGATGGATCCTATATATGCAGGAATTCCAATTCGAAGTCGAACATAGATCAAGTAAGAGAATGCAACATGTAGACTCGTTAAGCCGAAATCCAGTTGTGTATACAATTGCAAACGAAACCTTAGTTCGCATCAACAAATCGCAAGAAAAGGATGATTACATTGTGGCCGTGAAAGAAATCTTGAAACTGCGAAACTATGACGATTTCTTCATGGAGAAGGACCTTTTGTTCAAATACCTCGATGGCAAAAAGCTTTTAGTTATTCCTAAGAGCATGGAAGGTGAAATTATCAGGATGAAACATGAGGAGGGTCATTTTGCGGCACTAAAAACAATACATTTAATTAACCAAGAGTATTTTATTCCGAATATTGAGAACAAGGTTCAGAACTGCATCAAAAATTGTGTTAAATGTTTGCTAAATAGCAGGAAGTTAGGCAAACAAGAAGGATTTTTGAACGCTTTGGATAAGGGCGATAAACCGTTGGAGACAATTCATTTGGACCACATAGGACCCATGGATCAAACCACAAAGCAATACAAATATATCTTAACAGTGGTGGATGGCTTTTCAAAGTATGTGTGGATATACCCAACAAAGACCCTATCAGCTGAAGAAGTTATTAAAAAGCTCCGTGATCAGCAGCAGTGTTTTGGAAATCCTGGAAGAATAATAAGCGATAGAGGATCTGCGTTTACTTCAAAAATTTTTGAGGAATTTTGCTCGCAGGAAGGAATTGAACATGTATTAATAACTACAGGAGTGCCTCGAGGGAATGGACAAGCAGAGAGAGTCAACAGAATTATCATAGAGGTCCTAAAAAAGCTGAGTGCAGGTTCACCATCAAAGTGGTACAAATACGTACCCCAAGTCCAAATCGCATTGAACAGTACGTTCCAACGATCAATAAAAAGAACGCCTTTTGAGGTTCTGTTTGGAGTTCACATGAGGAAAAAGGATGACTTGGATATTTTAAATACTATTAAAGAAGCGACGTTAAAGAATTACGATGAAGAAAGGGACAAAATACGCCTAGACGTTAGAAATCAGATAGAGAAAATAAGGATGGAAAATGTGAAAACTTTTAATAAATCTCGAAAAGACGGGACAAATTATGGAATTGGGGACCTTGTTGCTATTAAAAAAACACAGTTTCAAGTTGGTAATAAATTTTCTGCTGAATTTTTAGGGCCCTACAAAGTAATCAGCAAAGGTCGAGGTGGACGTTATACTGTGCAAAAGATGACCGATGCAGAGGGACCTAAACAAACAACAACTAGTTGCGATTTGATGAAACCGTGGCGCTCTTACGACCTATCCGAAGATTTCCGATCGTTCGAGGCGAACGACAGCAGGATGGCCGGATGTAGGAACCTAACCAGAGGCAGCTCATCATCGTCATCGGCGGAATCGCCTTAAAACTAATCACAGCCTTAGTTGCTTCATTGTAACGTAGCGTAGTTTTTGCTCTATCACAGTTATATATCACAGTTGTATATCACAGTTGCTTAATCTGGGGCAGTCGGTAGTCAGCTTTCAGTAGTGGCAGTCGAGTTAACATTCAGTAGTAAATTCCAGTAGTCTCAGTAGTTTCAGTGGTAGTCAGCAGTAGTAGTGAATATTATTGTGAATATTATTACCTATTTTATAAACCCTTATTAGCTAAATTAAATGAACTCAATCGTTTGAACGCATTTTAATCCTACATACATGTGGATGAATCTTTTACAAAGCTATTTACATTTAGATATACTAGTTGGCCCGTGCGAACTGTCGCACTTTAACATGAAGGCGTTGAAAGAAAATGTAAATGAAAGGAAAGAATGTGAAATCAGAAGCAATTTTATATCAGTTGGTGCAAAAAGTTGTATAATTTCCGCCGCGCACAGCTCGTTTTTGAGCCAACTTTCGGACGCCCAAACTAAAAATCACCGACGCACAGTATTTCCAAATGCCGATTTTTTGGTCAAAAGTTCGAAAATCGAAGGTCGGCATTCCGGTTTTTTTCCTATGGGATCCTGTAGAGGACACTTTGGGACGTTATTCTGCAAAAGGATAAGTTTCCAGGTGTATTTTCGGAGGCAGGGGAACAGTTTGAAAACAGAGTACGTCGCAGCTGGATGTTTTGAGCGCTCACTGCCCTGCTGACGGAGTCAAATTTAATAGTGCATAGTTAGTGAAATAGTGAAGTTTTTGAAAAATTTTTTTTTGGGTATTCTTCCCCAAGGTATGTATATTGTAAACTAATGTTTTTCTTTCAAAAAGTCGTTAATTTTATGTCATAAAGGGCACTCGGAATTTGACCGTGTAAAATCGCGTTTTTTTAAACTCTGCACAATGTTCGTGTAGACGTTTAGTTGAAAACGCCGCGCTTTCCAGCCGTACGCAGCGCTGTAGACGGTGACGAACAATTCCAAATGGCGCTGACCGTGCGCATAGTGTGCCAATCATGATTTTTTAATTCGAGTTTATTTGATTACCAAGCAATAATTAGGGAATTATAATGCGATTCGGTGAAGAAGGGTGATGTGACGAATCCAAATATACCCCATATGTAGGGTTGGCGTGCAGCAGGACCTTATATTTGGTACCAAACTGATCGGGGACCTTAGCGGAATAATATATGAAGGATAGCTTTGGGCTACAACGTACGGTATGGCCCAAGGTTCCTAAACTGTATTTGGCATTTCTTACAAAGGAGCTATTCTCAATAATACAACTCCAATGGCTGGACTATTTCTGAGTATTTGATTGCACACACTTGCGACCGGTGTGTTTATAGTCTATGAATCGACTCGTTTGGTTTAAAGTATTTAGTATTTATACTACTTTACCTAAGGAATACGTCGACCGCGATGTGTTAGACACCCAGTACAATGGTACAGGGGTGTAATGACAACGGATCCTATCACATCCAGCAAGGCAAGTACAGTCCTAACAAATGAGAGTTAATTCACATGATACAACTTGGATCGAAAGTTTCTTGTCTCATTATTTCTCGTACATTGAGAATTACAATTGTACTATTAAAATTTAACTTTCTTTTATGATTCTGGAGCCTCTTATCTTTAGATGGGGATAAATACTTATAGAAATGAGATTCGGAATCTCTTGATGCGGTATGCTGGTTACTTACAGTCAACGCTTCCCAAATACTCTTGGATATTGGGCTCTTACTGTTTCTAAGAATGTAGTATTATCGAGCTTCTTATTAGAAACTTAGCGCTATTATCACATTAGCAATATTATATATACATATATAAATGTACATAGTGATATACTATTGAATTTTATTGCCAATTTTGCCCTAGACTTAACGATTTTGTCCAGGTAGGTACGTAGCCTTATATTATAAAATTCGCTATTTTCGTTATTATTTATTAATACAAAAGGTGAATGGTAATAATCGTCACATCAATTTCGGTAGACTTCTTAAAAAATTTTAGCTTAAGTTCGACAAGTATCTTATTAGTGAGATAACCGGTTTTTTTGAGTATGATGACTCTTTTCTAAATACTATGTAATTATTTGAGTCTTTTTTGATTCTAGTTAGGTAGTCCTTGCTGGTACACATTACTAAAATTTTGCGCTCGAATATTTCAAATTGTAGTGCCGCCCCGTGGGCGTTTTGGAGAACCAGTTTACAAAGCTGTAAGCAAGAATAGGGTTTATATACATATAAGCACTTTCGTTCCTTCTAACAGTTTGGGATGTCTACGCAGAGGTCTCAGGGTGTTGAAAGCTCTAACGGCTCTACCCAACGTCTTTTTACAATGAGTACTAGTATTAAAAACGCTACCCATGTGAATTCCCAGCTATTTGATTCCGTCTTTCACACTTGTAAAGTTCCCCATACACCTTCAGTTCCAACTGACCGGATGCAAAATCGTTAAGTTTTTGAGCAATTTCGACTCAGATGAGGCGGCCGGATGGACTGACCGGATATTGTGTGAATACAATTAGGCTAAACGCTTAAGGAATAGCACCATCAACGTGTAGTAAAGCAGCTCCGTCTTGACCATTTTGCACGTCCTTACTTGGCCCCGACTCTGTAGAACTGACTTACTGACGGGGCAGCTACAGTGTGTGGCCCACAATCCGTTCAGGCAGATCTACTTCAGTTTAGTCTGATCAATTCAGCCTCCTAATATATGGGGGGCTTTACTGTTTCCCCTTCTTGAAGCTTTAGGTTTGTAGGCTTGTAGTGTTAGAGTGTCCCTTCTCTGAGGCATTTCTGAAATATACCAGTTCAGACTTATATACGCTTATCTTTATTCCCCAGGTTTTGTAAAAATCGGTTACTACCTTAAAATGAGACTTGACTATTCCTAGTACTTTTCCTGGATCTTTGTGGTGTGCGTAGCATCAGCATATAAAATCCCCTCCGAGAGGGAATCACCAATAGGGGATGGATTTGTATGGGGAAATCCAATAAAAAGAAGCTATAAATTTTAGGTCACACCAGATCTCACCTCGACGTAGTCGGAAGTTACAACCTCCAGGGACACAACCAGACTCCTGTCAGTCAAGAAACTAATGTACACTTTAATCAAGGAGTACATATAGCTAGCAACTTTATTGTTTTCTAGGTCCTTCATAAAATCGTTTCTTTCGGAAAAGCTGTGAAAGTAAATTTTACTTACGCCCGATTTAAAATTGACTATTTTCTGTGGTGTACCTTTTGTTTTTAAGAAATTATGGCATTTTTGAGATACCATGAATGACATTATGGTATATGGTATTTGGCGCGGAAATATGGTAGGTCTACCAGAATTATGGTAGAAATGGCAACGCTGAGAGGAGTCGAAGCACGGCGGCGCTCCGCCCTGAAGGAGGTGGTCCGTACGTATCCCGGCCTAACATATAGGCTACTTATTATTCGCAGATTTCAAAATGGCGGACCCAAGATGGCGGCCAAAAATTGTAAATTTCAAGGGATTGCCGTGAAAATTGGTATTTGGGGGTTTTTGGAGGTCCTGATTGCGAATCTACGCTCAAAATTTGGAAATTCAAAATGGCGGATCCAATATGGCGACCAAAAATTTTCGAACTTCAACGAATTCAATTAAAAATTAGTACTATGGGTACTTTGAGGCCAGTCATTTCGAATCTACTATCAAAATATGGCAATTCAAAATGGCGGACCCAATATGTTTGTTATTTATTCACGCCTTTACGTTTGATCCGATCATTTTCATATTTTGAGTGAAGGCACTACATATCCCGACTTAACATATAGGCTACTTTTTATTCGGAGATTTCAAAATGGCGGACCCAAGATGGCGGCCAAAAATTCTAAATCTTAAGGGATTACCATGAAAATTGGTATTTGGGGGTTTTTGGGAGTCCTGATTGCGAATCTATGCTCAAAAATGTGGAAATTCAAGATGGCGGATCCAATATGGCGACCAACCATTTTCGAACTTCAACGAATTCAATTGAATATTAGTATTCGGAGATTTCAAAATGGCGGACCCAAGATGGGGGCCAAAAATTCCAAATCTCAAGGGAATACCGTGAAAATTGGTATTTGGGGGTTTTTGGGGGTCCTGATTGCGAATCTACGCTCAAAAATTTAGAAATTCAAGATGGCGGATCCAATATGGCGACCAAAAATTTTCGAACTTCAACGAATTTGATTGAAAATTAGTATTGTGGGTACTTTGAGGGCACTAATTTTGAATCTGCTATCAAAAAATGGAAATTCAAAATGGCGGACCCTATATATTTGTTGCTTAATCACGCCTTAACACTTGGTTCGATCATTTTCATTTTTTGAGTGAGGGTACTGCATATCTCGACCTGACATATAGGCTACTTTTTATTAACGGACTTCAAAATGCCGGACCCAAAATGGCGGTAAAAAATTGTAAATTTCAAGTGATTGCCGTGAAAATTGGTATTTGGGGGTTTTTGTAGGTCCTCATTGCGAGTCTATGCTCGAAATTTGAAAATTCAAGATGGCGGATCCAATATGGCGACCAACAATTTTCGAACTTTAACGAATTCAATTGAAAATTAGTACTATGGGTATTTCGAGGCTCCTAGTTGCGAATCTACTATCAGAATTTGGAAATTCAAAATGGCCGACCCAATATGAGTGTTTGGTTTTTGCTTAATCACACTTTAACGCTTTGTTCGATCATTTTCATTTTTTGAGCGAAGGTTCTACAAATTTCGCCTTAACATATAGACTACTCTTTATTCACGGACTTCAAAATGGCGGACCCAAAATGGCGGTCAAAATTTGTAAATTTCAAGGGATTGCCGTCAAAATTGGTATTTAGGGGTTTATGGAGGTCCTGATTGCGAATCTACGTTTGAAATTTAGAAATTCAAGATGGCGGATCCAATATGGCGACCAAAAATTTTCGAACTTTAACGAATTAGATTGAAAATTAGTATTATGGGTATTTTGAGGCCACTAATTTCGAATCTGCTATCAAAGTTTGGAAATTCAAAATAGCGGAACCAATATGACTACAACAATTTTTGGAATTCTACGAATTTAAGTCATGTAACGATGAAATAGTAAAAAAAAAAAAATTATACCTTTATTTATTTATTTAACACCTAACAATGAAAACATATAAGTACAGAATAGATTATTATTAGCCCTTCTGATATAGACGGTGGTAGCAAAATGAGTTTTGGACGGTTCTATACCACATTTACAGATTTTAGTAATACTTCTAAACTTCCTAATCTGGCTGTAGTACCAACATTTCAGAAGTATTTAACTAATTAGTATTTTTGATACACCGGGTGAAACCGGGTTACTCAGCTAGTAAATTAATAAATGGAAAATCCTTGTTCCTTCCTAATAACCAGAATTATTAGTTTTTTGCGGATGGAGCTCTTGTAGCGAACAAAAACAAGCTGTAAAATAATGATGAGCGGAGTGTTTCGATCGAGACAGCCATGCTGATCTCGTCAGCGCGGCTTTGGCCTGGCGCGCGTTCCTGCCACAATCACTCGCAAGGACAAAAACAAATAATTGTACTTATAACTTACTTTTAAAATATAGTTAGTATGAATTATATGGGAGCAAACTTTTAGTCTTCAAAACTCTATATATGCCGTGACCTGTAAAAGACTTAAAGATCATGTTACATTTGTGGGAAGTTAGTTAAATCAATAAATGAAAAATTCTTGTTCCTTCCTAAAAGTGTCTGTCCTATCGAAGATGTCGAATCATGGCGCTGTTTCATTTCGAGAGTACTTCATCCGTGGCTGTCATCAATTTAAGAGGTACATAAGTGCGTTTTTATCTTCCCTAAAATCTAATTTAATTAATTGGGCTTCTTTTTCAGAAATTGCAAGCGTATACTTTGTACAAATCGTAATCAAAATTAAGGAATTAATATGTAGGTTAGGTTAGATTGATGCGGCTGTTTCGGTCATCGGAAGACACAATTAGGCAATTTTAGGCCTTTGTGATACCACTTTTAACCAGCGGCTTTGGTGGGAATCAAATCCACAATTTCCAGAGCCGTTGGCTCGCGGCCAATGCTTCCCGGTACCAACTGAGCTATTAAGGCCAAGGAAATACATAATAAGAACTGAAAGGAAACTAAAAGTTATTCAGGTTGACATAACTTTAAGAAAGAAGAAATATGAAAAACCTGAAATTTATAAATTCCGAATGTTTTGTCCTCGGTATTTAAGAATTATGAATACATTTTTTCAAGTATTTTCGTATATCTTCTTCCCGTAGTTGAACAGTTAAAAACTTTAAGGGAGTTCCCTGTTCTGTAAATCCAAACGAAAAAATCGAAAATTCATTTCACCATATGAGAATTGAAAATCACTTTGTTGCATCCTCAACATACCCGGAATAGTTTTGTACTTGCAATAATGTTGCCCGACCAGAGACAACTGAGAACAAACTGGGTCGGGCGATAGCCCCGCAGCTATAAGCAAATACAACAAGTTAATAAAGCCGTCAGAAACATAAAAGTTCCCTGCAGTCCTGCAGATAAAACAAATCAGGGAATTCATTAAACAACGAAGTTGTGTTAATTGAAAATTTATACTGTCCTGACTTTATAGCATTAACCGGGCTCGGTCCGGTTCTAAACATCGGGAATTATTCAGAGGCTGCCTAGAGTTCGTTTGGGGCACCCTCGTTTAGTACAGTGGCGGCAATCAATCACAGCCGCCTTAAACGCATACGCAGGGTGGGTGGAAAAGAAAAGCGAAAAGGGTAATATAGCTCATTGGGAGCTGCTGGGCTTTAGGATAAGAATTACCCCTTTGGGCTCTATTGTCATCCTGATCCTCGGCCAGTGTTTCGTTTCAAAGGCCGGACTTAGCCCATTCGCTTATTGAGCAATTTGTGAAGTTACGGGACGCCGCTGTTGCCTGACGTGATGGGGTCAGAGGTCAGCAAGTGAAATTTGTTAAATAAATTAAACATCCGCTCACGGCCCGCACTTTGATGTTTTTTAAACGATAAAAGCTCAAATAAAAAGGCTATTTTCCCTGGAATAGGACATCTGAAAGAGCCGCGTTGGGCTCGAGTGGGGTTAAGTAGTCGGTCAGGGCGCATGGACTGAGCTTTCGCGAGAGAGTGAATCCTGCAAAAGAGCTCCCCGTTGAGCGGCATGAAGTCATATTTACCTGAGCTTTGCAGTTCATAACAGAACTTCTTAAGTTTTTGCCGTGAACGGTCGTATATTGGCCCTATCCAAGTAGTTTGGTTTCTCAGTACGTAACTGAATAGTGAAGGACTTTAGTTAGTTAATTAGACAGTGTTCTTGAGGACAGAACTCAGTGATCGGCTTAAATTAAGTGAATCGTTTTGGTGAAGATGTGGAAGTGCCGTGAATTTAGTTTAATTCTCATCCTGGGATTATTTCTAACACCAGATCGATCTGAAGGAAGAGCGGTGAGTGCTTTCTTTAATTAATTGAAGGACATTTCGTACGGAATATTTCTTGGTTGAGTTTGATAAACTCTGGTCTGGCAGCAAAATAATTCTTGCAATCGCGTGACGATGTTCCGTTTGTTACGTAAATATAGAGCAAGGACCGAATTAACCGTCCTTGTTTCCGTCGCTACTGCTATGCAGGTTCGAAAAAAGGCACACAGAATATTCACATCGGAAGTATTGGTCCCGTTGCGCTTCTCATAACCCCCTGCTGTTTTTGCGAATCCGACTTTCATATCTAGTCGGTCGGGGTATACAAGTATTTTATGTGCCTCGATATCATATCTTCCGAATAGAGAAGCCTCCGGATTTTCTAGAAGTTTATTCTTCCTGTTTACAAAACTAGAAGGAGAAAATCATGGTTTTCCATTACATGTGTTCATACTCAACGAGCAGTTAAATATGAATACAAATTCAATCAAGAAGCTTTCATCGACTCCGGCCCGAGGCGGATGCGAGATGATGTATGGACCTTTCCAAGTCCGCCCAACATCAAATGCAAAATGCTCGCCGAAGATAAATGATCGTGCGCGGGTATTGGGCAGAGCTCTCTGATGTGGCTCTAAGAAGTGTTTTCGGATGAGCATAGGTATGTTGTTGCTTCCTTCCTCCAAATGAAGGCATCCGGATCCCACATATTAAGTAGGTATTCGATTTAAAAGCTGATCAAATCCATGAAAGTTTTTGTAGAGTGCACACAGGCACGAAGTATGTGGACCTTTTGGCGCCAGGACCGAGCAATAAGCTCGTTTTAATGATTTTCCATGCCTACTGTATATGTACATATACTTAAATGTGCCATGGGTAATTAAATCGACAGGAAAATTTTACTTTGTCGAAAATATGTTGTTGGGAATGATTCTGGATAAGATAAGGCTAGAAAAATGAAACAACATATACCTACATATACATATATACATATACTTATATTTTTTATTTTAAAATAATCTTATTTTATTTATTAATCTTATCTCATTAATAAGCGTTATTTGCAATAATATATTTCGTAAAAAGTTGCTATTTACCATATTCTATTTTGTTTTTTTCAATAAATTCTATAAAAGTAATGACATTTTAGAAAAATATACATTTAAGCTTTTAGTTTTTACTTTAATTATTAAACACTTTGTTTAGTTAATGGCATTATCTAAATATCTTTATTAGAGTAAGTTTTCGTTCATAATAAACAATGTAAACAATGTATTTTATTATACACGCTAATCTTTTTGGCGAATGATAGAAATATCATATTAATTGAAATTTTGAAATGAAGGATTTTTCGGCGGAATTCGGAAGGAAGATATCGATTTCAATGCGATCATTAAAAGATGAAATAACACTAGTTTTGAGGAAAGGGAAGGAATTTCGATCAAATTTTGAATAAGCTATCCTGCGTTTTACTTGTGGGCACGATGCAGAAATATTTTTTAATCTATTTCGATTAAATTTTGCGTATACATTTATTGGGTCAAAATCTTAATTCCTATATGTATATACATTTACATACCTATTTGAAAATTTTGGACATTAACGAAGGGAGGATGATCCATTCGTCCTTGCGTATTTATTTATTTTTTCTTACCGTTTTTCACCAATTTGAGCCTGTAATAAACTTTAATACACTATATTGCAAATCTATAGACGCACTATGCGATAGTGCGGTATTCCATCTGTGGAACAAGAGAGAGATAACTGTATGATTTCAAAACACATTAATTGAGGTGTTAATGCATTATTTCATCACTTTCATTATTTCAACTCGATGGCTTTTGTGGATATTGGAGGGATCTACGGAAAGAGGTTTGAAATTTTTATACAACAAATTTTGGAAGTGGGTCCTTGATCGTATGGAACCCTAGAATAAGCCTTTCCTTCCTGTCGAATGAATAGGTTAATTTAATTTATGAACAGAACAACACCAGGATCCACATAAGCAGTGATACAAAAAGCTGGTTCTCGAGGCTCAACATTAACCTTCTGGACTTGCCGGTGCGTTCTCTTGATGTTCAACTTACGGACAACATTTGGGGATGGCTGTTCCGAAAAGTTTATAACAATGCGCAGCAATAACACCAATGAACTTAAAGGGGCCATTGCTTCAGCTCGACTAACCCCAGAAATGATGCAACCTTACGTGAATCCATGCGAAAAAGGCAACTTGCTACTGAAGTGGAGTTACTTTTTATTAACAACAATTATTTATCAACTTTTATGCATTTTCATTACTGTTAAATTAAGAGAAGTAATGTGCGTCTACGTATGACAATTGAATACTCATTTTTCCACTACTTGTTATCTAATTATTCCACAATTTTTTGTGGATGTTAGCAAGAGATACAATGTAGGTGAATGGGATACCGCACTATCGCATAGTGGTTCTATAGCTGCGTAACGCAGTGTATATTACATGTTTAACGGAAATTAAAAGTTATAGTGATTTGACGTGTATAAGTTAAACGGGTATCAAGTGTTGTTAATTTAAATGCATATAATCATCACTGCGAAGAGAAGCATAGTAACAAAATAATTTTCATAGAAATGAGTGATGCTGTTCATTTTAAGAAATATGTCCCATCCTCTTCTCTTCGGCCAATCCACACTATTTTCATTCGAGATCAGGAATATAGTCAACGGAGTGGGGATAAAAAATAGCAAAGCTTGAATTCATTTTTTCCACATTTAAAAAATGCGTCCCTAAATAAATAGGTTAATTGAAAAGTCATAAATATTTATATATGTACATATAATACATACATCAATTTTAAATAAGTACCTATGAAATATCATCTATCTAATAAAGCGAAATTAAAATTCAACTTCGTGATGTCTGCTTATTTCCCTAAGTTTGAAATAATTTGTATGGTAGTTGAAATGTTCGAGAAAAATGTAATGGGTTCTGCCCAGAGAGTGTATAAATGACCATATCGCATGACCAAACTGAAATAATAACTTACATAAACTCAAAAATGCATAAAGTTCAGTTCCGTCTAGCATGTTAATCTTTGTAATACTGCGTCTTAAAAATGACTTATAGTATAGGAACACATGTATTTACGAAAAGTGTCATTATTGTAGACAGTGGATGATACATATATACATCTACCACCCACCCACCCACATATTGTGTGACAATACATGTATGTAAAATTTTTGAGAAAACGTTTTTTGTTCCGACTCATTCAAAGTCTCCCTTTTGTAATTTGATGTCCTTATGCGTCGTCAAAGCACCAGTCTGTACGCTTATGGCGGCTCTTGAATGCGAAAAAGCTGGAAAACCATAGCCCAGCGGCACTTTTATTAAAATTAAATTGTAACCCAGTCTTCCGAATTATTCTAGGGCGTTAACTTTATATCCCCGTATATCGTATTATGCATAACAACAAACAGTTAATGAAGGTTGTATAAGTATTGGTTATTCATGGCAGCATTAATCATTTTCGTGGTCAGTGAGCTTTCAATTATAGTCAATTAGCAGTCTTGTGTGTTACACGCTATATGTCATGACAAAATGGAACGATGTGGGAAAAATTAACGGATATCATTTTGGAATACAATACAACAACAATCATGCCGATTACGAAATCCGACGTCTTCATTTCGTCGGGAATCCATCCGATCCGCATCTCTATCACTTTTTCGGAGAAATAGCATTTTTCAATCTGGGGCCTAACGATCCGCAACAGCAACTCAGAAAAAGAGCTGTGTCACTTTACTTTGTGTTCTGTAGACCCAAAACATTTCATTTTGGACGCGAAATGGATTCTATTTCCTTTTTTATGGATTTTGGGAAGTAACAAGTGCGTGATACCAGACAGATGAGAAAAGAAACGAGAAATATCTAATGTGAAGAAAATTTTTCTGTTATCAAACGTTCAGTTAGGTGTTCATCTAGACAATTGTTGAATTTATTCTTAAGAAGTTTATAATACAGATTTATAAAACATTTTTGCTTTAATGGACCCTATTCTTAAATCCGTTCGTTCGAATCGAAAAGAGCTTACAAAAGCCCTTTTTGGACAAAAATTGTTTAATTGCAAAATTCTCACAAAGTTACCTTTTACTTCAACAAATTTCTCCGCTCATAATGTCAAAATAATTCAGTTGGATTTTTCTATCGGATAATTTTAACCATTTTGAACAAACAAAGTTCAAAAGTACCTACCTAACTGTAATGAATTTGTTAAAAAATTAGGAACTTTAATAAGGATCTTCCATTTAAAAGGTGCTTTTGCAAAGGCAAAATAAGTCAGCCTTTAATAATAATAAGTATGGGAGACCGGGGCTAATCCGAAACTCCAGTTATTTTAAGATCAAATCTTTTTTAAAATACAATGGATTGAAATAAATAAGAATACCATTGCAACGTGTCATGAAAAGATGAACAGTCCGGTACAAACAAGCTTAGAGATATAGGAAAAATGCCTATCTCTTCAGAACACGGGGCACATCCGACCTTCAACGACTTTATCATCTTCATCACATCTTTAAGTTGTTTGGAACTTTGACATTAAACCATGATAAAATGAAAAATATAGCTTCTTTTAGTGTCCGCATTTACCCCATGTTTCGCATTTTAAAGATCCATCTCAACTCTTACTGACTCTAATGCAATAAACTTTCCCCTTCCATAACATTTGTGTCATCAATTGCAATCCAAAAGGATCCATACATTCATTAATTTGACGAATTCCTACTTCAACGTGGTTTGTCTGACCGAAACTTGTATGTTTGGAAGGATTGCAAATGGAGAACTTTTTGGTTCTGAGTTTTTGGGCTTCCACCATGATCGCCATAGCCATCAGTACTCTGGTCCCTTTGGTTCCTGAGGCCTCGCCTCATCCTATACTTCAGCTGACTCTCGTTTTTGATGCTCTGATTCAGTTACTTTCATCTTCTGAATGTTTTTTTTTATAACTTTAAAAAAGCCGATTTTTCTAAAATACCTGATTGGCTTTCCACTTATGATTGGTTGAAAGTTCTGAATGAGCATGCGCATTGAAAAAGTTATTGAATATTATTATGATGTGATTTCTCTATGCTTTAATCACTGCGTATCTCTTGTTTCCGCCAGGCATTCTTTGGCATCCCAGTCATGGATAAATCGTTCGCTAAGGCACCTAGAAAACTTAAATAATAAAGCGTGGAAGATCACCAAATAATTTAATTTAAGTATCTGAAGTCTATCTGGCCGACTATATTAGTTTAAAAAATATATATTTTCTAGACTTCAAATTAAATTTGCTATAAATTTTGCTGATGACTGGGAGTTCTTGTGACTACATATATTACATCTAAACAGCTAGAAGTGTCACTAAGAACGTAAGTAATATAGGTATACACAACTTTTTTTTTTATTTTTGTCCACAGTAAAGCCAACTATTCTGAAGTATTTCAACCAAATATTTTTTTTTTTTCATTTTATATAGCAAATTTTAGTTAAATAATAATTTTTGGAACTATTTCAGTTTTCATTGACAAAAATAGTTGTATAGTAACCACTCATATTTTTCTTAGTGAGTGCTGGGCAGCTGGAATACCTGCCGTCACGTCATTAATAATGAGGAAAATTTTGTTCACTAAACACACAGCCCAAAAGCAAAAATTGAGTTAAACTTCCCCGTCTAATTAAATTTTCATATTGCCAGGCATGAAGCAGAGGTAGTAGGTAAACCGCGCCATGTCATACCGGCAATGCCGGAATTATCTACGTGTACTCTATCAGGAAGTTTCCGAGTCTTAAAATTTTATGTCCGAAACTGTCTGCTCAGGGAAGATGAATAACGCGGTCTGCTCTACTAGAGAAATTTTCGCTTCTTTCCGCCATCATTGCACTACTATATTAAAGAAATTTCAGAAACGTAGCACTCCTGCTGAATAAAAAAAATATCGATTATAAGTTTGGCAGAGTGGATCTGAGTAGTACACAATAGTAGATACCATTTGAAGTGTAATCGAATGACGGAATTTAATATAATCAATTCTCAACTATAAAAACGCAATTTTCACATATACGAAGAGAATTATTTTCGCTATTGGGAGCACTTTCAACTCTCGGAAAACCTTTTTTTTTGTAAAATTCGAGCACCGGCGAAATTCTGCCGCATATCTTTGTCCCTCATGCTAATCTCCAATTTTTCTGTGAAAAAAAGGATCTCTACCCATGTTTCGTATTTAGACGGTATTGACACGTTCCCGGAAAATAAAATTTTCAGTGAGTTGCAAAAATAAACAGGCGATTTTAATTTACTCAAGATGTCGGCTTAAGTAAATTTTTAAATATACAGGGAAGAGATAAAATAATATGAAAATACTCGGAATCAGTCGACCATTACTTTGAAGTGCATAATAATTTAAAATATTAAGATTCTATAAAATTAGATGAATAATAAATATATATATGTACAATGTACATATATAAAAAAAAAATATTTGGTTTTAAAATGTGGATGCTATAGCATTCATGTCATTCAGCATCACAGTAAAAATGAATGTTATAACATTCAAATCCGTGAACATGTTACCGAGGAAAAAAATTGGACATTGAAGTTTATTTTTCTTCAATTGTTTTTCATTTGGTCCTTCCGAGCAGATCAACACATATAAATGATATTTTTATAAGAACATAGGAAATTCCGTCTGTTGTTAAAGGAGAGGATGAAGCTTATAACGCACCTTGAAGTCTGGAAGTTCTACGTTTAGCTCTCTTGGATGAATAAGAAGTGATTAACTTTGAAGAATGCTTTCATTAATAACAATGGAACATTTTTCAAAATATTGCCAGAAGTAGAACGTCGAATATAATCAAAAAATTGTGAGCTAGTCCTGATGCCACAAAGTTTTCTTTTCTTTTCTTTTCTTTTCTTCTTTTATACTGGAAACTTATTATCCGTGCCAGCCTGTCTGAAAACTCAGGCGCTAGCGTGCTTGGCTCATAACCGTGAGGTTACAGATTCGGTCCTCAACCAATGAACCAACTTTTACTAATTTTTGTTTTATTTCAATTTAAAGATAATGTTTTTTTAATCAAAATAAAAAAAGCATTTTAAAATTTGTTTTTTAATAAGTAAGCCTAAAACTCCTGCTGAAGTCTTACTCCTACGTTGTTATTACTGTTTGTACATATGTTTGTGTGTGTATATTTTAGTACGTTGCGAGGTTGATAAGTTTACGTTCTTAGACATATTAAACTTTGTTTATTTCTGTTGAATGTGATTTGGTGATAAGGTGTATAAAGGTTTAAAAAATAATTTTCGCTGATTTGGTAGATTACATCTACAAAAAGAGAAGCAATCCTTCTATCATACACACATCAAAAGTTTAAGGAAAATCCAGAAATTTCAAAGTTTTTTAAAATTTTTGAATAGTTATAATTCTCCAAAAAATAATTCAATTTTAGTGATCCAAAGCTTTTTTTGAAAGCCTTCTACTTTATGAATCAATACTTAAAATTGCTTTTTAATTTTTGCGTTCGTGCGATTATTTTTAATCGAGTTATCAACTGTTAAAGTAAAAGTAACTGAAATGAATAAAAAGCATTTTGAAGGGTAAAGAACACGCTTTCTAACGCTTCAATTTATTTTTGTAAAAAAAATTTTCACTTTCAGAGGTCATAATTTAAAGTTCTTTTACATCTAACACAGTGTACTAGGGGATGATAACAATTTTTATGCCTCTGATTTATAAACTAAAAGGTATAAGCTTTCAAAAAAGGTTTGGATAATTAAAAGTTAATTATTTTTTCCGGAGTTATAACTGTTACAAATTTTTAAAAATGTTTGAATTCTTTGGTTTATCTATCCCTTAATGTTTTTGATGAGTATATAGTATATTCCTAATAAAAATCATAAAATAAACGCAATATGTGCCTTTTTTAAGCCCAAAGTAAGAACTAACTCATATTGAATTTACGCCTACTTTACTAGCTTACTTACTAAAAGGAGCAAGTTCGAGGATGAAAGTAGGATTATAATTCGACTCCGGTACACTAATAATAATTTTGATAATTAATTTTGTGCATGCAAATACTTCAGTGGTGTTAATGATTATTTATTTGGCCAGGCAGTAAGTCCACTATAGATAATCAAAAAGTTCAGTTCCATTAAAACCTCATTAGCAAAAGTTCTCCAACCCATCAAATCAAATTAAGTGGTGAATAGCCGCCATTGAACATATGGCAGCAGTTAGTGCATACTTAAGGTATTAGGTAAACGGCCAATCCATCAACTTACTTATTAGATCCAATTCATTAATTATTTAAGTGGCATACAAGCAAATATGGGCGTAGTCAGAATTTGTAAAAGGGTGGGGCATAATCAAGGAAACGCAGTATAAAATACCAGCTTATTAAAAAAATTTTTATTTCCACAATTGTAAAACTAAGTAATGCTATTTGGTAGTTATAGTAGGATAAAAACATAAAACACTGACTGAACTTTACTTGCGATAGCACGTCTTTACTGCGGGAAAGGTTTTCAGCGATCTGTACAGCTCGAGTACCAAAGTGGAAAGAGAAAAATTTTTATCTATAGTTTACTTTATACATAGTTTATTCACCAATGAATACGGAGAAGTTGAAACGAATATCCCTACCAGTGATTACTAATTACAGTAGGTTGCAAAATTATATTATTATAGAACTAGCTGAGTAACCCGGTTTTATTCGCTGTATCATAAATACTACTAACAATTAGTTAAATACTTCTAAAATGTTCAATTTTGGTACTTCACTCAGATTGGGGAGCTTAGGAGTGTTACTAAAATCTTTGAATGTAGTGTAAAATCGTCCAAAATTCATTTTACTACTACGGTACATATCAGAAGGGCTCATAATCTATTCTATACTTATAAAGTTTCAATACAATAAAAAGAGCACGGGAGGTGGTGATCACTAATTGCACTTGTAATAATTATAAAACCTTTGTGTACACCTGTTTATTTAGAAACCTCTGCCGAAATTCAAAATCAATGTTTAATAGGAATTAACTAGTATATATTATTGAAAAACATTAAAACTGCAGACCTTATGTTGATTGCCTGTTCGTTATAGAAATTATGGTCTGTCTAAACATTTCGTTACACATGTAAATGTTCAATAATAATTTATCAACCATTCTAATTTATTTTCTCATGATATTAATTTGAATCGTGGAAATTTTGGTCGTCATATTGGGTCCACTATCTTGATTACTAAATTTTTAAAGTCGATTCGGAATCAGGATTCCCAAAAATTCCAAATACCAATATTCATGGCAATCCATTGAAATTTACAATTGCTAGCCGCCATCGTAAATCCTCCATTTTAAAACTCTTAATTTTATGTCCATAGAATAATTCATATGTTAAGTTGAAAGATGTAGTACCTTCACTCAAAAAATAAAAAATATCATACTAACCGTTTCGGCGTGATTATGGCAATTCCTTGAAATTTAAAAGTTTTGGCCGCCATCTTGGATTCGCCATTTTGAAGCCCGCGGATAAAAAGTAGCCTATATATTAAGTCGAGATATGTATGTAGTGCCTTTACTCAAAAAATGAAAATGACCAGACCAAGCGTTTAGGCGTGATTGAGCAACAAACAAACAAACTTTCGATTTTATATGTACACTAGCTGAACCGTACCCGGTGTTGCCCGGGCACAACTTTCCATAAAAATGTGACGTTGCCAAATTCAAATTTGTTAAAGGTCATGTCTTTTCAATCGCCTAAATACTTTTTGCATGACTCACCGTAAACATATTTCTGCTCAACATTTATTTCTCCCTCTCTCTTTTCTTTCTCCCCTCCCTTTCCAATTGTGATGCATAGCTTATATCACGGAGGTTGTGCCCATAGAATATCAACTCAATCGGATAAGTACTACTCTAAATTTCCCCCTATCACCTCACATTTTCTATTGCGATGCATAGCCTATGTCACTCTTGAGGTTATGGGTAACATGCCCGTAAAATGTCATCTCTTGATAAGTGCTTTTTCCGTGAGTCTATGAAATCAGCGACCCCGAAAACATCCAAGTACTGAGTTTGGTGGAAATAGCATAAACTTCAAAATTTGACAATCAGCCATCTTGAATTCGTAAATTCTGACAGCCGGGTTGAAATCAGTGACCCCGAAAACCTCAAGTACCACGTTTGGTGGAAATCGCATAAACTTCAATTTTTGACAGCCCTCCATTTTGAATTCATAAATTCTGACAGTCAGATTGAAATCAGCGACCCCGAAAACCCTCAAGTACCAAGTTTGGAGAAAATCGCATGAACTTTAAAATTTGATAGTCCGCCATCTCCTCCTCTCCTCTCTCCTTCATTTGCGAATTACAAAATATTGCCTTTAGCACTCAGGAGTTTATGCGCAATACACGTAAATGAATTACAACCCTTTTTCTATAAAAAATCATTAAATTTGCAATAAAAAATATTGACGGTCACTTATCGAGATAAAAACTATCCTATCTTTTAAGTTGGACCAAACAATACACATTTACAAAATGTCATCGAAATCGGTTCAGCGGTTTCGAAGATAAGCGTAAACGCACATCGTGACACGAGAAGTTTATAATATAAGATATATATATATGTATATATATGTATATATAAAGATATGTAGGGATATAGGGATATACAAGGATTTGAATTTATATTTACAATGTGATTTTACTTTTAGAATTAATATGAAGATGATTTTAACAACTCTATTCCAATTTCAATATTATTTCAGCAGTTACCCACGAGGGTTCCAGGTCTGTGAAGAAGGTATCTTAATTTTTGTAGGTATATTTTCGTTTGACTATGTAAGCCAGCCGTGGCTACGCCCATGCAAGCCGATGAATGATTAACGCGGTATTGAGTTGACATAATTAGCTCGACAGCACTATCGCGAACAAAGAGAGCTGTTCAAGGACAGCTCAGAATGCTGAAGATAATGAGAACATTTTCTTCAACCCTCGATGACCGATGGGAGCTGCATTTCCATTTGTGTATTCCCAACGCTGCGCCTGAGAATGACACTACCAAAGTTCATTTGCATGAAAAGCGGAAGACAAGCCTTGACATTTTCGTAATTCGCTTATGAACCGGGCTAATTCCGCATAATAAAATCGTTCTGTGCTTAGTTTACAGTGCTTGCCATTAGCCTAATGAATAGCCGAAGTGGGGGTATCGTATCGTTTTCTTCTCAACCCGGGGTTCGCCTTCGCGGTAGAAGTAAACATCTGGCTGGGGAGGAATAAAACCGCAAATTCAATTGACATACATTTCAGGTAGAAGAGGGCTAGGGTATGTCAAAGGCGAATTACATCGGGACAGGACGTACGAGTACCACAGCCTTGGGGGTGTACATTCGTTTTTCCAGGGTTGCCAGGAATAGAAGCCGCTCATCAATGCTCGGAGCCAGAGCCTTCATGGATTCATCTATGAAAAATTGATAAACGGCCCCAGAACAAATGGAAGCTTTTATCGAAATTGAATAAAGCACAATTTGCCCCATTGCCTTGGCCCGGGCATCGCGCCGCCAGACAGTCTTATTTGTTTTCCTGATTTACCCAAGGGCGCCAATATAATCGTGTTTTCTTCCATTTTGACCAATGCTTGTTCGGGCGCTGTAGAGACGCGAGAGATGATAGTGTAGGTACAAACATATGTATGTGTGTATATGATGGTTTAAGAAATTTCGTGAAGATTGCCGTTTACTTAATATACTTAATGTTTATTAAGGAAAAGTCATTCATGTGCAAATTACTAGTGCAATCCACGAATGGGAAATATTGCTTACGATCGTTCATCGGCATGAGGTCATAAAATTGTTCGAAAGTAGTGGTTTTGAGGTGAAAAGTGAGCGCCTGCGTCAAAACTTCTTCAATGTTGGAACGAAATGTATTGAATATGGATAATTGAAGAAAATGTGTAATGAGTAATGACCTTAATTTATGTATTATTTAGCTTATTATTCGTTTTTCAATTAAATACATCTTAAGGAATAAAAAAGTGTGCCACAACTCAATTACACTGTTTTATTTAAAAAAATATCCATTCATAATTGCAAACATATGAATCGTTAGAATAATTGTAAGCGATGGTGTATATGTAGTAGGTTAAACGTTAAGATACATTTTCAGGCCTTGCCTGCAACTGCTGTAAAAAGTTAAATTAATTAAATTCGATTTGAGTAAAAACTTAAACGCACATGCCTTTTAAATTGGTGAAAGTCGCGGGCGAAGGATCGACCTGAAATGGAATAGCACCGAAAAATTGGGAGCCGGCATCTTCGATAGGTTCTTGCGCTCTGCAAAAGAAGAAGTATCAAAGGTGGATGCTTTGATCGCAAAGCTCTAAAAAAAAGTAAAAAATACCAGGTTCGTGCCTTTATTAAAATACGAGGTGTAACTCTGAAGTTGAAGAAAGCCCCTAATCACGGAAGAAATAGTTTTTCTTTACTACTTTCCCCATCGATTCCGGATTTCGCCAAGAACCAAGACCAGCTGAGCCGTTTCGCGGTGAGTACCGTATCGTATGCTTATTAAAATCTTGAAGTGACCCGTCCATCGATAGAACCTAGGGGAATAAAAGTTAGAAAGCGCGTTTTTAAAATAAAATTGTTGAGCTTACCCTTTCCCTTACCCGTTGATTGCGCCTGCCGCTTGCCTACTCTTAGGGCTCTGTTCAGCTACCTTTATCTAGCAGTCCATCCCGTGCCGCCAATACTAGACGGAATCGGATTAGCCTGAAGGCTCCAGGTACCGCAGCCTGCCGGGATCGCAATCGCCAGATCACCTGTTTGGTGACCTTGACATTGCTCGAACAGCATAAGGAATCAGCTGCCCAGCATGGGACATTACCTCCTTCAACATAAACGGATTGGAAAGCGAACGCCTCATGCACATTCAACGATCACCAGTTATGTTGACAACACCGCATGGGCCATCCCAGTCGCTAGACAGAAAGCATTCGGTGCTACACTCACACCACACGGCCCGGCGTTGTGTAGGCGCTTTCCACTCAGCCAGCGCAAGGGACTCCGCGACTGCTAGAAACGACATATAGCAGCGGTGTGCGAAAAAATCCCTGAGCCGGCTTTCGGGCAGGGTTGGGATAACGACACTGCCGCATATTGGCACGAATCGAAATAAAGTGTGCCTGTCCCCTTTCGCAAAGGCCAAACCTGTAAAAGTACGTATAGCCAACCAAAATTATTTGGGCTCAAACAACTGTTCGGGAAAAAACGCGCTCGCACGTTTGTATGCGTGTGTGTTTGCATATGTGTATGTATGTATGTACAAAGAATTTCTTATAGCGTATGCCGAAATGTGTGAGATGAAAGATCTGACCTAGGCAAACAAAAAATTGTATGGCAGAGGATGGGAGTTACAGGGTGATTTGTAAATTCCAATTTTCTATGGTATGCACATCACTATTTTATTTTTATCTTTTGATCTACTTAACGCAGCGACATCCAACTCACGCCAAAAATCTACGATCATAATGTCCTTTCCAAAAATGTCAACAATGTTGACCTACCACCACCCACTGCAAGTACAGTCATTTTCGAAACTGGAAAAAGAACCATTTTTGTTTCCTACAATTCAGCTTTTCCCCGAATTTTCTCCGAAATTCATGCACTCAAATTTTGGATGATTATGATTTTATTCTTTGTACTTTAACTAAATAAATTATTTATTATTATAATTCTTATTATTATTAATACTTTGGCGAAGTCTGTGACGTGTGGGCCGACTTGACTTAGGTCTGCGTAGACCTTCATTAATAACTTCGTCCACACTGTAAATCACACAGATTTTGGTCTGTCAGTCTCGTGGACTGGCTAGGATAGATTGCATAAAAACTAGATATCGCACAGCATCACAGAGCTGAGTATACATATTTGAAATGGCTAGTACCTTCCAGAATGGACCACAACATATTTTAGATTGCGTATGAACAAATGTTGCTATAGAACAGTTTTGTATACATTTGATCGACGACCTCAACGCGGCAGATGCGGGAAAATGTGCGCCAATGGACGTATCCACTGCTGGATGGATGTATCTGGCATCATTTGCTGTAGCAAAAATTTTAGTTTTTAAAATGCAACCTACCACAGGCACGTATAAGTACAAATGCACCCAAAAAAGCCCAAATGAGGCACGGTGCTCATTGTGTCCCGAACAATTATGTTTACTGCCATCATTAAAGAAAGCATTAACATTTGAGAGGTACAGCCAAAATGGGTCGAAAAATCCATTAGACAGTTACAAAAACACTTTGCGTAGCAATACTCGTTAGTTTCGTAACAACCTTCGTGCATTGAACACATGAGCGTAACACCGGAAGCACAAAACATCGTGATCTTTTCATAGGTTCCGGCTCTGGTTATGGGTTATGTGAAAAGAATGATCTGGGTTAGCGATTCGTTGTGATTTAAAAGTTGGTATACTTGCCTGTCTGATAATTTTAGAGGGAAAGTAGAAATCCTATTAATATTAATTTAACTAATCTATTAATATCCATCGTTGTCCTTTCAATAAAAATTCCCGCGCTGTGCCTGTTAACAAATTGTCTAATTGTAAGTCAAGATGAAGGATTTTATTGGCCACCCCTCTGCGTTACGCGCTTCAAAAACTTTGAAAGCTTTCAAGTTCTAACCCAAAGCAAAGTTGACGCGTTCTATGGGTGCGGTCCGTCCTCATTGAATTATAGCGAGGACAGCTGCGGACAAAATTGCAACAATACTTTTACATTAAATTATGTATGAAAATTATATAGTAATAATAGTATAAATGGATGAATCTAAATATTTCATAAAGATTCTTGTAAAGCATTGTTAAAATCTTTGTATCGAAAAATATAGACTCGAATAAAAATTGTTCATAGTTAACCAACAACAAAGAATTGTGAAATAACAAGATATATTATAAAATAATTAATACTGCCTATTTTTCCTCAACACTTATTACGACAAAATTATACGTAAAATTCAAAATGAAATTGCACATCTCTAGATCAAGAATAAACAGGCTCCGGCTCTTGCTTGTTTGTGGAGGGATTTTATATATGTATTGAAGTGGAAAAACCCTCTTACGTGAGTATTGTAAAATTTATACGACGAGGTCTGTATTTAAATCTTTCGGTGTGTAATTTTACTCTCAACAACTAATTAAAAATGTTTTAAGTATTAAAAATGTAATTTTCTGTTATATTACCAACAAAATCCTATATCAACCGTTTTTCGTATATATTTAGATAAAAGTGTATTTTTAATATCAAACAATTTAAAATTATATGTATCATTTTTCACGTTGCAAAATTCTAAAAATTGTTTGTTGTGTGCGAAAGTTGTTATTCTATTATAACAATACAAAGAAGCGACCCCATAAAATAGCAAATATGTGTTTATTTCAGTTCACTTTGATCAATTTCAACCGAAATGCGGTTAAGTTCATATAAATATTTCTAGAATTATTTTTTCTCAAAACCGTTGATAATAAAAATAAAAAATTTGTCTCGATGTATGGATTAGTGGCATTTAGAGGGAAGGGCTCATAATTATATAATCAAAAACCATCCCTAAACTGCACAGTGATATACCACTAGACTAAAGTCTCGGGTAGAAGTGTTCTGACATTCGCTGCGCCTCCGGTAGCAACGAAGAGAACAAGGGTGTAATTTAGAGGGCCTTGCAAAGTGCTTTGTTTGAGCAGAAAGGCAATTTCAAGTTCGTAATTGATACCTCCCCGTGTCACATCGGGTGATACATGCTTTCTCCATATCCAATCTACCTAACTGAATAGGCACCCGCGCGCCCATTACCTTTCATACCGTTTCATCGATTTAATGTCAAATTTTAGTAAAATATGATCCGTGGGCTAGGTAAGCGAGGTAGGCACTTTGCGTCTAAAAAGTGGAAATTTTTAAATTAATTGGAACGAACAACTTCTGTTGGATGACGGGTTGGAAAGGGTCGTAGCATACTCGGGAAAATTGACAGCTTACGGTCCTCCTTTCTGCTCGGTAGACCAAACAAAAACAACCCCGCAAAGCACACAAACTTTTGCGTGAGCCACCAGTAGCTATGAATCATTTCCTACAGTTTTCCAGAAATATCATTAGCGAAATTACCATAAATTTCGGGGCCGCTGAAGCTAATATTTCTTCTGGATGATTACTATCGCAACTTCATGATATGAAAATACTGTTCCTCGTGCACTCGGTTGGCCCCAAAGGTCTTCCAGAATCCGTCGTGCTACCGTCCACAATCATTTGCATTCCCCAAATATTAAAAAAAAAATGAAAATTTTCTTCCGTTAAAGTATCTGAAATGCGAATATTTTTTCATTATTCTAGACTAAATATCATAATAAAATACCCTTTGGAATATATCTCTTTAATATTTATGAGTGGTCTCACCTGATTTAATCACTTTCCGCCACAAGGCAATCTTAAATCGAAGAAGCGCACGAAAAGAAAATTTTTGGTCTTTACACGATGACAGATTTCTTTCGGTCATTTAATTGATTGTGAACAGAGTCTCTTTGATATGTTGTGTGTACATTTTTTTTCTTAAGAATCTATGATATTTTCGCGCATTTTATACCGCGAATAACTTGTGGTTGCTGATACGAAATTTTGCCGGGCATAGCGGCGGTTTTTTTGAACTGGCTTTACTAAATATACATAGATTCTTATTATTTAGGGTTTCTAAAATTAGCGACTACTTGTTTCGGTCTTACAAAAATAATATTGCTTAGCTTATAAATAGATGGCGCTGTCGGCACTTCCTGCGCAGCCTCTGGAGTATAAGATTACTTTCATCCTATTTATTTGAAATCAGGAACCGCAAAGGTTATTAGTTTTGTGATAAAAATAGAACATTAATAGTCAAATATTTTTTAAATTATATTGGTTATCGTTTAATTATTATTTTACGTTTTATCTTTTTTAGTTATGAGATAAGAGTTATCAATCAACTTTTATAATTCTTATCTCTAATAGTATAAGAGTTATTTTCCGACTTATTTTTATTAATTATCAGATAAGACTTACCTATCAACTTTTAGAGTTCTTCGAAATAATGAGATTTTAATTTTTTTCGTTACCGAATTACCATTATTTCATAATTTATTTTTATTGGTTATCGGCTAAGATTTATCGATCAACTTTTAAATTTCTTATCAATAATAAGAATTATTGTTCTCTATTGGTTATCAGTTTCATCACTTTATTCCTTTGATACCACGAAATTGTATATGGAGTTTCTTCTGAAAAACCTGCAAAACTTAATGTTCATGCAATTTTGAGAAAACAATACCGTCTTGATTTTGTGATCATATATGACATTGTAAATAAAAAAGACAATAAATTTATGAATAATGCTGAGCTGATAACAAATAACAAAATCGAACAATAACTTTTATTATTGACTAGCTGTTGCCCGCGACTTCGTCCGCGTCAATTTCTGTTATTATGATCGCGATTAAGAAGTTTTTAAAAGAATATATTTTAAAGTATTTCTGCGTAAATGATATTTTTAGTTTTATTTTCTTGTGACAGAAGAACGTACTGATTTTCTCCGCAACCCGATCTTGACAATGCCACATATAGTTGGCCGTGTGAAAAGCAGTCTTGACGTAAATCGATTCCTACGTGTTTAAATGTTTGCCCCTGTGATTTATTAATTGTTACGGCAAAAGATAACTTAACGGGAAATTGGATTCTTTTAAAATTAAAAGGTAAATCATTTGAAATCATTGGGATGCGAGGTATAAGCACTGTTTGACCAACTGCTGGACCAGTCAAAACTATTGCAACGATCACGTTATTGCGAAGACATTTGACTTGAAGTCGGGTCCCGCTACATAAATTCGGTGGTTTAAGATTTCTAAGTAAAATTATTGGGGCACCTATTTTTAACTTGAGGGAATGTGGGGGAAGGCCACTCGGGTTTAAAGAATTAAGAAACTCCTGTGGGTAATGAACCGTATCTTCTTGATGCATTACATTATCAATAGATGTGTAGGTAACTATATCTCTTGGAAGTTTAGTTAAAATTAGGTCGTTAATTTCGTCAACGCTACTGTTTCTCGCCGCCATTATTGCCCTTTGACACATCCATTGATAATCTTTATTTTCTATTTCGACGATATCAGGGTAAACTTTCGATATTAAATCCTCAATGCTAGTCACTCTTTCTCCTAAATCGCGATCAATTTCAATTTTATTTTCAAAATGAGGTACTTTCCCGTCTCCTATTAAAAGTAACTTTGAAGGAAAATTTGTACTACCTCCCCCCAAATGTGCTCTCATATTCTGCCAATATCAATATCATTTAGCTCAATATAGTCAAGGGTACAATCATAAGCAAATGCAGAATTCAATAAATTATGTTGCCTGCGAGTTCTATTCCTTGCTGATCGTGCATTTTGCTGTGCTAATCGTTGAGAACGTTCAGCACTTGATTCCCGTTGTCGGTTCGCCGAAGTTCGGAAATTTTGTGAGGCTAACCGCTGCGAACGTTCAACGCTCGATTCCCTAGCACGGTTTTGTTCACTGATCGCTCGTTGAGTAGCCAACCTATGCATATTTTCATCCGCTGTTTCATTGCTGCGCAAAAGTCGCAGCCGCTTTGCAGTAGTAGTCTGCCGAGAAAGCTGAGTTCTTTTTCTAGGCATTATAGTAACAAATAAGATAAAAGAAACTGTATGCTTTAGTAAACAACAACTTAACCTATTAAGAATAACTATGTAGATGACACCTACTTATATTATTTACATCAAAACAAAAAAGTGTTAATTATTGTGAAAATATTAGAAACAAAATACTCTCCTTAAAACAAACAATACTATATAGAAAACTAATACAAAATGAAAGTGTATTTAAGGTATTACACGATGAGATATGGCTGAAACAACAATAGAAAACTACTACAAAATGAAAGTGTATTACGAATGTATTATTACGCGATGATATATCGCAAAAACAAATTAAAAAATCACTACGCTGAGTTCAACCGTTCCGTATGGAGCCGACCCCGCGTCTGAGCCGCGCGGCATGGTACCTCGTAGAGCTACACGCGCGGCTGGTGGCGGCGGGGGCGGCGGGCGGCAAGCCCCGCCTCCCCCTCGCAGCGTCTTGTCTTGCGCATCATGCGCGCGTGTGAATTTTGTTGCGGAGTTATTCTAAAATTGTAGTATCTTCTAAGATGTTAATTGAAATTAAGTGATGTCCAGGACAATTTTGTTCACAATTAAATACTCTCAATCAACAACACATTTATTTGGATATGGATTAATAATAATGTTATGTTGATAAAACTCTTTGGCAAATAATTGGCAATAATGCATTAATTTCGACCAAATTTGATTACCATAAAAAAGGTTATAATGAGTCAATCTTAAAAGATAGACATATACTGTCCCGGACATTTTTTTAGATCATTTAAAGAGTAATAATTCTTTCATACATATTTTTTGGGTAACTTGAACCGTTTACGCAGCGCACGCAACGGAAGCCCTCAAATATGGATAATTTTCCCTATTTTTGCAACATTTTTCACTGATGCTCCGCTCCTATTGGTCGCAGCGTGATGTTATATAGCCTAAAGCCTTCCTCGATAAATGGACCATCCAACACAAAAAGAATTATTCAATTCGAACCAGTAATTCCTGAGATTAGCGCGTTCAAACAAACAAACTCTTCAGCTTTATAATATTAGTATCTATTCCGAATAAAAATAAATTGTAAAATAACGTTTGTTTAGGAACCAAAAAATAATAAGTTCTTAATGTAAAATAAAAATTAAAGACAATGTTTTATTGTATTCTACTTGTTGAATTTTTCAAACCCACCCACGTCAAGGGGGTTGTAAACAAAAAACAAAGTAGCTTATCGTTTTTTACTCGACGAACCCTTTCATTTTATACCCATGTCAAGGGGGTTGTGAAGAAATTGAACATTGGATTTAGAACGATATTGTATATATATAATCGTGCCAAATTTCATCTTTTTCCGATAACGGAAACTGATTCAAAATTGACTTGCAAGATTTGGCCTAAACATGTAAACATGTAAAATGAAAAAAAGAAAAGCTTGTAAAATTCGAGAAATAACTCCCAATAATGAAAAGAATTATATCGTCTTATAACTTCTTGTGTGGCTTCATTGCACCTAGTCTACCACTTTTTTCCTCTGTGAAATCTTTCATAATCGTGGCTTTCCCCCTCCCATTTTTCCAAAAGACGTGCATTTGGCGGTCTATGAAAAATTTATAGATACCTACTGTACTTTTATAAAATGTCGTCGCAAGAAAACCTGATAAAACGCGGGACAAAAAGTTGTTAAGAGGTTAAGAGTACCTACCACCTTGGACATGTCAAAATAACGAGTATAAAAAATTTATTGATAACCAGCTGATTTTTCAGGATTGCTTAAAAAAATATCTAGAATAAAATTTTCACATTGTCTGATAAAATATATTTTCCGATTTTCCAGTCCGACGCGTGGAAATTGTCGGTTTCATGACGATCTATAATTTGTTAATAACTGTCGGACAAAAAAAATATATGTATGTATGTATCTAAGACTAGTAGCCAATGTGTGGTACAAATGGCGGACAAATATATCGCGGCGAATCTACAGTCGGACAAAAGAACATCAATTTTTAACAACATTTACATATAGTCCGGGTAGTTTCGGCGCCCCGCTAAGAAAAATATTCTGATTCGGTTTTTTATATATACACCCAATTCTGTTTTTACACGGTCTTTTTTACACGGTTTTGATTTAACATGGTCTAGACAAAAAAAATTGATTACATTTTTACACGATTTCATTCGATTTAGCACGATTACAAAAAGCTATTTGATTGAAATTTTAAAGAAGAATATTTTTATTAACAATCTTTTAGAAATTTTTTTTTCTATCTGTTATTTATGAAATAGTTAGGGAATTCCCCTTTCTAATTTATTTTCATAGCAGCTTAACCCTTTCGCTACCAGGGCCTCACGAGAAAAACAGCCAACACAGCCCAGACGTTTTATTATTTAAATATGATACCAATTATTATTAAGTTTTGTGGGATGTATTTTAACGTTCCAAATAAGCGAAATGAGCAATTTTATATACCGTTACGAATAAGTGATGCACATAAAAATTTAATTTGGCTTTTATAAGGACTCTCACAATAGTTTTTTTTTGTATGAATCATTTTATTGTAACTATTTTTTACAGGGTTGAAGGATATGGAACTAATCCCTTTTTTTTGTATGTACTTAATGTCTTTTTCTATGCGGTTCTTTTTTACACGGTTTTGTCTGGAACGTATCTACCGTGTAAAAACAGAATTAGGTGTAGATACTATATGTATATTTTTCAAGTACATAATAATGATTAAGTTTTATAAGCTATTATAAATAAAGTGTGGAGTATGTAAGTAGTTAACGTTATGTATTTTGCTAAATAATATAAATTAATTTTTATTAAAAACAGTTACAAAATTTGGAAAAAATTATTAAAAATAATTTAATTTTTTTCACTCTTCATCAGTCTCTTGCAGGCAGGTGCATAGAATATTCAGGGCGTAAGAAGTACAGAATTTTAAAAGCGCGAAATTTAAGAAATTGAAAATCACGAAAAAAATAATGCAATTTTTTTGTGCATTTAAATAAATTGTATATACTAAATGTGAATGATTTATGAATTATTTATAATGCCAGAAAGATTATTTTTTAATAATTTATGTGTTTAATCGATAAGCAAAGTAATATTTTGAATTTCACGCCTTTAAAATTCTGTGAATTTTGGCCACGCTGATACATACTTACGGGTGCGTTTACATTCTGTCTTAAAAGTTGATTTGTTGCCTTAAACGTTTATGATAAGGCGGGTAATTCTGCTCACTTTGAAGGCGTCATATAATATAAATATATTTATGTATGCATGTATATTTTCCATCATAACTTTTTCATCGAATAGGGAGAAATTTTACTCTTGGCCGACTTATATGTTCTATACTCATTTTACAAAGAAACAATTAAAAAAAGAATTTGATCAATAAATATTGAGTCTTTATGAAACCGATATTTTTAAGTGTCGGATTGGAAAATCGGAAAATATATAATGTCGGACAAGTCAAAAATTGGATTCTACATATTTTATTAAGCAAACTTGAACAACTCAGCTGGTTATTGAAAAGAGGGATATTTTAGGAGTACAAATGGAAAACCGCGGTTGTTTTTTTTAATTTTTTTATTGTAGTAAAATGGTTACATGCTTATTTTTTAAAGTATTGGCCATCGCTAGCTACATCTTTTTCCCATCTTTCTGGCAGCATACGAATTCCGCGTTGAAAAAAGTGCTCACCTTTTGAAGTAACCCACGAATCGACCCAATTTTTGGCTTCTCCGTAAGAAAAGAAGTGCTGATTAGCCGGATCATGCGTCATCGATCGAAACGGGCGATGTCTGGATACGGCGGGTGGAGTAGGAATCCCATTTCAGTGTTTCCAGGTAGGTTTTAACGACCTGAGCAAAATGTGACTGAGCGTTGTGCAGCAAAATCACTTTGTCGTGTCTTTGCTCGTATTATGGCCGTTTTTCCTTGAATGCTCGGCTCAAATGCATTAGTTGTGTTCGATTGTGTTGAGCTCCTGTGATGGTTTTCACTCGGTAATGCCTCCAATTCTGCGTCTTCAAACTTTTTCACCGGTCCGGGGCGCTCCTTATCTTCCACGCTGAAATCACCATTTTCGCGACACGTTCTTTCACTAATAGAAGCCTCACCATAAATTTCTATTTTCTATTAATTTTCTAACAAAGAAGCCTCACCATAAGTTTTTACAATTATTCGACTAGCCTCAGCGGCAGATTTTTTTGAAGGCAAAAAAAAAAACTTCCCGCAAATGACGGTTATTTGGCTCAAATTTCGACATTTTCGCGCACAAAAAAAAATATAAGCCCGATAAAAATTCACAAATATAATGATGAGGAGTTGTTGACAGATGCCTTACCTTACCATGTGACGTTTCTGATCTGACATTTGTGACCCGAATTTACTGCTGGCGGCATTTATTGGAAAACGGCGGTTTTCCATTTGTAATCCCAATATATACATTTACAAACGCACACACTCCAAGCATTCCTAGCTGAATACAAAACTAAAACGGTTTTTTTTTATTTTTCATGTATAAGGCAATATTTTAGTGTCGGCCAACTTATTCATTATGATCTATGCTTCATTCAAAATCAAAAAATTAAAAAAAAAAATGTTATTAATAAATTTTGGTTCGTCATTAAACTGACGATTTCCATGCGTCGGACTAGAAAATCGGAAAATATATTTTGTCGGACAATGTGAAAATTTGATTCTTTATATTATTTTTAAGCAATCTTGAAAAAATCAGCAGGTTATCAATAAATTTTTTAAAGCCGTTATTTTGAATTCTTTAAGGTGGTAGACACCCTTAACGCTCCAAAATGTTTGTCGGATAATTTTATCTCGCGCGTTTCATCATGGTTTCTTGCGACTACATTTTGTAAAAGTATAGTATATCTTTAAATTTTTTGATTTTTCGCAAAATGGCGACCGATTGAAAATATGTTCATTTTTTCGACCGTTTTTTTTTGTTTTCAAATAGTTTAAAAAATAGTAAAAAACAATTCCAATTTTCCAAATCGGCTACGCTTAACCTTAGCCACTACTAAGACGAACAAAACAAAAAACAAAAAAATTAAAAATTTGTTAAGAATTGTCCGAGTTATCGATGCGACCAGTTTGAAAAAAGTCGTTTCGAGAAAAACGCGTTTAAAGTTTTTAGTCCATTTCTCTCGCAATGAAATCATGTATCATTTAAAATTTTCATACCAATATTAAAATATCGAGTCCTGGACCTTTTGATCTGTAATTTTGTGCACATATTTTTGAATATATTAACTTTTATTTAAGACAAAAAAAAAACATATATTTTTTTGACTCATCACAGTGGCTATCCTCCTTAAACTACATATAATCTATTGAAAAAAGTCTCAATGATAAATCAATAGATTCTTCAATTCAATTTAAATTATCTTTCAAATGTCGCTAGCTGTTACATTTTATACTTGACAGCTCTATTTCACTCCAGCATAAAACTCGGGGTTAGTTGGAGCGCTTTGCGGCGCTCCGGGTTTGCTGTCAAAGTTCTCATCGAAGGATTTAATTTTGCCCTGTGGCGCTCTGGAGCTGGGCAGTTATTTCATCGAACAGACCTAATTTTGAATGAGAATAATATAAAGGCTTTTTGAAGAATAATTTCTCTTTTATATTAAAAACACTCTTTGCCTGAGAATAATGTGTTTTTTGCGATCCTCCATCGAACGTTGATACTATTAACACCGCGAAAGTTTGCCACTACAAAATTGTAGCCGACACCGAAGACGCAAACCAGATCCTTTCATGCACAGGTAGCGGTTGTTTTTGCAAATGACAGCTAATCATTTAGGTAGGAATACAGAACCTTTAAATATAAAGCCTCAGGAAACGCTGTATCGTGTGAAAGCCCTGTACGTGAGCGTAGTAAAAATAGACGTGCCCATAGAAAGAGAAATACGACTTTAATCAATGAGAGGGAAAGAGCGAAGTAGCATGTGCGCTTGTTCATTTCGCACGGTTAGGGGTGGCCTTTTTACAGACGGCGTTAAAAAAATGTTTTTGGGGGGGTTTGTGCATAAGAAAATTAGTTTTATTCTTGTCTCCACTGCTGACTAATACAAAAATTGTCTGCACTAATACTAGTCGGACTTTACTACGCTTGGAGAGTGATATCGCGCTTCCTTAGGCTTTATCTTCAAAGTACAGAACGCACCATACAGCTGCTGTGAAACAATTACCAACTAAAAGATGTCAATCTCTTCTTCTTCTAGCGGCTTGGCCTCCAGGCGCGACGAGCTTATTTCATAAAGCTTAAATTTTTGTATTGCAAACAATTGTCTGTTCAGTTCGCATAAAGCTAATTACAGATTAGACCAGTGCAGACTAGTCGTCACACTAAGCCTAGAGCATTTTTCAATAAGAACCTCTATAACTGTACACACGTCTTCATAAGCATTTCTGTAACGTCCTGTCTCTCAGGGGAGTCACTTGGGGCTATTATTATTTATCCTAGTTATTAATAATATTCAGTAGTAGTTATTATCTCTGAACTCCTTATTTATTCCGACAACGTAAGGACATTTAAAGAGATTTTCTGTTTAGGCTACTGTGGTTTATTGCAGACTGATCTCAATCGTTTTGTACATTGGTGTGACCATTCATTTGACTTCTTTATTTTTGAACTTTGCTAGTTCTTCTAACCTTTCAAATTTGCCTTTAAATGCCTCTCTTAATTTCTACATATTTATGCCTGCACTGGGTGACCACTACTAATATAGTGAATTCAAACACATTAGGAAAAATTCTACACTTAACCTCTTCAGGGACGAATTTTTTAAAGGTGGAAAAAGTGGTTTCATATTTTATTTGATTACTTATTTACTTATTTTTTACCGACAGCTACCCAGTAAGTAAGAAAAATTTGGAAAAACAATTAGTATAAAAAAATCAATGGTTGTCTGTAAAGTCGGTTTACGGACGATAATTTTACGTGATAACGTCATAAGAAAACATTGATGAAAAATTGCATACTTTTATGAATTGAATTGAATTATTATCACTGAATTATCATTATTTTGTATAATACAAAGAAGGAGTTAATTGAAAATTACAATCTTTTCGATAAATTAAGATTTATTTGCACTCGTTAATTCAAATATTTTTTTCTTTAAATTATACAGATTAATTACAAGTAACAATGTGCTATTAACAATTTATTTACAACTTATATACATGTGTGGTATTTAAGATCGTCCAATCTGCGTTATTCTGTTGAGGATAGGACGATGATAGGAAAAGTAGGAAATCAAGGGGAGTGTTTCAAGTGTAATGTGCCTTGAAAAAGTCAAATCGATGGTTGTTCCTCTCAGCGTTGCTGAGCCGTAAAATAGTAAAAAACCGTACAACAAATGGGAGATTTTTATCCGGTGTTTTGCATTTGTCTAATTTCTGCAATTTATTTTATTTTATTTTATTTTATTTTATTAATAACGCTTAGTCCGATCGTGCCTCTCTGTCGCTTGTTCCGCGCTCTCGCTTGCACGCTCCTTATTGGGATTAAAAGCGCACCCCAATTGAAGTGTATCGACCCTGGCTTGAACCTGGGTCCCCGGGGGTGATACACCAGTGCACTTACCACTGCTCTACTGGTATTAATGATCCACTATAAACTAACAAGACAAATTATGTGAGATTCTATTTTTTGGCGTTAAATACTCAGTTGCTTAGATCGGCGGAACGTTACACTTTTTCGTTTGTGCGGTCGTTCATCGATTTAATAGACGTTATCACGTCAAAAAGAAAACGGAGTTCAAATATTTCACAGTAAAGTGCTATTAGTAAAAAAATAAAAAACCTAATTTTGCAGATTATTTTTTCAAAATAAAGCACTTATTTAAACTAACCAAATGCTATACATACATTGGATAGTTTATTTATCAGAGATTTAGGATGCTTTTACAATAAACTAACAAGAAACCACGCGGTAATCAGAGGCAACTTTGAAATATTTTGAAAGCAGTTAATTTCCAGTAGAATAAGATGCTATCCATGCTGCCATACTACAAATTGTTTGGTTTTATTGTTGAAATATAATCTAATGAGTAGTTCTTTAACAGATTTTAATTTGTTTTTCAGTTAAAATAATTTTAATTTCTAGAAAACTAAACGTACACATATGTATGTATGTATGTATGTGCCAATGTCCTTGAAGATGTTAATCTGCATTACATCCGTTTCGAGTTTAGTTTTCTTTCTATGCACTTAGTTGCAGGCGGGATGACAATGATCCCACTCCTGGTCGGTCTACCAGCAGATGATCTAGCTGGTTTGGAGGAACTGGCTCGCCGGGATTTCCTATTAATCACAGACTATTGATATCCCGCAGCCACTCTGTCACACGCACTCACCTGGGATGTTTCCACCTCTGAAGATCCAGTCATCTCAGCCGTCCCATCCGCGCGCAGCACACTCGCCCGAGACAGCCGAAGCATCACTACCAGTACCGATTTTCTTGGGAAATGTAACGATTTTTTCAAAGACCTTTATTCTTAACATCGTAATAAGACTTTATGGAACAATTCTTTTCCACCCACTTATGCAAATTCATTTTATCATATTTTCATTTACTTGAATTGAAAATCAAATCAAAATAAATTTTGCTACTTTATTTTTTGTTAGGTATTTCACATGCGTACAATTCGATAATGTACCATGTTTCCATCTCTATAAAATGTTGGGATTTAGAATAAGTGATTTAAAAGTATTTCCATCTAGTAGCGTGATTTCATTTGAAGTTTCAAGTGTCATATTTTAATTTTATTTTAGATATTTGAGGCTACCAGCGCAGAAGTGGTGTAACCCCAGACTACTTCTTAGGAGATAATGAGGAATTAAAATGTGGTTAAATTGTTTTTGAATTGCATTTATTTTGTGAACATTATTTCAATTGTTTTGCCATCTATTGATAATTCTAAAAGGTGGCTTACGCCACTATTGTATTGAAAGATCATAATTTAACGAATTTATTTTACACAAAAACCCTACCCAACAAAAATTGTGGGTTATACCACTTCTGCGCTGATAGATAGCCTCATTTATATATTTTATTTTCACTTGTTTATATTTTCTTTTCTTTTTGTGACTACTTATTCCATTTCAATTCAATAATCACAGTGTCAATTTGAACGCCTATTGCATAGTGTTGAATAAACTTTTTGTTGATGCCACAATTAGTTTATGGGATTTTGATTGAGATTCTCTCGAAATCTCAAGATTTTAAAATCGTCCACTTGTATGGGAAATCCAATAGATTGCCATATGGATTTCGCGAAATCTCACAAAATCTCGAGATTTGCGGAGATGGAAACATGTTTTTAGGCTTACTCGTTTTGCCCACGTCTTTAAAATAGCAATCATTGATTCTGTTTAAATCAATTATAGGAAATGTTGTTGTGATAAATGTATACATTTTACTTTGGGGTTAAAATCAAATTTACTAACTTGAATTACGTGGTTTTGGTGTTAATCTTATTAAAAGGCATTATACGGTCCTTTTTTAAAATGTGATTAGTGGAGGACAATGAGCACAAATACTGCACAACAAACTTACTTTCGCATTTATAATATTAGTTAGGCTAGTGAGAGGACGAAATTGAAACACATTGCATATCAATATTTGCTAAATTCTTGGTATCATATTAGCATCATAAATCGTAACGGCCAATATAAGTCACAATACTTTTCTTAATGTGATTTACTAATTCTACCCAGTACTGTATCCAAGCAATACGAGTATATCGTTCAACTCGTGATGTGCCGCAATGTTAATCCGGACATCAAACATGATTTACAGGCGGATGGCTCCGCTCATAAAGTGTACTACATTTCGCTTTCTTTGTGTAAGAATTAAGGTACTACCGTTGTTTGATGAATTCTCAAAATATCCTAGGGCAAGATTTGTTGTTAAGGCGGTGTCCAAGCAATTCGCCAGTGTAATGAAAGTCGACTCCCGGGCGACGCCTTATTATGAGGCATTTGCTCCTATCACTTCCAATGTTGATGCTTTTAATTAGTCTCAAACACCGGCGGCGCCTTCACCACCCCTTGCAACCTGCTAAATAAGATTCCTTGCTGTTGCTGGGGCTCTTAGGGTCTTTAGACATCTTCAATATCCTGCTCGCTTAATTGCAAAGATCTGGGGCCCGACAGGCACTTGTCATGTCCACAATTCGAGGAGGATTGGCTTACAAGCATTCTTTTCGATTGAGTTTCTTCTTTCCATGGATTATATGTATGTATAAAAACTGATGTGAAATATTTTCCGGAGCACATCATAATTTTCTGGCATGTGTGAGGGACATACAGGAAGTTTTTTTTCGGAATTCAGTGAGCATTCAATGCGAGTCACACAGGATTGCTTGTCGTCAACATTCATTCCAAATTCCAGCACTTGACGAAGGAACTTCAAACATAAGACGGAGAATTCCTTGAAGAGTTCGATTTCATTTCTGCAACGCATTTAAATGCTGAGTGTGTGGGCTCAACATAACCTTTCTTTGGAGTAAAACGAAATTGACGATAAATCGAGGGAGTTTTATAGGCATGGTTTGGTTTCACAGGACCGTCGTCATTGTTTCAACTTGGAACAAAAGAATATATATTATAAACATAAAGAACTCTCATCAGGCATCTGAATAGTATTTAAAAGTTTCAGCCGTGATGGGACATTGCGTGAAGAGCAAGAGAAAAGATGTAGATGTAGATTTCAGGAGGCGGGCATTGCGGCCCAACACTTAGACCATGTGGTCCATTGTACATACCTCTAAGGAAGATCTGTCGTCCAGGTTAATCTTGTCGCCCTACCTGAGCCGTGAGAAGTTTGGTTCGTCTAACAAAGCTCAATATTTTGGGTAACGTTAGATCTTGTCCTGCTACAATGTGTGCTCCGAATGTTACGGCTCTCGCGTTGAAGTAGAGGGAGCATTCACATAGAATGTGAATGATTGTTTCCTCTTCTCCACATTTACATAATGGCGATTCAGCGATGTGCATGTTGAAGAGATGTTTGTTCAGCCTTCAGTACCCCGTAAGAACACCTATTGCAAGGCCCAGGCTTTTACTGCTGCATTGGATCAGATCGGGTTCGACTTTCTTTAGGAGAATTTTTGATTGCCTGCACTCCTGGCTAAAATATTTTTTGTTTTGCTCGTTTAGAGCCCAGTTCTCAAGTATATGAGTGATGAAAGAGGGTGCCAACGCTTTTTGTTTTAGTCAAAAATTAAAGATGTTAAACATTAATTCAAATTATAGTTAATTTCCGATTGTTTTCAAAGTGATTGACATTTTAAAATATGTAGTATACAATTAATTATTAAATTTTTCTTGTAAAACATTCTTTTTAGCATTTTTTATTTACTTTTTTTACCATTATATAGAAAACCATGTTTTAAAAAACAAAATTTTATTATTATTATATAATTTTTTTATTTAATGTTTTGTCCCAGATTTTTAAGTGCCCCACCTGCTGGTTATCCATTAACCAGTGGTTGTTTGTGTACAGGTGGAGGGCTGATTTCATCGCTTCCTTTTCAACGGTGATGTCCAGCGGAGTGAGATATAGAGCTAATTCAATAGCAACTACATATTGGAGTTGTTCTCATCGCTCCCGTGATGGTTAAGCAAGTCAATTTTTGCACTCTCGATGGAGCTTTTTGGGATGAGCTTGTCTTTATTTTTGGCCACCAGGCTACAGCGCCGGCCGTAGCAAAGACAAGGTCTTATTATCACAGTGTAGATCCAGTGAAGTATTCTTGGTGGTAAGTCCCATGTTGGACCGAACGCTCTTCTTCACTGCCAAAAGGTCGTTATGACCCTCTGATTTATGTTGTTTAAGTGCAGATTCCAATTCAGTTTCTTATCTAGTGTGATACCGAGATATTTCACACTGTCGGAATATTTAATCTCTTTATTGAAAATTCGAAGAGATTTGGATCCTTCGAGCTTCCTCCTGTTCGTGAAGATAAGTGCAGAGGTTTTATCTGCGTTTCTGAAGTTCGCAAAAGGTGTTTAGAAAGTTTCCTCTGGTTGGGATCACTGTCATCGAAATAGGCTATAAACAGGGCCGTACGCAGAGGGGGGTTTTCGGGGTTCAAACCCCCCCCGAAATCGGATGAAAAATTTCCAAAAATTAAAACTTTTCCTATTAATATTTTTCCGAAACCACTACAGTTTTATAAATCAGTATATTATTCTCTGTGAATGAAAAATTTATATATGTAATGGATAATTATTAATACATCAGTATTGCTTAACTTATAAATTATTCAAATAAATCAATATTTTATGTGCAAATATCATTGACACGTGTTTCATACAAATATTTTTCTATACCCCCCCCGCCGAAACTTATTTCTGCGTACGCCCCTGGCTATAAAAAAGTGGTCTGCGCGGTTCAGTGTTTTAACGTGCTAAGTAGTGGGGAGAGAATACCACCTTGTGGCCAGCCTCTACCTGCTTTCCTTTTGACTTCGTGGCCGCCAATGGTGGTAGATACAGCCCTGCTTTGCGGGATGTTGTTGAGCCACCTGATTAACGTCGGATAAACACTACGCATGGCATTTGCTATTGCATTGAAGCCGGCGTTATCAAAGGCTAACTCAATATCTATAAAGACATCGAGGGCAAAGTTCTTATTATGTAGCGCCTTCTCGATGAAGGCAACCGTGCTGTGTAATGCGGATTTGGTGGACTTCCCTTTTCGATATGCATGTTGGGCTGCATGCAGTGGGAACTCCTTCAGATGTTTAGATCTGATGAATTCATCCAGCATTTTTTCCACGGTCTTCATAAGAAAGTTTGTAATACCTCCATTGTTTATAATCTCCATTGCTTTGGTTAGAAGTTTCTTGTCTGTCCGTTGTCAACAGGTTAGGGTTGGGGATGTTCTTTCGGACCCCTTATATGTATATTTCGTGTGGTGTTCTAAAGGACTCTATATTGGGTTTCCTTCTGTTCAGTTTGTACATAAATGACCACCCTGTAGTCATAAAGCACTCGCGGGTGCATATGTATGCTGATGATGTATAGATGTATTTGGATCGTCCATTTGGCCTGGCGGAGGACTGTATAAATCAATTGAATGAGGATCTAATGCTAAGAATGGGCTAAGGCTAATGCTGGAATGGGCTAAGGCTAATACCTGCGACTTAATCCAAAAAAGTCGAATTGCATGATCTTCGCGCAGAATTCGCTGGATCTGACTTACTTTCTCCATATAGTATTAGCCATACCATTAGCCAAACCATTACCATACCATACTACCCTTCTTGGTTTACCGATTTACTCATATTTACTCCGGCGGTGCCTTATCTTTCGCCACAAACTTATTTATAAAAGGAGGCCAAGGTTTATTATTTTTTGCTTTTCAGTTTTTTCGGCGGTTTAATTTTTTTGTTAAAAAGTTTTTTCTCTTATCTCTTTAATTTTCGTTACCTAAACCTAAGTTTTGAATTTTTTTGAATTTTTTCTTTATTATTGTACTTCTATAAGTCTTATAGTCTTATATATTGCTTTGCACTTTCTCACTTAGTTTTTTAGTATCACAAAAGATTGATCTTAGATACATTACCGCAATAAATATTGCTAATAATTTTAAATGATTGAAATCGATGGTGGCCTGGTGTCTCTTTGCGCGTAACTGTAGATTGAATATTGACCATGTTATGCATATCTAATGAAAGCACCAATTGAATTTTTAACTTTATAACTTTATTCTTCAATTAGCCAATATGCAAAATACTACCCTGCTGACTCAGGAAGCTGCCAAAACCCATATTGAGAGAATATTGAATAAGCAAAATACGCAAATTACTCTAAAAAAGCTTCATGGCTAGCAATAAGGCGTGATGACCCCTCGCTGTTTACTTTCCCACTCACATGTTTGAGTAACCTTAACAGTCGCAATACCAGCTGCAATAAAAATGGTAAATTCCATTATCAAAACCAGAACCGTACACCAATTCACCTTGATCGCTGTTGCCAGCGTCATTAGAACTTCTTGTGAGTGGAAAATCCATGCTGGTGGCGTAACACACTCGCCCTGACAGGGTGTAATATAATTAAATCGGAAAACTCATCCATATACATACATACCATTTCAGTTGGATTCAAGTGCAATTCGCAGCGTGAACGATAACGAGTGAACGCGGAGCGGGGGTTGAAATTTCAAAAAACAAAGATTATAGCAAAGGTAGCAGCAAAAACAGAAATAAGAACAATGAAAACCAGGCGCAGAACACAGTTGCCCCATTTTTAGACAATTTTCAGCATCTGAGGGTCTCCGGGGCGCTCCCATTACAAGTGTTCTGTTTTTCTTTTCCCTGCCAACAGGTAGGGCTAGCGGAAAGCATACACGCCACTGGATTCTGGAAGCTGGATCCGAAATAATATCTTCTGTTCCAGTACATTTTCGCAGGAACATTTCAAAGCGGATGCGAAGGCGCCAACAACAATTATTTGGAAGTTCGTGCGATGTCTTTTTCAGTGCCTGTCTGATTCTATCACGTACCGCCTCCGTATCCCCTCATTGCTCCCTGCGGGTACCTCAAGGAGCTGCCATCACCTGAAAATTTTACGAGTGGCGAACAGTACTCTTCCCGGTGTTATTGATTATCCGTGAAGCGTCTTTCCGAAGGAATTTTTCTTAAAGACAAAGCGAGATTAAGTAATATAAAATAATCGTAATGTACATACTTTTATATTCGCCCTCCGGAAACGTTACCAGCACTAATCTTGCTCGAACCCCGAAGTTGTATCTATAAGCTGCATTATTATCGAATTATTATACCTACATATTGGCAGCTCAAGGGGCACAAATGGCACCACCGAATATTATTATTAAATTCTATACGTATAAGGAATGTTATTTATATTGATATTTACAGTTTTTGTCTCTTTATCTGCTTGTTTCTTTGTTCGCTCATCATGTGAAGACCATTGAACAAATTTCGATGGGACTTTTGATGATGTGCAGTTCTATGCTCTATGTACTTAATATTTAAAAAATGATTTATGTACCCATATTGTCAAATTCAAGAAGATAATCTAATATATTTTAAAGCATAAGTAATAATATAAATTCATATTAAGAACAGCGCTGCTGTTTGTTTACTCGTCCCTGATTTTCTCCATTATTTCGATTTTCTATGTTATTTGAATTACTATGCCTAGAATGAGAATTGTATTGTACTACATACATATGTTGATTATTATGATTACACTAGCTGTGTAACCCGGTTTCACCCGGTGTATCAAAAATACTAATTAGTTAAATACTTCTGAAATGTTGCTACTACAGCCAGATTAGGAAGCTTAGAAGTATTACTACAATCTGTAAATGTGATATAGAACCGTCCACAACTCAGTTTGCTACCATCGTCTATATCAGAAGGGCTATTATACGTTTTCATTGTTAGGTGGTAAATAAATAAATAAAGGTATTCTTTTTTTTTACTATTTCATCCTTACCTGACTTAAATTCGTAGAATTCCAAAAATTGTTGTCGTCATATTGGTTCCGCCATTTTGAATTTCCAAATTTTGATAGTAGATTCGAAATTAGTGGTGTCAAAATACCCATAATACTAATTTTCAATTAAATTCCTTGAAGTTCGAAAATTTTTGGTCGCCATATTGGATCCGCCCTCTTAAATTTGTAAATTTCGAGCGTAGGTTCGTAATCAGGACCTCCAAAAACCCCTAAATACCAATTTTCACGGCAATCCCTTGAAATTTATAATCTTTGGCCGCCATCTTGGGTCCGCCATTTTGAAACCCGTGAATAAAAAGTAGCCTATATGTTAACCCGAAATTTGTAGAGCCTTTGCTCAAAAAATGAAAACGATCGGACCAAGCGTTAAAGCGTGATTAAGCAAACAACAAACAAATAATGGGGCGGCCATTTTGAATTTCCAAATTCTGATAGTAGATTCGAAAGTAGTAGCCTCGAAATACCCATAGTACTAATTTTCAACTGAATTTATTGAAGTTCAAAAATGCTTGGTCGCCATATTGGATCTGCGATCTTGAATTTCCAAATTTCGAACGGAGATTCACAATCAGGACCTCCAGAAACCCCCGAATAAAAATTTTCATGGCAATCCCTTAAAATTTACCATTTTTGGCCGTCATCTTGGGTCCGCCATTTTGAAATCCGTGAATAAAAGCAGCCTATATGTTAAGTCCAGATATGTAGTGCGTTCACTCAAAAAATGAAAATGATCCAACCAAGTATTAAGGCGTGATTAAGCAACAAACATATAGGGTCGGCCATTTTGAATTTCCAAATTTTGATAGCAGATTCAAAATTAGTGGCCTCAAAATACCCATAATACTAATTTTCAATTAAGTTCGTTGAAGTTCGAAAATGTTTGGTCGCCATATTGGATCCGCCATTTTGAATTTCCAAATTTTGAGCATAGATTCGGAATCAGGACCTCCAAAAACCCCCAAATATTAGTTTTCATGGCAATTCCTTGAAATTTACAATTTTTAGCCGCCATCTTGGGTCCGCCATTTTGAAACTCATGAATAAAAATTAGCCTATATTTTAGTCCGGGTTACGTAGTATCTTCACTCAAAAAATGAAAATAATCGGACCCAGCATTTAGACGTGATTGAGCAACAAACAAACAAACAAACTTTCGATTTTATATATGTATGTACATATACATATATAGAGATTTTCCTTGATTAGTTTTAGTTGGTTTATTTGATACCATATGGACTGCTGTAAAATTCCTCTGCATCTGCTACAACTGGGTTGTTGATGCTTCTTTTGTTCTAGCGATGTCAGTGGCTTGTGATATAAGTTATGTAATTACTTTTTCAATCTCCAGTAACTTTTTGACGGCTTTTTTCCGCTATTCCATGAACGATGCAGTTCCTCAGCATGCGATCTTCATCCGTCGAGTATCCACAATTTCGCACAACTTTCTTTAAGTTCTTCAGGAAATTATCAAAAAGTTCTCCAAAACATGTTGACTTCTGTTATGGAAAAGGAAGTTGACGTACAACTCATTTTTCTTCGGACTGCAAAATTTCTCAAATAACGTAACTACTTTGTTAATTTCTTCTTGTCGACTTCACTCAAGTTAAATAAATTAAAAATTTTAACGGCATCGGCGACAATTGAGTTTAAAAAAATGGCTTTTTGTACTGTTTCCTGTTTCTTACTTAATTCTGCTAAACTAGTCGCCAGATTCCGGATTAAGTGCTGCAGTCTAGGCTAAGTGGCTGAATTTTTTTTTTAATATAATCCATGGGTATAATTTTTTAAATATACTTGTTTTTTGGCAGTCTTCCTCGGGGCCTCAAATTAAATTACTTTTATTACTCTACTTCATAGAACTTCAACTTAAATTTGGTTTACTTGTTCTACTTTCACACTAGAACTACCAATGCCAGTCAAATTGAGTGGTACTCAATTTGTTTCTTCATTTAACTACATATGTTTTTTAGTTCTCTTAAGATTTATGCTAAAATTTGGTAAGATTGAGAATTACGAAGTATTCAAAAACCTTTTTCCCTTTACAATTACTAATTCAAATTTGAATGTGTTCTAGTGTTAATACCATCTGTGCCATGTAATATTTAGAAAAGAATAGGTCATCTGTATTTCAAAAAGCTCTTTATTGCTCCGAGTCTAAGTACAGACCTTAGATAGATCAAAGAGTACAGGACATGACATTAGGAAATTTAGTTGAATCAATTCCCCTGATGTGTTAGTAACCTTTGGTTTTGTGTGTGAGCGCAGTGTTACCGAAATTACTACAAAGGTGGAAAAAGTGGTCAAGAGCATGTCGGGCGATGCTTAGCGTAGGGTTGCGTAGATATAACTACAAACGATAAATTCAATTCAAAGAGGATATTAAATTAATTAATAAAATACGGTGATGACTGAAGAGCGAAGCTAACGTGATTTATGATTTCATGTATAATCCAAAAACATCAATATTGTCTCATAATGAATTACGCAAATACCACAACCGCACCTGTTTGTAACCAACGATGTAATAAAGCGATAAAAATTATCATAGGCTGAAGTCGCAGTGTGCAAAGTTGCTTTTGCATTTTTTTCCTGGACAGTTGTTTGAGTCCAAGTAGGCATAACTTGGTTAGCTATATCTCTTAAAAGTAATCTCAATCAAGGTGTTAGTATTATAGATTTTTTCAGATTTTTCCGAAATTGCGTTAAGGATATATTGGCCGACACAAAACTAATCGAAAATGGCCATTTTGGAGTCGAATATTTCAAAAACAGGGCATAATTTTGAAAAACGGTTTAAGAAACCTCATAATGATTCCATTTGCAACCATACTGCACTTGAAGAGGAAAGTAAACATTTTTTTTTCATTCCCAGTTTTCACGTAGATAGGTAGCAATAAACATTTTTTTTTCCACTAAGTTTGAATACAACGTTAATATGAAAATGCGACCCTTCGAAATTTGACAATCCTGTGAACAATTTTAGGGAAGGGGAATTACATATTTGCTAAAATATTAAATTTCGGCTGTTTCCATTTTGTTCTATTTATTTTACGTCCCATGTTTATTTTATATTATAATTACATGATTTACTTCGCTAAAAAAGTACAAAAATGCAAATATGTTGTTGCGGCAGTTCTTTCACGACCACTTCATCACTGTAAATGTTTGGTTTTCTGAAATGAACACTTAACTAAAAGCACAAATATACTTGAGCGTAAAGTAATACACTTTTCTAATTAGTTTTGAAAAATGGTTGGTTAAACACACTGCAAATAATTCGTAAAATATACTTTGCGCAAATCCCGTCTGATAATAAAGCACCTACATTCCATCTCTTTCCTTCTTATGCGAAAAAAATTTTCCCTTCGAGCTGTGAAGAGAGGAAATTGCTTTACTCATGCACACAGTATATCCTATCCTGTATACTCTTTAATCTGAGGTGCAGACTAACTTATCTAAGGCTAATCTAGAACTAAAATCATAAGGGACTGATAGGTCTAAGTGGGCTACATTCATTTTGTGATTTTCGACTACCATTTAGTCTACTAATATCATGAATATGAGTCGGTTTCATGAGGGCTTTCAGCCATGAAAATGAACGTTGCATTTACACTGTCATGCGCATGAGTTGAGCATTTTCTATCATGAAAATTACACTGTTATGAGCCGGATTTTCAAAATATTGCGATATTTTGTAATTTTTTATTCGACCCAAATGCGAGACATGAACATTTTTTTCATAGTAGTCTCTGAATATCCAATCAATTTTCGCTCATGGGCATGCATCAAACAGCCTCAGAAACTATTTGACTCATGACTATCTCGTCCCCTGCATTTCCTGCGTTTTTTTACCAGTAGTGACGTCACACTCATGGAATTGACCCATGATAGTGAAAATGGGGTCCTATAGTCTAAATCTAGAAGATGATTAACTATATATCTACTTATCCAAGACTATCATTACTAACATCCAACAAACGTATGAAAAAACTTTTTTAATTGCTTAAAAACGCAGTTTCACTTTTCTTGATGTAAAGTCGATAATTGTTGCATACTCGTATACCAAGGCATGGCAGAATAACAAGTGCCTTCCAAGAGGTAAAAAGAGCTTCAACCGCCTTCGTAAGGAGAATAGGGGGTTTGCCTTCGACATACATATATCGATTTTATTTATATTCATTTCGACATCTAATTTATCTAAATAACAAAAAAAAAATGGTTTCTTGGCTGTACAGAAAACTACTCTGTTTTCATCCTTTATGTATTTTGAATGCAGTTTTTAATTATTTTATTCATGTTATACACACATTTCTAGTTTTCTTTTTATAATAAAATACATACATACTTAGGTGAGGTCACCAATGGTCGACTGAAAAAAATTTTTATGATATGTAGATACATATTGCAAATAAAATTGATTGCTTTAAAAAAGACCATAAAATTGCGCATTAAGTTAAAAACAAGGAAATGCATGCAAATGAACATAATTATTTCGAGAAAATTCGACTTCTCGGCAACTTGAAAAAATTGTCCTACTCAAATAAATTATTCAAGTTACGAGGTGTCTTTGGCGCGTTTTTAGAAATGCTGCCACCAATAACCGACTCAGGTGGCTTCGAATAATGGGTTTAGCTACCCACAAAAGCACCACAGCCATTTTACGTTTCGTTCTATGGGTCGCCTGTGACATCCCTAATTTTCTTTCTTTTTCGTTTCGAGTTCAGTTCCATTTTATTCATTCAGTCGGGGCGCCTCATTGTGGCGCTGGCATGTCGCATATGCACAAGTCTTTTCAAAGGACCTGGCTCGAGAGCTTTTTCTGTCGTGCTTTTGCCGCGCTCACCTCGGTACTTTGCTAATTTTCATACATGGGGATGATATCCTCGAAGGACTGCGTGCCATAACATGGAGCCGTTCTGGGGAGTGTGATGTAGAATTTGACAGTTGTAGTGAAAGTAGGAAAAATTTTGCATCGAGATGACGTAATGCATTTATAATGCCGCAGACCCCGTCATCTTGCACGCCCTTTTCTACGTAATCCGCTTTGAAATTTTCCACAAATCCCGCGGCACTCCAGACAATGGTTCATTAATTTCTGAGGGCTAGAGGCTTGCAAAGGAATTCTGGAACAAATGCACGGAAAAGCACGTGCTGCTGCAGCTCGAGATTGTTAATTGCCGCCCTTTACTTGTGCACTTTCGCCGAAGACGCTTCAATGCGATCTCCCATGCATTAGGAGGAATTGAAAACATATTGATGACACCGCCACTGCGCGATTAATTTAGAAAATTCTTTTGAGACGATAGTGTTCCTGATTGCGTTTCCTGCAGCGAGTGCTTTTTCTGGATGAAAAGGATCCTAGAGAAAGCCTTAAAAAAGTAATGCTGCGGGCTATTAGAGTAAGCGCTATTTACTTACAAAGAAAGCGGATTACAGAGTTAAAATCTTTTGTCGCATTGACCGATGGAACTGAAATAAATGCCAACTCAATCTGCGATAGCAGGAGGTTCAGCAAATGTAGATGAATGGTACAACTTAAATCGATAATAGAACGTTTTCTGCATGAACAAAATTCTAATGGTGGTAAAGTAAGGGTGCGAAAACAGTATGTACATATGTATATGTCATTTTGGCATGATTCTGTTTTGTATTGTAGTCCGTAATCGAATAAGATGGAAGAAAGAACTTCAATAAAAAAACAAACAAGAAAAGAGTGCGAGCAACTCAATACACGTGAAAGAATTGAAACTTCTTCGGCGGCCTCTATCTTTCTTCATAATAAATTCTAGAAAGCGGAAAAATTCAGAACTCGGAAATCAGGAGCGTTTTAAAAACCGTAATTACTTAAATTGACGTGGAACTTTTAATTTTTCAATAATTTCGAAATTTCTCCTTAAATTCTACCCAAGACTTCGAAACACTTCCTATCAAATGTTTTTTTTATTTTATTATATTTATATTTTTGAACAAAATAGCAGAAAATTTAGTTCGCAATATCTCGAAAAAGAAAACAAACAGTGTTTTAAAATTGTTTATATTAAAAGATGCTCCCGAACAGCTTTTTCAGAATGAACAATTCGGTAAAGAATTCAATGCTAGCAATTTAACTTTACCATTCAAACAAAATATTCGAGGTGCTTCATTCCTATATTTTAATGCTTTGCAATTGCATGCAAGCTTTATCCATTCTTTCAACAACAACAACTGGAAGCAAGTTATATGCATTTTTAGAATTATACTGAAATGCAATACGTTCAAGTAATACCAATTGATGCAATCGATTCATTTGCATGCGTAATCATTAATTTTCACGTTGTTAATTTTGATCAGCATATGAGAAATGTTGCCTTTTTATTTCGTGCTATATACATATTTTGTCGTTTTGGACATGCAAACCACTCGATAATAACAAATTGTGAAATTGCACACACACATGAACGCGTCAACATTCTAACCATTCAATAATAAACTGTAAAATTGCACACACATCATATAACCGATTTTATTTTTATTTATTGTTTATTCCCACGTAATAACTTTGTTCGGAATTTAGGCAATCTGAAAGTATACCCGAAAATTTAATTAATTTAGAAAGCGGTTGCGTCTTGTGTGCAGCCTAGTAATGTATCGATGTTTGTAAACAAACGACTATCGGGGAGTTAAATTTTTTTTCGTATTCTTTTAGTTTAAGGTCCGAGGAACATTTTGTGTTTTGTTACGAAATAATCGAAGTATGAGAAAGTTATTAAAAATTCAATTGTTTATTTAATTATTATAAATAAATACATAAATAAATAAAATTACGAAAATTGTTCATTTCATTTGAAAATATAAACCTCGAAAAATCTCTCATAAAATGTTCATAATGTTTCGTTGAAAAGTGGCCGAGAAATTAATTATTTAATTAAAAATGATCAAAATTTTTAAACATCCGTAAAAACAATAAAAATTGAAATTTCGCAAAATTTTTTGGGGCTATGTTTAGTATTTGTATAGGCATTAATTTGATCTATGTTTCATCAAAATCGATGACATAGTGATTTTTCGGGGTGCCCACTTGACGTGTTTTGTCTCAGAGCAAACTGTGAAATTTTCAGCGAAATCGGTCGAGTCGTTTTTGAATCCATAGGACATACGAACATTGCCGTTTGTTTACAAGTATAGATACATTGTTTTAACGAAAAAATTACCCTGTCAATATAAAAGCGATCCAATTCTTTTGGCTTATTGTATTTTTATTACTCGGTCATTCCTAGAATTCGATCTGCCTGCCAACTAAAGACCGCACAAAGGGGAGACGAAGAATAACCGCCCCTATGTGGTAGGTATACGACATAGCTCTATCCTATACTCTCGCCCCAACTGTCAAGGCCATGACGCGATGCCAAAGCCAAAAAGGTTCCTACTCTGCTGATTAAATTGTCGTTAATTTTAATAATTTAGAAAAAACCCTGTTTTTTTTTTTAGAGCTGTGAAATTTATTTTTAAAATCAGCCACATTGGATTTAGTGACTCGTCATATTCCCTATGATATGCGAACTTTTAATACGCATCAATAAATACTTTAGGAACAGATTAACATGCCCACATAGATATTAGGTACTGCCTCCTTTGGCTTTGCCGTAGTCGGGTAAAACAATCTTAAAACCTTTATTACTGCAACCAAAATATTTGGCTCGTTTTCAGCTTACCGAGTTTTTGCACTATGTTATTTTTTTCTGTAATTATTGTTCTTATACGCAATTTGAAGAGGCAATATTTTGTTTGTCTTTTATAGTAACCAAAATATTTGGATATAGGATTCAATTTGTTTAAAATAAAAGGCAAATTTTTAACCTAAGATTGATTTTGTTTACGAGGTTTCAGTATTCATGGTTAATTTAACAAATATAAGATTAAGGTACTATTCTACTCTAGAGCGTCAAAAAAAGGCCTTTTTTCAAACTTTTATTTCTCAGCCGCTTTATTAAGTATTGTCATGAAACTTTCACAAAATGTAAATGGACCCTTATAGTATACCAACAAATTTTTATTTTGGGCATATTATTATTATTAAATAGAGGGCGCCAAAGTCAAGTGTCAAAAAAAAGATGGTTCCATGGCCGCAAGTTAATCTCCAAACTGGCATGTCTGAAACAAAAAATTTGAATGGGGTTTTAAAAAGGAAGGTTTCTTACGTGACAATTCACCACCGTTAGTCAAAAATTCCAAAAAACAAAAAAATGGTGAATGTTTAAAAAATTGACATTTTTTTTACCTTTTATCTTCCGCCATTTTTTCTTTTTTATATTTTTATGCAAAAATGTGGTGAATTGTCATACAGGACACTTTAATAAACAAAACGCATTAAGGTTTATTGAAATATACCATTTTGAGAAAAACGCGTTTAAAGTTTTGGTAAAGGCCGAGCTCTCTCACGCGGCTATATGTATATAGTGCCATTACTTTTTTTCTAATCCGAATTTCTCTACAAAAATTTGAGAGGTCATTTTTGAAGATGTAAGGAATCGAAAAATGAAAAAAAAAATTCAATTTTTTGAAAATTCTAGAGTAGAATAGTATACCTTAAATAAAATATTAATCAAATTCTCATAGTGCTTTGCCAAATCTTTGTTCCGTCAACAACACGTCATTGAAAATGGTTCCGCTAAATTTTCTGAAAATCGAACGATAGATACAGTTCATTTTATATCTTTGAACAATACCAAGGTTGATTTGTTGTTGTGCTTGTTAGTGGTGTCTTAGGTACAGAAGCCAGAAAATGAGAAAAATTTAATTTCTCCACCTATGCATGCCCGTCTGAGACAGATTGTTTTATATTTAAGTTGATAGGAAAAAAAAAAAAAATTCTTGAGATTTAAATTGCTCAAAAGGGCCGCTAAGCAATATTCAATAAGTAGTATTTTTAAATGATATCCATTTATTCTTTTTAGTAAATTTTTGTTGATTGGTTTACTGTGGTTTTCTAACAAATTATATGGTAAAGGCAAAATTCTATCATTATCGTTGTACAAAGCTCTATCGGCATAAAAATATATCAGTTTATTTAAGCTTACAGAAATCAAAAAAATTTAGGAAAAATGGTTACTAAATATTTCAGGGGTCAGTATTTCTTGTGGTTATAAATCAAATCAAAATAGAAAGTGCTAACGATATTTATTAATTGTGTCGAACAAAAATGACGCAATTTTTAGTCGCAAAGGTCGCGATTGACCGTTTTTTAATAAGTAATTGTGAATATTTATTACTCCCGCTCCTTCAAAAGTAAATAGTTGAACTCTGGATACATATCCAAATTTCCGTAGAATCTTATTTCTTCAAAAAATTATTTGTGAAAAACAACGCGGCTATCTGCTCTATAAGCTTAATTACTAGCTTTTAGTTTAATCACTGCAGGTGTTTGCATGTAGTTCTAATCATTTACTTTTTATTATTTTTCTGTGTTTTCTCTTGTATTACTTTAATTTTATTATTTTTTACTCACACTGTACATTTTTTCACTCTTTTTTTCATTTCTTATTTTTGCTAATGTTATTGTACATATATGTTTTAGTTCTAAACTGCACTATTATTGAAGATTTTATTATCTTACCGATGAACCCAGAAGATTATATTATCTTACCAGATCCCAGGTTAAAATGGTCTCATTTTTCATTCGTCAATCGGCAGTCCAATACTATATGTCAGTGAGTGTTGCACAATGAAATAAATAAATAAATAAATAAATAAATAAAAATAAAAATAAAAGGTTCTCTTCAATTAAACATACATTAATTGTTTCGGATGAAAAACTGCCGATTGACGGATGAAAAGTGATACATTTTTTTTTGTTGGGATCCTCACCTTGCTTAGAAAATACACGCGACCAAAACACTTTAAATTTCTTCCAATTTATGTTCAAATTAAGGAAATAAATACAAAATAAGTTGTCATGAAACAGCTCCTCGTATTTCATTCTAAATTTCAAGTATTTCGAAAAATTATCTTGGACACTGACAAGCAAATGCATGGAAGGGCTCAAGAGTCAAATATGTTTACAAAAATATATTCTTAGTAATAGTGTAACAAAGCGCTAAAATCAGCGCATCGTTCATACGAATCACTTTACCCGAGAGCAAAATTCAAAATATTGGTTTTCCTCGAATCGCCTACTACGAGCCTGAAATTTCAAATTCTGGTCTGGCGTACCGTCCCTTTCCGGCTATGTGTCTGATGTCAATCTAGGCATAGCATGCCGTCTCTTTCCGGCTGTCTGATGTCAATCTAGGCATAGACCATCGTCTGTTCACGGGTATGTGTTTGATGTCAATCTAGGGATACCTCACGGTCGTGTAAATATATACTTACATATATTGTATTAACGTAACGTTATGGAAATATGCAGATATTGTAAATGTTGTATTAGCATATAAGGAGGCCATGAATCCCGAATTGTATTAACATACAATATAAGAAGGCCATGAATATATTGTAAATCCCGAATTGTATTAACATATGTAACGGTCACGAAAATAACCAAGGAAATCCCGCTTGGTTTAAAGAATTATATTAAAGATTGTAGCATATCTTCTCAGCAGTGCGGGTGTCTGTGAGGACGAGCAGCAATTAGATAATCTGAAAATAGCGCCAAATGTCTGTGATCATAAATAACTCAGACGGATCGGCATAAACAGTTTTGTTCGTAATTATGTGCTAAAAGGGAAAAACAATAAATGAATCCCTTTTAACAAGCACGATTCACATCTTGTGCAATTCTAAGAAGGAAAAGCATAGGTTCCCTGTGCATGATCATAAAGTCCTTCGCACATGTGCACCGAACAAAATAGGAAAGAAGCGCCTTCTTAAATGAACATGTCTTAGCATGTTCATAGTTTAGGCGCCAAAGGATTTAGTTTATGACCAGGTTAAAGGTATAAAAGGTTAGGAAAAATTAGAGAATGGGCATTGCATTGCGGGTTAGGTCGTTACTCTGACACCATCGGGCGCGCTGCTGAGTTGTGTTCCGATATGTTTTTCGTGATTTTGGTTGATCTCTTAGAATTTGTAATCGTTACACATATGTATAAGAAAGCAATGAATATATTATACCAGGTTGTAATTATAGAAGGAGGCCATGTAAGTATAGTAAATTCAAGCTGTATATAGCAGGCCTCCCGTAAATATACACTACCGCTCATAATTATTCGAACGATTCATATCAAGCTCTAAGTCCTACAAGTAAAGAAGACCTATAGACAAAACTTCTTCAATGTTGGAACGAAATGTATTGAATATGGATATATTGAAGAAAATGTGTAATGACCTTAATTTATGTAGTATTTAGCTTATTATTCTTTTTTCAATTATACACATCTTAAGGAATACAAATGTGTGTCAGAACTCGATTACACTGGTTCATTTAAAAAATTTCCATTCATAATTGTAAACATATGAATCGTTCCAATAATTGTGAGCGGTAGTGAAAATTATATTGTGATATACCTTGTATAAGAAAGGTTGTATATTAGAAATATTGTAAATGCTGAATTACATTATCCGACAAAGGCCATCATTATATACATAGATACGTATTAATACATCAATTGTAAAAGACTTATATAAACAATGTATGTACCAAAAGAATTGTAAACAAAACGAACAATTGAATAAGTATAATTCAAAAACTCGAAAAAATCTAGAATTAAAAAAATTTTCATGAATATACCTACATACATATAGGTAGGTACATTACCTTTTATAATGAAATTGAATACGGATCACTCGATGCCCGATTTTAATCGCATTTGAATGACTTTTTTATATATAGACTAGGAGGGCTTTTGAATGCTAATCAAACGATGGTTCGTTTACGACAAAAGTTAAACATAAATGTGGTATCGTAATGCGACAATTTCGGCTTTCTTTTTTTTCAAAAAAATCTAAGACAGCGCAAGGAGCTAAATACAATAAAATATATAGGTCGTTGGATATCTGCATCGGTTTTGCAGTAGCTGAAATAACTTGAAATTTCCTTGCAAGCATTCAGTCATTTTTACCTGAAGAAATTTCCAATTCCAAGAAACCTTGGCAAGAAGCCAGTGATTTCTGCAAGCTACCTATGCATGGTTTTACTCGAACCTCAAGAGCGCTTTGAATGGCCCGAAAATAAATACTAGGTACAGTCGTGCCTATCTCGGCATTTATTTCCTCCAGTTACGTTCGCATTGAAGCAACATGCCACGTATCTCTATCTCACAGGCTTATTCAAAATTTAAGGAGTGAATTTTCACCGCACTATATCGGCGCTTATGCATAGAAAATTCAATTCCCTTAGTAGAAGCACGTTCCAGCCCCTGTTCAAGGACCGAACATGAACCGAAAAGGTTGCTGGGTTTCCGTGTTGCCTGATAAAAATTTCTGATCATGTCTCGTTTCACCAATAAACCACTGATTGCGTTTGGGCGAAACGAACACCAAATAAAAGGTACGTTTCTGTCTCAAGAAATACGGCTGCCGTGATGGAGCTGGATATGATTTCTACAGGGATCTGTGGCCCTCGTCAGTATCCCCACTTGTCTAGTCAATTTTCGCCCCTAACAGCGCCCTGTTGTCCGCAATTCGAATTTCTTGCAAAAATGGAGCATTTGAAATTTTAATGTCCGCACAAAAAACATAATATAGCGCACGTTCCTATCTTCCAAACAACAGACTGTATTTGGTTTGTGTTTTTTAACATAAATACTAGTGTGCGAGCGATCCCCAAACCCGTGAATGTGAGTTTCATGCTTGTTTATAAGTGCACGTTAAGGTTATCAATCAAAAGACAGCTTGTCCTTCAGAGTTATTGCCATTAAGTTCAGGAGTTCGCCCTTGTTCGCAATAATCCGCCTTCTCTTGGGAGAACACATTTTTCGTTTTGCTAAAGATAATATCGCACTCCTCTCGTCACATAGGCTACGGGGTGAAAAGCAACGATGACGGGACGCTCCAAAACGACGGGAAGTCAACAGATTTTATGGGTGTTTTTATGTTTGCTAGCATATAATCAATTCGGTGTGGGGTCCTCCAAAAGTTATTCCAATTACAGTGCCATTTCAGCATATTCGTATGGCTTTAGCGCCGTTAATGAGGTTAGCAATCTTTTCATTAATATTTAATCTTAATTTTATTAATCTCATTTATTTTAGCGAAAAGAAGCTTACTAGTAAACTGTTCGTTGGAGGGCATAACATTTTTACGCACGGAAATCAGCGTTCGACCTTATACATAAAATTGCCAAATTGCCAACTGCCCTTGACAAAGGGATGAGGAGTTTTATTAGACTGTAATTATACATTAATGAGGTCAATTCCTTAATCTAGTTTGGAAATGCAAACAATTGATCAAAGGGATGAGGGTCTTCACTTTCTTCTATACCATTCTTGTGAGCACGATATTTTCCACAGTTTTTAATCTATTTCGATCAAATCAAATCAAGTCAAAATCTTGTTATTTTCGAAAATTGGAGCATAAGTTAAAGGAGTGGGAAATATTCTTTCTTGTGTACTCGTATTTGATTTGGTTTTCTTAGCGCTTTCAACCAAATTTGAGACCGTATATAACTCTAATGCAGTTTTTCAGGCTATCGTTAGGTTTATGGTTTAATGGGACAATAAAAATTGTTTCAACAAGTGTCATAAACTTGCGTTCAAAATCTTCCTCTGTTGATCCAAGTGTTACTTTAAATTAATATAAAAAGTTATCGCTAGCTCATAAACAAATTAAACTTATTATGTTCACCATTTTGATAAACAGCTTAGATACATATATGCACATACATACGTGTTGTAAATGTGCACGTCAAATTCGGTCAATAGCGGCTCAGAAACCATTTTTAGTACCTTACGCCCCTATTCTTCCAACTCCATTTCCATCCATTTACGAACTTAGACGAGGTATTAGCAGAATAAATGTACGAGTATATTTGCAAGTTTGATTAAAACCAATTCTTTTTTGAAGATGCGATTCCAAGTGCGTGTTTTACACGTTTCAACTTAGGGTTCCGTAGCATGTAGGAACTAAGTAGCAAGAAGTAATTTTTTCTTTCGTGATGATTGTAAAAATAAAAACAATTCACCCTCATTGAAATATAATGTTTTTGTAGGAACTATGCAAAGTATAAAGTATGTATTAGTAAGATTTACGCAAAAAAACTATGGACTCTATTCGTATAATGTTTTATTATAGGTACGTACGTGTAATTAACAAATAATGCAACTTCTTTGTTGACTATCTACTTAGTAGATTGCTCCTATTGAAAACTGAAAATTATAATTAATAATAATAATAATAATAGTTGTTTATTATATAATGTAATATAATGCGGTTACAAAGTGGAATACAAAGAACAAATTGAACAACCTGCACGGAAATCTTTATACTTTAAATATACATATGTATGTATATGTACGTGGTATATTTTTATAATTCGTGTATGACAATTATAAAAAAAGGATGCGTAGAAGACATATCTCATTTATAATTTGGCATATCACATTGATATACTTTTAAGTATACATATTAAATAGACTTATTAAATATTAATTATAATATCTATTTTAAATTTATTTTGAACTAGCTTTCTGTCCTCGACTTCGTCCGCGTGGACGAATTCCAAATTGCATATACATAAAATCGTTGAATTTCGAAAACTTTGCCGATTTCAAATTTACCAAATGTCACTCAGTAAGCCCTTAGAATTCCTTCTCAATCGCATAAATACTTTTTACATGACACCATAAAATTATCACTGCTCAACATTCCCCTTCTCTCCCCCTCTCCCCTTTCCCATTGCGGTTGAACGGTGTAGGAGTCAAGTTTGATGGAAATCGCATAAACTTCAAAATTTGACAGTCCGCCATCTTGAATTCGTAAATTTTGACAGTCGGTGTGAAATCAGCGACCCCTAAAACCCCCAAGCAGGACCAAGCTTGTACAAATCGCATAAGCTTTAAAATTTGACAGTCCGCCATCTTGAATTCGTAAATTCTGACAGTCGGGTTAAAATCAACGAGTTTGAAAACCCTCAAGTACCAAGTTTGGTGGAAATCGCATAAACTTTAAAAAATGACAGTCCGCCATCTTGTATTCGTAAATTCTGAATTTCAACCCGATAAATTAGCGACCCCGAAAACCCCCAAGTACCAAGTTTGGTGGAAATTGCATAAACGTTAAAATTTAAAATCTAACATGTTATCAACCAATATCCTACGATTTTTCTAAAAGAACTTATAAAGCATTTTCTAGGTTCACCCCCTCAAAATTTTCAATTGCCATTTTAGGGGTGAAGGACCAATTTTAAGGGGGTGGGTGGAGGGGTAGGGGTCTCCGAATAAACGTTGATCTACACCATGTAGAATCGATTGGCATACCCCTGTTCAGACTTTAGCAAAACACCCTGTATATTAATAACTTTTCCAATAAGGTGTGCCGAAAGAAGAAGACAAAGACTTCAATATGCCTTGAATAGCATCCATTATATGTCGAATTTAATATTTTCAGGGAAAGCAGAAAAACAAAATTCAGTTTTTGTTCGAATATTTCGACTACTTAGAAATACTATAATATAAACTATGAAGTTTATTTTATCCATGGCCGGAATAAAATATATTTATTATTACAAAAGATATATTTACTTTATATCTTACATACGTATATTGGCCTCGCTTTTCGTATATGTAAAATATATATTGCTGCAAGATTTTCCTTATTTATGATTCACACTTAGAGTTTGAATCGAGTGAGTATAAGAGAATGGCATTTGTGGCGTTTGAGGCAGAACAAAATTTTAAAAATTGTCCCTATATTGGCAAATTAGGCAGCAAAATATTTATACATGGACAGAATATATATTATATATACAATATATTTCATATATTTTAAATGTACGAAAAGCGGCAAAATCCATATATTTTATGTCAGACGTATACATACATATTTTTCTTTCATATTTTCGCATATAAATATATTTTTCCGTACGAGAATGACCGAGGTCGTCTGGATACATATCTAGAAGAGTTGTTAACATATCTTGTTCGCAATAATTTTTGTTGAAAATATTTATAAAATACCTATCCCATTTTATCCGATTTTTTAAAAAACTGGTATATTCAATTATTCTTTTTTTTTGTTTAATGTGCAAAGGAAGTATTTAGATAGCAAAATACTTGCTACTGTCCGTCCTCATACCAAGGACGGCTGTCCCAGTGAATGGGGTCAATTGTAGCAAATAAACGATGCACAGTATATGTCTTTCAATTATTGTATTTACATTGTTACTACCGTAGCCATCCTCTCTTCCGCCTTTGAAACGAACTCAATGCCAAGGCAAAATAACCTATGATACATAAACTGCTCACTGTTTGTAAACTTCTGAGCACTAATTAATTAAGCAGGAAAGCACTCAATATGCAAATCCTAATATCAGCAAAACAATCGGAAAAAATAAATCAATCGAAAATAGTTACTTTTGGTCGAAAAAACACAAATCTCATCCTCTGCAAACGTAAGCAGTGCGCGGAATGCGACGCAACACTGCTAATCATGTTTAGTTTTCAGATATGTAAGCAGAGATTCGCCTTTTCTTGTACCCCTCACCGCATCGCTAATAATTTAGTAGATATTCGCATTGTTTTAATTCAACTGTATCCTGTTACAACTGTACGCGTTCTCCCCTACTACATTTCCGTGCAAATATTAATTACTAAGGAAGTACGTAGTAAGTTTGTTCTATATAGGAATAACATTACCAATGCAAACCATGTAATCTACACTCCAATGTATTAATATTACAAGATGGCGCTGTGCAATTTTACTGTTTAGCGCATTAAATCAGGTAGTGTTTACTTTACAAATACTGAGTTCAAATCATCTAGTGTATATTTACATCATTTTTTAGCAATTGTACACACTGCTGCACCATCATTACAATACCTTGTAAAGCAACATTAAATGTAAGAAAATGTTATACCAATGTTTAACGTTGTCAAATTAATCAATTCGAGTGCATAAAACACTCACTTTTTCATTAATTTTATCTTACAATATTTCCATATTTTAGGAAAATATTATATAATACTATGCTGTTTTATATTAATTTCGAGCAATGTAGTTATCATAGAGTTATTTAACCTCACTTGAATAACTTGAAATCTTTAAATGGTTTTATAAGTGTTCATAAGAAAGGTATACAAATATAAAGAATGAAAAAAAGCGTAAAGTTATCATATCGTAAATCACTCCATTGTAATTTCCCATATATGTAAGTATGTTTCGTCTTATTTTATCCAATCATCACCTCATTAAATTATTCTCAAAAGAATGGTTTAAACTAACTGGCAAAAAATTTGAATAAGTCGATGTCTCCTTTTTAGACTTACGAATTTCAAACATTTTTACCATTACTCTTTAAGGCTTAAATCCGATTTAATCTAACATGATATCATCGTAGAAAAATAAAAGGAGGGAAAAGTACTGCTAGATCCTTTTATTTCCGCTTTAAATAATTACCTAAAAGGAGGAAATCACTCTGAACAAGGAGGATGTAGCGCGAACTCCGTCTTATCCCTGCCGGAACACAAAGTAAGCGACATAGATGATCCCATTTAATGCACTCATCTAGAAGAAAATCTCCGGGGGTAAATCCTCTTCCAAATATGTTGACGTAAGCAGCAAACAGCTTTCTCCGGAAATAATCCACCCTTCTTAGCAATATAAAAATCTTCCTCCATGTAGGCCGAGCTTAATCCAATTTTGGTACTCACTGGCCGGAATTGCAGCTTTTTGCAATATCCGGGTATTTGAGTAAATGACAAGATTTTCCTGTGGATTGTACGGATAGCGTATAGTTTTTTATGGATCATATCCGCACACCAGATCCACACCACACTGGCCCTGGGACCAGTGCCGGATTTACACTTGCCGGGGCCTGTAGGCTTTCTACTGGTGGGGGCCTACTTAAGGGCAGAAAAAATTTGGAGCACTCATAAATAGTCATGCAGTTTGTTACTATAAGTAAATTTATTTGTTAATTATTTAGTTTATAAAAATTAATAATTTTCAAAATAATTATAATAAACTAAAATAAAATTTTATTTTAACGTACTCGCTCAAGCAATTGGTAAAATAATCGACTAATTAAGCAAATAACCGAACTATTACTACTTAGTGGAATTCGACAGTACAATTGCAAGTTTCAAAATTAATTAAAAAATTTAATTTTCAGAAATTAAATTAAATGGTGGGGGCCTACTTTTTTCGCAAAATGGTGGGGGCCGGTAGGCTGCAGCCTACTCCGCCTACTCTGTAAATCCGGCACTGCCTGGGACATTCAAATGTCTCGAAGGTCGCTATCATTCCAAATATCCTTATTATGAAGATTGGGTTGAATATGCTCCCTATATGTACCCATCCTAAGTTGACTTCACAAGGATCTAAATAATTTTTATGCGCTCCGAGTAGGTCTAGCTTCACATTCATAGAAGAATGATTGAAATTTTTTCTTTCTATAAATGAAGAGGCAAACGAAGAAGACGAACTATCCTGTCGCGACATTAGTTTAACAGTAACCGTATTTTAGGTTGAAGGGTTTTAATGGGCGATACCAGGTAAAGTGGAGTTGTGAGCATCACTTTGAAATGTGTTTTTTATGATCTTTAAAAACTAAACTCTTTTAAAAAATACTGCATTTTCATGAGAGATCTTTACAAAATGGATGATAATAAAACGCAAGTTTATAGCCATCGGATTTTTAACTACAGTTAATTCTTGTTGATAAAAAAAGATTTTTGGTGTCATGGTTTTGAATTAGTATGTGCTTAAATTTAAGTCCATATTCATAAAAGTGTTGTTGCTGTGACTGTAACCTTTTAAGTAAGACGTAGTAAGGCGTAGGCGTAAACAGCCATGCATAAAAGGTTTAACTTTTAATGCGTAGATTTTTCTTAAACTGGTTCAAATATCCCTGATTGCCATACAATTTTTTATTTGTGTAGGTCAGATCTTTCATCCCACTCATTTTGGCATACCCACTTGGAAACACCCTGTATATGGGATATAACGAATTTTGTGGACACGATGAAACTTCGCCTATACGTTTATTCCGCCAATATCTCGGCTAATTTCGTTAATGACAGCAATCGGTCAAGAGGGTGGGAATATAGGGGCACCGTAAGTTACATAAAAATGGATTAGACCCGATATCTTTCGTATCTCTTAACCGCTATTGACTAAACTGAACATACACATTAACAACATGTAGTTCTAAGTCGTGCATCAAAAAAGTGGTAATCGGTCAAAGGGGTGAGGGCCTACATCAGTTTCTAAACTTTTGTTACCGCGATAACTGCCGCATTTCTTAATGGATTTAGTACAGAACAGCATACGGAATTCATAAACCAGAAAGTACAGCTTTCAAAAGAGCTTTGAATCATTAAAATTGAATTATTTTTCCGGAGATATAACTGCTCAAAAATAGTTGAACAATGGTCGCTTAACGACCACAAAGACATACAATAGTCTTATAGAACCCAAATTATTCTTGGAAAATTTTATTGGACATACGCATTGGCATCAGCGATTAAATTGTCAGTGGCCTGTTGTGCACAAGCAAAAAAGATTTCGGTGGCAACGTCGCAGGCTTTTCCTACAGAACTATTAAAATCTTCTAAAAAAACTACATACGAGTGACGGCGGCCGCAGGAAAATTTATGATTTTTGCGATGCCGTTGCGACCCGTAATGGAATAGCGGACACTGCCGAACCGCGACGGCTCCGCCACTCATTTGCGGTCAAGCTAGACGTTACCGGGAACCTGGCACTGCACACGAGCATCATTTGCCTTAGCCATTTTTATGTTTGCAGTCGTTTAAAGAAAATCTGATTAATGTCGGCTAAACTCGGCTCTTTCCGCCTCCAAGATCTCCGCAGCTGCCAAGGGCTCCCAATGCTCTCGCAAGAGCAAGTGAACAAAACGTAAGGGTTCGTATGTTCCTTTTCCCTCATTTACCGAAATAATATAACATTTTGTTTTACATTTCAGAGGTTTAAACCGCTGGAAAAAATATTTATTTTACGAAAATCGAACTCTAATTTTTCGTATTTATTATTTATTTTTTAAATTATATTATTTTATTATATTATAATTATTAGCAAAATACGCTGTTCTAGAGTTTAATTGCAAATTGTATATGAGTCGAACAAAGCTGGGCGCTTGGCTACAGAGGAAGAGAGACAGATATATGTATGTATATTCCCGTTCTATACCCATCTCTTTCACTCTTTCATGACAAAGTCTCCCAGAAGGATCAAAACAAGGATGCCTCAGGTAGCAGCTCTTTATGACTCTAAGTTTGGCCCACATTCTACTGAAATATATGTAATATGTAGTTAAATGATAACTAATGTATTTTATTTGGAAATTAACCATTGCTGTGCAATTTTTATTTGATTGGTAATACTTCTTAAAATTACACCAGAAATCTATACTTCATTTGATAGGGATAAGATTGCTCGTGAGTTGTTACAAGATTAGATATTTCACTATGAATTTTTTGTTTGAAAAATGCAAAATATTGGATTTTTGCGGTCCCTGGTCCCTGGTCCCTGTTGCTATATACTATCAATGAGGCCAAGCAATTACCAGAGATTTGGAAAATCAGTTCAAGAGAATCTACTATCTTGACTTATAGATTTTGAAAGCGAATTCGTAATCAGCATATCCAAAAACTCCAAATATAAACATTCATGGCAAATTTACAATTGTTGGCCGTCATCTTAAGTCCGCCATTTTGACACTCTGAATTTGATGTCCACAAAAAAATTCCATATGTTAAGTTGAAGGATGTAGTACCTTCAGACAAAAAATTAAAAATACCAAACCAACCATTTCGGCGCGATTGAGCAACAAACATCCAAACAAACAAATAAACTTTCGAGTTGATAAGTACGAGATTCAAAATCGGTACAATTAATAAGAGCAAATTAACTTAACTTAGTAGAATTCCAAAAATTGTTGTCGCCATATTGGGTCCGCCATTTTGAATTTCCACATTTCTAGGTTTGAAATTAGTGTCACCAATTTTTCTTTATATTAATATACCTACATGAAAGTCCTTTCAATTTTCAAAAAATCTGTTGCCATATTGGGTCCGATATTTTGAATTTCTACATTTTGATAATAGATTCGAATGTAGTGGCCTCAAAGTGTCCTTAGTGCTAATTTGCATTTAAATTCGTTGAATTTCGGAAAATTTTGGTCGCCAGATTTAATCCGTCATCATGAATTTTTAAATTTCGAAAGTAGATTTACAATCAAGATCTCCGAAACATTCTAAACACCAATTTTCCTGGCAATCCCTTGAAATTTACAATTTTTGGCCGGTATCTGGAGCCTGCCATTTTGAAGCTCGAAAATAAAAAGGAGCCAACATGTTAAGCTTAGAATTGATTTTTCAAATGTTGATAGTGTATTCGAAATTAGTGGCCTCAAAATACCCATAGTACTTCAGTTGAATTCGTTGAAGTTCGAAAATTGTTGGTCGCCATATTGGATCTACTATCTTGAATTTCCAAATTTGGAGCGTAGGTTCGCAGTCAGGACCTCAAAAAACCTCCAAATATCAATTTTCATGGCAATCCCTTGAAATTTACAAATTTTGGCCGCCATCTTGGGTCTGTTACGTCGCGATATATAGTGCCTTCACACAAAAAATGAGAATTATCGGACTAAGCGTTAAGGCGTGATTAAGCAACATACAAACAAACAAAATTTCTATTTTATATATTACTAGCTGACCCGTACCCGGCGTTGCTCGGCCACAACTATCCCTATAATAAAGCTAAACTTTAAAAAAGACATGACTGCCAATTTCAAATTTGTCAAATGTCATTCAGGAATTTCATCTCAATCGTATAAGTGCTTATTGCGCGACTCACCATGAACTTATCACTGCTTAATATGTATTTCCCCCCTCTATCTCCTTTCCCCTCCACTTTCCAATTGCGATGCATAGCCTATGTCACTCAGAAGGTTATGCGCGACATGCCCATAAAATTTCATCTCAATCGGATAAGTATACTTTTTGCGTGGCTTACTATAAACATCACAGATAAACATTTCTCTTCTCATCACCCCTCTACTTACCAATTACAAAATATTACCTATAGCACTCAGGAACTCATGCACTATACACGTGTAAAATGTATAAAATATGTATATAAAAATATTGACAGTCCGCCATTTTGAATTCGTAAATTTTAACAGTCGGGTTGAAATCAGTGAATCCGAAAAACCGCAAGTACCAAGTTTGGTGGAAATCGCATAAACTTCAAAATTTGACAGTCCACCATCTTGAATTCATAAGTTCTGACAGTCGGGTTGAAATCAGCGACCCCGAAAACCCCCCAGTTCCTGTTTTGGTGGAAATTGCATAAACTTCAAAATTTGAGAGTCCGCCATCTTGAATTCGTAAATTCTGACAATCGGGTTGAAATCAGCGACCCTGAAAAACCCCAAGTACCAATTTTGGTGGAAATCGCATAAACTTCAAAATTTGACAGTCCGCTATCTTGAATTCGTAAATTCTGACAGTCGGGTTGAAATCAGCGACCCCGAAAACGCAAAAGTACCAATTTTTGGTGCAAATCGCATAAACTTCAAAATTTGACTGTCTGCCATCCTGAATTCGTAAATTCTGACAGTCGGATTGAAATCAGCGACCCCGAAAACCCCCAAGTACCAATTTTGGTGGAAGTCGCATAAACTTCAGTCCGTCACCTTGAATTCGAATATTATTAATTACAATCAAATATAGCCTATGTCACTCAGGAATAATGTAGCTTTCTACTGGTGAAAGAATTTTTAAAATCGGTTCAGTAGTTCCAGAGATTACTTCCTACAAACAGTCTCACAAACTTTACCTCTTTATAATATTAGTATAGATACATATATGTATGTATATAGGGATTAATATACAGAGGAAATCTCCTCCTTTCATGACTATATTCTACCGTTTAATCTAATCTGTAACTTATCTTTTAATCTAATCAGAGAACTGTACTGGAAATAAGCTTCAAAATATCAGTGAATGAAAAAGGAAGAAAACACCCCTTTCAAAAATCCACTGCTAATCACCCAGGAAATCAAGGAAAACTTACCCTTACCCCTTTACAGATCCTTGTCGACAAACTTTGACTATTTTTATTACGGCTAGGTTTCTAAATAGTGGAATAGATCTTATGTCGTAATTGATAGTGGAATAGATCTGATGTCGTAATTGATTTTGACCAAACTTTACTTTGTAATTTGTGAAGCTTGAACTTTCGTATGTTGTATTTATGTAAATGCAGTTGAATATTTACACTTCCATCATCAATGCCTCGCCAACGCGGGACTTATTGCGATGAAAAATTTATTTCCGGCTATTGCTTGATCGTGATGACTTGGTAAAAGGCTACACACATGCGAGAATCACTCGTCGGCATTGTAGTTGAATTTTCCTGAGCGATTAAGCAAAACCTTGCTGTATGTGAAATACTACTTCCGAATTAATGCTTTAAACAGTAGAAGCATTGGAGCATCACAAGTAAAATTTAATGGTCAGAAGAGTGAATGCGGTTCATTGTTCGCATGCGGGTACTACATATAAATTACGCCTGAGTGAAGAGCGAGATCAACAAATCCCGAAATAGCTTTTATTTTTCCTGCTCCACTTAGTCATATTTTCCCAACTAAAAAATTCTGTGTGAACTCAAAGCGGCCCTACATCTCATAATTAAAAGCCTCCCGTGCGAACGCAACGTTTTTAATCACTCCCGGCTTCTGGGGACGAAACTTTGGTGCTTTCCAGAACGTAACCAAGACTACAATGTTTCCAAGCCCCAACAGTTAAAAAGTAATTCTTTAGCTTTCCCAGTGTCTACATATTTTGCACGGTCCAGCGAATGCTTCCAGAGATAAACTCGAATTCACTCCAGATATTCCCTTCCTGTAGGTGACCTCCTGAATTATTAAATGCAGCAGCGAACTTTGTCATCATATTTAAAACCGTTTTTTATTTATTATTTTTTAATTTCAGGTTAACATCAGCAATACGTGGACACTGCCGCAAGAAGGGTTTACCGTGTTCTACCGCTTTTTCCGAGACAAAATCTCATGGTTCGAGGCTGATGCCGTGTGTCAATTCCACCATGCTAATCTGGTCACAGGTTTGTAACTATGAACATTTCTTTGGTCTGTTACGGAAGCGCCACCTAATGGTATACCTCTAGTATTATGTTTCATAAAGGCAAAAGGTCGGGTGTGGGGCGAGGTTTTACTCCCAATAGAGATTTAGGTGCAGGCCCCGCATCCAGCTATGTATCTCAATCTGAGATTTACCGGCTTCAATTATGTATATATACCGCTGGAGTTTAACTGATTTTCCTGTTGAGCTTTGTCTTTTCAAACAATGAGTACTGAGAAGCATGTATAAATTGTTCAGTTCCATAATATGCAAAAGCAATTTATATGGTATATTTGAAAAACAATACCTTTTATGTCAAATTAAGTTCTTAATTAAACAATTTTTTTATTTTAAAACAACTTTTTATCGTATTCTACTCGTCAAACCTTTGAATTTGATACCCATGTCAAGAGGATTGTAAAGAAAAACGTAATCCGCCAACTTGGGGTGCACGTCATATGGCTCGTAGAATGACGTCGCCTAGCTTATCATTTTCTACTCGTTGAAACCTTTCATTTGATACCCATGTCGAGGGGGTTGTGAAGAATAAGGTAAGCCGCCATTTTGGGGCGTCCGCCATATTGTATTTAGAACGATATTAAATATACTATATTGCATTTTCGTCGGGTTTACGTAAGTTTAATCTTTTTCTGATAACGGGAACTGGTTTAAAATTCAGTTGCAAGATTTTACCCAAACATACATATATGTAATACTAAGTAACTAACAGGTGAAGTTAAATAAAAGCGTATAAAAAAACAAAAACACGTAATTCTTAATGTCATCAGTACTGTCGTAGTAGTCATTATGATTCACTACCTTTGCGGCTATCACGCTAGTAGGATAGGCACGACCTTTAATGATTTCTGCAGAAGATGCCCTAATGTGAGTGAGAAGGAAAGCATCATCCACTTCCTTTGCCACTACCCGGAAGCAGTAGTGTAGACACTCCTTTATTTAACAATCTAGTCCATCTTCAGTTCTCTTCAAGTAGTTTAAGGGTTAGACATAGAGGTTTCGTCCCTTGTAGAAGGCCTAAATATGCCTTTATTGCCAGCAACTTCATCCTATACTTATCTAATTTAAATAGCGTAAGTACTATATAAATTATCGGCACAAGCCACAAGATAGCTTCATTCATTTATTCTTTACAGCTTAGAAACGTAGTTTTGAGAAAATACATTATATTGGGTTGAATTAAAGATTCATGTGAAGCAGTACTGCAGCAATAGCTGGTCTTCGAACAAAACGGTGGTAGACAGATGGGTGATAACTAAACAAATCCTATATTGGGATAATGCTCCAGGGTTGCGTCGGGATAATGCTACAGGGTTGCGTGAAGCTAAGCTGATTAAATTCTACGTATACACCGACACCACCATCTTGAGCAAAGCGAATCTCAGGCTGCTGGTGGGGTACTTACCTGCCCATCATGGGGATAGATATCACCTACATAAAATTGGACTGTCAGTTGAGACGGAATGTCGACTATGTCAAAAGGACGAGGAAACCACAATTCACATCCTGTATGAATGTCTGGCTCTAGCGCGGATTAGAAAGAGGACCTTTAATAAAGAGCTCCTGAGCTCTGCTGAGGTCCGTAATTCTTCTATGGGTGACCTTCTGGCTTTCCCTAGGGTACCGGATCGTCTACTTCACTAACGGAGCTTTGGTATAAAAGACCATCTGGTCACAGTACCATCACAAGGGTTGCTCCACTCAAAATAATAATAATAAACTTCTGTCGGGTACGTAATACCCACATCATAACCATATAGCCATATCTATGAAACATGCGATGTTTTTATTCAAATACTGTAGTGATTTCGACAATAGCTCTTAATTTATACTCAAAAGATAGGTATTAACTTTGTATTTTGTAACTTAAGTAGAATTATATCATTAACACACTATGCATTAATATGACGCTAGCCATTATAATCAAAATGAAGGGATGACACATTAGTTAAGCATAATTTTGGATGACAGTCCTCCGTGTGTTTTCATTATAGGGTTTTTTAATATTTTAACAAATCCTTATCGTTATCAAGCAATCGAAAAACACAAATTACTTGATAATACTTAGTTATCAATTAATCAAAAAATAAAAATTACTTGAAAATCGTTATCGATCGATCGAAAAATAAAAATTGCTTGATGATCGTAATTTTTTAATTTATATTCTTATATTACCTATATTATTAAATATTTGCTTTGCGTTTAGATGCTTGAAATGTGCTTAGTTAAAGAAATATTTGGTATTGTAACCCTTTTGGGTATTGATCTGAGAAGATATGTTCAAATGCAAATGTCGAAAGAGATACCATAGATTAATTTGACAAGATTTAGAGATGCAGCAGACATGAGATTTGATTTTTTTTTTCATATACCTATTATAATATACATAATTGTAGGATCCAAATAAAAATATTTCGATATATTAAGTACCATAATAGTATTTATAATTTTGTATTATATATAATTTTCGAAAAACATCAAATATATTCATGTCTTGTTTGCCTTTCAGTGGAGAATTCTTATCAATTTGACGCAACTAGAAATTTCTTAAAAGTTCTCAATGTGGTTGAGCCTGTTTGGATTGGACTTATGAGGGCGCAGAGTTCGAAGCGATTTGCATGGTCGTAAGTATTTAACTTCATCTTTAAACATACAAGTACAATTTACTTGAATATTTGTCAGTTTATTTTATTAATAAATGCAAGCTCGGATAGAAATTGTACCGAATAAAATCTTGCTTTTTCCAGTAAAAACAGTACTCAAGATGACTGAAATTCCCTAATTCCTTACTGGGGCGGTAAAGTGAAAAATGCATTTTAATATTTTATTTAATAAAATTAACTACAGAAGCAATGATTCAGCAATATCTACGTTTCACGATTTGACAGCAAATTATAAGCTGCGTTTTTTTTTTCATTTTCCTATCTGGTTCAGGTTAGATAACAAATTTTGCATTGAATTAATTTTTAAAAGCCATCACGTATATCAAGATTTTAAGATTTGTGAAAAATGCATCAAATTGCCCTGATATTTACCCATCCAAACTTCAAATCTTGAACCAGATAAATTTTTGGATTAAGTTTTTGACGCAAAGCGGGTATAAATCCAGGCAATTTGATTTTAGTTTCGCGAAATAAAAAATGTTTGATATGGGTAACTATCAATTAAGTGTAAAATTTCCTGCTAAACCGGAACCGATTTGGAAAAAAACACTATAGACCCGGATACAAATTGTAAGGGGTCAGAGAGGGCCAACCAATGGTGACCTTGACCTTGAAGGTCAATAGCGTTATGGGTCAAAATTACCTCCAGAAGTCATGCAGGTGTAAAGCTTTTTTTGCAAGAAACTTCAATTCTTGGCGACTTCTGTTCTACATAGGAAAATATTTCAATTTTTTAGGCATAGATAAAATTTGAGGTGAGATTTGGACATTGGAATAGTAGGTATTGATAGGAATATTTTAGAAAACAAATATCATGTGAAATTCGTTTTATTAGAGTAACAAAATATCGCATTGTACATTCAGTACATAGTGGATCTCTTGAAAAAAGGCAAGTTGACCTTCAAAACACCGTGAAAATGAACTACTAGGTCAAGGTCAATACCACAATTGGTTGGGCCCCTCTGACCACGTACATATTGTATACAGGTTATTTTTTGTAAAACTATGATTTTCTAGCTAAAAATTAATTAGACCTCTAAATGACCTTTGGAGGTCATTTTGACCCATGACATGGCTGCATATCAGAACGCGAAATTTTATGCTCTTTCTGAATTCGAGGTCAAAAATTGGCGTTTCCATTTAAAAAACTAAGTTGACTTTCAAAAGACCTTCAGAAAGACATTCAAGGTCAAGGTCACCATTGGTTGGCCCCTCTGACAACTTTTATCTTGGTCATTTTTTCTCAAAGTGTTTACCGGAAAAGTTAAGGGGGTTAAATTCAAGAGGGGTCAATTAAAATGGGGCACCCGGTATAATATATACAGGTCTATCCCCAATGCTCCGGGGATATAAATGCAGTTAATACGCTCCAGGGCCCTTAACTCTTTGATTCTTTTATAATATTATAATCTAACATCATAGATGGCCAACAGCATATGCTGAATCTTCTACTTGTCCATAAGATGGTAACTCAACATTAAGCAAGGCCCACAACTCTTGGTTCAGAGTTTCTATACCGACTGCGCGCTGCAATGGTTTAATTACGACTCAATTTGTTCCGCTCGCCGAATTATTTATTTTTATTATTAATTCGATTAATTTGTTTCCTAAATATCGACTTTTGGGCCGACGTGAACATCTGTCCTAAACTTATTATATGGGTAACGGCTGTGAATACCCTTCTCATTTTAGATACTTGTAGTTGACTTTAAAATACATATTTTTTTTTAAGTGAAAACTTCTTTAGGCGCGTTAAGCGATTTTTGGTAAGGGAAAATCTTATGAGTTCGTGTCACCGACATGCTCTGGCACCAAACCACACGCGCAGTGGCCTGTGTACACGTATACACATATGTATATACACCTATACATTGTATATGTGTACCCGACTGTATGATGTGCGCATTGGACATGCTGTAACAGGAGTATATCTGTAGCTAGAAGGGTGACGTGTTGTGCAACATTAGTGCTGTGTATATCTATACAAGTAAAGTGAAATTGATTACGTGGAAAGTTCAATGTGTGTATACTGTGCATTGTTTAAATTGTGTTTTAGTTTAATTATTATCTTAATTGTTTAATTGTAGGATCACTGTGCAGTACTAATTATGTTAATGTTTTTATATAAAAAAATGAATAAGGAAAATAATGCATTTATTTTCAAATATTTCCAATATTCGTATCAATATTTGCGTTTAAAAATTTGATATTTTTTATTTTTAATTTTTTTAATATTTGATCTCTGCAATACATCATGCAATGAGTATTTCATATTGGGTTAGGAGTTATCTTACTAGCGTGGTAAAACAGATTTCTAGTTGTTCGATAATGTTTTTGTCGCGGATATAAAAATTAAAAATTCTATAAAATTGTATAATAATTTTAGATTTATGTGTTGAATTTTGAAAATATAGTTACTAATACAAAATTATGGTTTATTACCTTATACTATTGAAATATTTGGTTAAAAAACCAAACTAATGTTAATAATTTCAATTTACAAATTATGAAATTTTAGTTATTGATACTCTAATTAATTTGAAAATTAAAAAACAGCCACTGTTATTTCATAGTTTTAAGGTTTGACTTATGTCGGCAGTCCTCATGACTGCTTTTACTGTTTTTAATTTTTATTTACTTATTTGTCCATTTAATCCACGGTAAAAAGCCAAAATTTTACTGAAAAGTCGTTCAATAATGGTTAGAATGAAACCAAATATAATCTGTTATGAGGAGAATCATCAAAGTTTTTTCATTATGATAGTGAATTAAAAGCAATAGTTTTAAAATCAAAGATGCAACAATTCAAAGATATAATCGGCATCCCATGGGGTTTTTCAAATGGCCAAGTTATGACTCATTATTGGGGGCCAGACTCCCAGCAATGATGCAATGCTGGCATCATCACTGGAGCATTCATGGGCGACAAGTGGATGAAAAGTTTGGCCCAATGGTGGTCATTTGTAATGACCCGAGAGTTGTTACGGTCGTAAACTGCTATTGATAACACCAAAGAGAGCTAAGAATCAGCCATAATTTACTTTTCGGCAGAAATTGAGTTTGATGTCACCTCACGAATTTTGATGAAACTGATTTAAAATTGCCACCTTTGAAATACTTTCCAGATTTCCAGAAAATGTTGGCGAAAATTATGGAAAATTCTTAAATTAATCCTTTGGGTAACGATTTACTTGCAAAAAAAAAATGCTTCCTCTGTATGAAACACTTTTATTTTTCGAGTTTTTGGTAAACAATTATTTATTTGAATTACACATTAGACTCATCATCTGACACTTAGGTAAAACAAGTAAATGACGAGTGCCACCCGTGAAATGTGCCCAAGGGGCTAAACATTTTTTCCAGCAAATTGTTGTAAATTATTCAATACGAATCCTGGTAATAAACAGATTAGAAGAAAATTTTACATGTGAAAATATGGAATATGCAAGAATAAGGGCGGCTCCAGACCACGTGGCCGGCCGAGGGCGCGGTAATCTGCCTTGTGAAAAAGTGAGAAGGGGGGGAGGGGGGGCTGGTGAAATATTGCTGAGTTCAATTGACTCACCTCATCGATGTACTGATAAGTTCGAACGTTCAATATAGTAAGGGGGAGACAGATGAGATAAATAAAGGCTCATGACTACAATCTTTTCTCAGAATTTTATATTTTTTTAATTCTTGTACAAGAGTTTGTTCAATATGTAACTTTTTATTGATATATTGAGACAACAAATTCATAAGAGTTGAATAATGAACAGTATAATTAATAATAAACAGTACGACAACATAAGTTAAATCTATTTTTGGAAAATGGCTTTCTCTTTCAGGCCTTAACTTATCTATGTGCATGTTATTATTCCCCAGCCTTGATCTTGGAAGGGGTACACACCTATAAAAATAAAAATGGAAAGCAGTAACTGCTAAATTACAAAGAAACAAAAAAACCACAAGTCAAGCCGTTATTCCTAATAACAGATTGATTTCTTTAGATATAGTCAACTATAAGGGCCAAATTGAACAACAGTATAAAAGCTAGACTAACATGTTATATATTAGTTGTTAGAATTTGGCAACATTCCAACATCCGCTTAAGTATGTGTTTGTTTAGAGTTATCACAGTTAGTCAGTTAGTTAGCCAGGGTACTACCATTGGGCAGTCTTGAAGTACACGCCACTCTAGTAAAACCTGTATCTATACTTGAAATAAACTAGACTCAAAATTAGAACATGTGGTTCTTAATTTACATCATGGCGCAGCCGGTGTTCCAGAAAATTGTTTGAAAAAAAAAAAAATTAAAGTGGAGTCGTGGAATATACCTGTAAATAAAAAGAAGTTACGTAAGAAGCACCAACCAACTAGAAATTAAATTAAAAGTGGGTGAGCACAAAATGGAATCCTTCAGAGCACCACCAGTTATGCGGTTTGAAGGAAATATCAGTGTCGAGTGGGCGAAATTTAAAAAATTATTTGAGATTTTCCTTTTGGCAAGCCAAAAAGATGTCATTATTGAAGAAAGAAAAGTTGCGATGCTGCTGAATCTAATTGGCGAAAAAGGAGTGGAGATTTATGAGACTCTTCCTTTAACAGAAGCGAAGAAAAAGGATTATAAGGAAGTCATTGCTGCTTTCGACGCATATTGTGATCCCAAAAAATACACGATCTACAGCCGGGCGAGTCCTTTAGTAATTTCCTAGCAGATCTGAAGCAGCAAGCGCTGAAGTGCGACTTTGCCAACAAAGATGAAACCATTGAAAATCAAATGATAAGAGATCGAATTGTAATGGGGATCAATAATGGGGAAGTACAGGAAAAACTTCTTCGTACGGACAAACTAACGCTAAATAAAGCAATAGAAATGTGTCAGGTAGCAGAAGCTACACATAAACAGGCTCAACAATTGAGACAAACACAGCCAGTTCATGAGGTTAAAAGAGTTAATCACTATCATCAGGGCGTGCAACAACACCAAGGTTCATCGAAAAATACAAGTAAAGGACAGCGGTACCAGGGCAAACAAGACGATAAGAAGGCAGGCAAGATCATTCGGAATTGCAACAAATGTTCGTATACACATAGGATCAACAGTTGTCCAGCTTTTGGGAAGACGTGTAAGCGGTGCGGTCAAAATAATCACTTTGCAACGGTTTGTTCTCGTCGAGAGGTGAACAACAAGTCAAGCAGTAAGCAAGTAGCTATGGTAAAAAATTTGAAAAATAAATCTGAATCAGAAGTGAGTCTTAACAATTTAGTTATTGATTCTGTAGTTGAGAGTAGGTTAAAAAATAGGTCAAATTTTTGGATTGTGAAACTAAATATTTTAAATTCGAATTTAGGTTTCAAAGTGGACAGTGGATCAGAAGTCAATATAATACCAGCGAGAATTTTTGAGAAATTAATAAAAAACCAAACCGAGAAACCAGAAATACGCAGATTAGGAAGTAAAATTGAAGCATATGGTGGATTTGAATTGGATGTTATTGGTATAACTACGTTACAGGTAACTTATAAAAATTTAACACTACGTACGAATTTTATTATCATGAATACTGAGTCAGTCCCAATACTTGGTCTTGATACATCTTTGAAATTTAATTTGATAAAAAGAATAGACAGTATAGACGAAAAGAGTTTCGAAATTGAAAGGCAAACATTTATCACTCAAAATAGTGATGTGTTTAGAGGATTAGGTTGCTTTCCTAAATCTTACCAAATAAAACTTAAACCGAATACATGCCCAGTTATACGGCCTATGAGAAGAATCCCATTAATGTTAGTAGAAAAAGTTAAAACGAAATTGCAAGAAATGGAAAAGTTCGGAATTATTAAAAAAGTGAATAAACCAGTTGAGTGGGTACATAATCTAGTTGTGGTTGAAAAACCAGACAAAAGTATTAGACTTTGTTTAGATCCTCGTGATTTAAACGCTTGTATTGTCAGAGAGCCTTTTCCTATACCAAGATTGAGTGATCTATCTTCGAAATTAAACAAAATGCAATATTACACGGTAGTCGACTTAAAAGATGGGTTTTATCAAATTCCTCTTGATGAGTCGAGCTCTGACCTTTGCTCCTTTAATACCCCAATTGGTTGTTATCAATTTTTACGCCTCCCCTTCGGGCTCAACTGTGCTCCAGAGCTATTTCAAAAACTAAATACAGAAATATTTGGTGATTTGCCAGGAATTTTCATTTATTTTGATGATATTTTAGTTTTTGGAAAAACAAAGAAAGAGCATGAAGAAAACTTAAAAAGAGTTATAGATCGAGCAAGAGCGAGAAACATTAAATTAAATCCAAATAAATTACAATACTGCAAACCTGAAGTTAAATATTTAGGCTATATATTTACAAAAGAAGGTGTAAAAATTGATCCTATTAGAGTAAAGGCAATTCACGACATGCAAATTCCTAATAATAAGAAAGAGTTGCAGAGATTTTTAGGCTGTATTAATTACTTACGTGATCATATTTCTAATTTATCCACACTTACTTCCCCATTTAGGGAACTTTTGAAAAAAAATGTTGTTTTCCAATGGCTACCAAGTCATACTGATAGGTTCGAACAGCTAAAACAAATAATAGCTCAAGCACCTGTTTTGCAGCCGTTTCAAGAGCATGAAGCAGTATATATTCAGACAGACGCTTCTCAAAGTGGCCTAGGGGCCTGTCTATTACAAAATAATAAGCCTGTTTGCTATTCGTCTAAAGCACTTTCTGAATCTGAACAAAGATATGCGCAAGTAGAGAAAGAAATGCTTGCTGTAGTTTTTGCCTGTGAAAAATTTAACCATTACATATATGGTCGCAAAGTCATAATTTTAACTGATCATAAGCCACTAATACCAATTTTCAAAAAACATGTTAGTGAAATTCATTCAAACAGGTTACAACGTATGCGCTTAAAATTGTTGAAGTATGATTTAGATGTTAACTATATGCCTGGTAAGGATTTACATCTAGCAGATACGCTGTCACGCAATTTCAATAAAGAAGATATGTATATATGAAATTGACAGCTCATTAAACTATATAATACACTCAATTGATATACCCGATGACAACATACAAAGGCTTCGGGAAGCCACTTCACAAGATATAGAATGTCAATTATTAGTAGAAAACTGCAATAAAGGATGGCCAAATGAAGTAAGATTTGTAAACGATTTAATTAAAAAATATTGGCCAATTAGAAATGACATATACTGTGAAGATGGAATTTTATTTTTTCGCAATCGTATAATAGTACCGTACTCGTTAAGAGAAGAAACACTTAAAAGTTTGCATGAAGGTCATTTTGGTAGCACTAAAACAAAAGCATTAGCAGCACAAACTTTATATTGGCCAAATATTAATTTACAAATAGAAAATTTCATCAAGCACTGCAGGATTTGCGAAAAGTATCAGCGTGCAAATACCAGAATGCCCTTAATTCCTCATGAAGTGCCTGACATTCCATTCAACAAAGTAGGTGTTGATATCTTGGAATATGGGAAAAAACCTTTTCTTGTTTTGGTTGATTATTATTCAAAATGGATAGAGATTAGAAAACTCAAAGGAAAAACAGCATCTGAAGTCATAAGAAAGTTAAAGAAAATATTCTCTACCTTTGGAATTCCACAAACCATTATCTCGGATAATATGCCTTTTAATTCTTTCGAGTTTCGCAAGTTTACAGATAACTGGAATTTGAAGCTCCAAACATCAAGTCCACATTATCCGCAGAGCAATGGTCTTGCAGAAAAAGGTGTGGGAATAGCAAAGGCATTATTGAAAAAATGCCAAGATGAGGCTAAAGATATTTATAGTGGTTTGCTCTGCTATAGAAATTCACCAATTGTGGGACTAGGTTATAGTCCAGCTCAGCTACTCATGAGTAGATGTCTAAGGACTAAAATTCCCGTTAAAGTTGATTTATTAAAGCCAAAAGTCATTACAGGTGTAAAAGAACTAATTGAAAGAAATCAAAATAAATACAAAATGTATCATGACCAAGGTGTTGCGCGAAAAAAAGAAATAAATTTTAAAGCTGGTGATAATATAGTATTTCAAAAAAATAAAATCTGGGAGCCAGCAAAAATCGTAAAACCGGTCTTAAGTCCTAGATCTTTTGAAATTCAAACAGAAGATAAACAAATAATTCGCCGTAACTCCAGACATCTGCGTAAATCTATGTATCCTCCAATCTTCAGAAGTAGGGATAACGAAGACGAAAATGAAGTTGAAAGTGCTCAAGCTGATCCTCTGTCAAACATTGAATCAAATTCTTTTAGCCATCAGGAACGATATAGTAGGTCAAACTAGTGAAGGAATTCAGCAAGGGTACAAAACGAAATCAGGTCGAATTGTTAGATGTCCGGAAAGGCTAATGTATACCAAGTAGTATAAGTCTTGTCAAGTCATAGTTATAAGAAAAAGAATTAAAAACATGAACTTCTTACTGTACTGAAACTTTCTAATAATTTTCTTGAAATCATGTTAACGCTGTATTATACATATGTATATGCTGTTAGTTTGTAAATTTCTTTTAGTGAAAAAAAAAAGAAAAAAAAAAGAAAAGAGAATTAATGGGGAAGATGTTATATATTAGTTGTTAGAATTTGGCAACATTCCAACATCCGCTTAAGTATGTGTTTGTTTAGAGTTATCACAGTTAGTCAGTTAGTTAGCCAGGGTACTACCATTGGGCAGTCTTGAAGTACACGCCACTCTAGTAAAACCTGTATCTATACTTGAAATAAACTAGACTCAAAATTAGAACATGTGGTTCTTAATTTACATCTGTTACTGTTACCTACATATATGATAAAACCAGTCAAATACGTATAAATCCGCAAAACAAACAAAGTAGATGGAAAGATTTTATTCTCACGCACTCGTTCGATAATTAAATTTTGTATGTTCGAAGAAAAATATTTCAATAAGCTAAGGGGGGGTAATTACCCCTTGGAGCCGCCTCTGGTAAGAATCATCACGGAAAAATTTCACTTTTCGAAGTTTCAAAATTGAATTTCTTGGGTAAGGGTGATTTTTAAATTGTAATTAGTGATATATTGTTGAATAATTTACAACTATTACTGACTGTCATCATTTGACAAGTACCCAATTATCTACCATGCCGGGCCCAGTAAAGTTTACCCAGTTTGGGATAATAAATAGCAGCCATAAATAGGCCAATCATTGGCCCTGTTGTCAAGTCACTGGCGAGAAGTTCTAAATGAAATATGATTTAACTTCGAAATTAAATTATTTTTAAAGTCGTTTCATTTTAAACTTCAAAATGATGCGCTTTGAATCTGAAATACCATGATTACATGATTCGTGTGCACGTATGTTTCTACGTTGCTCTTTGCGTTTTTGTGTTCACACCAATTCGTTGAAGCGCATGGCATTTTTTGACAGCGCAACATTTGGAACTGAAACAATTTAATTATTCTCAAAAAAAAAATTTACACGGAAGAAGTAGAAACGATCATTGCCCTTACATAATGCTTCGCTTGCGGCTGCTGTATGTCTCAAAATACAGAAGAGAAGAAAGAATGAAAAATGGATAAAGAAATGGAGATTAAGCATTGAAAAAAAGGGTTCTTTAAATATGCTTCGTGAAGAGCTTAGACTTGCAGATACGAGGGCAGTTTGATAAGTCAGTGATTTTTTGGATTTCTCGCGCAGTAATTTTAAATGCAACACTGCTACTGTCAGCTGCCATCTATTAATAGACTACTGTAAAATTTTGAGCAAGCTGCGTCATTTAGTTTGTGTTTGACAGCCATTGAAAGCAGACAACCTCGTGAATTTTAAGGAAAATGGAAAAAAATGAATTTCATGTGCTGATTAAGCATTATTTTTCTATTTTTCTATTTATCCATAAATTGGGCTACGAACTGCTACCCCATCCAGCATATTCTCCAGGTTTAGCCCCCTGCGACTATTTCCTGTTTCCAAACCTAAAGAAATGGTTGGGCGGTAAGAGATTTGGGTCGAATGAAGAGGTCATCACTGTAACAAGGACCTATTTGGAGGGCCTCGAGAAAACCTATTATTTGGAAGGAATAAAAAATTGGAAAAACGCTGGACTAAATGTATAGAGCTAAAAGGAGACTATGTTGAAAAATAAAGCGCTTATTTTCCGAAAAAAAATATATTTTATTCAAAAAGTCACTGACTTATCAAACTGCCCTCGTAAGGATGCATACAGGAGATATGTATTTAAGAATGAAAGAGAATTGTTTTGTTGATATCCTTAATCAGGTAAAGGAAAGTAACACTAAGAAAAATATTTTCCTGAAAATTGCTATATCACCGGAAGAAAAATTATCCATTACTATTCGATTTTTCGCAAATTGTGAAAGATTTCATATACATAAGTGGATCTTTAAAACTTATTTTCTTTTTATTTTCCTCTTTTTGATTTGATTACACAAATTTTAAGAGTTTATAAAATTTTAATTAATTTTATTCTTCACCCGAAAACGTATTGAAGGGAATTCGTGGCCAACTAACTGACTGACAGTTTCTTCAATTTTTTCTTTTTTGTTTTCGTCATCTCCTAAGTTACAAAAATCAAAATTTGAATTTTTTTAAGTCTACTGAAGCCAGAATACAATAGTTATATTGAAGTTTGCCATTATCTTATTTTTTGATTTATAGTTTAAAATAAAATTTTCTAAATATACATATATTTAAATATTTTTAATAGATCAAAATTCGCCCTGGTCGCAACGACTTTTCTTAAACAATAGTGAATAGTGAATTACAAAGCCCAACTTAAAAATATTTTGTATTAGAAAAGGCTACTTAGTTTTAAATTAACTGAAACTCACAAAAAGCTTGACTACTTAATTAAATTAAAAACTAATATGTATCTTGCCGCTACACTTGGAAAAGAATATCTGAAGGTATAGTATTTCAATATTTCCGTACATTTTTTAAAAATTATAATATACATACATACATTATGTAGTTTCCTGAATATGAAGAAGTTGGGAAAGTTGTAGCGAATAATTTTCTACGCGTTGGCAATTTCCTAATTGTATTGGATCATTTGCTGGTAAACATAATGCTGTCAGAGCATCAAAAAAAGATGGCGAATTATATTGTAATTATAAGGGCTTTCATAGTTCATACATAGTTTCAAGCAATATGTGATTCAAACTATGAGTTTACATTTATCGCAGCATGATATAATGATAGTATTAGCGATGGTGGAGTTTTAAATACATATATCATATTTAAATAAGATACATTTACAATCGCATCCAAATTTTCCGTCCAATGGCTGTAGGATATCACCCTTCGTTATAATTGGAGATGAACCATTTGCCTTACAAAGACATCTTAAGAAGACATTTCCATTTAATTCTAGTGGAAAACTACAACAAACTTCTAATTATCGACTAAGTCATGCAAGACAAACGATAGAGCACAGTTTAAGTATGTTAAGTAATCGTTTTAAGGTTTTATAAAGAAGTTTCCATTTGATTTAAGACCCACTAAAGTAAAAGATATTGGGATGCTGCACACTTCAGAAGTATGTTGTAACGAAAAATCAAAATTATATAATATATCTATTATGTATGTAGATCCCATTTCCTTAAATCAATATCCCTGCAGACAAAATGAGAAAAATATCAGTGAAAACCCGAGAAATTTTCCCAAACTAACCGGGGAAATAAAACAACAATTTTTAGAATAGTTCTTCAGAAGAAGGAAAGGTTCTTTGACTAGATTCCTGTTTTTAAAAAAAGTGTATATACTGAATTCATTGTATTTTTATTTCTATTTTGTTTTTTAAATTGAACACCTAAAATATACATATCTTTGTTTTCTAAAATCTTATAAAATTTCATTTCCAAAATATTGCCCTTGCATAGTTTCGTGCGGTCGTGACTCGTGAGCATTACAAGTGAGTCCCGATTAGAAAAAAAACGAAGCGTGTTAGTTTCATATAATAATTATATCATAATTTCTGGAGAAAGTGTTAATTTTTGAGGAGTACAGACGTGTATTTATGCGAGAAAGTACACAGGTTAATTTGGTTTTCTTTGGTTTTCTTATTCCACTCGCTTTTCTTTTTGCATTGAGTGGATAATCTCAAGTATGTTTTTTATTTAAAATCATAGTATCCATTATTTCCTTTTCCATAATTTTTCAAACATTTGCTTCCCGAATTTCTTCTTTCCTTTTTCTTCTCACTTCATCTACTAGCTGATTAGCCGCTTGCAAAGACTGCATTTTTAAAGTGTACCCTCACATACTTGCTTTTGAACTCCAAGTGTTCTACACGATGCGTCTGGATCAGGGAAGTTCGGAATTTTGTCCTTAATCATATCCTATTAAAGTAAGCTTTGAAAATATTTATATTGTAAATAAAAATCGACTATTTATCTCACAAAATAGTACGTTACATTCAAAGTTCGGCTCATCCTCCCAACTATATTTATAAATATTAACAAATCGTAGTACCAAAGTTTTGAAGAATAAAAATCGGCTCCGTTTTTTCTAAATTTATGTATATACAAAATACCTTTTCCATATACATAAAATTGTGATCTTTTTCTCTTTATTTTTAACTGACGAAAACAAATGGAGGAGGTTATCAATTCGACGCGTATATATGTATTTTTTTTTTGTTTTTATGTATGACCACGCATAACTTTTTACAGAGTAGTCCGATTTTGATAATTCTGTTTTTATTGGATAGGATATACCTCGAAGTTGGTCCCATATATTTGGAAAAAAAAATCCTACCTTAAGGGTGGGTGGGAAAATAGGGGTGATTTATTGTTCACTCACAGATTTTAATGCTGAGTTGTGTATTACAATTAATTAAAAAAAAAACTCACGATGAATGAGCTTTAGACCTGTCAGTCTCTTGTGTGTAGACCTCTCAGTCTGTGCATTATAGCCACTAAAATTATAAAATAAAAACTTTTTAACAACAAAATTAAACCGCCGAAAAAACTGAAAAGCAAATAATAATAAACCTTTTTTATTTAACCTTAATAACTATGTTCTTAAACTAATGTAAGTATACCTAAGTAATTTTGAGTCGGCGCCAAACAAGCAAATTTATTAATTAATTACGTAAAGCGTGATGCGCGGCGGTGGCGCGGCGCGATACACCCCTTCGCCGGAAAATGCCGAGCGTTCACGAAGTTAATGTCAGCGAGACAGCAACCCGACGATGTTTGGCGCCGACTCGAAATTACTTAGGTATACTTACATTAGTTTAAGAACTTAGTTATTAAGGTTAAATAAAAAAGGTTTAATATTTTTTGCTTTTCAGTTTTTTCGGCGGTTTAATTTTTTTGTTAAACAGTTTTTTGTTTTTAACACTTTGACGGCCGAAGTCGTAACTTCACATGGCCAACGGTTATCGGCTGGCATCAAGTTGATGTGACTTCAAATAGTTAGCGATAATTTGGTCAGTGGGTAGTAAATAAAGTATTTGTAATATTTAATTTAATAATTGTTGCTTTTTACTTACTTTTTATGTTATTTATAATGTCTACAATCTCAAATAACTTGTAATAAAGCCTGAAATAAGAACGTAAATTGAGTGCGAAGTCTCCGTCGCTAAGTCGAATAAGTTTGGTCTGTTTATATCAATGATTTTTCCGGAAATGTTTTTAAGGATATAGTGGAAACTTCTTTAACTTTTTTGACATAAGTTCCGAGGAAATTTGTTGAGAAAAAATCCAATCCGAATAAGTATCGTCGCACTGAGAAAACTTTGTATGAATTTGCATGGTCTGCTGGGCAATAAAATAGTCTTAAAATCTATAATTTTTGCAATATAGTATTCGAATTTGTAGTTATAGTTCTGGCATCCCAAACATAGCTGCAAGAAACTTGGGCGAAAACCACATCTCCAAAAGAATGCTGAAGTGCGCTTACTAAAAAATTTATTATTTCATTAAACGCATTGGCATCTACATATATATTTAAGAATCCCTTGATCACATAAAAGTTATAATACAATTGAGAATAATTGAGGATCATTTGACTATACAAACATAACTATAGATGTCACAACAATAATATAGATTTAAACTGCTGTCATTCCGTTCCTTGTAAAACAACGTGAGCGACACCGATAAGTCATTCATTGCAATGTGTGTTGTAATCTTGTAATCTTGTAATATGCAAAAGCGGACGTGTTTTTGGGTGTCAAATATTAATAAAATAAAATTGCATACGAAGTAGAAAATGCTTGTGAATATTCCGTTATATCAATAAATAAAGTAGACTTTAATCTCATAACGTACATTAATGTCATATCCGATGGCAGGCAAATGATAAATTTTATAAATGAAGTGTTTAAAAACGTTTAAATTTTTTAAATTTCAGGGAGCATCAGTGAAAATAAGCGAAATTTTATTTAAGCTGATGTGACTATATAAAGTGGTTACTTCTTATAAATTTAGTGCAAGGCGCTAGATTTTAAGGACCTAGTAGGCATAATTCTGGTCGCAGTAACTATATTTTCTAGTCACATTATGAATAATATTAGTTGCAATGGACTATTCTATATTTGCCCAAACATCTATATATTTAAAGTGGTCACAAGCCTGTACAAATGGGGTTAAAGTAACTAGACTTTAGGAATGTAGCAGGTTCAATACTACTTAGTTGTAGCAACCATATTTCGAGTCGCAGTAAGCACCATATGGTTTCAAGGGACTATTACTTATGGTCCAAGTATCCATATACTTTAATCGGATCGGCCTTCGAATTTTCAGAAATTTTGTCGAAAGGAATACATTTAAGGATGTAGGGATTATTATTCTAGTCATAGCAACTAGAGTTTATAGTTGCAGTGAGCATCATATTGTTCCAAGCGCCCATTATGTATGGTTCTAGTAGCTTTTTATTATTAGAGGTCTAGAATTTATAGTTCGGGTAACTATACGAGTAGCATGCGAGGATTGTTGGAAAAGGTTCCGCCCTTAACATGAAGCACTCGTAAACAAAAGTTAGAGTATGTGTTTGCGCATGCTTTGAAAGGTACTCACCAAAATTTCAGCCATTTTGGACGCGCAGTTGTTTGAAAATCATTTGAGTGAGTCGATGTGAGTGTTTAGTGCACGAGCACTAAATCCAGCACATCCCTCGCTGGTCTGGCCTGACGCCACCCACAGTAAGCAGCAATGACTCTGAAAATAAAACCAATTTAATTTCACTATTGACAGACAACATATTTACTTATCACTTTCACCAGCACCTTTGCTGGACCGCAATGGATACCTCCCCTTGCCACTCCGAACCGTAGTTTGCGAATTCATAAGATTAAAATAATTAATTAACTTATAAAACACAAAACAGGGATCTTACCTGCGAAATCCTTGATCTGTCACTTGACATTTACCAATTCAGCTAGCTGAAGTAAACAAATGCAACAGCTGATCACCCATTAGGTCACTTTCGAATGTCGAAAATTACAACGAAAACGACATCTAGGATTTCACAAATCAAATTAGGATCTGATGAGAAAATTCATGGTACCCTGTTGGGGGTACCGTAAATTGGACTTTGAACTTGAGAGTCGTGTGCACTAGGACCGGTATAAAAGCCAGTGCGATGCACCACTCGATCTCTTCTCCTTTTGGCATTCCTCGCAATCCTATACTTACGTCCTATCACTTCCACTTAATTTGAGAATCGATCAAATTAAGACTTACACTTGGTTTGGGTAACGATCAAATCAAGTTTTTAACTTTCCTTGTTTCAATTACCGACTCAAACAAATTCCTACTTACACTTGATTTGGGTAACGATCAAATCAAGATTCTAACTTTCTTGTTTTAAGGAACGATTAAAACAAATTCCCAATTACACTTGGTTTGGGTAACGAGCAAATCAAGATTCTAACTTTCCTTGTTTTAAGTAACGATTAAAACAAATTCCTACTTACACTTGGTTTGGGTAACGAGCAAATCAAGATTCTAATTTTCCTTGTTTGAGTATCAATTGAAACAATTCCTACTTACACTTGATTTGGGTAGTGATCAAATCAAGATATTAACTTTCATTGTTTTGAGAAACGATCAAAGCAAATTTACTAATTTTGCTCCACTCGTTTGAGTAACGAACAAACGAGAAAGTTCACCAATCCTACCTTAACGCTATTACAGTGGACACAGGTGAGTACCATTTTATTTTACGTTCTGCGCTATTTCACTCGTTCAAGAATTAATTTCTTAATTTGAGTCAAGCCAGAACAAGAGCAAAATTTAGTTCACCTGCTTGCCAAAACAGCAGCAGGACATTCATTATTTTCGCATATTTTGTTTGTCAAGCACCTTCGTGCTTGTTATATCACACCGTTGTAACGGTCGCTCCTGATTCCGATATATCGGAATATTTACTTCTCTCACTGAGCACTCGGTGCTACATTATTTGATTTAACTCATTCAGACTCAATATTGTTACAAGGTTCTTGCAACTGCATAGCCTTTTCGTGCCTTAATTCTTTCTTACTGCAATTGTTTTTTTTTGGCATTAGTGATTAACTTTGTTGGACGTATTTTGATCGCTGTGTACCAGTTTTTCTTCCGGAATATTTTCTGATATTTTAATGTTCAGCCACTCACTTTGTGAGATCGACTAGAACAGTGAGTGTTTTTGTGAAAAGGGAAAAAATCGAGTATCCAGCTGTCATTAAATATTTGTTTTTGAAAGGCAATACGCCTACGCAAATCAAAGACGCGTTAGATGCTGTGTACGGGGACTCTTCACATCATTTACCACCTTGAAATTTTGGGCAACTGAATTTAAATGTGGCCGTACTAGTTTAGGTGGCGATGAACATTCGGGACGTCCAAAAACTGCAATCACTGACGATAACATCGCTAAAGTTCACAAAATGACGCTAGACAACAGTCGTATTAAAGTTAGAGAGATAACAGAGGCTATGAACATGTCCAAAGAATGTGTTTGTCAGATATTGAATCAAAATTAAGCATGAGAAAGCTGTCCACGCGTTGGTTGCCGCGTTTGCTCACTTTCGACCAGTTTAGGCGCACATTTGTAGAAAAAAAATTTTTGTTTTCATCAAGACAATCCGCTGTCTCACATCTAAGCGGTTGCCATGGCGAAAATCCACGAATTACGCCTTGAACTCCTTGACCATCCTCCTTACTCACCAGATCTACCCCCAAGCGATTTTTGTTTGTTTCTTAAGCTAAAAGTTGCTCTCGAAGGACAGAGATTTTTGTCGAATGCGAAGACCATCACCTTCGTAAACGATTATTTTGCAAAGAAAGACGCTGAGCACTATTTGGACGGGTTGAAGAGATAGGAGCATCGCTGGGAGATAGTGTATAAACTTACAAGGAGACTATGTAGAAAAATAAAAATAAATTTGAAGAAAAAGTGTCTTGTATCTTTGTTAGGTCGGAAACTTTTCAGATAAGTCTGGTAGAAACAAGGGCTTCAGATTTTCATGTATATTATCCCTTTTTCGATATTTTACGAAGTTTTGATAAGTCTTGATATATAGTCCATCGAACGAAACATATAGTTCTCCCAGAATATAGTCAAGAAGTTTCTTTCAGTGTAGGTACTTATTGCTCTCAATTAACCCATAGAAATTACCGTAGACACTGAGTGTGAAAAAGAAATCGTACGATATTGTTTGATTTTTTACGATTTTACGTTTTAAAGTGGAATAACACTAAAATCTAAGGCGTTCCAATTTATATGTATGCGAAGTCCAAGTTTTACACGCTCCGAAGCAGTTTTTAATATTTATTTTTATTATTGACGTCACATAGGTACTCAAATGACGTGTCTCTGTCTACTTTCATCCAACCAAAAATTTAAGGAGGAGGATCAGGCTCTTGTGATGCTTCCTAGGCAAGGCCTTGGGACATCCCAATTACTTTGAAGGAAATAAAATTTCTAATGTCGTGTTGCTTTCTTTTTCTCGAAAACATTTGCGCAGTTAAATCACGGATACTTGTAACTCGCTTGACCATTCCATTTGAATGTCAATGCGGGAAATTACAAAAATATTCAATCAGAGACCATTAAGCTAATCCCTGAATTACTTACAGAAATTCGAAACCGCTGCCATCAGAATCTGGATACTGGGCAGAGCCCCTGCCCGTGATGGAATCACCCCTTTGTGCCGTTATTGATCCGGCCAAAGATTTCCGCTGGCATGCATTAAGATGTGGCGGCCCAGAAACAGCCTCATTTTTATGCGAGATGAATGGTAAGTAAATACAGATCAAGAAATGGAGAGCGATAAGTGAATGAGGCCGAAAGAGAACTGGTTATTGACAAAAACCAGTCGGAAAAGACCTCATGAATCCCGGAGGTTCTGGGATTCCAGGGCGACATCGACACGTAAATAGAATTTTATAGAGGTAAATGGGAATTTTGTCTGTTTGATAGTTCCCAATTGGGCGGAGGAGTGCACTCTGAAGGAAGTTTCACCATTGACGATTCAGTACATGGCTGACAGCGGCAGCGTGGAGCTGTCGAGGGATTGCGGGGAAGAGGGAACCATCAATCAAATATGCAAGGGGAAGCAGGTACGTCCAATGAATAATTATTCCTATCATGCCCTTCGAGATAACTTCCCAAACGAATAATTCAGGACAGGGAACGAATCCTTAAGGAGCTCATCTGTAAGGCGGAGAAGGTCGTTGAAGTGGGGGGACAAAATTCGATTACGTCAACAGACCTAGCCGATACGCACTTCAAGTCCTTGCAAATAATAAAGAACGTTTCCTCGGGTAACGACGAGGATAATAATATCAGCACCCAGCCGAAAAAGCCGAATGAAGAAAAGAAAAAAGAGCCAGAGCCAAATCCTGTTCAAAAACTAATCGAGCAGTTCAATGTGGAGGAATTGATGCAGTCAGACCAGCCACAGCATCATGGAGGCGGTCAGCAGGACGAGATGATCCTGAAGCCGGTGAAAAAAACTGTTAAGAAGGCAAAAGCCTTCGAGAAGAAAGATAAGTTCGGAAAGAAAACAAAATTCCAGAAGACTAAAGAGAAGGCAGTCCCATTTGAGGACATGATGATGGGGGACCAGCCCGTGCAGGATATCAGCGAAACTGCTGAGGAGCCACTCCCGCACATCAAGAAAAGTTTGCCTCAGGACTTGAGACATCTGGAGACGACTACCGAATCGGTTGAAACTACTAAGCCTACCATCAGTGCCAGCACCTCCACCACCACTAGTTCTCCCTCCTCTGCCTCCTCAACAATCACGACCGAAGCACCGAAGCAAGAAGTGGAGCCGACTTCGATCGCCTTTTCAAGTGAGATTAACGAGAGTACTTCGAGCTCATCGGGCAGCAGTGCTGCAGCGTCAACACAACCTCCAGGCGAGACAAAAACTGGATCAATTGGTCACCCAATGCACCCCCATCAACCCCGAGATGTTGTTGCCATGGTTCCGGTCGAAGATGGTATGTTGAATATTTATTTGCAATAAATCATCACACCATTAACGTAATAAGAGCATACCACAGCTCTTTCTAATAATATAATATATACATTATCTGAAATTTAGTCCAAAAAAATGTTGCACAAGCCGGAAAGTAAAGAAATGCTTCGGAAACATCTGTATTTTACAATTTAATTTTCTAAAGTTAATTTTTTAATGAACGGTTTTGTGGATAAAATAAAAGTTTTAAAACTACGACTATGCAAAAGCTTTAAACAAGCATAAAATATTGGGAAGGTCAAAACCCCGATTCAATGACAAAGGCCTTTAATTTTTAAACTTATTTGTTTTTTACTTAAAAATATTTAGAATAATAATAATTCATAATATATTTTGTTAAGGGTTTTATTTATTTATTTTGAATATTATTCACACATTAATACTAAAAACTATTTATCTTGTCATCTATTTAAAATCTATTAGCACAGGTAATGCGTATATTTAGAATGTGCTCGTCAGAACCTTTCGTTTGATAACAAACGCGATACATTTATCTTCATTTTTTTTAGAGATGCGAAATTTATTTCTTTAAAGTCCGCTATATCGAATTTAGTGAGGCGTCATATATCCTATGACCCGCGGATTATTAAGGCGCCTCAAATGACATTGTGTTTGCCAAAATACTATAAGTACTTTAGGAGTAATGATGTAATCTATTTAAAATCTATTAGCACAGGTATACATACACATATGTGTGTACATATATTTATGTATCATCAGGACATTTCATTTGATACGAAAAACGAAACATTTATCTCAAATTTTTTTTATACAGCTGTGAAATTTATTTTTAAAATTCGTCATATTGAATTTAGTGAGACGTCATATTCATACATACATACATATATGTACTATCGCACGTGTGCTTTTAAAACGCATCAAATGCCTCCTTATTTGCCAAAATAGGATAAGTACTTTAGCAGGTATGAGGGAATCTATTTAGCACAGGCATATGTGCATATATGTATATATGTATAGTACTATATCATGTATGTTCTTCTGCTCTCTTATAGCTTCTAAAGTACTTATTACCCGACTACGGCAAAGCCGAAGGAGGGTTATGACTTTAGAAGTGTAAGTATGTACAGTACATATATATGTGCATGGGTATGAGCAAACAGATGAACATACCCTCCCACATACATACATAGACTGCTAAAACCATAACCATGCTTTAGCTTTGCCGTAGTCGAATAAAAAATCAAGCTGTGACCCGACCCAGTCAAAGAATGCACAACAAAATTCTGTGGTAATTTTTGTCGGTAATATTTGCCCAAGGCAGTTCAGAAACAATTTTTGGGCAGATTTGGGCAGATTTGGGCAAAGGTCGTTCACAGGCGCCCAGTTAGGACTCACGCCATACATATACCACTCCCTTCCCTATTTCGTATTTAAAGCGTGTGCCGTCCTTGGGAATTGGAAAAATGCCGTCTTTTTAAAAAACAAATTAAAATTTTGTTATGTATATACTTAATTACAAATTACTTAAATTGCAAAAGCAAGACCAAGATCAACACCATGATATGTAGTCTTGGTCTTGCATATTTAGTCTTGTTCTTGATCTTACATAAATAAACTTAGCCATGGTCTTGGTCTCGTCTGCCAAGTCTTGGTCTCGTTGCAAGACTCTTGCATTCTTGTATTTCTACACCCTTAGATCTGGAGTTCGGTAAGTTAATCGAGTTAATCGAGAAAACTCGTTATCACTAGTGATGCCTCAGAAAACAGTCTTCGGTAGGAACTGAAGTTGCTTAATAGAAATTACTTAATTATGATAAATTAGAAACTTAAATAAGTAAAACAAAAAAATACGTGTTCTTGGTAAAAAATTGCATATCTTTTGTTGTATTGTTTTGTTTATTAAAAAAAAAAATATTATGTTCTGTTGGAAGACGCTTTCATGCTCATAAAATATTATAGATAAAAGGTTTTCTAATAGACGATTAAAACGTTACAAGCATTTGAAGCAGCGACATGAGCGCTTTTTCAACAACAAAACAGTTTTTTAATAGAAAACCACCAAGCGTACACTTTTTCTTTAATGACTTTTTCTACAGGTTCCAGGTATCATTCCCAACCTACAAAATAAAATCAGCATTAGATAAATAATTGTTTTACTTCATGCATATGCGCGTGAATACTAATAGATATAATAAGATATTTTTTATATCATACATAAGAAAATATTATAATCAACATGTGTGGTCGACAAAAAAGGTCCAGTGACCTTTATGATATCTGCCTTAGTTTTCGCAGCGGAAGCGGTGTAAGATCCAACAATGCACTTTTAAAAATTTTGAGTTTAGAAAAATAGCTCAACGAATTTTCCAGTTAAATTTTTATTATTATAGCTAAATGATCCACGCCCAGTATACGCTGATAATATTAACAAATGTATTTGCATTTTCATTTTTCAATGTACAGTGGAGGAAATTCACATAAAGTCACTGACATTTACGCTATTTTCTCAATTAAATTTCATTAAAGTTCCTAATTTTATAATGCATTAGAATAGTAAGTAATTGACTGTTATATACATGTGTATAAAAAAATTTTGATTTGACCTTAATTACAAAAAAAAAGTTAGGAAAGAACCAAAATTACTAAAATTCCAGGGGAAATTCACATAAAGTCACCTAATATTTTTAACAAACTATTAGAACTAAAGACTTACATTCATACTCATAATAAAAAGTGAGCTCCCCTTTTTCTTTTACAACTGCCAACATTCACCGTAGCATTGACTGAATTAGATTTTGGAGCTCTTTTACGGAAATTTTAGATCATGCTTCTTTAAAGCGATTTTAAACCTCTGAACGCTATTGTATGGCCGTGTATTAATGTACACAGGATTTGCAAGTATCGACCAGAGATTATCCACATCGTTTAAGTCCCGACTTTTTGCAGACCAGCTTATTCTATCAATATTTTTGTCCTCCAATCATTTCAAAACTGTTTTAGACATATGGATGCCAGCATTGTCTTGTTGGAAAAGGCTTCTAAACCGTACAAATCTTCTGCCCGCTGAACCATAACTTCTTCTAAGAGCTTAATATGCATTTCGGAATTCATTTTTCCTGGAACAAATGCAATTTGCGTCTTCCAATTAGAAGCAAAGCTAACCCACATCATCACACTTCCTCCACCAAAGGCACAGTTCATTCTTACTTCTTCATTTTGTCTTTTATCATGCCAAAACATATTGGCCGAAAGGATAAATGAATTGGACAATATTTATTGGCACGGCCGAAAGGATAAATTAATTGGACAATATTTATTTATTTTGTAATTAAGTTCAAATCAGAATTTTTTTATGCACCTGCATATAACAGTCAATTACTATTCTAATGCTATATAAAATTAGGAACTTGAATGAAATTTAATTAAGAAAATAGCGTAAATGTCAGTGATTTTATGTGAATTTCCTCCACTGTATGATACACATTGATTTGAAAAAGCTTGGCTTAACAATTCTAAAAATAAAAGGAATGTTTTTAGTCAGTGAAAATCTCACAGTTCGGTCTTGTTTTTGGTCAAGTCTCGAAAACATTGTCTTGGGCTTGGTCTGGGTCTTGCAAGTCGAGCCTTGGTCTTGGTCTTTCTACCGTGGGTGTACAGTATTGGTCTTACTTATCCGGTCTTGCACTTTCTGCTAAACCGAGACCTAAACTCAAGACCAAAATCGATTTTGCTCATCACTAATTCATAGTTTGTTTTTGATAACTTTGAACAACTGTGAATATTCGAGACACTGAAACGCTTTTATTAGTCTAAGTTTATTTTCAAAGTATATTCATACAAACTTAGACCAATCATAGGATTTTCTGTGTCATGTTATTTCAGAGCCATGTATACAACTTAAGGTAGGAGGATCATCTGAGTCAGAAAAAAAAGAAGATAAATAAGTGTTGAAAAAGTTAATAAAACGTACCGAAAAGATTAATTCTCAATTTACTTGCCTGGTTACTAAGAATATCTATTATTTCAGAATGTTCAACGATTTATCTGTTGGATAAAACGTCATTGCATCTACATAGTTGAATTTTAAAAATTTGATAGCAAAATCGTAATTGTTCTTTTCCAAACAAATGTGTTGCTTTATTACTGATCAGGTTGGATAGGTACCTACTCGTAGAATTTTATCATTAAAAATATTCGTGTTTTGGAGTTTTTGATATTAAATTACGGAAATCAAAACAAGTGAAATAATCGCGAATGTATTATATTCCAAATTTTAAAATTATAATACAAAATATACAATTCCACAAAATTCCGAAATATTACTTTAACACAATACATACATTACAGTCGGATATAATACATTGTCTACACTGTACATTTATTACTTCTGAGGCGAAAGCTCTGTAAATAACACATTATTGTTTTTTGACCCTGGGGATCACGCGAATAACATGATGGATTTCCGGTCAGTTCATGCACATTTAGTCTCATTTCACTCTGAACTTTACTTTTACAAGATTTAATCCTGTTAGCACATTTCTACTTGAAAATACTATGCTTGTCAGAGTCTAAATAACACTTTTAGCCACCGAACCGACAAATAAACACTTTCCACCTTTGTTTGTTGCAGTTGAACTTATATTCATCGTGATAAGAAATTAAATTATAGTATATATAAGTATTTAATTATCATTAAAGACCACAAGCGAAGCTATGCTGAAGCTTATAAACCCAAACTCGTATCAACTATTATTTAAACTTATTTATTGAGCAATGCAATTATGTATTTTAAACTTTTGAAGCAAAGCTTCTTAACGCAGGCTTAGGGATGCGGAGTAAGCATAGAAAACCGATCGAAACGAGACGGAAGTGACGTCACACCAGCGGAGAAGCATAGCATAGAATATCGATATACTCGTTGATACGGAAGGTGCGCGTCTGTATCAACAGCGCCCTATTCGTGTGTTCTCCTTCTGCTGCTTAGCCGAAATGATGCGCTATCTCATTCAATCTGTCTCTTTCTCTCTTATGGGAACTATGTATATGTAATACAGAGAACTTTTGTTCTTACTGCATTCGGAGTTTTCAGCGTCGCTGATTTCAAACCACCTTTCAGACTTTACGAATTCAACATGGCGGGCCGTTAAATTTTAAAGCTTATGTGATTTCCTCCAAAATTGGTATTTAAGGGTTTTCGGGGTCGTTGATTTCAAACCGGCTGCCAGAATTTACAAATTCAAGATAGCAGAATGTCATATTTGAAAGCTTATGCGATTTCCATCAAAATTAGTACTTAGGGGTTTTCGGTGTCGCTGATTTCAAACTGACTCTCAGAATTTACGAATTCAAGACTATCAAATTTTAAAATATATGTAATAAATCTATAAACCAATAAATTTAAATTCAAAATTAAACATTTTTCTGCAATTTTTATTTGATTGGTTATATTTCTTAGAATTAGGCCAGAAATCCATAGTTCACTTGATGGTGATGAAATTGTTCCGAAGTAGGTATTACAAGATCAGATCATTATTTCTCTGCTATATTTTTATTTAAAAATGCAAAATAATGTTTTTTTCGGTTCCGGATCTCTTTTATTCATAAATTATAAATAAATATGTGTTTATTTATATGTAATTTTTTAATGTTTTCATTTGTGGGAAAGAGAGATTCTGCCATTATACGTTTACATATATAGAAAAACGTAAGAATCTTCGCTTCTGTCGTGCGTTCATGTGAATTCGAATTGAGATTCTGTATATGGGAATTCGTGTGTGGAATTCTGTATGCTGGTAGGAGTTTTGTTTTTTAAATTATAAGTTTGGAAAACGTACCCAACCCGACGAAGTCCAGTATTTTTTTTTTTTTTTAAATGCTGATAATAGAGTTCTTTTAAATTTGTAATTTAATGTGATATTAATTTTTCCTAAATCATGTGCCTTTTAAAATGTTTTTGGGGCGATTTTGACCGGCCAATCTCACCTTAACGAAATTTGCTGGATTAAATTTGACATCTATTTTTATATCAAATAGCAACCCGAATTGTGTTGGCGGAAACTCAATTTACCTAATTCTTAAAAAATCATGCATCGTATCTTGGTCTATATTGAAAATCACAGTTTGAAAATCTGAAATACACATGCTTACATGTAAACTGCTATACTATGTAGGTATACTGTACTGATATGAGCAAAAATCGAGTAAAAATATCCGTATCTAATTATCTCTATATGAATAAAAATATCGGCCGCAAAGTATTGAATAAAAAAATATCGGTATCGAACACGATTGCGAAAAGTATTGATTAGTAAGCCATAGACTAAGAGTTTTTTCTTTCGAAAAATCTGTCGGTTTGCGCGTTAAAAAAACTGCCACTTTGCGTTGCGTGTTTGCAAAAGCTCTTTGCCTACACATTATAAAAGTTAATTTTTCGAGGCGCGGTAATTGGCGCCTGAAAAAACTCTTAGTGTATGGCTTACTATTGTTCCTAGGCGTGCGACATCTTTTTAATTAAATGATCTTTGGTATAACATATCCTACTTAAATTATTATTATTTGGATTATGTTGTCAGATTGTAATTTTGTAACTTATTTATTTATTTATTTATTTATTTCACTTTATACGAGTTATATACTAAGTGGCGCAATAGTTGTCGCCCGATGTTCTTTGGCTGTAATTTTTTTTATTAACGAAAAAGTTTGGTTCAGCTTTTGGATTATGTTTATCTGATGCCTTAAATTTTTTTTTATTAAGTCGAGAAAATCATATCGGTCAAGTGGCCGCCGTCAGAATTGATGACCATACGGGCCGGATTTGTGGCATTTTCCATCACTTTTGCCAGAACTTCCGGTAATAGGTTTTCGCATTCTTGACGGATATTCTCTTTAAGGGCTGAGGCTTATTGACATAGACTCGTGACTTCAAAAAACCTCACAAAAAGAAGTTTGGAACGGTTAAAGGCCCGAACAGATAGTTCCGCCTCCGTCCGTTCGTTCGCCTCCGTCCGTTTTTTCTTCTTCTTTCGTTTTCGTCCGTTTTTTTGTCCTGTCCACATAGCACAGTTTCGTTTATTTCGTCTTTTGAATTTTTGACACTTGTCACAATTTAGTAACAATGGAAGTATTCAATGAAGAAACGCGAATTCGATTGATTCGATTTTTTATTAAAAAGGTGAAGTTAATGTGGCTGTTGCGGAAACGCAGAAGTATTTCTAAAAGGAGATGGACAATTGTTGTGACAGCGACAGGCTGAAAGTAAGGTTATGCCCGTCCGTCCCTCCGCTAAAATTCGAAGTTTGTCAAAGTTTTCCGCCTCCGTCCGTTTTCGTTCGTGGCTTAAGGCGACCTCCCGGAAGTGGCCCCGATTTCAATGAAACTTTGCAAAAACATTCCATTTAATGCTAAACGGACGAATATGCAAAAATTTTTTGGCGCAAACCAGTAGTTTTCGAGATATACTACTTTTAAAAATTTTAAATTTTCCTTTTACAAAATGCCCACTAACTAAAGATTTTCCTTTTACAAAATGCCTACTAACTAAAGATTTTCCTTTTACAAAATGCCTACTAACTAAAGATTTTCCTTTTACAAAATTCCTACTAACTAAAGATTTTCCTTTTACAAAATTCCTACTAACTAAAGATAATTTTGCCACCATTAAATCTCGAATTCATGTTCAACTTCCAAAGCAAATTGACAGTTCCAATCAGCTGTTTGTAGGAGGGAGAGAATTCAGGTAAGTTGGAAATAATGATAAATTTAGTTTTTTCAGAGTGTTGCAGGGCGCAGAAATGGAAAATATGGGGTTTAAGGAGTGTTGCGAGTGCAGTGTAACTGAAAAGTGAAGTGAATTTAAGCGAAATTTTGCAAAAAGCGCGTAAAAAGATGGCAAAAATTTTTGACAGCTGACAATTTTTTAAAAGTAGTATATCTCGAAAACTACTGGTTTGCGCCAAAAAATTTTTGCATATTCGTCCGTTTAGCATTAAATGGAATGTTTTTGCAAAGTTTCATTGAAATCGGGGCCACTTCCGGGAGGTCGCCTTGTTCCTCGTTCGTCTCCGTCCGCCTTTATGTGGACACTTGCATGGGCAGTTTATGGAACCAAAAAACTGAAAAAACGGAAGGAGGCGAACGAACGGACGGAGGCGCAACTATCTGTTCGGGCCTTAAATCGGGCGATCATGCCGGCCAGTGAAATCGCCAAAACGAGAAATTAGGCAACCCGGAAATGCAGCCTTCAGAATTTCGGTTGTGGCTCGTGCAGTATGCGCCGTTGCTCCATCCTGTTAGAACCACAAGTTCTCCAGTCCCAATTCATCCAATTGAGGAAGGAGAAAGTCGTTGAGCATGGCTCTGCAGCGCTCGCCGTCCACAGTAGTCGTTTGGCCCGCGGCGTTTTCGAAAAAATAAGGCCCGATGAGGCCTCCAGCGTAAACAGCACACCATGCAGTAACTTTGAGCGGGTGTAATGGCTCCTCGTGGGTTATATGCGGATTTTCACCAACAACGAATTATTCCGCAAAAAACTCGAAACAATTTATTCCGCGTTCTTGAGGAGAATAGCGATTCATGTCTTGTTGACGTGTGTTTTACTTCAGAAATGTCAAAACAGAATTGACATTTGACGCCATTTGCAAAAATTATAGCATCTTCCGATAGAGTGGTGACTTTTGCGCCACCTTATACAAAAATAAAACAAAACCAAATAATCAACTTAATTGGAAATCAAAATCATTTTCTGTTTTTGCGTGTGAACCAAATAAATTTATCGTAATCTGTAAAGTTTGATATAAATACATATCCACTTATTTGTGCCGGTAATTGTAGTATAAAACATCATCGTGTTAAATTAACGATTATTAGATTATAAATATTGAGATTGGAGCCGGTTCCATTTTCCTTTTCTTTCTTCAAAAGAATTGAAATAATCGATTTCTATTAAAACTGAACTACAAAAGATAGAAAACGGAAAGAATTTTAATTTAGATATTTATTTTCATTTTTATTAATTATAAATTGATAAATAAACCGTTTTAGATGAAAGTTTATCGAACATTGAAAATTGTTTTCATAATTAAAATAAAGCCCACTGAGTTTAGAATTCTATTTCCCATGAAGACTTGATCCTTTTATTTTTTTAAATTGTTAACGTAGCTAAAATAGATATGAGTTACACCCTACACGATGTTAAAAATTCTATTAAAAATAGGTATATTAACATTCAGCTGATTTTTCTGAACTTCATATTTAAAATAAATTTATCTTTTCAATTTTAACTATAAATATTTTAACAACATCACAGGTAACGCCCATTCCGTGCATATGAAGGAGGCGAGCGACAGCCATTTTATCCCTCCCATGCTTCTAGTAAAATCTCATTATACGTCAACCAAATCGCACTTGGAGACCGTCGAAAAGGGCGAAGTAGGAGCACCATCTCATCATACCGATTTTCCCGCTAATGGACATGAAATCTCCCGCCCAGAAATGTCTGCACCACCTTTAGTTGCAGCTGCGACGATGGCTACTGAAACAATAGCCCACTTAAGCACCTCCAACGCCACCACCTTAACCGAATCTTTGGGAGGCAAGAGGAATGCTAAAGTCGATGAGAAAGTTTTGAGCACGACATTCGAGCCTCCATCAACAGAGCATCAAATAGTTGAGATAAAGATTGGAAATTCTGATAATCCTACAACTTTTTCAATAACGACACGATCCGGCCCCGCAGAAGTGACCACCACCAGCCAGGCCGGAGAGACGACCAGCATCTATCACCAGGATACGGCGAAGAACGAGTTCCCGACCACCAAAATCCACCACCTCGACAACCACTCTTCAGAGATGGCCTCCAATTCAATGGAGGACCAGCCGAAGAAAATGAAGAACAAGTTCTCAAACGAGGAAAACTTTCAGCCCTTCAAACCGAACCGGCGGCGCTCCCTGACCAAGCCGGAGACCACCACATACCTTAAGAAGATCCTAGGATAAACCGTCACAGCCTTCCGACCGAGCCGAAGATGTGGAGACGCCGGCGGGAGTTTTGTTGCCAAAAATAGTGAAACACTCGACTGAGATCAGTTTACAAAAGAATTTAAATTTTAATAGAAAACACGAGACGGCTTGGAGCAAGTTTAGGGCATAGAGCCAGCGAGGACATTTATGGAAATTCGATAAATTGTTTTAAATTGTTTGTAAGGAATAACTGGATAATGACGCTTTTATAGTACTCTAGCAGTAGACTCACTTTTACCATGACACTGCACACGTTACGTTATGTTACTTAAATATAAGGATCAAAATAAGCGCAACAATCTCCGACCTTTTTTTCCTGGATTTACTTGTTGGCTGCCGACCCGTCCCAAGGGGTCGACCCCTTTTTCAAGATTTCTAGAACTTTTCCAATAAATCATCACTGCTCTGCGCAAAATGGTATACCCTTTTTAACTGGCCCCGCAACTCTCGCCACACAAGGTTCTGCGGGGATTAGTCAATAAAACGCGCGAACAAAACGATAATGACCAGCAAAACACGCATGGGTGAGGCGTTGGTGGTACTCTGCGCCTCCCTCTCTTACCACGGATTTTTTCTGATATTTGTTTTGGCTGGCTATTATCTCCGGATGTGTGCCAACGTGCTGCAGGATTTAAACTCGGTTATGAAAACAGATCTGTCGATAAATCCAGGAGCATACACACAGTTTAATGCAATATTTGCATAATTTGCGTGTAGTTGACGAGCTCATAATAATTTATTAACACGCGGGCAGGGTAACTCATTTGTAATAATTCCAATTCCCACGGTCATTTGCACCAGGGCCCCGTAATTAATTCGAATGGATGAAGAGATACATAATTTTACATCCTGACTATACGTTTAATTTGTAATAGCACTGTATGTACTTGTATTTCCAACTGATATGAAATAAAGGTCATCAGTTTACACGATGCAATGTGTTTTTTCGTTAATTATCCCTGGCGAATACTTAATACATATTCATATTTTGAAGTTTTGGAAAACAAATTAAAATTTGGTTTTTTAATTTTATTTTAAAATAATTAAACGCTCTTCTTGATTAATAGTAAATCTAACAAAATCATCAGAGAAACGAGCACTTCTATGGAGTGAATGGATCTTAAAAATAAATTAAAGAGAGTCGCTTGTTTGCTAAAATATTTTCGAAAACAAAATATGCGTCGTCGATTGTCAGGTAAGGAAATAAAATCGCCTTTTGTTTAAAGTTGAATTTTAATGACTTCAATTTTCCATTTTTTTATGAACCTTTGATATTATTGTTTATCTATTCCATTCCTTAAAATTATAGTTATCAATTCCTTTTTACTGCAATTAATAATGAGTAGACTACATACATACATTGTTATTATAAGCAGTGTTTTAGGTTTCGATGACCCAGCATTTGCAGAAAGGGTTATAAAATCATATGCAAATAATTAGTTAAATTCTCTTTCGAGCAGTTATTCATAAATCAAAATATATGGTGTAAGTAAAATACATAAAAATAGGTACATCTATGAGGGTAAGTATGTGCATCTTATTAACTCAAGACGGATAGTCCGGTTTGTTGAACGATAGGTGTATTAATCGATTCGTTAAACATTGTTTTGTTGCATAAAGTTTCGTTTCCTGTTAAATTTTTAAGTTAAAAATAAGAAATCTCGAATATAAACAAGATAATACGAGACAATCGCTATTGTGTATTTCGAAAGCACTCAACTATAACATATGTAAACAAGGCTAAGGAAAAGGTTATTGAATTCTTGCGCTACTTAACCTCTTGATGCTCTTGGCCACATATGTGTACGTTTAGTTTCTTAAAAATTCAAATTATTTTAACTGAGAAACAAATTAAAATCTGTCAAAGAACTACTCATTAGATTATATTTCAACAATAAAACCAAACAATTTGTAGTATGGCAGCGTGGATAGCATTTTATTCTTCTTGAAATTAACTGCTTTCAAAATATTTCAAAGTCGCCTCTGATTACCGCGCGGTATCTTTTTAGTTTATTGGAAAAACATCCTAAATCTCTGATAAATAAACTATCCAATGTATAATATTTGGTTAGTCTAAATATTTTATTAGGTACAAAATATTTTATTATATTTATTATTTTGAAAAAATAATCTGGAAAATTAGGTTTTTACCCGACTGCGCCAGAAGGAGGGTTATGTTTTTCGAGTGTATATATGTACATATATAAATTTCTTTGGCACGCTCTGTAGCCTAAACGGCTTGATCGATTTCAGCTTGAGAGGTGCCGTTAGATTCGTCTTAATTGTGAGAGTGACCCTGGGTATATCAAAATTGGAAAAAATTGAAATGGCCGATTTTTGGCGCCATATTATGTCTTCAAAAATTTTTTTTTCTCAAAACTTATCGAGTGGGGTATCAAAATAAAGGGTTTCATAAATAGCTTGCAAAAATTTATGCAACTTCTACGTTTACATGTAATTTGGAATTAAAAATGCTAAAAAAAACCAACAAAATATTCAACGTTACAACATAAATTATATTTATGTGTGGAAAAGAGAGATTACAATACTGTCTTACAAAATCCGAACGTTACTATTGTTGATTCAGTGTGTATGGCAGACAACGCTTATAGTTATCAGCCTGGGCAACAAAAAGTGAAAGACGTAACGCAGGATGTTGCCTTTAATCCTTACTTGGGCTGTCACAGGTCATAAACTCCAAGGTACGACACTCGATCGGGCAGTTGTGGACCTTGGCTCACATATACATATTTGCAAAAGGTCAAGTGTATGTAGCTCTTAGTTGAGTAAAAACATTAGCTGGATTGGCTATCAGTATACTCTTGATCCTAAAAAACTATTAAATCGGTCACATGACCAAAATTCTTTGAATGAGCTTCAACGTTTACGGGAATTGATCCTATGAACTGAAGACTTAAAGCCTTAAAGTTAACATAAGGAAACTTTCACAAGATTTAATTTTGTTTTAATATCAATTTAAAAACCCTATTTTTTACCTAACCTAACTTTTGTGGAAATTCAATAACGTGTAGATATTTAAATGATAAATTTATATACTACGAAAACTAAAAAATTAAAATAAAAAATTATTGAAAAAAACAAAAAACCCGACTGCGTAAACTGAATAATTGTGAAGTTAAAATTTTCAACTTACTTAATAAATGAACTGAAAAGATAGAAACAAGTTGAAAAAATTAAACATGTTTTCTGAATTTGAATGATCATGGTTGACAGTGTTCACAAACGCAGTCGGAGGCATCAAATACATTAATTATGATTTCTATTTTAGTATTTTGTTATCGAATCCGTTGAAAGTTTATCTAAGCAAATTTCATGATGATCAGTTGAGTACGCGAAACAAATAAACAAATTCACTTTCGCATTTGTGATATGAAAGTTAGGATATTGGGACTTCTCCAACTACGTATTCACTTGCTCTATTCATATCACCAACAAAAGAATTAGTCATTCATGATGGAACGTATTGTAGAGATATTTGATGCCTCCGACTGCGTTTGTGAACACTGTCAACCATGATCATTCAAATTCAAAAAAATTTTTTAATTTTTTCAACTTGTTTCTATCTTTTCAGTTCATTTATTAAGTAAGTTTGAAAATTTTAACTTCACAATTTTTCGGTTTTTTGTTTTTTTCAATAATATTTTATTTTATATTTTTACTAATAGCACTTTACTGTCAAATATTTTGTCAGTTTTCTTTTTTATACTAATTGTTTTTCCAAATTTTTCTTACTTACTGGGTAGCTGTCGGTAAAAAATAAGTAAATAAGTAATCAAATAAATCATGAAACCACTTTTTCCACCTTTAAAAAATTCGTTCCTGAAGAGGTTAAAATAGTTAAATGTTATCTATAAATTAATTGCTTTGAAGAGCCTTCATATTTTGTTTAAAATATGGAGAAATAATAAAGAATGCTGTAATTGTAATATTATATTATAGTATTGTATAATAATAGATTTTGGTAATTCGACAAACATGGGCACATCATTGTACCAGTTGTATGACAATTTGTAAGTGGTTTTAATTTTTTGCCTTCCACGTTATGAGAACTTGGAACAAGATTTCAGAATTCGAGAGTTCTGATGTTAATTTGTAGTTGAAAAGAAGATTTGGTCTTCTGATAGGCTTGATATTAATGTTTTGTTGGGGACAGTTATAGTAGGAATTTCAGTGTACGCATACATTTTACTTTTAAATTTCAAACTATTGAGAGAAGAACATTTTAGATTGCAGCAATAAAGTTAAAATAATTTTTGAATCCTAAACATTTTCAAATAATTCGCAGTGTAATAACGAGGAAAATCATTTTTATTATTATTTAGATATTACTTTATAAAATTGAAGTTATTTGGGTCATTTAAATTTTCAGAAGTTATGTATATGTATGCTTACCATATCATATATATTCTACAAATTTGTCCAAGTGTTCTCCCGCATTAAGAGCACAATTCAATCAAAATTTGTGGACCACCAAGGAGGGTGACGTTCACTGGTTTCACATAAAAAGTAGAGGCGGAATATGAGACTAGTTTGTCTACCATTTATATTCTACGTAATATTCTTTTGAATTTTGCAAAAATGTTTTCCAAGAGTTTTTGAGTTATTCATTTTTGTAAGTAATTAAGAGTTCTTGTCAGGCAGCAGACAAGAAATATGTAAGTAGATTTCAATTAGGTAATTAAAGAAGGAAACTTTACTCATGAATTTATTGACTTAATATCTCATATTTCAAAATTGGGGAGGATCAGAGAAGGAGGAGGAGATTTTAATCAACATTTATTTATGCATTTGCAACGTACACTATATCTATTCCATATATTAGGCATCTATCTACAATGATAAAGGCTACCCTTTTGTCTTCGTTTTAACTCTAAATATGTAATATTATATTTTTATCAACTTTTCCTTTCCTTTTTAGTAGCATAAATTCTAAAGTAATAGTAAATATAGGTTTGTTTCTTTTGTACATAGTTGATATTTAAAAAATTATTACTTAATTTCAGAAAGTGGGCTATTTACCTAAATATTCTATATGGTTCATCATGGCGATAAATTGAAATATATAGCGAAGTAAAGAGAGAAATTGGAGTTTGAGGTCTCATAACCAATTTTAATTGAGCGTTGGTAAGGTAAGGCAAAGAATATATGTACGAATAAATTATGTCGTAGGTATGCTGTGTTTTCCGACATATTAAACTTAACAATTTTTGGAAAGCGACATTTCCTCGCTAAAGTTTCCACGTATTTTCATAAAGTTTTGGTGAACGCTGCGAAAAATTCTTATACTAATTATACTCTTTCCATAACTTTTATAAACAACACAGCAAAAATACTAAAAATGAAGAAAAAATTTAAAATACTTTTTGGGATTTTTGTTTTGTTATTTAATTTCAGACGACAAACTCTTGTTTAGTATAATCGATAAGTCGATTAAGTTATTTTTCTTTAATTCCTTTAATTCAAGGATTCCTTCGAAAAGTTTTTTAATTGGAAAGTGGGAATGTCTAACTTATATTGTAGGTTTTTTCATAATTCCGATACAATTTGTTCGGAATATGCAAGAAACTCCGACAGAAAAATGTAACTTTTTAAAAATTTTAAGTTTAAATATTATATATTCGTAGTTTTTACACGCAATGAATTTTTACATATCCAACACATAGTATGCTTCAAATAGTGGTGCTTTCGTTTGAAATAAATTGATTTTATAAGTTGGCTTTTTTTCATTTCTTCACTCATGCTTTGTTTAAGGCGCTATTATTTATACAGGGTTAGGCAGATTATCTGTTACTCGATTTTGCACTGCAATATCTTATACATGTGGCAACACTTTTACGTAATTTTTTTTTTTTTTGCCATTTACAACTCATAACCTTTCCAACGCGCCATATTACTTGATGTTGCGATAAACAAAATGTTTTCAAAATGAATTTAAAAGAAAAGATAGACGCGGTAATGTCTTTACATAAAAGTGGTAAAAATAAATCGGAGATTGTGAAGTTGTTAAAACCACAAAATATCTGTAACATGTTCGTGTATCGTACCATTAAACGTTATGAGGAAACTGGCTCTCTTGATAACAGAACAAATAGTGGTGCTAAAGCTAGTGCTACCAGTCCAGATATGGTGAAAAAAGTGCAAGAGCGGTTAAGAAGAAATCCACGTTGTAGCGGCAATCAGATGGCTAAACAACTCGGAATTTCACCGAGAAGTCTCCAACGCATTTTGCAAAATAAACTTAAGGTTAAGGCCTACAAAATACCAAAAGGCCAAGAACTTTCTGCAGCACAAATTACTAAGCGACTCGAAAGATGCAAACAGCTGAAACAGTGGCACGCTGATGGACGAATTCCGAACATTGTTTTCTCGGATGAGAAAATTTTCACCATTCAACAAGTGATTAACAAACAAAATGATCGTGTTTACTTAGTACCAGACCAAAAGCATCTACTAAAACAATAAACAGCCACTCGCCAACAAAAACCGCCACTCGCCAACAAAAACCTGCTTCGTTGATGGTTTGGGCTGGTATCACTCGCGAAGGACGAACACCATTGCTTATCATACCTGCTGGTGTGAAGATAAATCAAGAAACTTACTGCAAATCAGTTTTGGAGGATTGTTTACTACCGTGGTCACGGAAACAATTCGGTTCCAGACGTTGGGCATTTCAGCAGGACTCCGCACCAGCCCACAAAGCGAAAAAAACTCAAGAGTGGCTAAAAAACAACGTTCCTGTGAACATTCCTCACGATGCTTGGCCACCGAATTCTCCGGATTTAAATCCATTAGATTTCTGTGTTTGGAGTATGTTAGAGGCCAAGGTCAGTCACACACGCCATACAAGTTTGGACGCTCTTGAAAAATCACTTCGACTGGAATGGAAGAAAGTACCACAAGAACACTTTCGTGCCGCGTATGACTCCTTCTTTAAGAGACTTGACCTTATAATTCGATTCAAAGGTCAACGAATCGAAAATTGATGTATGTTTTCCTAATCTATGTTTAATTTACTACAATTTAAAAAAAGAATTATCAAATTATTTTGATTTTTATGTGAGATATTGCTCTTTGAATCTGTAACAGATAATCTGCCTAACCCTGTATGTTTGTGCTGGGGCTATTATTCATAATATAGGTGATTCTCAGGATATCCGAGTTATGGGGGTCTGGTTAGTCATATGCCTATTAGTTCTTCATGTTTTAATGTCGCTAATTTAGCGTTATGTGGGATGCCTTTTTTGGCTGGGTTATTGAAAATCATCGACAATCAGTTTGATTTTCACTCCGACTTCAAACTTCTAATAAAATCTAAGAATGTTATATCGTAAATAAGAATTCTAAAGTGAAAGCTATACTAAATATGTACATATGTGTAATGGTTAAAACAATGTGCAGAAACCCGATTTCACTAAACTATTTCTAATCGGACAATAAAATCGTCTCTTAAAATTAACATATGTACATAGATGTTAAAGTTTCTGACGTTCCACCATGAAAAATTAACAACTCGTTACTAAATCAAATTTCAATTATTAAAAAAACACGAAACTTCACTATGGCAATCGAAAAATTTTAATCGTATTATAACGTCACAATAATTTTTTTATATAATTACGACAATAATTTTTTTTATATAATTACTAATTTACTATGTCGAAAAAAAAACAGGTCAAAATTTTTCATGTAATGAAAAGGAAGTTTTAATCCATTTAGTGGCAAAGCATAAAGGAGTGAAAAATAAGAAAACCGAGGGTTGGAATCGTCACACCGAAGAGTTTAATTCTTTACGCTCCTTTAGTGTCCGGAGCATTGAGTAACGGAAGACGTGCTGGGACAATATCAAAAGGACAACACGAAAAAATTAAGTTACGACCAAGAAAATCCATGGTTAATTTTGAAAGAGAGTGTCATTAAGTGGTTTGACGACGGTTTCCAAAACGAATTCCTGATACACTTTTTCTTACGTTTTAACGCCTTTTTCGCAAAAATGCAGGTTTGTAACCCCATCGTAGCAAACACCCACCGCCACCAAACCATAACGGACGGTAAGTGATGACCTTCTTCAATTCGTGGGACTAATTTAAAGGCTTCTTTGGATGATCGTGCATATATTCTATCGTTTTGTTTTTTAAATTTTTCCTGCACCGTAAACATATTTTCCTCAGTAAAAAGTATTCCTTTGTGCCGATCGACCGCGTATTGCAATACATCAATACGGTTTTCCTTAACCGACCATTCCATCGCGAAGGCAAATTCAAATGTCAATTCTTTTCGCGCATGGCATAATTAAATGTTAACGGAAAAATATCATATGCCTAAGAAAGGCTGCGTTTAGTTTACTAAAGAGGATGGCTGCGTTCAATATTGTAGTAATATTTATGTCACTAGTAAGTATAAGTGGTTTATCAGCGTAAACGACTGACTTCACATATCCCCAAAGAAAGTAATCCATAGGTGTGAGATCACACGATTGTGGAGGCCAGTTCACAGGTCCATTACGCGAAATTATGCGCTCATCGATTGTTTCCCGAAATAAAATGATGGTGTCACGCGCTGTGTGGCATGTTGCCCCATCTTGTTGAAACCAAAGCTCTGCCACATCAATACCATTCAACTGAGGAACGAAGTAGTCAGCAAACATGGCTCTATAGCGCTCTCCATTTACGGTAACATCCTGGCCGGCATCATCTTTAAAGATGCCCATAAAGGTACACCAAACACTGACTTTTAATGTATGTAAGGGTATCTTAATAAAGGCTTCTGGATTTTCTCCACTCCAAATTCGGCAATTCTGCTTATTGACTTAGCCGTTCCACCAAAAATGAGCCTCACCGCTGAACAAAATTTTGCGCTGAAAAAGAGGATCAAGCTGAATATTGTTTTCGGCCCATCCACCGAACGTACGGCGCGCATAATGGTCACGCAGTTAAATGGCAAAACGTACTGACCACAAATCAACGGTCAACTGTCAAATTGACAGTCACTAGAAACAGTGTTGCCAATTTAAAAACCAAACTTCTGAAAAAACACTTTAAACAATCAATTCAAAAGTTTATTTGTTTATTTGAAACGGTTAGTTTGATATTTTTCACTTTTCGACTGAAAGTACTGTATCCTTCAACTTAACATATAGACTATTTTGATGGACATAAAAAAAAGTTTCAAAATGGTGGACTTAAGATGGCGGCCACCAATTGTAAATTTCTATGGATTGCCATTAGTATTTGGAGTTTTTGGAGATGTTGATTGCGAATCTGCTTTCCATATATACAAATCAAGATAGGGGACCCAATATGGCGACCAAATTTTCCATGATTCAAAATAATATCATGAGAAAAAAAATTAGAATGGTGATTTTAATACCAAATGATTTAATATTGAACATTTAAATGTGTAACGAAATGTTTAGGCAGACGATAATTTCTATAACGGATAAGCAATCAATATAAGGTTTGCAGCTTTGATGTCTTCCAATAGGGCAACGATAAAATAGCGAAAAGAATACCCTTATTTATTTATTTAACACTTAACAATGGAAACGTATAAGTATACAATAGATTATGAACTTTTCTGATATATACCGTGGTAGCAGAATGAGTTTTGGAGGGTTCAATGCCACATCCACAGATTTTAGTAACACTCCTAAACTTTCTAGTCTGGGTGAAGTACCAAAATTGAGCATTTTAGAAGTATTTAACTAAATAGTATAGTATTCATGATACAACGGGCGAAACCCGGTTACTCAGCTAGTTGTTTTCATAAATTAAAAGCTAATTTGACAGCACTTAACGAGTGCATAAAGTGCACGCTGTTCCGTTATTAACATCAAAGTCCTTCATTTGCAGGAGCCGTTCACATCTCATTAAAAATCCAAGTTTTTGAAAGTACTTTGTGCTCTGCGAAACAGCCGAGCACTTTGTGCCTTCTCTTGTATTGTTTCCAAATAGGAGGAATCTCAGTTCCGAAAGTTCATCATCTGGGTGGCAGCACAAATTATGGAATTTGTGGAATTCTCCGACGAGCGCTGCGCAAACTTTGAACTCATGCAAAAACCAATTTTAGTTTTATACGAATATCAGTTCCCCTTCACCTCAACCTTCCTGTTTGCTTTTATATATATGTAATCAGCCCATATCTTAAAATTTTTGTTGCAAGCGAAACTTTGTAGATAGAAACTTTTATCAAAAGTTATCGTTTAATTCGTAGAACTCGTAATCAGGTAGGTTCTCTTGTAGCAAAGCTCCATAATGTAGGTGCTTCCCTTAAGCAGTCAAAGAGCGAAATTGTTACTTTTAAGTCTTATCAACTGATTCTAATGTGTAGGATTATATGCCAATGTTAGTTATTTTATAAAATGTTGATATTTTCATATTGAAATATCGTATAATGTCTACTCGTACATACATTGTACATATTAGGTCTTTATTGTTCTTTATGTAAAATATAGGACCAACTCCAGCATACGAGAAACAACCCCATTAACATCAGTGACGAAACAAAGACAAATTTATTCGGATGCGGTGGCAGAGCTTATGTTCGAAGAGCTAAAAATCAAGAATTAAATCCTAGGAACACAATAAAGACACTCAAGGCCAGCAATCCCTTTAGGAGCGTGAAAAATAGGTATTTTTCGGGAATTTTTTTAAAGGGGATAAAATAATTGAATCATTTTCAAATTTTGACATAAGTTTGTTATAACATCCAAGTTGAAACAAAAATATTTTTTCTTGAGATGACCAACAAAATGGCGGCGTCGTTAAGGGTCTTCGGGCGCCCTGTTTGCGGCGACATCGAAAACTGCTGCAGTTGTCACTCTTTTGCTGTTGATCTGAAGTCGATTTAACAAGTGTCATTCGTTTACTGATATATTAAGGGGAAGGATATACCTAAACAATTATGAAAAAGTACAAAATTGAAAATTTGGGAGCCTTTTTACTTTTAGGTTCGAATTTTCGAAAATTTTTTCGACATATTTGACCCCAAAAAAATTATTTATTTACACGCTACCTTTCAAATTTTAAGTATATTCTTCCGATAATATTACTGAGAGTAACTTCCCAAAATTTCATCGAAATCGGTCGATAACTTTTTGAGCTACAACGTGAGCAGTTTTTGAAGATGTATAGTTTCGAGATAATCGTTTTTAAAGTTTCATGCTGTTTCTCCGCTCCATACTATATGCTGTTCCTCCGCTCCACACTATATGCGATAACTCCGCTAATATTCAATATTTCGGGTTTTTCTTTGGTCAGTATATTCTTTGGGTATCATACTTTCCAAATATGTAATAAAAAAAAAACATTTTTTGAAAATTCTAAAGGGATTGCTGGCCTTAAGCACGGTGGCAGTAACATTAAAATAGGGGATTGTTACTCATATATGCTGGAGTTGGTACTCTATTTTAGATAAAGGCCAACACGACCCAAGAATTGTATCTTAAAATATTAAAGACGGTAATGCTTCCTTATCGAGAGTACAATATGGCTTTATTATGGACCTTCCAGCAGAATAATGACCTCAAGCACACCACGAAGGTTGTGACTAGGTGTTTCGAAGCAAAATATTGCGGTTTTGCCTTGGCCCTCTCAATCGCCAAATTTAAACCCAATACAAAATCTGTGGACATTTAAAAAACAAAATGTTTCTATTAAAAAAACAGCTAATGGTTTTATCGAGGGAAATTGAGAGGGATTGATATGCTATACCTGTCGAGATATGTCAAAAACTCATCGACTCTACGCCAAAAAGGTGTGATATTGAAATATTTCAGAAAAAGCGTTTTACTGTTATTTTTTTTTTTTGGCCACCACTGTATATACTATATACGTATATTGCATTTGTATAATATAAATAGGCACCCTATAGAAAACTTTGCATTTTCGTTTCGTTTTGTTTCAAAATTTTATCCTTCTCTTGCACATGATTTCCGTATTACTATCTACTTCTTGCAAAATCTTCATGTTCGTTTGGGTGAGTATACAAGACGAAATTCGATAACGGCATATGTCACGAGTGTCGCTTCTTACTACAGAGTGGATTTTCTTTGGTTCTAACATATTCCAACCGATTCTATCAAGTTTTCCTGATCATTGTTTGTTTCGAAACAAAGGAGACCATTCACGTTTCATACAAAGCTGGGCCCAAAATCGAAAGTGCCGGCCAGTAAAAAAAAAAGGTCTTAATCTGTTTGGGACATCATTCTAAGCATTTTGTTCTATGGCACCAAAACTGTGGAGTCATTATTGTAGCCGCTATATAGGGTGTAACAAAAGTCCCGGAGCGGTCGAATATTTCGGAAAGAACACATCGCATCGGAAAACAAAAAAATAGGGGTAAAATATTTTTAAAAGAAGTATTTAACTCTACCAACTCTTACTCACTCCTGAGGGCGGGGGTGGGGGTAACTTTTTTTTTTCAAATGGGACCACCCATTTTTTTTGCAGATTCGAATTCTTCATGAAAAAATACGTAACTTTTGACTGAAACATTTTTTGCAATTCGGTACAGGGAGTGCGGGGGAGGATTTGTATTCTGCAAAAAAGGTATAATCAAATATTGTCTGATCGGTCAATATGATGAAGTGATAAAAATGCGTCATTCTTTCATTTAACTGTTTAAGATAAGTAGGAATTTTATTTTGTTGTTATAGTGTTTACATATTTTATTTATTTTATTTGGTTAATATTTTTTATTTTTTACTTTTCAGTTAGTTTTTAATGTTTCTATCATTTTTTTTAAGTTAAATAAAAGAATTTTTTTAAAAAAAATTTTTTTATATTTTTTTTTTTAATAAGTAGATACCTACTATTATAAAAATATGTATATATGTACACATATACTGTTTGTCACCATTGCATTTCCTTTAAACAAATTAAAAAGATATACTCGTATACCACATATGTGAATAACAAATTGCTACTTGGTAAAATTACAAAGGTATTACGAGATAATTTGCGAAGGGCCTCCACAGGGCTTAATCCGGCATTACGTTGTAGTTCTAATGGTTTTGCATTCACTAGGCATATGCTGTTGAAATTCCAAGTGCCTCAAAATCGATTGGCTACGCAGCAATGAATTTTTCATGATGATGTCTGCTATTATTTTAATGGGGACGCTTTCTCCGATAATGAAACTGTATAAGAAGTTGAATACACTTCGTAAGTAAAAGGGTGCGGGCCACATGTGCCGAAATATGTGTCCAATCAAATCTTTCCTTTTTATCCCAAGAAATTACTTCTTTGAAGACTTTTAAACGACCGAGGATGAAGAAATACGTGTATCCTAAAAAACTTTCCAAATTTAGTTTTTCGAGTTCTCGAAGGCACAAGCCTCTTTGGGCACAACCTCTTGACACCAAGAGACATTTTGTTGTAAATAATTTATATGAAAAAAAAACCCTTGAGAACCCCTCTACTTTTTCCAGACCTCAGACAGGCTACTAGGTTTTCGAAATGATTTTGTTTTCCTTTTCTTTTTTGCTCCACCACCTGCAGAATAAATACTCAGGTAACGAAGACCAAACACAGTTGAATTGAGTAAATTGAGGTTGGGCAAACAGTTTGCTAACATTATCCAAATTAATGATATGTAAATACGTACATACGTGGTCTCGCCAGCCGATAGCCACCTTTATTGACATACATAAACCTTTAGCTTGTCCACCTATTCGACCTCTGAATGAACTTCCATCGCAATTTGGTTAAATTTATTTTGTTCAAACTTGCAATTGGGCGATTGTCTAGTTATTATGGTCGGAACCAGTATTTTCTGTGTGTTGTCTGAATGGCGATTCTTGCAATGTGTGGACTTAATTGACATGGCTGTTTTACACTATTCTGAGCCACCATTGAGCGTTATTGTCACATTCATTAACGACGATCCAATGTGAAACGAGTAGAGTGCCACTTCCGCAGCGTCGCTTGAAACAAGCGGTGATGTTTTTGGCATGTGCGTTTGATTTGTGCTGACACGATAATTGCGGATATAAAATATATTTCAAGTGATGTTTTCCTTATAAATATTTAAATGGTTTGGAAATAACCGCAATGGCAACCGCTTTTTTGGAAATTGAAAGGATTTTAATGTAAAGTAATGTAAAGGAAAATCAGTGCCATTCATTTCGAATCTACTACCAAAATTTGGAAATTCAAAATGGCGCATCCAATATAACCACCACAATTTTTCGAGTTCAACGAATTTATCTGAAATTAAGTACTAAAGGTATTTTGAGGCCACTAATTTCGAATCTACTATCAAATTTTGGATCCAATATGACGACCACAAATTTTGGAATTCATCCAATTTAATGAAATTATGTACTAGTATTTATGTACTCATATCAACATTTCGGAATCAAAGATTGCGGATCCAATATGGTAATTACAAGTTTTGGAATTTAACGAATTTAAGTGAAATTTAGTACTATGGGGCTATTGATTTGGTGTCTCTATCCCTATATACATATTATATAAATATAATACAATAATTGAAAGTTAGTTTTTTTTTCTTGCTCAATCGTGCCTGAACGCTTATTGCGATAATTTTAATCTTTCGGAGTCGCTGATTTCATGTCCAACCAATGAAAAAATAAAAATTCACAACAGATACAGTTTGAGGTCTCCTCACGGATTTTGGTGAAACGTTGAAGGAATGTTTATTTAAGGTCAAAAGTGACGAATATGCATAAAAAACGTTGTTGTTCGCTGGCATTTCCCGACACATTTAACGTTAATTATTAAAAAGTTGACCTGGTTATGGGTAAATGATCAATCGGAATAGTGCCCCACCTCTATGAGAAACGGAAAACTGCTGCAGTAAGGTTCACAGTCCAGTAATATCTGAAAATGCTGCAGTCTCTTCAAAGCCACTTCACTCCCTATCTGAGGATTAATCACATTCCCGAGTGCAAATTGAAAACAAGTGAGCTGTGCGCTGATACATATTTTTTTTAGGAAGCGTACTGGCACTTTTTCGCGTGTTCATAGACATTGACTTGGCGCACACGGTATGATTTCGTTACTTTGACTTCTAAATTGATGATGCTTCGCTTCCAATTTTCAATTCAACAATTCATAAGAGGTTTATGTCGGCTTCCTCTACCCATTCCCGCCTCAGAGCCTTGCTGCTGGGATTGGTTCGGGATCCGCGCCAGAACGACATATCTAAGTAGCCAATTTTATTTAATTATGTAAGAATCTAAGTCTCTCCGGTAGCAGCCACCTTCTCTCAGGCTTGACCTGAATCCTGCATTTGAAAAAGGATTTGTCGATGATTGCCCTGGGGATTGAGCTTAGGACGGGCTAGCAAACAACGCTCGCTACGTGCGAGTAACACGTATTAGCGACGGATAGAGGGGCAAAATTATAAGTGTTAAGTAGCTACTGGGAATTAAATTCGGATGCAGCCTACACGCATGTTAAATTCACATACATATGGAGAGAAATTTAAGCTTAAGAGCTTTCAATGGGCTGTTTGCTTCGTTGAAGCCGCAATTCGCCTTAAGCTTAACACTTTGAATGGATATTCAGGTGTGGAGTTTGTTTTCTGGCTCAATATTTTCCATAACACACAGTTACAAATTACTGGAGGTAATGACCATTAGACTTAAAGTATTTAACAGATATTTGCATATGTATGCCCGGGACCTAATTACCATTTCAAATTAGCTGAGGTGTTTCATTTCTGTGTGGTTGTCACACTGCCTTTACTAACAGAAAACTTTTTGATTAATGGCCGCGTCCATTCTAGTTAGCAATTAATTCTCAACGGATAAGGTTATGGCCAGGTTCTTGTTCAGATTAGTACATTATATTACCAATAATAATTGGAATATGGTTCATAAGAAAAAACGACGTAATGTAAAAATTGTCGGGTCGGCGGATCATGATGATAGCATCAACGTTCTGAATCGTTTGCGGTGATACCATTTATCGCGTTTTAGGGTTGAGACTACTGATGTGGACATTCTCAAATGCATAGTTTATTGAAACACTTGTTACCTGATGTAAAAAAATATATGTATTCATTTTCGATTTGAGTGCAACGCGTTTCGCCCTATTGAGGCATCACTAGGCTTTCGACTGGTTACTCTCAACGGTTACAACAGGTTATGGACTTAATAACGGACTATTGTTGAAGAAGTCTAACTGACCATTAAGTACGTATGTGTTGTCCTATGTATTTGGCTTTCCTTATTTCGAAAATCTCTGCTCTAGTTAAGATTTCTCCTCTTTCTCTGCTATGTAATAATTTAATAATATTTGAGTTTATATTATGTTTATTTTCTTTTAAGTGTTTTGTAATTGCAGAATGTGGCATTATGTTTCGAGCTCCTGCAATGTGCTCAGCTAATCTTGTCTTTAAATTTCGTTTAGTTTTACCAACATAATTTCCAGAACAGTCATCACATTTAATTTGGTAAACCCCACATTTATTCAGTACGTCAGTTTTAGATTTAATTTTATGATTAAAAATACAATTGCGTAACGAATTTTTCCTGAAAAAGGCGAGGTTGATGTCTTTGGACTGTAAAATTTGTTTAATATCCTTCTCAATATTTTTAATGAAGGGTATTTTTTTTCATATTTTTGCTTGGGATTCTAACCTGTGTCCAGCGTATAAAAATTGAATAGAGTATGTTTGTATATTTTTGGATAATAAATCATAAATATGTCTTTTGTGATAACCATCAAGTGTTGCTATTTTTAACACTAGACATACCAAGCCGGTCAAATTGATCGGTGTGAGCATTTGCTAAAACCCTTTACATTTAATTTTATTGTTGTCTCGCACTTTACTTGTTTTCAACGGGTACATATGTATACATACATATAAAAATTCTTCTTTTTTTTCCTCCGTTTATTTGACTATTCACTATTTCTTACCTTCAAAGGGAAAATATATAACTTTCATTCAGAAACCTTACAAATGTTGTCGGAGGTATGTTTAGTGTTAAAATCGTTTTCAATTCTTCATTAAGTGCGTGCTATGATAATGGGATTGTAATTAATTTATGAATCGTGGAAAGAAAGGTTGACATTTGGATGTTCCATGGATGGTTGGAAGAATCGGGAATTACCGCATCAGAGAAGGTATATTTTCTATAATTATTAAAGGTCGAGTTATTATTATGTTTTTTGTTTTTTTCTATACATATGTCGATCAGAGCCGATCCAAACACAAAATATATCGTCAACATATCTAAACCAAACTAAAATATGTTCCAATAATTGATTAGATGATCGGCAAGCCTTACTAGCACCAGAGACCATTCGCCAGTATACGCGACCGCTTAGGTTATGGTGGCTTTATTGTAAAGAAAAATTCTGTTCACCTTTTTACCCGTCGCTGGAAAAGCCTTGGATGTCCTTTCGAAAGAACTAATAACAGCAGGATCCTATTCGACAATTAATACTGCTCGCTCTGCGTCTCTCGTTTCGGCTAACGCTATTGGTGAGGATTCCCTCGTAAAGCGGTTTTGTCGGGGAGTCCTTAAACCTCCGAAGCCGAAATATGATTATATCTTGGACCCGGTCTCAGTACTAGCAAAAATTGCCTGTCTTTACCCGCATGACAACTTAAGTATGGACGTGGTTACTAAGAAGCTTGTCCTGCTCCTTGCCGTAGCCACAGATCAGCGTTGTCAGACACTCGTAGCAGTAAGGGTTTCCCAAATTACCTTTGAAGAAGAGCGAGTGCTCATACGTGTCCCAGATCGCATTAAGACCTCTGCACTAGGTCTTGCTCAGTCATTTTTGGCCCTTTCGCGTTTCAAGGATCATGAAGATTTTTGTCTTCGAGGTCTATTATCGGGTTGCTTGACTCGCACCAAGGAATTGAAACCCTGATGGCGCTGATTATCTATTTTTGAGTTATAACCCAGCTTTATAAGGTAGGTAGTTGGCGCACAGACGATTAGCCGTTGGCTAAGAACAATGTTGATGGACTGTGCATTAATACTCACTTTTCGGCACACAGTATGCGTCATGCGTCTACCCCTAGGGCAAACGAAATGGAAATCTCAATTGATCTCATTAAAAGGGCCGCTGGTTGGTCTGGCGAATCAAGGATTTTTGCTACCTTTTATGATCGCCCAATTGTTAATATATTGTTCTCTTGTCAGGAGGCCATTAATAGATTATAGAGATTAGTATAAAAAAAAATATATATATATATTTATATATATGTATACAGTTATACATATAATAGGTTTGTATTTACTGCCTGAAATATGTAATTTATTTGGTTTTTTGTCATTAATAAAACCTTCGCTGTTTAACACGGAAAAAGTTACGCTTTAAACATCTAAATTATAATTCTGATCCGGACGAGACCTTAGGTATAATTAATAAATTAAACGAACTTACCAAGTGAAGTTCGATTATAATTATGCCATTGGTCTCGTCCGGATGAGCAGCCCTCCCTTACTTGCTTTTTCCCCAATGAGCTTTCCAGTTCGATCAATTTTTTCCTTCTGCTTTGAAAAACGAAGTTGGTGACTGGCACAGTAGTATAGGCGAAAAGTGCAGGCAGCTGGGGATTTTTGGTTTTTTTAGGGTTGGTTTTGAAATTCTGTTGGGTGCGCGTGCAGAAAGCACGATTACATTATAATTTTCATCCGGACGAGACCAATGGCATAATTACAATCGAATTTTACTTGGTAAGGTCGTTTCCCTAGTAACAATTTTTGTTGGCATTTAGAAGGGCCGCAAACCTCATAACGGTTGGCCAACAGTTAAATTTGTCGCACTTTTTTGCAATCGGGCCCACAATCATTTTCAACGTAGGCCCCACGCCATTTACTACGATGGGCCATCTAGTTATTTCTTTTCTTAGGGCCTACAGTCGAACCTCTATAATAAACCAACAGTAGGCAAAAAGTTGGATGCTATATGTACCTATGGTTTTCACCCATCTAATCCAGGGGTCTTATTCCTGAATACGATTCCTTTCACCTTGTATCGTAAATACAGTGAATTTTAAAATAAATTTTTTTTAACTGGCTTCTAATTTCTGTTTTGTTTTGGCTTGAATGTCATTTAACTGAGAATGTACTGTATTTACGATACGACTTAAACCGAATCGTATTCAGGAATATGCCCCCAAAAGATAAGAAAAAATTGATTGAATTATATACGCTTTTTTTCATAATAAATAATAAACATTTTCATTAAGGTTTCTTTCAATTTATTGACATATTAACATATTAACATATGGCATGCAAATAAATGTATTCTCTTCATTAAAATTGGGTAAAAGTAAACACTTCTTATTTAAATCAGAAGACCAAATATTTTTCGCACTGCACGCACTGCACTGTATAGGCACTTGCCACAACCACGTGATGCCTCAAAAATCTACCTTGCAATGAATCACTAATCACTTTTGCAAAAATTCCTCAAAACTTTACAAAACTCAAAATGGGTCGACTTTAAAGAATTTACACAAAACAAACTTTCAACCGGATGATGCCGGAGGAGAACTGATTTTATCTGCTACTGCTGATCTCTATCTTCTTTCATCGGCTGCTGAGAGAGAACTAATAAACTGGGATATTCGCGCCCGCGTGTGTTCCAGTCCCACGCGGCCACGCCATGCGCCTTTTTTTATGTCATCATAATACGTCACTCAGTAGGAAATAGAGTTAAGATTGACGTATCAAACGCTGAGTGAGCGCATAAAATAATTTTAGAAGTAAAAATAAAGTATGTAAATGCACATGAGAGTCCTTTTAAGTGATTCTTCATAAAAAGTCTATAAACTTAAATCACTTTGTAATAATTTGGTGACTTTTTCGTGCTCACTTACGTCACAGAATATGTCAAACCTTAGAACAAAATTTATTAATCAAAACATATTTTCCTGGAAATGAAGAAATAGGTGTCGGTTATGAAAGAATTTTACTGATTTTATTTTTCTTAATTGCACACAAATTATAAAATTAGAACAAACAAATCAGTTTTGTACCGTAAAAAAAATTGGAATGAACCAAACATGGCCCAACATTGGGAAATTGTTGCTGATTCATCTTAATAGATTATTTCATTTTGATTTAAATGTAGGATCTGCCCTGGTTGGCCCAATGATATTATATTGTTGTAAAATTGTTGTTTTTTACCCAACTAGAGTTTTAGTTGGCCCTTCATTGAATATTTGTGGAAAAATTGTCAAAACTTTTTCTCGGTTGGCACTGTATTGGAAATTTGTAGGAAAAAACACTAACTATTTCCCAACCAATTCCCAACTGTTGAATACTGTTGGCCAACCATAAATGCTACTAGGGTTAATTTATAAATTACATTCTTAATTTTAGTCTCACATCTTTTGTTCTTCACTTGATATTTTTCAAATGTGCACACCAAAAAAACTTTCATAAGGGAAACACTAACCTCAGGAAGGGATAATTTATTCAGAAAGCTTAAAGTATCCAAAGCATAGACATGTAGTATAAAATATCCTCAAGAACTAAATGGATGATGAACAACCACAGTGATAAAGAGGTAAGACATTCATTTACAAATACCACTTACAGCTGAGTGAAAAAATGAGCGCAGCGAAATGAATGTAGGAAGTAGGGAGGAAAAAGTAGGTACATACATGTTTGAAAAGTTACCATTTAGTTTCAGAGAAATATTTGATGCACATAAGCAAGCTAACAGAGCAAATTTAGTACAAAAGTGCCGAACAAAAATATAGGTATCAAAGTTTCATAATCGCACCAATAATTTTCGCCCCATTAAGATAAAACGATATCCCTCATTATTTCAAACGGTCCAAACTAAGTACCTAAGTAAAACGCCCTGATATTTCCAGATTCCCGACGGATTACCACCCTCGACCGCCTTCGTTGCACACCCTCCGCCTTTTATTTAATAAATCATCTTTAAAGCTTCTTTCTCCTAATGCAAAGATTTCACCGGTTTTTTTTCCATTTTGAGGAAAGTCGAAAGCATGCCATTTAGTCACTGGTAACCAGGAGAAAATTGATTTTCCCAAGGCGAGAAAAGAAGAAATCAGCAAAAGATAGTGAAGAAGGTACATTACTCCAGCGTAAAAACGAGCATTATCAGCAATTCTTCGACATAAGGAACTACTCGCAATGCGGACCGGATCAGTAGTGAAAGCTGTGAAATGGCCCGGCAGCAAAAATCCTTCTTGATAGTCGTACCCGGAGGGCACATAACGAGCTTGGTTATATTCGTCCCCGACGATATAATTACAGTCATGGCCACACAGAAATGGCCACACTAACCAAACCAGAATCACACACATCCTCAGACCCGACGGCAGCGGCTGACTACTTTAATGAAGAAACGAAATTTAAAGAGCATTCTCTTTTATGTGTGAACTGACTCAAGGACCACCAGAACGGCTCTACTGAGTGAAGGGAATTGCCGTCTGTAGAACTCGCTGTAATAATCTTGTAACAGTAATTAGACATTAGGGTTAATTTGCAGAAAATACTTGTAGGTGGAAAGAGACTTAAGTAAGCTTGTTACTAGACCGCTTGTCTTTTTCGTGTCTTTTGATGGGCATTACAACGACCTTACAGGCAGGAAGTGTACCTTAAAGACTAGATCATACTCGCATATCACTGCCTTTTGTGGGATATTCCAAGATAAGTGTTGAGTTCTGGGTCATGTTAAGTGGATATTATAAATAAACTAAAAATGGATATCTAGGCGAGATTAGGGTTCTGTAAGCTTAAGCGGTGTGCTTTTATTAAATTGATTTTAATTACTTAACCCACACTCAGAAAATTAACGTTGTAAAATCAATAGAAAAATAATTGTATCAATAAATTTTATATATTATTTGACGCCAATGCCGAAACATAATAAATTGATAGCGTTTTCTATTTAATTTTGAAATTAATAATTTCTTCCGTTAATTTGATAACTGAAATATTTGAAATAACGTTAGCTGCAAAAAATAGATGAGCGAAGTGCTTCGATCGGGACAGCCAAGCCGATCTCCTCACTGGCGTCCCTGCTACAGACATTCGAAAGTCCTGAAACAAACAATTCTATTCATGACTTACTTTTAAGTAGGTAGGAATTATACTATGTACAAGAACAAACTTTTAGAGCCCTGTTCTAATTCGTACGAAATGAGCTTACGAATGTCGTTTTTGGATACAAATTTCTTAATAAAGTTCCTAAAATCTCACGTATTCATTTTAGTTGCCTTTGATGTATATTAGTTCCGGATATAACGTTAAAATAATTCGACTGGATTTGTCTACCGAATTATTTTAACTACTTATAATGGAAAAATTATTTGAAATCCAGATTTACGAATTCTATTATGGAATTTTCAACCAAAAAGGGCTTTCCTAAGCTCTTTTCGATTCATTTCATACGAAAGTTAGAACAGGGCCCTTACTCTGCAAAACTCCATATATGCCGTGCCCGGTGAGAGACCATTGAGCAATAATGTTACACTTGTTAGAAGTTAGTTAAATCCAGTCTTCAGTTAGCTGGATGAACAATCAGTTTTCGAAGGTTGCATAATTTAAATGTAAAAGATATTTGAGACATCATTCTAAATGTCGATTTAAAGGCAGAATTTCGCGAAAAATTATACTTTTGGAGAAATAGGAGGTGTATGTTTCTTTCGTTATTGTTTTTAAATCTATTGTCTGTCTTAGTTCGACATCTGGCGATCACTTTTCTGGAATTCAAAATGAAAACATGGATTACGGATTATTGTGGATTCCAATATGAAAAAGCATCCACGCATCCAGGATCACCATTACCACAGATAAATAACTATAGTATATAATAATAGTTATTTATCTGTGCCATTACTCAGTACCAATTTGAGTCAATAACACAAAAAGGTAAAATTAAAATATAGTGATGAACAATTTAATACAATTGTGGAATCTTGAAGGTGTTAAAAGCCCTTTTGGGATGAGGGTAAGAAAACAATAATTCTGCTTCGATTTTATGACGAGACACGGATAGACGTGACTCCATAAACTTTATTATGGATTGTATTTTTTGTTGTTATAAATTATATTATATGTATATGTCGTAGGCATTTAGTGAAATCAGGCATTTAATTAAATGTCTAGTCATTTAATTAAATGCCTAATCATTTAATTAAATACCGGCATATAATGAAAATCGTATTTGCCGGCATTTAATTAAATGCCTAATGGCTTTCCAGGCAAATAATAAAATCAACAAATGTAATATTCACGCACGATCCGCCCGTGCTCACCTAGCGGGGGATCAGTTTCAAAACAAATATTAATGCACAAATAATTCATAGAAACAGACGATGATTGAGAAAACGTATTCGCCTAATTTTTGTTGAAAATGGAGAGAAGTGGTGTTTGTGATGAAATGTTTACAAAAATAAAATAAGTAGTGTGTGTGTGCACAAAATATATCTTTGCATCATATTTATTACACTATTATAGTCAATCATTATAACATAATAATATTATAAGTCAATTAATCAAGCAAAAAAACAGTTAACAGTCTTTATTTAAACATGGATTCGAATTGTGGCACCGAGATCCGCATTTTACATTTGCTTTGAAGCAAGAACACCGCTTTGTTGAATATTGCTCCTTTGCCGCTTTGCAGTTACATTTTTTGTAACCTTGTCTCCCGCAGTTGGATTGCGCCGCCGCTGCTTCTCTGAGGGTTAGAAAATTGTCTCTCGGAACGTCCTTAAGAGTTATTATACTAGCTCCCGATTTTTGTATCTCCGGTCGAGAAAACCACCCCTTAATAATTCCTGCCTCAGTTCCAATTTGATATACCTCATTTTGTACGTCTACAATAACGCCCATAATTCGGCTAAAGTCAAGGGGGGCTCGATCTACATTTGGGACTGATAGTGTGCTCCATGTCCAGTTTGATTGTGAGCTTCTGATAACTTTTCAAAATAGCCTTCTACTGGAACCATATATACTAAATCGTCACTCTCACTCCTCCGCTTCAAGACGATAGTAGTCACTGGCCCAATTTGTAACAATTCATACTTCTTCAAGTAAAAATATTGGGACAAATCTTCTGACTTTTCTGTTTTGCTCAAAATTTTTGTCACTCTCTCGAACTGTTCACAATCCCACATCACTTTTACTCCTTTATTCGATTCCATGAAATCCTTGATTTTTTCCAAAAACATTGCTTCAGAAACACCATTTCTCTCCATTTTCAACAAATTTTAAAGAATTATAATTTGGCGAATATGTTTCCTTAACCACGATTACTGATCGACTGCTTTTATGAACTGTTCACAATCCCACATCACTTTTACTCCTTTATTCGATTCCATGACATCCTTGATTTTTTGCAAAAAAATTTCTTCAGAAACACCACTTCTCTCCATTTTCAACAAATTTAGGCGAATACGTTTTATTTGTTGATTTTATTATTTGCCTGGAAAGCCATTAGGCATTTAATTAAATGCCGGCATTTAAGTAAATGCCTAGGCATATAATGAAAAATGAATGCCATCAATACGATTTTTATTATTTGCCGGCATTTAATTAAATGACTAGGCATTTAATTAAATGCCTGATTTCAATAAATGCCTACGACATATATATTATAGATATTATCTTAAATGATAAAAGAGTTGAACCCATGAGTTTAATTTGATTACCAATGAAATAGTCTACTTATTTTCCGCATAATCATATGTATTTATAATACAAGTTTTATGTATAATATAATTTTTAGTAATTGTATTATATTTTAATTAAAACAAATTAAGAATTTTGCAAAAAAATGTAATGTTCAATAAGTAAATTTGGTCCTTTTAAAAAGGAAGGAGGAGTTAAAATTGTAGTATAACAATATATTATTTCTGTAAATCATGTAAATAGCCATTTTTTTCCTTTTGTATAAATATACAGGGTGTAAAAAATATCCGGGACGGTCGAATATAATGCGAAATATACATCCAAAAAATGAAAAAAACAATTGCCAAATATTTTTTGAAAAGCTGTCCAATGAAACCAAATCCGCCCTTTAACTTTAAAATTATATTTGCGAATTCGGATTCTACGGGAACAATTATAATTGCGAATTCAGATTCCACAGGAACAAATACGAAACTTTTATCTGAAACATTTTGAGTTGAGTTTGGTTTCAATATATAGCTTTTCAAAATATATTTGACACTTGGTTTTCCTTTATTCGATCCTCGATCCCATGTGTGTTTCGTGAGATATTTGATCGTTCTGGGATATTTTTACACCCGATACATCCACCTCCGCACTCCTTGTAATGAATTGAAAAAATGTTTCAGATAAAAGTTTTGTAGAACCAGAATTTGCAATTAACAATGGGGCTTCCCATTTAAAATTTAAAGGGTCCCGGTGGGAGTCGAGTATGATGTCATTGGATAGCTTTTCCAAAAATAGTTGGCACGTATTTTTTTCCTTTTTTCGGTTCGATGTGTATTTCATGAGATATTCAAACGTCCCGGGACTTTTTTACACTCTGCATGTAACAATCCCATCCAAGGTTTTATAGCACAGTTTTGGTTCCAACGATACTTTTAAATGTTAACTATTGAATAAGATGTGTGAAATGTACTATATTAGAATATTTAAGTAGAAGAGGCAAAGTAAAACGTACAGGGTAAAAGCAGTACTTCCTGTAAAATAATTAAATGAAATTAAATGTTCGATAGCGTGTAATTACACGATGTTTCACGCGAAATTTATTATGGCAAATACTCCCAGTTTAATTAATTTCCTCACACGTTTTTCAACGTGCCGGAAATATGGTCGAACATTTGTTTCCTTTCACACCTCATTGGAAACAATTGAAGGTGGAACTCAGCTAATGCAGGCGGTTTTCAGATATATGGTGGTAGTCTTGTAGATACTCCAAGCAGAGACTGATAGCATTTGCTACCCGATAACATTTTAATGTGATTGAGTTTAATTGTTCCACAGAGATATTTCCATTATTGGCACTATGTGGAGAAATATGTTCTATTGTTTTGAATCCAAGTGCAGAAGATCTATAAATAGGAGCTATGCATAGTCTGAGTATGTCACGCGAACAATGCGGCACCGGTACTGCTACGTCATTCATTGACTTTTAATTTAATCATTTTTGCAACCGAGAAAACTGGACTTTTATTCTCAGAAAAGATATCAGGTACCACTTTATTCAGTAGAAACCTATTCGATGATTCCATATTTTAAGTTTTAGCCAAATATTGTAACAAATTTGTTTTATAATAAACAAGTTTTCAATTCTCAAATACAGCCTATGCATGCGAACCTTAGCCTGTTGGAGAACTAAAATACATATTTCGAATTTTTCGGCAAAATATTTAACAAGACATATCAAAACATGCCAGAAAACCGAAGATTTTAGTTGCCTCCGGTGTAATACTTCCTGTCCGGCTAACAAGACTCACTCAGCTCTTGTCCTGCTACAGGACCATGTGAATCACGACTGCTCGACAGTAAAGTAGACTTACCAAATTGGTGCGACTTAATTGTAATAAAAGACATTTAATCTCAAGTCGCGTGTTTTGGTGAATCCGGGAAAGCGACTTTCATATACCATTACTTTTGCACCTTAAGTCCTATTCACACTATCCATCAAGATTCCTACAATCAATCGCCCAACAACCGCCCATCGATTTTCGTTTGATTCACACCACCCGTATCGTATCCGTCAATTAATATATGTAGCTTTTGGTATTTTTTCACAATATATGTATATATCAAAGAGTAATGAGATGCCATCCCAATTATATGAGTTGAATTGTGATGACAACTTGCATTTTGCACAATTTTAAATAGAATACTAACCACACATCACATGACGGACAACTGCAGCCATCAAATATTTTTTTGAACTTTTCCTGATGGTGATTTAAGGTGCCGTGATGTGTGGGTGCCGTGATGTGTGGGTGCCGAATAGTGTGAACACCATTTAAAATTCTAAGGAAAATATTTTGATGCGGTGTCGGTGGCCTGATGCGTGAATAGGCTTTCAGAAGTGGGATAACTTCAAAAAGAACTTTGCGACTCGAGGTAGCCAAGTGAGCCTCGTTGTTAGGAAATGTCCACTATCACCATGATCACGACACGTTCTTACCGGGAGTCAACTACACAATACGGGGTGAAGAAGGTGTAGTCGATTTCCCTACCAGCTAGCATGAGTAACAGGTAAAGAAGCCTTCGGATGCACCAGGAACGGACGCCAGCAAAATGGAACGTATCGAACGTGTCCTAGCAAGTTCCACCGATATTCCGCAGCAATATCGCAAGAGAAACCCTTCAGATACACCACCCGCAAAAGCTAACGAAACTGTGTACGGAGAGGGAATTCTAACTAATTCTACAACCTATATCCATCATAAACGTCAGGGAAGGAACCCTATAACGGAACCTGCGAAGCACATTAGCGGTAAGAGTTCAATGACTGCTGAAACGGAGTCAATGATAAATACTTTCACCTCTCATCCTACAGCCGAAACGACGCTTTATAAGCGACGGAGAGAAATACTGGAATTAAAACTTGAACTAGCTAAAATGAAGTTCTTACAGTACCAGTCTAGGAACAACGAGGATTGGGCATGTGAAGCCCAAACGAACACAACATTCGACAATACGCCGCAGTAAATGCTCCTCCCCCAGACCGCATGGGTAGTACCAACATTGCAATAATTACCGCGCCAGGCAATATCAGCATTTCGCAATCGTCCAATACTTCTGGTGCCACCGCAGTGACCACGAATGCCTTTGATGATTCGCTGGCCGGATTTCAACAAACTACTGGCCCGATTCCCACAAACGTCTGTCCTATCTGTTGACAGCCGCTCACTCCACTTCAATCTTCGTGAGTTAGCCGCGACCGCTCCTGAATTTGATCTCGGCGACAAGACGAGCATGACCAGCAAACAGTGAATATCGTTATCCACATAGGCGAATTACAGGAAAGTTACGAGGTAAGCGACAAGATGATTCTGCTTCTAATGTCATTGAAGTTACAGGACGCGGCAAAATTTTCGCTGCAGTCACGGCAACCAAAATAACGAACTGGAGCCTGGAGCTGCCGAGGAACTGGAACTCGCCTCATTTGGACTTCGAAGAACCATTATAGATTCTTTTGAAAACAACTGCCCAGTGAAGCGCAAGAGAGGTTAACGAGACGTACCTTGGTGGAACAGGGAGCTAAGTAGGTTAAAAACTGCAGTCAGGCAACTCCAAAACAGAGCCAAACGCTCAGGTGAATCATTACCCAAATGCCTACCGCAGCAAGACTTCACAAACTTTCATCGAAAGATAACTCAAATTGTCTGGGCTCTCTCCAAAAACAGGACGAGAACTGTGAAAAAAACTTCTCCTAGAAACACCTTTCCCAGATTCTCAAACGATTGAAAATAGCGGAACTTCTTCTACCCCAACTGAGACAGACTACGGGGCGACGATTACAAATAGAAGTCTAGCTGGAAGGATTTTTACACCCAATAAAGTCAAATGGGCTATAAACCCATTTAAACCTTACAAATCGCCGGCGGGGATGGCATCTTTTCGGCCCTTCTTCAAAAGGGTCTCGATAACCTCCTACCCTATATCCTAACTATCTTTAAAGCTAGCTTTTTCCTAGGCCTCATATCCTTCTGCTGGAGGGATGTTAGGGTTACGTTCATTGCGAAAATGGGAACCAGATCAAGTACACAGGTGAAATCTTTTTGACCAATTAGCCTCACATCCTTTTTACTTAAAGCGATGGAAAAAGTCGTTTATCAACATCTAAATGACTGTGTTCTTAAGAGATCACCACTCCTTGTAAGCAATTTGCTGATCAAGTTGGCAATTCAACAAAGACTGCCATACACGCGCTAGTCAGGGATATCTAAAAGGCTCTTGATGCCAAGGAAATCGCTCTATGTGCCTTTGCAGATAGAAAGGCTTTGAGCTCTCAAATGGATTGATTCAATGCTCAAAAGCAAAAGAACAACCTCCATGTTAGGCAACTGCAAAATCACTTTCAATGCGGCTAAAGGATGTCCACAAGGGCGTCCTATCACCGCTTCTTTGGGTGATTGTGATTGACGAGCTTCTGGTGGATTTAACCCGAATGGGTTTCAATGTGCATGGATACGCGGATAACACAGTAATTGTAAAACGGGGAAAGCATGATCAGGTCACCTCAGACCTAATGCAGACAGCCCTATCTAAAATCCGCGAATGATACGTAGGTAGGAATCTTTACATTAATCCTGCTGAAACAACAATTTTTCCGTTGACGAGGAGGAAGTAACTGATGTTAAAACGTCCTATTCTCAATAATACGGAAATGCCTTTCTCAGATGAAGCAAAATATATAGAGCGCTACTCTAAGGATATTCGGAAATGTTATTAGACACTTCGGAGCTCCAACTCGCCTCATCACTGACCGCGGAACGGCGTTCACGTCAAAAAATTGTAAGCAATATTGCAAAGATAATTCTATTTCTCACATGTTAGTTGCAACAAGGACTCCGTGTGGTAACGGGCAAGTCGAAAGAGCAAGCCGCACCGCACTAAATAGCCTAAGAGCTATGCTCGTAGGTTCCAGAGATTGGGACAGTCACCTGAAAAATATCCAGTGGAGCATAAACTCAACTCGTAATCAGTCAACGAAGCGCACCCCTCATGAATTGCTCTTTGGGTTCCAGTCGAGAGATCCGTTACGAAATAAAGTTCTTCACGCTCCTCACGATGGAAATCCGCAAACGCAATTCGACCTACATAGAAGAAGCCTCAGAGAGCATCATTGCAGCTCAACGAGCCCAAAAACGTTACTACGATAGCAGAAGGACCAACCAACCTCATATTGATTGTGAAAATATTGTTATCGGTAGGAGACTCAAGGAAACTAGAGGCAAAATACAAGGGGCCTTATATAATTTCCGAGGTCCTGCTCAACGACAGGTACCATGTTAAGGATATTCCTGGAGCACCTCGCACCCAACAGTCGTTTGGGTCTATATTTGTTTCGGAATCACTGAAGCCCATGATGAATGAACCACGACGAAACCTTAAACTTGGAGCCAGACAATGATAGCGATGGACTCGAGGACGAGTCCTTTCTTCAGGACTTCTTCTTTTGAGCTGATGCGAACGTTCCCACAAAATTTCATCGAAACCCGTGAGGAGATCTCAAACTTAATTTAAGACAAAAATAATAATTATAATAAAAAAGGGAATACATAAAAATAAAACGAAATTCACATAACTCGACTGATCTACGAAAAAAACCTAGAAACCCTGAGATTCTGAACGAATTTAACGAAAAAGTGTACCTCCGCAGAAAAAATATTTATGCACAATAGAGACCTCGTCGCATGTGATTTTCGCGATTGGTGAAACGTTGCAAAAATCAAAGAAAAATAAATAAAATTAATAGGAAAAAATTATCTAACAAATAGAAAATGTAAGAAAAATGTGTTAATGCTCAGCCTTATTTGTACATACCTAAGTACAGAGTCCGCATAACATATATATAAATAAATAGAATGCATTAATAAAGAGAGTTATTAAATTGAGTTTTTGGTATCATTCGATTCGTCCGGAAATTCTCTATTTAATTTACCGTCAATAAAATGTTTATCACGACTCAATTTTGTTTTGTAACAATATTTATTTGAAAAGATATGACTAAAAAATCTGATGTAGATCACAAAAATGCTAAGTAACTCGAAAAATTGTAAAGAGAAGCGATTCGAGGTTTGAATACAAAAACAAAAGACCTTAAAGGCCTTTACGGGTTTTTTTTTACTTTAAATATCCCGCATAATTGAGAAGCATACAAAACAGAAAAGCCGTAAGTACTTAAGGTTTTCTTGTTGTGTATGCGGCATCACTGGAGCGCTTGAAAACAAAACTAAACAGCTTTAAGTACAATTTTTGGTATGAAGTTAAAAAATCATGCTGACAAACTAATGATTTTGTGATTTTAACCTCTACAGGTTTATAATTTATAATAATAACTTTTATATACCGGCAAGCAGTGTACACTTTTTGTATGCTACTAAGTAATGGAATTATTTTATAATAGCGTCTTTCACGTTCGTTATTGTCAAAAAATCTACGCTTATACAATGCACTCCATGCTCCATTTTTCCTTGGCACGGCAGTACACTGCCTACCTTCATGACGTAAAGCCGCGAAAAATCCACTCGAATCGAAGAACAACGCGTGCACAGGCGCAAACAGTGTACATAGGCGTGAGGACTATCCACACTCGCGTTCATGCCTGTTTACGGAATTTCACGGCGAGCGTCTGGAGCCGGCATAACATTTTTATGCAAAACCTGCGGCGTCAGGCAGTCGACTGAGATTATGTGAGCCTTCACGAAGGTATATTCACGTGCCCAAGTTTTGTAGTATCTACCTACATATATTTTCGTAATCCGCGGTGTCGATTAGACGAAAGTTCGTTATCTACAGATTAAAAAAACATCCTCTTCAAATTTCAGGGTATTTTCAGATAATTCAGGGAATAATTTTCAGTCGAACATTTCAGACAATAAATAATATTCACCCGAATATTTTCCAGTTTTGAAATTTATCATCGCAAATTGGGGTTTATGCATTAAAATTATAAATTTATATATGATCTTATAACCTCAAATATATCCTCCTTAAAATGAGTCCAGAACCGATGTTTTTATCTATTTTAAAACTGTTTTTAAAAAATGTTCAAAAGAAATTTAAAAATCTGCAAAATTACATTTTCTAATAAATTTTGAATTTTTTTTCCAAATCTTCTGGTGGAATTTAATTTAATAATATAACAAAACCATCCATCAAATGTCATCCAAATTAAAATAGGGTTGAGTTTAACCTTTTGCCGATTTGATGTAGCAGTCTATCCTTTTAATACATATTATAAATTCGAAAGTTTGTGTGCGTATATGTTTGTTGCCACTCAGCTCCATAACGGTTGGACGGATTTTCATGAGAGTTGATATATAATTACTTGAGGTCCTATGTTTCTGGATAAATAAGATTAATTTTACCTTGAGTCATAAGAATATCAGATCTCCTTTTCCTCATGCGGCGGAAGTGGACTGGAGATGCAAAGTTTTGCATTGTAAACTGCATATTAAATAGAATAGAACAACTGAAATTAGCATCGATGGTAGCCACCTGTTACGACTTTGCTCTCAACTTGAAACGCAATATGAAATATGTTGTTGTCTAAAATAGAATTATGTTATTCTATAACGCTGTGATGAACCCGGCTTTAACTTCGAAATTTGAAACCCGAGCCTCAGGCTCCATCCATACAACATGAATAATTGAGTAGCCCATCCGCCGCCATGCCTCGTGACCGTATTGGACGCCGCCATACTGTCACTTCTGGTTAAGCTCCCATGAAAGGCAGTCGCGACGCAGACCGTGCGCAACAACAAAAAAAATATATCAGTCCCGGTTGTTAGCAGTGTGAAGTGCCCCATACCGCCATCCAAGCTACCCTAGGATACCTACTCCAGCAAAGCGTCTAGGTGAGTTAAGTCATTGCGAAGTTCCTTCTCTCAAGGCGGCCCATTCTAGGAAATCTGCCGCAGTCAGATTCTTCCGCTACCTGGGAAAACAGCAATCAATTAGCGACCTACGCAGTAGGTCCAGGGCCCTCGAAAGGCGCTGCCAGCATTGCAGCGGAGGGCCCCAAAATTTCGTTATTGCGCCCCAAGCCCCCGGCACAAAATTTAGCGCGCCCGGTTTTCACCTCCACGAGGAGCCTCCTGACGGCACTCAGCGCCGGAGCGGAGTCGATCAGCCTCCCCCCATCAGTCGAGGGCGAAGCCGCGGAGCCCCACGAAGTCATTCAGCGTCGTTCAGCTGTATTCAGCGTCAGTCAACTTCATTCAGCGGGCTGCAACAAATCGCATTCTGCAGCGCCTCCTGTGCCCACATTCCACGCGGAGCTCCAGGCACCTCTTCCCGCACCCGAGACACCGAGGAAGCACCCCCCCCAGCTTTGCAGAGAGACCTCGCGGCCACCTACCGCTGGGCCGCCGCGTAACGGTTCTGTGCCCCGGACCGAGACGGATTGTGCCAGTATCCCTCCTTTTCTCCTTAAATTTAAGTTAGGCACTAGCCCTGCTTCGCGCAGAGCCTCTTTTTGCCCCCTTTCTTGCGAATGTGCAGGTGTAGCTCGAGATTTTAGTCTTTAATTTTATAAGCCTGTCAAACAGGTAAGAGGAGAGCACATCCCGCCGGTGTTGACCAGCCCAGTCCCATTAGGGTACACATTTTTTTTTTTCATCATGATCAGTTCCTTCTTCCCCTCCACCGTCACTTCCTCCGCCTAGAAAAAAAAAAAAATATTCTTTACATTTGACATCAGTGATTCAACCAGCTCCGCAGGACTGCATCCCGAGGCGATCGATCGGCAACGGATTCAGCAACCGACGGACAGCCAGGTATGTCATTTTAATCATTATTAGTCATTTTCCCCGTGCATATATGTATTACTACTGAGGTCGCAGAGGAGTGAGCGTGGAACGCTACATTATTCACCGTGATTCTTGTAAGTGGGCCCCACCGTATTCGGGATTTGGTCTGCCCCCTTCGCCTGGTTTGTTAGAAAAAAAAAAAAAAAGGGAAAAGAAAAATTTTCTTTTATATCATCTTTTGCGGAAAGAGAGATAACGTCAGAGTATTCGAGACCTGTATCCTCGCCGCGAGCCTTGATGCTTACGTGTATAACAATTATTATATTTCCTCCTCCTCTACTCGCTTGATCATTACTGCTTAGCCATGTTAAGTACAAACAGGAATAGCCTCCCTTCTCTTAAATATATATAGGTAGATAATCGTATGTATCTCCTGCATGTCTATGTATATAAGTACTTGTATAACTTTGGTATAGCTCCTCCCAGATTGTAATTGCTCTTGAATATTTGGAGGTTTTACGAATTAACGTTCTTGATAAGTTGATAACCGAATTGTATTTTCTATCCGCACTAGGAGCAGTCTTGAGCTGCAATTCTCTTGACCATGAATTTTCCTTATGAATATATGTCGATAATGAATTGAATATGAAGTTTTAAATTTAGAAATTGCTGACGACTGATTGTTCCCCCCCCCTCTCTCTTCTCTAGGCTGGGTGGCCGATCACGAAGGGAGCTCGGACTAATCGCGGTGGGTGAGAAGGTGGACATGGTATTTGTGATGGGGAATTATCGTTTTTTTCTTACTCTTGTCCGCGCCTCCCCTAGGACTCATGGTGAGAGTCCCACTCCTTCTAGTCCTGCCCTGCACGGACACTTGGACCATCCTACGATTCCAAGAAATCGTTTCGTCTTCCCTTTTCCCTGATTTTATTTCATTTTTTTTTGTTTTTGTTTTGGTGCACAATGAACATATAGGGCGCAGCCCTGAGGACTCAAGATCCCCGCCCCATTCCGACGAGCTACGCACGTGCAAGCCAGCTAGGTGCGCCTCGAGTTTTCTTCAGCCTGCGTCCGCTAGATGGCCCCGCGTGATATAAATTTTTTTTGGTTTGGTTACTCGGTGAGATTCTTTTTTTTCTCGTTACATCTAACTTTTCACGCTACATCTAAACTAAAAATGGCGCCCAACGTGGGGCCCGATAGAGTATGATTTTTTTTTTTTTTCTCCCTTATGCAGATACGACTTGAGAAAGGAAAAAAAAAAAGAGATATTTAATTTTCAATTAATGATTTTTTTTTCTTTTACATCTAAATTAAAATGGAGCCCAAGTGGCCCCGAAAGGAGCATTTACCATCACGATCGATTTCCTCGCAATATGTTCTGTCGCGATACGTATTGCTTTATCCGGAAGGGACCAGTGAAAATTGTTTTCTTTCTTCAGTCGTACGCTGCATTCCGTCCTGTGGTGGTAAACCCAGGTGCTGCGGTAGCCTGTTCCCTTGGTTTCGCTAGATCGCTTTCCGCAGGGTCCGGCCCAAGAATGCTGCAGCGATTTCAATGGCTCAGGCTGGCGTCGCTTAAGCCTGGAGGGACCACTGGTTGACCAGATTTCCCTGGGATTAGTTGCTTCGGTTGGAGAACCTGGAGAGAGGTGGCCTTGCCCACCCCCCTGTGCCCACCGGATCGGCTGATCCCGGAGCGGTCTAGAATGGCGAGCGGTCTCAGCTTAGAAGGACACAGAGAGCAGTGATTTCAGGGCTCAGTCCGAAACACTCGCCTGGTCCGAAACGAGTAACTCCGCCCTACCATCGGCAATCAGCACCCACAGATCTTTTGGTAATCACCAGTTTTCACCTATCCCCTCCTTTCCTTTTAGCTTACCGTTTTCTTTAGATTCCCCAATATTCTTCTTGTACTCTTGTACAATCTCGGAAGGGAGAGGGTTGGGATTAGTCAGTCACAGCAATGTATCAGTAGTTTTTTTTTGGTCTATTTATTGATTAACTGCGTGGCAGTAGAAATCTAGGAGTCTGAATTATTTACAAAATTTTTTTTTGGTAGTGTATTAAGAATCTTCGGGCATAATTCTTTGTCGCCTAGCTCTCTCGTTTCGACTCGATAGTGACGATCGGGCGATAGGCTAGTATTTCTCTATTCTCTATTTCGACATTTTGGAGTTCAACCGGACGGGGTAGACTCCATTACTAATCCAAGCACATCTGAATTTATTCGTGTACGAGCCTTCAGTGACCATGCCGATTGAACGGTCACCCGCTGGCGATAACCCAGGACCTTCCGGGGGGAACCCGGCTGATCCAGAACCTGTGCGAGCCCAGGGTAGCGAATCACGGCTAGACGAGTCGATCGATGTCCTGCGAGCGGATTTAGAAGATATTAGGCAATGTATTACGGCACTGCAAGTGGCCGATGGCTATGGCAGAACGACTCACAACCGACGCGGTCAACCACGATCGAGGCCAAGAGGAACTAGAACTGGCTTACGAAGCCAAGGTCCCACTAGAAGGGGGAGCGAACCCCGTACCCCTCGAGTGACTGGGCCCGATAATAATGTGGATGAGCCGACAGGTGCAAGAACCAACAATACTGGATGGCAGCCACCACCTGGCTCGAATATTCTGTCTGCTTCATCTCCTCCTCCTCTGGACAGTCGAAACACCTCGCACGCTCTTAGCAATACACCCAATCGAAGTACCACCTCGTTTACCCCGGCAAAGAAATCTGTAATTGCTACCTGGAATTTCCACTTCACCGGCAGCCCGCAAGGGACAGCGGTGGAAGATTTTTTATATCGGACTGAATGCGTCGCGCAATCGAACGGAGTCAGTGACGCAGAACTTTGCTCAAATTTGCACTTTCTGTTGAAAGAAAAGGCAGAGAATTGGTTTTGGTCGGTTTTTCGTAAGGAGAACCGGAACTTCACCTGGTCTATTTTTAAAAGTCACCTTAACAGTAGGTTCCGATCGCTTCAAACAAACCACATGGTGTTACAAGCACTCATGACGGCTAGACAAGGGCGAGAGGAGTCCTATAAAGACTTCGAACAACGAGTACTATCCCTACAGTATAAGCTCGTGGCTCCATTGGCGGAATCCGAGTTAGTAAGCGTTATAAAGGACGGTTTATCCCCGCGTCTGGCCCAAATGGTTTACGTACAGCCCGCAAATACTCTGGAAGAGCTGAGAACCTTTTGTATCCAGGCAGAGCGCCTACAAGTCCACCAACAGAGCTCGGGAGCTAGTCATCAGATTAAAGTCCATGAAGTGGAGCACCCTTCTCCGAGGGCGCAGCCAAATCTCAATACCGAAAACGTCGAAGCCATTCAACCGAATGGGCATCAGCCGTTGTGCTGGAACTGCCGACGCCATGGTCATTATTTTCAAATGTGCCCCGAGGACCAACGTCACCTCTTCTGTTATAAATGCGGCGAAAAAAACACCACCACCCCCCGTTGCTCCAACTGTTCGGGAAACCGAAGGACGGGCAACATGAGCACCGGAGCGTGTCGCCCAGACCCTCGTACTCCGGCTCCTCCGGCAGATTCGGCACTATCGACTCCCCACCAACGTTAAAAATTTTATCTCACCCTGGAGTGGAAGCCGAGGAAGATCAGCCGGCTCTCCATAACCCTCACCACCACAAACCCCCGTTTTTAAATCTGCGCGATGCTCCATTGCATTCGAGCCCAGAAAATCAAATCATTACTCGTCGCTCGTTTCACGACCGATGGGTTAATTATCAGAGAGCTCGAGAGCGCATTTTCAACTCGAGTGTCAATACCACCTTTCCTAGTCATAGATATAAGTCCCTGGTGAGAGTGCGTCGTCTGGCACATGAAAGACGAAGCATGTCTAAACGTTTCGTGTCCGCAGTCGTAGGTACCGCGAGAGATGATCGCCCTTACCTGAAAGTCCACATAAATGGAGTCCCGATTCTAGGACTCCTGGACAGCGGAGCCAGCATAACCTGTTTGGGACAGGGGTACGAAGCAGTTTTGCAAGCCGCCGGTCTATCCCCGATCGGTTCAAAAAAATATGTGCAGACCGCTGATGGTAACCAAACAGCGATAGCAGGATTCGTAAAAGCCCAGATTGCTTTTCGCAATCTTGCGAAACCCTTTACCATCTACGTTGTGCCTAACCTGGCCCAACCGCTGTATCTAGGTGTAGACTTTTGGCGAGAATTTCAACTGGCCCCTCATCTAATTTCCGAATTGTCAATTCTCCCCACCCAGGAGAACCCACAGCGTCATCATCTAAGCGCAGAGCAGCAAGTCCAATTGGAGGAAGTGATCGCGAAGTTTCCCAATTACGCCCTTCATGGGTTAGGGAAAACTTACCTCGAGGAGCACGTAATTGACACCGGCACGGCATTGCCTATCAAGCAACGTCACTACCCCGTATCCCCGGCGGTCCAAAAACTAATGTATGACGAGTTAGACCGAATGCTATCTCTAGGGGTAATTGAAGAGTCTAATAGTCCGTGGAATTCCCCGGTTGTCCTAATTAGAAAACCCGGAAAGAACCGCCTTTGTCTGGACTCCCGTAAGGTAAATGCTATCACTGTGAAAGACGCCTACCCCCTTCCCCATATGGACGGACTGCTCGGGCGACTGCAAGACACTCGCTTCATAAGCGGCATCGATCTCAAAGACGCCTTTTGGCAAATACCCCTTGAAAAGGATAGTCGCCAGAAAACCGCCTTCTCGGTACCAGGACGGCCACACTATCAATTTAAAGTAATGCCATTTGGATTGTGCAATGCACCTCAAAGAATGTGCCGTCTAATGGACAAGGTGATCCCTGGACACCTCAGGGAGAACGTCTTCGTGTACTTGGATGACCTGCTCGTGGTAACTCCTGACTTCTCTTCTCACCTTAAAATTCTAAAAGAAGTAGCGTCCCGGTTGCGAGCCGCTGGATTAACAATAAACATCGGGAAAAGCAACTTCTGTGTCCGAGAGGTACGCTACCTCGGTTACATTGTGGGCGATGGGACCTTGAAGACCGACCCCGCCAAAATCGAGGCCATCAGTAGCTTCCCGGAACCTAAAACGATCAAGCAGCTACGTCGCTTCTTGGGATTAACTGGTTGGTACCAGAGGTTCATAAGAAATTATGCCACCGTTGCTGCTCCCCTCACGAACTGTTTGAAGAAAGCGAGAACCTTTGAGCTTACCGAAGATGCTAAGCAAGCCTTTAACTCCTTAAAAACATCTCTGGTCGACGCAACAGAACTATATACCCCTGACTTTGCCAAACCATTCTATATTCAATGTGATGCCAGTAGCACCGGCGTGGGAAGTGTTCTATTTCAGAAGGACGAAAGCGAAAATGAACACCCTATCGCATTCATGTCCAAAAAACTGAATCCCACCCAGAGCAGGTATAGCGTCACGGAATTGGAATGCTACGCAGCCCTACTAAGCATAAAGAAATTCAGAGCGTACGTGGAGGGCCACCCCTTCACTGTCATTACGGATCACGCCAGCCTGCGCTGGTTAATGAACCAAAATGATTTAAGTGGGCGCCTGGCTCGTTGGAGCTTGAAGCTCCAGGGTTTCGATTTTACTATCGAGCACAGGAAGGGAACTCAGTGCGTAGTACCAGATGCTCTCTCGCGAGTTTATATGGAGGAGGTGCGAGTGGCTGAGACGATTCCGTTGGAGGTAGATCTGGACTCACCGTACTTCAACTCAGAGGAATATGAAGAGCTGAAAACCACCATTCAACAAAGCAATAGTCAGTTACCCGATCTGCAGGTATCCGAAGGATACATCTATCGTCGCATGAGACCCTGTGGGAACGATCCTGAGCAGGATGAGCCCAGCTGGAATTTATGGGTCCCTCGAGAACTAACTGATGATCTAATCACAGCTGCGCATGACCCTCCGCAAAGTGGTCACGGCGGATATCATAAAACATTACACCGGCTAAGACAAAAATACTACTGGCCTGGCATGGTGACCCAGGTCCGTCAATATGTGGAATCCTGTTCAACTTGTAAAGAAACGAAGGACGCCAACCAAGTGCAAAGACCACCGATGGGCGGGCAAGCTTGCGTATATCGACCCTTCCAGTTTCTATATATAGACTTCATGGGACCGTACCCGCGTACTCCTCGAGGAAACACATGCATATTAGTAGTGCTGGACAGTTTCAGCAAATTTGTGTTCCTCAAAGCATTAAGAGCCGAATCAGGCGAACTAACTGTGAGATACTTAGAGGAGGAAATTTTTACAACCTTCGGGGTACCAGAAACCATTTTCTCCGACAATGGAAAACAATTTATTTCCCACACATTTCAAAAACTTCTTGCAGAGTACGGCATCAAACATCTGAGAACGGCGAAGCACTCACCCCACCCCAATGCGTCGGAGAGAGTGAACCGATCAGTATTGTCAGCTATTCGCGCCTACCTGAAAGAAGATCAAAAATATTGGGACCTGCATCTGGCAAAAATCGCCTGTGCCCTGCGCAGTTCTGTACATCAATCCATCGGCATGGAACCTTACCAGGTAGTGTTCGGACAGCACATGGCGCTGCATGGCTCGGTCTACCCCCTCTACAAGAAGTTAGGGCAGGCAGCGGGAGCTGAATTTCAAGTATTGGCTGAACCCGAAAAGTTAAGCCTGATCAGGAGTCGGGTGCTACAACGTCTAAAGGACACGCATGCTCGTCATGAGCGCTCATATAATACCAGATGTCGCGACGTCAGATATGTAGTCGGACAGGAAGTCTACCGTCGCCTCTGGCCATTAAGTAACATGCCTCAAGGTCGCTGCGCCAAATTAGCAAATAAATACGCCAAAAGCCGCATAGCTAGAGTAGTGGGAAATAGTCGTTATGAACTGGAGGATATGAATGGACGGTCGCTAGGTATTTACCATGCGAAGGATATACGCCAGTAGCCCAAGCCCGTGTCCATTTTTCTGTCACTTTTCTCAGTATCCCTTTCGTAAAGTGCCAGCCTTGTGATGAACCCGGCTTTAACTTCGAAATTTGAAACCCGAGCCTCAGGCTCCATCCATACAACATGAATAATTGAGTAGCCCATCCGCCGCCATGCCTCGTGACCGTATTGGACGCCGCCATACTGTCACTTCTGGTTAAGCTCCCATGAAAGGCAGTCGCGACGCAGACCGTGCGCAACAACAAAAAAAATATATCAGTCCCGGTTGTTAGCAGTGTGAAGTGCCCCATACCGCCATCCAAGCTACCCTAGGATACCTACTCCAGCAAAGCGTCTAGGTGAGTTAAGTCATTGCGAAGTTCCTTCTCTCAAGGCGGCCCATTCTAGGAAATCTGCCGCAGTCAGATTCTTCCGCTACCTGGGAAAACAGCAATCAATTAGCGACCTACGCAGTAGGTCCAGGGCCCTCGAAAGGCGCTGCCAGCATTGCAGCGGAGGGCCCCAAAATTTCGTTATTGCGCCCCAAGCCCCCGGCACAAAATTTAGCGCGCCCGGTTTTCACCTCCACGAGGAGCCTCCTGACGGCACTCAGCGCCGGAGCGGAGTCGATCAGCCTCCCCCCATCAGTCGAGGGCGAAGCCGCGGAGCCCCACGAAGTCATTCAGCGTCGTTCAGCTGTATTCAGCGTCAGTCAACTTCATTCAGCGGGCTGCAACAAATCGCATTCTGCAGCGCCTCCTGTGCCCACATTCCACGCGGAGCTCCAGGCACCTCTTCCCGCACCCGAGACACCGAGGAAGCACCCCCCCCAGCTTTGCAGAGAGACCTCGCGGCCACCTACCGCTGGGCCGCCGCGTAACGGTTCTGTGCCCCGGACCGAGACGGATTGTGCCAGTATCCCTCCTTTTCTCCTTAAATTTAAGTTAGGCACTAGCCCTGCTTCGCGCAGAGCCTCTTTTTGCCCCCTTTCTTGCGAATGTGCAGGTGTAGCTCGAGATTTTAGTCTTTAATTTTATAAGCCTGTCAAACAGGTAAGAGGAGAGCACATCCCGCCGGTGTTGACCAGCCCAGTCCCATTAGGGTACACATTTTTTTTTTTCATCATGATCAGTTCCTTCTTCCCCTCCACCGTCACTTCCTCCGCCTAGAAAAAAAAAAAAAATATTCTTTACATTTGACATCAGTGATTCAACCAGCTCCGCAGGACTGCATCCCGAGGCGATCGATCGGCAACGGATTCAGCAACCGACGGACAGCCAGGTATGTCATTTTAATCATTATTAGTCATTTTCCCCGTGCATATATGTATTACTACTGAGGTCGCAGAGGAGTGAGCGTGGAACGCTACATTATTCACCGTGATTCTTGTAAGTGGGCCCCACCGTATTCGGGATTTGGTCTGCCCCCTTCGCCTGGTTTGTTAGAAAAAAAAAAAAAAAGGGAAAAGAAAAATTTTCTTTTATATCATCTTTTGCGGAAAGAGAGATAACGTCAGAGTATTCGAGACCTGTATCCTCGCCGCGAGCCTTGATGCTTACGTGTATAACAATTATTATATTTCCTCCTCCTCTACTCGCTTGATCATTACTGCTTAGCCATGTTAAGTACAAACAGGAATAGCCTCCCTTCTCTTAAATATATATAGGTAGATAATCGTATGTATCTCCTGCATGTCTATGTATATAAGTACTTGTATAACTTTGGTATAGCTCCTCCCAGATTGTAATTGCTCTTGAATATTTGGAGGTTTTACGAATTAACGTTCTTGATAAGTTGATAACCGAATTGTATTTTCTATCCGCACTAGGAGCAGTCTTGAGCTGCAATTCTCTTGACCATGAATTTTCCTTATGAATATATGTCGATAATGAATTGAATATGAAGTTTTAAATTTAGAAATTGCTGACGACTGATTGTTCCCCCCCCCTCTCTCTTCTCTAGGCTGGGTGGCCGATCACGAAGGGAGCTCGGACTAATCGCGGTGGGTGAGAAGGTGGACATGGTATTTGTGATGGGGAATTATCGTTTTTTTCTTACTCTTGTCCGCGCCTCCCCTAGGACTCATGGTGAGAGTCCCACTCCTTCTAGTCCTGCCCTGCACGGACACTTGGACCATCCTACGATTCCAAGAAATCGTTTCGTCTTCCCTTTTCCCTGATTTTATTTCATTTTTTTTTGTTTTTGTTTTGGTGCACAATGAACATATAGGGCGCAGCCCTGAGGACTCAAGATCCCCGCCCCATTCCGACGAGCTACGCACGTGCAAGCCAGCTAGGTGCGCCTCGAGTTTTCTTCAGCCTGCGTCCGCTAGATGGCCCCGCGTGATATAAATTTTTTTTGGTTTGGTTACTCGGTGAGATTCTTTTTTTTCTCGTTACATCTAACTTTTCACGCTACATCTAAACTAAAAATGGCGCCCAACGTGGGGCCCGATAGAGTATGATTTTTTTTTTTTTTCTCCCTTATGCAGATACGACTTGAGAAAGGAAAAAAAAAAAGAGATATTTAATTTTCAATTAATGATTTTTTTTTCTTTTACATCTAAATTAAAATGGAGCCCAAGTGGCCCCGAAAGGAGCATTTACCATCACGATCGATTTCCTCGCAATATGTTCTGTCGCGATACGTATTGCTTTATCCGGAAGGGACCAGTGAAAATTGTTTTCTTTCTTCAGTCGTACGCTGCATTCCGTCCTGTGGTGGTAAACCCAGGTGCTGCGGTAGCCTGTTCCCTTGGTTTCGCTAGATCGCTTTCCGCAGGGTCCGGCCCAAGAATGCTGCAGCGATTTCAATGGCTCAGGCTGGCGTCGCTTAAGCCTGGAGGGACCACTGGTTGACCAGATTTCCCTGGGATTAGTTGCTTCGGTTGGAGAACCTGGAGAGAGGTGGCCTTGCCCACCCCCCTGTGCCCACCGGATCGGCTGATCCCGGAGCGGTCTAGAATGGCGAGCGGTCTCAGCTTAGAAGGACACAGAGAGCAGTGATTTCAGGGCTCAGTCCGAAACACTCGCCTGGTCCGAAACGAGTAACTCCGCCCTACCATCGGCAATCAGCACCCACAGATCTTTTGGTAATCACCAGTTTTCACCTATCCCCTCCTTTCCTTTTAGCTTACCGTTTTCTTTAGATTCCCCAATATTCTTCTTGTACTCTTGTACAATCTCGGAAGGGAGAGGGTTGGGATTAGTCAGTCACAGCAATGTATCAGTAGTTTTTTTTTGGTCTATTTATTGATTAACTGCGTGGCAGTAGAAATCTAGGAGTCTGAATTATTTACAAAATTTTTTTTTGGTAGTGTATTAAGAATCTTCGGGCATAATTCTTTGTCGCCTAGCTCTCTCGTTTCGACTCGATAGTGACGATCGGGCGATAGGCTAGTATTTCTCTATTCTCTATTTCGACATTTTGGAGTTCAACCGGACGGGGTAGACTCCATTACTAATCCAAGCACATCTGAATTTATTCGTGTACGAGCCTTCAGTGACCATGCCGATTGAACGGTCACCCGCTGGCGATAACCCAGGACCTTCCGGGGGGAACCCGGCTGATCCAGAACCTGTGCGAGCCCAGGGTAGCGAATCACGGCTAGACGAGTCGATCGATGTCCTGCGAGCGGATTTAGAAGATATTAGGCAATGTATTACGGCACTGCAAGTGGCCGATGGCTATGGCAGAACGACTCACAACCGACGCGGTCAACCACGATCGAGGCCAAGAGGAACTAGAACTGGCTTACGAAGCCAAGGTCCCACTAGAAGGGGGAGCGAACCCCGTACCCCTCGAGTGACTGGGCCCGATAATAATGTGGATGAGCCGACAGGTGCAAGAACCAACAATACTGGATGGCAGCCACCACCTGGCTCGAATATTCTGTCTGCTTCATCTCCTCCTCCTCTGGACAGTCGAAACACCTCGCACGCTCTTAGCAATACACCCAATCGAAGTACCACCTCGTTTACCCCGGCAAAGAAATCTGTAATTGCTACCTGGAATTTCCACTTCACCGGCAGCCCGCAAGGGACAGCGGTGGAAGATTTTTTATATCGGACTGAATGCGTCGCGCAATCGAACGGAGTCAGTGACGCAGAACTTTGCTCAAATTTGCACTTTCTGTTGAAAGAAAAGGCAGAGAATTGGTTTTGGTCGGTTTTTCGTAAGGAGAACCGGAACTTCACCTGGTCTATTTTTAAAAGTCACCTTAACAGTAGGTTCCGATCGCTTCAAACAAACCACATGGTGTTACAAGCACTCATGACGGCTAGACAAGGGCGAGAGGAGTCCTATAAAGACTTCGAACAACGAGTACTATCCCTACAGTATAAGCTCGTGGCTCCATTGGCGGAATCCGAGTTAGTAAGCGTTATAAAGGACGGTTTATCCCCGCGTCTGGCCCAAATGGTTTACGTACAGCCCGCAAATACTCTGGAAGAGCTGAGAACCTTTTGTATCCAGGCAGAGCGCCTACAAGTCCACCAACAGAGCTCGGGAGCTAGTCATCAGATTAAAGTCCATGAAGTGGAGCACCCTTCTCCGAGGGCGCAGCCAAATCTCAATACCGAAAACGTCGAAGCCATTCAACCGAATGGGCATCAGCCGTTGTGCTGGAACTGCCGACGCCATGGTCATTATTTTCAAATGTGCCCCGAGGACCAACGTCACCTCTTCTGTTATAAATGCGGCGAAAAAAACACCACCACCCCCCGTTGCTCCAACTGTTCGGGAAACCGAAGGACGGGCAACATGAGCACCGGAGCGTGTCGCCCAGACCCTCGTACTCCGGCTCCTCCGGCAGATTCGGCACTATCGACTCCCCACCAACGTTAAAAATTTTATCTCACCCTGGAGTGGAAGCCGAGGAAGATCAGCCGGCTCTCCATAACCCTCACCACCACAAACCCCCGTTTTTAAATCTGCGCGATGCTCCATTGCATTCGAGCCCAGAAAATCAAATCATTACTCGTCGCTCGTTTCACGACCGATGGGTTAATTATCAGAGAGCTCGAGAGCGCATTTTCAACTCGAGTGTCAATACCACCTTTCCTAGTCATAGATATAAGTCCCTGGTGAGAGTGCGTCGTCTGGCACATGAAAGACGAAGCATGTCTAAACGTTTCGTGTCCGCAGTCGTAGGTACCGCGAGAGATGATCGCCCTTACCTGAAAGTCCACATAAATGGAGTCCCGATTCTAGGACTCCTGGACAGCGGAGCCAGCATAACCTGTTTGGGACAGGGGTACGAAGCAGTTTTGCAAGCCGCCGGTCTATCCCCGATCGGTTCAAAAAAATATGTGCAGACCGCTGATGGTAACCAAACAGCGATAGCAGGATTCGTAAAAGCCCAGATTGCTTTTCGCAATCTTGCGAAACCCTTTACCATCTACGTTGTGCCTAACCTGGCCCAACCGCTGTATCTAGGTGTAGACTTTTGGCGAGAATTTCAACTGGCCCCTCATCTAATTTCCGAATTGTCAATTCTCCCCACCCAGGAGAACCCACAGCGTCATCATCTAAGCGCAGAGCAGCAAGTCCAATTGGAGGAAGTGATCGCGAAGTTTCCCAATTACGCCCTTCATGGGTTAGGGAAAACTTACCTCGAGGAGCACGTAATTGACACCGGCACGGCATTGCCTATCAAGCAACGTCACTACCCCGTATCCCCGGCGGTCCAAAAACTAATGTATGACGAGTTAGACCGAATGCTATCTCTAGGGGTAATTGAAGAGTCTAATAGTCCGTGGAATTCCCCGGTTGTCCTAATTAGAAAACCCGGAAAGAACCGCCTTTGTCTGGACTCCCGTAAGGTAAATGCTATCACTGTGAAAGACGCCTACCCCCTTCCCCATATGGACGGACTGCTCGGGCGACTGCAAGACACTCGCTTCATAAGCGGCATCGATCTCAAAGACGCCTTTTGGCAAATACCCCTTGAAAAGGATAGTCGCCAGAAAACCGCCTTCTCGGTACCAGGACGGCCACACTATCAATTTAAAGTAATGCCATTTGGATTGTGCAATGCACCTCAAAGAATGTGCCGTCTAATGGACAAGGTGATCCCTGGACACCTCAGGGAGAACGTCTTCGTGTACTTGGATGACCTGCTCGTGGTAACTCCTGACTTCTCTTCTCACCTTAAAATTCTAAAAGAAGTAGCGTCCCGGTTGCGAGCCGCTGGATTAACAATAAACATCGGGAAAAGCAACTTCTGTGTCCGAGAGGTACGCTACCTCGGTTACATTGTGGGCGATGGGACCTTGAAGACCGACCCCGCCAAAATCGAGGCCATCAGTAGCTTCCCGGAACCTAAAACGATCAAGCAGCTACGTCGCTTCTTGGGATTAACTGGTTGGTACCAGAGGTTCATAAGAAATTATGCCACCGTTGCTGCTCCCCTCACGAACTGTTTGAAGAAAGCGAGAACCTTTGAGCTTACCGAAGATGCTAAGCAAGCCTTTAACTCCTTAAAAACATCTCTGGTCGACGCAACAGAACTATATACCCCTGACTTTGCCAAACCATTCTATATTCAATGTGATGCCAGTAGCACCGGCGTGGGAAGTGTTCTATTTCAGAAGGACGAAAGCGAAAATGAACACCCTATCGCATTCATGTCCAAAAAACTGAATCCCACCCAGAGCAGGTATAGCGTCACGGAATTGGAATGCTACGCAGCCCTACTAAGCATAAAGAAATTCAGAGCGTACGTGGAGGGCCACCCCTTCACTGTCATTACGGATCACGCCAGCCTGCGCTGGTTAATGAACCAAAATGATTTAAGTGGGCGCCTGGCTCGTTGGAGCTTGAAGCTCCAGGGTTTCGATTTTACTATCGAGCACAGGAAGGGAACTCAGTGCGTAGTACCAGATGCTCTCTCGCGAGTTTATATGGAGGAGGTGCGAGTGGCTGAGACGATTCCGTTGGAGGTAGATCTGGACTCACCGTACTTCAACTCAGAGGAATATGAAGAGCTGAAAACCACCATTCAACAAAGCAATAGTCAGTTACCCGATCTGCAGGTATCCGAAGGATACATCTATCGTCGCATGAGACCCTGTGGGAACGATCCTGAGCAGGATGAGCCCAGCTGGAATTTATGGGTCCCTCGAGAACTAACTGATGATCTAATCACAGCTGCGCATGACCCTCCGCAAAGTGGTCACGGCGGATATCATAAAACATTACACCGGCTAAGACAAAAATACTACTGGCCTGGCATGGTGACCCAGGTCCGTCAATATGTGGAATCCTGTTCAACTTGTAAAGAAACGAAGGACGCCAACCAAGTGCAAAGACCACCGATGGGCGGGCAAGCTTGCGTATATCGACCCTTCCAGTTTCTATATATAGACTTCATGGGACCGTACCCGCGTACTCCTCGAGGAAACACATGCATATTAGTAGTGCTGGACAGTTTCAGCAAATTTGTGTTCCTCAAAGCATTAAGAGCCGAATCAGGCGAACTAACTGTGAGATACTTAGAGGAGGAAATTTTTACAACCTTCGGGGTACCAGAAACCATTTTCTCCGACAATGGAAAACAATTTATTTCCCACACATTTCAAAAACTTCTTGCAGAGTACGGCATCAAACATCTGAGAACGGCGAAGCACTCACCCCACCCCAATGCGTCGGAGAGAGTGAACCGATCAGTATTGTCAGCTATTCGCGCCTACCTGAAAGAAGATCAAAAATATTGGGACCTGCATCTGGCAAAAATCGCCTGTGCCCTGCGCAGTTCTGTACATCAATCCATCGGCATGGAACCTTACCAGGTAGTGTTCGGACAGCACATGGCGCTGCATGGCTCGGTCTACCCCCTCTACAAGAAGTTAGGGCAGGCAGCGGGAGCTGAATTTCAAGTATTGGCTGAACCCGAAAAGTTAAGCCTGATCAGGAGTCGGGTGCTACAACGTCTAAAGGACACGCATGCTCGTCATGAGCGCTCATATAATACCAGATGTCGCGACGTCAGATATGTAGTCGGACAGGAAGTCTACCGTCGCCTCTGGCCATTAAGTAACATGCCTCAAGGTCGCTGCGCCAAATTAGCAAATAAATACGCCAAAAGCCGCATAGCTAGAGTAGTGGGAAATAGTCGTTATGAACTGGAGGATATGAATGGACGGTCGCTAGGTATTTACCATGCGAAGGATATACGCCAGTAGCCCAAGCCCGTGTCCATTTTTCTGTCACTTTTCTCAGTATCCCTTTCGTAAAGTGCCAGCCTTGTGATGAACCCGGCTTTAACTTCGAAATTTGAAACCCGAGCCTCAGGCTCCATCCATACAACATGAATAATTGAGTAGCCCATCCGCCGCCATGCCTCGTGACCGTATTGGACGCCGCCATACTGTCACTTCTGGTTAAGCTCCCATGAAAGGCAGTCGCGACGCAGACCGTGCGCAACAACAAAAAAAATATATCAGTCCCGGTTGTTAGCAGTGTGAAGTGCCCCATACCGCCATCCAAGCTACCCTAGGATACCTACTCCAGCAAAGCGTCTAGGTGAGTTAAGTCATTGCGAAGTTCCTTCTCTCAAGGCGGCCCATTCTAGGAAATCTGCCGCAGTCAGATTCTTCCGCTACCTGGGAAAACAGCAATCAATTAGCGACCTACGCAGTAGGTCCAGGGCCCTCGAAAGGCGCTGCCAGCATTGCAGCGGAGGGCCCCAAAATTTCGTTATTGCGCCCCAAGCCCCCGGCACAAAATTTAGCGCGCCCGGTTTTCACCTCCACGAGGAGCCTCCTGACGGCACTCAGCGCCGGAGCGGAGTCGATCAGCCTCCCCCCATCAGTCGAGGGCGAAGCCGCGGAGCCCCACGAAGTCATTCAGCGTCGTTCAGCTGTATTCAGCGTCAGTCAACTTCATTCAGCGGGCTGCAACAAATCGCATTCTGCAGCGCCTCCTGTGCCCACATTCCACGCGGAGCTCCAGGCACCTCTTCCCGCACCCGAGACACCGAGGAAGCACCCCCCCCAGCTTTGCAGAGAGACCTCGCGGCCACCTACCGCTGGGCCGCCGCGTAACGGTTCTGTGCCCCGGACCGAGACGGATTGTGCCAGTATCCCTCCTTTTCTCCTTAAATTTAAGTTAGGCACTAGCCCTGCTTCGCGCAGAGCCTCTTTTTGCCCCCTTTCTTGCGAATGTGCAGGTGTAGCTCGAGATTTTAGTCTTTAATTTTATAAGCCTGTCAAACAGGTAAGAGGAGAGCACATCCCGCCGGTGTTGACCAGCCCAGTCCCATTAGGGTACACATTTTTTTTTTTCATCATGATCAGTTCCTTCTTCCCCTCCACCGTCACTTCCTCCGCCTAGAAAAAAAAAAAAATATTCTTTACATTTGACATCAGTGATTCAACCAGCTCCGCAGGACTGCATCCCGAGGCGATCGATCGGCAACGGATTCAGCAACCGACGGACAGCCAGGTATGTCATTTTAATCATTATTAGTCATTTTCCCCGTGCATATATGTATTACTACTGAGGTCGCAGAGGAGTGAGCGTGGAACGCTACATTATTCACCGTGATTCTTGTAAGTGGGCCCCACCGTATTCGGGATTTGGTCTGCCCCCTTCGCCTGGTTTGTTAGAAAAAAAAAAAAAGGGAAAAGAAAAATTTTCTTTTATATCATCTTTTGCGGAAAGAGAGATAACGTCAGAGTATTCGAGACCTGTATCCTCGCCGCGAGCCTTGATGCTTACGTGTATAACAATTATTATATTTCCTCCTCCTCTACTCGCTTGATCATTACTGCTTAGCCATGTTAAGTACAAACAGGAATAGCCTCCCTTCTCTTAAATATATATAGGTAGATAATCGTATGTATCTCCTGCATGTCTATGTATATAAGTACTTGTATAACTTTGGTATAGCTCCTCCCAGATTGTAATTGCTCTTGAATATTTGGAGGTTTTACGAATTAACGTTCTTGATAAGTTGATAACCGAATTGTATTTTCTATCCGCACTAGGAGCAGTCTTGAGCTGCAATTCTCTTGACCATGAATTTTCCTTATGAATATATGTCGATAATGAATTGAATATGAAGTTTTAAATTTAGAAATTGCTGACGACTGATTGTTCCCCCCCCCTCTCTCTTCTCTAGGCTGGGTGGCCGATCACGAAGGGAGCTCGGACTAATCGCGGTGGGTGAGAAGGTGGACATGGTATTTGTGATGGGGAATTATCGTTTTTTTCTTACTCTTGTCCGCGCCTCCCCTAGGACTCATGGTGAGAGTCCCACTCCTTCTAGTCCTGCCCTGCACGGACACTTGGACCATCCTACGATTCCAAGAAATCGTTTCGTCTTCCCTTTTCCCTGATTTTATTTCATTTTTTTTTGTTTTTGTTTTGGTGCACAATGAACATATAGGGCGCAGCCCTGAGGACTCAAGATCCCCGCCCCATTCCGACGAGCTACGCACGTGCAAGCCAGCTAGGTGCGCCTCGAGTTTTCTTCAGCCTGCGTCCGCTAGATGGCCCCGCGTGATATAAATTTTTTTTGGTTTGGTTACTCGGTGAGATTCTTTTTTTTCTCGTTACATCTAACTTTTCACGCTACAACGCATTTCAACATAGCACAATAGAAGTTAATAATGACCATGAAACACTACAAAAGACAAAAACAAAATTACACCTAACGTCTCAGGAACCTTTTTCACTTGATCGTTAAGAAGACAAAGTACCTGTCGCAAACGAGGACAAATCAAATTTTAACGGTTAACGAAGGAAGAAATTTTCTCAGTGGTTTTCTCGTAGACGATAAAGAGATCCTTCGAAAAACTCTCATCGTCTCGAAATTCTATTCCTATTATGGCAACAAAGTGGCTGTAATACTGACACTGCTAAAAATGTGATTTTGGTGATAATTCTTTTTATGAAGAAAGCGAAATGTTGGTTTGCAAAAGTTGGAATTCTTATGTACCGAACCTTAGCTGCCTCGAACAACCACCAATTTTCATGGATTCCCGGGAGGGAAATAAAATTACATAAATTTTTATTTCTTTCAGAAGTAAGGAGCTCCTAAGCGCCTGTGGGTTTAGGGGTTCGACACCCAAAATGGGAAACGCTGCCCTGTTTATAAATATTAAAATTATGAAAGGAATCAAATTCAGTGCAATAAAAACACTTCTGCGCCGCCATAAATAAGGCGAGGAAATCGCCCAGCATAAGAAGCTTCCGAAAGGAGAATTTATTACCCCGCTCTCGCATCAAGGAAGTCCCCTCATTCGATCTCATTCCGAATTCAGACGCGCTACATGTTCCCATACATATGTATGCATCCAGGGAAATATTTGAATTTATATGTAAATGCCATTTCGGGACCTCATTTTTCATTCGTCGTGATGATGACAACGTGATTCTTCGGCAGATCTCAGATATTCTTTCGTGATAGATGATAGTGCCTATGAAGGCTAGGATGGGTAAATGCTTGACGCCTTAAAGTATAATTGTATCTTTGGAGAAGTTTGACAATTATTTACATACACTTCTCCACGAGCAGGATAAGACGGTCGGAATCTATAGTGACTGAATCGATTGGTCATATACACATAACGTGTCCATCATGGAGATGCCCGCTATTTACAATGGGTAGAGGAGACTTGCTAAACGAGACCATTTCATCGATATACTCGTACATTCCCAGAAGATGACAAAATACAAACCAAAGTAAAACAAGAAATAATTTCTTTAGTCACATTTTATACATACATCCTGGGAATCCTGGGAGAGGTAGGGAATAGAAAAAAAAGCCTTTGGATGCACTTAGATTAAGCTTAACTTTCTGCGTAACTTGCGACTTAGCCGGCGGGTTCGTTGCAACTGCTCATCGATCGATATTGCTTCACCGCTGGTACAGCGAAGTGAGTTAGCAGGACAACGGTAAATTCTCTGCGGATATTGCTGCTTCTTCGACTAAAGGGACATTTTCTATTGCAGGGGCTACTCGCCAGACTCGAGTTCGCACATATACGTATGATACATATAGGTCATTTTCTTGAAAGCAGACCCCCTCTGCCCAAACATTGAGGCAATCCAAACGAATATATAGGAGCTCAAATTTAAGGTAAGACTCTAATTTCGAATGCTGAATTCCCTTTTGTTAGAAGCTTACAATGAGAATTTTTTTTTGGTTCCTCAAAGAAAATTCGGATGTAAAAAAATCATTAATCTATTCGGTGCTGTGATTATATTCAACTATTATTAACCACAAATATGTATACCTATGATTGACAGTGAATGAGTTAAAAGTAGAGAAAAGATTAAATGATTTTTTTTGTAAATAGTGCACCATTATCTTTCTCTTAAAAAAAAAACCACGCAATTTTTTTGGTTTCCACTGGTAAGTTTACAACATATGCCAACGATTTCTCGAAAATCGCAATTTTGTCAACTTTTATATCTAAATTAACGCATTGTAGAATACAACTTCATAAGAGTTAAAAGATTTATTTTTCATGTGCGAATTTTTCAGAATTGTTGGCGCTATTTTTTGATGTCGGTAATAATTAAGGCAAAGCACTTGAAATAGTTTTTTCACAAAATACAGATCAGATAGGCTTGCGAGGCTTACAGGATGAGACTGACTTACATATTTTACTGTGACCTGTGATTAAACCGTGATACAGTTAACATACTGTGATACAGTAATACTTACATAAGTATTCATTATACAACATTCATAAATGTCCAATAGCGTCAAAATACTGTAACACCAGGTTTGCTAATTTAGAAAATTTACCTACTTACTTTAAATCTATTGCAAAATATTAATTATGAACGTGAATGACACGAGCAGTGGATTGCGCGAAATGAATGTAATACCGACAATAAATTTAATAGATGGAATCAGGGTTCATACCTGGTTTGGTTACTGTTTTTCAGTGTGGTAAAAACTGGCAAGGAGACTTTTATTTATTTCTGGCAAAAATAACAGTTTTTTTCGGACCGCTCCTTACAAAAGGCTCTAGAATAGAAAAAACAAACCACGCAAATGCCTTCCGAATGCGATAACGCGAACAGAACCACTTTCAAATACCACTTGATTGATGATTACATACAATTACTGTCTACTCCAAAACTTTAAAGAATGAACATAACAGTAGTGTAGTCCGGTAGAGTTGTCAGAAATAAATAAAAGGTCTTTGTAATAGTATTCAACACATTGAGAAAATAATAGTTCCAAAAGACCTTTTATTTTTGCCAGAAAAGAAAAATTTACATCTTATAGAAAAAAAAAAGTTTGAAGGTACCTTTTATTTTGCTCCGCACAAATCAAGATCCTAAATAAATGTTATTTTCTAGCACGAGGTGTCCAGAAATAGTAGTTTCGGTGAGGTAGAAATGCAAAAAGTCGCAATGTGAAAAAGTTTTCGGAAATCGGTTCAGAGCTTTATAAGAATCCTCTAGGTTTTCCGTCTACATTTATCTTGGGCTTTTTCTGCTCAAAAATTCAAAATTATCAGTTATTTTCGGTCCGTGGATGGAATTGAAGAAGCCGTTGGGCATTCTCGCAGAAGTAAAATTCATAAAAAAACAAAGAGATGATCCTTTTGTTCTCAGTGACGAAGAGTTTAGAAAAAATACAGAATGCCCAGAGATGACCATCACCTAAACTGCGAGTATTAATCCTACTACGCTGTTGGAGTAGAGGAAAGTATTTAAATTAAAACAATGAGTTAAGATTGCTTTAATGAAGAGTTACAAGATTTAGAATGTATTATATATTTCTCATTTACAGGTTCAAGACGATACAGAACATTTTCACGGTGTCAGCCCACAGTTAGTAGAATTTGCACTGCGTGCCCTTGTTGAAAAGGCTGTAGCAAGGATTTAAATGTCTGCATCTTTGATGGAAGAAGCGTTGGTAATGAGAGTTTCCAGGGCAATTACAAGTTTCCCCGAAGTAATTCTCTTTTTTACCCATAATGTACTGCTAGTGCTTTAAAGAAAAAAAAAATTGGTTGTCTGTAAAGTCGGTTTACGGACGATAATTTTACGTAATAACGTCATAAGAAAACATTGATGAAAAATTGCATACTTTTATGAATTTAATTGAATTATTATCACTGAATTATCATTATTTTGCATAATACAAAGAAGAAGTTAATTGAAAATTACAATTTTTTCTATAAATCAACATTCATTTGCACTCGTTAATTCAAACATTTTTTTACTTAAATTATACAGATTAATTTCAAGTAACAATGTGATGTGCTATTAACAATTTATTTACAACTTATATACATGTGTGATATTTAAGATCCTCCAATCTGCGTTATTCTGTTAAAGATAGAACGATGATAGGAAAAGTAGGAAATCAAGGGGAGTGTTTCAAGTGTAATGTGCCTTGAAAAAGTCAAATCGATGGTTGTGGAAACCACATTAACTTTTCACTTCACTTTATAAACAGTTGACAAAACAGTTCACGCCAAATTCTTAAAATGCAAGAATTAATTACGTTTTTTGCCGCAATTGTTGTTGTAATAAATAATGGGAACCACATTAACTTTTCACTTCACTTTTTTGTTTTTTTTAAATCGGTGGTAGAGCATTTTCTTTTCTAGTTTCGCAATTTACAAAAACCAATCTATCAAAATAGCCTATCACATGAGCTTTGACTAACTAATGTAATTTTACGCCGTCATATGTTACAAACGATTTCTCCTACAAAGAAAATACTTCATAGACATTTTTCTTATTTTCTAATTAGATAAAACCTACTTTGTGACTAATAATATTCCACTATATCGAAGAAGACTAAATTGATGATAGATGTTATTAATTTTGTCGCCACATGTGCATACAAATAGAAGCATATACGAAGTTTATAACAGTTATTCTAATTGGAAATAATATTCCACTATAAACCAACAGGACAAATTACGTGAGATTCTATTCAAAACGCTTAGGCCGATCGTGCCTCTCTATCGCTTGTTCCGCGCTCTCGCTTGGACGCTCGGCTCAGGCGGAACGTGACAATGAGTCATGCTTTTTCGTGAGTGCAGCCGTTCATCGATTTATAAGAAGTTATCACGTCACGAACTTAGCCGAGATATATTCCCAATAAATGTGTCGGTAAAAGGAATATTTTTTAAGTTTACAACCTCTACATTAATTTTTGTATCATTCGTTTTCCAAAATCGTTTCATCAGGTAGGCTGTAATAGGTAGTATTTTATATGAAATCTATAATACCTAAAATATATTAATTAATATTCATCAATTTAAACATTCGTGCACCCAAAACTAAAAATTCTAAGAACTATTTAAAACCTTCCGCTCACGCTAAATTTTGAATACCCATTCTCCATACACAGTGTGCGATGACACAAAGAGTGCCAAACCAGCTGATTGATTTCGTTTTGAGCTCTGAGCAAGAACTGCTTGTGTGTACGTGCGATCAGAGGCCAAGCCCTTTTATGTCAGAGGCCAAAAATGAAAAGCTACATGTACATGTACATATACTTACTTTTGCTAAATTAGCCTGCCGAGCGGCTGGCTGACAAAGGGCCCGACTTGATATAATGATCAACTGCTCTGCATTACACTCATTGTCCACATTCATTTTTTTTGAAACGTGAAATTTCAGTCGACCAAGACCTAAGTGGGGACGAAGCTCAGGACTCAAAGACTTTTAGCGATTCTGTGTCTATGCCCAGTGCAAGAGTTGAACCTTCGGGATCACCAGGGTTCTTCGTGTTGATATTGAACGCACGTATCCGCCAGTACTTAGAATGGAGAAGATAGCCTCGACATATATATTTTTTTTTAAATAAATAATTTTTTTTATAAAAGAAAACAGGATAAAATTGAACTTGATATGTTTAATAAAATGTCTTACTAATTAAATTCAAGACTTGCATATAATTGTTTTGTTAGTTTGCCTTCTTGCCTTCTTGCCTTTTTATAAACTTGAAGTCGCCACAAAACTCCCTCCAGCTTAACGGAAAAAAATGGGAATTGAAGTTGAATTTAACCGATATGCGGCCGTTGATTGTTTATTAGGGCAATAATGTCACTAGATGCCTTGCGGGGGTCTGGGATCTAAACAACTGCCCGAACCAGCTTAGGCATGTCGCTATTTTTTGTAGGAGAAAATTTGATGCAATCATAAGCTGGAAATTTAGCCTGATTTGCAAGCAGCCATTTGAGAGAATGTTCATTCGTACACTGAAACTTCAAGGTTCCGTTACAAAAGAGCATTCCCTCAAACCTAGGGACTCTTTGGTCTCACCCAAAACCTTTCAAATGTGGTCTTCCACAAAGGTTGCGTGTCGTTAAGACATTTCCTTTGTGGATTGTTGGCCGCAATTACAACGATCAGGGCTTGGGAAGCAGCCTCAGCGAAGCTTTTACCACCCTCCTCCTTAAGCCCGACGGAACGTCACCCTGGAACGACCAGGTACGAGGATCGGGTTTCCCCTTTACCTCGTTCGATGAGCTAAGGTTCTGGAAACCGGCTTTGGCGACTTTCCTCCGTTTATTTTTGCCCAAAGGCTCCATTGATGTTTTGGCAACTTCAACGCAACCCACACCAATCGAAGTGCTCGGAGTGGACGAGTCCTCCTCCGACCTACCTCTTTTGGTGGCAGTCACTACTGGAGTTGAGGAGAAAGGGGCAGAACCCTTAACAAAGACGGCTTTCGCTTCCTTTGACTTAGCTTTGTACCGCCTCACAGTGTTTCCAAATGTCAATTTTTTGGCCAAAAGTACTTTTTTTCATCGGAATGTGATGAAATTGTGTATGGTAAAGTTCTTTTGGTCGCTGATTTTGAAAATGCAATTTGTTTTTCAAAATTCAAAATGGCGGACCCAAAATGGCCGCCATATTTGTTTAAAAATTGCTTTTAACAAAAACGATTCAGTGTACTGAATTTGTATGAAAGACACGAATTTAAAAATGAAATTGCATTTTCAAAATTCAAAATGGCGGACCTAAAAAATTTTTTTTTTTTTTTCGAAAAAAAAAACAAAATGAGGGGGTAGAAAAATTCAAAGGAAATTCATTAAGCAATGCAAAAATTTTATTGTTAATTTAAAAACATACATTGTTAAATAAAACTACTTTTAATTAACTACTTCTGTTCGTTGAGGGTTCTGTCAGATAATTCTACAGAAACAAGTAACTTTAATGCTTCTTTTGTCATATTTTTCCCTTTCTTATTTCTAATTTATCCCATTCCAGTTATTAAAAGATCTACAGATGTCAGGAGCCAATGGAATACATCTGGCATAATTTTTTCTCTAGAAATTTTGAGGAAAAATGAGGAAACTAAAATGGCGGTTGCTCGCGCTAGAGCACCTAAGAGCAGCCAAATGCATAACCAAATTAAAGCTGAGTATGTCCCCTTTACGATGAATATAAAACCGCGGCGGCGTTCGGCGGCGTTTTCAACTAAATGTCTACACGAACATTGTGCAGCGTTTAAAAAAACGCGATTTTACACGGTCAAATTCCGAGTGCCCTTTATGACATAAAATTAACGACTTTTTGAAAGAAAAACATTAGTTTACAATATACATACCGTGGGGAAGAATCTCCAAACAAAATTTTTTCAAAAACTTCACTATTTCACTAACTATGCACTATTAAATTTGACTCCGTCAGCAGGGCAGCGAGCGCTCAAAACATCCAGCTGCTACGAACTCTGTTTTCAAACTGTTCCCCTGCCTCCGGAAATACATCTGGAAACTTATCCTTTCGCAGAATAACGTCCAAAAGTGTCCTCTACAGGATCCCATAGGAAAAAAACCGGAATGCCGACCTTCGATTTTCGGACTTTTGGCCAAAAAATCGGCATTTGGAAACACTGTGCGCCTGCTCATTAGCTGTCGCAGCTGTCGTTTGGACAACCCCTGAGTTTTATGGATGTTAGTTGGAGGGGGGTGTTCTTGTCCGTCGTGGGAATGGGATTAACCGTAGTAACAGCGGGCTGCTTTTCGATCTTTTTCTATTCCAATAGCAGGCTCTCCATTGACTGTGTCAATGTGCCAATCGATGATAGTCCGTCTTGCGCCGATTACGACCGCCTGCTTTCGCCTAGCAGCTATGGTCTGCTATAGTTCTGCGCAGATTTTCATGTGGAGGAAGCGTGTCGTAATCATGGGCCATATAGGAAGACGTCAACCATACACTGCTCGTCCCGAGCTTCACCATTACTGTCGCTGAAATGGCTGAGTATAAAGTCATTGTAGGTCGTGTTCACCATGATGCAAGCTCTGGGTTTTAATTACTCCTTGTGCGTAGAAGATGCAGTATCCCTTCATATTGAGTCCACAAACCCGGTTACCAATTACCCATGGTTCCTGGACAAGAACGACGTCCCTCTCCTTTTGGGATAGGTGCAGGAAGATTGCAGCGGACGCTGCAGATTAATCTGCACCACTCTCAGCTTGATCGCGTCTGGAAGAGGACACCTCTATCACCGTCACGGTATAGAAAAGAAAAGGTATGCCATTCCGGCAATTTGACAGCTCGTGACGTCATCTTGGATAAAAAATGTATGTATGGCTTTGTGAAAATGTCTGTATGTATGTATGTATGTATACTCTTTTCACACAATATTTATCCAAAATGACGCGCAAGATGGCGGACCCTCGTTTCGGAATGGCATACCTTGTCTTTTCTATACCGTGTATCACCGTCATCTCGGCGTCATCGGTGTCCGAAAGCAATAAATCCTTCGCAATTATTTTGGATGAACAGGTCCCCCAACCCTCCATGCGTGGATTGGCTATCGCTACCCTCATCCAAGGAAGTTGAGGGGGAGGGCGAGGGGAGTCCCTCAGCACCGGCCAAAGTCTTCGCTACCACTGGGGTGCTGTTCTCCACGATCTTCTGCTCCTCTTCATCAGGTCTTTCGACTATCTTGTCTTTGGAATAGATAGCCACAGTAAGAGAATCGAAACCAGAGCAGATGACGTCCGCTGTATCCGATAGAGGAGCTAGAGATACCTCGTTCATGATAACAATGGCCTGCCTTGTTTTGCCCTTAGCTTCGCCGACCAGTGCAACCTTCAATAATGGGTTATGAGAATAGGGTTGCACATCCTGATCAGTGCCATTATCTTGTTGGGATCCACGTCCTAGCTCTCGCTTTGTTCGGAATCTGGTCCTTATGAAGGCCAAACTTCGCTCAGACATGAAATCGCCAGCTTGTAGAAGTCTGCTGACCAGTACAGGCGATTAATTTCACCCTGATACCAACCTTCATCTCTGCAGCAGGGGGTAGGGCCGGGATTCCTTTTTCATCACGTCCAGGAAAACATTGAGCAACGCGATCCTTATCGATATCCAGTTGTCCAAGAAGATGGTACCGTCCCCACTCCCTGGCTGCAAACCATCCAGGGGCGCGGTTCGCATGACATCCTAGATTAGGGGGTAGCAGATCTTAGCTCGTACTCCTCAATAGCCCGTCTAACTTGAGTGACCCTACCAGCATGGCCGAATTGAATCATCGCACGACTGTTGCCTGACGCAGTAATTTTATTTAAGAGTTACCATCTCTCCGCTCGACTACGATTATCCTGCACACCTAGCTGAGACAAGACACTGCACTGGGTGTCTGTTTCCAGACGTCTCTACGGAGATGGTATTGTCGCACTACCATCAGTGCACACAGATCCGGCAGCTATGACATGTAAACCACTGTGTTACATGTTATTCGCCCTGTGCACGAGGATGATCCCCCTGTGTGATGGCTGACGGCAATTTTGGGGTTAACTTTAGTTTAATTTCGTTAAAATGAATTTTTGTTTATTATTCCACAAAAGGTTTTCCATAAATTTGCATATTTTTTTTCTACTTGGACATACTATACCTTGTTGGAAAGGTAATAATATGGGTAATTAAATAAAAATAAAATAGACCCCTATTACATGAATTTCGGAGATAATTCGGGGAAAACTGAATTTTGGGACAAAACAATTTTTTTCCAGATTCGGAAGTGAGTGTACGTGTAGTGGTAGAAGGTAGGTCAATATTGTTGACATTTTTGGAAAGCACATTAAGATAATAGATTTTTGACGTGAGTTAGATGTCACGGCGTTGAGTATATTAAAAGAGTAAAATAATAGAATGATGTGAATACCATGGAAAATTGGAATTTACGAATCACTCTGTAACTCACAAACGGTTGACATGCCTTCCCCCGCCATACAACTTTTTGATTGCCTATGTTAGATCTTTCTTCCCACTCATTTTCGCATGCGCTATAAAAACACCCCGTTAAATCAATATAAGATTCATACTTATATTTTAAATTATGATATAACTTTTCAAACTGAAGTATCAAGCGATAGTAGTCTTGATGAGTCTGGTTACGAAAATCCGTCATTTAAATTTTATGTGCCATATATACATATGTAGTCACCTCTAACGCTCTAACATTTCAAACATACCCAGCATATTCGAAGCTAGCGATAATTACAACTAGAAAACAGCTGCAATGTTCCTTGCTGGAAATAAAGGAATTGAGCCAGTCAAGACTATTGACTGATGCCGATCTATTCGACCCTCGTCCAGGACGTAAGAGTGTAAGAATTCTCCGCGAATTATTGTACTTAGTTGAATTAATAAATGTATTATAATTAGTAGAATTAATAAACGTAATCTATCGGCTATCTATATATTTAAGTTGGCGGGACAATAAACCATCGAAACAAAATATATTGAAAAGGCTCGTGTCTGAAGAAGTTTGTTACGATGTTAAAAAACGGAAATCTCGAATAATTCAAACTCTTAAACATCGATTTTGGACAACTTATTTATTTGAGGAAATATTTAAATGTACAAAAATCAAATGTCCATTAAGTAAGTAAGCAGTAAAATAAGTTTATTCGGATATGGAGTAACAGCCGAAGGCTTTTGCCCTGAATATGATTTTGTATTCAATGGAAGCATTGTCAATAAGCCTGAAAATAATGAACCTATAATGACAGCTTTTCCAGAAAAACTTTATCTATTAGCTATTTACAACTTCTTTTTATTAGTATTGAGTAAGAAGGTACTAATTAAAAGCATAAAATTAAAAACTTGTTTCAAATAGATAAAATATTAATTTGTACAAAGGTTTAAAATTAAAATTCTTAACTAATAGTGGCACATTTATAGCATCTACTTTGTTTGAACTTTTGGTGTCAAGCCAGATTTATGTATGAATGTACCATACATATCTTCACGTTTCTGGCCTTGATAAAACGAGAAAAATTCATTCATTCTATCGGCATAGTATGAAAATGCTGTTTCCACACTGCCTGTGTACTCGTGGTTCTTGGTATTCAGAAATGCTCATCACATTAACTAAAAAATCCAAAAACCGAAATCATTCATGATTCTGGCATAAGGAGGACGATATTATGTAATATGATGACGTAGTGGTTGATTTTGGAAAAGCTCGTAAAATTGATTTGAAAGTTTCAGTTTAACATTAGATTTAGGTACATATATTAATTGTATGATTGTGGGAGATGAGTAGTGGATTAAAAGATAAATTGATTTAAGGGTGTTTATTGATAATGTGCAACTTCAAATAAAGCTAAACAACCATTTGATAGAATTTTTTTTTTTTTAAACTAATTCAATTATTAAATTATTCGACGAAAATTCAAAACCTTGTCTGGCCATAATAAACCTTCAGCTTTAGCTTTGCTTATTATTTCATCTTCTGACTACTTCCCTCATTCATAATATAATTTTACAATGTTTTATATGTATATTTTTTCTTTTAATCATTATACCGCAGCTCGTCAACTATTAGTTGTATAAAGCCTTCCAAAATTTATAGCTGTACACTTCACTTCTAGTTAACTTCAGTTGGCTTACATTGCACTGCAATTCAATGAACAAACAACTTATTAATAGCAAAGCCTGTTAACTATTTTAATACTTCACCTTCAGTTAACTTCGATAGATTTATAAAAAGATAAATTTGATACCCGACCTTATTGCTGGATACTTGAACTTACTGAGTGAAGACTAAAATGAAAAGAGTGTCTCTTGCCAAATTCAACCGGCTTTTATAGAGAAAAATTCAAATTAATACCAGTACTGCCACCAAGTCAGTTCAGTAATTGTTATGTGGAACGTGTTTTGTGAATTTTGTTCTATTTTAATTTCGACTTTTTCCTTGTATAAGATAAGTACTGATCATTAAATAACAATTACCATTTTAACGTGAGGGGGCGGATCCCCCAATTTAAGAGAAAATCGGACCAATAGGTAAACAAATAAGGCACTGCTTTATAATTACAAAAAAAAAATATATTCTTTTAAGCTCTAAAACAAAAAACAATTAATGATTGTGAAAGGGGAAGAATTAAAATATTTAAAATATATGCATATTGGAATATTATTATTTAAAAAGAAAAAAAATAAATAAATAATGAAATCTGAGTTTTATTTCTTTGCCTTAAAAACAAATGAATGCATTTGAGTTCGGGCCGCCTGCCTGAACAAATAATTAGGGGCTGCACTGATCGCGGCGTATGCGTTTCCCTTTCGCTAGAATATCCAAAAAGCGAAGTCAGGTAGCTGGTTTCGGGAAAATTGCGCAGCCGATCCTTTTAGGGATCAGTCTGTGGTATTTTTAGAATTTGAGGGGGGCCATAAAACGGCTCCGTGGTAAGGAAAATAGGCTCCGTGGTAAGGAGAATATGACAACTTCATTTAAGGTCTAGATTTGTTAGTGAAAAATCGTGGATAATTTATACATTGTGTGAGGAATTGCTTAGTGCAAATTTTAAAGAGTTTTAAGGTGAGTGAATCTCACTGAGTTCTAGTGCATGCGGATTGTTGTTTTTTTGATGCTTGAATCTTGAAAGGATGTGCTAAGTGATAATGATGAGGCTGTTTTGTTATGAAATTAATATTTGATTATTATTGAATTGTTTCGGGATCAACTGATGGAATATGGTATGGTTTTCTCCTATTCTATCAGTCAACTGTGTACACCTGAGATGGGATGGTGTTCTCCCAATTAATGGACTGCAGGATGATGTTCTCCTGGTAGATCCAAGGTGCTTGTCGATGGTTTTCTCCTAGCACTTGTGTACACAGCTGATCTTCCGAAATTTAATTGTTTTGTTTTTAAAAGAAAAGCGCTCATAGTCACAGTATTATTTCAATTCGTATGTGAACTCAAAAGTTGTTTTTCTTTGTTTTAGGCAGAAAAATACCGAATTCGCCCGGTCACGACCATCAGCATTAATCCGCCCCGCAAAAATGAGGAGAGGAATTTAAATTTAAATTTTGTATTTTGCATTATTTTTAATTATTTGCCTTACAATTGATACAGATTTTGAAAAAGTAAGTCTTACTAGTAAGTCATACTTCTATTCGAAATGGGAGACTCAAAATGTAAAAAATGCATATGAATATCATTGTATTATTATACCAATTAAAAGTAACATACTTCATTAAGAGCTAGTTTTTCAATCGTCCGATAAATTAATTCGTCGGATAAAATCGTCCCAACTTGGCTGTGATTTAAAACAGCTATCAGATTGATAAACTCATTTGCTCCTTAATGCGACAGATAGGACTGTTATTCGTCAATTAATTTTTGAGAAGTAGTGTGAAAAATAATTAAATGGATCTATATAATATGTATATTATTCTTACTTATACAGTAATCCGACTTTACATATTTCAGTTTGTTCGTAAAGTGGCAGACAAAACAAGTTCTTTTCCTTATTTTGCTGGTGCCCTGCAGTAGACTCAAAGCTCGTTCCGACAAGCACCTCACAGTTATTTCGTTCCAATAATATACTCAGACTTAACACGAGACGTATGAAAAAGGTAACATTTTGAGCGAGAGTGGAGCTATTTAATGTGAAAGTCGATGGAGTTTTTAAGGTATTTTTACAAGTATAAAGTACCTCTGGAGGCGCTTGCAGCGAAATAATGTAAAGTAAAAAGAAAAAAAAGGAATAAGTAAAAATAAATAAAGTATGAAAACCTGGAGACAGTGAAGTTTTATCATGGCAAAACAAAATGGGGACTCGCACATAGAAAACGTGTAACAAAGATAAACGGGGACTTCGCTGCATGCAGATGGACAATAACTCATGCCCGAGTGAGATATCCTCGAGAAGTAAATTATATTTACCCGTATAAACAGGGCGCAGGAATGGAATTTTCCAGTGAATTATGCTGCTTGCTCAGTTTTTACTGTTTCTGCAAGAACAGTGTAATTTGAAATTTGAGATACATAAATTGCCCTCCAGATAAGATGCGCTTCAGAGATGCTACTGCAGAGGACCTCAAATGAACACAAATTGAAAGCACATGTAAATAGGGTGCCGCCCAGGCCGTGCTGGACACATATTTATTCAGAGCACAGGCGAAATCTTGTAAGCGCACAAATAAATGCACAACAATTTATGATATCAGGCATGCAATTGCCCGTCAGGCGAGCGCTACTCCTTGGCCGGGCCCCAATCCAATGCAAACAGGAAGAGAACTGGCTGCTTGTTCCGGGCTCCCGGCCGTTAAGCTGAGCCTGAGTGGCTGTCCCGGCAACTTCGGCGAGATTGGATTTCTTTCGACTGACGCCGCCGCTTCCGTAAAGTTTGAGTGAAGGAGGTTTTTATTTATCGAATGGGATACCTGATAGAGCTCTATCGAATTTGGCGTATCTGCCGCTGAGGTACTCCGGTCGGGCGTCTCCTTCATGATCACGGAGTCCCCGGGCTACCCGCCGGGTAGTACCTGATTCACTGGCCGGGAGCTTTGCATAAATTTCAGGCAGGGTAAAGTTAGCGTTTTTATTTGTAAGGACAAACAAGGGCGTCGTTTAGGGCCCGCTCAATGATGCCATTTCTGGTCACAGATTTAACGTCCGTAGATCTCATTTTAGATTCGAGAGATTTTGTTAACTATGTGGATAAAGTCTGCTGGCGTCATAAATACGGAGATTGCGCTATTACGGCCGTAATGAATATGTTTTTGTGGGCATTAAATTTTTCTTGCAAAGTCGTCCTGACTTTTAAGCAGATTAGCTGTTCAGATCTTCCCTTTGCGTTCATTCATCACAGGCAGCTGGGGCTGTGTGTGAGGGGACCGCTGCTGAAATGAACACCAAATGTAAAGCACCGCAACTTCAAGGGGAACATTTTGAATGAACGAAAATTAAAGTTGTCCCAACAACTTAAAGGAATCTCTGAAATTTCATGCTGAATAAAAACTGAAGAAGACCTTTTACAGAGGAGCTCTAGGTACTAACACTGAAAGAAATTTTTAATTATATTCTAGAAGAACCATACATATAGTTCTTTGGACTATATTCTCGCAGTATCTTTGTATTATAGGAGCGAGCAAATCACTTATGTCCAACAACAATTAAACAAACAGGCTGGATGAGTTAGCTTCTCTAGCCCTAAAAAGTTCTAAATAATTTCACTTAAAAATCCTCTGCTACTACTTTCAATATTGAATCCTAAAATTTTACTAGATTTTTGAAGCCGAAAACCTCTGAAATAACATTGGAAACCCGTGGAGCTGTTGTTGCTTTACATAAAGAAGGCTATTCGATTCGAAGTATTTTTAGAAAAACCGGAGTTTCTATTGGAGGAGCGCATTACATAATCAAACAGTGGAGGGAAAATGGAGATTTTCGCAATAAAAAACGCATTGGTAGGCCTAAATCAACCACTACTCGCGAGGACAGAGAGATTATAAAAGCAAGTAAGAGAAATCGCTTTAAAATGGCCTCACAAATTGCCGCATAACTTAATAAATACAGGCCTGTAAAAGTAAGCGTCGATACCGTCAAAGAACGATTACGCAAAGAAGGACATATGGGCAGGATTGCAGTAAAGAAACCATTACTTCGCCCACAAAATAAAAAGGAGCGATTAGAATTTGCGAAATGTCATATTAATTAGACCACTGAGCAATGGAAAAATGTTCTTTGGACAGATGAGTGTAAATTTGAATTATTTGGAACCAAACGCAGAGTATGTGTGCGCCGTTATACCAATGAAAAAGCAACTCCTCACTGTGCAACACCTACCATTAAACACGGTGGAGGTAGTGTCAAAGCTTGGGGTTGTTTTTCAGCCAATGGGGACGGAGATCTTAAAGAAATACGGGGAATTATGACTGCTGAAGTTTATGAAGACCTTCTGCATCAAAAATGCAATTCCATCTGCATTCCGACTCATTGGTGCTGGGTTTACGTTTCAACATGATAACGACCCAAACCACATTGCCCTACGAATAAGGACCTTACTTTCAAAAAAAGAACAACAAAAAATGTTAAAAATTATGCAATGGCCGCCACAATCGCCCGATCTTAATCCTATTGAGCTATTATGGGACGAACTTGATCGGAAATTGCGAAATGACCAGCCAACAAGTCGAGAAAATATTATGGAAAGGCTACAACACCACTGGACATCGATAGGTGCGGAAACAATTTCGAAACTAGTTGAAAGAATGCCAAAATTATGCGCTGCTGTAATAAAGGCAAAAAGGAGGCACATTGATGAAAGCAAAATATGAGCTACAATGTGATTAATATTAACCTGTCTTTATTGATATATTTTGTTTATATATTGAATAATATAAATACCTGAATTCATTTTTCTTTAAAGTCCATTTTGTGTTTAAATTTCAACAATAATCACAAATTTCGAATACTTATGCACGGGAGTGTATGTGTACGACGCCAAACTCATTCAATGAAGAGTTCATATGATCTTGCTATCAACGAAGAAAAATAAATAAAATGGTTTCATTAAGTCAAAACCTATCAATAAAGACAAAACATGTATAGCTTCATTTCACAGGTAAACATGAGAAAGCAATATCAAAATTATATTGATTTTTGCCCAAAATAATGGGGTTTCCTTTTTTCTCTTTTTAACAGGAAAGTTATTTTATCTCTGCAGATGCAAGCGGCCGAGCAAGAGGAGCCCTTTATACTAAATATAATCCCTATATTCCCTATATACAATATAAAATCGAAAGTTTGTTTGTTTGTTGCTCAATCACGTCTAAACGCTGGGTCCGATTATTTCCATTTTTTGAGTGAAGACACTATATATCCCGACTTAACATATAGGCTACTTTTTATTCATGAATTTGAAATGGCGGACCCAAGATGGCGGCCAAAAATTGTAAATTTCAAGGGATTGCCATGAAAATTGGTATTTGGGGGTTTTTGGAGGTCCTGATTGCGAATCTACGCTAAAAATTTGGAAATTCGAAATGGCGGATCCAATATGGCGACCAAAAATTTACCAACTTCAACGAATTCAGTTGAAAATTAGTACCATGAGTACTTTGAGGCCACTAATTTCGAATCTACTATCTAAAATTCGAAATTCAAAATGGCGGACCCTATAAGTTTGTTCCTTAATCACGCCTTAACACTTGGTCCAATCATTTTCATTTCTTGAGTGAAGGCACTGCATATTCCGATTTAGCACATAGGCTACTTTTTATTCACGGGTTTTAAAATGGGGGACCCAAGATGGCGGCCAAAATTTGTAAATTTCAAGGGATTGCCGGGAAAATTGGTATTTGGGGGTTTTTGGAGGTCCTGATTGCGAATCTACGCTAAAAATTTGGAAATTCAAGATGGCGGATCCAACATGACGACCAAACATTTTTGAACTTCAACGAATTTAATTGAAAATTAGTATTATGGGTATTTTAAAGCCACCCATTTCGAATCTACTATCAAAATTTGGAAATTCAAAATGGCCGACCCAATATGTGTGTTTGGTTTTTGCTTAATCACGCTTTAACGCTTGGTCCGATCATTTTCATTTTTTGAGCGAAGGTTCTACAAATTTCGGCTTGACATATAGGCTAATTTTTATTTACGGGTTGCAAAATGGCGGCCAAAGATTGTAAATTGCAAGGCATTGCCGTGAAAATTTGTATTTAGTGGTTTTTGGAGGTCCTAATTGCGAATATATGCTCGAAATTTAGAAATTCAAGATGGCGGATCCAATATGGCGACCAAAAATATTCGAACTTTAACGAATTTAATTGAAAATTAGTATTATGGGTATTTTGAGGCCACTATTTTCCAATCTCCTATCAAAATGTGGAAATGCAAAATAGCCGAACCAATATGACGACAACAATTTTTGGAATTCTACGAATTTAAGTCATGTAACGATGAAGTAGTAAAAAAAAAAATTGTACCTTTTTTTTTTTATTTAACACCTAACAATGAAAACATATAAGTACAGAATAGATTATTAGCCCTTCTGATATAGACGATGGTAGCAAAATGAGTTTTGGACGGTTCTATACCACATTTACACATTTTAGTAATACTTCTAAACTTCCTAATCGGGCTGTAGTACCAACATTTCAGAAGTATTTAATTAATTAGTATTTTTGATACACCGGGTGAAACCGGGTTACTCAGCTAGTAACACTATAAAATTCCTTAGGAACAAAAGTATTGTTTCCCCTTCTAAGAAGAAGCGTTGTGGATCTCCATTTTCAGGACCTTCCAAAGCAATTATAAAATCAACTAACGAAAACTTTCCTCAAGATTTAGTTGGCAGTAATGCTCTTTTTCAAACTATCCATACCTTTCATTACATTATTCTCATTTTAAGTTGAATCGTCTGAGCATCAATCAGATAAAACTGGGCTACAACTTGTGGCAAAATCATGAGAAATTGTTAAAATTAAGTGGAAAAACACTTTTGGATTACGGCGCCAGAAAATCTTAAAAAAGCCTAAAGAACAAGCACATGAAATATTTATTGACTGGCCCCTTTTTAAACAAGAAAAGGCAACACGTTTGGTAAAATCTGCATAATTATCTTTGCTCATTAACAATTATAATTACCTGGTTTTAGATTGATTTAGATTTTATTTTGAATTTCGATATAAATAAATCTATGCAACTTTTATATAAATGGGATGACGTCAGTAATAAATATGTCTTTGATAACGAGCTTAAGAATAATAAAAGCGCTAAAATATTTCTTTATCAGTTAAATAACTCTACACTTAGCTCAAGCAAGTTATAAAATAACTTTTAATTAAGCTATTTATACATTTTTCGTGTACGCTCTCGAAACTATAAAACTATGAAATCATTATTGTCGGTTTTAAAAAAAACTTTTGCATAAAAAATTAACTTAAATTTTTGAAAAACTAACTTAAATATAAAGAAATATTTATCAATTAAATTAATAGAAAATAATTCTTCCTCTTTTACAACAGCTGTTTTTAAATTACTTCATTATGTGCTCCCACCCTCCAAAAGGGTGAAAGCTTCAATTAAATCAAACAAAAAAGATCTGTGGCACCCTTCAATTCAAGCTTCAATTGATAGCTCGAAGTAAAAACTCAGGCTGAAATAAAAATAAGATTCAATAAACCTTTTTTTATAATAGGAAACATTAATGGCCATTACAATCGCTCGCTGAGACTCTACGGTGTCTCCGTTCCGATCAGAATCTAAACGTCGACTGAATTGATAACTTAACACGTTCGTTAATATGAGAGTTAGCAGATTTTTTTTTAAACGATGTTAATGATTTCTGGGATTTAGCTGATATGTTTTATTTATTATTATTGCTTGTTATTATTATATTAGGGGCAAGTGGTAACCTAAGGCGCTCAGATAATAGTCCATTGTACTCGTCCTTTACTCTATGCGAATTTCTTAGTTGCCCTGATGAGCTTAAGAACAACAGATATGTATATATTGAAAATTGAAACCTTCCATTCTCAAAACATCAGCTTCGAACGCCGTCATGCGCGCACGAGAGAAGGCCAGGAATTTGCAGAGAAAATGTTCCGTACTGTCCTCATCAGCCCCGCACGAAGAATGCGTTGGGTCGCTGATGATCCCTAAGGTGTTATGGTATTTGATCGTCCCTACCAGCAATCTACAATCTTTACTACTTAACCTAAGTAAAAGTTTCGCAGTGTTCCTGTCTGAGCAACTAACGAACCACTTGGTGAACCTGCAAGTTGATATACTGGACCATCTCTGCTAGTGGATTGAGTCCATATGTCGAGTTATCCAGTTTTTCAGCACTTCAGAGCTGACATCAAAAATAGGCTCCGGTCCTAGAGGTCCCGCCAAAGCGTCAGAAGCCACATTGCCTTCTACTCGCTGGTGACCCGGAACCCATATAAGAAAGACCTGGTTGTGAGTTGAGTATTTTCTTACATTCTTGGATAATTGTCGTCCTAGTGGTAGGGTTAAGTAGGTTGACAAGAGCAGGCTTTCTGAAGCTGTAGATGCCAATCATCTTTTTGTGCCATCTATGGGCAATTAAACAGTTAGCCACTACAAGAATGGCGAATATTTCAGATTGGAAGACCGTTGCGGTTTTTCGGAGTGACTTGATGTATTTGAATTCTTCGTTCAAATATCATCCGGCGGCCGTACCATTTGAGGTTTTCGATCCGTCTGTATAGAAGATGTCGTTTAGTTCATCCAATAACTTGTCTGGATCGTCTCATTTTTCCCATGCTTAGAGATTGACCTGAAATCTTCTTCCGAATATAGTAAATTGCATCATATCATCCGTCGGGTTAAAAAGATCGCAATGCTCTTAGAGTCTTCGGGATAAGGCGCTATGTCCGATAGCATGTTTATCATGCCAGAGTCTGAACTTTTTTAGTCGACATATGGCTTTCATTCCTTCTTCCTGAATTGCAAGGTCCAGGGGTTGCAAATTGAACATTGCGTTGAGGGTCGAGCAGAAAGCTCCTGTTATCCTAATGCAAACTTCCCTTTGTACTCTGTAAAGAATAGAACAGCTAGTTTTTGTTTCTGTTCTACTCCACCAGATCACTGACGCATATGTGATGATGGCTCTAATTTTGGCTATGTACTGTACATACAGTACACAATAGCGGATTCTAGATCCCATGTCTTACCAAAAGCTCTTCTGAATTGCCAAAGGGCAGTACTCGAGACGTTTCGTGTTCGCCATGAACCTTCCAAGTCAGTTTGCTATGTAGAATTACCCCCAGATATTTCAATTCCTTGGAGAGTTGAATGGTTGAATTGAATGAATTGGGAGTTTACGGTTATCAAGTTTTCTTTTCCTAGTGAACAGCACGAGTGTCATTGTTATAGGATTCACTGATAAACCATGTTGTTCACACCAGTTCTGGCTTTTGTCTAGGGTTTTCTGTATCTTGCTCCAGACGATATTTAACGAATTTCCACAAACAAGTGCACACACATCATCAATATCAGCAAGTGAGTCTACTAGGAAGCACCACAGTAATGGCGGGAGTACCCCTCTTTGTGCGGACTCGCAGGATCTGCCACTCCTGTAGGCGTACTGGTGCTCATTGAGGGGATGCCGTCTCAGCGTTTCTCCCCTAATGTCTTTTTCTACCAGACGTTCCAGACATTTCAGGAGGAACGATGTCAAGCTGATTGGTTTGAAACTTTTTCCCAGAGCAAAGTCTTCTTTACCTGGTTTGGGAATGAAAATCACGCGAACCTTACGCCATGCAAATGGTATATCCTATTTAGAAGGATAAAAGCATATTCAATCTACTCGTCCGACACAATCTTGGATGTTATATACATACATTATACATATCTGACATGGCTTGTGATGGTTATCTTTTTTGGAGAGTTCACTAGGTCCTGACTTATTTGAATCTTATGACTGGAAAGTGGATTTGAACCAGAACTTCAAAATTAAATTCTTTTATTTAACTTACACTACTTGTCGTCAATCGTCAAATCTTGCAATGCAAAATTTTTATACTTAGACTTTATCTATCTTAATGAAAATTGGAACACATGTTCAGCTCCGGTGACAATACAAGTTAGTGGTGTAAATTCTTTTTTTTTTGATTATTTGGAAATGTAACATAATTAATTTAAAAGACTAAAAAAAAATATAAAAAAAATTTTTTTAAAAAAATTCTTTTATTTAAACTAACTAAAAAGTAAAAAATAAAAAATATTAACCAAATAAAATTAATAAAATATGTAAACACTATGACAACAAAATAAAATTCCTACTTATCTTAAACAGTTAAATAAAAGAATGACGCATTTTTATCACTTCGTCATATTGACCGTTAGGTATTCTATAAGATAATGATTCCTAAATTTAAAGTATAATCAAATATTGTCTGATCGGTCAATATGACGAAGAGATAAAAATGCGTCATTCTTTTATTTAACTGTTTAAGATAAGTAGGAATTTTATTTTGTTGTCATAGTGTTTACATATTTTATTAATTTTATTTGGTTAATATTTTTTATTTTTTACTTTTTAGTTAGTTTAAATAAAAGAATTTTTTTAAAAACTTTTTTTTTATATTTTTTTTATTTTATCTCTCATCCTAATTGATTCAAAATACAATTTTCCAAAGGTGGGTGATTTATAAAACGTTTAAAGGTGATAAGTAAACTGCTTATAAAATTCAAATGAAACATAACAGCTTTAACTACAAGCCAAGTAATAATACTTAGTAAGGCAGTTACGACGCTACATTACTCCCCCACCAGCGGAATAAGATTATTACGGCGAAAAATTTCTTTGTTTCAAATGACTCATAATTATTCAAAATATATGTACTTGTTTTGACTTGAGAATTTGTGTTAATTCGTAGTGAATGTTGGTTAATTTAATGAACTATGGTCCATGACAATTAATATTATCAGACGTTGGCTGATGCTTAGTATAGTCAAACACTGGCAGAATTTCTAGTTGTTCCGTTACAGGTTGATCATTTTTTTTGTTTGTATTATAATGAGGATTTTCCTTTCTTAAGATGGCAATACTATTATTTGTATCATTTTCTGTTGAATAGCACGGCTTTAGCCTGTTCAAAGAAATATTGATTTTTCTTCCTTTGATCAGGAATGTGTAATAATTTTTCTTTCTTGAAATAATCGGAAAAGGTCCCTTATAAGGTTTTTAAGCGGAGTACTGATTGCATCGTTTCTTACCACAGTATGTGAACAAGTGTCTAAGCTTTTGAATTTGAAAAACTTTTCATGCGAATGATTGGAAGATGGAACTAGTCAAATTTCGGTGAATAAATCGCGTAAGTATCTTATAAAGTCTGTTTGAGACAGAGTATATAACGGTTGTTGTAAGATTCATTATATAGATATAAGTTCGGCGGGAGTGGCTGAAAATTTTTCCCTTAAAGAAGTTCGTAATCCTAGTGAAATAAAAGATCACGCTACCGTCCAAGAACTTCTTCAACTATAAAAAACAGTATAGTTTCACCTTGTCCAAGTATAGCATCTGCACCTCAATTTTATCGTCAAGTAACCTTAACTGGGGGCGGAGTTATGTGCAGACCAAGGTAACATTTTTGTAGTTTTTTAAATCAAAGTGTTCCTCATTTAAAAAAAAAATAAATCAACTCAGCTGTGACCCTCTGTGAAAAATCTAATGAGCTATTCGTTTGAAAATAAAAGGAGTGAAGATACTACATATCCCGGCCTAACATATAGGCTAATTTTTATTCATGAGTTTCACAATGGCGGGCCCAAGATGGCGGCCAAAAATTGTAAATTTCAAGGGATTGCCATGAAAATTGGTATTTGGGGGTTTTTGGATGTGCTGATTGCGAATCTACGCTCAAAATTTGGAAATTCAAAATGGCGGATCCAATATGGCGACCAACAATTTTCGAACTTCAACGAATTCAATTGAAAATTAGTACTACAGGTATTTTGAGGCTACTAATTTCGAATCTACTATCAAAATTTCGAAATTCAAAATGGCGGACCCTATATGTTTCTTGCTTAATCACACCTTAACACTTAGTTCGATCATTTTCATTTTTTGAGTGAGGATACTACATATCTCGACTTAACATATAGGCTACTTTTTATTCACTGATTTCAAAATGGCGGACCCAAGATGGCGGCCAAAAATTGTAAATTTCAAGGGATTACCATGAAAATTAGTATTTGGGGGCTCTTGGAGATCCTGATTGCGAATCTACGTCCGAAATTTGGAAATTCGAAATGGCGGAACCATTAGAGCGTCCACAAATTTTCGAACTTCAAAGAATTCCATTCAAAATTAGTACTACGGGTATTTTGAGGCCACTACTTTTGAATCTACTATCAAAATTTGAAAATTCAAAATGGCGGACCTAATATATATTGCTCCATCACGCCTAAACGCTGGGTCCGATTATTTTCATTTTTTGAGTGAAGACACTACATAGCCTGACTTAACATACAGGCTAATTTTTATGCACGGGTTTCAAAATGGTGAACCCAAGATGGCGGCCAAAGATTGTAAATTTCAAGAGATTGCCGAGAAAATTGGTATTTTGTGGGATTTTGGAGGTCTTGATTGCGAATCTACGCTCGAAATTTAGAAATTGAAGATGGCGGATCCAATATGGCGACCAAAAAATTTTCGAACTTCAACGTATTTAATTGAAAATTATTATTATGAGTATTTTGAGGCCACTACTTTTGAATCTGCTATCAAAATTTGGAAATTCAAAATGGCGGACCCTATATGTTTGTTGCTTAATCGCGCCTTAATACTTGGTTCGATCATTTTCATTTTTTGAGCGAAGGCACTACATATCTGGACTTAACATAAAGGCTACGTTTTATTCACGGATTTCAAAATGGCGAACCCAAGATGGCGGCCAAAAATTGTAAATTTCAAGGGAATACCGTGAAAATTGGTATTTAGGGGTTTTTGGAGGTCCTAATTGCGAATCCACGCTCGCAATTTAGAAATTCAAGAAGGCTGATCCAATATGGCGACCAAAAATTTTCGAACTTCAACAAATTTAATTGAAAATTAGTATTATAGGTATTTTGAAGCCACTAACTTCGAATCTGCTATCAAAATTTGGAAATTCAAAATAGCGGAACCAATATGACGACAGCAATTTTTGGAACTCTACGAATTTAAGTCAGGTAACGATGAAATAGTAAAAAAATAATAATACCTTTATTTATTTATTTAACACCTAAGAATGAAAGCATATAAGTACAGAATAAATTATTAGCCCTTCTGATATAGACGGTGGTAGCAAAATGAGTTTTGGACGGTTCTATACCACATTTACAGATTTTATTAATACTTCTAAACTTCCTAATCTGGCTGTTGTACCAACATTTCAGAAGTATTTAACTAATTAGTATTTTTGATATACCGGGTGAAACCGGGTTACTCAGCTAGTAATTCAATAAAATCCAAAATACTTAATGCTTTCTGAAGAGAAGACCGGTGACGGATCGGAAATGTGTGAATCTACCCTTAAACCTACTGCCACCACACTCAGTCTATAAAAAAAAAAATGACTTACCCTGCCAATTAAACAAAATCCGTGTTTGAAACGGAGATATGTGGGAGTGTTACAAATGGTTAATTTTGAGTTTTTGTACTCACAGACCTTTAGCTTTCGCCGCTATTGTAAAGAAAGTTTTGAAATTGTTTTTCGGAAATATGTCTTTTTATGTACTAACCCTAAATGAATATTTTCGATCTTGAAATTCTTTACAAATTTAGGGATATAATTTTTTTTATAAAGTCAATAGAGCACATTTGATACTACATTCATATATGACATATTTTAATACGACAAAAGATTAAGAGTCTACAGGGCCCAAAAGCAACAATTGAAGCAAACACTGGTAATGAATTTTTCCGGCTAGAGTATAAATTCATTTGAAAGATTCCGCTTTCAATTAAGAGCTCAGCTACTTTTTTACCTCTTATTTGTTGTGGAATACGAAGTCATCTTAAACCGATCAAAAATCTCTGAAATGTGTTAGGGAGTCCGAGATACAATTTTCGGTATTCCTCGAGCATCCCAGCGTCTCGCAGACGCAGCGTATTTCATGGACCCTCATAATATTCCAGATATTCTCTTAGCGTATTCCGGTGTTACCTAAAACTTTCAGAAGAATACTCTTAGTCTCGTATTGGAGTACTTAAGTTTTTTGTAGGAATACTTGAGTCTACCGAATTTGGTGGACTTAGAAAATATCACATTGCCCGTAATAAAACATTGTAGAGATACTGGAATCTCTAAAATCTTTGTATATTTTTCGGACATAAAAAAATCCTCAAACTTATAATATTTCTTGAATGAATCTGAATATCTTTTCGGAATGCCAGCGTCTCTCGTGCAGAGGTGCTGAAGGGATTTTTTAAGCGTCTCTCATTGCGTGTCCCTAAGTGACATGCGGGATACTCCATAGGAAACGAAGATGCGCGTCCGTCGTCGGAATACTCTGTTATACTGAAAATTTGTATCTCGGGAGTATTCGGTACAAAAAAAAAAATTAATAATTTAATGGAATTCTGGCAACAAATCAAAAACATTTGAGATGCTGTATCAAGCAAATATGTGAGGCTTCAGTGCGCTTAATACAATACATCAATTAATACATATATTAAGGGAAAGGATCTCCTTGCTAATTGAAGACAATGAAATGCTACATTTATGTGTGCACATACATACAGTGAGGTGCAAAAACACAAGGAATAACATTCCACACTCTCTTGACTAATGCCCCAATTTTTAAAAATATCAAGATTGTTTTTGAACCATTGAATGTTTACGAAATTGCTCAAAATAAGTAGATTTACAAGTCTTGGAGATCGTACCCAAAAAACGCTATAGAAGAAGTGCAGACCTTTATCCTTTTGACCGATCGTTTGCATTTCCAAAATCGATTGAGGAATTCAAGTTTGATCAAAATTCTTTCCTTCTCTGGGGGCAGTTTTTTTAAAGGGCACATTATAATCTTCCCCTTCCTTCTGGCTGTCGCCGAAGGATATTTTTTTTTTTTTTATTCCTACTGGAATTACAAACTAACAGGTCGTTTTGGAACTCCCTTAAACTGTTATAAATATTTATTTGTATTGGATACCTCATGACGCAATTTCGGAAAAAAAATTGAGGTCCTAGACATCAAAAATACCCTGCACCCAAATGTTTATACATACATACATATATGCATGTCCACTATACAGTATATATACCGGGTGTTCCAAAAGTATGGAAACCCCTGAATAACTCGTCAAGGATGCATTTTTTGGTAAAATGTTAAATACAAAAGTTTCAGGATTTTTTCCTAGCCATTCGATAGCGATCTTGGATTTGACCTTGATCTTGACCTTCAAGTTCATTTCAAGGTCAAAGTCATTTTTCAAATGGGAACCCCTATTTTTTATTGCGGATTTGGAAAGAGCAGGAAATTTTACGTTCAGATATGTCCTTGATCATGTCCTTGACCACGACCTTCAAGGTCATTCCGAGGTCAAAGTTGGTTTTTCAGTTTTTTCAACGGGAACCCCTATTTTTTATTGTGGATTTGGGATAAGCAGGGAATTTGGTGTTCAAGCATGACCTTGATTACGACCTTGACAATGACTCTCAAGGTCATTTAATTACAACTATTTTTTTTTGCTAAGTTAGCAAAAACGAAAAATTAAATGTACGAATGACCATAATCATGCTCTTGTCAAAAAATTCCTTGTTTCAAAAAATTCCAGCCACTCTAGGATAGCTAGCGAACCGAATCAGTTAAAGCGAGAAGTTTTCGCGGCCAGTTAAGGCTAGGCGAACGACCCCGGCCACTTAAGGCAAGACTTACAACCTGTGTTCAAAATGTTCTCCATAAACTTCCTGACAGATTCCAAGACGGACATAAAAATTTTCTAGCAGAAAAAGAGCAGGTGCACCATCTTGTTGGTACCAAACCTCGTTAAAATCATCACCAGCTATCTCCTGAATCGCTGGGACTATTTGCTGCTGCAGTAATTCCAGATATCTTGGTCTGTCCAAATTTCCATTAATGAAAAAAGGTCCAACTATTTGATCCCTAAAAATATCTGCCCAAACATTCAATTTTTGCGGATATTGCGTGTGATGTTCTCGTATCCAATGAGGATTTTCATTGCTCCAATATCTGGAATTGTGGCGATTGACTTCACCGTCAAATTGAAATGTTGATTCGTATGGAAAAACGATGAGTGACTGAAAAATAGGATTGTGAACAATTCTTTCCATCATGTTCTCACAAAATTCAACACGCCGGTCAGGATCATCTTCATTTATTTCTTGACTAGCTGTACCCTGCGCGCGTTGCTACGCGCCAGAAACAAAAAACTCCACTAACTATCCTGAAAGACTGTTAAAGGTGCTAATACAGTGAAAGTAACTGTTTTTCAATTATCCTAAAAAGGACTATTGAAAAACAGCAACCGCGCGAGAAGCAATAAACTCCACTAACTATTCTGAAAAGGACTGTTAGAGGTTCTGATGTAGCGAAAGTGACTCTTTTTCGGCTATCTTAAAAAGAACTATTAAAAAACAGCAACCACGCCAGAAACAATTAACTTCACTAACTATCCTGTGAAGGTCTGTTAGAGGTGCTGATGCAGCGACAGTAACTGTTTTTCAATTATCCTCAAAATGCATTTTACCTTTAGAGGACTGAAGCACCCGTATGCGGGTGGTAGACAACATTTTTAAATCAACCAATTTACGCCAAATCTGGTATACGGGGTTTTCGGGTCTACCTTATGCGTCATTGTCAAGGTCGTAATCAAGCTCATGCTTGAACGCCAAATTCCCTGCCTTTTCCAAATCCACAATAAAAAATAGTGGTTCCCGTTGAAAAAACTGAAAAAAAACAACTTTAACCTCGGAATAACCTTGAAGGTCGTGGTCAAGGACATGATCAAGGACATATCTGAAAGTAGAATTTCCTGCTCTTTCCAAATCCGCAATAAAAAATAGGGGTTCCCATTTGAAAAACGACTTTGACCTTGAAATGAACTTGAAGGTCAAGATCAAGATCAAATCCAAGGTCGCCATCGAATGGCTAGGAAAAAATCCTGAAACTTTTGTATTTAACATTTTTCCAAAAAATGCATCCCTGACGAGTTATTCAGGGGTTTCCATACTTTTGGAACACCCGGTATATGGGATATAACGAATTTTGTGAAGACGGTAGGGACGGTATTTCTTATTAGATTTTGATAATATTTCCATAAGCATTTATTGGGCTAATAGCTCGACTAGTTCGAAAATGAGCGGAAGAGATAAATGAGGTGGGGGAGGGGCGGCTAATCGAAGCCTTTATGTGAAAATCCTTTGGGATCGATGTCTTTCGTATTTATATATTAGCCGCTATCAACCAAACTATGCTTGTACATTGACAAGATATATTTCTAAGCCGTTTATCAAAAATGGGAAAGGAGTGAGGTGCTACACCCGTTTTTACAAATTATTTTACTACCCAGATAACTATCACATTTTTTAATGGATTTTAATTAAACTTTGCTTATACATTTGTTGAAAGCCTATTTAAATTCCCCTCGCCTTCTTCACGTGTGGCAAATTCATTTGCCACATATTTTTGGATCAAGTTAGCGTGATTTATTTAAAAGCATAGAATGCTGTGACTTTTTGTTTTATTATTAATTTTGTCAGCCATATGATTAATTTAGTTTATCTAATAAGGAACTTTTTTTAAGAATCTGTGCTGTCCAGTCACTTAAAACTGAAAGGTTACAAATACTCGTATAAATGGAAGGTAAAATAAAAGATACTTTTATTTTAACACATATACTTAATTAAAAGTTTAACTTCAAAATGGAATATAAAAAATATTAAAGATTAAAATATCAAAATAAAGAAGATAAAAGGTAAGAATACAAAAGAAGAGAATCAGTCGAAAGAATTGACTCATCTTACAGATATACAGCTGTATTCATAAAAACTTAAAAGTGACTTCTAAAGCCTTTAGAGTGAAAGTACCAAAAACCGTTATTCATAAACGTCCAATATCGTTACAAGACTATTACAGCAGCTTTATAAATTGAGAGAATTTACAGAAGGCTCACACCTACTTTAAACCTAATGTAAAGCTCTGGTTATGACAATCGCGTGAATGACAGGACCAGGACAATAAATTATTTGTTATTTGTATTACGCGAAATTGATTCAATAGCGACAATCGATTTAATAGACACCAGTGGCCGTCGATAAAAAATTTATCAAACAAGAGTTGATTCGTTTTTAGTTCTTGGTGACGACGAGTTCAAAAAAAATATCGGTTTTCTAAAGACAGTGTTCAATATATTGTGAACCTTGTAAAGGCGGCGCTAATTCTAGATACCAGAAGCTGTGGGACATCACCTCGACTGCAAGTATTAATTGCATTACTCTGTTGGGGTAGAAGAGAAGTATGTAAAACTAGATCAATGAATTTGAATTAATTTATTGAAATGTTACAAGATTTCAAAGGTATATTGCTCTTTTACAGGTCCAAGACGACGCAGGCGATCTTCACGGTGCCAGTCAGCCAACAGTTAGCAGAATTTGCGCAAGGGTTGCACGTGCTCTTGCTGAACATGCATTAAAATGCGTGCATCTCTGGCAGAAGAAGAGTTAGTAATGAGGAAGTTCAGATCAATTAAAAACATCCCCGGCGTAATTGGTGCTGTGGATTGCACACACATCAAAATAAAGAAAACTGGTGGCGACCTGGCTCAATACTACATTAACAGGAAAGGATTTTATTCCTTAAATGTTCAGGTATGGTGCTTCCAATGTTGTTGTTTTTTTATTTTTTATTTTTTGTTTCAATTTAAATCGTTAAGGTTGTCTGTGATGCTCATCTTAAAATAAGAGATGTTATTGCCAGATGGAGGGGAAGTACCCATGACTGCAGAATCTTTAATGAGTATGCACTAAAACAACGGTTTGAGGATGGAGAATTTAGGGGTCGTTTGCTTGGTGACTCGGGATACCCACTATTGCCTTATCTCTTTACACCTGTACTAAGAATACAGAATGAAAAAGACGAGAGATACAATGCAGCGCATATTGGGTCCCGAAATACCATTGAGAGGTGTTTTGGTGTCTGGAAACAACGGTTTCGATGTCTTCTCAACGGTATACCTGTTTCCCTGCAAAGTACAAAGGCATTAATTGTAGCCTTAGATGTGCTTCACAATATAGCCATAGAAATGAATGAAGCCATGCCGGGTTAGTATTTTATTTAACAAATCAACATAAATATTATTCCAATTTCAAACATAAAAATAACAAAAAAAAAGTCAAAAATTTGTATCTTATATTATCACATTCCCATCATCTTCCTCATTGTATACGAGTGTACCTGAAAAATCAAAAAAATAAAAATTCATTAATTTTAGATGAAGAAGAGATTACTCTTGCAAGAAATAAGCCGTTGGAAGTTGGCAATCAACAAGAACTGTGCTGAACCAATAACATGAAAGACGGGCCAATTGTATTCTTAGGACTTTTATTCAAAATAACTTTTAAATTTCATAGTAATATGTAATAAGCACATACCTAATTCTTGATTTTTCTTCTATAGAAGAGATCTTTTGCACTCCATTTCAGAATTTGCAATAGCCTCAATATTTTTATTTGCAACTGAATTTGATTTCTTTTGGTGGAATGGTCTCTGAAAAAAGGGGCAACCTGTACATATTTCTCATTGTTAATCCTTTAAGGTTTTTGGTGAAAATATGAATTTGTCATATCTTTCTTCTTTTTGGTGGTTCTTCACTCACTAAAGTAGTCTTTTAAGGTAATTCTTCCAGATAGTCTTCTTTTTGCTCTTCACTTTCTAGCACAATCATCTAAATGTAATGCAACGAGCTTTAATTTATTGTCTCATTTTCTTCAACATACCTGATTTAAATTATTAATTTTTGATGTACTTACATGTGTCTTAATTTTTTTCGATTACCTGAAACAAACATATTCAATTTGCTAATTTATTTAATTTTGGGAATGCACGAAATACTTATGCTAGTACCTACTAGTATTTAGGATAAGCTCTATTTATATTTCAGATTAAAATAACGGCATTACCGTCTGTATACGATCCGGATCAAACTCGTTGGTGTCAATTACAAATTCATTTGGCAACCAAGAGCTGATATCATCAGCAACTACTGCTGCGGATGGTTACTCCGGTCCTCCACCAGTCTTCAGCTTTTCCATGCGTTGTGCAGCTTTTTCTTTTTTCGCAATTATTTTGTCATTTTTACTGTACCCCATTAGGTTTTTAACTGGGGTATGGTCCGCTGACTCCCCTTGCACATTGTGTTAAAACTAAAACAAAAATTTGGGCATATAACTATTTGTCTGCAAAACAATTGCAGTAAAACCCCTCCAAGACAAAGCACAGGACCAACGACATTTTCGGTTACTTAACCGTCCGGTCAATGACCAAACTTTCACCATTCGTTCAATAACCGGGTACCCGGGTACCCACGTATAGCGTGACAGATGGAAAAGTTATTAGTAAGCTGGCTACGTGGTATATGAAATAACTATGGAGACTATACACAGTTTATATTCCCCATAGAAATAACAATAGCGAAACTCTATGGTCATCGGACATTCAGGTACCTGGGATGCCCCGCCGTTTTGTTTATAATAAATATTTTAAATATTTAGTTATAAAATTAAATATTCGACTTCAATTGTGGACCCACAACACAGAATAAAATTATAACGTACAAAATTTACAGTGAAAGTGAAAAAAAATATACAAAATTAATTAATACAATTAATATTATCAATAAATAATCCTATTGAATATAAATACGATGGAGTCGTTGTCAGGGATTGAACAAGAGCGGGCGGTACGGTCGCGAGTTGGAAGTAGCGATAATCATTGCGGTAGCTTTGTAAGTGCTTATCAATGTGAGCCGATAGAGGAGGAGTTTGTGGTCTGAAATATATAAAGTACTTGTTCATGTAAAGTGGTTTTTGAAATAAAGATCTATTGATAATCATAACATACGACGGATGGATTCATCGAGTTTTCAACGGTAAGGCGAGATTTACTTGTTTTATTTTCGAGTAAATTATTTTATATTTTCAATATTTAAAAGAATAGTAAGTAATAAAGTGAAAACTCTTTCCAATAGAATCACCCGCTCTCAGAAAAGAGAGCATTTCGAGAAAACATTCGAAGCAGAAGAATCTGATGATGACCACGTGTCGGATAGTGACGACGATGATTATTTTCCACCGAGTGAGGCGGCAGCTTCGGATTGTGTTGATACAGGTAAATTAATATTTCTATTTTCTATTGTGTACGTCAATAATTATGATGTATTATGTTTTATAAATTGTGTATATTTTTGGGAATAGCTGATGCAATTGCACTCAATGATGAAGATGAAGATGAAGAAAGTGAAGATGGAGAAGATGAAGATGAAGAAAGTGAAGATGGAGAAGATGAAGAAAGTGAAGTAGAAGCGACGGGTTCAGGAATGACAGCAAAAGATGGTACTCAGTGGGCTGCGACACCACCAAGTGAACATCAATTTGGAAGGCGTAATATTGTGCGAGAGAGATGTGGAACTAATAGGAACAGCAACATGCTGTCAAATCTCGACACATTCAAATTATTTTTCACTCCAGAAATGGCTGATATCATTATACGCCATCCTAGTAAAAAGGCAAGCTCAACATATGCAGCATATAATGAAAAAAGTCCAGAGAAAAAACAAGAAGTGTGGAAATATCTTGAGCTGCAGTAATTTTATGCATTCTTGGCTATTTTGATAATCTCTGGCGCCAACAACTCAAATACTGACAATACAATTGATATGTGGCAGTCGTATTCATATCCATTGTATCGTGCAGCAATGAGCATCAATCGCTGCCGGAACATTATTAGTTTTATTCGATTTGATGATGCCAATACTCGTGCTCAGCGTATGGAGAGTGATAAAGCTGCTCCAATACGAGACATTTGGAAAATGCTCAATAGTAATTTAGCAAAACATTATAAGCCAACAGAATACCTGACAATCGACGAGCAACTTTATCCATACCGGGGTCGAACTAAATGCACTCAGTGTATTCCATCAAAGCCAGCCAAGTATGGAATCAAAGTATGGTGGATATGTGATGCTGAAAATTCGTATCCACTTACTGAGAGAGTTGTCAAAGACTTGGTGGCACCATACAAAGGATCCGGTAGAAACATTGCAATGGATAATTACTTCACTACTCTTCCATTGGCAAAATTTGTACTATCCTGGAACTTGACAATTGTTGGCACTTTGAAAATCGTATGAACGACGATTATTTAGCTCGGCAGTTGGGCAGAGAGCTTTGTAGTGTGTACTCCATTCGTTGAAAATCGTTGGCATAATCAAATCATGCGGCATTTCACAACGAAAGTAGCGATTGAATCTTTTCTTGGTCGAGCTATCAATCCGTATGCGCAGCCAACAACATCTGTATCATCGAGACCCCAGACACAGCTCGATTCAACTGGAAGGAAAAATATTACTGGTGTATGCTATGCTTGTCTCCTAAGTGAATTTAAAAACGTCGCAAAACTAGAAAAATACGTTCGGTATGTGAGAACCATATTTGTGATGAACACTGTATTACAACCACGGCATGTGAAGAGTGTGCGAAATAATTAAATTTACTTTTATTTTCATATGGCACTGTATTATTATAAATAAAACAAAATTATAAATAAATAAATAATCAAAAAATGAAAAAAAATGATTACTAAAATAAATAAAAACGGAATTATGTTTTTACTATCTTACTTACTATCTTTGCTATTGTTTATAATAAGAATTGTTTAAATAAAAGTAATTATAAACGATATTGTTTATTATTTATTCAAAAGTCAAATTACCTAAATACTTTAATAAACAGTCTCTTTAGTGTGTATAAACCCGGCATTCATACATATGTAATAACCTTAGTGGGTACCCGGGTACCTGGTTATTGAACGGAAAGATATCAAGTTGGATAGTTAATAACTAGACTGCGGATTATATGCAAATGAATGTTACGCATTTGTTAAGATGAACAAATAATTTCACCGCAAAAATTATATATGTATATCATTGTGCATGTATAAATTGAAGTTACTAATGATATAGATAATTTCTGCGGCGAAATTATTTTTTATCTTAACAAGTGCTAATATGCATTTGCATATAATCCGCAGTCTATTAATAACTGTTATTAAATAATTGATTATAAAAAAATTGGACGCAAAATGGGTTCCAAACTACTTTAATTTTGGGGATCCGGGCGGTCATAAAATTTTTTTGAGGAGAAGTTAATAAATTCTACCTACGAAACTGAAATGAATACCCGGGTACCCGGTCATTGACCGGACGGAGGAAATTTTAATTAATTAAGGAAAGGAATATTTGCTTACCTATCAACCAAATCAACCCGTGCAGCTTTTTTTTCTTTATTTGTGTTGGAATTTGTATTTTTATTTTCTATAGCTGATGCCCGCTCCTTAACCAATTCCTGGAGCAAGAGCTAAAAATAGCAACAAATTCGCTTATTTTTAAAAGCAAAAGAAGTTGTATTCCCATTAAGTGGGGAAAAACAAACCTTATCTTCATCCAACCAATTTTCGCTCTGCTTTCATTTCAAGGAGCTGCTTCTTGCGTCGACCATTATTGAAAATTTTTTTTCTTACAATACTATCGCTAACTGCCGCTTGCCGGACGTTTTGAATTTGACACATTGACACATTTGTGCAACTTAACAACGCTCAAACCTACTTTAATTCAATTTTAGTTTGCACAGTGTTTACGGCGCGTTTATGAATAGCTCGTATTTAAAACGTCCATTAGTCTTAAGGGGTTAGGTGGGTTTGAGAATTTCAAAAAATCGATTTTTTTTTGTCTTATTAAATAGTACAATATGTTTAAAATATTGTCCTAAAATTTCAAATCGATCCGAGTAAAATTCTAAGAGATAGACCCTTTGGAAGTTCCGCCCATCAGGCCACGGAATACGGAAGCAGCTGCATAGGGCAACTTTAAACGCGTTTATCTCAAAACTCAATTTTTTAAGTCGGTGGACACGATTTCTCGAAAAGTTATGAAGCGATTTTGTTGAAATTTTGCACATATCTTTGAAATAACATTATCTAGTTATTGAACGAACGATTTTTTTTTTTTTTTTTATTACGACTAATTTTTTCGAGCCAATACTTGGCGAAAATTTGACCAAAAAATGTGTTTTTTTTTCAAAGTCTGTCAAAAATTCAAAGTTAAATTTTTTTTTTCCTTCGTCCATTAACGAGATTTATCCATGTACTACCGAAATATTTTTGGTTTTTTGATTTTAGATGAACCAATAATGAGTTATGCTGTCCACGGCAAGAGCATTTTTTTTGAGACGTCAAGGGAGATGAGGTACCAACGGCTGAGTTTTCGGATTTTTAAACAAAAATTTCACAAAATACTGTTTAAATATGTATCTTTGATATGCTGAATTGTTTAAATAAAATATATGATTGTATATATTAAAAAAAAATTGTAAAAATACCCTTTTTTTTAACCTCTGAAACCCACCTAACCCCTTAAAGAGTGTTTTAAGTAATGAACGCTTAAGAGCTATTTTACGATATTTTTATGAATACGGCTGTTAGTTTTTGAAACTGTAAACCAAAATATTTCGGAAACTAATTGCGACCGATAACAATATTTTGCATATTCTTCACTTCTGAGGGAAAGGCAACCTCTATATAAAATTTCATTAAAATCGGTGAGGAGACCTCAAACTCAATCTGTTCTATTTTTTAAAATTAGTATTCATCATTAGATGACATTCTCTATAATATTTCTCCATAAATATCACGGTTATTTCAAGTGACCTACCGCATGGGATGTGTATTGTACATAGAGGTCAGTCATCGTGACTACGCATTATTTAGGGCGGAGTAAAGCTTGAACTAAAGGAAAGTCGAGACAAAGCTCCGCAAATAAATTTAAACTCTTTTGATGTTCTGAAAACATAAGTAGAAAATATTCTTATTGTATGAACACAACGGTTTTATTAAATATTTACAACTGGCGTGCTAGATTAATCTCCATCATTATCGGGTCCATTGTACGTATTGAGTATGCTTTCTGTTAAGATTGCAATTAGCTTAGTTGTCTGCTCACTACTTCCAATCTAAGAGACTTTAAACGCACCTTTTAAGAAGGTGGAGGCGGAACAATCCGCTTTACGTACATTTTAAAGGCATTCCGAAGGACATAGACAAATAGTTTAAGTTTTGAAAGTTATGACCCGCAAATTCTTTCCCTAGGATTGACCGACATTGTACCTGGACAGAATCATAAAGAACTAATTCAATGCACGTTCTAACTACATCTGGAGGAAGCGATTTGCTTGAGAAAATCCATACGTTGCAGCAATAAAAGTGGAAAGTGAAAAATGCTTGTCCAAAAAGTAAAAATGTTGCTGATTACAGCGTTCAGGCGGGAAAGGAGGACAGAAGCCGGATGAATTCACCTGGAATGACAGTATTTCTTCTTGGGCACTCAATTGTGAAAATCGTTCTGATTCCCGTTCCAGGAATGTTTGAAAGAAAGATGTCATTTTTTACTTCTCCGCCCGGTGTCTTCCCAGCATTTTGACCTTAATTTTATCCGAAGTTACCCATTATACGTGCAGCTTGTGCTGCTTTTCGCAGCCTTTGGACTTTGAAGTTCACCTGTATTTGAAAATGTTCTTTCTGCTCTTAAGGAAAAGTCTTACGCTCATTGAATTAAATCATTTCATCTTTTTACTGGGCTCAGAAAACACAGAAATATAATGATAATTTCATATTTTAGAACTGATATTGTGTCAGTGGCTCGAAACTTTTTTCATGATTTGTTTCATTTCTAAATAGTTGCACAATCAGCGTTGTTAGTCCTTTGCGAGTTGTTCAACCTGATGAATTTAATTTTGTTCATCTCACCTCGTTTTGGAATCCATCCTTCGAGGAAACTTTTGAAAAGTAATCCATAATTTTAAAAATATCGAGTGGAATTTATAGTTTTATATTTATTATTTATTAATTTTTTGGACAGATAAACAAGTTGACAAACTGGTAGGCTTATTTTTAAATTATTATATAATTTATAAAATGTATTTCGCAGAACAGATGAAAGAAGTTGCTTTGACAGAATTTCTCACTAAACTAGCTGCGCTATTTTGTGCGCTTGTTTCAGAACAACCCATACATTTGTTGTGCTGCAGATGTTCTGTAAGCTGAACGGAACAAATTTCTGAAATTGTGAAAACTAGGAGCGCTATGTATACATTTTTGAGAATGTAAATGTCTCGCAGGTTGGTAGAAATGAGCTGATAGCTGTCAAAACATTTTGTATAAATGAATTAAGGTAGTAGTCTGGTATCCAGCACCGTTTTTCACACTTTTTTTAGGAACGTTTTTTTTGGGGAAAATAAAAATGAATCGTTCTGATTTTTTAATATGTTATTATTAACATCTAAAAGATATAAAAAAAAATTATTTTGAATCAATTGAACATTTTCTTATTATTATTATAATTAATGGAAGTTGGCGCTTAAAAAAAAACAGTGGGTGGCTGGCCCGGGTGATTTAGGCTCTTGAGGATATCAGAAATAAAAAATTGAAGTTGATTATTAATCTATAGATATGTCATTCTCGTCGGAACTAAAATTGTTAAATTTTATTGAAAAATAACAAAATGGCGGACTTGGAAAAAAAAAGTCATGTTTTTGAAGCACAAAAGGGGTTGTAAAATGGAAAGTTAGGGGTGAAAACAATTTATTTTAGTTCCGACGAGAACTACAGGTGTGTAGAATAACCAGTTAAAATTTCAACCCAATCGGTTGTATAGAAAAAAAGTTTTCACCTGGGCCGACCGGAAAAACGTTGTTTCGAGAAAAACGCGTGTAAAGTTTCAAGAATCGATTTTACCACACCGTGCAACCACGAGGCGCTTTCGAAAATTCATTATAACTCCGTTCGTATTTCGAATTTCGGTCTAAAATTTATACAGTATGTTCTCAACATATTGTACTTTCGAATTAACTAAAAAAAAAAAATTCGATTTTTCCAATTCTAAACACCAGACTACTACCTTAAACAGTAAAAAAAAATAAGTTTGAAATGGTTAGTAAAACACTTAAGACTTTTTGAGAACTCGGAACGCGTCAACCCGTGGCCATGCCCGCTGGTAGATTGATTCTTACTGCTCAAGTGCTACCCATTTATACTTTTTGGGTCTTCAAGGAACAAAGAGTAATAAAGTGAACGGATCTTTCGGGACAAGGGATCATAAAATTACAAATCTTGGGAAAAGGTCTCACCTAAACAAATATCAATTAAAAAGGATCCGTGCATTATTTAGGCAAAAACCCTTGAAGACAAAGGGTCATAAAACATCTGGTATTCTGCCGAATTGCGCAGAATTAAACCATCGTGCTCGGCACAAAGGGTGCTCAGCTGGGTAAAGATCATTAGGAAGGATTTACGGGTGCATTTACGCATTCTGATCATCCAATCTTTATTTGTTGACGTCAACATCTATGTCAAATCCATTCACACTTCCACGCATGGTAAACACTTGAACCGATGATCGACTGACCCACAGCCACGGGAAGACAACAAGTCTTAACACGTTTTTCTTTTCGAGCCAGGACGGGCTTTTTCCTGTTTCGCTCGCTACATTAGTAAACAATAGTATATAGCAAGGGTAAGGAACAATGTATGTACCTACATATATGCAATTAAAGGAAATATTGTGAAGATAACTATTTCCTAGGTAATGAATTTTTTGTACTCTTCCTCTTCAAGTGAAGGTGTGGAAGATTTGATAAGCTCTTCATCATTAAGCACCAAATCTTCTTGTTCCTCAGTAGAGTTTGGCGATGCAAATGAAAGCAAAGATCTTTCCTTTGTTTTAAAAATAAGGAATTTTACGGAAGATGAATTTAAAAAGCATTTCCGCTTGATAAGAGGATCATCCGTTGATAGATTAATAGGTAAATTAAAACTTATAGAAAATGCTCCATTAACTATCATGATGGTAATTTTTTCAGAAAAATATGAGAGAGCAATAGTTGCATCTATGGATGAAAAAGTTGGCCGTGAATTGATTAGCGAAGATATTGAAATATTATTATTGTTTTTTTTTTTTTTTGTTGCAAATACCGTGACTTTCCGCCAACTTGCAAATTTAGTAAACAGCAGCGTGGGGAGTGGCTCAACGAGTATCGACTTGGATTGTAAGTGTGAATATATCCGCTGACCCATAGGAACAGAATGCGCAGATATCGCCAGAAAATTTCAATCGATGAAAGGCATTCCAGGGGTAATTGGTGTCATAGATGGCACACATATTCGAATCAAGGCGCCACAAGAAAATAAACTTGCTTATTATAATTGGAAAAATATAACATGACACTAATAAAAAATTTATAGATATTCACTGTAGAGAACCAATACGGGAAGCCATTCAACATCCAACCAATTCCATCAAGGCAAGGCACCGCGCCGTGGATCCTTTTTGGAATCGAACACCTTTCTTCAGGCCAAGAGTTTGGCATCCTGCACACCTGATCAGCCTCAGCAGCTTTACAGCACCGGATCTTCGCCTACCTTCAGCGCAGCAACAACTAAGGGAGCATATCAAATAATCCTACATCATAAGCTTTGTCTATAGCAAGCTCATCTTTAGCAAGCCCTACAGTTCTGCTTTCAACGGCAATTACTGCTAGAAAATCAAATAGACCCCGGAAACCTGCTGTATGGTTTCAAGTACAATAGTAGCCGCTAAGAAGAATTAAGGGGGAGAAAATGATTACATCGCGCCCTGTAAACGTGTTTCTGCGTCGCACCGGCAGAGATCACGGTATACAGAAGACAAGGTATGATCTTTAGCCAATTTGACAGTAGCTCGTGACGTCATCTTGGGAAAAATGTATGGGGACTCAGAAAATTTTTTTCTCTTTTTCTCCACAAGCTTTTACCCACGTACGAAGCAATTTCGGCTCTTTGGGAAAAGAAAAATATCTCACTATTTTCACAAAATGTTTTCTCTCGGTATAGTTTTTACAATTACTAACGGCACAATTAACCATTTTAATGCGTACAACTATAAACTTTTATTCACTAATATTAAAAAACACACAAAAATATTAGCTGCGTTTTTTTCATCTGGTTCTGGGTCTAGTCATAGACAAATAAATATAAATGTTAATTTTGGGGGAAAGTCGTATTCATGTAAAAAGTGAGATCCCCAAGAACTTACTTTTGAAGAATTAAAATATTTAGAGCCAACATCCTCTGGAGCAGAATTTCATTTGGAAGAATCTAAATGCAATAATTGTTTGAATTCCGAAAAAATTGGTCATTTTATAGGTCTAAATATAAATTAATTATTCCGAGTTCGGGGTTCTCACGTCCTTTCCTAGAATTTTATTAGCTGAGTGCCGACGCCGGCAGCCAAAGGCACCCCGACGCATATTCGGAACACCGCGACGCATGAGCCCATAACAATAACATTGCGCGCCCGAACTTCTCTGCGTTGCTGGCTGGCGCAGCAACGCATGGTGGAGGCATCGCTGTGGAGGCATCAGAAATTTTCGGTCACACTTCGGTTGTTCGAAGCGGGCCATCTTTATATTTATTTGTCTATGGTCTAGTTCAGTATAAAATGAAAAAAACGATCTAGGTTAATAACCCGGATAAGGATTTTTGTTTCTTAAAAGTTTGTGTGCCTGAATTTTTGAAGTGACAAATAAAATTGACAGCGCGAAGAGGAAAGTGTTTTATTTTGCAAAAGTGAAAAATTAATAATTAAAATGGTGTCTCTGTGATCTATCAGAAATTAATATAATTACATTTTTCACATAATTTTTAATTGCTACTTACTTGTTGTTTGCCATTTTCTCCTGTCACTTCAAACTAAAGGTTCCCCAAGAGACAATGCTACCAACAACGAAAAATGAAAGTAGCTCTACGGCGCCTCTGGTGGAATATTTTCGAATTAATCATCCAGTTCTATAACCCAGAACCCGATAAATCTCTGGGTTTCATGTTGTTGTTGTATTTCTCTGTTAAAGCAGAGAACTAGACCCAGAACCCGATGAAAAAAACGCAGCTATTATCACTCTAAAATCACTCCGGCGCTGTCAAGACACGCATCCAATGTGACGCGCAAGATGGCGGACCGTCGCAACGGACCCCTGTGTGTTCTGCGTGGCGGAAACGGCCAGGGTCTTCCCTGGAATTACAGGGGTTGGCAGGTTTGTGTGCCGGAAGGATACCTTGGTCGTCCTCTATCTCGCAACTCCCACCGGTGAAACTGGGAAGGGTCTTTCTCTTTCCCTCAACATTTCCTTTCGGCGGGCTAAATGTTCGATGGCCTGTGATTGGCTTTAGGTTATAAAGTAAAAATTTTTTTTGTGGGGTTGAGAGCGAGATACTAAAAATTTCAAGTGCATAAAGACGTAATGCCGAAATTCAAATACTGGGGAAAAAACTAACTGGCTTTTTAGATAAGTGATGCCAGCGTGAGCATCTTCGGTCAAGGATCGGAGCAGATGTTGTCCGACAAAAAATTAATTGGACTCTATATCGCTCCGCGATCAGAGTGGCCAACGGCGCCAAGACCTAAGTACACGGTCACGCTGAGCTAGAAGTCTCTTTTCGTGGCTAAATCAAGTCTCTTCAAGTCTATCTCGTTCCCAGTCTGACACAATTGTTATATTTATATGTCGGAGAGTGAGTCTGTACATTAATATGTACCTGTTTTCTATAAACACTGTACAGGCATTGCGCTCACTACGATCCGTTCCTAAATTCGCTAACTACGATTCGGGTGAACAATTGTTGAAGGCTTTGGTTTTTGTTTTTGATTATTATTAATTGTGGAGTAGGCAGAGAGGGTGAACTTTAATAAAAATGTTTTAAAAAACTCAAGAAGTCTTTTACAGAGAAGAAAGTATTACAATGGCGGAGAATCATACAACAAATGGAGACCGGGATCATTTATTGTCTTCGCCGGTCTCCCCGTCATATATTATATTAGCTCGTGGACCCTGATAAAAAACAAAAAAAATTAGAAAATTTTTGTCTCGCGCTATTTCTTTTGATTGCGGGATAACCATAGCTAATAAAAATTTTCTGCCGAAAGATCTCGAAATTAGAAGCTTAAAGCTTCAAAATGGCTTTTTTATAGTCTACATACGACCATTTTTCACAAAGATGCAGCTTTTCAAAAAATACCCAAATAATTCAAAAAAAATTCTGTTCCCTGTTTAGAGTAGTATATAATGAATGTTTTTAATTTGTAAATTTATTTATTTTCAGACAGTTTAATAGTGAATTGCTCCCAACAAGAGATGTGGGAGTGAAAAGAAGTATTGTGTAGAGGTCTCTTCAGCGAAAATATGGTGTTTTATACAGTGAGATGATGTACAAAAATATGTCGGTGACATTATAGTTTTTTATTCATTTAAATTACCATATTGAAACCTACCTCTTCTTTCTGGCTGCTGCCGAAAGGTTTTTTTTATCATTGTCTTTAAATTCCAATTTAATCATTTATTAAATTAAATATCTTAGCGTAATGCGAAACTAGCCGGACTTCCGCATTGACTGAGTGCGTTAAGCCCGCATTAACTGCAGGACTGGGCATGTTTACGCGAGTGCAGAAGTCAATAAAGACATAACGTGTATGTGTATTAGTGTTGTGAAAATGAAGTGAAAATGGATCCAAAGACGATTGAGGAGGAAGAAATGCCCTTAATTGTACTTTTTAGTATAATATTTCTTATTCCAGCATCTCACTTTAAACAGAGAAATCGTATTCTCAATGAAAACTCGAAGTTTCTTTTAATGAATTTCCAGACCCATATATTTGCAGCGATAGAGGCTATATTGTAGTGATGCTTTCCGCACGAAGTGCGCATTTCCCCGCAAAAAGTCACTTCTCCCTCTACCCACAAATTCGTTGCGTACCTGACGTAAGCATGCCTAGTCTCACATCGCCCTTAAGATTATATAAATGAAATTTTGTTCGATTAGGAATGCTATGATGATTAGAATGACAAAAATATCCCAAGAAAATAATGATACTCCATGCTTAATTATAAAGTTTCCAAAATTAAAAAATATATATAGAACATTTTGCTGTCAATCAAACGCAATTGAATCGACAAAAATTTAAAATTATGTTCATAACTCTCCATCGAATCTTTGTTATGCATGAACAATTGTTGTTTAACAACTACGCTTATAATAAATTGAGAAAAATACGTCGAGCAGCAACATCTCGCAAAAATGCTTCTAAAATATTTTAAAATAGTTGAATTAATTGCACAGCCCGGCCAGGCAGTTGTTATGTTGTGGATGGCTTTGAAATAATTTTACAAAATATCCATGCAGCAATAGTTTATGTTAGATTTTCGCAAAATTTTATTACTTGAACGTGACCATACATTCGTCCGAAATTTTCGGTTGGACAACAAGCACGAATGCCTTTGTATGAGCACGAACTGAGGTAGAAAAGCCTCGTTCCGAATATGTAGCTACAGGAACAATAATTAGTTGTAATTTGGGATGGCAACTTCGTTATGCACATCTGCTTGGGAGTCTCTGGGCGAAATTTCTCCTCGGCGCGCTATAAAATTCAGGGTTTCGGAGCTCCTCTGCCTTCAGGATAGACGGCGTTGAGATTGGAAATGCACCTGTGTATCCTGGTTGTGGTTCTGCTTTACCTTTAACGATGTAATTCCGTTAATTATGATTTATAGACTTGTGCTTGCGTAAACACATCCTCTGGATTTATTTGGAACAGAATATGCAAATGCTGATACTTTACTAAAGGTAATCGCACTAAAAATTCGACACACGGAGTATTTGTATGAAATTACAATTAGTTGTAAACAGTTGCCATAGGTTCGTCAGCGAGCAGACTACGATCATGGGAATAACTTATTCAAAGCGCAAATTAGTTCTGGGAATTCTCAGTTGGGTCCACTCAAATAATCATTGCAATATACTCCGGACGGGATGGGATGGGATCGAACCGCACTTGCCTATCATGTCAGATAATCAAAAATGAAATTTCGGGTGGAACACCTGTACAAAATTAGGTGTTTTACCATCCGTACCAATTTTCCAAGTGGAAAGCTAACAATAATGTTGTTCCCCAAGGAGCAAAAACAATTTAACTAAAACTAGATCCAGTAATTAATGCAATTATTTCTATAAAAAAACCTATGCAGTGTCGTATTGGTTTTAAATTGATTGTGCCGGTTCATAAAACTTGTTTTAAGTATCGCAATGTTTGAATTATCAAAATCGTACGGAATGAGTTTTTATTTGTTTGTCTATCAGTCATTGCTTGTGTCAAAAGGAAGATTAGAATTGATTGTAACCTGTACAAAAAAATTATAAAAAAATATTATATCTTTTTTAATATGTGTTGTACATATATGTATATACTAAAATAAGTGTAGAATTATCTCTTAACATAACTTTATACAAATCATACTATATTTATAAATAGTATGTGAATTCACTATGAAATATTAGTTAAAATATCGATATTTATAAATCGTAGTTAAGCCAGCTATCAAATTTTACTATTTTTCTCAGTTATCCGTTTTTAAATCTGAAAAGTAGTTAAACTTTCACCTTTCGCTGGAATCAGAATGATTTATAAATATATAATATAATAAAATACTAAAAACATATGTATGCAATGATATGTAACATTGCAAAAATTGTATTACCCATGTTGTGTACCGAAATTCCGGTACATAGTATGGTGATGTACCGATAATAATTCAATGAAACCAATATGTGATGCACAAATATAAAGCACCTTGGTAACTAAGAACATACGAAGCAAATTTCAAGTTCAAGTTCACTCCCTAGTTACCAAGCGAAAAACCTTAGCAACGCTAGCTCGAGACCATAAGCAAAAAGGTCTAGTAAACAAACTACGAACACGTTGCGGGAAAATGTAAACAAGTGCCACATAAATAAAGCACGCGACTCAGCAAAACTGAGCGACGCGCGCCGCGGTCATCGCTTCTTGCGCTAATATCAAAGCGTAACCCGCCGATTTATTAATTACGACATGTGACACATTAAGAGTTACACTAGAGGGCGACTCAGCTATTGGGTAACATCCCCATAGCCGCCCAATGCGGTCATTGGGTCTTCGTGATGCATATTTGGTAATCTGTATCGAATAATTTGTGAAAGTAGTTGTAAGGTAAGAATTGTATAAATAGTTTAAGAATCATGAATAAACTGGGGATTATTTGATCGTACTTTGCGTCGTTCATTTGGAGTCGAGCTTGAGAAAGCTACTCTACCAGATCCCTTGGAGTTGAGCTCTATAGCTACTCCGTCCCCCCTTTTCAGGAGTTGAGCTGTTTAAGCTACTCTTTCCCCTAAGCCACCGACTGTAGGCTCATCTTACCACGTGGCGACCGTGCCACTGTAGAGGGAACCCCGTTGACCCCGGAGCATCACTCACAACAAAGATCTATCCCCCAACTACCGGGAATAGATCTGGATAATATGTCCCCGCAGGGACGTACATAACAATTGGCGCAGCCGGTAGGATCAAGGAAGCCCGGTTTTTATAGCTTTAAAAAACCATAAGCGCTTGAAAAGCCTTGATCCCCGAACAAGAGTTCTCAAAATTGCTTAAGTGCAGGGTAAAAAATTTTTTTTTCTACCCATAACCTGAAGTAAAATCTAGCTTCAGGGGCACAAATTCTTCATAAGCAAGAACTCCAACGCTCCCGGGTAATCAACTTTAGTTGCCTCTGCTCCAGGCGAGCACGCAATTACCCGGACTACAGGTAGTCAACTCTAATTGCCTCTGCTCCAGGCGAGCAAGCAAATACCTGCCTCATCACAGCAAGACTCCAACGGGCAAGATCCCGGCCTAAAAAACTTGAATGACTGACAAGGGAACACCACACCAGCCCCGATTCGAGGAGAACAGCCTTCAGCCACCGAAGGACAACCATCCACAGACCCAGCCCCAAACATCGAGGGACCACGATTCTCCAGCAGCACAACAGCCAGCGAGGGAGAACAACTCTCAGCAAGGGACACCTGCAACGCCAGCAACCACCAGCCGTCAGGACCAGCCAGGAATTCGCCTCCGCAGCGGAAACATCATCCCAAGACCCGTCGCAGATCGACCTGTAAGTTTACAAGATCATTTAAATCAATTACTCGAAAAAACGCGAATATCAGGAGGGATCTCTCCCGGACAGTGTGACGAGCTCGAAAGACAGCTTAATAGAACTCGAGAGCTTAGAGAATCTCGCATAAAGAAGTTAATCGAGGACACTGAAAAATTCCGAGGAACCCTAACTCATTTTAACAGATATTCGCGTTCGTTCGAAGATAACGGGCCAAACACCCCTGTAGAGAAAAATTGTGATATAGACTTAAGTACACAAAACGGTGTTAGTGAAAAAGAGCCGACAGCGGCCGATATTGTAATTGACTGGTTGAGTGCATCCTTTGCAAGCTCAAACAATACGGGCGAATTAAGAAATTCCCAAATCTCTCCTACACTCTCTCCCACACAAAGAAAAATAAAAATGGCAAACTACACTGAGGTCACAAGAAATCTAACTCAGATAGTGCCAATATTTACTGGAGAGCCAGGTCCCAACCTGAGCAGTGAACTCCAGACCTTTTTGGGCTGCTGCAGGCGATGTTTAGAATGCCTGTCAGACAGTGATAGGCCCATCTTTATTAAAATGATTCCAACAAGGCTACGAGGCGAGGCATACCAGCTTTTAGCCACAGATGAACCTTCTACTTTCAGGGCAATTGAAGATAGATTAAATGCAGCGTTCCTGCCTAGGGAATCCCACCAAGAATTGGTGAATAAGTTAATTGCTATGCGCCAAACACCGTATGAGGACCTCTCACGATTTATTTCGCGCATTAGAAAAGCTCTGTCGCAATGCAAAGAGGCGGCGGAAGCGAAATATGGTGCTGCAGCAGCAGCCATCGTAAATTGCCAACAAGAGGACTTCGCAAAAAGTACTCTGAGTAACGGCGCCCTAAGCCCTTACCTTCGTCAGTATTTACTGACATTAAGTGAGCCCAATTTTGAAAAATTGGCTCAGAAAGCTTTAGATATGGAGAGGCTCCAACAAGGTGCTTTCCCATTGCCCAATAACACTTTCGCAGCTCCGCAAGGAGTTGGCCAGAATAATTTCTATCCTCAAGTTCCGCCAGTGTACAGTGATCCATGGGGATACACAAACCAAGCAGCCGCCTACGCAAACGCTTCAATGGGATATCCTTACGGTACCCCCGCGACCGGACAAATTTCGTTACCCACGCAGTTTACGCCAAATTCGGCGAATCAGGGGACAACCCAGTCGAAGTCGCGCAATTCAGGCTCTGGAGGAACGTCAAGGCCTCCAGCCAACATTGTGTGCAGTTTTTGCTCTAAACGAGGGCATACTTACGACGAATGTTTCAAACGAAAGAATACCCCCTTTTGCGTTAAGTGCAATAAAATGGGACACGACATTACAACATGTCGTAGTAGTGGACCACCACGCAACAATGCACAGGCCCCCACAAATAGTAACAATGGGACGCGCCGCGTTTATAATGTGCAGTTAAAATGCGATTGGTGCGGACGTCGCGGGCACGAAGAAGATACATGCCAAAATAAACAAGAATATCAAAGCCGGAAATCGGGAAACGGCAGCGAGTCGAGCCCGAAATCCCCGGCCCGACTATAAGTCCTTCTAATGAAAATACAGGGTACTCTCAGCCGCCCAAACCAAGTACTTCCGTTGTAGAGCTCCCCCTAGACTTTGGTCTGAAAGAAAAGACTCAACTAGTGGTGGACACGGGCGCTGAGATAAGCTTAATCAAAGAACAAGCTTTGAAATCTTCCGAGCTAATAAATGCCGAGAAGATTCTTACCCTGCAAACCCCTTTTGGCACGGGATACACCCTGGGAAGCTGTCAGGGAAATCTTGTTACTACATTAAATGAGAACAAGATAGTTAAAACACCCTGCACTTTCCAGGTAATAGAAGATACTCCAGGCCTCTCTCACGACGGCCTATTAGGCAATGATTTCCTTGCCCAAAACTGCAATGTTGAGGGCCCAAATAAAGAACTTCGGTTTCCTCGCACGGAAACTAATTTAGAGGAATTTTCTTACCCTATTTTTCTCGAGACTGAGAAAAATAGCTCCCGAAAAACATCTGAATCCGAGAAACAGGCAAAAGTGATGGAACCCGTAGGGGTTAAGCTTTCTACCTGCCATGTTCTCGAACCATCACATGATGGGGGATGTTTGGCTAAAGATAAGCCACGGGAGAACGAGAAGGTAATTCTGGCGAATACACCTGTGATCACACAAATCAGGCGGCACAGCGTGGCTCTGATCAAGCCCATATGCGTACCTGCGAGATCACAGATAGTGGCTAGAATCCCACTGAAACTGCAAGAAGAAATGCTCTGTCTATCCCAAGATATAGGCGACGGAATCTTCTTGGCAAATAGTATAATTTCCTCTAATGAAGAAAAGGAAGTTCTGATTGGGATTCTCAACTCTAAGGACTCTAAAGTAGCTCTCACCGACCTTACGTTACAATTGGCTCCGGTGAACGACTACACGTTAGTCCCAATGTGTACCCCGCATAACATGCAAACGCCAGAAGAGCTTGCACGGAAAGAATTCCTGGACCAAAACGGCGCAATAAAAGCAGCCGACGTTCAGGCAAAATCACTTGAAAAACATAAAGCAATATCAATAGCAAAACAAACGGCGAATAAAGCCGATCTTAACCGAGTCGAACCTCGCAAACCGGGGCCGGCAAGCTCAGATACAAATAATAAGAGCCACGGACCTCGCAAACCGAGGCCAAAGAGCCCAAATAAAGTAATTAAAGGCCAAAGAGCCAATTCAACTAAGAACCAAGGCGCCAAATGCCCTACAACTAACAAAATAAAGGAAAAACTGGTAAATAATATTCATCTACCTCGAGTAAAAAGCTCCAACGAGAGCCAAAGAGAGGCCAGGCTAGAGGAGGAACTCAACCTGAGCCCAATTTTAAACAAAGACGAAAGGGCTGAAATACTGAAAATCTGTAGGGAATATAACGACATATTCCATTTAAAAGGCGACTTTCTCACCCATACAGATGCGATCACGCACTCAATACCGATAGTACAAGATCAAGCGCCCATTAACCAAAAAATGTACCGCTTACCCGAAAAACAAAGGGAAGTGATTAACGAGCAACTGAAAGATATGCTCGAAAATGATGTAGTCCAGACGAGCAAAAGCCCCTGGAATTCTCCTCTGTTAGTGGTCCCCAAAAAGGCAAGACCCGATGGCGAAAAAAGGTGGAGAGTGGTAGTTGATTTTCGAAAAGTAAACGACAAAACAGTCGGAGATGCTTTCCCTCTTCCTCGAATCGAGGATATACTCGATCAATTAGGTCATTCTAGGTACTTCACAACCTTAGACTTGGCCAGCGGCTACCACCAAGAAGGGGCTCTCCCAGACCCCAGCAAGACGGAATGTGTTCAAAATTTTCCCACACCCCGAACAATTAGGCAAGTGCAGTCATTTTTAGGACTAGCAAATTATTATCGCAAGTTTATACCAAATTTTTCAAAAATAGTACGGCCACTAACGAACTTGCTTCGCAAAGATGTCAAGTTCAAATGGACCGAAAAATGCCAAGAAGCATTTGAGGAAATAAAAAGATCTTTGATCTCGCCCCCTCTTCTTATATATCCCGATTTTAATAAGCCTTTTAATTTGACAACTGATGCCAGTAACGAGGCATTGGGAGCGGTACTTTCTCAAGGCGAGGTTGGAAACGATAGGCCCATAGCCTACGCGAGCCGCACTTTAAATAAAGCCGAGAAAAATTACTCGACGATAGAAAAAGAATTGCTTGCCATTGTTTGGACCACAAGAAACTTTCGATGCTATTTATATGGTCGAAAATTCACCATCTATACAGATCATAAACCTCTAAAAGGGGTCCTCAATGCAAAAGATCCTACTTCTCGTTTGAAGAGATTTAAGCTTAAACTTTCCGAGTTCGATTATACTATCGAATATAAACCCGGAAAGTATAATACAAATGCAGATGCCCTAAGTCGCATCCCACGGGAAGATATTGAGGAACAAAACAGCCCAACCTTAACGGTAGAGGCCCAGGTCCATCGATCTATGGACTCGTCAACGGAGGAAAACAACTCCGCGGCAAAAGTACACGCAGTTACAAGGGCCCAGAGAAGGAAAGCCCAGGAAAGTGGTATAGAAGTCATTCCGGATACACAAAAGGCGAAACAGGCGGAAAAACAGTCTGAGAGAATAACACTCGATCCAAAGGAAAAACACTCGGAACCGGTAGAAATAACTGAGGACAAACCTTCATCTCCAGAAGCGCGAGAAAACCCTGAACACATCACGAGCCCCGAAGAAATTAAAATCATTCTACATGATTACCATGACTCTGCATTCGGAGGCCATCAGGGAGTAATTAAGACCTATAAGAGAATAAAGCGCAAATTTTGCTGGAAGCACATGTTACGAGACATTAAAAATTATATCAAAAAGTGCCTAAAATGCCAAAAATCTAAGGCCTCCCCTCAAGCTAAAATGCCCATGGTAATCACAGATGTTGCGGAACAACCTTTTGATAAGGTTTACCTAGACATTGTGGGACCATTGGAGGAATCTACATCTGGAAACAAGTACATCCTGACTTTCCAGGACAACTTAACTAAATTTGTAGACTGGTATGCACTACCCAACGCGGAAGCGGAAACAATAGCGGAAATCTTCTTCGACGAAATCGTCACACGCTACCGCATTCCCAAGAAAATTGTCACAGATCAAGGAACAAATTTCCTAAGTGATCTGTTCAAACAAGTCTGTAAGCTACTAAAAGTAAAAAAGTTACAGACCTCCGCTTATCACCCACAATCAAACGGGGCACTAGAAAGAGCACATAGACCCCTGATTGAATATTTGCGTACCCTTGTAGATGAAAATGCCAAAAGCTGGGATCGATTCCTACGCACAGCAGCGTTCGTGTACAACAATAGTGTACACGAAGGGACAAAGCTCACGCCCATGGACTGTTTATACGGTTTCACGGCGGATGTCCCTTCGAATTTAAAAAGGGAACCCGAACCCCTTTATAACAGCGAGAGCTACTATCACAAGCTCCGATATAAGCTACAAAAATCATACGCAACAGCACGAAAAAACATTTTGGCTAGCAAAAATAAGTCGAAAGAATATTACGACAAGGATTCCAGACCTGTGTTATTCCATGTGGGGGATAAAATCCTCCTGAAAAGCGAAAATAGGAAGCATAAGCTTTCAGAAATATGGGAAGGACCGTATATAATAACGGCAATCCCGTCCGAAGTAAATTCGGAAGTAAAAATAGGGAAACGTACAAAAACAGTTCATAATAACCGACTTAAGCGATATTATGATTAAAGTTTCCCGGACTAATTTCATTTCCCTCAAACAAAAAATTTTTTCTTAAACGAACAATTTTTTTTTTCTCTCTTCTCCACGAAATTATTGGAACTACTATATTAGCTCTAATATCAGTCACTAATAATAATAATAAATAAAGACATTTTCGCAAGATATGCCACACATACCAACAACGCGTACATCGCATTTCGATTCGAAACAAAAAAAAAAAAAATGAAAAAAAAGATTCACTCAGCCAGTCAACAAAAAATCTTTCGTCAACCAGTATACCCTCTTAGGTAATATGATACTAACAAACTTGATGACCTTGGCTTCACAAGTAGTTAAGATAGGTCAGGAAAATTAGCAATTAAAGCAAATATACCAAAAACATTAGATATTTTAGCTACAACTTTTTTTTCCTTTTATATCATTTTGTATAAAAACTAAGAATTTCTCATATTAGTACTAAAAGTGCATTCATCATTCATCTATGATGTTTTATAATCAGAGGTACAATTTTATGGCAATCTAAGATTTTGGGGAAAAATAAATATTCTAAGATTCGCATAAGCTAAGCAAAGCCAACTCAAAAAAACAAAAAAAAAAAAAACAATTATTTTTACATATCATACTAACATATCTTGTAAGAATGGCCGAGGGTACGAAAGATTTCAAAAAAAAAATTTTTTTTATAAAACTAAATTGTATAATAATAATGTAATACTAGATAGAATATAAAAGCATTGTAATAATAGGTTAAGCAATTCTGTGACGGTGTCTGGTTACAACCCGGCACCTGAAATGAAGTCGTTAAGGCAAATGAACGAAATTGCACAATGACTTACCCCTGCACGTACTTCAGATGACGGACCCGACGTGGTAGCGCCAGCAACATCCACTCCTCCCGCGACGACTACAACGACTCCGTACCTAGAATAAAAAATAGAATACCGAACGCTGCGATGCGAATGGGCTTCGGGCGGGAGCTAGATTTTGGTTCTGCTGAGACTAACGTGTGTTGGTTAGAATACGTGTGCTAAGGAGGTGAGTGTGGTTGTCCATTTCTGGTTACCTCGCAAGTTCCACGAAGCGATGATATGCCGCTGTGGAATTGATATCGTGATGGATGAAATGATTTTTAAAAATTTAAAATATATTTTCTGTGTTCAAAGCAGCTATTTTCTTCATCAAACCAGTTGTTTAATTTTTCGATTTTCTTTGTTTCATTAAAACACAAGTTGAACATATTCTTTTTAATATTGTTTGAAGTACATATGTATGTGTTTAAAATTTTCAGAAAAAATCTTTGCATGCAAAGATATAATTGAAAAGAACTCATCGGTTGGGGCTTGTAGCTTGAGATTTTGAGAGGTATAATTTTTATTTATTAAAAACATTTCACTTCTTTGAGTATTTAAAATGTCCTCTTTAACAAGAGTTTTACATTGGTCGCAGTTACTTTTTTTAAAAAATTTAAATATATAGCCTGCAAAATATCTTAGAGAATTTTGATTTAGCTCATCTTGATTATTTACTGAAAATATTGAAGTTTCTCCAAAAACAGTTAGATCCTCTTCCATCCCGAGTAAAAATAATCTGAGATTTGAACACATCTGCACTACGTCTGGTACTCCTAAATTTCTAAAAGTTTACACGCATCCACATCGGGGCTGCATAGCGGAAAAATACGTCTGCCACGCTGGGATGCACGCGTTCACAACAGTTCCAGAATTAAGGTTTTTAAGCCTGCCATACAGGTATATATGCGTCCATAGCAGTTCCAGGATTTGGGTTGTTTACTGCCTGCGGACATACGTGTACGCATCCCCAATAGGTCTACTACATACGCAATTATTAAAATTATTTTTAATAAAATAGTTAATTAATAAACTAAATAATCAATTAAATAAAACGAGAATTAAATATTGGGAAATATATTTTTTATTCAAAAATAACTTAATATAAGTACACAATGTAACTGGTAATAAATTGAAATTGAAATACAGTAACTCGCAAAACTGATCACATGATGGTATTTAAGGTTTTTGCAACGTACTTGTTAACTGTAACAGATATCGTAAAACTGTTTGCGTAATATTGTAGGTAGAGGGTAAAATTTTCTATAGAAATGCTCCGATATATTTTGACATCCGATTGACCATTTTTGAGTTATTTATGAAATAAAACTGTCAAATTTCACTATTTTTATTTCGCAAATAAATCAAAAAATATCGCAGTTACGGGCAAAATGGTTATGATCAATTTTGTGCAGAATTTAATTCTCTAAAAGTTAGGCGAGGACACTTACCGATGTTTGAATAAAAATAAGCGATTTTTTGCAGAATTTTCGAGGATATCACACAAAAATTAAAGACGCACTAACTTCGATGACGTTTCAAATGAAACTAAGTAAAATAGTTCAAAATTTAGCAGGAAGCAAAAGGGAGATCTTTACCATCGGCGCCAGACAGATTTTGGAAAAAACCCGCCATAAAATTTTCTTCGGCAACAGGCAAAATAATAAACGATCCTTTCGTACCAGCACGCGTACCTTCTACCCGTTGAGAACTGTAATTTTTACAAGTAATGTTTGTGTGTTGTACCACAGTACCTAACATAATATTCTAAAATTATTTTGAATCGACCATAAACTCTTCATTTTTCGCCACAAGTCCGCACTAGGTACAGCACACACCGGTTTAAAACAGCTTCTTTCCCTTCCAAGGGATTAAAAATCATGCGAACCTAGTATAGACGTCTGCGGATACCGTTTACAATAATTTCGAACGTACAAACCCGCTATGGACTGCGTGTAGATTTGGATAATTTTTACTCAGGTAGTATAGACGTCATGCGGAATAATTTCGAACGTACAAACCCGCTGTGGACTACGTGCAGATCTGGATAATTTTTACTCGGGATAATACGAACATTTACTTTGTTATTTGCTTGGTGCTAATTACCAAAGAACTTCTAAATAACAAGAAGCTTTATCTCAACCCAAAAATTGTGCATTCCCTTCATTTATTTATGGAAGCAGGCGGGAAGTGACAGAGGGGACGCTTAGTGAATGAGAATGAGAGAATTCTCTTCACACAAGACGGAATGGCTTTTTGTAAAGTTCTCGACGCAACACGCAACCCTTAAACGGCCATAACCTCTACGCGCATCGGCTCTTTTTATACAATCGCTTCTCATTGTGGGTTTGTCTACCTTGTTGAAAGAGTTTTTAAATGCGTTGTAAGAGAGCGGGTCGCAATATCGCAATAATTTAAAAGTTCTTGTAAGAGAGCGGGTCGCAATATCGCGACCCGCCATACAAAATTTTTCTTTATATGAGATGAAGCTTTTTGTTATTTAGAAGTTCTTTGCTATTATATGGTGCTGAAGATGGCAGCTCAAGACGCCAGAAGGTCAAGAACCAAGAGAGTGAGCGATACATCTGTGATGGCTTGACAAATCATCTCTGCCCACGGTATAGAGAAGACAAGGTATGTGCCTCAGAAACGACGCGTCGTTTGAGCCCACTGTGCGACACGTTGGTGAGGTCTCCCAATACCAGCTTTTCCCAGGGACCTCGAGTCGGCTTGCTGGCTCAAGAAGCCAGAGGCCCCCACGTTGGATGCCAATATTTGTTGAGGGTTGGTGCCTCAAGAGAACCCATCCAAAGCCCCTCGTCCAGCGGTATGCGACAGCGAGACCTGACATTTATCTTATAGCCACCGTTACTGCTGCTGATGTAATGTTGAAGATGATGTTGATGAAGCCGCTGCACTGAAGACGATGATGCCCTGGTGAGGCTGATCTACTGGTGAAACTGCCGCCGCTGGTGAAGACTGCTGCATTGATGAAACTGGTGTGCGCCTTCTTATTTATATGCGTTCTTAACTTTTTCATATTTTTGAAATTTAACTTTAGCTTAGTTTTCCTACTTAAATTCCTGTGTTAAATTTTGAAATATACAGGGTGTTCAGAGGTGGGAGGGAAATATTGCAGGAGGTGAAAGGTCAGGCCGAGGCAAGCAAAAAATCGTATGGGTGGGGGGGGGTTATCTCGCACCGTTTGGCAGTTACAGGGTGATTCGTAAATCACGATGTTGCCTTATATGGGAACCGCTATTGTATTTTTATCTTTTTTTCTACGCATCGCAGCGCCCCCAAACCGGTCTCAAAAAATCACTATTTTGAAACCCTTTCCAAAAAGGTCAACACCGCCCCCCTACCCCCAACCCATTGGCCGCAATCACCTCTGCAAGTTGAAAAATTAAATTTTATTTCACGATTTTTCACCTTTCGCCCCACTTTTCTCCGAAATTCACGTTATTAACATACCTACTTTTTATTGTTTCTAAGTTTCCTATCTAATTACCTTTCGAAAAAGGTGCAACATGCACAGGTAGAAAAAGGATACAAACATTTATTTACAAAAATCCTTTTACAAAATATTAGGACAATTCGAATTTTTAAGAAATTATACTTAAATTAACTAAAAAATACTTTTTATTCACTTAAAAACTAATTACAATTAAAACTTATGTGCTACAAAAGCTGTTCGAAATGTTCTCCGCCAGTCTCGATGCATGCAAGTAGCCTTCGTCTGATTCCGCGTTTGAGGTCTATGGTAGCCAGTCTCTCCCGTATTTTCGTCGCTGCAGTCCCAATCCTGGTAACTAATTCTTCTCTGGTGTTTTTTGGTCTTGAGTAAACCTCATCTTTCATCATTCCCCATAAGAAAAAGTCCAGTGAAGTAAGGTCCGGTGATCTAGCAAGCCAAGGAATTGGTCCACCTCGTCAAATCCAGCGCTCTGGGTAATGTTCATTCAACCTTGCCCTAACAATGTTCCCAGTATGCGCAGGTGCTCCGTCGTGCTGTAAATACATTGCGCTTCTGGTGGCCAGGGGGATGTCCTCCAACAGATCCGGAAGGTTATTCTCCAAAAAGTCCGAATATAGCTGACTATTCAGCACTTGAGGCAAGATGAAGGGTCCTATCAACTGGTTGCCGATGATGCCAGCCCAGACATTGACACTAAATCTTTGCTGGAAGGACCGACACCTTGTCCTATGTGGGCTCACATCTGACCAGGTGTGGAGGTTGTGGAAGTTTGTGATGCCATCCCGGGTGAATTGCGATTCATCCGTCCACAGAATTCGGTCTAGAAACCTTCTGTTTTCGATGTCAGACCCGAGCAGCCAAGTGCAGAACTGCAATTGTCTTTCGGAATCTCCTTGATGTAGTGCTTGGACCGGGATATGGTGGTATGGATGTAGTCCCTCTCGGTTCACAACGGTCCACACTCTCCCTGCAGACAATCCTAACCGTCGCGCGACCTGTCTGATGCTTATTTCAGGGCTGTTCCTGCCGATGTGGAGGATTTGTTGGTCGGTTTCCGCTGAATCGGCCGAAGTTCCTGATCGCGCTTCTGCTCTAGGGGCGGTTACACTTCCGGTTTCTTTTAACCTCCTGAAAGTCCTTGAAAATACCCTTCTATCGGGTACACGCCGATTCGGGAATCTCCTTTGGTATTCCCGTACGGCCTCACTATCATTTCCGTCTACTAAACCGTACACGTAAATTATGTCGGCATACTCTTCAACAGTGAATTCTGCCATTTTTTCTTAATTTTTTGTATTAAACACCCGTTCTTGTCAATTGCCTCTTCAACTATGATCAATGTCCTTTCAAACGTACCCATTTTTATACCATAATTCATAGGAGGTATTAGACACGGGGCGTCAGGATACTTAGAAGTCAATACTGGATATCATAAACTAATAACGCCATTTAACGAGATTACATTTATTATTTTTTAACAGTTTTGCTGAAATAATAAAACTTTATTACCTGTGTGTCCTAAATAAACATTTCCGAACTTGCTGTCATAAAAATTCTTTACTTAACGACTTTTTCCATTATGGTGCAATAAAGTAATTAGGTACCTGTGAAGATGTTTTAATTTCAGGATTTTTGTATCCTTTTTCTACCTGTGCATGTTGCACCTCTTTCGAAAGGTAATTAGATAGGAAACTTAAAAACAATAAAAAGTAGGTATGTTAATAACGTGAATTTCGGAGAAAAGTGGGGCGAAAGGTGAAAAATCGTGAAATAAAATTTAATTTTTCAACTTCCAGAGGTGACTGCGGCCAAGGGGTTGGGGGTAGGAGGGCGGTGTTGACCTTTTTGGAAAGGGTTTCAAAATAGTGATTTTTTGAGACCGGTTTGGGGTCGCTGCGATGCGTAGAAAAAAAGATAAAAATACAATAGCGGTTCCCATATAAGACAACATCGTGATTTACGAATCACCCTGTAACTGCCAAACGGTGCGAGATAACCCCCCCCCACCCATACGATTTTTTGCTTGCCTCGGCCTGACCTTTCACCTCCTGCAATATTTCCCTCCCACCTCTGAACACCCTGTATATATATGTATATCAGGCTCACCTACCGACATCTTGGATAGTACGGTCGCTCGCTCTACCTGGCCATTTCCACGAGGTACTCCGGTAGTAATTAGGATGTGTTGCATCTTTTGTTCATTGCAATAGTCTTTAAACAGGTTTGATGTAAATGCGGAACCGCGATCAGTGATTATGCGGTGAGGATTACCAAAAATCTCGCTTTGCATTTGTATTTTGCGAATAGCTTCTTCTGAGGTCGTCGTCTTAACTGAATAGATCCATGTAAATTTTGTGAAGACGTCGACAATTACATATAAACATGTGCTTATAATTTTTAGCAGTAGACGCAAGTGGTCCGACATGATCAAAATGTAGAGTATGTAGAGGTACGTCAATAACTTTATCTATAGGACTTAGGAATCCATCTTGTTTTCCAGCTTTCCTTGATGAAAGTATGCATGGCACGCAGTTGGCAACGACTTTGACGGCCTTTTTGTCGATATTCGATATAAAATACCCCTGCTTTGCTTGAGTTGCAACTTTGCAGGCATTTATGTGGCCATGTTCATGCAAACTCCTAAGAACTTCCTGCTGCAAACTTTTGGGGACCACAAGAAGATATCTTCCCTCAGCGAATTTGTACAGGACATTACTCCTAAGCATATAATCTTCATACGGACTATCCTGGAGGATACGTAAGATCAATCGACAATTTTCATCCTCTCTCTGAGCAGTACGAATCTGGTGAAATAAAGCTGTTTTGGCTTGAAAAACACAGGGGTTTCTACTTAGCGTATCGACATGCCGCATCAAAGTTCCTGATCGATGGTGTACAGAGCAATTAAATTCCTCTAAAATTAGCGCCCAACGAGCTACTCGACTGCATAGCTCCCTTTTGCGCATGGTGAGTTGAAATGCCTGACAATCGGTATAGATTTCGAAAGTTAGGCCCAAAAGGTAGCTTCTTAACTTTTTAACTGATTTTATGATTGCTAGTACTTCTAGATCGTAGCTAGAATAGTTTCTTTCACATGCTGTAGTCTTAAAGCTGAGGTAGAACACGGGATGGAACTGGTTGTCGTAGCTATGCTTTTGTAATAACACTGCTCCATATCCCTCCTTGCTAGCGTCCGTATGTATCTGGGTCGGTAAATGCGGATTGAAAAGCTTTAAAACGGGGTCCCGACATAATATGTCCTTCAGTGCGTTAAACGATTCTATCTGTTTCGTGCCTAAAACGAAAGTAACATCCTTTTTCGTTAAGTCGGTCAACGGTTTTGTTATTAGTGAGTAGTTTTGCACGAATTTCCTAAAATAACCGGTCAGAGCTAGGAAACTTTGAACCTGCTTAAGTGTTTTAGGTATCGGGAACCCTTTAACGGCCTTAGTTTTTTCTAAAGACGGCTTTACGCTACCTTCTTCAACTATGTGCCCGAGAAATTCGCATTTTTTCCACTTAATTATTAGTCCATTCTGTCGCGCAACATTTAAAACAACTTTAAGCCTGTTTATATTTTCTTCTTCAGTACTCGCGGGAATTATTACATCGTCCATATACATTAGTATAATGTCATCTCGTATCAATTGTTCGAAAATCGCATTAATATATCTTTGGAGCACGGCCGGGGAATTACATAGTCCGAAGAGCATTTTTAAAAACTCATAGTGACCATCGGGGCTCACGAACGCTGTATATTTACGGCTTCGCTCCTCAACGTCAACATGGGAAAAGCCATTTTTTAAATCTAAAGTAGTGAAGACGCGTGAACCGTATAAATTTTGAATAACGTCTTCGATATTCGGAAGGGGAAACCTGTCTTTTATAATTTTCGTATTTAATTTTCGGTAATCGATGCATAATCTTAACGATCCGTCCTTTTTCTTAGCTAATACGACCGGGCTCGCAAAATCAGATTTACTTGGCTGTATAATTCCTTCATCTAACCACTCCCTTATCTGTTTCGCAACAACTTCTTTTTCCTTTGGCGCCAACCTCCGTGGCTTGTGGTAAACTGGAACCTCGTTTTCTAACTGAATTTCCATTTGAATGCAAGATTTCTTAGTCTTCTCAGGCTCATAATTCGTAAGGAGCTCGCTTACACAGTTTTGGTGGCTCCTATTTTGAATCGAGTTTAGACAAGCGAACTCTTCCTCCTCAACTCATTCTACAACGTTAATTTTACTAAGAAAATTTTCGTCACATTTTTCAGAAGAAAGTTTACGCAGTTCAACTTTATTTTCTTTGATGGTCACCGTAACAAACCTGAACATATCTCTTCCAATTAGTATGTCCTCGGAAAGCCATTTGTCATGAATTACATGAAATCTTAGGGAATATTGGTCATCATCAATAGTCAAAGACGATTCGAAAGAGCCTATAGCCTTTTGTTTTGCCTTTTGAGGACAGTTAGGGCCGATGTGACCAAATTCGCCACAACTGAAACAACGTGCCTCTTTCGCTTTATTGGGACAACTCCCCGTAAGATGTGCAGGTGAACCGCAGTATAGCACCTAGCTTTAGTTTTATCTTTATTTTTGGCGACAACGACTCGACCCTCCGATTTAATCGGTTTCTTAATCGCGCTTTGCGCTTTCATTGTTTGGTAAACTCTAAACTGCTTTTTTAGCTCCTCCAGTGTCTTAGCTTCAAATTACACCGTCTTGTTTAGAACATCATCCGGAATGCCCGCAATTATATACTCGATTAAAGATTGATCGTCAACCGTGCCCTGCGATGCAATCTGTTTCATCGAGTAGAGATATTCTAAGAAACTCTCAATCGTATTTTTTTTTCTCGATGCTAGCATCTTGTGCACACTAATGCTGATAACAGGCTCATCGAATTCTCTGGCCAAAAGCTGCTTTAAAAGCCCCCAACTATGAACGCCCGTTGCTGCCTCCACGGCTAGCCTTGCGGCGCCGCTCAAAAGTCGCCTACCGAACAAATATTTGTGAACATCGGCCCAAGCACAAACCGTTGAGATGTCCTCAAACTCTTTCACCCAGATCGAAAACCGTTTATTGCCCTCACCGGAGAACCGTTCCAACGACTCCTCTACGTCTTTAAACAGAAAATGATTACGATTTTCATTATCAGCATTGCTACCGGAACTCGGCATTTTTAATTTCTCCGCTCCCTCACCGATGTTATCGCCTTTGTCTGAATCACTTTTAGAAGTTGATCCCTCTGAAATATTCCCCAAATGCTCCAGTACCTCTACTTGATCGCCTGCTAGGGCCTCTTTAAGGCGTTTAATTAGATCCGTCTTAAGCCGATAACTGGTCGAAAGTCCGCGTTCGTATAATAATTTTTGCAATTCGACCGTGGTGAATTTATTTAAATCCATGCAATTAGCGAAACAAAATAGGTTTTACCTTAGTCCATCCAGAGATTTCGGCGGTTGTCCTCCTGTCTACTTACTTCAGAACCGTTATAATGGCACATGAACTTACTTATTTTATTAAATTTTCACCTTTATCCCGAACTATCCCGAATTATCCCAGATTATCCCACTTCTGACACCAAATTTGTGGGATATCGAAAGGTTTTTTACAGGTAAACACGGTTTTGTTCGTTTTTGGAAATTTATTTAACGCAAGTTCAATTTACAGGTTCAATTCACAATTTCGATCGCGAAGATTAGTTCAATAAAGTCCAATATTTCAAGATCTAATCAAAATGGATTTATTCTTGCAGGTAAGACCAAATTTAGCACTTAAGGTAAGGAAATACAAATTTCTATTTTTCTTGAACTAATCGTGAAATGCTACAGCTTTGCGGTTTCAGCTTAGCCCCGACTTTTACTCACTGCTTAACCTTTGGCACGACTGAACTACTGGACTGCTTGCAACTAACTAACTCGAGGTAACTGCAGAAAGGATAGCGGAATTATCTCGTCTCTTTGCAGGGCTTTAATTCGGTTGTTGCAGTACAAAAATAATAATAATAATAATAATAACGGATTTTCGACTGGGTCAGGCTGTAGAATCGGCTGAATTTTCCCACATACATATATTATATGTATACTGGGTGGGGCATTTATCTTGAGACAAAATAATATCTCGGTTGGACTCGATTATATTTCGAAAAAAATTTCAGACAAAAATTGTAGCCAAAATATGGGTTAAATCGAAAACGTAATAAGAACAAAAAGTACCTTTTTTCGTTTTTCAATCGAAATTCGTGGTAAAAAATGGATGTTTCCATTCAAAAAATCGACTTCCGGTCTAAAAACGCTATTTCCGGTCTAAACCGGAAGTCGTAATATGGACCTTTCAATGGCCCCTTCAATGCCCTACAATTTTTGTCTGAAACTTTTTTCGAAATAATCGAGTCCAACCGAAATATTATTTTGTCTCAAGATAAGTGCCCCACCCTGTATATATAATGTACCTACATATATAATTTTCTGTTTTTGTTTTTATTTTTATAATTAACTTGTAGTTCGGGCAATTATTCTTGTTGTTAGTTGTACTATTATTTGTTATGTTTTTAATAGCTTTCACTTTTATTTTAGGTCACACACTTTATTGGTATTTTCCGCGAGTATTTTAGTTTTTTTCTCGGCTCATAACTTAAATCTGTATTTTAGATCCTTTTAGATTAGTTTAGGACACAGTTTGAATCTTAAATTTTTAATTTGAAATATTAAAACAAAATTTATTTTCAACTTGTAGAATATTTTAGTTTATTCCGAATTTAACTTTGTTGTCACAACCAATTTTACAGTTTATCATAATAGCGGTTTTTGTTCTCCCTCTGTTTCTTTTTTGGATGAGCACTTTATAATTTTAGTCCATTAGTTAAACTCTTGACGCCTTTTATATTATTGTTTAATCCCTAAACTCACTTTTACGATTTCTGTTTTAGCTTTTCTCATTTTTTCTCTTTGATCTACACCTCTTATCCTTTCTGTTTGGCTTTTTGTATTACACTCACTATTTCCCCTTTTGATTATTCTCTCAAATTTTCAGCAACAAATGTTTTTTCCCTTTTTTTTTCTCCTCTCTCCTAGCTGCGGTATGCCTTTGGTTATCTACTAAGAGCGAAAGGCTTGCAAACGCGACGCACTTGTTATGAGAGGGAAATAAAGAATAGCCACTTAAGGTATCATTCTGGTTTATAATTTTCAAAAAAAATTTTTTTTTTTTTTGCATTTTTCGAAAAATTAAAATGATCGGAGCAGTCTAAACATATTATTTTGTGACTTGTTCGTAGCAACATTTACTATCTGAGTGCGTTCGCCCGTATGCCTAAAACTTTAAACGCGTTTTTCTCAAAACTATATTTTTACGGTCGGCGGCGGTGATTTCGCCAAAACCGCTGAACCGATCTTCATGAAATTTTAACCACATATTGTACACATAAACAGCTCTAGTGTGAACTACGATCGAATTTAAATTTTGATTTTTACTATTTTTTTTGGCCCAGCGCCAGCCAGCGAACTAATTTTTTTCACGAGTTACGTTCACCCGTCATTTTGAAGTATTAGAAGAGCGAAAAAAAAAAAAAATTGTTGTTCTATGTATTTTAAGAGTGTATTAGTTAACTTTAATATACTTTTTATAAATATTTATAACATTTCCTTGCTAAAAAAATTAATGAAAATAGCCTTTTTTTGACCGCCTAAACCAGAATGATACCTTAAACCGCGGGAGTTTCCCTGATACTTAATACAATAAATTTGGCTTATTGGCTGACCAGAGAGCACAATTCCACAATTTTCTCGATATTTCCACTATTAACTTTGGGATTTCTCTAGAAGGGTATTTACCCAAAACTTGAAGCACTCAAGAGCGGGAAATTTTTGTTTTCCTTATTGATTTAACTTTGCCAGTTTTAAGCTTAACCTGATATTTTTAGCCTGAATTGCGCGGTTGATGGCCACAACGATTGTCAAAAATTAAAGAAAGCAGGATTTGCTAAGTTTGCTTTAGTAGATAAGCTATGACAGTTCTGGACCAAATCTTATGTATTTTTAAAGGAGCCTCTAAAATTACAAAACGGTCTCAAAAGCTCTTTGTACACTTGGATGAGCATAGTTGTGGGTGATGACGTTATTCAAGCTTTCTTGAAAACTCTACGGCTAGGTTCTTGCTTGATTGGTAGGTTAGGGACCTCCGCTGTAGTGTGTTATCTCTCCCAGCAAGGCGCAAGGTAACTGTGTGTTTGTGTGATTACCCGTACATATAAATCGTTTTTGTATTTGTGTGCGTGATGATAATTTCGCAATATTTTGTAATATAAAAGTTACTAAATAATCTAAATGAATCGAATAATAAAATATACAAAGAGACGACTTGAGAAGGAAGCGCAGAATGTATACTTTGCCATTCATTCCTGATTACCAGGCGCTCATGAAAAGTATTCTGCGGGCGCAGATGTTATTAACCCTTTGCACTCGAAAGGTGCTTCTCAGTCACTACACCAATGTATAAATTAACGTTGGTGAAAAAAACTTTGAGTGCAAAAGGGTTAATATAATCTCGCGTGTATACCAATCAGTTTTAAAAGTAAGAAGTAAACGTGTTCGCATTAATTTAATTTCGTTTAAACATCACAAATTAATTTAGTTTAAACAGCCGCTTTCTTTAGATCTTACATCTTACTCCACGTTCATACATACATATTGTTGCGTCCCTCGAGGTCCCGGGTCATCCCTGGCGCACCTAAAAAAGGGAAAAATTAATTAAATCACCAGAAAACACCGGCAGGCAATTTCGGCGGGAACTTCCCTTCGGAAAGGAGTTGTGGTCGAAGCCTTAGCTCCGAAAACTGAGCGCAGGCCGAGGAGCGCGGGACGAGCATTTCCGGAGACAGAGTTCCGATAGAGATCTTTTGGCGTCAAGACGTGCTTGTGAAATCCTGCGACGAAAGTAAAGTAAAAAAGAGAATTGTTAAAAAAAATTGTAAAAAGAATTGTAAATTACGAAGTCGGCTTTTGTAAAAATTGTGAACTTACCTGTGTCGCGAGTTGTAGCAAATAAAGGTGTCGGGCAAACATTGCGTTTTGTGATTTTTTCCAGCCCCATCCTCCAGCTCAGCGTCGGGACGAAGCGGCGGCCGAGATCAGGTGAGTCGAGGTTCCTCTTATAAGTTTTTCCGCGGCCCCCCAGTACGAAGCCCCGCAGCAAAGGGCATTCGAGAGCTCGCATCTTAATTCGAGCATTCCTCCAGTACACCTTGCCTGGGGGTCATCGACCGCGCCCGGGTTCATTGCCCTCGTCAGCTGTGCACCGAGCCAGCCTTCCCCTGCGGATTCACGCGCCTCCTCCTTATTCAGCGGCGCACGCACACCACGCGCGAACCGGTTCACGCACACCGGCAAGAGGCACGAGAGCCTGCGCGGCCATCTTGGGACGGCAACCCAGGAGACTTAATTACCACCGGAAAGAATTATTGGACTTACCTAGGACTGCTTGTGGAATCCCTCGGTGGGCCCCCATCAGCTCCCGTTCCCGTGGGGCCAGCATCCCGGCGCCAACATCCCGCGTACCCACTCACTGTCACTGCACAAACACCTCTTCCACTCGCGCCACTTCAGCCCGGCTCGAGGAAGCTGCGCTCGTGAAGCTATCACTGAGGACTGCGGTGCAAGTGTCAGCTGCAGTGCTACGCGCGGTCCCCTTCGGAGCTTAGGCGGAGAAGAGCGCCGGAGGCACCTACACAGCCCACCCGTGTTTCGCGAGCGAACTTTACGATATTCGGGCGGTTCCCCTCCCCGCTTATCGTGAAGGAAACTAATCCGGCCGCTGCCGGCTGCGCGGAGGTAGCTCAGGCCAGCCCAGTGGGTGGTAAAAATTACCGCCGGACTTCGCCGAATTTTTAAAGCGGAAAAGACTCCCTCTCAAACTGCGGAGCGTACATTGAACTGCGCGGCATTCCTTCCTAGGATTTGAATTTACGCAACATTTATTTTCGGAGCTGAATTCTCGTAACATTGCAACCTCCTGAACTGCGCGGCGTTCCTTTGTAGGACTTAAATTGCGTATCATTAATTTATCGGATTTGAATTTCGTAACATTGGTGCCAGGTGTGTTCGGAACGAACGAATACTGAAAGGTATTCCAGCCAGGAGAATTTTATTTTTTTTTCGTTGTCGGCAACATGGCTAGCGGTCGGGAAAACGACCCCAGTAGGGAGACTTTAGCCCTAGTGATGAGCGAGTTTAATAATTTCGTCGAGCAACATTCCCGGACGATGAGGGAATTGTTGGGCGCGGTAAAGGACCTGTCGGAGCGGGTGGCGAAATGCGAGATGTCGCAGGAGGAGGCGTTTATGACGCGCCTCGACCAGCTGGCGGCCGAAACGACGCCTGATTATGCAGGGGCTAGAGCGGGTGAGCATTTGGAGAAGGAAAAGCCGCTTTCGGTCAGGGACCTGATGGATTTCGACCCCTTGAGCAGAAATGTCGGAGAGAATACGCGCCCACCCAGTTCTGGTACTGGCGCTATTCCGAAACGGCCGGTGCCCCAGCCCAGGAGACTTCCAGCGAGGGCTGGAAGTATACAGCAGCCCGGACTAAGCGCTACACCGTCATTGCGCTTCCGGGCACCGGCCGAAGCGGAGGCACCTGCTCGGGTGCATTCGCCCCCACCCGGAGACATGATCATGGACACGCCCCAGGAAACTCCGTTCCCACATTCCACGCCAGTGAGAGCGCCGGCCGTGCGCTTCCGGGACACTTTCAGCCTGGACGACCCGATCCCGCCATCACTCGCGCGGGTCCCAACACTTGCGCCCTCCCGCATTAAAGTGTCCCCCCAGGAATTCACCGGGAAGCAACCGTGGCGACTCTACTGCCGGCACTACGAGGCAGTAGCGAAAATCAGCGGCTGGACTGACGAGATGAAGGCGCTATATCTCGTCCCATTTCTTCGGGGAACCGCGTTAGCGTTCTATGACACGCTAAGCGAAGATGTTAGGCTTGACTACGCGAGGCTGAGTGCTGCGTTCGATGCACGATTCAGCAATCGTATGGAAAAAACGGTGGCTCACATCAAGCTTCGTGGGTGTGTGCAGGCGACCCGGGAATCGCTGAAGGAGTTTGTCACCCGGGTTCAGGAATTTGCGGCGCTGGCGTTCGAGAACGACCCTGCGTCCACACGGGAAGCCGTAGCGCTGGCCCAGGTAATCGACGGCATCGCAGACGTGGAGATACAGCAGAGAGTAAGAGACGCCCTTCCTGGAACGGTCGAGGAAGCTCTGGCTTTGGCGGAACGAGTCGAGGCGAGCAGGGAAGCAACAAGGATCTGCAGGAGGCACATACGTGTGGCAGCGGCGGATGTACAGCCAGTTCCTCCTGCACGCGGCACCACTACGGCGAGATCGCCTCGAACGAGATCGGGCACGGTCGCCAATAGTTCCCGATCTCGACCGAGAACACCCCCTTCACCCCCGCCTCGTGGAGAAACCGGGGTGAGGGGAAAGATTAGGGTCTTCCTCGAAGAGCGGAATTTTGTATTCGTCACGCGCGACGACAACGGCGAGAATGTGTTTCTGCACAGGAACGCGATAAGGAACCTGCCGCGGGATGCGCCTGCAGCTCTGAGGGAGGGGGATGAGGTCCAGTTCGACGTGGTCTGGACGGATAGGACGCCGGCGGCGAAAAATGTGACTCTGCTGGTTCGGTCGCAGACACGACACGCGACCTTTCGGGCAGCGGAGACTCCTGCGTGGTCAACGTCGGGCAGCACCCTTGGGAACGCCCCTGCAACGAGCCAGAGGGCGGAGCCCCGAGAAGGCGGTGATTTAAACGGCCCTCTGCTGACCTACCGGGGCTAGGGTTAGCGGACGAAGACTGCCTCTACAAAGAAAAAATAATCATTAATACGGCGAAACATTTAGGAAATTTGCAGATCGACGGCGACATCAACGGCGTAAGTTGTAAGGTGGTGTTAGACACGGGGGCGAGTCACTCGATAGTACACCCTCGAGTACTAGAGGCGGGCGAACAGAGGAGAAAATTGCAGAAAACAAGCGCGGTGATACAGAGCGTGACGGGGGAAATAACAAAAACTCTGGGAACTTCGGAGGTCCCAGTACGGATCGGGAATTTTACGGCGTACCACTCCTTCCACTGCGCGGCGATCTGCGACGAATGCATTCTGGGAATGGATTTTTTCGTAAAACATGGATGCACCCTCGACTTTCACGACGGCCTATTAAGGGTGGGAGGAGAACAGATTCGTCTGCACGCTTCTTCGTCGACAGACCACCTCGTTCGGACATGCACGGAAATCGTTATTCCCCCAAAATCGGACGCACTGATTCGCGTGAATTGCTCCTCGCTGCTGCGAGCGCCCGTGCTGATCACGCCACTCCCCCTGAATCACAGCAATATTGTGATCACGCCGACGCTTTCGGAATGCTCTGCAGGCACTACTTGGGCGCGAATAACGAACACCTCCGAGGAAGCAGCGCAAATTCTCCCCAACACCAGCATAGGCCGGATCGAAGAGGTTTCTGGCGTCCTCGACAAGGACGTGATTAAGGATTCTAGGACCAGCGGCACATTACCAGCGGAACTGGAGAAGCTATTTGCTGCCGCTAAGGAGGGCCTGGACGAGGCACAGCGGAGTCAACTTGCGGAACTGCTTCGGAGACACGCATCGGCTTTTTCCCAAGGGAAGCAGGACCTCGGACGGACTAACGTCCTGAGGCACCGGATAAACACCAGGGATGCGGAACCGGTGAAGCAGCCTGCACGCCGGATCCCTTTCGCGCGACGCGGTGAGGCGGAACAGCTCCTACAGGAGATGAAGGGGCTTGGGGTAGTCACCCCCAGTACCAGCCCATGGAGTTCACCGGTGGTTCTGGCGAAGAAGAAGGACGGGACCCTCCGGTTCTGTATCGACTACCGGAAGCTGAACGAAGTCACGAAGAAGGACTCGTATCCTCTTCCCCGGATTGACTTGACCCTGGATGCGTTGGGGAGATCTACGTGGTTTGCGACGCTGGATCTGCAGTCGGGATATTGGCAGGTAGAACTGGACGCCGCCGATAGAGAAAAAACTGCCTTCACGATGGGAAACGGTCTGTGGGAGTTCACCGTGATGCCTTTCGGATTAACGAACGCACCGGCGACCTTCCAGAGGCTGATGGAAATAATCCTGGAAGGGCTCCCATACACGTCCACGCTGGTGTACCTGGACGACATCATTGTGCACGGAGAATCCTTCGCGGACCTAGTGAGGAATCTCGACGCTGTGCTCGCACGCATTAGGGCCGCGGGATTAAAGATCTCGCCGAGTAAGTGCCAGCTATGCCAGCGGGAGGTAAAATTTCTGGGATACATCGTTTCGGAGAAGGGATTATCGGTGGACCCGGAAAAGGTGGCTGCAGTTCGGGATTGGCCGCGGCCAAAAAACAAAAAAGAGGTGCAATCCTTCCTGGGACTGTGTGCCTACTATCGCCGCTTTATCTTGAATTTCTCCGGAATAGCGAAGCCTCTGACCGCGCTGACAGGGAAGTACGAGAAATTCGACTGGTCCCAGGAGTGCGACAGCGCGTTTACAAGGCTGAAGGACATGCTGATTTCCGCCCCTATCCTCAGCCAGCCCTTGCCTAGCGGGGACTTCATCGTTGACACCGACGCGAGCGACACGGCGTGGGGGGCGGTATTGTCGCAAATACAGGACGGACAGGAACGGGTTCTCGAGTACTACAGTAAGACCCTCAGCCGCCCGGAGAGGAACTACTGCGTTACAAAAAGGGAATTACTCGCAGCCGTGAAGGGAATTTCACACTTTAGCCCATATCTCCTTGGCAGGCATTTTACGCTACGGACAGACCACGCCTCTCTACGGTGGCTGATGAATTTTAAGCAGCCGGAGGGCCAAATAGCGCGATGGATCGAGCGCCTGCAGGAATTTGATTTCAGCATTCAGCACAGGGCAGGCGTTAAACATGCGAATGCTGACGCACTATCGCGACGCCCTTGCACGGAGAGCGGCTGCCGGACATGTGAGAGAGCAGAGGAGCGCCAGCGTATCGTGGCGCGGGCGACGACGATACCAGGAGATATGGAGGCGGAGCAACAAGGAGACCCGATTCTCCGAGAGGTCCGGAGGTGGCTGGAGGACGGGGAGAGACCGCCGAGAGAAGACATTAGTCACCTGGACCCCATTCTGAAATCGTACTGGTCGATGTTCTCGACACTAAAGCTGGAGAATGGCTTGATCGTCCGAAAATTCTGCGACGGGAAGGGAGACCACGAGCAAGTTCTGGTACCTTCTCTACAGAAACGCAGAATTCTGGAGTTGGCGCACGACGGACCAGCGGGAGGACACTTTGGCAACGAGAAGACACTCCAGAAAATACGCGAGAGGTACTATTGGATCGGCTGTTCTCAGGACGTCGAAAGCTACGTCCGTAGATGCCCGGTATGCCAGCGACGGAAAGGACCAACTCCACGGACACGCGCGCGTTTACAGATTTATAACGTGGGGGCGCCCTTCGAAAGGATCGCAATAGACATCCTGGGGCCTCTGCCGGCGACTACGCGGGGAAACAAATATGTCCTGGTAATCGGGGACTATTTTACCAAATGGCCAGAGGCCATTCCTCTTCCGGACCAGACCGCGGAACGTGTGGCTGACGCCCTAATCGAGCACGTATTTAGCCGGTTCGGACTACCTCGCCAGCTCCACTCCGATCAGGGACGGAACTTCGAGTCAGCCGTGTTCCAGGCGGTGATGAAGAGGTTCCGCATCGATAAAACGAGGACCACAGCCCTACACCCGCAATCGGACGGAATGGTGGAACGGTTTAACCGTACCCTGCTGGACTATCTTGCGAAATACGTGGCGGAACACCAGAGGGACTGGGACGACCACCTTCCCCTTCTCCTGTTAGCGTATCGGTCTGCAGTCCACGAAACCACGGGATTAACACCAGCGAAGCTCACGCTAGGACGCGAACTCCGATTGCCGGTGCAATTGCTCGTGGGAGAGCCGCCATCGGAGCAACTCCCCGCGTCGGAATACGAGGAGAGACTGGAGGCTCGATTACGGGACGCGTTCGAATTTACGAGGAAACGCCTCGGCGAGAAAAGTAGGCAGATGAAGGATCGGTACGATCTGTCAGCGCGGGGGTCCCCGTTCCGAGATGGCGATAGGGTTTGCTTTACCGCCCGCAACGCCGGAAAGGACGCTGCCCCAAGCTACAGATGGATTGGGCGGGGCCTTATGAGATCCAGGAAATGCTTTCGGAAGTGGTGTACCGGATAAAGGATCTCAAGAACAGCAAAACCATGGTCGTACACCGCGACCGCCTCGCTCCATACCACGCCGACTAAAAAAAAAAAAAAAAAAAAATCTGCGAAAAGTTACCCGGGGGGCAATGACACTGGGCTCGGAAAACAAATTTAATGGCATGCAAAACAAAAAAAAAGAGGAACCCGACTTGCACCGCGTACTCGTCCAATCGCGTGCGTTATTCTTTCCGCGGAACGAGCGAGTCGGAGGCGCTCGAGGCAAAACCTCCCATATACCTGGGTCAGCTGGAGACGGCCGAAAACGTTTGGAGCCGCGGCGCGGGTGGAAATACCAACGACTCCAGCTGGTCCAACCACCACCAAAAAATAACCTCCAGTGGAGGAGATCATCACCCGCTTCGGTCGGGCGGAGAAGGAATGGCAGTGCCCCAACGGCGCAAGTAGCGAGCGGAGTAGACCGCGCCACTGGAAATTTAAATTTAAAAAAAATTTTTTTTACTTAAGCTTTTACTTTTAGGAATAGAATACCTCTTCCAGGACAGACGACGACGACGCTATCGTGGCGGACGCAGGACGCGGAGCTGAGGACAGCTCCCTTTTCTTAGAGGGGGGCAGTGTTGCGTCCCTCGAGGTCCCGGGTCATCCCTGGCGCACCTAAAAAAGGGAAAAATTAATTAAATCACCAGAAAACACCGGCAGGCAATTTCGGCGGGAACTTCCCTTCGGAAAGGAGTTGTGGTCGAAGCCTTAGCTCCGAAAACTGAGCGCAGGCCGAAGAGCGCGGGACGAGCATTTCCGGAGACAGAGTTCCGATAGAGATCTTTTGGCGTCAAGACGTGCTTGTGAAATCCTGCGACGAAAGTAAAGTAAAAAAGAGAATTGTTAAAAAAAATTGTAAAAAGAATTGTAAATTACGAAGTCGGCTTTTGTAAAAATTGTGAACTTACCTGTGTCGCGAGTTGTAGCAAATAAAGGTGTCGGGCAAACATTGCGTTTTGTGATTTTTTCCAGCCCCATCCTCCAGCTCAGCGTCGGGACGAAGCGGCGGCCGAGATCAGGTGAGTCGAGGTTCCTCTTATAAGTTTTTCCGCGGCCCCCCAGTACGAAGCCCCGCAGCAAAGGGCATTTGAGAGCTCGCATCTTAATTCGAGCATTCCTCCAGTACACCTTGCCTGGGGGTCATCGACCGCGCCCGGGTTCATTGCCCTCGTCAGCTGTGCACCGAGCCAGCCTTCCCCTGCGGATTCACGCGCCTCCTCCTTATTCAGCGGCGCACGCACACCACGCGCGAACCGGTTCACGCACACCGGCAAGAGGCACGAGAGCCTGCGCGGCCATCTTGGGACGGCAACCCAGGAGACTTAATTACCACCGGAAAGAATTATTGGACTTACCTAGGACTGCTTGTGGAATCCCTCGGTGGGCCCCCATCAGCTCCCGTTCCCGTGGGGCCAGCATCCCGGCGCCAACATCCCGCGTACCCACTCACTGTCACTGCACAAACACCTCTTCCACTCGCGCCACTTCAGCCCGGCTCGAGGAAGCTGCGCTCGTGAAGCTATCACTGAGGACTGCGGTGCAAGTGTCAGCTGCAGTGCTACGCGCGGTCCCCTTCGGAGCTTAGGCGGAGAAGAGCGCCGGAGGCACCTACACAGCCCACCCGTGTTTCGCGAGCGAACTTTACGATATTCGGGCGGTTCCCCTCCCCGCTTATCGTGAAGGAAACTAATCCGGCCGCTGCCGGCTGCGCGGAGGTAGCTCAGGCCAGCCCAGTGGGTGGTAAAAATTACCGCCGGACTTCGCCGAATTTTTAAAGCGGAAAAGACTCCCTCTCAAACTGCGGAGCGTACATTGAACTGCGCGGCATTCCTTCCTAGGATTTGAATTTACGCAACATTTATTTTCGGAGCTGAATTCTCGTAACATTGCAACCTCCTGAACTGCGCGGCGTTCCTTTGTAGGACTTAAATTGCGTATCATTAATTTATCGGATTTGAATTTCGTAACAATATGTGGTAAAATGAGCCTACAGCTGATATATGTTGAGGATGGAGTAGCTTAAACAGCATAACTCCTGGAAAGGGGGCAGAGTAGCTACTAGAGCTCAACTGCAGGGATCAGGTAGAGTAGCTTTCTCAAGCTAATCTCCAAATGAACGATACCAAGTTCGGACAAATAATCCCTTGTTTATTCATAATTCTTAAACTATTTATATGATTCTTACCTTACAACTACTTTCACAATTATTCAATATCGATTACCTAATATTGTATCACGAAGACCCGATGACCGCATTGGGCAGCTATGGGGATGTTACCCAATAGCTGAGTCGCCCTCTAGCGTAACTTTTAATGTGTCACATGTCGTAATTAATAAATCAGCGGGTTGCGCTTTGATATTAGCGCAAGAGGTGATGACCGCGGCGCGCGTCGCTCAGTTCTGCTGAGTCGCGTGCTTTATTTATGTGGCACTTGTTTACGTTTCCCCGCAACGTGCTCGTAGTTTGTTTCTCGAGCTAGCGTTGCTAAGGCTTTTCGCTTGGTAACTAGGGATTGAACTTGAACTTGAAAATTGCTTCGCATGTTCTTAGTTACCAAGGTGCTTTATATTCGTGCATCACATATTGATTTCATTCAATTATTATAGGTACATCACACATAATAAATAAGTTGTCCACATGCATAATTTAAATGCAATGTTATGCCTACCTGGGTCACGTGCAATAATGTTTATTCGAGTTTGTAAAACACGCCTGGTACTATAATATGTAAGTTAAAGTTCTGTGCAGATTATTCGCAATATGCAATCATAAGCAGTTATTATAAAAAACCTTTATAACTTTTTTGTCTCTGCAACTGTGCGGTTTGGTAATCATATGTATGTATGCGGTGCGCACCTAGTAGAGAAAGTTTGCATCCAACACATCAAACAAGTTTGCACGCAAGTGTAAACGATACATAAAAGTTCACATATAAAGGAATTTATAACCAGCTCATATTTTTGTTTAAGAGGCCGCAACTTATGAATAAGCGGGCACGACACCTGAATAACTACCTGATAAAACTACACAATTTTAAATATAATTTAAAGTCTGGTTTTATTTTATTTTAGAGCATTTATCCGCTATTCAAACTGTAAATATTTTCTAAATCGCTTCAATGGAATTGAAACAAAACATGAAACGTTTTTTCAATCCTTTAAAAATTTATCCCTGAAGAAATTAAGAAGTTTTTGAACAATAGATACTACATATTTATTAAAGCGAATAATTGCGTTTTGATAAGTAATTAGTGTCCGTTCGACAAACGTTTTTAAAGATTTTGTAAAACTTCTTTATTTTTTTAATTTCTATCCTTTACTCACAAAATTTGCAAAATATTATATATGTTTTCAAAGCTTTTACAAATTATGCCGCGAAATTTCAGAAACTATAAAATATATCTAAATATAATGTAAAATCTTCGAAAATATAGCAATATTTTCCAAATTAGTACAATATATTTCTTAGAAATTTTTACGTATTTGAAATTTAAATTTATTATTTTTAAAAATCATAATAATTTTGAAAGGTTTTTTAAATGATTTTTAAATATTGAGTATTTTTAAATTTTCTTTTTATTTAGTAATGTGAAGAAAATCAAAATGATTTTAAGAAGATAAAGAATGCACTCCAGTCTATCTCAAAACTAACGTGGGTAATATCAATGAATTTCTAAATGTTCTTATTGATGCATGGTACATTCAAACTGTCTGAGTTAACAATTACGACAAGGAGCTTTCCTTAAGCTTTGTTATTAAGATCGCGGAATATATGTGTAACTATTATATAAAGCCACATCACATCTTGACTATGCAAATGATAAAACATTTTGAATTATTTATTATAAAGGATGTTGAAGAAGAGAGATATACAGAAAGCATTCCATCTTGTAATATGAGCAGAGCCGATATGTGTTTAAAAATTAGGTTATTCTTAGGGTTTTAGAAACAACACAGAATACTAGCTGAGTAGTAGTATACTACTTAGTTAAATACTCCTAAAATGTTTGTACTTCAGGACTTCAGCCAGATTAGGAAGTTTAGAAGTATTACTAAAATCTATGGATGTTGTATAGAACCGTCCAAAACTAATTTTGCTACCATCGTCTATATCAGAAGGGCTCATAATCTATTCTCTACTTAATAAGGGTATTCATTTTTTCTTTTACTATTTCATCGTTACCCTATTGGAAAACATTAAAACTGCAAACCTTATGTTGATTGCCTATTTGTTATAGAAATTATCTCTACCTAAACATTTCGTTACACATATAAATGTTCAATATTAAATTATTGGGTATTGAATCAACCATTCTAATTTATTTTTTCATGATATTGCTTTAAAAAATGTGACCGCCATATTGAGTCTACTATCTTGATTTCTAAATTTTGAAAGCGGATTCGTATTTAGCATATCCAAAAACTCCAAATGCCAATATTCATGGCAATCTATTGAAATTTAGAGTTGCTGGGCACCATCTTAAGTCCGCCATTTTGACCCTCTTAATTTTATGGCCATAAAAATAGTCCATATATTAAGTTGAAAGACAGCTTCAGACAAAAAATGAAATATATCAAACAAACCGTTTCAACGTAGGTAATTGAGCAATAAACATCCAAATAAGCAAATAAACTTTCGAGTTGATATGTACGGGATTCAAAATCGGTACCACTAATACGAAATTTAACTTAAATTCGTAGAAGTTCAATACCGCGACGACAGTGCCATATAGGGTCCGCCATTTTGAATTTCCAAATTTTGGTAGCAGGTTCAAAAAGTGTGTTACCGATTTTCCTTTACATTAATATGTAACACATACATGAAAATCCTTTCAAATTCCAATAAATCTGTTGCCACATTGGGTCTGCTATTTTGAGTTTCCAAATTTGGATAGTAGATTCGAATTTGCTGGCTTCAAAATACCCATAGTACTAATTTTTAATTAAGTTCGTTAAATTTCGCAAATTATTGGTCGCCATACTGAATTCGCCATCTTGAATTTTTAAATTTCGAAAGTACATTCGCAATCAGGATCTTCGAAAACACGTAAATACCAATTTTCATGGCAATCGCTTGAAATTTACAAATTTTGGTCACCAATTTGGGTCCGCCAATTTAAAATGTGCGAATAAAGAGGAACCTATATATTAAGTCGGGATATGTAGCGCCTTCACTCAAAAAATTAAAATGATCGGACCCAGCGTTTAGGCGTGATTGAGCAACAAACAAATAAACAAACTTTCGATTATATATACATACATATACATACATATGTATAGGGATATCAACCTATTTTACAATATGTTGTTCATATAAAGTAACATGCACATTATTTCAATGTTTATTTAAGATATATTAATCTACTTCCATTATACTATTATATAATGACCCCACGATAACGTTTCATACACATTGGCTGAAAATTTTGTTCTCGACACAATAGGGAAATCCTCCTTCGACTTCTCCGACTCCTTGTATTTTGCCTCGACATCATAAACTGTGGATCTCGGGTAACCAAAGAACCAGATAATCTCTGTCGCTGAGCGACCAGCTCGAACACTTTTAATGATCGCTGCTCTTCGGTTGTATTCCTCGCTTTGTCTCAACATTGCGACTGTTTTGAGGTTATGCCTGCTTAGTATATGCGAATGCGTACACGATATTCAGGAGCCAATCGTGATATCTGTAAGTGGTATAGAACAGGGGGAAATTCAAATCTAATTTTGTCATGATTTTGACCGCGCACCCTGTATATTAATAACATCTGCGCCCGCAGAGTACTTTTCATCAGCGCCTGGTAATCAGGAATGAATTGCAAAGTACATTCTGCGCTTCCTTCGCAAGTCGTGTTTTTGTATATTTTATTATTCGAATCAGTTAGATTATTTAGTAAGTTATATTACAAAATATTGCGAAATTATCATCACGCACACAAATACAAAAACGATTTATATGTGCGGCTAATCGCATACACACACAGTTACCCTGCGCCTTGCGGAGAGAGGTAACACACTACAGCGGAGGACCCTAACCTACCAATCATGCAAGAACTTAACCGTAGAGCTTTCAAGAAAGCTTGAATAACGTCATCACCCACAACTATGCTCATCCAGGTGTACGAAGAGCTTTTGAGACCGTTTTGTTATTTTAGAGGCTCTTTTAAAAATATATGGGATTTTGTGCAGAACTGCCATAGCTTATTTACTAAAGCAAACTTAGTAAATCGTGCTGTGGTTAATTTTTGACAATCGTTGTGACCATCAACCGCGAAAGTCAGACTAAAGTACTGAAACAGTGAAAAGAAGAAAAAACATTTTAAATATTGTCGCCAGCGGTGTGCACCACGACGAGGCCAGAATAGAAGAGACAGGGTGCCACCGCCAACGTCATCACAGCCACAACGTCCGTAAACCACAGCATCATTATCGACCACAGCAGCCGCACCATCAGCAGTCATCGATGCCGCCCAATGGCTCATTCCTTTAAAAATGTTCTTTTTTTTTTTTTTTAAATATATAAGAACTCATAATAAATAAAGCTCGACAGACTGAAACTCAGTGGAAGATGCCGATACAACACCGTCAGCACAAACTCACGGGCTTGGAGTTGAATCAACTTTTGTCGAACAGTATTTATAGGATCGGTCGAAGCACTGGCAGAGGGCCACGATAGCTCAGTTGAATAGAGAACATCATATCAGAAAATTTGAAGACAGCGAGCTCGATTTCCGCCATTGTCCAAAACCATTGTTTTCAAGAACTTATAGTATACAAATAAATAATTACTTCCTAAAGAAAGTTTCTCAAACATACATATTTAATTCCATTTCCAATTCTAGCATTGCTAGACATACTTTTAAAAGTGGCCGCGACCCAAGGGCTCCTATAGGACTCCTCGAGAGATAATAGCACCTAACCTAGTGGACATCCGTCAGATATTACGGTGTTATTGCCTTAATGTGATACATGTTATTATGGGCAACGTTTAAAGAACATCCTCTGCATTGCAGGCGCGGATCTAGAATTTTTTTCCGGGGGGGGTCACAGGATAGAAAAAAATCAAAAATAACAAAAATAACATGAATAACCAAATAAACAAAGCAAACCGAATTTTTTCAATGATTAAAAAACAAAGTCAGGATAACCTTATGTAAAAACTCGTCCAATTTGTTTTACGAAAAAATTCATTACATTCATATATAAATTTATTGTTTATATAAAATTATAAACTTTTTATATAAAAAATGTACTTTCAAAACTAAGAAATGTCTTAAGGGGGGATCCTCATTTAGACGGTTCAAAAAATCGACTTTTTGGGGAATTTTTTTAGGATAGTAAGAAAAAAGCAAGAGTAGCGAATTTTTCAGATTATGTTATTCTATGTCTGAACATGGTAAAAAAAATATATTTAGAGAAAAATATTCACAGGCAACCGATTTTTATGTACATCCGTGCAAGTGCTGTTTCCAATCGGCGGGACAAATGGAGCTCGTAATTTTCATCGGAAAAAAAAACCAAATACCATTTTAATTGTCATATATTTTTCTTCTATATGAACTAAGAAAAACTAAAAAAATTATGAAATTCGAATGTTTTTTCAGGTTTGAAACAAAAAATTTGCTTTTTGTGAAAAAAAAACATTTCAACTTGCTTAAAAAATTGTTAAGAATTTTTTTTTCGGGAATGTTTTTAGTTCAAATAGAAAAGAAAACAATATTGAAGCTAACAAGCCTTGATTTGTTTTGATTGGTCGTCTAGTTTTTTAGCAATCACGCCCGCCAATTTAGGAAAATCGTAAAAAAAAAACTCGAGGAAACGCGCTTCAAAAATTACGGTCAGAACAAATGCGCTCGTATATCTGCTCGACACCCCACTGCATTTAGTGCTATATCTTTGAAAATATTTGGAATTAGCCTATGTATATAACTTTGTCCACACATTCTTAGATACATAAGGAATATATTCAAACAATGAAAAAAAAATCGATTTTTTGAACCGTCTAAATGAGGATCCCCCCTTAACAGATTTGCGAAACAAAATAGAAGATTGGATTTTGTGCTTTAAATGATGCTTTTAGTTGGAACTTGTAAACAGATTGTAAACAAATGCTAGTATATGAACTATACCTACAATCCAAATATAGAAAAAATAATAAAAAAAAGTCGATATTGTGTAAGAAAATTAGTTAATTTTGTTGATTCAGTGATTTTTTGATTCCAATTTTTTGAAAGTGCAAAAAAATAAAAAAAGTTAATTTTGGTCGTTTGGTTAGTTTCCGGTTTTTAAGTTTGCAAAAACTAGGTTTTGTTCGTTTGGTTTTTTTTGTTTTTCGGTTTTCAAAATATTGGTTCAGCTCCATTTTTTGAAATGCGGGCTGTTTTGGGGGGGGTCATGACCCCCGTGACCCCCCCCTTGAATCCGCGCCTGCTGCATTGCTTGCAAATGACGTGGATAAAAACTCAAAAAAAGCAACAAACGCTCCTCAGGGAACTGCTTGGAAAACTTACCGAAGGTTGTGCTACTTCATAAGTGCTAGAATATGCATACATGCCGAGGCCGGGTTAGTCGCATTAGCAAGTCATGTAAGAGATGTCAACATCAAAATTAATATTAAAACGGCATAATGATAACAAGTCGGCTGCCAACGGATAATTAGTTTGCGCTGCGTGAAGCTACATACATGGTTGGGACGTGTAAGTTAAGCAAACATCTTGGCGGGTAATTTTGGGCCGACGCCGCAACCGTGCTACTTCTTAAAAAGATATATGATACTTAAACTGAGAAAAATGATATTACTTGAATTTCCATAAATATTACCTATTGCTCCTTTAACAGTAATTTTCTTATATTAAAGGAAAATTTCTTTCATGTAAGTATTATCGCGTATTAACAAACAAAAATTCATGATACAAGAAAAGCATTACTTCCCAAGATAAAATTTTTCAGTATCCCGCGAGTATCTCAGCTTCTTCCAGGGTATGCCAGCGACTCTCATAGTATTCCAGAATCTCTTAGCGTAATTCTCAACATTTATTTTTGAATTCTAAATGTAACTTGTATAATCGGAAATAGAATTGAAATAAACGGTATTTAATATGATTTGGCGTCATATGCGTTTCATGTTATTTTATAACGATTTCAAGTTAAAAATTTAATATTATCCCAATGTTAAATTGGAGTGTTATATTCAATTAGAGTTTTTATTTCAAATTAAAAGGATTTTCTAATTGATTCCTACAGAAATCTAGTCACTTTAAAGTAACATGAAATCACGTTGAATAATCTTTTTAAAATAATGGGAATCCATGTTGAAATAAAAGTGCTCCATTGTGAATACGTAGCATTATTAACCAACTGTCGGCCGAAATCCGGGATCTTGTGGAGCTTACAACCTCGGGAGAGGTGGATTCATTGTCTGCGTTTGTAAGTTGTTCGCATACAGAAAAAAAAAATTGGTTGTCTGTAAAGTCGGTTTACGCACGATAATTCTACGTGATAACGTCATAAGAAAACATTGATGAAAAATTGCATACTTTTATGAATTGACTTGAATTATTATCACTGAATTATCATTATTTTGTATAATACAAAGAAGGAGTTAATTGAAAATTACAATTTTTTTCGATAAATTAACATTTATTTGCACTCGTTAATTCAAATATTTTTTTACTCAAATTATGCAGATTAATTACAAGTTACAATGTGCTATTAACAATTTATTTACAACTTATATACATGTGTGATATTTAAGATCCTCCAATCTGCGTTATTCTGTTAACGATAGGACGATGATAGGAAAAGTAGGAAATCAAGGGGAGTGTTTCAAGTGTAATGTGCCTTGAAAAAGTCAAATCGATGGTTGTGGAAACCACATTAACTTTTCACTTCACTTTATAAACAGTTGACAAAACAGTTCACGTCAAATTCTTAAAATGCAAGAATTAATTACCTTTTTTGCCGCAATTGTTGTTGTAATAAACAATGGAAACCACATTAACTTTTCACTTCACTTCTTTTTTTTTTTTGACGTGATAACGTCTATTAAATCGATGAACGACCGCACAAACGAAAAAGTGTAACGTTCCGCCGATCTAAGCAACCGAGTATTTAACGCCAAAAAATAGAATCTCACATAATTTGTCTTGTTGGTTTATAGTGGATTATTAATACCAGTAGAGCAGTGGTAAGTGCACTGGTCTATCACCCCCGGGGACCCACGTTCAAGCCAGGGTCGATACACTTCAATTGGGGTGCGCTTTTAATCCCAATAAGGAGCGTGCAAGCGAGAGCGCGGAACAAGCGACAGAGAGGCATGATCGGACTAAGCGTTATTAATAAAATAAAATAAAATAACATAAATTGCAGAAATTAGACAAATACAAAACACCGGATAAAAATCTCCCATTTGTACGATTTTTTTTTTTAAATCGGTGGTAGAGCATTTCCTTTTCTAGTTTCGCAATTTACAAAAACCAATCTATCAAAATAGCCTATCACATGAGCTTTGACTAACTAATGTAATTTTACGCCGTAATATGTTACAAATGATTTCTCCTACAAAGAAAATACCAAGAAAATACTTCATAGACATTTTTCTTATTTTCTAATTAGATAAAACCTACTTTGTGACAAATAATATTCCACTATATCGAAGAAGACTAAATTGATGATAGATGTTATTAATTTTGTCGCCACATGTGCATACAAATAGAAGCATACACGAAGTTTGTAACAGTTATTCTAATTGGAAATAATATTCCACTATAAACCAATAGGACAAATTACGTGAGATTCTATTCAAAACGCTTAGGCCGATCTTTATCGCTTGTTCCGCGCTCTCGCTTGCACGCTCAGCTCAGGCGGAACGTGACAATGAGTCATGCTTTTTCGTGAGTGCAGCCGTTCATCGATTTATAAGACGTTATCACGTCAAAAAAAAAGATTATGTGAAGTCGTAGAAAAAAGGCTATGATATACCAGAAAACTATCATTGGTTTTCAGTCATACAGTTAAATTTTTTATTTTAATGACACAGAATTCTATGATATTCCGAAATTACTCTTTTGAAAAAAAGAACAATGTTTTATTATTTTTCCTCTACAACCTGTATTGTCCAGTTTGCTTGTCATCAACGCGTCCCTTTATAATATATATAGCTATTTGTGTCATTCTACCTTTGACTAAAATATGTTATAAATTGCCAAAGTGATTTTTAAAAGAAATAGAAAAAATTGTAGGAGTATCATAAACTTATTAATCAAAGTAGCGATTTTATTTTAAAACAACTAATAAATTCGAGGCAAAACCAGGTGGTTCTATGATTTTAAAAATGCTATAATATTTTTCTGCGCATTCTATTGTACATATTTACTTAACGTAGCAAAAAATTTATTGATTTCGGGTATCTCCTTCTTTCCATGCCGAGACTACATACATATATGCCCTCTTTTGTTACACTTATAACACTTTATGCGATTTCCACAATTTTTCAAAGTCAAAGATGTGTGCTGCTTATCACGCTGACTTAGAAAAAATCCTGCTTCATTGCTGTCGTTCGCTGTATATACTTGCTTCGTCTTCTTCCTTCTTCAATAAATTTCGTTTTCTGCAATAGACTAGGGTAGTGCATCTCTTCGATTGCGATTACGGAATTCTCTCTTTGGCACAAAATATAATAAATAGATGGCATCCTATGTAGAGCTTCACATCGATATCCCTTACTCGTTCACTCAACTCGAAAAAAATTATTCAGATGCTTTTCATGTATTATATTTTAAAATTTAGTTGCTGCTTAAATAATCTAACTTTTCGCAAGGGGCAATTTGGTTGATATACTTCCTCTAACTTTTTCAAAACAGAGCTGGAGATCTAAAAATGTTTAACATACAACAACTGAGTAGGTTTCACAGAAAGCAAAAGTGCCTTTCCGTCCTCTGTTTTCCTTTTCCTGTTGTACAAGAAGTATAAAGCCATAACTCGCTATGAATTAAAATTTAAAATTGACCGCATTTGGACTTTCCTATCATCATAATTGTCATCGTAAAACTTTTCTATCTACATCCCTATATATCCCTATATATATATAAAATCGAAAGTTTGTTTGTTTGTTTGTTTGTTTGTTGCGCAATAACGTCTAAACGCTGGGTATCGGATAAAAAAGTGCCACTTTTCACCGGCTCGGCGGACGAACACTTATTCTCAACAAAACTCATATCACGAATTACAAGCCAGCCAGCCGCTAGGTGGGCAAAATTGTAACAATATTTAGAGAGCAAGACAGATTTTTTTTTCTATGGTTTGAATTGCTAAATGAAATCAGAATCGTCAATATTTAGGATCTTCACCATATGAGACAGCCGAAAAATACTTAAAATTATTTACCCCTGTGATCGAGATCGGCATCTTATCGGAAATCATTCGAAAATTTACCAAAAAGAAAATCAGGGACTTAGCTGCATGGGATTCATGAGGATCGTGGCGCTGCTACCCGATGCACATGGCCCAACTTCCCCATCTTAGAGATGCCTGCACCGATCGCCAAAATCCGGCCGCTTCCCGGGCATCTACACAGTCCGGATCGCTCTTTTCCTCCGCTTCCCGCTCGTTTTTCCGTACCTTCCTATTGAATTGAAACTTATGCGTACGAAATACCACCATTGGTGTAATGAACAGCATTGGATATTCATTAAATTGATTGTAGTTTGATTTAATTATAAAGTTATGAAGCAAATATAAACCGTTACCGCGGCAAATTAAATCCGTAGACAAATAAGGTATGCAGACTATGATTTCATTCAATGCTTTTATATGCATATGCGAAATCAGATTATTTCAAACGGAAAATTATTTATCTCTTATAATGAATTTTATTGATTCATTCTCCTACCGAGCAATCAATAAGCCAAACCTTTTGGTGATTAATGTATTGGTTTTCGTTTAGCAAATTCATCCTACATACATATATGATATATGAATTTCAAAAACATTTGTAGGATATTTAAATAAATTATATAGTAACTCAAAAGTTTGCAATTTATGTACATATGTATGTGTTCAAAATAGGTCAGCGTCACAGCCCTTAAAACGATGTCAGGGAAAAAACAACATTCCTTTCAGCTGTGTTCCGAATCACGTTTCTAATTGTCATTCACTGGCTTGAAAGGTCGGAAAGGAGCTTTAATCGAATTCCATTAAGGACTGCAGTACTTCATTACAATCAGCTGCGCGAAGCTTTCATTACCAATATCATCCCCATGACGATGACTCGAACATCTTATCGAATTCGGGTATTGTACCCGAGTAGACTGTTAATCAGCACTCGGAGACCCCATTAAGTTCCTGGAAAGAAAGAGAGCTTTTTACTCCATATCTAAAAGCTTTCTTAAATGCTGGGATACCAAATCAAAGTAGGCACTCGTAGCTCTCAACACTAGCTTAATGTATAAAGCCACTTTTTAGCAACAGAAGGTGCGGATAGGGGGCCTTTCTCCAGCCTAGTTCCGCCAACATAAAATGATTTGATATATGTAGTAGATGTAGATGTCGACGCCTACTCTGAAAATTTTCGCCAAAGAAGGTTCACGTCGCACAGTGGTCCCAAACGCTAAAAACCTGGCCAAAATTCAAAAAAAATTTTTTTTTTTTCGGACTTTTAACATAGAAAATAGTTGTAGGACTACCCATAGCATTAAGAACGACGCACAGTGGTCCCAAATGACGATTTTGTGGCCAAAATATGAAAACGTTGTTAGATTTGTGCGAAACATTGTTTATTAGGGTTCTCGAGGTCGCTGATTACGAATCTGAAGTCAAAAATTCAAAAAAAAAATTAACGGATCCAAAATGGCAGAATTTGTTAAAAAAAAAATTTTTTTTTTCTAAAAACTTGATTTTTTCTTTGAAACTCGGTTTCTAGGGATTTTTGAGGTCGCTGATTACGAATTTGATGTCAAAATTAAAAAAAAAACAAAATGGCGGGTCCGAAATGGTCAAATTTGTTTAAAAAATGTATTTTTTCCTAAAAACCCAATTGTTTTTCTCGAAACTTAGCTTATAGGGGTTTTTGAGGTAGTTGATTACGAATCTGAAGTGAGAGTTTCAAATAAAAACATTAATGGATTTAACATGGCCGAATTCTTTTCATTAAATGTTCTTTATTTTTCCAAAAAGTCAGATTTTATCGAAACTATGTTTTCCGGAAAGAAAATATTTGCCTTAAAAGTGGCAGAAAATGCTGCTGGGAAGCAGTATGCTTTGAAGGAAGGGTTGAAAAAAGGTTTGAAATGATATACAGTAATAAGTAATTTTTAACAAATAAATCGATTTTTCCGACTTTAGTACACATAATATGCTCTAAAAGCGTAAAGTGCAAGTCTCAGCAGCTAATTTTCATATATGCTGTTAAGAACCATTCAACAAACAAGAAAAAAATTATAGCAGCGCAGTACCTCGCAGTACTTTTTTCTAATTGCATTTGTTATCTTATTATTTATAACCTCAATTCAAAAAAACTGTTACTTTTTCAATTTTGTTAAACAGTTTTATTTACTATCTACATCAAATTCCAATTACATTCATGGGTTATACTTACTGTTCTGAGATGATTCCATTTTATACACTTAGAATAACCTTCTTCGTTTAAGTTCTGAGCTTAAATAAAAACATCACATTCGGCAAGGCGTGTTTGCGTGAACAGCAGACGCAAAAAACCTTCTGAAAAACAACGGGTTCCTAGCTCAGGAAAAAATCCCGTATTGTTTCTAACCGTCGCACAGTGGTCCCAAACGCTAAAAACCTGGCCAAAATTCAAAAAAAATTTTTTTTTTTTCGGACTTTTAACATAGAAAATAGTTGTAGGACTACCCATAGCATTAAGAACGACGGTTAGAAACAATACGGGATTTTTTCCTGAGCTAGGAACCCGTTGTTTTTCAGAAGGTTTTTTGCGTCTGCTGTTCACGCAAACACGCCTTGCCGAATGTGATGTTTTTATTTAAGCTCAGAACTTAAACGAAGAAGGTTATTCTAAGTGTATAAAATGGAATCATCTCAGAACAGTAAGTATAACCCATGAATGTAATTGGAATTTGATGTAGATAGTAAATAAAACTGTTTAACAAAATTGAAAAAGTAACAGTTTTTTTGAATTGAGGTTATAAATAATAAGATAACAAATGCAATTAGAAAAAAGTACTGCGAGGTACTGCGCTGCTATAATTTTTTTCTTGTTTGTTGAATGGTTCTTAACAGCATATATGAAAATTAGCTGCTGAGACTTGCACTTTACGCTTTTAGAGCATATTATGTGTACTAAAGTCGGAAAAATCGATTTATTTGTTAAAAATTACTTATTACTGTATATCATTTCAAACCTTTTTTCAACCCTTCCTTCAAAGCATACTGCTTCCCAGCAGCATTTTCTGCCACTTTTAAGGCAAATATTTTCTTTCCGGAAAACATAGTTTCGATAAAATCTGACTTTTTGGAAAAATAAAGAACATTTAATGAAAAGAATTCGGCCATGTTAAATCCATTAATGTTTTTATTTGAAACTCTCACTTCAGATTCGTAATCAACTACCTCAAAAACCCCTATAAGCTAAGTTTCGAGAAAAACAATTGGGTTTTTAGGAAAAAATACATTTTTTAAACAAATTTGACCATTTCGGACCCGCCATTTTGTTTTTTTTTTAATTTTGACATCAAATTCGTAATCAGCGACCTCAAAAATCCCTAGAAACCGAGTTTCAAAGAAAAAATCAAGTTTTTAGAAAAAAAAAATTTTTTTTTTAACAAATTCTGCCATTTTGGATCCGTTAATTTTTTTTTTGAATTTTTGACTTCAGATTCGTAATCAGCGACCTCGAGAACCCTAATAAACAATGTTTCGCACAAATCTAACAACGTTTTCATATTTTGGCCACAAAATCGTCATTTGGGACCACTGTGCGTCGTGAAGAGACAAGAGATTGTGATTAAATTGGTTTTGCGTCGTTTTCAGATAAACTACAAGAGACGCCTGCTTAGACAGATAAATTGATAATGAGCTGAAGGGTGAGAAGTTACGGAGTACGTTAATACTCAGAACATTTAAGATTCTAGTTATAAAAAGTAAATACGGTTAAATCTCAATTAATATTTTTGTTTTAGAAATGATATATATTTGTTTTATTTGATGTCGTTATTTTAGAATTATCATACAGAAGTTATTATTATTATTTTTTAAATTTCCTCTTATTGTTTCTAGATATTTATGCTTGCACTTTCGGATCGCTACTAACAAGACGATTTCGAACACATCAGGAAATGTGGTATGCTCAAACTGGCTTGCAGCCGTTCCATGTTTAGCTTATGTTTCTATGGTTTTAAGGTACTATTACCGTCTAGAACGGTCAAAAATGACATATTTTCAACAATTTTTTTTTTCATGTTCTGTATTATATATAGTTATCAAACTTTTTATATAGTATTATACAACTCTTGAAGATTACAGAAAAATATTTTTTTTTTATTACATTTTATTTGTACATTTAATAGAGGGCGCTCAAATTTTCTTGTCAAAAAAAACACTGCTCCATTGCGGACAGTTAATCTCTGGAACGGTAAGTCTGAAACAAAAAATTCAAAAAGATTTATAAAAAGGAAGTGCTCTTACGTGATAGTTTACCAGAAAAATTAAAAAATATGTAAAAATAAAAAAATGGCGGACGTTCAAATTTTTTTTTTCAAAAATCGACTTTTTTTTCGACCTTTTTGAGACTCTAAAATTATATTTTTTATTTTTTCCGTCAAATTGTGGTAAACTATCACACAGGATACAAAAACAAACAAAATGCTCCACGATTTATTAAAATCGACCCACTAGATCCGGAGATTAACTGTCCGCCATCCAGTTAAAAAAACATGAACTCGAGAAAAACGCGTTTAAAGTTGGAGCAGTGCGAGCGACAGCTGCGTGAACACCTGCGGCGAGCCGAGAGCGCGCTTCAATAGAGTCGTTATATCTCGGGATCGGCGTCGAATTTATATATAATATTTTTGGGAGTTATTATTGAAGGTATAAGGAATCTAAAAATGTAAAAAAAAAAAAAATCAATTTTTTGAAAATTCTAGACGGTAATAGTACCTTAAATCTAAGGGCTGCCATGGAATGAAAATTGATAGGCTTTAAATGTGAAGATTATGTCAAGCGATTTATAGGAAAATGCATATTACGAGCTCTTCGAGGTAGTTAGTTAATACTGAATATATGTAGGTACTATTGAAATTTGGATATTCGAAGGTTTCAATGTATGGAGAATAAAAATTTAGATTTTGAAGAGAGTTCCTTCTGTTGTCTGCCCCGTTCGCAATCCGTTCGGGCTTGGGAGGTAACGCACAGCAACTACAGTTTGTTTCTAATTTTCTCTCTTCATATGTGTTTATGGATTGTGACGTCTCTCATGTTTGATAGTGTCGGTAATGTCGGTAACTTTGCTACGTATTTTTACTTGGTTAAATCTAAAGCTGTTATAATTCATTTGAGTTTGAAAGTACTTTACTTTCCACACTAAGAGTTTTATTAGTTTACCTATGGGAAATCTATACTATACTATACATGCATACATATGTAAAGAGAGTGTTGAGCCGATTGAGATGAAATTTTACACGAGCAATGCGCATGATCTTCTGAGTGACATAGGCAATACGTTGTAATTGGAAAGTGGAGGTTGCGCATAAGCTCTTGAAAAACTGGGGGGGGGGAGGGGGGGGGGAAAGGGTACTGAATTATATTTCTATGGGTTCTCCGTTAGAACTCTTCCTTGAACCAATAATCTCGTTCTGATACCTTACGTGGACAAACTTAAGTTGCTCTCGCGGCAATCCTTATATTAGAGCAACGCCGCACTGATACTAGTTTGTTTGGAGTTTTTTCAACTCCAATAATGATTGCTCGTATAAAACTTGCGTGGTTTTGTCGAACTTTCTTACTAGTGTATGGACAAGCACAGAATCCCATTGTGCTGTGGGAACTCCCAAACTTTCAAGTGCCAACAGGCTTTCTTGAGTAGTCTCGTGAAGTGACTTAATTGCCGCTGATCTTTCTGCAACGTGTGTTGCTTGAAATAGCAATTTGTTTAAAAATAATAAAGCAATCAGTCTGGTATTCTCGTACCGTTCCTTTATGATTTTCCAAGCCGCAATGTAATTAGTTTCTCATACTATAAGGTGGCGAATTAATTTTTCCGCTTCCCCTGGAGACTTGATTTCAAGTACCAAATTTTCTGGCAGTTGGCTATTGTTTGATTGTGGACAACTTCCGCAAAGAGGTCGTGACATTGTGCCCACTTTAGATAATCTCCATTGAATTAAAAAAAGGGGTTTCGAAGGATTACCTGGATTATTTTTATGTCTCTTATTATTTGATAAGTTCTATATGTTCTTGAAAGTTCTTCCTTTTTAAAGTTCTTTTGTTCCTTATTTTTTTAATATTCTTTGATTCATGAGTCCTTATTCTTTTTCTTATAAACGAATTTAAAACAAAGAATTACCTACTTTTTAATATTGATATTTATTTTTGGGATTTATTATGAAACAAATGTCATCACTGACTGAAATAATCTTATTTTTTTCAAAACAGCACACAAGCTATAGCTACTACTACATTTAGAAGCCTTCTCAATTTTTAAAATGCTGGGAATTAAGCCGAGACAAAAACCACAATTAATAATGCCACAATACAGCCTTCTCAATTTTTACAATGCTTAGAGTATACTTTCTATCTAGAAGTACAATATTGACTGTAAACTTTTCTATCTACAAGCATAATATTGACTACTGTGAGACAGAAACCACAACCAATGCCGCCGCCCACCACAGAATTTTGGGAGAGCTATCTTTGGGAGTCTCATTCACAAGGACGTGACTGCTGTTGTTTGAGAATCAGTATTCATTGTGTTCGAGATCCTTGAGGGCTGAAATAAAGTTAATGATTCGTTCAATTTAATCAAAGCCTCTTGCATGGCTTGTTCTAATTGTATTTAGTCTTGGCTATCATACTGCGTGTAACTGAATCCGCCTATGCCCATGATTTCATGATATAACGCTTCAGCTTGTTCCCAGTAACGTTGGATTGTTTTAATTTTGACGTCGCAGAATTGAGTTGATCTTGGCTGCTCCGTTGATGATATATGTATGTAGATGACAGTGTTGTGCGCAGAGATTCGGTAATGGCGATTTGTTTACGTATGAGCACATATAAGTTATTTTGATTGCTGCTGATGCCCGGCTATTGCGCCTGATTAGTTTCAGGAGCAGTGTTTTCCTCAGCAGTTTTATCTTCACTTCACTTACCAGTAGTCTCTTGTACGTCCTGACCCGCAGTCTGAGTTGTCTTGGCTTGCAAGTTCTTTACTTTTTCTAGCGTAGTTTCCTAAGCTCCGTGGTAAATTGCACGAATTTGATCGTAAAATTCCATGGTCCGTACTCGTCTTCTAAGAGCTTTGAATATAAAGCCTCAGGAAACGCTGTACCGTGTGAAAGCCCTGTACGTGAGCGTAGTAAAAACAGAGGTGCCCATAGAAAGAGAAGTACGATACGACTTTAATAAATGAGAGGGAAAGAGCGAAGTAGCATGGGCGCTCGTTCATTTCGCACGGTTAGGGGTGGCCTTTTTACAAACGGCGTTAAAAAAGGGTTTATGGGGGGGTTTGTGCATAAGAAAATTTGTTTTATTCCTGTCTCCACTACTGACTAATACAATAATTGTCTGCACTAACACTAGTCGGACTTTACTACGCTCAGAGAGTGATATCACGCTTCCTAAGCTTTATCTTCAAGTCTAAGAGGCAACAAGCTCATCTAGACTCATTATAATTTATGCGTGCGGGATCGAAACCTTCTCTGGTTATGCTGAGATACTTGACTTGCTTGCAAAATGACGCTGGTGTCCACGGGAATTTCTCTCAAACAAAGATTTCCTTAAATTTGTCAGTGATAAGCACGTCGGGGTCACCAAAATATTAACGGACGAAATTATTTTATTTCGTGGGCTAGGTTAGGATAGGCAAGAGGTAATAGGGCGTCGCGTGGTTTTTATTCATCTGGCTAAACCACGAAACCAAAACACAAACAAAAATAAAGTGCATTGTACTTTCGTTATAATGTTATATTTGGGCGGAAACAACAAATGACAATGTATAACGATTATACTCTACGATGTAGGCATAACATGCATAGCATGCCTGATTATCTCAAGCGATCGCATAATCAGTCCGCCATAGCCGCAACAAAATTAATAATAACAGAAAAGATAAAAAAAAAATAATAATAAAAAAACAAATTAATAACTTAAAAGGAAAAGAAAGAAATTAAAATAAACTCAACTTGCCAATTTATCCCGGCGACTGCTCCTTCCGCTGCTGTTTGTTTTATTCTTCCTTTTATTTCCACTTTTATTTATTTTTTTAACGTCAATAATCCTTCACTTTCTCTTTTATTATCATTACTATTTTCTTGTCCATTATTATTTCGTTTAACTTTTCTTTTTCTTTTTGCCGGCCTCACGCACGAGTTAACGAGGACTGAGTATGGCGCTCACTTTAAGCCCGGACATTTTCGACCTGTTACCAAAACTTCCTCACCGGAACTATTAACTCTTATCTGGTGAACAACCTGACAATTGAAGCAATTGATCTAATATTGATAGTTGAGGTTAATTTGGAAAGGCTATCAATAGGTATTGTTTTCGTTAATTTCTTTGTAATTATTACTTTTCTTTCTATTTTTAGCTGTTATAAATCAATGAAAATGATTCCTTTTAAAGTTACAGCAACGCTGGTGGAGCAATAAAGGAAAATTAAATCTACGATGTAAATATAATAACGTTTATCCGGATTTCCATATGGTGAATTTGCCGCGTTCATTACATTCACTGTTTTCATTTCGGTAGAAGTGCGTAATTCTTACAGGAATTCAACTTCTTATAAAATTTTAACTACAAAATTTATAATTTAAATAAAATAAAATATAAGGTAAAGGCACCAATAGTGAAACACTTGGATTATTTCTCCATCTGCAAATTCTATATATGTATATCTTTTGGTCTCGGAATTAATTGCTTTTAGTTAAGAAATATATTTATAAGGTGAAGGCAAACTTTTTTTCATCGAGAACGTTTGGAAGAATTTTAAAATGTTATATTTCTGGTGCCCTTCTTGACAACCGGCACCCCGGCTGTCGTCTATCCGTCGCCAGGGGTGCTGACCTCTGCATCGGCAAAAAAGCTGGCACGTGTTTTCTGCCAGTTTAGTGCTGCAAAACTTTAACAACGATACCAGAGATACTTTGTTTATCGTTCAACAACAGGTAAATAAAAGAAATTACAGTTTTTCTTATAAAAAAAAGCTGCGTTTCACTATAAGTTGCCGCGGAAGAGTGATGCAACCAATAGTGAAACACCTTTCTATGTTTACTATTACCGAATTGTGCCGTGATTAATATTTCTATTTTCTGCACCCAGAAAATGCTTAGATGCAAATTTCTCCATCAGATTAGTTTTTTCAATAATTGTTGTGTCGTGATTAATATTCATATAAGTATATAATTCAAAGAATGTCGAGGTTCAAGGGCAGCAAATGGTCAAATCATTTTTAGGTTATGTTGTTTACAGGAGACTTTGCTTGCGTGATAGCGTTTCACAATTGGTAATCCGTCTGTTGCACTCCTGGTTTCCCACCAATTGACTGTTTCACTTCTGTTCCGAAAACCTCAAGTCTTTCAAAATTCTTTTAAAATTCATTATTAGTTAATATAGATCTAATATTTGGTTAGTTAACTATTCCAAAACTTGACTGTGAGCCCAGTATAAAAATTTCTGACAAACTTTCAAATATATTATTTTTATTGTCCTTAATAATCGAGAGCCAGCAGTAGGCGTTTCATTATTGGTGCGTTTACCTTAAATAATACTGCTGCGACGTGCATGGGCTATACATTCATATGTATATAATATTCAATAGGAAAAATAAATTACATTTTAATTTAGTTATATCATGAAATTGATTTTTTTTCTTCAAAACACTTCCCATAAACGATGTGTGTGTGTGCTGATGCGCAAGTGCGCATTAAGTTGTTTGTTCTTTTTATTTTAGTTTAGTTTAGTTTACACCACATATTGCAGCTTGTATTAAGTGAATAGAATAAATAAATAAGCAAACCAACGACCTCACACTCCCTGCAGTCTGCAGTTCACAAAAGTACCACCAAAAATGTTCTACCCGGAAGTACTCTTATAAAATATCAAATTGACAACGACATGAAGTACACGGGTAAAGAAAAAGGCTACTTATACTCGAAGTTTTAAAAACCACACATTTAGGTTTAAAAGCCCTATGTTTTATGCGAATAAGAAATAACCAATGTATTAAGTAAGAATATGTAATACCTTTTGTCAAAAAATGAAAAATACGAAACAAGTTGAACTTTACATTTTACTAGCTTGCCTGCCTCCGGCGTCAAAATTGGACATCAAGATTGGACCGATAGCCTTGCAGTACGCATCCTTATTCTTGCTTGTTAGCAATAGTGTCAATTTATCTGTGACAAATAAGCGAAATTCATGAATGGGCTATCATTTTGATGCCGAGTGTGGCTACAATTCTTAATGGTATTTCCCGCTGGATATGACAGTAATACTTCTTTGCAAGATTGTCAGTAGTGTCGAAGTTTCCTTTCACACGAATTTTATTGTTATACAATGTTGTACCAATCGCGGCATTCTCTTCTGAAGAATTCATTGCAATTAAATTAGAATTAAGAAGGTTGTACAACTTTTATTTGTAATAAACAAATAGCTATATATTTTAGTCGTATTCCCTTTATGAAAAACTGAAAATCTCCGCTGAGAGAATATATCATATTATCTCCTTTATTTCATAAACTATAAGCTCATATATTCCCTGCAAGGATAAAATATTTTCAATAACACCCCAGTCGAGTTAATTCTTGCTATGCGATGGCAAAGGCACAGCTTTATGTAAATCTATAGCCATTCATATTTCACACACAAGTCGAGCTCATAAAAAATGAATTTCGATCTGACAATTGCATTCGGTCTGCTATATGTCCTCCGCAAATTGCTGAAAAAGTTGGGGATTTTTTCAGCTTTGAAGTTGATTTTGAAATTTCAAGTGAACTCAAATGCCCATTCTCCAATATAGAGACCAACCAACTACGAACCACCCAAAATCACGCCATTGCTTTCCATTTTCTTAATTGCGTCATCTTCTCTCTCGCTTATGGTCAACTTGGCTAACTTTTTCATGTGTGCGTTTTAATCAAAAGAAATAGTCACCCATTCAGCAACCATTTTGTACTAGAATAGTGACAGCGTCACAGCAGGTTGTCAAAACATCATTGCACTAATTGTAGCATAAGGTACTTGTAAAAATGTGTGCGGTAAATTCCAACCCAGCAATAAAAGTAAAATTGAGCAATTTTTCAGCTCAAGAAGTGGTAAAAACTCTTCCAGATTAAACATTTGCCCGAGGTTGCTTCGAAAGCCGGCAGGCACAACTACAGGCAAGGGCTTGTACTTTACACGGGATTCAGCCAATTCAGCAATTTGGTGGGTTGTTCTGTGCATTGGAGAACGCGCAAAAGCTGCTAAAACTGAAATATGTACCTATAGCTGAAATTTATAGAACAGAATTATTAAACTCTTATCGTAAGTTATCGTACTCAATACGCCTGCACTTTCAAAGCGAGTGATGAGGTCTGGAATGACCTTGACACGATTGTAAGTTTAAATATTTATGTACACAAATAGATGCACATATTCCTGCGAATAAATTCAAAATAAAACATTGTGGCAATAAATTATATTGGTAACAAGTTATTATCACAATTTTGCGGAGAGCCATTTCGAATACCACTTTTGCTGAGTAATTGGATCACTTTTGGTCACGCCATTTATAAAATCCAAAATTAGCTTTAATCCCGCAAGAAACTGTAAGGCACTGTTTTCCGAACTTTTCCATTGTTTGACCTTTTCTGCAGCGAACTTGCAGTATCCTCGGGTTCGTTTGACCTGGCCAGCAAGCACTCCGAGGAAATCGATTTTGCCGAAGATAGGTAGTGCATAGTTATTTTGTTTGCTGTTAGTCTGGATGTGATTGATTCTAAATGGAGAAGTGTTGTTGTTGCGGATTAGCCTGAAATGTGCTTTTTAACCCATCCACCGCTCGCCCCGCTATAAAGCATAAAAGTTTTACGTCACATAGGACGGTGGACGCTTGACCTGGTCTAATTCCTCCACTCTATCAAAAGCGTACTAAAACTTGGAAATGCGTTGACACAACTTTTTCGAGCGTTTCACTGCAGCCAATAAAATTTAATTGCCGCGAGTTTATTTGAATTGGTGCTATTTTCAATTTTGTTAAATTGTTGTCGATATTCTGTACGAATATCAATGGGATGAAATAAAATTGGGATTCGCGTAAAATAGCAATCAGGATTGACTCGCGAGACCAGAGAAATGTTTACAAAAGAACCTTAGTCGAAGCAAAGCTACCTATTTTGGCGGTGTTAGTGTGTTACTGACATTTTAACAATCGACCTTTTGAAATTCGCATCAGCATATTCATATTAACATTAAATATTATCGAACTAAAGAGAAATATTTCTTTTTACGTCAGAGTATTTTTATACAAATACTTTAAAATTTATACTTTATATTTAGCTTACTCTGTTGTCAGGCGAAATATGTTATTATTGAAATTACGGTCTTTTTAATAAAAATAAATCAAAAATATAATAAGTTCAAAAAAGAATCATAAATAAATCATTTAAAAAATAACATATATTTTTTCTTTTAAATAAAAGATTTATAAAAAAAAATGTGGCAGTCACGGGACTGCCGACAAAAGTGTAACTTCAAAGAATATGGTTACTGAATAACACAAGTTGTTTTTGTAAGTGACCGATGTGTAATTAATATATATAAAATGATTTGCCTAAAAGATTTGAGTCTAGGCTAAAAATGGTCTCGATTTTCAGACGTGAGTTAGCTGTTCAGTATCTATATGACAATAACTTCCTCCCCCCACATATAGTACATTTACCTACACTCTCTTGCTATAGCTATATAGCTCCTTTTTCCTCTCTTTCCCTCATTCGCTTTCAAAAATACTATATAAGTACACAGCCCATGCGATGCTCCTTGCATTTTTCGATGACGCTCGAAGCGTTACACATGCGTTCGACATATTTTTTCAGTTCACTACTCGCGTCCCGAGCCACCCCTAAGAAGTACACTTCAATAAATTTAAAAAGGATAGAACTTCCATATTATTTTATATACGGGAAGTTAAGTTTTCTCCATATTATATTTCTATACCGATGTTATAAATAAAAAGCAATCTTAGAAACGACTGAACTGATTTTAATAATTCTGTCTGGGTTATTGATTTGGAATGTGTTATAAAAATTCGGAAATAGATAACTGATGCAATTAGGTGATTACAACTTTAGAAGTTTCAAAAAAAATAAATACATAAGTATTTTAATGGACATAAATTTGAAATTTAATTTGGAAAATGTATTGCTATTGCTGTTTTTGTTTTTCATAATCGGATTTGAATTAGATTTAGCAAAAGATATTGCACTGAATTTAAATTTATGAATAACCTCATATTGCATTGATTAATATCCACTTTGCGTTGAAAATTTAGTCCACAAATTTGTTTAAAATTCAAAATTTGAAGAGATCATTCCCATTTACGAACCAAAATCTTATTGAGCTCATTGAGCTCATTGGCGGAGTTTACAGCACGGAAAGCAGTTCAGCTCAGTTTATGAGCTCAGAGATACCATTGAGACAGCTTGGACTTCTTTGACACCAGAAAAAATGAAACCATATGTGGAATCTATGCCGAAAAGGACGCTGGATGTAGTAGCAAACAGTGGCCGTGCTATTGATTATTAATTGATCCTTTTGAAATAAATGTATGTGGAAAAATAATTAAATTCTAAATGCGGTTATAACAATGCAACACCTATTTTCCTAACTTTCCCACTATTTTACCATTTTACTCGTTCTGTTGCATCCACGCGGAAATTCTTTTTGCATGATCAGAGACTACTTGACTCAGTAATACTTGTGATGAACAACAATTTTTCCCCTCTCGATTCGAAGTAATTGTACTGCACTTTTTCGGGGTGCGGCTATAGCTTTGCAACGGACTGTATTTATGAATAGAATATATATTTCAGTTTTCCTTTCGTTTTTTGTTTTTACTACAACTAACCTTACGAATATGTAGCTGTTTTCTCGCATCCGTTATGTAGGTCGGCTGAACGGGACAGCATCAGTTGGTAACACTCTGAAAAAGTATGAGGGGGGTGCAAGGAGTGCACTTGCACAAAAAAATATTAAGAAATAAAATTTTTATTATTAAAGTTACTGTTTGAATAGCAACTTAAGGGGTTACACCACTGAGTGTTATTTGCCTAGATTTATTATTAATATTTTAAGAATATTTTAAGCATTTCCACATTTGTAAATTCCAGTTATTACCTGAGTTACAGCTAATTGAAATTAGCGCGGCAGCGAATATACCTTGCATTTCACGTTTAACCTTTTTTCTTTTGCGTTTTTCTCGAAACGAAGTTTTTCAATCTGATGTAAAAGATATGTCAAGATCCACTTGACCGATTTTGATCTAATTTAAACCACATAATATTTAAAATATGGGCCCTTTTCTCGATTCCGACGGCAATCAAATCCGACCAGAATGTAAGAGATTTTTAAGCAGACTGGAACTTTTACTATTTATTCTTCCATTTTATTCAAACTGTTTAAGACATACGCAGTACGCTCATAATTTGAATGCATAAACTCTCCCTTTATTTTATTTTTAACGCCGTCATTGTCCAAGAGCACTCGGAGATTTATTGATTGAAGTGGATGCTCTTGCATACTATTCTTCATTCCATCTCGCTTGCTGAATTATTTATCTTTCTTTAGAGTACCCCTAAAAAGTACGCACAAGTACAGTATTTTTACATGTTTCAGCACTTTCTTATGTTCATCTTCTAAGATACCTACATGTAATTATAAGGATGCACTATTAGAAATTACATCTTATTAGCTAACAGTATATAATCTGTAGACGCAGATGCACATTCCTGAAAGTAATCCTCCGGCGCCCATAGAACGGATCCTTCACACGGGGCGGAAACTGATACTTTATACTGTACGAACAGATCCCTTATACAGCGGGAACGAATCCCTCACACAGAGGGAGCGGAGCCCTCATACATTCATTGATACCTCAATTTTATGCAGGTCCTTCAACAACCACCCACTACTAACTATTACTAGTTTTACGATCTTTTAGTTGATCAATCTTGCAAAAGCAAAGTGGCGACACGGAAGCGAGTGATGAAGTATTTACTGACAATGATTAACACGTTGAATGCCACAATTTTCAAGAAAGCTTTCGTGAGTAAATTGCATGTAAAAATCCATTTGACTGGAAAGAGCTTTCAAACGTCGGTCACCGTTAACCCTCATGGCATTCAACGGGTTTAAAAGTACTAACTTAACACGTTGAAAGCTCTCTCCCGTCAAATGGAAAGCGGTTAACCTCTTCAGGGACATTGGCACATATGTGTACGTTTAGTTTTTTAGAAATTAAAATTATTTTGACAGAAAAACAAATTAAAATCTGTTAAAGAACTACTCATTAGATTATATTTCAACAATAAAACCAAACAATTTGTAGTATGGCATCATGGATAGCATTTTATTCTACTTGAAATTAACTGCTTTCAAAATAAATATTTCAAAGTTGCCTCTGATTACCGCGTGTTTTCTTTTTAGTTTATTGGAAAAATATCCTAAATCTCTGATAAATAAACTATCCAATGTATAACATTTGGTTAGTTTAAATATGTGCTTTATTTTGAAAAAATAATTGCAAAATTAGGTTCTTTATTTTTTTACTAATAGCACTTTACTGTGAAATATTTGAATTCAGTTTTCTTTTTTATACTAATTGTTTTTCCAAATTTTTCTTACTTACTGGGTAGCTGTCGGTAAAAAATAAGTAAATAAGTAATCAAATAAAACATGAAACCACTTTTTCCACCTTTAAAAAATTGAAGAGGTTAAACGGGTAAATTCACGAACAAATTGGGAGAGCAAGACGCGGCTGCACTGCTTTACAGGTGAATTGATATTGTATTTAAACCTGTGATATTTTACTAAGTATATGCCGAATTTATTTATAAGTTTCCTATGCTCGGCAAACAGCAGATACCAATGAGTTGTGAACCCAATAATACGCGTCTGCCAGATGGTATATCATCATTATTAGACCCCACCAACGTCAATTATTTAATTAATAAATATTTTACGCCTTATGAGTGTATGCCTTCTTAATTTAATTACCGATTGATGCCAGCGAAGTTAACGGGACAGTAGTGGCCCACAGCACATTTGCTGGTATATTTCCCGATTCGAAATAAATAAAAGGAAATTAAGTGTGGCAGCGTTATAAATGTTTGCATTTTGCCGTCCTCACTAACAATCGATATATATTTTACCGGTGGCACTAACCGACGAGGGAGGACACAATGACTAAAGTTTCCGAGAAAAAAGTTAAAAAACTCGTCATTACCCAACTGTTCTCCTCAATGTTTAAAACTTTCAAATAAATGAGTCAAGTGGCAAAGTTTCTTCGAGAGCACGTTTTCTTAAGTTTTGAGAGACAAAAAAAGGAAACGCAGCACACCCAAGCATGGGGTGGGATCAAGTGGGCAGCGAGCTATTGTTTCAGTGCTCAAGAGGGATTTATTGAGGTTTTAAAACTTAAAGTTTTTCTCTAAAACAATTAGAAAGTTTGGTTAATCGAAATATGTAAGCGCAAAACAAGGATCACTCTTGTTTTATTTCTTCGATTTGAATTTAAACACTAGTAGGAAGTAGTCGTTTTCGTAGTTTTTTCGTATATTTTTCACATTTTTCGGTAAAATACCTTAATTTACTCATTCATCCGTGTAGTCTTTCATTTAAACTCAGAGTTAACAATCGATCAACCGCGTGACCGTAAGTATTCTGCGTTTGACCTACATTCCATGTGGAATTTGAGTTTTTCAAAGTAGATGCGAAAGAAACGCGCATAAATTTTTCAAAGCCATTAAGTTTAACAACTCTGAAAGGAGTTCAGGTACTAACTTTGGCAAAAAACATACTCTGAAAGGCGAAAGCAAATTTTTTCAAGCCGAGGAGGTAAGGAGGAAAGAAATCGTCTGCTGACTCTATCCAGATTTAAGGGACGAAAGAAGCATTAATCCCATAGACTTATAGTAAATGTAAATAGGTCTTCCGTAAGCTTTCAGCATTCCCAAGTTTTTGAACATTTTTTCGGGCTTAGGTATAGCAAATGTGCATTTTCGGTTCATGCACCATGTAAATGGAACAGAACTTCTATTGGCGAAATCAAGGTGATTCACATTCATAGCAAAAATATAATATTATCTTGAGTTAAAGATGCATACGTATGTATTAGTCTAAAAATTAACGTAATTTCATAACATGATTTTAGATATGTTTGTGTTTTTGTTTAAATGCGCAGTAAAACATTTCAGCGATTTTATTTTCAGGTGTAAAATTATGTTTTCGTGTAAATTTTGATAAAAATTTACGGGGGCGTACGCAGAATTTTCGAAATTTCGGGGGGGGGGGGGGGGGGGGGGGGGTTGGGGTTATAGAAAAATATTTGTATGAAACACGTGTCAATGATATTTGCACATAAAATATTGATTTATTTGAATAATTTATAAGTTAAGCAAAACTGATGTATTAATAACTAGTTGGCCCGTGCGAACTGTCGCACTTTAACATGAAGGCGTTGAAAGAAAATGTAAATGAAAGGAAAGAATGTGAAATCAGAAGCAATTTTATTTCAGTTGGTGCAAAATGTTGTATAATTTCCGCCGCGCACAGCTCGTTTTTGAGCCAACTTTCGGACGCCCAAACTAAAAATCACCGACGCACAGTATTTCCAAATGCCGATTTTTTGGCCAAAAGTTCGAAAATCGAAGGTCGGCATTCCGGTTTTTTTCCTATGGGATCCTGTAGAGGACACTTTTGGACGTTATTCTGCGAAAGGATAAGTTTCCAGATGTATTTCCGGAGGCAGGGGAACAGTTTGAAAACAGAGTTCGTAGCAGCTGGATGTTTTGAGCGCTCGCTGCCCTGCTGACGAAGTCAAATTTAATAGTGCATAGTTAGTGAAATAGTGAAGTTTTTGAAAAAATTTTTTTTGGAGATTCTTCCCCAAGGTATGTATATTGTAAACTAATGTTTTTCTTTCAAAAAGTCGTTAATTTGATGTCATAAAGGGCACTCGGAATTTGACCGTGTAAAATCGCGTTTTTTTAAACTCTGCACAATGTTCGTGTAGACGTTTAGTTGAAAACGCCGCCGAACGCCTCCGCGGTTTTATATTCATCGTAAAGGGGACATACTCAGCTTTAATTTGGTTATGCATTTGGCTGCTCTTAGGTGCTCTAGCGCGAGCAACCGCCATTTTAGTTTCCTCATTTTTCCTCAAAATTTCTAGAGAAAAAACTATGCCAGATGTATTCCATTGGCTCCTGACATCTGCAGATCCTTTAATAACTGGAATGCGATAAATTAGAAATAAGAAAGGGAAAAATATGACAAAAGAAGCATTAAAGTTACTTGTTTCTGCAGAATTATCTGACAGAACCCTCAACGAAAAGAAGTAGTTAAAAGTAGTTTTATTTTGTTAGGATTTTGGATTAAAAGATTATTCACTCACTATATTATATAAATTCATTTATTCACTTCATTTTCTACAATTTTAATTTCTTCTTTGGGCACCATTCCACCCATAGACACGACCGACATGTCCCACTCACTACTCTCTAAACAAGAAAGATAACTACCGGCAACTGAACAACTTAACTGTTGCATATATAATATATATATATATATATATATATAAATTTAGCTTCATTCTCAACACGCCTCCTTAAATTTAAATATATATATATAATTAAACCTTTTTAGTATATATTTAACTTTTCTCTAAAATATTCAAACTTATTTCTTCCTAATGATTTAGTACATATATCTGCAATATTCTTGTCTGAATCGATCTTTACAATATCAATTATACCTCTTAGATAATTTTCATTTACAAAGTGATAATGAACTTCAATATATTTAGATTTTTTAGTAAAATTTCCTAAATGACTTATGTCGATTGCACCCAAATTATCTTCATACACTTTAACTGGTTTTTTAATTATTATATCAAAGTCTGTTAACAAATCTCTTATTGCTAAAATTTCACTTACTGATTCTGACAGTGCTACATATTCAGCGCCAGTTGAAGACTTTGTTACACTACCTTGTTTTCTAGATTTCCAATCAATTACATTGTCAAACAATTTTATTACATAACCTGTAGTAGACTTTCTGTCTATTGGATCCCCTGCCCAATCGGCATCAACAAAACAATTCAATATATCAGCTGTTAACATTTTCTTATAATTTAGTTTTAATTCTTTAGTTAAATATAAATATTTTAGAATTCTTAGTGCATATTTATAATGACTATTATCATAACAATTTTGGAAACGACTTAAGTAATTTACACTGAAACTTATATCTGGTCTTGTTCCAGAACTAATATATAAAAGTGCTCCTATTAAATTTCTATACTGTATACTTTCACATAAGTTAATTGCAGGATTGCATTTTAAATTTTGCTCCATTGGAGTAGCATACAATTTTGCGTTTTCAAGTTCATATTTTCTAGCTAATGACTCTATATAATTTTGTTGACTTAATGACATTTTATTATTTTCTTGATCATATTCTATATTTATTCCAAGATAAGTTTTTACCTTTCCCATATCTTTCATTCTAAATTTATTTACTAACATACTCTTTATATAATTCAAATTTTCTTGCTCTTTACAACAAATCAACATGTCATCTACAAAGATTATTAAATATATTTTATCATTCTTTTTTGTTATACTATATAAACAAGAATCATGTTTACTACGCTTAAATCCTAATTTTATAAGGTAATCATTTAAACATTCATACCAGGCTCTTGGGCTTTCCCTCAAACCATATAATGCCTTTTTTAGTTTATATACTCTATCTGTCCCATCATTATAACCTTCTGGTTGTCTTACATACACTTCTGATACTACTTTACCATTTAAGAATGCTGATTCGACATCCATTTGATCAATACGTAAATTATATTGAACGCAATAAACTAATAACACTTTTAATGTTTGCATTTTTGCTACAGGAGAATACAAGTCATTTAATATTTCTCTTTGTTGAAACCCTCTGACAACTAATCTAGCTTTATATCTATTGTCATGTTTTTTAGTAAAAATCCATTTTAAATCAATAATTTTTTTGTTTTCTGGTTTTTCAACAAGTGTCCAAGTATCATTTATTTTTAAACTTTCAATTTCATTATTTATTGCTTTTTGCCATTCTTTACTTTCATTACTATTCATAGCTTCATTATAGTTTTCTGGGTTTTCTGCGCTAACATAATTTACATAAATACAATTAGTATATGCTTGAGATTGATATCTCTCTGGTTGTTTTCTATGTTATGTACGTCCCTGCGGGGACTTATTATCCGGATCTATTCCCGGTAGTTCGGGGATAGATCTTTGTTGTGAGTGATGCCCCGGGGTCAACGGGGTTCCTTCCGGACACGGACTGCAGGAGCAGCAGAAATGCTTAACTCCTTCGGTAGACGTTGGGGAGCAGCGGTAGCGCTTTACTCCCTTTGGGTGTATAGACGCGAGATAAACTGCACTTGGTATTATACCGTTTATTTGCTCATCGCTGTTTTACACTGCACTTAACCAGTCTATACTTCTATTTTACTTAGCATTAACACTTTTACCAGAACGACCTCGCGACTCCCTTTATTAGTACAACGACCGCGGCTTGCCTTTGATTCTTTGGCTTCGGCTTAACTTTTCGACCCGATTCTGACTTAAGATTTTTACTGCGACTTTTTCTTAACTTAACTCTGTTCGACTCGCGATTTTTTAGACTCCGCGTTACGGCTTCGACTATAAGACTCTCACTATCAGACCGCCCCCGGCTTTTACTGATCGAGTACTTATATCCCCTCGATCAGTTATTGGAACTTTCCAATGTTCCAATTGCCGATAACGTGCGCGTCGCCACTTGTGTGATGCACATGTTTTGTGTCATCATAAATTACTTAGGTCGATGCACGCGCGGGCGGTCACCCCAGCGTGAGCTTGGGTCGATGCGCTCGCTTTTGCCGCCGGTAATAATGCCATCTGACTCTAGCGGGCGTAAAGTGCTTGCTAGGCGCATGCACTTAAGTATCTTTGTAAAGTACTTAAGTACTTTTCCGCTATCTGGGTTCGGCTGATCGTGTTTTGGCCGGGATGTTATGCTATGTACCGGAATTTCGGTACACAACATCTATTTCTCGCAGACTTCCTTACATCGGATGTTATTTCTTTAATTTTTTTAGGAGTAGCATAATTTGGATTTTCAATTTTATGATTATCATTACTATCATCACAATTTTCAGAATTTTCATCATTAGAATCAGAACTTTTACTTTCATTTTCAAGATTTTCATTTATTTCCTCATCTCCATCAAAACCAACTAAGTTTTCATTTTCTTCAACTATATCTACATGATGAGCAACTATGACTCTATTATTTACTAAGACTCTATATCCTACATTTTCGTAACCTACTAATATGCCTATATCAGCTTTCCTATCCCATTTATCATGTCTTTTATTCTCTGGTACTCTGACAAAAACTTTACTACCAAATAATCTCAAATTACTAATATTAGGTTTCTTTCCAATAAAAATTTCATACGGTGTCTTTTTCTCTAATGTGTTTGCTAAAGTTCTATTTTTTAAGTAAGCTACTGTTTTAACTACTTCAGGCCAAAATCTCTTATTTAATTTTGAATCAAATAATAAACATCTAGCTGTATCCATTATTGATCTATTATATCTCTCAGCTGTTCCATTTAGTTCATGTACATAAGGTGGACAAGGTTCAATATAAATACCTTTTTCTTTTGCAAATTTAAACATATCATTATTTATAAATTCTTTACCATTGTCACACCTGAGTTTCTTTACTCTTTTACCAGTTAAATTTTCAACTAAATTTATATACTTTACAAAACATTCATACACTTCATTTTTGGATTTAATTGGATAAACTTTTACAATTTTACTGTAATCATCAACAATTGTTAAAAAGTATTTTTCATTATTAAAACCTACAGTATTGTGAGGACCATTTAAATCAGCATGAATAATTTCTAATATATCTTGAGCTCTATGTCTCTTATTTTCAAAGCCTATATTGTGCATTTTATTCTGTATACATGTACCGCATTTTAAGTAATCATTTTCAATATTTTCTGGCATACCATCTACTAAATTATTTTTCCTCAGAATATCCAAATATTTGAAATTTACATGACCTAGCATTCTATGTAATTTCTCTTTGACCGTAATTCTGCCATTTATTTTCTCTGAATTATTAGAAGATTTTACATTAACAAAACTTTTCATTTTATATAGATTATTTACTTTATCAGCTATTGCAATTAATTCTCCTTTTTTATTATATATTTTTGATACCATTCCACATGAAATTATTTTATTATATTCGGTAACCTTACCATAACTTATCAAATTTCTATCCATCTCTTTTACAAAAAATACATCATTAATTTTTACCTCAGTTGTTCTTCCACCTATAGTAAAATTACAATTTACTTTACCGATCTTCGTGGCTTTCAAGATTCTGCCATCACCTATTTTAACATTTATTGGATTCTGCAAAACAATACATTCATTATAATAATTATCATTGTTTATTATGTGATCGGTACAACCACTATCTAATATCCATTCAACCTTACTTTCGCAATTGTTTACTTCAATTTTGTTACCTTCAACTTCTACGTAGAACGAGTTGCTTTCTTCGTAACGTTCATTGTTGTTGTTGTTGTTGTATTTCCTTGAATGTTGGTAGCCGCGCTGCGAATTGCCTCGTCCTCGTTGCCATGCGCCTTGATGAGAACGATGTCTCTGTGCTTGGTTATAACCGCCTCCTCGGTGTTGACTCCCTCTAGCGCCTCTCCATGTGTTTGTAGAGGGACTTCTATTTCTGCACTCGTTCATATAATGTCCTTGTTTGCCACACTTGAAACAGCTTCCATCTCTTTTCTTTTCACTGCTGAAAGCGTTAGCAGTATTATTGCTCTTTTTACTTTTTTCTTCATTTTGCTGCTCAAACATTTTTATTTTATTTTCTATGAATTCAACAGTTTGATCTTCTTCTTTCATCACATCTATGAGATCTCCTATATGACTCATAGAACTTGGTAATGTTCGCAATAAATAATTCAATTTTTCCTTTTCAGTTACCTTAGCGCCTGCACTTTTTAATTCGATAATCAGTTTTTCAAATGCACTGAAAAATTCACTACTTTCCGTAAAATCAGTCAATTTTATTTTTTCAATTTTATTTCTCACACAAATCTGTAAAGCTGTCGATTCACGTAAATACATCTTATCAAATTTATTTATTATAGCACGTGGTGTTGTTTCTTCACAAATAAACTCCATTTGTCGATCAGAAATAGCACTATATATATAATTTGTTGCTTTTAACTCTAACTCACTCCAATTTGCTTCTGTTTCAATTGTTCGTTCTTTTATAATTACATTTTCACATTTTTTCAATCTTAGGAATGTTAATAGTCTCTTCTTCCACATCGAATAGCCCTGCCCGTCAAACACCGGTAATATAATCTTCACTTCGTCAGCCATTTCCTCCTCTTTTGAAACCTCTTTGTTAAAAATTAAATTTCTCAAAATTATCACGTTTGTTGCAATTTTCAAAAAATTTTTTATAAATTGTTTCTTTAATTTCTCTTCACTTATTTCGGAACTGTTCGCCACACTCGTATCTGGATTCTCCGATTTTTCATTTTCCATGCGTTTTCATCAGCCACGTGTTTTATATCTCGACCGCTATTTTTAATCACAACTTTTATTTTTCGAAACCACGCTCTGCTACCATGTTAGGATTTTGGATTAAAAGATTATTCACTCACTATATTATATAAATTCATTTATTCACTTCATTTTCTACAATTTTAATTTCTTCTTTGGGCACCATTCCACCCATAGACACGACCGACATGTCCCACTCACTACTCTCTAAACAAGAAAGATAACTACCGGCAACTGAACAACTTAACTGTTGCATATATAATATATATATATATATATATATATAAATTTAGCTTCATTCTCAACATATTTAACAATGTATGTTTTTAAATTAACAATAAAATTTTTGCATTGCTTAATGAATTTTCTTTGTATGTTTTCTACCCCCTCTTTTTGTTTTTTTTTTTGAAATTTTTTTGCCATTTTGAATTTTGAAAATGCAATTTCATTTTTAAATTCGTGTCTTTCATACAAATTCAGTACACTGAATCGTTTTTGTTAAAAGCGATTTTTAAACAAATATGGCGGCCATTTTGGGTCCGCCATTTTGAATTTTGAAAAACAAACTGCATTTTCAAAATCAGCGACCAAAAAAACCTTACCATACACAATTTCATCACATTCCGATGAAAAAAAGGACTCTTGGCTAAAAAATCGGCATTTGGAAACACTGTGCGACACCAAAAACAAACTGCCGCTGGAAGGTGAACAGGGAGTCAGCTGTGTACCCCGCCGCGCTTTCAGCCGCACACGGCGCTGAGTGAGCTGTTTGCCCCGCCGTGTTTCCCAGCCGTGCACCGCGCTGAGCGAGCTGTTTACCCCGACCGTCGCGCTTTCCAGCCGTACGCAGCGCTGCTGTAGACGGTGACGAACAATTCCAAATGGCGGTGACCGTGCAGGACCTTATATTTGGTACCAAACTGATCGGGGACCTTAGCGGAATAATATATGAAGGATAATTATCCATTATATAAATTTTTCATTCACAGAGAATAATATACTGATTTATAAAAGCAGGTCCATCCTTCTCGATTCTTTGGCCATCATATCAATAATTGTTTCGCATTGCACTTTTATGTCTCGATGAACATTTAACAAAGCCAAACCATTCAACCTCTCCTCGCCCATTAAATAATTGGAATAAAAACATGGGAAAAATATTAATAAGAAAAGTTTTAATTTTTGGAAATCTTTCATCCGATTTCGGGGGGGGGTTTGAACCCCGAAACCCCCCCCCCCCCTGCGTACGCCCCTGAAAATTTATGTCATGACTTTTTCTGCTACACAATTTTACAAAAAGTGTCGTGTAATTATAGCAAAGCGTGTAAATTTCCTATTTTATCCAAAACTAAATATAAGACATATACATATGTATATGTATACTTACAAGTGAATTTTTAAAAACGGATATCTAAAAGCGCATATCTTTGGAATTAAACATTAAACAATTTGAAATTGGATATATTTTATCGGTTTGAACAAAAGTGCCTCGTAAAGGAATTTGGATAGGTAAGCAGGAAAGTAAATGCAGTATAGGAACGACGATCTACACCACATCCTCCCCAATCCGCATCTGCGAATCCCTGTAGTGGCCGATGAGTGATTGATTCAGAGTACCCTTAAGATACCTAAGGAATCGCTTCGCCGACGTCCAATGGGACTTCCTAAATTTGGTATTAAACTGGTTTAGGATATATTGGGTCGCGTTTCTACGGCAACATACATGAGTCCGCCGATAAGCTCGGAATAACGGAGCCGGTCGTTCGATTTGTCAACAATATCGGGATCGTTGGTCAACTTGACCCCAGCGGCTAATGGCGTATTTACAGGCTTACAGATCGCGACTGTAACCCTTTTGTGATAGACATATCACATGCCACTTGAATGCCATCTCTATGCCACTTGAATCCTCATGCTGGGATATTTCGATTCAAAGACAGAACCTTACCTCTCCCAAATCCCTAATCGAGAACTATTTCTTTAACGCCTCACCAAAAGACTTCAACTTCTGAGGATCGCGGTAGGCCCCGAGAATGTCGTCCACATATATCAGGGTGAAAAACGTTTTGGAATTGTCGGTGTATATGCATGGGTCTGCGTTGGTGGGCCTGCGCCCGTTACTCTGTAGCTCGGAATCCAGTCTTGAATGCCTTGTCGGCCAGATTGCTTCAGCCCGTGTAAGTTTTTTTTTAATTTTCACATGTAATCACCCACTTTGAAGTTTCATCAGCATGGATTCCGCCTAGTGAGCCAGTTGATTTTGCTTTCCTCGGAAATTATTCTGTGAAGCATTTCCTTCAACATTTTTGGTCTTTCTATAAAAACGTCGGTATCCATGGATTTATTGAGATAAGTGAAAGTCACGTCCATTTGTGCTATCCTCATTACAGGTTCACACGACAAAGCAAGGGTCCTGAGCGAATTGAGTCGCGCGACAGGAGCAAAAGTATCATGGTAGTCGATGCCGGGGCGCTGAGAAAACCCCTGAGCCACCAAGCGAGCCTTCTTCCGCTCCAGAGAACCGTCAGCCCTATACTTCCTTCTAAAGGACAATACAACATCCAATTACGTTATCTGGCATCTCTTCATCAGGTCTCAAGTGCCGTTAGAGACAAGGATTTTTTGTCAAAATCGTTCACCAGATTATGGTTCCCAAAGATATATGGACTCGACCATTTTTAATTTAGATGGAATTGTTATCATTAAATTTCACCAAAGCATTTTAGAAGAAACAAATTATTTTCAAACTTTATTAAAAAATTAATTTTTATCGGTTTTTTAAGTTTAATTTTCAAATATTTCGGAAACGGTTGAAGATAAGAATATGGTTCTGGATTCATTTTAAAAGGAGTACAAAAATGTCAAAATATTTACAATCAAAAACTTCAAAATCTGGACAAAAAATGTTCCGGCTAAATTAATATCCTGAAAATTCCAAGAGGGTGTGTTTTTTTTAGAGGATAAAAAATAATATAATGTTATATTTAAATGTTAAAAGGTGTTTCAATTTTTTTTTAATTTGTTCTGTTTAAACTATTGCTTTTTTTAATTAAAGAATAAAGCAAAAGTCCAACATTGTGTCGATTTGAAACGGAATCCTCCATATTATGCAATATAAAAAATATTGTGAACACAATAGAAGCAGTATTTGATTTTTATCAAACTTTGTTTTTATATTTGTTTAACCAATGTCTCCGGTTAGTTCGAAACTACATTCCCATTTATGACAAAATCACTTACATAGACCCGATATTTCACGTATTTCTTCATTGCTATCGATCAAGTTTGATCACATTTCGCTTCCCTTCTCCGGGGACAGTTTTTCTTCGTATTTTAATGACCACATTGAAATATACCTCTTGCATCTCTCTATCGCCGAAAGGTATTTTTTTAATTAAAAAGTATAATCAGAATTTAAATTCTATTATATAATTCTGTATAATAATTTTCTGGACGTGTGAAAACAAAACTAATCCGTTACTAGGACATTCTAGCAATAAGGATATTCTGTGCGATTAAACACAAGAATTAATCCATTACTGGAACATACGAATAATAAAGATTGAATAAAACGTGTACCTGTTCAATAATGTATTAAAATGTAGTAATCAGTTTTTTACTTTCTAAAAGTAAAAAAACAAATTTCTCTAAATGAAACTCCTTTAAGACGTTTTATCTGCTCATGGAGGTAAAAAAAACGTATAATTTTTTAATTTGATTAAATGAAACTATAAATTATTTTTAATTTTTTTATGTATATTGGTCATGCTACAGTCGGTTCCCGAAGACATTATTTTTTCAAGGCGCTCTGCATTGACAAACATTGCTGGAAGCTGAATAATCGGAAATCATAATTTTCAAACAAATTTGTTTATGTAAGCATCAATCTTCTTCGTGAATGAAGGATTTTGTTAGGAAATTATTTTTCAGTAAGTTGCATTGGTTTAAAGCAGAAAAATCGCGATACTAAATTTCGTCGTTGCTAAAAATATTAAAATTTCTTTTTTGTTCACTAACTTGCTATTTATATGGAGTACGTATGCTCATGAAAATCTGTTAACGCCCTGATTCTGGTTGTTGCTTAACAATTAGCTTCAAAACACTACACTTACGTTAAAACGTATTATCTCCATTTAATTTTTTTCTTAAACAGTTTTCATTTCAGTACAAAGCTCAGAATTGACTTGATTTTTTTTTTTTTTTTATTTATTTATTTTGTGCCAGATAATATAATATAGTTTCATTTTTCATTCGTTACTTTCTATTACAGAGATTGGACGAATTGACTTGATGTTTACTCGATTTGACGTTATTTTAATATTCTCATCAATCTCCATTTAAGGTTATATAGGTTAGGTTAATCCTACAAATTTTACATACATCAAATACAAATTGTCACTGTAAGAAACAAAAAAGTGTTGAAACTGCAACAATAAAACTCGAAACTGGAGTCCAAGCTTCCATACACAATCACAATATTCAAAAAAAACATGAAATTACAAATTCTGTTCTGGCCACTTTTGTTATTACAGGAATTTTCGGGGTTATTGAGCAATAGGTCAACGTGAATTAATTTTTTTAATGCTTGCCCTGCTTAAAAGCATCACAAAGCTCCTTACACATAGAGTTTATCCCCTCTGTCTCCAATTGGAATGTTTATTTACTAGAAACACGAAGCAGCACAGGAAGCCAATTACATTTGGTCTGGAAACAGCAGAGAGAACATCGCTAAGTATCCGACCCAGTTATCCTGCCGGATAGTATCTAATATAATTCCCAAATATACTTTGACTGCTCAAGCCATGCTTCAAAGCATCTACCTATTTACCCTTTTATCTGCCGTGCACAGCGACGATTTCAGGATGATATAGCAGTGGTACATACAACACAACTTCTGGCAATTACCCCCGTACGTCTCCCGGGTTAGGAAGTAGATGGAACAAGCCGCAAATATTTAAGATGGAATATTTCTGCAAAAGATTCATGAAATCATTTCTAACACAATCTCCTGAATTGTTGGAGTTGACAAGATTTGGAGGTGGTGCGCGGAGCTGGTCTCTGAGCTAGAATGGCTCACAGCTACAACATCTGTTTTCATTATCTACCTCAACAAATTCTCATAGGGCTTGTGTAGTCATAACCAGTATACATGAAGTTTCCCGGGAGCGGGAATAGAGGGTTAAGCCACAAACTCTTTGATTCCGGGCTTGAACTTCTACGGAGCGCAAGCACCGTGTCCCGCTCCGCAGGTGTGCAAATAAATTCCAGAACATGTCTACAATCCTAAATCCCGAGCCAACCTCATTTCAGTATATTTTCAGAGTTTTCTGGTTGGAAAAGACACATCACCAGCAGTAGAAGGATGTCGGTGAGTGCCGATCGGCTCGCCAGCTACCTTTACATAGACATATGTTGGCCTCAATATCGCTCCATAGATGAAAATCTCCAGATAGGCATTTAAGACTGTTCCCTGCCTTTAGGTTTAGTACCATGTACCAAGCCGCCGAACCCAGCGATGAAAAAAAACTACGTAGTACCTGAAGTATAGTAAAGTGCTTGCTATCCCCGAGGCTCTGGAGCTCCGAAAAGTTCACCAGGTTTCCCAAATTCGGCCCACTTCAGTGTTATTGTTATGACAAGCAGCGGGCTTTCATCAGGTGGGCTCAGCAATTTCTCTGGCAATCCCTTCTGATCTCGGGTCGCATTCTTCTTTTGATGGGGTCTGGGCCTTACCGAAATCCTGCAACAATAAAACGGCAACCCATGCAGCCATCTTTCGAGCTGTTTTCGGCAATTTGTGGCTTTCAACGTGTCCCGCACAGAGCTATTGTTGCCTGTCGGGCTCAAATAAATTGAGGGTAGGGAATTTGTTTCTTTACGGTCGGGACTTATTAATTTTTAGGGTCACTGCAGGGTGCTAGTGACACCCGGCCGGGCGAGTATTTGATTAATATTGGAAAGTACTGCCAGCTCAGCCGGAAGGCGATTGGATTGGATAGAACGAGGAAAAAGCTCCAGTTTCACTATATTGGCACTTGACAAAGTTCGATTGAGTGCGGAGATTTATAGCCATGGCAAATTGCTGGTTTTATTGCCTTAAGGACATTCGATATTTTCCTTAAATAGTCAGTTTTGAGAGCTAGGAATGCTTATGGAGTGGTGTTGGGAATTTCAACAAATCATTGCAATTTCGTTCAATATTTACTACGTACTCAAAACACGGTTTATCAAATATTACTTTTGCATTGGGCAAATTTATTGTGGTGATATCCTCTTTTAATTTATTGCTGGATTTCTTCAAGTGTTAATTTTTGCGCTAGAGGCTTTGATGACACATCTTTACGTGTTTCTTAACTGAAATTTCTTATTTCAAAACGAAAACACACTTTTGAGTTTATGTTGGGCATAAAAAGTTGGTCTTTTGTTAAATGAGAAAAATTTCAGTAGAGTCCTAAATAACGTCAACTTCTACAACATTTGCACCAGGAGCCAGGACGCACAACGCATCCATATTATTATATTATTCAGTCATAAAAGATTTTGGGTAAACCCTTGGGGATGCAGAAACCCTCATAACGGAATTACCGATGTTAAAATAATAATTCACATGTGAAAGGTAAAGATATGATGAGAGTTCTTCTATGCTTTCGAACTCATTATTTGTGGATGTATTTATTTAGAAGTTGAATTTACGATTTAAAAATAAGATGATTTCTAAATAATCTCTTCTTTGCTTCGCTTTCAGCATTTCTTTCATAATCCTTGCTTGGTTTCTTATTCGTCACTTAAAAATTATTTCCACTCACAATTACTCTGAGAAGTTTCCTTTTACAATTTTATCCTCAATTAAAACTCCCAAGAATACACGACAATATAACCCGTGAAATACTATAGAAGTTATTTATATAGTGATGCAGAACCTGAAGATATATTTTTAAAGGAAATATGTTTTTATTTTTTTAAATTTATAACATTGAAACTTAAACATTTATTTATTACATTTTTTATTTTTTTCAAAAACCTCAACTTTTTATATTCACAAATCAATGCTACCTCAGATATGTAAAGCATAATGTGGCCAGTGGGAACACATTGATCTACAAGGGTGTATTAATATTTTGCTATAGGGTGCTCCCTATTCACTGTAAGCAAATACTGCAAATTTGCTGTTTGAATAAAAATACACCAAAGAGTGAATAACTCTTATATTTACATGTAAACTATGGCTAATCCGACTAAACTTTTTTTCGGTAAAGCAAACTTTTTAGGTTAATTTTTCTTACCTTTTTCCTAAAAAAGCGTGACCTTATAGTGTCCATGCCGATGCCAACCTGATCTGGGCTGACTTCTGCAAGTAAGAAGGCTGGAGAGAAGTATTTTATAACCAACTTCCTGTAAGAAGAGTTTCTCGATTTGCTTAGTTCATGCTTGAAAAATTTATCGTTTCGATAGCAATATTAATAACTCGCCCAAACCCCGAATGACATCCCTCGTAAATTTTAGATGAATTTAGCTAAATATTTCCACCACATACATATACTCATCGTACATTTTGTCACAACAGTGTTGTGGCTTATGCTCCACATGTGCCGTGCTCGAAAATAAATTCCGTAGCCGATATGCCACGCCACCGTAAAAACCCAACAAGAGACAACGTCAATTAAATTTAATTTCCTGGAGGGAATCCCTGGGAAATTGTAAAACAACATTCCGGCGAAGTTTCAAAGTTTCGGCTTTGATGTAGTTTCGGAATAATTACTATCTTCGCAGCTTCCTTTTGTGCTCCCTCGTAATTATGTCGAGCCCTATCGTAATGGCAGAAGTGGGGCAACACAGCATCGTTGTAATATAGAAGAGTTCCTTTTGGCGCGAATAAATTTTTCATCTGCTAGCTGGAGCTAGTTTCTCTCCTAAACTCTTTCCTGCATTTTTGCTGTTCGGCCCCAATACAAGTACGTGGCTGAAGCACAATATGTAGGTTCTGCATTTGTGGCTGGGGAGGGGCGGTGGAGTCAGATACAACGGAAGGCATGCAATGATAATAATTCTAGATAAATTGGACGGATAAAAAGTTTTTTAAGCTCCAGAAACGAGCTGTGCTGAGACTCGTACAGCCATACAGCAAGCACTCTTTGATACACCCTTGGGCGACTAACGAGTAGCGCAGTCCTGTTTCAGCCCTCCTCCAAGATAATGGACTTTCGCCTTTCGCAAATAAAGGCAGCGAGTTTTCTGGAGAATGCAGAAGACATCGCCACTCGACGCCCATCCTGCCTGGAAGGATACGCCTAAGATAAGAATGTTATTTATTAGGATGGCCTTGTTATTTAAATTACACAGACTTAAATAAATTCCAGAGTGAAAGGATACACTTTTAAGTGGTTTTAGGCGGATGCTAAGCATCGTCCGTTCCTGCACATTTTGACCGGGTGAAAAAGTTTCGAAGGTCAGGACGATACGGCTCGATCCCTTCAGCATTTAGCTAAAGAAGATAGATAAGACTTCTTGGAGTAAACTTCGTTTCAAGCAACTGAAATGAATTCCTGTGTCCAGAGCGGACAATCAAAAGTTCCGGAGTTGTTGTCGTGGCCAAAGGGATTTGCAGAAACATGCGGTTTCCTCGTCTAACCGGCCAGTACTGAAATTCAAAGGAAAGTTAAAACTTTGGCGGCAACTTGGAGTCCCTGAGAGTCCCTAATTTGTTTTCTTGCGGTTTTGCAGGGACAAACAAGTTTGTGGTCTACCGCTGAGTCCGAGCAACGATGGCAATAGAAAATTAGTTTTGGCGTTGTCGTATTATAGGAAAGGTGACAAAGCAAGGACTTGACAGCTTTGATGGATTTAAGCTGAAGGTGGATAATTTTAACTGTTGTTTTAGTGGAATGGAACCGTCTCATCCTCATTGGTATATTTTTCTTTTGCCTTAGAATATAAATAGAGAATTATATATATGTACATTGCCGGACACTTAGCAGCCCTGGAAATTTTACTTATGTCTGAAAATTCTAAGAATTTTGAACTTTATTAATGAAATTAATATTACTTATACGTTACCTCAATAACTGAACCATAGAGCTTTCAAAAGCTTTTTATTATTTCCTTCTTAGAAGTGTTTTTAGATTTTTGGTCAGTCAAAATCGGGACACTTGATTACCGGCAGAATAAAATTGAAAGTAAAAAAAAGTGAGATATAATTTTTTTTATTGTTTAATAATTAATATGAACTCCTTTCTTTGTAATTACATCAACACAGCTTTTATTTAAAGAACTATACAAATTTTGGGTAATTTCTAAAGGAATCTGATTCCAGGCTCCTTGAATTGCTAATATCTTCTTGTCTTGAATTGAGTTGTCTCCCATTACCGTCAATGTTTTGTGACAACCATCCCCAGAGGCTTCCAATAACATTCAGACCAGGAGATAATGCAGGCCAGTCCAGGATTTCTATGTTTTGCTCCTAGAATCAAGATTTTACTGATCTTGCTGTATGAAAACATGCATTATTTTACTGATAGATCCAAATGTTCCCATCGAAAATGTTATCAATTTTATGGTTTTTTATTTTGGAATCCTGCCGTCCACTAATAACTACTAGATCAATAGCCCTCTGTAAGAAATTGCCCTCTCTATTTTTCTTCCTTCCGCAAATCATGGAAATAGTACCGGTATCCACCCGGGCCATCTAAATTGAACTTTTTTTCGTCGGTAAAGATGACTTTTTCCATCCGAAAGCTTCAACAATCATTTTCTGGGAAATATTTAATCTTGTTTCCTTATGGCGTTGCTGCAATGCGGGTTTCATCTTAAATTTTTGTCTACGAAGATGACCACAGCATTGAATGACCCGACAGACAGCTCGAACACTTGCTGTAGTTCCTATATTTGCTGCAATTTCACTTACCGTAGGCGCAGATTTTGATGCAAGTCTCAAAATTTGCCTACGCTCCCTCTCTGTTGTGGCTATTGCTGTTCGTCCTCTTCGTTTCTTGCCATCATTTTCAGGATCATTGACATAATTATTGATGATAGAAGGATTTCTACCTAATCTCCGTGTTATTTCACGATTGGACAGATATTCGTCCTCATATCCAACAATTTTCCCAATTTCTTCGCTTGTTAACGATTTCCACGTCCCATCTCTGTTTTTTATAATTTAATTTAAATATGCCCAAAATCAAATCAAGAACAATAAGGATAGTGGACCTCACTTCCGCCAAGTTCACAATAAAAGCTCCATAGCATATTCGATACAAAATAGATTTTTGTCAGTTTAGTCGTGTTTTTCATCCATCGGCTTCGCAAAGCACGACTCTTTTCTTCCCGATATGTAGGTTCAATGCGAATTAGCGGACTAATATTTACAGGAGAGTATTTTAATATGAAGTTGCAAAATATTTCGAGAAATAAGCATCCTACGAAAAACATGCTCTAGACAACATCTATTAAGCACCAATTGGATCACCAGATAACGGTAACAATTTTGTTAAACCTATGTGGTATTGTAATCAATGAAAATATAACGACGAAAACAAAACTGCATCTGGATAAGATCGGAACTTTTTCAGTTCGTTGCCCAAAATATTATGTACGTGTGCTCATTTTAATTTAAAAGGACACAACGAATTTCCAATTAAATATGGACAAGGCTTTTTCGTCGAGACCGAAATGGCACATTGAGTAAAGCAGTTAACCAAGCACAAAATTGTTATTAGATTAAGACTTAATCACTTCCTGTTTACACACAGGTGCTGCGCCAACTCTCCGTCGTCGTCAGGTGTTACTGGAATGCCAATAAGCAATATTGGTATTTTCTTCCAGCATTTTCCGCATATGAACTTGGTAGGAGTGATGCTGCACGAACAGCTGCTTCGTATTAAAAAGACATCTGACGAGTACTTACACCGTACTAAAAGGGACATACACAAATTTTGCAATTTCCTTTTATTTACGTTACAGCAATTTTTCGTGTTAATGAAATAAAGAAGGGAGGGACTGTTATCAAAATGTCCTATAACGTCTCTCGAAATGTGTACAAATGATGTCGACATTTAAAATATTCCCCTGTAAATATCATAACATAAGCAATTATCTACTTTAACCTCTCTAAGCAACAACTGAAAGATTGGATTAGTTAAAGGGACATTCTACTTTGAAATGAAAAAAAGGGTCATCTTTAGGAATTTATTTTAAGAAAACGAGACATCATATAGGCTTGACATTTTTTTTTATTGTATAAACAAAACGATTGACTTATGAAAAAAAATTTGTTAAGCCGATTGCATGTCTGCTATCTCCACTAGATGGCGTCTAAAAAAAGTGAGTTTTTTTTTCTATTCACGAAGCGTAGGCCGAAGTATTGATCTGAAACAGAAAATAAAAGTTTCATCTTAAAGAAGACACTTATAGCTAGCGCCGTAACCAATAAAATATAATTTTTTTTCAATATGTTTCCCCTCCCAGTGGGTTTAATGACAAAAAAAAAGAAGACAAACACGGTTTTTCGTTAAAATGCGTGCCATTTTTTTTATTTTTTTTGTACTTTTATTGGTTACGGCACTAGCTATAAGTGTCTTCTACGCTTCGTGAATAGAAAAAAAACTCACTTTTTTAGACGCCACCTAGTGGAGATAGCAGACATGAAATCGGTTTAAAAAAAAAAATTTTCATAACAAAAAACAATTTCTAGCCTATATGATGTCTCATTTTCTTAAAATAAACTCCTAAAGATGACCCTTTTTTTCATTTCAAAGTAGAATATCCCCTTAATGTTACTTTTGTTTTTTATTTTGTATTGCTTTTGTTATTTTGTAGTAGGTAATCAGTGCTTGATGAAACTGTATTGTAAATAAATAAATAAATAAATCAGCTGATACATATCTACATCATGCTATAAATCCACAATATTTGTTCAATTATTATCAAAATATGTAATATGTACTCAGATATCCCATTTATTATATATATCTTATAAAAACCAAACACTAACATTTATTTGGCTTTAATAAAATACAATAGATGGCCTTTCTGAGTACTAGTTGAACTGACATTTATATGGTCTTTATAAGATGCGATAAATTTCTGAATATACATATATTATATTCATAATTTGAATAGTGAATATGAACCCCGATTAGGTTAGGGTAAATAGCTTTTAATGTCACAATTATCGTTATGTAAAAGTGTTTGTTTTCGAATCTGAAATGATTAACAAGATAGGTCTCGGATTTAGTTTGAAAATATAGTAAAGTGAAAACATCACTTTTCGAGCTCTTTATTTTTTTTATCTAGTATAAGTCATTAATATTATACATCAAAAATAGTTGCATTAAAAATAAAACCAAAACAATAGTGATATGAAAATAATTAAAAAATATTATTTTATTTTTAGATCTAATAACAGTCTTTTTTAGAGTTCATAAATAATACACAGGTTGTCCCAGGACATATTTTCAAGTGGACGTACGGAGGTAGAGGACTTGAAGGCCTATCCGGAACACCAATATTTATGATAGTTTCGGAGGTAATGTTTTTTCTATAAAAAAAGAAGCAATTGAAGTGTCAGTTTCCTATGTCACCGAAAAACAATTCTCGTAAAACTGGGAGTTAGCCAAAAACTAAAAAAGAAAACAAATTCCGAAACTGTCAAAAACCTCTTAACATAAATATTGGTGCTTCGTATAGGTCTTGAAGTCCTTTACCTCCCTGCGTTCACTTGAAACTATTTCCTGGGACATCCTGTAGAATGAAATCACTTAGAAATAGTCAATTAAAAAAAAAATCCATTATTAATAAATAACATAACAATGATCCATATTTAATGAGCAAAAATGACATAAAAACGTAATGCGTTTAACATATTACGTTTGGAAATTTTCATGACGAAAGAAGTCGTCATGTCCATTGTAGTTGTCTTCTTAATATGACGAAATCTTTCGTCGTACTCAGTTAACAGGTCAAATGCCAGTCCACTTACATTTTCATGTCCATAATCTATATAAATATGTATGTACCTACATAGGTAACCTAAAAAAATTCTAAGTAACATATTACTATCTATCTACCTCTTCTAGCTTTTGCCTCTGTAAAAAACGATTAATAGGACAAGTCCGGATTTATTCGCCAGCTCCGCAAATGCACAATATTCTAATGGCAATGCATCATTGCCAGACAATACTTGAAACCCCACGCAGCGACCGCACGAGTGTAAATATATATGTACTTCTAAAACATGATGAACACAGAACAAATGACCTTTTCCCGGATATTGTGGTGCATTGCACAATTCGAGCGAAACTCAGTTCTTAATAAAGAACCAATTCCTGGATCGAAAAGAAGGGACAAATGAACCTGGATTGCACCGATAAGAAAATTACCTGCATTTAAAAATAGAGTTATTAATAACAATAATATAAAAAAAAAGGATTAAGTAAATGCTTTCTTTTTAATAAAAAATAGGTATTTGTGGCTAATTTTCCGTTTATTTGCTTCTTTCACACACTTACTAGATGAATTTTTAATGATTTTACAATTTAATGTAAATTAAAAAATTCACCCGCCATTTTGAATTTTGAAAATTTGAACTCAGATTTGTTATCAGCGATAACGAAAAAATATGTGACTATCCCAAGTACATATGTATAAACATTTTTTCCCAAATCTTGAATTTTGAAATTCTTACCACGATTTGTAGTCAGAAACTTCAAAACACCTTTTTATTTTTAAAATCCATTTGGTAGGGCGTTAATGAATTAATAAAAGTATTCCTTTTTTTCTTTTGGAAAAACAGTGAAAACCGATACAGTCCTGGGTACCCAATATTATTTTTAATATAATTTTTTACCTCTGTACACCTCTCGCAAGCCCAGAGCCATCTCTACTACTTACGCATACATGCAAAAGGCCAATTCTCGACTTTTAAATATAGAAGGCTTTGGATCACATATACATATGTATATAAAGATGTTATCGAACTGCATATGTATGTATCTTTATCTGTAGAAATTTCTTAGACACCTCTGGACTTACCTGACACACATACATATGAATTTTTCGCAGTGATATATTCTGAAAGAGTAAAACTTGGTCAAGGAGTCTCCGCCTGATATTAGTAAAAATAAATTTATAAGCTAACCAAAGTACATTAAAATCTTTATCAAAACTGCATATAAAAATAATAATGTATTACAGTGTTTTCAAAGATAAATTAAAGGCAATACGTTGAAGTGACAGTCCCATAGAGGAATTCCAAGTTGACTACCAGATGCAAAAATTATTGCATAAGGATGTTTTCCTTAGTCCTTCACTTTCGCTAAGAAGAAAATATTAAAATGCCCTTTGAGAGCTCATTTATATTTCATTATTGTTGTGTCTGTCGCAATTCGCCCTCTGTCTATTGTAAACAGATGTAAACTAACAATGCACCGGAAATCTCAAGCGTATTCAGTGCGGGATACGGTAGCAGTCTAAAATTATTCGTCTGCAGCAAAGAAAAGAAGACAGAAAAAAATACACGCGGACAGGGGTTTGCAAATATTAATGAGGTGCATGCTCCATTCAGCAAGCTCACCAAAACGGAATACCTGGCCTCCTACAATGTTTGTGTACGCCTTGCCGGGATCCACCAGGAGAGGCTATTTACTCGCAGGTTCTATATAATGCATTCTCGTCTGAAATGGATCCCATCGTCGGTGTTCCGCTGAAAGAATGCCAAAACTTTAACCCTCTGCGCCGCGCTCGGTTCCGCATTCAAATTGAGATGAAAAGATGAAAACTCTGTTAATTTCCCCGACCTATGTTAAGTGCTCCTTTTGTATACTGGGAAGACCAGACGCAGCCGTTCCTGCTAAGCTGGAGCAATTTATTATCGCAACATCAACCGAAATAAACACTGGCACTGAGCTAAGCTGAGCTCTGAACGAGTCTGCAGGAAATCTGTTAATCTGCCTCGTGTGCGGGCACATGAGGGAGAAATGCTTTTATAGGGTTGAATTCACAACGCCCCAGAAGACCTTTCATGTAAATTGCTCACCACCAAGATGAGATCTGTAATTACTAAGGTACTAAGCAGCTGCCCACCATGGGCTCCAGCAGGCATAGCTAATTTCTGATCTTAGCCAGCTTCGGTTAATACTTCATGGAGGAGTAGTTGCGGAAGTCGACGATGAATGGAACACTTAAATGCAGCAGTCATTGCCTCGACTCTGGACTCTATCGCCACGGTCGAACGGGAAAGCTGCACCCCGCGCCTCAGCTTTCCTATGCGGCATAGTATTAATAATACCGGCCTTCTGCTTCACCGGTAATTCCCTTGCCAAGGCATAAATTCCAGGACCCTATATTGCGAGTATAAACAGCGGCAACATGAGGCGCCAACTATGCTCCGTATTCTTTTATACAGTTTGAACGGGTCAGACAGCCGTTGTATGTGGAGTTGAGCCTGGAGAATTTTTTTGGACACTTACTGCTAGAAAATAATAGTGAAACAGGTATTACTTTAAGATTAAACGTTTAAAGGAAATTCATTTATACTTGAAATTCGTTCATGGCATCATACATATGTAAGTCCGGAGATAGTGATGAATATCTTACTTCATATTGCTGAGGCACTATTTTGTGATGGGTTGGCAGAGAATATTAAATATAACTCTTTGTCAGTTCCCGGGATAGCATTTTTCAATATCCCCCCAGTATTCCAGCGTCTCCCAGCGTATTCTAGCGACACTCAAAGTCTTTCAGAGCGCCTCTCAGTGTATTCCTGTGTCCCGTGTATGCCTTATTATTATCGAAAGAATACTCTTATCTCTTCTAGGAACACTTGACTCCCCCATAGGAATACTTGTGTCTTCTGAGTTTGGTGGACTAAGAAATTTTCCCATTGCCCGTAAAAAATGTCTTATGGGGAGATTCAAATCTCCCGTAGAGATACTGGATTCTCCGAAATCGTATTTCGAATGTTTTTTGGACTTGGAGCATTTTTCAAAAGTCTACATTTGCCTTTAGTTTAAACTAGCTGAGTAACCCGGTTTCATCCGGCGTATCATAAGTACTACTTGTGAAATATACTTCTAAAAACCTCAATTTTGGTACTTCACCCAGATTAGGAATTTTAGGTGTGTTACTAAAATCTGTGTATGTGGCATAGAACCGTCCAAAACTCATTTCGCTACCAAGGTCCATATCAGAACGGTTCATAATCTATTGTATACTTATGTGTATCCATTGTTAAATAAATAAATAAGGATATTAATTTTTTTCGCTATTTTATCGTTGCCTTATTGGAAGACATTAAAACTGCAAACCTTATGTTGATTTCTTATTCGTTATAGAAGTTATTGTCTGCCTAAACATTTCGTTACACATGTACATAAATGTTTAATATTAAATAATTGGGTATTAAATCAACCATTCTATTTTATTTTCTCATGATTTTACTTTGAATCGTGGAAAATTTGGAAGATAAAAGAGCCGTCAACACAAGGCTTAAATATATAAGTATTTTCCAATGTCTGTTGCAAATTCGAGGATTTCATTCATAGCTCATTTGAGTCAGTGAAGAATTCTTGGTTTCAGAGAATTACGCACACAGGAAAAAATCAGTTTTCAACCACACAATGTTAACCCTCTCCGCGCAACACCCAACGGCGAGCCTTCAAACATTTGTTTTGTATAGGCCAAGACATCTTTTGGCAACAGCATACCAGGACAGATAAAATAATATATGTATATGTACATAGATGCAGAATGGCGTACCTCTGTTGCAGGCAGCAGCCAACTTCTCATCCAACTAAAGCTTTATTCCTAGCCAACTAAGCTTTATACTTTAGCTAAATTCAAACCCATTTAATTGTAAAGTGTTCTACAACGCAAAGTTCTTTGTGAGAGTCGGACAGTTAGCTACTTAATCGTAATACTGCTTACATCGATATTAACCAGAGACCGGAAATAATGATTACTTATTTCTGAAATTTAAAACAAAAAAATTATCACTTTATACCAAACTAAAATCAATTATTTCATTTTTGGCCTTATTTAGATTCAATAATATCTATACATATAATAAAATTGTAACTGGTCGATGTCTGTACATAGGAGATATTTAAGAAAAATTAATCTGAGGGGTTTTTGAGAAAAGTAATTACATGGAAAGAAATTATATTGGAAGTACATAAATAGTATAATTTTTTCACGATTCATTTTAACAGAAAAATTACTGGTAGTACTATTGGGTAATTCACTGGTTAATTAACCTCGTAGTGATTAATAACATTCATGTAGTTATAGAAGGTATGTAAATATATGCTTTGTTGATGTAAATCACAAATCAAATTCTATAACATTTTAACCCGATTTGTCTTTTCAGTTTAAAAAAGTAAATAATTTTTTTTGTAGTTCGATTTTATGCGTGTAATATTGCTTTCACTTTATTTCTTTTGCTACTTACTTTTTTTTGAGACCGATATACATCTGAGAACCACGCACAGTTTTTTTTCTAATTAAAACCAAAAGCATGAAATCCAATATCTGTATGCGATGATTATAACACTCATCTCCGATATCAAACCAACCTGGGAATTTTTCTCGAGTTTCTTCAATGCATTTATTTGAAATAAAACTTTTTATATTTTTCTTGTGAGAAAACTGGTCACAATTTTTCTTAAATATTCTATTGTGATGTTTACATATTTCATAAAATTTATTTGACGGTGTTATTAAGCTTTTTTTACAATTATCAAATTGTTTTTCCATTATCAATATATTTGAAATATCAGCATTTTCTGTGTTAACGTCTGTCATTACTTTTGTACATTTAATGCAAGGTGGATTCATTTTTTTCATTATTTTAGAAAAACAATATCCGGCAAAGTATTTTAGTGCAATATCTGTTGTTTCTACATGAGTTTGAGGTTGTTGCTCTTCTGATAATTCGAATAATCTTTCTATACCTTCATCTTCCTCGTCTTGTGAGATGTCTTTCAAGTGATCTTCTGAATTGACCGAAATTGATTCGTCCTCTGAATTTTGGAATACTGCATCCCAGTCAAGGCTAAAATATACTCATCACTATCTATTTCGCAATTTGAAAATGCTGACGTAAATAACAACTTCATAGTTATAATTTTTGCTAATATACGATTGAATTCAAATAAGCTGGGATTAGTTTTATCAAAATTTCCAGCTCTTATATGGGCAAACAAATTTTCCAAAGTGTCTTGGTTAAATTTAATAGCATATACATAGTAAACTGTTGTATGTAACTCAAAAATTAACATAGTGATTTTTATTATGGACTCAATTGAAATTAATAAGCCCTTAAAGCAAAACACAGTTCCTTCTGTTGTAAGCGGTTTCATGTTCATTATATACTTTTTCATTTCCACAAGAAATTCAAAATTTTGTGAATCTCGCATTAGCGGTGGATTTCCGTTCAAAATGTCGAATAGGCGATTCATTTTGTCGAAACAATTTTCTGTGGCTTCAGCCTTTTTTTCTAAATCTATAGTGAACTTTTTCAGACCCAAAAAACTCTTAATACCTGATGAAACACTATGACTTATCGGTTGAACAGCAAGCTTTACATTCATTTTCTGAAAATCAGAAGGATAAATATGTGAATAAGTAAGCTTTGGACATATTTTCGTTTTATTATTTTTTTCTGAATTATATATGAATGCTATAACGTCCCACGATATAACACCATCGGGGGTTGTAATTTCACTTGCTAGCAATCTATTTCTGAATGTCTTAAATAAGTGAGGAATGTCATAAATAGCATATATGGTTTCATTTTTATATTCAAAAAAGCATTAATCTGGAGAAATTTGTAAAGTACGAAATAGTTTTCTATTTATTGGCCCTTGATCGCAAGTAATTCCTTGGACATTCACCCCAATACTTTTACACATTTTAAGGCATATATATAATTCATCTTTTAAAATATATCCAGTTACAGAGGAAGAGCAGGCTATATAGTAAAATACATGTTTAAAGTTTCCGCAAATACTTCTTATCATAAATACAAGTACGTTTTTAGCAAAATTTTTTCGTAGTACACCATCTCCATATACTTCATATCCATCTATTCTATCACGAGTACAAGATTCTCTTGTTTAGCCATTTCATCAAACATAGGGATAACTTCTTTATCTTTATCTTGTAATTGATCAACTTGGTTTTTGACTTCTTGTAAAATATTATGATTAACTCCTGGAGATAAATTTTTAATTTTTGACCATTTCTGTAAAGAAGTTGGATGAGATATATGTGTGTAATTCAAGAACATTACGAAGAAAAGTATAACCGGCTGAAGACCGAAAATAAATACAATGAACATTTGAACAATTTTTAGGGTTCCGTACCTCAAAAGGAAAAAAGGAACCCTTATAGGATCACTCGTGTGTCCGTCTGTCCGTCCGTCACAGTCAATTTTCTCCGAATCTACCGGACCGATTAAGTTGAAATTTGGTACACATATCAACTTCTATGACCCAAACGCAGAGGTGTGACGTGAATAGACGAAATCTGAATATGGGGGTCCCTTTTGGGGGGCAAGATGGAAAATTAAAAAATTTTTTTTTGCAAACTGCATCGTGTGACATATCAAATGAAAGGGGCTTGTTGTGAGGCTCTCAAATATATTTTTTGTATAATTTTAAAATAAATAGTTTTAAAGTTATTTCAGAAAATTGATGAAAATTTACCATTCCCCCCCCCAATCTACGAAACGACTGAGCCTAAAATTTTGAAAAAAATACAGAAAATAGTTCTTTACTTCTAGATTACAGGAAAACCTATAAGAAGTCTTAAAATATCATGGTAAATTTCTCAATATTGTGCGAACAAACTTACATTTGCTGTTGAAATCTATGGGGGAATATGTTTTTCAACTACAATTTTATTTTGTTCTTGTTTTCTATAATTCAAATTTAATAGATAATTATAAAGTATAACGATACGGAACCCTCAAGGCGTGAGTTCTACTCGCACTTGTCCGTCTTTTTTTTTCTGATTCTGAATAAGTTCTTGGTTGAAATAGAATCATTTTAGCAAATGTTTTTGCGTTGTCATTTACGTTTTCCATTAGATCAATATTTTCCCTTAAATTCTTTTTGAATTGTTTCGTTTTTGCTCTTTTATTTATTATAATCTTTTTCTTAGTAACTTATTTACCTTATGCAATACTAGCTTGCTGCGTTTTAAAGCCTTAATTTCTGTCTCAAGCTTTTTAATATTTTTTTTTAACATGTTGATTACTTTATAATGTTTGGGACATTTTTCGCATAAAATTCGTGATACCGGCGTAGATGTTCTTGTACTAAAATATTTTCAGGCTTGATTTAATTCATCAAGAGTGATGCAATTTTCTTTGATATGTAACAAGAGCTTGACAAGGATCAACATGAGGAGACGGCGAACGAGTTTTTGAAATAGAAGGGCGAAATTCTAAATTCAGGGATGGTGCAGCATCTTTCCTTAAATATTTTTTTCCTAGATATTTGTCGTCAAAATGTGAACTACAAATATATGGTTTTTTTCTTAGCTCGTATTTCGCTAAGCGAACTGAAACAAGCTTGTAACCAAACAGAATACATATTTTACTGATCCTGATTTGGGAAAATTAAAGTATTTACAAGTTGGATAATTCTTTGCAGTAGCCTGGCAACAAAGAATACTGCACTTTATATTCCAATTTTTAGATCTATCAGACATAACTACATTTTTTTTTCAAGGTCAATATAGATAATCCAAATATACAAAAACAATTAAGGAAATCAATTCCTCTAACAAAGGTCGAAAGAATGTCCGCAATTCAATGTCGAGATCAAAAAACCATGAAAATATTCAAAAATCAATAAACGAAGTCAATTGAGAAATCCAAAGAATGTATACCAAATTCAATGCCAAAATAAAAAATCGCCGAGAGAATATCTACATACATATGTAATTTGATGAACAACAAAAACGCACAACTAATCGCTCCAAGATGAGAACTCGAAATGAGACCGAAGTAGAAGGTAATTTAGCTGGAAACAAAACGCGTCTGATGCTCCCATATGTGTAGATCTTGAAAACAAGCGCACCAAGCTGTAACTGTCCGACTCTCAGAAAGAACTTTGCGTTGTAGAAAACTTTAGAATTAAATGGGTTTGAGCTTAGCTAAAGTATAAAGCTTAGTTGGCTAGGAATAAAGCTTTAGTTGGATGAGAAGTTGGCTGCTGCCTGCAACCATGGAGAAATAAATATCTTTTATTTCTCTATGCTGCAACAGAGGTACGCCATTCTGCATCTGTATATTATTTTATCTGTAATACCAGGCTTTGCACAAGGATGAAACGTTACCAATAAATAAATAAAACTTAAAAGCATAAGAGCTTTCGAAATTAAGCTTTTATAATCGAAGCTTGTGGCAAATGCATTTATTGTTTGAACTCTGAGTACACATTATTTGAGCTTTTCATTGAGCTTTCGAATAAAAATTACATATGTAGCTGTTTGTTTTGTAGAATATTTAATCAAATTGCAGTGAAATTAAAACGAAATAAAATTTATAAACACATCTACATAAATTATTTATATTAATTTATTTCAAATTTCTTGAAGCAAAATTTCTAACAAGCTTCTAAGCTCTATTAAGTTCATCGTGGCTGTGCTAAGGTTGATGCATAATATGCCAGTGGTGGTTCGTCAGAGGAGACAGAAGAAGCAGAGCGTCCTCCATCATATCTTATATTTCAATAATTGTAGATTTTGAAAACGTATGCAGCAATTATTTTTGTAAAGAGAAAAACCCGATTCGAAAAAGTAAATTATTTTGCAAAAATAATTTTGTTACTTTTTATTGTACGAGTAATATTGTACATAACTTACAGGCTCTCACGTAAAGCCGCTTTTGTGTTAGACGTGGTAACAAAATATGCCTAAGCACCAGTTTTGTATTCGTCAGATAAATTTATCCGTCGAATAAAATCGTCCTAATAATCAGCTGGGTTATGATACAAAACAGCTATCAGATGGATAAACTTTCCACAGGCTGTGGACCACAGCTTATTCGCAGTGCTGTAAGTTATCTCAGAGAAGTTAGCTAAGCATGCATTTGCGGGACGTGAGTGAGACGCTGGGACCCGCTTTGGAAAGCTCTGTATATATCATTTTTGGCTGAAAAATTACATTTGTACATTCTCATAATTAAATAAAACTGTGTTTCACGGTGATATAATTTTGAAAATTGTCAAAACTCTCGGATATATGTATATAGTATTGCAAATTGGCTAATATGAGTGCTGTTTAGCTTCCACTATATGGAGACTAGCACTCATTCCTTTAAATTCACATTCTCATTTTTTGAGGGTTTTACAATTCGTGTTAATTTTTCGAGTATATTCTTGCGATCATCCAATATAACAACATTTTCGCTGTTATCAACTTGGATTTTGTATATTGGTTTTGATTTTGATATTTCTGTATTGGAATTGGTATCATTGGGTGGATACTTAATTTTCTCTTTTAAAGAAGTCTGGCTTTTCTCTTGAGCTTGTTAAGCCATTGATTTCCTTAGTCAGTCTTGTTTTAGACTTTAATTGCACTATTTATTTATTTATTTATTTTTTCTTGGTTCCTTTTTAACCATTTTTAAGATACCAGATGAAATATGGCGTCTGCAATATTTGGTTAAAGCATTCCGGTGATCCTTGAACGGCAATTCCGAAGGTTTTCGATGGACTAATTTACCCTTGTACGGAAAATCATGGAATGTTATCAGATATGGCAATGTTTTCAAAAACTAGCAATGAAATCCTTAAACGGAAGCATAAACCTGCAGTGTCTCATACTGATAACAATTTATCAATTGAAGTGTTCAAAGTTTCTCAAGAAAATGATTCTGAAGAAGAACTTGTGGTAAAAAAATAGTCCTCATACTAAAACCTTTAGCAGGTGCTGAAGTATCCCTCACATTTCAGAGACAGCAGAAATATTGCGGCCTTAATTTCCTTCACCTACAAGAAATTTAAAATGTGATAAAAACAAAACGAACCCTCCGCTAAAAAAGCTGTACCTTTTTATGTGTACCTCTCCAGTCGCTTAAGAAGTGTAGGAAATTAGAAGAAGGAAAAAGCGTTTTATTACCTCTCTTAAACACTTTGTTGGAAAATAGAAATGAAATAGAAGTAGTAAAAACATTTGTCAAAAGCCAGTTATTCCACAAAAAACAAGTCATTTGTTGGAAAGTGAAAAACAAATTGCTTTGCAGTTCTTTTGCCAAATACAAGGAAATGATAAAATTGGGATTTACTTTGCCTCATTAAATTCAATCCAAAAGTGGCATTCTCTTATAAGTTTTGATACTGGACTACCTCAAACTATTATAGGAATTCTAAAAACAATATTTCTGGTATTTCCATTGACAACTGGCGTTACATTTGGTTGTTTGATGAAATAAATGTTCAGTAAAACCGAACTGAAATACAACATTAAGGATGACTTAGTTTTTGGTGTGGAGGACTTAGAACGCACAGGGCGAATGAATAAAACTGCATTACGCATTTTGTTTCTTATGATCCGTGGAGTAAATGAAAATTGGAAGCGATGTGTGGTCTCTTTAGCTGGTTATGTTAATGGCAATGACTAAGGCGTTATATTGAAAGACGTAATATCAAAATTAATTGATATTGGATTCGATGTACTTGGTGTCACATGCGACAAAGGAGGGATATATTGTGTTTAAGAACATTGGGTAGCTCTACAGAAAGAAGACCGTATTTTTTTTTATAAATAATGCAATAAATTTTAACTTTCTTCGATGCCTTGCATTTGTTTAAAAGCTTGCGTAATTCCCTCTTCTTACATGATATAATTGCAGAAGGCAAATATTTATTATCATGGAATGTTATTCGTAAAGTTTATAATTTATTACACGGCTTAACATATTATTTGACCAACTAAATAGTGTAAGTGAATTTTGAAAAAATCCAGCCCGTAATGCCTTGTTACAAGAAAATGTAGATATGTTAACAAATTTGAAAGAAATGAAAACTTGGATTTTAAGTTGGAAGCACGAAGGTCGTATAAAAAGAAAGTATTCTCTTGATGGCGTTGTTCGTACCATAAGTGCTACTGAGATTATTTGGCAAGATCTTGACAATAAATAGGAATTTTTAATAACAGGACACCTGAATCAAAACCCCATTGAATATTTAATTTCGATGTTAAGAGGCTTTAAAGAAACCTATGAAAAACATCCACGTACATAGAGGCCATACCGAACTTTGGCAAACAAATAATGTTTCATAATTGTTTTATTTCAGAATTTAGGAATTATGAAGATTCCCAAAGTCAAAACTTAATAATAAATCAAAGATATTGCTCCCACAGTATCTAATGAAATGTAAGTATTGTTAGACACATATGATAAACTTCGATGAAAATTATTCGGATAAATATTTTTTCGTAAAAAATAAAGCTTTTAAAACAAACATTTATGGTTAACTGAAAATTCCAAAGAATCTGAATAAGAATAATATTTGATTTTTTACACATTTTTAGAATTATTTGAAATTCATAAAGAAAAAGGTAATTTAATTCAAATATATATTTTTCCGGAAATAGATAATAGGAGGCTGTAACAGTAAGTTTGCTGCCATTAAAATTTTTGTAGTTACAATGATATAAATTATAAAAATAAGAGATTGTAATAAAACAAAATTAAAATAACATCTAAGAGGCAAAGATTATAATATGTATTTAATCGTGTAAGTATGGTCATCTTTGGGACAACCCCACAATAAGATTAATTATATATATTTGTATATAATCAATGCGATTTACTCAAAGCTGAATTCGCCACTTCCTTAGCGCAATTTACACTGCAATACTTCTGTACTAAAGCTAAAATGAGGCGAACTCACCGGCATCATTGATAATATAAAGAAGTAGAAGTGCCAACTAGGACTTGACATTAGCAATATAGATGGCGATACATGTATCAATTCGTCATTTTAAGTGAAGACAAATCTGAAGTTCGAAATGTAATTTCGAATTCAGTTTTTTTACCTCCCATATAACTGAAGTGTGAGAATGTAAATGACGGTGAAATAACCTTCTCGTGTGGACTTCATCAGGGCTCTGGAATGTATTTGAAAATTAATATGTACGTAAATTTTAAATGCTCCGAGGAAACAAAAATCTTATTTTGCGTCCCAAAGATAAAATAGGAAATGTTTGATAAAATCTTTCTTTTTAATGATAATTTTAAAGGAGCCGATAAATCGTACTAAGAATAGAAATAATAAATATTTTAGAGATGAAATTAAAGAAATTGAAAAATCGTCTTACTAAGAAAGAAACATAGGTATGTATATTATTCTCGACCTTATACAATTTTTAACCGTAATTTTTTTGTCGTCTTTGTCGTTTTGAGCGAAGTGTTAATATTATTTATTGCTGCTCTTATAAGGGAAATCACTATGTGTCCAACGTTAACGTCATTTTGCTTAAAATAACGTTGATTTGAATTTAGGGGATAAAGTTACATTCGATATTAAATTTGCAGAATCAGAGCAATTATAGCTGGAATATTCGGATGATTAAATATTTTGAAACAGGACCTGCTTCAAATTTCGATAAAATCGATAAACCGAAGGATTTTTCGCATAAATCCCTTTAAAACCACTAATCATTGAAAACAAGTTTTCGGGAGCATCGCTGTATTTAAGTGAATTACTAAAAGATAGATACTCTTCCGTTTCATTTAAATCAGCTCAAAGCATTTCAATGGCAGTTATTGTGGTAATCCATCAAAACTAGGTGGCCGTTTCATTCTATCAATAGAAATTCAAGTATTTGTTTCAGAAAGATTTTGTGATATTTGATGCTTTTCGGAAATAGTACATTTTGCTGAACTTTTGGAATACCTTATAATACTATTTAAGTTATCAAACAAAACATTCAGTGCGCAGTACGTATTGCACACTTATTTTCCTCTCCTTCAAATAAATTTAAGATAATAGCCGGAAATATTGCGGTTGATACGCTGTGACTAAAAACCGATAATTTGTAAATGCCCTGAGGATTTATATGCACCTCCGTTAATTTAAACATAGGTCTTATAGCACCATTATCCATGTTGTATGCTTTGCTTAAAATGGACATATCTTTTCACTTCCTATCTTGATATAATTTGCAAGAAGATTACTTCTTATACATTTGAAAATATGTCATACAAAGCATATATTGTTTTGTTCTCAACATATTCGTAGATATAAGGGCATTGTTGTCGAAGTTTTTAAAAACCTTTAACAGCTTCTATTGTTACTTCCTTGATAATAAACTAAGCTTACAACGCCGAAACCAAATTTTAAAGTTGACCTAACAAATAATTTCCTCAACTCGACTTGCCAAATAGCCGACTCTTGGCCGCGAGACGCGACGCATGAATACTACTATGTACACTAGATGTCAATATTTTTTTTCAAGCGGGAAAATCCATATCAGTATAAATTCATTGGTTAAATGAGGCTATCAGCGCAGAAGTGGTGTAACCCCAGACTACTTCTTAGGAGATAATGAGGAATTAAAATGTGGTTAAATTGTTTTTGAATTGCATTAATTTTGTGAACATTATTTCAATTATTTTGCTATCTATTGATAATTCTAAAAGGTGGCTTACGCCACTATTGTATTGAAAGATCATAATTTAACGAATTTATTTTACACAAAAACCCTACCCAACAAAAATTGTGGGTTACACCACTTCTGCGCTGATAGCCTCAAATTATCTTTTGTATTATAGCCAAATTCAAACTTACAAATAGTGCCGGATTAAGACTCTTTGATGCCCTAAGCATTCCAAGCCTATGGGCCTCAACTTCAATTACTGGTTTTAATTGGTCTACCAATTTCGATAAAATTACCCACACATATTCTTTATAATATTATCAAAGATGTACATAACATAGAATTTTTTTGATTGGATTCCGCGTTCATTTTTTTTATAAATTTTTAAAATTTCGATATAAATCAGAATTTTGTTTCCAACGGTTCTTATCATCTTAGATAGTATTATATTATAAAGAATATGTGGTTTCACTTTCAGAATTTCAAAGTTAAATATCTTCGGAAATGTTAGCGATTGACAATGTTTTCTTTGCATATCCGTCACTTAAGACCCTAAATGATCATTCCTATACAAAGTGTTCATCAAGATCCGTGAAGAGACCTCAAACTAAATTTATGCCGGCATTTGCAATATAACTTTAAATGATAATAATTTGTGCATATTTATTAAATGATTGAATTATTTGATTCACAATTTATGCTAATACGCAAGTGCATGGCTGACAAAACCGTTGAATATATAATTTTGAGTTCACTATTCGAGCATTATAAAAACTAATGTTAGTGCAGAACCCCCTACCTTGCGACGTCACTAAGTGCTCAGTGCTACTTCTGTCTTTCTGTCGTTTTTTAAAGTCGTATTTCTTGTTCTACGCGCACCTCAATTTTACTACGCTTATTTACAGTGTCCGTATTTATGAATCCGTTCGAATTGTATCGAAAAGAGCTAACAAAAGAACCTTTTGAATTGAAATTCTTAATAAAATTTCTAATTTTTGAATAAATTCGTTTCAGTTACCTTTGACTTCAATTAATTTTTTCGTTCAAAGTGTTGAAATAATTCAACAGAAAGATCCAATCGAATTACCTACTTTGACGTTATGTGCGGAAAAAATTAATTGAAATCAAAGGTAACTGAAACGAATTTGCGAAAATTTTAGGAACTTTATTATAGAATTTTTATTCAAATAGGGTTTTTGAAAGCTGTTTTTGATTATAAGATTCAAACGGATTCAAAAATAGGGCCCAACGACACGTTCGGCACGAGACAGCCGGCACGATATCAAATCGTTGTGTACGTATTTATATTTAATTGCGGACGAGTTTTTATATTTCATAGGAGGCACCTCTAATTTTTGGTCTGTGATCCTGGTGCTCTCGAGACGTGCGGTAAGCAGGTGCTTAATTTCCTTATCGGCTAATCCGGCACTGCTTACAAGACATTTCATCATATAAAACGATACATTTAGAATTTAATATGTTTATATCCTTTATTTTATTTGTGAGCATATTTTTTTTCTACATCTGGTAGCCCAATAGCGAAACGAAGATCCAAACGAAGATAAAACAAAACTGGTTTCCAAAATGTCTGCAGGCGATAACTTTAAAGCAAATTTCGCTTTTTTTTCATTTCAATGGTTTTGTAAGAATTAAACAATCATAATACATATTTTCCAATAGTTCGCTCAGTGCTTTCTGAAAACTAGCCATCTTTCTTTGCTTAGCTTGCTCATTAAAAGATCAAAGTGTTTTGAAGGTAGCCGAACCAGGCAGTCAAGTCATTCATGAGGTTTGATTTTGGAGTTTTTCTTCTCCTAGACAACTTTATAGATCAATGCTAACGATCTCCACTTCGCGGAACCAGATGGTCAAGTCATTAAGGAGGTTAGTGTTGACCTCACGTCCACAGCTTGTCATCAGACCTTTCACCATGTGTAATGAATAGTGCTCATCATAACGAAACAAATGCTTGAGTAGGAAGCTAAATTTTTAATTAAAACAAAAAAACAAATTTTTATCGTATTTTACTCATCGAACTATTTCATTTGATACCCATATCAAGGGAGTTGTGAAGAAACAGGTAAGCCGCCATCTTGGGGCGTCTGCTATATTGGATTTAGAATGACGTTACGTAGCTTATAGATTTCTTTAGAAAAATGCATTAAAATAATTCGAAGTAGCTTTAAAATTGTCTGTTTATCATATATTTCACAAATTTAAACGTAACGAACTTACCTATAAATTGTGAAACCCTTAAGAAAACTGTTCCATCGCCTTACGCTCGTCAAAAACATGTATTTACTGCGATGGTGACTTGATGGGTTCGGTAACTCGACACAGCATTCAGAAAGGTTGGGTATAGTATTTTGAAGTCGTGCTTTTCGGTTATCTTTTGTTGATGTGGTATTGTATAAAATTTCGAATTTATTTACGGTTCCGTAATTTTGTAACTGATATCAAAAATTCCCGCATTAAAGTACTATCCCGGAATAGTGTACTTTACAACTTCTTCCACGTTCCTCATCATATTATTAATTTTGGATATCACGGCCCAATCTCATCTGTCTCGCCCTTTTAATCAGATTAAAATTCTTGGACATACATTTTATTGATTTTCACACATAGTAATTAGTTGTCGTTTTTTTTTATATGTTTTTAAATAAATAAATTAACAATAACAAAAACAAACAAGAATGAAGCAAATCATCCTTGAAAGCCAGTTTCGACGTTTAAATGGCTATGAAAGTTAATTTCACGGGTAGCTCACTCAGAAGTAGTCCGGTCGGTTTAGGACTACCATCCCCAAATTCCGCTCTGGGCATCGTTGTTCATCCCTCGAATTGTTTCTTACATTTAATGTAAACCACAATATTTACACAAACCGAATGATGCTCAAACCCGTGCAACTCGACCTTGCGCAAAAGACGCCCTCTCCAAACAATCACAGCACCGCCAAAACCCTGAATGAAAGATGTTCATCAGGTGTGCAGAACGCTGGGCCGTATTTGGGTAGCGCATCTCAGTCGCTAGGAAGAGTTCCCCAAGTGGGGAGCAAGCTACTGGATCTTTATTTTTAATTTCGAGTTGTTTTTTCAGTTTTGCAAAGCACAACATTTTTAATCAACTCGGTACTCAAAGGGTCCTGAGATTTCGTTCCGAGCCGAACAGCTCACACCTGTGCGGTTTGGGGATTTGTAGTTGGTGCTTAGTACAGTGAGCTCGCATGTCCGCGACTTTTCGTATCTGCAAAAAGCAAGCGTCTTTTATCGATTTCCTGACCATGACCTACAATCCGGCGGGTGTTTAGTATTTGGATAGTGAGGCACAGCCGCACGTTTCATGCACACGGGCAGTATTAGAGGCACGTTACACTGTATCACGTGAAATTGATTCGAGTGCGGTAAAGTGAATGTGAGCGATGTGATGATTCAGCCACATCTTTGTTATCCGAGGCTGCGAGAGTGCTCAGCACTCGTAATCCGCCCGAGTCCCCCTTTTGCCGGTGAAGCTCCTAAAGACCCTGTTAAATTTAATGGAGCAAAATTGATAACTTCATCTGAGTGAGTACCAACCGAGATGGTATACGAATAAATATATAATAGTTGTCACAATTTGCACGACTTTGTTCAAAAGAGCACAAAGTCCTCGATTCTTGCACACCTGCAGTGGATTAGGGGGGGAAGAAGAATGCAGGTAAAGAGCTCATGCACTTTTGCACCTGTTGCACGGCATGCTGTGCCGCAATCCTGAAGTGGAAGAGGAGTTTACTTTGGATAAATCGAATTTAAGTTGTGCAGTGCAGAGGAATTGTTTCTGGTCAAATGAACTAATAACTTTCGACCAATTCAAGCCCTAATTGCTCGCAGAATTTATAAAATTTCTATTCCAATAACTGAGCAGCAAATACCATGCGAAGCAACTAAGTCTCTTCACCTTTTTGCCTTGCGGTAATTTAATATAATAAGTGTTGACTATATGGAAAATAGCTGACCTAAATTTTCACTGAATAATTTGTGCTGTCAGCGAAAGTTTACTTGACCATTCTTGTGCGGTTGAATTATTTAACTTAAATCCCTCCTCTTCCTCCTCATGTACCGCACTCAGGATTAGATTATATGTGGCGGACGTGGAATACTCGCTATAAAATAAAAAATTTTGCAAACATTAGCCAACTTCGTTAAGTGTTTAAATACAGTTTGTTTTTCTTAACTTGTTAACCGTAATATTTTTGCATTATATGTAGATACTATAAGTGAACGATATGAAAATTTGAATTGAAACTTAACTACAGTTTGGAAAGAAATCAATGTATATAATTTAAAATAAAACAGAAATAAGTTTTGACTTCTGCAATTTAGGATTGTTTTTGGATAGAAGATTGATTAACTTCATGAGGAAATTAAACTGAGTTTAGACAGCAGCCTCACTGTTTCGATTATAGGTTTATTTAAATGCAGTTTCACAACGATAATGGGTGGTTAAAAGTCGGTTAATGTTTGTTTGATGGACAACGAATGTCAAAGCAAGCAGATTAACAATGAGATTAAGAACGGTTTGACAATGAGAATAGTATTTAAATGATATGAACAATTTTCGTAATTCTAAAAATGAAAGCATGAACATATGTATGTAAGTACCATGAATCAGAAGAATATTATACCATTTGAAACATTTCAGTGGACTGCCTACTATTCAATAGAATTGACAAAGTTAAAAAGTATTTAAAGTCAAAATTAAAAATTTTCTTCAATTTAAGCAACTTACAGAGTGTCCCAAAAACCTACGTCCAAACGAAGACAGTTGAAGGGCCAATTCATGATGTTCAAATGAGCCAAACTTACTAAGTAAAAATCGTCTAGTTTTCGAGATGATGCCACTTCTTTAAAATTTTGGAAAGTCGTTAATTTCGATAATTTTTCGGTGTGATAGTATCTAACCTTGATATTTTCTATTCTGCGTTTTGCAAACAATTACCGAAGGAGCCTCCTATGAAATATAAGCAAAGATATTTCCAATATGGATGTTGTTTTCTAACAAAAAAAATCTTCTTCAATTTTATATGTATCAAAATTTTTTCCTTCAATTTTGACTGTTCTTGCTGTAAAAGATATACATACAGATCTTAACTGGCCAATTGTCCTAAAAGTTGTTGCATGTAGTCTATATTTTAAGGTATTACATTTATCACTTTTTTTAGTTAGGAAGGAAGATATTGATATTTAAGTAAAATGGAATTGTTTTTTTACATATTCTATGGACCTACATGATTTTTATTCATATAAACTTCAAATCTTGAACCGAATAATGTTTTGGGATTAACTTTTTAACGCAAGGTGGGTATAAAACAAAGCAATTCTATATTATTTCACAAAATAAAAATTGTTTAATGGGTAGTGGGTAACTGCTCATAAATTTCAATTCAATACAAAATATCCTGCTAAATTTGATCCAGATCCGATTGTGAAATAACGCAGTTAATATTGCAGACAATTTTGAAGAATACATTTTCAGCATATAAATGTTTTGATGTAAGAGATAATGAACACGCTGTGTTTTGAATAAGCTTTACACTTATTTAGTTAATGTTTTAATTAAAGTTCTTTTTCTGAAACTTCCATAATTAAAAAGTGTATGTACGATGAGAAGCTAAGAAAAAGAAAATGTATAATAACACCAACGCGATCCAATATTTTTCTTATATTACTTTAATAAGATGTTTTTATTTTAAATCATCTCAGGTGAAGTTATCATCACCTCCAATTTTTTTTCATTTTTGTCAACATGATAACTTGAACGCCATCTCTACTAAAGAAAACTATTTGGGGAAATTGGGGAATTGTGAGTCACACTTCTTCCAACCTCGATAACTGTCACAAAAATCAAAATTTTTTAAAATTTCATAATGGTTTATGTTACTAGGAAGGAAATCCTAACTTTTAGCTTGAATAGTTTCTTGAAATTATTAACTGCTGAAAAAATCTGAGCGTTGGCAAAAAAAATACGTGTTTGAAATTTTCAAAAATGGGGAATTGTGAGTCACCGTCTAAATTAAGTCGAAAATCAAAAATATCGTTGTAAAATTTTTATTGTATGGTTGGAAATTACATAAGAATTAATTAGAAAAAAATATAAAATGATATTGATAAAAAGATATTGAAATAATTCGGATTCGCAATTCGGGCTTGTGAAATAGGCTCCAGTACTGACGCATTTCAAATGAACAGCTCGATCGCATAAATCGCAGCGAATGGAATTGTTGCGGCTCAATTTCTTCGGCATATCCTCCATATTCTGTTGGAATTTTGCAGAAAAAATTATAAGCACGCGTTCAAAATGCGATATTGGCTTGAAAAATGCCAAAAATGTTGTGGCTCACAATTCCCCAAAAAAAGTGACTCACAATTTTCCAAACGTTTTGGTTGACAAGAACCTTTTTTTTTAAAGCCCCATTCGATTTTTTTGTTTCAGACATGCCAGTTCGGAGATTAACTTGCGGCCATGGAACCATCTTTTTTTCGACACTTAACTTTGGCGCCCTCTATTTAATAATAATAATAATAATATGCCCAAAATAAAAATTTGTTTGTATACTAAAAGTGTCCATTTACATTTTGTGAAAGCTTCATCACAATACTTAATAAAGCGGCTGAGAAATAAAAGTTTGAAAAAAGGCCTTTTTTTGACGCTCTAGAGTAGAATAGTACCTTAAGTTAACTAACTTTTGAGAAAAAAGTTCATAAAAATTTACGCTTTCTTTCTCGATGTCGAATTATTAAATTAATTCATTATAATAATAGCTGGTTTTTTTCACAATCGTATCTGGATTATATTAGTTAGGACATTTATCCTTGAATTCAATTTTATAAGTCGTCCCCTATATAAAAATTTTAAACTTTGCGAAAAACACATCAAATCGTCATGATTTGTATTCATTCGAACTTCAAATTTTGAACCGAACAAATTTTTGGATTAACTTTTTGACGCAAAGTGGATATGAATCAAATCAACTCGATTTTATTTTCTATATTTAAAAGAGAAATAAACGAAAACAAATTTGAGTTTACAAATTTTAAATTAAACATTTTTATTTAAAATTTTAGTTTATAAATTTTCAACGTCTTTAGGATAGGCCTTATTAGCCTGTCGAGGAGACCAGTTATGGATGGTTTATCAATATTTAATTTAAATAAATAAGATTTGAGTTTTCTCACTTATTTGTTTTATTTTCTTTTTTTAAAAGAAAAAAGGCGAGAACAAATATTTAGTTTACAAATTTTAATTTAAACATTATTATTCTAATTCACGAGCGAGAACAAATTTTACCTTATAACTTTTCAATTAAACATTTCCACTTTAATTCATGAAACAAGTTATCTTCATAGACATTTATGGCAAAACTAAATAGAAAGTTCTTAATTTTTTTGTTTTTAAATTTCGCTGCCTACTAACTTAAAAATCAAATTTGAATATTTTCTAACCCCGCCACACAAGTAAGACACTGCCAAAATTTAAACAGCCGCACTATAAAATTCATGATCCTTTCGGTATTTTTTAATAACCCAATTTTTGTGGAAAAACACCGTAAAATTATTGTGACTCATGGAATTTTCTGTGTAATTTAGGAGAAATTTACCACAAAATACAATTTTTGCCCAATATACATACATATATGTAGGTAGTCATCAAATGTTACTGTACCCATACGAGGTATGTCCGAAAAGTATCCGAGCTCCGTTCATATCTCCAAGTTGGTGCTATTCTTTGTCATCCGGGCCGTGGCATCCTTCGAAGTAGTCCCCATTCGATTGAACGACACGCTCCCAGCGGTGCTTCCACATCCTAAAGCAGTCCTCGAACGCAGATTTTGGGATGTCGTCGAACCGCTTTCCTTTGAGCGCCATTTTCAATTTTGGGAACATCCAAAAGTCACAGGGAGCTATGTCGGGACTGTACGGAGGCTGGCGAAGCTGTAAAATCTTCTGTATCATTTTAATCGTCTCCGTACAACTCTTGCCGAGATTGAAGCAAAACTTGATGCAAATTCGTTGATCTATTCTTTCTGTCATTTTCAACAGTAAACAAATGCGACGAACAGAAAAAACACGTTGGACATAAATACACGCTGCGTGTGACCCAAGGCGTCCGGCTGGTAACTACGGCATCCAGGGAGTTCGTGAGGGACTACTGATTACGCTCATACCACGCAGAGGCCGTTCGAGCGCTCTGGCATGAAGATATGAACGTAGGTCAGATATCTTTCGGACACACCTCGTATGTTACGTACATGGACAGTAACTTTATACGTTTCAGCGTTTCCTCATGTTCATTTTCTACTAAACTACTTAATCCTTTATAATCCAAACACGAATATCCATAACAAAATATAGGCAGTATAAAAAGTATAATCTGCATAAATTGTTATTATCCTACGTTTAAAATTTTGTTCCACCCTGTACAAATATCTTATATACATAAATATAATAAAATATCTAAGTTAATTTTGAGTTCCGTGCCGTTGAAGAGAATTTCTTTCATGGCATGTATTTTGATGTGAAATAAAAGTTAATATTTAAATTATTCTTAATATTACTTCAAAAGTAAATAATAGTACAAACTCCTTTTATACCACTGGTACGTTATTTATGTATTTATGATTACGACACACAAATCCAGTCGTGATTATGGTAAAAAAATTATCAATAATTGGTATCATTTTAACTAAATGACGGCAATACAGCCTATTATACAGCCATTTATTATACATATATGTATATGTAAATAGGAAAATAGTATACATATTTTGAAATATTTTCATTGACATTTCTAAACTTTTGATTTGGTCCTGCCAAAGAAGATGTAGCAATTTATGAAATATGTAATTTCAAAAGTGAAATATAAACCTCATAAAAGTCCGTTTCATTTCACTAAAACCATGCAAAACCTCAGATTACGCTAATGAATGAATTTATTATTATTAAATTATAATACAGTTATGAAAGCGGATGTAAAAATGATATGTTATAACATTGCTTTCATGACATACATACATACTTATAATTATGTCCATTATTATTTTATTCTGAGTCCTTATTCACGAAATTATATGTGTATTACATTTTATGTGATTTGGCTCAAAACAGTCGCGACTTGTTTTACCGTATAAATTTTTAGCCAATTAAAATTTAACAATATTTTTAAGATGCAAAAGAAAGTGCCCCTTTTAAGAGCGCAGTTGGGTTCGCCAGGTCAATTGACGGGCTTTCTGAGTTTAATTAATGTTTTACGGTTGCATAATATTAAGAGATTTTTCGGAACCTATAATTAATTTAGATTCCCAATAAAATCGAAATAATATTCTTAAATGTGAAATTTTCGTGAATGTTGTTTTGCTCTTAATTCATTTTATTTTTCCATTCCTTTGATTATTCTTTGAGCTTATTGGAAATACGTTGTTTGCTCTTCTTTTCAACAATATAAGAATGGAGTAAAACTTCCGGTAGGGATACTTATTCGGGCAAAAAAGATACTCTTAAAGCTTCTTTCTGGCTCTAATCGAATTATTTCGTGAGATCAAGAAATTTCTAATACGAGAAATATCCAAATGTCTTTCTTTGCAATTCCAGTTATGACATCAAAAGTGTTACTCTTGAAGAGTTTTGATGTTGTCGAAGTATAAATATGAGCATAAAAAAGATATTTTCGACATTTTCAATGCAATATTTCAATGAGTTTACTCCTAATAGGATATCATACATTCTACAAAGGAATTTTGTCTTGGGGCATATTTACGTGTAATATAATGCTTATGATTGATGTCATTTATGCATGTGGAAAATTGGAGAACATACTAGGATAAATGAATATCATCTTACGAAATAATAATATAAAAGATTCTCAAAGAAACATTTTGCAATGTGACAAAAACTCATTTTTTCCAAAAAAAAAAACAAGGATTCTAAAAAACTATCTTAAACTATGTAGTACGAAGAGCTGTGTTTGTTTTCAATTCCTAGCAGTTTATTTATATAATGATATCTTCTTTATTTCTCGAATCAGGAATTGTTGATAATTAAATAAAGACGTAATTGCGTTTCTCTGTAGATAAAAGATTTATTTATAATACATGTTTACAATATTTAACCAATTACATTATCATAACAAAGCAAAATATTCATTCACCTGTAGATAAAAGAAACAACATTTAAAGCCTTTATTTCGGATAATCTTATTATTACACACAATATTTGGAATTCTTTCCTACTTCTGTCTATCGTTAAATTATTGACATCTCCTAATATTTTGTTTAAGCAAAGACAGATTTAAGAAAAGCAATCGTATACGGGTAAACTGATTTTCTTTACATCTCCCCCCTTGGAGAGAAACAATTACAAGTCACAATGTAGGTACGTAATTGTTCATTCACTAACAAACACTGGAGATAGTTTTGTAATGTGGTAGAGATTTGATTCCACTTTCTTGTGTCCGGTATCAACTTCATAAATCGATTTGGAAATCTTTTTCAGAATTTTGTATGGTCCAATTCTCAATTCATCCATTTTCTTTCTATTTAGTCGATTTCCGTTCTCCACGTAGACTCTGTCTCCCTCTTCCAATATATATTCTTCCCTATGCAGATCGAATATTTTCTTATTATAATTATGGGATTTTATAGTATTCTTCAGAGCTAGTTTTCTATCTCTTTTCAGATCTTCTTTTGTACATCTTGATTTCAATTCAGGTGGTAGAATGTTCACATTTTCACCCTCCAAAAGGTATTTTGGCGCAAACTTCGTGACTGTGTGTTCTGTTTCGTTATATTTTGCTACGCATTTCTGTGCAATAGTAGTCCATGCTGTTTTCTTATTATTTTCATTTACTTTACATCTTATTTTATTGACTAAAGTTTGATTTAGCCTTTCATTAAGCCCATTTGAAAATGGTGCATCCACAGCAGTGAAAATCATTCTTATGTTTTCCTTCTTCAGAAATTCCTTAAATTCTTTGGAATTTATGCCTGGGTATTGATCTGTTAATACTATGTCAATATTGTAGCTTTGTGTCACCTTTTTCATTAGTTTAATAAAATCACTGGAGCTTTGATTCTTTGATGTGAAAATATAAGCATATCTTGTGAAATGATCAACCAGAAGATGTAAATATTTTTTTGTTGACCGAGATCCTCCAAAGCCTCCAATGGTATCAATGGATATAATTTCAAATGGACGTGTTGCTGGACCTAAATGTGACATTAAGCCGTATTTTGACTTCCTCCTTGATTTGTTTTTTATACAAATTTCACAATCATCACATATTTTTTTTATGTTTGTGATAATATTCTTTGCTGTGTAAAATGGTGTTATTTTATTTGTTATCTGGGTTCTCCCAATGTGGCAGTAAGTATCGTGGACATCTTTTATTAGAGTTTTGCTAAGTTCTTCTGATAGTATGATTTTTTTTCTTCTTTTATTCTTCTTGTAGTAAATTTCCTTCTCCAATATATGTTTTCGATTTTGTAAGTCCAGATTTGCGCGTTGATCAATTTTTATTTCTTCCAAGTTTATTACATTTACTACTCTTAAAAAATCGTCAGCATTTTCATAAGGCTCTAGAACTGGGTTTCTGCTTAAACAGTCTGCTTCTTGGTTTAATTTTCCTGGGTTATATTTTATCTTGAAATTATATTGGGATAAATAATAGGTCAGATCGCCTAGTTCCTCATCAGTTCTAGCCTTGATGTTCATATTTTCTAATGGTTTATGATCTGAGAACACTATAAATTCTTTTCCCATAAGCCAGTGCTGCCAATATTTCACAGCTTCTTTTATTGCCAGACATTCTAGATATATTGCCTTCTTCTTCTTTTGAGCTTCCGTTAGTTTTTTTGAAAAGTATGCAACTGGCTTACTGTCTCCGTTTTTGTCTTTTTGTTTCAATACCGCTCCAAGTCCTTTGATGCTAGCATCCGTGTAAATGTTTATTGGTAGTTCCGGGTCAAAGATATTCAGAATTGGTTCTGAACATAGTAATGCTTTTATTTTATCGAATGATTCCTGACATTCTGCGGACCATATGAATTTAACATCTTTCCTTAATAAATTGTGTAACGGATCCAGAATAGTTGCACTGTGTGGTACAAATTTATGATGAAAGTTTATTTTCCCTAGGAATTGACGTATATTTTTTTTTGTTTCTGGTACTGGAAAATTTTTGACAGCGGTTAAGTAATCTTTCAGAGGTCTGACTGAGTTGTCTTCTATTATGTGACCTAAATATCTGGCGTAATTATTTGCAAAAGAACATTTTGAGAATTTCAGTCTAAAGCCTTCTGTTTGAATTGCCACCAGTAGTCTTGATAAATGTAGTATATGTTCTTTGAAAGTTTTCGAAAAAACTAAGATGTCGTCTATAAAATTTACTGCAAAACTGGAGAGTTTATGTTTTCTTATGATGTTGCTCAATATTCTTTGAAAAATGGCTGGAGCAGTCTTTAATCCAAATGGCAGACATGTCCATTGAAAATGGCCTTCTTGTGTAACAAATGCAGTTTTGTATCTATCTTGAATTTTCAAGGGAATTGACCAAAATGCTGAATTTATGTCAAGAGTAGAAAAGTAGTTACAGTTTACAGTTTTTACCATTAAGTCCTCAATCAACGGAAAGGGTTGTGATTGAGGGACCACAATTTTGTTCAATTCTCGGAAATCTATACATAACCTTGTTTTCTTTCCCTCTTCTTTTTTATATGCCAGAGTTACTGGAGCAGCAAAAGGGCTATAAGATTCCTCAATCAAATTCTTCTCTAGTAGTTTTGATATTTGGTTTTCTATTTCTTTTCTATCATCAGCTGTGCATCTGTATGGACGTTTGTAACAGTACTTATCCAACATCAAGTCAATATGAGCCTCATACTCTCGTACAGTGCCGACGTCGTATTTATCCTTTGCAAAAACTGATTTGTATTTTTCTATCAATTTATCAATTTCTAATTTTTGGCATAAATCTAGATGGTTTATTAATATTTCAAATCCATCCGAGTTTATATGTTCATTGAAATTTATTTCATGTTTGTTTATGTGTTCATTTTCTTGTTTTAATATCTCAGATTGTATAGACAATCCTTCTTCATTTTTGTCGCCCAGTACATCAGGAATTTTGACATTTGTTAAATTTAAAGTATCAGTTTTTGAGTAGTTTTTGTTTTTCATATCCTCTCCATTTGAGATTACCTTTTTTCCGTTTGGATTGTTGTATTGTATGATCTTTAATTCTTCGTTTTGCATTAATTTGAAATTCTTAATGCAATCCAAACCAATTAGAAAATCATAATTAAAGTTTATATTATCTACTACAAAAATATCCATAATTCTTTCAATATTGTAGATTTTTATTTTTAGTGTTATCATACCTTTTGTTTTCTTCTCACCATTAATAGTCTTTAAGTTTACCATATGCACATCATTTATATCTTTTTTTTGGCCGTATCTTCAATAATTTTGCATTAATTAATGACACATTTGAGCCTGAGTCATAAATTCCAGAAACTTTTAAGGTATCATTTAATAGTAACTCTATTTTTATTAATGGTGGCACTTCTAGTTTTTTGGATTCTTCTCGTTCAGTTCGATTTCCAATTCTGAGTTATTTACGGTTTTCACAACTGCTTTTTGATTTTTTCCTTTAAACCAGCAATTTTCTTCAGGATGGTAACGATTCCCTTTTTTTTCATTAACACAGATTTGGCATGGTTTTCTTTCTTCATTTTTTTTTGATTTAGTGTCAGAATATATAATATTTTTTTTATCGTATTTATTCCTCCCAACCAGATGTTCTAATTTTCCTATTTCATTACAGAGATCCTCTGTTTTTTTTACAATTTCTCTGTCAATTTTATCAGCCACGTAATTAGGTAAACCAAATGCTATAAGGTCTATAAGGGTCCCAGTATCAATCGATTTCCTTACTTCCAGTAACAATTTTTCTTTTTTTAAAGCATACTCAAGTAACGAACCTGCTTGATACTTAAAGGCAAGAGCATATCTAATAGGTGACCATCCTTTGTTTGCAAACGTCTCACAAAAATTTTTCTCCCATTTGTCCCATTCTGATTCCACTGTAAATTTCATTAGCATGCAGCTATACCAATTAGCACTAGAGGATTCCAAAAAATTTTTTAAAATTTCAATTTTCTTTTTGTCTTCATCGATTTTAAAACGTTCACATTCTTTATTGAAATCCTTGATCCACTGATAAGCATTTGAGTTTCTGCCGGTAAATTTCTCAATCATGAAATCCTTCGCAATCTTCCCTAAATTTTGAGTTTCTGATTTATTTTTCTTATCTTCAAGCAATTTCTCTAATAGTTTTTCCAACGTTTGATTTGAGGTGCTAGGTGTAGATTCAGCATTATTTGGTTTTTCCAAAATTTCCTCTAGGTAGAAATCATTAAACTGTATGTTTTTTTCTTCATCTAAATATGTTTTCGATATATTTTCTGTCAAGGCTATCCATATTTTTCTTGTTTGATGTCTTCTATTTAATGATTTTCTTACCTTGGCATAATTCGGAGTATTCGTAATTTCTGGGTGTTGATTTATAGGTTGATACTCGACTGGTATTCCAAAAGTCTGTCCATCAGGTGTAGCAATTGAAGTTATACATATCATGTTTGATTTTCCATCTGTTGTTGGTCTTACAGCAAACTCAAACCGCAACTTTTCCATGTTTCGTGAAATATTTGCAGAAAATGTTGTTTTATAATGATATCTTCTTTATTTCTCGAATCAGGAATTGTTGATAATTAAATAAAGACGTAATTGCGTTTCTCTGTAGATAAAAGATTTATTTATAATACATGTTTACAATATTTAACCAATTACATTATCATAACAAAGCAAAATATTCATTCACCTGTAGATAAAAGAAACAACATTTAAAGCCTTTATTTCGGATAATCTTATTATTACACACAATATTTGGAATTCTTTCCTACTTCTGTCTATCGTTAAATTATTGACATCTCCTAATATTTTGTTTAAGCAAAGACAGATTTAAGAAAAGCAATCGTATACGGGTAAACTGATTTTCTTTACATTTATTTAAAACCATGTATACATACATACATCACTTTTGGAAACAACACCTCTACGCACTGTAAATTGGTAAATTATATTTTTACCAAAGCACAGAGACTCGTCCATGAAATCGAGCAATATTCATAACTTAATTATGTACTTAAGTATATAAGTATCTATTGTAAGACGTAAATTTGAGATATACCTTTGTTTGCAGTAATTTTTCATTTTCAGGTTTTCACCCCACCCGTAAAAGAAGAAGCTTACTTAAGTATGTAGAAGCAGGAGGGCAAACGAAATGTTCTTCATTAGGAGGCGAAGAAAGTGGTTTTAACACTGAAACTTTAATGAAATCTGTTAAACCCTCGAATGAAATGTAAACAATGCCTCTGTTCTCTGCACTGAGTGGGTATTTTAAATCTCACTCTAATTTTATGAGGACTCATTCATTGATTATGCAGAGCAATTCCCAACTGGCTACTAGATGATCTGAATCCGATTTTGATATTTTAAGTTTACTTTTTTTACTTATTCCTATATTGCCTGCCTTTGCAAAAAAATTTTCTGCAACTCATACATAGACCCACTGGAAATAATCGGGGTTCATATTACTATAAAAAATCACTGACAACAAGATGTCAAATACTTGTATTTATAATGTAGACAAATAATTTGACTTTTCAGAAGTGAAAAGTGTACTTCAAAATTATTTTTTCACTTACCCCATTTAAGTAGGATGTCTCCTAAAATGCAATAAAAAATGTTTTAAGAGCTTTTGATTTCAACTCCTAAGTCAAGAGACATTTGCTTTTAAAGTCGGTATCAAAGCGTCCCACCACCTAGAATTACCGAAACATTAGCACCAGTACAAATTAAACATTTTCTTCCCAAAAAGCATATCAAAAATTTATTAGTTATTTTCGCTTTATTAACCGTCCCCTTTCAAACGACTTACTCAGTTATTTAACGAAAAATTTGGAACAATTTTAGACCACTAGGTTAATGCGTTTTTAAGCTTTATCACCGAATTTATGTTAATACCACTATAATTTATTATCATGAGAACTTCATTTATTCTCATGAGTTGTTGATTTCCTACAAACTGAAAACTGAGCCAAAATTAAAGTAAGGACTTCTATTTTATGAATGATTATATCAACTTATGGTGCTAAATACGAAGTGTTCTTTGATTGTGGTACTGTAAAAGCAAATACTCGTAGTGGTTAGGGTAAAATAGATAAAGGGTTTAGATAATCTGAACCTCTGCAATTTTAACCGTACTATTCACAAGAGCAGTTATATTTTCTGGATTATACAAAGATTGCCTGCAAGCTCTCGGAAAGACTGCAACGTATTCAACAAACCAATTCATACTTTACCGTCGCCGTTTTCTTCACGAAGAAATACCGAAGATAGTCTATCGCCCAATCTTTATTATTATTATTATTGGAAGTGGGTCGTGTAGGTGTGAATCCGCCTCCCGTAAGCAACGCGACCTAGAAAGATCTTTTGTGTGAACTCATCGTGGTATACTCCTTACCCATTTGAGATCTTTATACAAGGCTATTGTGTCATAGGAACCCGCCTTCGATACCATCGACGGGGTTGCTAAGGAACCTCCGAAACGTTTCAGCTTCTCGCGGTAAAGGGATCTTCTTCGCTCTTCCTCTTCGAGGCAGAAACAACAGGTATCGTCAACCAGTCCTATCATCTTAAGGTGGTATCACAGAGAGCAGTGCCCTGTGCATAGGTCCATGATGATTTTTAGTCCTGCTTTGTCGAGTGAGAGAAGATTTGTCGTTTTTTTTCCAGGAGGGTTTGATGAATCTTTTTGATTGTTTAAGTTCAGGTTTGTTCAGCCAGAGCAGTGATTTTTGCTCTCCTCCCAATCTTCTAGGACGGAGTTCGTATAGCTCCTAGTCAGACCGCAGAAAGGTTCCGGTCCAACGAATGAGGTTTCCGCTCCTTATCTTGCGAGCTTATCCGCCTTCTGATTGCCGTCTGTTCCTCCGTGGCCTGGTACCCAGGCTACCTTGTTGACTATGGAAAGCGATCTCAGTACGATGGCTAGAATCTTGGCCTGGAAAATGGTAAGGGTTTTTCCCAGGGCGGTTGTGATTTGGCAATTGGGACCATAAATACCGGCGCCAGAAAGCCCGTTTTTCCTAGAGCCGTCGATCTACCAGTCCAGACTTCCCGGTTGGTCTTTGAGGCCAAAGTTCTTCCACCACTGTTGGCTGCTTATCTCTACCTTGAATGGTATAACTACTAACTTAACAGTTTTCGTGTTCCGTACCCTTCTAGCTATGTAAAATGGGGAAGACATCGACATTATTGCAAGTGACTTTAGTAAAGCCTTTTACAAAATCTCCCATCAAATCATCGTCCTCAAACTTGAAATCCTTGGTTTCCAGCCCCGCTTTATTTCCTGGATCAAATCCTACCTCGATAGTCGACAATACAAGGTTCGTTTTGACTCTGCTGTCTCTAAACCTTTCGCATTTTACTCTGGTATCACTCAGGGTAGTCACCTTGGTTCATTGTTCTTCATATTGTCCATAAACGATGTTGATCTGGTAATTAGACATACAGAATTATTAATTTATGCCGATGATATGAAGATTTTTAAACAAATCCCCAACGTTACTGACCCTTTACTCCTCCAAGACGACCTCCTCAGCTTCTCCACTTGGTGCCAGAAAAACTTTCTTGACTTGAACATTTCCAAATCAATTACTTATTCTCTCAAACGTCTTCCCTCCACCTCTCGAGTATATTTTCTCTCTAGACAACCCATTCCTTCTGTCAGCTCCTTACGGGATCTAGGCGTTATCTGTGATAGCGAACCCAATTTCCGTTCCCACATCGACCATATTATATGCAAAACCAATTCTGCGTTAGGCTTTGCTAAATGCTGGTACAAGGAGTTCTCTAATCCTTAGGTCACAAAAGCTCTTTACTTTTGTTTTGTTAGAGCCCTTCTTGAATACGCCAGTCAGGTCTGGTCACCCTCTCAGCCAATGCTTATAAACAGAATTGAAGCCGTTCAGCATAGATTTCTCCGCTTTGCGCTAACGGATTACGTCCACCGGCTTTGGGGATAAAACCCACCCTGACATCCCTCCATACCCGTAGGGCTTTAACAACAATGGAAACAATAATTCCTTGGTTCCTTTTTGCAGTAGGGCCAAGAATATATCATCCTCTCGAGGAGATTTGAAGACTTTGAAGGATTATATTGCCCATTCTACCTTTCCTGGAGTTAGTATGCGCCCAGACATAGTTCTGGTGCGTTTGTTAGGGCGGATAATGGCATTTCGTATACCCTAGAGTCACCTCCTTCCACGGGGATTGATCGCCCAATCTGAGTCACTTATCAAATGATTAAACGACTCACTAGTGGATAACATAATTGTTTATTGCTTCTGTATGTGGCGGTTATAGAGATAGCTTAAAATTTACCTTGTGACGGATGGTCAATAGTTGTAGCTTTTATCGATTCGGTAATGAAGTGGTTATAACACTAGCCTAAAATTTACCTTGTGGCGGTAGCTCAGTTACCGTGGTATTAAATTTAATTTTTTTATTGATGCACTTTTATAATATTAATTTGAAAGTGGAAATCTAATTAAGTTTTTTTTTAACACATTAAAGATAAACTGTTGCCTTTTATTCGTTTTGCGAAAAAAAAAATGTTTATCATAAAAATTAAATCAGTTTTAATAATTTAAAAAAGCAGTTTAATTCAATTCAGAGCCGATTTTTCAATAGACTTATAATTGTAGTCGCTGCAATTCTCCCCGAAAAAACAAAGTTATTAATTTGCTTCGAAACGGAAATTTCATTACTACCTGTACCTCGGTTCAATTTCGACATTCAACCGTACCCATACGCATACGATCGAACATAGTATCAGGATCAGTTACTTCTAAGCCAAATGTTAAAAGTAAAAGCCTGCTGATAACTATCGAAAATGCACCAATTTCACACACTGACATGAATAATATTCGATCGATTAAGTAGTGGTCAACAGGCTCTTGCTTCATAGAACAGTAAGACTGTTAATCGGCCTCTTTCGCAATAAAGTGATTAAAGTAGTCGGACGTTCTGAGTTTTGCTTTCGGCCCGATCATCCTTAAGGTTAAAGTTTCTAGCTTCTAATTAAGAAAAGCCTACATAATATAATCTTATTCTTCCGATAAAATATCGATTTGGGTGTAAGGAAAAATTACTGTTTATACTACTTCTTAAAATTTTCATTTATAAACAATTACATATATTACAAAAATAGGACGATTGTATTTTACGAATAAATTTATCAGACGATTGAAAAATTGACCTCTGAAGATAAACCTTTACAAAAATACTCATCAAAAATCAAGCTGGAACATCAAGAAATGCTTAATTTTAAAATTGTGACTATTCTTGAAGCCCCCAGAATTCACACTTCCTTCAAAAATCACTTCCTATAAAATTTATTCCTGGGACATATTAGCTTTATTTAATAGTTTTGCACCTGGGATATCTCTTAGATCGATATGTTTATTATCTGTTCCTTATCACAGAACTTCTTATGGCCAGCATGAACCTAGTTCTATCTGTGATTTTAATGTCGATTTCTCAATGAATCCAGTCCAGTTTAAAGATTATTGTAGTTTTATATAACTTTACTTAATTTTGGTAGTTTAGACAGTTAAATAAATATAATAGTTATTAAATATTATAAGCTAAAAAGATTGAATTATATCACTTTCAAAAACAGGGAATCATTGTGTAATTTAACTTAGAAAATTCGTAGTTTAGAACATTTTTACTTGAATTTACTAGTTTAGAGCATATGTATGTACATTTATTTACAAATAATTAAAATTCATTTTAATAGTCTGTAAGAATTGCATTTTGCAGACTGAATAAATAAATAAATAAAACCCTAAAAAATAAAAAAACCAAAAGATGATTAGTTCAACCAAAATGAGACAGGAGGCTACTAATAAAGTACTGCCGATGGAAGAAATAAGGTAGCCGAACAACACTCAATGATAAAAGACTGACTGCTTAGCTTACACATTGATAAATATTATAAATTATTTCCAACTTGAGATGTTCTTATGTCAATTTTTCCTGAATTAATAGAGTTTAGATGATGATATGGTGAAGCAGTGCAGTATGTCTTGCTCTCGCCATTTGTTCGCGAATTTGCCCATTTAACCGCTTTCTCCCCTATTTAATTATCTCAAGTTTAAGGAAACCTTGTCGTGGAGTCGTGATTGTGATTTAGCCTAGTACAACTTATTTCCATGTTAAATGTTTACTATTCCTGGACTGTTCACGGCACGCGTGAAATACTTGCCGCCTAAATCATTCAACCCAGCAAAATGCATCGATCAGCCATATCCGTTGATTTTGCTGTTCGATGCCACGAGCACTGACTACCCGAAACTGGAGACGTCCGAAGCTAAGAGCAATACCATCGACCTCAATCGATAGGATTCGGACGGGATCCTATGGGCAGTCTTCCAGCAGTGTAGGTACTTATCTATTATCAAACACTTGTTAAATTTAAGTTTTCATTATCTTGTTAAAGTGTTCAATTGTAAAGTTTGTGTTGTAAAATTTGTACGATTTTAAATTGCCTTACATTGTTTAGGTTTAAATTGCAATATTTGTGTAATTGTGATAGTGTTAAAAAATTCTTATATTCGATTTTCTTTTGTTTCATTTTCCAGTGCCAGTGAGAATTTGAGTTTAATGGTGCCTTGTGCGTTCCAGGTTCCAAAGGAAATCTTGGCCAAGCTTTTCATGGACTATAAAAGTATATAAAACATTATTAAATTTAGCCTCCAATTAATGAAAACAGAAGACTGTAAAGTTTTCCGAAAAGATGAGAGGTTTTACTTACAAAAATATCGGTCAGACAGCCGATAACTACGTATTAAAAGAAATAATCTGCATATATCCAAGCTGTAATTTATTCAGCTGGACACATGTGAGTCGAAACATTGAGTTTGCATAACAAATTAATGTTCAAATGCACACTTTACAGTTGTAAGAAATAAATATTTAAAAAGATTCAAACAGTTTGTAAAAAAAAACTACATTCTTTGTAATTTACTACTTTCGTAAATTATGCAAAACTGTTCCGAAAAAGGCTCTCATATTCCGAAGAAAAATTATGACATGCTGTGGACACTTGCCCCATAGATTATGTTTCTTTTCCTGACGAGTTGAGACAGGGAACTGATATAAGTTCCAGAATGAACCTAAAGAGATTTAGATATTCCAAATGGGACGGGGGTTCATTCGGAACTTGATTCTAGACTTGCAAGTTGATCGGTCGAGTTGATTGTGAGTCGATACGGATCTTAGAAGGATAGTCGTAGCGGACATTTTTATGTATACAATAGTTTTCGATCAGTCTAACTCAACAGACCTAAACTTGAGACATCCTACATAAGTTCACTATTTGATAGCGTCATATGTTCGATTTTCGCGAATTTAGTATGGTTTATTACAACAAAAAGTGGTCGCTGGGTACCAAACACCCAGAGTGCACTTTAAAGGTTAAAATAATATATTAATATATTAATTAATAAATAATTCATTTCTAGGGATTATAATTTTTTTTCATCTTAGGGCACAGATAATAAAGATTTCCAAACTCAATAGGCGAAAGTGATGCTCCACAAAATTAAAGAAGAAGGGTTTAAAAGCGTTTTGCCTCTGTGCCTCTGCTTAGTCATCTAGAAACAAGTATTTTACGATCGCTTGGATTTTCATCGTAAGAACTTGCTTTATACATTTATTCGATTATACATATGTACATATGGCAGTGTGATCAGCTTCAAGCCACTCATAGGTAAAAAATGTCTGCATACTGCAGTGCTGTTTCATAAAAAGATTATTTTCTGTATTTAAGGCAGCGGAAAAAAAGTTTACATATGAATTAAAATATATTTTGAGCTTTCCAGCAAACTTTGCTCCCATGAATTTTCGGTCCCGAGCATTTCTCCTAATATCCTTAGGGCCAGTGGCGGATTCACTTAAGAAACCGGCCCTGGCATGATGTGGATCACGGCCCCAAAGTCAATATTGATATATTATACTCACTTTAGGTTAAAACAAAACTATTGGGCATCTAGTGAAATTTAATATTTTATATTTACATATTCAAGTTTACAATAAATTTATAAATGGTTTTGCAATAGTTGTGATCGTAATCACTCATTTAAATAACTTTTAATACCGGGAGCCATATTACATATTTCCATTATAATGTCTTGCAATGTCGCTTTAGCTAGAATCTCCTTTGCAACATTCATCAATATTAATGACTCCAGATTGTCTTGTTTTATGGTACTCCTTAATCTGGTCTTTACGATTTTTAATTTCGAAAAGGTTCTTACGCATTGAACTTGCGTTCTAGACAAAGTTAGTACTAATTTATAAGCTATAAACACATTACTATATGTATTACTAAAAAAACTATGTTTTAACAGTAACTTATATACACAAACTACGCAGTTTTTGCAGGAATCACATTTTGATTTAGATTTCGATTCATTATTTTCCAGGTGACTGTCCCCTTCTGAATCGGAATCCGAATTAGAGTGATCTACTGCGTTCTTAAGAGTTTCCCATTTGACAACCAAATCCCGATATTCATCTCGGAGTTCATGAATATTTATTTGTGCATAATGCCCTAATAATTTCGCTAAATAGTCGAAACTATTTGGTTGCAATGGCCTTGAGAAATTGTTCGGATCAAGAATTGATATGTCTTCATACAGTTTCCTATGAGCTTTGAATCTACTTTCCAATGAAGAAATTGTAGTGTTGAATTGTACACCTTGATTTCAAATTGTTTGACCGGGCATGGGAAGTTGTAGTCGGAACAATGTTCGTCGTCTATTTTTTTAACTTTGCGAATCCTTATGGCAGGTAGCTCATCTTCTATAATGACTTCGCAACCCAAAGCTTCCAACTGGCTGTTACAATTGCGTGCAAAAGTTGTTGACGCGTTTAAGATTTCACTGTATTCCCGTGAAATTGTTTTTATGGAGTTAGTAGCCTGGGCGACGATGTTGAAAGCAATGATGTAGTTTAACCCTGTACTTTGCAAATATTTTGTTACAGATTCTGTGTGACTGAAGATTTTCAAATATATGTGTGCTGTTATTATAGAATGATCTTAAAAGTTGACATTTTATCCAGGATATGTTTTGCTGTTTGTCTTATTGAGAACGAGGCGGCCGAGAAGCTTGCATATTGGCTAAATTTCTGTGTGCAGCCATTAATGAAACACCTTTCGGCCCTATCGCATATTTATTGATTATAGTCTATAGACCGAAAATGTTGATCGGCCCACTTGGACCGAAACGTAACCGGCCCACTCGGACCGAAACGTAACCGGCCCACCGGGCAAATGCCCGGTTGCCCGGTGGCGCTATCCGCCACTGCTTAGGGCACTCGTGTTTTATGGGCTTGGCCCGGGTCGGGTGCGATAGCCTGATGTGTGCATACCCTTTTGCTTGTTGGATAGGTTTTCTGAGCGAACTGCACTTTCTAAAGCTAAAAATAGCTCGGAACCCTAATGCACATGCGACCCAGAATTTAACCTGCTGCGCTGTTATAATCCCGGTTACGACCCCGTACCCCGCGACGCGCAGCATAATTTGAAGAATCGCGATCGTGCGAACTTCTCATAGTCAAAATTCTCGCCTGCACCTGATGCACTCAGGTTCAATTCGTAAAAAGTGCTTTTGTACCGCTTTGGTACCACTCAGCATTCAGGTGCTATTCCTAGGAAATGCTTACCTCCAATTTTATTTCTTCACACGCTGCCGATTGAAAGAGGGACCCGAAGTCCAGAATATATAAATATTCAGAACTAGGTAAGAGAAGACAGTTTTTTCGCGGACTAAGACCAAAGAGGTCATAATAAGAATAGCATTCGGTTGTTTCGCGTTGTTGTACTATTCGGATTATATTAAGTAATTTCTATTCAATAGTGTCACTTATTGTACTTGTTGTATCGCTCAATAAAAAGGTGTTCCAATCTAAAAGTACTTTTTTTAAAACTTTCCGAAGACGGAAAGAAAACTCTGCTCCTCGGCGAAGCATATTTTAACGAAAATGCTTAGAAAATGCTCGGTTTATTTACTTTTCGGTGCTCGTTTGTGCATAGCGGAAAAATCCGATCGTTGGCTGAAGGAACTTTAGAGGATCCTTCATTTCAAAGCTGATTTTTAGGAGTGAAGGTACATTATTTTGCTGAAAAATAAAATTAATAATTTGGTGGTTTAAAATGGAAAAGTGGAAAGGTCTCACAGAGTTGTTTGTGTTATTTTTTCATTTATTTTTTATAATTTTTATAGATATAGAGAGTTATTTTCACGAACACCAAGTGAAATTAATTTAATAAATTACGTGGCAATATCGTTGGTACTGGGGAAGGGTGGGAAGCTTTTGATACTTGCTTGTTTTTCAACTCGTGACCATTATGAGTGCCGTACGTTCGGTCAATGGTGTTAATGTGGCAGATCTTTGGTTTCAACATGATGGCGCAACATACCACTCAGCGCGCGACACCATCAATTCATTGCGGGAAGCATTCAGTGAGAGAATCGTGTGATCTCATAGCTATGGATTACTTACTTTTGGTATATGTGAAGTCACTCTTCTACGCTGATAAACCACCGACGTTGGACCACGTTGGAAGTCAACATTCATTTCGTTATTGCCGATATACGGTCCGTATTGCAAATAGATCAAAGGGAGATTGAATTTAACGCGTTAATTATAAATTTTATAAGGTTTATTCGCCGTTATCAGAGTACACGTCCTACTTGCTATCGTACCAGAGTGCTACTGCTGTCGTCGGTTTGGAGAGGCGGAGAATTCGATGAGTCTCCATTTTCAACAGTCCCAGTTACTCAATTGCTAAAGTGGTAGAAAATTGGACTTCCCGATTACGCTCCATTCAAACCAGCCGTGGCGCCCATATGCCCGAAATCACGTTTAAACTAATGGCATAAATAAGTCCTTAATTTAAAAACAAATTTTTAAAAACAAGCTTTTATCGTTTTCTACTCGTTGACCCCTTTTATTTGATACCCATGTCAAGGGGGTTGTGAAGATAAAGGTAAGCCGTCATATTGGGGTGTCCGCCATTTTGGATTTAGAACGATATTAAATATACTATATTGCATTGTCTTCGGATTTATATAAGTGTAGGTATCAAATTTCATCTTTTTGCCATTACGAAAACTGGTCCAAAATTCAGATGAAGTTAAAATAAATATTACTCGTGAGTTTTCAGTGTCTCGCGATAACGTGTTCGGCACGTGCTTCCCAAATTTGATGGGGTTGCATACGGATATTATCTAGGACCAAAGTACTCATCAAGACGAATCAAACGAGCCCAAACTTGATGGGGATGTGTCGTTTTATTGCGGAACTCCTATGGCCACCTTCCAGCTCCAGCAACAAACCCTGGTTACCATAGATATAGGATCAAAGTACTCGTCAATACGAATCAAACGAGCCCAAAGTCGATGGGGTTGTGTCGTTTTATTGCGGAGTTCCTATGACCACCTTCCAGCTGCAGCATCAGATCAGCTCCATGTCATCATAATATTGCATTGTCACTATACATAAGCATGCAAAATTTCAGCACAATCGGAAACCGGGAAGTGGGTCAAATTTAACTTGCAAGATTTCATTACAGACACCGGGACAGGTGAAACTAAATAAAAGCTTGTAAAATACCTTTTAAATAAAGCTAATACCATGCCCATTAACATTACTTTTACGTGTTTTATTTCATTTTAAATTTGTATACTTCTAAATAAAACACCCTTAGGTGTAAAAGTTGTTCTTGCATATACATATGTATTATATGTATTCAAATATTGAAAAAGACCAGTTATTAACCATTGCTTGCTGACTTTTGCAATATTTCAGACGTTTTCAAATCAGTTTGGAGCTTTGTCGTGAGTGTGAGTGACTACTCATATTACCTTTTCTAAAAATAGATTCATAGTATATGCTAGTTGCAATTTCTTTCCAACATAATAAATTTGCATGGCAACAACCATAACATGTATACTAAGGGGAGAGCACTGGTTTTCGTAAAAGTAAAACAAATATAATCAAGTTTAATATAGTAATAGTAAAATTGATTAGGAATAGTATAGGATCAGTAATAGGTTAATAAAAATATAAAAATTAGGAATAACGTTTAGCCCTGAATATCCGTGCACAAGATTTATGGGCTAATTTAAACATAAAAATACAGTATTAAGGCATTTTATATGTTAGAATTGAGAATATTTTAAGAATATTAATAAATGCAATTTAAAAAAAAATAAAAAGAAACACTGGTTCTCATCTGGTCACCGAAGTTAAGCAGCATATACCATAGGTGCGTATAGTACTTGGATGGAGGACCACCTGGGAACACCGCGGGTTATTGGCTCTTTATTCTACTCATTTTGATTATAAAAAAGTTAGTTATAACACAACAACACAATTAGTATCATATCTTTTATTAACTCAATTCTAATTTTCCTTTTTAATCTTAACATGTGAGTCAATTAAAACAAACTGTGTTTCTAGTTGCAAGAACCAAACATCTTTAAAAATAACATAAAAGAAAACAAAATTGTTATAAAATTTGATCAAACGGCCTCTTTCGTGTTAACAATATTCATTATATCCCATATGCATATACATATGTATAATACATATAGACATACACATACTATCATATACCAGTATATCTGCCGCGTATATATCGCATTCTCGAAAACGGCTCTAAAGATTTCGATAAAATTTACAATCGTTCTAGCTATATCTCATATCTGGGAAAACTCGTTTTCTGTGAGTTTTCAAGAGCGGACTGTAAAATTTTAAAACTTATGCGATTTCCAATCAAAATTGGTACTTCAGGATTTTCGGGATCACTGATTTCAAACCTATTGTAATAATTCACGAATTCATAAATAGTTATATTACATTAGGGTGGAGTGAAAATGTATGGAAAATTATTTTTTTTGTTATTTTGTAATAGCATAGTGGTAAAAAGCTTCCTATGGATGAGCAAATGAAGTATGTTCAATATCATTTATGTGTTATAATGGTTTGAGGTGCCCCAAAACGAAAGAATTTTGGAAAAAAGTATAATTTCATTCATTTTTGACAGCCTCATTCAGATGTATGTATATAAACCTTAATAATGTATCGAAATAGTATTGTTCATGTTGTTTAAAACCTATATTTTTATGTAATAATAACAATATATATAAAAGTTTGGAATTTATGGTGCCCCAAAAGCTCTTAAAACAAAAATAAATCAAAAAAACTGCAATTCATATTTATGAAACATTTATGAGAAAAATGTGACAAAATAGCCAATTAAGTAGAAAATTCGCGTTTAGTATTATAAAAAGGCATCATCTGACGTGATGACAGTCTGGCCCTGATGAAGTTTAGCATTTGGTTTTGCACTATCGAACATTGACAAGTTTCTGATTTTATTTCAAAACTTTGTTCCGCGGGGGCACCTCTAAATATAAACCTAGACAAAAAATATTTTCGATTTTGCTTATTGTGCATGCAGTTATTTGCGGGTATGCCATAGTAAATATATAAAAAAAAAAAAATTTCACTCCACCCTGTTGTACATATCTGGTAATAGAATAAGCTCAGTGGAAGAAACTTCAAATCTGTATATTATAATAACACATGTGCAAGCAGAGTTCGCGCAAGAAAGAGACGTTTGGACATTGGAGTTTACGCAACACAATGCCTAAAGTTTGAGAAAACCTTTATATGACAGAATTCAATTAATTATCTATAAGTTTTGAAAACTACCTTTTTATAATGTGTACCTTTTTTAGAAATCGTAAAAGTATTATAGTTAAGTTTGCTGATCTGAACGCTACATAAATCCCATGAAAAGGATAAAAATATTGTACAAACCCCAAAGTACAAACACTCACAATTTAAAAAAAAAGGATTGTGTGGTTTTATGAAACCACGGTAAAAGTGAAACTTTTTTTCACATTATAGACGTTTAACAAAAAATTTTCGGAATAATATTCCATTAAGGGTATAAAAATCGAGCGTAAATTCGCAATCAGGACCTCCAGAAACCCCCAAATACCAATTTTCACGGCAATCCCTTGAAATTTACAATCTTTGGCCGCCATCTTGGATCCGCCATTTTGAATTCCGAAATTTCGAGGGTAGATTCGCAATTAGGACCTCCAAAAACCCCCAAATACCAATTTTCACGGCAATCCCTTGAAATTTACAATCTTTGGCCGCTATCTTGGATCCGCCATTTTGAATTTCGAAATTTCGAGGGTAGATTCGCAATCTAGACCTCCAAAAACCCCCAAATACCAATTTTCATGGCAATCCCTTGAAATTTACAATCTTTGGCCGCCATCTTGGATCCGCCATTTTGAATTTCCAAATTTCGAGCGTAAATTCGCAATCAGGACCTCCAGAAACCCCCAAATACCAATTTTCACGGCAATCCCTTGAGCGCCTTTCACTTTATCCCTACTCCGCGGGCGACCGTCACGCGACATGCAACAGACAGCCGAAAAAATTTGAGACGATGTAATAAAAGTTTCACTTTAAAACATCATTGTTACATTAATAGGGCATGCATATCTCAATTTTTAGCCATTTTTAGCCATTTTTAGGACCAAAATTTATCCCTATATCCCCATTCTTGTCATTTTGTAGGTAGAACATATTCAGGATGGACATAACGGAACTATAATACATGTAAACGGAACCGGAATACGGAAAGTATTTGTTATTTTCATTTTGGAATACATTTTGTTGTATGCCAGTTTGCATGTTTTACGACTGGAAAATTTAATTTCGGTCAATGCCGAGTCGCACTTGGTTCGTCAGTTCGGTGAAGTACAATAATGGTGTTTAGAAAAAAATTTAGTTGAGCTTTTTTAGTGCAAGCTGTTTTATTCTGTAATTAAATATTACTAGCAGATCGTGACTACAAGAATGCTCACCGACTAGATTTTTAGGGGGCATGCCTCATGTAGCGTGTGGGCCTCATGTGGCAAATAAGAGGTATGCCGATAGAGGAATATCCCCGTAGATTCCTCATGAGGACCCCTCAAAAAAATCAGCGATACTGAAGTGAAATATGCCTGGTGAGTTTTTCATAAGGGTCTTATGAGGCAAACCTAACCCATGTATAAATCTTACAATGAAATGGGCAATCCCACTATCTTCTCATCGGGGCTCGATTGGACAAACATCAAATATATTCTTCTAAGACAAACTTGTGGTTATCTGCTAGTGGGCCATATTTGAAAATTATCAGCTGTGCTCGGTTATATTATAGCACAAATCCCACTGTTGTTAATAGCTGTTTTATCGGGTTTTTTACGAAAACTTCATACTTTGGAACTTATTGCATGAAGAATATATCGTTCGTGCACATCATTTTGCGCAAGCGTAGATGTATATATAGTATATTTTCATGAGCAGTTACAAACATATTCCATCTGTACAAACGTAAATTCTAATATTCTATAGTTGACATCTAAATAACTCTCACTTAATTATTGTTTAAAAATGGGATGGTGGGCGAACTGCTCCTTCTGAAAAACTAATTGAATAACGCGATAGTGAAGTACATTTTCATTAAAATTTAAGGAATAATACAAAATTAAGTTTTTTATTATATGAATCTTTATCTTAATAAAATTATCTCATTAGTAAAATATATCTCAAATTCGATTCAATTTGTCGTTTTCGTATTAATAATATAATTAGATTGATTCTCCCCAAAAATTTTAAATCTTTAAATCGGGTAGCGAACATTTTTCCTTACAAGGCCCACATGCGGCATTCATAATGATGTGCGAATGAGGCAAGGCGTTAGATGAGGTCAAGACGAAGTTCTTGTCGGGTCGTTATTAATTGAAATATGATCATCGAGATGTATTATTATGAATATTTAATCATTTTAAACCATCTTACAATTTTAAAGCAAAGACGCTGAAATGTCTAACAATTTATAGCTTTGAAAATGTGTCTTGGAAGTCGGGTCGAGGAAGAACCGGCTCTTAGGCCTTATTTTTTTTTTTTTTTTTTTGTAGGGGAACGGGGATATGCGGTTATGCACCTAGGTGGCCGAAGCCACCCGTGTGCCGGGCTCTCTGCCACATGACCAGGCCTACTGGCTAAAACTCCGCTCCCCGCCACCTGGAGTACCACCCCGGGACCGTCTAGAAGACATTACTTCGGGGTGGAGTCCTTAAGAAACCGCTTCCGTGGAGGCATTCACGCATTCAATCGTACACACACCTACACAACCCGCCCATTGGGCGGCCTCACCAAGCCAACAGGAGCTTCCTTAGGAGCCCCTGTTGTTGTCAGTTTCTTTCTGAAAGAGGCAATCCGTCGCCAGAAATCCTCCCTCTGCAGCATAACCCCGACTATATTGTCCGGGGTTATGCTGTCCGTTATCGTCTCCAAATCGGCCCTCTCCGCTCTCCAGCGGACACATTTGAAGAATGTGTGGATAGGCCAGGATTATATTCCGGGTCTCCCTCCCCAGGACAGCTTTTTCCCAGTGGACGGACTGTCGTTCCCGGGCTAAGAGGTCAATAGAAATGACCCCCGCGACCACTAGCACCGCCGGTTCCGAGACCGTACGGTAGGAGCTCGCGCGGAGAGCCGTGCGCCGTTGTACCGCAGCGATGCGCTTGCGGTACTTTTCCCACCGCAATGCGTCAGCCCAGACTTCTGCTCCGTAGAGCATTATGGCTTCGGCGGTGCGAAGCAGCAGACGCCTTTTGCAGGGCCTTTGTCCACCAATGTTGGCCATAACCCTGCTCAGCGCCGTCGTCATCACAGCCGCCTTATCGGCCCGGCCCTTGATCTCGTCCCAGAAGGAGAGCCTACAGTCGAGACACCACTAGGTACTTGATCGCGACCCGCGTCTGGACCGACGTGTCTCCTAGCCGCATTTCCATCAGCAATGGGATGCGCTTCTTCGTGAGAAGGACGATCTCGGTCTTGGTAAGTGCCAACTCCAGCCCGTGGTCGCGGAGCCAGGAACTTACCCGACGCATTGCCTGGTTGAACCTCATTTGAGCCTTGACGACATCCCTGGCGATAATAACCGCCGCGATGTTGTCGGCATACCCAACCAGGAAAGACCCTTCTGGCATCTTCATACGAAGGATCCCGTCATATGTATAGTTCCATATGTCAGGATCCAGTATGGAGCACTGGGCCGTCCTGCCGAAAGAACCCTCGTTTCCGGGCCATCCTCCGTCTCGAAGGTGAGGATGCAGTCTTTCAGGTAGTCCCTCATCATCTGCAATAGATATTGAGGGATCCTGAAGTCACGCTTAGCGCATTCAGCGCGTCCCCCCACCTTACCGAGTTAAAGGCGTTGCGCACATCCAGAGTGACCAGCCGGGCAAGAATAGTTGTTCCCGTGTTCGATGACCCGCGCCGCGTCGACTACCTCCTGGATAGCATGGACCGTCGACCTCCCTTTCCGAAAGCCATACTGCCTCTCGGAAAGGCCTCCAGCAGCCTCAACGGCCGCTTGGAGACGAGGCTTCAGGAGCTTCTCCAGGAGCTTGCCGGCTGTTTCGAGCATACACAGCGGTCTGTACGACCCGGGGGGCCCTGCTGATCCCTTGCCCTTGCTGATAAGCACAAGCCTAGCTGCCTTCCAGCGGGAGGGAAAAACTCCCGCCTTCAGGCAGGCATTGTACAGTACATGTCAACCAAGAGCTCTGGATTGCTCGCCGAAACGCCTTCAGCAGCTCTTAGGCCTTATTGGAATATTGCAAATTTTAATTGTCGATTGCATTTAATAATTTTTACAACAGCATCCACCTTAACATTATAAATATTGCCCGACATTTGAAAGAATCAAAAGAATAACACGTAAACAGAAGAGTATACAAATATTTTTATAATACTCATACCTAAATCTACTTGTGACTGATACGCAAACAACTAAATAAAGTTTTATTGCTGAATAAATTGCTCTTATCAAGAGGCATTGCGACATCATGCTTTTATCTTATTGACAAAGAAAAAAGCTCATAAGCCATTAAGACTTATTTGTTGATAACTGCTTATACATTTTTTACGAGAATAGAATGTGTATCCTCTGAAATAGCTTCACAAGTAGCACTTCATTTTGGTTGCTGAAAAAACCACAAGATTTTAGTAGAACGACTAAAATATACGAGTATTAGTGCGCTATTGTGAATATGTGCATCCATGCATATATGAAGTCTCACCTGACACTTTCAAGCTTTATTGCATAATTTTGTTAGTTCAACTTCTAATGGCTGATAAGCGATAAACGCCATAAAATGAGAAATGTTAACAATTCCGCATGCTGACGGATGTACTTAAATATATAATACCTACTTCAAATTTTCAAAGAATTTTGAAAAGAGCTCTTGGTTTCAAAAGAGATTTATTTATGTTGGTAGATGTTGGTTCTAATGATCACCTGCCCATGTAGGTAGACAATCAATGAGTCAGTAATCTTTTTATTGTTGTTATCTTTCGTAAAATGCTGCATTGTTTATTTTTTTTTTTTTTAGCGTAGCTCACCAATTTTAAAAATAGTGTTAGATTACGCAACTCAGATATTGCAATAAAAACGTATTACAGTCGACCTCTATCCGTGAAGTAGCGAGAATAACTGCATAAAAACTGCGCAGCTGAGTCTTCTTCTAATCCACAGTTACAAGTAGGTGAATCCACTTATTTATACATATGCATATAATTAATTACTCTGTATTGACCACTCAGAAGGCCAAACACCAACCAGCTCTATTCCTATCGCATCCAAATAGCCGTCTATTTGGACTTAGGCCAGTTTGAGGTCTCTGTGTCCACATATTATATGTAGTTCGGGTCGAATTATGTGTGCAAAAGATCCTATACTGACTAATTGAGATACAATTTTGTTGCCTTCGATGGTTTTATGTCTATTGCACCCAAATAAGCACTGGTAAATGATACTTCCTGCAGTATTTCTTTGATTCCTTTTACTAGTTTAGAGGTAATCACCGAGCCTGCACCGCAAATCTTACTGGTTGATGAGTGCTTTCAACTAAAACATTAAAGTGTTTTAAAATAAAATATTGAGGTGTTTAATTGCATAAAATACTTTATAATACTAAGAAATTCACTTTTAACTTTACCAATTGTTCTAAGTAATTTTTCAAATGCCAAATACGAATTCAAGATCGAAATCTCTGTCATATTACTTTTTCGACAAAAATAAATAGTGAAAATTCGTATTCTAACTATCTCTGATTTGTTCAAAAATTGAAGAGCGTCATAGGATCTAAAGACGAAATTCAAATGAAAGCTTGCACACTTACAGAGGAGCAAAACTGTAACAGAATGTGGTATAGTTGAATAAAAAGCCCATATATATTAAAAATAAATAAACTTTTTTCTTATTTTTCTCACTTCTTCACTTTATTACACTTCAAGACACTAAAATAATTAAGCTTAAAAATTAATTGAATTTGCGATATTTGAATTTAAAAAATAATTAATAGTTATTATATTAGTCTTTAGAGGTACATTACTACACTTTTCTACCTTGAATTTTTGGTTAATAATTTAGTAATCAATCCAATATCCTTTGAGTTCTTCTTATTTCGTTAACCTTGTGGAAATATCTTGATTAAAAATTCTCCACAATTTGTGGAGTAATACTTTGTATATCATACATCCTTCGTCCTTTCGCATAGCTCCTTATAATTTGTCAATCTTTTTTCATGCAAATCCCCACATTTTTGATTGAATTTATATCCCATAATGTAAAAAATTGTTGAGTTTTTAGTGTTCCGTAGCAAAACAAAGATCCCCTATATTTTCACCGTTTTCGTCCGTTTCACATCTCTAAACAAAAACTTAGATAAATAAATCGAGGTATGTATCGAGGTCAAAGTTTTGATGAGAACATTCTAAATATACTTATATGTGTATATGTAGATATATATATGTGCATACATATATTACCTGTGCTAATATATTTTAAATATGTGCTAATATATTTTAAATAGTTGAGAAAAGAAATAGCTTTAAATGTTTGAATAATAATCAAAATAAAATAATCATAATTAATAAATGATTTCCTTACCACTTAAAATGTGTAAATGAAATAAAAATTTAAAAACTACAACCCGACCACACAAAAGCACAAAATAAGTATAAAATATTAGGACGGTCAACCTAATTCAATTACAAAGGTCTTGGATTAAAAATAGTTGTAGTTAGAGGCCCAAAAAAACTACGAATCTAAAGGAAGGCCTCCGACTACAAATACTCGTATTTTTAATCCAATATATTTGTAATTGAATCAGTTTGACCCTCCTCTATATATAATATTTTATGCTTGTTTTGAACTTTTGCGTAGTCTGGTTTTAATTTTTAAACTTTTATTTTATTAGGAGACACGTATTTCAAACATTAATTTTTATTCACTTTGAACTGAATATTGTTTGTATTGTATTGTATGAAATAAACTCGGTTTATAGAAAACAGTTAATAGGGAAATTGAGTAAATGACGCTAAAGTAAACTTGGAGCTCTTAAATTGCGTAACTTTGGACGTTTTAGTATTGTTTCGTTATGGTAGGTTGGTTCGCATCTTCTTAAATATCTAAACTTTAATTTTAGTAACGTTAAAGATTCCTATAACCTAGGTACTTATATTTTTTTAAAGAATTTCGAATATTTGCGGACCTTGATTTTTTGTACTTTTGAACATTATTTTTCTCAAAAACATGTCCTGGTAGAAGAGTTTTGATTTTGGATTCATATTAAAAATTAGAAAAAATAATAGTTTAAATTAAAAGAGTTTTTTATCCGCCAAATTTTGCAGACTTATGATATCAGCATTGGTTCAGCAGATTCAGCTAACGATTTTTATCGTTCTGATAGGCCTTAAAGTGAATGACCAGTTAAATTTGATAATAACGTGTTGACATTTAGTGGAATTTGATCTAGGGTTTAATGTAAGGAAATTATAAAGAGATATGGATGAACTAAACAAATAAATTTGTGTTCCACACCAATTGTCTGAACAGTTTGTACTTCTTTACTTATTACTTAAAATTCATCTTTATTGATAAAAGTGTTTCAAATACTAGCTGTCTTCAAATCAAACACCAACCTCTGATTTAATTTTATTCTTACCATACCTCGAATGTTATTTTACGTCACGAACACCAGATTTTGATAAGAGTTATTTTGAATTGAACTTTTGCAAAAGTGACCAAAAACTATTGTTATTAACGACAGAAATTATTATAAATGATTGATTAAAAAATAAAAATTTGCTTTTCGTATAACTATTTGCGCATAAATGCAAAATAGTTGATTTTTCGTAATGTTTCTTTTAATGACTAAATTACTCTTTGCAATATCAACTATTAGTACAATTAAAAACCTAATATATGTACATATAATTAAACATTGGTATTTTTCAAAGATATTGCCCTGCTGAATATATAATAATTTTATATATTTTTTTTTTTAGCTACCTACATCGAAATCCGAATTGCTCTAATTAATAAACTAATATGTATATCAATTAGACATCTACAAACATAAATACAACCATTCCTCATATTCTTCTTCAGATCCGTCTCGCACCTATCGTATCTACAATTTTTTATTAATTATACATACATATTAACTCAGAAGCACCTCAGCTAACGATATAGTATACAAAATTCATTAAGAATTTTTTTCTGCTATCTCCTGTTTCCCAATTGCGAAGAGATATAACCATAAATGAATTTCCAAAGTTGGAACAACATTTATTAAAAAATATTAGAATTTTTTAAAAACAAAATTATATTCCTAGGGTAGGTACTGGAGATTCACCCCTTTAACAATTCCCCAATTTAGATACCTATAGGAAAATTAGATTTATCATTTATGGTTTTAGTATGTTTTGAACACTTGAACTTGAATACACAAAATGCAGTCCCTTTACGCGAATTCAATATGAACAAACTAAATTACAAAAAAATTAATACTTTCTCCACATGCGTGATATAATATATTTAATGCGTGTTGTGTTGTACTTAGGTACAATGCAATTATCCCTTTTCATCAACTTAAAGGCATATCAGGAGATCGAATTTTTGTAAACTGATTAGCCCCAACACGAAATCAATATCCTCATGACTGAAATTATGATACCGAATCTTAATGAGAACTCGAAGAAATCGGCATTATTTATGTATTTTTTTTATGTTATTTTTGAACTGCGTTGTACAATGTCTAAGTAGTTTTTACGCAGCCAATATGACGTTTGTAAACAATTCAAGCTTAATCATCTAATGTAAACAAACTCAATACCTTACGGAGGGGGGGAATAAAACTTTTACTTATTTGGTATTTATGTAAGTAATCAGGTTTATACACAACCTGTCTCTACTTGGAACCGGCCCATCATTCTGTTATCCATCGCATGAGCTCTGGTTTCCGTTGTGTTAAAATTAAGTCATCATTTTAATGGCTTGTAATTTCCATCTTCTTGATTTTCCCAGCTTCTGAAGTCAACTTGTAGCATAGTTTTTTTAAGATTCAACATCAGAGGAACTTTGAAGAAGTGCGTGACCAGCTCTACATATGTATGTAGTCAATCGCACTCAGAAAATTGATTATACTAGACAATGCACGTAAACTTGATAATTAAATTTAAGCATGTCATCTTTACTTTGTTCACTGCTCCTCTTGAGTGAATTAGCTTGACGATTGTCTGATGGTTCTAAAGAAGATGGCGTTTAACGTAATCTCGCAGTGCTATGATCATCTAACTCGGAGAAACGAGGAGCCAGCTGTGTTCTTTTCAATTAAATTCGCAAAGGTGTGGTTTGAATTTTTTAAATTGCATAAATGTGTTTTTTAATTTCTATTTTTATCTGGAAGTGTAGAGTTTTTCGAAATTTAATTTGAGACTTGTAATAAACATGAATTTCTAAAGGTAAAGACGCAATTGGAAGAACGACTTGCCATTATAATACAGGTGTGTAAAATTTGACTGATGAAAACCTTTTTTAGTTTTAACCATTGATTAATGTAGTTTTTGGGATGTTAAGTACGAATTTGAAGTCGAAAATGTTTTATAGTATAACAATTTAAAAAAGAAAAATTATGGGTTCTGAGACGACATTATTTACGAGACAACATCTATAAGTGATGAAAGAAAAAAACTGATTTTATTTAAATATTGAGCACTACTCATATTGTTAATATCATTAATTTAGTGTCTTGTAATTTTTATAATTTTGGCTTTTACATAATCACCAAAGAAAATTATTATTGCTTAGAAAGTCGCTATTTGTTTTTATTATTTATGACTTTTGATGTCGCTACACCAGTTTTAGGCAAACTAAATTGCTCGAAATCGGAGTCGGCTCGATGGCGTCAGAATGATAAATTATTGTTTAAAGCATGAAGCTTGAGGACCGAACTATACTATCATACATTTATACATTTAACGTACTGCTTATTCTCAACGAGAAGTAGAATTTCGTGACGCTCACTTTCTGAAAGAGTTGTCACTTCAAAACTACTAGACCAATTTTTATAATTCTTTCACTGATGTATTCTGCATACTTTTAGGAAGGTTTAGGTATATAACATATTAGGATATAATTCTCATATACAAAATAATAAGCATAAAAATAAACAATCTGCAAATAAAATGATTATTGATTAGAAACTCACTAATGTGTGTTTATTATTTGTGATTTTTTGTTGTGTTCTTGTTTTTCTGTTTTTAACGCACAATTTGACACTTGAAATTCTCTGATTGATTTGTTTTAAGCAGTTTTAAGAATACTAACTCGTTCGAAAGGAAACGTTCGCTTCACGGCTGCCATCGCGGCCTGATGACGTCCGAACGATAAGTTTATGTGGGAGGCATGAAGCTTCTTATTAGGACCAAACGACAATTCTCTGCTTAGAAGTAATGTATTCTTGCATGAAATATTTTTCCAGTAACCCTTGGCCAATTATCCTAAAAGTTGGTGCATGTAGTCTAGATTTTAAAAAGGTACTACATCTACCATTTTTTAGGCAGATTTCATATGAGATACTAACTATTACAGCGTATCTGAAGGAAAGATTTCGGAAAATTAATGATGCCAAAACTCGAGGTCGTAGAATTTAAAAATAAAATTTATTTGTACATGTATATACATATATATATAATATATACTATATATATATGGGATATAACGAAACTTGTGGACACGATAAAGGCCGTATTTCTAAACCGTATGCAAACCGCATATTTCTTAATCGATTTTGATTAGACTTGGCTAACATACTCTTTGATATTGCCACATCTCAGCTATGTTCGCAAATAGGGTGAATCGGTAGTGGGGTTGGGGAACTTAGGATTACATTTTCTTATGTAAAAATTATTTTTACCACATTGAAATCTACCTCTTCTTTCTGGCTGCCGCCGAAAGTTCTTTTTTATATAGGAAAAGATATATTGCTATGTAAGTCAAACAATGAACTAATTTTTTACTTAAAGGAACTGATGTTTTACTTAAGTCATTTACTGTTAGACTGTACTCTACGAATAAGCTGATAGCTGAAGTGTATATTATTATAGCTGCGTTTTTTTCATTTTCCTATCTGGTTCAGGTGAGATAGCAAATTTTGCATTGAATGGAATTTTAAGAGACCTCACATATATCAATATTATAAAATTTGTAGAAAGTGCATCAAATTGCCATGATATTTACCCATCGAAACTTCAAACCTTAAACCAGATAAATTGATGTTAAGTTCTTGACGCAAAGTGGGTATAAATCCAGGCAATTTTATTTTATTTTTGCGAAATAAAAAATGTTTCCTATGGATAACTATTCATAAATTTCATTTCAGTGCAAAATTTCCTACTAACCTAGAACCGGAACCAATTTGAAAAAAATACAGCCATGTATTATAAATCGTACTAGAGGTTGAAATGATTGCTACAACAACGCCCTTAAACATGCACCCACTGCTTCTAATCGTTTGCAATTAATTGAATCAGTTCGCTGCGAGTTACTAATAATAAATACATATATGTAGGAGATTAAACAAGTCTAGCGATCGTGACGCGAAATCAAATTTCAGTAGCGGTTTGTCTGAATTTAATTTTATTATTATTGTATAATATAATATTTTATATTTGCCAAGTCGAGCCCGAAATGTAGGCATATTTTTAAACTCTTTTCGTATTTCTTGTAATCCTAGAAAGCTGAAATTTGGAATCGAGGCTGAATTTAGCACACCAAAAACGAATTAACCCTAAAAACTATTTTTTTTTTAACCTAGAAGACTGCGGGAGCTATTAATCCATTTATTTTTTAGCTCTAGTAGAATTCGGAAGTTTCTTAGTGGACCCTATAACGTTCTGCTTCCTTTAAGCTGTCCTCCTGCATTAGATAATGTCAGTTTGCCAAAGTCACAGAAAGAAACGAAATGCAAACAAAAACATTTCATGTAAAAATGAAGCCTCGCAACTGTTTCACTCTTAAAAAGTCATGAAATCTTATGTAGAGTCAAGTTTATTCCTCCTGCGAAATCTTACACTTGTCATTCTCAGATCACTCCAATTGGTTACATCTTTGTTTAAGAAAATTTCATGACTTTGCCATTGCGCAGCGGGGAAATCACGATCTTTCGTTGAAGATGTACATTGTGTTACATTCTGCGGCCAAAACGCCCATTCTCCGTTCATAATTCTTATTTAAAATTGAATTACGACGGATCATTATCACTAAATGTCATAATAAGTCTTGTAGGCGGAGAACGCCTCATAAACAAACCCAATATCACCCGCAAAAGTTGATATGTAAGGTAAAATAGGTGATAGGCCATTTATTTCTTGGAATGCACGCAAGATTATGCAATCTTTTCTTGTACAATAACAAATGGCTTAAAAATAAGTACTTATAGTGAGAATATTTGAGTTACTCAATCAAATAGCAAACAAGATAAAGAAGTAAAATATACTAAAATGAGCAGAAGAAAGTCTGCAGTAAAGAAGAATGAAGATTAGAAAGAGCCGAGAAAGAATGATTTTGCGTTTAAGTTAACTGTGCATTTCGCTAAAAACCACTTATACCTAGCTAGTAGCGGAAGCTTATTCAAAAGTCGGGCAATCTAAGTAAGAAAAATATTCCATACAAACCTTTCGAAATCTTGGGATTATTAAGTTATTTCCTGTGTTGCCATGCAAAGCTAACTCAGGCCTCGGGGTTAGCCCGAGTTAAAATCCCATAGAAACCAGGGTTAAGTTAAATTTCGTTAAACGCAGCTGAACTTACCGACAGAGCTCGGATTTAGCTGAGTTATACAAATTTACTGGTACATTGTTTACCTTTCTGAAATGGCGTATTACAGGGTTGTAGGAGCGATAAAGAAACTGAATTACTCTTCAATATAATCGAAAATAATTAGAGAAATCTCCATTCAAAAGCTCGAATGTATCAACAGTTGTGAAACTAACCCGGTTGCATGGAATCAACCCCAAATCAACCCTGTTCATGGAAACACAGTAATTGTTAAACAAGGTTGTTGAGAACTGGAACAGCTCTCTCAAGGAACCCAAAGAGTTATTTTTAGTAGTTTAAAAAGCAGAATTAGAAAGCGCTGTTCCTACCTCAGAATTGCGATCACAGATGCTGTCTACTTTAGGAAACACAATGCGAACAAAGATAAAATTAGGTAGAATTAGGGAGATTTTGTTAAACGAGTGCAGGTTTACACGGATAAAATACTGGCAGACTTGCAAGCCAGAATATATTTTCCGAATCATATTGGTTAAAACCACAGCCTTTATATCATAGCTTAGATTAGAACAATTTCTAACGTCTTTACATTGTTAAAGGGCAAACAATATTTTTATTGAAAAATACGTTTGACAATTAAAATGAATGTATGTACATAATTTAATTATATTGAGAAATCTTGGCTCTTTTTTTTAATTTTATTTTTTTTCCAATTTATTGTTATGACTGTTTCATCATCTGAAAACTTGTACATTCAACCGTTTCTTAATCTTTGACTTTATAATAATGGAATTGTCGTGCATTATTTATATCTATACTTCTTCATACTTCTTGGCTACCTTTTTCTAATGAAAATCATCTTATTCTTGTGAACAATATCCAAAATACATATGTATACTCGTATGCATATGTTGAAAAATTATTTTTATTTTTACATTTAAGTACTTGAGATATGCGTCGGCACATAGAATCTATACATTGTTTTATACACTCTTTAATTTCTGGGGACTTTTCCCACACATCTTTAATATTTTTAATAAGTGCATTCTTATTAGGGTTATTTAAAGCATAAACTTTTTGTTTTAATAAATACCATACGTTTTTTATGGGATTAAGATCTGGGGAATTTCCTGGGCAGGGTAAAACAGCAATATTTTCATTTTCCAAAAAAGTCATCACCATTTTCGCTGTGTGACAAGGTGCTCCGTCTTGCATAAATTGAAATGGCTCATCAGGAGACTGAATTTCCCTTATGTATATAAGGAATAAGGACCTCTCTCAACACTTTAATGTATTGCTCCTTCCTCATTGTACCCTCTACAAAATACAATGGACCTGGTCCTTGGCCGCTAATAACACCCCAAACCATAACTGATGGTGGATGTTTTATCGTTTGTTGGATGCAGGATTCCAAGTACCTTTCATTTGTGTGTCGTCGGACGAAAGACGACGGTTCCGTTAACACATGAAGCGTACTATCGTCACTAAAGAATATCTGCGAAATTTCGTTTTTTTGAAAATATTCTTTCTTTACAAATAAAAAAGGAATTACAGCAATCTTACCGTATTCCAATCATTTGCAGTAAAAGTTTGGAACCTCTTGCCGAACTCCAAGCGCTTTTTTTCATCCTCGGCGTCAACCGCGGCTTTTAGCGGGCCGTCTGCACTTGAAACCAGCTTCTGCTATGCGGCATTGAATAGTCCTTTTGGATATTTGGACTCCACCTTCTTACAGAACCTTGTGAATCTCCCTCAATGGCATCCGACGGCTGCTAGCAACTGTGGTTATTACTTTCCGATCGGTTGTTGTTGGGGTTGTTTTCCTTTCAGTTTTTAAATTTTTCCTACTGCTTGAAGCTACACCGACATTTTCCTCGCTTTTTTTAGCCAATCGAGACTCTACAGAATGGCTAACATTTTCCTTTCAAGCTATTTCCATCATGGAATAGTCTCCAGTGTCCACTAGCGCAAGGATGGCAGCTTTTTTAGCATCACTGATGTCCGCTGTCTTCCCCATTATTGAAGAATTCTTAAAAAAAAAAAATTTCGAAATTCCAAAATAAAACTGCTTGCTACAAAATTAAACTTAACAGTAAATAATGCTTACCTAAGTCAAATTACCTCCTGAACGCACGAGCAGAAAAAACTATCAATATTATTATACTTCTGTGGAAACAATACTTGAAAACACACTTGTCACTCCCTCAGGTCACAAAATGAAATTGAGGATTTTTTTACTTTGACCTCCTTTTTATAGCCTTATCAGGTAACAAGAAGGGTAATTTTTTATGAAAGGGTTGGAAAACCCCGAAGAGAGGTAAATACATATATTGTTTTAAAGTTCCTGGAATCATTTTAATGCAAGTAGTCTTCCTTCAATTGTGAAAAAGATGATAATTTATAAGTGGTGCTAATGAATTGGCACCATACTTTAAATGTTTTACTAAAACAATAATAGGGGTATTCACTCTTCGTTGTATTTGGTCTTGTATCATAGCAAATTCCTACAAAGTTGTACTACAATACAACGTGCAACAACAAAATGCACGTGACACATATTAGAGCTGTTTAATGACTATGAAAGAAGACCAGAGCAGAGCAGCTCATCTCAGAGAAGCTGTCAGAGCAAAACAGATCAGAAAAGTTGCTCATTGAATACCACTTTGAATTTTTCTGAGCTGCTAAATAATGTCGAATGAAGTTTCATTTATTGTTAGTTTTTGGGGTGCAAAAAAAAATTCGGTGCTAGTAATAATCGAAGTTTTTATCATAGTAGTAATCTTTTGCGTATAAAAGTAGTAAAAAATCAATTTCTTAATTTAAATATGCTCACTTATCACTTTGCCAGTTTGACAGCTTCTTATGTTTCTCTACGTTGATTCACTAACAAGTTGAAGCAGAAAATCTTCCTCTAAAGTAATCTGCATCCATTTGGAGCAGCCTCACTGAACACAAGTCAGCTCAGTTTAGAGCAGCTTTGAGTCTCATCATCATTTCTTGCTCTTTTCTACTCTAAGTTAATCTAAAGCAAGTCATTAAACACACCTATTGTTCATATTAAGTATACAAATTAGCAATAGAGCATGCCTCTAACTTTTCAATATTACATCCTTGTAATAGCTTGGCAGAAGGCTATTGCGTTTTTCTGTTGTAATTTACTCATACACGTATTTGTCGGTCGACCTCGAAATCTATCAAGTAATCTACTGATTGCAATTCTCATGGAAATTTTACAAGGGTGTATTCATAATTTGCTATAGGGTGCTCACTCCTCTTTGTAAACATATACTACAAATTTGCTATTATAAAAATACACCGAAGAGTGAATACTCCTAATAAAAAAAAAAAAATTAAGTAATACAAACATGTTATTAATTGTTTATTAAAAAGTTTATAACATAAAATTGTTAAACATTATTTTTCTTCACAACTGGTTTTTACTCAACATATTTACCAAATTTCATTAATTTACAAACTGAATGTCCCAAACCGTACCCGACATTTCATGATTCAATATAAGCTGTAACAGATTTGGTACATGATACAATATAAGCTATTCAATAGCTAGCACTGTAAATCTAAGTGTTTTAGTTTGAGACATACACTACCGCTGATACTTATTCGAACGATTCATATGTTTGCAATTATGAATGGATATTTTTTAAAACAGTGTAATCGAGTTGTGGCACACATTTGTATTCTTAAGATATATTTAATTGAAAAAAGAATAAGCTAAATAATACATAAACTTGAAAATTCTTAGCATTCTCTCTTGCAATTTCTCCAAAGTTTCTGAAGAAGTTTTGTACAGAGGTCTTCTTTACTTGTAGGACTTACAGCTTGATATGAATCGTTCGAATAATTGTGAGCGGTAGTGTATATGTGTCTTATTTTAAAATACTTAGATGTTTTATTTGAAGAATACTTTCGAATAGAACAGTATATCTAAGCGTTTTTTTTACTAATTTTAGACATTGAAATGTTTTATTTTAAAACATCTAAAATGTTTTAATAGAAGAAAACATTCTGGTCGTTTTCAATAAATGTCCTCTACTTCTCATGTAGGTTCTATCGATGATTTCCGATGACAGTCGAGTTTAACCGAAGAGCCGTGAAGTGGCGTCCCGACGTCTTTGTCAAACAGTAACTAAAAGCAAAGAAAGTATAAACATAAAGAACTTGCACCCAGTACAAATCTGCGTTTGACGAAATTCTCGCTGTAATGGGCCTTGTGCGGTCGGTGCAAGGGGGTTTGTAAAGGGGAAATTTTGTGTTGAGCTGAATACTGCGATTCTGCGGACTGCGATAGTGAGATCGCTGAGAAACTTGTCTCCTCTTCTATCTGCATGAGCGGGCGAATGAAAGGGTTAAAATTCATACAGCCCAATAGCTGAACCTTTATTTATTGAGAGGAGTTGAGCTACTTGAGATTGAATTGCCCCTGTGCTCGAAGTATTCCTAGATCCTGAGATTCTGTTTATAAAATATTTTGTCCCTGACGAGCTGTTCCTTATGCACGAATTTTAACTTTGAATTAATGGAGTGATGAAGTTTTTAAATAATCGAAATTTGCAGGTAGGTATCCTCATCACCAATTTTCTTCATTCTCCAAAGGGAATTTGTGAGCATTATTTTTCGACACTATGATTTTTAAATATATTTTAAAAGAAGTCGGAATAGTTTTATGAGAAATTATATTAGATACTTTTATAAAACGTTTATGTCTTTTAGGCAGTTATAATGTTAAGTTTTTCCGATTCCTTTTTGTCTCTTTTTTGCACGCTCCATTTACAATTTTTCCGTAATAATATTAACATGATGTAATCTAATATTTTGATTCTGTGATCGTAGCATGTAATTTTGCCATCAAACCATTCCGGCGTATCGGCTTCACATTTCTCCATTATATATTTTTTGATAAATTTCATTTCGCGATGATTTTTAAAAATATCTTTAAAAATTATAATGTGATTCTTACATATGTTGAAAAACACTTCCGAAGGTGCATATAAACTACCAAAATCGGATGAAGCTGAATTATAGTTTTTATAAAACATAAATAGCTCTGATGGGCATGTAAGAACTTCATCAGACTTTCTCATTATATCTTCACAGACTTCACACTTTATTTTTGGAAACATTTTAAAAATAACATATCCTATAAAATATCGCATTGATGGGAGATCTATATGAATATTAATTTCATCGAATGTGTCCTCTGGAATGTCTGCAACATTTATTTCGTTGATTTTGGAATTCGAATAATTTAAGGAACTACTTTGATCATTATTTAAAGAGCTATTATGATTCGGAAGTTCTACTATAAGCATAAGATCATCATCACGTTCACAATTAGATCTGTTACTAAATTGAATTAAATTAATAGACATTATTTTTCCAAAAATAATATTTAATTCATAAACACTTGGATTTTTATTGTGTCCTCCTTTCTGACGAATAACAGCAAACAAATTTTCTAAAGAATCTTGCCATAATCTTTTCGTCAAAATAAAGAAAAAATCGTCATTGTTTGTTAGAATGTCATCAGCTAATTGGCGAACACCTAACAATGTTTGCTTCATACCATTTAGGAAATACACAGTTTTTGATTCTGGTATATTAATTTTTTCTAAAAGGAGTAGAAAATCTTCAATAAATAAGTAGGGCACATTATTTAATTTTAAACCACTTCTAAAAGGGTTATTACTATTTAATGAACCTGAGTTCATACAGTCAAATATTTTGTCAACCATTCCAAGAAAGTTGGCTGCCGCTGACGATTGCTGTGCTGAGAGCCCCTTGCCGCGCACATATCATCCGCGTGCACGGAATGCTCAGTCAGCTAAATGTGTGAACTAATTTGAGAGAACTCAGAGAGAGCCATAGAACTTGAAGAGTTGAAAAGCAGCTCGCAACACACGACTGGGCCCTGGGGTTCTATGTGGTCGGCTCATGATATGCTGAATGCTGAATTGTATCTCTGGGGTTCTGATATAGCGACCCCAGCCGAAAATTTCGTACAAAATTTCTTGTGTGCCTTGCAAGTTCTTTATGTTATACTTTCTTTGCTAAAAGCAAGGTGGCTTCTCCACGTCTGTAGTACTGCGTAGTTTATACATTGAGAATTTGTATATACTTACATGAAAGATTCTGTGCAACTATAAAGTATATATTGTTTTTTTTTGTAAAATAATAAATCAAATGCAGATATGATTCGACTTAAGATTTGTGATGTTTGTGCGCGGGATAGTCAAGTGATCTAAAAGTGTCAACTTATAACAAAACGATTGTGATATAAATGATTTTTTTCTTTAAAGTTGAAAATATTTATTTATTAAGAAAAGTATATAGTACATACTAAATATTTCAATTCTATTCATGTAGTTTCTAATATAAGATTGCAATGAATGAAAATGTTTTTTTCAGATAATTGTGTTGCATCTATATTTGTGTTGCATTTATATATTTTATAACATATTTATATAAAGATAGATATATTGTTTGGATGTTGTGAAAAAAAAATATGGTTTAATCATGCTAGTAAAGTAAAAAACTTCCTAGAATTATTACAATCTGCGGCAACACTTGACAAATAAGTTCGTTATTATTTTCATTCAATATAAGTCACACATCGGATTTGTAAGATTCATTTATATACAACTCAAAAATGTTTATAACCAATTCCCGAGTCACACTCAAAATAAAAGGAATAATTTATTACTAGTCTAATTTAATTCCAAAGTGGTGACCCCGACGAGGGAATTGTTAACAGGTACCCCCCACCAGTGGTAAGGTCCCTTTTAGCCAGCAACACACAGCCAGCAGCTACCCATCCAAGGTAGAAGTCCTATAGGAATGCAGCCCAATGATGACAAGCCACCGCCAGATGCACCCAGAGACGTTCTGCTACCCGAAGGAATTAGAAGAGTGGGCATACGAGTCCCACCTTTCTAGAAGCAAAACCCGGATCTGTGGTTTCTACTACTGGAAGCCCAATTCCACACTAGTGGAATATCCCAGGATGAGACGAAATACTTCACTTTCGTTGGCAATTTGGACGCCAACATCCTCACGGAGGTCCGAGATATCATCCGGAAACCGCCGGCAACTGAGAAGTACGAGACTCTCAAAACACAACTTCTGCTGGCATACCAGGATTCCGAGCAGAGGCGACTACAGAAGCTTCTTAGTCAGGTTTCATTAGATGGCAGACGACCAACACAGCTTCTTAACCAGATGAAAGAGCTCGCATCTGATGGCATCACTTCTGACGTTTTGCGCACCCTGTGGCTCCAGCGACTTCCCAGCAGGTTCAGGCTCTCTTGGCGGTAAACGCTAGCCAAGAAATTAGTCAGCTGGCACTGATGGCTGATAAAATACCTGAAACAATGTCATCCTGGGATGTTTATTCTACCTCTACATTACCAGAACCTTCCATTGCTATACTTCAGCAGCAAATAGCTGCTCTGAGGACTGAAATTGGGCAGCTGAAACAAGACCGACGGCGAAGTTCATCACGACAACGCAACTCTAGTTGGCACAACGACAGAGGTCATTCCCCAGCAGCGTCACGGCAGGCATCCACCAACCAGCCATTTTGCTGGTATCATCGGAAGTTTGGCAAGGCAGCTAAACGTTGTCAACAACCTTGCAAGTACCAGGAAAAATAAACCGCGGGTCGCAATGGACGACTAGCTACCCCGCATCTAAGATCAGTCGTCTATACCTCACAGAAAAGTCTTCAAATAAAATATTTCTCATTGACATCGGAGCTGAGGTGTCAGTAATTCCACCAACATTTGAAGAAAGACGAAGACAGCCCGCAACTCGTCTACTCTACGCAGCCAATGGAACTGAGATTCCGACATACGGGCAGCGACTGGTGCAACTCAACCTGGGTTTACGAAGGAACTTCAACTGGCCTTTTATCATCGCTCGTGTCACCGAGCCCATAATCGGTTCAGACTTCCTGGCGCACTTTAACCTAATGGTTGACGTAAAAAACAATCGACTAGTGGATAGCGGAACAAAACTGAAAGCAACAGGCTGCGATACGACACTTTCTGATAGTGCATTACAGCTCAGCACTATCAACGCATTATTATATCCACTGTTAAAGAAATACGAAGATATCACCAGGCCCAATACAGTAACTCAGATCAAGCATAATGTAACACACCACATTCAGACAAAAGGACCACCAGGCCAAGAAAACTATCACAGCAACAGCTCCAAATCGCAAAGAAGGAGTTCCAATACATGCTTGATCAGGGAATTTGTCGTGCATCAAGCAGCAGTTGGGGCAGCCCTCTCCACATGGTCAAAAAGAGCAACGGCGACTGGCGTCCATGTGGAGACTACAGAAGACTGAATGCGGTCACTCTACCAGATCGCTACCCCATCCCTCACATACAAGATTTTTTCCCATCAGCTAGAAGGAAAAAAGATCTTTAGCACTACTGATCTGACAAGAGCATACCATCAAATACCCATGGAACCCGATGACATCCCGAAGACAGCTATTGCGACTCCATTTGGACTTTTTGAATTTCAGGTTACGACATTTGGTTTCTGCAATGCCGCACAAACTTTTCAGCGTTTCATATACGAAGTCACTCGGGGACTTGACTTTGTATTCCCTTACATTGACGATTTTCTTGTTGCGTCTAGGACATTGGAAGAACACCGAGAACATCTGGAGCAACTGTTTCAGCGTTTTCGAAGGTATGGAATAACAATAAATCCATCCAAGTGCACATTCGAGGCAACAACTGTGAGTTTCCTGGGACACCGGAGTTGACCAGCAGCTTTGAGCAGTGTAAACAAACACTAGCAGACTCAACTCTTCTGGCACATCCATCAGCGAGCACTCCACTAGCTCTGATGGTAGACGCTTCAGACACGGCTATGGGAGCAGTGGTCCAACAAAAAGTATCTGAAGGATGGCAACCATTGGGATTCTTTTCTCAAAAACTCTCGTCAGCACAGACTAAGTACAGCGCATATGATCGAGAATTTCTCGGTGCTTACTCTGCTGTCAAACATTTCCAGCATCTGCTGGAAGGCAGACAATTTATTCTGTATACGGACCACAAGCCGCTTACTTTTGCTTTTAGCCAAAAGTCTGAGAAATCTTCACCAAGGCAACTCAGACATTTGAGATTCATAGGTCAATTCACAACCAATATCCAGCATATTCCAGGAAAAAACAACATTGTCGCAGACACCTTATCAAGAGTGCAGGTTATTTCTTTGCCATCACCCATCAACTATGATGACTTGGCGAAAGTACAAGAAGAAGACTTAGAGCTTCAAAACCTTCTACACTCATCAACATCTTTGCAATTTAGGAGAATTATGTTTCCTAACTCGCTCAGAAGATTATACTGTGACACATCAACGTCCAAAGATCGTCCATATATTCCGACGTCACGACGGAAACAGGTTTTTGATGCTATACACAACATATCGCATCCTGGTGTAAAGAAGACAACGCAACTGCTTACTGAAAGATTCGTCTGGCCCAACATCAGACGAGATAGCCGGAACTGGACCCAAACATGTATCAATTGCCAGAGAAGCAAGGTACAACGGCACACGAAAACTCCAGTAGCTGAATTTCTAGTCCCGGAGGGAAGATTTCAGCATATACATTTGGACATCGTAGACCACTACCACACTCTGACGGTTTCAACTATGCCCTTACTTGCATTGACCGTTTTACCAGATGGCCCGAGGTTATTCCTACAGCGGACATCACAGATGAAAGTATTTCAAAAGCTTTCATGTCTGGGTGGATAGCTAAATTTGGAGTTCCAAAAGAAATCATCACTGATCAAGGACGACAATTCGAGTCATCGCTCTTTAAGGAATTGGCAAAATTACTGGGCATCAAGAGGAACAGATCATCGCCTTATCATCCACAGGCCAACGGCATGATAGAACGATTTCATCGGACACTTAAAGCCGCAATTAAGTGTCACAACACACAACAATGGACAGAAACACTTCCACTCGTTTTACTAGATTATGAACATCATTGCATGAAGACATCCAAGCATCACCCGCTGAACTGGTCTATGGAACTACGCTAAAACTTCCTGGAGATTTCTTTTCTACAGAAGAAGTAGAACTTAACTCAGGAATCTTGCAACACTTCCAAGAGTTCATTCGACCTTCGCCATTGTTTAGAAATTTGGGCAAACATTTTTGGAAAATAGAAATACGCACTGAAACGCTTCACATTATTTAGTGGATTGGATGTCGTGGTACAAGAGGCCTCAGTAACAAGATTATCGTTTGGAGATTCCTTTTCGTTCTGGTTTTCAGATTGTGACCTGGTGACGACTCTTAAATTATTGGATTCTAAAGAATCAATCTTAACTCGACTCAAGGTATCGGCATTTGTATTAACATGTGCTGATTTACGTTCGATCTTGTAATCGTTTTCGTCCAATCTTATCTTCTATCGAATTAGACGAGAAGAGAGGGTTTTCAAACTATCATACATAGGCAGTTCAAGGGTTTGTGATCAGTTATTACAAATTGTCTCCCATATATGTATGTAGGTAGGGTCGAAAATATGTGACTGCCCACACAGTGGCGAGAAGCTCCTTTTCTCTAACAGAATAATTTCCTTCAGATCGGTTCATGACTCGACTTCAAAATGCCGTAGGTAGATCCTAGTCATTTAGCCTATAGGACAAAACGCTTCCGATAGCAAAATCACACGCGTTACCTAGAATGGTTGACTAAAATCAGGGCACTGAAGGATCGGAGCACTAGTTAAAGATAAATTTAAGGGATTTAAATGCTTCGGCACAAAAAACATTCCAGACAAATGGAACATACTTTGTAAGTCAGTCATTTACATGTTTAGTTATTTTAGAATTATTGTAAATGAAACGTCGGTAATATTCGGTGAGAACTTAAAATGATTTAACTTGCTTTTGATCCATAGGAGCGGGGAAATTCTTGACAGCTGAAACCTTGGAAGGATCGGGTTTTATTCCATCAGGTATGATTACATGGCCAGGGTACAACACTTCCTTTCTAAGAAATTGGATTTTCAATTTACGTTTACGTAGTCATTGAAAGACTTCGCAAAGTTTGGAATTGTGATTTTGTGTATTGACTCCATAGATGACTATGAAAGGTTGCAGGGGCCCCTTTTATGCCAAAGGCCTTACGCGTGAGCTGATAGTAGCCCGAAGGGGTACTGAAAGCGGTCTTGTAGTACACCTGCACAAAACAATAGCACCGTAATGAAATTTATCTAACGATGTATCTGGTGTCGCATATAGAAAGCAACAAACTGTGTTTTGAAGACATCAAAACGTAATGGGAGAAAGAACCAATCGACACTATCATTAATAAAAGGAAACTCTTAAAAACCTTCCTTTTCCAAGCTTAAATAAACTGATTTATTTTTACGCTGATAAAACATTGCGCAACGATGGTGGTAGGCTTTTGTCTTTATGAAATAATTTGCATAACATCAGGAAACAAACAAGCAACAAAATTATTCGAGTTATAATATGTATGACAACTTCTGTTACTCAATTTATCAATAAGATGTTTATTTTAAAAAGATAAAAGCGTAGCGTAGAAAAATAATACTTAACGAAGATTGCTTAACAGCTTTTTGAGATGCTCTTTAAAAATATAAAACTGGATAAACAAAAATGTTGGTGGTACAATAATATTTTAAATTATAATACTTTCAAACTACAATATGAAATAACACAGTTAATTAATTGGATTTAATTTTTAATTATATTATACGAGTATGTGTGGGAATGTACAATATCAACTGTAAATTAATTTTATTTACTAGTAATACAAATCTAGAGAAATTTCATTATTCTTTCCAGCACCTGAAATATAAAAGTTACTTTTTCGGATGGGCAGAAGTTTGCAAACTAGGTATTTTCATTTTCTGTCTACCTAAGAGACCACGAGCCGCCACTGGTACATACTTTGATGGTGAAAAGTGAACAAATTTTTCAATTTAAAGCGGAGCATCTGTTTATTCTACTTATGAAATATTATTCAATATTTCGTTTGCTTGAGTAAACATAAATAGGTCGAATATAGTATCCTGATGCGTTGACTACTCCAAAAAAATTACGGGAGTGCCTCGTTCAGTTGAAACGATTATTATGTGAATATTATAATCCCTATGTGCCTATATACATATATGTATATAAAATCGAAAGTTTGTTTGTTTGTTTGTTTGTTGCTCAATCACGTCTAAACACTGGGTCCGATTATTTTGACTTTTTGAGTGAAGATACTACGTATCCCGGCTTAACATATAGGCTACTTATTATTCTCAGATTTCAAAATGGCGAACCCAAGATGACGGTCAAAAATTTTAAATTTCAAGGGATTTCCATGAAAATTGGTATATGGGGGTTTTTGGAGGTCCTGATTGCGAATCTACGCTCAAAATGTGGAACTTGAAAATGACAGATCCACGGATTTCAAAATGGCGGACCCAAGATGGCGGCCAAAAATTGTAAATTTCAAGGGATTTCCGTGAAAATTGGTATTTAGGGGTTTTTAGAGGTCCTAATTGCGAATCTATGCTCGAAATTTAAAAATTCAAGAAGGCGGATCCAATATGGCGACCAAAAATTTTCGAACTTCAATGAATTTTATTGAAAATTAGTATTATGGGTTTTTTGAGGCCACTAATTTCGAATCTGCTATCAAAATTTGAAAATCCAAAAAAACTGAACCAATGTGACGACAACAATTTTTGGAATTCTACGAATTTAAGTGAGGTAACGATGAAATAGTAAAAAAAAAATAATACCTTTATTTATTTATTTAACACCTAACAGTGAAAACATATAAGTTCCTATAGACCTATAAGAATCATTTATTTAGGACTAAGATTGCAAGCAACAATAAACAAATAGAGAAGCTGATTGATTTAATGAACCAGAACAGCGATATCGCAAAAGGATTGGACAACAAATTTTTTACAAAACTTGTTGGGAGAGTTCTCGACAGAATTAAATATGTAGTTTGAGCCTCCAATCCGAACATGGAAAAAGTGGATGAAGTTTTTTATTTAAGAAACGAGTCCACGAATATATAATTTAAATTTTTAATAGGGTTAGGTTTGGAGTGACTTAAAATTCTAAATTAAGTAGAAAAGGGTTGAAAATAATACAGAAATGAAGAGGACTGGGGACGACCCAATAGACTGCACGAATTAACTTCATCTCTAACTCAAGCACTTCCACCCGTTTGTCCTCCTCGTCAAAAAATAACTTCAAGGAACTCATTGTATAGGTGATAATTACGGGTAATTGCTTACAAGTTGGGCTCCTGGTATAGAGCTGTCCCAAAAATTTTTTAACAATAGGTATATTGAGGTTTTTCATATAAGAGTAAGTGAAAAAGAGGGGGAGCATAAAAAACATTTATTTTTCATAAACAAAAAATTATTATTTTTCACCAAAAATTATTTTTGGAACAAGTTGATTTTAGTGAACCTTCTCAGAATATAATGAAATGGCAGAAATATTTCACATCCATATGCTCAGACACATAAAGGGTTTTCCATTTGGGACTTGACAACTTTGAACTTTTGCTGTGAACGCACCCTTAAACCAATAACCAAACTGTCAGTGTCAAAACATTCAGTAAAGACAACATTTTCATCATGTTGAAGTACACGAACGAACAACGTTTACAAATAATTAAAATTTACTACAAAAATTCCGAGTCGGTAACTGGTACTTTAAGAGCGTTAGTGGCAATTTTTGGTCGTAATTCTCGTCCCAGTAGACAAGCAATTCATAGTCTAGTGAAAAAATTTGAGTCAAAATATTCGCTGCTGGATGCTGCCGTGCCAGTGAGACAACGGGTTGGTTGAAGTGCCGAGAATATTGCTGTCGTTCAAGCGCAAGGGCGTCGCCAAGATCAAATGTAGCTAGCCGCAAAGCGACCAAAGTGCGAGCAATTGACTTCCTTACCTATTAATAAATTCCGCATCGCATGACAAAACGTAAATAAATTCACAAGGTTTAATGTATATTGTAGAAAGTATTGAAATATTCAGAATAACATTAAGATTTTGACATCCGTTTTTAAAATCGCCGCCATTTTCATCTGTATTTGTATGCGGCATACCTAAATAAAGTAGAAGTTATTGTTACGAACATACAATTTTAATTGGTTTTGTGGACAATGCCATCTGTCTGTAAGTGTTCATAAGAAACACCTACAGTTGAATAAATGGACTACAATCCTTGTAAAACCTAGTATTGCTACTCAAAGAATGAAATCGAACTTTGGCAGCAATTGTGGCACGATAGGCTTAATCTAACAAATCTAACAGTTGTTGATGTCCTAAAAGAAACAAATTCCTTCTTTCCCGAAACGGAAAAAGCATTGAAAATTTTGATCGCTTTACCATGCACGACCTGTACAGTAGAGCGATCCTTTTGTAGCCTCAGAAGACTAAAAACATGGCTAAGAAGCACCATGGCAGAAGATCACCTTAATGGTCTGGCCATGATGAGTGTACACAGAGCTATAATAAATAAAAACCTAAATAATTTTAATGATAAAGTGGTTGAAAGTTTTGCAAAAAATCCCCGCAGGTTATGTTTTAATTAAATATTATTTTTGTTAAAATAAATAATTATTACTGTGTTTAAAAGTTTGATTTAGTTATTGTGCTGTCGAGGGCTTGTGAAGTTTTATACATTGATATTAGAACCGTTCTTATTACAATCGTCATCGAGGCAAAGACTTCCAAAGTGTAACGCTTCATGCTCTCGGCGTTCATATTTTTTATCCTCCATATTATTGCCCCATTGCCCCCCCCCTTAGTCATAAGCTGGCGACGCCCTTGTTCAAGCGTCCGTCGCAAACGAACCAAAACAGTCGATTCCACGGCGTTCTCAAGAATTGGGCATCGCTCAGACCACACTTTGGCGAATTTTGCGAAAGGCTCTTGACTTGACCCTTATAAGATAACACAAGAACTGAAGCCACTCGATCATATGAAACGACGTACACTCTCGAATTGGGCTCTGGAAATTTTGGAAAAAGATGACCAATTTCATCGCAAAATCATCTTCAGTGATGAAGCGCATTTTTGGCTAAACGGTTTCGTCAACAAACAGAATATGCGTTATTCGTCAGGTGAAAACCCTTATGTGCTTCAAGAAACTCCACTTCATCCACAAAAACTAACTGTATGGTGTGGTTTTCATGCTGGTGGTGTCATTGGACCGTTTTTTTTTTCGTTGATGACAATGACAGTTACGTTACAGTCAATGGAGATCGCTACAGAGACATGTTACAACGTTATTTCTTTGGTAAATTGCATGGGCTAGACATTAATGATATGTGGTTTCAACAAGACGGTGCGACATGCCACACAGCGGGTCTAACAATCGACTTATTGAAATCTAAGTTTGATGAACGTGTTATATCGAGAAATGGTCCTGTCGATTGGCCGCCTAGATCGTGTGATTTAACACCTCTAGGCTTTTTTTATGGGGCTACATTAAATCATTGTTCTATGCCAACAAGTCGGCGTCGTTACAAGAGCTCAGAGCCAATATTGAACGAGAGATAGTGGCCGTTTCCGTCGAAATGTGTGGCCGAGTCATCGAAAATTGGTTTCAACGAATCGACTGCTGCAAACGTGCCCGTGGTGGACATATGCACGAAGTCGAATTCCATACATAAATGTTTTGATTGTACTTCAAGCCAATAATAAAATTTTCGAGATATCTCAAATGGTTTGCGTTTTATTTTAAAAAAAAGTTGTCAAGTTCTTATTGGAAAACCCTTTATATGTATATATACACATATTCACAAACGCACACATGTACACGGTAAAAAAATTAATATTATTTTACACAAAAACAAAATTGTTTTAGACAAGATAAGTTTAATGAACCTTCCTAGAATTTAATAAAATTTGGTGAAAACATTCCACATTTACGTACACACAGAAACACACATACAAAAACACACATACATGCATATATACACATACTATATACATTCACACGCATATACACAACACTCTCTCTCAGTCACATTTAAATTAGTTATGCATCAGTTTATTATATGACTTTTATTCAATAAAAAATTTATACGAAATGTCAATACTTTTCGAATTATGCGCGAATGGTTGAAAAATGCACATTTTCATTCGCGCATAATTCGAAAAATATTGACTTTGAGTAAAAACTTTATATAACAAAAGTTGCTTAGAATTAGTCAATCTATCAATTCCTCGACTTTTTTTCAATGAATTATTTTTCACCCCTGAGAAGGGGTGGCATCCACCCCCAGGGTAAAAGCACCCGTCGGCACAGGGTCAACTTTGATCTAGAGGGTAAGTGGTACCTAAATCCAAATTTTCATGCAAATCGGTGCTATTTTAACTAATCGAGCAGAATTGCCTTATTTTACCTGCATTAATTGGACTAGGTACCTACTTTGGATTCGTGGATTGGTGTGTTAGGCCCGTCAGATCGGTCTGGCTTTTTAAATACTGTTTTAGATTTGTTGTGTAAACAACATATATTAATGCCAGACGTTATACTTTAACGTGAGTGCGCCTCTTTTTTGCGCACCTTTGTTACCTGCTACCTGGCTAAAGCACCGTCAGTCAAGATTTCGAACCCCCCAGCATTGTTACCCACTGTGGTGAGAATGCACACAAAAAATTCCAGCCTTTATACTATGACGTATGTCTGGCAGGCCCTGGCTCTTGGTCTATTATAATTTCTATATATTTACGCTTGCATTGCGGACCACTACTAACACAGCGATTTCGAACATATCAGGAAATGTGGTACGCTCAACCTGGCTTACAGCCATTCCGTGTTTAGTTTATATTTATACTAACTGACCCGGCGAACTTCATACCGCCTCACAATCAATAAATGTTGTGTTAACTTATTAGCTGAATTAAATTCAGTTTTTTATTAAGATTACTCAAAATGAATTAAGTTCAATTAATGTACAAAACTCAAAATGAAAAGTATTTTAATTACATTGCTGGATGGGTTGCACTCGGGTCGATTCCCTTCGTTGAAGCACCTTGTGATATACCACATTTTTCGTTTTGTTGTCAGGTGCGAGAACGAACAAAGCGGATGGTTTACCGATACGTGTACATGCTACGTACAATTGACCGTGAGAGAAACATTCATTTTCTAGATTCAGGCCACAAACACTCAAGGATTGGCCTTGTGATTTGTTAATCGTCATGGCGAATGCAAAACGAATCTGAAATTTAATTCGTTTAAACTCGATTGGCATATCGGTTGGGATCATCAGAATTCTCGGAATGAGAACTTCATCACCTTTGAACCTTCCTTTGAGTATCGTCGCGTGAATCACATTGCCCATGAGTTTTGTCAGTACCGGAAGAAGTACAGCAATTTCGGATCTCGCACGAACAGTGACCAAAATCAATGACATGTGGAATGTCTTCCCAGTTCCACCGGGCGCATCGAGGAAAAATAAGCCACCATTTCCATCATCAATTTCCTTCATTAACGTATCTTACACTTCCTTCTGTTGGGGGTTCAACAGTGGTACATTCGTTCGAACTGATTGGTTCAATGCATCTCGATCGTATTCACGTTCACGTTCCAATTCTCGATTGAAAGCGTCGTTCATTCCACGATATGGCGTTAGCATTCCTAACTTGACTAACAAACTGCCGCACATGAGGTAACACATGTCTTCGATCAAAAGCAAAGCCTGGTTATGTATCTCCTCATTCACCTCGAGATTCTCTGAACTGACACGATTGCGATGTAAAATGTCTTCTGACATTGTAAATAACACTGGAAAATCAAACACACAGTCCAAAATTAGCGATTGGATTGATTGTCGATACGCGCACATTGACAAACGATACAAACTTTCACAATGTGCACTTCAATAAAAAAAAAAAGCCGTTCCATACAAAATGTATGAGAAAATGAATTTCCTTCATAAATTTTTTTTTCGTGACTTTTTCCGATGTTTTAATAGTTATTCTGCTATTCGGGGCGGAGACAAATCCAACAAATCAAAGATCATAAAAATCGATTTAGCAGTTCTTGACTTATAAATGGTGTAACGAACCCGACTTTGTTTTATATATATATGTATGTATGTATATGTATATGTATATGTATATGTAGATGTAGATGATAATGATCCTGAACATACTGCCAAAGTAATGAAAAAAAGTTTCAAGTCATGCGTATTAGACTTCTGGAATGGGCCGGACAGTTCCCAGTCCTGAACCTCATAGAAAACCTTTGGGGACATGTTAAAAGGCCACTCGTCCAAAACATTTGGTATGAAATACCAACTTCACTCTGCTAAAAGTTGGTAGAATTGATGCCACGTAGGTGCCGAGTTGTCTTAGAAAATAAGGGCAGCACTACTAAATACTGATGACAATGTTTGTACCAATTTATAATAATTTTTAATTTTTTTTAGAGTTAAATTATGATTGTAAATTTTTATTTCTTCTTAAGTATGCTTATTTTTGTGCACAGCTGAAATCATTGAAATTTTAAAGTTTTTGTTTTATTCCTTAACCTTGTTATTTGAATTCTATATTTATGTTTGGATTACTTAATTATATTTTATTGGTATTCAAAACAATCAATTGCATAGACATAACTCTTCGTTCTTTTGTTCAATTTGCAAAGTAAAGTTTTGACATATGCATGAGCTTATTATTTTCCACAGCAGTATAGTAGTGAACTGTATTCGTTTTATGAGCGAATTACATCGATATTACAAAATGCCACTTCCTATCACAAATAAGATTTTTCCTTTTGTTACAATTGTACTATCAGTACCAAATTTTACTACGATTATGGTCACGTTTATCATATCCTAGGGTTTTCGATTGGAGAACGGTCCGTTTTTAAAACAAAAATAATATGAAAATGCATTTAAAGTACTTATTTTTACTTATATTTACTGCATTTTGTGTAAGGAAAATTCTCAGTCAGAAAAACATATGTATTTTGTAAAAGGAAAATCTTAAGTTCAATGACATTTGGTTCGTATGTGGTTGTTGTAAATGGATCGAAAAAGCTGTACTATTTTTATGAATATCCCGAGAACAATGGGAGGTGGATTTTTTTTATTATTTTTTCTTTCTTCCTTACTACTAAAGTGCTTTCGAAACCGTTCTCAAATCGAAAAACCTTGGAAATAATAGAATCCTCCGATTACGTATGCTAATTAATTTTATCACTTTGATGTATTTTTACACAATGACTATCAAGAAGTGTTAAATATCGCAAGATAAATCATGCAAATATACTAATGAATTGTGAAGTATAAACTTTGTGTACTTTTAGTAAATTGTATACTAAATATGTATTTTTACTGAAAAATAGTAAATTTACCACAAATATGTCGTAAAGACACAGACTATAACACATACGTATTTCTTAGCATGTACGGATTTCCTACAGTTACTGACATAATTCGAATAAAACCAAGCATCAACTATACGTCAGAGATAAAGAGTTAACTAAAAAACTTTTAAGGCGTTAATCAGAATATCAATCATAGCACACGCGCGCGATCCATATTGAAATTAGTCAGCTCAAGATTATGATAAGAAAATCTGCAAAAAATATATATATGTAATTAAGGCTTTTTATTGATCTTCACTTCAGACAAGTAAAACAAGTAAATTGGTGCCAAAGGTCAATATCGAATCACAACAATTCAGTAGTATTGCTGTGGTAAACATAAAACCACGAAGAGAGAGCGTAAGTCCCAAGATTATTCAATTACGTACGAATAATTAATTTTAATTTGATAAGAATTCGAACGGCAGGCGGCGACGCGAACATATCTCTAACAGGAAGGGCGTCAATATTAGTTAGTCACAAGCGAAATTCAGCATGCGTCAGACCCTGAGGTTATCTCGCGGACAAACCTCGCCATAAGCCCGATTAAGATTTTGTTTATAGGTGAGCGCATTTCTGACCCCCAATAAATCAATTGTTGTATTGTCTTACACACCGATCACAGATATAGTCCATAATCTTTTATCGCTAGAAATACTCCCTATCTTATCATATCCACGCGGGTTTTTTTCTGCCCAATGTGGCAGTAGGGAAGGATAGAACGAGAAATCCCTGGAAATAACCGCCACTGATCCGTACTGTCCTAGACTCAGTTTGATATCTGTCATCTATCTTTCAATGTCTGTATCCACTGGGGCAAATAAACAAGTGTTTTTCATATAATTTCCGTTATCGTCGTCAAGCTATTATTCGGCAATTTTCGCCCGAAGCCGCAGATAGTACAATAGAACAAAGCTCTCGGCGACTCGGAAAATATCGAAAGTTTTCCTCAAGATCTGTTTTGTATTGGGTGTTTTTCTTACGTACTTCTTCCACTCGCGGAGAAGCTAGCAAACACTGAAGAACTGCTGGCTAGAACCACCGGTCGTCGTTCGAGTGCCTTGTGAATTTCGATCGGTACAGTGATCGCAATGAGTGCAGATCTTTGTTCAATTTTCTCTTGCAACAGTTCCTTGCAACAAAAAGTTTGAAAAAATCCTGTGTACGCAAAATCATTGCGTATTGATAGTGTTTACTTCACGTGTAAATCCGCAGATTGTTTTGGCTAGTACACGTGTAGAAAGTAGTACAAGTTATAAATAGCGTATGGACGATATCTTTGGAGTGCAGCATATTCGAAAATAGATCGGCAAGTATGTTTACAATGTTGTTCCTTGTTTACTTTTGAGTTACTGTTTGAAATCTTGTTTTTAATTGTTAGAAGTGTTAAAGAACCTTCGACCCATGTTAATTCTACGATAGATTCAATTACGATTTTCACACAAATAACTTTGATATTTTTAACTCTACTACCTATGCCGACTGCAAGGTCAATGCCTTGCACGAATAAAGAAAGTGAAAGACTTTGATCTCATTAACAGATGAGGATCTTATTTTGATCTCTGCAACAATACTATGTTTTCCTCGTAAACGTGTGTATATATCTGGCATGACTCATGAGGGAGGGGGTGTACATACATATTTTATCGTACCTGTTTATTGTGTGAACTCATTTATAAATATGCGGCTTGTGAGCAATAAAGTCACTTGAGCTGCCACTTGCCGGCATAATTGATTTGAAATTATCTTAGACGTGTGAGAATTTTTAAATAAACAAAGAATGTTCGCTGGTATAAAGACATGTTATAAACGATTTCAGGCATGTTCGATTAGATTGAAATTGAAAGTTGTTCTGGATCATATTATAAGAAATATTAGCGTGTACCCAAAAGAATAGCTTACAGGACAAATAATGAATATTTACTAGTTTCTAGTTTACGTACTTAGAAGTTAGTATCTGCTTCGAAAATTTACCATTATCATACTAACCGTTTCATATAATTATAATAATTATAATATCTTGAGATATATAGATCTGTGGAAATTTTAAGGGTACAACGTGCTTGTTAGCGCAATATAACAACAAAAGTTTTTTGTTTTGTACGAGTATTATTCTTATAACATTCAGAAATTTATATTTGCTTAGTACAATTCTGCCTTTTCCGAATTAATACGTCGTAATTATGTAAACTTTTCCGAGTGCGAAGAAAATGAGATTTTAGGTTGGTGATTATTGGTCATTTTTGCCTCAGAAAAGATTAAACCTCGGACCCCTTCTACTTCTGTCAAACCTTGAGTTGGGATGATACACTTCGGAAATCTACTTTTGAAATGCCAATTTGCATATTGAATGCCAGTGTAATTTCCAAGCTCAAGTAAACAATGCTGCCATAACATGATAAACACTTATTTGCTCACGACTTTAATCTATGTAGGGATTAGAGTTCATAATATACATATGTATTTCTTCGGGCTGCTATCATGGTGTTTATTTTTAATAACGTTCTTATAGGCTATTCTGTACTGATTCAAAGTAATATTTTTTAACCACTTTAAATGAGTTCCGTTAGATTCGCCTGAGTTTCACGAGTGTCATTAAATGCGTTCACAATATTCCCACTCTGCTGATTTAAGTGCCATTAATTTAAATGAAATTACTAATTTATCGATATAAATAATATGAAATAAGTTTTGTTTTATACAGACGTATGTATGTAATATAAAAAGTCTTACCGCATATTATTTACTCGATCAATCGTGCTTGTAGATGAACTTATAACTTTTTGAGGGGAACACCACTGTGACCGATCTAATAAACCGATTTGTAGATAGATTAGATAAACATACTACAAATACTACCTATTGCCGAAGATAAAATAAAAAATATAAGAAGTAGAGTAGTGAATACTCATAGTGCTTTTGAAACTGTACTAATGAATTTATAGGAAGAATATCTGGTTCATATTAAAACCCAGGGAGGTTTGGAAAAAATGGAGAGATTGTCGTTATGTAATATAGATAAGTTTGTTTTTTTACTAATTTTTATATTAAAAAAAAAATTTCCTCAAAATATTCTGAATAGAACTGAAGCACTAATTGTCCGATTTTGATCATCATATCCATTATTTGAAATTTTGATAATTAATTTTTGATGCCTCAATGGTTAAATTTTTGTATTTTAAGCGAAACTTCTTTAGGCGCGTTGAAAGTAAAACTTCAAGACAGCGTCGCCTTGGCAATTTTCATGACGCCAGAAAAACAGATGATCTGCACTCCGGGAGAGGGAATAAAATAGAGCTAGGTATACGACATACATATTTATGTCGTATACCTAACATACATACATATCCCACCAAGCCCCAAACGGTTGCGTATACTGGCAATTGGTCGCTTGTGCTAGTGAAGCTAAGACTGCATCTAGCGCCGTTTCTGGCGCTTGTCGCACTTCGAACGCTTTCCGGTTAAAAAAGACCTACTGTCAGGGAAAGAGTCCTCCACTGTGAATCCCTAATAGCTAAAAAGCTGGTGGCAGAAAAAATTATATGATTTCATGTTTGGCAGAACATGATAAATGTAAATATTTAAATAAAATAACAATATAAGCAATTTCTGCCAATAGTTTTGTGCTGCGTTTTTAAATGACAGCTTGTCAAAGATTTTGAAAAAAATAAAGTATGTATACAATACTATCCTGTCTGACATTGTTTTTTTTTTAATAGTATAGACTTGAAAAAATGTAGATGCAAGCGCCAGACGTTATTCCCGCTACTTTAAAAAATTATTAATATTTTTACTAAATATTATGGTATAAAAAAAATAAAAGTAATTTCAGAATGAGGCAGACTATGTTAATTAGAAAGATTATATCATAAAAAGCAAAAAAAGTCACTTCTGCCACTCGAATAACGTTGCATGAAATAACTGCGATATTACGAATTTGTGAAAAAAAAATTTAAACATAATCATTTCATCGTGTCTGCGTAATAGTTGTTTTAAATATTTAAAAATAATGCAGAATGTGGCACGTCTGACAATTTTTGTTGTTTAGGGTAATCTAAACGCGATACCTATAACAAGAACAGACGCAATAGTATATGATGTAAGGTAGCTCTATATTTTTCCAATTATGAAATTCAATAAAAAGAAAATCAGTGCGATATGAGGTTGTGGCTACATTTTTCGTAGGCACATAGATGAAAACAATATTTCATATTAATCTCAACGGCGACGAAATCATATACCAAAATTGCATCAGCTTCCTAATTATGTAAGAGGAGCGAGCAAGGAATTAGATGGCGGAAATAACAACGGTCAACGGTTTTCCTCGTAGTAAGCGAATAAAAAGCGGGAACCAAGGTTGAAAAGGCCACTACATATGGCGCAACCAATATCCCCTCAGCTTTGTCATCCGCGATTTTCCGAAGCACTCGGGGCAACAGAATAAAAAGGGAAAACTATAAAAATAAAATTGTTCCTAGGCGATGGTGAAGGCATGAAAAACAACGGAATTTGGGACTGGCAATCAAAAAATCATAAACCTGGCACTTCGTGTTCAACTCATAGGCAAATAGGTTAATATCGAAGAAAAAACAAACTACCCTTCAATAGATTTAAACGTGGATAAAGACCATTCGGTGTTGACGTTAGTTGTACGTTCTCGATTGCAGTAATGCCAATATACGAAGCAAAAAGAAAAATGTTTCTTTCTTCACACTACTGCCATATATCTCTTAAGATAATATAGATGATAGTCACAGATACTGGACTGAACCAAAGCGATTTACATACATATGCTATGGCTGTGGTATTGTCGATCCGACGTAGGATATTGGTGTTTCTCAAGTCCCATGCACAACACTTAATACCACTGAAAGCGGCCTTCAACTCAAGCTTTTTCCGCGGTCGACCACCAGTCAAGAATGCTGAGAAAGGCAGGAGATATCCCACATCAATAGCGAAGCATCTCGCACGCGAAGCGGAATGGGCGAATGTACATATGTAATTAGCCGATGTCGTTAGAGATGAAAAAAGGTGCATTTTAGTGTTGTAATTAAAACCTAATTTATCTAGTGCTGAAAACTTTTCTTTCTCAAAAACCTTCGTGTACAAGATCATTGACCAGGTGGACACACCTAAACGAGCGAAATCCTTTATTTTATAGCTGCTTCGAGAGGAAAAGTCCGCAACCAACGTTGTGAAGACTTTGGCGACGCAATGCCGAGATCGCTATTGCCTGTCGTTCAAAATCAAAAATTAAACCTAAATATTTCCTTTCTGACTTGGAGAAATTGATGAGCTTGAGCTATATAAGCATTCTTCAACCGACCTAGAAGTAATAAATCATATACATGTGTAAGTAAATTGTAGATTGGAAACCCTTCTTCCGCAGGGACGCAACCACGGATCAGAAGATCTTTGTGAAAATAAAAGGCGCGTGACCAAGTCAAAAGTTAACGCTGCGGACTCATACGTTATCATTCACCATTGAAATAGCAGGAATCTCCTGTGAGAAGGATGAATGTGTACCAACAGGTAAGCGTCCTCCAAGTCAATCGAGGTCATCTTAAGGCCGTTCTCCAATGCAGAGACCAACCACGAACTAACCAAAATTGCGCCATCATGTTCCATTTTTGTTTGCGTCATCTTCTCTCTCGCTCGTGTTTTAGTCGACATGGCTAACTTTTTTCAGGTGTGCCTTTTAACCAAAAGGAATAGTTACCCATTCAGTAACTATTTTGTACTAGAATAGTGACAGCGCCACAGTTGTCCCAGCGGTTGTCAAAACATCATTGCACTAATTATAGCATAACACACTTGTAAAATTGTGTGCGGTAATTCCAGCCAAGCAATAAAAGAAAAATTGAGCAGTTTTTCCGCTCAAAAAGTGGTAAAATGTCTCCCTGCGGATGTTTTGGCAGCCGGCAAACACAACTACAGGCAAAAAGAGCCAAGCGGGCCGCATTTCTTATCATTGCTAATGGAGCTTGTATCTTGAGCGGGATGATGGCCTCCTTGGATGAAAATTCGCCTTCCGTACCCCGCTTTGCGGACTGATTGAGATGCACTTTTGACTGCTATTATCTGCTTATGCAAGTGGTGCGTCGAAACAGCCCTCGAGAATCTGCGCTATATGCTAATATATGTACATACAAGTATGTATAAATAAGATATTGCAGCAATAACACAAGGGTATACGTGCAGCATATGATTGCCTGAAAAATCACAAATCAAATTTTAAACTAAAATAAGATAAAATTATTAAAAATAAATATTTTGTTAATAACTTTATCAGTGGGAAACTTACGTCGGAATTTTACCTGGAGTAATTCCACGGTATTTTACATTGTCACATCATAATATTTCTAGTCTACATTATAATAAGAAGAATAATATGATCTTATTCAAAAATATAATAGTATGTATGAGAAACCAGCGCAGAATGGGGTAGCTAACGTTCCCAAATCGGGATAACCAAACATTCCAAATACACATCGACTTAAATAATCCTATTGGGTATTGCAACCTCTTTAACCTACAAGGAAAATAAAGCCTTCATGTAAACAGTTGAACAGAATCCCTATACAAAAAATTACTAATTTAGAGCCTTTGTAGATTACAATGCCACTACATTGATATATCAGAAGTAATAAACTAAATCACAGGAGTGGCGTCACTAGTGACCGTTCACAACGTTCAGAATATGGATGTTAGTATAAATAACTAATAAAAAACAGTCGATGGGATTTAACTAACGCAACGCATGTTCTATTCCAACAGTATTTTGGTAACCTCAAATTTGGATGCCCGTCTAGAATCTTACGTACCTCATTATACATCTAATTAAAAGGCGCTTCTCCATATTAATTAGTATAATTTGCAGTGATTTAATTGCTAACTTTCCTATTTCCAGTACATACATATGGAAATAAATAATATGCTCCTTACGGCTAATTATCCTATTTCAAACAAAAAAAAAGGAACATTTTGCGCAATTTTACATCACGAAACCGGCCCATTAAAAATGAGCTTTCTAAACTTTTTTCTCACATCCCGATAAAAATAACTTTATATAAATTTAAGTGCCAACAACGTTTCAGGAGTATATTTTAAAAAAGCTGCGGAGCCACTCGTGAATTTAAATTGTAAACAAAATTCGGAGAACGCTGTTTTGCCGGGAAAACTAAGATCACTCTATGTATACGCTGAATTGCCTAAGGTCATGCATAGTGCTCATGAAACATTTGGGATATGTGCGAAAGGATAGCGTAGGAATTTCATTTAATTGGTCCATTGGTCTACGGTGTAACTGTGGAATTAGGAATTTTCCATCTTAATTCCAAATTACCTGTTCTCATCTTTCAAAAGCACACGGCGCCCATCCCATTCTAAAGGTAAACAGCGGTGCTTACTTTTAAGTGGTATCATGTTCTAGAGTTCCTTCCATCTTGAAAGATGACAAACAAAACTTTCAAGTAAGTCGACTCAAATAACTACGTTGCAGCTCAGGAAATTAGACAAACATATTTTTACTACTGTATTACTATGTATATATGTACTATGTATGTTATTAAGCTTACAATGATATTATTTCATTAAAAATATTTAAAAATTGACAAGGTTCTTCACATATAATAGAGCCTTTGTATAAATATGTGGTCTAATGTGATCCCTGATAGATAATTTCAGAATAGTTTGTCAGAAAGATAAAAGTAAAAAAATTTTATAATCTATATAAAAGTAGGTAGTTCTCTTTGCACGCAGCCGTTTATCGAAAAAACAAGTTTTTCACATAAATAGCTACTGCAATTACGAAAATTTCGATTTTTTTAAATTGAAATTTTTTTAAAAAACTAGGAAATAAATTTTTCATTGGAGGCGACTTTAATGCGAAAAATATCCACTGAGGATCCAGCGCTAATAACGACAAGAGGAAAAGAACTTCTCAATGCCACAAGAAAATACGGATCTGAAGTCCTATCAACCGGAAAACCGAATTACTGGCCTACGGATCCAAATATCTGATTGACTTCTTTATAATTTTTTTTTATTTTATTTCATTTATTTAAGTTTGAATTCATTCGTATAAACAATAGGAATTACTTAATTTAGTACTGGAAGTACATTCTTCATTCATCTATGATATTTTATAATTGACTAGCAAAGGTACAATTGTAAAGTAATTTAAGATATTGGGAAAAGTAATTTATTTGAATTAAAACCCAGTGAATTTCTTCTTTATAATAAACAAGATATCTGCCAACTATCTCAAAATAGAAGAAAGCAATGATCTCAACTCTGATCATTCTCCAATACTCCTCACTTTAAGCGAAAACATAGTGCAAAACGAAAACTCACCAGTATTAACTAACAAACGACCTGAATGGGAAGGGTACAAAGAATCTTTGGAAGAGAAAATCAATCTAATAATTCCTCTTACAAATGGGGAGCAATTGGAAAAAGACGTGGGCAAATTTGTAACTGACATCCAACAATCAGCCTGGCTGAATACACCTGAAATAAAAAGAAAATTAGAGGAAATAACTATCCTAGAGAATCATAGAACTATTAAAAGAAAATATAACAGCAAGAAGAAAATGGGAACAAGCGAGAGCTCCTAAGGAGACGACGAAATGAACAATCCTCTCAACAACTAAGGAGGGACATCAGAGCACTAAAAAACGACTCAATTAATAATTACCTAAGAAGATTAACTAGCGATAAAACTACAGATTACTCTTATGGACAACCACCAAAAAAATTAAAGGCAATCATGCAGATTCCGCCAAACAGAATGTTAAGTGACAAATGGGCTAGAAATAATACTGATAAGGCTCAAACCTTCGCAGAACATCTAGAGCAAGTATTCCAACCAAATAAATGAGGAAGAAACAACATAACTGTGGGCAAAAGCGAGGAAGAACACGAAGAAATAAACTTGCAAAGCAGCTGAAGTAAAAAATGAAAATTAAACACAATATCAATTCGAAAGAAGCTCCCGTATATAATCTCATAACTGGTAAAATCTTAAAGCTCTATTAAAACTAGCAAATCTAATAAACGCTGCCTTTAGGCTTAAATATGAGCCTAGCATAAAATTGCTAATTAATCCAAGATTGTAATATGTATTATTGAAATATAATATAAAAAAAGGTCGAGAAGACGTTTCGAGAAAAACAAAAGCGTCACTGAAAATTAAACTTTACATGCACGTCTGTTTTGAATGTGCTCACTTAAAATGCTATACTTTCACAATTTTTACGAATAAGGAGTTAAAACTGTTATACTCATACTTCTAAGAGTATACATATTTATATGTACTTTCAGAAAATGTGAAAAACGAAAATAATTTGCTTTTTTCGATCCGTTTCAATAGTATCCTCCCTTAAATACAGTTTTTTCTCAAAAACATGTTTATGGATTTGGACTTTGAGTAGCTAAAATATGAAATTACAGATATTTCAGCAATTTTTTTCTTGAAATACAGTGCCCAAAAAACAATGTCCCAATAAGCCAAATTAAACCTAAGTAAAACTGTTTTGGTTTTGCGATAATAGCACTTTTTTGAAATTTAGAAAAATTGATAACTTTGAGGAATTTTTTCGATGTCACGCAACAAAACTTGATATTTTTGCACTCTGTTTTTTGCAAATAATTACCGAAGCAGCCTCCTATCAAAAGCAAAAATATTTCCAATATGGCTGTTGTTTTCTCAAAACAAAGAAATCTTTCTCAATTTTATGTGTATCAATATTATCTGTCAATTGTCCTCAAAGTTGGCGCATGTAGTTTAGATTTTGAAAAAGTATTACACCTACAACTTTTTTTACTTAGGAAAAAAAAAAGCTATTTAAGTAAAAAATTAAATGTCATAGATATTTGTTAGGTAATGCAAATTCCTGTAGTTGAGCCGTTTATTTTAAAAGTCGCGTCCAAATTGTCATAAAGACGCATTTTGCTTTAAAAGAATATAATAAAAACGATTTTATTAAATGTTGGCTTAATCCACTTTCAAAATAAACGGGTCAGTTGAGCCTCTTACTTTTGTGTTAAATTTATCGTTCGGGATGTTTTGCTCTATGTCATTCCTATATTTAAAAAAGAGAAGGAGGACGCCAATGAGAATTACAGACCGATTGCTTAAGTTTTATATCAGAACATCATCATGGATTTGTCAAGGGCAGATTAAGAGAACTCGTAACGTCATATTTTAACTTGAAAATTTTCAGAACTACTGTTTGCTTAAATTAAACTATTGGCAAGGCGATATAAACATGGTTGCGACATGGAAAACCATTTAATAGATAATTATAATTTAAGAAAACTGCAGAACTCATTTTCCAAGAAAAAATCCATTTTTGAGTATTTAAAAAATTCTTGAAAAACCTTTATCACATTGAACGACTATTATAGATCTTGGCGTTATTTTATTAATTAAAGTCGAAATTTTAACTTTCGCAAACATGAAACTTAAGTTTTCATCAAGCGCTGCTCTACGAATCGTTTTGAACCCTATACAAGCTAAAAACTTTATTTTGTACTTTTATGCGGTTTGGGTGTACATCGGGCGCGTTGGTGGCGTGCAAAAAAAGTTTATATACTTGAGGAGTAAACGGACGTATTGCGGGCGTGCTGCAGGTGTCTCTATGATTTTATTTCTCTTCAAAAATTCCCGGGCCGTATATCGGGCGCTTCTTCAATTCCAGGCGTGTTGCGGGCTCGGTTTTTTTTTTTTTTTGCATATTTTTAATCGGGGATGAATTTTTGAATGAGCATTACTAATAATGATACAAGTGAATTATTTTTCCTTTATTATTGCGGTAATACTGCATTTCAAAATAACAAATTGTTTTATAACTCTGTTAGTCTCTAAGATTTGTGCCAGTATGGAAGAAATAATACAATTTAATTATTTACTCTCTTTGCAGCAATATGGGCCCAAATTGCACTAATTGGGATTGACACCAAAAGAGTACCAACGGAATTCTCTGGGGAGCGGAAGACGACTTTGAAGCATCTTTCACATCTAAACTCGATGCCAATAAATCAATGCGGCGGAGAAAAGTTTTCTTTAATTAATTCAGCTTTTACTTTCGTAACGTCTAGAAGATTAGCTGTATCCTGACACCGCCACAACCTTTCAAGGAATATTTATCATACAAGGTGGAAAAAATCCCTTTAGAAAAATGGCTCATGGACCACCAGCGACAAGAAAATCGTCTGCAAACGTAAATGTGACGACCGAAAATGGCGCTGATATGCTGCCTACGCCTCCGGACGGCGGATGGGGATGGATGGTCGTCTTTGCCTCTTTTATGATTCATATTATAAGTAAGTATCCTCACTTGTACTTACTTGGGCACTTGGCTTCATTTAAACCGCAGTAATGGCCACAATGTTACCGTAAATCTTGGATACCAAGGAGCGTGTTGAGTTACTTCCAAGAATCCCAATTTCGACCTTCCGACAACTTACTTTGTTCCCCAAATTTGTCAATTCATAGCAGCGCTTTTATTTAAACTTACTTGGTCCTTAAGCGATAAATCGCTAGATGTAAAAAGTGGATGCGAAAAACGTCAGATTTATAATTCTACTTTCGATGAATTTTCATGCAAGGGTATACTCTTAATTCACAATATGTCCCCATTGAAATTATACTGTCGAGACTGTTGAATTCTGCTTCTTTCGAGATGAAGTGCATTGAATCGTTTACGAGAAGAAAATAAATTATATTGCTGACTCCAGACCAAGTAGGTAAATCATTGAATTGTACTCCCTACACGCAAAAAAAAGTGAGTTGCTTCTAAAACTATTTTCGTCAGTAAAAATTGAAGTAAACACAAAATAGTACAATTTGCTATAAAATGAAAAAAACAATATTTTGTTAAAATACTTCAGAACAGTTTGCTTTCCTATGGGCAAGGGTAACAAAAAAATATTATATATTAATAACCTTCTTAGTGATACCTAAATGTAGTCACAAAAACTCCTAGTCATCAGTAAAAAATTGTATTCTTTACTAATTTTCAAAGTTGAATGAAATCATACTATGCCATATGTCAGAGCAGCACGGCAAACTTTAACTCCCATCAATTTTTCCAGCCTTTCAGGTAGATCTTGGCGCTAGAGAGACAGGTATGAAATGGGGCACTCGCTGTCTCCTTTTTCCTCCATATTTCGGTGTCTCAGTTTTCAAGCTTCGTAACACGGATAACCCTTGATCGATCCTTCGTGAAATACCTGATTTTTAGGGTTCCGTACCTCAAATGGAAAAAAGGAATCCTTATGGGATCACTTCGTTGTCCGTCTGTCTGTCTATCAAACCCTTTTTCTCAGGAACGCGTGGAGGTATCAAGTCGAAATTAATATCAAATAATCCCGTTGACTTAGAATCATGAAATTTGCCAAGAAGCAATGTCTTATAACACAAGTAAAGGGAAAAATCGGAAAACCGTAAATTTGTAGTTACATCACAAAAAAAATATTTTTTTTTCTTCTATGATTAAATTTAATTGAAAATATAAAATAACTACTTACTAAGTTTTACAGTAATATAACGGTACGGAACCCTAAGGGTGTGAGTTCTACAAGCACTTGTCCCTCTTTTTTAGCTGCCTGAGGATCTCATACGATCCGAAAGATCCCGTTTGCCCGGGTCTGCCCTATGTGATGCTTATTCATAAAAGATTCAAGAAGTCTTAGGTGGTATAGTTGGTTGAGCGGTTCGGCTGAGCTGTGCCATTCCCCGAAGTTGTGGGTTCTCGAATCCCACGTGAACACCTTGGTTAAAAATAGAATAAAATACGCTCAGAAAGCGTCATTGGGCCGGCCTTACACAGTTCCCTAGTGCGCGGAAAAGAAAGCAGGATTGGATTAGAGTCTACACAAAAATCATACTATTAATAAATAGTACGTCAATTTACTACATTTGCTATAAGATATTAGTTGAAATATCGATATTTATAACTACTAATCGTAGTTCAGCCAGCTTTCAAATTTTATAATACTATGTATTATATTTCTCTTCTTCGAGTTGTTTTGGAAATCTGAAAAATTGTTAAAAAACTGTAAATTCAACTAATTTTTTTTTAGTGTACTCCTGCTTGTAATAATAGTGTCCACTGAACACGGAGTGGGATAGGTTTTAGTGGCATCAAAGAAAAATGTTTTGCACTGAAATCACTTCTGCTTAATAATGCCCCACAAGTACATACTCTTTTGGGTTTAAATCTGGCGGGGGTGAGAGAGGCTTTGATAGTTTCAAACAAAAATGTATTATTCTGGAACCGATTAATTTCTTCTTAAAAGTTCCTCACAAATTCTCTATTTGGTTTAATTTTAGCGACTATGCAGGCCAGTCCATTGCATAAAGTCCTTTTGAAACAAATTGAGTTTGAGGTCTCTCCACGGATTTTGATAAAATTTTGTAGGAGTGTTCATTTGGAGTCAAAAGTAACGAATATGCAAAACAAATTTGTCGGTCACTTGTACTTCCCGAGATATTTATTTTTAAAATTTGGAAACTACATTTTGCCGCTACGACTTTTTGCATATTCCCATAAAATATGGTTCCAAATTATATAAATACCATAAATTAAGGAAATTTCCATCTTTTCATTATAAAAACTCTTCAACGATTTTAGAAATTAAGTAATTAAAAGTAAATATCTTTTTCGATTTATTGAAAGTGACGAGTACGCATTTATCTTCTGAAATGATAAATCGAAGTAAAGCAAAATTATTCTTTATTTTCAGCATTCGTGTAGATTTTTTTACAGAAATTTAGTGGAAACATTTTTAATGTAAAGTTTAAAGTTAAATATCTAATGAAATAGAAGCGACTGAAAATGTTTTTTCTTTTGCATATCCGTCACTTTTGGTCCTAAATTGACATTACTAGTTACAAAGTTTCATCAAAATCCATGAAGAGACCTCCAAACTCAATTTATGCCGTCCTTTTTCTTAAACGCAATCTTTCACCAACCTCGAAGACTGTTTCGGGTCGTTATTTTGTTCAGATTGTAAGCCACATGGTTGAACGAAAATTATCAAAACCAAAAGACCACACGAATTATTAAAGAGATTTAAAACCGGTACTATTATAATATTTTGCACAGGTCTTTTGGGGTCTTCCGAATGAAATGTGTTTATAACTTACAAATGAACGATTGAAAGGTTTGATTTTTTTTTTGTCAATTAGAGAACAAGGACATATGTATATATGTACATATTAATAAAACCGCGTATCAATGATCATTACAGCTCATGTAGTTTGTAATTAACAAGTTAACTATCGTCGAACGGTAATAATATTTTGCATACTAGTGGATTCTCCAGGTGATTAACTAACAACACGCGAAACTAGCTATTTACTTTGTTCAAAATGAGGCAGCAATAAACATGCTAGCGACCAGCATCTGTCGCATACACAAACACACGAAAATAAAAAATATAATTTTTCTGTGAAAGTCCCAATTTTAATATATCACGGATATAGAATTTTATACATATTTTATTTTTTCGTCTTCTTGGCGCGAGATGACTTTGTAAAGTACAAAACGTGCGACAGGAAAAGTAAACTTTGAAAATATCTTTCCCAAAGTCATGGCCATTCAAATTTAAGATCTCAATTTTGCGTCCTAAACAGTTGCGCTTCTTCATTATACTCGCTTCCAGAACAATGAATGATCATGAATTTGCTTTGATGCACGTATTGTGCACATAAATAGCTCAAATAATATTGTAATAAACTGGTTTATATTTTGGAAAGCTTGTATAAATGAGGAAATGGAAAGTTCAAGTTGAATTAATATATTTTAGGCGAATTCACGATTTGTTGTATTTGCTATTATATCATTGTAAAGGATATTCAGAAATCAATAACGATAAAACAACTTTGAAAGTGGCAAAATTGTACACAAAAATATCATGAATTTCCTTATTTAGTTTTTGGACACATAACCTCTTTTGCAAGCCACAATAGCTTATCTTATCTTTTCGGGATCTGGCATTGCTATCTAATCTTTTAATTAAATATAATAGGTTGAATAACGTGATCAATACTATCATATTAATAAATGTCTTACATACATATAAAGCAGCCTTGCGTGAAAATTTTCTTAGGTAACTGTTCTTTTACTTTAATATGAAATATGACAAACATTTGTATTATACTATTGAACTAATTCAAAAATTGACCATTGTGACCTTACAAAACCCCCAATACCTTTAATGCCATTAACTGGTTCACCACAATAGATCTGCAAATCGAAAACTGACAAACAATACTTACATGTTAGTAGGTGTCGCCAAAAGTACGTCCCTGCAGATTTATATTATTAAAATATAAGTTAATGAACACTCTGTGGATTTTTACTTAAAAAAAAAAAATAAACTTTATTTTCAAGCTTGGCTCGACTCTTACAGTACACTCGTTTCTTAAAGACTGACTTAAACTTAAAAGCTGGAAACGGCTTCGGCTAGGGATCCAGGCCCTCCGTATGTTGTCGCCACGTGAGGTGTGGAATATTCCACGGTTGCGGAAAGATGATGATCGCGTTGTCGTCTGGCTCGTGGATTCTGAGATCGTGGGAGCGTCTGGCGTTCTGGGGCAAATAGCTATGTAAGCTTTTTACGTGGGAAAGGAATGTTGTGGGTTTGTTGGGAAAAATGGGATGAAGGTTTTAGGGTTTTAGGAATGCGGATGCTGGGCGTTAACTTATAGTATCCAAAACTGTGAAAGCCTACAAACCAACCATCAAAGCCCAATTTTTTATATAATATCCTCAAACTTGGATATTTTTAGGGTGCCATATTAAATTTTCCAATTTCATTAGAAGTTTTAGTTTTTTGGCAACTAATTAATTGAATTGGTATCCATGGCAACGACGACCGGGCGGGCAAGCTGGTAAAAATTAAAACGCAAAGCACAAAAAAAAAATAAAGAAACATTGTGTACGTCATCGCGAAGCACGCTATCAATCTCGATTAAATCAATATTCAAATACATGTTCAAGTGACAAAAATCGACATAATTCAACTAATAATTGCCTAGAAATAACTATAACTGTTTATAATTATACAGACTTACAATACCTAAGCCTGATGTAATGCGTACGTGATATAGGTACATTCATTGTAACTTATTTGTTACTTACTTGTTTTACTAATAAAGCGACCATTACATGCCACGAATAGTCTTAAAACTTAGTCGAGTCTCCAATAATGAAAGATGTTTTTCTGCTAATTCTGGGTTTTTTATGTGGCATTAATACTTCAAATACAACAACTTCAACGATGTGCCAAACCAAATCAAATTCAGCAATAACCAAATAAAAATCAGGAGCAACCAAATCAAAATCAAGCACAAATTTTTAAAATAACTAATATTTTTTCAACTTCAAGTGCAACCATATAAACTTCAATAGAAACTATTTCAAAAATAACTATATGCATCACAACTAATTCAAATTCAATAAAAACTATTTCAACCTCAAAATCAACCGTTCAGTTCGTAATTAAGTAGAATAGATATATCAAGCATTGAGAGTACTATCAACCATAACAATTTTATAATTTTCAAATTAAATAACCTTTTACTTCTTAATAAGAATATATAAACTATATACCTACTTATTAACAAATACATTTGGTTCTTATTGTATTTGAAATAGCTGCATTTGGGATGAATACACATTGCGGTCATAATTCAAAATAATTTTGAATTTAAGACGAAATATTTGATTGTTAAAAGTTTTCCACTGTTAATTTAAGCATGCCGCACTTGATTTGACAACATAAAAGTTGTTGGGATATTAAGAGTCACAACTAGAAGACAACATAAAAGTATTTAGTTCAATAGTCCAACTTGTTAAATTGAGTCAGATGACGGGGTTCTTGAAAACACAACAACTTTTGCTGTTAAACCATGAACGTCACTTTTAAATCAAGAATTAAGTTGTGAAACTGCCAGTTTATTACTACTGGCGTAATTTCACTTACGTGTGTTAACAAATGCAAACAGATTTGATAAGTGAAAAAATTTCGATTTAAAAAATATGCATCTAAATTTATAGCATTTTCGGATTAAATGAAACTATTTTCAGATTAAATGAAACCATTTTCAGATAAAATGAAACCATTATCAAATTAAATGAAACCATTTTCAAATGAAATGAAACCATTTTCAAATGAAATGAAACTATTTTCAAATCACATGAGACCTCAGAAAACCAAATGACAATTTGTTTTGTTATATTTTTTTTTACTTTTAAAATAATTTGAAGATACAACAAAATATTCATGTAAACATAATCTATGGTACTAGTGAAGAGGTTGATGATCTGCTGCAGAGGTTGACGATCTGTGGTGATAATATTGTGTTTAGTGTAAGTATCGCTTAATATTGAATGGGCGTACAATTTTATTTAAAAAAAAAGCTTTCTTAATGGGATTTAGCATTGGCGAGTAAGGTGATAAAAATGTCAACCACATCCACCGCTTCTGTCCCGTGAATTTAACGCTTTTTATGAATACGGGCATCCATAATTAAAAACGAATTCTGTAACTGTGGATCAAAAAACTCCCGTAAGAATATTTTGAAACGATCGACATTCACGATGGCATTAATGATCATTTTTTAATATAAAACACCTCCATTGTTTATAGCCATGATGAATGTCACGTTTCGTCCCCTCACAGTGGGTACAAAAACGCATGCTCTTTCACCTATTCTAGCACGGCCTTGTGATTTTCGATGATCTAGATTAAAGTCACACTCATCAATGAAAATCAATATTTTAATTATGTTGTAACTTCAAATTATTTCAAAAATAAGAAATATATTATATAAAATAATTTGTCATTTAGTTTTCTAAAGTTTCATTTGCACCGCTCACAGATTTGATCCAGGAGTCTGAATTTTCTGGAGGAGTGGTATTAGATCTAGAACTAAATAATTGGTCTATGGGCTGAAGAAAAAGAAAAAAAATAGCCTAATGTACATAATATCAACTTGACTTAAAATTTCCATTCCATTCCAAGCACTTGTAAACACGATAAAAAGTTAGTTTTAAATTTTTGCTATGTAGAATTCATAAATTTTGACGCAGATTTGAAATTCGTGACTCCGGAAACGTCCACCTACCTAGCTTTCGAAATTCTTCCGAGGTGAGACATTAGATCGATTTCTGGCTGTATATGTATTGTACTTCATCAAAATCGTAAAAACTTGAGGTTTTAATTATAAGTATGAAGTGTAAACAATAAGTAATCAAGCTGAAACAATTATTTAAAAGGAGTGATATATATCTTGATCAATTTATTTTAAGAGTCAGTTTAATTTAAACAGAAAGCAAAGAAGTCCCAATAATAATAATTTTCCTATCTGCTTTCACTCATATTTTGATATCTAAGTATGTTATTTAAACTGAAACATTAAACATCCATCACGAAAAAGGGCGAAGTTGAAAGCAACCACCTAAAGATGGATTTTCCAATACATCAAAACCAAGAAAATTTTTTTCAAAATGCCGGACTCACATTCTGCGGTTGCCAAGTGGACAATTTATTCCTTTATAAAACCAAAGATAATCACTTTACACATGCATAGATAGCACATAGCTCGACGGCTACGGTCTTGAGAGAATAAAGCCTATTCACAGAACAAATATTGAACAACGGCTCAATTAATCTTTCCGTGCCAAGAGGACGAGACTCAATCTAACCCTCGGACTTTTTGTAATGAGCATACTTTCAATGTGTTTGCGATTGTAAAATAATAATAATGATAATAATAAAAACAGGTAAGTTCGCGCCACCACCCCTCGAGGAGCTTACGTGCTACATATATTTCATATCGCCTGGAGCTTCTTTTAATTAAATCTATATTCGCTATCAGCGCGGAGCGAAACTCCGTGGGCTAGAACTAAATTTACCGTGTTTACTGCATCTGCCAATCACTATACAAGATATCGATTGGAACGGCATCAAGTGTTACTTGTTGCGAACGTAACGCCGCACTTGCTTATCGGCGGATGTTATGCTTTTCAAGGGAATTTTATTGGCGACTTGTCCTGTATTCGGGTGATAAGAAATCGTCAAGCCAAAGGAAGTCCACTGCTCTGGGCTTTTGGCTTCTTTCATGACACGATGTTGTCAACTTTAAAGCATTTGAGATTTCTGTGGTACTTTTGGGAGGCGCTATCACTTTTATTTTATAATATCATTTCACTTAATTAATAATTGTTTTGTGCGGTCGGAAGTAATTATACTTCAAAGCTCACACATTATCAAAGTCAAAACAGTGTTGAGACTATTGCACTAGTCCCATAAAAAAAATTCAGGCTGTTTTGACTAAAGCGTGCGCTTATGCTTAGCTGACAGTGTTAGCCCTTGTTTTTCTCAGAAAAATCGCGCCATCGGAACCAAAAATCGGAACAGATAGAGTTTGAAGTTTCGTCACGCATTTTGATGAACGTTTGAACTTAAAAGTGACGTCTGAGCAAAACTTTGTTGCCGGTCGCAATTAGTTTCCGAAATATTTCAATTTAAATTTTTAAAAATGCCATAGTCTGTGAACATGTAGCACATTCATGCCACCCCACGAAATTTCATTTACCGAGGAGCTTCACATAATTCTTTTCAATCATAGTCCCTCCCCGTCAAAATGAAATAACTTGTATATTCACTAAATTAATGGGTAAGATAAACTACATGATCCTTTTATAATTTGCAAGCAGACAAGTACGCATCTCTGTTTTAAATAAATAAATATAGGATAATTTTTTACATGTGGTGCTCCTAGTGTAAAGCGGTCCCAAAATTTGTATAACAGTATATTAAGGTTTTGCATAATAGAAATTTGCCTGACGATGATATTTTTTATACCATAATAATTAAGAAAAATATTAATAATTTTTTAACGCAGCGGGAATAAGGTCTGCAGCTTGCATCTACCTTCTTTTTGAAGTCTACACTATTAAACAACAAAACAATGGCGCACACGATAGTATTGTATATATTGTTGGAAAACGTTTTTTTGGTTTAATAAGCGAAAAAATATGTGGATTCAATTAATTCTGATACTAACAAAATCACTCATAAAATTCGGCTAATTAATTTAGTTTTAATTTTAGTTTTAGTTAGTAGTGTTTTTTTCAGGAACTAGTTTAAAGTTTCAAACACGAAGTCCAGGTCATTATTTGACCGTCACGCACTGGTTTAAATAGCTTTTTACTTCTTTAACCACCTTACATGTTCATGCTTTTATAAATGAACTAACCTGAAAAAAATAAAGGTTATCAATTCATTCCAGATCTCTTTTTTCAGTCACATGTATGGCATGCTTTCTGAAATTTTATATTGAGGTTATGGAACGAATTTTTTATCAAAGTAAACTCCCAAAAATATGGAAATAACAATATTTTGTACATTCTTCAATTTTAGAAAAATATTCGCTATATAACACAGTTGTATAATATAATTCAAAACAATTAACTTTAACTTATTTTCACTATAAACAAAACCGTATAAAGTCCGTATTGTGTAATTAATACTTACGATCCAGTTGAGATTTAGGATTTCTGATGTGTACCGCGTAAAATGAGGCCACGCAAATTAAAATAAAAAATACCAAGCAAATAGAGTCATAATTTAGCGCGTTCAAAGAAACTGTCGTGAAAAAGTATCGGCATAAATAGAAGGTTGATTGTTGAAGTAATACTCCTCGCTCTGAGACTTGGAATTAAGAACTACTACTATTATGTGGTTTAAGAGACCATTACTTGCTTTCAGTCATCTAATGATGTATTATTTATTGACGGTATTCATTTTAGGAATTGGTTTACTGGTACTCTTTCGATAACAATAAGTATAAATCAAAACACTCTCAACTAAACTTACTCCAATTCTTTATGATCTTATCTTTTTTCAGAGCATAATTATTAAAAGCAGCCTCTATCATGTACCTTTATCATACCGCCTGAATAGAACTGTACCAAATCTTGCCTTATCTTTATTTAAATTTAAATTGGCTCCTTTTGCGTGAGTACAAATAGGAAGACGTCGCCGTCGCCAATCACCAAAATACATTCATTGCGGCTGTTAATGAAAAGTGCATTCTCTGATTGAATCATTTCATTTTATTGTCACATAATTAGACGGGCAACTCAGGCGAGAGCTATAAATATATATTTTGTTTTTTCTATTACAGCGGATGGCATGACATACTCGTTTGGTATGTTCTATGTCGAGTTCCTTGATTACTTTGGGGAAGGAAAAGGTTACACGGCTTGGATTGTGTCAATTCTTGTCGGCGTGACATTGTGCTCAGGTAAGCAAGACATAGATTCAGAATGACATCACAATTATGTACGACCTAAATACCCTCCGAACTTGACAGGCTAAAGAGCATGTTTTACAATTGCCTGTATTGATTTAAGACTTTTCCGTTAATTTTCAGGGCCAATTTCATCTTCATTTGTAAATCGATATGGCTGCAGAGCAGTTACAATAGCCGGCGCCATACTTTCGGCGTTCTGCATTCTAGTCAGCATGTTTGCCCAAAACGTGCTCACCTTGATTTTCACCATAGGCATTGGCACGGGCTTTGGATTCGGCCTGATTTATCTGCCCGCCATTGTCAGCGTAACCACATATTTTGAAAAATTGCGATCACTTGCGACTGGCATTGCGGTATGCGGTTCTGGTTTCGGAACCTTCGTGTTCGCCCCACTGACTGAGAGCCTAATCAAAAACTTTGGATGGCGAGGAGCAATGCTCATTATTTCAGGAATTGTACTCAATTGCATTATCTTTGGTGCAATGTTTCGACCCCTGGAACCACCAAAGAAAAACAGAAGACTTACTTTAATTGAACATTCCAACAACCACGAACTGCAGCCTCTACAAGACAAAGTAGAACCACAGAGCAATATGCTTCAATCTCCAATTAGTGAAGGCGGCGATATGATTTTCTCCCGATCCTACAGCATAGGGCACGATGTAACCATAAGCAATAACCTGGTAACTATACAAGATCCATTACAGTCCTAATCGCATTTAACAAACATTTTACAGAACAACAACTCCACTGATCAAACGAACGGAGGGTCTACATTTTCCAAAAACGATAAGAGTGAAATAATTAGAGCAACTATGAGTCAGCCACATATAAATACTGTAGGCACGCGCAATTTTAAAGAGTCAAAATCCATATCAGGCAGTGGAACAATGTACAGACCCGACGCCCTCTATCAGGTAAACTCAATGCATTACCGATTGTTAACTATATTTGTAGCTAATTTTAAGCTCAGTTTTCGCCCCCGAGAAGAGGAGTAAGACCAAATGCACGAAGCAACTATTTCCATATTCGTAAAAGCATAAGGCTGAATAGTGAAAATGTAAATATTCCCAACAGAACTCAAAATTTATAGCATGTAAAGAGATATTTATGGGTGTATTATTGTATCCGCCAGTTGGTATAACTTATTTAATTTTTAGGTTTTTTGTTGGAATAGTTTATAGACTACAGACATATACTCATGTGTGAAGGATATGAACTTAAAGGACCCCGCTCAAAATATATGAGAAAGTGGTACCAGCGAAATCGGCTAAACATTTTGGATTTTGTAGTCCGTAGGGTCTTGCTCGAAAATCCCAATTGGTACCACTCAAAAAAATGGCCCGATTCCGAAATATTTCGGGTCAGAGGGTCGATTTTACAATCAAATCCCCTAATGATCTATACATAATACCTCATCTTATAGATAGCGGTAGTGAAAGTCCCAAACCTAAAATAACCTAACTTAGCTTACTTAACCTAGGTTAACAAAACCTTAAACGAGGTCTTGATTCCCCGCAAAACTCACGAAAGGTGGTCTAACAACCGATTAAGCCATCAAAGCCTAGGATAACTTAACCTAGCACCACTTAAGCTAGCATAAGTTAACCTAATATGTATCACAGCAAAGCACAACCTAACATAACTTAACCCAGCATCATATAACCTAGCTAAAACTTGTATAGATCATTAGGGGATTTGATTGTAAAATCGACACTCTGACCCGAAATATTTCGGAATCGGGCCATTTTTTTTAAGTGGTCCCAATTGGGATTTTCCCAAAATTTTAGCCGATTCCACTGGGACTGCCTTCCCACATATTTTGTCCGGAGCTCTTTATTTTCGATATACATATTACTATCAACTCAACAATACCATCTCATAAGCTTAACGTGACTAACACTATCATATGACAAAATACATAACATTTTGTTTATCACAATATGCAATTCATCCTTCTTGGAATTTTCGCAATTGATTACCACTTTTTCACGTGTCACCCCGATGTCTCAATGAGCATTTAGTAGCGCGAAAGATTTCTATTACTTGTCACCGATATAATGATTGGTACAATATCAGATTTCAGATATTTAAAACGTTTATGAACGCTACTGAACCTTCGCCATATTTGAACTTTGAAATATACAGGGTATGCGGATTCTTCGTAGGTAACGCTGCATCAATCGATTCCTGGGGGTGACCTGGGTAAACTTTTGTTCTTGACCCACCCCACTAAAAATGTTCCTTCCTTCTCAAGATCCACGCAAAAGTTGTTTAGGAGGTGCGCCTACTTAAGTCCTTATAAATTTTTGTAAGGACATCGCGCGGAGGATCATTCAAAGGAGGATAAAACTGCCTTTCCAACGAGAACTCACTTGATAGGATGCGTTTTCAAATGTAGGAGTTATGGAGGTTAAAATTCAAAATTTATCGAAATTTTGTTTTTTGGACAAGGAAATTTCTAACGAAACTTTACGTTCTAAAAATTAAAAATTTTGAATGGATGATGCCACCTTTAACGAAATTTGATTTAAGCATGCAAATTGGCCAATTTTGAAGGCGCCTATCTCGCCTAATGCGAAAGAAGTATACAGAGCTATGCTCCCTATACTTGAACTCCCCTTATAGGTGAGAACTGTCTACAAGACCAACCATTTGAGATGCTCAGTGGTATACATATGTATACCTAACAAAATTCTATCCGGAGTGTCTCCCGGTGATTTACTTCTTCTTTTAATATGTATGTCATGTTTCTTCTATTGGCGGAGAATCGTTTGTGGGGTGTGAAATCTTCCCACAAAGTACGAATTCACATAATAGAAACGTTCCCCCCCCAATACTGGAAACAGAGGAAAATATACATATATGTACATATGCACTGATACACATATGTAATGAAGAACAAAAATCGGCGAGCGGGCATATTCAGTCGGTTTCCTTGTAAGTAATCATTAATAATTTAATCTCTAGATGTAAATATGTACTAAAAATCAGTTTGTTCATATTTTAACCTGATTCTCATACTTATACATAAACTTAAAACATTTATCTAATACTTCTTGTTCAATAGTACTAACACTCATGGGAACTTCATAAAACAAGGCTTACCAAAACCGAGTTTCAGGTGGATTGAAACAAACAGTTTTAATTAATTAAAAATATAATAAATGTTACATTTCATACTACTTCTTAGTACGAAATGGTAGACATCTTCCTGTAAGGAAATAAGTAGAATTAATAACGTATTATATACACATCTTCAAATCGACCTAAATACATATGTGTATAAAATTGTGATCCAAGCATTGAACCATAAATCGTTAAGATTACCTTCTTTATACATAAACTCTGACATTATTCAACCTAAAGGTCCTTTAAAAACAAATCATGAGGTCGAGACAGTGGTACAAAGTCACCCAAATTCTAACTGAAGCAGCCAAGATCTCCACTTCTATTTGCAGAAGTAAAACAAAAAATCAAAAAGAGTTTGCTCAGCGGAGATTGACGATCTCATGAAGAAAAAGAGACAAAAAGGAGAGATTGGCAAAAATCCAAATCATAACGGCTAAAAAGCCAGCTAGCAGCCTGTACTAGGAAGCTTCTCAGAACGCTAGAGGAAAGCAGATTCAAGGGAATCCATAATTATCTTAGTAATCTTACTCCTATAAATGCTACGGACTATTCGCTTTAGAAGGGAGCTAGAAAACTAAAGCATAATAATGGAACCTCCTATTCGGCAAATCAATGGAGAATGGGCACGAAGTGATTTGGAAAAAGCTACAGTTTTTGCTTAACACTTAATCAATGTTTTCACGCCGAACGCACCAATGGGAAACACTAGGCTTCCTCGTTTCAATACTGCATCAAGAGTACGCTTGAGTCTCAAAACAATATACAAACTCACCAAAGATCTCCACCCCAAGAAAGCTTCAGGCTCCGATAAAATCACTGGAAAGATGATAAAAGAATACATATAGCCATCTGCTAGAAATCTTTTCTAAATTATTTGAAAAATTGCTACTTAAAAAGTTGCAACAGTATTCCTAGAAAAAAACATAGCACAATATAGCAAGTGCATAGAATTGTCGCATGTGTAAGAAAAACCTTTGAGGAAAAAAAACACTATTTTGGGGTATTTTTGGATGTGGCCCAAGCGTTCGGTAGAGTATTGCATAAGGGACTACTCCACAAGATCAAAGCTCTGCTGCTGTCAACACACATAAACTCATCCAAAGCTATTTTTTAAGCAGGAAGTTTGTTGTCCGACATAAATGCTCCTCTACTCGGCCTCATGAGATACTTGCAGGAGTGCCCCAAGGAAGTGTGCTTGGCCCGTTTCTATACTATCTCTACATATCTGCTCTTCCAACAAATGACAGCCTTCTTATCTCTACCTTCTACCGCCATCCTAAATGTTCACACGGACCCTGGGATCGCCTCAAAAAACCTGAATCGATACCTACAACAAATTCAAGGATGGTTATCTACCTGGAGAATTAAAGTAAACGGATCGAAAAGCACCCATGTGACATATACGCTTAGAACAAAAACATGCTCTTCAATAAAACTATTTGATCAACATATCCCGCAGAAAAATGAAATTAAGTACCTACATATCTAGGACTACACCTTGATAGAAGACTAACTTGGAAAAAGCATATTGAAACAAAGCGAAATCAATGTAACTTAAAAACAACACAACTATTATAGCTAATAGGCAAGGCAAACACAACAATCCACCTAAACGACATTATGCCAGACGTCTCAGTAGAGAAGACATTGCAGACCTCTCTCTTATCTAAATCATTATGTGCTTTACTAATTATATCTACATATACAAATTTGAATGAACAAAAGTTCCTTCATCTAAGTTAATGAACTACTGCTAGCTATGTAGGTTGTAAGATTTGAACACTTATTGTCAGTTTCGAAATTATTTAGAAAGATTCAATAAATAAAAATATGAAAATAAGAGGAACAAAATTTGAAAATATCGAATTCTAACAGTTCCATATTGAAACACGGTTTAGTACAATACCTCTTCAGTCTTTAAATAAATATACTTCACTATACTTGAATGCATGAATTATCAAACAAATATCAAAGTCAAATGCAAATATTGATATTTTTCCACTTTTGTTTGTTGCTAATAAATTTGAAATATTTTCAGGGGTCTCTACTCAACATACCTGAGTTTAGATCCCGTACAGACATATCAGGAAAGGGTTTATCAAACTATGGATCTTTTCGACATGAGAGAACTTCAGAGGCAAGTAAAAGAAAAAAAATCTTCATAGCACAAATATAATTCTATTCCTCATATATCCACATTGTACCTTATTTTTCACCATATATTATAAGATAGTAAATCTTTCCAGGAAGCAGCAAACCTATGCGGCTGTGTACCATGTTCCAAGGAGACATACGATACCTTTACTGAAATGATGAATTTCTCCCTTTTACGTGATTTTGTATTCATTATTTTTGTATTTTCAAATTTCTGTACAAGTATCGGCTTTAATGTACCATACGTCTACATAGCTGCCCAGGCGGATCAACTGGGTATAACAAAAGAGCAAGCCAGTTACCTACTATCCGCGATTGGTATCGCGAACACAGTGGGAAGGGTTGCTCTTGGCTATATCTCCGATAAGCCCTGGGTAAATCGATTGTTGGTATACAATCTCTGTCTTACTAGTTGCGGTATTGGTAAGTTGCGAAAACTCTTCAAAAATTAATTACAGAATTAACTATTTTTTTACAGCTACTGCTCTCTCAGTATTTTGTACTGACTTTACCTCTTTAATGTTTTACGCATCCGTTTTCGGATTCACAATTGGTGCCTATGTCGGCCTAACGTCCGTCATTCTTGTAGACTTATTAGGTCTAGAAAAGTTAACAAACGCCTTTGGACTTCTTCTGCTCTTCCAAGGAATTGCCTCATTAGTTGGACCACCATTTGCCGGTAATTTGACTATACATATATTTTGCTATATATCATAATTTTAAAGAAATCAAAGTTCGATTTACACACACACATTCAAGTTAGAACTATGCATTACTATAGCTTGCGCAGACCCGGCATTGCCCGGACTACACATTACTTTATTGGGATAAAATAGTGATAATATGGGAAGGTAAAATCAAAATTTCAACTTTAACTTTTCCCTCCCCAGGATGGCTGTTTGATATGACACATTCTTATAATCCTGGGTTCCTTATGGCGGGTGCAACAATAGCAATAAGTGGTCTTGTACTATTCGCTATTCCCTCCCTTCAGCACTGCAGAAATAGGAAAGAAGAGGCAAGGAGAAGCATAGAACGAGAGGTTTCGATTACGTAGTACAAGCTTCAACACATAATAATAAGCAAAATTGTAAAGCACAACTGTAAGCATAAATTAAAATGTTAAAATTAACATAAGACGTACTCTCGGTGAATAAGAAACAACTCATAATACTGTGAATTATTGCGATTTTTTATCATTTGAATATGTAAATATGATATAAAGATATGAAAGAAGTTGAAGCAAGGTAATAGTTATATCAACTGGCTTGTATCAGAAATACAGGGAAAATTTTAATCGCAGATTTTTCGTTGCGTTTTTTGTTAATTTAATTGATTTAATACTTCCTACGGAAATATATTAAACTTTAGTTGGAAAGAGCGATAAATGTATTTGTATTTATGTGTTGCTGTTAAGATGTATTGTTAACGTTTCCTTCTTTTATTTCGGAAATAAAGAGTCATTTAAGAATGGCATTTTCTAAATTTCATTACATAAATTGCATCTAAATTATGCGAAGATTGGAAATGCCCCACCACTCCAAATTTTCATTCAGAATCAGGGTAACCCATTAGATGATATAAAAATACTATAAAACTCAAAGTGGGTTCCAATCTATTTCAACTACTTTCCGTAAATATAGCATTTATACGGGTCTACAAATGGGTATAAGGTGTATAATTATGGTACTATCGCCAAGTATTTCTTCTCAACATTTTGTAATACACTCAACTTCGGTCCTACCTATATGTATGTATAACGTTCGATTTTCTTTGAAACAAGGAATCTGCAGGCCATCTAGTTCTTGTTGATCTTCTTCACTTCATCTTTTTTAAGAAAAGCAATAGTGATTAGAAAGCCTGTGGTAACTACCGTCATCTAAATGCAATCAAAATTCTGGGCCAATTTTTAAGCTCTGACGGAATCAAACCATCAACTGCTAGAGCACAGACTATTTCAAATTTGAAACGTCTGGAAACTGTTAAAGAACTATGTAGATTTTGGAGTATAATTAATTTTTCCCTAGATTCCTCCCTAACGCATCTAAGTATCACAAATATTGAATAATAAAGGTGATAACAAATATAGCGCTAGAAAAATAATTTAGAATACGGAATCAACTTAATAAAACCTTTGAACTTTCAAAATCTCAACTTTCTAAAGCAACTTTATTAACTTTTCTAGATCCTTCTGCTGAATTAGCTCTTTTCGTAGATGTCTCAAGTATTGCTACATTGTCACGGTTAGAAGAAATTAAACTTTTGGGATATATTGATTTTGAAGCTGTGGCTAAAATTCAAGAGGAAGATGGAAATTTACAAGATTTTATTCAAAATGTTTTGCACCAATTTTCATAATATCCTATTTTTGGAACCGATTAATTAATATTTTGTGAAAAGTCCTCTTCAAAAATACGACCTTGTATCGCAAAAGAATTTCGTGTTCAAATTTTTAAAGCTAATCATAATTTAACTCATCCAAGTATTCAAGTCAACTAACAAAATTATAACTGCTAAATTTGTTTGGCCATCCATAAATAAAGATGTTAACAATTGGACAAGAAGTTGTGTAACTTGTCAAAAAAGCAAGATCTCTCGTCATGTCAAAAATAATGTTAGTTCATTCGCTACAGTCTAGTCTCGCTTTCATACTATTCATTTGGATCATATTGGACCTCTTCCACTTTCTCAAGGTTTCAGATATTGCCTCACGGTCATCGATAGATTCCTTAAGAAGTCCCATTCCCCGTCGTTTCTCGGAATGAATCATATTTTACCTTACACATTAAAGACAAAGAATATAAAATTTCTTTGAATAGACTTATACCATGTTTTTCAACCTTTAACGTAAATTACTGATGATTCGGTTAACAATTTCACATATGTAGACACATCTAAAATCAGATATCAGCCAATGTTTGATCAAACTTCTCGGGATAGTCGAAAGTCAAAGTCTGTGACATTTTCATTACAAAATTATAAGTCTGCAAAGTGACGGGTTAGGGTCCATATAGGGTCCCAGCGCAAAAGAGAAATCTCCCAAATTATCGATGATAACAGGTACTGAAATTCTCAACAGCTTCTATGTATATTCGATATCAGTGGATAACGTGCTAATATTACTAATTTTTATTACGGCTAAATATTTTGTATTCACTGTTTTTCGCAAAAATTGAAAAACCTATTAGACCTCATTATCAAAATCAGCCCATCAGTGTAAATATAAAAGTAAATATAAAAATTGTAAAAGTGGTAAAAGAAAAACTAAGAAGAAAATTTTGAAATTCTTTTTATTTGTAATTATTCCACTATTGATTTTCTATATCGATTAAAACATAATCTTGTCTTCGTGCGGGCTGGTCAGGGACATCTTAGTATCTATCCCTACTGACAAACGTTTCAAAATAAACCTTATCAATATTCCATGAACACTAAACTTACCATAGCCGTTTAAATTAACAAATGTGGACATTTGCTTTGATCTTTTACATTCAGTTCAATTTCTGTTTCTCACTTTACTTGTTTCATCACGTGCATATTCTCATTCTTCGTTTTCATCGTTTTATTTAACTATTATTTCTGCCTTCAAATCGAAAAAATTTAACGTTCATTAAAAAACCGTACAAATGTTCCCACTAAGGTTTATTGTTAAAGTTATACTTTATGTATTATGGAGAACTGGTGGTTTTTGATCAATGGAAAACAAAACTTTTCTAGCTTTTCTATTTTTATCATAAAAAGTGATAAATATACATAGAAAACAATAGAACACACATCAATATTATACGCAACCCGAATAAAAGCACATACCAATATTAAGACGTTAGCCACGGATACCTGATATAAAAACTTTTTAGAATTTGAATACTCATTATCACCGATAATAATCTTAGATTGTTTATTTTTTGCGCTTGTCCTGGGCACATTTTACCCGTCTTCTTTGGCAAAATATTATATTTGTTTTATCTTTGCTTTTCAACCCCGCTGAAAGAACCAGAGGAGTACTTCGCCGAACTATCGGTTCTGCTGGTGGGGGAGTATCATAGAGGAATCATCAGCGTCAATCACTTTCAATCACTTCGATTTTACTTTGCTTATTTTTTACATTGAAGCCCGGTTCATTTAGCGCCTAAATATTTTGTTTAGCGGCAGCAGAAACCTTTTTTGCGGCTAAAAGTTTTACAGCTGTGATGTGCGTTTTGAAATATAGGTGGCAGTTTTTAGTAATAAGCTATTCACTTTTTAATTTAAATCGTTCAAAACAATTTGAAAAGTATTCGTTTCATCACTAAAATCGCACAAAATATATTATATAATTTTGAAATATTGAGACAAATTATTATTGCTTGCCTTTGTAGACCTATAGTAGGTTTTTTATTAGCGTAACATGACATTCACTTTAAATAAATTAAAAAAACCTGATGAGAAATAGTTAAAGCTTGTATGATACGTATAATAAATTGCCTTAATCTTAATAATAATTTCAAAGTTTAAAGATGTTTCACTAAAAATGTTTTCATCGCAATGTTTAGACAAAAGTAATTCTTTAAGTTCTGAACTTAACTTAACTTATTGTGTGATACTTTTTCTAACATATAAAAAAAGTTTTAAGTGTTTAACATTCATATTAACCATATTTGTCATTAATTTCTCAATAAATATTCACTTTTGTCTCGGCTGAAGATACAGAATCGATAAATCGATATTATTTAAATATGAGATTCGATTTGATTCCTTCAGTTCATATTTTATTAATGTTTTATTCGTAAATTAAAATTTAAAGTACATATTTATAAAATGTTATTAATACTTATAATTGTATCTGGGGAATTTTGGATGCCCTTAATTTATAGAGACCCCGGGGCTCCCCTACCGGTTGTCTCCCCGTAAATCCGGCTCTACTTTTAAGTATAATAAAACCACCACCAGGTAAATCACTCTTAATAACCTATTATTTTTATTTGCCCAGTCGGTTTATTATAAAACTTAATTGCGCAGGTAATGAGCCCCGTATGATTCCTTTCCGTTTTTGCTTTTTCTGCCCGTCGTAAATCCATGATGTTAGGCGAATTATCACCGCAGACAATTAGGCTATTCGAGTTCTTCGAACTGCGCGAGAGATCTAGCGATCATCTGGCGGGAGGGTAATGTGGCGACGCTTCAGAAATAGCTATGCATTACTTTAATATGTTTTTCTAAACAAATATTCATTCATAATTTATTTTTTGTTAAGTATCATTTTTTATAAAATATTTGTAAAATTAAGAATATAAAATAAATTTGTTTTAACTTTTAAATTGCGGCCATTCGACCACAGAAGTATCTGTAATGAAATTAAATCTTAAAAAAATTTCTTTTTTCTAAAAGCAACAGAAGAAAGGGGGACAACATACAACAAAAATTTAAGAGGGACGGTACAGGTCATTCCTAAGAGAGGATTTGCTCAGGTGGAACTCGGAGGAAGGAAGGGAGTTCGCTTTCCGAAGCATAAAGGCCATAGTTGGTGCGGTGGTAAACAGGGCGAAAGAGAGGAGCCGATCTGAGGTTACGGGAATTGGTGTAGAGAGAAATTCGCTGAAGTATTAAAGAGCAGTCAATGTGGGGGGGGAAGATTTAGACGATCAGACCAGGGAAGCTCACGTAAAGCAAAGCGAACTGGTCTGATGCAATTCTATTAATGCTGGTAGATTGAAAGGGAGACTAAGCTTGCCTACCGTATTCAAGGAGAGACCTGACGAACGTGACGTATAGGGATTTAGACCAACACTTCACAAAGCCAAATGCGGAGTTAGCTCTAGCAACCACGCTGTCATTGTGATCATGAAAATTTAGTTCACTGTTACAAATGACACCAAGATCACGAAGAGAGGTGACACTCGGGATAGGTTAGGTTATTAGACAATAGATAAACTCTGGGGGATGAAGAAAGGCGTTTGCAGAAGTAAGTAATGGACTTCCATTTGGAGATATTAAGTTTTTTGGCACCTTATACTAATTTATCAAGATCGTCTTGTAGTAGTTGCGAGTCCGTTGTAAAGGACATTAGTTTGGAGATTTTCATATCCTCGGTGTAGATAGGAACTACAACACTCAATACTCAACATCATTAATGGCCAGAATGAAAAGCAACGGATCCAAGTGGCTACCTTGAAGGACTCCCGAATTAGCTACGAAAGAATTGGAGGATGCAGAGCAGAAGAGGAGCTTATACTGGCGTTGATCAAGATAAGACTTCACCTAAGAAAGAGCTGATTGAAGCCAAGGGATCAGAGTTTGAAAAGATTTAATTTATGTGAGATTTTATCGAAGGCCTTACTGAAATAGGTAGCAATGACCTCGACCTCGTCACCGTTTTCCAAGGCAAATAGCGTTGTAGAGACAAAGTCGGTTAGGTTGGTGGAAGTTGATCTACTTTTGAGGAAACCATGCTGGGATGGGGAGAATATGGATTTGCAGTGAAAGAAAATACAAACGTAAATGATGCTTTCAATGAGTTTGAGTATACAGGAGAGTTTGGCTATAGGACGGTAGTTAGAAATGTCACTCCTACAGCCCTTTTTATGAATGGGGATGATAAAAGAGTCTTCCCACCTAGCAGGGAAGATTCTTTGTGTGATTTTAAGATGAAACATAGAGGTAAGGGGTCCAATCAAATGTTGAGCTCACTTTTTAAGAACAATAGCGGGAGCCCCGTCACGACATGGATTGTAATCATCAGCAAGTGTATTGATGGAGGAAGCAACCACTGCAGGGTTGATGTTGATGAAAGCAAGGGAGGTCTGAGGACAAGAGCGCATGAAATGGAAATAGCTTGCATCGGGATCGGAAGAATGATCACTGAAAGATTGGCTGAAGTAATGAGCGAAGAGATTAGCTTTTTCACTAAGGTCGAAGAAGAAGTGTTGGAGATTAAAGTTGCCAAGAACGATGACTTCATTATTAGGCAAGAATATTGTAGAGGGACACAGAATATGTACAAGAATTTACAAGTTAGAATAATTTTGATGCAGGCGAAATTGCAGCTTGAGGAGTTAGAAGATGTGAAAAGGCTGGCACCAAAATGAATATATGCAGCAAGAAGGACGCCGCGGCCTGGACGGGTTAAGTCATTGTCACAGGTTTCAGCACGAAAAACAGAGAAGTCCGTAGAAAATAATTCATTACTATTTACGATGGGAATTAAGTTGGTTTCAGTAAGAGCAAAGATGTCGTAAGGAAAAACAAGGGAATTCTTGAAAACAATGCAAGTTTTGGTACGCAAAGCTCTGACATTTTGATAGTACAAGGAGAGACAGCTGGGAGATCGGACAAGGTCAGAAGAGGGGAGGGCACGTAATAAGGGAGCTAAAGTAGATGGAATGCTGGTAGGGTTAGGAATTCAAATAATTTCTGTGATCGTTGCGGGTTTTTTGAAGGTGTTAGATGCGTCGAGAACTGACATAGGAAGCGAAGGTAGCTAGATCGGTTGATACCTTATTGGGAGCAATATCGAATTCAACATGATACTTGAAAAAGAACTCACGCAGGTTAGCAAGGTCAATAAGGGGGCCTTCCTGGGGGATGGAAACCAGCACATTAGTCTTGCACAAAAAACTACAAGATATATCGATTGGATTTTTCTATCGAATTATTTTAATTATAATACTTTGAACGAAAAAAGTAATTAAAATCCGAAATGACTGAAATGAATTTGTTACAATCTTAAGTATTTTATTAAGAAAATTCAATCCAAAATAACTTTTGTTAGCTCTTTTCGATTTCATTACACTCGGCAACCCCTGTAATTCCACAGAGGACCTTAGCCGACTCCACCACGCAGAACCCACAGGGTCTGCTGGTAAGGTCCCCACTACCAGCTCATCCCTAGGATGGAGTTTCCTCCAGACCTCGAGATGACTAGCTGATGAAGCCAACTGCCGTAATTCTGGAGAAGTCTCGGGTCAACCCCAGCCGTGGGAGTCGCCGATAGAGCCTCGAAGAAATGGGGGAAAGGTAAGTGAATTAAGGAGAGCCTTTCACTCCAAGAGGAGGGGATAGGAAGGCCCCACTTTGGGCGCCATATTTGTTATGAATGGTATATCCTCAAGGGCTAAAGCCCCTTGTCCGGCGGTTTGCGGCCGCGAGAACTGGCAGGCTAGCTTGCGGGAGTTTGAGTGGTTTGCCAACAAGCCGCGCTTTGCCGCCGAAACGAACCACCAACAACAACGAAAAATCTCTCCCACACTGATATCAAGGTGAAATGGAAAAGGACTGGGCGGACGGAACCCCTGTTCCTGGCCGTGAATGACTCTCAGGGTTGGGTGTGGGGGAGTTCTGATGGAATCGAATTCCCCTCTTATCTGCGCCCCAACCACCCTGTGACCACCCCGAGAGCCATCTAGGGAGATCCCTTTTACGTCAACCAATCAAAAAGGCTGAAAAGAAAAGTGGGAAGGGAACCAAGAGAAACAAAATTTAGTTTAAATAGACATACTTCTAATTTTCTTTTTTAAACAAAAACAAAATACAAATTTTTACAACAACAAAATGTGTGCCTTAGATGAGCTGCTGATGCTTACGCTGCTTATGTTGAGGCTGCGGCGACTGCTATTGCTGCGGTTGCGGTTGTTACCCCGGCACCCGGCCTCTTTAGTCGGCCCCGTCGTGATGCACCCTCTCCGTTATTTATTAATTTTACTTTCGTTTATTAATTTAGCTTTATCTTTATTTGCGTATTTAATTTCTTTTATTTTAATTTATTGATATTAATTTTATTTTTACTTATTTTTATTTTTATTTGTTTCAACTTGCTACTTATTATTTTAATTTTATTGTTACTTATTTAATTTTATTTATTTTGTTTCATTTATTTATTTAATTTTATTTAGTGATTATTCAATTATTTAGTATATTTCTTTTATTGACTTATTCTTTCAGTCACTTAGCTTATGCACTTTTATTTTTATAGTCTCGATTGAATTGGCAATTTTATTTTTCACTTTCTTCCCCTTTTGTTTATTTATAAATTTAAACTTTTTCGTTTTCGACATATGGTTTTTTGTTTAGTTTATTTATATTGAAACTTTTATTTTCACTGTCAATTTATATTACTTTCTTTATTAAAAAAAAAAACATTATTTTCACACTTTCAGTTTTGTTTCTTTAGGTCACTTTGATGTTGTCACTCTAGTTTTACTAGGTGAGTTTCACCCGGTGTATCAAAAATAATAATTAGTTAAATACTTCTGCAATGTTGGTACTACAGCCAGATTAGGAAGTTTAGAAGTATTACTAAAATCTGTAAATGTGGTATAGAACCGTCGAAAACTCATTTTGCTACCACCGTCTATATCAGAAGGGCTAATAATCTATTCTGTACTTATATGTTTTCATTGTTAAGTGTTAATTAAATAAATAAAGGTATTATTTTTTTTTTATTATTTCATCGTTACCTGACTTAAATTCGTAGAATTCCAAAAATTGTTGTCGTCATATTGGTTTCGCTATTTAGCATTTCTAAATTTTGATAGCAGATTCGAAATGCCTTAAAATACCCATAATACTAATTTTGAATTAAATTCGTTGAAGTTCGAAAATTTTTGGTCGCCATATTGGATCCGCCTTGAATTTCTAAATTTCGAGCGTAGATTCGCAATCAGGAGCTCCAAAAACCCCTAAACACCAATTTTCACGACAATCCCTTGAAATTTACAATCTTTGGCCGCCATCTTGGGTCCGCCATTTTGAAACCCGTGAATAAGGGGGCGTTCATTAATTACGTGAGGTGATTTTGACGATTTTTTAACCCCCCCAATGAGATATCGTCAGATTTAGCTCGTCCCCCTTCTCCCCTCCTCTAATCTCGCGTGAGATTGTTCAAAACGCGTTATTTCAGTCTTCATTGTATTGGATTTATTCAAAATAAAAAACAAAAAAACATTATTTATTTAATTATTGAGCGAGATTGAAGGAGCAAATGATGAAAATCACATGGACATGCTGGTTCCAGTAGTCACTCTTGAGACCGCACATGACTCCCAAAATTGCATTCGGATGCGTGAAAAGGGGGGTGGGGGTCGACGCACCTGTATTTAAGACTACTGAGATCGTAGGCTAAAATCACAATGAAAAAATCGAACAATAAAATACTTAAATGACAACTTCTAAAATTGGTGAAAGAATATTCATTCTAATTCAGTCCATGGGTACTCATGTGCGGTCTCAAGAGTGACTACTGGAACCAGCATGGACATGTGATTTTCAGTGAAATCATCTGCTCCTTCAATCTCGCTCTTAACACAGATTGAAGTATGAAAAAAAACTTTTTTATTATAATTTTGATATAAAATGGCGGCGACAGAGCCAATCTTTGAAATCGCATTTTTTTAAGACTCCTTCACAGGAGGACGGATTTCTCGTAAAGTGTAAGATCTGGAACAAAAAAAAAAAATTTTTATAATCTATATACTATTGTTTATGGAAGTACGTAGGATTTTCGTTTTTTAAATCAAATTTTGAAGAAATGGTGCACTTTTGAAAAAATGAATCGATTTTTGGCCAATAAATAAGCAGTAAATTGTTTATAAAAAAAAATTTACATTAAATAGAAAAACGGCTACGTACTTCCATAGAGAATATAATTGTGAAGCTACTGTCGAGATTTTAAATCGATCCATGCAACGGTGTTCAAGTAATCTGTCCTCCCAGTTTGAAAAAAATGGTTTCAAGAAAAACGCGTTTAAAGTTTTACGAGCACTTAAATCCTTGAAATTTTTTTTACCTCTAATCTGCGATGCCTGCATCATACATACATTAGGCCATCCGCGTTCATTCTCGCCTCATCCTCTTTCTTCCTAGATGATTTTAAGGACAATCGGACAATTCAAAATTCTAGAGTGGTGTTACCCCTTAAAACAACTTTTACAAATCCTATGCATAATCAGTACAAGGATGAGATAAACTAATTGCGTAAAGCTACACGCAGTTCGACACGTCCACCAATCTCAACTACTAAGGTCATTGGCTTAAAATTCTTTTCTGTATGAGGAACCGACCGCATAATTAAAATTTAATTTCCTTTTATTTTTATTTTTCTCGAGAAAACCCGTAATAAAGCCACCTGAACCTGAAAATCACTCAACAATATTTTTGCGGGATATGCTCAGAGGCAATTAATATTGTTAACTCCCGATCGAACTCGAACATCCTTTTGCTGCTTTTTATTTCTTTTCCGCCGAAATTTGTTCTCTACCGCGCGGCATTTGAATTCGCAGTCCTTTAAATTTTTTTCTTTTTCTTTTCGCGGTACTACGCGTTTTCAGTGAAAAAAAAACGACCCGCAGGCTTTGAGATTCAGAGACTACTCCCTGAGACCACGACACCTCGAGCTCCTCTTGTTGCGGGTTGGTGCCTTAAGGTGTCCGGCTAATAGTCCAGTCAATGGCCATTTTCCCTTCCGATTTGTCCAAACAGCACCGATTTGCATGAAAATTTGGAATTAGGTTCTACTTACCCTCTACTTCAAAGTTGACCCTGTGCCGACGGTTGTTTTTACCCTGGGGGTGGATACCACCCCTTCTCAGGGTGAAAAATATCTCATTGAAAAAAAGTCCGGGAATGGATAGATTGACTAATTCTAAGTAACTTTTGTTCTATAAAGTTTTTACTGAAAGTCAATACTTTTTAAATTATTCGCGAGTGAAAGTCTGCATTTTTCAACCAAAGAAACCACGTTTTCAGACGGTTTTTCGCGAATAACATGAAAAGTAAGTATTTTATCGAAAAAATAATTCGTAGTAAAAATGTACCTTATAAAAAAACAAAAAAAATGCTGTGTTTATGGTGTCTGTAGACCCAATATTAAATAATGGTTAAATATGTAATTGCGATAAAACCTTCAAAGAAAGCAAGGACCTTATAAATATTACAAAACTCAGTTCTTGAATTATATGACCCTAATAAAGTTATCATTGTTTCCGCGGATGCTTCTCGGCTCGGAGCAATAATATCACACTTATAATTAACGATGTAGAGAAACCAATATGGGTTGCATCCCGTACATTAAGTGCATCCGAAAAACATTGCTCACAATTATATCGTGAGGCCCTAGCTATAGTATTTGCTGTGCAAAAGTTTCATGAAAACTTATATGGAAATTATTTTATATTATAATTCAAATTGATCATGAGCCACTACGAGAAATTTTTAACTCGAATAAATCCACACCAGCCGTGGCGGCAGTTCGACTTCAACGTTAGGCCATAATTTTGTCTACCGATAAATACAAAACTGAAGCAAAATGAGTTTTGGACGGTTCTATATCACATTTACAGATTTTAGTAATACTTCTAAGCTTCCTAATCTGGCTGTAGTAGCAACATTTCAGAAGTATTTAACTAATTAGTATTTTTGATACGCCGGGTGAAACCGGGTTACACAACTAGTATTATATAAAATTAAAAGTTTCAAGATAGGGTACTGTCATACTTGGGGTGTTCGGGGTCGCTATATATAAGTATAAAAATGACTAAATATATAAAAGCAAATGTTTGTGTGTGTGTGTTTGGTACGAATGGACTCATACACGGTTCAACCGATCATCCTGAAATTTTTATTATTGGAATCAAAAGGAGTGTACAAAGCACCCATACAATGAGTTCTTCATTTTTTCATTGAGGCATACGCCGGGTATTCGCTAGCAAGTAAATAAAATTAAGGTCATCCTCATTTATCTCCATATATAATTATAGAGATCTTCAATTTTTAAATTCGTTGAATTTCGGAAAATGTTGGTCGCCATATTGGGTCCACTATCCTTAATGTTTAAATTTCGGATGTAGATTCGCAATCAGGATCTCCAAAAGCTCCCAAATATCAATTTGAATGGAAAACCCCTGAAATTTACAACTTTTGGCCGCCATCTTGTGTCTAAATCTTAAGTTGAAATATGTAGTACCTACCTACCTTTAATCAAAACATGAAAAATTTCGCACCAGGCATTTAGGCGCGATTAATCAATAAACACACAACACAAAAGAATTTTAAAAACAAAATTGATTTCAAAATTTTTTACATAATAAAATTTTTTCGATTTTTTGGATTTTTCGATAACACTTTATTCTTGAATAAATGAAAAGTACGATTTTTTTTCCTTTGATCGAATTTAATGTAATAAAATAACAAACATATCCACCAAATTTCATCCAAATTAAAAATGGTCGAGATTAATTATAATACTAATGATAAGACCTTCGTATTATTTGACTTTTCGGGCACTTCTTTACTCTAACGGTTTGTTATGTTCTTATAATGCTTTTTATACTCTTTTAGACCTAGTGTATTAATTTTCTATAGAATTTAACGCCAAACAATAAGAGCTCTTTTAATTTTCTTAATATTCATTTTTGCACATATGGCGACTGACCCAAACTTGGTGAAATAGTTAGAGAGCAACCCCAAATATTTACAAAAATAAAAAAATTCTGTTATAAAAGTTAACCCTTGATAAAACCAATAAAAGTAAAATCTTCAGTTTTTATTTATATTTCTATAGTTTCACTTTTCACCTCACAAATTCAATTCAATTCAGTGAGTTAAGGTAATAATAATATCACAATAATATTAAGCACTGTGAAAGTGCTAAAATTATCGTATTAACTCACTATGCTTAAAAAGCGCCAACGGTTACATACAAAATATTCACTTATATTCAACACTAATAAAGGCTTTGCTATTGCGCACCTCTTCCAAAAGTAACTGTTTAATCATACACTCGCCAGCATCCAGTTTTTCTAACATATCCAACAGCTCATGACAGTATGTGATCTTGTCACGATAATCAGTCTCTGTAAAGTCTTCGGGGCTCTTTCTCATCTTAAAAATTATCTCCATCTTTGCTTCAACAACGTACTGGCTGTTAGGTGGACAAAATTTTGGAACCTTTTCGTTGATAAAGGCAATTGCGTTTTTCAATGATCCACTGTTCACCTTTGAGTTGATCACCTTTAGGGTAAAATCCTGGATTTTGAACATTTCCTTCGAAGCGTAAACCTGATGGCAGGTCAAACACTGCCAGGGAGAGTCCAACCTTGGTTCTATCGGTAACGCAATACCTGCACAGGTGCTCTCCCGGCACAAAAGGGCGGAGAGATAAGTTCCATTTTCCTGATAAAAAAAATAAATAAAATAAATAAAACAAATAAATATTTCTGCTTACTATTACTTTGAGTCGGAACTTTTAACTTTATTTCTTCAACTTGAAGTGAAATTAACTTGGGCTAAATGTTACCTAATTAAATACGTGTATTGTAGACGAAAATGAAGCAGAAATAAATTAAGTTTGAGGTCTCTTCACTGATTTTGATGAAACATTGCATGAATGTTCATTTTAGGGAAGAAATGAATATGCAAAAAAATGTTGTCGGTGGGTTGTACTGCGCATGAATTTTAACTTTTAAATTTAAAAAGTGAAATTGTCTACGTATTTCCAGAAAGTTTGGTAAAATAGAGGAAATTCCTTAAAATAAAGATGGGTATTTCCATATTTTCGAAACAAAATACGCTGAAAGATTGCTGAAAATAAAGGATTTAAAAGAAAATGTTCTATTTTTTCGATTCATCATATCACCTTGTCTTTTTGGCACAAAAAACAGTACTAGGATTCTTTACTGGTAGGCTTCTCCTTTGGGTGTTTTTGTATGAAGAGTTGTTTTTGTTTTAATAGACCTAAACCCTGGCATTCGATTCAGACATCTTGATGGCCATAATTGCATACTACAGAACCTTTTGCTAAAAATCACAATTATATTGACCTAAGTATTAGTTTTTTGTATCAAGCACTCTCTACACTTGAACTGCAAAAAAAAAAGACGGACAAGTGCGAGTAGAACTCACGCCTTGAGGGTTCCGTATCGTTATACTTTATAATAATCTATTAAATTTGAATTATAAAACAAGCCACGCCCCGCGCGAATTATAATTATTATTTATTTAGGCACCTATTACAGATTTATTATTAGAAAATAATGGTTCACAGTTTATGCATAAAGTTTATGTTTATGAAATTAAATGTTTATTTTTTTTTTTTTTTATATTTGAGTTGATTGAATGAAAGCAAAGAAATTCTATTTCTTATTTAGAAGTTCTTTGATGAAAGGTAAATTGCGGTTTACGATTTATGACGTATTAAAAAAAAACTACTTACTAGGTCTCGTTCAAACCAATTTTCGGTGGAAGTTTGCATGGTAATGTACATCATATATTTTTTTTAGTTTTATCATTCTCTTATTTTAGAAGTTACAGGGGGGGACACACATTTTACCACTTAGGAAGTGTCTCTCGCGCAAACTATTCAGTTTAGAAAAAAATGATATTAGAAACCTCAATATCATTTTTGAAGACCTATCCATAGATACCCCACACGTATGGGTTTGATGAAAAAAAATTTTTGAGTTTCAGTTCTAAGTATGGGGAACCCCCAAAATTTATTGTTTTTTTTCTATTTTGGTGTGAAAATCTTAATGCGGTTCACAGAATACATCTACTTACCAAGTTTCAACAGTATACAGTCAACCCTCCTATAACGCGGTGAGTGCGTACCGTGTTATATGGAAACCGCGCTATAAGAAACTCAGAATTAGTACAAATCACATCATTCGTACCGCGTTATATGGAAACCGTCTACCGCGTTGTATGGAAACCGCGCTATAAGAAACTCAGAATTAGTACAAATCACATCATTCGTACCGCGTTATATGGAGACCAATAAATACAAAAGACAAGATAAATTATAAATTATTTTTATTGAATTGAATAGTTCATATAAGGAAATGATAAAAAAAAATGAAACAAAAAACCGATGCCGTAAACGGCTAAGAGATCAGCTTGAATGTTTATACTATATAAACATATCCAGAACACACTATGGTCGGGAAGGGTGTTATTACCTTTTTCACAGACTGGCGCCGATCGGCGGGTCGGGTATTAATACCTTTTATGCAGAACATACGCAAGTGTTAATAAAGCACTTACCAATGCTTGTTTTTTTTCATTTAATGAATATTTTGTTTTGCACAACTCTTTGTAAGCAACCTTAAGGTTGTTTTGGGATACCACAGATTCCTGTTTTGCTCTTCGTCCTAAACAAACAATCCAGATACGCGTATGCATTTTCTGGTGCAATAAATGAATTTTAAAAGAGAAAAGAACCCAGATATTGTATTTCTTTATTAGAAAATTGTTCGAGGCCCTTATCTTTTTTAAGGTGTGTTCTTTACGTTTTAGAACAGGCAGAATTTTACTGTTTGTTGCAATTTTTCTTACAAATTTTAACGATTTAACGGTTCCCTAAATTACACCATTCATTGGGTGCACGGAATGAACTGATGGGACGTTATTGAACGGAAACCGCGCTGTAAGAGTACCGCGTTATAGGAGGACTGTCGCAATTTCTGCTCCGCGTTATATGGAAATCGCGTTCTCAGAATGCCGCGTTATAGGAGGGTTGACTGTAGTTCTTATAGTTTCGGAAAAAAGTGGCTGTGGCATACGGACGGACATACAGACAGACAGACATGACGAATCCATAAGGGTTCCGTTTTTTGCCATTTAGCTACGGAACCCTAAAAATAGCCACTTCAAATAACGTTTTAAACAAAGTTTTGTTTTCAACAAATATTTATAAACGCCAACATAAACTGACTTGTGAATTACGCTTATAAATTCCCTAGACCAGATAGAGTGACCCTGTCTGGACGAGTTACTTAACCAACTATATAGTTCACAATGAAAGCACCATCTGTTATTAATTCGCCGTAGCTCAGGAGTTATAAGAAAGTGTCATATCAACTGAGTGGTCATATTACCCTTCCGTACCTTATTAGAGTAATAAACTCTTCTACTAGAACGCCTTTATTGCATCCAATGTTTTATATTACAATTAATATAACACAGTATATGGATTACTAATTATATCCAAACTAATAATAATTAATTAACAAATAAGACCACGGGGGATTACTAATAAATATATGTGGGTAACGCTCGAAAAATGCAACGACTTTGACCAGTGGAAGAATTCGAACCTGCGACCATCGAATCAGCGCTTCGGTACTCTAACCAACTAAACTACCTGTGCCCACTTAGCGCGGATGCCTTTTGAGCGATTTTTGTTCTCATGAGAAGTGCGATCGACCGATCCCACACTCTGTCATCCTGAATTTGCATTTGTCCTCAAATACACAGCACAGCACAGCTCAGCACAGCACAGCTCAGCACAGCTTAACGGCTTAATAACAATTTAACTATCGAGTTACGATCATCCTCACTTCTGACACCATATGTGGGAATCGACAGAAAAATGCAACGGCTTTGACCAGGGGCAGGATTCGAACCTGCGAATTGATGCTTCGCTACTCTAACCATGTATTAGCCTGAAACAGAAAAACTATAGTTGCTTAGCTATACGCACACAAAGCGAAAAGGATGCTGTTCCCATCACACAATAAACAAAAACATATTAAACCATTAGACCATAATATCATTAATATTAACGTGGTCTTGCTTTGCAGTAGTCGCATAAGAAGTATTCACTTCAAGTATAAGGCAGACAGACAACTAAGGCATGTATTGTAATTAATTACAATAACAACAACATGGGCAGCTGCCCAAAGCGGCAAAAACCAAAACATTATGAAATCGAAAAAAATAATAAAAATCGTGGGTCGATTTTTAAACAATTTAACCTCCTTTTCACAACTTGTGTAAGTCACTTTTCCGGAACATAAGTATAACTCTTCAAAGAAACCGGGTTCTGCAATCTATCAAAAAATAATGAGACCATCCATCGTATTGTACTGTAGGTAATCACTTTTATTAATGCCGAGTCGGTCCAAACTTTCGATTCAGAATAATATTTTTCATATGTGCATTAAATGTTAAACTTACGGTTGGATCTCTACACCTCGCACAGCTGCAGGTGAACTCTTTGGTAACATTTAGAAACAGTCTGCGTGAAATGTTTGACCATAGAATTTTTGTATAAGTTGTTGTTATCTCAGATCCCTTCGGAATAAATTTAGCCGCCTTTAAAACCATTGTACTATCCCTTTCAAAAGGATGGCACGTGTTAGGTGTACAGCAATGGTTCATCATCCCGGCCAATGGGTATAACCCACGCATTGATAACTCACATTTTCCGTCCTCGTAAACTGCTTCAAATGCCACTGTGTTCAACACAGACAAAATTCGTACGAAGTAGTCCAACGTTTCAGGTTCACTTGGGAATTTTTTAAAGTTTCTAGCAATGCTTGCAATTTCGAGTTTGCTCTTCGGGTAATTATTAGCTTGCAAATTGTATATGAGATCCTTTTGAGACTTCTGCAGAAACAGTCCATTGGCTATTGGCAGTAAGCTTACAGTTGGTTTCCTTACACTTTGAGGATCAACTGGCTCCCACGATCGATACAATTGACAAATTTTAGAGTGCTTATTGCTTTCAGAACACGAGTTACACACAGGAAGTGAACAGCCGTTTTTGCAAGCGAACTTAAAACCATCTAGGGATCTATAGCAGATGATACAGGTATTCAAATTCTTTTGCCTCAAGATTGGCCCTATTAAGATGGGCCTTTCATTGAAAATCACTTCTCCCACATTAATGTCGCACTCAGCAAATATCCCACGACCTCCCAGAAATGAATTTGATATGGTCCACTTGCGAATGCCTTTGCCAAAATCAGCCATATGCAAATCGACTAAATTCACTAAATGATCGATTTCTTCCATCGCGCTTTTTCAAACCGAACTGTTACAGACGAGATCTACTTTAAGACTGAAGAATTTGCTTTAAGCCAAAGCTTGTCAGTTCGATTTATTTCAAAACATGATACCTGCTAACGAAAAGGTACATTGGCCACCCAAAGCTTCACTATAGAATAGATCTCCTCTAGGGATGCATAGAACGAATCATCTCTAAATGTACCTGAAGTTAGATATATTGCAAAGACGTCGGGTCGGTTATCATCACTGATTCGGCTAATTATAATTAATTCATCTGGTGTGATACCACCAAGCACCTGCGTCACGGCTGATGCAGTGAATGGGCCAGGCATACTTATTTTTATGTGCAACTCTGTAAATATTTTGAAATAGGCAACTAAATGAATATTTCAATCCTGCCTACGTATCTTATACACTCCAATGCAACTGGAGCTGGGCCAGATTTACTTATGAACTAGCTTAACATTTTTTATTACATTAAAGTTTCCGCAAACAGTTTTGTTTCTGTTTACAAAAAAAAAAAAAAGAAAAGAAATCGGTGTGGCAATCTTGGGACTGGCCGACAGAAATGAACTTCTTGCAAACTTATATTATAATCCCTATATATATGTATGTATATAAAATCGAAAGTTTGTTTGTTTGTTTGTTTGTTTGTTTGTTTGTTGCTCAATCACGTCTAAACGCTGGGTCCGATTATTTCCATTTTTTGAGTGAAGACACTACATATCCCGACTTAATATATAGGCTACTTTTTATTCATGAGTTTCAAAATGGCGGACCCAAGATGGCGGCCAAAATTTGTAAATTTCAAGGGATTGCCGCGAAAATTGGTATTTGGGGGTTTTTGGAGGTCCTGATTGCGAATCTACGCTAAAAATTTGGAAATTCAAGATGGCGGATCCAATATGGCGACCAAAATTTTTCGAACTTCAAAGAATTCAATTCAAAATTAGTACTACGGGTATTTTGAGGCCACTAATTTTGAATCTACTATCAAAATTTGAACATTCAAAATGGCCGACGCAATATACATATATTGCTCAATCACGCCTAAACGCTGGGTCCGATTATTTTAATTTTTTGTGTGCAGACACTACATATCCCGACTTAACATATAGGCTACTTTTTATTCATGAGTTTCAAAATGGCGGACCCAAGATGGCGGCCAAAATTTGTAAATTTCAAGGGATTGCCGTGAAAATTGGTATTTGCGGGTTCTTGGAGGTCCTGATTGCGAATCTACGCTAAAAATTTGGAAATTAAAGATGGCGGATCCAATATGGCGACCAAAATTTTTCGAACTTCAATGAAAAGTTTGGAAATTCAAAATGGCGGACCCTATATGTTTGTTGCTTAATCACGCCTTAATACTTGGTTCGATCATTTTGATTTTTTGAGTGAAGCCACTACATATCTGGACTTAACATATAGGCTACTTTTATTCACGGATTTCAAAATGGCGCACCCAAGATGGCGGCCAAAAATTGTAAATTTTAAGGGATTGCCATGAACATTTTTATTCGGGGGTTTCTGGAGGTCCTGATTGCGAATCTCCGTTCGAAATTTGAAAATTCAAAATCGCAGATCCAATATGGCGACTAAGCATTTTTGAACTTCAATAAATTCAGTTGAAAATTAGTTGAATTTAGAATTTGGAAATTCAAAATGGCCGACTCATTATTTGTTTGTTTTTTTCTTAATTGAATAAAATCTTACCTGACTGATCGCTCTGAGTTATCTACATATAAATCAGTCCTATAATATCTAACAGCATTTCTATAACGTCTGGTGTCGCTCAAGGAAGTCACTTGGGGCCGTTATTATTTATCCTTTTTATTAATGTCTAGCAAATGCCCGCGACTTCGTTCGCGTGATATTAATTTTATTACTTTAATTGATTACCGTCAGTTTAAATTGTATTCTCAATAGTATAGAAGCGCTTACTAAACGCAATTCAAAATAACTTAAATTAAACAAAACTAAGTACGCTCTAGGGCTGTGCGTAGCGGCAAACGATAAATTTTTCCTTTTATTTTATTTTATACTAGCTGACCCGTGCTCACTTCGCTGGGCGTCAAAAATGTCTCAAACAAACACACAAACAACAACATTTTATTTATTTCAGCAACGAATTATAAACTATATACATATGTTAATTGTTTAAGACTTCTCTGTATACTACGTTTGATGTTGTGCTATTGTCTGGTAGCAAAATGTATTGGTTTTCTGGAGTTCCATCTCGAGATAAGCCAACATATAACTGGCCATGGGAAAAACACTCCTTTTTCAAGTCAATGCCCACCAGAGAGAATGTTTGACCCTGGGACTTATTTATCGTGAGAGCAAATGAAACTTTGACTGGAAACTGCAGCCTTTTGAACGATATTGGCAAATCCGTCGGAATCATGGGTATCCGCGGAATATAAGCAAGTTGTCCCACTGCTGGCCCCGTGAGGATGGTCGCCACAATTATATTGTCCCGCAACTCTTTTATCAGTAGCCTTGTGCCATTACACATGTTGGGAGGGCTCAAGTTTCTTAAGAGCATGATAGGAATGCCGACTTTTAACATAAGGTCATGAGGTGGTAGGACAGAAGGGTTCAAAGAATTTAAAAATTCTTGAGGATAGTGCACTGTATCCTCAATATTACACACCGTGTCAACTGACTTATACTGTTTGACTTGACCGGGAATTTTCTATAAAATCAGTTTATTTATTTCATTCACTGTATCGTTTCTGAGTGACACTATTGCCCTTGAACAAAGCCAGTGATAATTTCTTTCCAATAAATTTTCAAGACCAGGATATATTGCGTCTATTAGATGTTCTAATCTATGGACTATGTGACCCAATCTATCGTCAAGTTTAATTTCAGCGCTACTACTGTTAGTGCTAGGAGAGGTAATTTTTCCTTCTCCAAGTTTGAGTAGTCGTTGCGGAAAGTCGTTGTCGTAGTTGTCGCTCAAATGGGCTCTAATATTTGTTCGTAAATTGAGAGTTTCAACGGAACTCCATAAGGGAGATGATTTTAAACATGCTCTGATAACATCGGCGCGTGTTCCTTTTGTTATTACAGGCAGTGTTTGCCGAAAATCGCCCGCAAACACAAAAGTAGCACCACCCATCTGAGTTTCTGAGGTCTTGGAGCGTTCGGTTTACTGCTTCAACATGAGCTCTATTACTCATGGTATATTCATCCCATATGATCAATAATGCATCTTGTAAAAGTTTGCCAAGCGGTCCATTTTTACGTATGGAACATACTGACTGTTGTTGCAAAGATACTGTCAGTGGTAGCTTGAAGGTAGAGTGCGCTGTTTTCCCATAATTTAATAGAGTTACGGCAATTCCTGAAGAAGCAACGGCTAATTTTGTTCCCCACATGGCCCGTGTACCATATTTTTGGTCACAATGTCAAACAATGCCGGATCATTTTCTTTATCGGGTAGTTCAGCAACTATAATCTTGTCAATTTCGTCAGGTTGTATTTTATTTTCTAACCAAAACAACGTGTGACAGTGTGGTAGCCCTCGTTTTTGCCACTCGATACTGGCCATATGACATTTGATCTTTCCGAAAATCTCTTCTTTTGTAAATAGTTTAATAAGTTTCTTCAATTTTAAATGAAAAACCCCTGCTATAATGTCATGTCGGTCGAAAGACCTCTGGCCAGAAAAAAGTTCTTGCTTTATTTCTTCCCACTCAGGGTTGCATGTGAAGGTAACAAATAAGTCAGGCCTTCTGTAATTTCGCACGTATGTCATCGCGTCTTGTGTTTTTTCTTGCATGTATCGTGGCGAGCCCGTGAAAGATGAAGGCAAGATAACGTGTTGACCAATATTTGCTACATTTACATTAGCATCCCGATTTAAAGCATCTCTTAAATGTATATAATCGTCAGCTCTTAATTTTTGTTGGTTTCGGCATATATAATTCAATCTTTCCGATATCATTTTAGCCATCATATCGACGCAGTATTGACTGAACAAATCTCGGTAATGATGTAAAGTATTGAAACAGTTATCTTTAATCATTAGTCTGTATGCATAAAACTGAATACACGAAACTGTTTTGTTTCTTGCTGAACCTTGTTGCTGTATAGTCAGATAATAACCATCTTCTCCTTTCACAAACATTAAAGGATACTGCATGGGATCGTAAGCGCGATGTAATTCGGAGACTCTTTTTAGCTGGCCATTGTAAAGATGTAATACTATGTCCCTGGGTCCTTTGTCTTCATCTACTAACAGGACGGCAACTTCGTTTGTTGTAGGTGAGCTGTATCTTCCTCGATGTTGATTTTGTGGTGTGCGATCGGCGTGAATTATTAACTTTAAGTTGTCCGATGAAGAGTTGTTTTCTAAATTGTATTTGAAACTGCGAATGTATGCATTATGGCTGTTTAATACGGTCTGCAACTCATTGATCAAATCTGTTTTTAAGGTGGGGGCGATGTTTGATCGCAAAGAAAGTTGGTCCGCATCAGAAATGAAATATATTTGTAAAAATTCAGGGGTTTGGTCTGGCGGTGGAAGAAGAATACCAATCAAATGATAAATCTGACCCTCTATCTTAAAAGTTGGCATAAAGTTTCCTTCGCGAATTTCTGTGGCACCGAACGACGTCATCTGAAATAGTGTAACTACGTATATTGTTCCAAAAATGCGCAGATAATGGATGCACGCCTATCAAGAGACTTTTTATAGGTTGTGGTGGCTCTTCAATATCAGGGAGAATGACTTTACCTGCAACACAGCACATACCATTTGGTTCATCGCTCCATTTTTTTGCAAAACACTTAGGGCAGGTTTTATTCATTGCTCCAATTGTCATTATGCTATGCTGAGCATAATCACTGTTGGGATCATAACTGAAAGCAGATTTCTTACTATGAGGTGCACTTCGATTGCGTATTCTAGATGCCCGTTGTCTCTGTGCTGCAGCAGTAATCCGCTGCGAACGTTCGGTGCTAGACTCCCTAGCACGTATGTATATCTGACATATGCTGTCTGTGGTTAGCCAGTCGCTGTGACCTTTCGGTGCTAGCCTCCCTAGTACGTCCTGCAGAGATAATTTCTCTTTAGCTTGCAAGCCGCTGCGAACGATCGGCGCTAGATTCTCTAGCACGCGCTTGCGATGAGTACTCTCTTTGACTTGCAAGGCACTGTGCATTCTCAGAGGAAGTCTCTCCTGTTCGGCGTACTCTAGCCGCTCTTGTATGGGATGTATGTCTTGATAGTTGTGATTTTCTTTTAGGCATGCTGTCGTTATTTAGAGAAGTGCGAAATCAATGTCAGGAGAATTTAATTGAGCTTCCAAAATTTCAATTTAGTCAACGCCAATTGCGCTTCAAAAATTTCAATTTCATCATCCCGTTTTTCTCGGTATTGATTGACAAATATTAAAAAATATTAATCACAATAAAATATAGGCTATGTCACTCAGCAATAATGTAGCTTTCTACTGGTGAAAGAATTTTTAAAATCGGTTCAGTAGTTCCAGAGATTACTCCCTACAAACAATCTCACAAACTTTACCTCTTTATAATATCCGCCATCTTGAATTTGTAAATTCTGACAGTCGGGTTGAAATCAGCGAGCCCGAAAACCCCCAAGTACCAATTTTGGTGGAAATCGCATAAACTTCAAAATTTGACAGTCCGTCATCTTGAATTCGAATATTATTAATCACAATCAAATATAGCCTATGTCACTCAGCAATAATGTAGCTTTCTACTGGTGAAAGAATTTTTAAAATCGGTTCAGTAGTTCCAGAGATTACTACCTACAAACAATCTCACAAACTTTACCTCTTTATAATATTAGTATAGATTTGAGTTTTCATTAAATACAGTTTATAATAATTACTGTACTATTACAAAAAATTATATAAAACCGCATGACAATACCTTCAGTAGTTTTTCCATGATTCTCGCACAGACACCAAGCGAGTTACGATGTTATTTATGTAGATTACTATTATAAAAATTGAAAAAAGGTAGTATATTTTATAACTTCGAAAATTCAGTTTCGAAAGTATATTTGAGGAATATTTACTATGTAAAAATACAACTAAAATTCATAAATTTAAAACTTTGTACCGCAATATAACATAATAGCTTGCTCGCTTTCAGCGTTGCCCAGAATATTAATTATTAAATATATTTACGAAAATAACGCAACTTTAAAGCGAAAACATGTATATAATTGTCCCTATTATTCTCTGTTCTAAGGGGTAGATTTTAGGAAAATAATTACTTATTTTTGAAGTTATAGGGTAGACTGGGTACGGTTGTGCCAGGGTACGGTTGTGACAGTCGTTATATTAGCGAATCTATAAGAAATACCGAGGAGGGTGGAAGGGGAGAGGAGCAGTGTGCCCGTCTGAATGTGTTTCACAATATTGCGTCAGCCATTGCGCGACATTAACGCTAGCAGAGGCCTATATTACTTTTTAACAGTCAAAAGTAAGTATTTTTATTCGATATATTTTAATAATTGTTGTTATATGTGTACAGATATAGTAATGAATGTTTTTCTTCGTGAAAAGTGAAACATTAGTAGTTATATAGCTGTTATTACTTTGTACATATGTTATGTTGTATTGTCATGGCAATTGTTTTTTCGCGAAGGAGTGCATTGGGTACGGTTGTGGCATGCTTATAAAGAAGTGAAACGCGGAACTGCTTCACGGAGAGCTGCGGAAATGCATGAAGTTCCTAGACTTTATTTTTTTTGTTTCGTTAATGTTAAATTTTTCCAGAAGAAGATTTATGTTGCCTTATGTAAGATATTATTTGCAATAAAAGTAATTTTAGACCGTTTTTGTGTATTTTTGAACCTGTTACTACCGACCCCAAGCAGTGTCACAACCGCCCCTGGGGTGTGGTCGGTTGTGACATTTTTCCTTTTTTTTCTGATTTGCTCGTGTGAGTTTTTTTTTTTTTTTTTTAAGCGGGGAAATGCCGTTACGCACTAGGGAGGCCGAGGCCACCCCTGTGCCGGACTCCCTGGCCGAGGCCAGGCCTACCGGCTAAAACCCCGCTCCCCCTCCAGGAACCCCACCCCGGGACCATCTTAGAAGACATTACTTCGGGGTGGAGCCCTATAGTCTCGCCCGCATACGCAGGCACGCTCCGCTCCATGGACACATCCATCTCATTCACACAGCCAGCAGGGGCCTCTAAGAGACCCCTGCCTTTGTCGGCACCCCCTTATTGGACCAGCCAGCAGGTGCCCTCAAGAGAGCACCCGCTGTTGTCAGCCCTCCCTCCACGCTGCTGGCGAGGACAGTCCCTCCCCAGGGAGGCATTGCCTCGCCAACCAACACTCACTCCGCACAGACATCCGTCTCCATTCACACAGCCAGCAGGGGCTCCCTAGAGAGCCCCCGCTTTTGTCGGAACGCCCTCTAACACAAACCAAAAGCCAACAGGGGCCCCTTAGGCACCCCTGTTGCTGTCTCTTTCCTTCTGGCGAAGGATCCCTCTCACAAACGAGGCAACCCTCCGCCAGAAATCGTCGCTCTGCAGCATAACCCCGACTATGTTGCCTGGGGTTATGCTGCCTGTCGCGCACTCTAACTCGGCCCGCTCCGCCCTCCACCGGACACATTCAAAGAATGTGTGGAGAGCGGAGTCGGATGGGGAGCTACAATATGCGCAGCACGGGCTTGGCACCTTCCCCATGTGGTAGAGGAAGGACCGGAAGTACCCGTGCCCCGTCAGCATTTGGGTGAGGTAGTAATCAACCTCACCGTGCTGACGGTCCAGCCAGGTGGCCAGCTGCGGAATCAACCGGGCTATCCACCGGCCTCGCGCCTCCCCATCCCAACGCTCTTGCCAGGACACCATGGTCCTGGCCCTGGCCGCCCTCGCGGCGTCACCCCCCAGGACCCCCTCGTGTGAGTTAACCATTGTACTTAGGTGCAAAATTTTTGTATTTTTACGTAGATAAATGTATGCTTTACTATAAAAGACATCTTTCTTCCAGTTAAGTGGCATACTAAGGGGTTGATTTTCGAAAAATCGCGAAATACATATGTATTTGCTTATTTGTTTTTAGGAGTACTCCTATGAAGTTTCAAGTCGAAATGTCTATTTAATATTTTTTCTCCATACAAATTTTGAACCCTCATTTTACCCCTTTAGGGGTTGAATTTCGAAATATCCTTCCTTATTCCTTGTCGAGTAGTCAGCGAGGTCTAACTAAAAACCGCACTGTATTTCAGTTTATAAAAGTTTTATTCCTTAATTTTACACATGTTTACACGTTCCTTTTTACATTTTCTTTTAATCTAATTTATAAAATCTACGCCTCGACCCGTCTTTTTATTTTGCATTATAGTTATGTAATATAAGTATATTTTGTTTCGCATTGCTTACACTCGTAGAATATAAGTGTTTTATTTCGCATTGCTTATATTCACGGTGATAAGTGTTTTATTTTGCTTGCGAGAGCCTTAGTCTCCCGCAATATCTAATACTTTTACGTATGTTTATATTTTTGGTTCGATGTTATCGTGACCGCGTTCGAGCTCGAACTAACTTATTTGTTGCGCTTCGGAAAAGGATTCTTTTCCGTTGCGCAGTCGAATTTGGGTTTTTCCCTTAATAAAGGAAATGCATTTGGTCACATTGTGCGCATTTTTGTACTCATGAGAAGTACCCTTTTTTATGAGCTTGTTATTTTGCTCGGATACATTATTTTATATATTTATGACGGTCGAGGCTCCAGACGGTCGAGGCTCCAGACGTTTTGAGGCTTGAATGTGATTTCTTACATTTTCCTATTTTGAACATTTTAAAGACGCGACATACTCCCCCCGTTGAGAGAGGAGCGATCAACAAACTTGTAACATTGGAAACATAATCTTAGAAATTAATTAATACATAAATCAAGCAGTATAGATTAACATGAAATTTAAATTTAATGTACTTAATCTGTAAAAAATGCTGAGATATACATAAATGTATATAAAATAAGGACTCAAATTGAAAACAAACATGACATGAGTAATTATTAATTACAGTCAACTTTCTATACGATTGCATTAATTTGATTTACATATGTTTTTTGTTTTTTATTCTATTTTTTTTTTTTTTTTTTTTTTTTTTTTTTTTTTTGTTTTTTTTTTTTTTTTTTTTTTTTTGATATAGGTATATTATAAGGACGTAATTCTACGAGTATTTTAATATTATCATTTTTTTTTTTTGTTATTTAATGACATAGTATATGGTTATTCTATAGGTTTTTACAGTGGGTCGACAGGTAATGGACATAATTGTCTCACACATCTTTTATATTCACCCGTAGCGGTTTTTACAGTAGCTGTTCGAACGACACCGTCCGTGCCGGGATGAACTCTTAGAACTCGGCCCATGAGCCACTGCATACAAGGAATATTCTTTTCTTTGATGAGTACAATCGCTCCTTCTTGAAGATTAACCTTGTCCTTGGTCCACTTCTGACGTTTCTGAAGCTCGTTCAAATATTCTTTGTTCCATCTCGTCCAAAAATCTTGGCGTACCTTGACTATGTGTTGCCAACTGGATAACCGATTGGCTGGTGTTGTCGTGAAGTCAGCTTCTGGCAAATTAGTTAATGGTTCACCAACCAACCAATGTGCAGGTGTAAGAGCAAGACTATCATTAGGGTCTGACGAAATAGGAGTTAATGGTCGTGAATTTATTATTGCTTCAATTTCAATAACGAACGTATTCAGCTCTTCGAATGTAAATAACTGATCCCCTACAACTCTTTTAAAATGATGTTTAAAAATCTTTACATTGGATTCCCAAAGACCACCGAAATGTGGGGAGAATGGAGGAATAAAATGCCAATTTATTTTGCGACTGGTTGCGAATGTACTTATTTTCTGTTTATGATCGTCTGACTCTAACAAGCAATATAATTCTTTTAATTCATTATTTACACCTACAAAATTTGTTCCTCGGTCTGAATACACGTGTGATGGTATGCCGCGACGTGCAACAAATCTTCGAAAAGCTGCCAAAAAACCTTCGGAAGTCATATCGCTTACTACTTCTAGATGAATTGCTTTGATCGACATGCAAATAAAAACAGCTACATAGCATTTGATTTTATTTCGATTTCTGAATTTCTTTTCTTTTATATAAAATGGGCCGCAAAAATCTACGCCGACATTTGAAAAAGCTTTAGCTTCATTTATTCGTACCTTTGGCAAATTACTCATTTTATATTCGACGGCATCGGCTCTAAAGCGAGTACACCGAACACATTTCCGTATAACTCGACGAACTTGATTTCGACCGTCTACAACCCAATTTTTTTTTGTCGCATTGCATATAAGGTGGTTTGAGCACCAGAGTGATAACATCTTAAGTGCGTTTCTCGAATGATAAGGTCTGTTAAATAGTGGGCTTTAGGTAATAAAATAGGATGCTTTTGATGAAAATTTAAATTTGAATGTTTAAGTCGGCCCCCAACGCGAAGCAAGCCCTGTTCGTCTATAAATGGATTTAAAAAGTCATGTTTTTTCTTCATAGATCTGTTTTTATCGTTTATGTATGAAAGATGTGAATTTTGTACGGATTTTAAAATTATAGTCTCAGCTTCATCAATTTCTTCTGGTTGAAGTAAACCTTTATGTGTATTCGACGGACGAAAACGTAAACAATACGCGACGATTTTTAGTAACTGCGAATATGACGAATATTTTTTGAAATCAATGCAATTTTCTACGTTTAAATTATGGTTATAATTATTTCTACTTGTTTGATTTATTTTATTCTCTAAATTTACGGTTGAAATCATACAGATATTTGTTTTTAATTCCGGAAGATTATTTAATTTATTAATTGTTTCATCGGGCCAGTTATTTTCGCTTTCCTTCAACCACTCAGGCCCTTCAACCCACAACTTATTATTCAGAAAAATACTAGGCATTTGGCCTCGAGACAACGCATCCGCAGGATTATCCTTTGATCTAACATAACGCCAATGACCTATTTCAGTTATATTTTGAATTTCCGCGAGGCGGTTAGCGACGTATGTTTTAAATGAATTTGGGGTTATCTTCAACCACTGCAAAACAATAGTTGAATCGCACCACAGAATTACATTATCTGGTGAAAAATCAAAAGCACGCATGACTTCTTGAATTAATCTTGCCAATAACAAGGCTCCGTTGAGCTCTAAACGTGGAATTGTAATTAGTTTAGTTGGCGCGACCCGAGATTTAGCACAAATTAATTTGCAATGTGAGTTTCCGTCTGCATTTGTTGTACGCAAGTAAATGCAAGCACCGTAACCTTTATTACTAGCATCGCTAAATCCATGAAGCTCAATATGCTGGCACTGATCAATTTTAATATGTCTGTCAAATGAAACACCGTTAAGTAGATTAAGTTCCGTTGCGAAATCAGACCATCTGGAATAAAGTGTTTCGGGAACAGATTCATCCCAACGAAGTTTCCATTTCCAGAGATCCTGCATGATTTGTTTCGCGAGTAAAATTACAGGACCGAGCAACCCTAACGGATCAAAGATTTTTGCAATTTCGGATAACACGTTACGTTTTGTAATTTTTGATTTTAGTTCCATCGGATTTACGGAATAATGAATCTTGTCTTCCTTCGCATTCCATGAGAGTCCTAAAGTTTTTAAATTCGATTCTTTTTCCAGAATAAAATTCGCATTTAGCATTTTATTTGTTAAACCTTCAAGAATGCGTTCATTATTTGAGGCCCATTGCCTGATACTGAATCCGCCACGACTTAATACCTCAATTATTTCATCTCGAAGGTTACGAGCTTTTTCAATTGTTTCAGCACCGATCGATAAGTCATCAACATACAAATCGCGTTTTAAGACCTTTGATGCGAATGGGAAATCGTTGCTTTCATCATCAGCGAGTTGCTGAACTGTGCGAATTGCCAGGAATGGAGTTGATGATACACCAAAAGTTACTGTGTTTAATTGATAGGTTTTCACTTCGCCGTTGTGACGCCAAAGGATGCGTTGAAAAATTCTGTCATCTTCATGTATAAGTACCTGACGGTACATTTTTTCCATATCTGCTGTCATTACATATTTATGTGAACGAAAACGGATAAGATGAGTAAAAATTTTATCCTGAATAGTCGGACCTACCATGAGAAGATCATTTAATGATACTCCGGTTGATGATTTCGCCGAAGCATCGAAGACAACCCTCACTTTAGTAGTTGTGCTGGACTGTTTAATTACAGCGTGGTGAGGTAGATAATAACCATTGTTACACGGATTCTCGATTAAAGATAAATGTCCTAATTCAAGATACTCATTTATTACCTTTACGTATTCATCTTTCAATACCTTATCCCTTTCGAATTTACGTTCCAGTGCAAAAAAACGATGGAGTGCTGATACGCGAGAATCTCCAAGAATCGCGTTCGTCTTTCGGAACGGAAGTCTTAGGATATATCTACCTGTTTTATCGCGAGTGTAGTTTTGTTTAAAATGATTTTCGCATTCAATTTCTTCTTTAGTTTTTGATTCATCTACAACAATTTCCTCCGTTTTCCAAAATTTCTCAACCAGAGATTCGAGTTTAGTCATCGCGCATTTTACCAAACCACGATTTTTCGTGTCGATGCCGCCAGCGACGACCCAACCTAAACGCGTTTTTTGTAAGCACAGATCGTATTTATCATGTGAAATTGCAATTTGCCCTATCGAAAAAAGAGACAATGTAGGGCCGGATCCAATTAGCATGTCCACTGGTTTAGGACGGTAAAATTCAGGATCCGCCAGTCGAATATTTTTTGGAATTTTAATAAAATCTCGCGAGAAGCTCTCTGACGGAACTGCATCCGCAATTTTAGCTATAGTCAAGAAAGTTAAAGTTTTTTCATAATCATTATGCATCGATCGGAATGTAATTTGAATTGAATGTTTTGATACGGTATTTATTGAATTAATTGCCCCAATTGGTACCATACACGTACGCATTGGGAGATTCAATCGACGAGCAAATTCCTCCGTAACAAAATTTGCTGTTGAACATGTATCTAAAAGAGTTCGGCATTTTAAACGATTTTTATCATTATCAATAACGTGTACTAGGGCACTGGTCATTAATTGTGATTGGAACATAGAATTGCATGCAAAGATTCTGAAACGAGACGTCGACTCTAGTCAAATTTTAGAAGAGTCTTTGGGTTGAGAATCGTTCTTAATCGAGTCGCTCTCTTTCGTCTCATAGGATTTATATAAATGTAACATTGAATTATGTTTTCTTTGACAAATTGTGCATCCATTGAATTTAGAAGCGGTATCACGATGATTTCGCATGCAATTGTAACAAAGGTTGGCATTTTTTACAATGCTTATTCGTTTGGGAATGGAAAATGTTTTGAATTTTTCACATTTATACAAAGGGTGCTGTTTGTTCTTGCAAACTACACACATATTGGGAACGTTAGTGACCATAGCTCGCAACGGTTCGTTATAACGCTTTCTTTTTAAAGTTGGTTGTGCGCGATGACGATCGGTTGAGTCTGATCTCTCTCTTTTAGATATGCGTATCGCGGATTTGTATAAGAACTAATACATTTCTTCAATGGTGGGAAAACGATCGCGTTCAAGGGTTTCTTCCCATTTTTCTAACGTATTTTTATGTAATTTTTCTTCCAAGATATTAACAATAATTTCAGAACCGACTGTAACGCCCAACGAATTTAATGCTAAAATATGTTGTTGCGCGTCATCTGCAAGTTTCATGAGACCGTTAGCTGTTTCTTTTTCTTGCACTGAAAGATGCATTAAAAGAGAAAGATGACGTGAAATTAAAATCCTTTTTACTTCGTATGACCGTTTAAGTAAATCCCATGCCTTTGCATAATTATTATCGTTCATAATTAATACTCTAGTTTTATTAGCTGCTTCCCCTTTTAAAGCAGATTGTAAATAATGCAGCTTATCGGTGTCCGAAAGATCTGCTTGCGATTTTATTAGTGACATAAAAGCATGTTTAAAGGAAAGCCAGTTTTCATATTTTCCGTCGAACTGTGGCAAAGAAGCTTGTGGTAATTTTACCCGGCGTCTAGAATTTCCTATATTATTTTGGATTGAATCATTTTCACCTTCATTTGAACTTCTGGATGAGCTCATACCACCGGGATCGAGAACATTGGAAATTTTACCGGCAATATCGTAAAATGACTCTTGAATATTTAAAAATTCGCCTAAGTGATCAATTTCAGGATCCAAAATGCAAAGCTCATCGTTAAGATTTTCGAAGTTATTATAAAGCTCGTGTAATTTTTTCATTCGAAGCCTTAAAGTCGAATTATCGAATTTTTTCTCGTCGAATAATTTCATCAACAATTTAATTTGAGCTTCTAAAGACGTTCGTTTTTGAACCAGCAATCGTATCCTGTCGTTATTCTCCATTTTAATTAATTAATTTATTTATTTTAATTATAGCACTAAATGTAAAAATATCGTATATTGGTTGGTGAACACTAAACTATTTCTATTACTTGCCACCTTATATTTTCTTCTGCTGCTGCGGTTGTTGAATTTGATGCTACTGCTGTTGCTGCAAATGTTGAGCTTGCTGGTTGACTGATTTGCACTGCCGGGTGTCCCACTTTTTTAAATTAAATTTTATCGTGTTTTTCCCAATTATTATTAATATTAACGTTTTTTGAATTCAATCCTCACAGGAGGCACCATGTCGAGTAGTCAGCGAGGTCTAACTAAAAACCGCACTGTATTTCAGTTTATAAAAGTTTTATTCCTTAATTTTACACATGTTTACACGTTCCTTTTTACATTTTCTTTTAATCTAATTTATAAAATCTACGCCTCGACCCGTCTTTTTATTTTGCATTATAGTTATGTAATATAAGTATATTTTGTTTCGCATTGCTTACACTCGTAGAATATAAGTGTTTTATTTCGCATTGCTTATATTCACGGTGATAAGTGTTTTATTTTGCTTGCGAGAGCCTTAGTCTCCCGCAATATCTAATACTTTTACGTATGTTTATATTTTTGGTTCGATGTTATCGTGACCGCGTTCGAGCTCGAACTAACTTATTTGTTGCGCTTCGGAAAAGGATTCTTTTCCGTTGCGCAGTCGAATTTGGGTTTTTCCCTTAATAAAGGAAATGCATTTGGTCACATTGTGCGCATTTTTGTACTCATGAGAAGTACCCTTTTTTATGAGCTTGTTATTTTGCTCGGATACATTATTTTATATATTTATGACGGTCGAGGCTCCAGACGGTCGAGGCTCCAGACGTTTTGAGGCTTGAATGTGATTTCTTACATTTTCCTATTTTGAACATTTTAAAGACGCGACATTCCTTGTATACATCATAAAGGGAACCTCTGTGCAAAATTTCAGCTTTCTAGGCCCAAGGGTTTGGGCTGGGCGTTGATGAGTCAGTAAGTGAGTCAGGACTTCTCTTTTTATATATACATATATATGATATGTAAATATTCAGGATCCACACAGCTTTTAATTTTGGACTCCTTATTTATACCGACGACGTAAAGATATTTGAAGAGATTTTCTGTTTTGACTACTGACTTTTATTACAGGATGATCTGAATCGTTTTGTTGATTGGCGTGACTGTAATCATCGCTGTTTTAATGTGGATAAATGTTTTGTCAAGTCATTTTCACGTAAATCCCTATCAGCAGACTTCGTCTATGTGTTGAAGGATCTCATTTATCGAAGGTGAATCAGACTAAGAACCTGGGTCTCATACTTGATCTTTAACTAGATTTTAGACAAGATATGGACTATGTCATCAACAGGTGTAATTCTCTGCTAGGCTTTATAAAGCGGTGGTGGAAAGAAATAAGGGATCCTTTTGTAGTTAAAGCACTTTATGTGGGACTGGTTAAGTCGGCTACCATTGAATATAGTAGTGTTATATGGTCCCCATTTTACTCTATCCATATATCAAGAATTGAGTCCATTCAAAAAAGATTCCTCCACTTTGCGTTGAACAATTTGCCTTGGCATAATCGTACGGATTTTCTTTGTTATAGAGGCAGATTGAAGCTGATTGATTTGCAGACATTGGAAGGTCGTCGTGAGATGTTTAAAGTTGTTTTTGTCCACTTGTTGTTAACCGGCGAAATAACCTCTCTTGAACTTTTATCAATATTGAACATTAATATACCAACAATAAATCTTAGGAAACATAGTTTTTTAAGTGTCAATAGCCATAGAAGTTATTATGGAATGTATGGCCCGATTGGTTCCTTGTTAGCCTCTATAATAGATATCTTAATAGGGTTAACTTCAATTTGAACAGGATTGAAATAAAGCATAGACTAAATAATATTGCAAATTAATTTTAATTCATCTTAATGCATGTACATATATATATCCTATAATTTTAAAGGTCAGGGCCAAGGTCAGCCAATAGACAGACTGAATAAATAAATAAATAAACAATGACACAAATATTGTAGATAATTGTCAGGTTAATTAAATAGACTAGTTTTAAAACAATTTCAAAAGCAGTACAGGTGCAACTCTTTCAAGTCTGTCTCTCGATCATCATCACTCCGTAAAGAAAGGACCCTGTGAGGAGGAAATTAATGAAGAAGGTTAAGTATTCAAAACACGTTATGGTCGCCAATTTTGTGGAGGATTCTATAATTATTACTAACATTTTAAGGAACAAAATCTTGATTTTGGTAGAACATGAACTTATATTGTCCTTTTATTGAAGATATTATTTGAAAAGAATTAAACAAAATCTTTAAATTAGTTAAATTATTTATTTTTGAAATTATAGTACAATTTTAATAGAAAAAAATTTTTTTTTAATTAACTCGATTCTGATAACAAAATAAGAAATAAAAATTTAAAATGAACTAAATAATAAACCAAAAAGTATTAACGATACAAATCCTGTTACGCCGCAATGTTACAAATAAAAAAAAATAATAAATTTATAAAAACGTTTTTGTAAAAATGGGAAAAAATGAACTGAGAAGTAAATAAAAAATAGTATAAAGCATACTGTTTTCACAAGAAAAACTTAATCCTTTAAAAAGTCAATCAATTTGAAAACAACCGAAAATTAACTACAATTTTAATTAATGTTAAACATCTTTAATTTTTGACTATGCAACAAAGTCCCTGATAAATTTTTTTTTAATTATTTTTTTATTTTTTAAATTTTAATCTTAGTTAAAAGTACTGTAGTTGTTAAAATTTTTATTTTTTGTGCGTTTTTTTATCGTTGTGTCTACAGTAGACCTAATCCACACGAGAATCTGATAAACATAATACTGGGATCCGAATCTTCAGGTCGCCGATTACTGGTCATGTATGGAGGAGGGACATTTCACTAAAATTAACATCTTTTATCAAACCTTGCAACATGAAGTTAACCCACTTTCCGATGTTGTAGAGGGCTAAAATTTGGCCGAGAGTTTTATCTCCGATGACAATACAATGTTCCATTATAATATTGCAACCCCCATATTCAGGTCGCCGATGACGAGGCCATGTACATATAGGCAAGGTCATTTCACTAAAATAACATGTTTTTCAAATCTTGTTTCTTGATGGGCGATGTTTGACGATAAATGAATTCAAACATAAATATTTTAATTACTTTTTTCTACGCTATATTGTACTAGCAAATGCCAGCGTGCGCTGCTACGCATTAATGAAAAAATCAAAGAAGAAGAAATATGGTGAACTCATCGTATACATAGGTGTGTAGTGTACTCCTTTTAATTTCAATAATACGTGGCAAAAATTTCAGGATGATCGGTTGAACGATGTAGAAGTCCATTCATACCAAACACACACACAAAATTTCGCTTTTAAGATAGCGGCCCCGAAAAACCCCCAGGTACCACGTTTGGTGGAAATCTCATAAATTTCAAAAGTTGGCAGTCCGTCATCTTGAATTCGTGAATTCTGAGAGTGGGGTTCAAATCAGCGACCCCGAAAATCCCAGGTACCAAGTTTGGTGGAAATATTATAAAAAAATAAAAACTAGTAGGTACCGATTTAAAAAACTTAGAAGCACCCAACAGGCCAAAAAAATTAGTCTACCATTGCTCAAGTGCATCGTGTATAAGGAAAATATTTGACAGAAGAGAAAAACGTGGAGAATCTTTTGTCATTATCCCAAACATTATTAGTTAAAAAAAAGTGTTCTTAAAAAGGTGCAGTACACATGTTACATACATATAACTGTGGAAATCGATCTCGTTTATATGACCACCGCGAGCACGTTTACAGCGATCGATTCTTTGGAGCTAATTTTTCACCACTCTTTCACACATATCGGCCGGAACGTTGGCAATTTCGCTGTCGATATTGTCCCTGAACTTCCCTACGTTGTTGGCTTGTTCACATAAACCAACCTCATAAAAAGAAATCCAACGACGTTAAATTGCATGAGAAAGGTGGCCATTCGACCGGACCATTTCTTTAGATTACACGGTTAACGAACTTCCCCTTCAATATATCAATTATTTGACCAGCTGTGTGGCATGTGGCACCATCTCGTTGGAACCACATATCACTGATGTGAAGTCCATCCAATTCTGGTCAAAAATAGTCTTCCAACATGGCACGATAGCGAACTCCATTAACTGTATCATGGCGATCATTTTCATCGACGAACAACTATGATCCAATCATACCTCCGGTGTGAAATCCGCACGAACACGGTCACTTTTTGTAGTTGTTATTAAGTCTTTTGAAGAACATGTGGGTTTGTTGCTGTCCAATAACGCATATTTTGCTTATTGAGAAAGCCATTAAGCCAAAAATGAGCTTCATCGCTGAAAATGATTTTTCGATGAAATTCAGGATTAACTTCAAACTATACCAGAGCCCAATCGGAGAAGTTTCGGCGCTTCAAATGATCAAGAGGCTTCAGTTCTTGAGTTAATTTGATCTTGTAAGGCTGTAAGCCAAGATCTTTACGCAAAATTTGCCACAATGTGGTTTGAGAGATTCCCAATTCCTTCTCTTTTAGTCGTTTAGTTTATGGTTTTTTATTAATTCTATAATAAATAATGTTGTTATGAATTACTTATATTACATTTCTTTCTTAATGATTAAGCTACAAGCTCGACATACAATCATTATCCAACTATAAAAAAAAAGAAAAAATTGGCTTTTAGTTATTAAAAACTGATTATTCGCAATAGTGACCACCCTGCGAAAAATGTTTAAGAAGCGTATTAATAAATACTTTTGACACGCCGTATGAAGCCTCAGCTAATAAATATATATATAATGTATATAAAGAAAAAGCTTCTCCACCATGCAGACACAACAAAAGAATGAAGTTAGTCAGCGCACGCACCTTCTTGGCCAAAATTACTAAAATTCCCGAAGATATAGAGTAGACAATTCTTAGTGCAGTCTTAAATTTTAAAAATATATTTGATTAGTTGAAATAATGAAATATTAATGGTTTAATACCCCGTTTAAGAATAATCTTGATCACTAAAAAAGAAAGAAACGATAAGTTCTCGATGATAAGTCAGTTGATGGGTTGATGAGTTTTAAAATAAAAAGCTGTTGTCCAAAATATTATAATTTATTGTTTTATTCAATAAGAATTAAATTCAAATTCTTTTGTAAGACTGACTTGACTCTTCTCTTTTCTGTCTTTGAAACAGGTACTCTTTTTTCGAATAGTAAAGGTGATTATTTTTGATAATAAATAATGCGGCAAGTACTCGCATACTGTGACGCCATACGCCGGAACCCGATGGTTAGAGAAAATCAAGTGAAAGTACATATTTTTGGAAAAATTTCAAAGCCATAAATTGCATCCGGCAAAATTTCAGTTTGTTTGTTTGTAAGTGTGTGCTAAATATAATATAATAAATAAATATAAATAAATCCAGAAAATGGCAATTAGCGGACAAGGAAGGTATATCATTCCGCTTATTGGGCGCCATATCCCAGCATCAGAGCATTGTAACTCACAGCTCAAACGACCAGAAATACCTCACAAGCGATGATCAATGCGTTAACAGCTGATATTTAGCAAGATTGCCTCATAAAAAATTAAGCACATCAAGTCGATCCGTCTTGTAAGAGGTGTGGCATGCTTGCAGGTTGCAGGGTAAGCCCCTAGAGCATTCTCGCAAGTCACGAATGTCACTTTTCGACGTGCCTTTGTAAGCGTGCCACAGATCTAAAAACAGTTAAATTTGCACAACTGTTCTATTATGACTGCACCTGTTATTTATAAACAAACGGGCGCCATATCATTCTAAACACTACGAGCTATTAACATAAGGTATGCATGCAATTTGCGGCATTGAAGGTTGTATTAGTGGGGAATTAAAAATAAATAAATAGATGTGTGATTTTGAGTTATTGCTCTACAATTCAGAAGTGAAGAGCAATTCTATCGTTTGTAAATAAAATTAAATTTCGGGAAAATGTGCTGTGAAGCCTGCATTTAGAAGCAATGAATTATGACTTAACTCATAAAAATAATTAATGTTAACTTCAGCTACAATTTCAAATGTGTATATTTAATGTGACGATTGCCAAATTCATGAAACAAATTCGGCACTTGGTGATAACCTGCCGCTGCCAGGAATAAATAATCTCATAAATTAAATGATAAGCGTATCTAAATTATAAGCTAAGGAGAAATTTATAAATAGCCGCAATGATGGCAAATACACATTAAATATATACAAACCTACATACAAACATTCTTCACCTGCCGATATAAATACGAAATTGGTATAAAAAAAAAAAAATTTAACGCCTTCGATCACTTATTTTAGGAACGCTGGCCGTTTTCAGTCATTGATTCTATATTGCTGAACTAAAAATATTTTGATATTCATGCTTGCTTGTATCAGTTTTTTTTTAGAACCATCAGCTTATACATATATCAAGCTCAAGCAGCATTGCCGCATGTGCATGTGACTGTATCGTCATTTGATCCTACAGTTAGTAAACAGAACCACACACATCATGCAACAACATGCCTAACAAACAAAGAAAGCGACAACGAATACATAAAGGATGCAAAGAAATAATAATAACACATACAGAACCTTAGGAGCATCGCTGAAATCATCACTACAAAGTAGTTGACCAGTATACTTTAGTAAGATAATGCAAGCTGGCATTGGACATGTCCAACGAGAATCTTCTACGGCTATTAGGACCGGCTATTAGGACCGGCTTAATGGCGAGAGAACTCCCACTTTACTGTATTTTTGCCAACATTAATATTAAACAGGTCTGCATGTTTATTAACACTGAGGTAAATGCGATTAGTAGGTTCAAATACACCATAATTTGGTTTCAAGAAGAATGCAATTTCTAAAGCTGCGAGCGTGAGCCCCTCGTCTTAAAAAATTACGAGTCAATATATTAGTAGGGATACAAACCGGTTCAACCCAATGCAGATCTTTTAAGGCAAATCTAGCTGTCCGCGCCAAAAATGTGTTCGAATGAACATTTCCAACGCTCTGTTGGCGCAGTTTAGATGCAATAAATCAGAGTTTTTGCACCGATTTTACTGTAGATGAAACTTGGATACACCATTATACTCCAGAAACAAAAATACAGTCAAAACAGTGTACTGCGAAGGCGGAATTGGTTCCAAAAAAGGCAAAGTGATGGTGAATTGCTTCCGATTGGTTTTAGTTTCCCTTTAAAGTAAAAAAAATCAAATTTAATCAAGATTTATATTTTTTTTTAGATTTCATATTTATTTCAATTCAACCTTAATAGCATATACAATAGGAATAAGTGCTAGAATCCAAAATTCATTCAAATTTAATCAAAAAATTGCAGCAAATATTCCAATTCATTTTTATGGCAAAAATGGTATTAAATAAATCCACACTTACATTATTATTTTTCAACCTCGGGTTCAATGAATCCAACTGCTTACTATGCAATTTATATGTGAGTGAAATCGGTCCAACTTGGAGCTCTAAGTTAGAGAAAAATGTTTAGAGAATCTCAATATTGCTCTAAATTTAAAGTGACCTAATAACCTAACTTAGACCCTAATAACGTAACTTAGAGCTGTCAAACTGGCTCTAACTTAGACCGTGTTTTGTTAGAGAATCGCAATCAATCAATACAATCAAAGTTATGGGATGTCATTAATACGCCAAACGAGACATCAGAAACAAAATCTAACATTATTATGATGACCTATAAAAATATGACTTAACTGAATAATGTGCATATTTTCGTAACAGCGGATAACGCCAATGTAAATTTTGGAGGAATCAACAGGCAAGTAGGAAGAACTGTGCTGACGAATCTTACGAATAAACTGAATAAGAAAATTATTGGAATTGGTTGCCCGGCGCACATTTTGCATAATTGCATTCAACATGGTACAGATATACTAAAAATTGATATTGAGTCGCCGGTGTTGAAGCTCTTTAATTTCTTTTCGGTATATACATATGTACGTGCGCACTGAAACCTTAAAATGAATTCGTGAATACATTGATGTGAATTACCAGAAGTCATTCTGCCATAGTAAAACAAGGTGGCTGAGCCTTTTTCCAGCCCTTGAAAGAATTCTAAAAATATATCTGCCTCTAAAAGAATACTTTTTAACAACACCGCAAGTACCTACAGCAATAAAAGCTTTTTTCAAAATGAACTGGCGCAAAATAATTTGTTTTTTGTGCATTCTCTTATATCGGTCTTCCAGTCACAAATTGCAGAAATAGAAAGAGAAAATAACTCAGTCATGGATATTGTAAGAATATTGAATTCGGTCTGTGATACGTTGAAGGCTAGAAGCAGAAGTTAAATTTGTTTCAATAAAAGTGCGAGAATTGCTGTGGAATTGCATCCAAGGTGTAAAAGAAACATTTATGAAAGACTTGAAAGAGGCATACGATACTTGCCTAGAGTATTTAAAAAAGTGGTTGCAACCATTAAGCGACTTCAAGATTTTTGACTGGATGATACTCAAAGGTATTGATGTAGATTATGAGAACGTTGTTTCTTCTCAGCAGTTTTTGAATGGACACACGATACGTGTGGATGACGTTAAACTTTTTGATGAGATTACAGCATTGAATTCTTTTGCCAGGCAACAAAACTCTGACTTTCTTAAAATGGTGCCCGTTAAATAATGGGAAATTATTCTAAAAACCATAAGCGTGTACAAAACAAAATTTGCGTTTTTTTTAGTAGTAGTAGATCTTTATTGTTTAATTCAAAGCGAATTTTACAATGAGTGTTGCTTACATACGTTATACATAGTTTTCGTGGCATTTAAATACAATTACATTCATATATATATATATATTATTGAAACATTTATTTCTCTTTTCTTATACATTATAATATTATTTACAATAATTTCAAGGTATTTAATACAATAATTTTTTCCTTTATTTTCACATGTTTATAGATAACTTTTTCCATTGACACAAATTGCTTAGCTGCTAAAGTACTACTAAAGTACATTTGATTGAATTATTTTTTCAAGTAAATTAATAAGTAACTTAGTATCGAGAATACTTGGGTTTAGAATTTTCTGCATGATCTCCTCAACTTGCATTTCCTTATTAACCATCAATTTATTCCTTGCTTCTCTATACTTTTGGCAATTCGCCATTACCACCAAGCAAATAACTCATAGAGGTCTCATCTAGAACAAAAATCTGTGACCGACGGTTTTAAGTTTTCTTGCTTTGCGCTGGCTCCCACCGGTTCATTCTCTCGCATTGAGAGCATCGATGCGAAGAAATGAATAAATGAACAGCCGAAATTTACCGAACGCTGCGATGCGAATGGGCTTCAGGCGGGAGCTAGATTTTGGCTGAGACTAACGTGTGTTGGTTAGAATACGTGTGCTAAGGAGGTGAGTGTGGTTGTCCATTTCTGCCCAGCGAGAAATGGAAGTATTCTAGAACACAATTGCGAATGCTTCTGTCGATGTAATGTATGCATGAACTCTCCTTTCAAACTTAGCTTCTTTTAACATTACGCTGTCATTGGGAGGAAGCATTGACGCGAGCAAAAAAAAAAATCGGTTCTTAAAGCCTTCGCTAGAAGTGTACCATAAGAACCGAAATGCTTCCACGTCCCTTCTCGTGAAAGCGATAAATAATGCTTCTTCATGAAGCACTTCTTAAATTTCTCGCTGGGTGGTTACCTCGCAAGTTCCACGAAGCGATGATATGCCGCTGTGGAATTGATATCGTGATGAATTAAGAAATGAGTTTTATTTTTAAAATCAGGAAATGGTTTATTTTAAATCAAAAATAAAAATCAGGAAATGATATGGCAAATATATTTTATCAATTCAACGCTTATAATTTTTGTATTAGTTCTTGTTATTCTATTCTAGATAAGAATTTAAAAAAAATTTAAAGGATAATAATATTTCAAGTAAACAATATTTAAAAACGAGTAATTTTATAGCGTTTGTGATTCCAATTAAACGCGATGCAATATTTTTAGTTTGTGGCAAGGACTGTAAATAACAATTATTGTTATAATTTTGAATTCAAAAATCAAATATTGGAAGTTGTCAGATCTGCTTAAAATTACAATATGTAGTGCATCATAATTAATATTATAGGACAAATTAAAAGCGTTGAATTGATAACATATATTTGAGAAATAATTTTTTGATTTTTATTTCAGATTTTCAAAATAAATTTCATTTTCGATTTTTTTTTTTAATTTTAAATATAAAAATCAAAACATTATTTTTATTTTTGCCTAAAAAAATAACTGTCAGAAAATCTTTTCGAATTCGTCATCAGCAGAATCTTTTTTTCCTAAATTAACATTTTCAACAAAGACAAATGTAGTGAGAATCAAATAAAAAAATTTAAGAAACACATTCGCTTCCAGAAATTTGTAGTCAGGATCTTTTTTTATTTTTAGTTATTTAAGATTGTAAAATTCTTAATTTAGCTGATTTAATATTTCTACTGCTTTTAATTAATTTTTCTGATAGCCATCGACTATTTTTTCTTTTTAAAATCTAAAGTAAAAAATTTAAAATATATTTTCTGTGTTCAAAGCAGCTATTTTCTTCATCAAACCAGTTGTTTAATTTTTCGGTTTGCTTTGTTTCATTAAAACACAAGTTGAACATATTCTTTTTAATATTTTTTGAAGTACATATGTGTTTAAAATTTTCAGAAAAAATCTTTGCATGCAAAGATATAATTGAAAAGAACTCATCGGTTGGGGCTTGTAGCTTGAGATTTTGAGAGGTATAATTTTTATTTATTAAAAACATTTCACTTCTTTGAGTATTTAAAATGTCCTCTTTAACAAGAGTTTTACATTGGTCGCAGTTACTTTTTTAAAAAAATTTAAATAATATATAGCCTGCAAAATATCTCAGAGAATTTTGATTTAGCTCATCTTCATTATTTACTGAAAATGTTGAAGTTTCTCCAAAAACAGATAGATCCTCTTCCATAATACGAACATTTACTGAATCTGAGGAATGCTCACTAATTTCCGAATTCAAGCTTAAGGTAATGTTATTAATTTCATCATCGCAATCCGATAATGTTGGTATAATGAAATCATCCTCATCGGGCTCGCAATTAGATGAATTGGTTTGAATAGTAATAATTTTCATTGAAAGAATTTTAGCAACTATCAAATTGAATTCAAGAGTACAATCTGCAGTGATTTAAATTCATAACTCCCACCGTCTTGCAGGTGGGCCATCTAATCCTTCACGATATCAATTCCAGAAATGGGCAACCACACTCACCTCCTTAGCACACATATTCTAACCAACACACGTTAAGGCTCGCGCCCATAGAATCCGTTTGCGCTCCTCATCCGCATCGAAAAAGTTGAAATGCATGCTTTCTTATGGGCCCGCGCCGATCCAATTCGTTTCCGCACCCGACTACCGCAAGCAAAAGTTGAACATTTCTTAACTTTTGCTCCGTACTGTATGCGTTAACGAGGACTTTCAAAGTTTTGTCAGCGAGCACTTTCAAAACTTCGTCAGCGAGTGCTTTCAAGCTGTGACCACTGACAGTTTGTTTTTAACGTTAAAAAGTGTTCGTCCAGAAGTGTTTCAGAAGATTATTTAATGAACTGATGTCCATCGTTGTCTCCTGCCTTGATTAATATTAAAATTTCCCGCGCTCTGAACAAATTGTCAAAGTAGATGACAACAACTTTGAGAGCTTTAAGTCTAGATGACCACAATTTTGAGTGCTTTTAGTCACGATGCAAACATTTTTCCGTACTGCAAACGGATTGTATGGGCGAGCTCTCGTGTTCGGACGTCAAAAACTTAAAGCTCTCGTCGTCGAAATGCGGATGAGGAGCGCAAACGGATTCTATGGGCGCGAGCCTTTAAGGATTCGGATTGGAGGCAGCTATTACGGTCACAGTCAGTAAGGTATTGAGTGTACTTTTCAATCAGATTCTTTTTTTCTTTTAAGAGCAAGTCCAACGTTAGGCTATTCCAGGTTTTTTCAGAGTTTATTTTCATGAAAAACTGATCTCTAATTTGAGTTGCCCACATATATTTACTGTTGGAGTTGTTAGCAAATCTTGCCATTTCGCGAGACCTGTGATAACTTATGCTGAGAAATCGATTATTGGCAGCTTATATATATTTTCCAAAAAATTGAGAATCAGACTGAATACTTTAATTTTTAAATTTACAGTACCTGATTCTAGTCTGAGTGCATACCCAGGAGTATTATTGGGGAGGTATAATAATCGTTTAATGTAGCTGTTTTGGATTGATTCCAAATTATCTAAATATCGTATGCTCCAAATTTGGGACGCATATAAGGTTATCGAAGAAATCAATGATTCAAATAGCTTATTACATGTTTTCCGGTCTGGTGTACCAATTTTGTCTAAAATAGCTAATGGTTCAGGGATTGCACGTTTGGACTTACTGATAAAATTGTTAGAGGCTTTTTCAAACACAGCCGAGTGCGTGAAGATTACACCTAGATACGTATCTCTATAGTTTGTTCTCTGTATTTGAATGGCTGGATTTTATTGTTGAGACCATGACCTCCCTTCTGGAAGATCATCACTTTTGTTTTATTAACATTGATTTGCAAGCCTTTCATTTCAAAATATTCGCTTAAATGGTTTATTATTTTACGCATACGTATAGAGGTGTCAGAAAGAAAGACCATATCATCGGCAAAAGCTAGCATAAGTATTTCTATCAGATAATTCAATGAAACTCCTCTCGTGTCGTCTTTTGATAAGAAGGTTTTTTTTTATTTGCAATCTAAGCACAAAATGCAAACTTAGAGCGTGTATTCTCGTTAATGGGAGCGAGATGGACTAAGGTGAGAAATATGATGTTCATATCTTCTGTTAAGGCTCTAGTCTTGAAGCAGTTCAATTTAAACAATATGTATATAGTAATATTTTTCAAACATGGGCCAAATATTATTTTAGTGTTCTTATTAAAAATTGCCTTTACAAAATTACCACACGGACTCTTCCTACATCAATCAACTTAGATCAAAAGTTCTCGACTAACTGACTAGATCTCCGTCGAGGGTTCTTCGGCAGTCGCAAGAACGTGACTTGTAATATGAGTGATTATGGCGCCAATCTGTAGATGCTGGGTTTTGGTTTCGCAGAGGTAGACAAAATTCGTGGGAACAGTGGATATAATCCGATGATAACATTTTTAGGGGAATGGTGCAGGTGCATCTTGCGGGGATGTAACTCCTCCCTCATCAAGCTTCGACTCCTGACGATGGCTCTCCAATTCAGGTGTTTCAACTTTTGATCGTTTTTTCATGCAGCGAGTAAGCAAATATATCCCAATTATTATAAATTATAACAGCAATGGCCATGATAATATTTATAGTAAAGTTTACCTGCCATCTCTGAGTGTTGTTAAATTTAATTTCCTCCATGTGGTTTGTATTATTGATGTGTTTAAAGTACAAGTCTTTTAAGTCAATCTCATTTACAACCTGATCAATGCTTATGTTTCGTTCCACGTTTGGTAGGATTCTGCTGTGATATTCTATCTCAAAGTTCTCTTGTTGGAAGGTTCCGATGGATATTTTGCAATTCGTAAATTTAATGACGTTATTGCCTTTTATTGTAATTCCCATTTGCTCTCCGCAACCACTCATTAACAAAATCTCCCTCAGATTTTTTGTGATCACTACGTTCTCTGATAATGATTCGACCGCCTCTGTATTGTTTCTACGATAACTACATTTCATATTCTTACTATTAAGCAGATTTGTAATACATCGGTCACGATATGGTATAAGTTCTTTTTCTAGGATACGTTTTTTATCTACATTTACAAAAACAGTCTGCTTTGATACAATGACATCTGTATTTAATTCTAATTTATTCCCTTTATTTGGGACGGGTTTTAAAATTGTTCTTTGATATGAACTCTTTACAAAGTTTGGAATAGAAATTACAAAAACGATTACATTTTCTTTAAAAAGTACACAATTCTTAATATAAGGCAACATTTCGACAGTAATTTTATTATCCATTATTTCTTCTTTTGTAAAAATGTCTTTGGGTGAAATTTCTAATTTACTAGACAAAATTATTTCTTTAATATTTTCAATTTGTTTCGACAGAATATTAATGTTTTCATGAATTTCATTTGTGATAACAAAATATTTTATATTTACTAAACTATTTTATTCACATGGTACTCTAATGCTTTTAGCTTATCGGTAATCACCCTTTGCATGCCGTTAATATGGCTGGTTGTTTTCCATCTGGTCCGAAATCTGCCTATTAATAAACACCTGATCGTTTAATATAGATGCGAGATGAAGTTTGCGAATGAGTAAATGTAACTTATCAGTGGACAGCCTTCCTTTTCTGCTATTTGAAATAGCAGTAGGAGACTAGTTTGACGTACCATAAATACAAGTATGGGGCGTATAGCTAAGGTTAGTAAATGAATAAAGTAGTGATACAGGAATATTTTTCTAGGTATCCTGGAATTTTAAAATTCGTCTAAATTGATTGATATAACGTGGCAATTCTTCTTTATTAATTTTGAAGTGCTCCTCTCCTGACTCTCTCAGAGTAACTTTTTTATGATAAGGTTGCATTTTAGCAACTCTGTTTAATTTAAGGTAATTTGAAGCTTTGGTCTTCTCTCTTCTTTGGTTAATTTTTTTTATTCTTTTCTCCTTGTTTTTAAGGAGTGTTGTTTGGTGTATTGAGGGATAATCTCGTGGATCTATAGTTTCATTTATAAAATCAATGGGTCTTTCCCCGTTGAGGAATGAATAGTTTCATTATAAACTCTCATGCTTTTTATTACTGGTCTTCATCTAATGGTAATCCCTGCTCTTTTTCTATAACGTTCAAAATTCTTAGATGTTCATTGAGAGTAGCATGGAACCTCTCTATATCGGCATTGCTAGTATGATTATTCGGTGTGGTAAAATGAATGTCTCTTCCTTCAGTCTTTAGAAAATTGGTGAAATTCATACTGCTAAAACCCTTTTCTTGATCTGTTATAATCTTTTTGGGCTTTCCGATCGAGGCAATGTATTGCATAATTGCATTTTTTAAATCAATCCAGTTTCTGGACTTCAATGGTATTACTTGTGTGTGTTTAGAGAATTTGTCGATAATTGTTAAGTAAGAATCACCCTTACACTTAAACCAAATGTCCATATGGACGATCTCTAGAGGTTTGCTCGGGGTTTCTGTTATTTTAAATGGCAATTTTAGAGGCTGTCTCTCATATTTGGCGGTATTACAAATATGACAATTATTTATTATTTTCTGTATTTCCTCTTTTAATTTTGGGAAATAATATTTACTTTTTAATTCTAAGTTAACATCATTAATTCCTCTGTGATTAGTTTTAATGTGTTATTCTAATATTTTTTCCTCAATATCAGGTCGGTCTTTAATATCTTGGAGTTTATGTCAACATTTGTTGAGCTTTAATAACTTGTTTTTCGAAAAATGTTTAATGTAGATATTTTGGAACAGGTTATAGGTGTCCATCTCTTCGATCATTACACGTACTATTCCTTTATAAGGTATATTCTTTTAAAATGCAACTGAGATAATCTTCATCAGGGCTGGGATGAATAAAAGTTTTCCTGGTTCTTCCATGTATTTTTTTAATTTTCGATTTTATAGGTTCACCCTTCTTTATAATGATTTGGGTTTTATAAAAGTTATAACCGAATAGGAATATAATCTGAACTGTCTTCGTCAGCTGAGTGGATGGTTGCATTTGTAGACCATGTTTCTTCATTATCGGTTAAAGGAAATTCGTCAGAGGAATTGGCCCTTGCATTGACAGACCAACTGTCTTCGCTATCTGTTGTATTCGCATTTATTTCAACTCTATATAAAGCGTCAGCAACTTTATTTTCCTATAAGTTTACTATATACTATAAGTTTAATTCTATTAAGCAAGATTCTCTGGCTAGCTACATAATATTTTAAAAGCTTTTATTTAACTTCACTTGTATGTATGTAGGTATGTCCTGGAATTTTGCAGTCAATATTTCACCCACTTCCACTGAAGCTATCGCACTGAAATTTGGCACACATATTTGGTTCACGTGACAATGCACGATTACTTAAATGCCGCCATTTTTGAACCAATATGGCGGCCGTTATAAAATGGCGATTTATAATTTTCATAGTAACCCCTATGATATGAAAGCGCTTGATAAGCGAAACACAATAAGTAATGTAGCGTTATTCTAAATCCAATATGGCGGACGTCACAAAATGGTGATTTATAATTTCCATAGTGACCCTTATGATATGGATATCAAATGAAAGGGATTGATGAGCGAAACACAATAAGTGAGGTGACGTCATTCTAAATCCAATATGACGGACGTCTAATATGACAATGCAATATTATTATGATATGGAACTGACCTGATGACGGAGCTGGAATGTGGCCATGACTAAAAAATGTTTAGTCTTAACAAAGTATAAGACACTGCCTAATAAACAATACCTGATTTATTGATGCAATTTCTAATAAATAGTAAAATTTATGTGAAAATGGTCGTAACAAGTTTTAAACACCTTAAAAATTTTGACAAATACTAGATATAATATTGATTGCAAATTTTCAAAAGACTAAAAAGTAGAAAATAAAATTACATAATAAAACAATATTTTTAAAAAAACGCTTTTATTTAACAATAAAATATAAAAAATTTTATACTTAAAAGGAAAAAATAAGTGTTTGCTAAAATTAATTTAGACTGAAAATAATATTTTTATAAAATAATTAATAAAATAATACCTCAGTTTTAATATTTTAGATTGACGAAGTGTCTAAGCTTATCAATTTTGGGCCTAAAATATATTTCAACCAAAATATATCTTTAACGTATTTCTTCACGGTATTTCTGTATTCGTATGACTATAAATAAAAGCTTGGGCGCTCATTAGATATTAAAATTATAAAATAACAGTTGTGAAATGAAGCAAAATATTATGTAATGTTTCAGCATAATTTCGCTTCTCCGTCGAGGGTTCTTCGGCAGTCGCAAGAACGTGACTTGTAATATGAGTGATTATGGCGCCAATCTGTAGATGCTGGGTTTTGGTTTCGCAGAGGTAGGCAAAATTCGTGGGAACAGTGGATATAAACTGAAGATAACATTTTTAGGGGAATGGTGCAGGTGCATCTTGCGGGGATGTAACTATATCATATGAAAAGTTTCACAAAATTGTTATAAAAGACCAGCAGTTTTTGGGAGCAACATCAAGAAATAAAAAGTATGAAACTGATTGAACGTAACTGATTCAATAATTCACTAGTTAAGATTCTTTTATTTCTTTTTTTTTTGTTATGAAAATACCCAATGAATATATTATTTTTATTACTTATATTTTTCTCTTTAATTTTAAAAAATTCCTGACAATCTCAAATTTTCCCTGACAGAGGGCCAAAATCCCGAACTTGTTAGGAAAATTCGTGCCGCCTGGTAACCCTCCTAAACAGTAAAACAGTAAGAAACCATTCAATAAGAATATTTATAAATCTGCTATAAGAAAGGAAGGATTTATGAAATTAAATTTAGAAAATATGAAAAGATATCTTCAAACTTGTAGTAAAAAATTCAAAAAAAGTATACTGCATCGAAGGCTTATTACAAGCAATCAATTGCATTTTATATTTATTAGATGATATATTACAATCTTATCCGGATAAGGATATAATAGTGACACAGTGCAAAATATCTTTTCCTTAATTATATTAAAAGGTAGAAATAATGAGAACCCTTCATTATATGATTTTAACCACATCATTGGAACAAATTTTCCAACGAAATAATAATCAAGTCAGAATTCAATAATTGCGAGCAAGATAATGAAGATTTTAGAATGATTGAAAAAAATGAATCAAATGAAGGAGTTGAAATTATATAACCTTATACATAGAAGTGAAGTTATTTCCCCAAACGATTCACAGGAGCTAATGCTAACTCACGAAGATATAATATAATATTGGAGTGTATCGATGACAAAAATTCACATTATGATTCTATGGTTTCGCATCAAATAATTGCAGTCTATCACCCCTATTCAGAGCATTGTGACCGGTCAGAAAAGTCACAAGATTTATCATTAATTGCCGCACTCTTGTGATTCGCTTGTAACTTATGACCGGTCACTGAGAATTGCTAGAATAGGGCTCGTGTTAATGAAATGAAGCGATCAGATGAAATAATTAATCTTGAATGCATCAATTTCCGAAAGTTCGAACTCACCACTCTTATCGCAATCGCTTGAAAGTGAGATGGTGAGTAGCTTTGACGGGCAGTATGGTGACTCGCACTCACCACTCACCATTGATTACAATCCCAGTCAGGGAATTCGAAGTGAACCGCCAACTTTATCGGGCGTGCTCTTTGGGCAGATAGCGAAGATTTTATTGAGGTCTGTTTAACATGGCATAACGGTACTTTTCAAAGGCGACAAGCATTGCTGGTCACTGCGGAGGATTGCAGCACTTATGTGCTCCGACGACCACATATCGAGGAAGCGAAAGTTAGTTCCAGGACGTCGACTTTCAAGGCGAAGAACATCCATATAAGACTGCAGCATACTAAGGACTGCAGAATCGAAGGAGGAGGGTACGACATGTTCAGCGCCCTCTCTCAGAACTAATTATATGAAGAAGCTGTCTCTCTCTGGGCTGGGGAATGGCCCTACCAATATTAATATTATTAATGCCGGTTCACAAACAAAATCCAGCTTATCAACAGACGGCACCCAAGCAGAGGTGTACAAATTCGACCTAGTACCGGGGTTATCTTGTGATGCAGACGACGTGACTAGCACCCAAATTTCAGACTAAACACCGCTCCAGTTCGACAATCATCATGCTAAACCCTAAGACAACACATCAAGGCAACCCGCCGAAGAGGATCCTGGTATGTATTGCGAATTCCAATACAACACATCGGAATGGCGTATGGTTAAAAGAAAGCGGCTGCAGCTCAGTGGAGTGAAAAGAAAACATCCAAGACAGTACAGCGAGGAAGAGGTAACATCTTCCAGGTACAACGAAGGCTTAATCAAAAATTTATATTTTCCAATGTCTGTGGCAAATTCGCGAATTTCATTCATAGCTTATTTGGACCAGCGAAGAATTTCGGTTTCAGAGAATTACGCACACAAGAAAAAATCTGATTTCGGCTCAGTAGCATCAACCACACAATGGGCCTGATTCTGGTTGTCACCTCACTTTCGGTGACGTGCATTGACGTTTAATATAATGGACCGCTCACGTACACGATTTCCTATATAAGCAGACGGCCGGATTTTTGTTCCCTCTCTTTCAGGCTGTGGCACTGTCAAATCGTGAAATGACGTAAAATTAACGGTCTATGCTGTCAGATATTTGTCAGCGGGCTGAATTGCCGTTAAAGATTTTCTCTGACAATTCTCTGGAGAACTGTCAAATGACTGCTAATTTGGTTAATGCAAGAACTTTAATTGAAATATCAGAGCGAAACAGCGTGATTATATGTTAATAGATCAATTTGTTTTATTCCAGGCATTTCAGAGAAACTACTGGAATTAATTCCAGAGTTAATTTTCGCCCAAGTCCTCATTCCGAGTGAAATTAAATCAAGACGAGCTTATAAAACTCCTTTTGTGTAATAAAATTCTTATGATTTTAACAAATTCATTTCACTTATCTTTGATTTCAATTACTTTTTTCGTTCAAAGTAGTTAAAATAATTCGATAGAAAAATCCAATCGAAATATTTTGTAGTTTTTGTAAAAAAGTAATTGAAATCAGAGGTAACTGAAATGAATTTGTTACAGCTTGAAGAACTTTATTAAGGAAATTCAATTCAAAAGGAGTGTTGTGAGGTTTTTTCGATTTTATTTCACTCGGAATGCAGAACATGGGTATTAGTTTATTTTATCTGAGTGATATTCGTTGGGATTCTTAAAATTTAGCTGTCTTATGCTAAAAAAACATATTAACCAAATTGATCAGAATTTTAAGAATCCCTTAAGCCTTGCAACCACGACAAGGTTTCACTCACTGGAAGGAACTGGACTGAAAAGGAAAAAAATATCAATATATACATATATAAAATAAAACATTTACCAAGTTAGGATGCTGCTTGTTCCGCCTGCTTCCATTGCGTTTGTCCTTTTAACGACTTTTTCGACTCATCGCAAGTTTTGCAAGTACGCATTTCACTATTAGAAAGAAAAATTAGTTGTGTACTATGTACTGTACATATATGCTAAATCACTACCTCTGATGTAAACACGAATCCATTTTAACCGCCTGCTGAAATGCATTCTACTTGCAAAAGATCGAAATCTATAAAGAAGTAATTGAATAGAGTTTTAAAAACTTATGATATTAAGCAAAATTGTTTACCTTAAATGTTGTCAGTCGATATACAATAATGTTAAAGGAGGCTGGCTGTACAATCAAATTTGGGATAATTCCTTCAAGGGGATTTTTGATGGAACCTTCGATTTATCCATTATCAATCATCAATTATCAATTATCAATCATTATATCAATCTACCGTCGCAATTTAAACAATTCTCAACAAATCGAATTACAACTTGCAGATTTTGCTCTTCGCTTTCAGTCAAGTGTATAAACAATTCCTGGAAACCGTTAAATTTGGCGGGCCAATTACATAAAGTAGGCGCTGTCACATCCTAAATTTAACGTTTGCTATAAAGAGCTTTTATTTCCAAATTCTTTAATTAAAACACAGTATATGTTCAATTGTTTATGTTTATTAACAAATATATGGTACATCCTTTTTATAACTTAAAATTTATCAATCACAAATCTTTGAAAATATTGGTAATCTGGCAGGGAAAAAAATTTATTTATTTATTTGTGGCATTAATAATGATTTTTATTTCCATTAATTCAATTTAAAGTACATATTTTTAAAACTTTTGTTCAACAAATATTTAAATTCAAATATTTTCAGCAATTCCGCACTCAAAACATCCGCGGAATCGGCCTATCCTTGTAATGTGATAAAAATAGACAGCGCTATATAAATTTTTATATATCTCATCTCGTCCGGCTGTGGCACTCGGTTGTCAAATTGGCGGCCACGTGAGACAGGAGATCGAGCAGTCCATTTCTATGTATGTCTGTGGTGACGTGACAGCTTATGGCTGAATTACCTGTTTAGTTTCTTATAAGAAAAATTCTTCGTTACTCAGCCATAAGCTGTCACGTCACGGAAAGTGAGGTGACAACCAGAATCAGGCCCAATATCAACCCTTCTCCGCACAACCTTTGTCTTCAAAGCGCACAACACACGTCGTCGGCGGCCGGCGAACCATCAAATGCTATCTTCTCTCTCCCGCTGCTTTTGCCTTTTTCCCACAATCAGGAGCAAATGACAGCGACAGCAGCAACTAGAAAAGCTAGCGAGCAGCAAAACCACAAAAAACAGCAAAATGCTTGTCGATCTACCGAAATCAGCGAAGTTTTGCCTATAAGCCTTCGGTTCTGACACGTCTTCGTATATTATACCTTGGACACACTACCCGTGATTATAACGGCAGCCATCATAATTGCAAATATCAAAATAACGATGTGATAGATTGCTAAGCGTAATTTTGGATGACAGTTTTTCCTGTGTCGTCCCACACTCAAGTACGATTCACGCCCTTTGCTGCTTAACTTTGGTGATCAGGGAAGGGTATTTTCTTTGAAGATAAAGCTTAAGGAATTGCGATAACACTCACCGAGTGCAGTAAAGTCGGACTAGGGTTAGTGCAGGCAATTTTTGTATCAGTCAGCAGTGGAGACAGGAATAAAACAAATTTTCTTATGCACAAACCCCCCCAAAAACTCTTTTTCAACGCCGTCTGTTTCGTCGAGAATTAAGCTCTTAGCCTAAAACCCGTATTTTTCAAGATTTTAAAAATGGAAGGAGAATGAACATAAACCAAGAGACTAAATAAATTGTCTGAATGACTCTACAAGGATGGGGTAAGGAGCTAGAGGTGCATTAAAATGAAAGACGATCGATTTTTGGGTCGAAGAAAACAAGGTATTATAATTTATTAGGACCCAGAGGGAAAAAAGACCGCTGCAGAAGGCAACGGCAAAAAAAACCCTCGAATGAAAATTATTACAAGATCCTTGGGATATTATTTCGAATATAAGATCTGTGTGACAGAGTATATGAGGTGTGAGAAGATGTGAGACGAAGATGCGTGTTGGGGTCTTCGACGACCTGGGACGCTGAGCTTATGGCGATGCTCCTGGCGAGGGACGCACCCAGACGAGACAACACTGACCGAGCAGGGACCACACACCCGCGAATACACACACAAAAAAAAAGGGAAAGAACGCGAAACAAGGGGTACCCCGGGAATGCCACGACGACGACGACGATATGACTTGATCCGGTAAAAACAAACAAACACTGATTCCGAAGCTAGCACTGATCACACACGACGCGACGCGATATTAACTAATTAAACCGATTATAATCAAGAACCCGAACGGCGGTTATTTTTCGGTATTGAATTTATCTTATAGCGGCACAAAAACAGGCTTTGTTCTGCACAAGAGTCTTTGAAGAAGTGAAGTCCTATCCTGCGCGAGAGTACTTTAAATAGTAGCGCCCAAAGGTCCGCGAAACAGAATAATAACGGCCCGAGGAAGATTTCCGTGATTCGTTAGGGGATTCGCGGTATTTCTCTGACTCAATTGAACAGCTATATATGTATGGCCGGGCAGCAAACACGATGTGGAAAATTTCCGCGATTCGTTACGGATTACGGTTATTTCTTGGGACTCGATCGAACAGTTATTTCTCGGAACTCGATCGAACACCGTCTGTAAAAAAAGAACCCCTAACCGTGCGAAGTCAACGAGTGCCCATGCTCTTTTCCCCTCGTTTATTAAAGTCGTATTTCTCTTTCTATGGGCACCTGCATTTTTACTACACTCACGTACAGAACTTTTGCACGATACAGCGTTTCCTTAGGCTTTATATTCAAAGAGTATCTTTCAGTCGTGACCAACATTTCAAAACAGCTCAAAACTTTCAAACAGCTCGTTTGCTATTCGAGCGCAGATGGCGCTGAACCGTGTGCAACGTTGCGTAAAGAGATGGTGGTTTGCCGTCATAATAACGGATTTTTTGAAAACATGCCAAAAAACTTGTTCGTATTGCAATATCTTTGTTATTTCTTTAACTATGGTTATACATATATGTACGCAGTATATATGAATTAGAAAGCTTTTTAGTTTTCCGTTAAAAAGAGTAATTAAAAATGGACGTAGATTGTTTATGTTATTCTTATTCATAAATGTATGTATATGAAAAAAAAAATATGCTTTGATAGAATTTTCAGCGTCACATTCTGTTTGCCCTTTTGCGAGAGCCAAAGCCATTGACAGCTATAGACACAAAGTCAGCGTCAATAGCCAGCGCCACATTCTGTTTCAGCCTTTAAAAATATCAATTTTCATCTGTCATTCGGTAGTCCAGTTTTATATGCCAGTGTAAGTAGTGGAGACCTAGGCTAGTTTTGCTGTGCACCGTAACGCTAGAATCGGTAGGGTACACAAAAGTGAAACAGGTTTGGATCAAGAATATGTTCCTTCGCTGACAGTTTAACCTGTCAATCCACTTTTGCTTGCTTACCGTTTTGTGGTCGGCGCTGAAAAATTGTAAATTTGTAAAATACCGAGCGAAATACTTCTCGTTTATTTAATAAATACATACTCGCAAATCCAACAAATTTTGTCAAGTATTATTAGGAATCCATTAGAAGGTAATTAGTTGGATTAAATCTGAGAAATCAGAACTTTTTACATCCAGCCCCAGTAGGTCAGCTCAGCGTTCGTTTTCATTTTGGTGGTGCTCTTCTGCCAAGGTATGGACTCGAAAAAGTCAAAAGAACTCCTGAGGAAACATAAGAAGCGCCCCGCCAGTAGTTCAGACAGTTCCAGCAGCTCGGACTCGGACAGTTCGAGTAGTGATTCATTTTCATCGTCCAGCTCTGCGAAAAAGCCTCGGCGTAAGGTGAAGAAGTCTCGTGGTGGCAGGCATTCGAGCAGCTCCTCGGAAGATGAGCGTATTAGGAAACGAGAGAAGCATGCTTGCCACAAAAAGTTGGAGGCCAAAAAAATCCATTTGAAGCGCAAACTTAAGGAAGCAAAGACTAAGAAGCGGGCGGTTTCTCCTACCTTGAGGCGGCGGAGTGTCACCCCGCCGCAGAAGTTAAAGAAAATTGTGGCTAGTTCGGGGGAAAAGAAGCACCACGGGATTTCTTCCAAGGAAAGACTGAGGGAAAAGGAACGTGAACGTGAAAGGGAACGGGAACGTGAGCGTGAAAGGGAAAAGGAACGCGAACGGGAAAAGGAGCGTGAAAAATTGAGGACTAGGGAGCGGGAACGTGCTCGCAGTAGATCACCAAAGAAGCTGAAGTCGCGATCCCCGAAGCCGTCTAGGTGCCGTGAGGCGCTTAAGCGGAAATCTCCAGTTGATAAGCACCGTTTGCCATCTCGGGAAAAAATCGTGTGCCAAGTTAGGAGGGACCGCAGTCCTACTGACCGTAAAAAGGATGTTCGACGCCGCCACGAGAGTCGGGAGCGTGAACGTCGTGAACGGGTTGATCGGGAGCATCGGGAACGTGCTGAAAGGGAGGCTGCGCGCAACAAGGAACGCGAAGAAGCACTGGCGAGGTGTCAGGAGCGGCAGAGAGAGCGGGAACGCCTTGCCCGCGAGAAAAGCCGCAGAGAAAAAGAGAAGGAATACAAATCTGACAGGCTGTTGCCACGCCCAGCAGAACGGGAGATGGCCATCGCGGCAGCAAGGGCTGCAAGCAGAGAAAGGTCTCTGGAGGCAGATCCTCGCAGACATGGCCACAGCAGATCCGCCAGAGATCCTGCTTACGAAAGGGGATACGAACGTGAGCGGGAGTTTCTGCCCCACGAGCACCGGGAGAGGGAGGAGCGCCGCGAACATGAAAGGGAATACATAGTCGTTCGTCGCAGGGAGGTCACACCTCCTCTTGATCCACTCCATTACCCCGAAAGGGTTCGGCCTTCAGAGAGGGATTTGTACGCTGACGAGCAGAGATATGAGCGTGAAAGGGTGTACGCTACCAGGCCCTATGCTGCGGCAGCCGAGGAGCCCCATCGGCGCGACAGAAATTGGGAACGTGAACATGAAGCAGTTCGGGAGCGGGAGCTCGACCACGGAAAGGTTTACCCAACGGACAGACACCAGGTAAAAATATTTATAAGTTTATTCGTTAAGTTCCAAGAAATTTTCTTTAACTATTGTAAATGTTTAGTACACTTCAGTTTTCTTGTCATAAAAAAGTCTTCAAGTAGTCCATCCAAAATATGTTTGTTATAGAATTTCGTATCACTCATAAAGGAGATTTTCACGAACAATCTTAAACATCAGCGGGAGCTCTACGTGGGGAATACCGAACGTAAAATTTAATGAGCTTGGCATTTATATACAGGGTGGCATTTATCTTGAGACAAAATAATATCTCGGTTGGACTCGATTATTTCGAAAAAAGTTTCAGACAAAAATTGTAGGGCACCGAGGGGGCCATTGAAAAGTCCATATTACGACTTCCGGTCTGGACCGGAAATGGCGTTTTTAGACCGGAAGTCGATTTTTCGAATGGAAACACCCAAATTTTACCACGGATTTCGATTGAAAAACGAAAAGAAAATACTTTTGTTCTTATTATTTTTTCGATTTAACCCATATTTTGGCCATTAAAATTGTTGTTTTTTGCAAGGACGGAACGAGCATGAAACGTTGCTTTCGTTATAAATAAAGAAAACTACAGTTTAAAATTTGTATTTCAATAATTTATTTTTCCATTATTCATTCCTTCCAATATTTACAAAAAATACGAAATAAAAATTAAAATATAAAAAAAAATTCTTATTTTTTTTTTTTTTTTATGGCCAAAATATGGGTTAAATCGAAAAAATAACAAGAACAAAAATTTTTTTTTTTTTCGTTTTTCAATCGAAATCCGTGGTAAAATTTGGGTATTTCCATTCAAAAAAATAATATGGACCTTTCAATGGCCCCCACGGAGCCCTACAATTTTGTCTCAAACTTTTTTCGAAATAATCAAGTCCAACTGAGATATTATTTTGTCTCAAGATAAATGCCACCCTGTATATAAATGCCAAGCCCATTAAAGTTTGGTACGTTTTAAATTTGAAGAAACGAAGTTATAGGAGCGCGAAGTTCATCGTAAGCTTGAAATTGCCAGTGGTCTTACACTTTTCTGCAAGACTGTATATTCGCTGCATTATATAATTAAAAACCAATATGTAATATTTAATGAATGATATTTGCATGTTCAGAATTTTTAAGCATTAAATCGAAAACCCGTCAAAATGACGGGTTCCGTAAATCTAGTTTTAAGTAAGTACGTGTTACATATGTATATACAACAAATTCTAACATAATGCATTTAAAATACTAGTGACGATTTTTATAATTACAATGACGAGCAAAATTGAGCCAATGATGGTATTTAAGGTTTTGCAAGTTACTCATTAACTGTAACATATATCCTAAAAATGGTTGCGTAGTATTGTAGAGAGTGAAATTGTCTATAGAAATGCTCAAATACATTTTGACGTCCGATTGACCATTTTTGAGTTATTTATGAAATAAAATTCAAATTTCACTACTTTTATCCTTGCAAATGAACGAGTAACTTGCAAAAATCTTAAGTACCATCATTGATTCAATTTTGCTCGTCGCTGTAAGCCACAGTCGGAGGCGTTCAGATCGTTCGTTTTAAAATTACATCAATACAGCTTTATTCCTCTTAATTGTATCAATCAAGGACAAGGCGTCTGATTACGGCTCTTAATATCTAATTATAAAAAAAAAAACCTCACTAATACTATAAATGCATTTTGTTAGAATTCGTTGTATGTACGGTACGCACCATTTACAAGTATTTATTTAAGTACCTAAATGACAAAAAACTTGTTTACAAACGGAATACTAATCTATTTTTACAGTATTTGGGTTTTTTTATTAACACTTAGCTCAAAGTAATTTAAGACCTAATTGGGTGCCCGCAAACGGACATAGGCTACCTTTTTTATTTCAAAAATCTTTTTCTGCACTACGACGCATGTATTATAATTTATAAAAAAGCAGCTATATACGGGATCGAAAATGAAAATTTTTAAAGTGTTTTCCTTGAGAGATAAATATTTCTATACAAGTTTGCCCATTCTCCTTTGTAATTAATTCTAATCTCCTAATTTTGCATATATTTTTAAAATCGATAACAATGCAGTATTTCTGTTTTAAAATTGTAAAAGCTTGTTTTTTCAAAATAAATGTATAAAATAATAATTTCTTTACTTTACGCAAACTCGATGAAGTAAGAATAATCTTCAATTACAATGATATCTCTATTTTAGGTAGCTCCGAGGGACTGGCCCGCAGACGAATGGCATGTTCAAGAGGCTCAATGGGAAGATGAATGGCAGCGCAGCAAACAGGCTCCAGAGGAAAATTGGGACACTGATGAGAACTTTCAGCCAGCGGATTGGGATGAGGGAAGGATGAAACACGATTCCCTTAGGGAAGAGCACGCCAGCAGAAGGTGGCCGGAGTGGCGGGGTAGAGCCAGCGAGGAAAGGGTACAACACCAATCGCAGCCACAGGGCAACTACCGGCACGGCAGCCAGGGCCAGGGTCAGCTCGACTACCCTCACGATCGGCAGGATTCCATGTATCGAAGGCACCACCATACACCCAGTCACGCTCAACACCAGAGCTCCTCAAGTTATCACCACTCGCGCTCCCACTACACATCCAAGCGACAGGGCGGGCCCTACGGTGGCTCCAATCAGGTCGTTCATCCTGGTACTCAAGGGAGCTCGACAACTACTCCTGCCACAGCTGCGACGACTACGGCAGTCTCCACAGCCACAGAGAGCACATTAATTACAACGGTCCTCACGACAACCTCAACAATCAGTACTTCTTCCATGACACTTCAAAAACCAGAGGAGAGCATTGGGGCAAAATTACCAGAGTCTCCCGAAAAATCAATTGCAATTGAAGGTCCAGGACTCCAGCCTGAAGTCAGGGAAATAGACCAAACTCAGCAGAATGTTGCTTCTACTGAAGAGCCCATTCCTGACGACCTGAGTGAGATCAGCGACGACGCCGATGAAATCTTAAATAAGGACGAGGAACTAAGTGACCCTGTTGATGAAAACGCCAAGACCACCGAGGAATCTTCAGATGCAAAAAAGGAGGGAGAAGCCGCTGAAGAGGCAGATGGAATAAAGACCGAGGGCATAATTGCGGAAGGCGCAGATAAGATTACTCCCGAAGGAGAAGAAGCACCCAAAACTGAGTCTACTGACGTGAAAGATATGAACGACGACCTGCTGGACTTTGAAGAAATATCTGACGGTGAGTTGGAGGAGGACGCTAAAACCAGAAACCTGGGTGATGCCCTTGGAGTTGATTGGGCCTCCTTAGTCGAGGAATCTAAAATTCGCGGCGAAGCCACCGAGAATCATACCACAGCCAAGCAAAAGTGGCAGCCTCACAGGGTAATTCTAGATGTCGGAATTTCCCTCAATCTGGCCGGGGAAGAGTTCGCTAAAAAGATTTTGAAAACTGCAAAGCTTAAGTTAGATGAAGAGGAATTAGAGAGTAAGCCAGCCGCAGACATAACCCATGTTCCTAAAGGAGATGTGCTCGAAATTAAGCAAGAGGTTGAGGAAAAGCCAGCCCTTGTGGCTATCAAAAAAGAAGTAAAAGAAGAGCTCGATCTAGATGACCTAAATCCATTGGCCTGTGTGCAGGTGGGCTTAAGGAAGAAATTCGAGGAGAAGAGGAATTTGATCTTCAATGCATGTGGTGGGAACAGCAGAGCGCTTAGCGCTCGCAGAGACCTAAGACTTCGCAGGCAGTTGTGTGGGCTTCCAGTCAAGGAAGTTGGATTTGAGCCACCGGTGAGTGATCATCTGAAGGCGCTTGCCATTAAGGCTTTCCAAAAGGCTGTTGGCGAGGTTAAGTAATTTATCGTTAGGTGCTGTTGTACTTTATTGGGCTAGGAATTAGGTAGACTTGTAAGATTGCAAAATTAAAGTTAGAGCTTCTGTGCGAGGCTATGTGGATTTTATTTTATTTTATTTTTCTAAACATATCAAATAACATAACATGTCCCGATTGACTGATTCATCAACGCCGAGCCGAAACCGCTGAAGCTTAGTTACATGAAATGTCTACATTAGGTTTCTTTTGTGACGTAACCACCCACTAAGAAAGGATTTTACGAAATTCTTCTCCTAAGGGGGCAAAATAGGGTATTGTCGTTTGTATGAAAATCCTTCATTTTTGACGATAAATCGATGAAAATTGGCATTTGGCCTTTAAGTTAGAAATTAAGAAAGACTTTTTTCAAGACTTTTGGAAATTTATTCCTTAAGGGGGCAATATAGGGGATAACAGTTTGTATGGGAGTACCGTTATTTTTGTAGTTAAAACAATGTAAATTAGTATTTGATTCCTATAACCCTGAAACCAATAGTATAAATACCAAATTACACGCCTGCAACTTTTGAAATTACGGACTTCCATATAAACGTTTAACCTCCATTTTACCCTATTCTGTTTTTATTTATATTTATTTCGAGATCCACGCGGAAGAAGTCACGGAAAGAAAGCTAGTTTTATATACAAATGGAAGAGGTTTCAATTTCCATTTTAAAAACGGTCTGCCTTTTGAATTATAATTTAAAGGAGGGATATGCGGCTAACAAAATCTGCCTCCGATAACCTTAAATTTCAAAATGTTTAATAATTGTATATACACTAGTGTGCAAAACATTAGCACCGTTCAACGAATTTTCACTACAGTAAGCTGATAATTCAGAACTATATATGGCACAATGTTAAATAATACACGGTTTTATTCATATGTCCTTACTCTAAATTACAAAAAAACCAGAACATTTCATTCATTTTCAAGTTTCAAACACAATTCTTTGTAAAGTTCCAAAAACAACCGTGCAAAACAATAGCACCATATGACAAAAATGTAGTCAATCATAACGGTATTTTAGTTCTTCATAACAAATTTTCTTTGGTTTTACTACGGGAAGGATATCAGCTTATTTTGCGACTTCACGAGTTTAATACCGATATATTATCGTCGAGATATTGTAATTTGTTTATAAAAATGGCACCGCGGAAATACAGTGATGACTTTAAATTAAAATTAGTGCGAGAGGTGAAGGCGGGAAAATCTCAGTATGATGTAACAAATAAATATAGATTAAGCAAATCTCTTTTAAGTCGCTGGGTTTCCAAATTTGATAAGGAAGGGACTATTAAAACGCTTCATTTGGGAGGTCGACCACGGTCGACAACCGATCGAGAAGACAGACTCATACGGATAAAATTAAATTATAATCCATTTATGTCTTCAATATCGAGGCCTTAAAAGCTGATTTGGTTAAAGTAGCAGCTTCTATACCCCTGGAAGTAACGCGTACTGCGATAGACGAGTGGCCGAACGGTTTGAAGAAGTGTATGAAAGCAAAAGGTGGCCATTTTGAATAATTTTTATATTATTAAGTTCTTTTATAAATAAAGAATTAATATAATTTACAACATTTCAATTTGTCTTGTTTTTCTTCAAATTACATGACTTTATATGAGGGACAGAACTTTTGCACGACTATGTAATGACCCAAAGCGTTTTTGAAAGCTTGTACATTGTAGAAGAGTTAGAAAAATGGTCTCATAATTTAAGAGTGTTAGAAGTGTAAGAAGAGTTATGCCTTAATGTTTAAAATCGCACAGAAAAAAAAACCTTTAGGGGAAAAAACAAAAGCTTCCATTTATATTTTGAAAACGATTTTTTGCACCGCATGCACTTTCAAAATTCATAAAATAAAAAGGAGATTTTTCTAACTTCTAACATTTAGTACAGAGCAGCAGGGTATGATAAAAATTTTAAGCTTCTGATTCATAAACTAGAAGGTGTGTTGGATTAGGAGTGAATTATTTTTCGTGGAGATATAATTGTTCGAAAATTTAAAAAAATTTGGAAATTTTTGGTTTATCCCTTAAAAATGTTGTAAAAGGCTAAGACTCTAAACCAAGCAGCCAAATATATGAAAATGTGTTTCGGTCGAATACGAGAACAAGTCTGGGGCTATTGCTGAATACAATGAATGAAATTGTATCTAAGTGCAATAATAAATTATTATAGAATACCGTTTAATTGAGGACTGACATTATGGACCTGGAAGACCAACCCCAGCTCTGAATGGTTTTTGGCATTGCTTGGCCAAGCAAGTTGAGTAAAGTGGTCGAGGTCTCTCTTACTTCCAATAGTCTGGCCTACATTAAACTCAGCTTTTGTAGTATGTAAGAATAAGTTTCATCATTGGGTTTTCAATAACAAATTTTGGAATAGAAACGTATAAGTACAGAATAGATTATTAGCCCTTCTGATATAGTCGATCGTAGCAAAATTAGTTTTGGACGGTTCTATACCACATCCACAGATTTCAGTAATACTTCCAAACTTCCTAATCTGGATGAAGTTCCTACATTTCAGAAATATTTAACTAATTAGTATTTTTGGTACATCGGGTGAAACCGGGTTACTCAGCTAGTATCGTATAAATGCGAGCCTGCAACCTGAATTCCAATCTGTTTTACTTGTTCGCTATCGAGAATTTATACGATGACAATTACCCGAACGGATTAGTTGCTTTAATATTGCTTTTATCCACTTCACGCATATTTTCGTGAACACAAGGTGGAGAAAATGTTTTAAGGTAGGACATGGTTTACTATGTTAATCCCACGACACTGTCTTGTCCGGTACCTCTTTGAATTTCCCCTTCGCAAAGAACCGAAGAGCCGCCCAAAGTTTCAAATGGTTAGGTTTGAGTCGAAGCCTTCCAGTTTTTCCAGATTTCGTCGATTTTCATGGGGTAGCAACTTTTTGTCTGATGCGATTTGATTGTCATCTTATGCTTAACAATTTCGCATCGTAAATGAGATTCGTATCGCATTCTATGATACGGGCCCTGCTTAAATTGGAGGTCACTTTTACAGCATTTTTACAAGCACCTGTTTTAATTAGTCGTCAAATGATTCTTTGAATGCATGGAGTTCTACTTTTCTTCTTGGCGTAATTTTAATTTGCATTATATTTGAACAGCAAGTTTGAGTCACTGTAAATCATTGTGCATATTACATATAAGAATGATCTTTCATCGACCTTTGCACGTTAATGTTATGTACCCAATATCATTTTCTTTTACGTTTCTTTATTGTTACTGTTTTATTTAGGCGCATATAGAAGCTGTCTGTGCGAGATCCATTTTAAACTGGCTTTTCGCGATTATTTATCATCCACTTTTTAGTCTGTTTTAGTTTGTAGTCGTTAGTAATTTTTTAAATAATAGTTACCTTTAATAGGGGTATATAAAATAAAAGTCAACAAATTGTTTCTAATTGAAATTTTATTTTCTCTTTAAACAAAACACCACATAAATTCTGCCAAAAAGTTGTTAAAAATCTGCCAAACGTACAGGTTCAACAGACATACCCGATAACAATATTATAAATATTTTTACATCTCCAATAAACTAATAATAGGCAAACATACGCACCGTGAATGGAACGCAAGTTCCTCCCTCTATCGGTTAAAATATGCCTGAATCTTGAAATAAACGAATACAAAAAGGCAAACGTAAGACAAATTTTCGGTTGCCTGGCGAAAATATTTGTGTAATTTGCATTTGTGTAAATCAGCTCACATTCTAGAAAACCCCATTTGGACATAAAAGTAATGGATTTACTGTATGCGTGTACTTTCAGAGTTTCTTTTTAAGTTTTTATACTTTTGTAAATTCGCAGCAAACAAAAGGCGTCTGCCAGTCGCTAGATTCTATCGCTTTATAAGTCGGGGTATAGGACGAGTATTTACAAAGGAAGAATCTAAAAGTACACTTTAAGTAAATTATCGGTATCCGGAGATCGATTTGTGTTTGGCGACTCAAAGTTAAGTAAAAATTTTGACTGCATCAACAGTGGGGGTTAGTAGAATTTTTTGCTTATTTTTTTTTTAAGTTTAACTGGTGAGCTTAATCGTAAACATAAAGTACAACATTAATATTTTCTGATCAACATATCACAGTCGGTAGTGTATGTCAGTCTAGGAGGTCGCGAAGAGTCGTGTATTGTATTTTGAAAATGCGTGACTCGTTAGCTATTGCAATTGTTACTGTCAGGCAGGCGGACTTGTAAAAAAGTTAACTATAATGGCAATAAAACATAGTTAAAGTGCATTACTTTTGAAAAAGCGTTTTAGTTAATTTTTTAATGCAAATACAATTCGATGGTACCTGCTGCAACATACCTTTCTCAATGTAGATATTTAAAAAATTTCTAGAAGCAAACTTATTATTTGATAGGACATACATACATATGTCAAAGACTTTCACTGAAATGATTGTACTAATACATAAAGGCATGACCCGTCATTCATTCCCTTGATGTTCCGTTGTTAAAGTTAAACAGCTTACTTAAACTGTTATATATTTTCTTTCATTTAAGAAAACAAAAGATCAACGTCAATGGCTTGGTCTACGATTTAATTTCCAACAGCTCGCACCAAACTCAACAGTTCAGTCACGGTCCCACGAGCACCACGTGCTTGACTTGTAGTTATTATATTTAGCCCAATCGATCTACCACGAGCCTGGCTTGTGGTTATCATTTTTGGCCCAATCGATCTACCACGACCCTTACTCGTGTTAATCATTTTTGGCTCAATTGAAGGGGTTAAAAATTTAGTACTAAAAAATAGTCTGAACAAGTTCTCATTTCATATTTTAGAAAAATCGATCTTGTACCAGTTGAAATGCCATTAGTATCAATTTATAAAACTTTGTTTAAGGAACGCATTTGAAGATTCAGAGCGCTCTTAAAGCAGATCTGTATGGTTGGACGTTTTAAGTTGTCTAGAATTCGAATTTGAAACGGTGGGAATATATTCTGAAGGTATGATAAAACTTTTTGAAATACTATTTGAATTTGAAATAGATATGTTTCCTCTTCAATTTATTTTCAAGTAAACTTACGGCGAAATTTGTCAAACAATCTAATACTGATATTAAAAGTTTCTTTACATTTATTTGAGATTCAAGATTTTTTTTATTTATCAAGTGAATTTAAATTTCGAACTTAAATTACAAGTATGCTATCAAAACTAAGCCAGCTTAAATTTTTAGATAGTGAAAAATATATTTAAATCAAATTATATATACCATCAATATCGTACACAATTATAATATATCGAAAGTATTGAATTAATTTTTGGTTTTTGAAATGTTTTGAAGTTTATAAAACGAATACTTACATATTACATGAGGCTGCTGTATTTAAAAGTTTCGACAAAATATGTAAAGCAATTAGTAATTTGGCTATTATTAGCCAAAGAGGCTATTTTGAACAAACGTAAAATAAATTATCTGTTGATAGTTTTATCACACAATGACGTGTAGGTGTGAATCAATGATGGTCCTTAAGGTTTTTTGGTTTCTTATTACTTTTTACGTAAATAAATCTTTGTTTTTTGTTATGTAAATAGTCGAGGAACTAAAATTTTTGGGTTTTAGAGTCTGCAAATAAAATCCTGTTCTAAAAGGAATTTCGAAAAAAAAACCTTTATATAGGATCAAACTGTAATGCTTTTTTCTGATTGTCAGAAAACCGATTTAGTTGACAAAAAATATAAAATAAAATGATTTAGTTCATTTTTTTGCTACATCAGTCTCATGTGTATTATTTTTTTTTTAAATGATTTATTCCATTGGATACTTCAAAGGATTTATGTCATATAATTGCTATTGAAATTAAGCATATTGTTGAAAAAAAAATAAAATAAAATAAAATTTATTCAAAAAGTAATTTAGGTCCTTATCGCGAGAGTCAACTTTGAATCGATTTTATGTCAAATCAACTTAAGTTGGTGCCGCGTGAGTCGATTCTCAGGATCATTTTTCTATTTCGTAGACTTTCAAGACTACTAAGAATTTGTGCGTGTCGAGTAGATTCTACTGAGGTCGACCCTCGCAATAAGGACTTTAATTGCCAAATTATTAAATATAAAAGCCAAACTGATTTTAAGAAGATTGAGATTTATCAGTTAAATTACTTACTGTCTTTTTTAAAAGTTACCAAATATAAAACCACAGACTTTTTTAAAAATTGTAATTCCAAAGTAATTGCACTTGCACTTTCCCTGACTTTTAAATTTTGCAGGTCTATATCAACGACCTACTAAATGGAGCTATAATGTTTCAGCTTGTACTGTATGTACATTTGATGAAGTTTAATTTCAAGAGTGGACGATATCGCAAACCAACGGTCACAATGTCCGTATTTGTATATGAACAGCAAGAATCTCTACTATAGTGGTAGATAAATACGTTTAATCGAAATGTCATATAATACTAGTTTTATTTAGCCTTAGATTTAAATAACAAAACAGTTCCTTGCGTAGAATAACAACTACTTCAGCTAAACCGATGAAGTACGCCACAAACGATTCGATATCGAATCAAGAGAAATAGCTGGATTGCTCCTAGTACATTGAATAAATATTCTAAAACCTGTCATTAACGAGGACGGCCTAAACAGTGAACCAAATCGATCTCCCAAAAGGCTTAAATTAAAACACTTAAAAGTAGTATTTGGTGCATTCACGTTGTCTCCCAAACGGAGTTTGTGTGTCCTTTGCACTTGCGGGAATCTCTGTCTCCGTAGAGTCGTACTCGCTAAATAAACTTATGATCTTTCAAAAAAAGGCTGGTATACATTGCCCGAGCTTCAGGGAAAGAAATGATCAACAAAACGAACAAAAAACGCGCCCTTGCGCACACCCGCCTAGACAGTCTCCAGATTTCGAACGTCCTTTTGCACGACATAGAACTTGTGCTTTTTGCCGACGAGGCCCCAGATGACGGCTATGTTTTCGATAACAACATTAACAGGTATCGTACACACCGCCCCAAGGACGCAGGCCAGAAACTTGACGAAACCGAACCGGTACAGGGAAAATGATTTGATCACGCCGAAGACGTACATGTAAATATTGACTGCCGCGATGAATGCACAGACAAAGTCCATCAGGTTTGGACACGGGATCGGGTAGAGTCCGGCGAAGATGATGTTCGAGGTCGACAGGGGCATCGTTACCCACGAGTAGACGCTCACCCCCAGGAGAAGCTTGTGTTTGAACGGGATGATCTTTGAGTGGACGACCAATAGGATACCTTGGAGCCATCGTTTTCGCTGTTGCAGGAAGTCGAGCAGGGTAAACGGCGACTTCTCGTACATTTCGCCCTCAATGAAGTTGAATGTGTATCCTTGGCTGAAAGCGCGCATTGCAAAGAAACAGTCCTCAGCAACAGATCCATCGATTCCATTGTCAAATGAGACCTGCTTTTCTGGTCCTACCTGGAAAGATACAATAAGTTTGAGATACAAGTTCTAAAAAGGTAGCACACTTTTACGCTTTTCAAGAAATTGCGAACAAAATAATGAGCATTTTGGTTCATACACTTTTATGCAAAGCATTAGCACCTGTCGACGACTTTTCAGTACAGTATGTACATACTTGTTAATTGAGAACTAAATGTGGTACAATGATAAGTACGGTTTTATTAATATAATCTTATTCTCAAATTGAAAAAAAAAACAGAAGATTTCATTTATTCATTTACAAGTTATAAACGCATAAATAAAATTTATTAACACATCAATAAAACACTGTGTAAAACAATAGCACCGTATTCAATTTTCTTTGATAATGCGAGTGGTGTTTTTCATGATATCTATGTTACATATAATTTACTTACTTAATAGGTGTATTCACTCTTCGATGTATTTTTATTTACATAGCCAATTTATAGTATTTGCTTACAGTGAAAAGTGAACACCTTGTAATAAAATATTACTATATCCTTACATAATTTCGACCAGCTGATTATTAATTGATAGATTTTGAGTTTGAACGATAAATACGTATGAGTAAATTGCAATCAAATATTGCAGTAGCTGAAGGCAGACAATTTTACAAGGGTGTAATATTCCAAAGCTAGAGATACTACAATATGTGTCACGTGCATTTTGTTGTTGCACGTTGTATTTGAGTACAATTTTGTAAGAATTTACTATGATACAAGACCAAATACACCGAAAACTGAATACTCCTAATACCTAATAGTGTCCAATGTTACTTTGTCCCACTCGATTTTGTCGGTTTCAAACAACAATTTTTTGCTTTGGGGTTGCTTAATTTTGGCTTAATAATGCACTACAAGTTCTCTATTGGGTTTAAATCCGACGACTGTGCGGGACAATCCATGACATGAAATCCTTTTCCCTTCATTAATCAACCTCAAAGTGTGTTTCAGGGCGTTATCTTGTTGAAGCTCCCAAAAAAGTATCAATTAGACTCTAATTATTAGAGACATATATATATTAACAAAACTGCGTATTGCTTATCACTGAACCACTTCGTGCTGAAACTTGAAGCAGTCATAAATACGAATCTTTAATGAACTATATCATTTTTAATTGATGCACATAATAATATGAGGATATTTCTCGGTGTATTTTTTACCTCTCGAGCCTCTCATTTATTTATTTAGAAGAGAATTCTTACAGACTATTGAAATGAGTTCTAATTATCTGTAACTAGGGCGTTTTCGAAAATTCATTGGTTTGACGCACCATCAATCACAAATTTTACCCGTAATGTGCACCAATCATTGAAGCGGAAACTGTTATAAATGGAACGGAACTACCGCATACGTGTGAATGAGGCAAAAATTGCGTATGACAGCTGTAGGTTTTTTACAGGTTGACTGTTAAGTTAATGAGCTAAAAATTATGCGAGCGTGAAAAAATGTAATTTTGTTAAAAATTAAAAGTGGTTTCTACAAATGAGGTACACGTTATAGAAGATAACTTGTGTAATTATTATAATTTGCTGTTATTTAAAAAAATCAGTGAAGGAGAAAGCGTAAATTCGCAATGAAGTGTACGGTGCCCAGTTTCCAAAATAGAATGCGTTGTTGGCCGTGCGGCATTTCATTCCACATGATTTGAAGATAATATTACTACGAAGGTTCATTAATTTCCATACCTCTTGTTTATGTTAGAAAACTTGATTTTTCTTCCAAGTAATAAATAGTTTAAATTTTCTGGGCTGCCACATTATTTGTTTGTTTGTAGGAATGGTCAGTGCCGTAGTCCAACCTACAGAGCAGATAATGGGGGCAAAAAAAATGTCACGGCTGGGAAAATTTATACTTCGCGAAAAATCGCTTATTATGTTATTATGACGACTATACACACTACGTTATTACTTTAGGTCTGTATGTTATCTCTGGCTGCGTAAAAAATTGCTGGGTAAAAATTAAACAAAAACATACATACGATAGTAGGGATAAAAATCAGAAAGATTTTTTAATGAAATAATTTTTTGCTGCCCGAACAATATCTACATATTTTGTAAAATTTAAAATAATAATTTAATTTAATGCTCTTTCTCGTAAGAAGTTTAAAAATTAGCGCCAAGCTGTTCCTACCAACAATATTCTGTTTACTACCGGAATGGTGTTTTGATTCAGTATCAGTTTGCACTAACACATTATTAAAAGTTTCTTCAAAAAATGCTCTTACGTTCCGTTCCAGTTAGTTTCCTCCTCAAAGGATCCAATATAGTAAACTTCGCCTATATTGTAAATTTATGAACAAGGTGATAAAAAGTGGTTGAAATGGTTAACATCATGATGAATTTCCGAAAACGCCTTTAAATGTTCATAGGTATGTTATAAACTAGCAAATTCAAGTAAAAATGTTCTAAATTACGAATTCCCCAAGTTAAATTATGCAATGATACCTTTTTTTGAAAGTGGTATAATTCATCTTTTTAGTTTAACAAACATCTAAGAGACATGCCAGGTACATAAATATTAAATAAAGCTAATAATTTCGGCGAACAAATTTTATAACAAACTTTATGGCTGCAATCTTCCTCCATACTTCAAGAGATTGTAAACCTAAAAGTTTACATCTCCCATCATAATGGAATCTTTCCCCTATCAATCCGTAAATGTGGTGTTGAACAATTACTGGTACCACTTGCAATTATTTTGTGCGCAATTGTACATACATATATTGAGCGGCTTGAACAAATTAATGAATCGAACTTTTGTTTGTGCAATTATATATCTTAATAACTGACCTGAGTTACGACATAGCTTCCTTTCCAGCTAAAAAGCGGCTTATGGAATAGTTTAAATTGCAATCGTAGCTTTCCCATGTCGTCACTAACACGGAAACTATCCGCTAGGGTGGTTAGCCAGTTGACAACATTTTCATTCGCATACGTGATGAGTCCCTGTCCGAATGGATGCTTTCCATCGAGGACAAAATTTATGATGCCCCTAACGGAGTTCTCGGTCAAAAGAGTCTCCTCATCCAGGTGAACGATCCAGTCGTTATCGTTCAGCACGTTAACATTATCCTCCAGGCAGTACTGCAGCGCACGTGACTTGAATAGAGCACCTGTTTTGGTTTTATAGTTCTTCGGCACCACAATCTCTCGAATTCGTCTGTGCTTGGCCAAGTTGACTGTCTTATCGGTAACGACTTCAATTAAGAAATTCTCTAAGCCTGTGTCCAGACATGTGTTCATGTTTCGTAGCACGTTCGATTTGACCAGATCGGGGAAGTCGCCCCGTGTCACCACTCGAATGCATATAAATGGGGCCAGCAAAGGGCTGCCCTTAAGCACAACTTTTTCGGGAAAGGCATTGTAGAAAACTAAGCCACAGAAATTGAACAGGACCTGAGGCAGGGTCAGAAATGTAAGGAATCTTAATAAGTACAGCAGAATCGTTGGTATCTGGCCGTATTCGGTCCAGGGATCAACTAGAGTAAATGAGTTCTCATTGATCTTAATACCGCCAGAAAATACTTCAAAGGCTATTATCACAAATATGAGGAGAGCGCAGTGCAGCAGGTGCTTGGATGCTGAGTTCATCGCTTGGTTTTGTTCGGCTGAAATTAAGTAATCTACTTTTTTTCGGGTCAGTTTTTTATTTTAAGACGGATACTTTCTCTCTAGCGCAACTCCCTTCTCCTGTCTTCTAATCGGATTGCAATTGAATTATCGAATTGGGCGTGTAAATGGAGTCTGCGCAGCAGAATCGTTAGCTCGTTTTTTCCTATATCCAATGTCCTTTACGTAGCGTCGGTTTGTCGTTAGAAAGACGTGTGTTGCCTGAGGTGTTTCACATTTACAGTTACATCACAACATGCTGAAAAAAACCAAAAGTATTGTTAGTGTAGTGCATACACATATCGAGCTATGTTTTTTGTTTAAATATTTAAATTCTACAAATATATTTTCAAATCTTATGTATGGTATGAGAGGCACGACGCGATGTTCTGCATTCTTTGATTGAATTCACATTTTTATATGATATTTTACGGACCTCCCATCGGCATGAATTTTCACGCAGATGAATTTCTAGGAAAAACTATCCGAATTCATTATTTGGGAAACCACATGGGAATTCAGCTTAAACTCCATTGACAAATTTGCTCTTTCTCAAAAAAACAGTAATTTTAAAAAATATAGTCCGAAAGCACTTTTGCTGCAAAGTCCGTTATATAATTTTTATTAAAAGCATTAATCAATAGCTACATTCTGGATTTTTTTTAAGATTTTATGCAGCAATATAGTTTAGGAATAAAAAAAAATTTAAAAAAAAATTGTGAAAAACAAATTTTTATTTAAATAAACTAAAAAGGAAAAAATAAGTACAGTAATACCCCGCTTAACGCGGGGGATACGTTCCATCAAAGTAGAGCGTAATGCGAAACAGCGCTAAACGAGGCTATCTTAACATGTAAATATGTAATGGTGTTAGGGGAAGATGGATAGAAAATTGGTTAGGTATTAAATTTAATAATTATGTTTTTTTTAATAAAAATAAAACCAAACATTTATTTCTTACAAAAATAAAAACAATATAAACGAATATACTTATAAAAACAAATAAAATTCTAAGTCAGTCAGATCATTGAGTCTATTCTGTGTTTCCAATTTTCTGCCTTTTTGTCAAGACGGCATCTAATGTAGTTTGCGTTTTCCTTTTGCGTTCTGTTAGAAGTTGTTGATAAGTGGTTAAAGCATTTATAACACCCCGGATATGTTATGTACATATTTGGAAACCCAGCGCTGCGCACAATTTCGGGGAATCCCCGGGTTGAAATAAAAGAGCGCTAAACCGAAACAGCGCTAAACGAAACAGCGTTAAGCGGGGTCTTACTGTACTTAATTAATTTTGTATGACTAATAGTCAGGTTTTTAAGTCCTAGCGGGTTATGTTACATAATATTATACTGCCGTGCCAAGGAAAAAAGTGGTTAAGCGCCAAATGTTTCAAAATTGAGTTTTTGGTATCATTCGATTCGTCCGGAAATTCTCTATTTAATTTATCTTCAATAAAATTGTTATCACGATTCAATTTTGTTTTATAACAAGATTTATTTGAATAAAAATGATTCAGAAATCTGATGTAGATCAAAAAAGATGCTAAGTGACTCGAAAAATTGAAAAGAGAAGCGATTCGGGGTTCGAATACAAAAACAAAAGACCTTTAAAGGCCTTTACGTGTTTTTTTGACTTTAAATATCCCGCATAATTCAGAAGCATACAAAACAGAAAAGCCTTAAGTACTTAAGGGGGTATTCTGGTCTAGAAATAAAAAAAAATCGATTTTTTGTTTTGTTTATATTTTCAAAGCTTAACTATTCAAGGATATGTCTACAAGAGGATTTTTCAAAATTCAAATTATTTTCGGAGATATAGGTATTTTGCTGACCCGGCATTTCATGATTTAGACTGCGAAAAACTTTACGCGAAACTTTAAACGCGTTTTTCTCGAAACTATCTTTTTCAATACCATACCCACGATTTCTCAGGTTCTACTGGACTGATTTACCTGAAATTTTTAGAGAGTCTTCTTTATAGACTTGTCTATGGCCGGAACTATCCTCATCCCCAAATTTCAATTTTTACTATTTTTAAAAAAATTCGAAACAGTCAAAAAAAGGGGTAAAAAATTTGTTTTTTTTTCAGGCAGTCGCCATTTTGTGAAAAAATTTTTGCCCAACTTTTCCGTAGTTCCAGCCATTGCGACATTATTCTAGATTAATAATCTTTTTTTTTTTTTAGTTTAAGATTGCTGGGAGGGTTGAAATCGTGGGTATGGTCACGCGTCAATTTTTGGCGAACCCCCACTTCATCACCTGCTAATTTGTGAAGTTTTCAACTTTTTTTATTTTTGATTTTTTTCTGCATTCTTCTAATGTTAATAAATGACTAATAAAAAAATGGATCGTAAAAATATTAATAGCCTTTTTTTTATGACACTTCAAAAATTACATGAAATTCATGCCTCTAGACCAGAATACCCCCTTAAGGTTTTCTTGTTTTGTATGCAGCATCCCTGGAGCGCTTGAAAACAAAACTAAACAGCCTTAAGTACATTTTTTGATATGAAGTTAAAACACTGCCGTGCCAAGGAAAAAAGTGGTTAACTCCAATCGAAGTGATTTGGAGACAAATGAGAAAGAGTTTGAAGTTAAAAAAATCGTAGTTAAAAACATTATTTTTTTGTGAAAATTAATATATTCATTAATAATGATATTCTCTATCTGAACATTAAATCTATGCAACTGGTACAATTTATTTATTACTTGTTTTTTGAGAATATCTTTATTAAGCACTCCATTGGTTGTTAACACTTTTCTTGATTTGTAAAGCACGACTTTCTCTATGTTCATTACAAATTCATAGCTACTAAGGTATTTTAGGGGTCTTTTGGAAAGGCAAAAAAACCTTATGTGCCTTTTTGCATAGATTTTAATAAAAAAATTTAATTTTTTTTTAATATTCAGATGAAGAATATCATTATTAATGAACATATTCATTTTCATAAAAAAAGAATGTTTTTAACTGCGATTTTTTTAACTCCAAACTCTTTTGCATTTTTCTCGAAATCACTTCGATTGGAGTTAACCACTTTTTTCCTTGGCACGGCAGTATATGTTCAATACTTATTATATAATGTAAAAACTTTCTTTATTTACACAAAGCAATACTAGTACTATACCTTTAACACACTACCCGTAATTATAACGGCAGGCATCATTATTACACCAAAAAATCGTCATAATTACGGCTCGAAAATGACGGCAATCCACCATCATTTTTCACAATTCAGCGCAATCTGGGCTCGAATGGTTAAGAAGCTTTTTGAAAATGTTTCATACAATTTTTGGTCCCGCCAGGACGACACCCTTCGTCTGATCACCGAAGTTAAGCAGCAAAGAGCGCAAATATTACTTGGATGGAGTAAGAAACACGCAAAACTGTTATCCAAATTTACGCTTAGCAGTGTGTCGCACCGTCATTTTTATATTTGCTATTATGATGGTTGCCGTCATAATTAAGGTAGTGTGTCCAAGGTATAAGTAAACCAAACTCCGAGAGTCTCAATCACTGACATATAGAAATGGACTATTCAATTTGCTGTTTCAAATGGTGCATCCTTTTGACAGTTCTTACCTAAGGAGAATTCAGAAATAGGGAGCATATATCTGTCTATCTCTTTCGCATTAGGCGAGAGCTCACCTATTTTCGAACTTTTATAATGGTCCATTTGCTAATATATTTCGACAACGCGTAAAAGCTTCAAGCAAGCTTTATCGAAAGCAAAAGTTAAAGATTTGTGTTCTCGCTCTCACGCTTTTGATTATATATTGTTGAAGTGCTAGGAGAAAGCGCAAATCAAAATTCATTTCCTGCAAGCGAGCTCTCACCTCATGAATGCGTCAGGTGGGTTTCTATTGGGAAGTAGTTATGCGGTTTTTTTAATAAAATTGGGCAGTTAATATTTCATATGGGCAGTATTAAACTTTTTTTGCGGTAATTCAATTTGTGGCAGTAACATGTAGCTAGTAATACTAGTTTCAAAGCTATAAACGAATTTGAAATGTTCCGTTTTCTCGAGAACGAATACAAATTGTGGGAAACGGTTTTTATAATATCGAGTTACACTCAAGACTAGTCTAACGTACTGAGTAAGTTGGCTGGTCATAACGGCATTCGAGCTCAGTAAATGAAGTTTCACGAAATTGGCAAAAATCATTGTTTCATTATTATATACAAGTCTGGAAAGTGCAGTGTTTTACGAGCTTTGTGAGTGTAACACGTTGCAAGTAGTTAAAATTCTTCTTTTATTCCAGGTTGTGATTAGTTTTAGCGTAATCATGCCACGAGGCAAGGTTTTAACTGAGAGGGAAAAAGGAATTATCAGTGGGGAGGTCGGGGGACGTTATTCGTAATTATCTGAAAAATAAGGAAAATTACGGTCGCAGAGAATATTCCGGTAGAAAAAAAATACTTGCAGATAGGGACGTCAGAAGGATATGCCGTAAAATATCCAAATCGACAACGTCTGTACGGTCTGTTAAAAGACAGTGTAACATTTCCGCGTCTGTGTTAATTGTCTGGAGGGTATAAAGCGAAATCCTGACATCGTAAGGGACGAAATGCAAAAGACTCCTCGTCTGGAAGCCCGCCATAAAGAAGCGCGGCTTACTTCCACCCATAAAAACATGGAACGGCTGTGGTCACAGGTACGGCGATATTGTGAATAGAACATTTTTCCCAGGTACCTCTTCTTTACTTAGCTCCGTCTTCACAGGTATCTTTTCTGATGAAAAGAAGTTTAACCTGGATGGCCCAGATGGTTTGAACGGGTACTAGCGTGATCTCAGGAAAGATCCTCGTTATTTTTCAAAGTGAAATTTCGGCGGAGGATCGTTGATGGTACGGGGAGCGTTCATAAGCGCGGTACCTTAGAGCTCGCGATTCCATCCACCAGGATGAGAAGTCTGGAAGGAGGTCGTGGAGAATTGTTTGCTACCATTTCTTGATTGTTATCCTGAAGAAAATCTGGTTTACCAGCAGGACAATGCAAGAATTCATGTCTCTAGATCTACGCGGGAGTGGTTTTCGAATCACAATATTAATGTTATGGACTGGCCCGCTTGTTCTCCTGACCTAAACCCGATAAAGAACATTTGGGGATGGCTAGTTCGCAGGGTATATGCCGATAACAGGCAATTCAATACATACTCACGAGCTAAAAAACGCCATCAAAGAGTCCTGGGAACTCTTGACACCTGATATCCTAAATCCATATTGGGAATCAATGTTCAGAAGGTTAAGCGAGGTGTTACGAAATAATGGCGGACCCACAAAGTATTGAATTAGTCATAAGGTGTCTTGAGGATAACTCGATATTATAAAAATCGTTTTCCACAATTTGTATTCGTTCTCGAGAAAACGAAACATTTCAAATTCGTTTATAGCTTTGAAACAGAGTGTATAAAAGAATTTGAATAGTTATTTGATCCCACAGCGGCAGAATAAAACTTAATCGAGCGGTAGATTAAATAAATATCCTGTGCAATTATTATTTGAGCAGTAATGCTTGGACAGTAAAATAAATAGTTCGGCAGTTTTCGGCGTTTAATATTCTGAAGCACTTTTTCAATCAATTAATGTTTGCATTAATTCAAATCACGAATGCATTCTGATCTGCACGCAATATATTCTAGGAGTATGCATACTAAATAACTAATTACTAAAGATTTTCCTTTTACAAAAGTTATAGAACTTATTACAATATTTCTAGCAGATGAGTTAGTTGTTTGCAAATCTGGTAATAAAACTTAGAGTAAAAGGTTAGAAATACCCTATCAATCTGAAATTACTTGTATTGATCTTAGGAGCAATTTTCTTTTTCTCCAAGAAGAAAACTATAATATCTATTGCAATCAAAAACCGTATTGAGGATTTAAGAGAAATTAAACATCTATACAGTTTTTCGTATCGAGTAAAGAAAGATGAAGGTCATGCTAGTTTTCAAAAAGATATCCAAAGAGACCAAACTCCATCACTCACCGCTGGGGTGGGGAGGGAGCAATTTTGAAATCTTAAATGAAATCTGTGTTATTGGATTGAGGGGGGAGGAAGATAGAGAGGAGGGGATTGAGTTTAGCGTCATTGGATAGTTTTTCATGAAACATTAAACACGTTTTTTCTTTTTCCATCCGATGTGTAATTTGCAAGATATTCGACCTTCCCAGAACCTGTTTTTGCACAAAACATCCTCCCCCGCTCTCCCTGTAACGTATTGAAAACAATGTTTCAGATAAAAGTTTCGTATTTTCGCCGTAGAAAATTAGAATACGAAATAAAAAATGGGGATTCCCGTTTGAAATTTAAGTCGTCCCCCGGTCCACCCACAGAGGGTGGGGGGGGGGGGGATGCAGGCTGATTTTAGGATAGACGGATGTCCCTCTTGGAGATATTTATTTTTTGTCTAGACAATGTTTTGCCCTGATGCGTTTTTTTCGAGTTATTTTGATTTGTCAGGTTAAATGGGACACCCAATATAATGAATGATCGAACTGAAGTCGGTAACTTACTTGTGTCCCACCTAGATGTTTTCTACGAGCGCGAGTGAAACACAATATATTTTCATCGCTCTCGCTTATAAGAGCGAGCGAATTATAAACCTTAAATTGCTCGTACTAAAGACCCGCGCCGATAGAATAGGTTGTCCGTCAAACTTGAAAGCTCTCAACGTATTTGAAGTACGGGAACGGAAGGCCCGCGCCCATAGAATCCGTCATCTTGACTTTGACAATTTGTTAACAGGAACAGCGCGGGCATATTATTGGACAAAGAAGCAATTTTTATTGAAAAGACAACGATGGATGAGTTTAACGCCACATGTTTCAAGAAAGCTTTCGTAGTAAGTAAATAGCATGTAAAAATCCATTTGACGGGAGAAAGCTTTCAAACGCCGGTCACTGGCATGGCATTCAACGTGTTAATCTTAATAACGCTCCTCGGTCAGGAAGGGCAACCGAGGTTGATTACGAAAAAATAAAAGCATTAATTGAATTAAACTAGCGTTACACGACACGAGATAATGCAGAAACAATGAACATCCTCAACCGACGGTTCACGACCACCTGAAGAAGCTTGGATATATAAGCAAGCTCGACATTTGGGTTCCGCATGAACTTGGAATTGAAATGTCCTTTTTTGTACCCTTGGGATAAAAAAGTATCAGTTTGCTCCCTTAAAATAGAGAGAAAATTCGAACTTTCGGCGGTGGTACGGTAAAAATAAGTATACTCACCTCGGGAACAAAATATGACATTTTTATCCGTGTTTTTGCCACCCTCGTCTACGGTGCGGCAATTTTAGACCCGGATAAAAATGTGTATTTTGTTCCCTTGGTGAACAATATAATATTTTGAGAATAACATTTTTCAAGGAGACGATTGATAAAAGCGATCTACGGGTGGTCCCGTTACGTTCTTCACTTTAATACCTAGAAATATACGTAGGCATTTGTGAAAATAATGAATTTTGATAAAACGACAGCGTTTAGAAAGCAAAAAGTTTTTTTTTTTTTAAATCGGTAAATGTAAAATGAGCTCTAACTAAAAATGTCAACTTATCAATTTGTTTTTTACGTAGATATGTGTTACATCTTAATAACTCATATTTTGTATCTTTATTTATAGGATATATATAATTGTGGGATCGTTAAAATTTTTAACAAAATTCAAATCATATAAAAACCATGTATTTATCATTTTGACTTATTTCCGTTTTCTGTTTTTAACTTCCTTTATTTACAAACTGCTTTCAAAGAAAATCATATTAAATAAAGAACTTCGGTTGGGGTGTTCGAAGTCTCTGAATATCTCGTCTGTATGCGGTATCTAGGGTTTCATTTAAGCCATTCTATAAATTTCTTTGATGACCCTTATTTTATAATGATTTTTCAAAAATTTTTAGCACTATTTTTCTCCAAAACGGGAGTTGTTTGAGCATTTTCATTTACGAATTCGTAATCTACGAAAATATTACGTAGAAATAATCTGCCATTTGTTTTGGAAAAAAACAAAAAATTAATTTTATTGACCAGTGAATCAAAGGTTAGAGAAAACTAGACTTCACCTGATTTTTTCGTATGCTCTCCAAACTACACTTTCACATAATTGTTTTCTTTATTGCACGATCTTAGTTTCTTGCACAATCGTTTTATATTAATGGAAGAGATTCTGAAGAGCCATTATTTGACTAAAACACTTTACTTTCAAAGGCGACCAGCTTTATTACGACAACAATTTTACACAATCAGCCCCAAAATGTTTATCATCTGAATCGCGTGAATAGAGAATTGAATCTATTTCGAGCTTTGGGTCGTTATGTGCCCTATTATAAATTAAAAACTAATTAGCAAAAAGTGTTACAAACACAATGCATCCTCGCAATTCGAGAGAAATAATTTAATTCTACCGGATGTTTGTTGCAGTCCACCAGATGGCTTATAGATATTATTATAGATTGCTTTCGGACGAAATTATAACGTTCACTTCCAAAGTAATATCATATTCCGGTCTACATGTACTCGAGCATGATGTTATCTTCGCGAATGATATCTATTCGAGTTTTCTCGAGACTTTTTATTTTAATGTGTGGATGGTCTTATCGTAATTCTTTTTGCGTACATACTTGCTGAGAAATGTTTCAGTCAAAGTAGGGTGTATGTGTGTTCTGGTTTGGTTATCTAATCGCATTAATAGTTTTGTAGTAAAAATTCCAGCTGTACACAAATGAAAAACTCTAATACGAATCAAATAACCTTCGTTGCTAGATTCTCCATTACTAGTCAGTTTCATGAGCCTTTTCAATCATGAAAATGAATGTTGTATTTATACTGTCATGGGTATGATTCAATTTCATGGGCATTTTTTATCTTGAAAATTACATTATTATTAGTCGGATTGTTAAAATATAACTGATATTTTGAAATTTTTTACTCTACACTCGATCCAAATGCGAGAAATGAACATTGTTTTCTTAGTAGTTTCTGAACCTCCACTCAATTTTCGGTCATGGGTATACATCAAACAGCCTCAGAAACTATTTGGCACATCACTACCATGTGGAGGGATGCAGGGCCCGTTCGTTTCTACAACAAGTTGTGACGTCACGGCCATAAAATTGACTCATTCATGAATGCGGTCTTGGTATCTAATAGTAAGTAACAACGGTGAATTATGAAGTATCTAAAAGTTATTTTGTACCATTTAGGGCTTCTGGTTTTGGAAGACGATCTATTTTTTTTTAATTTTATTTCACATTACAGAGTTTTGTGATACATTGCAAAATGTTTATTATATTTTATATTTATATTTTTTATAATTTTATTATAATATACTTTAAAATTAGGTACTAAAGAAATCAATAAAAAAACCCAAATAACTATTTGTATGAAATTAATGAATTCCCAGAATAGGGCATTAAATGTTTTAAATTGCACTGCAAAAGGTCCTCTGGTATATACATAATTTAATGTCCCTGTTCTCATTTTCGTTCGAAACCGAATTGGTATGATAGTGAAATTTATGAGTAGCTACATATGAGTATGATGTGTCAAGATCTATGCTAAATATCGTACATAATGGTAAATTTATAAATTTAGAAAACAGCGTACTTCAAAAGAGTTGAAAACACTAAAATCATTTTCATGCGAAAATGCATTTCACACCAATACGAAAAGTAGAACAGGGCCCTAAATCAAGTAATATACAGGGTGTTCCAAAATTCAATTCCAATTCCAACGTCAAAACGAAAATGGATAACGTACCAACTCATCACTGTTCCAATAAGCCAAATTTACCCAAGTAAAAATCTTCTGGTTTTCAAAATAATTGCACTGAATTTCCTAAGTTTCAAAGAAGTGACTCAAATTGCCGGTAAAAAAGTACCAAATAAAAATTCGACATACTATATCGAAATTGCGGATAAAACTTAAAAAACCCGATGACCCATTCTAGATGTTTCGCAATTGTTGAAATATCGATTATAGAACTTGTATAAATCTATGGCATTAACAAGTCAGTTTTTTATGAAATTTCATAGGTAAGAAGTTATTATAGGCACAAACTGCATCCAATGATATACTAACATGCTTAAATCAGTCCAAATTTTTTTATATCATTTGTACCATTCTATGCGTGTTCCATTCAAACATCTTCTTCCATATCTTGTCTAGAACAAAACACACTAATCCTTCCTAAAATTATTCTTGTAAAAATAAGATAGGTTGCATTGGAACTGATAGAAACCCCTTTTTTCATGAAGCTCTATGAGTATTTATAGTTAATTGCACTTAGTTTGATTACATGAATTTAGGAGCACCCACGATATTTTCTTTTACATCCAGTCGGTGTATGAAAGCTGAAGATCGTGACCGCTCATACCCGAGTAAGTACAAAGTGGCGAAAGTTATCACCCTTTCGGAAGATGCTATAATTTTTGCAAATGGCGGCAAATGCCAAGTCTGCTTTGACATTTGAAATAAACAGATACAAAATACCCGTCAACCAGACATGGATCGCTATACTCCTCAAGAACGCGGAATAATGTTTCGCTTTTTTTTTTTTGCGGAATAATTCGTCGATGGTGTTGTCGCAGATTTCCCGGTCGTCCGACACCAAGTGGGCAAACACTACGGCATTTAGCCGTTCGCCTTGAAAAGTATGGGACAACACGAAATCCTGCCAGGTCTGGCCGGCCCCGGAGCAGCCGTTCTGCTGGAAATATCGCAGCTGTGGCTGAGATGCCGCAGAGGACCCCGGAGTATCGACCAGACGACGTGCCACGTAATTGGGCATCAAGCGGTGGTCTTTAAAGAGAATTTTGGTGAAAGACTTAAAGATGTTCCCCTACAAAGTGCAGACAGTGCCTCAGCTGTTAGCTGTTGGCGCCCAAACGCGAGGAAGACAACTTTTCATCGAAAATCGAGGCCGAGGCCCATTCCCATCTCTGTGGATATGTTAATAAGCAAAAATATTGCTTCTGGGGCACCCAAAATCCGCGTATAACCTACGAAGAGCCATTACACCCGCTCAAAGTTACTGCATGTTGTGCTGTTTACGCTGGAGGCGTCATCGGGCCTTATTTTTTCAAAAACGCCGCGGGCCAAATGACTACTGTGGACAGCGAGCGCTACAGCCATGCTAAACGACTTTCTCCTCCCTCAATTGGATGAATTAGGACTGGAGAACATGTGATTCCAACAGGATGTTGCAACGGCGTATATTGCACGAGCCACAACCGAAATTCTGAAGGCTGCATTTCCGGGTCGCCTAATCTCTCTTTTTGGCGATTTGCACTGGCCGGCAAGATCGCCCGATTTAACCGTTTCAAACTTCTTTTTGTGGGGTTTTTTGAAGTCACGAGTCTATGTCAACAAGCCTGAGACTCTTGAAGCCCTCAAAGAGAATATCCGTCAAGAATGCAAGAACCTATCGTCGGAAGTTTTGGCAAGAGTGATGGAAAATGCTATAAATCGGGACGTATGGTCATCAATTCTGACGGCGCACATTGGTCCCAAACGCCAAAAACATGGCCAAAAGTCCAAAATTGAATATTTTTCTGCGGACTTTTAACATATAAAATAGTTGTAGTGGTACCCCTAGCATTAAGAACGACGGTTAGAAGCAGTACGAGATTTTTTCCTGAGCTAGGAACCCGTTGTTTTTGAGAACGTTTCTTGCGACTGCTGTTCACGGAAACACGCTTTACCGAATGTGATGTTTTTATTCAAGCTCAGAACTTAAACGAAAAAGGTTATTCTAAGTCTATAAAATGGAATCATCTCAAAACAGTAAGTATAACCTATGAATGTAATTGGAATTTGATGTAGATAGTAAATAAAATTGTTTAACAAAGTACAAAAAGTAATAATTTTTAGAATTGAGGTTATAAATAATAAGATAACAAATGCGATTAGAAAAAAGTGCTACCAAGTGCTGCGCTGCTATAATTTTTTTCTTGTTTGTTGAATGGTTCTTAACAGCATATATGAAAATTAGCTGCTGGTACTTGCAGGTTAGGCTTTTAGGTCATATTATGTGTACTAAATTGGGAAAAAATCGATTTATTTGTTAACAATGACTTGCATTATTATTGACCATTTTGGAGCCGCCGTTTTGTTTTTTTTAATTTTGACATCAGATTCGTAATCAGCGACCTCAAAAACCCCTAGAAACCGAGTTTAAAAAAAAATATCAAAGAAAAAAGTTCTTTTTTTGAAAAAAATTCTGCTATTTTGGATTCGTTAATTTTTTTTTTTTTTTGAATTTTTGACTTCAGATTCGTAATCAGCGACCTCGAGAATCCTAATAAACAATGTTTCGTACAAATCTAACAACGTTTTCATATTTTGGCCACAAAATCGCCATTTTGGACCACTGTTTGGCGGTCACTTGACCGATATCATTGTCTCGACTTAATAACACAAAATTTCAGACATCAGATAAACATAATACAAAAGCAGAACCAAAGTTTTTCATTCATAAAAATGGGTGACAACTTTTGCGCCACCTAGTATATGTGCCGATCGGAAAGTGAATGAAATATCAATTACAAAATCTGTAGTAACAAAAGCAAGTTAAAAAAAAATTATAAAATACATACTTACATCACGATCTACCTATTTGCTAAATATGATTTAAATAATAGTAAAAGAACTTATGGATTTCTAATCAAACACTTATATGAAAGTAAACATGTCAGTAGAAAAAGCGATCGTTCTAGGAGTAAGCGTAATTTACAGTTACACACTAAAATGATTCACTTTTGGTGCATAAGGTTATATGTATATGGATTTTCAATAGCTGTTTATTTTAACATTAACTTTGTGATAAACGAAATACCGATTTAAAAACATTAGTTTGAACGATGCCTGCATTAATTTATCTTATCATATTTGGTATATTTCTATATAGATAGATAGATAAGTATTAATACATTGTTAATTGAAATGTAATCAATTTATTGATTTTTTTAACACACTTTTAATGTACGGAAGCTTGCAGATTCGAGAGTACGAATTACATTACTCAGATAGAAGATAAGCCGTCGTTATGACTCACACTCATTTAAAAAATGAGACTGACGCACGCAATTCTTATCAACTTGATTAATAAAACTTTGTTCTCTAGGTGTTTAAAAAGTTTTTTGTAAAGTGTAACTTCTTAAGGATTGCTCGGGACTCGGGTTGTGAACTGAAAAAATGTGTAACGCTTCGAGCATCATCGAAAAATGTAACCGTCATCGCATGGGGATGGGCTGTATACCTATATAGTATTCTTGAAAGCGAATGAGACAAAGAGATAGAGAAAGAAAAACCTATAGCAACAGAGTGTAGGTATATGTGGAGGGAGGGAATGGAAAAGAGAAGAACAAGAGATATAGCAAGAGAGTGCAGGTATATGTATATGGGGAGGGAGGGATTCACTGACATATAGATACTGGACTGCTAACTGACGTTTGAAAAACGATACCATTTTTAGTCTAGGCTCAAAGCTTTTAAGCAAATCATTTTATATATACATTATTAATTACACATCGATCACTTATGAAAACAACTTATGTAATTCAGTAATCATATTCTTTGAAGTTACACTTTTGTCGGCAGTTCCGCGACTGCCATATTTTTTTTTCTTTTGCGTCTGAGTGTTTAGATCATTAAGTAGATTACTTTGAATAATCAAACTCCTTTTGGAGGCATTTCAAACTTAAACTTGCGATGTTTGAATTACAAAACAAGTACGTTTGCACTTTGACTACAGGAAGGAATGCATAAGACATCCGCGGAGAAAATATCAATGTGAATTCAAAATTACCTGTACTAACTGCGGTAGTTATAGTGATTGGTAAAATTATTTACTGCTTTTAAACTAGAAATGAAAAATGCCGCCAGTCGGTATTTTACAGTAAAAAACAGTACTTTTCATCTTAAATCGTGGAACAGAAAGCTGAGCCTTCAAACTTTCTAAGGATACTTCTTACGACGTCAACAAACAAGCGAGAGATTACGCGTCAAATCTCCACAATGGTAATTTCAGTGCCCAACATTTGACGTCCTTCGTCCTGCTGATTTTTTATATGGGGAGATCGAAATTTTTCCTGAAGAAAAGCTTTCCGGCTTGGGACCTTTTTAAGAAAAAAAAAAAAAAAAAAGCGGTCAAGAACATGTCAGGCCATGCTTAGTGTAGAGTTCTGTAGCTAACTACAAACGATAAAAAACTTTTTAACAAAAAAATTAAACCGCCGAAAAACTGAAAAGCAAAAAATAATAAAACCTTTTTTATTTAACCTTAATAACTAAGTTCTTAAACTAATGTAAGTATACCTAAATAATTTTGAGTCGGCGCCAAACATCGTCGGGTTGCTGTCTCGCTGACATTAACTTCGTGAACGCTCGGCATTTTCCGGCGAAGGGGTGTGTGGCGCCGACTCAAAATTACTTAGGTATACTTACATTAGTTTAAGAACTTAGTTATTAAGGTTAAATAAAAAAGGTTCATTATTTTTGGCTTTTCAGTTTTGTCGGCGGTTTAATTTTTTTGTTAAAAAGTTTTTATTTTATAATTTTTTGTGGCTATAATGCAGAGACTGAGAGGTCTACGCACAAGAGATTGACAGGTCTAAAGCTCATTCATCGTGAGGTTTTTTTTTAAATTAATTGTAATACACAACTCAGCATTAGAATCTGTGAGTGAACAATAAATCACCCCTATTTTCCCACCCTTAAGGTAGGATTTTTTTTTTCCAAATTTATATGGGACCAACTTCGAGGTATACCCTTTCCAATAAAAAAAGAATTATCAAAGTCGGACTACTCTGTAAAAAGTTATGCGTGGTGATACATAAGAAAAAAAAAAAAAAAAAAAAAAAACAACGCGTCGAATTGATAACCTCCGTTTTTTTTCGTCGGTTAAAAATATAATAATAAATATCATAATATTATAATATACATATTTGTACATACACATACAGGCACACACATACATCCGAAAATGGCCACCTTGGAGTCGAATATTTAAAAAACAGGACATAATTTTGAAAAACAAATCAGCTTATATATCCGCCATTATTTATTATTTTTTAATTATTAAAACGTAACTGTATTTATGAGAAACAAATATTGGTTTATATATTTAATATGTAGACGTTTCAAAAAAATAAAAAAAATGTGGCTGTCGCGGGACTGCCGACAGAAGTGTAATTTCAAAGAATATGGTTACTAAATAATAGAGATGAAACGGATACCCGGTAATATTCAAAATGCTACGACAATTTATACATCTGCATTAATATTTGTAAGGTAAAATAATATCACAATAGCTTATACATATATATGTATATCTTTATATATAAAAATCTCGTATCACGATGTGCGTTTACGCTAATCTCCGAAACCGCTGAACCGATTTAGATGAAATTTTGTAAATGTGTATTGTTTGGTCCAACTTAAAAGATAGGATAGTTTTTATCTTGATAAGTGGCCGTCAATATTTTTTATTGCAAATTTAAAGATTTTTTGTAAAAATAAGGGTTGTAATTCATTTTTAAGTTCCATAAGTATCACAGTCTGCCAACATTGTCAGGCATTGAAATTTAGTTTTTTATGTCATTATTTTGATTTGATTTTCATTGTGCTGTGATACAAAGAATAATACGCAAAATTGTGTGCTTAATTTTAAGATCTCATGAATTTTAGTTCTCTTGATGGTAGTCAGAGAAATCAAATCGCCCATTTTTTCACCTCCTTTTTAGAAGCTGTGAAGAATGGAAATAGCAAATATTACATCGAAAAGCGAATAAAAAAATGATTATGAAAAGGACAGCTAATTTGGACGGGGTATTGGTAGGTGCTCCATAATTCATCTTGCCCGACGCGATGTTGATATTTGTTTGATATTGACATTTCCCCGCGGACAAATAACGTATAGATAAAACATATGTACATATAAGAATTTTTCGTCGATATGGGCATCCAAAATTGAAAGTTTTATGCGATTTCCACCAAACTTGGTGCTTAGTGGTTTTCGGGGTCGCTGAATTAAAACCAACCGTCAGAATTTACGAATTCGGACTGCCAAATTTTAAAGCTTCTGCGATTTCAACCAAACTTGTTAGGTATCGGTTTTGCCTATTCTCTAATCGCGCCAACGACCTCTTCTGTCTAGACTTTCTTATAGGAGGACTTTAACCAAATCAAACTCATCGCGCCACTCACCGGAAAAGGCAGAACAAGGTCTGCCGGGCCAGCTAGCTATTACATAATAGACACCGTTTATTTTACTAAACTAAGAAACAAAATTAGTACTCAAAATTAATAAGTGGTAAATTATGGTGAATAAAGACTGGTCTCTGCATTTGTTGGCAACAAACGATTTCGCTTATTTTCGTAAATAAGGCCAGCTTCGGAGAAAAGTTTTTTGCTATAAAAAAAATCGGTTGTCATAGAAACAACTATGACAATTCAAAATTTTGCACTTAGTGCAACGATGCAATAAGATATACAACAAAGCGTGATTACCTCTACTATTTATATCAAAATATTGATTTTATTAATTATTTTATTAAATTTCCAAGAGGCCATCGTTTTATAGCCGATGTTCGAATAATTATGAGCGGTAGTGTACATATAACGGTACTCTCTTGCTATAACTATATCTCTTGTTCTTCTCTTTTTCACTCCCTCCCTCCACATATACCTACACTCTCTTGGTATTGGTCTTTCCTTCTCTCTCTCTTTCTCTCATTCGTTTTGAAGAATACTATATGTGTATACAGCCCTTGCAATGACGGTTACATTTTTCGATGACGTTCGAAACGTTACAAATTTGTTTAGTTCACTACCCGATTTCGGAGCCATCCTTAAGGAGTTACACTTCAAACATTTTCATTTTTATACCAAATTTTCCGGACACCAAGATGGTGTAATCTCTTAAACGAATGCAATAAACAGTAATAATAATTGGGCCCTATTCTTGTAGTCGTTCGAATAGGATAGAAAGGAGCTTACAAAAGATTTTTCTATCGGACTATTTTAATCACTTTGAACGAAAAAATTAATTGAAGTCAGAGGTAATTGATATGAATTTCCTAAAAATTTAGGAAGTTTATTAAGGAATTACAATTCAAAACGTGCTTTTGTACGCTCTTTTCGATCCAATTCGAACGATTATTAGAATAGGGGGCTCATTATCTTATTCATTTTGTTTTTTTTATGCGAAAATATAAAAATCATCTGATAACTTTTACTCTTAATTGGGAAATATAAAAAAACCGGCCAAATGGTACACTTTCTATACTTTAACTTCGAAAAAGATAATATTACCATCCGCAAAACAAAGTTTGTCGTAGAGGTTTCTTTTTATGTACAAAGAAAACTATCTAAAATAATGCAGTGCTGATAGTTTTCATTTAGTCACCTTATTCTCAATGTTCATGATTTTTTTTCAGATTTTTCTGGGCGATACTTTTGGAGATAAGGTTAGGAAAACCACTGCGAAAAAGTGTTGACAAAAATAAGTAATATTACATATGTTAGTATTCGTGTTTTAACGAGCTTTCGTTTGTCACCCCAGACGATTATCTCAGGAAAAAAAAATTTGTTTTAATCTTGCCATCTACCCGACTAACATTAAACCTTAAAATCAAAATTCCAGTTTTAAAGTTTACGTCTTTACTACTACTGTTCCAAATTTACATCAAATAATCTATGAAGAAAAAAATGTGACAGTGATTCCATAAGAGTTCCGTTTTGCCGATTTGAGTACGGAACACTAAAAATCATCTGGTAACCTTTATATTTCATCTAAACAAAACAAATCATCATCATCATATTTCATACAATTTAAGTTATGTAACCGGACCAAAGTGATGTCTGTAGGCTAAAAAAACAAAAAAAAAAAAAAAACAATTTTTTTAATAGTTAACAAAGGTTATCTGCACGAAAATACTATTTTTGCGTTTCAATCTTTGTCATGAGCTATAAGAAATTTTTATTTTAAGGCGTTTATTCATCGCAAGTGAATGAAGAGTACACGTTTTATTTGCTAGTCAAATGATGACAGCCAAATCTATCCGATTTTATGAGCCGAATATCCGGCAATTCGGCCTCGAATCTTGCAGGATATCCGGCCAAACAACTATCCGTTTCATCTCTAAAACAAATCCAAATAAACTCATTTCATACCAAAATTTAAACAAGTACCAATTCAAGTTGCACATTGAGCGATTATAAGGTAACTGAAGTATTGAAATGAAGGAGTGCACTAATATGAATTATTATGTCTTTGAAAAATTGGTAATTAATGAAGGAAGAAAACCTTACCTAAATACATACAGTAGGAAAAACATGGAATTTATACAAAGTGAGTGAACTCAAACGTAATTACGAAAAATGCTCGAAACGGAATCAAATGAAATATTTTCCACATGCCAGGAATGTAAACAGTAAATAAAAAATAAATTGTCCACGTTTGTTTACTTTCTCCGCAACGACGGTAAATAAAGGTGTTCGAAGTAACCAGACTTGCGTACTCAAACTTATATTGCGTACTGTGTTTGTTGACACTGCGAAATGCAGCGGTAAATCATGAATTAATTAATAATACAAGTCAATGTAAACTATGTCACTGAAAAAGATGTACAACTTTTATTTAGAAGCGTTAAACTTTCTTATTTATTTGATTTTTCGATCAATAATTTGTGTAAAGTTCTGCATCAGTTTGCAGTTTACTTTATTTTCTTCTTTTTGTATAGGAAATGAAGTCGTTCTGTAGACAAGGATAGTCATATTGAATACAACTTTCAAGGCGCGTTATTAAATAAAGGCATGGCAACGAGAAAACAAGGACGAAGATACAGTAATACATGGTAATAATAACATGGAATAATTTATAATTTATATTAGTTGCCGCTGTTTTGTTATTTTAGGATCAATAATATATTCAGACGCGCTATTCTAACTGACTATTTGAAGTTAGGTATAAAAAAAAAAATTTAATCAATATAAGGTTACAATACTCGTGCACACGAAAGAGTTTAAAAAACTTGTCCGGAGGTGGACAGACAAGTTCTTGATTAGGAGATGAAGCAAAAACCATTTGTAATAGATTCATTTTGCTTTTCGCGCCATAACGCGAATTATTAACGCTCCGTGTATTTTTTTTTTAAATTATTTTTAAAAATAAAAATACTCGCGCGAATTTTTAAGTCTCCGAGTATTTTTATTTTTTAAAACGTGTAAAAAGTCATTTGTTATTTTAGAAATATGATATACTCCACAAATGCGTGATTGTCTGCGCGCGAAAAGTGCATAGAGTACTATTAGAGAAGCGCATGTTTTGTTTACATTTATCGCGTATTATTTCGCTATCGGTCTAATATCGTTAGGCCGATTGCGTAACTCGCGCCGTTATGCCGAATGGCCTACGATATATACAGTGGGTGGTCAAGCAATTGGAACGCATGAAAAAATTAAAGGTATTTCAATTTTAAACTTTTCTACAATAAAAACTATTGTAGTTAGAAAGATAATTTTTTGTTTATTTATATTAACATAATAGTAGGTACTTAATGTTTTAATAAGGCCCCCCTGACTTCAATACTTAGTGCACCCCCCCCTTGCCTTAATGACTGCGTCAATTCTGCGTGGCAAGCTACTAATTGAATTGGAGATGCATGTCCTTATTTCTGGGGCTTCTTGCCACACTTTACAAATGCTTTCTTTAAGTTTAGTCAACGTGGGATTGGGACGGAGGTAAACAAGGGATTTTAGGGTTTGCCAGACATTCTCAATCGGATTGAGATCCGGAGAATTGCCTGGCCAAGGTAAAAGAGGGATATTTTTGGAAGAAATGAAGGTTTTGACCGATTTAGCCGTGTGGCAAGGAGCCCCATCTTGCATAAAGACAAAGGGTTCAGTGCTCATCCTGTATTGAGCCACATGAGGAAAAAATACATCCCCCAGTACGCGGATGTACTGCTCCTGCCGCATATTTCCCTCTACAAAATAAAGCGGACCAGGTCCTTCCGCAGAAATTGCTGACCACAACATTACCCCCGGTGGATGTTTTACCCGAGATTGAATACAGGATGGATCAAGATTCTCTCCTGGTCTCCTCCGTACGAATTGTGTTGCTTCCGTAAGCACGTGAAGGGAGCATTCATCAGAAAAGTAAACCTGAAAAACCGATATTTTTTTTTTAAACAAAAAAATACTGTTTGGACAAAAGACAACAAAATAACAGATAATTACATTATTCCAATATGCTTCACTTTTGTCCTTGTGGTCTTTGGCAAATTTTAAGCGGGCTACCCTCATACGACGTGTAAGGAGAGGCTTTTTTGTGGGGCGGTACCCTTTGATATTTTTTTCGCGAAGCCTTCTTTGCAGTGTGCTTCGAGAAAGTTGGATCCCACTTTCTTGAAGCATACGCAGGTGCTCCCGAAGGGGAAGCTTCCGGAGTGTCTCTCTCCTTTGATAAGAGCCAAAATTGCCTTTTTTTTGGCCGCCCCGACATCTTTTTTTGAACCCATTCCTAAAAACTGACCAGTGTTCATTTGGATGGACTAATTTCTAATAAGAATGTACAAACCGTGAAAATGTTGATTATATTCCAATAACAACAATGTCGACAAAAAATTAATTCTATAAATAATGAAATTCACAAACTAAATATTTATTTTTCTTCACCTTTACTTGCCCAAGTATCACTGTGAAATGATATCACAGACAATTTTGACTCTTAAACCACAATTATAACGGTATTTCTGAGGGATAACATGCCGTTAGCTTCGGAGAACTCTTCGATGAATATCTCGAAAAAGGAATAACATAATGGGAGTGATCAAATGCAGAGCTAGGCGAATTGCAATATGTAAATGTAACAAATTTGCGGAGCGTTCCAATTGCTTGACCACCCACTGTATATATGTTTTATACCAATCTTAAAGAAAAGTATAACAAATTGCGAACGACTTACTCAAATAGTTTTTTACATAATCAACGAATAGGACGCCTTACGACGAATGAAGGGAAAATACATTCTAATTAGGCGAACGTTTAGAAAGTTGCTTCGGGAGCCTCAATAGATCGACAAGTGTGATAAGAATGGAAAAAAAGGGAAAAGCAGAACTAATTGGACTTCGCTTTACACTGTATGGACTACCGACTGATTACACAAAACTACATATTGATTGCCATCTCCAATTTGCCCGGCTTTTCCTATTTAATTCATGGAGAATTGCGCATCAGTGTAGACCCTATTAGTTAAACAGCAAATTGTTTGTCTCCCATGGGTAAAACATCCTTTTCAAAGGGATGGAAATTGACTGCGACATGCTGGTGTTTATGGTTGAGCAACCCTTAGAACTGCAGTAAATTGTAAAACTGTTCCCGTGAGTGTATCTAATTGGTTCCAGCTTTAACAAAAACAATTAAATGTATTTATGAAATGAAGTCTGCGGATTCTCAGATTAGTGCAAACCAGACTAAAATCCCGTACTGTATATTATTTTACTATCCGGAGTCGGAAGTCTGTTTAGTTAGTAGTTATAATGAATCTTTAACCAACCTTAATATGGCAGGATGCTAATCAATTGAAATTATGTAAAAGCAATGCCAGAAAAAACTTTCATTGCCACATATTTGATTTTTATTCCCTTTGAGATTTGATTTTTTTTTTTAATTGAATGAAGGGTAATTTGTCAATTCTTCTTCTCGATAAGAACAGCTGGAACCAAATGCTGTTTAGGATTCCGCAGCAAAATAAGGAACACTTATAGTTTTGCCATGTCCATTCGTTCGTATGTCACAGTCATTTTATTCAGAGATTATTAGGACTATAGCGCTGAAATTTGGTACACGTATATATAGTAGATAATTATTAAGATATATATTAAGATTGGCGCGCGTTTGTATGGGTGTGTGTAAGTCCTGTATGTGTATGCACAAGTGTGGATGTATATATATATACATTATTATTTTATTTAGCATTATTATTCGTATTTTATCGTTTGTAGTCAGCTACGGAACCCTACATTAAGCATGGCCCAACATGCTCTTGACCGCTTTTTTTTAATTCAGAGAATTGTCGAACTAATGGGTTTTTTTCTTCTCTATATTATAGAGTGGTTAAAAAAGACGTGTTCCAATATATGCTAACAGATTACATGAAGTGTCCTGGTCAACAAAATCTACCAACGTTTAATGTTGTACAACGCAGTGTAATAACGATACAGCAAAGTGTAAAATTGATATAAGAGAATATAAATATTTTTGTTATCCGTTAATAGTTAAGACAAATACAATTCTATAATAGTTATTCGTCCTGAAGATTATTTTGCATCAAGCCTCAATTATCAGGTAACTTATATGTACACCATTTTATTCAAATGCCGTTTTTTCGGGTGATTTCATCCTTATTAGAAACATTTGTAAATAAAAAAAAACAAAAAAATAGATGGAAATAATATGTAATCAAAAATTCTACTTGCGGTCGTTAATTTAGTAAGTACCTAATGCAAAAATTAAAAGTAGTTTGAGACACCAATACTTTTAAATTATTTTCTTTCCTCATAGAATTCATAAATTTTGACGAGCTGCAATTTTTCAGTTTCAGAAAAAAAATTTTAAATATATGTAAATAATGGTAGTTTTCTATGAACATATGTAATCATAACTATTTGAAACGCCAACAGGTTTTGAAATAATTTAGTGAAACTAAATCCCAGTATGACAGTTAATTAATTTACTCCGTAAAACTATTCTCCTATAGGTTCCATTTGTGAATATTGCTACAACTACATATAAAGAAAGGACTACAATAACGCTTAAAAGTATTTTGACAAAAATAATAATTGGTATAATATAATTCAATATAGAAATAAGAAATTCAAGTTCAAAACTATTGCTAATTGGAAAGTACATCCTTTGTACGTTGCATGGAGCAGAAATTGCATTAATTTTAACTGCGTTAACAAATATTCTCATACAGCAATATGCATTTCATACAAATAATTTCTTGTTAAAATACTTTTGAACGTCCCTGTAGATATATTCGACTGCACCAAATCAACTAATTTATTATATGTACAATGAATTTAATGAAACGCTTGTTTGTCCCATTATATTTCGTATACAACCAACTTTAAAATATTTCAGTATATATTTTTAAAAAAATTGTGTATTGACCTTTAAATCTAACAAATGATCAACGGGACTATTGAAGAATTAGCCAAGTATTTGCATTGATTTATTTTCAAAATCGAAAAAATAATTAACCACTCCCTACATATTATTGCTTAAAAAACTCACTTACTTCCAGACGCAAGTATTATCAGATTTCGCGTAATAAAAGTACAGCCCTGCTTGCTGATAATTCACACGCCTTCTTGAATAAATAAATTGTTGTCTGGCCTGCGTGGCGTGAGCAACACCATATGGCACTGTCATTAAACCAGGTGGTATTTATACCACACAATAGCTTCATCGCAACACATCCATCCGAACGATCATCAAAAGATCTGTAAGAATAATAAAATTAAATCGCAGGGGTCCATTGATGAACACTAAAATTCATATCATCCAGGTATGTGAAATACACGCTCAGTACACATTTGTTTCATAGATATTCTAAAATATATTTCGCATTGAGCGTATAATTTAAGTACCTCAAGAAAAAAGACGCAAATTAGCAATTAGGAAATATCCAAACGACACTAGTTAGTTTATATTTGCAGCAAAAATGATAATTTTTGCATATCTATTCGCGTTCTTATTCAACCAGCTGGTCGAGTTGTATAAATGTTCAAGCTCTATACCCACACTGCACGAGTTATTTACGCAACCAACATCTTAGCTGACCGTAGAATATTGCCCCTCGTTATAAGATTCTATGCTAGAAAAAGCTCAGGTAATCGAACTTAGGATTAGGTTGTTTCTTAAAAAATAATAACGGACCTCCACTGTAGTGAGAACTTCTCCAACCGAAGGAGGAAGTGCCAAGATGATAAATAATAAGTACAAGGTCAAGGTCTAAATTAGACTTGAGCTATTTTGGGTGACGGGACCCCACTTTAACATTGGCTCATCGCACTTCTAAGAATCTCCAACGTAATGAACGTGAAAGTTAAGCGCCTTGGACCGTATCAAGAAGCATCACGTCCAATTCAGCTGTTTCATAGCAAGTTTACTTTGGACTATGGAGAACTAGGGGGCTTAGGGAGTCTGTTCGGAATCACAATTCTCATCGGCACTGGAGGTTATCATTACGCGAACATTTTCTTTGGCTTTCTCAATTTTATCGCTTTTGTTTTCCTTGTCGGTAAAAGGTAACTAATTGATTCGCGCCAGGGAAGTGGATGTGAAGCTTTAAAGTATATTTGTTTTCAATGTTTAAAGTTGTGGGAAAAAATTTGGCCAAGTTAAATTTTCATTGGATAAATAAAAATTTTGTGTCTAGCCTGGAGCTTGAAGTTTCGACGAGATAATAAAAAAAAACTTTCACAATTGAGCTTGAACTCTCCTTACGGATTTTGGTGAAACGTTATAGGAATGTTCAAGTCAAAAGTGACGAACATTCAAACAACTTTTGCCGGTTCCTTATACATCTTTCCCGAGATACCATATTTATTTGAAAATCTCAACAGTTATATTTTCTGAAATATTTTTTTGGGAAAAAACATTATAAATTTTGTAAAGCTGTTAATTGTTTATAAGCAATTATTGACAAATTATGGCCGTGTGAAAAGTACGTTTCATTTTTATAAGAATACAAGTGATGTGTTAATTTATTATTTCCTTAATTAATAAACAAAATATGAAGGCTATAGAAACAAAGAAGGCAATTTCCATTTTTACAAATTTTACAAAAAATGATAAAAACTTGTATCTCTAAAGACAGTCAGATATTTATAATATGTGTCATTCCGTAAGTAAAGGGCCCATTTGGCCGAAATTGAGTTATGACCAGAGCGCAATGTAGTAGACTATAAGGAATCGAATAGAAGTGGTCCGATGTAAAATTCGCGAAAAAAAATCATTTTGAAGTTAAAAAACTAAAAATTTAATATTTTCAAAATTGCTGAAAAAATTGATTTAAAAAAATTGACCAAAAACTTTGGATACATTTTTAGCCGCTCAGAGTGTTCTGCAATTTTAACACGTGATAGTAGACTATATACTATGTAAAAAACTGCGAAAAAGAATTGTTTGATAATTTTTTGATTTTTCACTTAAAACGCGTTTTTAGAGAAAACTGTGATCGACCAAATGGGCCCTTTACCTACGGAATGACACATATATGTTTTGGCTTTCAGTAGAATGCCACTAAATGAAGAATTAAACCAAGTTTAAAACAAATTTAAACAGAGGTTTAGGAAAAAACCAACAAGGAGAGGGTCCGAGGTGGGATTTTTGTTTGGGATAAAATTTAATACATATAATGGTAGTGCAGCCTTATAGTATTATTATATTAAACTGGTAGTGCGTAATATTCAGTCAGTTCCGAAAAAAGAGGTATTTTAAACTTTTCTTTGCAACCTGTAAATACTTTGACTTGTTTCCCTCTGTCAGCATGACTATTGGATTTGCTAGTTGTTTTTTGCTATCTTCTGAAACGCGAAGTACCAAGTTCGATTATTGGTCAATGAATCTTATTTTTTCCTTTGTTCTTCTACTTCTTGCAAATGTTGGGTATTTCGGGCTAAATAGAACGGTATCGTACACCGAGAATAAAAAATGTCCCCTGCGCGTAATTTCTCACAAGTAGAATACTCGAAAGTGTTGACGCTATTGGAAGAAGGCAATGGTCAGCATGAAATTGCCAGGTGACTAGGCGTCAACCACAGCACTGCCCTCGAATATTAAAGCGATACCGAGAAACAGGATCACACGCTAGAAGATGACCAAGATCGCAGGAGTACCAGCGAAAGAGATAATCGTTTTCTTCGTCTTCAATGCCTAAGGAAAAGGGAGACAACTAGCGTACAGCTAGTTGGGCGACTTCAGGAAGTGCTAGATATGTCGATTTCTAGTTGTTCGGTGCTGAAGTATATTATATCTGAAGCAGGATTAATGAGCAGAAAGCCAGCAACAGAACCGCAGCTCACCACAAGTTATCGCGCCGTGAGGCTACGGTTTGCCAGAAATCATGAGGAATGCACCTTGGATAACTGGTAAGTTTTGTTGAAAGAGGAGTCGAGGTTCAGTTCATTCTCTCCAAACAGCCATCAACGTGTGGGGAGATGAGTAGCGGAACGATACGCGCAATGTAGGTACTATTTCATCGAGTTAGTAATATTTTCTTTCTCTGAATGCTCGCCGATATGTGGATGAAGTTCTCAAACCTCATATATGTAATGCCTTTTGCTGGCGTTATTGGACAAGACTTCATATTCATGCAAGATCTCATACTGCTGCAATGGTCATCGAATATCTTCGTGAAATCGGCATTCATCGTATGGAGAGGCCATTTCGCAGTGCAGATTTGAATCCTATTGAGCATTTTTGGGACATGATGGCAAGATCCATTCGTAATCGATCTCCACATTCTAATTGAAGGAATAAATAGGAAACTCCAACTTGTCATCAAAAAATGTTGTTTTCGTTTTTATATTCTCGGGCGCTATTAAATATATGAATATTTTTTAAGAATATGTAAATTTTATTTTTATTTTTATATAACCTTATGCTAAAAATTTTTTCCAGGAACAATATGTTTATGACTCGTTTCATACACAATGTTGGTAACAATAGGATATAAATCCTTTTACTGTAAGAAAAGATAAACAACTTTGTGATGCGTTAATTACCTCGGGCAGTGTAGTATTTCGCGGAAGGTTTATAATTTGTTTGTATAATAATAAAGAAATGATACATTAAAATAATGAAATTATTATTATCAAAACTGTTACCTTTATTTGAATTTCAGTAACGAAAGGGACGACGCGGAATACACATGTTTCCGGTGCAACCGGTGGGCAGTGTGGACAAAGGTCGTCGAGGAGGAACTTGGGCAGCTGACTCAAAACGTAATGACGCAAATGCTGGAGGGTGAGAAAACTTGTGATCTGGTGGCGACTTATGTGGAAGACGTCCTTTGCAGTAAAAATCGGGAGGCTGTATAGGGAGCCCTAGGTCAGGGCGGATCAGGAGGAGTCAACTAGCAAAAAGCAAGCAAGCAAAGTCCCGGGCTGGTGTCCTTGGCGTTTGGGGGAGGATTTTTAGTCGTTAGTCCACCCCTTCAGGGTGAGAGTCCGACACTTTGTCCGTAAATGATGAACAAGAACCAGAATGATAATTATAGTAATAGAATGGAAAATAAAAAGTATTTCTACAATTTGCACAACAAATAAATAATGAACTTTTGCAAGAACAAGGTTTGTTAAGAAGCTAATTGAAAAACAAACAGATTTGCTGGAACTTTGTTTCAATCACTGAAGGACCAGGAATTTCTTTGCTTCCCGACATTTTTTTTACCAAAAACCGTTTTTACTGAATATTTGACAATAGAATAAGCAACCTAATACATTTTTTCTAATAAAAACGTATATAAATTTCATGATAATAACACTATATATTTCATTAATTTTTTTGTAGTTGGGATTCATTACACTGTGTACTATCACACGCAACATAATCCAGATCGGCTTCCCCAAGGCCATATAGGCCACTTGTTAGTACAAATCATTTCAGAATAGGGTGTGAACTGAACTTTTGTTTAGCATAGTTGACGCGGCACTGCCGGTTGGGAATATATAGAAAACTCTATACCTAAAATTATTTATTGTATGGAATTCCATCCCTTTATGACAAGCCATTCGCACGTAACCCAATATTTAAAAATTAAAATTTCAAAAGTAATGCTTTTTGTATAATTAATCATATTGCAGTATTTTCATGATTTCAAACATACAAATATTAAAAATTTAAATGAATACTGTTGTATTTAATTTAGTTTTAATATTGTACTGGTTGGAAAGGACAAAGTTTATTTTCACTCTTTCGACTACAGCACAATCATGCGCCTTTTTCTTCATTTTTATCCTTTCGATATTGTCAGGACTAAATGTCACTCACCTGTCAATATATAAAGAAATAAAGACTGAATGTATAACTCGTGAAAGTGATCTTTGAATGACCTGGGCATCTCAACACATTTAAGCCAATCCATCGCAAATTCCTACAGTATTATTTCATACGACTCTTACATTTTGATGTAGGTTGCGCGGGGATGGCTTGCGGTTTATGGACCAGGCTTCAGTCTTTCTTGAGTTCATTGAGTTTTTTAGGTTTAATGGTATGGAATTCCATACCACCAAAAAAGTCTTTAAGCTCTATATACCATAAAAAAAATATAGTGCCGCCCATGAGTTGGCTGTATATGGGAATATGATTCATCAAACCAATTTTTTTATAAAATTCCCGTTTTTATAAAGCTACCATAGCAGCGGGCCTTGCAAAAAAGGCATTAGATGGGTTCATGCTTCATTACTTAATCTAATAACTGATTAATAACGGTTGTGAGCTATTCAATAACTTTAACCAAAACACACGTCAGCGCTGTTCCGCTGTTCAACAGCAGATGCCGACAGGCCCAAACAAAAACATACCATAAGCTTAAGGTGGAAACCAAAATTGTCAAATATTTACTTGGAATAATCTTTAACCAATCATCAACTTTACTAAATTAATAAACACTTTAAAAGCATACTGTACAGGCGAATGGCTTTGATGTGACTACAGAATACATATTTTAAGAATGTTTAGCTCTATAAATGCTTTGTTCGAACGTGAAGTGAAATTAAGTCTAACATGAAGCGATCTCTGCCTGGATCGCAGATGCAAAACATCCCCCGCGATCATTCCGGCTTAAAAAATAGCACTGTTACTGCTAATCAGGCAACGACTGTGGCACACGCCCGAGATATTTTATTTCCACCGCAGAAAAAAAATTTAGCACAATTGGCTGGATTGGATCGGCGCTTGTGCCCTACAAAAGTTGGCAACTTACTCATAATTGAATTAAATTATTGGCCACATTTCCTTTCCGTAATTCGCTCGAGCAGCACCCATGTCCTGAGGTATAAGTCGGTTTCAGAACTGTCAACAATTGAACACTTTGCTGTGAACTTAAAGTTAATTAAAAAATCTGATATGCTTAATCATATTTCGGTTAATCACGAAATTATAACATAATCAGTTTGCGAGGTTGATTGAGTGCAAAGTAATGTATTATAGTCTAAAAATCTTCTTATCTCAGCAGAAATAAAGTGCACAGGAAAAGAGCCATTTCCGGGAAATATGGCGATAAATATAGTCTGGTATGTGATAAGTTAGGGAAGCGCATTTATGTGGCGATGGTGAGCTGTACCTATCTAACAAATGAAAGTGCCACCAATTCCAAAATAAATTGAGTCAGAAAACATGACTGTTTCTTACTTTAGACTGCTCAGGCAATTGCATATGATAGAAAATATTATTATGCAAAAATTACAACGGGGCCTCTATCCCACTGTCAGAAAAATAAGTCATACGCAACAATAGCTCAACACAAATAAAAGTCTCAAAGAGAGCACGAATCAGGTTCAAGTATATCCTCCGAGGTCCTAGCGTCCATTTCGTTGGACAAAGTTCAGGACTAACATGAGTCCTAATTTGTAGTGTATCTAATTTGTTCCACATATGTAACACAACGAACATGCGTTGAATAAAATAACGCAAACAACATTACTCTATGCAAACATGTAAATAGTATTTTGCATTTTAACAATAACTTATTAGATACCTTTGAAGAAAATTAAAAAATTATACATTGAAATTTCAATCTGCATTTTGCAATAAAAGCAGCTAACACAATTTTGTTTAACGGTCTTTTAATTTTCTTTTCGTCCCTAAACTGAACACATAGAAATCATTAAAAAGACATATGTACTTAAATCAATTTATAAATATTTGGGTTAAAGTCAAAAAGTTAAAATTACACCTTAAATGTTTGAATCCTCAAAACCCTAGACCACAATATAAAATTAGGGTTAAATCATCAAATCAATTCAAAAGGATGATATATCCGAACAAGGCCGAAATTTGCACACGATTTTTGTCACTCTTTTTCAAATATAAAAATTTATCTTTATCTTTGTCTCTGATGGGTGATCCCATTTCAAATCAACATACTGTTGTACTCGACCGTTTTTAATGTTTATGAAATTGTTTGGATATACATATTTGTTATATCATTAAATCAAATTCCATTGGAAACAACAACTGGATCGAACATTTCAATAATATGATAAGTAAAAAATCAGTTCCCTTTTTATTTTCCTATGCAAAACAAAAATATAGGTGTAATACCTTTTTAAAATCTAGACTACATACGCCAACTTTTAGGAAAATTGGGCAGTCGAGCTATTTGTGTTTTTTTTAGAGCATGAACAGTCAAACTTGAAAGAAAAAATGTTGATACACATAAATTTGGAAAAGATTATTTTGTTGTGAGAAAACAGCAGCAATATTGGAAATAACGATTTGCAAAAGAACAAAATAAAAAATATCAAAGTTTGTTGCCATCACACCGAAAAAATTGCTCGAAGTTAACAAACTTTTCTAAATTTCAAAGAAGTGCCATTATCTCGAAAATTAGAAGAGTTTTACTTGGGGTAAGTGTGCCTATTCGAACAGTCATGAGTTGGCCCTCCATGTGTTTTCGTTTGGACTTTGGTTTTTACGACACCCCCTATTTATTTGCAATCTAGTCATTAATACTTTTTATTTGATATATACACGATACATTTGCTTATTTTTTATTTTAAAGCGCAAGTTTTTGACAGTTTTAGTTCGCCATATTTACTTTATGCTGACGTCACATAACGTATGTTACCCACGCCAATGTGACGAATCGATTTGACAAAATCCGACGACTAATTTGAGAGTTATAGGGAAACATACATAGATACGGACATATGTATGTACATACCAACCAAAAACATTACCTTCCTTTTGGGCTCCGCCGCAGTCGGGTAAACAGCACGGATGTGTAAAAATTCAACTTGAAAATTAGAAGAAACCAAATGTATAAACTTTGGATAGAAAATTCTTTGTCCTCGGACTGAAATAATCACGAAGAAGTGAATAAAATTGGATAGAAAATATGGTGGACTCTCTAAAATTCACACCTTGAAACCACTGACATGTACACTTCGGTGCAATAAAATCGGGCCACCTTGCACATTTGACTTTGAATCAGGTATGGCAGCGTGTTAAGCAATGAATTATATCCTTCGAAAGGTTAACTTATTGCCTTCAAAACACGTCCAAATTTATGACACTCGTTTATTTTGTCCAAAGTTCAGGTAGTGAGCCAAAGTATCCCTTATTTGATCGTTAGGAGGCATTTGGATGTAATGATCTCTGAAGGTATAAATACGGAAGAAGTTTCTTACCTCCAAATCATTTGTTTATCAGCATTAAACAAATATAATTATGTGTTTAAAACGGAAGTAGGCAATTTTGAAAAATTGATACAACTCCGGAAAAAGCCGCTCAAGTCATTGCATTACTTGAAGCAGGGCATAGTCAGCGCGAAGTGTCTCGAAGACTCAATATGAGGAGGTCAACGGTGCAACGTGTCTACCAGAGATATCAGGAGACTGGAGGCTTTGGTCGGCAACCCAGGTTTACATCGCAGCAACATGATCCCTTCATCTCAATGACATCACTAAGGAATCGACGACTCAACGCAGTTGAAGTGCAACAGCATCTCCGTGAAGTTCAAGGAGTGGATGTTATGTTAGTTAGGCGGACAGTGCGGCAAAGACTTCAGGAGCAATACCTAACACCCTACTGGAACTGGTCCTAAACTTACACCACCTCATTGCCAGTTACGTCTTCAATTCGCAAGGGAGCATGACGAATGGACATTGGAGCAATGGACCTCTGATGAGAAGAGGATATGCATTCATGGCAACGATGGAAGACGAGTGTGCCGGAGACCTGGAAAGCGGTTCGCTCAGTGCATTGAAGAACGAGTTACTACGGCGGAGGATCTTGCATGGTCTGGGGTAGAATTTCCCTCGAAGCACGAACCGTCCTTGTCTTCATTGATAGGTCAGGTATAGAAGGTTTGACGGCTCAACAGTAAGTCAACGATATTCTGGCGGAACATGTTATGTCTTATGCTGGCTTTATTGGCGACAATTTTTATTTATGCATGGCAATGCGACGCCATATACTGCGACAATCGTCCGATATTACCTCGCAGACATCGGAATTTGAGCTATAGGTTGGCCACCACACAGCCCAGACCTGAATCCCATTGAGCATATGCGGGATTAACTCAAAAGAAGAATTCGGGCCAGGGTTCCGACTGTTTCTTTCATCCAGGAGCTTAAAGAGGCACTGATAGAGGAGTGGAACAACATATCACAAGATTTCATAGTACCACTTATATTATAACATCGTTGACATGTCGAATGAACGAAGTTATAAGAGCAAGGGGGGTAACACCCGATATTGAAAATAAAAGAAAAAAAAACTTGTTCAATACTGTTGTGTTCCATTCCTTGTTCTCTCCAACTTCCTATTCGATATATTCCTGATTAGTGCAACGCCTTTGATTTTAGGGCATGGAATTTGAAACAAAAAAGAACCTGATCCAAAATTTGATCTCATTTTTAAAGTAATAAAATAACCTTTCAAAGGATATACAATTCACTACTTAACACGCAGTCGTACCAGAAAAATTTGTCTGCAAAGTCAAATGTACAAGGTGGCCCGATTTTATTGCCCCGAAGTGTATATACTGGACCTTTGAATATAAAGCCTAAGCAAACGCTGTACGTGAGTGTAGTAAAAACGAGAAATACGCCTTTAATAAACGAGAGGGAAAGAGCGAAGTAGCATGGGCAGCATTATCAGTATTTCAAAACATAACATGCCGTCGGAGGCATCAGCCTGATCAACGTGTGAATACTCGTTAGCCTCTCAGAACGAAGACGAATCTCACGAATCATGACACCAGCATCTACACCTTCATCAAGCAGGTTGAATACGAAGAAAAAATTTTCCAAATACCTAAATTTACGACAATATGATAGCTGACGACAGCCACTTGACACTGTACATCCTATACCGCTATCGGGCCCAAAACGAATCTAACGACACTAGCTACACTAAAGAAAATATCAGATCGTCAAGATAAAATAAGAGTGCAAAAGTGTTTCAGAAGAAAATCTCTTGAATATCATTAAAATGTTGCAAGTCTTAAGGACTTGATGAAAATAACTGTTGTTCAGTTCAGTTCATTTATTGAGCGGATTATCACAAATATTACAGACTTAACCTAAGTATAAACGACTGACCAATTGTCTCGTTACACTTATAAGCTACATGTATGTAGCTTCTACATGTGTACAAAGGTGTAAAGTAATCTATCATCTACATTCTCAGGTGGACAATAAATAAAAAAGGAGACAATACAAACATGTACTTCAGTATATTGTATACTATACTAACATTTGAAGCTGTTTTTACAGAATTGATTTATTTACATAATATTATAATAAAATAGCATTACTAGTAGTTCCGCCCTGAAAATGGTGCTATTAATCTTATTCCAAATACTAGGGGGTGTCAAAAATGATTTAAATAATTTTATAACTTTTATATCGGGTATTCGTAGAAAGGAGTTTTCGGTGGACTGCCATTCCGTTGATTAAATTGGGGTAACGAGGAATTATGTAGAACATTAATCGGAGATAGACAGTAATTATCGCGAACAGACTCTTCTGTTTGTATTGTAGACGTTAGCAGTTAAAGGATTATGAAAGTTTGCGATTCTAAGCAATGCGTTGTTCATCAAGTGTAGTGCTCTTGATAGAATCGAATGAATTTCGGAATCCCAATACAGAATGCTGTTTGGGTACCATTTTTTATCAGCTCGTTTATGCTTTCCCAAACAAAACGAATAATTTTCCTCTCGAAACACTGGAGCTCTCTGACCACTATTGGAGAAATTGTGAACCAAATTAAGAAATCATATGTTATAATTGGTCAGATCAAAACTATATATTATACATACATAAAAAGCTTTGTTGCAGCAAGAACTGACTTCCATTCCAGCCGGTTCTTAATTAACGACGTTGCACATTTTGCTTTAGTTAATGTTTTTCTGGCGTGAGGATTAAATTTCAGTTTATTATGGAAATGTTTTGCTTCCCTTCATTGCCAAGTAATGACCTCTACCGCTTGCATTGCGAAAACATATCAGTGTACATTTGGTAAGATTTAGCCTGGACCCCACGCGTTATAATAAGCCATTATATCTGGCAAAGTACGTTTGATGGCGTCCAGCGCTTCTTGCGGTCTCCTGGCTGCACTGAACAATATCATATCATCTGCGTAGGTTATTGCAGATACGGTGGCAATTTGGACCTGCCTGATAAAGGAAGTCTGCTAAATAAATGTTAAACAACTTCGGTCATAAAATGGAGCTCTGCGGTATACCTGACTCAATCTGAAAATTTCTAGTTTTCTCATTTCCAATAACTACCGAAGAGCTTCTGTCACCAATAAAACTGCTCAAAACCTGATTAGATAGCAGAGTACGCAAACGCACACTCGCGTGCGCACCTGAACGACTCAAAATTCATTTTGCACTTCACACAACCTTCATACCTTGTCGGATCCTAACCCACATAGGACAAGGGCGATATCATTTGAGCATAAATTCAGTGTCAATGTTTGGGTTGGTATCATAGGCAAACATTTAATAGGACCATTCATTTTGCTGCAAGTGCTTAATTGGCAAATTTATGGGAACTTTTTGGAGAATACACCGCCAGATGTACTTGACATCTCTCTGGATAGTTTAAGGTACTAGTACACTTTTGGTGTGCAAAACAAGGCATAATTTTAATAATTTTTTTCTCGGCTCCATTATTATATTACAAAATGAAACTTTTTGCAAACATTTATTTAAGTCTTGGACTATACAAAAAAAAAAAATTTTTTTTTTCTGAACATTTGTTCTATTTAATAGAGGGCGCTAAAGTCAAGACCAAAAAAAAATCGTCGTCCATGGCCGACAGTTAATCTCCGGATCGGCAAGCCTGAAACTAAAAATTCAAACGGCATTTTAAAAAGGTTTGGCACGCGTGAATTTACCTCCATTTATTAAAAAACATAAAAAATACAAAAATGGCGGACTTTTAAAAAAAATGTTGAAAATTCACCCTTTTTTTCATCATTTTTCTTATCCCAAAATTTAATTTTTTTATTTTTTGGCCTAATTGAGGTAAATTCACGCGTAAGACATGTTAACAAGTAAAACGCGCCAAGATTTATTCAAATCGGCCCAGCCAATCCGAAGATTAACTATCGGCCATGCGAAAAAAAAGTAATTTCGAGAAAAACGCGTTTAAAGATTTTGCTCGTATTATTTATGGCTCGAACAGCTGCAAAGTACCGAAAATGCGCGTACGTTCAATACTGTTTTTGACTAACTTAAAATTCGAATTTCTTTATAATATTTGAGGAGGTCATTTTTGGAGGTATAAGGAGTTGAAAAATGCAAAAAAAAAAATCAATTTTTCGAAAACTCAAAAGTGTAGATACTATGTAGTACCTTAAGGGCAATATTTCACCAACACGATGGAGCACCAGCGCATATTGATAATATTTTGAAAGTAATATTAAATGAAAAATTTCCTGAGCACTGGATTGGACGAGGTGGACCTATTTCTTGGGCTTCTAGATCTCCAGACCTAACTCCATTGGACTTTTTCTTATGGGGAACGATGAAGGAAGTCCTATTAACACCAGAGAGGAATCAATTAACAGAATTGGGACTACAGTGACAAAAATACGGGAGAGGCAGTACACCTTAAAGAGGGAGTTAGAAGGAGGTTATTGGCATGCATCCAAATTGGCGGATGACACTTTGAACAGTTTTTGCGAGATATTAGCATTGACTTAAATCGGTTTTTAACCAAACAAACAGCATTTTGGGATTAATTTTAGTTTAATTTCTTTACAATATGATTTTTTTACGGGCTATGTAAGTTATATAAAAATGCTTTGGACCCCAAATCTTTCGTATTTCTTAACCTCTATTGACCAAACTTAACATACACATTGACAACATGTAATTCTAAGTCGTGTTACTAAATGGAGGGGTTACATTAGTTTCTAAAAGTGATTGTGTTACTGCTACCGCATTTCTAAATGGATATTAATCCAGCGTTCCCATTTATTGGCTCGATATCTAGGTCATGTTAAATAATAATAAATTGCGGGGTTTGGGGAAGGAGAAGGGGAGTTTCACCTCGCTATATATTTTAATTTATTTCCATGTGAACCATATATTTCTTAATCGATTTTGATTAGACTTGGCCAACATATTCTTCGTGGCAATATGTCAGCTATGTTCGCAAATGGGATGAATCGGTCAAGAGGGTGGAGAATTCAGCATCACTTTCCCTTATGTAAAATCATTTTTGCCACATTGAAATCTACATCTTCCTTCTGGCTGCCGCCGAAAGGTCTTTTATCATTGTACATTTTGAAATCCAGCTGACGTTATTGTGTGTCTAATTTTATCATTTTCTTGTACATGACTTCTTTATTACTATCTACTTCACAAGTTCGTTCTGCTTACTGCACCAAGGTCGGAGGAATATTGCACGAATGTCACTTTTTATTCTTGCCTATTCTCTGTTTTTGAACTTAACTTCAACTTCCGTATGCCTGGTAGGAGTGGAGTGGGAAGAAGTTTTCCTTCTACGATCGAGCTCAGTTCACATCTACGCTGACGGCTCTAAGATGGGGAGAAAGGTGAGAGCTGGAGTCTGCTCAGATCTTCTGCGCTTGGAGATATCCTTTTGTCTGCCAAGCCACTGCAGTGTTTTCCAGGCGGAGGTGGTGACCATCTTAGAGGCCCTATCCTTCGCAACAGTTCTCTTGGGAACGATCGTGGCTGCAGTTTTACAACCAGGCCGCACTTAAATCCTTCACAGGTGTCTTCTCTACCTCGAGGGCCATCGCAGAGTGCCTTAGCCGACCTAGCAAAGCAGGTCAAACTGGAGCTTGTGTTAGGACATAGTGACTCGAAGATCACCTTATCTACGATCCAAGTGCGCCAAGAGGTGGCACAATGAATGTCTCTCCTACAAGGATCAATATTCGTGAGGAGTTCTCAAACTCAATCTGTTTCATTTTTCCAACTAAATGGTCGAATATAATTCAATGTATAATATATAATTAATGTGCAGAATTCTACCGTAAATTTAATTTTATAACAATCACTTTCATACAGAATTTTTAAATATTTCAAAAACTCTGGCACTTAAAAATTTTTTGTTGAAAACGCTTTGGCTACCACAAAATAATAAAAAAGTCTTATGCTAGCTAAATTCCCAACGGCTTTAAGAAGGCAAATTTTATGAAATTTTAAAAATAAATTTATCCGCTGAGTAAATAACTGATTATTGATATTAACTTACAATGAACTCCAAAATGTTAATATTACCATTCCATCGGAGCACTAAGCCGATTCACATATTCTTTTATGTCCTCAAGACGATATCTACTTCTGGCGTTTATTGGTTAGACAAGACTCACTTCAAACTCATTCGCTTCGGTAGCGTGGAAGCTGCTTTAATATCCAGCATACAGTTAATAGCCACATGATGCATATGCAATAAAGTCTAGTTTTTTACTTTTTCTTAGCATATTCACACGATGATTACTTGACGCGTTCGACAGTTCACTTTTATTTTCTTAGAGTTTTAATGGGTAGTAGGGATGAAGCATTAAACTAAACTTTTGAAATAGACAAATTTCAACTGCAAGAATAAACCACCAAATAAAGAAATGAGAATTGATAAAGATGTATGGGCTCTTCCCTGAAGCTTGGGAGTAGTATGGATATATTATCTCAAATAATTCAATATTCACCGTTCGAAGCAAAAAAATATTTTTTCACTGAGACCTATCCGCAGCAGGCAATTTGCCTCCTGATTCTTGTTATTATCACTTTTTGAGTAGATAGCCTGCTTTCTACTAACAAAATTAAGTATATTATTATTATTACAACAAAATACGTCCCAGGAATTACAAAATGTGAACGGGCAGTTCTGAAGGTAAATTGTCTAACAATAAACTCGATGTATTGTACTAAAGTTTTTGAGAACAATAGAAATAACCGTTGAATACTAGAAATAGTTTAGTTTAATATTTGCCTTCCGATTATTGCTTATGCAAAAAATTTTTATAAATTAACCCATTTTAGGGCAATTATTTGTCAATATTTACATTTCGGTAAGTTTTTAGAAAGAAATATAGTCATCAAAAGTATTAAAGGAGTATTAAAGAAATGCAAAAATGTTTCAAATTTTTGAACAATTATAACTTCACGAAAAATAATTCAATTTCAATGATCCAAAGCAGTTTTGAAAGCTTGTATCTTCTATGTAGTTTATGAATCAGAAGCTTGAAAATTTTTATCATCACCTCCTCCTTTGTGCTAAACGTTAGAAGAGTTAGACAAATTATCTCTTAATTTTTTATGCACTTTGACAGTATGTATCGGGTCGAAAAAACATTTTTTTAAAGAAATAAATGGAGACATTTGAATGCTTGTTCTTTCCGCTTCAATGTGTTATTTTTTGAAGTAAAAGTTCTTTACGCACGCTTGACTTGGGGAGTAAGCTGGTGAATGCGTGACGAGAGCGTTACGAAAAGTAGGCAAACGGAAGTTGAGAGGGAGATATAAGTTAGTGAAGATAGAAAGAGAGAGAGTTACGTTTCGTATATTACTGTAGGGGCAAGAGAGAGAGGTGCGAGCACACATTTTCTTTCTCTCTTTCTCTCATAGCCAGTTACGTTTCGTATATCTAGGACACAGTGCAGGCCATATTAATAAAATAAAATAAAATAAAATAAATAAAATAAAATAAAATAAAATAAAATAAAATAAAATAAAAGAAAATAAATAAAATAAAATAAAATAAAATAAAATAAAAATAAAATAAAATAAAATAAAAATAAGCCTATTGTCTCGGCCTTACAATCAACCACAGTAATTACTGATGTATCCGATAATGAAAATAATTAATAAAAAATTATTAAAAAATATTAATTTATCAATGAAAACCCATAATAAATTTAAATATTTGTAGAAAATTAATATATGGATATGTATATACATGTATATAAACATATATATACACACACATATAGATGGAGCTAAAGAAGTTTCACTTCAGTCGTGTGGTCTAAAGCACATTTTTTTTTTTATTTTTGTGGGATTTTTTTCAACCAAGTTATCAGTTGTTAAAGCAAAAGTAACTGATTTGACTTTCAACTCCTGTACTGATGTCCCAAAATAATAATCGCTCAATGATGTTCAAGGTGTCATAAGAAAGCTGCAAGTATCCTCTTCAAAGTGCTTCTTCACGATTGTGTAAAAAATTGTTTTGCTTCCTGTGCATTTTCTTCAAAAATCACGTCAAAAAACGGTTTTTTAAACATTATTGTTATTGGGTCGCCATTTTGTTAAAAATGGCGCAATTTAAAAAGTTGATGTGTTTTCTTGTAGAGACACTATTACCTAAAATATAGTACCAAAAATCAAGGTTATGCTCCTAACGACCGACCCTAAGGGCCGTATGCATGAAACCGACATAAGCCTTATTAGTCATAAATCTAAAGCGAATTTTGCTATACATAAACCTGTCCTCGAAATCTTGTCCGGAGCTTTTTCGAACTTAATTTGAACTTTTCGAACTTTCGTCAGATCTCAAAAAGTGATTTTATCTAGAGTCATCGTTGATAATATAGCATTTGTTAAAAAATATAACACTGAAACTTTCATTAAAATTGGTTCATTAGGAATGAAATGTTGTTTCCATTAATCCACATCCAAATTTATACTTTAAGAAAATAAATCAATTGAATAGATATGTTCTGTTAACGCATTGTTGAAAAATTATATGTTAATGAAGGATTAAAAGTTTAATGATTTAAGCGAAATCGATTCAATGCTTGAGAAAATCTGAGATCAATATTTATACCATACCATTTAAACAAATAAAGGTCGTCCTAAAGGAACGTATATATAGAGGTGGCTCGCAAAGACGTATTACGAAAATCAATACTATTTGACCACTAGACAAATTCGTCATTGAGGCACGTCTCATTGGAAGAATACTCTCTGCACTAGTGCCCACCCTGCCCTAATTTTGAAGCAAAAGCTCCTGGTGGCGGTCTGATTGCCACTTCGAATTGAGGTCACATCCACTGTTTTTGTGGAGCGCACAATTTATTTCGCCCCGGGGTGGAGCCAGAGCGGAATAATGTTGAATATATGTATACCCAACTACTGAAACAGGGGAATCCTACCGATAATAACGCTGGGTGAGGTTCCCCAAACTGAATTCGATTAATAATTGTATCTTCCTTTCCTGCCTCAGGTGCACTCTGATTTAACTGCCTATAGGCTACTGATTTCATGCTAAAAGCCATTCCCGACAGAGACATTCGAAGTAGTGATCCCATTCAACTGTGGGCGCTTCCGGTACCCTGCCGGAGTTCCTTTTGTTCAGCCGGTGACTACGTTGCTGCAAGCAACAGAGATGAAATCGCTTTCACCGCAGCGCCGATTGTGATATGAGTCAGAGAGGCGGGGTGCTATTTTTGTTTCGCGAATGGGGCACAACTCGCCCAATTGGCTTGCAGCCTTGGCAATCGCAAAAAGTAGAACAAATCAATAGGCTTTTTGATGGCCCATTAGGCGCTTACCCGGGCCAAGAACGCTCGCACGCGTGGCATTGTCCGTGGGCAATTATTTTCTTACTTAAGTAATTTTACGGCGTGAAATACCTAAGCAAAATTCCACCATCACCGTATGAAGACTTAAAATTGCCAACGAGCACAAAATCAAATCGATTGGTTGGACCACCGAAAAATAGTTCTGCTCTCCAATCCCTTAAAAGGGCAGTACTTCTTCCATAAGCGCAACACAAACCGCAATTCCGTCCCTGCGGCAATTTCACCACTTTTCTAACTGAATTACCTTCGTTTCCTAGTGCACGCACATTGTGGGGAATGTAAACAAATTACGGAAAATCAGATGCTGCTCCGCTGGTTCATTCACAGACTGATAAATCGATTTTTTCACCGCCGCCACGAAATTCTCATCCCGGGCCCGGCACGACGCGCTCGGAGCGAAAAAAAACAAACCACAAAAATCAATCGCGAATCTACTGGATGGTCGACGAACGATCACGTACCGAACATGGACAGCGGACCTTCTTCAAGCGGGCTGGGCTCCTGTGCTTCTTTTGAACAGTTTGGCGGCGTATTCAAATTGTTTAACCACAGAATTTTATTTAGGAAACCGGGCACCACGCATCCACGGAAAAACTAGGAGTTCGACCTCACCCGTTGCGGTGCACTGACATTTCGGTTTCTGATTCTGACTTTTCTCATTTGACATTCGATGCGGCCTTTTCCTTCCGCTTGTTTATTCGGTTGCTTGGTCCTTCTCAGGCAAAGCCACTCCAGTCGCAACTGTCTCTTTCGTGCGTTGAGTACTGAATGTTCATCCAAATTTCGTGGAGAATTCAACGGGATGTAATTCACCCGTAGATGGCTCTTTACTCAGTTCGATTGTAGGTGTCAGAACTTTTATTCCACAACCGCGACATCTACCTTTTAAAGCTAGAGACTTGTTTATTCTCTATATTACTGCGTTTCCATGGACAGGGTTGAGTTTGGGTTGAGTTTTCGTTGAGTTTTCAATCACTGAGGTTAACCCTGCGCGTTTCCATGTACCTGGGTTAGTTTGACAGCTCTTGATGGTGTATTCGTATGTAATTGAAATTGTGATAAATTTTTTTTATAAGTAATTCACTTTCTTCCTCAGTCCAAAAAACTCGGCTAGACGTAGACGCCATTTTTAACCCAGAAGCAAACAACTTACCAATACACTTGCATAACTCAGCTAAATCCGACCTCTTTCGTTGAGTTTAGCTGGGTTTAACGAAACTTAACTCAACCCTGGTTTCCATGGGACTTTAACTCGGGGTAACCCTGAGTTAACTCTGCATGGAAACGCGGTATATGTTTTCAACTTAAGTTGCAAACTAACGAATCTCTCTGTTCTTTCCGATTCTAACAACAAATTGTAGTTGACGGACAGAAACAAAGGTGGCAACTATTATTATTTCCGTAGTGTGATGAAGTTTCCAATTCTTGAATAAAGTTTGTTAAAAAAAAAGCTGTGTTCTTCTGAGCACGCTATCAGTAGAACAAAAACAACACAAAAGAACAGTGCCGAGCACAATTTTTTTTTATAAGAATGCGGCAATGCGCACAAGGCATCTTCATCATCTTCACTTAAGGTGAGAGATGACTCCAAAAAATCCATTACCTAAGAAATACAGTTATCTTCATAATATTCCCTTTAATTATATCGTAGACAAATTATATAAAGATAGCCCGCTTCTAACATCAAAAGTATGACCAAAACTTTCTGATGCCTCCACCCTGCGATGCTGCACCAGTCAGCAACGGAGAGAAGTTTGGGCGCACAATGTTATTGTTATGGGCTCATGCGTCGTGGTCACTGACATATAGGACCTGCTCTGCTGGTCCCGTACAAAAATTCAATTTAAAAATAAGATCAAATTTTGGCCGATTTCTAACTATATCGCACCTACCTAGATCCCACAGCCAGACAACTAAATAATAATTAATTCTAATATTCGAATGAATATGACGCAAACCCCATAAATCTACTGTATAACACTTTTTTCTCCATATTAAATTTATTTGTTTTGAAAAAAACCGAAATTAGAAAAAAGTAATAGCACATAAACCAAATTAAAATCAGCTGTTACAATAGTTTAACGATGACCAACAGATGGCTACGGCAATTTGTTCCTCATGGCTTATATTATGTTAGCATCACAGCCATACATAGAAATCGACCGCTCTATCTCCTGTCTCACATGGCCGCAAATTTGACAACCGACTGCCACAGCCGGACGAGATGAGATATACATATAAGAATTTATGTAGCGCTATCTATTTTTATCACATTGCATGGATAGGCCGATTCCACAGATTTTTTGAGTGCGGAATTGCTGAGTGCTGACAAAAAAATTTGAATTTAAATATTTGTTGAACAAAAGTTTTAAAAATATATACTTTGAATTCAATGAATGTAAATAAAAATCATTATTAATGCCACAAATAAATAAATAAATTTTTTTCCCTGACAGATTACCAATATTTTCAGGAATTTGTGATTGATAAATTTTAAATTATAAAAACGATGTACCATATATTTATTAATAAACATAAACAATTGAACATATACTGTGTTTTAATTAAAGAATTTGGAAATAAAAACTCTTTATAGCAAACTTTTAAATTTAGGATGTCACAGCGCCAACTTTGTGTAATTGGCCCACTAAATTTAAAAGCTTCCAGGATTTGTTTATTCACTTGACTTAAAGCGAAGAGCAAAATCTGTAAATTGTAATTCGATTTGTTTGAGGATTTTTTAAATTGTGACTGTAGTTTTGGAATTATTATTCTAAATCTATTTTAAGACTTTTAACTTAGTATTTCGAGTGCAGTGTTTTCTTAGGTGTAAAAGCATACGAAAATCGGTGTTTCTAAAATCTATACAATTGCAAATGATTTGATTACTTCAATTGTTTTTATTATAGCGTTAAATAAAGACGTAAAGGATGAATTATTATATCGTGCCAGAATGCCCTACTGTGCAAGAGAAGAAAACAGCAAGACCCTTGTTTAAGTAAGTTTTTTTTTTTGCGGCAAGACACGTGATAGGTCATTTCTAGAGCACTTTTCTATAGATTATGAATTCTCAAACGAAAATTCTAAATTTGCTCCCGTTTTTGAGACAAATATAATAATAATAAACAAGAAAAGCAGAGGCGGACTTCTTGTTGCTTCTTTCGATGTAGTGCACATATGCCTCCATACAGAAAAGGCTGTTAAGTCGTCATTAAGACAGATAGATATATATTTCAAAGTGTGATACAAGAATTCGTATATAACAATAAAAATCTTATAGTTAGAACTAGAAAATAAATTCATTCATCTATAATATTATTACGTAGTTTAGCAGAAATATAACAAGTAATGCTGGTGTGAACAAAAAGAAACGAAAAGTGCATCATTTTGATACAGGCATTTTGTATGCGACGAATAGTCCTTTCTATATGTCAGCGGGTTAGACAAAGGTAGCAACCATTGACATATAGAAATGGATCACTCGTCCCCATTGACGCATAATACGATGTACCGCTCACGTACACGATTTCCTATATAAGCAGACGGTGCGATTTTTGTTTCCTCTCTTTCCCGCTGTGGCAGTGTCAGTGTCAGTTCGTGAAATGACGTAAAATTAATGGTTTATAATGTCAGAGATTTGTCAGCAGGCTGAATTGCCGTTAAAGATTTTCTCTGACAATTCTCAGGAGAACTGTCAAATGATTGCTAATTTGTTTATTGCAGGAAGTTTAATTGAAATATCAGTGCGAGACAGCGCGATTAAATGTTAATATATCAATTTGTTTTATTCCAGGCATTTCAGAGAAACTACTGGAATTAATTCCAGAGCTGATTTTCGCCCGAGTCCTCATTCCGAGTGAAATTAAATCGAGGAGAGCTTATAAAACTCCTTTTGAATTAAATTTGTGTAATAAAATTCTTATGATTTTAACAAATTCATTTCACTTATCTTTGATTTCAATTAGTTTTTTCGTTCAAAGTAGTTAAAATAATTCGATAGAAAAATCCAATCGAAATATTTTGTAGTTTTTGTAAAAAACTAATTGAAATCAGAGGTAACTGAAATGACTTTGTTACAGCTTTAAGAACTTTATTAAGGAAATTCAATTCAACCTCAATGTGAGGTTTTTTCGATTTTATTTCACTCGGAATGCAGAACATGGGTATTAGTTTATTTTATCTGGGTGATATTCGTTGGGATTCTTAAAATTTAGCTGTCTTATGCTAAAAAAAACATATTAACCAAATTGGTCAGAATTTTAAGAATCCCTTAAGCCTTCCAACCACGACAAGCTTTCACTCACTGGAAGGAACTGGATTGAAAAGGAAGAAAATATCAATATATACATATATAAAATAAAACATTTACCAAGTTAGGATGCTGCTTGTTCCGCCTGGTTCCATTGCGTTTGTCCTTTTAACGCCTTTTTCGACTGAAATGCATTCCATTTGCAAAAGATCGAAATCTATAAAGAAGTAATTGAATAGGGTTTTAAAAACTTATGATATTAAGCAAAATTGTTTACCTTAAATGTTATTAGTCGATATACAATAATGTTAAAGGAGGCTGGGTGTGCAATCAAATTTCGGATAATTCCTTCAAGGGGATTTTTGATGGGACCTTCGATTTATCCATTCGTATCTAATTTAAGTTGAACTTAAATGGAGTTCTCCCAACTATGTTGAGAGTCCAATGTAAGTTAAACATTCAATTTGATTTCAATTATTCCGAAAAATTATATATCGGGATAACTGGGATCGAATCATATGGTTATTTTTTAAATTCCTTTGTTTTATCATATAGGACAGCTTTATTTTTAAATAGCTGTATACTATATTCTTTATCAACTTATAGATATGGTTGTTATCTACTTCTCTCTTCATTCAGTTCCATGAACAAGCTAGACATATCTAATATTTTCATAACTTTCATTGTAGTTCGTTCTATAAGGTTTTTGTTATTAAGACTAAAATTATCTGATCTTAATAACGACTTAACAGCCTTTTTTGTATGGAGGCATATGTGCACTACATCGGGAGAAGCCTCTGCTCTTCTTGTTTATTAGATTATTATAAATAGATCTCCCGTCAAAGTTTTCAGCAAATAGAGTATATTTGCATTCTCCGCATTTGGTGACTCTATTAGCCATTTTTACTACATATACCCACTTATATACCCCACAGCATTTCATTGAAATTCTGTCAACCGTTGGGAAATTATTTCCATTAGAAAATCAATTTCTTCTTCCATCGGTTCAATGTCTGGATTTAAGTTATCCATAGCATCCAGCATCATATTATGTCCTGCAAGATAATACTTGAAATTATTTATAAAGAAAGTTTTCAGGAAACTTACCGTCCTTTGTAACAGTAACAGAACTGGCTGAAATCTTCAGCAAACTACATGCATCTAGTTCTACTGCATTACCTCCTGAGCTCTTAATTTGGGTATGTATTAAGAGGCTTTTTAATGCAGCAATAAATTGCCTTGCAGTCGGGTTATTGTTCCAACCTGACTTGCTTCTAATTGCACAATATAGAAACTCTAGATGATCCTGGCTCAGTTTATAAGACAAAATGTATTTTAAGGTTCAGTTTTCAACCCATAAATCTTGGAACATTAATCTCAAAATTTCAAGGCCGACCATAACACCTTGGAAACCTGTTCTTATTCTCGATTTAAAATTTAAACGTTTGCTATAAAGAGCTTTTATTTCCAAATTCTTTAATTAAATCACAGTATATGTTCAATTGTTTATGTTTATATGTATATGGTACATCGGTTTTATAACTTAAAATTTATCAATCACAAATTCTTGAAAATATTGGTAATCTGGCAGGGAAAACAATTTATTTATTTATTTGTGGCATTAATAAAATTTCCACTAATTCAATTTAAAGTACATATTTTTAAAACTTTTGTTCAACAAATATTTAAATTTAAATATTTTTGTCAGCATTCAGCAATTCCGCACTCAAAAAATCTGCGGAATCGGCCTATCCATGCAATGTGATAAAAATAGACAGCGCTATATAAATTTTTATATATCTCATCTCGTCCGGCTGTGGCACTCGGTTGTCAAATTGGCGGCCACGTGAGACAGGAGATCGAGCGGTCCATTTCTATGTATGCCTGTGCTCGTCCCATACAAAATGGCTATGTCAAAATTGTGTATTTTTCGTTCCCTCTTGTTCACACCATTAACAGATTTTGAGCAGTCAGCTGTGTGTTTAAATTATTGTCAAATGCATTTTTGCAGTATTACTCAGTTTTAATGACAAAACCATCAAGTTATTACAGCGAAAATTATTATATAATTGGTTTTGTATCTTAAGTCCCTTAAAAGGAACGCAAACATGAAATTACCCCACTTTGATATACAATTGAATTTCGAACAATTTCAAAGTTTTCGCAAAAGTTTTTTTATTAAATTATGATAATTAGTATCCCATATTCCAAATTTGTTTTATTTTATGTCTGATTAATAAGATTTAATAAGTTTTAATATAAAAACATTTTAAAATAGCGCCGAAGACAATTGTTTAAAATATTTAACTTAATACTCATGTCAATATATTTAAGGACATACATACATAAGGTTACAAATGTTATAAATGAATGACTAAAATAATATTTTACAATATTGAGGAATCACTAATAGTTTTCACTTGTTTGATAATGGGTTTTAAATGGTATGGTACTTAATAATTTGAATTTAATAATTTAATAACACTAACATAGTGTTTATCATATTCACTGATCAAATAAATGTTCTTGCTTAAATATTTTTATATAGGTATTCAAATTCATATCATCTACCCTGTAAAATATTTATTCATATATTAAAAAAAAAAAACTTTTGTCGCACTTGAAAATTTTCATAAAAACAATGGCTTTAATGTAAGGAAAATATTTTAAATTTTAAAATTAAATTTTATTATATTGTGAATTGGTGCATAAGAAAAAAAAATATATTTTGTGTATTACTTAATAAACAATGTTTCCGTTTTTCAGATATGCACACGCATATCAACCATGATATTCAAGAGTCATTTTTGAATGGCGCGAGAGCGACTTGCACTTTTGGAAGGATAATGCACCAGGAATTTCAAGTAATTTCTTCTGCAGAAGAAAGGTAATATTTCAATCGACTATAGGATACTCTTGTCATTCTGAATATTTTGGAAGAAGAACGTGATTCCTCTGAAATTAAGGCGGAGAAAATAAGATATACAATATACATATGTAGAGCGAAATGATAGAGATAAATGTATATCGCATTACTTAAGTGACATGCAATATGCAGGTACCTACTTTGGGTAGAAAAAAAATTGAATGCTCATATATTTTATAAACTTCATAATGTACATATAATATTTTATAAATTGTATCTCAGACAGATTTTGTACATGCATAGATTTAATACTAGGTTAATTTTATATCAGAAACGATTTCTTTAAATAATTTTAATAAATATTAAATTAATTGTATGAAATTTGTTATTCCATAATATTATTATAATAAATAACGTACCGAAAATAAATCGTTTTTTAAATTATTCTCACTAAATTATCCTTCATTAATTTCTTTAGTACATCCGTAAGTTACGGAAAACCTTAGATCTTTATCTTTATATATAAAAATCTCGTGTCACGATGTGCGTTTTTAAGTTCCATAAGTATCACAGTATGCCAACATTGTCAGGCATTGATATTTAGTTTTGTGTGTCATTATTTTGATTTTATTTTCATTGCGCTGTGATACAAAGTAAAATACGCAAAATTGTGTGCTTAATTTTCATTTAATTTAGTTTTTTGTGTCATTATTTTGATTTTATTTTCATTGTGCTGTCATACAAAGAATAATACGAAAAATTGTGTACTTAATTTTAAGATCTCTTGAATTTTAGTTCTCTTGATGGTAATCAGAGAAATCGAATCGCCCAATTTTTCACATTCCTTCAAGAAGCTGCGAAGAATGGAAATAGCAAATATTACATCGAAAAGTGAATATAAAAAATTATTATGAAAAGGACAGCTAATTTGGACGGGGTATTGGTAAGTGCCTCATAATAGATCTCGCCCGACGCGATGTCGATATTTGTTTGATATTGGCATTTCCCCGCGGACAAATAATGTATAGGTAAAACATACATACTCGTATAATAAGTTTTCGTCGATATGGTCATTCAAAATTGAAAGTTTATGCGATTTCCACCAAACTTGGTGCTTAGTGGTTTTCGGGGTCGCTGAATTCAAACCAACTGTCAGAATTTACGAATTCGGACTGGCAAGTTTTAAAGCTTCTGCAATTTCAACCAAACTTGGTAGGTAGGGGTTTTCAGGGTCGCTGATTTCAATCCGACTGTCAGAATTTACGAATTCAAATAATCTGTAATTTTCCGCACTTCTACACGCTTGATCATTGGCGCGGCCATTTTTCGGTCTCCTTCCCCATTCTCCAATCGCGACAACGACCTCTTCTGTCTAGACTTTCTTATAGAAGGACTTTAAATCAAACTCATTGCGCCACCCACCGGAAAAGGCAGAACAAGGTCTGCCGGGTCAGCTAGTATATGTATGTATAAAAATCTCGTGTCACGATGTGCGTTTACGCTAATCTCCGAAACCGCTGAACGGATTTCGATGAAATTTTGTAAATGCGTATTGTTTGGTCCAACTTAAAAGATAGGATACTTTTTATCTTGATAAGTGACCATCAATATTTTTTATTGCAAATTTAAAGAGTTTTTATAGAAAAAGGGTTGTAATTCAATTGCGTGTAATGCGCATGAGCTCCTGAGTGCTTTAGGCAATATTTTGTAATTGGCAAATGGAGTGGAGAGGAGAGGAGGGGATGACGGACTGTTAAAGTTCATGCGATTTTCTCCAAACTTGGTACTTGGGGGTTTTCGGAGTCGCTGATTTCAATCTGATTGTCTGAATTTATGAATTCAAAATGGAGGGCAGTCAAAATTAAAAGGAAACTGACATAAGTTACGTCTGTCTGGACTAATCTTCGAAACGGCTGTACCAATTTTAATCACACTTTACAGACAGGTCAGTTGTCAGGAGTGACATAGGCTACTTTTTTGTATCTCTCTGTCTATCGCTAGTGATATGTTTATGGAGTCACGGAAAAAGCACTTATCAGGAGATGACATTTTATGGGTATGTTGCCCATAACCTCAAGAGTGACATAGGCTATGCATCGCAATGGAAAAGGTGGGGTAATAAGAGGAGAGCATTACTTATCCGATTGATATGATATTCTATGGGCATGTTGCGCAGAACCTCCTAAGTTATATAAGCTATGCATCACAAGCGGAAAGGGAGGGGGCAAAGAGAAGAGAGAGGGAGAAATAAATGTTGAGCAGAGATATGTTTACGGTGAGTGATGTAAAAAGTATTTAGGCGATTGAAAAAAAGTTCTATGGGCATGTTGCGCTTAACTTCCTGGGTGACATTTAACAAATTTGAATTTGGCAACGTCACATTTTTATCGAAAGTTGTGCCCGGGCAACGCCGGGTACGGTTCAGCTAGTATATCTATATTTTCCAAAATGAAGTGAAATGCAAAAATGACTCTTAACAATATGATAATTTATTTCTAAAATATATGTTTAAGTAGGCTTTGTGATTATACGGAACTTTGCACTTCACGAGTATTTAATGTCTTGATATTTTATTACCCTTGCGCTACAATGACGAGTTTCACTCGTCATAAATTTTTAATGTCTATCTGTCTAGTGACGAGCTGTATTTGTCATGAAAATATAAATATACGTATTGGATATTTTTGATTATATGTACTTAGCAGAAAAATTACTAAAAACAGTTACACTACCGGACTATAACATTCTTGGGCGTCCTTCACATGGTAACATACCCAGTAGATTGAATGCTAATCGTTGGGCACATTTTTTAGAACTCATTCCAGCAATTGAGAAGAAAAAAAGTCCCACTAAAAGATGTCATATAAAAACAGCATTAGAAGTGAAACTACTTGGCAATGCAAGCAATGCAAAATTCCTTTACATTTGCCACTATGTTAAGATAAATATCATTCCTTGGAACATTATTAGCTACTTGTTGTTTTTCATTTTTATTCGAATAGTATGAATTGTCTTTTTTATTTTGATTTAGTTATATTTAAACTACTATTATACTTTTAATTTATAAAATTAACCTTTAATTTAAATACATCGATTTGCTTCTTTATATCACTTTATATTATGCAATGATTGACTCAAATTAAATGGGTCTTTACTGCGACATTTTTCCTAATTAAATCGAAGCGCAAAGAGTTATTAAATGCAAATAAAACATTTTATCAATCGATGTTGGGGTGGCCTTGCTGTTGGGCGTTGAGCTGGATTACTTGATCGCTGGGCTGCTGTGTCTGATCTGATCCTCTGCTGCTCTGACCGATTATCATCGACTCCTAGCAAGTCTCGTTTATTCCTATTCGCTCCCATTTCTCTTGAACTAAGAGAAGTGTGTGATGCTGTGATTATACTAAGGTCAATAGATCACAGTCCATATCCTCTTCTAGGAAGAGAAAGTGTGACTTCTGGTCCATGGGTGCTACTAATGGGCAGGGATTTCGAACATCCCTATATACATATATATAAAATCGCCTAAACGCTGAGTCTGATTATTTTCATTTTTGGAGTGAATGCACTACATATCTCCGACTTGATTGCCATGAAAATTGGTATTTGGGGTTTTTTGGAGGTCCTCGTTGCGGATCTATGCTTGAAATTTGGAAATTCAAGTTGGCGGGTCCAATATGGTGACCAACCATTTACGAACTTCAACGAATTCAATTGAAAATTAGTACTATGGTATTTTGAGGCCACTAATTTCGAATCTACTATTAAAATTTGGACTCAATATGTTTGTTTGTTGCTTAATCACGCCTTGACTCTTAGTCCGATCATTTTCATTTTTTGAGTGAAGGAACTACATATCCCGGCTTAACATATAGGCTACTTTTTATTAGTGGATTTCAAAATGGCGACCCAAGATGGCGGTAAAATATTGTAAATTTCAATGATTGCCATGAATATTTGTATTTGGAGTTTTTGGAGATGCTGATTGCGAATCCGCTTTCAAAATTTAGAAATCAAGATAGATACACTCAATATGGTGACCAAATTTTTCAAAGTAATATCATGAGAAAATAAATTAGAATGGATGATTCAATTCTTAATAATTTAATATTGAACATTTATATATGTAACAAAATATTTAAGCAGAGATAATTTGTATAACGAATAGGCAATCAACATAAGGTTTCCAACTTTAATGTTTTCCTTAGCCCTTATATGGATGGTGGGCGCAAAATAAATTTTAGGCGGTTTATATTACATCCACAGATTTTAGTAATACTTCTAAACTTCATAATCTGGCTGAAATACTAACATTTTAGAAGTATTTTACTAAGCAGTATTTTTGATACACCGGGTGAAACCGGGTTACTCAGCTAGTAAACAATATATTTAAAACAATATACAACAAAGAGATATTGATGGTGTGATTGATGATTTTATTGTTGTCCTCAGATAATCTGTTTTAAAGGAAAAAATTCATAAAATGAGAATGCATTTCCGTGAAATAATAAATTTTAGGAGTTAAGGATAAAATACTTACTTTACGTTACAGATTCCAGGGGGTCCTGCAGCCAATTTCTTCTAAAACTTCGGAATGAACACTTCTGCATTAACTTTAGAATAAAAAAAAGCCCTTTCGGCGGCAGCCTGAAGGAAGAGGTAGATTTCAATGTGGTAAAAATGATTTTTATATAAGGGAACTAGGTGAACCGTATCCGGCGTTGCCCGGGCACAACTTTCCATAAAAATATGACGTTGCCGAATTCAAATTTGTCAAAGGTCACTAAGGAAGTTAAGCGCAACATGCCCATAGAATTTCTTCTCAATCGCCTAAATACTTTTTGCATGACTCACCGTAAACATATCTCTGCTCAAAATTTCTCCTTCTCTCTCCTCCCTCTCGCTCACCCCCCCCCTCACCCTAGATTAGCCCGGACAGACAGACAGTAATAAAAAAATAGCCTATGTCACTCCTGAAAACCTCCTCTTCATGTCTGTAAAGTTTGATTGAAATCGGTTCAGCCGTTTCGAAGATTAGTCCAGACAAAAAAACCTAACCTATGTCAGTTTACTCCTTTTAATTTCAATAATACGTGATACAATTTTCAGGTTGATCGGTTGAACGGCCTAGGAGTCCATTCGTACCAAGGAAACATAAATTTTCGCTTATATATGTATGTATAAGTACATATTATGGATGAAATATTTTGTAAAAGAAAAATCTCCAGTTTATGAAATCAGCGACCCCGAAAACCCCCAAGTACTGAGTTTGGTGGAAATAGCATAAACTTCAAAATTTGACAGTCAGCCATCTTGAATTCGTAAATTCTGACAGCCGGGTTGAAATGAGTGACTCCGCAAACCTCCAAGTACCAAGTTTGGTGGAAATCGCATCAACTTCAAAATTTGACAGCACTCCATTTTTAATTCATAAATTCTGACAGTCAGACTGAAATTAGCGACCCCGAAAACCCCCAAGTACCAAGTTTGGAGAAAATCACATAAACTTTAAAATTAAAAGTCCGCCATTCCTTTCTCTCCTCTCCCCTCCATTTGCCAATTACAAAATATTGCCTATAGCACCCAGGAGCTGACGCGCAATACACGTAAATGTATTACAACCCTTTTTCTATAAAAAATCTTTAAATTTGCAATAAAAAATATTGACGGTCACTTATCAAGATAAAAACTATCTTATCTGTTAAGTTGGACCAAACAATACACATTTACAAAATTTCATCGAAATTGGTTCAGCGGTTTCGAAGATTAGCGTAAACGCACTTCGTGACACGAGATTTTTATATACATATAAAGAAGATGTAATGCCGAATTCCCCACCCCCCTGACCGATTCACCCCATTTGCGAACATAGCAAAGATATTGCCATGGAGGATATGTTAGCCAAGTTTAATAAAAATCGATTAAGAAATATACGGTCTATATGGAAATAAATTAAAACTAGCAGATAGCAGTTTGTCAGGCGCGCCGTCCCTATTCATTCGCTGAGCTAGGCAATGGTTGTACACAGATCCAAACCTTCACATCATAAATGCTTTCGCGTCACCCATTTTAGTAAATACGTCAGAAAACCTTGATCAGCTGAACAGAAAATATACAGGGTGCGCGGTCAAAATCCGGACAAAATTAGATTTGAATTTCCCGCTGTTCTATACCACTTACAGATGTCGCGATTGGCTCCTGAATATTGTGTACCTACGCATCTACTAAGCAGACATAACCTCAAAACAGTCGCAATGTTGAGACAAAGCGAGGAATACAACCGAAGAGCAGCGATCATTGAAAGTGGCTTGTCGGTATTAGTGAAACAACTATGCGTCAGATTGCCCAGGAAGACCTAAACTACAAGTCCTACACCATAAAAGTTAGACAGATGCTTTCTGAAGCCGCCAGGACGAAGAGAGTTGAACGCTGCAATCACCTTTTGTGCTCCTTACGGAACCAAGCTGCTGGATGAATCAGGTTCTTTTCCGACGAGAAAGTTTTTACGGTCGACGCAAAGATTAATCGACGAAATGACCGCTGGCTTGCCCACGACCCTGAGGATGTCCCTATTGTGTCGAGAACAAAATTTCCGGCCAATGTGCACGTGCTAGGGGTTGTGTCATCCGAAGGTGACGTCATGCCACCTCATTTCTTTCAAAAAGGGGAAAATGTGACAAAAGAGGTTTATGTGTGTATTCTAACTAACGTTGTGAAGCCGTGGATGGATAACATGGCATCTGGAAGGCCGTATGTTTTCCAGCAAGACGGTGCGTCCGCCCACACGAGTCACTTGGTGCAAAAATGGTTGGCGGACAATGTCGACATGTTTTGGTCGAAGGAATTCTGGCCTCCCAACAGCCCATTTGACTACCACGTATGGAGCGTGATTGAAAGAGTGTCAAACAAGTCCAGACACTCGAACGTAACATCTCTCCGAGTCGCTATTGAAGTAGCATTCGTCAAGATGGACCGTGATACCTTACACCGTGCCTGCAATCGCTTCTGACTGAGATTGGAGGCGGTCGTTCAAGCAAGTGGGGGATATATAGAATAAATCTATTCTTTATGATCGTACACATTGTGTGGTAAAAAAATTTTGTATAATTTTTCATTTTTATAATAAAAAATATAGTGTCAAAAAATGTTCAATTTGTCTCGATTTTGACCGCGCACCCTGTATGTATAAATGCGCTAATATGCGTTCTTTATCACGTCCTACCATAAATTTGGAAAAAAAACAAACACTATAGCGAAGAAAGGAAGTATGTATCTTTTAACCGGAATTTGGAAAACAAATTTCTGAGCTAGGGTCTGTTTTGTTTGCGGGGAAAAGGGGAATGGAAATTGTTGGGGAAATGATCTAGAAATAAAGCTCATGCGGGGCTATATTTTAAAATGTACAGGATGAAATTCGTTGAGAGACGGGTGAGCACGGACCGTAGGAAAGCGTGGGGAAAATTTTTGCGATTGAACTAGCGTGCACGCGTCATGTTCACATGCGTGGAGGTGAATTATCTATGTTTTCTAGATGGTTATCTGGGATTAAGTTAGGTTTAAAGATTGGAAAACAATATCAACAAATACCATAGAAGAAATGTTGGGGAACCGTACAAAATTTGAACGATGAAAATCCATTGAGAATTTCTATGGAAACGGATAAGTTAAAATACGCGGTCGTGTACGAAAAGATAAAAAAGTGATGTCACGGGAATGTGAGGGCGTTGGTATTCTGGTGTAGGCTATGTTTTGGAATTTTTTTGCGGGGAGTAGGAGGAACGGAAAATGTTGAGGGGTGGTTCCAAATTGGCTGAGCATTGCAAAGATTTAGGACGTTACAGGGGCGTGAGAAGAAGCGCTCGTATCTTTTAAAATTTACCCGAAAAATAGAAAAAAAGACACCGCTGTGAGGAAGAGAGGGTGCGCTGAATGACTCAGGGAAACGCTCAACGAAAGGAAGGGGACGCAATATCGCTTGTGCAGAGAAAAATTATTTTCATTGCTATGGGCTTGAAAAAATGGCTGTAAATATATTTTTGTTAAATGTTGTATGAAAATGGGAGTGAAGGGGTCGATGTTGGAGTTAATGAAAGATCGTCGGGTTATGTTGCGTATAAAAGAAAGTTTAAGAAATTCTGTTGGGTGGTTTGGCCGGAATTTGGAAAACGAATGTCTGATGTAGGGTTTGTTTTGGAATTTTGTTGCGGGGAAAGGGCCAACGGAAAATATGATCGATATCTATTATGCAACAATCAGTAAAAATAAATTGTGACATAATAATGAAAGAATTTTGGAAATTCAGAATTTTCGCATATTGTCTATTGGGCGTTGTACGAGAATAGCGATATATTTATAAGAACAAATCGTCCTTAAATTTTTAGTGCGTTGAAGGAATTCTCGCTGTAGGAACTTGCGTTATACGGGAGTCTACGTATGAAATTCAATTGTATCTCAAAATTGGGTGATTTCATGTTTGCGTTCCTTTTAAGGCAAGGAATTATCTAATATTTTTCGATGTAATTACTTGATGTCAATAAAACTTAGTAATATCATTGATTGCTCCGATAACATTTAGAAAAAAAGGAAAGGAAAGTAAAAGCGGGTAATCGGTTTGAAATGCTAAGGTTCAAGTTATTTTTCTCTTGGTTACGGTATCTGCTAAACTTGTTAAAATAGGGTGGTACTAAAAGAATAAACTTATTGATATAAGGTCATTTTATAACATTATTGTGTTCTTTTTTGAAGTGATAACTTCTTATGGGAGGGTAAACCGCTTCGTTACGTAAGGCGTTACGGCGCCAGTCTGTCTGGCTTCCATTTCTCTCACGCATAGTAGGCAGGCTCCTCCTCTCTCACTCTAACCCGCAGCGCTAGCCGTATTTCGGACAGAACAACGGCAGCAGCAGCAGCAGCAGCAGCAGCAATAACAGCAACAAGCAAGACGCCCACCGAGTTTTTTTTCTAAGAAGAAAAAAAGGGATAAAATAATAAAGTATGTATGTCCAAATGATTTGAAATTCTTTATCTCGTAGTCCCTTTCTCCGCGCTCTTTTTCAGCCTGTAGTTTTGTTTTAAAGGGAACTCCCCAAAATCGTTGGGCCACGGGGAGGTCACAGGGTGGTTGGGGCATAGATCAGAGGGGGGCTCACTTCCATCAGAATCACCCCCTGAGAGTCAATCACGGGCAGTAGCAGGGGTTCTGCCAGCACTGTTCCTACCGTGCGGCGTGCCCTTGACGTGTTTTGCGTTTTCGTTTTGCCGGGCCCTCTCGAGGCACCACACATCAATACAATGTGTATTTTTAAATAATTCAGTGAAATAAGCGTACAATTTTGACAAATCGGCCTTGAAAGAATCACTTGCAACTTTTAACGAACTATTTAAATTTTTATTTACTTCTTCTTGACTATTTCGGGAATACGTTTTATAATAAGTAAATTGTAACTCATCACTTCTCTCGGGATTTTTTTGGATCATGTGTTCTTCACACTTTGTTAAATTCACCATTTTCTTTACTATATATCCAAAAATGTACATTAAAGTAACATATTGAAATTTATTCATACTCATAGTTACTTCGATGTCTGAATCATTTTCTTGTGATTCCTCATCCTTTTCACTTAGTTTATTCAAGCTCAACATCAACGTAATTTTGCTTAAAATAACGCACATTTGAGTTTAGGAAAGACAAAGGTACATATATTCAATTCAATATTAAATTTGCAGAATCAGAGCAACTGTAGCTGGAAACCTTGGATGGTAAAATATTCTGAAACATGACTGCAAATTTCGATAAAATCGATAAGCCGAAGGCTTTTTCTCATAAGTCCCTTTAAAACCACGAATCATTGAAAACAAGTTTTCGAGAGCATCTGTATTTAAGTGACTTTCTAAAAGGTATTCTTGGGTTTTATTTAAATCAGCCCAAGGCATCTCAATGGCAGTTATTGTGGTAATAAGACCATCAAAGCTAGGCGGCCGTTTCATTCTGCCAGTAGAAATCCAAGTTTCAACCCATGTGTTTGTTTCAGAACGATTTTGCAATATTTGATTCTTTATTTTGCTAGCTAGTTCTTAGCTGATACTGTAGAGTCCGCTGCTACCTAAATTCTGCATGCATAGATCTATTGCCTAACTAATTTAAACCAACTATTTTAAATATTTTAGTTATTTTTATGACTTTTCCGAGAACTTCTGTTCAAATTTCAAAAACCCGGCTTGGAAAAGCAAAAAAAACCATCAAATCATTTTTGAATTGTTTTTATTAGACAAGAATCAACAAAAATTACAAATTACAAATTATTACCGTAGAAAATTATCTCCATTCACTAGAAGAATAATTAAAAGTCTTTTGCGAATTTCACGTTAAAGAATTAAATAATAAAAAAATATTTCTTAAAAAAAATTTTTATTTCCTTTTTAGTATATTTTTATATTTTATTGTTAAAAAAAGCTTTTTTATGAAAAATATTTTTTTATTATTTAATTTTATTTTCTACGTTTTAGTCTTTCTAAATTTTGCGTTCAATATTATATCTTGTATCTATTTGTCAACATTACAGATTTAGAATAACATCACCTCACTTATTGTGTTTCGCTCATCAAGCCTTTTCATTTTATATCCATATCATAAGGGTAACTATGGAAATTATAAATCGCCATTTTGTAACGGCCGCCATATTGGATCAAAAATGGCGGCATTTAAGTAATCGTGCATTATCACGTGAACCAAACGTGTGTGCCAAATTTCAGCCCGATAGCTTCAGTGGAAGTGGGTGAAATATTGATTGCAAAATTCCAGGACATACATACATACAAGTGAAGTTAAATAAAAGCTTTTAAAAATGTATACGATTATCTAATTGATTGATCAATTGTAAGCATTGAATGTCCAACCAATAATCAAATTTCTTTATTTATTATAAAAAATAATAACTTTCGAGCCAACTAAATTGCATATGAAAGAAAACATTAGCTAGTTTTCTAGTAACTTCATTAAGAATCACAAACACCAAGTTCGCTGGAAAGAAAAATTTTCATATAAATCCTGAATGAAGTTTAATTTATTTAAATTAAATTCCGTAGATTTGATTCAAGAATAAACAAACTTATTTATCTCTTTGGATTAAATGGTTTTATAATTATTATACCAAATCTTAGCTGTTATATTTAGCCAAGATTGAAATGACAAAACTGATATAAAGCTCGAAAGCTTTTTAGAAATTATCTGGTAATTATGAAGACAGTTATCATAATAGCAAAGACTTTAATATGAAAACGTCTCACAGCTGAAAGCTCAGGGAAAAATTTGCTGATTTCGGTGGATCGACATGAGAAGTATTTTGCTGCTTTTTATGGTTGTGCTGATCGCTGGCTTCTCACACCTCTATGGGGCAAATCGCCTGACCTTTGAAGATAAATCCTAAGGAAGCGCTACATTCTTCTTCGAACGTAGTAAAGTCCGACTAGTACTATATAATGATATGGAACCCTCAAGGCGTGAGTTCTACTCGCACTTGTCCATCTTTTTTTATTCATTCTTTTAGGTTTTTCATAGATCTCTTTGGAAGCTATGATGGTAGGTAATTTTATAATTCATTGTTTTGTTTTTTTTATTATATTTTATTTTCATTCTAGGGGTTCGCTTCGCGAACAATAACACAAAAATATTTATTTTGATTATAATGATAGTTTGCTTTATCAAGGAAATTCACAGTTTAATAATAATAATTAGAAATTCGAATTAATTTTATATCAAGACGTTTTCGAGGTTTGTAATCCTTTCGGATCATCAAGGAAAAACATAAAGTAGTTGTAATTTATTTTGTTGTAGGTAATTTAAAGAAAAAAATCGATCCCAAATAACAATTATTCAGCTCCTTTTAATGTGTAACGAAAATTATATTAAGCACTTCGGATTCAATATTATATTACAGCCGCTTATAACTAAGCTTAAGGTTTTGGAAGATGAAGGAATAATGATTACTAGCCCAGACGACAATACAATTAATAAATGTAGAGGATATCCCTTTGCTATGATAGGCGATAACCTTGACTGTGATCAATTTGGTGGCTTTACTGAAAGCTTCAAATCTCAGTTTTTTTGTCGATTTTGCTTATATAATCAAGATTTACTAAGAATGAAAGAAACTAAAACTTTAAATTTTAGAACAACGAACAGATATAAACGACTCAACTTTAAATGAGAAAGGTGTTAAATTTGATTCAGTTTTAAAACAATTACTATATATTACCATGTTTGTAATCCTGGTCTTTCTCCCTGTATTACGCACGACCTTTTGAAGGAATTAGTCTTTACTCTCAAATATTACTCTATTAAGATACATACACATTTCTTCATTTTTTATTTAGCACACATTTTTGATATAATTGGGACCAAACTCGTTGCCGAAAACTCAGGCGTAGAAGTTGCTGAAGATGAAGTTTTAGAATACTTTGCGGATAAAGGCAGAGTTTTCATGGTTTTGGGTGATCAAGAGGAATGGTCCCCACATCACCCTGAGAAAATGCGTGACGTTTATCAAAACTTTGGTAATGAATTTACTTCTAACCATTCTACAAACAATGAGCCCGTTCCATCTACATCAAGAACACAGCTTTCTGATTCTGACAATGATTTATTTTATACGTTTTCTGATAATGAATCTTTTACAAGCATTTCACATTATCATACAGGTAAATATTTTAATAATGTATAATGTTCCACGTAATAAATTCTTAATTCGATTTGAGATCAGGACTACAGTGAAATTGCAGCAAATTCGTCTAATACAACGAATATTATTGAAGAATTAGTTAGTCCGAACAGTTCTCAATGTTCAGTTACTTCCCCATTAAGTTATACTCTTTCAATATTCAGCCGAGCACTTTCATTCTCTTCTAGTACTAACGCTGAGTGCTTGAAAAATGTACAATGTACAAAATGTACAAAACGCCACCAAAAATACTTAAAATTTTGCAAGAAAAAATAAAAATTGGAAACAATATCAGCACTTTTGCCAACATAATTGTTGATGAATTGCAAGCTCTTTCTTTTTATATTCCAATCGGAATTTATCCTAAAATAGCTAAAGACATAGCAAATACGTATCCAGATTGGTTTTTAGAAATAAAGGAAAACGAACAGTATTCTATTAACGAACCTGTCACACTAATCGCTACGTTGCGAAATAGAAAAATGTTTTAAATCGGCCTCCAAAATGAAAATCGCTGGAACAATTGAGGATAGAAAGATAAGAAAACTTTTAAAACAAAGTTCCCAAAATTGGGAACCATCACAAGAAATTCCTATAGATGAAGAGGCTCTACTTATAGATAAACAAATTTATATCTTTAATCTAAGGAAGTCTAAATTTCTCAAAGTGAAATTATAAAAAGCTAGATATAAGTATGAAAGATTGTTTTCATATTATAAGATTAAATGGAAAATAAACGCTCCCTTCAATGAAAGATTTTAAAGAAAATTGGCCGTTTTTGTTGAACGAAAAATGATATAGTCGATCGGTATGATTTTCTTAACACCCGCGCGAGTTATTTAACTTAAAAATTAATTTGGAAAAAAAAAAAAATTAAAACATTCGAAACTAAGCTTTTACAAATTTTATTTTAATCAAAGTCGAAGTACAAACGGTAACTGAACTGCTACAATGGTTTTTGGTGTTACTTATTACCTAAAATTGCTGATGTTACATCTAGACATAGGTGGTCGATGATCTATAAAAATGATGGATCAGGGAACGTGACAGCGGTCAATGCATGCGTCGATAATGAGGTGTCAGCAAGGTGTTGCGAGGTGTACTGTTGCATGCGGGTTGCATGTGAGCATGTAACTCTTCCCCCCTAAGATGTGAGCTTGGGCCAGACGACGATCCTTGGAGATTCGTTGGCAGGAGCGTTGGTAGGTATAGAAGGTGTGATGATGCCTTGGAATCGTCTTCTATATGTTGCCAAGAGGATGAGAATGCTGATGAGTACGGCGAACGAGGCGATGCCGAAGGTCCCGGTTGTTTTATATAAGTCATCTAGGTGAACGTATGGCTTCAGAAGTTCCACAAATCCTTTTTCAGCGAATTGGTAGGTGTCTAACTGTTTTAGATGGATTTGGTTGTTGACTATTGTTGCGTTGATCTCGGTGAATATCGTTGGGAAGATGTTGATTTGGTCCCAATGGATGTTGGTTGTGGAGCTGTAGACTATATTATTAATTTCTATGTTGCACTTACTAAAGTGGATGAGCGCTGATCCTATGATTTTTTGTTTCTTTGGGCCACAGGTGGTGAAGACTTCAGTTTCGGGAACGTTGATCAAGATGATGTAGTTCGGCTCTGGCTGGAATATTTCCATAACCTCTTCTTTCTCGTGTAATTCGCAGTGTGCTGGCTTGTTGTTTAGTAAATTTCCGATGCATAGGGAGTTGTTGGTGGCTTCTATGTGCGTGGATTCTCGGCAGTAGTATGTTCCCTCAATAAAAGGGCATTTCTTGTCGAAATATTGAATATTATGGGAGTTTAGGATAAGGTATGGTTTGGTGAGGTTTATTTTATTGTTTTTAGTAGGTAGGGGTATGACATGAAAGAGGGTGTATGATTCGTTGGATAAAATAGGAATTTGGATGTTAAAAATAATATTTGTATTGTTGTAGTACGCCTGAAGCTCTAATAGTTCATATGTATATATGTTCATCTGATTTAACTTTTATGTTTTGATTTACAAGAATTGATTGTATTTCCGATAATTCTTCGTGATTCAAAATTTGTTTAGGAATAATATTAAGTTTTGCAAATATTACTGCTTCTGCAATGCTACTTAAGTGGTTGTTAAGCAAGTCTATGTTAAAATTTATTTGGTTTAGAAATTGAATGTAGCGAATGGTTGATTCTTCGGAAATTATTTTGTTTCTTAGCTGACTTTGGGTGTGATTTAGATAATTTAATTTACAATAACAGTTTGCTGATAATTAATATGTTTGGTGATGTTTTCAAATCGTTCAATCATTTGTTGGTTTATTTTAGATTGTTGGTTTATTTCTTTAATCATTGACTGTTCATTGTGTAGGATTGTGTCTATTTGCTTATTCAACTCTACTGCATCGTTGGCATCCAAGTTTCCAGTAATACTTTTTATCACGGTTCCTAAACCATCAAAGAGTCCCCTTTTGTTTCTAAATTTCGGCATTAATGTTTTAAATTTAATTTTAAGTTCCTTTAATTTCAGTTTAATTAAGTCCAAAGAGTTATCGAATGAATCTAATTTTCCAAATCTTTCTAACGAGTTTGCAATTTTGTCGATACTTTGTTCGTAATGTCGTACTTTGTTCGTCAAGTCGTACTATGTGTAGTAAGTTGTAATGTCCTTTTACAGTTCTAACTGTTCCTAGTTCCATCGGAAGAAGTCCTTTGCTGTTGGTCAGGTCTTGTATTTCTATCGTCTGTCCCAGAGCCGTAGGTATTGTCAGTACCAGTATTGAGGGTATTGTCCTGAAATTTACGTTTTTTCTTAATTTTTGCTTTATGAAATTTTTTATTGTCAGCAGTGGTTACAGTTATATGTTTATTTCTTTTTACTTTATTTTTTGTGAATCTACGCGTTAGCTTATTCCTTCTATTTTCTTTAAGATATATTTTAGTACCTTCCTTAAGTTCTACGGGGTCTGATCTATTTTTATTTAATTTTTATAAATTCTTTGTAACTTTCTGCTCAAGCTGAGATTTTATCGTAGGAAAGATTTTTTCTTGAAATTCGTTAAGTTTGGCCAAGTATTCGTGGACATTTTCATGTTTCTGTTTATTAAATTTATAGGTTCGACCGTAAAAGACTTCGTACGGGGTGTAATTTGTGGAAGAATGAATAGCGTTGTTATAGATAATGATAGTTTTGTTAAGAATTTCTTCGTAATTTCTGTCTTTGAGTTTATGGTGAATTATTCTGTAAATTTCTGTAAGGGTGGAGTGCAGTCTTTCAATCGGTGTGTTGCTACTGCTTTGATGAGTTGAAGTAATGTGCAGTTCTATGCCACATTGTTTACAAAAATCTTTAAAAATTATGGAATTAAATTCGCTACCGGAATCTGTGATAATTTTCTTTGGTATGCCGTGAAGGCTTATATAGTGCTTTAGATGTTTAATTATTGAAAGACTATTTCTTGCAGTTAATGTGTAGGCGGCTGCAAATTTGGAAAATTTATCTATTACTGTGAGAATTTGTTGGGAATTTATAAAGTATATGTCTATATGAAGAATGTCTAACGGTTTGTCAGGAGTTTCCGGGATCATGTGCTTAATTTTCGGTGGGTCTCTGTCATATTGAAGTGTTTGGCAAACATCACAATTATTTATTACTTTGATTATTTTATTTTTCATGAAAGGGAAAAATATACATACATATCTCTTTTAAGGTGGAGATAGCTCTCATTAATACCCCTGTGATTGTTATTGTTATGGTATTCCTGAATGATTTTGTCTTGTTCGTCGCTTTCTACAATATGCTTAAGTATCTCGGTACATCTGATTAGTTTAAAATTTTTGGACCTGGAGAAAAATTTGGAATAAGTGCTTTGGACAATTTTGAATATATCGTCGCTAGTGTAAATTGCTGTTAAACGATTAGGTGGAAGGTGTTTCTTTAAAACTTCAAAAATTTCTTGCTCAGAGATTTCCGTTAATCGGATAGTTCTGCTTTGATTATTTTTAAAAGGCATTTCTAGTACTACTTTCGGATTTGCGTTAGATTCTTCTAGGATTATTTGCAAAGCGAATTCGTTCAATGGTCTTTCTGAAATTGGTATCCCGTCGTCCATATTTTCTTGAGCGGAGTGAATGGAGGATCCGTCAACGCCTTCTTGGGATACGTTGCTTTTTTGAGTTTCGTTTTCTCTCAAGTAAAATTCTGATTTGCGAAGGATTTCTGGGTCTTCGGTTAATTTTATCCGACTAAGGGCATCTGCGTTGGAATTTTGAACACCCTTCTTATAAATGACTTCGTAGTCAAATTCCTCGAGTTTAAGTCTCCAACGGACTAATCGAGAGTTTGGGTCTTTTAAACTCATGATCCAAGTCAAAGGCTTGTGATCGGTGACTATTTTGAACTTTCTTCCGAAAAAATAGGGTCGAAAGTATTTGGTGGCCCAAACGATGGCCAATAATTCCTTCTCAATAGTTGAATAATTAACCTCAGAATCGGTGAGGGTCCGACTTGCAAAGCATATCGGCTTGTCACTGCCGATAGGCCCTTGGGATAAAACAGCGCCAATGGCGTAATTGCTGGCATATGTTGTAAGAACGAAAGGTTTTGAGAAGTCTGGATATTGAAGTGTAGGGTCGTTGATCAGAAAATCTTTGCAAGTTTCAAAAGCTTTTATATAGTCATCGGTGAGTACGATTGATTTGCCCTTTTTGAGACATTGCGTCAACGGTTTAGTAAGCTTGGCGAAGTCCTTGATAAATTTCCTGTAATACCCTAAGAGACCGAGGAATGATTTAATCTCCTTCTGAGATTCGGGTATAGGGAATTCTTTGATTGCTTTGATTTTTGCGGGATTGGGCTTTATCCCGTTCGTTGTCACTACGTGCCCTAGAAAATCCATTTCTTTGTGCAAAAATTCGGATTTATAGAGTTGCACTTTAAGGTTAGCTTCCCTTAACTTTTTGAAGACCCTTTTGAGGTTTTCTGTATGCTCTTGCAGTGATGTAGAATACACTATAATATTGTCAAGATAAACAAGGCATACAGAACCTTGCAATTCCTTTAGTACATCGTCCATGACCCTTTGGAATGTACTTGGGGAGTTCTTTAGTCCAAAAGGCATTCTGATGTATTCATAATGCCCTCCTTCCACCGTAAAAGCTGTTTTTTCGACATCGTCTGGGTCCATCTCTATTTGATGGAATCCACTAGCCAAGTCCAGAGAGAGCTTTAAACTCTTCTTTATTTAGGTGGTTGGTACGGAGAAGGTTTATTATATCGATTGGTGGTTCGATGTCTTGCTCGTGGTGTATATTAAAATTATTTATTTCTGTGAATTCTTTGATGGAAAATTTATTCACCTTCAGAGGTTGCTCCAGATAGAGATTTTGTTCCTGATTGGAAAAATTGATAATCTCCACTAGGCTATGCCAATCTTCAGCAAGGTAAAATCCTTCTGAGATGTGTAAGTTATGGGAGACCTCTGTTTTACTAATGAAGATGTCTCCATCTTTTACATCGACTGGTAATTTTGCAATGAATTTTGAATAAGGGGGAATGCGGTATCTGTTCGACATGAAATTGGGTTTGAATTTTAAAGGGATTGTAGCGTTGTTGGTGATTAACAAATGATTAGCGAGGTCGACTTTAGCACCTAATGATGTCAAGGAATCAAGTCCTAACAGCCCATCAAAGTAATTGTGAAATCGGAATACAAGAAATTCAGAAAAATTGGGGAGTGTTACTTCTTTATTTAAGGTATGTTTATTCAAAATTGTTGTGATTATAGTGGGTTTAGTTTCTTTAAGATCGTCGGGACGAACATATTCTGGGTTGATAAAAGAGGAGGATGCGCCAGTATCAATCAGGAATTTTAAATCGCGCCCAATAGGTGAAAAAATATTTATGTAGAGAAGTATAAATCCATGTTTGTTAATATCTAGGTATCCGATTGGTTTTTCGAGGCAGGTGATTGAAAATTGGAATCGTCTAGTTCATTTTCTAATGGAACATTTCCGATTTGATTATACGAAGCGCCTTCGTCGTAATAGCCATAGTAGTTATCGGGGAATTGCTCGACAGTGTAAAAATTTGAATAATCATCACTTACTTGAGGGTCTGGGTTAATTTCTGTTACATTAAATAGAGCTTTATTTCCAAAATTTTGCTGGCGTGTTACTCGAAAATTATTAGGGAAAGTTGGTGCCTTGTTTTGGGGTTGAGGTTGGTGGACCCTTACGTTAGATGCTGATATATCCATCGGTTCGGGTTTAGGTAAAACTGAATTGTTAGGGTTATTCGTTGTATTTGAGAATTGCGGTCTTTGCTGTGTAAAATAGTTACCAGATTGGGGCATTCGCAGTTGCAATGTGAATTTATTATTTTGTGCAAAACTATTATTTTGTGGGATATTAAAATTTTGTGGGGATCTTAGAGGTTGTGTGGGGAATAGGTTCGGATTATACCTTTGAGGTGGAAAATTTTGTGGGAAAGGTCTGAATTGTGGTCTTAGTTGAGGTACCATGTGTGGTTTATTCACGCTCGAAGATGGAAATGTTGCTGGTTTTTGGCTTAGCATTGATTTATTACTTTCTGTTTTATTGTAGAACATATTCTGTTCTTTAATACAGAAAGCGAAGGCTTCAGCTAACGTAGAAGGTTTCATTGCTCGGATTATAGACCCCATAGGTTCTTTTAATCCGGACAAAAATGTATTTAGGCACATTTCCGCGTAGAGATTCTTTTTCGCGCTGATAACACTCCGGTCTTTTTCGTGAATATTAACGTGGTTAGTCATACTAGAATGCAATTCTATAATTTCGCCGTAGAATTTTTCGATTGTACTATTGTCTTGTTTCAGCTTATGAAGATCTCGTATAAGAGATGTTTCATTTCTTTTGTCGCTATAATGGAGGACTACATTTTCTTTAATTTTTGGCCCAATTCAATGGGGTTCCGTAAGTATTTAACACCTCATTTGCTGGTCCAGTTATTTTGTTACGTATGGCTCTTAGTAATATCTGTCCGTAGGGGGTATTATTAACAACCGAAATTAAAGAGAGAATTTCATCAACGTTATCAAGAAAATCGAATAATAAACGCGAGTTTCCGTCAAATTTCGGGAGGTTTTTAATAGCGTCAGGAACTCTCAATGAATTAAAAATCTCAATGCTTGTTACTTCATTAGCATTACTTTTTGCCATCGTTCCAGGTTGAGTGTTCATTGGATTTACTTCAAATTGATTATTAACTGAATTTATTAAATTTTCTTCGGATTTGAAAACGACACGACTTTCTCTTGCTTGTTCACTTAAACTTTCACTTGATCTTATTCTAAATAGGCTTAAACTATTCTTAAAAATTCTAGAAACGGGGTAGGGGTTAGGGATGGAATTTAGCCTTTTATCAAGAGGCATAGGATTTTTTAGGGATATTCAATTTCGACTTACAGCCACATGAAATGCCACATAGTTGACGATGTTCCTTCGTTGATGATGGCTTGTTTCCAGCGATGTGCCTTCGTTGGTTGTGGGTTGATCGTTGAAATTATCCCCTTTTCGTGCTCGAAGCTTTGAACAACACTTTTAACTAATATCGTTCGAGTCCGATAAACCGTCGGTACGAAATTTATTAATTAGTTAATGTTTCTCACAAACCGATAAACCGTCGGTATGAAATTAATTAACTATCGACACGAGAAAAATCCTACCGACTGCGCCAGTTATTTAACTTAAAAATTAATTTGGGAAAAAAAAATTAAAACATTCGAAACTAAGCTTTTACAAATTTTATTTTAATCAAAGTCGAAGTACAAACGGTAACTGAACTGCTACAATGGTTTTTGGTATTACTTATTACCTAAAATTGCTGATGTTACGTCTAGACATAGGTGGTCGATGATCTATAAAAATGATGGATCAGGAAACGTGACAGCGGTCAATGCATGCGTCGATAATGAGGTGTCAGCAAGGTGTTGCGAGGTGTACTGTTGCATGCGGGTTGCATGTGAGCATGTAACTCGCGCACGTTTTTCTAATATGTACATTGTTTTCTTACTGACATCATTATTTTTCTTTTATAATAATTTCAAACTAATGTACTGTACTGTTTTCATACGAATATGTAGGTTTATATATTTTTATAGTAATAAATACATTACATTTTTACAACATTTTTAATTTGGATGAAATTCGGTTGGAATTTTTGTTGTATCATTAATTGAAATTCATCAAAAGATTTAAAGAAATGTTTCCAACATTTTTTTAATTTTTTAAAAGCTTTGACAAAATATTTTTTAATCCTTTGATGGAATTTCAGGTCATGATATAACAAATATATTAACAGAATTTCATTCAAATTAAAGATGCTCGAATTTAACAGTTTGTCTATTTGAGGTCGAATCATTTATAAATCATATGAGTCAAAATTTTAAACAAATTGTGTCTATTTTGCTATAAACAAAATGCGTAATAATTTCACACTTTATGTGTAATATAACAGAAAATGTGTATTTCATTAAGCACAGCCCAGAAGGAAATGTAGCAAGCGCTTACGTTAAGAAGGCCTGATATCACTACTTCCAAGGATTTTCAAATTCAAATTTAGATCAAGTTCGGTTTTTCTGTATAAAAATTGAGATTGAGCTTTTGCTCAGATTATTATAAATCTCTCTATTATTCCATTTATTTTTAATAAGTTATTCTATCCCTGGTTCTTGTGCAAGCGAAAATAGAAGCGCTTACCTTACACTTCTTATGATAGTCATTCAGCGTAAGTGATTATTCTATTGATTTAGAATAACTTCTTCTATCCCTGGTTCTTGTGGAAGCGAAAGTGTAAGAGCTTGCCTCCAATCCCATCGTGGGTAAAAAAGAAGAAGGATAAGAATCGAATCGGGAAGCGCATCTGCTTGCTCGAGAAGCAGTGATATCACTTCTTCTTAGCCCTTGCTTTTTCCTACTGGGATGTGTCTTTAGTCCCTGTACATACATCAGTGCTGTGTATATGTAGTTAATGTGTGTATACTGTGCGCCAATTAAATTGTGTTCTTGTTTAATTATTTTAAATGCTCAAGTGAATTAGTACTGTGCAGTAAAAAGTGAGTATAAAATATATTAATATTTTCATATAGAAATATAATTTAAATAATTAGAAAAAAGAAGTCTTTGTAGCAACATATCCTAAAAAATAGATAACTCCATTATTTATTTTTTTAATACCTGCTTCTACCACGCATCATGTTAGCTAATAGCTAATAAAAATATATCTAAATAAATTATATGAAAATGAATATAATTGTTGCTCAGAGTTATATCATATTTTTAAGTTTTCACTTCTGTCGGCATTCCTCATGACTGCCCAGTTTATTTTGGTTTTTTTTTTTTTTGTATAATAAATAACTATTTCACGTGAGTTTTAATGCATTGACCTCTACAACAGTAAACCGTCTTGGAATGCCACAACCTGTTTGTGTTTGATTGAAGGGCATGTTCTCATTTTTTAAACAAAAACAAAAAAAAAAAAACTTGCTTTTGTAAACAACTATTGTACGTTACACAGTTTTACGTGGTTTTAATACATTGACCTCTTCAACAGCAAACCACCTTGGAATGCAGCAGCAGAACATTACGAGCAAATTCCTTTTGACCCGAAATTCTAAAGCATCGAATAGAAAGTATATTACATACGAGTATACAGTTCAATAAGTCGTCCAATGCCATAGCTCCTTTAGTCCTCAGAGCATATTTCAAGACGTTATTGTCTTCAATTCGAGAATATTACCTATAAGGTGCTGGGAAGAGCTCTTCAATTCAAAAGTGTGAGCGCTTGGTAAAAACGGTGTATGTTTGATCCAAAGAATCTTATTGTTGACGCGGAAAGTGAAAAAAGATAAAGTATGAGATAAAGGGAAATGAATGTGGCGATTATAAAATTTTCAACAATGACACTTGGCAAATCAGGCACCGAAAAATTCAAGTAACAATTATCCTTAAGTATTTTAAGGTCTTCTCGTAAACCAGCCAGCTGTAAATGAAGAAGAAAAGACCGGATGAGGTGAGGCGGGTCGGACTCTATTTTTCATTTCCCTTGATTATTATTCACAGGCGGGGTTCAAATTAGCTGGGTAGTGCTGGCCAGTCATCTTCTTCCTTTTCCTTCTCTTGTTCGTGTAATTTTCCTTCCGTGCCATTAAAGAAAGGACCGGACGAGAGACGTATCGGAGCAATGCGATAAATGGACCCGATGAGATGAAATGCGGACCTCCGACCGCATCACGCTCAAATCACGGCAAGCGCACAAAGCAAGTACTTTTTCAGCTCCTTCAACCCTTTCATCAGAAGCTTCCGCTAAACCCTCTTTACCCAGCGACTTGTTGTTGTTTCAGCTCAAATTGACCTGAATAAATATTTACAGCAACTGTTACTTTCGACTGGAGTCAGCGAGTCCTTAAGACCGTAATTTTTTTTCGCTCGAGTTTTATTTATATTTTTTTCTGTTTTTGTTTTTGACTCCATTCATCGCGATGTGGAGCGCCGAGCAGTGTTATCTTGCGTCAGATAAGAGCGACCCAAGACTGGAAGACACACTTGGCTGACAAATAAAATCATTCGTCGCAATTTGTTGATTGCGGTCCATAAGGCAGGCTTTGATGATATTAACGGAATGAATGGGCTTGTGTGGGAATTACTCCGTGCCATTCGCCAAAATTGAAATGACTTCCCATTTCCGTTGCAGTTACCCCAGTAGATGTTTTGGATTATAAAAAATGATGAAAAATAAAAAATAAACGAATATAAAGAGAACAGCGGCTGAGCAATATGCACAAAGGATATGTTGAAATTGTTTCGGTCGTCAGCGGATGTATTATGCAAATACATATTTACGTATACATAAATATACCATTTGCTATTTTCGATATGAAGTCAGTATTCTGCTGAGATTTCGGAAACTGTATAAATATGTATGCTGAATAGTTCAGATGCATGCGAACGCGGTTGAAAATTTTACGATGTTTTTAGAAATTGTGCCATTTTTGGAATGATTCATTAAAATACAAAATACTTAATACAGTTTGAAGAAGCATTGCCGGTTTGCTGCCGGAAATGTGTGAACAAAAACTCTGAAGACTAAACGGACGGACGTTGAAGGTCCTGTGATGAATCGGCCGTAACAAAAGAATTAGAAAATCCTTTTACAGGGAATGCTCACTCTCTCTTTAAGACGCAATTATGCCCACCATTGCAATTCTTCAGAAAAATAAAACAAAAAATTTAGCCATTAGTAAAAAAGAGAATATTTGTCTGTTTGTTCCAAATCCGAATTCTCATTTAAATTGCCTAATAAACAAAAGACACAATGAGAAATGCAGCAAATGCAACGAAAAAAGAGTTCGCCTATCAACAGGCGCTCCAGCTCAGCATTGCCTTTTGTGGGACTGTGTTGGTGCCGTCCTGATCGTGCTTTTCAAATAGGAACAGGTAGAAATTAAAATACCTGCTTCACACGTTGAACGTATATACACAGATTAGTTTGTTTACGTGTTTTCACCATAGAGTTTTCCAAGCCGCTCCAGCTCAGGAAGCAAATACGATTGTATGATGAGGCGCGCTAGTGATCGGCTACTTTAAAAGACAGGGCGGTTCTTTGAGACTGAGTTTTATAGTGAATTTATGAAAAATTATGGCATATTGGGCCAATTGTTTTTGCAAATATCTAACAAGATTATGCTCAAATACATAGTGAATTAATAATTCTATAATATTTTGGCATAAGGGACCAGATATAAAACAGTTTTTCGTTTAGATTTCCTCTGTTTGCTGTAACATTGCACCATTGCGCCATATTGTTGAAACCAAAGCTCTGCCACATCAATACCATTCAACTGAGGAACGAAGAAGTCAGCAATCATGGCTCTATAGCACTCTCAATTGAAGGTAACATTCTGGCCGTCATCATCTTTAAAGATGCGTATAAATCACACCAAACCGTAACTTTTAATGGATGTAAGGGCGTCTCAACGAAGGCTTCTGAGTTTTCTCCACTCAAAATTCGGCAATTCTGCTTATTAACGTAGCCGTTCAACCAAAAATGAGCATCATCGTTAAACAAAATTTTCCGTTGAAAAAGAGGATCAAGCTGAATATTGTTTTCGGCCCATTCACCGAAGGTTGTTCTGAAGTAAGTCTATTGATGGTGAAATGACAAAACGTACTGACCACAAATCAACAGTCTACTGTCAAATTGACAGGCACTAGAAACAGTGTTGCCAATTTAAAAACCAAACCTCTAAAATAAAAAAACACGCTATATATATGTATGCACATCCCTCTTTTAAATAACCAGCTGATGTTTTCATGATTGCTTAACAAAAATATATAGAATGCAATTTTCGAATTGTCCAACAAAATATAATTTTCGGTTGTCCAGTGAGACACGTGGAAATTATCGGAAATGCGTTGATGACTGTTGAATTCGCTTTTACCATCCGTCGTCATAGATGATATGCGATTTTATTTTATTAATTTTTTGTTCTGAAAGGGTAAACAAAGAAGGAGGTATACACCTGTTAGCTTTGTTTTGGAATTTGGGGTGGTACCAACACCAATCAGAATTACCACGAGTTTGAGAGTTATTACGTTGGTTAAATTCAGATTGAGGGAGGTTAGGGGAATGGCTTCTTGAATAACGCGAACTGTGGTGGCAACAGCAACTTGAAGAATGGTCGCGAACTTGCAATGATTTGATTTCGAGGGAAACTTCTTCGATACCTTGATTCAATCTGTAAATTTCTGAAGTTAAATTTGTCACAATATTACGAGTATTATTGTCATTGATGTTTTGCGAGGAAAAAGCAAATAGCTTTTCAGTTAATTCAGAAAGAGATCCCGAGTTACATGATAAAATTGCTCTCATGTAATCTAGAAGACATTGTAATCAAAGGGTTCCCAAAAGATCATCGATAAGTTTACCGTTAGATAAGCTTCTCATTTCCTTAAGGAATTGAGAAGAAGATCTATCTCTTAGGACGATATCACCAAGTAATTTATTTAAATTAGATGTTCCACTGTCGGAAAGCCGAGATATTAACATCCCTTTTAATTTGGTGTAAGGATGATGTGAATCGGGATTTTCTAACAGTTCGCTGAGAATAAAAACTAAACTCTTGTTCAACGCGGAGAGAAGGTGGTTGTACTTAGCAGCTTCCGTCGAAATTCTGGCTAGCTCGAATTGTGCTTCGAGTTTCGTGAACCAGAATTTTGGTGCATTCTTCTAAACCGCTGGTGCACTAAAAGAAACGGTTGAAATAGAGAGTGGGGAAGAGTGGTAAGTATCGCGTGACCAATGAAGTAGAAATCCTTATCACTATTACTTAAATTATCGAGTCGACTTGGGTTCCCGGGAACCACGCCGACCCCTTGAACTATTCAATTTTGTAATTTTTTTTTTTTTCTTAAAGTTTTAATATTATAGAAAACGGAGAGAACGCTGAGTGTGAGGAAAAACAAATTTCTGTACAATTATAATTTGGAAAGCTCAAAAGAAATCTAAAATCAACACTTAAAATGCACTCTTACTAAATAAGCCAAATATACATACATTATATGTATGTATAATAAAAAAAAATTAAGCTGCTTCCTGGACTTGAACTTCTTTTTTCGGATTATAAATTTATATTTTATTATTTAGATTTTCTTTTTCTTTTTACCCCACTGCGCGGCAGCAAAGACAAGGTTATGTTTTTAATATCTTATCTGGGTATGTACATACATATGTGAGATTCTTTGTACCCTCGAAGCATCCCAACGGCTGGATGGATTTTAATCAATGAGGTGTGTATCGATTCATCTAAACCGTGCGATGCATATAGGCTAGATTTACTTACATAGTAAATGCAAACGCAAAATTCTCGAGTTTGTTTACAAAGTCTGCGTGTCTGTGAGGTAGGCGGTAACCAGTGCGAGTAGCGGAGGACGGCACGTCTTTGAGTCAGCGACCCCAATGCGGGAAGATGCGTGAGGGCAGACGTAGTTGACGGTTGAACTGCATAGCGAAAAAAGTAAGAAGCCGTCAATAAAAAAAGTAAATTGAAAACATCAAAAAATCCGACTGACAAGATGACGCAGGAACATCACCCTGAAACAAGCACGAGACGAGTAACAAGACGATTAGGAGTGTCTTCATCTACAATTTGGAGGGTTATTCATCGAGAGAGATTCATAGCCTCATATGCCAGTAGAAGGACTTCTAGAAGGGGATTCGAAGAGAAGATTAGTGTTTTGCACTTGGTTTCTGGGAAGCAATCTCGAGAACAGATCGTTTCTAGACCTAATTCTATGGACAGATGAATCGCAATTCACTATGGATGGTATCACAAACTTCCACAATTTTCATACCTTGTCGGACACTAACCCACATAAGACAAGGGCGACATCATTTCAGCATAAATTCAGTGTCAATGTTTGAGTTGGTACAATCGGCGACATTTGCTTGAAGACATCTCTCTGGGTAATTCAAGGGTAATGTTTCACTAAGACGATGGAACACCAGCGCATACTGGTAACACTTTGATGGTAATATAATATTAAATGAAAAGTTTCCTGAACGGTGGATTGGACGAGGTGCACCTATTCCTTGGCATCCTAGATCTACTGACCTAACTTGATTGGACTTTTTCTTATGGAAAATGTTTACTCAAGGAAGAAGTTTACTAAAGTCCTGTTAACACGAGAGAGGCCAAGTCCTGTTAACACAGAGTTGCGACTGTAGCGATGAAAATATGGCATAGACTGGCTGCAAAACACCTTAAACAGGGAATTAGAAGGAGGTTATTGGCTTGCATCCAAAGAGGCAGAGAATATTTTGAGCAGTTTTTGTGAGATATTAGCACTAATTTAAATCGGTTTTTAATTAAACAAAAAGCATTTTGGCTTTAATTTAAGTTTAATTTCTTTAAATTTCGAATCTTTTTAATGGACCACAAAGAGTTTTCCGCGAATATATTTCCATACTTTTTCTCTACTTGCACATGTTGTACCTTGTTGGAAAGATAATAAGATGGGAGCAGTTTCATAGAAATTAAAAGTGGGTGCATTAATTAAGTACATACATGAATTTCGGAGAAAATTCGGGGAAAATCTGAATTTTAAGGAAACAAGTTTGTTTTTTCAATTTCGGTAGGTATGGAAGGTTAACATTGTTGACATTTTGGAATGGACATTAGGATAGTAGGTTTTTGGTTTGAGTTGGACGTCTCTGCGTTGAGTAGGTTAAAAGATAAAAATAAAATAATGATGTGCATGGTATGCAAAATTGGAATTCACGAATCACCCTGTAACTCCCAAACGGTTAACATGGCTCTCTCCCCCCTGCCATACAATTTTTTGTTTATGTCTAGGTCAGATCTTTCATCTCACTTATTTTGGCATACGCTATAAAATACACCCTGTAGCAGGAGAGAACGCATCAATTCGGCTAAGCAGCAGAAAAGTAACACGAATAGGGCGCTGTCGATACCGACGCGCACTTTTCGTAGTAGGTAATAACAATTCATTCTAATATTCGAATGAATATGGCGCAACCCCGATGAATGCAATCCACAGCATAACACTTTTGTCGTCACTTTGTTTTGGAAAAAAAATCGAAATTAGACATAATTAATAGCACAAAAACCAAGGCTCACAAGAACGAGCGTCCAAAGAAGGTTCGGGCTCTGCCGAATGCCGGAGGGGTGCATAAGAGTACCCGAAGTGTGTTTTAATTATTAAAAATTGCGAAGAATCTTATTTATTAAAAAACGGGGAATTTTCTATGAAGTTTCTGTCGAGGGTCCCAAGACTCACGTGATTTTTATTTATTTGCAGTCCACCAAAAATTCTTTTTTTTTTCACAAATCAATAATTTTTAAATAATAAATATGTGATTATTTTCTTGCTTTAAACTTTTTTGAGATAAAAATTTTCCCCTCGAGTATCCTAGCGTCTCCCAACGTATTCCAGCGACACTCATAATATAAGTATATTAAAGATTTTGAAAATAATTACTCACATATACGTCATTTAATTTTATGCAGTTATACTTTTTTTCAGAAATCGGAGATTTTTTTTCTGAGAGATACGAGTAGCCCATACAGAGACTGATAAATCCAGAAATAAACAGAGACCATAAATCTGAATTTTTGGAATACTAGCGTTGCGAACCCTACCGAGTTTAGCGTCTCCCTGAATAACGTATGGAGTCTCCTTGGGAGACGAAGATGCACGTCTCTTGTTGGAATACTCTAGGATACTGAGTATTTGTATCTCCGCCTTTTTAGGGCTCCGTACCTCGAAAGGAAAAAACGGAACCCTTATAGAATCACTTTGTTGTCCGTCCGTCCGTCTGTCTGTCTGTCAAGACCCTTTTTCTCAGGAACGCGTGGAGGTATCAAGCTGGAATTTATATCAAATTCTCAGGTCTACTGTCCCTTGGAGCTGTGAAAAAACCAAACTTCTAAGCCAACGCAATCAAAAGATACATCCGTTTATGCCGCAAATTTCCGGAAATTTTCGTCACTCGCAAGGGAATCAAAACCTACAGGGTACTTCCCTTGAACTCAGAAACTTGAAATTTGGTACGAAGTAACGTCTTATAGCACAGATAAAGGAAAAATTGCGAAAACCGTAAATTTTTATTTACATCATATAATAAAAATATTTTTAATAATTTTAAAGTTACTACCCCTTTCCTCATGAACGCGTAGAGGTATTAAATTGAAATTCATATCAAATACTCAGGTGTATAATACCTTTAAGCTGTAACAAAATCAAACTTCTATGTCAACGCAATCAAAAGAAACAGCAATTTAAGCCGCATATTTTCAAACTCGCAACTACTCGCAAGGGAATCAAAACCTAAAGGGTACTTCCAGTCGACCTAGAATCTTGAAATTTGGCATGAAGCAATGTTTTATAGCACATATAAGGGAAAAATTCCGAAAACTTTAAATTTTTAGTTACATCACATATTTTTTTATAATTCAAATTTAATATATAATTATAAAATATAACGATACGGAACCCTCAAGGCGTGAGTTCTACTCGCACTTGTCCGTCTTTTTTTTTTCCTACAAAGCTTCTGTTACATATACTTTGACGTTAAAGACCTAATACCCTCCAGTGCCGTTTCGTGGCATCATTCCTCTTTTGAAGAGGAACCAAATTCCACCGTATAAAAGCCATGACTGACGAAACAAAGTTGATGAAAGGTGCAACACCAATTTAATCCCAATCAAGCACGAATGCGAGCTTCATCCAATTTTCAGAGCGTGCTCCAATTAAATGAAACTTTATTGCAGAATAATTTCTCAGGGCGTTTTATCGCACGTCGCATTTCTTTTGTACTGTAGATGGAAAAGCAGAATGGTGTTTAAGCAATTGGGCTTTTAATTTTTAAAGTTGCGGCCACTGTACCAATGTTCGCCCGAGCACACTTCAGAATTAATTGCGCAAACATAAACGTTGAACTCGTCTGCCCAAATGCCATTGGCCTTTTCGCTGGCCACAGAATTTTCCGAGCAACTGAGTATCTGAGATATCCTCTTTCATAAATTTATCATTTTTTACCGAGCAAATGCTTGATTCTCTTTCCAGCAGGATACCATGGATACTCATTTCGTCAGGAATCCAATTAAAAGTATATTGCTAATTGACGAAGGGTACCCGACGAAAACGAGGGCGTGAAAAACGAAATGAAATAATTCTCCTTGTGAATAATGAACGAATAAATAAATAATTATTGTAACGGAAATTGCACTCAGGCCATGCCCTCTGGTATAATAGTGTCCCGAGGGTGCAATAACTGTCTACTTCTCTTATGATTTCAAAGCGTTTTCCTGCACTTAAGACAAAACTCCCGCAGTAACCTTAGTTTTTCCCAACTAAATGTCTCTCATTTCGCGGGAGTTGTTTTAAGCCTAGGGCGAATTCGAGCTGTTAGAAAGCCTCATTGCAACGTCCTCAGAAAGACGCAAAGGCGTCGTGAAGGACTCTGATCCCAATTTCTTCTATTTTTCTACTCAAGTCTAAGAGGTCCATTATACGTACATTTCTGAAGAAACCACTGGAGCGACTAGTACTACTTTAGAACTATGTATGTACAGTCTTCTTTATTAAGCTTCTTTTGAGGCCATGTAGTCAGTCAACAGTATCTCTTTTCTCACTTAAAGTTCAGAAGTGTACAAATTGCCAACGGGCAGCGGTAAAAATTTAGCGAAATGATGAGCCGGATAAGTAGCGACGTAAATTAAATGGCATGAATAGCCATGCAGATTTATGCAGATGACATCGTTGAAACTTCTAAGCAATAATAGTGGTGTATTAAATTATGGCGCATAATATCCAATGTCAGACACAAAGCTTCCATGGCTGGATAACAAGCACAACCCAGGGGTGGAACTGGATGTTTTCCATGAATGTGCCTCAGTTTCACATGCTTCCGAAATATAGAATTAATGAACCATGACCACACTATGCCATGAAATTCTCTTTCAGGCAAGAATGCATAGCAGCTAGACGGTAATGGTACATATATATGAGTTGAAGTCCATTTCTGCAATTAAACATATGTATAATATTTACAAATGGTTCTGCAATGCCTCTCAGTGCTTGTCTCCGGAGCATCCCCCAGTACAACTTAACACTATAAGGTTTTTGTTAGTTCAGTGAAAATTTGCTAAGCTCGGCTAATTTGTCTACACTCTAGAAAATATGTGTCCTACTTAAATAAATTTTACGACGTGTATGTCATGTCGTACATCGTTCTTGAAAAGTGCATATTTGATTCGAAAAGTAAAAATATATGTACAAAGTTATAAATTAACTAGTTAGTTTTCATAATTAATCTTTCAATATTAAGCACAATATAGGTATTGTGTACATCATCAGAGTGGGAAAATAGGGCGTACAATCGTCATAAAATTATTTATTAAATAATCCCATAAAGAAAATGTCAGTTGTATTTTACCGCATAATTACAACAAAAAAAGTAAAAACTTGTGTTAAAAGATAGTATTTTGTGATATTGTCAATGTAACTTTTTAAAATTTTAAAACTTACATTGTACTACGTTTGTTGTGTAATTTTCTTTCATTTTTAGTTGAGGTAACTACTAAAGTCTATAGGCGACGGATTTCAAGAAACTCTAGTTGAATTCAAAGAACTGTATTTCTCTTCTTCTTTGGCTTACATAAAAACTGATTTTATTACATGACTTAAGTTCCAATTAAAAATGCCTATCTCTTTACTTAATAAGGTAAAACACCCAGTAATGAGCACTCTGTGTTTTATTTCATTATTATTTCGTGAAACTATTATTGTTACTACGGTATTAGTATACATACATATGTATATTGAAATATTTATTATCAAAGGAGATGTTAATTAGTTACTTTATACTCTTTTTCGAAGATAAAATTAATTAAGGGGCAATCGCTTTCATAACTGAAAAACAAAATACATTTTCAAGATTTGTTTTTGAAAAAACTATTATATTTATTTAAAAAATTCGTTTTGGACACTATTCTGTGAATATTGAAGAACACAACAATTTTTTTTTTAATTTTTAGTAAGTTTTGGCGGCGGCAGAGGGTGTCTTGCAAAAGTCTCATTTTAAAAATTCAAAAATGGGTTCTGTTCTTTAAGCTTTTTCCTAGATACTAAACCTAAAAAAATTAAGTTTTCAAATTTTTAAAATTGTTTTATCACTGTTTTTCGAAAAACATAAAAAATCGGTCATTTTTTTGCGGAAAACTACCTCTATAAAAAAAAACAAGGGGTTCTTTTATGCATATTTTATTTTTATTTTAAAACAAGGGGTACTTTTATGCATATTTTATTTTTAAATAAATATAATAGTTTTTCCAAAAACAAATCTTGAAAATGTAGTTTTTTTTTCAGTTATGAAAACGATTGCCCCCTTAATATGAGTTCTACAGTATTCTTCGTACTGGTCAGTGATGATTTGTTGATTTGTGTGTGAGTAAAACCAATAACGAAAATTATCCGAGCATTGTGCTCGTTACTGGAAGAAATTCTTTAACCAGTAAAGAACACCGTGAAAATACTGATGCAAAAGCATATATGTATGTATAAAGCAGGATTATACAAAAGACATGTTACGGCGACAGATTTAAATAGATAAAAAAAAAAACTCGAACGCGCAATATAAACAGGGGGATTATGAATTTTCGTTGTTACTGTTTTTTCTACAGTTGTGTTTTTTAGAGCTTGTAAGACGCGAGGGCTAGCAGGAAAAAAAGTCGATACGTGCAATCGATTCGAGCGCTTTATTGGAAGAGAGCAGTTAACATTTTTGGAAGCGATCAGCAGTAGAAGCCTCTTGACCGCTAGAATGCGACAAACACATGCATATAAAATGAGTGCACATTTATGCATTGAGTTTGTGACTACAGTCATCAATATCATGCTTAAACAATGAACGTTTAAACAATGTTCGATGTCGTGTACGTATTAGCGTGAAAGTTTAGGGTGAGACGTTTGAATTTATTCTTTCTAATCTTCTTTATTAAATCTTCTTTTATTTATTTTAGGTTTAGTTGCAGCAACTACAACTAGGCCACACCTGAGAATAAATCGTCCTCGATTTGATACGAAAGCAAAATGTAAATATTTCAACATATTTAGACACCATAGCAAATACGCAGAGATAATCACAGATGATCATATAATTTGTCAACTCCTAAGTGACACAACCCATCGTGATATGTATGTTTGAATGATGTGTTTTTCCATTTATAAAATAAGACGTTGTTGTTCATGTTCCGATACACAAGACCGTTTATTAATTCGCATGCTGGATGCTCTTGTTTCACCAAAAATTTGCACAATTTTCCGTACCTCTATGTCTTTATGCTGAGCAGCGGCTAGGGCAAGCTCAAGTGACTCAGGTTCTATCAAAAGTATATTATGGCATCTGCTCAAAGCGTCTACATGATTCATTCTGTTCGAATCTCTATGCTCAATGGAATAATCGAACTCTTGCAACTCCAAAGCTCACCGCGAAATTCTAGGGTTCAAAAGATTTTTATTTAAAGTAAGTGTTAAAGATTTACAGTCGGTGACAATTTTAAATTTAATTCCAGTGAGGTAGATACGGAAGCGTCTCAAAGCATAAATTATAGCGAGAGTCTCCAGCTCATATGAGTGATACCTCGACTCTGCTGGTGTGGCCCTTTTCGAAAAAAAAAAACCGGGTGGAATTTATTATCGGCTTGTCGCTGGAGTAAAATTGCATCGAAGCCCAAACTGCTAGCGTCACAGTGAAGTTCTGTTCCTGCGTGCGGAGAATAGATACTGAGTAATGGTGATTCCAGCAATTTATTTTTCAAAAGCCCAAAGACTTCCATCTCACTTGCCCCGAACCTAAATTCAATATTATTTTTCAGTAAACCGTACAGAGATTTAGATATAAAGGAAAAGTTTTAAATAAACTTTCTGAAGTAAGAGCATAAACCGAGAAATGAATGCAGTTCCTTAATATTTTTGGGTACCGGAAATTCTTGAACACTGCGTAAACCTGCTAAATTTGGTTCTATACCCTTAGCACTGACTTCATATCTAAGATATGTTATTTTTTCCTGCATAAAGAGACATTTATCGAGCCCAAGTTTCAGGTTATTTTTCTCTACGATTTTTACGACTTCCTCTAAAATTTGGAAGTGTTCTTCTTTAGTCTCGGAGGCAATGAGCAGGTCGTCTATATAAACTAATAGCTTTCCAGAATCGACGAGTTCCTTGAATACCGAATTTATGTATCGTTGAAAAACAGATGCATTTTTTAAACCAAACGGCATGCGGAGGTATTCGAACTGGTCTATTGGAGTTATGAATGAAGTAAATTTTATAGAATCATCAGCCGTTTTGACATTATGAAAGCCACTTTTGAGATCAAGCAGAGAGAAGTATTTCTTCCCATGCAAACGATCCAAATTGTCGTCAATCAAAGGGAAAGGATAATTGTCCTTTTGTGTGATTTTATTAAGATGCCGAAAATGTACACACAGCCTAAGCTCTCCATTCTTTTTTTTAGTTATAACAATAGGTGAAGCATAAGGGGAGTTACTCTCGCGAATTATTTGTGCCGCTAATAATTCATCTAATATTTTTTTTAGTTCTATTTTATGCGCGTATGGCAATCTTCTGGGAGCGTAACTTAAAATAGTACTCGCATTTGTTAATATTAATTTTATTTCGCATTCGTTATTTAGGTTGAATGTTCCACTAGGTTTACCAGAATTGTTCATAATTTTATATATGGGGCGTTCTACTTTTCTACCGACAATCTGAGTAATAAATTTTGTGACAGAGGTAACAGGACAGAAGTGTAAAATAACAGTGTTCGAGAATTTTAGCATTCACAAAATTACAAATTGTTCATAAAAGTGGGTGAATATGATAGATTTACTGGGAAATAAAAATATTACATATATAAATAGGAATTACAATAAAATTTCAAAGTAGTAACTTTCGTGACAGAGTGGTCGCCGAATAAACACACCACACGCACCTCTGTTCCGCGACTAACTCGGCTCGCTCCCGGGTTGGGCCTCAAGGCGTGAGGCCAAGGGGGAAGAGGAAACCGTACTGTTGCTTAGTGTTGAAGGTCAAACAGCTAAGAAGCGTTTTTTGTTTTGCGAAATGCGTGACCGAGGATAGCAAGAAAAAACATACATAGCCGGACCCAACGATAAAATATTTTTTTGTTTAATAGTATGAACCTTTACGTTTATTATATTCTAATTAATTTAATGATAATATTTCAGAAGTTCAATAAATAATTTTATATTAAAGGGTTCTATATGATTTTTTTAAGCGAGATCATTTTGTAACATTAGGCGGCGCAAAGAGACGCATTTTATTTGTATGTAAAACACCTCTGTCACACATTTCGACTAATCTGTCAGAATGATTTTGTAAAAACCAAAAAAAAAAAACCGGATTTTAGTATTATTATAATCTCTCTATGGTCCAAAAAAATCTTGTGAAAATAAAATTTGAGAAACTGCAATTTTGGACGAATACCGATTGTTTTTCAAGAAGAAACACGTCATTGTCGGTAGAAAAGTAGAACGACCCATATACGATTTTTTTCGTCATAGGTTAAATTTTCATTAATATTTAAATTTAATTTATTCTTACAGCATGCATTGATATTTAGTATTTCTCTTGGAAAATTGTCATTTATAATAATTTTGTTAGTCTGAGGTTTGTTATCTAAAATAAATTTCGCGTCATATTTATTTAAAAAGTTTCGATCTAAAATTACAGGATACGTCGTGTTATTCTTAACGACAAACACATTTAAATCTACTCTATTTACTTTCAATAGACACGACACGTTGTACCTTGCCTAATACTGCTAGATGACTATCGTTAATACCGACGAATTTCGTAGATTCAGGTTCCACTGATGAGATGAGGTAGGGGGGAACATAGCACTCTCGGATGAAACTTATCGGGCTGCCTGTGTCGATCATGGTGTTTGCCTCAAAAATGGTAGCGACATCTCGTACTATTTGGCTGATAAATGAATACCTAAAAGTACAACAGAAATCGTTAGAAATGTTTACAGGTTTATGTTCAATGCTCCCTGATGGTCCGTCTTCGGTCGTAGTTTCCTGAGAAGCGTCGTCTTGTAGTAGCATCACAGCCGCCGAAGAAGATTTTGATGTTGATGATGTTGCAAGCTCTCGACGCTGGTTAAAATTTGATGCAGAGTGCCCATGCTTTCCACAACTGAAGCATGTGACAATTGGATACTACGTGCCCCATCTCGTTGGAGCACTTATACTTCGCCGATGTGTTGTTACGAGCTCTATTATGCTGCCGCGAATCTTTTGAGCATGATTGAGTTCCGGTTATTCACTGGCATTCTCGTCGGGATGTCTCGCTTTTTTTCGTACTTCCTAATGGTTTAATTCTCCAATATTTCTCGCTGTAAATAGTAATTGTTTGTTCGAGAGCGAATCAGGAATACCTTTAATAATATAATTCATCAGATCCTCCTCCTCAATATTGGCAAGTGAGGCGATTTCTTGCATGTTGAGGACATATTGGTGTGTGCTTTCGTCCCTGCGTTTCTTTCGGTTTCCTAAAGTATTATGTGCCTCAGCCGGTGTGATGCCATAATGAAATTCTTCCATTAAGGAAGCCTTCAAGTCATTCCATGTTCTGCAAGCCGATGATCTTAAATATAGCTTTGCCGTTCCTTTAGGTATCCTTCTGGAGTAAATATACCATTGCTGATCACTCCAACCATGAAGATACCGAGCCTCCTCAAAGCTCCCAACCCAATGCTTTATTGAATAATTATCGTCGTTTTCATTTAGTGATTCTAGAATATCATCACGAAAATGCTCCTCAAGCTCAGCATCCGAAAGTTTGCTTATTTTTTCCGCAAGGCTTAACTTTAAGACGGTTTTTACACCAGCCGTGCTAAACCGAAAAACTTCTAATTTTTCTTTCAAGGTCGTAACCGTTGCATTTTGAATAAATTTTTCTACACGTTCTTGGCCATAGTTACGTAATGTACCTGCTAAGTTTTTGCAAATATCGCAGGATGCCGAAAATATTTTTGAGCTTATATACTAAAATATATTTTAAAACTCTTTTTATTAAATGAGTTACCAAATTTTATTTGATGTCCGCAATGTTCATAGATTTTCGTCAGTCCTTGAGTTACCACACGATTGTTAAACAAAACTGTACTAGTGAATACCATAAGTTTAATCGCGCGAATCTCAAAACTTTAGCACATAAAAACATAAGACGTATAATCCGCTTTTGACTTTGCAAATAAAACGATTTTGCCGGATTTAAAAATACTTTAGGCACAGACAATACAGATGTCCAATGCTTACGAGCGAGCGTGATGTATGAAATGAAATCATACTGCAGAAGAGCTTTTTGAACTTTGTCAGCAGCGACGCACAGCAACGCAACTTCCAGCTATCATGCGGCGTGAGCAGAAGTTCTCTCAGAGGGTAAGCGCCGCGTTATCAACGCACGCACGACTGCTGGCTGTTTGTTGTGTGGGGGGAGAGAGTTCATAGTATTCTTTCGTACTCGGTCGTTTTGCCTAGGCTTGTCGCTTATTTCATTTTCATTCTGATGTGAGATTTGCTCGAAAGAATATATCTGCGTTTTTAAGATTCACTGCGTTTAGCTACTTGGTAAATTGAAAGGGAGAAGAATTGCTAATTTTTTAATTTTATATCTAGATTTTTGTTACTTATTTTTTGTATTACTGGCATTGAAGGGCTGGTTTTTTGTTTATTTATAGACAAATAAAATGCCGTGGAAAAAGGCCAAATGTGTAATTCCTTGCTGTCAAGCAAGGGTTACTGATTTGTTTCCAGGAAGAAAATTTTTCCGTTTTCCGAAGAAAGGGACAGAGAAATATAATAATAGGATGAAGGCATTAGGGAACGAATTGTGTAGAATTGTTTCTGTTTTTAAGACACCTTTAATTTGCAGCCTTCATTTTAATAGTAGTTTTGTAGGTAAAAAGTATTTGAAAACAAATGCCGTTCCTACTTTATTTCTAAGGGATGATGAAAATGGTCCTCCTTTGGAGTGTAATAATAGTATTTTGGATGCCGATTTTTAAAAGTTAAAACATGTCAAGAAAGTTTGGTAAAAACTTTAATATATGGAATATAGGAGCACTATCAAATAATGAAAATTTTCTAAACGCATCTTTGTTGAAACTCTGAAATATTTTGACTAATCCCACTTCTTCAAAAAATATTTCAAAAAGTTTTTAATGTCCTATTTTTTCATTATACTTGTAATAATTTTTAAGAATTTAAATTCAATACAAATGAACATTTGATTTTGAGTACTAAAAATTAGAAATAATCACAACCGTATAATATCTACCAATTTTATAAAATATTGATAATCTAAAAATAATTATTTATAATAACAACAGCTAAACAAATTCTTTAAAATTAAACCGGAAAAATCTAAAATCATAATTTATTATTAGTAATCATTATCATGGAAAAGAACTCAACGGGCCAACCCAATTTGCACGATGTAGCTTTCCAAGAATTCCCACTGGGCCTAGCGGCCCGGCTCATGCTCCCTGCTTGTAGTGGCTTACTACATACAAATAGCATCGCTACGCGACTTCGAATGCGTCGCAGCTAGCTGATTTAGGCTGTGAAGTGCGTTGCTGTACTGTAGCGGCTTCGAATGCGTCGCCGGAGCCGCTAGAGCCAAAGCTCCGGCCGCTAGAGCTCTTTTCTTGTGTGTATCACTTTTCAGCATTGCCGTTGGGCATCTGGGTTATTTGTCTGTGCTTTAGGCTTATTCCACTTCTGAGAACTTGTAAGCTTAGACGCGAGGGCTAGGAGGAAAAACCGACCAAGTGCGAGTTGGACTCGCGCACGAAGGGTTTCGTACCATTATCTATAAAAACGGCAAAAAAAATCATGTCTGTTGCATGGGAGCCCCACTTAAATATTTATTTTATTCTGTTTTAGTATTTGTTATAGCGGCAACAGAAATACATTATCTGTGAAATTTCATTCTGACTTTTCGGATAGTTTTGATAAAATCTATTGCTCAATTCGAAATTATCCATAAAAAATTGGAAAAAAATCAGGTTTGTTGCATGGGAACCCCCCTTAAATATCAATTTTATTTTAATATAATTATTTATTTTTAAAGTGAATATATAACTAAATATTCTGTGAATATTTCAAGCGTCTACCTGTTGCCGTTATCTATATCGAGCAAAAACGAGTAAAAAAATCACTTTTGTTGTATGGGAGCCCCCTTAAATATTTATTTTATTCCGCGTTGAGTGCATTTATGACTACAGTCATCAGGCTTAAACTGTGACAATGAACGTTTAAACAATGTTCGATGTCGTGTGCGTATTAGCGTGAAAGTGCAGGGTGAGTCGTTTGAATTTATTCTTTCTTATCTTTTTTATTAAATTTTCTTTTATTTATTTTAGGTGGAGTTGCATCAACTACAAACTATTCGTTTTAATTTACGCCCAGCGTCATCTACCGAAAGCCAGACAGCAAAATTTATTCATACAAAAGTACAAAAGCACGGTGTGTGCTTTTAAAGTTTTTTGAAACGAAGCTTCTTTATTTCGACGTTATTTGCGGAAAAACTAACTGAAATCATGACCGATGGCCATAGTTACAAGTATTTTTTCATTAGATTTCTAAAATAGTTTATCTTCATTGAAAAATTCTCAGCAAAACGCAGAAATGTTCACTTCTGGAAATGCGGTTTACATCGCTAAACAACTGTTTTAAGAACTCAAAGGTCATAACTAGAGCACTTTTGTACGTTTGCTATAATCCCCACTTAATTTTAGTTACAGTAAAAAGATATAAATGCAATTGAACCTGAACTAATTCGCCGTATGACGTCAACTAGGTTTTTTGTGGATTTTGTGCCGTTTTGATCGGTAAAACAGGCATAAAATAAGAAGAATTTTCAAGATAGGATAATAAAAGATTACTTCTCATAATCCCTATATATAAAATCGAAAATTTGTTTGTTGCTCAATCACGCCTAAACGCTGGGTCCGATCATTTTCATTTTTTGAGTGAAGGCACTACATATCCCGACTTCACATATAGGCTACTTTTTATTCCCGGTTTTCAAAATGGCGGACCCAAGATGGCAGCAAAAATTTGTAAATTTTAAGGCATTACTATGAAAATTTGTATTTGGGGGTTTCTGGAGATCCTAATTGCGAATCTATGCTCGAAATTTGGAAATTAAAGATGGCGGAGCCATTATGGCGACCAAAATTTTTCGAAATTCAACGAATTCAATTGAAAATTAGTACTATGGGTATTTTGAGGCCACTAATTTCGAATCTACTATCAAAATTTGGAAACTCAAAATGGCGGACCCAATATGTTTGTTGCCTAATCACGCCTTAACGTTTGGTCTGATAATTTTAACTGTTTGACTGAAGGCACTAAATATGTATATATAGACTACTTTTTATTCGCGGGCTTCAAAATGGTGGACTCTAGATGGCGGTTAAAAACTGTAAATTTCAAGGGATGAAAATTGGTTTTAGGGATTTGTGGACATCCTGATTGCGCGTCTACTTTCGAAATTTAAAAATTCATATTGGCGGATAAAATCTGGCGACCAAAAATTTCCGAAATTCAACGAATTTAACTGAAAATTAGTAGCAAGGGCACTTTGAAGCCACTAAGTTCGAATCTATTATCGAAATTTGGAAATTGAAAACGGCGGACCCAATATGGCAACAGATTTTTTGGAAAGTGAAAGGATTTTCATATATGCATATGAATGTGAAGGAAAATTGTTGACACTATTTTCGAACCTGCAACCAAAATTTGGAACTTCAAAATGGGCGTACCCAATATGGCGACCACAATTTTTGAAATTCTACGAATGTAAGTTAATTTTCATATTAGTGGTACCGATTTTATATCCTGTACATATCAACTCGAAGACTTATTTGTTTACTTGGAGGTTTGTTGTTCAATCACGCCGAAACGGTTAGTTTGATATTTTTAATTTTTTGTCTGAAGGTAGTATATATCTTTCAACTTAACATATGGTCTATTTTTATGGACATAAAATTAACAGTTTTAAAATGGCGGACCTAAGATTGCGGCCATTTATTGTAATTTTCAATGGCTTGCCATGAATATTGATATTTGAAATTTTTGGAATGATTGCGAATCCGCCTTCAAAATTTAGAAATCAAGATAGTATACTCAATATAGTGACCAAATTTTTTCAAAGTAAGATCATGAGAAAATAAATGATGAATGGTTAATTCAATACCCAATAAATTAATATTGAACATTTATATGTGTAACGAAATGTTTAGACTGGGATAATTTCTATAACGAGTAGGTAATCAATATAAGGTTTGCAGCTTTATCTAATGTTTTCCAATAAGGTAACGATGAAATAGTAAAAAACAAATTAGTATCCTTATTTATTTATTTAACACATAACAATGAAAACGTATAACTACAGAATAGATTATTAGCTCTTCTGATATGGACGGTGGTAGCAAAATGAGTTTTAGACGGTTCTATACCACATCCACAGATTTTAGTAATACTTCTAAACTACCTAAGCTGGCTGAAGTACCAACATTTTAGAAGTACATATTTAATTAAGTAGTATTTTTGATACACCGGGTGAAACCGGGTTACTCACCTAGTTTAATAATAAAATGTGTGCCGAAAACTGGGAATAGTTCGAAATTAAAACTTAGTAATATTCCAAAAATGCGTGTGACAATAATTTAAACCCACAGCTGACAGCCCAAAATCGGTTAATGGTGTGAGCAAGACGGAACAAAAAGTGCAACATTTTGATATAGGCATTTTGTATGGAACGAGTGCTACATTTCTATACGTCAGTGCTTGTGGGTAATTAGTGGAATCGAGCGGAACACCGAATGCAGAATTCGCTGGAAGTGCCGACTGACAAATTTTTCGTTACATCGGTTTTACTCCCTATTCTACCATTTATTTATTTATTTATTTATTTATTTCGCTTAATACAAGCTACAATAAATTGGCTTAAAACTACTTAACTAACTACATTAATAACTAAGAAAGGGAAGACTGGGAAGGAAGAACAGGATTGAAGAGGGCATGTCTAAGAGTGTCTTTGTCTACGTGAAAGTCGAAAGAGGCGGAATTGTTGACTTTGCGTAGCATTCGGGTAATTGGTTCAAAGTGACCGTAATTGGTGCGGTGAGTATCTAGGCGAAAGAGAGGATAGGATCTTACTTAAGTAGAGAGCTTTTGTGACATAGGGATTTGAGAATTCCTTGGACCATCGTTTTGCAAAGCCTAAAGCAGAATTGGCTTTATTAACGATGTGATCGATATGGGAGCGGAAATTGAGTTCGCTATCACAAATAACTCCCAGGTCGCGTAAGGAACTGACAGAAGGAAAGGGTTGTCCAGAAAGATTATAAACCTGGGGACTAGAGGGGAGACGTTTACGGGAATAGGTAATAGATTGACACTTGGAAATGTTCAAATCCAGAGAGTTTTTCTGGCACCAAGTGGAAAAGCTGTGGAGGTCGTCTTGAAGGAGTAAGGAGTCGGATGGGTTGGAGATACTTTTAAAGATCTTCATATCATCGGTATAAATTAGAACTTTTGAGTGCTTAATTACCAACTCAACATCGTTTATGGACAGAATGAAGATCAATGGGCCATGGTGACTACCTTGCGGGACGCCTGTGTGAGATGTAAAAGGGGTAGAAACCGCTGAATCGAAACGAACCCTATATTTTCGATTATCAAGGTAAGATTTGATCCAGGAGATAAAGTGGGGTCGGAAGCCAAGGATGCTAAGTTTAAGGGCGATGATTTGATGGGAAATTTTGTCAAAGTCTTTACTAAAGTCAGTAGCGATAACGTCGGTCTCAACCCCGTTTTCCATAGCTTGAAGAGTACTAGACACGAAGACTGTTAAATTAGTGGTTGTGGACCTACCTTTGAGAAAACCGTATTGGACTGACGAAAGAAGGGGTTTACAGTGGAAGGACAAGGAGTCGTAGATTATGCTCCCGAAGAGTTTGGGAATGCAGGAGAGTTTAGCAATGGGGCGATAGTTTGAAACATCGCCTTTGTTATAGACGGTGACCTCAGGGAGCCCGGCTAAAGCCCCTGTCCAGCGGTATGCGGCTGCGGGAGCTGGCAGGCTAGCATATGCGGTAATTGTGGGGGGGTTGTGCCGAAAAACCGCTTTTAGCCGCTGGAACGGCCCACCGATAACAACAGAAAAAAATCTCCCGCGACGGAAACGATAAGCGCCAGGGAAGGAAAAGGACAGTGCGGGACTGAGCCCTGTAACTGCCCGTGAATGGCTTCCAGGGGGGGTTCTGGATGAAAATGAATCCCCCTGACCTAATCCCCAACCACCCGATGACCTCCCCGCGGCCTCAAAATTATGGGGAGGTCCCTTTAACCAGAAGCTACTACTGCGGCTGAAAGAGAGCGGGGGGGTGTGGGATCAAGAGAAACTAGATTATCTTTAGTTCAACATTCCTAATTATTTCCACTTTTTTTTCTTTTTGAACAATCTCCTTATTTTTTCTAAACAGTATAAAAGAACTTACATAATTAAGGGGTCGTTGGGCGCCATCGATGGGAACGGGGTCTGCTGCTGCTGCTGCGGTGAAAGATGTCGCTGCCGCTGCCGTGGTGGAAGATGTCGCTGCCGCTGCTGATGAATGCTGCGTACACCCTGCCTTTTCATTGGGCCCCGACGTGGTGTATTAGAGGATTAGTTATCTGGTCTTGCGTCGGGGAACGCCCGAGATCTTAGTCGGCGTTCCTCACTTTTTTTTTTTTTTTTTTTTTGTTTTCTTTTATTTATTAGGTTCGGGGTGGATTTAAACTGTCCAAAAATAACTGGTTACATACACTAGGACCTCATAAAAGGGTTAACCCGACAAAGTCGTTTGGGTTTCCACATCAAATAATTTTGCAACTATAAAATTTCCACTCAATGCCGCGGACTCAAAAGGAAAATAAATCTCTAGGGGGATTAAGTTGTAAAACTACAGTCCTACGTGAATAACACTTTTAAAAGTAGACTAGTGGGCCACAGATGCACTCAATTTACGTTTGGTTCTTGAATTATTTTATAAACTAATACAATGCACAGATCCTACTTTACTCAGGAGCAACAATATTGTTCAACAACTATTCACTTTTAATTTCAATTTTCCTCACCCACTTTATTAGTTTCTTTGCTCTTTTTCCCTTTTCTTTTATATGTTTTTCTTTTTTGTTTTTTTTTCTTTTTTTTTTCTTGCCACAGTTCCTTCGCCACTTATGAGCCTTTGCCCTCACTCGCGGGCAGATTGATAGGAGGCGCGTGAGAACTTATGCCAACACAAATCCGCGCCCAGAAGAAAAGAAACGACCGGACATCTCCAGCTGATTTACCGATCCCCGCATAAACGCGCGAAATTTCCCGGTTTAACGCGAGCAATATGGCAATTTTCCCCTTTTCCTGTTTTTTTTTTTTTTTTTTTTTTTTGCGAACTTCGGGCAATCACCGCACCTACACTGGTAAAGATTAATCCTCGCCACACCTTCGGCCGGTTCCGGTTTTCTCGGCGATACTTGCGATAAGATTCCCGGGGTAATTGTCCGACAAAGGAAAAATGTTCACTCCCGGGTAAAGGAAAAACGAAATCTAAAGTTTTGGGGCGGGGGTTCCGCGTTATAATTTCCCCTTTTTCTTTATTCGCTACAGGTATGCACTTTTATTAGTTTCTTTACTGTCCCTGTACTTGCACAGCTTCGCACAACCAACTTGATTCGCCTAAAATCCCTACTTTACTTTTCTTTTAACTTTTTTTTCGCCCGCACTCAATCTACGTCCTTATTCTTTCGCTGCTCCAATCCAACTCCCCGAGCTAACGCCGGCTCGAGCCCACGCCGCCGGCAGCGTCCGTTAGCCAGGAACCGTTAGGATGCCGACCCATCGCTCGTTCCGCTGGCTTTTGCCTCGCACTCCGAGCTCTGAGCCGGCATCTCGGTCCCCCGCTCACGCCCGCAGCGGCGGCAGGAGCTCGAGCCAGCAACTCGATCAACGGCGCGCGTAGCTCGGTCCGGAAAATTTTATATGGGACCGAGGGCCTGGTGCACTTCTTGCACAGCGAGGGCAGCTCGGTCCGGAGATTTTATGGCCTGGGACCGAGGAACTTGTGCACCGCCTGCAAAGCGAAGGCAGCTCGGTCCGGAAATTTTTGTATGGGACCGAGGGCCTGGTGCACTTTTGGCAAAACGAAGGCCGCTCGGTCCGGAGATTTTTGTATGCGACCGAGCTACCGCGCCGGAAATTTTTCCTTTAGGCGCCGCCCCTTGAGTCTCGAACGCCGAATTTTGGTGCTTTTTGGGCGACCAAACTCGACGTTCGCAACTCAAGGAACGGTACCGAGGTACGGGGCCCGCCAGAGCCGCCGTGAATTTTTGGCGGAATTTCGGCGAGCGAACCCATAGGCGCCGTGAAGAATTTCAGGGAAGATTTACTTCTTGACCACAACACCTTTGCAACCTTTTTTGTGGATATCTTTCCAAAAAGACGGGAGAAGAGAGTAGAAAGAGGTTGGGTCAGGTGATCGGAGCATTTTTTTAGGATAATGGCGGGGATACCATCAGGCCAGGGTTGAAATCGGGAGTGAGAGAGCTGATCTTGGCAGCAACATGAGAAGCATCAATGTCAATAGATGAAAAGGAGGTTTGGGAGCAATTGCGGAAGAAAGAAAAATAGTTGAGATCAGGGTCCGGAGCAGGATCGTTGAAGGATTTACTGAAGAACTCAGCGAAAAGGTTGGCGATGGCAGTAGGGTCAGAAGATGAAGAATCTCTGAGTTTGAGGGTCAATGGGTAACCATTGGATTTGCTTTTAGTATTGATGAAATTGTAGAATTGCTTAGGGTCGGAGATAAGCTTGTATTGCATGCGACCCAGGTATTCGTTGTACAGAGAATCACAGCGTTCGGAAAAGAGAGAAGAGATAGCAAGGTAAGAAGAGTGGTCCGAGTCGAATCTAGAGTTTAGGAAGCGGTGCCAAAGTTTATTTCTTTTGTTAAGAAGCGACCGAAGCTCTTTATCGTACCAGGGAGGGGAAGAAGAGATTGTTTTCCTAGGTTCGAAGGGAGTACATTGGGATATGCAGTTAAACAGAATGTAGTAAAAGAAATCGACAGCGTTGTTGATTTTTAATTGGGGATTGATTAGGGTAGGAGATTAGTTTGAATTGCTTAAGAGAGAGTTAAGCTTCTCGAAATCAGCTTTATGGAAATTAAAGTGGTAATGGGTTTCAGAGACGGTGTGAGTGCTATGATAATCATGAAAAAGTGTAAAGAAAAGAGGAGGGTGATGAGCATAAAGTGCTGTATATGCGGCTATAGAAGTTTCACTTCAAAAATAAATAAAATAAATAATAAAATACTTCATCTCCCACAAACAAATAATACAAATGTATTATAATAATTAGATTTTTATTCTTCCGCACTTCTCAGCATACTGCTGGAAACATTCACCTAACCCCGCACCTGCAAGGTGCAAGAGTTTAGGCTCTGTGGGTCCAATAATGTAACCTATAGCACGAAAGGAAAGGAAAAATAAACTTAAACTACCCCAAAGCCGCTCAGACTGCTAAACGCTGGTATAAGAGCAGCATAAAAAATACTTAACTTACATTAACTAATATTATGATTGCACTAACTTTATTAAATTTAATCTAAATTTGTTCCTCGTCTAACATGATCCATTATTGCCACAGTAAATTTATGCAAATCTCCTATCCTTCTTATTTCTTCGGGAAGCTTATTATAGATGTCATATGCGCTGGTAATAAGTCTTGTACGGCTCCTTTCTGTTCTTGCTTTTTCCTTCCTAAGAGTTCATTTTCTCGTGTATTATAGCTGTGCACTTCAGTACTTCTTGTAAGGGCAATATTGTTTTTTATCTTCTTATTTATTACTTTATGTATGTATTTTGCTTTTTCTATATATATATTACTTCCTTTAGAGTAAAGTTGTTTGTTATAGCATAGAGATCCCTCGTTGGTGTATCCCATGGGAGATGATATAACACTTTGAGAGCCTTGTTCATTAATCTTTGCACTCGTTCAATATTATATTGTGTTGTTGGAGACCATATATTTATTAGGTATTTAATATGCCCCAGTACATGAGCATTATACACTAGCCTGGCCACATAATAATTTAACTTAGAGGATCTTCCTATTGCCCCTATAATTGGTGTGATTTTCTTGATAAGCGCTGATAAGTGTGTCTTCCAATTTAAGTTCTGATCCAAACTAATGCCTAAATATTTTATGTGAGGAACTCTTTTTAGTTCCCTTCCTTCTATCTGAATCAATGGATTTATATCCTGTTTATTTCTTATTTTAAAAATAATGTATTTGGTTTTTTCGACGTTTAAAGTAAGTTTGTTTCTTTTCAACCACTTGTTCAGCTCCATTAAATCTCCATTCACCGTATCTTTTAACTCCTTTTCGGTTTTTGCCCTGTATAATAATGCAGTGTCGTCAGCATATATTGTGTATTTCCCTTTCAGGTTAACGTTTTGAATATTGTTTATATACAATAGATAGAGTAGAGGTCCCAATATGGATCCTTGAGGAACTCCACACTTTTGAATATTCTTTTCGCTGTAATTCTGGTCTAATCTAGTTCTTGCTGTACGTGATGACAGATAATCTTTAATTAGTTTATTGCATATACCTCTTGTTGTGACTTAAACTTTTATTCAACTAAAATAGGTATAACAATATGTGGGTAAGGAGCCATCGACTGCACTCGATGACGGCTGGATAACGAAGAAGGGCGATCGGCGTAGGCTAGGCAAAAAGTAGTGATGAACTAGGGTTGCCAGACATCCTGTCAGTTACAACACCTCTAATCCCCAGTTGTTCTAAAAATTCCAGTAATCTATGATGATCTACTGTATCGAATGCCTTCTGTAAATCTATGAAAACTGCTAGAGAATAATATCCCTCATCCAAGTCATCATTAATGTTTTTAAGTACATCTACCACTGCCGCTTCCGTACCGCTTCTTTCCTGAAATCCAAATTGATGATGATCAAATCCTTCATTTACCGCAATAAAGTTTCTTATACGTTTATGTATAACGCGCTCATATATTTTGCTGATTGTACTCAATATGGTAATTGGTCTATAGTTCGATGGATTGTCTTTTTCACTTCCTTTATGTATTGGTGTTATGATAGCTTCTTTTAAACATTTTGGAAAGACTCCACTCTCAAGACAGCGATTTACTAGATTTGCTAATGGAGTTTTTATATACTCCGCCAAAGTTGTGACATCCTCTGTTGTGATTCCATCTGTTCCTGGTGCTGAATTTTTTCTTAATTCTTTAATGATCCTTTCCACTTCCTCTGGACTAGTCGGCTGCATGAAAATGGTCCTTTCTCTTATGTTGTTTGGAACTGCAGGTCTTTCTCCGATTTTTTGCTGTAGATTCACTCCTATGCTATTGAAGTGTTTGTTTAGTATGTTGACGACTTTGCTTGAAGATGTGTATGTATTTCCGTCGTAGCACAGTTTCTCAATGCAGGTCCCCTTGCTTCTTCCTACTTTTTCTAGAACATCCTGGTTTATTACATCCCATAATTTTCTCCCATTTCTTCCGGCTTTGTCAATTTTTTTATTTATGTGTTCTTGTTTAGCTCCTTTTACCAGTTTATCAATTTCATTTTTTAATTTCCTATAGTTATCCTTAAGCTTTGCGTCCGTTTTACGTTTTTCATTTTTTTGTAAAACTCATTCCTTTCTTTAATTTTTTCTAGTATATCTGTTGTCATCCGATCATTATTTCTAGTTCTAAATACCTTTTCAACTGTACTTTTTTCCTTTGCTTTTTGAATTGCAGTGATTAATTCTTCTATAGTTAAGTTTTTACATTTTCCAAGTTCTTCTTGAAAATGTTTTTTAAACTCATTTATTTTTATTTTCTTAATACGGTTGTTAGCCATTTTCTTTAGTTTATTTAGTTTTTTATTAACGCATAAGTTTATTGCTTTGTGGTCTGATAGCTCATAGTCTTCGAGTTTCATGTCCACCTTGTATTTCAGCATGTTACCGTTGGTAATTACATGGTCTATTATGGTTGAAGATATATCGGATTCTCTTGTGGGATACTTCGGATCGATTTTATTTATAATCCTATAACCGCTCGTTTCAATTATGTCAACGTACTGGTCAATTACACAACTTTTTTTTCAATAAATCAATATTCGTATCACCAATGAAAATCAGATTTTTATTTGTAGATAGAATTTATTCAAAGTGTTCCGCAAATTCCCAATCATTTTCGTTTGGCGCTTTGTACATAGTCGCAATTTTTATTCTTTCGTTTCTGAAGTCTTTAATTTCAATTAGTATTGTCGCATAGTTTTTATCAATAGATATTACATTATATTTTACTTCCTTTTTTATGTATATCGCCGTGCCTCCTCCTCTATTTTCATCTCTAGAACTAAAAACACTCTGATATCCATCAATATTGAAATATATTTCCTCTTCACTGTATATCCAAGTTTCGTTCAAAATTATTATGAGTAAATCTGGGTTGCTCATCATTATAATTTTTAATTCATCCTTTTTATTCCTTAGACTTCTGAAATTTAGATAAAGTAAATTCAATTTATCATTTGGTATAAGTTTGCAATTTTTCAACGAAGTAGTCTGTCTTCTCTATTAGAAGCTTTATCTTGTTTTCATACACAGGACAGGTTCTACTGTCAGATCTGTGTGAGAGACAGTTTGAAGCTTGTGTTGTTCTAACCCCAGATTTGTGTTCCTTCTTGCTGCAGTTCGCGCATTTAGTTGTTTCGCTTTTACATTCCTTTATACTGTGGTTCCCTGCACACCGTGCGCAGATTGATTTTTTATTTTTACAATTTTTCGCTGCGTGGTGGAATCCCTGGCAGTTAAAGCACTGCAGGACGCTGAGATCTTCCCGTATAAACCGCGAGCCCCATCCCAAGTTGACGTACCGATTGACTAGTTTCTCAAAAGTTTTACCTGTCGCCTCGAAGAAGGGTGTCCAATTTTTGGTTTTGGTGTTTTGCTTACTGTGCATTATCTTAATTTGATCATTAGAGTCTATAAAGTGATTCAGTTGTTTTAATTCCTCCATTAATTTACGTCATCATAATTTTCATATAAATTAGTTATGATCAATCTTGGGTTTCTTTGTTTATTGATATTTACACCATATTTCTCTCCCATTGCCTGCGTTGTTTCATCTAAAAATCTTTTATTTGCCTCCGAATCCGTTGATCGCATTATCACACCTCCGTTATTTATGCTCTTAATCATTTTTATTGGTGCTTTTATTTTGGCTGGGTTTGCTTTCTTTTTGAGTTCGGCTAGTGTTTCTTCGGAAGTTTGAGTATCTTCATTTGGTTTTATTAATATTGTTTGTGTGAATTTATTATCCTCCGTTGGTTCCGATTTTTTGACATCATTACGTGTAATGCTGGCGTAAGTTGGTTTCTTTCTTAACGGATTACCCGATGATGCATCCCTCTGTAATGCTTTTATTTTATCATTTAAACTTCTTACCTTAACTCCATAATAGCTTTTTCTATTGGTTTTCCCGGTTTGTTTAGAATGTCTGCTGGGTTCAATTTCGTGACTTTTTTCAAATTTTCCCTACATTCGTTACATACCCACATGATGATCGATGATAACTCTTGAATTTTTTTGTATTTCGCATCGCTAATCCCACAACATTTGGTATGCACCCATTTCTTACAAAAACCATCACACTGCACGGTTTTTTCATTAATTTCTACATCTTTTTTACACTTTTTACACTGCTCATCCACTTCTCCGTCTTCACTTGTCGCCAATTTGTTTTGTTTTTATTATATTATATAAAACAAATTAAAGAAGAAGAATTTAAAAACGTTTTGCCTCTGAGTCTTTGTTCAGTCATCTAGAAGCTCTTTTAGACCGCGAGCCAGGAACAAATTTTGTCAGTCATTTCCCCCCCAGGCGATAATTTATAAAATGCTTCAGAGAGTTATTTCATGAAACTCTGTGAACGTCCCCTTCGGCTCCGTGGCCGGGTAAGCATCGGTAGCCACCCACACACGTTAAAAAAAATTGAGTTTCAATTATTTCCTCCCGATTTAAAATTTATCAACTTATAGCTAACCCAATATCTTGAGGAAAAAAAAAAGTCAGCTGACTATAAAGTGGTGGATAATACCACATAATACGTCAGCTGGTCACTCGAACATGAAAAACAAATATACCGCGTGTTCCAAAAGTATGGAAACCCCTGAATAACTCGTCAGAGATGCATTTTTTGGAAAAATATTAAATACAAAAGTTTCAGGAGTTTTTCCTAGCTATTCGATGGCGACCTTGGATTTGACCCTGCCCTTGACCTTCAAGTTCATTTCAAGGTCAAAGCTGTTTTTTCAAATGGGAACCCCTATCTTTTATTGCGGATTTGGAAAGAGCAAGAAATTTTACGTTTGTGGGGTTTTGGATTAAAACTCTCCACTGTATTTTATATTTAAATATACTTTATTTAAATTCCGGAGCCAATCTACAAGCTGATACAATTACTAGGCTAGGCGCGCTGTCGTGATGGCGTGGTGTCGTCTTCTTCTACCAGCGTAAAAGACTTGAGTGAAGTTGGTCGGAGTTATGCCTGAAGTTGGATGCGTATGGCTCAGCGACATCTGTTGGTGATGTTAGACATTGTGAATGTGGTCGCCACAGTACTCCCTCCGCAGTGACTTGGTTGAAGTCACGAAATATAACTGCTGAGTTTCTCCGGAAAACGGACGGTACGACCTGAGCGAGTCGCGCCTTTAGACTGAGTAGCAACTGGGCTGGTAGAGTCCTGTCCGAAAGAATGGTTCCAAGCTGGTGCTGTTGGATCGGTTGGGTCATCGGATGCAAGGAGATATGCTGGCTTGAGGCGGTCGATTGAAATAACCGTATCACGGCCTCGAACTCGTACTGTATAGTATTTAGCAGCTCGCTTGATAACCGGAAATGGACCTTCATATGGTTGCTGAAGTGCCGCCTTCGGAGTGTCCTTTCTGATGAAAACGTCCCTATGAACAAATGTAGATGGGGAACGTGACGTGTAATCGGTCTAGGGTGAAGAGACCTGAAATGAGCTCTAAGTTTGTTAGCGAAATCACCTGGAGTAATTGTTGAAGATGAAGGTGAAAGAATTCCCCAGGCAGGCAAATGGGCTCTCCAAAAACCATCTCTGCCGCTGTAGAATTTATGTCCTCCTTAAATGCTGCTCTGATTCCCATTAAGACGACGGGGAGAATATCTGTCCAGTTGTCCGTCTCATGGCACACAATAGCAGCCTTCAGCTGCTGATGCAAGCGCTCCACCATTCCATTTGCCTGCGGATGGTAAGCCGTAGTGCGAAGATGATCGGTGCCAAAATATTGTGAAAGAGACTTGAAAAGGTCAGACGTAAACTGGCGTGCTTGATCCGATGTAATTCGCAGAGGAACACCAAATCTTGAAATCCAACCGCTGAAGAGTTTTCTAGCGACCGTGCTAGCCTCGATGTTATTTAGAGGAAAAGCTTCGGGCCATCTAGAGAAACGATCCACTATCGTAAGACAGTACTTGAAACCACGAGATACTGGAAGTGGTCCGATCAAGTTAATGTGGATGTGTTCGAACCTGTTTGAAGGCGTTGAAAAATCGTTTAAAGGTGCCGCAGTGTGTCTTGAAATTTTAGAGCGTTGACAAGGAACGCAGGCCTGCGCCCAAGCAATACAATCCCTTCTAACTGACGGCCAAGCGAACTTGCTCGCCAACAGTCTTGCAGACGCTCTTGGACCAGGATGACTTAAGTTGTGCAGACAGTTGAAAACCTCATTTCGGAGTTTGGTCGGCACAAATGGTTTGGCAGCTCCAACGGAGACGTCACAATACAGGTCCATACCATTCGGAAGAGAAGTTCTCTTTAACTGTGGACGGAGATCACTGCACAGAATACTCTTGAGCTCTGCGTCTTCCATCTGGGCAGCGGCTAACTTGCTGAAATCGACAGGGGCAGTGACAGCCTCCATTCTGGAGAGCATGTCCGCAACTATGTTGTCAGAACCAGGAATGTGCTGTATGTCGGTAGTGAACTGTGATATATAGTCCAAATGGTTGAATTGACGTGGAGTACATTTTTCGGGTTTTTGCTTAAAGGCAAAAACAAGTGGCTTGTGGTCTGTGAAGATAGCAAAGCGTCGTCCCTCAATCATGAAACGAAAATATTTTACCGCAGAGTACACAGCTAGGAGTTCACGACCGTATGTACTATATTTGCGCTGGGCAGTGTTGAAAGACTTAACGAAGTATGCAAGCGGTCGCCACTCATTACCAGACCGCTGTTGAAGGACCGCTCCCATTGCCGTATCCGAAACATCGGTAAAAAGTCCCCAAAACAGAGAAGTGTCTAGATGAACCAGCAGCGTAGCCTGAGCCAAAGCAGTCTTTATAGATGAAAAAGCTCATGTCAAGTATGGGGTCCATGAGATAGACCTTCTTTCGTTTGACTTTGGGCCCTTGAGACACTCATTCAAAGGTGCCTGAAGTTCAGCAGACCTCGGAATAAATCGTCTGTAGAATGTTACATGCTCATTTGACTGGTATCACGTGAGGCAATGCCTGGAATGAAAAGTGTTGTTTAAATGTTGGTGAAGGGGCGGTTAAAGGGCGTACTTACCAGAGTGTTATTGGGGTAATGTCTTGGTGTCCTAATGGTCTATTTATCGAAGCCTACAGAAAGATTTGTGCTCGTTTCAGAATTAAATTCAAACATTTGAGGTGTTTTGCTACGTACCTGGATTTTGAATGGCCACCGGAGTTTCGCTAACACCTGGACCTAAATACATACACACATTACTCACACACCACTTCACACACCAGCACTGACATGCAGCGTGGCCTATGTCCCCACAGTCCACGGAGTTCAGTTTCGTCCCTACACAGCAGTCGTTGAAGGCGTTGCCAACATGAGCACAATAGGCCTCACACCCCCACACACTCACCCACTCACACACTCACTGTCCCGCGGCACTACAAGTTACCTGTTACCTTGAGGGAGTAATCATGGATTGGCGTTTAGTATCAACACACACCTGGACCGAGCTACAGTAGCATAAGTACAGTGAATATTTGGGCGTTAGATTTTTCTTAAAAGCTAAATCTAGTTATCTAGCTTAGATATAATCGACTTAAGTCAAATCTGCGATAGATTCGTTCAGCGAATAAAAACTGGTTGTTTGAAGAATAAGTATGTAACTGTATGTGAATATCTGGATCAACTTATGTTTCATTTTGTAAGGCTTTTTTGCGTGAAGTAGCTTTTGAATCTTTCTAATTTAGACTGTAAGATAATTGGATTAGATATATTAATGCTATTATATTTTGTAAAACCATGGAGGTATTTTTGGCAAGATGTTAGCAGGCGTTACATAGGTAGTTTTGGTAGTTTTGTAAGTATATTATAGAAGCTGATGATCTACGTACAAGAAGGGAAGAGGAAATTACGAAAAAGGAAATAGTGATCTAAATTTAATTAATTAAATGAAGAAGTGAATACGGTGGCTGCCTCCTCCCACGCCTAGATAATTGATTAACAATTGATTGGGAAAACAATAATCCCAAAGAAAAAAAATAATAATATAGAACACACTCCATAGCCAAATCAGGAAAAATAAAATAAAAGCTAGTTAAAGCTGATAACGCCGATCATGCCCGGGTAATTCTTTTTACCAGTTACTGACTGTCAGGCTGTCCAAAATTGCCGAATAAAGTTCCGGCTGAAGGATGGTAGCTGGGCGAGAGAGCCGAGAGCCATTCCATAGTCAGTCGAGGAGTGACCGGTACCGCGGCAAGTGGCCCTGATCGTGGCAAGTGCGTTTCGAATGAATGTGAATGTGCTTGGAGGAAAGGCATCCTAGTGGGAGGCAGCGCAGGAGATCTATAAGTTTAGTACAAGCTATCAATTCTTTTTTTTTGTTTTAATATTCTTTTCCCTTTTGTACGATTAGTTTCATTTTTTTGAGTTTGTCCTTTTTGCATGCTTAGTTATTTTTCTCTTTTTTTTTCCTTATTTCCTATATGCCTATGATTATTTATGAAAATTAACACGGTTAAGATCTAATTGTAAGGCAGGAACGCCCAAATAAATCTTATAATGTGTTCACCCGCTTTTTTATTTTCCGCCCATGCCGATTCTAACACCGATCGCCGTTGAAAACGGTTTCGTGATTGATCCGCAAAAAAAAAAAAGAAAAAAATCACGTGGCGCCCGTTAATTCTACTTTCGATCCCGCCCTTCCTCCCTGAGTTAGTCGGCATTACGTACAAAAAGGGGGTGCGTAACAAGAAGTTAAGAGACCCAAGAAATCTTCTCATCTGCTTAACTGTAGATGGTGGTGGGCAATCTAGAATTGCCTGAACACGTTTAGACGGTGGACGAATTCCCTCGGCGGAAACAGTGAAACCGAGAAAGTCCACCTCGGATTTTCCAAAGTCGCATTTTGCCACGTTAATCACAACTCCATACTGGGACAAGTGTCGAAAAAGTTGACGTAGATGATTTATGTGCTGATCGTCGTCTTCCGATGCCACAAGAATGTCGTCCAGATATGGGAAACAGAAATCCAAACCGGCAGTGACCTCGTCGATAAAGCGCTGGAATGTCTGCGCTGCATTTGAAAGACCGAAGGTCATAAAAGGAAGCTCATATAGGCCAAACGGTGTGATAACAGCTGTCTTTTCAATGTCGGCAGGTGATTAAATGCCCTGACTAAATCAATTTTTGTGAAAATCTTCTTTCCAGCGAGATTGGCACTGCAGTCCTGAATGTTTCGCGGAGGATAATTGTCTGGAACGGTTCTATTGTCTGGAACGGTTCTGTCATTAAGAGCTCTATAGTCCCCGCAAGGACGCCATCTTCCATCCTTCTTTGAAACCAAATGAAGTGGGGACGACCACGAACTCTTGGATCTTCTTGCGATGTCTCAAATTCTTGATGGGCGATTTTAAGTGTGTCCGGAGCTAGTCTTCTAGCTCTACAGCTAACCGGTGGACCGGGCTTAGTGGCAATGTGATGCATGCTGTTATGTTTAATTTCTCTGTATGCACCGTCAGGTCTGGTAAGATTGGTAAATTCTTTTAGAATTCGCGAGAAACTGCAGTCGTCTGACACTGATTTAATTTGTACTGTAGGTGCGCCAACTGTGCAAAAACCCGAAGTCGAAAGGCTCTAGATTTAAGCGTGCAGGTTACAATTAAAAATAAATACAATTTTTAAATTTGCCGCCTTTTGTCCATTTCTAAATGTCAATGGTTGTGACTCACATTCTGCCGCCGAAAGGTATTTTTTGTTGTGATTTTTTTTACTTTTGCGTAATAAATAAGCCGATTAAATTATATTAAACTTAAACCTACAGAAAAAACGTTTTAAATTGTTTCACCCAAGAGATGTAATCTCCCTTCGCGTTTACACGTCATATTATGCTTGTCACTTCCCGGAATTAATTGGAAGCGACAGGAGGATAAAAAAGGGTAAAGAAGCTGGCTTGCTAAGGGAGGCTTTAGGTAAGTTTATTAAAGGATTTTTCTTTGTTCCCTTTTTTCAAGAAGTGTCACCAAGGGTACTAAATTAGCATCTGATTTGGTGTTGAGTTCTTTTCTGAAATAAACTGTGGCGAACTTTGGTCGGGATTTCCTAAAGAAAATCCTAGCCCATTTTCACGTTCTTTTTAAAATAAAGCTATGGAAGAGAAAGTCGCCGCTTACACAAACGGCTTTGGATTTAATTAAGGAGAAATTGAATTAAGATTTTATTAAAAAACAAATTTCCAATGAAAGGGTTCTTTAGCAATAGCACGAAGCTCAAATTTTAAGGTTTTCACAATTCTGATCCTAAAAGCGAATTAAGGAACTTTCTAATTGTTCCTTTTTATTTCTGGTAATGAGTTTAACACGCTTTGGGAATTTGAATTTGGCGCCCAGACGAATAGAGTCTCTGGCCGAACAATGCAAGGAAATGCCTCACAACTTTTTGCAATTATCTGCTCCAATCCGCCACTCTCCTGAATATTTCATATTGTGCTTTTACACAATTTCATTCCCGAAAAATTATCAACAAAACACAAGGAATGTGGAATCGAAAGAGTCGTGCACCCGAGCTATAGAAAACTTTACACAGCCACACAGTTTCGCTTTAAGCTGCTGGGAAACGAGCATTTGCTCTGTTTCGGCCAACTTCCGCCTGACCTGAATAAATAAAATTTCCTTTCACGGGCATAAAGCCATGTACCTCACTGGAGAATTTAAAATCAGATTTGAAAAACGGAGAAATTCTTGAATTCTTGTTATATGGATGTAATTCATGGGGAAAATGTAAAGAAAATGTTTGCTTTGGGCAAAATGTTTCAATGGATTGGAAGACGTACGTATCTAATAATGCAACTACAACAGTATGGTTCTATTTTTTGGGGAATTGTTGTCTATTTTGATATATTTTGGTTGCGATTGCCGTCCATTTTTTAGCTATAATACAAGAATTACAGAGTTTGTAAAAGAACAAAATTTGCTTCCTATCTGCCCGGAATACAAAAGCAAGCATTTGATCAATAAAAGAAAAGGTCAACAAATCCGCAAATTTAAATATACATATGTATATGGTGCGAAAAAATTGCTCCTCAGATGATTCCTGGGGATGCTACAATAACCAAATTAAAAAATTAAATTAATTGAATTAAATATTTAAAAAAAAAACGAGTGTGCTTTATCCCCCGACGGATTTTCTTGGGTTTGTAATTATATTAATAGGTAGGTGAATATGTGTAGTACCTATGTATATTTAATATTATTGCTATGTCTATCTCTACGAGAAACAAATATGTATATAAAGGTAGGAAGGACTAAGGAAAGTCATAATTAGTTGTTTATATGATAGACCTCGCGACAAGTTAACCCTCTTTAAGATGATTTTTTTATTTTTATCTTTCGTTACTTACTTCCTTATAATAACCGGGGATTTTTCATAAATTTTATATAATCCTTTTTGGATTACAACGATTATATCCGTCGTGGGTTTTTTCAAAATTTTTAATTTTGTTTTTTATTATTTTTATTTTTATTTTTATTTTTATTTTTATTTTTATTTTTATTTTTATTTTTATTTTTATTTTTATTTTTATTTTTATTTTTATTTTTATTTTTATTTTTATTTTTATTTTTATTTTTATTTTTATTTTTATTTTTATTTTTATTTTTATTTTTATTTTTATTTTTATTTTTATTTTTATTTTTATTTTTATTTTTATTTTTATTTTTATTTTTATTTTTATTTTTATTTTTATTTTTATTTTTATTTTTATTTTTATTTTTATTTTTATTTTTATTTTTATTTTTATTTTTATTTTTATTTTTATTTTTATTTTTATTTTTATTTTTATTTTTATTTTTATTTTTATTTTTATTTTTATTTTTATTTTTATTTTTATTTTTATTTTTATTTTTATTTTTATTTTTATTTTTATTTTTATTTTTATTTTTATTTTTATTTTTATTTTTATTTTTATTTTTATTTTTATTTTTATTTTTATTTTTATTTTTATTTTTATTTTTATTTTTATTTTTATTTTTATTTTTATTTTTATTTTTATTTTTATTTTTATTTTTATTTTTATTTTTATTTTTATTTTTATTTTTATTTTTATTTTTATTTTTATTTTTATTTTTATTTTTATTTTTATTTTTATTTTTATTTTTATTTTTATTTTTATTTTTATTTTTATTTTTATTTTTATTTTTATTTTTATTTTTATTTTTATTTTTATTTTTATTTTTATTTTTATTTTTATTTTTATTTTTATTTTTATTTTTATTTTTATTTTTATTTTTATTTTTATTTTTATTTTTATTTTTATTTTTATTTTTATTTTTATTTTTATTTTTATTTTTATTTTTATTTTTATTTTTATTTTTATTTTTATTTTTATTTTTATTTTTATTTTTATTTTTATTTTTATTTTTATTTTTATTTTTATTTTTATTTTTATTTTTATTTTTATTTTTATTTTTATTTTTATTTTTATTTTTATTTTTATTTTTATTTTTATTTTTATTTTTATTTTTATTTTTATTTTTATTTTTATTTTTATTTTTATTTTTATTTTTATTTTTATTTTTATTTTTATTTTTATTTTTATTTTTATTTTTATTTTTATTTTTATTTTTATTTTTATTTTTATTTTTATTTTTATTTTTATTTTTATTTTATTTTTATTTTTATTTTTATTTTTATTTTTATTTTTATTTTTATTTTTATTTTTATTTTCTTTTATTTTATTTTATTTTATTTTATTTTATTTTATTTTATTTTATTTTATTTTATTTTATTTTATTAATATGGCCTGCACTGTGTCTTACATATACGAAACGTAACTGGCTATGAGAGAAAGAGAGAAAGAAAATGTGTGCTCGCACTTCTCTCTCTTGCCCCTACAGTAATATACGAAACGTAACTCTCTCTCTTCTTTCTATCTTCACTAAATTATATCTCCCTCTCAACTTCCGTTCGCCTCGCCCAATCAGCACTTTTCGTAACGCTCTCGTCACGCATTCACCAGCTTACTCCCCAAGTCAAGCGTGCCTAAAGAAGTTTTACTTCAAAAACAATTATTACAAAAAACAAAAGACCCGGCTGTGAGAAGAAGTAAAAAGAACAAGGCAAAATCTTGCATGAACAATGTAATAAAAATGTAATAAATATACACTACCGCTCATAATTATTCGAACGATTCATATTAAGCTCTAAGTCCTACAAGTAAAGAAGACCTCTGGACAAAACTTCTTCAATGTTGGAACGAGATGTATTATTCTTTTTTCAATTAAATACATCTTTTTTCAATTAAATACATCTGCACTGTTTTATTTAAAAATATATCCATTCATAATTGCAAACATATGAATCGTTCGAATAATTGTGAGCGGTAGTGTAAGTATATTTAATTTTTAGATATTCAAATAAGACAAAATTCATTCACCGCTGTGATAAGACGCAGGAAACTCATTTAAAAAATCAGAAATTTATTTCAACATTTAAGTATCTTGCTGCTGTTTATATTTTAAATAGCGGATGTCCAGATAATCTTCAAACAATTCTTAATTAATCTGAGCCGTTTTGTGATAAATAGCGTGGCTTACCACCGAATAATTCCGACCTCGTATAAATTTAATTTCAATTTTAATTCCTTGGAGGGAGTTACCCTCCACGATACTCAGCCGCACCCAGCGGAGAGACATTTTATGATTTCTGTGAGGGATTTACTGCGCGTGATTGTTACACGTTTTGTATTAATTTTCCACATTTCTGCATCCCAGGTGACTTATACGGTCGCTTGAGAATATCACGGAATTTTATTACGACTCTCGGGCACCGTCGCCATTGTTAGTACACACCCTAGAGCAGTTCCTAATTTAGCGGTAGTCTTCACCATTTTCTGCGGCGCGTTAGGCCTACAAGGAATAAACCGTCAAATTAAAGTAAGGGCGGAAATAAATCCCACTCAACATGGGATAATTAAGCTTTGCGTTCATTAAGCGCACTTTACACTCGGTTGTAGCCGGGATCATTTGTAATGCCTGAAATGTCCTGGAGCCATCTAACTTCCATAATTTTTTTATTTTGCGCCACTGTACGTCCTTATCTCCATCAAATACATACATAGTCGACACCGAGTCCGGAACGTGTTGAAATATATTAGCGGAGGCGAAATTCCACTGAAACTTCCGCAGCTTTGGTTCGCCCCATCTTTTAACGGGTGGATAATCGGGTAAAATTATGCGGGAATCCTCGTTGCTTTTTTAATTGTAGGGATATCTGCAGGCCATGGGTAAATGGACAAAGTTTGGGCCTCGCATTTAATAAATTAAAAATTATTTCTTCGACGAAGTGAACGAAGAGGGCAATGACTCAACACTGCTCATTTTTAATAAAAATTAATTGCCGTTAAATTTGCATACGAATCATTCGGCATGTTTGGTGTTCTGTACCAAAATTGTGACCATTTGTCAGAGACCATTCAAAGAAGAAGTCTGAGTTTTAACGAATGTAATTATACTGTGTGGATTTAAACAATACATAGGTACGTAGTAACGAATTATAATCACTTAAGAAAAATCGAACTTTCTTTATATAATCTTTATTATTTTGTATGTTTTCCTTTGACTTCTAATAAATTATTAATTCTGCTAATCATTCCTCTTATGATCGAATTTTACACGCGCGTCTCCGTCTCCCATTGAGTATTCCGAATGTCGTGTCGCTCAGGGAGATGCTTGAATTTTCCTTCGATGATGTATGAGAGACGCTAGCCTATGAGGAAAGACGCTATTATTCTAAAAGAGAGATTTAGATTAATATGTATATAGTGCTAGTATGAAAGACGCTAGTATTCAAAGAGAGAGGTAAGTAGTTAGGTAGTTAGTTCAGTCTCCGTGCAGCTAAGTTTCGCAGAAAAGATACTCTAATTTCTGAAACAAAAAAAATATATTACTGCATAAAACTAAATGATGTATTATTCTAAGCGCATAAAATTCGGCAGACTAGAATATTTCTATGAAATACGCTGCGAGATGCTGAGATACTTGAGGGTTACTGAACAACTTTACCTAGGGAATACTCCATACATTTTTTGTGGGATTCATATCGGAGCTGTTATCAGGTACTGAAAGAACTTTTACTTCTTTCTCCTGTTAAAAATCCTTGACTCTCCTCGGGATATGGTACTTGGCTCTTATCGTATATAAATTTTCCACCACCTTTAGGAAACCAATCGTTAAGCTGAGGAAGCATTTGTATTTCCAGAACTTTTAAATATTGAGGATGACACATAGTTCCTTTATCAATGTAAAATGATCCCGGGCTGTGTAATGAGATGATCTTCCAGACCATTACGTTACGGATACCTGGCAGTTTTGCTGAAACATTTTTGATTAAAGGTTTCACTAGTGCGTTTTCAAACTTATCAATTACTTTTTCTTTAACTTATTTGTACTTGTTTTGCCCAAGTTAGTTGTTTTATGGCAAACGTAGGTTTTATTTTGGCGTTTTTTTCGAATAATCCGGGATAAGCCTTACTCAGTGAATTACATAAACAGGATTATTGATTTGTTATTTCATGATACAGCTCAAAAGGGTTTTTGCAAATGAGATAAATTACTATTATATGTTTATAAAAGAATTTTCCCTGCAAACGAAATTAGCTCTTTACGTTTCGCTAAAAAACAGTGTTTCATCTTTTTTTTCGAAAAATTATTAAAGAATAATGTGTTGGACGTTGGGGAGGACTCGATTGCAATAGGCAATTGGGAGAGCGTTTCCCCGGTTGAAATCGAAATGTTTGGTTGTATGAATGTAAAGTTTCTGATAATTGAGAAGTATTTTCGTCGCGTATGATGAATTTTTTTGAAAGTCCTTGTTTTAGATTTCGCGGTGGGTTAGAGCATTCATGTACTAAATGTTGAAGAGTACACTTTTTATGCTAACACCTTCGGTGTTGGGTTTAATTTAGGTTCGTTTGTATTATTTCAGTTCGCCTTAGTTTAAATGAATTATAAAATTATTTGGAAAATAACAAGTTGTAATTTATCTTCCATACATCCATTTTTATAAATTTGGTGCTGTACGCACTATTCAGATATTCATTACAATTTAGAGAGTTGTCATTGAATTAAAATGTTACTTTTAAATACTGGGAATTTTCAAAATTTGAGAGAAATAGTAGATAAGCTATGCCGTTTCGAGCGCAAAATACCATAAGGTTAATACAGGGGGTCCAAATTCTGAAAAGGGGATCAAAAGCTGATTGTCTACATCTAGCACCAATTTTAACGTCGGTGACGTTATGAAAGCTCTTGAATGTATGCATGTATTGTTACAATTTTGTCCACCGAGCGGCTGGCTGACAAAATTGCACGATTGGTACCTAGCTGTAATTCGATGTGGGGACGGACTGACACTTTCTAAAAATTTGTTTTTGAGAATAAAAGCTCGTCCGTCGAGGCAGACGAGCCTAAAAAGTGGTCGGCGTTTCGAACCGGAGCACTAGCCAGATCTCATCAGTGTGGCTGATGGCCAGTGCCCCTGCCACAGACGCCACGATCGTGCGGATCGGACACCGGTCCCCATATACACTCCGAGTGTGAATTACAGCGAACGAAAATTTTGTAACAGTATGTATGTATGTATGTTTACATGTATGCATGCGTGTGTGCGTAATCTTCTTCTCTCCCCGCCGTAAGCTTTAGTGTGCTTTAGTCCTTGTTGGTTGTGGAATGCGCAGGTGGTAGGTATGTAGAGTGACTTCATATGATAAAGGAACTACTACCTCAATATAATATCGAACAATCCAAATGCGGCCTTGCGATGTCAATGCAACTAATGAAAAGCAGCTTCTTACTACAGTGGATAATCATATAAAGATTGCTGACTTGCGCAGATATAAACTAGGAGAATCTGTTCGTATTAGCAAATATAAACATGTAGGTATTTGCAAAAAGGCTACAGCAAACTGGACTACTGAAGTTTTCAAGATTGCTAAAATTGAAGTGACTAGCCCAGTCACATACATATACGCTTAAGGATTATCAAGGAAACCCAATCAAAGGAGGATTTTATGAAATGGAATTGCTGAAAGACAAACATCCACAAATCTATCTTGTGGAAAAAATATTGAAAAAGGCAGGAAATAAAGTTTATGCTAAATGGTTGGGATTTTCATCGAAATATAACTCCTGGTTCCAGTTGCGCATTTCACAACAAACAAGGGAAGGAGTAAAGCTTTCGGCGGGGAGAAGGGGAGATGACACACACACATGCATACATACAGTGGGTGGTCAAGCAATAGGAACGTATGGAAAAATTCGAAATGGCTATGATTTTAAACTTTTCTACAATAAAAACTATTGTAGTTAGAAAGTTACTTTTTTATTTATATGTATTGATATAATAGTGGATACGTAATATGTATTATAACAAGGTTAATACTTAGCGCATTCCCCCTTTGCCTTAATGGCTCCCTCCTTTGATAAGAGCCAAAATTGCTTTTTTTCATATATGAATGTTAAGACCGTGAAAATGTTGGTTATTTTCCAATGACAACAATGTCGACAAAAAATTAACGGTACAAATAAAGAAATTCACAAACTAAATATTTATTTTTCGCCACCCTTACTTGTCCAAATATCACTGCGAACTGATATCACAAATTATTTGGCTCCTGAACCACGATTATAACGGTACTTCTGAGGGATAACATGCCGTTAGCTTTGGAGAATTCTTTGACGAATATCTCGAAAAAAGAATAAAGTACACCCTCATTATTCAAATGCAGAGCATAAATGTAACTAATTTGCGGAGCGTTCCAATTGCTTGACCACCTACTGTACATACAAGAGCTTTCATGATGTCACCAACCTTGAAACTACTCCCAGACATAGACGATGAGCTTTGATGCTGTTTTGAGAATTTAGACCACCTGTATAAACTTTATGGAATTTTGCGCTCGAACCGGCATAGTTTATCTACTAGAAATATTTGGAACAAGAGTTTTAAATTCTTCATCATTTTTTTGAGCTTTTCTTGATTTAGTCACATATACAGTAATGTTTCGTGGGTTTGGATTAAAAAAAAAAGAGATTTTAAAGCATAATCATTTCAGTAAGAAGTTAATGTTCTGCAGGATGAAGAATAAATCTACAATATAAATTTATCATGCCAAGGAATCTTCTGAAATCCGTAACTGTTTGTAGTCTTTTAAATTTTAAAATACATAGCATCAGGAAATGGTTTAATACCATTGGAGTTAATAAATTGTTCTAGAAATTAAATTCTTTGACTTAAAAAATTTACATTTGTCAGGATACCCAAAGCAAAAAGAAAGATTTTGAAGAGCGGAATGAATACAAAAAGAGCGGAATGAATGTTGAAATGTGTGAGCTGCATTGCATAAATCAAATGTCACACGAGGTCTTATTAATTGTTTAAAAAAATCATGAACCCGATTTTATTGCAATAGTGTTAATTATTTTTTTTTTTTTTTTTTTTTTTTATTTATTTATTTATTTATTTATTTAGGTACAAAATGTAATCTATACAATTGTTTAATACATTAAACTTAGGCATAGATCCTGCTGTAGGTTTACATAAACCTGTGCGCAGGCCTAAAAAAAATAAGGGAGGGGCTATACCCCTTGCTTAAGAGCTAAAAAAAAACTTAGAAACAAAACTTAAAACTAAAATTCCAAAGAGCGTTTTCTCCTTAGTTTAAGTTCCTCTGAACCATTCCATACATTTTTAAAGTTTTTTTATTAACAGTAAGGTTCTTTAAATTATTTGGCAAAGAGTTATATACATTGGTAGCATTATAAAAGTGACTTTTTTTACCTATTTCTAATTTTGTTTTTGGTAGTATAACACATTTGTGCCTGGTTGCACTTTTTGAGCTATTATATAAAACTTTTAGTTTATTATAATTATATAAAAGCGTACATAATGTATATTCCTTTCTTAGATCTAGTGGATACTTTATACCAGAAACACTTTCATTAGCCTTGATAATTCTTAATACTCTCTCTTGCAAATTACAAATAGAGTTTAGAGCATTATTATAAGCTGATCCCCACGTAATAATACCGTAGGTTGCACAACTATGAAACAAGCCATAATATAAAGTGAGTAACGTTCTGGTATCAAGTATTTTACTTAGTTTAGCAAAAACAAATAGTAAATATCTAAGTTTATTGGTTGTTATTTCTACATGTGGTAAGAACTTCATATTTTGATCAAAAATCACACCCAGGTATTTGGCGTTTTCTACTCTTTGTATATACTTCTTATTTATGATTAATTTAAGTTCTTTTGGGGGTAATTTGTCGTTATAGTTAGAATATGTTATTTATACAGTTTTGTCAGTATTTAAAGTTAATTCATTTTCACTAAGCCATTTAAAAATAGATTCCAATTTTTCATTCATACATACAAAAGTTTCTACCCAAGTTTTTTTTGAACAGAGCACTGTGGTATCATCAGCAAAAGAAACAATGCAATCATCTTCAAAAATATCAAAAATATCATTTATATAAACTATAAAAAGCAAGGGACCAAGTATGGAGCCTTGTGGAACTCCAATATTAGTAATTTTATATGTACTACTAACATTGTTTATTTTAACCGATTGATACCTATTACTTAGATAACTTTCAATGAGTTGAAGTGCACTACCTCTTATTCCATATTGATATAGTTTTTGCAAGAGAATAGCGTGGTTGACAGTGTCAAATGCTTTTGCAAGATCAATAAAAACTGATATAGTAGGGATACTTTTGTCTAATTTATCTATAATATATTCAGAGATATATGCAAGTGCATTTGTAGTTCCTATATCTTTAAGAAAACCAAATTGTTTTGTGGAGAAAATATTAAGCTTATTAAGAAAGTTGTATAATCTGCTATGAATGACTTTTTCGAAAATTTTGGAAAAGTTGGATATTAATGCAATTGGGCGGTAATTATTTGTATTTGTTTTATTTCCAGTTTTAAAAATAGGGGTGATATTTGCTTTTTTAAAATGTAATGGACATTCTTCATTTGAAATACTTAGATTAATTATATGTACTAGCGGTTCAGCAAGAAAATTAGCAATTCTTTTTATTACAAAAGCATGGACTCCATCAACACCACCACTCTTATTCTTTAATTCTGAAATTATTTTCAAAATCTCATTTTCAGTTGTAGGTTTTAAAAATATAGAATTTAAAATGTTTACCTTTTTTTTAAAATAGAATTTTTTACTTTTGTTATTAAATTTTTTTGCTAAATCAATACCAATTGAGCTGAAAAACTCATTGAAGCCATTTGCAATATCTTCTTGACTAGTTAAGTTACTTCCTTTCCAGTCAATTAATTTTATTTCAGTCTGTTTTAATTTCTTAGTTCCTAATTTTTCTTTTACCTTATTCCAGAGTTTTTTCCTATTTCCTGATATTAATTCAAACTGTTTTCTATCATAGTTCCTTTTAGCAATTTTCATTACTTTATCTAATTTATTAGCATATATTCTATATTCATTTTTTAATTGTAAATTGTAAAAGTCTTTTTTCCAAAGTTTATATAATTTATTTTTTGTTTGACAACTTTTCATTATTGCAGGTGTTATCCAATTTTTTCTTTTTTTCAGTTTTTTATATTTTTTGATATTATACTCTGAATCTTTTATAATGCTAGATAATTTTTCTATTAGAATCTCTATAGCAGTGTTAGCATCAGTAATATAGTTTAAGTTCCAACTTTCAGTTGAGCATAACTTGTATAATTTATGATAATCAATGGCAGTAAACATTTGCTCTTTAGATGTATTTACTTCCTTATTAACTAAAATTTGCAAGAAAATAATATCATGATCTGTTATTTTATATTCAATCTTATGAGCTATAAAATTAATCTTTGTAAATTTAACAAAAAAATTATCCAAACAAGATTTGGATCCTAAATTATCATGCCTTGTAGGAGAAAATATTGATCTCGCATAGCCAAACTCCAATAAATTATTTAAAAAATACTCAGAAAAACTATCCAGTTTTAGAAGGTCAAAATTAAAGTCTCCCACCAGTACATGATTCTTTTGTCTGCTGTTCAATTGTAAGTACTTTAGCATACTGCCATTAAATTCACATTTAGCAGTATCATGCGACCTATAAAATCCGCTTATTTTTATAGATTCTATATCATATAGTTTAATAGTTATACTTAGAATTTTAATATTATCTACCACTTCAATTTCAAATTTTACAACCTCTAACCTACTTGAGATGTACATCACAACACCATCATTTTGATTTATTTTACTATTATTGTAATATAGACTATATCCTTCCAAGTTAAAGTAGGAGTAAAAATCCAAATTCCAAGTTTCACTACACACTATTACATCAGGGTTTTTTGTCATACTTTTAATCAATACTTCCAGTGCTTCAAAATTTTTATTTAAACTACGTATATTTACGTGCATTATGTTAATTGAATCGTATTCCCGAAGGAATTCATTTAAACCTAAAATATTTTCATGAATTATTTCATCTTCACCATTATATTCCATTATATCACTTTTGCAATCTTGCATTTTTATCAAATAGAAAACCAAAATAATAATATATAAAGAAAAACAATAATAATATTAACAATAACATAAAAATAATAAACGTATTAGTTATTATTATTTTAAATATGAATATATTTTTTATATACTAATCGGCATTTGAGGTTTCCACGGATAATTTGTGTCAAATATATACTGCTCCCATTTAGCCTTGAAACTTTCACAGTTGTTGACATCGTCTGCTGTGTGATCCGTAGACCTTTTCTTAGTTAGGAACTTGTTTGCATGTAGACAGTTTATGCATGATTTGATGTTTGATGAGCATATCTCCGTCTTATGATTTCCAGCACATTTAGCACAAACCTGTTGCCTTTTAAAAACTTCACTGCATTTTTTAGAACTATGATTGAAGCCACAACAATTTTTACATCTTCTTATATTAAAAACATCATATACTTTACAGTTTTCATAGCCAACAAAAACTGATTTTTTATTCATTATTATAGTATACGCCTCACATGTTACTTCTGCTAATACAGTGTTGTTTTTCTTTCCTTTGTACTTATGTAGAATTCTAACACTATCAGCTGGCAGGTCATTCCGGTCTATAATATCTTTACAGAGGTCTGCATTATCAGACTCACTGGATATGTTAACAATCTTTATCTGTGGATTATTTTTCTCACACAATTTAGCAGTTAAAATATCTTTATTTTCATTATTTAGAATATTAATAATTTCTTCAGAGTCCTTAACATTTTTGCACTTAACTATAACTGCTCCGTTTTTGGTATGATTTATTTTTAGAACTTTGGCCTTGGTTTTACTAGCAACTTGTTTCTTGACTGTTTGCTCCAGATCTCCTTTAAAATTTTCCATAGGATTTATAGCTATTTTATACATTTCTTCTTTTTTAGGAATATTAAGTAATGCATATGAGTAAAGATTTTTATTATTTACTGAATTATTGTCACCTTTTTCAGCAAAAGATCTTAGAAATTTGTTATGATCACGTAGTTCACTATTTTGTTTAACCAATTCAGCATTTAATTGTTTTTCACAGTTTAACTCTGCACTGTATACTAAACAGTCCTTACAATCAGATAAGTCATTTTCTAATCTTTTACGCTTTTTGCTTATATCACTGCCTACAGAAATATCATCTTCCATGTCATCATCCAAGAGCATATCATCCTGTTGTATATCTTGTGTTGTATTTTTTCCATTATTAATATCTTCTATGTGTTTCTGTAAAATTGCTAACTTTCTTTTTATAATTGTGCATTCCACATCAGCTAATGATAAACTATTGCAAGTAATATCTTTAAGCACTTTAAAAGTGAGGTTAGGATGAGCAGGACAGCATACTAATTGATTTGATAGATAAAAACCTTTTCCCTTTTTCACTATTTTGTTAAATTCGGATTTACAAAAACAGCGGTCACAAATTATGCAGGTAACAACTCGTATTGCAGTTTTAGGATGACAGAAATGTTTAGAATAGTCCGGTGGAATATCACGCGCGTCTGCACTAATCCACGCCATTTTGACATATATTTTCATATATTTCTTCCTGCTATTTGTCATCTTATGCTACAATATTTAAAGCATTTTCTCAATTTTTGTTGATCAAATTAAATTTCTTATTTCTAATACTCTTTAAGTTGTAATTTCGTTCCCTTTAGAAAACTCTGCTCAACTACTCAAACCTCCGAGACTAAAATTGAAAAAAGACCATAACCAAAAACATTTCAAAACTTCTATTTAAATTTAAGCACAAAAAAACAGAAAGTTCACTGCATGTTTTATCTTAATTTACATTGGTGTAGAGGATTTGCAATCATTTGAGCATTGCAATGTTTATTAGTTCACTGAGCGGAAATCTCGTAGCTCCCGACCTAAGAGAAGTGAAATGTATTTTCTCGGTATGCTTATGCACAAAAATCCGTTTGAATTTTCCCGTAAGTAATACACCCAAGAAAATGCAAATACGAAAAATAACAGAAGCACTGTTGGATCAACAGCAACGATTCCTTTCTTCTGCAAACTGTCTCGTATGGTGGCGCGGAAAGTGTATAGGGGTTGGAAATTGTATTGGAAATGCAAAACCGAGCCAGCTTATCTAAATTAGAAAGGTCTGCAATCCGCTAAGTGGTTTATCACAAGAATTGAAATTTAAGTTGATATCTATGCAATTTAATCTTATCCTTTTAATATAATTCTTATTCTATAGTCTTAATACGTAGTTAAGTTATTATTATAGTATTATGTTAAGTTATTAGTATTATGATTCAAATGTCGAAAATCATAACAAAAAAAAATTGAAGAACCTTTACAAGGTCTGTGATTAATTTTTATCTGACGAACACCATTGTTATATAAGGTCAGAAACATACGGCGGCGTTCAGGACACCATTGTAGTTTTACATATGTTAATATTTCGGATGACATTGTTATTTACTAGCGAATTCATAGTAATACAGAGACAAGTCCAAATACATACATATTACCATGAAGATTACAATAATTAGTACAGTAATTTATATGAGATTTAGAAAAAGTAAATAATTGGATGGATTGAAAATTAAAAAATTAAAAACTGAAAAAGGGTAAAGTGTAATAAGGGGTAAAAATGGTTAAAAAGTTGTAAAAGAATACTTTTAGTAGGGTAAATTAGGGGAAATTGTGAGTCTGATTAGTGAAATCGAACAATTCATCAAACAAAGTGAGAAAAGGTTAGAGGCTGTGATGGTGAAAAAAATCAATAGAATTAAATTGTTTATTTTGGATTTTTTTCCAATCTGAAGGATGGTGATTTCATACGAATGTTAGGTCTAGCAGTAGCGATTCTGAAGATAAGAGGTTCAGTGCGTGAGAATTGAGAAAGGACATTATTACATATATACGTATACATACATATATTATATATCATGGGCCAAAGGAGGACAGCCGATATGATTGTTCACGAAATTGCATAAGAACAGTTCGTCAAGGTATGCCGTTCGCTTGGAGAAAGACGGACAAGAACGACAATTTAGCCTATTGGGCTATTGGTATTCCACATTGCGAGTTTTGTAATTAATTGTCTAGGAAAGCTTCTATAGTGTTTGATGCTTACAATACAAATGGGTTCCAATCGGAACTAGTATAGGGCAAGCGAACCACTGAGCTGAAGAAGCTGAAGTGAGCTTAAGCTGTTTTGAATTGTTTGAAGGTTTGAATTATGAAACAGATTAGTGCATTGATATATTGCATTCTAATAGTTGTAAAAATAAAAACTATACGTTGGAAAAGAACCGCAGAGATGAACAAAAAGTTCCCAGAACATTTTTTCGTCTATTGATTTAATATCGTCTATTTTCAGCGGTCTTGAAAGCTCTTCAATATCAAATTGGGTTATAACGAAACGTGACCTCCATGTTATTGATACGAACTGAAAAAGGTTTCCTTGGCAATAGAGTTTCTGGCGGGAAAATTCAGTACCGCATATTTGTCCTGTTGTACTTTCTAGACTTTGTGATGTTTTAGAGTTCAAATTGAATTTCTGCTAGCACCGGAGATAGTCTTCGAAGCTGATTGCCTGCACATTATTTTTACGAACTCGAATAAACCTCATCCGGCGTTCTTACCGGACTTAATAAAGCATTTCTACTACATTGAAGATCATACTGCAGCATAGTCACTTTTGAATTTTTCTCATGTTTATTGCCCAATGAAAGCGATTCCCACAAGAATATTAAATTATACTCCATTATGTGGCCAGTGCCAATAGAATTCTCTCTCAATTCATTCTCCGCTTTTTCATGGAGCCTTCCCGTATTCCAGACACATTGTGAACCCTGAACCTTTTATTTTCGCATAGACATTTCTTTTATGAGAAAACTTGTCAACTTTATGGTTATTATTCCTTGCAAAATAGTCGTGATGCTGATTTTCGATATGAGATGTCTACATCTGTATTGCTGGGTACAAAATATTTTGCCATATTCTTCGTCGTGTATATGAAAGATTCGGGTAATAAACTATTACAAATCGAAGACTACTATAGTATGTGTTATTAAATAAAAATTGATCGATATCTGAAATGTTTCCGAAGGATTTAACTTCCGACGTCCCAAAAGGAACATATTGGAAAAGGGATATATGTATATGATATGCATATTGGACTTATTTATAAGAATTTTTCGAAAATTTTCGATTGACTATAACAATTACAATCGTGTCGGAGGACAAAATGTGCACAGCCAATAGCGACAGAAAACAAAAGTTAGTATAGTGAGTCTCGTTAAATTCTACTGAAATTAGAGTGATTTTAATTTTATCTTGAAATAGTATCGTAGAAACTGAAATTGCTCCAGATAAATTTTAATGCAATTTCATATTTACAAAAAAAAAAAAAAAAAAAAAATTGGTTGTCTGTAAAGTCGGTTTACGGACGATAATTTTACGTGATAACGTCATAAGAAAACATTGATGACAAATTGCATACTTCTATGAATTGAGAATTATTATCACTGAATTATCATTATTTTGTATAATACAAAGAAGGAGTTAATTGAAAATTACAATTTTTTCGATAAATTAACATTTATTTGCACTCTTTAATTCAAATATTTTTTTACTTACATTATACAGATTAATTACAAGTAACATGTGCTATTAACAATTTATTTACAACTTATATACATGTGTGATATTTTAGATCCTCCAATCTGCGTTATTCTGTTAAGGATAGGACGATGATAGGAAAAGTAGGAAATCACGGGGAGTGTTTCAAGTGTAATGTGCCTTGAAAAAGTCAAATCGATGGTTGTGGAAACCACATTAACTTTTCACTTCACTTTATAAACAGTTGACAAAACAGTTCACGTCAAATTCTTAAAATGCAAGAATTAATTACCTTTTTTGCCGCAATTGTTGTTGTAATAAACAATGGAAACCACATTAACTTTTCACTTCACTTCTTTTTTTTTTTTTAAATCGGTGGTAGAGCATTTTCTTTTCTAGTTTCGCAATTTACAAAAAACAATCTATCAAAATAGCCTATCACAAGAGCTTTGACTAACTAATGCAATTTTACGCCGTAATATGTTACAAACGATTTCTCCGTGTCGGCCAGCAGGCCGAGTGTTCTTGGTTCGATTCCCGGTCAAGATTTTTCTTTCTTTTCTTTCTTGGCGCTTCTTTTGAATTTATTATTTATATTTCATAAACAAAATATACTTTTAAGCTTTTTTAAAACATATTAGACAGTTTTCAAAAAAATATATTTTTTATTTTTCAATATTCTGCTTGCAAGAGCTTAGGTGATAATTATCGTAAAAACAATGAAAACATAAAACTTTTCGACAATAAGAATAGCAAATGAACGTTGATCTGTTACAATCGCATTTTGTTTTCAACATGTCTGTAGAAAAACACCTCGTTTACGTTCAAAAACAGTTTTCGTTATCACCCAAGGTCTTGTAAGCAGAATATTGAAAATAAAAAATATATTTTTTTGAAAACTGTCTAATATGTTTTAAAAAAGCTTAAAAGTATATTTTGTTTATGAAATATAAATAAAAAATTCAAAAAAAGCGTCAAGAAAGAAAAAAACAAAATCTTGACCGCGGATCGAACCAAGAACACCCTGCCTGCTGGTCGCACACGTTACCCCCACGCCACGCCGCATTATGCTCGATAGCGTCGGGAAAACTGAACATAAGCCACGCCGCTTTGAGTGGTCAACTTTCTGGTCAATTTGCCGGACAATAATAAAATAAAAAAAAATAAAATAAAAAAATAAAAATAATAAATTTGCTAGTCTATCATAAAAAACATTATAGATGAATGAACCTGGATTCTGGCTCAAAATTAAGACTCTTATTGTATAAAATAATCTGTACATCATCTTATGAAATATATACATATATTTTTAGTGTAATAAAGTGGTAAAGTGCTCCCCAGGGAGGCGGAAATAAGTTTCCTTAAGTTTAGTTATCAAAATAGATGAAAGTTTGTAGAAAAAAGTGGGCGAATATGCGAAAATTCAGAGTCGGTGAAAGTGACGTTTCGAAATTTTAAAAATTAAATATCTCGAAAAGTATTGCTTTCCGCGGAAAATTTTTTGCATATTCATTCGTTTTGAGTCATTATTAATGTTTCTACAAAGTTTCATCCAAATCCGTTAGGGGGAAGGGATGTACACTTAAGCCAAAATTATAATATATGTATATGTATATATACACACATATATAGATGGAGCTAGAGAAGTTTTACTTCAGTCGTGTGGTCTAAAGCACATGTATTTTTAATTTTGTCGCCACATGTGCATACAAATAGAAGCATACAGGAAGTTTATAACAGTTATTCTAATTGGAAATAATATTCCACTATAAACCAACAGGACAAATTACGTGAGATTCTATTCAAAACGCTTAGGCCGATCGTGCCTCTCTATCGCTTGTTCCGCGCTCTCGCTTGCACGCTCGGCTCAGGCGGAACGTGACAATGAGTCATGCATTTCGTGAGTGCAGCCGTTAATCGATTTATAATACGTTATCACATCAAAAAAAAAATAGAATTGACTAAGCAATATTTCCATAAATAAAAATTTATAAATATTTTTTAGTATTATTGTTATTTTTTCTCCTTTATCATAACATTATGGATATAAGATAAAGAAAACCAAATATCGACTTTTTTTGAATATTTAACTCGATGTTTACTTTTTAATTTGGATAGGGATAGCTTGGGACTTGAGTAGTGAACTGTAAAAATGTGTGGAACGCTTCGAGCGTCATCGAAAAATGTTACCGTCATCGCATGGGCTGTATACCTATATAATATCCTTGAAAGCGAATGAGAGAAAGAGGGAGGGAAGAAAAGAGCTATAGGTATGGCAAGAGAGTGTAGGTATATGTGGAGGGAGGGAGTCACTGACATATAGTAGATACTGGACTGCTAACTCGCGTCTGCAAACGAGACCATTTTTAGCTTGGGCTCAAACCTTTTAGGCAAATACTTTTATATTAATTACACGTCGGTCACTTATAGAAACAGCTTATGTTATTCAGTTACACTTCAATCGGCAGTCCCGCAACTACCACATTTTTTTTATTCTTTGAAAACGTCAGCGAACAATTTTATGAAAAACACATATAAAAAAACCAATGTTCCACTTAATGAGTAAATTATTTCTAAATTTTTAAATATTTCAGTTAATATAATTTGTTTAGATAAAGTAATTGGTCATTCCGGAAAAGCAGCTAGGGAGCAATTTCTCGACATGTACAAATTTTATAACAGTCTGTTATTTTTCGAGATATTGCCAATTAAAGTTTCTGTTTTTTTATTTGCACGAATAAAATTAAATAAAATGTTTAATTGGAGCAATTTTCGGGGATTTCGGGGAAACATGTTGTTTGAAAAATAATTCCTTGAACGTTCTGCGCCAAGTTAATTACAGTTCTTTTGCCACCACTGCCACTTTATTAGGTGGATTTCATAGAAATACTATCTATTGTAGTCGAAAGTATCTAACCATGTGATTTTGAAAATTGAATGATACCAAAATTTATGTTAAAGTTCACAGGCTTAAATCTATTGATTTATCATTGAGACATTTTTCAATAAATTATATTTAGTTTAGCACTCACAAATTCTTTTAAACTCTTTTATTTGCTGAACTCACTTCGCGCCAAATCGCAAACACAACTGAAAGCTCTATTCTTCTTCTTCGTTTTTGTTCTATTTCGTTCTGGATTTTTATGCGATATCTTAGCGCGCTTTGCGGCGCTTGGTGGCGCCAAAGGTTTTTTTAACAACATTTTCAACGAACACTCGTTTCTTCCTGGCGATTCATCTTTGAAGTGAAAAACACATCACAGCTATTGCCTTCTCTCCCTCCGCATTCAAAATAAGCGAAAAGTTTTGTATGATTTCACCTATTGTTCGCATTGGCTAACCAAACAAGAAACCATTTTAGTCTTTTCGCCTACATATTTTCTACGTCAGAATAGTTTGGCAATATCATTCAGATATCGCCGTGACAATTTTTCATTCATATGTATGTTTGCTGGGACCTTGCAAAAGCAGTCCAATTCTTAAATATTGAGACTTCCTATAATATCATTACTTACCTCCAACGAAAGCACATAAAAGCCGGTTATAATATGCAAACTATTCGACACCCATAGGGGACTCGCATTTATTACACTGTTGTTTAATGTGACTCTTAAAACGACACCCTACTCAGATAAAGACGAAAAGGTGCCGCCCTATTACATTTTTAAAACATTCAATCACGGATTTCCCTGCAACGTCCGCATAATGGTCCGACATACATTCATACATACATTCTCGTGCCCGGACATATTCGGGGCTTTTCACAAAAGCACGAAGATAAAACTCTATTGATAGGATGGCTGCAATATGCAAAGCATAATAGGATGTTAGTATATCGCTTCTCTATGCAGGGATGTAATAAAATGTATGTAGATACTAGTGTGGTATACATATACATATAGTTGGGATAGTGGATTGTCGTAATAGTGTATTTTTTAATTTAATTTTCGACATAAATTCACACTTGCCTCTAAAATATTAGAATTCGCGGTAAGAAAGGTCCATCTAAGTATTATGTGACTCAAGAGAATTAATGTTGGGCAAAAGTGCAAAATCGTAAAATTCACATTAAATTAAGAGTTTCCACCAGTGACAATATATGTAGTTTTCGGTTGAAAATTTTCATGTAGAAAGAATTCATGAAATATTGCAAAAGATAGCATAAGCAATACTTAATTCAATTCAATTCAATACAATGAATTCAAAAAAAAAAAAAATTAATATGTAAATTAATGGATTGTATGCAAAAACTTTTCCCGGTCTCAAATCTCAATACATAGGTACATATTTGCAAGACTGATGTCACTTTTGTATGTAAAAAATACTGAGCTTAATCTCTTGCGGCAGCGGTGAATCCATCTTAGGTTTAGAGTTTCAGCTAAAAAATAATCGAAATCTTGAATTTGGTATGTCAAAACTACTGTTGTGTCGCTTAAATGAGCTGTGTCATCAAAATATTTAAGACTGCATTTCAGTAGTCTGAAGTAAATTCATTTAATGAAATGGCCGAATTCACAAAAATAATTAGCGGAAATTCACGTAACATATTAACAAAATTGTACAATGGCGTGCCGACAATTTCTTGGGAACTTGTGCACTTAGTAGTGTTGGGAGAATTAACGTTTCTGGGATTTGTTGGGAGATTCTGGATAACAAAACTACCCAAAGAGGAAAATATTCACCAGACTACCGTATCCAGAATTATATCAAATACTTGCTTTTTTCTTTAATATGTTTAGCATAAATTGAGTTTGCGTTTTCTTCACAGATTTTGATAAAACTTTGTAATAATGCCTATTTAGAGCCAAAAGTGACGGATATGCAAAAAAAAAAAAAGATAAAATATTGGACTTTAAAATTCTGTAAAGTGATAATATTTCTCCTTAAAGAAAACCTTAAATTAAAAATGTTTCCACCGAATTTCTGTAAAAAATCTACGAGTGCTGAAAATAAGAAAAATTTAACTTTATTTTTATGAAAAAGTGGAAATGTCCTTAAGTTATGGTATTTTTATAATTTACAACGAAATTTTGTTAGAATATGCAAATATGTGAATCAATTTTGATTTTAAAAGTTAAATATCTCAAGAAGTACAAGTGATCGACAACTTTGTTTTTTTGATATTCGTCACTCTTGGCTTCGAATGAAGCCAACTTCAACAAAGTTTCATCAAAATCCGTGATTAGACCTCAGACTCAATCTGTTCATTATAAAGTCCACAACAAATGTATTAATTTTGTCACTGTTGATGTTATTTACAGCTTCGTCACCGCTGATCTCACTTTTATTCGAAGTCATTGGACAACGAATGCAGATGCTGATAAAACGAAATCGCAAAATAACTGCAATGAAATCTATAACAAGAAACAAAGATCGCAGAGTAAGATTGTAGTTTCGTATACAAAAATTAACTTAATCTCAAAGCTCTGTCTCGTCTCAAACTCAAATTTAAGAGCTCAGTCTTGTATCTCAATCTTAGAGCCACAGCTCTATTTTTTCGCATATATGTATGTACATACAAGGCAATGAATAATAATTTAATTTTCTTATTTTTTTATTTAACCAATGATGATGAAAGAGTTCATACAGCATTTACACTTCAAATTCAAGAGCAATTTTTAAAATAATTAACAAGATTTTCAAATTATCAACTTCAATAATAACCATTTAAACGTAAAAAACAATTACATATATAGGTAGATCCATCCACTACTGTGGTGACTACCTCTCACACATCATAAGGTATATATATATAGCTAACTACTCTTCCAAAGTAAAATCGACTTAGCGAGTACTTACAGTCATCAGCAGAATCGCTGAATCGAACCCACCGACTGCAGCCTCATCATCGTACCACCCACTCATCCTCCACAATTTTAATGGGTTCGATTATACCGAATCCTTTAGTAAATTTAGAAAAAATATTTGTAATTTAATATGTGATATTTGCTCTTTGAATCCCGTAGCTGTAGAGATAACAATGTAGTTGAAGTAGTCACTGATAAACAAATCATTATTACCCGTTAAGCCTCGGAGTGTGTTCATTTAGCGGCTAAATATTTTATTTAGCAGCAGCAGAGACCTTTTTTGCGGCTAAAAGTTCTACAGATGTATTGTGTGTTTTAAAATTTAGGTGGCAGGTTTTGGCAATTAGCTATTCAGTTTTTAATTTAAATCGTACAAAAAAAAGTAAACTGACAGAAAAATACATTTTAAGAAAAGTTTTTATTTAAAAGCGGACGTCCGCCATATTGGGTTTCGTATTATTCTAGTCATACCCTTTTATTTGATTCCCATATCAATGGAATTGTAAAGGAAAGAGTACTCCACCATCTTGGAGGAGTCCTCTCGGATAACAGAAAATAGTTCAAAATTGACTTGCAAGATTCCAAGCAGACAGGGAACAAAGTGAGCTATAAAGTAAAAATAAATAAATAATAAAAACTTTTAAAATCTTAAAAGTATTCCTTTCTTCATTAAAATATATAATAGAAAAGGTATTAAGTATCTCATTTTGAAATATTGAGGCAAATTGTTATAATATATGTATATAGCAGAGGTTCCCTTATATGACAAGTTTTTTTTATTTATTTCTAATCGATATGCATAGCCTCTACATTTTTTATAAATGCTAAAACATACATATGAAATTTCAGCTTTCTCGCATGATCGCAACCCGTGCCGACTCAGCTTCAAAGTTTATTTAAAATCGTGTTTTGTCCTGATATTTCGGTTCGGTCTGCTATAAAACTAATATAAATGCAACAAATTAGGTGAATAAGAGTTAAAATAAAATAAGGTGAACATTAATCTTTATTTTAAAACATAAAATTATAACAATCAGCCTTTTCTTCAACTTCTCTTTAGTGTAGTTTTTTACAGCCCGCCGGATACAAATTTTTATGTTCCTGGACACAGCGCAATAAGAATTGTTTTTGCTCTTCTTCTGCCGTGATAAGTCCGTTAAAATCTTGCATTAATTTGACAACCCTTTCAGCAGTGTCATTTACAACCTTTAAACGACTTACTTTTCTTTTAGCTTCCAGGAAAGCAGCATTCTGATGCCAGGAAGATACATCTTCCTGAAGAAAACTGTTGTCGATCTGCAGTCGAGATAAAAATTGTTTGCTCTTTTCCGATGCAAAATCATCCAGCGTTTTATCTGAAAAAAAAGTTAAATAGCAAAAAAAAAAACAACTGCAACAAAAGTAAAAAAAAAATTTAGCTTACCAAACAACTTCTGTGTCAGTTCTTCCTTGGATGGGTCATAGCGTTTGCCAACATTTGAGCTTTTGTCCCTGTTAAAGTTGGCAATCATTTTCATCTTAGTTTGGTTATCAACTTCATCATCAAAAAGTGATAGAAGGACTGTCTCTTCACATAAATATCACAAGTGATGGCTAAACTTACTTATAGCAGCTTTAGAAATGGTTACGTCAACTTTTTCGTACTCTTTTAATGATTTCAAGAAGCACAAATCATGGTTAGGTGCTTTAGTCGCCACTGCATTCGAGCCAAGGTTTAACATACGTACAATAATAAATAAGCAAACTTCTTTTAGGGCCCTTTTGTCTTTTTCAATCAATCTGAATTGTGACTGAAGCAAACATATTTTTAAAGAATAGATCATTTTCGCCATCCATCGTGCTTGATGCATAGCTCCGGGGGGCCTGAGTTTTAATTTCTTCTCTGTATCTCCTCCCAAAAACACTAGGCATAGTTCAACCAATTCACGGTAATCGTCTCTTATAACCCCTTTCTCCAGTTCTGCCTTATAAAACATTAACAAATATGTAATATTTGTCTCGGCAATATGATCTTTTACGAAATCAAGGGATAGGTCACTGGAATCGATGTTTTTCCAATTGCCTCTGAAATTTTTGAAGATTGGAATATCTGGGCTCCTAGTAATTTGCTTTATCTTGGTTTCGAAGACTGTTTTTAGGACCAATTTGTAAACATGATAACGACAAGCGAAAAGCAACAATTCTCTTTCTAATGTCTGCTCCAAAACAGCACAAGCTCCATTGAAACGACCAGTATTCGAAGCTGTTGTATCGCAGCACATTATTTGAATTTTATTATGAAGGTTCCAGTCAAAGAGAGCTGTTGAGACGGCTTTAGCTTGATGCTTTCCAGAAGAACTCTCTAGTTTTGGCACTGCAAGAAGCTGTTCTCTATCGTCAAATGAAGCAATAATGTGCAAACGTTCTTCTTTTGAACTTCGTACATCCAATCCGGGTAATAGTTTTCCATCCCAATGGACTGCGACTACGTCATGCACCTTGTTTTGAAAGTCAGTTTTTATTGCTTTTGCCCTGGTTTTTCTCGTCTGAGTACGAATTCGCTGAATCGAGGATTTGTTAATAGCGAAATGATCGCTGCTCAGACTAAGCGCTTCTACGACCGCATGAAGAATGTAAACGGAGTCTTTTATGCTTAACTGATATCGATTTCAAACTGCGACAAGTTTAGGCGTTATAATATTCTTTCTACATCTTTTTGAACTTTTTTCAGGGCAATGAACGTCTTGCAAGCTGAGTTCAGAATTCAAAATCTGTTCTTCGTCCGAACTTCTGGACACTCCAAGTTATTTGAGGTGGAAGTAGATGCAATAGCCAATAACTTTCTTTGTCTTACATTCCTTTCCTCCTCTTCGAATCGTCTTTGCCTTACTCTTTCTTCTTTCTCCGCCCATTTTTTGTCCACACCACCTAAGCATCCCGGTCGACCTCTCTCTCTGTTTCCTTAAAAATACTTTGTCTTCCTCTATTCTCATTCTCTCAAAGGCATCAGCATGTGCAATATCAAATAAGTTATCAAGGTTAATTTTAAAATTATTTTCACGGTTCTTGAACGTGTCCTGAGTTTTCTTACAATTATTTTGCAGTTCTCTCCAAACATGGTCCAAGTTTAAATCGCAAGTCGGTACGGGTTATCGTTTATAAAACGGGCTAATATTTTTTCCTAGACAATATTGGGTTATTACGAAATTTTTAAGAAGGCATGCGTAAAAATATATCGAACTTAAAATTTAAGGGACACCCTAATATGTAGTGTAGGTGCATACATACTTGCTTGCCTTTGAACCAGGAATGCAGTGGCATTGCTCACTTTAACCGTTTTAACATCCATCAAAAATTTAGCGGGAAAAAGGTAGTTCCCGATAAATTTCCAGGTAAATAGTAATGACTGCCATATACATGTAACCGTCGTATAACACGGCACTTCTATAGCACGGATTCACTCTAACACGGTTCGAGAATTGGGAACATCCCCGTATAACACGGCACTTCTATAGCACGGATTCACTCTAACACGGTTCGAGAATATTTTTACCTCCAAATACAACTGCTTTACTTCAACCGTTAGATCAAGGAATTATAGCTACATTTAAAACCAATTACATAAGGAGATCATTACAATGGATTTTGAACAAAATCGATGATGAATCTATGGACGTCAAGGAGGCGTGGAAACTCTTCACAATTTTGGACTGCATTAATCTAATAAACTCATCTATCAGAGAAATAAAACCGACGACATTAAATGGTTGTTGGAAAAAAATATGGCCGGAGTCAATTGAAAGTGAAAATTAGGTCGAGGCAGCAGAAAACAGAATGGATGAGATAGTGGGAGTTGCTAAGTCTCTAGGAGGGGAAGGTTTTGACGATATGACTGCACAAGATATCCAAGAATTACTGGTGGAAGAAGAAATTGATGAAGCAGGTTTGGTAGAAATGATATCAGGAATCCATGATAACTCAGAGGATGATAGCATAGGTGAAGACGAAGAAGTTAAAAAGTTTACTCTACAAAGCATAAAAAAAGGTCTAGGCTTAGCCGAACAGTTAGAGTCATATTTCTTAAATGAAGATCCTTCAAACGAAAGGAGCACAAAGTTTAAAAGATAACTTCATAAGTGCTTACCACCATATAAGGAAATTTATAAAGATCTTTTAACTAAAAGCAAGCAATCTAAAATAACAGATTTTTTGCAAAAGGTAGAGCATGGATCTGAAGATAATACAGAAAACTGCTCAGAGGATGAGGATATCTTGCCAAAAAGAAAACGCCCGTGGTTAATAGTGCTTAGTGATGACGAAGATAACATTGTTTAATTCATATTAATATGTATTACTTCTTAAGAAAATTTTAATAAAGATATTTATCGTTATTATGAAAATATAATAGCATGTTTTTTTAATTTTTGGAACCTAACCCCTCTTTTCGTACTAGTCCTTTGTTTCGTATAACACGGCAATTTTTTGGAACGTAACTCCCGTGTTATACGGGGGTTACCTGTATGTACATGTCAGGGACAATCATTATAGTCCGCAAGCCAGCAACAGATTTTCATGACCAATTTTCCCCCAGGCGATAATTTATAAACTGCTTCAGAGAGTTATTTCATGAAACTCCGTGAACGTCAGCTGCGGCTCCAAAACAACTTTGACCTCGGAATGACCTTGAAGGTCGTGGTCAAGGACATGGTCAAGAACATATTTGAACGTAAAATTTCCTGATCTTTCCAAATCCGCAATAAAAAATAGGGGTTCCTATTTGAAAAAACAACTTTGACCTTGAAATGAACTTGAACGTCAAGGGCAAGGTAAATTCCAAGGTCGCCATCGAATAGCTAGGAAAAACTACTGAAACTTTTGTATGTAACATTTTTCCAAAAAATGCATCCCTGACGAGTTATTTAGGGGTTTCCATACTTTTGGAACACGCGGTATATTTGTTTTTCATGGTCGAGTGACCAGCTGACGTATTATCCACCACCTTATAGTCAGCTGACTTTTTTTTTCTTCAAGATATTGGGTTAGCTATAAGTTGATAAATTTTCAATCGGGAGGATCGAAACTCAATTTTTTTTTTAACATGGCTACCGCTGCTTAACCCACCCACGGAGCCGCAGCTGACGTTCACGGAGTTTCATGAAATAACTCTCTGAAGCAGTTTATAAATTATCGCTTGGGGGAAAATGACTGACAAAATTTGTCCCTGGCTCGTGGTCTATTACTTTAGCTGCTAAAAACGCAGTACAATTTTCGTCATTATCTAGCTAAATATTCAGGAACTAAAGTCCGCAGGTCAATTTCCATACAAATCTTAGCTGTTAAATGAACAGAATACCGGACATTAGCAATAAGACATTTATCGGTAAATGCTAGTCAATCAGTCGTCGATACTTTCCCAATAAATCAAGAAGTGCTCACTTTTTGGATTCCTAAAGTCTTAAAACGTATAAATCGGTCGAAATGAGTTTTATTATATCAGTTCGCATTTGTTGATTTGTCGACCTTAAAGTTGCTAAGTGATTTTCGTGGCCTAAAGGAGCGTCATAATATGTAATTCTGCCCGGGGTGACAGTGATGATAACGCAATGCTTGAAGTGAACCTTTTTTCTTGTGCTCCATATTCACGACATTGTTGGGCAACTCTTTTTTTTGCATTGTATGAATTTAATTTTAAGAGTCTTATAGTACTAGATCCGATATTAGTGTTATCACATTATTTTTAGACCAATTTTCATTCAAATAACTTGTATTTCAATAACCGTGGTTGTCACATTTCTTTCTATGATTTTGAATTTCGAAATTTTGACCGTAGCGGAGATTTTTACGCTTTGGTTTTGGTGGGCTTCCTTGGCATAACCCAAATTTTCTCTCACCGTACACTGATAGGCTCAGCCTTCTCTCCTTGCCCTCATATATCATAATAAAATATTAAACATTAAAACCCTTTCAAATGCCATAAAATCAGTCGGCCATTTTGAGTTTCCAAATTTTGATAGTAGATTCTGAAAATACCTTTACCACTAATTTCCATTTTTATTCGTTGCATTTTAAGAATTTTTGGTTGCTATATTGGGTCCGCCATCTTAAATTGGAAAAGAACTCGTAATCAGGCTTTCCAAAACCCCCTGTAGAATGAATGAATTTCCATACCGCTTAAAAATAAGAATACTGAAATGTATTTGAAGGAACTCAGTCGAGAGTAGCCACCGGTGAAGGATCACCTCAGTTAGAGAAACTTGTATCTTGCTCTTTAATAAATATTAATAGTGAGTCATCCAATTGTTCCTGTTCCAACGAGATCATCACATGGCGCAGCTGGAAATTATAAACATCAATTGATGGAACAGAGAAAATATAGGTAGTCCATGGGAATTGCAAAAACCCAGAAAATAACTGCAGAAAGGCGACCACATGGGAGACCGCCAAAGGTACAGTACATTAAATTACCAATGGATTACGTGAAAAAAATTGAAAAATTGCGGCTTGAAGGAAATCTCTCAGAAAACTGGAGAGTTTACAAATTAAATTTTGAAATATTTGCCACTGCGGCAGAAATTGACAAAAAGGCAGATAATGTAAAGTGGCAATTCTATTGAATACTCTCGGCGCTGAAGCTGTTCAATTACGCTACCGCTCATAATTATTCGAACGATTCATATCAAGTTCTAAGTCCTACTCGTAAAGAAGATCTCTGGAAAAAACTTCTTCAATGTTGGAACGAGATGTATTCAATATAATACATGGATATATTGAAGAAAATGTGTAATGACCTTAATTTATATATTATTTAGCTTATTATTCTTTTTCAATTAAATGCATCTTAAGGAATACAAATGTGTGGCAGAACTAAATTACACTGTTTTATTTAAAAAAAAATATCCATTTATAATTGCAAACATATGAATCGTTCGAATGATTGTAAACGGTAGTGTATAGCAGTCCTTCAATTTAGCTGAAGAGCAGCGAAAGTCATATAATGCAGAATTCCGTGCATTTGAAAAGTTTTATCTACCCAAAGAGAATGAAGTCTATGAGACATTTATATTTCAAAGTCGATACGATATCAAGCTCAAGGAGAGCTATTTGAGTCATTTTATATAGATTTGAAAGCAGAATGAATGCTCAGGCACAGAATTGTTATTGGAGTTGCGGACAAATAATTCCAGAAGCGCTTGCTGGAAATTGATAATCTGGATATACAAAAGTCAGTGGACACCGTTAAGGCATTTGAAGCATCGAGACTACAAGCAAAGGAGACGGTAGGAGAAGTTAAGAAGCCGTCTGTGCGCGTGAGTTCAAATGCTAAGTATTCCAACACAACAAAGAAAATTAACTACCACGAAAATAGTACTATTAAAAATTTAAAAACGTATACGTCGAACAAAGATGAAAATAGTATGATAAATTACAAATGTAAATATTGTTATACAAAGCATGAGCGAGCAAAATGTCCAGCGTACGGGAAAACGTGTAAAAATTGTGGCAAAGTAAACCACTTTGCAGTGGTGTGTGCAAAAAAAATGTTAAAGAAGTGAAAGAGATAACGGGCCAAAATGTAAGTGACCCTGAACACTTCCATATTCACTCATTAAATTATACCAAAAATAAAATCACTATGTGGACTGAAGTAATTCGAGTTGAAAATAAAAAAATCAGATTTCAATTAGATTCTGGAGCCGATGTAAATATTATTCCATTACGATTTTCTATACATATTTTAAAAGAGAAATGTTAAATAAAACGAAAATTAAATTATATGCCTATGGTGGAAATAAAATAAAGACCATGGGAAAAATTGAATTAATTTGCGAATGGAGAAACATAAGTTCGTGACAATCATTTTTCGTTCTTCACACAAATTCGATGCCGATCTTAGGTACAGAAGCGTGTTTAACATTGAATTTGATAGGATGAATTAATTCAATTGATAAAACTGATAAGGAGGTAATCATATTGAAGTATAAAAGTGCTTTTTAGGGCTTGGGGAGATTTAAAGAAACTTATAAAATTACTTTGAAGACACATAGTGTTCCTGTAGTCAAACAACCTCGAAGAATTTGTTTACCTTTACAAGGAAAAGTAAAGGCCACGCTAGAGGAATTGTGTGTGCAAATATAGTGATAGTATAGAAACCCAATAAATCATTATGTACATATGTATATGCTTAGATCCCAAACATCTAAATTATGCCATTGTAGAAGAAAAATATCCTATTCTTACTTTTGATGAAATTTCAGCGAAATTGGCTAACAAAAAGATTTTCTCAATACTTGATCTAAAAGATAGGTACTGGCAGGTATGCCTCGACGATAATTCCTGCAAGTTATGTACATTTTCTATGCCCGTTGTAGTACAGTCTATTTGGAAGTTGCCCTCCGAAAAATGACCTACCGGAATTTGACTTGATAAATCGATAGGGGGGCATAAAATAAAGTTAATGCTAGATTTCCGAATGGATCCCCCCCCCTGTTTTTGAGAAAATCCCCCCTTGGTTTTGAGACTTTGAAATGCGTTTTTCTCAGAATCTATGGGTTTTTTTGTAATTATGTAAATGGGAAAGTTGTTCGTCACCAAATTGTCTACATTTTTTATTTAAACAATTTTTTTGTAAAACTTACCGTTCTCGAGCTGGAGCTTGCCAAAGTGTGTGCATGGTCGCGCTGATGCGCGTATTCCCGGCGAAAGTAAAAAAGAACCGTTAACTACGCTGCGTTGCATCTCGCCTATCTTTTGTAATTTCAGTCGGACGACTTGACTTCAATGACATAAAATGTAGTTTACAATGTCCTCTACATTTTTTGTTCAATAAACTTTTCTCTAAAACCCATAGATTCTGAGAAAAACGCATTTCAAAGTCTCAAAACCAAGGGGGGATTTTCTCAAAAACAGGGGGGGGGATCCATTCGGAAATCTGGCATTAACTTTATTTTATGCCCCCCTATCGATTTATCAAGTCAAATTCCGGTAGGTCATTTTTCGGAGCAAACCTATTTTTTCGTGCTAAATAGACTGTACTATTGGGTGTTTCAGATTTAGGAGATTACCTTTTAGTATTAAAACAGCCCTTGAAATTATCTAGAGGTTGAATGAAAAAAATTTTGCTGATATACCGGAAATTGCAGTGTATTTCGATAACATTCTCATCGCAGCTGCGATTGAAAAAGAGCACGATGAAATTCTAAAGAAAGTAATGGAAAGAGCAATAAATAAAAATGTAAAATTCAATAAAACAATTTTCAATATAAAATAGATAAAGTTAATTACCTGGGACATGTTATTTCGTAAGATGGTATATCAGTAGATCCAAAACGAGCTCAAACAATAAATAATATTAAAGATTGCGAGAATACAAAAGACCTGCAAAACTCCTTAGCGATGATATACTATCTGCGAAAGTTTATTCCGAATTTATCCGAAATATGCCAACCTTTGCGTGAACTACTAAAATAAATATAAAATTTAAATGGCTTCCGAAGTACACAACATTTTTGACAGAAATTAAAGAAGCTATCATGCGAGCTCGAACGTTACAAGCATTTGACATGAGAAAAGAAATTACTTTACATACAGCTGCATCAAAATATGGAATAGGCTGCTGTCTATTGCAAGACGAAAAAACCAAATTCAATCATCATTTCAAAAATATGAGTGATGAGAAAAAGATGAGAACAAACTGCAAATGATAAAGTTCTGAAAGAATTAATAGAAGTGTTCAAAAATGGCTGGCCTAAAAGTAAAATAGACTAAATGAAAATATTAAGTATTACTGGAAATGTCGGAACAATTTATATTTAGATGACGGATTAGTATATCTTAATAAAAGGATTATAATACTAACTAATCTGCGTGCTGAAATCAAATCACATCAAGGTATTGCAAATATAAAACAAAATGCTACAAGTTTAGTATATGGGTCCAACATAAATCGGAACATTGAAAATCTAGTAGCCAGGTGTAATGTGTGTCAAAAATACAGAAATGCTGAACAAAGAGAACCAATGACTCCCCATAGAACACCTTTGTATCCCTTTGAAAAAATAGCCATGGATATTATGGAATTAAAAAAAGAAAGTTTTTAGTTGTTATGGATTATTATTCGAAATATCCTGAAGTAATTTCCCTAAAACAGAAAACGCAAATGAGATCATTCAAAAATTAGGAATAATTTTCTCTCATCATGGAATACCTAGAGAAATAACAGCCGACAATATGCCTTTTAGTTCATTTCTGTTCAGAAAGTTTGGGCGCACATACACGACATAAAAATTAGTACAAGCTATCCCCATTATCCCTAATCTAACGGATTGGTTAGGTTTACTTAATTTGCGAAACACACGAATAAGTAGGTACATTAAACAAATCACCGAATGAATTACTATTAGGTAGAAAAACGAATTCACTGATACCACCCGGCCATCTTAAACACGTTTGTACAACAAACAAAAAAGAAGTACGTAATAATTTGAAATTCAATCAAAGAAAGCAAAAGTACATATTATTATGACCGGGGAATAAAAAGAAAAAAGGATTTTAAAAACAACGAAAAAGTTTGGTTGAGAAATGGTAAAGTTTGGGAAAAAGCAATAATTGAACGAAAACATGAGGCTCCAAAATCCTATATGGCAAAATTAAAAAAAGGCGCAACTGTACGAAGAAATTCAAGATTTTTAAGAAAACATAATACTTAGAAGAAAATAGTAAAAGACCATTGCTCCCACACGTTTTGTAATAAATCGAAAACAAGTCATTGTAAATAAAAAAAAAAAAGTAAACAAATGTTGAATTACAGGGGAGGGTAACTAGGAGACAAATGTAATGAACTCTTTCGACGGAGATGTAGAATGACTGGTATGGTAACACCGCTTAAAAGTAAGAACACTGAAATGTATTTTTGGAGAATGAGCGATATGGAAATACCGCCTAAAACTAAGAACACTGAAATGTATTTGAAGGAAGTCAATCGAGGGTAGCCGCCGGTGAGAGATAACCTCAGTTAGAGAAACTTGCATCGTGCTCTTTAATAAATATCAATAGTTTGTCATCCTATTGCTTCTGTCCCAAAAAGATCATCACACCTCCAAATACCAATTTTTACGCGAATCCCTTCAAATTTACAATTGGTGGCCGCCATCTTAAGTTCATCATTTTGAATCCCGTGAAGTAGGCAATATTATGTTAAATTAGAACATGTAGTGCTTTCAATCAAAAATGAAAATTAACGCATCAAGCATTTACTACCCAAACGCAAAAGAGTTCGTCCAGTTGTTGCTTTTAGACTTTTTTCCGAATTTGAATCTTTATTATGGTCTTAAGATGAAGCAGATGTAAAACAGGTAGTATGTATTCGATTCTTTAGAGTGTTGACTAATAAAACCAAAACAAAAATAAATTCCAACTGAAACAGTAACGGTAAAAGTTCAGTTTAAAAATATCAATTCAAGTGCAAAATAGTTCGTCCAGCAGATTTCAAACGCAAAATAGTACGTCCAGTAAAAATAGTTGGGTAATTCTTGTGTACATGAAACTAGTAACGGTAATTTTGACCGGAGTTATTGAAGAGCACCACACTATCAATGCACTAAAATTTAGTAACTTGTTTAAAGTGCTGAAAATGGCTCGTGGTAAGCCTATACCCGTTCCAGTCAGAAATATTATAATAAATTATTTTAAAAGCTGTAAATCGGCATACAAAATCACGGAGATTGTTAATTTAACAAGAAGTTTAGTACAAACTATAATAGATCTCTACAAAAACACTGGAAATGTGATACCTATGCCCAAAACTGGTCGCCCTCCGATAGCAAATCGGCATGATCTTAGAGGATTCTGAAAAAAAATCGCCGGAGTACCGCAGCAGCAATCACTGTTGAATGGAGAAACTGAATAGGAAAGGATATCTCTGTCGACACATGTAAAAGACATATGCACAAATTGGGTTACAGATCTTATAAGGTAATAATATTTCAAAATTTAGTTTGAAAGTGTGCATTCCATAAAGTATCATAACTCTCAAGGCAAAGAAAAAACCATTGTTGACCAATATACACAAACAAAAACGTCTTAAGTATGCTAGAGAACATCAAAATTGGACTCAGAGGCAATGGGATGCTGTGATTTGGAGTGTCGAGTCCAGGTTTGTGGTGTATGTGTGGGTGACAATCGTGGGAGAGTTATAAGAACCAAGGATGAAGCATTCCATAATGACTGTTTAAAACGATCCATCAAATTTCCAGCATCCGTAATGGTTTGGGGATGCATGTCCACGCAAGGAGTTGGTAAACTTGCATTTATTAATGGTATAGTTAACTCTGCTAAGTACCAAAATATCCTTGAGAACTATTTACTACCGTCCATACCATCGCTTCAGTCCCCTTATGGCGAGTATATTTTCGAACAAGACGGGGCAGCTTGCCATAAGTCCAAATCCACTACAACGTGGCTGGAAGCAATAGAGATCCCTGTCTTGGAATGGCCCCCTAATAGTCCAGATTTGTCGCCAGTTGGAAATTTGTGGCAAAAAATGAAGCAGAAATTGCGAGCAAATCCCGTCAGGACTACGGATGAATTGCGTGTTCGGCTTCAACAAATTTGGGATAATTTCACACCTCAGCTCTGTGCTGATCTTGTGAGTAAAGTTCCGCGACGAATTCAAGAACTTCTTAAGAACAGAGGAGAAGTGACAAAGTGGTAAATGTACTAATATTTTGCATTTCAAAGCTACTAGACGAACTATTTTGCATTTCAAAGCTACTAGACGAACTATTTTGCATTTGAACTGATTTGTTTAAGTTGAATTTTTACCGTTATTGTTTTTGTTGGAATTGATTTTTGTATTAATATTATTAGTAAACAATGTAAGGAATCTAAAGTATATTGTCTTTTATTTATCTGCTTCATCTTAAGCCACTGACAAAGATTCCTGTTCCGAAAAAGTCGAAAAGTAATGAGTGGACGAATTATTTTGCGTTTGGGTAGTAGGCGTTCTGTCCAAAACAACTGCAGTTTTCGGTACCCTATTATTCAACACCTACTAACCCTGTTAAAATCAAAATTGCTGCATAATAATTCTCCATCTTTAACGGTTTAGGCAGCGCATTCCAAGAGAGCGTGCGTCGCAAACATTTTTCCGACTTAATTCGCTTTTATTATTACTGCATGTTCTTTGTTACCTAACAAAATATGTGTATATGTAGGTGTACTAAAAACTGGGCGGAGAAGATATGCACTTAATTTAATAAATGACAATTATGTAACTCCAAATTGGTCTATGTAATTAATTACATTTAAGACTTATAACTATAAAGACATGGCTGTAATCGAAAACATCCTACTGGGGAGGGCGCCCAAATGTATCAAATCGTTGATCAAAGTTACTGAGGTCCATTTAAGGTGGCGCAGTTGCATTTAAGTTGCAGCTGGGCAATTTGAGTACTTAGGCCAAATCTCAAGTAAGATTTCCATCTAAAATACTACATTAGGAAAATTTATGTGATTGCACGGTAATCCTTTTCTGCACACATTTATACCAGTTTGGAAACATTTACAGTTCACAGGCAGTAAAAGCATTCTGTACGAGGCTTCCTTGGGTCGTTCCCGGCAATTATCAAAATTTATTGATAAGCAGGTTGCCTGCAAGGCACAAGTTTTCCGGCTAGAACGGCGTAATCTCCGGATTAAAAGTACTGCTGTTGTCCGCTTGGTACACGTGGAACTTCTAAAACTAGAAATTCTTTGACTGTGCTCGCCGAAACTAATTACGTTAATTAAGTTAGTTATGCAAGGCAAGCGTTCCGATTTTCTAAGGAGATGAGGATCGCATGTATGAATGTACAATTAGATTTTCTACGCCTATTCTTGTGGAAGAAGTTATTGATGAAATAATGATGAATAAGGTTTTACCCCCAGGCATAAATTGATATCGAGGTGAGGTTACCCACAAGAAAATAAGTCGGTCGCTTGTACATATTTCCCAAAATAAATAAAATTTTAAAAAGTGACTCACAATGTGAAAATTCCATAAAATTCGGCGATTGTTTACAATTGAATCTTTTCGTATCCAGCCGTCTCAATATTTGTTTAATGCTATATTAAGGTTGATTATGATAGAAACACATAATGAATGAATAGGAGAGTGAGTATTTTTCAAATCGAATAAGCAAGTGAATAAAAATCAAACATTTACTGAAAGTAAATATAGCATTTCATGAGAAAATAAGTATTTATTGCTTACAGAAATAAGTAATTGCTACCCGATTATTTCTTAATAGATAAGTAAAGATTGAATTATTGATTCTAAATTTTACGTCACTATAATCTTGAACTTAAGGTACTATTCTACTCTAGAGCGTCAAAAAAAGGCCTTTTTTCAAACTTTTATTTCTCAGCCGCTTTATTAAGTATTGTGATGAAACTTTCACAAAATGTAAATGGACCCCTTTAGTTTACAAACAAATTTTTATTTTGGGCATATTATTATTATTATTATTATTATTAAATAGAGGGCGCCAAAGTTAAGTGTCAAAAAAAAGATTGTTCCATGGCCGCAAGTTAATCTCCGAACTGGCATGTCTGAAACAAAAAATTCGAATGGGGTTTTAAAAAGGAAGGTTTCTTACGTGACAATTCACCACCGTTAGTAAAAAATTCCAACAACAACAAAAATGGCCAATGTTTGAAAAAAAAGTTTGAAAAAATTACATTTTTTTTACCTTTTATCCTCCGCCATTTTTGTTTTTTTATATTTTTACGCAAAAATGTGGTAAATTGTTATACAGGACACTTTAGTAAACAAAACGCACTAAGGTTTATTGAAATCGGTTCAGTAGATCCGGAGATTAACTTGCGGCCAACTTGAAAACTGCCATTTTGAGAAAAACGCGTTTAAAGTTTCGGTAAAGGCCGAGTTCTCTCACGCCATTTTTGAAGATGTAAGGAATCGAAAAATGAAAAAAAAAAAATTTCGATTTTTTGAAAATTCTAGAGAAAGAATAGTATACCTTAATGCTAAAATTTTGTATCGTCATCGTCTCCCATGAGATACCCCAATAAAAGAAGTTTGTATTATCACGCATATTTTTAGATTAAAGGAAGGAATTTAGATATGTATATTGTATATATGTATGTACATATGTATGTATATACAACACACACATTAATAATAATAATAATTCTTTATTAAAGAATTGTACACAAGAAACAAAGTCAAAGAGCGTTTGGATCGCAAAAGAATTAGAAAGTCAAATAAATGGGACGGACAACGGGATAGGAAAATATTGCGAAGGAAGCGTAGAGCGCAAAGGTCTAGAAAAGAGCGCAAGCTACAATCAAATATATGTATGTAGTATCGGGATATGAAGAGATATGGTCGTATCATCGGAGGTTATACACAAATCTAACGCAGTCATTCAGAGCAATGTTCAGGCGATGGCAGCAATCGGACTCACAAGCGATGTAAACCACGGTACCATACAAAATGAGAGGAACTGAAAAAGCTTTAACAAGCATTAGACGAATGGTAGGAGACAATACCTGACCAAGCGTAATCTTCTAAGACCAAAAAAAACTCGAATGAAGAAAGAAGCATAAGCTTTCTTGCTGGTGTGTGGTAAGACTGGGAAATTCGCTGCAATCATGAAAGGAAGTGACGGCATTTTCAATTAGATAGCGAGCGCCGGACCAATTTGAGCAAATTAGCGCTTGAATTATTTATTTATTTATTTATTATTATTGTTGTTTATATATTATTTTTTATTTATATTGTTATTATTATATAATACATACGAGTATATGTATAAAAAAAAATTTATTAAAAATTTATTAAAAAAAAAAGACAAGATAAAAACTATTATTATTTGTTGAAGATTTCATTAAATCAGTGGTGTTGAGGAAAAACCAGTTAACTGACTTTTCTGACATTTTGAGAAATTCACGTTTAAAGTTTAAAATGTGAATCATGTTGTAGCAATGTTGTGCGTTAAAATTCTCATAGAACATTGTCAATAAAGTAAAAAAAAATCAAAAAAACATATTTTTTCCAACCCAACGTTTTTTACAATTTTTCTTTAAATTCAAGTCACTTAACTGGTTTTTCCTCAAAAATGTCAGTTAACTGATAAAGTTTTATACGTTTTACGTGAAATATGGTGTTCGAAAACCCTTCCAACTAGTCTCAAATGAAAGTTCACTTGAAAAGACATCAAAATATATACGTAACTTAATTTTCGAAAAAATGTCAGTTAACTGGTTTTTCCTCAACACCACTGAAATAAACTGATGAAATAACTAGCAAGTAAGTTATTAAGTAAACATGAGTACAAAAATTGAAATACGCATGGACGTGTAGACTCGGCTGGGCAGAAGAAGTCGGAAGGTAAAACCGGAAAGGCAAAAAATGGAAGCCAGTCCTACAGAATGTTTTGCAGATAAGTTACGCAGATGGCGCATGAGTAGTACGCGCTAATATTTGAATTACATTTCAACACTCTCCCTTGCTCATGCCGTCATCCTCAATTTATTTAAGCATGTTACAATTTTCGTCCATGATAAATTCTTGGTGCATAGATCAGCGAGCTGTTCGTTCGATGGTACATAGTTGACAACAACATTTCCAGCCTCTTGTTGCTGCCTTACTCGATGAAAACGAACCCCAATATGTTTAGTCCTTTTGTGGAACTCTGGGTTCTTAGACATTACAATCGCAGTCTGATTGTCCACTTTTAGCTCCGTGCCTCCTTTTTGCTTCAAACCAACTGACACGAGGAAAGGCCTCAACCACAAAAGTTCCTTCAGGGCTTCAGAAATGGATATATACTCAGCCTCTGATGAAGATAAGGCCGTGACTCGTTGTAGACTTGATGACCAAGCTATTGGTCCACCATTCAAAATGAACGTATATCCCGACGTTGACTTCCGCTCCTTCAGATCGCCAGCATAGTCTGAATCGCAATAACCAGTCAAGACATCAGTGCTGTTCTTACTGTAACATAGTGATACATTAATTGTACCTTTTAAATACCTTAATACGTGCTTCACCTCTTGCCAGTGCAAAATTGTATGATTATTGGAATACCTAGCCAGTGTATTAACGGCATATGATATATTGTTACCTTAGTTTTTTTTAAGGATCCGAGGGGCGGCTGAAAAAAGGGCTGTGGAGGGAAACAAACAAGAATTACATCGAAACCCTATTATTACCCTAAAAATACAATTCTAACTAATACTAAACTAGCCTACTTACATTAAACCTAGACTACTTAAACTATAGGTAACCTAAACTTAATACTAATACGCCGCCGAAGGATGCCTAAAAAGGAATGGGAATTGTAACGTTTTGATAAATCGTCAATAAAATGCTGAAAAAGTGGATAGGTTCGTGAAATAAAAAGATTTGTTTTAAAGCACGTTTCCTTTTAATGACCTTAAATAGCTAAGTACAATTTTCTTACAATTCAATATAGTACTTATTCAGATTACAATTCTTCGTGGCTTTTCTGTTTTTTACAAAAATAAAATGAGTAATGATTTACAAATACTAATTTTAATGATTTAAATTAATCTAAACACTCCGTTTTTTTCTGAAATGAAACACATATAGTAATTTGTATAAATTAGTCGAACCCGAAACTTAAGGATCGTTTCCTCAGGCGAATTCCTTTAGAACCGATTTCTTAACTTTATATTATTGGCAAATTCCAATAATTTAACGTCGCGATAAGTGGCAAAATCCACTTCGAAGTAAATAAAATGGCAAATTCCACTTCAGAGGAATGAGGTGGCAATTTCCACTCAAAGACAATCGTGGCAATTTCCACTCAAAGGATAAAAGTGGCAAATTCCACTCAAAAGGTAAAAGTGGCAAATTCCACTCAAAGGAACGAGGTGGCAATTTCCACTCAAAGGATAAAAGTGGCAAATTCCACTCAAAGGAACAAGGTGGCAATTTCCACTCAAAGACAATCGTGGCAATTTCCACTCAAAGGATAAAAGTGGCAAATTCCACTCAAAAGGTAAAAGTGGCAAATTCCACTCAAAGGAACGAGGTGGCAATTTCCACTCAAAGGATAAAAGTGGCAAATTCCACTCAAAGGAACAAGGTGGCAATTTCCACTCAAAGGATAAAAGTGGCAAATTCCACTCAAAGGAACGAGGTGGCAATTTCCACTCAAAGACAACCGTGGCAATTTCCACTCAAAGGATAAAAGTGGCAAATTCCACACAGAGGGCTCAAAAGACTAAAGGCAAATTCCTACTTTGCTTACCTGTGGCCAATTCCACGAATTTGAGGCAAAATCCTCTTGTGGCTAACTCCACAGTTCGAGGCAAAGTCCTCCTTGTGGCTAACTCCACGGCTTGAGGCTAACTCCACGGCTTGAGGCAAAATCCTCATTGTGGCTAACTCCACGACTTGAGGCAAAATCCTCATTGTGGCTAACTCCACGACTTGAGGCAAAGTCCTCCTTGTGGCTAACTCCACGGATCGAGGCGGAATGCGCCCCTTTGGTCGTCGCGATTGCCTTATATAGCCAATTTTTTGAGCCTTTGTCCTTCACCACCAGATGGCAGGTGCTGCCTCACTCCTTCACCACCAGATGTCAGGTGCTGCCTCACTTCTTCACCACCAGATGTCAGGTGCTGCCTTACTCCATGGCGGAATTAAATATGGCGGCTTTGGCTATTACTGCAATACCGACCCTTTTTTAACTTGTCACTGTCAGTCATGATAATGACATTTCTATTTGTTTATCTTTGGTCAAATGCCGTGACGGAATTATGTTCAGCCGATGCTGAACAGGAATAAATATGTATTTGGGAAAATCTAGTTAAATATAAAAGGTTGGGAAGACTTTCCGATTTGTCCGTGTTGTCCCTCGTTGTGAACCCGATGCTGTAGTTTCCCTCGTTGCGGGATCCCTAGTGCGGACCCCGATGATGGCCGGAGCGGTGGGGGAAGCTGGCGTTGCCCTCAGGGGGCGGAATTCCCCAAGGCGCGAGAGCAGGGGGTCTGGCGATCCGCGTACGAGCCTGCAAAAGGAAAAAGAACTCAAATTCTGACAGGGAAAACAACATAGAACACAAAACATGGGGACACACACAGGAACATCATAACCCCAAAGGGGAAACACCACCAAAACGCCGCGGTTTTTATGCGCCCGTGCGCAAAAACCGATCGCACCGGAACTTTGGGCGGCGATGCACCTCGGCACGGTGTAATCACCGGGATATTGTCGCGCGATCCGCGAAAATTCGTGAAAATTAGCACCCGGTCACACACGACAGGCATCCGCGAAAAATAATCAATAACCTTATGGGATTACCCCCAAGCCGCGCGGAGTACACTAGGGACACTCCCGGTAATCCACTTTCCTCGAAAAGTTCACTAATAGTAGCGAAATCGCGACCGAAAGATCACCTGTCAAAATGGAATTAATCCAGGTGATCCGCCGCAACGAACAATTTCCGCGGGAAACCCGGTCACTACACTAGTCCATTTTCACCCACAGTTTCCACTTCACGAACACTGAGACGTCAAAAATGGTCACTAATAGCACTATTCACGCGAACACTTTTCGACCAATCGGGGCCTTATAGCGCGGGAAAATCATGGCTGACTACCGCCATTTCCGCGAAATTTTCCTTTAATCATTTCTCGGAATTCCAATCCCGTGGAATCCCGAGAGAGTTTATAAACACTGCACAAAACCACCCACTGATTAGCACCACCCACAATTTCCACCCACTTGCCCTAAACCGCGCGGAAAAGCCGAAAAACACTTTTATGGGGAACACCATAATCATGATCCGAACCATATATAAACCCCGGGTTCCCATAAAAAGTTCTCTTTTTGGTCTTATTTTGAAGTGCGATGGAGCTCTCGCGAATTTTTTTCTGAAATTGCCGAGTAAGTGCTGAAATCGAAGGTAAACACGAAGCGCGAACAAAGGAAAGTACGAGCACCCAAGAAACCGAAGGATCACGAAAATCACACAGAATACTCACCGGTGGATAAGTAGTCCCGCAGCGCAATCCCGGAGGTTCCCCCGACGAGTTGGATCCCTGGAAGGAGAAAAGAAAGATAAGTTTTTTTTCGATTTGAGTTTGTTTACTTACCTGTGAGTGCTCCTTCGGCGACGTCTGTCAGATCGGTGACAAGTCCGAGATCCCGGGACTTTAGTGTTTCCAGGTTTTTAAGTTGGGCAGTGGTGTGGTGCGTTACATTTGCGGTGTTTAGGTATTCGGTTTGACAAATAAAGTTAAAGTTCGGACTGACTTTTGATCAGTCACTCGAAAGTTCCTTCTTTTTTTGTTTTTGGAACATATTTTCGTTTTCTTTTTGCCTTAATTGCCTTAATTTCAATTTCGTTCATTTTTGATCAGTTTTTGTATTTGCTTTAATTTTCATTTCGTTCATTTTTGATCAGTTAGTTTATCTGCTTTAATTTTCATTTCGTTCATTCATTTTTGATCAGTTTTTTTATTTGCTTTAATTTTCATTTCATTCATTATGGATCAGTTTTTTTGCTTTAATTTTCATTTCGTTCATTTTTGATAAGTCTTTTTATTTGCTTCAGTTTTGTTTTTTTTCCTTTAGCTTGAATATCTTAATTTACTTTGGTTCGTTTGTTTAAAATAACTGAGTGAATTCATTTGTTTTTTTTTTGACTTAATATTATTAATTTTCTTGGACTCATGGTCGCTTTACACGCATTAATTCTTATCATTACTTCTATTCCATATTATTATTTACATATATTATTTTTTTTTTATCAATCTTTTTTCTTTAATTTTATCCTATGCTTGATTTTGTGTCTTATTTTCGTTTTTCATCCATGCGAACTTGTAATAGAATATAAGGTTTAAGCGTAAGAATATACGTAAGTGTTTTGGGAAATACTCTCGTTTTTCTTGTTTGTTTCACCGACTCCACCTTTCTTCCCCCCCTCATTGGAATTTTGCTGGGTCTTCGGTTCCTCTTTCTGTCGGTTCGAGGTTTTCGTAGTTTTGACCTCACCCTTGGCGATTTTCGAAGGCCAGAAAAACATGGCGCCCGACACATTCGACGAGCCAACAATTGAGAATTCGGGAAGAAAATTTTGAACCCCTCCCCCTCCGTCTGAGCCGGCGGCAACCGTTGTTGCGAAAAGGCGCGTAACAATATCTGGCCTTGAAATCAGTGCAATATAATTTAGGCATCCCACTCCTTCTCGATAAGGATAACTTCCTCCCTCTTGATGTGTGTCTTCAGGTTTTGAGAACTCATTTTGACAACTCAGAGGTGATGTTGCTGCCTTACAGTTTTCCATACCGTATCGTGATAACACTCGTGATATGTAACCCTTTTGACTAATTTTTATCATTCCTGATTCTCTATTGCGGACGATTTCCATTCCAACATAACATGACGGTGAGTCATGATTTCGAAGTTTTTTTTCAACTATGACATAAATGTTTTTAGTGCACTCATATCTTTGCACGCTATGAGCCCATCGTCGACATACAAGCACAAAATCATCCACTTACTTGTATTTGCATCCTTCACAAAAATACAGGGATCCGATTCTGACTGTTTCATCCCATACTTGACCAAGAACTTCTTAAAAAGATTATTCCAGTTCCTTGACGCTTGCTTTAAGTCATAGAGGCTCTTTTGTAGAAGGCACACATGTTCAGTTCCATCTTCGAAACCTTCAGGTTGTTGCATATATATAACTTCTTCTAATGGCCCATTGAGAAAAGCAGTTTTTATGTCGAACTGCATCATTTCCATATCTTCTTTAGCTGCTATCGCCAATACTGCTCTTACGGATTCATAACGCACAACCGGTGAGAATGTCTCAAAATAGTCGATTCCATGTATCTGACTGAAGCCTCTTACAACCAAACGAGCTTTATACCTCTCTATCGTACCGTCGGGCTTGGTTTTTGATTTTTAAGTCATCGACATGACACTATGGGACTATTTCCTTGAGGATCCACGAGTTTCCAAGTTTTATGTTCCATCAACGATAACATTTTTTCATCCATTGCGTTTCTCCACTGACTACAATTGTCTCTATTCATCGCATCCTCATATGATACTGGATCTAGGGCTATCTTCATTCCTGCATTGTACGCTGACTTCGTTCTATTCCTCAAAACTCGATCAGTCTCAGGAGTTATCCTTTCTTTCTTCTTTGAACGGATTGGTCGTCCCCTATTTCGGACATCTTGTGGCTCTTCATAATATTTGTCACTTGCCTCTTCAAAAGCAACCTCATCGTCATCAGATATTATTTGTTGTGATTCAGTTTTCAAGTTCTCAGAGCACACTGGTTCAATGGCAGTGTCCTCACATTCTCCTTGTTCGTTGATTGGCAGAGGAAACAGAACTTTATCATCTTGATCATCTGCATCCTGTATGACAACGTCAGAAACTCTCTCCGCGACCTTCTTAATTGGATCAATTCGCTTCAAAAATCTTGTAAATTTTATCATAGTTGATGGGTGATGGCAAAGAAATAGCCTGCACTCTTGATAAGGTGTCTGCGACACTGTTGTTTTTTCCTGGAATATGCTGGATGTTGGTTGTGAATTGACCTATGAAGCTCAAATGTCTGAGTTGCCTTGGTGAAGATTTCTCAGGCTTTTGGTTAAAAGCAAAAGTAAGCGGCTTGTGGTCCGTATACAGAATAAATTGTCTGCCTTCCAGCAGATGCTGGAAGTGTTTGACCGCAGAGTAAGCACCGAGAAGTTCTCGATCATATGCGCTGTACTTAGTCTGTGCTGGCGAGAGTTTTTGAGAAAAGAAGAGAGTTGAGTCTGCTAGTGTTTGTTTACACTGCTCAAAGCTGCTGGTCAACTCCGGTGTCCAAAGTATGCGGGTTTTGTCATTCTTTTTATTGCCAGAATAACACTGATGAAGAGGTGCTTGAATCCTTGCTGCCCAAGGTATGAAACGTCTATAATAGTTAAGCATACCAAGGAACCTCCTTAATTCTTGTACTGTCTCGGGCTTCTTGTATTCGAGGATGGCCTTCATTTTTGATGGAAGAGGCCTGGTTCCCTCTTCAAATATGAGGTAACCCAGGAAACTCACAGTTGTTGCCTCGAATGTGCACTTGGATGGATTTATTGTTATTCCATACCTTCGAAAACGCTGAAACAGTTGCTCCAGATGTTCTCGGTGTTCTTCCAATGTGCTAGACGCAACAAGAAAATCATCAATGTAAGGGAATACAAAGTCAAGTCCCCGAGTGACTTCGTGTATGAAACGCTGAAAAGTTTGTGCGGCATTGCACAAACCAAATGTCATAACCTGAAATTCAAAAAGTCCAAATGGAGTCGTAATAGCTGTCTTCGGGATGCCATCGGGTTCCATGGGTATTTGAGGGTACGCTCTTGTCAGATCAATAGTGCTAAAGATCTTTTTTCCTTTTAGCTGATGGGAAAAATCCTGTATGTGTGGGATGGGGTAGCGATCTGGTACACTGATCGCATTCAGTCTTCTGTAGTCTCCACATGGACGCCAGTCGCCGTTGCTCCTTTTGACCATGTGGAGAGGGCTGGCCCAACTGCTGCTTGATGCACGACAAATTCCCTGATCAAGCATGTATTGGAACTCTTTCTTTGCGATTTCGAGCTGTTGCTGTGATAGTTTTCTTGGCCTGGCATGAACTGGTGGTCCTTTCGTCTGAATTTGGTGTGTTACATTATGCTTGATTTGAGTTACTGTATTTGGCCTGGTGATATCTTCGTATTGGTTCAACAATGGATATAATAATGCGTTAATAGTGCTGAGTTGTAATGCACTAACAGAAAGTGTCGCATCGCAGCCTGTTGCTTTCAGTTTTGTTGCGTTATCCACTAGTCGATTGTTTTTTACGTCAACCATTTGGTTAAAGTGCGCCGGGAAGTCTGATCCGATTATGGGCTCGGTGACACGAGCGATGATAAAAGGCCAGCTGAAGTTCCTTCGTAAACCCAGGTTGAGTTGCGCCAGTCGCTGCCCGTATGTCGGAATCTCAGTTTCATTGGCTGCGTAAAGAAGACGAGTTGCAGGCTGTCTTCGTTTTTCTTCAAATGTTGGTGGAATTACTGACACCTCAGCTCCGGTGTCAATAAGAAATCTTCTATTTGAAGACGTCTCTGTGAGGTATAGACGACTGATGTTAGATGCGGGGTAGCTAGTCGTCCATTGCGCCCCGCGGTTTATATTTCCTGGAACTTGCAAGGTTGCTGACAACGTTTAGCTGATGATACCACCAAAGTGGCTGGTTGGTGGATGCCTGCCGTAACACTGCTGGGGAATGACCTCTGTCGTTGTGCCAACTAGAGTTGCGTTGTCGTGATGAACTTCGCCGTCTGTCTTGTTTCAGCTGCCCAATTTCAGTCCTCAGAGCAGCTATTTGCTGCTGAAGTATAGCAATGGAAGGTTCTGGTAATGTAGAGGTAGACAAAACATCCTCGGATGTTATTGTTTCAGATATTTTATCAGCCATCAGTGCCAGCTGACTAATTTCTTGGCTAGCGTTTACCGCCACGATAGCCTGAACCTGCTGGGGAAGTCGCTGGAACCACAGGGTGCGCAAAATGTCAGAGTCAGATCCCAGCTCTTTCATCTGGTTAAGAAGCTGTGTTGGTCGTCTGCCATCTAGTGAAACCTGACTGAGAAGCTTCTGTAGTCGCCTCTGCTCGGAATCCTGGTATGCCAGCAGAAGTTGTTTATTGAGAGTCGCGTACTTCTCAGTTGCCGGCGGTTTCCGGATGATATCTCGGACCTCCGTGAGGATGTTGGCGTCCAAATTGCTTACCAAAGTGAAGTATTTCGTCTCATCCTGGTATATTCCACTAGTGTGGAATTGGGCTTCCAGTTGTAGAAACCACAGATCCGGATTTTGCTTCCAGAAAAGTGGGACTCGTATGCCCACTCTTCTAATTCCTTCGGGTAGCAGAAAGTCTTTGGGTGCATCTGGCGGTGGCTTGTCATCATTGGGCTGCATTCCTATAGAACTTCTACCTTGGATGGGTAGCTGCTGGCTGTGTGTTGCTGGCTAAGAGGTACCTTACCACTGGTGGGGGGTACCTGCTTAACAATTCCCTCGTCGGGGTCACTACTTTGGAATTAATAATACTAGTAATTATTTATTCCTTTTATTTTGAGTGTGACTCGGGAATTATTTATTAACATATTTGAGTTGTATAGAAATGAATCTTACAAACCCTATGTGTGAATTATATTGAATGAAAATAATAACGAACTTATTTGTCAAGTGTTGCCACAAAGACACAATATCGAAACGTCGTCGTCGTCGTCATATAGTTTCGCGTCGGGCGGGCCTATTTCACCTTCTTCTACGTTTACATATGTTCGCTAAAAATCCATCGGTTGGAAATTCGTGCAAAACAATAAAGTAGAGAGCAAACAGATCGAAATCGAGTGCGCCTGACTCACCGATGAGCGTTGGTAGCTTGGCTAAAGAGAAAATGGTTCCCGCTCAGAATATCGGCGAGATTTCGGTCATCAAGTTTGATTTCGACCCTTCCAGTACGGTCCAGGAATTGTCTCAAAGCTACGTTGCCGTTGCTTAAGCTTTGCATTGAGGTAGTCAGCTGGCAAGCAGAGGCATCCTCTGGACAGTCTCAGGCGGGCGACAAGTTTGAACATTTTGCTGGACGACGACGAGGACAGCAACAGCAGCAGCTCAGTGGAGTTGCTTTCAGGCGCGTATCCAGAAGTCGACTTTGAGGGAGGTCACAAAGGCAAATGGATATGTTGTAGAAACTTTGTTTTGGTCGTTTAGAGACTATTTTTTGCTTACATTTATATCTCAAGCGTATCAAGATCAAATTTTAGTTCTTTAAATTAAAATATTTAAAATTTGCAAAAATATTACTTTTTTCGAATTTCTACGAGGTTTTTTAAGTATTACATCTTTTAAAAAAAAATTGTATTTACTTTTTGATGAATATCTGGTAAGTTTTTCAAAGTATAATAAAATAATACTAAGAGTAATTTTGGTTAATCGCATTTTGAGAGGAAGAGAAAATATAGGGAGTCACATAGATCCAGACGGACTTGCTTTTTCAGAAAAAATATTAAGATGGGTAAAACAGTCGACCGTGTATGTTTTTATTGTGTTCATTTGCAAAACAGTAGAGCATCTGGGTTGGGTCATGCGGATGACTCCCCTCCTGGATCCGCGCCTGGTAGCTTTACGAAATTTAAATGGAAACTCCTTCTGCTCTGCGACGGATAAAACCTTCACAATAATTGGCACTTCTCTGCGACGATAATCATTGTTTGAACGATCACAGAGACTAGGACGAAACGCATTGGCATATGGAGAGAGAGTATGACTACTTAATTTTAGTTGACACGTCTCGCAGAAACTGTTGAAGTTTTGTCCTATAAAACTTGGGAACGCCAAATAATACGACATCAGAGGATTTTATCTCCACGCTGCATATTATGCAGCTCGTGGCGTACTTCAGTAATTCTCCTTTTAAAAGCTCTACCTCATCGTTCAGCCTAACAATCTCTGCTCTAGTTGGGTCGGTTATCTTCTCTAATTGCGCCAATATACGTTCCTCGAATTCATCAAATGTTTTAGAGATCAGGTGGTCCATATCCTTCAAAAGTCTTCGCTCCAGTAACTAAAGGGATCCTTGGAAGTAATGGAACTAGAGCGATTAGTGGAGGGAAGAAAATCTTTCCCTTTGGCGCTTTGCTCACTAGTGTAGGAGGAATAAAACAACAGCGTTATACTTTTGGTCCACTTTATTTGGCGGCTGGTGAGAGACTGATCATACAAAACGTTGGCAAGTCCTCTTCCCATCGATAGCAGTACTTCTCTTAACCGACGTGCCTAGAGCGTAATTCTAACCATATTAGAATGCCTACAGTTCGGCCGTCCTGACATAGGTAATCGACCCGATTACAAGTTTAAACAATTTATAAAATCATACAGCAGTTATTTAACTATATTATATACAATAGTCTTAAAGAAACTATAGGAAGAACACGAGTACATAATTATTATATTTTTAATGCCCCATCATGAGCATGTCCAACATTATTTTCCAGCGATAGGATATTATCTCAAAGCAAAACTGAATGACAATTTTCTGAATAAACATTGAAATTGAATATACACCACATTATTTCCAAGCGATAGGATGTTTTTCTCGATTAAAATTAATATAATATGAACATTTGAAACTAAATAAATGATCAAAAAAATTTGATAAAGGTGTAAATATATCAACAAATCACAAAACGAAATGACGACATCAAAATCTAGCTATCATATCCTTTAAGTATAAAAATAAACTATATAAAATTCTAAAAACTTCATTGTTTGACCTAAGGAGAACGTGCCTATATAATAACAATCAGATAAATTTCTTAAATAACGATCATTTTAAATCCAAGTCCACTTATACGTCTTTGTCTAATTTAACTAAAAATGGCCTCATATTACTTGGCGCACAAACGCCTCTATACGGTATACGAGTTAATTGCATTCCTTCAATATCTTTAATTATATACGATGTCGTTCGGTAACACTTTATCAATAACGTATGGGCCACGATACTTTGCGAACAATTTCCTATCGACACCTGAAACGGCCCCGAAGTTCCTAATCATGACATATTCACCCCTTTTATATTGTGTTGGGATCTTATGGTGTTTATCATAATTTACTTTATTATAGTCTTGTATTTTTAGGATATTTTTACTGGCTTCCTTTCTTATGGTTAAGAGTTCTCCTTGTTTAGGGCCTAAACTCTTTTCTAAATGTTCTTTGACTCGATCACACATTTGCCCCTTTTGATTTGTTCCAAACATTAACATGCTCGGAGTAAAGCCTGTGCTTCGGCTCACTGTGTTATTAATTGAATATTCAATTTTTACAAGATATTTATCCCAATCGGCTGTAGTCTCAGTGTCGCATTCCTTTGCCAGCATAGGTGTGAGAATCCGATTTGTTCTCTCTATTTGTCCATTTGCTTGGGGACATTGAGGGGCAATTTTCACATGTTGAATATTATTCGTACTTAAAAAGTCTGAAAATTCTTTGGACGTGAAGCATGATCCTCTGTCGGAAACTATTCTGTTTGGCCTTGAATAACTATCGAAAAATGATTGTAAATACACAATGGCTTCCTTGCTTTTTGTACTTTTGACGGCGTATAATTTCACAAATTTAGTGAAGCCATGAACAATTAAGAAGACATGTTGTTTCTTTGCTCGAGAATTAGCCAAAGGTCCAAAATGGTCTATGTGCAAAGTATCAAAGGGTACGTCACCCTTGGGGATATTATGAAGAGATCCTTCCCTCTTCCCCGAATCAGGAGAGAAATATATGCACTTAAGGCAGGTTTTGATATAATTTTTTATTTTTGTTTTAATTTCCGGGAACCAATAACTTCGACTAATATTCTCGTAGCATTTTTCAGCTCCAATATGGCAAAGAGCTTCATGGTGCGTACGGATAACCTGAACCTCCATGTGCTCTGGTACCCAGAAGAGGACTTTATCTTTGGTCTTCCGATAAATCAATCCGTCAATCATTTCGTAGGTGGAACTCTCCGCCTTCTCCAACTCCTGAGCCACACGAGAAATATTTGGGTCTTGTCGTTGTGTGGCGGCCAGAACAAATTCAAAGGACTCATCATTAGGTTGAAGTAGGTTTATGGATCTACTTAAAGCGTCAGCATGGGACATTCTATCACCCTTTCGATGTTCTAACTTGTAATTGTAAGTCTGCAATTCTAGAGCCCATCGCGAAATTCTAGGGTTAAGAAGTTTTTTATTTAGTGTCAGGGTAAGTGCCTGGCAGTCAGTTACAATTTTAAAACTTAAACCTAACAGGTATACGTGAAACCTTCACAGAGCATACACAATAGCCAGAGTCTCCAATTCATAGCTGTGATATTTGCTCTCAGCTTCTGTGGCTCGCTTAGAAAAATAAAATATTGGATGGAACTTGTCATCGCTTTGTTTCTGCAAAAGTACTGCCCCGTAGCCTATGCTACTGGCGTCACAATGAAGTTCGGTTTCGCTACCAGGACCAGTGCCGGATTTACAGAGTAGGCGGAGTAGGCTGCAGCCTACCGGCCCCCACTATTTTGCGAAAAAAGTAGGCCCCCACCATTTAATTTAATTTCTGAAAATTAAATTTTTTAATTAATTTTGAAACTTGCAATTGTACTGTCGAATTCCACTAAGTAGTAATAGTTCGGTTATTTGCTTAATTAGTCGATTATTTTACCAATTGCTTGAGCGAGTACGTTAAAATAAAATTTTATTTTAGTTTATTATAATTATTTTGAAAATTATTAATTTTTATAAATTTCTAAATAATTAACAAATAAATTTACTTTTAGTAACAAACTGCATGACTATTTATGAGTGCTCCAAATTTTTTCTGCCCTTAAGTAGGCCCCCACCAATAGAAAGCCTACAGGCCCCGGCAAGTGTAAATCCGGCACTGACCAGGACTATAAATAGCTAACACCGGAGACCGAACTAAACATTGTTTTAGCATTTCAAAGGTGTCGTGTTCTGAAGGGCCAAATTTGAAGGAAACATTTTTTCTTATTAAATCATACAACGGACGGGCTAAATTGGCAAAACCTTCAATGAATTTGCGGAAATAAGAGCACAATCCGAGAAAAGTGTGAACGTCCTTAGTGCATTTAGGTACAGGGAAATTTTGTATAGCTTTTAAATGGTCTTCGTTCGGCCGAATGCCTAGAGCATTTACTTTATATCCTAAATACACAATCTCTTCTTGCAAAAATTTACACTTATCAAACCTAAGCTGCAGATTATTTCTCATTATGATGTCAACAACTTCCTTGAGGATCTTGAGATTTTCCTCGACCGTTTCCGTAGGAATGAGAATATCGTCTATGAAGGTTACGATCTTGCCAGTGGAAATAAGTTTTCCGAAAATATTTTTCATATACCTTTCGAAAGCCGATGGAGCATTTTTTAGCCCAAACGGCATTCTGGTATATTCGTACTGCCTAAAGGTGTTACAAACGCAGTATATTTAATCGAATCGTCTTCCAGCTTTACATGATGAAAACCATTTTTTAGGTCGAGTGTTGTAAAAAATTTCTTACCTCTAAGTTGCTCCAGATGATCCTCAATTAGTGGAAGTGGAAAGTTATCCCTGATTGTCACCTTATTCAATTCCCTATAGTCAACACATAGTCGTGTCTCTCCGTTCTTCTTCCGTACTAAAACAATTGGAGAAGCAAATGGAGAGCTACTTTCACGAATAATGCCCTTCATTAGGAGGTCGTCGAGAATTTTTTGTAACTCGGCTTTTTGAGAATAAGGCAACCTTCGAGGAACACAATAGAAAGGGTCCTCCTTACTCAATTTTATTGACAACTTAAAGTCATTTGTCGTGTTCAAATCCTGGCAAGAGTTTATAAACTGAGATGGTCGAACTATTTCACGACACCTTTCTTTAATATGGAAAGGTAAGTTTTCATTAATTTCAAGGTTTATTTTAAGAGGGTCGTCACAGATGTCAATACTTAAAATCTGCTGTAAAAAATTTTCAGCATCGTTAGAAAAATCGCTGGTATTACCTAAATCAGACGCATCAGTGGAACAAGGTTTAGCTTTAGTTTCCTTAAACTTAATTAATGCAAGGTCTTTAATTTCAGTGGCTTTGAATTTTTCGTTTTTCATAAAATTTCTCCCTAGGACAATAGGATACCTCATAGACTTTTCTTTTACTACAAGAACTTCTAATGTGCCTATAGAATTACCAAAAAAAATTGTTGCGTTCACCACGCCTAAAACATTTAATATACTATTATTTAAGCCGGTAAATTTAAAGTCGTTTGAATCAGCTGGAGATATGACGCACGATGGCAGGAACTGGCGCTGCACAAAACTAATGGGGCTCCCCGAATCCAACAGCGTGAGGAGGTCACAGGTGAAGTTCATTTCTGGTTGTCCATCTTTTTTGAATTGATACCTAACCATATATTCAAAATCGTGAGACAGACTTACTTGTAAACATTCTTGTGCGCTGCCGATTGATGATCTCGATGATGCTGCTGGATTGTGCAGAGTCATTACAGATTTCTCCTTGCAGTCCTGGGCTCGGTGACCGGGTTTTCCGCAGAGGTAACTTGATCCAGGGATGCGTCTAGGTTTGTTGCAAGTTTTACTGGTATGTCCAATGGTGTTACAGTTGAAGCACTTCACTTTGCTCTGATCAACCGCTTTACCTCCTGATGATTCCTGACGAGTGAGATGTTGTCTCGTGTAGTACTGCCCGCCAGCCTGCGAGGTGAGCCTCTCAAATTTGTACAGGTTTGACTTCAATTCACTCAGAGTGTCGGCACCATACAGCAGTATTTTATTTTGATGCGGAGCGGGGATACCATCGATAATGTAGTGGATAAGATCCGTCTCGTCGATGTTAGGCCGGCCATACACGTTACGGTATACCGGAGAGGCACAGACAATACAGATGTCCAATGCTTACGAGCGAGCGTGATGTATGAAATGAAATCATACTGCAGAAGAGCTTTTTGAACTTTGTCAGCAGCGACGCACAGCACCGCAACTTCCAGCTATCATGCGGCGTGAGCAGAAGTTCTCCCAGAGGGTAAGCGCCGCGTTATCAACGCACGCACGACTGCTGGCTGTTTGTTGTGTGGGGGGAGAGAGTTCATAGTATTCTTTCGTACTCGGTCGTTTTGCCTAGGCTTGTCGCTTATTTCATTTTCATTCTGATGTGAGATTTGCTCGAAAGAATATATCTGCGTTTTTAAGATTCACTGCGTTTAGCTACTTGGTAAATTGAAAGGGAGAAGAATTGCTAATTTTTTAATTTTATATCTAGATTTTTGTTACTTATTTTTTGTATTACTGGCATTGAAGGGCTGGTTTTTTGTTTATTTATAGACAAATAAAATGTCGTGGAAAAAGGCCAAATGTGTAATTCATTGCTGTCAAGCAAGGGTTACTGATTTGTTTCCGGGAAGAAAATTTTTCCGTTTTCCGAAGAAAGGGACAGAGAAATATAATGATTGGATGAAGGCATTAGGGAACGAATTGTGTAGAATTGTTTCTGTTTTTAAGACACCTTTAATTCGCAGCCTTCATTTTAATAGTAGTTTTGTAGGTAAAAAGTATTTGAAAACAAATGCCGTTCCTACTTTATTTCTAAGGGATGATGAAAATGGTCCTCCTTTGGAGTGTAATAATAGTATTTTTGATGCCGATTTTTCAAAGTTAAAACATGTCAAGAATGTTTGGTAAAAACTTTAATATATGGAATATAGGAGCACTATCAAATAATGAAAATTTTCTAAACGCATCTTTGTTGAAACTCTGAAATATTTTGACTAATCCCACTTCTTCAAAAAATATTTCAAAAAGTTTTTAATGTCCTATTTTTTCATTATACTTGTAATAATTTTTAAGAATTTAAATTCAATACAAATGAACATTTGATTTTGAGTACTAAAAATTAGAAATAATCACAACCGTATAATATCTACCAATTTTATAAAATATTGATAATCTAAAAATAATTATTTATAATAACAACAGCTAAACAAATTCTTTAAAATTAAACCGGAAAAATCTAAAATCATAATTTATTATTAATAATCATTATCATGGAAAAGAACTCAACGGGCCAACCCAATTTGCACGATGTAGCTTTCCAAGAATTCCCACTGGGCCTAGCGGCCCGGCTCATGCTCCCTGCTTGTAGTGGCTTACTACATACAAATAGCATCGCTACGCGACTTCGAATGCGTCGCAGCTAGCTGATTTATGCTGTGAAGTGCGTTGCTGTACTGTAGCGGCTTCGAATGCGTCGCCGGAGCCGCTAGAGCCAAAGCTCCGGCCGCTAGAGCTCTTTTCTTGTGTGTATCACTTTTCAGCATTGCCGTTGGGCATCTGGGTTATTTGTCTGTGGGAGAGGTATACCTGCGCAGCTATACCTCTGCGGTATACCTGTACAGCCGAGAGCTCACACACGTTACGGTAAATCGGATGGGTGAAGGATTTCTACAGCAGAGAAATGGCGAGCGAACAAGATGACATGATTGCTTTGGTGGGTTTGTTATTCGTTATGAACAGTAAAAAAAATTCTGTCATAAGCGGCCTCTCTCACATCACAGTCATGGTACTCCTTGCTCTTAATTCGCCACAAACAGGGTTCTGACCTGTAAATTTCAAGGAATTCCTCTAGAATTCGGTTCCCTTTTCGGACAGCCATGATGACGTAAACACTGCAAAACAATAAAATGTCAATAATAGAAGACGAGTGACGCGCGAGTGCAAAGAACGCGAAGCTCTCTAGTTGGAGTATTCGCCACAACTGACTCAAACCTGTGGAAGTATACCGGACGGCTAACACACACGCTCAGGTGAGCAAACCTGCGCGGGTAAAAAGAATTGAAATTCGATTCTTCTCCGGTCTCCTGCGCAGGTCGTTTTACCTGTCCAGGTTTGCCTGAAGTGGCTCGCACACACGCTCCGGTATACCTGAACAGGTCAGCTGCGCAGATATACCTCTCCGGTAAACCGTAACGTGTATGGCCGGCCTTAGCGACTGAAGCTATCTCCTGCATTATCAGAACATATCGAAGGAGCGATTCCGAACTTTGCTTCTTCCTATTCCTCAGTTTAATGTGGATCTCAGCACTGGTGACCTTACGGGAAAATTCACTTATTAGGGCCTCTTTGAGATCTCTCCATGATCCAACAGACTTTGACCGGAGGTATAGTTTTGCTGTTCCGATCAATAACCGCTTCGCATACACCAGACAAGCTCTATAATCCCAACCGAATACATATCCGGAATCCTCCACTGCTCTAATCCACTTCTTCACACAGTAGTGGTCGTCACCGCTGAATTGTGGGAGGGACTCTTCTATGTCTCTAAAGCTGAAAGCATTCCGACCAGATGTTCTTTCTGCCTCAGCCACATCGAGTTCCGCAAGCTGTTTCCGAAGATCCGCAATTTCCTTTGTCTTCCGTAGTCTCTCTCTTAGCCTCGCCAATTCTCGATCGACGTCACTGTCGTCCTCTGGAACATCGCCATGGGCCTGTGCATCATTCGAATGAGCGGCATTAGTTCCCAGGTCTAGCAAAAAATTTTCAGGAAAGTGCAGAACCAATTCATTTTCTGGACGGTTGTTTATTTCCTCCAATAATCTAGCTTTCAAAGTCGCCTTCGCGCCGCTAGCTGAAACGCCGAGAGCTTCCAGTCTTTCCTTCAACAAAGTTACAGTTGTATTTTCAGCAAAATTGATCGCGCGTACTTTAGCCATTATTGCAATATTTTTGCTTCAGCAAAAAATTTAGTTGCAGTTAAGTTTCCTCCTCAATTGGTCACCTATGACCCTTTGCCGTTATCACAGTTAGGCACTTCGAAAAATTCTCGAAACTTAAATTTTCTTTCACTTATTCTTCCGCTAACTTCAACTATATGCACATATGCAATTAATTTTCACTTAGCTTTTTCGTACAGTAAGAAATACTTTTAGTAGTTAATTTACACGAGGACACAAGTGCAAATATCCCACTTCTGAGTTGTAGGAGGAATAAAACAACAGCGTTATACTTTTGGTCCACTTTATTTGGCGGCTGGTGAGAGACTGATCATACAAAACGTCGGCAAGTCCTCTTCCCATCGATAGCAGTACTTTTCTTAACCGACGTGCCTAGAGCGTAATTCTAACCATATTAGAATGCCTACACTAGCTGCGGCCGCTCTTGTTATAACGGGAGTTAGATCGGTAGTTGCACATGCATTAGAGCTCGGTTTGGTTTTGGATTTTGCTTTTCTGTTCTGGCTCATCATTTCTTAAATTCAAAATCACTGATTTATATAGTGAACAACCGTCCGAATAAACTTTCCCACCGGAGCACAGACATGAGAGGAAAACGATATATGTATGTACTGTACATACTTGTATAGGGCCTTTCCAATTGACAGAGCAAAAAAAGCGTGGTAAAAGGCGAAATTCTTAGGAACCGAGTACATACCTCTACTCTTCTAGAAAGCACATCGCTCACATTGATTTTTGCTTCTACAATAGTAGTACAAATTTATATAATTTAGTAGTTTCACAAATTCATATTGGAACTTGTAAATACATGCATAAAGTTAAAAACATTGTGAATTTTATTAATTATAATACGTAAAACTGAAATAAATTATAAAAAATTACACATAATGTACATTAGACTTCGGTATAACACGAGCTCCTACAGTGCGAATTCCTACAACGCGCCAATAATTTCGTGACGAGTTTTTTCAAATAACGTACACCGCACAATAGACAAAATGCAAAAATTCTCCGTTGTGATGAATTTGTTTCATTATTATTTCACAATTTATTTTTACTGGTTATCGGATAAGAGTTATAGATCAACTTTTATAATTCCCATCAATATTACGAGTTATTGTTTTATTTATTAGCTAACCATTATTCAGCAATTTGTTTTTTTTTCTCACCAATTTGTAGATGCAATTTTTCCGCAAAATCTGCCAATTCTAATTACCATGCCATTTCCACCGAAATTGGTATTTAGGGGTTTTCGAAGTCACTGATTTCAAACCGACTGTCCGAATTTACGAATTCAAGATGGTGCACTGTCAGATTTTAAAATTTGTGCGATTTCCACCAAAATTGGTTCTTGAGGGTTTTTGGGGTAGCTGATTTCAAACCGGCTGTCAGAGGTTACGTATTCAATATAACGGACTATCAAATTTTAAAGCTTATGTGATTTCCACCAAAATTGGTACTTGGGGGTATTCGGGGTCGCTAATTTCAAACCGGCTGGGGCTGTCAGAATTTACGAATTAAAGATGGCAAATGAAAGAAAAAGATCAAGGTCAAATTTTAGTTCTTTAAATTAAAATATTCAAAATTTGTTTAGCAAAAACATTACAAAACAAACTTATTTTTAATTATATGTATATTATATCTTTCCAAAATAATATTACTTACTTTTTGAAGAATATCTGGTAATTTTTCAAAGTAAAATAATACAAAACGTCCGAGTGTGGAAGCTATGCGATTCTGGAGAAGTGTGGCAGCTAAGAGTAATTTTACTGAATTTATTTAGTTTTAGTTTTTAAATATTTTCCTTGGTGTATTTGACGCATTTCAATCACTCATTTTCGAAGTTTGTGGGAGTAATATCTCAAAAGCTATTAAAGATTTTGGGCTGAAATTTTTACCAAATTTAAAAAACAACTTTTATTCGTAGTTGAACCTACTTTTTTGGTAAATTATTGTTATAAATTTTATTTATAAATGTTTATAGGTCAACATTTGATGCGAAAAATTGAACAATTTTTTCAAACTTCAAATTAAATACTTTTTTTTTCAATTTTTTATAATATATACATATTTTATAGGTTTAGCTACGAATTATGAATGTTACTAACAAGAAATTTTTTTAATGGATGTTCCAGGTTCACTCTAAGGGCTGTAATTACTCCCACAAATTGGACATCGCAGCTGCAACGCGTCTGATAGAAATGCTTACCACGGCGCCATTTTCGGATTTTCTATAAGGCCTATTTCATTAAAATATCATAAAAATATAGTTAGTCTAAAACTAAAATGTTTGATAAGCGTATTTTTTTGAGCTCTTACACTAGGTGCCCCCCTTAACACATTGCACAATTGTGGGATAATGTTTTCTTTGTCTATAAATATAGCAAATCTTTTCTGTCCGAGTTATAATACTTTGAAAATGTTGATAATTACTTCTTCGAAACTCTTTTCGAAATGTCGAGAATTGTTCTTGTTTTATTTTTGAAAAGGTACAATAGTTTAGGTGTTTTTGGTGATAGCGGGATAATACTATATGTAGAATTATTTAATTTTGAAAGTAATTTAGAGGTATGGTATATCGAAAGTGAGGTGTTCCTGGCTTGTGTGTATTGTATTGTTATAATCATCTAGTTGATCAAGTTCTGCGTCGTCAACGTTAGGAGCTTCAGATATGTTTCTAGCAAGTGAACTATGTAGCATCATCGGAGTCTTCACTGTTTTCTGGGCTAATTGTGTTTCTGTGAATTTCGTGACAGAAAGAAACAGAAAGTGACAGGAAATACTTAATTGCCCATACTATAGCTAGAAGTTACGTTCTATACTTCTGTTCGGACTCGTTAAGAGTCCTAGATGCAAAAGCAACAGGCTTCTCCCGATCCGGTGAACCTTGGGAAAGAACTACGCCTAGAGCAATTTCGCTACTATCAGTTGTGAGGTTGAAGGGTGGTAAAAGTCTGGGTATTGTACAATTGGTTCGTTAGTGAGAAGGTTTTAAAGCAGCGTTTGTATTCCGGGTTTATATCTACTTTTCTTGCTTTCTTTAGGCAAGAAGTCATAGGGTTAGTAATAATTGTGAAATTGGAAATATATTTCCGGTAGTATCCTAGTAGACCTAGAAATCTTTCGATTTCTTTGCTTGTTTTTGGAATCGGGTAATTTTTTATACATTTAATTTAATTTGGATTATGTTTTATTTCATTCCGCATAATTATATGTTCCAAGTACGCAGTTTCTTTTTTTAAAAGTTTTGTTAATTTGAATTTTAAAATTGGCTTCTCGGAGATGTTGGAAGACTTTCTGCAAGTTGACGATATACTTCTGAAGGGAGGTTGAATACACAACGATAACGCTAATGGGGAGTTTTCTATGTAGAATATATTTGAATATTTCTTACTTTCTTTGGACTTCTGTATTGACCCATCCGTTGTAAGCATTGGTTACAGTTTCTAGTATTATATATGTACAGTTCTCAATAATTTGCTTGGGTATAATAATTTTGCCATCTTTCTTTGTTACTGGAATTTTGATTTGCAGAATACTGTCTGCTGGGATAACTCTTTCTAACATAATACTAGGACTTGTTTTGAAATGTTTTGAAATTTGTATGCATAACAATGTAAATCCCAGTTTTCTTTGAATTCTTTGAAAGCTTGAATTTCTGCTGAAAAATTATGTTTAGAGGAAGCGAATGAAATTGTTACTGTAAAAGGGTCATAGTTTGTATTTTTAGCATTGTATTATTCAATAATCTCTGGTTTAAGGAATTTTGTTGATCCCGCATCTATTAAGAGTTTCAAAGGTGGATATTTTTAGTAATGTAGTTGTCTAGCATCTAAAGAGAATTTAGTGTCAATTACGTTGATTCTATATCTGCCTGAACCTCGTAAAAATTTTGATTGTATTCAAAAGCATCTTCGCAGTATTCATATTTATCGTCGTTAATTTGTTCAGTATTATAAAGTTCTTCTACATCCATTTTCGGTGTAGAGGGTTGAGGATTTTGTGAGAAATTCGTAAGATGAGAAGTAGTACTTATTGAAGTAGGCTATTCTAATTTTCGGGGTTGATTTGGGTTTGATTTCGAAACATTGTTTGGTTTTCCAAAAACTTGAGAATGGGTTGGTAATATTTGTTGGATTTGTGACTGTTTGTTGTTTAGAATATTGGCGAATTCTTTGTTAAAAGGCTGCCCGAAATTGTTTGGTCTATTATTTTCTGAATGTAATGAAAGTGTTCTAATGGTAGTGTGGTTTGTGAATAGGGTTTAAAGTTAGTATTATACGTATTTAAGTTCTGGCGGGGTAGGTCTGGCCTATTTCCGTTATTTCTATAGTTTGTGTTAGGTTTTAGCTGATTGACCTGATTTGATGGGGTAAAATTATGCGAATTTTGAAGTATGAAATTGATTGCTTCTAGCATCGTTTTAGGCTTTCGCGCCCGAACCATGAAACCATAGGGGTTTCTCAGTCCAGCGAGGAGCACTTCAAGAGCTTGACTATTGTTATTTCTCTAGCAGAGCCTTTCAATTTACTGATGATGGTGCGAAGAATAATCACATTTTGGTAGTTAGACGCATTTGTTTCATCGTAAAAGTTATCAACCACGCTTTAGCTGCTTTCAATAAAGAATTATAGCTCATTGATATCACCGTCAAATTCTGGGATAATGTCAGCGTGCACTTTTGAGAAACTTGGAATCATTTTGTTATTTATTTTGTCTTTTATTAATTTTAAAGAATTTCCGGTTTTTTACTGTATCAGCAAGGTTTTCACTATTCGTGGGTTTTGTTTTACTAAACGTTATATTTTGGAATTTTTTTATAAGATTTTCGAGATTTACTTCAGCTTCTCTGTCACAAAAGTAGGTGGGGTTAAACGAATCTGGCATTAAATGAATGAGACTACTTACTGGAATATCTTCATCTTCATTGATGAACCAAGTATTATAGTATCCTAGTTCGGTGTAGTTTCCTTCTGATCTTTCCGGTTAAGTTGTTTTTGCACTTTACAATTACTATAGCTTCGTTTCGCAATTTTATTCGTGTAAGTATTTTCTCCTATTTTTTCGAAACAATTTTTGGGTTATCGCGATTGACTTATAGCTTTTATTATACCTTGTTTATTAGTTGAGATTTGGTACAAGACTGACTGACGGATGATGAGGGATTGCTTCGTATTTGCAAGGGTGATCTTACAGGTGCATCCGCTGTTTCTTGGGAGCGATGCTCTGTCTGGGAATTTCGACTGGAAAAGTTGATGAGATAATAAATTCGTAGAAACTTATCGGATGGAATGGTGATTTCGAAGAGACCAATCGGGTGGTGAACCAGGTATGCATGGGAATCGTGAGTGCTAGCATTATATAAGTAACAAGCTGAGTATCTCGGTTTCACCCGGTCTATCAAAAATACTACTTAGTTAAATACTTCTGAAATGTTGGTACTTCAGCCAGATTCGGAAGTTTGGAAGTATTATTAAAATCTGTGGATGTGGTATATGTAGAACAGTCCAAAACTCATTTTGCTACTACATTCTACATCAGAAGGGCTCATAATCTATTCTGCACTTATACGTTTCCATTGTTAAGTGTTAAATAAATAAATAAGGGTTTTATTTCTTTTTTGTTTTTTAGTATTTCATCGTTACCTTATTGGAAAACATTAGAGCAGCAAACCTTATGTTGATTGCCTATTCGTTATAGAAATTATATTTGCCGAAACATTTCGTTACACATGTAAATGATTAATATTAAATCATTGGGTATTGATTGAATCAACAATTCTAATTTATTTTCTGATATATTACTTTGCAAATTTGGTCGCCATATTGAGTCTACTATCTTGATTTCTAAATTTTGAATGCGAATTTGAAACCAGCATCTCCAAAAACTTCAAATTCAAACATGCAATCAACTGAAATTTCAATTTATTGGCCAACATCTTAAGTCTGCCATTTTGATACTCTTAATTTTATGTCCATAACAATGGTCCATATGCTTAGTTGAAGGATGTAGTACCGTCGGACAAAAAATGAAAAATACCATACCAACCGTTTCGGCGTAATTGAGCAACAAACATCCAAATAAACAAATAAACTTTGGAGTTCATATGTATGAGATTCAAAATCGGTACCACTAATACGATAAATTTAACTTAAATTCGTAGAATTGTAAAAACTGTTGTCGCCATATTGGTTCCGTTATTTTGAATTTCCAAATTTTGGTAGCAGGTTCGAAACTGGTGTCACTGATTTTCCTTTACATTAAGATACATGAAAATCCTTACATTTTCCAAAAAAATCTGTTGCCATATTGGGTCCGCCATTTTGAATTTCCAAATTTTGACAGTAGATTCAAAAGTGGCCTCAAACTACCCTTAACGCTATTTTTCTCTTAAATTCGTTGAATTTCGGAAAGTTTTGGTCGCCATATTTATTTCGCCATCTTGAATTTTTAAATTTCGAGCATAGATTCGCATCAGGATCTTCAAGAAACCCTAAATATCCATTTTCATGGCAATTCCTTGAAATTTATAACTTTAGGTCGCCATCCTTGGCCCGCCATTTTGAAGCCCACGAATAAAAAGTAGCTTGTATGTTAAGCCGAGATTTGTAGAGCCTTCGCTCAAAAAATGAAAATGATGTTACCAAGCGAAGGTGTGATTAAGCAACAGACAAACAAACAAACATATTGGGTCGGCCATTTTGAATGTCAAAATTTAGATAGTAGATTCAAAAAAAAGTGAATAATAACAAAAAAGTTTTAAAAAAAATCTTTTATTTCCTTTTTAGTATATTTTTATATTTTATTGTTAAATAAAAGTGTTTTTTTAAAATATTTTTTTTATTATTTAATTTTATTTTCTACTTTTTAGTCTTTTGAAATTTTGCAATCAATATTATATCTAGTATTTCCAACATTTTCGATTTAGAATGACGTCAACTCACTTATTGTGTTTCGCTCATCAAGCCCTTTCATTTGATATCAATATCATAAGTGTAACTATGGAAATTATAAATCGCCATTTTTTGACGTCCGCCATATTGGATTTAGAATAACGTCACATTACTTATTGTATTTCGCTTATCAAGGCCTTTCATTTGATACCCATATCATGGGGGCTACTATGAAAATTATAAATCGCCATTTTGTAACGGCCGCCATATGGCATCAAAAATGGCGGCATTTAAGTAATCGTGCATTGTCACGTGAACCAAACGTGTGCGCCAAATTTCAGCCCGATAGCTCCAGTGGAAGTGGGTGAAATATTGATTGCAAAATTCCAGGACATACATACATACAAGTGAAGTTAAATAAAAAAAAAAAACTTTTAACGAGTGGCTTCAAAATACCCACAGTACTAATTTTCAATTGAATTCATTGAAGTTCGAAAAATTTTGGTCGCCATATTAGATCCGCCATCTTGAATTTTCAAATTTCAAACGTAGATTCACAATCAGGACCTCAAAAAACCCCTAAATATACCAATTTTCATGCATATCCCTTGAAATTTTACAAATATGGCTGCCATCTTGGGCCCGCCGTTTTGAAATTCGCGAATAAAAGGTAGCCTGTATCTTAACTTGGGATTTGTAGTTTCTTCACTCAAAAAATGAAAATGATCGGACCAAGCGTTAAGGCGTGATTAAGAAACAAACATATACGGTCCGCTGTTTTGAATTTCCAAATTTTGATAGTAAATTCAAAATTAGTGGCCTCTAGATACCCATAGTGCTAATTTTCAATTCGTTGTAGTCCGAAAATTGTTGGTCGTCATATTGGATCCGGCATCTAGAATTTGCAAATTTCGAGCACAGATTCGCAATCAGGACCTCCAAGAACCTCCAAATACCAATTTTTATGGCAATCCCTTAAAATTTACAATTTTAGGCCGCCATCTTGGGTCCGCCATTTTGAAATCCGCAAATAAAAAGCAGCCTATATATTAAGTCGGGCTATGTAGTGCCTTCACTCAAAAAATATTAATGATCCGACCAAGACTTAAGGCGTGATTAACCAACAAACATATAGGGAGCGCCATTTTGAATTTCAAAATTTTGATAGTAGATTCGAAATTAGTGGCCTCAAAATGCCCATAGTACTACTTTTCAATTAAATACGTTGAACTTCGAAAATTTTTTGTCGCCATATTGAATCCACAATATTGGATTCGCCATTACAAATTTCCAAATTGCGAGGATAGATTCGCAATCAGGACCTTCAAAAACCCCAAATACTAATTTTCATGGCAATCCCTTGAAATTTACAACTTTTGGCCGCCATCTTGGGTTCGCCATTTCGAAATTCGCGAATATAAGGGTAGCCTGTATGTTAAGTCGAGATATTTAGTGTCTTCACTCAAAAAATGAAGATAATCGGACCCAGCATTGAGGCGTGATTGAGCAACAAACAAACTTTCGATTTTATATACATATGTACATATATATAAGGATTGCCGCGTAAAAAAAAAATCCATTCTTAGTTTTCCGAGTTTTCCGACCATCATATTATCAAACTTGGTAATGGGGTACAACGATATAATAGGAATAGTACAAAGGTTGAACACTTTTATACGTACCTACGTATAGGTCGTGGTGTGATAAGAAGACATGTTTTCTTTTCAATATTGAGTGCTATTAGCATTTAATACTTAACAGTTAGCTGATACTCTATGAAATAACAGATTTTTGAGATCTTATGAAATTTAATCAACAAGCATATTAATAGAGTGCATTAAATTTCATATAACGTAACGTGAATAAGTCTACGTACTGTTTGCCATTTTCACAAATTTAAATTGGAAATTCACATTGTTTTTCATTTTAGAATAGAATAGTCCCTTATCTTTCAGTACTCTATTTAACATGACAAAAACCGGATCCCATCCAAAAAAGTTCTTCAAAATATATCCTTAAAGCTCTTGAAAACAGGTTCATTGGCTTGAAGTCAGACATGCTAGCATTATTCAGCCACTTTCAGAGTAATGGCGAAGCACTTGGCTCGATATTGCAAAACGATATTGCAAAACCTGAGCTATACCGAGCACAGCGCGCAGAAAAAATCTTTCGTTATAAGGTAACAAAATCGTATCCTGAAAATCCGCAACCATCAATGTGTACTGCACACATCCACTTATTCAATTTGTTTGTCTTCCCATGTTTATGTACTAGCCCAACCCGCCGGAGAAACTAATGGAGGAAGCTTCATGGCTCCATGTCGCGGCGCGGGGCAAATGCCCAGTACCCGCGTTTGAAAAAATGTCTGCGTTGAAATCAGCGCGATGGAGCGCCCTACAAATTGAAAACGAATGGAAACAATCATTCTGAGTGGGTTGTAATGAAATGTTGTGATGTCAAGAAATTGGTGCTACGGACGAATCATCCTTTACTCCTCGAATCGATTTTACATTAATTAGTCCCAATCTCAAGTGATTCTAATAATGCCCCATGTCAACATTTATACGATTTTGGATTTTGTTTTCTACAAGCACTTTGAAGGTTACGATCGCTGATCCAGATTTGCCTTACGATTTATTTCCAACAAAACGCGCGTGTGCAGACTATTTATTTACTTTTAATATGTTAATATAAATATATCAATTATATTATTAATATCATTGCTTACAGTATAGATGAAGTTTTGATGGTTTATAAATATTTTAATATTAGTCCAGCTTCGCTCGTTAAATTTAAATTTGGAAAGAAAATGTACGCGGGCGAGATTCGTCAATTCCACTTAAGGGGTTAATCAAGGCTGAAAATGATTTCTTCTAATCCGTGCTATATTTTTTTTCGTTAAAGTGATATTCAGCGCCCCTGCCACCGATTGCAAAAAGCGGTGTCGTTCCGGTACTATATAAGTGACATTGGGACGATCAACAGTCAATATTTACGACACTCTGAGCTCTACGGGTTCGAGGAGTTAAAAACGTCAGAAAAGATAAAATTTCCTGTTGCATTACTGTGCTCTCATCCGAGTTCTTTTATTCACTCGAAGTGGTTGTTTTTGTGGTTAACGGAAACGGGACAGCAATACGGAAGCCACGAAATATTCAGGCAAAATGAAAGTAAGCGGAAAAGTTTCCAAGTAAATATTTTTTTGGCCCATATTCCTGCCCACCCCAATACTCAAGTGGAAATCGATTTTCAGAATGCTGCATAGCACTCTGCCACAAGTTTACACCCGCTCATTGGCTCTTGCACCTGTGATTTGGTAAATTGTACAACAAAAAGATTTTTTTTTTTTGTTCAAATATAATACTTCTCCTCACATCACGGTTCAAATTATGTAATACTTGCAGTAGGTCGCAAATTGTCCTCATGGCAGCACTACACTATGATTGCAGTTAAGTTCATCAATGCCTTTATTTCCCGTAAAGCGAGTAACTGCTCTTAACACACAACCCGCAAGGGTGGGAATAGTTTTAAGCGCACCCTCCAACCTTAGGTCGCTACGATTATCGCCACAGTATTAGCCGCTCCCACTCGCCGTGATTTAATTAAATTACACAAGCCAATCCGCAACCATCGCGGTTTATTTTACTTGAAAAGCCATTGCGGAATGATGATAAGTGGGGCTCTCTCTATATTGCGCTGTTGTACAAAAGGATTTCTACGAGCCTATTGATGTCAGGCTTTGCTGCATTAATTGGATTAATTCATTACTTCGTTTGTGAGCGTCACAGAAAGAATTAAAATCATGAGCACGAACTATTTACTTCGATGATCTGGTAGGTACTTGCTTAAACTTTACCACAATGTCTAACTTAATCCAATTAGTTTTAATCTACATCATATCATATACTGGTATGTTGTCTGTTTGTAAAAAAATTTAGTTATATTCGCAAAAGGTCTAAAATTTGCTTTTAATCTTTTTAGCGTTCCGTATTTTTAAAGAAAAACGTATCCCTTATAAAAATACTCTCGTGTCCGTCCATCCGTCTGTCACAGGGGATTTTCTCGAAAACTATGTAACGTAGGAGTTTGAAATTTTGTTGCGGTCGTGCAATTAAAGATTTTTTTTGCAATGTATATTATCACGTAATCACTTACGGTCGCTCATATTACTGCCTCAGACACATCTAAGTTAGACACATCTGATATTTCCTGGATCCCGTTGTATGGGAAACTGCATATGACACCCGATGACGCACGTCGCGTTGGTTTTCGTCCAAGAACCGAAAATGTATCAAAATTGTGAGCTCAAATCATTACAAAATAAACGCTCGTAGAGTAACGATCAATTTATGTTTTCATTGCCCTACATAACTGGCGTATTCGGAAAAAGTTGTGCCACTTATAAAAATCGATTACAGTTGTGTAGTTACAGTGCGCGACTTATAAAAATTGATAAAAAATCTTGCAGTTACAGTGTGTAACGTAGATATAAAGTTAATAAAACAAAAAAAACAAAATTGTGCAGTTAATGTGCGCGGCCATAAAACAAATCAAACCAACCAAAAATTGGCGCAAATAAGAGGAGGCGAGAGAAACACCAGTCATCAGGCACCAACAAGAAACAATAACTACGACCGACGGAAGAAGAAAATAACTGTATCAACCGAATAAGCAGAACCTTTTTTTCATCTTTTCTTTTTCGCTTTTAAGAAAAATACTAGATTGTAATAGCAATTAAGACAAAACAATGGAAAACTTAGATGTCAACGAAAAATTTAAACTAGTTACAAGTAGCTTATATTGTATAGCTCGCTTTTGTGCAGACCAAAACTCTGTAATTAATTTCAGAAGCAGGATCGAAGGTCTAACACCAGTTCTTGATATTTTCGATAATACCTATAAACGCTTAATACTTGGTCTAATAAAAGATAAGATTGTGGAAAATGCACGTAGAACCTTATTGCTAAACACTAACGCGGAAACGTAGAGTGACCTCAAAATCATTTTGATTAAAAATCACGAGGAAACCCACTCCATAGACACATTAATTCATAAACTTCGCATCTGAAGAATATTTTAACACGTTTAAAAAATTAAAAACTTTCCTAATTACCTTGAAATATGTTGACCTTGAGGTCTTTCTGAGCAACTTTGTCTACGGACATATGTTGCGGAAATGCCTCCTTCATATTATTTTTTTATGTTGAAATTTTTCATTTCTTAGATATCACGACAGGCATTTCTCCGTAACATTTTATTATTTTATATGTGATTGTGGATATTTGTCAGCATTTGCAAAGCGGATTACTTGGTTCTGCCCACAATGCATTCCCCCCCCCCCCCCCCACCCTTTGTTCGTTTCTAACTCTCGTAATCGTCTTGAATTTGAATTACTGCCGGTCGTATTTGCTGCTATTCTAAAAAAATGTAAACAAACTCATACATTCTACACGCTATCAATCGGACATTTCCCCCACCCCATCCATGCGCCAACGGGTCGGGGGTTACCTCAAGGTCAACATATTTTAAGGTCAAGGTAAAAAATCTCGGAATTTATTCGGTTTACCTGTCACAGGGTCAATGGCCTTGACCTTGAAATATGTTGACCTTGGGGTAACCCCCGACCCGTTGGCGCATGAATGGGGTGGGGGAGTTAATGACCTTCACATATAAAATAATAAAATGTTACGGAGAAATGCCTGTCGTGATATCTAAGAAATGAAAAATTTCAACATAAAAAAAAAAAATATGAAAGAGGCATTTCCGCAACATATGTCTGTGGACAAAGTTGCTCAGAAAGACCTCAAAAATTACATATTTCAAGGTCAAGGTCATTGGTCTTGTGACAGGTAATCCGAATAATTACCAAATTTTTCATAGGAAAAGTCAGAATCTTATTACACTCACTACAGATTCAGATCTGCTAGAACTAATGCAAAGAATTCTAATAAATAAAGGCTTAATGTGCATCTACTGTGAAAACGACAAACCTTTTATCCAATTGCAAAATATTTACGTTAAGAACTATTCAGATTATAAAAGTTTGAAATTGTACAAATACAATATTAAACTGATCGATGCAACAGATAAAAATGAAATACTTACTATTATTAAAAACGACGAAGCATTTTCGGAACTTATGCTAAAGTAATGCTAATATTAATAACTATGCTAATATTAATAACAAAAATCATAAATACTTAGTTGTGAAGCCTGCCTATTAGTCAAATTTGATAGGCAACCAGTTAAAATTCCGTATCCAATTAGTGAGGCAGCAATGAACTTTAATGACATAGTCTATATTGATATTTGATTTCCATGTAGAAACACGATGTACCTAACCATAATAGATAAATTTTCAAAATATACCACAGTACAGAAATTGAATGATAGAACTTGGGTACCTATCTACTTTAAAAGCGCTAAAAGAAAGAATATTATTTTTAGGGAAAATGAGAAAATTCATCTGCCGCAACGAGAGATGCATGTTGCATGGCACAGTAGAATAATTTTTAAATGAAAACGAAATAGATGTACACATAACGACAGCAGGCAACAAAAATGGTAATGCAGACATAGAGAGACTACACGGAACATTAAATGAATATTTGAGAATAATAGAAGTCGACAAAAGAAATAACACAAATGATTTAAATGAAAAACTGCATAGAATACTAATAATCTACAATAACACTATGCACACAAAAACAGAATTACGACCAATTGATTTCTTAACAAAAAACTACGACAAAGCGAAATTAAAACCCTTTCGGACAAGTTTACGGAGGAAAAAATCACTAAAATAAATAACCCAACGAAAAGAGAATGGAAAATTACGAACTAAAAGATAACATATGTAGTAGTAAATATGGAACTTGCCAAAAACAAACCTAAGTACGGACAACTAATACATTTCAGGGTAAATAACAATCAGGTTATAGACACTAGTAATAAAGGAACACAAAATATTCGCAAAACCAATTAAAACGTAAATACAAATATCAAAACTAAGTTCATAATCTCTTTCAGAATGAAAATCTGTTGGCTTATAATAATCACCATCGCGCGAGTGACGACACAGATGATAGAGGTAATTCCGGTGAAAACCGATAGTGAGTATACATATGTATATGCCATTTGCAAAGGAAACGAGAGACGAATAGTGGATTCTTTCACTAAAATAGTTAACTTAACCGGATGCAATGAACTTATTGACTTGATGGATTACAATACAAATAACCTTCGATTAGGAAGTATTGACGAACATTTTATACTAGTCCAAAGAGAAATGAAATTATTGAAACATAACTTCAGAATCTTAGTACCGCAAATCTACAAAAATCGTCGCAGCAAACGTGGACTTATTAATTTTTTAAGGAAAGGAATGAAATTCTTTGCAGATACAATGGACGACGAAAGCACGACAGAAATTTATAACCACCTAAATAATCTAGACCAAAACATAAACAATGCAATAACTCAACTAGTAGATACACAAGTAGTTATCAACAATAATTTCATAAAAACGCAGATGAAATAAAACAACTTTTAAATAAACAAAAAAAAGAACAATTATACACACTCTTAACAAACATAACAAACCAAAATAACAAAATAATAAATAAAACAAATTACGTCCTATATGTGTACCCTGATATTACAACATTAAATAAGGAAACATGTATGTAGATACAGTAATAGACATAATCCTATACTCAACGTTTTTGCGCATGATGTCGTTACAAAAGAAGAAATAAGAAAATTATAACATAAGGTATTATTATAAGCGTAATATTCAAAGGAGAATTATTAATTTTTGCAATCTACATACCGAAATTTATAAAGGAAAAATATTTTGACGCGATTGTCGTGTCGCTTCCAAACAACAGTACGAACTATTAGACATAGAAAATATTGAAATACTTATTCAAAGTAACACTGCGTACAGTAACAAAGATGAAATGTTATTAAAAAGAAATGTAAAACTACTCCCTAACATTTGTATTAGAAATTTATTCACCAATATTAAAATATGTACATTTAGATTTAGTAGTGAATCTGTAATTGAAAGAATATTTGACGATCTAATAATTTTAAAAAATGCTAAGACAACTAAAATACAACAAAATTGTTCCGACCATGAAATTGTAGTTAAAGGAAATATGTGACATCATAAAATTCGTTAATTGTAAGTTAAGTACAGAACTCCAAACCTTCAAACAAACAACAAAAATTTAAAAATGTCATACTCAATCCAACAAATCATTCCCATTTTACTAGAAAGATCCAAAAATTTAGTTTAAAGGACCTATATTTAAACATTAATCAATAGGGAACAAATCGATTGTATAATAATAATTGTACTAGCGTTAAAATTGTTCAAACCAAAATTCAAGAAAAAGGAAGAAAATTTTGATTTATCAGCAAATGTAAATGCAGTGCAACAATACGGCAGACAACCTCCTGAATTTTAACGAAAATGGCAAAAAGTAAATTTCGTGTGCTGATTAAGCATTATTTTTCAAATTTTCTAATTATCCATAAATTGGGTTACGAACTGTCACCCCATCCAGCATATTCGCCAGATTTAGCCCCCTGCGACTATTTCCTGTTTCCAAATCTGAAGAAATGGCTTGGCGGTAAGAGATTTGGGTCGAATGAAGAGGTCATCGCTGAAAAAAACGCCTATTTTGAGGGCCTCGAGTAAACCTATTATTTGGAAGGAATAAAAAAATTAGAAAAACGCTGGACTAAATGTATAGAGCTAAAAGAAGACTACATATGTTGAGAAATAAAACGCTTATTTGCCGAATAAAATATATTTTATTCAAAAAGACACTGACTTATCAAACTGCCCTCGTATATAAGATTTTAAAATTTGAGAAAAGTGCATCAAAGTGCTATGCTATTTATCCATCCAAACTTCAAACCTTGAATCACATAAATTTTTGGATTAAGGTTTTGACACAAATTAGGTATAAATCTAGACAATTTGATTTTATTTCCGCAAAATAAAAGTTATTTGATATGGATAACAATTAATAAATTTCAAGTCAGTGCAAAATGTCCTTCTAAACCTGGAACCGGAACCGAATTGAAAAAAACACAGCTAAGGCATCTACGAAAATAAAATACCTGAATTTAAACAAACTTAGAAAGAATACAACGCAAATTATTTAGCAATAACGCAATTGACACTGGAAGAGGCATCAGAACAGCCCGAGGAATACATTTTGAGCGATTTCTATACCGCAGCTGAACCAAAATATGCCGCGTACATGGTTTTAGAACCCGTTGCTCTTGCAGCTACCAGAACGCCGACTAAACTCAAATTATCGTTCTCATAACGTTTCGTTCAAATACGTGAGAACACGTTAAAACCAATTTAAATTTTTCGTGTGATTTTGACAAGAATACTAAAAAAATGTCTCTCTTTACTTTTGAAGACAGGTGAGCAAGTGACTTTAGCGTAATTGCTTCTAGTTTACCATCCTTAGAACAGATCCCAAATGTATTGTTTCATGTAAATGAACGCGTTACACTTTACCTTCCCAAGCTGGACATGAAGTCGCACATGAGTCATAATGGGATATTATCTCTCTCCAGCAGGTGCTAACATGAATAATTAATAAATAATTTGACCATAGTGTCTCATTGAGATTTTCCAGGAAATTGAGCAAGCTGGTCCTCTCGCAATTAAGATCAAGACTTTCCATAATCTTTCATACTCGAAGGAAAAAGGAAGCCCGCGCTTGTCGGATGAAGCAAGTGCAAGTTGTGTCTGAAATTAATTATTCACCGGCAAGAAAACATTTAGCCTGAAAACGTGCCTTTCCCAGCGAACGAACATGGAAAAAAATACCTCTTCGTTTCACCTGCAGTTTCTGGGCTTATCCGTTCAAATAATTTTTCTTTCAATTACCCCCAGCGTCACGTCTGCAAGACCCATAAAAAGAAGTTTATTCAACCATTGTATCCCCACGACGGCAGAGCAATAAAATAGACACACAACGTGAAAATTCTTAGCGTTCGTGGTAAGCAGGTGTAATTTGGCCGTGTCCTTGTGGGAGGTTTTCGGAGTTTGGGGATCACATAATTAAAATCGATATAGGTGGAAATTTTCAGAGAGTTGACTGCAGAACTGGATTTATCCAGCCGAGGGGAGGTGGAAGTTATTAATAGAGCTAATTATTTTCGCTTCCTTCAACGTGACTAAATTGCTAAAACAAAATATTAGCTTTTGAGTAAAAAAATTTCCGCTTCATTAGAATTTATGTACGACAAACTTTGAAGAGTGTGGGAATGAAGTCGGTGATTCTGGAATAAAACATGGGATCAAAAGACATTCCTATGAATTCCGAAAAGGACTTGTTAATTTTGAAATACTAAAGATGATTTGTTTTGATATTTATTTAGCGATAACTAGCCTTTTTTCAAAATCATACTCCGGAGAATTTGCGAGTTCAAAAGTTCTAACTTTTCGTTTTTTGTTTAAATGGTTCACTAGAAAGTTTATTTAAGGGTATCTATGTTTTATTGTGAAAATAGGTCAGTATCGGATTAAGGCCTCGGGTCAACATTTTAATTTTGTTTATCCCAATGATTCAAGTAAAGATATTGTTTAGCGTATAAGCAAATACCTTTAATATACAAAGACGTCTCATAGTTGAAAGCTCACGCAAAAAAATTCGCTGGTTTCGGTAGTTCGACATGGGAAGTATTTCTCTGCTTCTGGTGGTTTTCATGCTCGCTGGCTTCTCTGGTTGCTGCCGATTTGCGATATCTTGTACATATAATGCATCAATGTATTCGTTTTGATATCGTGCGTTTAGCGTCTAAAATCCAGAATTGCTGCCGACTGGTAGCCAGCACAACACCCCACCGTGAATAGTTTCCTTATGAATTTTATCTATTATAAGTGTAGTGATGTAATGTTCTTTTGGCAGGATGCTTCTGGGCATACGGTATAATTGCGTTACGTAGACGATCTCAAATTCTAATTAATCCTTGCTTACCAAGAAATGGGTTTAGTTGAAGTAGCTTGCCTTTCTGACGAAGTTGTTCCTTCTCTGCTAAATGTCTTAGCTCTAAAGCGAAAGTTTCCCGTTAGTCGAAGAATAATTTTTTCTGCTTGTCTCAATTCGGGTGTCGATAGATTTGTGGTTCATTTTGCCTGAGAATTTCTGCAATTATACAAAAAGCGCATCGTATAGGCAATTATGCGAACTAATCTATCATATGATGAATATTTGCCGAGAATAACGTTAGTGATTTCTACCTTAAAATTAGGGGTGACATTTTTGTTAGCGTCTAAGTCTGTTTTTTCTAATATTTTTGGATATTTTGGCCATTCGGTTGCAGATATTTTAAGCCATGTTGGATCATGCTACCAAAGAGCCTTGTTTAATAGTTCTGTTGTGGTAATTCCCCTCGAGGCAAGGTCGGCTGGATTTAGTTCAGAAAGAACATGTCGCAAACGGACGCACCTAGCAATACTGTGTTAGCAATATTGCTTCATTGAGTTCTAGTCGAGGCATGGTGGTAGGTTTTGTGGGTGTGACTCTTGTTTTTGCGGTTAATAGGGTGGACAAAATATTCCCAATTTTGTCTTCCGCTCGAAGGTACAAAACGACTGCATAAACCTTCTCTGAAGCGTCGCAAAACCCGTGTACATAGCTGCACAACCGTTAATGCGGTATACCGTACCCATCAGGCATTTTTATTTTATTTATGTTAGCTAAATCATTCTGGAAACTATCCCATTGGTGTTTATTGAATCTGAAACAAGATCACCCCAAGCGCAACCAGAGATCCACAAGTGTTGCATTAAAATTTTGGCCACTATCAAAAGCGGTGCTAGCCAGCCAAGAGAATCGTACAACGAAGCTATGTACTGTCGACAAAATTGAACGTTTCGTTGCTATTGACTCTGTTGCCTTTGGTGAGAACGTAAATGAAAAATTATCTATGCCAATACACCCCAAGCGTATTTTTAATAGTTTGCCGTTCCCCAAAGGTTAATATTTCCTTTATTTCGCGGTCTTATATGCGCAAGTGGGATATAAAATTTTGGTTATTACTGGCCCATTTTCTTAATTAAAATCCACTCGATCTCATCTTTTCAATGAATTCGGTTTGCAGCTACATCGCATCATGCAGATTATCGGCTGCTATGAGCAAATCGTCGACGTAAAAGCTTTAGTGAGTAGCTTGAGAAGCTAAAGGCCACCTGGTTTGCTCATCTTCTGCTAGCTGTAGCAAAGTCCTTATTGCTAAATAAGGCACCGACGATTTGCCAAATGTCACAGTTTTTAATTGAAAATCCTGCGGCTCTGAATTCTGAGGATGTTTCCAAATGATTCTCTGGGATCGTTTTTGGTCTGGCTACACCATTATCATGCGGTACATCTTTTCGATGTGCGCTGTCATGACTACATGATATTTGCGCCAGTTTAACAATGTCGCGAAAAGCTTAGGTTGCAGCACGGGCCCTTTCAACAGACAGTAATTCATTTAGCGTAAAACTTTGCAAAATCGGGACTTTTCGCTAATTTTTTTTGTAGGGCAGCAAATCTAAGTAGACAATTTTTTCCATATTCCCACAAAATTTCGTTGCAAATTGTATTTATAACCATAAATTAAGAATATTTTAACCCATTCATTCTAAAATATTCTTCAAAAATCTTTGAAATTAAGGGATTAAAGGTAAATATCTTATTCGACTTATTGACAGTGACGAGCACGCATTTGTCTTATGAAATGATAAATCGAAATAAAGTAAAATTGTAGATTGTTTAACAGAAGTTTGGTGGAAACATTACAAACAAAATATTATTTTCTTGATATTAGTAATAATCATCGAAGATATTGATGAAAAAAATATTATGGTCTATCTCTGGTTTGAAGTAATTAATTAAATGCCTATCTACGAATCATTCAAATAATTTCCTAAATTAACTAAAACATACATATCGCATTACTTTACATCACAATTATTTTTTTTCTTGCTATAATTGGCTTCCACACTTCAGAAAAGGTACCTTCATATGTATGTATGTATATTGAAGAATTAAAAATCAACCCTTTGGAAATAGTGTGCAAGTTCTTTGATAGAATAGTCCAGTCCAGCTGATGTTTTATAATCCAGATAGAGAATATTATACGTATTATATATAAATAAATCCCTCCTCTCACTTACAAATTTTTTTTCCTGAACTTCAAACACTTTTGAGTAAAATTTAAAAAAAGTGTTTTTGAAGACATAGACAAATTTAAGTAAAGTAAAGTTCATTTTTCAAAGTGAATCATACTCCATTTCTGGTCGTTCACTTAGCAAAAGTGTGCTTTTGAGGTGGTTTATTATTGCTATTTTTCATAAAGTAACGAGAGCTTGCCCTTTATGATTAATTTGATCGTTTTGTTTCTTTTTCAGCTTTTATTTTTTTCTTTGCTTGACGTAATTTGTCATAGGTGCAACTTTGGCGTTTAATACGTCATTGTTTCCGTAGCACCCGTGCAGCGAGGGATGCAATATTTTCATTGGTAAATTAGCGTTTCTTATCCATGCCGACCATGCGAATATACTGAGTGACTACTCTATGTGAAGTCTACGATTTCCTTTTGGCGAAAGGGTCCTAACTAATCAACTGGTGGCCATTGCTAAATCGCAAAATGAGCAGGAAGTTGAATTATCTCTGGCACCTGTTGCACAAGACATCGTATGCACCAGAGAAGTATTCCTGTCGTGTCACCGGGAAGCACTAATTTCAAAAGCTTATACCAGGTGGTACATTAATATGATGGGCTTCTGGAAGAAGTCGCTAACTCAAATAGGAAGTCATGATTAGATTCGAGCAACTTGGCTGGAAATTAAATGCAATAAAATTTGCCTGGTTTATGAAGTAATCTCAGTTTAATTATAAACTTTGAGCAAAATTGGTGTCAAATTCTAATTTGGTCGCCATTCATACATAGAAGCGTATGACTTGTCAACTAAATTTCATGTATAGGTTGCTAATGGGATTACATTTAGAGAATTTTCCGTCTTTGCTGTAAAAGCCATTTATTGTACGATCCTAAATTTTAGCAAATACAAGCTACTGAAGCTATAGGAACATTCAGGAGGAAAAAGAAAATTAACTTTTTATCCATAGATAAGAACATTCTGAATACATCGAGCAGAACTAACTCAAGAACAAATTTTTATTAAACAATAATTTTGAACATAAGCAAAAAGCAAATAAAAACTGGGCGTGGCTCGTTATCCGAGTGGGAATATTTTCAAGTTTAATGAATTCATAGCAGCCTTTCAAAGCCATAATGTAAAGAAAATTATGGCTGACATTATTTCTTTTGGTAAATTTATTTAAGTGCCGTTTTTAACACAATTACATATTCTTCTTGATAAATTAGAAAATGACGAGACTTAATTGACACCTCTTTCTCCATTGATTGTGAAATTTATGCTCTCATAGTCGCCCGGATCAAGTGTAATACCGTAAGCTAGATTTGTGGCAGAACATAGAAAAATGCTAGCGTGAAATTTTTGGAATTGGCAATAATTTCACTTTTTTTAGGTAGGAGAAGAGGACCCAAAGCAGGCACCTTGAGGTAAAATTAAATAAAAGAAACAGTCTTGGAACCTACAATTCTTACATATTTTACAGATGTCAGAAGGTAAATTTGAGGTTTTCATTATATACCAACAAAATATCTGCGTCGTAAAGAAAAGTTATAAGTGAAATAATCAAATACAAATATGTGCTTTACCGTAGGAGTTAGCCTAAAGCGGGTGCCATTATGTGGGAAAAATGGGCATGCTGAGGTAAAGCGGGCACTCCTTGCTTCTTTAAGATTATTGAGAAGAAATGTACAAAGCTGAACGAACAATTTATGAAAATACGTCAGTTAATATAAACACACTTTATTATTAACATAGACCTTTAAAAAATATTCTTAACTGCCGTCATACTGTTAAATCACTTAAAAAATTGGTTAAGATAGCTTAGTGCAGTTCTTTTTACTAAAGATTGCTGACCCGTACCCGGCGTTGCCAGGGCACGACTAGCCCTATAATAAAGCAAAATTTTAATAAAAATATGACGTTGCCAATTTCAAATTTATTATCAAAACTGAAAATTTGTATGTATATGGTGGATCCAATTTTTTACATCATTTACGTTTAATCAATTTGAAAATACCCTGAAAATTTAAGAGGGGGTTTTTGTTTTTACCCGACTGCGCCAGAAGGAGGGTTATGTTTTTCGAGTGTACGTACATAATTATGTATATTTCTTTGGCACGCTCTGTACCTTAAACGGCTTGATCGATTTTAGCTTGAGAGGTGGCGTTAGATTCGTATATATGGGTATGGGTATGGGTATATTAAAATTGGAAAAAATTAAAATGGCAGATTTTTGGCGCCATATTATGTCTTCAAAAAATTTTTTTTCTCAAAACCTATCGAGTGGGGTATCAAAATAAAGGGTTTCATAAATAGCTTGCAAAAATGTATGCAACTTCTATGTTTACATGTAATGTGGAATGAAAAGTGCTAAAAAAAACAACAAAATATTCAATTCAACGTTACAACATAAATTATATTTATGTGTGGAAAAGAGAGATTACAATACTGTCTTACTAATAATGAATCCGAACGTTACCATTGTTGATTCAGTGTGTATGGCAGACAACGCTTATACTTATCAGCCTGGGCAACAAAAAGTGAAAGACGTAACGCAGGATGTTGCCTTTTTCTAAGCTTCTGAATGGTCAACTCATGATCACGTAATCGTATTTGTTTTGCCATGGCACACATTCCAAATTTAATTTTAGCCTTCATCGCGTTTGTTACCAGTAATGCGTTAGCACGTTCTCCAAATGAAGCGTCCTTTGGCGGTACAAGTTACCAAACTTTTTCTGTTAGAATACGGTCAGCAATGTGGCGGTCCCTTGTCTCACTATACTTTGAGTATGCTATATCATGCTGTTTACAGGCTGCATCTAGCGGATTAACACCAGGATTGCCACGAGCAAGTCTTTTAAATAGCTTTGTCGCTGGACTACAGTACTGATAGCCAGGTAAATGTAATTCAAACGGTAATTTGTTAAGCGTGGAATTTAATAGTCCTTTCCCCACGATAACCTTTTGTTGAATGAGGGTTTTTTTACAGTGATCAATCATCTTATATACGTTTCAGAAAAATGTATAAAGTATTTATAAAAAATTTGTAAGTAACAGTCATGAAGTTTATCAAGCAACAAAAGTGTCTACCAATTAGAAATGCTGATGTTAATATACGAAAACAGAAAAAGTACCAAAATAAACATAATCCCTCTATTAAGTCGTAGTCAAGGAAAAAGGAAAAACCAAATAATTAAAAGCCAAAATTTATTGCAGGCCAAAATGGAGAGAACGACCTTGCTTACCATCGTAATACATATAATAGTACTACCGCGAAACTTATGGAATTCCAGAAAATAAGCAAATTCAGGATCTTAACATTAATAACGGATACCATCCCATCAAAATAGAAGAAATTAAAACCATGAAATATTATACTAAAGGTAATTCATATAGTTAATATATCAGAATACGAAAAGTCTAAAGAGCAGTTACGCAATAGTATAACCATGCTAAAACCCAAAATTCCTATCATGAAACCAATGTGTGATACCATCAGCGGAATTTCGTCCTACTAGAAGACAAAATTGAGAACCTCCACCCACATCCCAAACAGAAAAGTAAACATCCTCGGTTCAGGTCTTAAATTTATAGCCGGCACAATGGACAGCAAGGATGAAAAACAAATTAATAATAAACTGGAAAGCCTTTCTAAACATCAAGGAGACTTAGCGAACCAGATTAATAAACAAATCATAATTAGCCAAGATATTTCCTCACAGATACGTAATATTACCGTGCTCATTAATATTAATAGTCAACAAAACATTACTTAAGCTTACCTAAATAACGTAAACGAAATTGAAACTGAAAAACATTTTTATTGATTTGAGAGCAATAAAATAGTCATGATATTAAGAATTTTTGCAATATAGTAAAAGACTCTATAGTTATACATAGTTCTAGCATCCTTAAGATAGATAAAATTATATAGTTTTATAGTCCTGACATCCGTAAGATATAGTCCATCGAATAATATATGTATATTTATGGTTCTCCCAGAATATAGTTAAAAATGTCTTTCAGTGTGTGTGTAATAACTTTATTGATTTAAAGCTAGTTACAAACTAGCATAATACTAAGTACAGTAGGTTCGCTTAGCCTGCTAGCTGTGATACCACATACACAAGGTGATAATAGATACACTGTATTATACATATATACATCTACTCGAGTCCACATACTCTTATATATCCCCTTTCAACTGCAAAGCAATTCAATTCAGTTTTAATTCGTCTCAATTCAATAGAAGGTGTTGTCATCTAATCTATAGGCTACACTACATACAGATATCTTTATACAATTCTTTATTAGCTTACACTACTACGCTGACTTCATTAAGTAATAATTATACACACAGGAAATTTGTATGTTCGACTCCGATCCTAGCTCAACCTAACTAATTAAAACGGAAAGCGCACAGCATTACCATGATTGATTCTTTTTTATTTCTCCTTTTATTTTTACAATATAATTAATGATTTCATCCACGTACCTTGCGTGATCGTAAGATACCTAGAATTTCTTATTAGTACCGTTGCTTTATCAGTTTCTACTAAATACGAGCGAGGAGTTTCATGTTTTGCCTTTACCTCCCCTTTTGAACACCTCTTATTTTCTTGAATCCAAATATTTTGACCGACTTTTAATTCTTCTTTGTTCTTTGATTTTTTATTGTAAAATTTCTTATTATTTTCATTATTTCTATCTACTACTATTTTACATCGTTTACTGGTTACGGTTTTGAATACTTTACTTTTCATTGGCAACAACGTCAGCAATTTACGACCCATCAAAACTTCAGCCGGTGACTTATTACTGTTCATAATAGGAGTATTTCTATACTCTAACAGACATTCCCACAATTCATCGCCCGATTCTTTACTTTTTTGTATCAATTTTTTAGCGATTTGCACTGACCTTTCTGCTAGGCCATTGGCTTGTAGCATAGAGAAATAAAAGATAAAGAGACGGCAAGTAGAACATTGGGCGAGGAACCACTTTTTGGAAGCTCTGTGTGAAAGGTTGGATGCGATCTGAAAGCTCTTCGCTCGCGGCTTGCTGGCGATGTGATATTTTGTGTAAGCCACCGTTCGAATGCACTAATACACTCAACCAGTCGTGATTGGAGCGCAGTGCGTAAACGCATTTGCCTTTGCGCCTACACGCGTTCGTGTTTTCTCGAAATCCCTAGCCACTGCTTATTTGCTGCCTGGATTCGTCTTTACCCTGCAGGTTTATTTTGACTTCTTATAATGACGTAGGCATTTGGGAATCCCCTTTAAGACTACTGATGGGATTAGGTTTTTATTGGCGTTTAATTTTTAATGCCTACAGAACCAAATTTAACATTAATTTTAACAAAATGAAACGTTCCAGATAAAGGTAATTCCAACAAAATTATAATTAAATTATTATGGTAATCTAGAACTTTATGTGTTTAATAATATTAAGTTTCCTAGTTGCCCGCTTTTTTGTTGTATAATTTTTTCGGTTTCCCACTGACAATGTTTTTTTAATAATATTTCTATGAAATAATCAAGTGCATTTAATCTATGTTGAAAACAATTATTATTTTCTTCAAACCATTCTCTAAATTCAACACTTTCTTTTGGTGCAATACTTTTATTTTTTATTGTTTCTTTTAAACATTTAATATTAGGGCTAGTCGTTATAATTTTGACAAAAATATTGTAATTAAATTTCATTACTTGAAAAAAATATTCAGTTGACGCCGTTAATTTACCAAAATCAGAATTGGTGGAGAAGTTTTTATGAAATAAAAATAGCTCAGATTTATCCTTGAGTGATATTGTCTCACCAACTCGTTTCATGCAATTTTCACACAATTCACATTTATATTTAAGACCGAGCTTATAAAGAATAAATCCCACAAAATATCTCAATGAAGAATCCTCAACTGGTCTATCATTATAATTAATTACATCAAAATTATAGTTTTCTAGATTATCAGTTTCGACGTCAATTTTCTCGTTAATACATGTGCTTCTAAAATTCATCGACCCAGTGTTTGCATCATTTTGGGCAACGGAAAGGAAACAATTTCGTAATTCACTATTTTCAGATATAAACTCTTCTTCGTCTTCTTCACAGTTACTTTTTTTTAGATTTTAGCGACAAGACTTTGATAGAGAGAATTTTCCCTATTAAATGATTAAACTCATATAAGGATGGATTTTGATTATTTCCACCTGATGATCTTAACAATGAAAACATATTTTTGGCAACATCTTGATTAAATTTATATAGTAAAACGTAAGATTTCTGTGGGAAACTATCAAGAAGCTCACCTGTTAATAAAAGTATGCTGCGAATTGTTAAGATTAAACCATCAAAACAGTAATTTTTTCTCGCACTAGAAAACGTCTCTATGAATGGAATTATATCTTCAAGATAACTTCTAACAATTCCATCTCTTTTTATTGCGCTTTTGTAGATATTGCGATTAAATGGTGATTTACTATTGAGACAATCAAAAGCGTGGTTCAATTTCTCAAAGAAAGTAGCGGTTGATATTGCTTTTGAATTGACGCTAGTACTAAATTTTTCCAAGCTATGTACTGTACGAATAGCTGAACTACAAGTGTGACTCATAACTTGTACAGCATAAGAAACTTTCTTTTTTTGCCAAGTGTTAGGATATATATGTTTTGTAGTTAGTTTGGGGCACATTTTGACAGATTGATGTTTTTCTATATTATAGATTTCTTCCGGGACTTTCCAACTTGCAATACCACCCTCAAAGGATATATCAGATTTAATTAAAGTATTTCGTATTGACTTAAAAAGATGGGGAACGTCATAAATAACAAAAATGTTTTTTGAATTAAAATAAAAATATGGTTGTGCGGAATTGGTTTCAAGGAGCTTTAGAGCACTCCTGTTATTGGAACCTTGGTCACAAACTATAGCTCTAATGTTGATACCAATTTCATTGCAATAACTTATGTTGTCTTTTATTTTATCTTTAAGGTGCTCACTATTCATTACATTACTTGTTGCGAAATAACTAATTACTATTTTCCAATTTGAAAATATACCACGAATCATAAACAAACAAACATGTTTTGCTAATTCAATGGTCTTTTCATTTCCCATGTCGATGTATCAAATAATTTCATCTTTAGTTGTATCAAAAGTTAAATTGCGACGGATATCTACCTCATCCAATACTAAGACTGCTTGACGTACTTCCAAATTCCAGCTTGATATTAAAACCTTTAAATTATGGGTTAGTCAATATACAAAATGTCCAATCGTAAACCAAATTCAAAAGCCAAGTAGTTTTTCAAAAAGCAATCACCTATTTATTATATAAATCCAAAACGTTATACAAATTTCAAATAATCTAAATCGATGTCCTAATTCGTAGCCAGATCAGTCCAATGTTACTTCTATAATCGTTCGAGCACTCAAAAACAAACCAATCGCCTAGCAAATCTATCTGCTAATGAAAAACAGCCAGATAATTCGCAGAATCTCATATAAAACCTGCAGGGTAAAGACGAATCCAGGCAGCAAATAAGCAGTGGCTAGGGATTTCGAGAAAACACGAACGCGTGTAGGCGCAAAGGCAAATACGTTTACGCACTGCGCTCCAGTGTGTACGTTTACGCACTGCGCTCCAGTGGTTGAGTGTATTAGTGCATTCGAACGGTGGCTTACACAAAATATCACATCGCCAGCAAGCCGCGAGCGAAGAGCTTTCAGATCGCATCCAAGCTTTCACACAGAGCTTCCAAAAAGTGGTTCCTCGCCCAATGTTCTACTTGCCGTCTCTTTATCTTTTATTTCTCTATGCTTGTAGGTATCGCGTACTTATTGGGTCGTATGCAAAAAAATGAGTTAAATCTCAGAGTTTGAGTTAACTACCTTTATCTATTTTCGGAGATCGAGCAACAACGGTGAACTCGTACTCACTTTTGTATGCAAAAAAATTAGAAAATACTCACTTGGTCGAACTCATTTCTTTTAAGATCGATCTTAAAGCTTTTACACCTAATTTAGATCTCGTTTAGTTTGGTGCAAGGTGCAAGGTGCAAGGTGATACATATAATCATGTCTTCCGGTAGTGAAAGTGAGGGTTCTGTTTTTCCAGAAGTGAACAATATTAACATGTTTTTCCGCATAATTTCATCTTCAATGATGTTATTTTCTTCTGCCGTATTTGTTGTATTCGGGATATCAAAGTTATCGTCTTGTAAATATTTCGCAAAATTATGCAAAATAAAGCAACTGGCAATTACATTCGGTAGAGTGCTTCCTTGGACACGAATCTTATATTGCAACAAAGGAAATCGTTGCTTCAATTGACCAAAGCACCTTTCAATTATCACTCTTTCTTTCGTTAACAATATATTAAATTTGCGCTCAGCTTCCGTTGATGGGTTTCTAAACGGAGTCATAAGCCAACGAGTTATCCCATATCCTTCATCACCCAACAAAATTCCGTCTGAGTCATTCATTTTGGTATAAAGAGTAATAGCCCTTGCGATTGACATATTCATCGCTATGTAATGAAGGCTTTTTGATGCGGATGTGCGTACAGTCAATAGCTTCAATAGCGTCAGGAAAATTATATTTTTGTCTCCACATATTTTTTGCTTTCTGTATTTCATATGGAGATTTTGGGAATACAATCTAGTCTTTGGCTTGGCTTGCCAACTTGCTGGAAACTTCAGCAATTACCCGGGATACTGTACATTGATGTACTCCAATGTCCTCTGCTATTCCACTCTGAAAACCAGGATCTCCAACAAATCGCAAGAAAATTCTCATTTTTTCTTCATTTTGTAATGCTCCGCCACGTGTTTCAGTAGATTCTCCTAAGAAATGTTCTGTTAACAACTGGACACTATTTTCATTGAACCGATATAATTGACGAAAATCTTCACTATTAGTACATCTTCTTCGTTTATATATTCTTCTCGAAAGTGCGAAAACAGGTAGAAAGTCTGCCATGTCGATGATATTTTATAAACTGAGTAACGTGAAACCCATGCTTACTTATTTTTAAGCCTAATCTCGCAAAAATGAGTACTTTCTCAGTATTTTGCATACGATTCATAGAAGTTACTTGCTGTGAGCTTTTAACCGAGCACATTCTCATACTTTGAGTTCAGTCTCACCACATGAGATCTGTCTTGCGAGTTTAATATTTTTTTCGCATATTACTTTAAGCAATTGCTCGATAATTTGAGAAAAGAGCAATTACTCTTCTTTTTGCATACCACGATACAACCCAATGTGACTATTTCAACGTCATACTTTTTCCCAAATTTTTTAAATTCTAATAACCCAAACGGCATATTGTCTGCTACAAGTATCTTGGGAATACCAAGAATCGAGAATAAAATTTTTTAATTTCAGGATGATTTCCGAGGATTTTTTGGATCTTAGTGGAATAATTTCTAAATATTTTAAAAGATCATCACACACAATTAGATAGATTATTCCTGCGAGCTCACAAAGATCCATCCCAATTTTATTAAAAGGGATCTCTCGTACATCATGTGGTATATATGGCTCCCTAATATTGGGATTTCTAAATTTTTGGCATATCTGACAGAGACTCACTTTATCTTCTATGGCTTGGTCTATTCCTGGCCAATAAAATGATGAACGAGCTCTAGCTTTTGTTTTACTAACCCCTAGATGAGGCTTATGCAATAAATTAATTATCTCGGCTCTCATTGAACTGGGAATAAAAGTTCTATCATTTAGGAATATTAGTCCATCTGATAGTACTAAATCGTTCCTGAGTTTCCAATAGTATTTTATTTCATCGTTCAGCATTGATTTACAGCTTGGCCAACCTTCTTCCAAAACTTTTTTTAATTCATTCAAAATTGGGTCCTTGTCTGTTTCAAATCTTAATTGTATTTTCCTATCATTTCCAACATTTATCGTGTGTAAAAACTTCTTCAAAGCCAATTATTTCAGGTTGCCTTTCCTGTCTATCAAAATTTCTTGAGAGTAGATCGGTGATGTACATATATATTCCTGGCGAGTGACTAAGATCTATTTGATATTTAAAAAGTCTCAACATCATTCGTTGCAAACGCGAATTAGGCACGTTCCACAGATCTTTTTGGAAAATGCCTAACAGAGGTTTGTGGTCTGTTACCACTCTGAATTTTTGGCCGTAAATAAAATTATGAAATTTTCTGCATCCGAACACGATTGCGAGCAATTCTTTTTCTACTTGCGAGTATCTTTGTTCGGTCTCGGACAAACTTCGAGATGCGAACGAAATAGGTCTCCCATCTTGAAGCATACATGCTCCTAGACCATATTTTGAAGCATCTATTTGCAACGTGATTTCTTTCATGGGATCAAATACTCTCAATGTAGGGGCCTCTACTATTGCCTTTTTAATTTGTTCCAGACAAAGCTGATGAGTCTTTTCAAATCTAAAGACTACATCTTTTTTGAGCAAGTTTCTAAGGGGTTGAGACATTTCAGATAAGTGGGGCACGAAAGCCCGGACATAATTAATCATACCGAGTATCTAAGCATTGCAGCTCTTTTTAAAACCTTTTATTTAACTTCACTTGTATGTATGTATGTATGTCCTGGAATTTTGCAATCAATATTTCACCCACTTCCACTGAAGCTATCGGGTTGAAATTTGGCACACACGTTTGGTTCACGTCACGTGACAATGCACGACTACTTAAATGCCGCCATTTTTGATCCAATATGGCGACCGTTACAAAATGGCGATTTATAATTTTCATAGTAACCCTTATAATATGGGTATCAAATGAAAGGGCTTGATAAGCGAAACACAATAAGTTATGTGACGGTATTCTAAATCCAATATGGCGACGACACAAAATGGCGATTCATAATATCCATAGTTAACCCTATGATATGGATATCAAATGAAAGGGCTTGATGAGCGAAACACAATAAGTGAGGTGACGCCATTCTAAATCCAAAATGTTGATAAGTACTAGATATAATATTGATTGCAAAATTTAGTAAGACTAAAAAGTAGAAAATAAAATTACATAATGAAAACATATTTTGTAAACAAAAGCTTTTATTTAACAATAAAATATAAAAATATAGGTACTAAAAAGGAAATAAAAGCTTTTTTTTAAAAAATATTGTTTTATTATGTAATTTTTTTATCTCTTAGAGGGAACATTTTATTGATCGCTATGATTCATTCAGGATCGCATGATATGCCCTTTTCAGACACTATGTGTCCCAAGAACTTCACTGAATTTATTTTGTACTGCAGTTTGTTTAAGGGGTTAGGTGGGATTCAGAGGTTCAAAAAAAGGGTATTTTTACTATTTTTTTTTTAATATATAGAATCATTTATTTTATTTAAACAATTCAGCATATCAAAGATACATATTTAAACAGTATTTTGTGAAATTTTTATTTAAAAGTTCCGAAAACTCAGCCGTTGGTACCTCATCTCCCTTGACGTCTCAAAAAAAAAATGCTCTTGCCGTGGACAGCATAACTCATTATTGGTTCATGTAAAATCAAAAAACCAAAAATATTTCGTTAGTACATGGATAAATCTCGTTATTGGACGAAGGAAAAAAAAAAAATTAAAATTTGAATTTTTGACAGACTTTGAAAAAAAAAACACATTTTTTGGTCAAATTTTCGCCATGTATTGGCTCGAAAAAATTAGTTATAATAAAAAAAAAAAAAATCCTTCGTTCAATTACTAGATAATGTTATTTCAAAGATGTGTGCAAAATTTGAACAAAATCGCTTCATAACTTTTCGAGAAATCGTGTCCACCGACTTAAAAAATTGAGTTTTGAGATAAACGCGTTTAAAGTTGCCCTATGCTGCTGCTTCCGTATTCCGTGGCTTGATGGGCGGAACTTCCAAAGGGTCTATCTCTTAGAATTTTACTCGGATCGATTTGAAATTTTAGGAGAATATTTTAAACATATTGTACTATTTAATAAGACAAAAAAACAAAAATCGATTTTTTGAAATTTTCAAACCCGCCTAACCCCTTAAATTAAATTTCAAATTTATTTTCCTCGCCCTGTCCATTACTTTTTCGAAGATTTCATCGTGTTCTTTCTCTGAACCGGCATAAATAAGTATATCGTCGAGGTAAACGACAACTCCAGAGATATCTTTGAAATTTCTTTCATTGTACTTCTGGAATATCTCAGGGGCTGTTTTAATCCCAAACGGCAATCGTTTAAATTTATATGTACCGTTCGGAGTGCTAAATGTGCAAAGTTGGCTAGACTGGTCATCCAGTTCAATCTGCCAGTAACGGTAAACCACGATTTGTTTGCTAACTTGGCGGTTATTTCCTCGAACGTGGGGATGGGATAATTTAAAGACTTTATGGTCAAGTTCAAATCCTTAGGATCTAAGCATATTCTTACTTCTTTATTGGGCTTTTCCACAATAACCACATTCGATATCCATTCAGTCTGCCCATCAGCTTTTTCTATGATTCTCGAATTTTCTAGTCTTTCTAGCTCCCTACTTACTGAATTTTTGATAGCTAGCGGTAGGTATTCTTCGTGCCGGCTTCGCAACTGGATTTACATTATCTTTTAATTCGATGTGAAAGTTTTTTATGAACGACCCAAAGCCCTCAAAAAGATCCTTATGTTTCTCTATGACCATTTCTCGATTCATGGGTATTTTTAGACTACCTACCCTTTTTACTAAATTCAAGTCCACACTACTTTCTAGGCCTAAAATAGTAATTGATCCTTCTTTGCTGATAATAAATTCAATTTCTTTTATTCTATTCCAGGTAATGCATTTCAATTTAGTCGTTGCAATTGTTTTTAAAACTGATCCCCATACGATTGAATTTTTGACTTTGAGTCTGGCAAATTTAGATTTTTAATATTCCTAGCTATGTACAAAGGCAGAACATTCATGTCCGTGCTCGTATCTATTTTAGATTTAATTAATTGATCTTCAATTTTCACTGTTTCATACCATGACTTTTTCATACTTCCATCATTATTTATTACATCAATATAAAATACGTATCATCGTTATTATTAGTTTGTTCCAATTCACTTACACGTTTAATTTTAGTTTTGCATGCTATCGCGTAATGATTCTTCTGGCCACATTTTTTACATATTGCATTGTATGCTGGGCACTTCCTGATTACATGTCTTTGCGAACAATATGTTAATCCTACTATCCTGGTTATTTTTTCTATCCTGTTTTTTCCTAAAATTAGATTGATTAGTACTATTATTTTTATTAGTTTTATTATTAACACTTAGCTTAGGACATTTCGTAACCGCGTTCAAAGACGAAGTCGCCAACACTCCAGTTTGTAGCCTGTGCACCTGTGTGTTTGATACCTCAGCAGCACGCGCCATCTCTATAGCTTTGACGAGGTCCAAGTTGTCTATCTCCTGCAGTCTTTTTTGCACTAGTTGTCGTTTACTCCCAGGATAATGCGGTCCCTGAACATGCGATTTTCTTGTTCACCGAATACACAGTTGCGAACTAGTTTCTTGGCAGCCATCAAGAAATTATCGAAAGCTTCTCCTGGTTTCTGCTTTCGGCTATGGAAAACGAAACTCTCAAATGCCTCGTTTCGCTTTGGGCGACAGAATTCTTCAAAAGAATTTTTTTCTGATCCATCGTTAGGTTAAACGAATTGTAGATCTCTACCGCTTCTGGACCAACGGCATTCAAAAATACCGCTACTTTCACCTCATCTGCCTTCTTGTCTACATAATTCTGCGGCAGTACAAAAGATTTGGAAATTTTGCCAGAATCTTCTCCAACTTTCGGCCAAATTAGGTCCCTCCAGATCTAACGTATCAATTTTCTGGATGTAATCCATAGAAATTGATTCCGTCAAGCTTAATTATCGAACACTTCTGGGTGGTCTTCCGTGTGGTTTGGGTGCTTTAAATAATTCCACCACTGCATTATATATACATCTACTCGAGTCCACATACTTTTACAGTGTGTATATGCAAAACCTTTACCAAATTAATAACCTCTTAAGAAACCACATAGAAGTCATTGTACAAGTAATTTTGTCAAGCAAGCTTGGTATTCTTTCTAAACACATTTTAACCCATGAAGAACTTGGCCTTATAGAATAATATAATATAGAAAATATAAAACCGGCGTTAGACTCCACGGCAACGAAATGGTAATATTCTTAGTGATACAGCGTTATTCCAACAAAACCCTATCTAGAGTCCTAATCGAGCCAATTCCCAACAAACAAAACAAATTTTTATATTCAGAGAACAATGAAATTCTCTTAGATTCGATTAACAAAATTTATAAAATATGTAGATGTAAAAGAAAACCTTCAAGTAAGTTAAGTAAAAATTTCATAGAAATAGAAGATCAGTGTAATAGTAGAAATCAAAGAAGCTCACAAATTGCTTAATAACCGTTATCGAGTGATCGAAAAATAAAAATTACTTGATAATAGTTATCAAGCGATCGAAAAGTAAAAATTAAATTTTAATCGTTATTATCCGATTTATAGTTTTTATTTAGAGGAACAAAATTAAACCTTTTATTCCAAATATTATTTAATCTAAGTAAGGCTACAAATGAAATAATGGATCTTAGCTTGATATATTGTTTTATTACTATTATTATTAGTTTACCTCAGCAAATGAGTGAGCACTTGCACCACAAAAAAACTGCTTAACAGAAGAAAGGAATTCCAATTAAAATTGAATTTTCCACTTATCTGAAAGGTTTGTGACAAAGAAATCGTTTCAGTGTTTACTTTATCTTTCGGTGATTTTCTGAACAATCGCTCATTGAGCTCTCTCTCGTTAGTTTTATATTATAGCTAAAAGTAAATAATTATGGAAAATTAATCCTTTTGAATTGGATGAATAATAAATTGGCTTTACGTGAGCACTATAGAGCATGCATTTAGATTTGCTATTTATTAGCAGAGATCTTTTATAATCAGAATTCCTTTTGTATGAGAACACGTCTGTTTATTATCGGCAAGTTAAGCTTTGCAGCATAGGTCCTTAAAACCTTGTTCACAGTAAGTTACCTAAGTGTTACCCAAAAAGGAGATTTTGTGCCCAACAGAAAAGGCACATAATTTTAGACAAAAATATTGGTCTACCCACTCACCGCAGAAGCTCATTTAGGAATACCAAAAATTATCCTCTCTATTGATAAATGAAATGGAAACAAAAAGGACTGACAGCATAAGTATTGACTTTCGACTTCAATGATAAATGACTTTTGAATCCTTTTATTTGTCCATTAAGCCTAACCCACTGTTTGCTTCCCAGTTGGAAATATCTTCTCTATTTTTGTAGTGTTTGATGGTAAAAGCAACCAAGGCAGGGTTGAAACTTGTTAATTTATATCTACAAGAGGGAATTGTAGAAGTTTACTTAATTGCTCCTCCTCTTTTAAATGAGAAAACAATTTGGCCCTTTTTTCCGTTTTGGTACGATGTAAAGCTACTAGTTTATTGAATGTTTTCTGCACAGAAACACACTTCTTTACAATTGAACGTGAAATGAATTTCAACAAATTGCATGAATACCGGATCTGTGAACATTTTTTTTGAATAAAATCTTAAAGAAAGCTTGTTAATGGCCTTAATAAATAAAATAATACTAGTATTTTTTCCACTTAACGGCTGGGATACAATACAAGCGACGCGTTTTGTAATGCGTACACCCGTGTACACAGGTTTACGGGTGCACGGGTACCCGTGTACGCTGGTTGACGGTTCAACCGGGAAAATTCAACTCGAAACTTACCGCCCGTGTACAAGGGCCCACGGGTTTAAGCGGATATTGAACGAGAAATAATTAATAAATGATTTATTTGCTCAATTCAACAAATTATACAAATGAGTGTGTGTTCTTTTACATTTACAAAGTTTTACATAGCTACACTAATAAAATATATAATTTGAAACCATATAAGTATTATTTAGATATTACCATTTGTTAAAGGTACAAAGTTTAATTTGTTGATGATTGTAAGGCATATTTTACTTTGAGTGATGAAATTCTGAAATTAAGTGAAGTAGGCTGCATACCAGGAGCTCGATTCTGGTTATCTCGGTACTGGTTGGCGCATCCAACATATTTAGGAAATTATCCTGAAGATTCTCCAGTTCGGGTAGAATGTCTCTTCTTTTGTTTTCGTATCTGCTGCATTCACTGATGATATGAAACAGAGTATTGTTTTTTGAACAGTAGTGACAATAGTCGTCTCAGTGCATGTTATAACGAGTTCCTTTTATTATAAGTCTACTATTGTAAACGTTACACAGTCTCAGTTGTGCGATTAATCTTTTTTTTGATATTGGCAGGCTTGTTTGCAAGTAATGATTATTTAGATTTCTAGGCATCAGGTCAGAAAAATTATTAAAGAGCTGGATTTTTTACTGCAGGTGGCATCCTGGTTATATAGAAATAGGCTATATTTTTCTATAATATAAGCTTATCTTTTTCTTGCGCTGGGAGCTCCAAAGATATATAATCCCAAATTTCAACTGCATCTATTTTTTCAAAAAAGCTTTCTCGGACTTGCAAAGCCCAGTTGTGTGTATCGGAGCTTTTAGTTGAGAGTTTTGCTAGATGAAGGATCCTTAGAAGACTCAACTTAACGTATCTATTGTCTTGGAGTTTTAAGGCTCTTTCGACGAAATTTAAGATTTGAGAAAAGACCATTACTTTAATACTCAGCATGCTTGTCTCCAGCGGAAGGGCGTAGCTTGGGGTGTTGTATGGAAGATGTAGCAGGCTGCAAGTGAATCTGTTCTGTATCTTTTTGAGTTGGTCCATGTATCGCATACTCCACACCGGTGACGCGTAGAGAGCAACGGATGGAACAAGAGAATCGTACAGTTTGTTACATGTTACCCAATCAACCATTTGGATTTTGTTGATTATCACCAATGTTTCCGGAATGGCGCGTTTTGCCTTGTTGACAAACTCTTTTGCTGCAGAACCAAAAGTTCCCGTTGAGGTGAAGGTTACACCTAGATATGTGTATTTATTAAATACTTCTATTCTTTGGTCATTATGCATAAAAGGTTTAAGCTTCTTCACATGCCCATGCTCACCTTTTTAGAAAATCATAATCTTGGTTTTTGCAACGTTTACGCTCATCTCCTTCGCGTCAAAATATACGTGTAAAAGCTTGAGCATTTTTCTCATTTGAACCTGTGTTTCAGCCAAAAAAACCATATCGTTTGCGAAGGCTAGCATGAAGACTTCAGTTCTGTGGTTAAGTGAAGCGCCTCTACCATTTTCTGACATTACTGCGTCTTCTACGTCGCTATAAAGAGCAAATAGCAAAGGGGAAACTACTTCGCCCTCAGAAATGATTTCGAAAGACCATCCAAGGTCTTTACCTGCGGCGATGCCTTGCTGTATAGATTGGCGAAGGTATTTATTATTTTTGTGCTTAGCTTGAACAATTTTTTCCACAGAAGATGATGTGGGACCGAGTCAAACGCCTTTTTGAGATCCACAAAAAGGCAAAGAGTTTGCCTCCCTTTGATTTTAGACGATTTTGTATAAGAACTGTGAGGGTGAATAAATTATCGAGCGTGGATCTACTTTCTCGGAATCCCGCTTGTGATTCTGGCAGCAATCGTTTAAGTTCGGCCCACTTGTATAGTTTTTTGTAAATTATTAGTGTAAATAGTTTTGCGATTGCATTAATTAGCGCAATAGGTCTGTAGTTGCATGGTTCGGTAAGAGCTCCTTTTTTGTGTAGCATAGTAAGAATCACTGAAGCCCACATGACAGGGACAATTCCATTCTTTAGAATTTTATTGAACATACTTAGAATGTAGAGTATCCAATTTTGGGGAAGATTCTTCAAAAATCCGTTGGAAATGCCGTTGCAGCCAGGTGTTTTATTATTTTTCAAGTGGTCAAGGGCTAGACATAATTCTTGCATGGAGATCTCAGCATCCAAGAGGGGATCTTCATTGTATCTCTCCAGAGGAGGGAATATTATATTGCTGGGCCCATAGATGTTCTTGAAGTAAAGTAGGTGTACCAATCTTCCGGGTTAATGTGATTTACTAAGCTGCCCCTGAATTTTCTGTGTTCGTTAATCAGAGACCAATATTCTTTTGAGTCTTTTGCTTGGCTTAGTCGCATAGCGAAGTGAGTTTCATATAGTTTTTTGCGAGTACTTATGAATCTAAAATACTCGTTTCTCATGATATTACATTCCTGTACCACACATGCGTCATCCAGTCTTCTTCTTTTTTCTCTTGCTTTAATTAAGAGGATTCTTTTCAGGGCTTGGTATTCGGCATTAGCCCAGGGTTTGTTAAAATTGAACTTGTTGAGGCGGTTTACTTATCCTGCATTCTTTAGCTATACTTATTATCGTGTCGTTTAAATTTTCATTTAGCTCATCGATGGAGCAATAAATTCTAGAAACGTTGGGAAAGTAATCCATCGTTTGATAATAATGTTCCTTTTTGTGCTCTTTCCATTTAATGCCCTCATCACTGACTTTTTGCGTGATACTTCCGAGATCTAAACCTACTACTACTGGTGCGTGTCCCGATTTGGTTTAGTAATGATATCTCGTACTTCTAAATTCGAAATCAAATTAAGCGCCATGAAATTACAGAGTACTATGTCTATAACAGAGGAACCTACTGTGCTACCACAGACAAATAACCCAGATGCCCAACGGCAATGCTGAAAAGTGATACACACAAGAAAAGAGCTCTAGCGGCCGGAGCTTTGGCTCTAGCGGCTCCGGCGACGCATTCGAAGCCGCTACAGTACAGCAACGCACTTCACAGCATAAATCAGCTAGCTGCGACGCATTCGAAGTCGCGTAGCGATGCTATTTGTATGTAGTAAGCCACTACAAGCAGGGAGCATGAGCCGGGCCGCTAGGCCCAGTGGGAATTCTTGGAAAGCTACATCGTGCAAATTGGGTTGGCCCGTTGAGTTCTTTTCCATGATAATGATTATTAATAATAAATTATGATTTTAGATTTTTCCGGTTTAATTTTAAAGAATTTGTTTAGCTGTTGTTATTATAAATAATTATTTTTAGATTATCAATATTTTATAAAATTGGTAGATATTATACGGTTGTGATTATTTCTAATTTTTAGTACTCAAAATCAAATGTTCATTTGTATTGAATTTAAATTCTTAAAAATTATTACAAGTATAATGAAAAAATAGGACATTAAAAACTTTTTGAAATATTTTTTGAAGAAGTGGGATTAGTCAAAATATTTCAGAGTTTCAACAAAGATGCGTTTAGAAAATTTTCATTATTTGATAGTGCTCCTATATTCCATATATTAAAGTTTTTACCAAACATTCTTGACATGTTTTAACTTTGAAAAAAATGTTATAAATCGGCATCAAAAATACTATTATTACACTCCAAAGGAGGACCATTTTCATCATCCCTTAGAAATAAAGTAGGAACGGCATATGTTTTCAAATACTTTTTACCTACAAAACTACTATTAAAATGAAGGCTGTAAATTAAAGGTGTCTTAAAAACAGAAACAATTCTACACAATTCGTTCCCTAATGCCTTCATCCAATCATTATATTTCCCTGTCCCTTTCTTCGGAAAACGGAAAAATTTTCTTCCCGGAAACAAATCAGTAACCCTTGCTTGACAGCAAGGAATTACACATTTGGCCTTTTTCCACGGCATTTTATTTGTCTATAAATAAACAAAAAACCAGCCCTTCAATGCCAGTATAATACAGAAAATAAGAAACAAAAATCTAGATATAAAATTAAATAACCCTCCTTCGGCAGTCGGGTAAAAATTAGCAATTCTTCTCCCTTTCAATTTACCAAGTAGCTAAACGCAGTGAATCTTAAAAACGCAGATATATTCTTTCGAGCAAATCTCACATCAGAATGAAAATGAAATAAGCGACAAGCCTAGGCAAAACGACCGAGTACGAAAGAATACTATGAACTCTCTCCCCCCACACAACAAACAGCCAGCAGTCGTGCGTGCGTTGATAACGCGGCGCTTACCCTCTGAGAGAACTTCTGCTCACGCCGCATGATAGCTGGAAGTTGCGTTGCTGTGCGTCGTTGCTGACAAAGTTCAAAAAGCTCTTCTGCAGTATCATTTCATTTCATACATCACGCTCGCTCGTAAGCATTGGACATCTGTATTGTCTGTGGTTCTACCAAAGAACCTTAATATGATAAGAAGCGCCACTCGCTGTCAAGCGCACAAATTTTTCCTACATCGGTGTCCCGACATTGGACGAGAAAGCTTTTTAGCTGCGCTGTCTCACGTCTGATGGCAATACCAAAGCTGTGCAGTGTGCTCGCGAGAGAGAAGCGCATGCTTTTTATTTGATTTATCTCTGGGCATGAGCGACAGACGAAACGAAGGATTATTGATCGCACGATGCGACGAGCCCTTTTCGTGTGGTGGTGGGGTAATGCAAATATGTGGTCGTTGGCAGAATGAGCTGATATAATTCACTTGCTTTAAGGTTGTTGTACCGGAAGCATCTTCAGAGATATTTTTAGTGATTCTTCTTATTTTTCAAATATTTTGGATTTTGTATTTTTGCATTATGCAAGAAAGGAATGCGTCAAAAAAATCAGCCCTTTTCAGGGCTAAATATGGGAAGGAAAACTGTTGTGTAGTTACTTGCTCTGATAGTAGGAGCATTAACTCTATTTGCACTTTGTATAGATTTCCCAAAGACCTGGAAATAAGAAAAGTATGGCTTAAAAATATCGGATTATGTGTATCTGATTATAAACCATTTTTTCGAATTTGTTCAAAGCATTTTGAAATTTACAAATACTATTTTGAAAAGGATTTGTCAGTAAAACATATCAAAGAAAATATTATTAAAGCTTGTGTATTAAAAACTAATGAAATTTACCCCGACTGGTTTGCTGAAAATTTACCATGTTCGAGCCACAGAGAAAAGATTTTAGAATTTTTTATTTTAGTTCTTTTGCGTAAGAATTCTTCTTGGAAGGCGAAGCAGACGGCAAAAATATGTGACGTTAAAATTGGTAGACTAAGGAATTTATTAGAATAAGGTTTTAGTAAGCTTGTGCAGACGAAATTTTTAAGCCCAATTTGAAGGTGGGTACCGACTTTTCCGATATTTTAAATATTATTGGAACATTTTTTTTTTAATTGTCTCTTTCTCGGTATAAATGATAGGATGGAAGAATTAAATGACAAACGTTTATTCCTATTCATGATTTCAAAGATTATCTACATACATACACTAAATATAAAAATGAATTTGAAAGAGTGTGCCTCAGAAAAACGATTTTTGGAAAGAAATGAAACTCAATCGGTTAGCAATTGAGTTTTGAAAATTTAATTTTATGTCAAAACATTTTTTGGTAATTCTTGGAATAAAATCAAACACGTCGAACCTATTTTTGATATTTTCTGATTTTTGTAAGTTTCAATGAAATCAATATTATTAATTCCATTACAATTTACAAAAATCAATGCATATAAAAAAATTGACTTAACCCGCTGTGGCCTTGGAGCGATTCAATTAGCTAAATAGCTCACACCACCACCCTCCCACCACACGAAAAGGGCTCGTCGCATCGTGTGATCAATAATCCTTCGTTTCGTCTGTCGCTCATGCCCAGAGATAAATCAAATAAAAAGCATGCGCTTCTCTCTCGCGAGCACACTGCACAGCTTTGGTATTGCCATCAGACGTGAGACAGCGCAGCTAAAAAGCTTTCTCGTCCAATGTCGGGACACCGATGTAGGAAAAATTTGTGCGCTCGACAGCGAGTGGCGCTTCTTATCATATTAAGGTTCTTTGGTTCTACCATTCAAGACTATGAGGTCGTTATTTCGGGCGAAGTTTAAGAGGCTTTTTCCTCTTTTGCTTACTATCTTGTCGTAGCTTTCTCGTGCAAAGCATAGTTTAGGTAACACTATACTCGTATCATCCAGGTCGTTTTCGTCTGCTATTCTTGGGTTAAAATCCCCGCCAAGAATAATAATAGAATCTTGATGAGCGCCTTTTGCTTGCGATATTATTTCGGAGATTTCTTCCAGTACAGTATCAACATCGGTATTTTGGTTAACGTGCACGGTTCCTAAGATAACACTGTACTGCGCAATTTTTAACTTTATTATAATATAGGAATTATTGTGATATAGTATTTCTGCGTTACCGTATATGTCTCTGTTAAATGCAGTGGTGATACCCCCACTTGCTCGTCCTCTTACTGAAGTCTTTACAGCGTTGGATGAATAGCAAGCGTGTGTGCTGGTGAAGGAAGAGGTAGGAGGTACCTCCCTTCAAGTTTCATACACACACACTACGTCATTGTTTTGCACAAGTTCACTTATGTCACATATATTGTGGTAGCCCGACGCGTTCCAAAAGACAATTTTCGGATGACACGGTGGGGGGTCTAATTGCTATTCCATTGATTGTGAGGTTAAGTCGCGCTTGTTGTCAAATTCATGATGCTTTGCATGCTTCTTGCTTTGCACTTTTTGTTTCTGCCTTTTGTCCTGCTCCGGCGATTCACATGAGTTTTCTCTGAGCCGCTTTTTATTTGCGGTCGAGAACGATGAGTCATCACTATCGTATCCAGTTTGGTCTACCTTATTTTTTTCTGAAAATTTGGCAGGAGTTTTTAAGGAAGATAGATGAGCCTGCGCTTCTGATGACGACATTAATTTGTTACCTAGTAGTAACTTGTGTTTCTTAACCGCTGCGTCAATGTTAAACTTCTTGAATTCTTCCTGTAGTTTTTTCAGTGCACTATATCTGTCTCTCTGCTTTTTAATTGAATCATTCGTGAGGACAATGCCACGTTCATCTCTGAGTTCGCGATATGCTTCAAAAATTAGTTGCTTGTTGCGAAGAGAAATAAGCGAAACACGGACCGGTCTCCTTCCTTCAACACGGCCGATGCGTCGTGCTTCTTCTACGATTCCAGGTTTTACTCCAACTCTTTTGCATATTTCAGAAATGTAGTTAAGTAAATCGGATTTGATATCCTTGGTATCTGGGATTCCATAAAACACAATATTTCTCTGTCTTACCGCAGCTTGCAAGCCCTCTGCTTGCTTTTCCAGTACTGACACCCGGTTAGTCAACAATTTATTTTTTTGCTTCAGATCTGTAATGTCTTTTTCATTTTGAATACACTTTTCTGCTGTGATACTAGTTGATTCATCAATTTTGTTTACTTTACTTTTTAGTTCAATTAATAAATCTTTTAGCTCGTCGTTTGATGTTAGGCCTGCGGCAGCACGATTGCCATTCATTTTTAGGTTAAGTTTTATGCTGAGGTTAGCAAAAGCACGTCTGCTCACTGTGAAAGTTCGAACAGCACTCACAACGAGAAATATTGCCAACGAAATCGTCCAAAACAAGCCTAATCAAAATAGTAAAACATTTTTCGCGGATATTTCTGGAAAAATAAGAAACAACTGAATAAGTACAAAAGTATATAGGTAATTGCAGGCACTATAAAATGCCACGGTCATCATGAAAGCATGCAAAGATTTCGAGTTGAAATATAGGCGCTTGTTTACGAGCTTTTATATCATATCTATCTCGTTAACACGTTCCGTGCCACGTGTACCGAAAACGGTACACAAATGGAAGCTCTCTCTCATCAAATGATGTTTTACATGTAAGTCTCTCAGAAAGGCTTTCTTCAAAATTCTGGCAGGGAACGTGTTAAGCGCGAAACAAATATATAGAGCTATGCTCTCTGTATCGTAGCTTTTCTTAGGTGTGAACTCAAAAAGGCCAACACACTGATATGTATATATACTGGACCGCTGACCCCAAGTACCAATTTTGGTGGAAATCGCATAAGCTTTAAAATTTGACAGCCCGCCATTATGAATTCATAAATTCTGACAGTTGATTTGAAATCAGCGTCTCCGAAAATCCCAAGTACTATGGTTCAAATCGCTTAAACTTTAAAATTTGATAGTCCGCCATCTTGAATTCGTAAATTGTGACTGCCCCTTAAAAGAATACAATAAATTCCACCTTATGACATTGTGGACTTAAGCCACTTTCAAAATAAACGGCTCAATAGAAATGGATCACTCGTCCCATACAAAATGCCTATATCAAAATCGTGCACTTTTTGTCCCCTCTTGCTCACACCATTTACGGATTTTGAGCAGTCAGCTGGGCATTTAAATTATTGTCAAATGCATTTTTGGAGCATTAGTCAGTTTTAAGGACATAACCCCCTCAGTAATTACACCGACATTTATTATATAACTTAATTTGTATCTTAAGTCCCTTAAATGGAATGCAAGCATGAAATTACCCCACTTAGAGATACAATTGAATTTCATACAATTTCTAAGTTTTCAACAGAAATTTTGTTATTAAATTATGAGAGTCTCTTAGTTTCCATATTGAAAATTCTTCTTATTTTGTACCTGATTTACCGACGATAATGGTACAAAAACCATAAATTGCATTTATGTAATTTTACTGCAACTAAAATTAAATGGGGATTGTACCAAAACCACATATGACTTCTTAAAACAGTTGTTAAGCAATGTAAACCGCATTTCCAGAAGTTAGCATTTTGACGTTTTGTTAAGAATTGAAAAATGTGTTATTCCAGATAGTTTGATAGTTTGAGATTTGATGTTACTTTTAGGGGAATTTGATTAAGGCGTGCATTGGACAATTAAAAATAAATACAATTTTTAAATTTGCAGCCTTTTGAAGGCGCCTACTTCGCGTAATGCGAAAGAAATAGACAGATACATATGTACATATGTATATGCTCGTAATATCTGAACACTCCTTAGGTGAGAACTGTCAAAAGGGTGCACCATTTGAGACATGAAATTGAGTGGTCCATTCCTATATGTCAATGGCTGAAACGTTCAAAATTAGTGTACGTGTGCGTACCAATTTTTGGGGGTACTCTATAGATAAGGGCAGAAATATTAAGCAAGTAAGAAGAAATGAGAAAAGCTTTACGAGCATTTTTGAATACTGTCGAATTGTGCATTTTTGGCTTACTTTAATTAATTTGAAGGTGCTTTTGTTCATAAACGTCGTTAAATAGTAAACTAAGGGTGCCCTTTCACCAAACATGTTAATGTTCAAGTCAATTATTAAATAAATTGCTATTGCAATCCCGAAAAAATTACAAAAAGTTCGATTAGTATTGTATAAGAATTACAAACTAATATTTAATTTCATTTATATTGCGGGGTAGCCCTCTTAAAATTGCATTATTTTTACGCCAGCATTGATATCCCCAATGAGCGAGAGAGATAGAGAGAGTGAACTCACCCATAAAGAATTTGGGTACGCTTGACAAGTCTTACCGCACATCCTTACGTTCATGTTCTAAGATGAAAAGTGAAACCATTTTAAGTGGAGATGCCATAAAAGTCAACAGTTTTATCATCTAAAGCTACGTTTAATATCTCGATTCGAGTCTACGTCGGTACGTTCAATATCCCACTCGAGTTAAACTATACAAATGTGTGCGTAAATGGCAAAGGTAAATCAGATTTATAAGAATAGCCTGTAAAAATGAATAAAGATAGAGAGACCAATTATTGTGCTGGTAAGTTGTTGAAGTAACTACAATTTAGAATTTAGATAGAATGAGCTACATATAATCTCCTAATAAAGTTGGCGGGCAGTTTCTAATTTCTAATGTGGCAGAAAGAATTTAGGGCCCTGTTCTATGTTTCGTACGAAACGAATCGAAAAGAGCTTACAAAAGCCTTTTTGAAGTAAAACTTCTTTAACGTCGTTGAGCGCTCGGTCACCGTTGAATAAACCGAGAAATTACGTAGTCATCACCGGCGCGCATAGAGAGAGAGAGAGAGAGAGAGAGAGAGAGAGAGAGAGAGAGAGAGAGAGAGAGAGAGAGAGAGAGAGAGAGAGAGAGAGATTTTAAATAAGAGCCCCGCATGATCCCTGCCTATGCCGGGAGAGGCGCACATCAACGAGCGCATTCCCCTCATACCCCTTGACGTCTCCCCCTCATCCAAGTGCTCAGCTAATTCTCAACGGTTTAAAACGGGGTAAATTTTAAAAGATAGCCCGGCATGAGCTTGATCTTTGAGCCCACTCCCCAATATTTTCCGTTCCTCGCAAAAAAATCTCAAATCAAAACAGACCCTACACCCGAAAAATCCGTACAAGCTTCACTTCTGTCGAGCGTGTCCTGACGTTTTTTGGATAAATCTTAAAATTCTCACAAATTAATTTTAGTTGCCTTTGATTTCCATTAATTTTCCGCATATAACGTCTAAAATTACTACTTGCACTAGTAAACATTTAAATAGAAAGATTTGTTGATGTAACGCGTAAAAAGCAACTATTTGAAAGGTTCTTTTTCTATGGGTTCCATTGCCATGTTCACGGGTAGCAAGTTTCTTGATGAATACTGTTACCTTCATTTTTTTTTAAGGATCCGAGGGGCGGCTGAGAAAGGGGCTATGGAGGGAAACAAACAAGAATTACATCGAAACCCTATTATTTCCCTAAAAAGTACAATTCTAACTAATACTAAACTAGCCTACTTACATTAAACCTAGACTACTTAAACTATAGCTAACCTAAACTTAATACTATACGCCGCCGAAGGATGCCTAAAAAGGAATAGGAATAAATATGTATTTGGGAAAATTTAGTTAAATATAAAAGGTTAAGGAAGACTTACCGATTTGTCCGTGTTGTCCCTCGTTGTGAACCCGATGCTGTAGTTTCCCTCGTTGCAGGATCCCTAGGGCGGACCCCGATGATGGCCGGAGCGGTGGGGGAAGCTGGCGTTGCCCTCAGGGGGCGGAGTTCCCAAGGCGCGAGGAGCGGGGGGTCTGGCGATCCATAGGCGAGCCTGCAAGAGAAAAAAACTGAAATTCGGGTGGGGAAAACAACATCGAACACAAAACATGGGGACACACACAGGAAGAACATAACCCCAAAGGGGGGACACCACCAAAACGCCGCGGATTTTATGCGCCCGTGCGCAAAAACTGATCGCACCGGCACTTCGGGCGGCGAGGCACCACGGCGCGGTGTAATCACCGGGGTACTGTCGCGCGATCCACGAAAATCCGCGAAAATTCGCGAAAATTCGCGAAAATTATCACCCGGTCACACGCGGCAGGTACCCGCGAAAAACGATCGGAAACCTTATGGGATTACCCCCAAACCGCGCGGAACACCCTTAGGACACTCCCGGTAACCCACTTTCTTCAAAAAATTCACTAGTAGTAGCGAAATCGCGACCGGCAGATCACCTGTCAGAATGGATTTAATCCAGGTGATCCGCCGCGACGAACAATTTTCGCGGGAGACCCGGCCACTACACTCATCAATTTTCGCCCGCGGTTTCCACTTCACTATAGCGGCAACGTCAAAATGGTCACTAATAGTAGTATTCGAGCGAAAACCTTTTGACCAATCGGGGCCTTATAGCGCGGGAAAATCATGGCCGACCACCGCCATTACCACGAAATTTTCCTTTAATCAATTCTCGGAATTCCTAGCCCGTGGAACCCCGAAAATGATTATAAACACTGCACAAAACCACCCACTGATTAGCACCACCCACAATTTCCACCCACTTGCACTAAACCGCGCGAAAAAGCCGAAAAACACTTTTTTGGAGAACCCCATAATCGCGATCCGAACGATATATAAACCCCGGGATCCCATAAAAAGCTCTCTTTTTGGTCTTGTTTTTAAGTGCAGCGGAGCCCTCGCGAATTTTTTTTGGAAAATTGCCGAAGTATTGTTTGTAACCCGAAAGTAAACGCGAAGCGCGGAAAAAAAAAAGGAAATACCATAAACCCGTGAAACCGTGTATACGGGCGGTAAGTTTCCAATTAAAATTTCCCCGTAAATCCGTGTGCACGGTACCCGTGCACCCGTAAATGAATATACACGGGTACCCGTGCACCCGTTAGTGGTGCCTATAGCATCACCGTTATTTTATGTTAAATATGCGTATTGGTCTAATTTTTCGTATATGTAAAATATGTACATAATGCTGCAAGATTTTCCTTTCCAATGATTCACACTTATTTGCACTTAGAGTTTACTTCGTGTGAATATAAGGGCATAGCTTTCGTGGCGTTTGTGGCAGGAACACCAAGTCTTTGGACATACCGAAAAGGTTGGCTTCGTGTTCGGGATCGAAATGCCAACATTTTTTGAACTCATCTGCCTCGGCGGACGAGCAATAATTTTTAAGAAAATTTTAAAAAGTATTCCTATATCGGCAAATTAGGCAACAAAATATACATGGATAGAATATATTTTTCATATATTTTAAATATACGAAAAGCGATAAAATCCATATATTTTATGTATATACGAAAATATATTTCAGACGTATATTTTTTTTTCGCATACATATTTTCCGTGCGGGAACAAGCATGAAAATACCCAAACCAAACACGAACATTTAAAAATACGCCCTCTTTCAGGCACATATGTACATACGTGCCTTTTTGCACGTATATACGCGCTTAGGGCAAGTAAAAAATTTAAAAATACGCCTTTTTGCAGCCGCAAAAATTGGAAAATACGTTCTTTTATAAGCGTGAAAGTTAAAAATATGCTCTTTTGCAGCCACATACACGCGCAAAGCAAACACAGAAATTGAAAAATACGCTCGTTTCGCTGGCATTCGATATATATCCTCAAGTTCTCACTGCACGAAAATTGTTACGCAGACTCTTTTTTAACTGTCTATTGGATTTTTCGACCCAAAAACAGTGCGCTTTTGCTTCATTCGGCCTGTTCTGTGTCGTTAATTTTGTATGATGGCAATGAACTTAATGTTTCTTCGGGACGCAATGCGCATCGTGCCTCAATTGGGGTATTTTGGATGCGTTAGGAGTTATACGTGGTTGATTGGCGGGCTACATTTTAAGAACTTAAATTTTTGCTCCTGCGCACCGTACCTCATTAAGTTATAGAACGCGCATGCCGTGCCTCTTTCGGGCTACGTTTGGGCCTGTTAAATTTTTACTCGGGACATGAAAGCGAACAGACCAAACATTTTCCAAATGAAATTGTTTTCTAAACTCTGCTATTTAATATCAGTGTTTGCAAAATCGGGTGTGTATACATCTAACCATTAAAGTAAAGGAAATAAAAAAATATTTTTATTTTGTTTTGAATCAAAAATTACGGCACTTATACTGTCAACCGGCAATTATCCTGTCAATTAGATTGTCTCCTTCACACTATTGAAAAACTCAGATCTACCATTATGTAAAATATAATCATGAAAAATGATTTGTTAAACATTTTTAACATGCCTAATAAAGTTATAAAACTCATTTTTAAGACGATTCAGAAAATCTAAAGTAAAATCTTTTAGCAAGCATCTCTTTGCACTTAAACCTTTTAAAAATAAAGTCATCGGAAATCCGGGCAATAAATTTCTGAAAATGGAAATCATTAATTTCTGGAACGAAACTGAAGTGAGCCATGGGATTTGCCATCACCCACCCTTTCGCCAATTACGTGCTCGATTAACGAATTTGTCCAGTTGAAGTTGGCGAAATGTGCAACTCAGCGAGCCTTAGCAGAATAAATCAAACCTGCAGAAAAATGGGCGCGAATCGATCATTTGATTTTCTTTATTTTTCCCCGACACCCTCAACTTGTGGGAAACGCTAAGTCTGAAAAATGTTTTAATGCTACAAATCATTTCCTCGATTTCGCACACCTGAGGTGGTTCCACGTCTCGAAATGGGCGTAGTCGCTGGCAGGTGTATTATAAGTCGCTAGAGATTTAATTTCTTTGATGGTTTCCTTCAAAAACCCTTCTACATATACTAGTAGCAGTGGAGGTAGATCTATTTTTAAAAGGCACTCCGACCTCGTTAGCTGGGATGCTTATGTAGTAATGTCAAAATAGATAGCTCGGAGGCGTGAGGCAACTTCGTCGTTATTAACAGCGTCAAAAAGAGCAACGTCCGAAGTAAGTTATCGGTGAAACTGGAGTCGAAATTTAAAACCTATTTTGAAGGTCTTTCATTTCGTTTAAACTTAATTTACTTCTAATTTAGTTCTATAGCTGCTATTATTAGCCTCAAGTTTTTTCCCGACTTGAAGTCTTACTTCTATTTGCTACGTTTTGTATGTATGTATGTACTAGTGATATAACGAATGTCAATTTTCAGGCATTCGCGAATACGAATATTTGTCACTGATATTCGCGAATGCAAATACGAATGTGAATATAAAGTTTTCAAATCTATCTATGACTAAAAGTTGACAGCAAATGGGCCACGCAAGTCGCACGTAGACATTAACATCGTTTGCATCTTATTCCGGAAATTGCCAAGCTGACAGGTTTGACGAATTTACAGTAGATCAGTCGAGTTAAGTAGGTGTCAACAAACTCCTCATACTATCTTTTCACAAAACCCAAGGTTGTATTGGCCCTTGCAACGATGGAGTCAATATGATCCTCAAAAGTGAAACGAGAGTCTATAATAGAATAACACCCAAATTACTAACTTTGTGAAGTCTTGAAAGTGACTAACCTAGGCATTGAGTAATTAAAACGTATGGAGTGCTTTTTGCGTGATAAAGACATGCAGGGGCACCATTTACGAAAGGCGTCTAAGTCAGTGTTTAAACTAGGGTAGTTGCGATCGTCAGATATTATACGAAAGATCTTTGCATCGTCAGAAAGATAAGAAGAACACATTTAATAAAAGTGGAAGCAAATCCAAGGGTAGACATCTTGTAAACAAGGATTTTGTGGTTTATTCTATCGAACGCCTTCCTGAACTCCGTGAAGATGCAATCAACTTGTTTTCCAGATTCGATAGGCGATATGCAATAATTAGAAAGTCTTAGAGATTAGTGGTGGTGGATTTTCCTTTCATAAATTCATGTTGAAGGAGCAACAAAAAAGGTTTAAAATGAAAATGTAGTATTTCACAGATTAAAGTTTCAAATATGCAGCTTAGCTATATAGCATAAGTTAGCAATTGGTCGGTAATTTCCAATGTCAGTTTTATTACCTTTTCGTGTACTCAAATAATCATAGATAACATCACATTTTTTTAAAACGCAGGTCGGTATATCATCAGAACTACTCGAGTTGTCGACTTTTTTAGATATATGTTTGTGAATGATGTTGTCGGCGGAAGCGTCGTCATATGAGTAAAATCCTTAAGATTAATATCACAGTAATCATCACTGAATGAAGTTTTAAAAAACTCAGCAAAAAGGTTAGAAATTATAGGAACGTCATCGCAGGTTGTGTTACCGTAGAAAAGTACGAAGGGATATCCGTCAGACTTCCGTTTGACATTAATAAAATTCCAAAACCGTTTATAATCATTGCGCAAAGTTGATTTTAAGTTATTAAGCTATTATACATATGTACGAAGCATTTATAGCCATATCGAATTCAATACGAATTTCAGAGTAGGCAAAAAAATCAGCATCGCTCTGAGAGGAACAAAACCTCTTCCATACCTTGCTCTTTATATTTGTTAGATGTTAGACGTTGCTATTGAGCCAAGGCTGGAAACAGATTTGATTATTTGTCCTTTTAACGGGTACGTACAATGAAGAACATAAAGAAATTATCGCGTAAAACCATGTACTTATTTTTTAAAAGTCGGCCCTTTTAAAGTTATAACTATATTTAGAAGGAAGTGGTGAAACAGAAAGAGCGTTAAAAGAAAGAAGCATCAGAAGAGCCGGATGATGTCTATGTTCAGGTAACAATGGTGAGGCACAGTTAGAGGTTACAGTGCCAGTTGGATCCGTAGAAAACGCCAGATCTAGGTTAATACCAGATTTATTAGAGACATGGTTGCATTGCGACAGACCGGATGAAGAAAGGCTATCCAAAAATCTGCAGCAAATTGTGGGCCAATCAGCGCATAAGGCATCAAAGTGTCATCGGCAGAGCGTATCCAATTCACCGATGGTAAATTAAATTGGCCAACCAACATAACTTTGTCAGAAAAAGTTATAGTGCTCGTAAGCTGCTGCATGTATAAAGCCAGCTTTTCATAAATAGCGGAATTAGGAGGAATACAGACTGAAACAATGTAGACGTTCTTCCATGAAAGGTGTAGAATCACGCACAAGATTGCAAGGTCGGCGACAGATCTGGAATCTACCAGCTCACGCGATAGGATCCTGCGAACAGCACACAGCACTTTACCACCATCAGGTGCGTCCAACATAGCAGATCGGTTACGCCGAAAGACCAAAAATTCAGGACTACAGAGTTCATTATCCTTAATACATCCGTAGAACCACGTTTCGGTGAGGCAAACCACGTGAACAGAGCAATAATTTGTATCCAAGCATGGTCGAGACGTTTTGGAACGGAGTCCGGTTACATTCGCATAGTAGAGCGAGATTTCGCTGGTGAGTTTTTGTGTGTCCCTCGCATATTAGGACGGACCCTCGACGTAAACTAACGAACTATGGAGCCGGTGGGGCAGATGTGAGATGCGATAATGGAAGCAAATAAGTATCCAGATGCACACGCCGTGAAGGAGCGATCACCGTGCGCACGGTCAGAATTTAATTATCCACAAGCAATAACATCGCTTGCAATACCCAACCGAGAAGAGATCAGCTGTTTAATTTCAGTCTCCGTAGTTTGTGGATGGATCCTCCACACGTGCCCGTTGCGCAGGCCTCAGCATAGTACAATCCGTGGTATGAGCTATGGAGGTGGAAGGCTGGCTACCGTCCGCAGAAAGGCACCTGTGAAAGGTGCGATTTTTTGCTACGGACAGTTTGAGCCGATCCATGCACAGTGGCGGAAACACGATGAGCAACAGATTCCTCAGGTGGAAAATCATTAGGGACCGAAGATGTACTTGCAGAAGTTGGGAAAATATCAACCGACGCAGGCGTAGTCTCAATACAAGCATCTGATGGAACAGAAAATGAATCAGCAGAAGTGTGTAGATGAGGTATCAACCAATGTAGGCGTACTTTTGGTACTATCATCTGATGTAGAGGTAGACGGAAAACAATGATCTGATAAGCTCCTAACAACAGAAGCAATATCATTGATTAGTTTTTAATCAGCAGAAGTAGCCGTCGTAAAGGATCCAAGCTCATTTCTAACGTGCCGCACATTTCACCTTATATCCTCAACAATAGGCAAAACTGGCGCAGTACCAACGTCTACGGGGACCTGAGAGCAAACAACTGCAGACGTCGACAACCAAATCAGCAAGACGACTGATTCTGGTACCGATTTTGTGGGATTTTTCGAGGAGATTAGAGTTTGAGTTAAAAGTCTCTGTCAAATTCAAAATGCTGTTGATCTCATCATTTATACAGTTGAAGTCCCCATACTTGAGTTGAAGATTAGCTCGATTAGTGGAAATTACTAAGAGTTTGAAAATAAAATAAAATAAAAAAGTTTGGCAAATTATATAGAAAATATTGTCAAATGTGACAGCACTGACAATTATGGCAGAGGCAGTACGGCTGAAAGAAATCGATCGAAGCTGAAGTTGGGATAATGTTCTGGTGGTTGTCCTGGAAAAATTCTTATGTGACAATTATGAGGGAAAATAAGACGTAACCTCACTGATAGGAAAAAATTAAAGTTCAAATTCAAATAATTGTTAAAGCACATTGTTATGCATATGAGTCAAAGAAAGTTAATAACAGAGATCATCTAAACCATAACTGGTATAAGAATCCTGCAACGTCCAAGGATCAGGAACGATAAAAAATCAGGCAGAAGCCAAATCAGTCACAAGTCAGGCTGATAAATAAAATAGGTTAACAGGTTAAACATAAGCATGTCGACAACCAAATAAATAAATAAAGTAATTTAACAAAATACATAAAAGTAAGCACGAAGTGCACCAAATAAATAAATATTTAAGTATTTACATAAATGAACAACTCAAGTAAGTAAATATAGTACATAGTACGGAAACAAGAAAGTTACATTTGTTTATTTAACTACAGATCGAAAACAGTAACAAACCAATTTTGAGCTTAGACAGTGATTAGTGCTTTGTTAAGACGATCAAATCAAACTCTAGTGAAATATGAACTATTTTACACTTTACGACGCTGAGCGAGCTAGGCGCAAGTTGTGTAACAATGAATATTCGCGCAATGGAAGAAGAGCTACAACGGCTATGAGAATTTATTTGAAGTCTAGAACAGAGTTTAATGAATTGGAAAAATGCGAAAAAAAAAATAGGGTGCAGTGAGAACGCTTTCTTTGGCATCGTCATCCCACCAAAGTATGTAGTAAACCTGACATATGTAAATCAAAAATCGCTCCAAGAATGTGTCGAAAAAACTAAACTGTTGGCTCATAAATCTGTAAAGCCTTTGGTTGTTGACAATTTAATGAGTGAAAAGCTGGAGAAAGGCCGCGCCGACTCTTGCATGTGCGAAACCTATGAAGCGGCCATTTTTCTGCAATTTTCGTACATGTACATACTGTAGAATGCGACAATTATGTAGTCATAAACCCAGCGCAAGCAATATGAAACAGCTCCGCATAATGTGCATTAACGCACGCAAAGTACTATGCCTGACCTACATCAATCACGATCGGTAATAATTCACCTACTTATGGGTACCTGTTATGGTTTTCACGGGTGCGAATGTAAAACACTTTTTGTTGGTTGGGTATCACTTTTTACTTCGTTGAGTACACCACTTTGTTTAACAGGACACTCAATTACAAATTACTAATAATAATAATACTTTTTATTTTGACACTAGTTTCAATGATTTGTTTTAGGTAGGGGCCACGGACAATATCTTTTCTTCTTTTTAAGGTCCCGGTTATAATTCAACTTGGCGATCTCACAACCACCCCTCTTTTACTCTTCGCGGGTGTTCAGCAACTGGACTTTACTTTTTTAGCCAAAAGTAAAGTTCCCAGCCGGCCGCTTTAGGAATTGCGCTGAGGGCGCAGTTCTCACGCTCAGGGTGCGTTTCCCCAGCCGCTGCGCTTCCCACGAGCCGAGCGGTGACGCCGCTGGCTCGGCGCATTTTTGCACGGGCGTATCGAAATCCGATTCGCCGCCTGGGCTGGATTTCGTCTGCCCTTGTTGCCGGCTAAGGGGGCTATGGTTGCATAGCGGTACCCATCGTTACAATTTGAATAATAATAATAATCGATATTTATCGATATGTATCGCTATGCAACATACCCGATCGTATGTCACCACTGGCAGAATGCGCCCAGCCGACCTCCGCAAGTGCAACATAAACAAACAGCACGGGAGGCAACGACCGCCGGCGCCTTGCTTTAGGCACCAAGCGAGCTAACGCAGCGCAAATCAAATGGGTCAGAAAAACATATTGTCGCAACGCCCGGAATTTGACACGCCTTATGTTCCGGGGCAGTTTGAATGAAAAAATACTCAGCAGTCAAAAAATGCTAAATCAATTGGGAGTGTGGCCATCGGACCTGATTTTGTCCGGTCAAATAATTTGTATAAATAGGGTAAGAAATTTTGAATAAAGCAGGATTGTTAAGTTGAACGTGAAGCCTTTCACTTGGTGTCTGCCTTTTAGCTGCTTTTAACTACAATCCCGAGGAGTCCTACTCTTGAAGCGTTCTCCTCCAGGAGTTCTACCTAAAGGCTGGCTCCGAAGCTTCGTTGATCCCCAGACTTTACTACCAACATTACAATACAGAGAAAAGATGTTATTATTTAAATTTTTATTCAACATGCATACAAAACGGCAAAACAAGTATTTGACCAGTATAATTAAATGAAATAATGTAAGTTAGCATTGGATATGTCCAACGAGAATCTTCTGCGACCATTAGGACCAGCTTAATGGCGAGAAAACTCCCACTTTACAGTAGACACAACATACAACACAGGGCGGTCAAGTTATTAGAAAAGTTTAAATATCCAAAAGACACAAGATTAAGTGACACAAAAGTAACATAGCGATTTAGTGTATTTTTATCAACACTAACACTAAACAGGTCGGCATGCTTATTAACACTGAGGCACATGCGAATAGTAGGTTCATCATTTGTTTTACTATGAATGGTGTCAAAAAGAGTGCTATTTCTAAAACAGCGAGGAAGAGCCCTTAACACGAATCTCGTCTTAAGAAATTGCGAGTCAATGTTATTAGTCATAAGCTAATGAGCAAATACAATATCCGCAACTTCTCGGCGGTTATGCAACGAATGCATATCGAGAAAGAGTAAACGGTAACTTTATGGATGGAGAGAAATCGGATCAACCCAAGGCAGATCCTTTAAGGGAAAACTAAAAAATTTGCGATGGACCGATTCAGTTTTATTAATGTGTACCTGGTAGTGAGGGGACCAGACTTGCCTCGCATACTTAAGAATAGGTCTCAAAAGAGAAGAATATAATTGCTTATATACAGTAACGTAAGAAAACTCACGCGACAATCAATTTATAAATCTTAATACCGAACAGGCCCTCGCAACTATAGAGTTGATGTGTTCAACAAAGTCAAACTTGCTATCGAGAACAACACCCAAGTCACGGACAGTGTGATAAGTCCGTAATAAGCCTGAAAGTATGCACGCACTCATCATAAATCAATCACGAAAAGTAGTTAAACCTAAACAAGATACGCTGACCGCACACAAAGTGCAACGCACAAATTCCCGGTACGGTCAGCGACACTTTGAGTTATTTATGCTAAACAGATGAGTCAACGGGCAAAGCACTTACGGCTTGCCCGAGTTAAAGTGCATTCGGCTTAGCCAGCATAAATTTGTAAACAAGGCAGCACGTGAGGTGTAAGCGGCGCGCGTTCGGCGCGGGTGCAAGCCTGGCACTTATGATCGATGAAATTGGGTCATCGATCAGCGTAACCAGAAACCCCCTCGGGACCTTTACATAGCTAGGCATTTCCCACCAACACAGAACCAATCAAGGGTATAATCGCAGGGTGAAATTTTGTATAAATAGCCGTAATAAGCAAAATAAACCATTCAGTCTTGAACTGGATCTTTTCTTTGATATCTCGGAGCAAAAGCTATTTTATCTGCTCCAGTGGAGTTAAAGCCTTTCGCTGCTCCCAGGTCCCTTTTCAGAAAAGCCGTTTAGCACTCTAGGAGATATTGACTGGAAGCTGCTCCGACTGGCACCCTTTTAGCGACCCCCAACACTACGCGGATCTCGGACGAGCTCAGAACACTACAACAGATTTGGTGCGTCGAAGAATACACCTTGATAGACTGTAATTAAAATGAAGAGGATTGCATCCGCGACTGAAAGAGATGGCTACAAACTTGACGACATTAAGTTCCAAGTTGTTGTGAGCATACCAGGAATAGAAAATATTCAGGTTCCTTGAACCAAATGACAATCGCCTGCATTCTCCGTATATCGGAATATCTTCAATAGCATAAATAAGAAATTTAGTTCCTTCAGAAAGTGTGTGATCAATAGCTAAAATAAAAAGAAGAGGGCCCAGATGACTACTCTGAGGGGCACCTGAGGTAGCTAAGATTTCCCTAGAACTGGCTCCACGAAAGATGACCTGGTAGAACCTGTTGAGCAAATAGGAGCATCTAGTTTAGGAAGGACGATAGGAAACTCATACTCCTGAGTTTTAGTGTTATAATAGAGTGTGAGAGTTTGCCAAACAGTTTGCAAACAATTTCAAAGCCTTTGATAATATAAAGACTGAGCTCGAGAAGGTTCGTAGTCGTGGAGCGACCTTGAAGAAATCCATGTTGGTTGAGAGAGGTAATGCGTTTGCAAATTGTTGAAAGTTGTGAGTATAAGCCTTGAAAAGTTTAGAAACGCAAGAGAGCTTCGCAATTGGTCGGTAGTTACACACTTCGTTTTTACTGCCTTTTTATGAATTGTTATAATAAACGATTAACTCCAAAATGTTGGAAATTGTTAATTATGTAACGATTTTGAAGGAAAATTGTTAACGGTGCCATCAATGCAAAAGAGCACAGTTTAAGAATTGAAGAAGGAATACCGTCTGGACCAGTGGTAAAATCGTCAGGAAGCTCGTTTAAATGTGTGAGTACAATATCGGAGTAACGTTGATGGTTGGAAAATCAAGGGAAGGAGTATTAGTATTGAGGTACGCAAAATATTATAGTTCGAATCTGGTTAAAAGCCTGGGGGAGAGAACGATTTGTCCAAAAAGGAGGCAAACATATCAATTATAGCTGCTGGAACTCCACTAGCAATACCCTCGTAACACATGGACGCAAGCTAGTCATTTGACCTCTTCTTGAAGTTCATGAAAAAAGGCACGAGGGTTGCTATACATTTCGGTCTGTATTTTGCTGAGGTAATCATTGTATAATTGCGAAAAGAGGTTTTGAAAGTTCTCCCAGCATTTGACAAATAGGTTATAGGATTAATCTCAGCTTTTTGACAGGTAAGACTCACAACTTATTTTTTTCGGTTTTTGAGTGGACGAAGGGTCTTATTAAACCAAGGAGGTAAGGAACGATTGCTACCGACTTTCAAAAGGAATACAAGACACGAAAGCGTTATAAAATGAGGCATAGAATAACAAGATATTGACATTAATACAATTATGCGATAGCAAGGCAGAAAAGTCTATAGAAGCCAACATATCAGAAAGTTCATCAATATTCGCCTTTCTAAAATTACATGAATAATTAATACAGAGAGGATGGCGGCATTAAAATAATTATAGCAATAAACATTCTGAACAGGCGTATACATATATTCAACGAGGATAATACACATGAGTTTGCTACCTTCAACGATTGTGTTATTACAGAATTACAGTCAGAAGAGAATATAAAATTAAGTTGTCGTCCCATGTCGTTTTTAACAGTTCTTACCAAAAATGGGGCCCAGAAAAGAAGATTATCTTGTCGTAAGATTGGCAGTAGGATGGCAACACTTATCTTTGAGGCTATATACCCACTGTACGTTGGGTAAATTGAAATCTCCAAATAACATGAGTGCATCAGAAGGTTTCATTAAATTTGAAACATAGTCAACTTTGAGCGCAAGAATGTCATAAACGCTATGACTCCTATTGTCAGGAGTGTTAATCATATCTGGAGGGACGTAACAATAAATCAAAAATGGTTTTTTTTTTTTTTAGAAAAGAGATTTTCAGAACTATGAATTCTACATTAGTAGAATATGGTGAATCAGGAAGTACAATATACTCACAAACAAGAAAGTTTTTACAAGTTATAAAAACACTGCCTCCCCTAGCTTCAGAATTATCATATCTGTCATGGCGAAAAACTTGGTAAGACGAGTCAAAAAGCTTGGCCTCACAGAAACCTGTATATAACCAAGTTTCGGTTAGAGCACTGACGTCAAACTCGCAACCTCTAGAGTGCTTGGAAGAGAGATCTCGTTTTGGTCCTTAAACCAGCCCTTATTTAGATAGTAGGTAAGGGGAAATAGTTTGGGTGCAACTTACTTTTTTGAAACCGACTGATTTTGACCATCTCCCCATAGTTTTGTTGGATAAAATTGGATACATTATTCATCCGCTGTCTATCCTCAAACTCATGAACAATTGCATTTTCAAGACAGAATTGAGGCAAAGATATTACATCAAAAAGCTGCTGTGGGACAATTAGTTTAAAAGAAGCTATTTCGAGGTTAGGCTTATTTTTATTAAGATGAATGCGTTTAAATTGAGGAACTACATCAATTTTGCAATTGCTTTTCACAAATTAACAATACCTTCAGACTTGGTTGATGGCGCAAACCGAGATATGAAAAGTTGCCGGAGCACTTGGACAATCTTGAGAAGCGGAAGAGAATTATTTTTATCTTCTGGGTGCTCAGACACCTTATTCAGCGGTTTCAGAGAACATTGACAAGCCGTTTTGTTTACTTTCTTATTTCTTAAACATTATTTTTAGATTAGATGGGGACGAAGCAACGGAACCCGAAGAGATTGAAGGAGCCTAGACTGCAGTGGTAACGGGCACCGGCATATTATGAAGAAGCGGCGAGAAACGATTACCATCATGCTTAGCAGCACGTCGACTCATGCGTACCCGCTGGGAATCCTACCTACATTTATGAGACGCAGGACCAGGCGACAGAAAACGGGTCGGCAAGGGAGAAGACTCCGGCGCCAATACATGATCCTCCGCAGCAGCGCAACTCTCCGTGACCTCAGAAAAACTCAAAGCAGCACACGGGGCTGGATTTATTATTATGTGACGCAGGAAAGTCCGCCGAAGCACTGAGCAAAAAAAGCGCGACGAAAGATTTCCAACATCGTTAGGAACACAGCCAATAAGATCGGAACTCGCCAGTCGCAAATCAGGAGACAACGAATTTTTTTTCCTGCTTCACGCCACAACGGATATCCTCAATGAGCGGCATAAACGATGAAGGAAGATAAACAGCTGAAAAGGCCGTATGCAAATCATCCAGGGTATGATCCACAAGAAAAAACTTCGTGGACAGCTCATAGTTACTTTGCAATAGAGCCGAAGAATTCGATTGAACGGAGGGAGCCAAAATTGTATCAAGCTTTCCGTTGAGTGAAAATAAGTCATCGGAGAAGGACTGCAAGCAGGTTCAATTTGAAGTGAGCTGACTCAATTTGTTAGCGAGATGGGACTATTCTGTGGAGAAACCATCCGTGAGGCCCTTTCGGGCATAGAAAAACAGACGAAAGAGTTTCTAGATGCGCTTATACAATTGTTGACCGCTTATTGGAACCAATTTGTAACTAGATAACCCCGAAACTTGTAGTAATACTGACTCGCAATTTTTACAAAATTATTACTTTACAACCGATACCTACGATGAATTAGAGAGAGTCTATACGGAAAACATCGCAGAATTGCATTTTCGCTTCAACAAATTAACACCCACAACATCGGTGGGCTCAAAGTATAATGCGAATACGGCTACACCTGGGTGTCTCGTTATAAAAGCGAAACTTTCAGATTTCTCCATTCAACATTCATTCTGCAATGGCTACCTTTCCAAGATCTCTACAAATCTCTCTTTCACGACCATATCTCGTTGCTAGCGATACAGAAGTTTTATTACTTGACGTTCTTCTCTTCCAGATCTAATGTCTCACTTACAACGAAACGTTGCGTGGTCTGCAATGGTAAGCACTTGCTCCTCTTTTGCCCTTCGTTTCTTTTTAAGTTGGTGGAACAACACAGAAAATTTATAACGGACGCTAATTTGTGTTTCAACTGCTTGCGGGGAGGGCACACTGTTTATGACTGTACTTTGTGCTTGTCAACGAGGTGTAAACGCTGCCAGTAACAACATTACATTATGCTGCATGAATGGTTAATGAAGATGACGAAGACAATGCCACCTGACGAGAAGAAGCAGTCAACCGTCCGTCATCTATGCAACCATTGGTATCGAAACCTAGCCAACCATCAGTGGCTCACACTTCATGTAAAACACGCACAACTGTTGGACCTATTTTACTCGCAACCGTAAAATACTAGTACGATCTAGCGATGGTGTTGCTAAACTAGCTAGAGCCCAGAGGCTCAGATTCCACCTTCATCTCAAGTCGCCTAGTGAAAACCTTGGGACTAGCACGTCAACGAGTAAGTATTCCAGTAATTCGAATCGGAAATTGTGGGGCCAGCATAGCTCAGTAACGAGTATGCTTTGATGTTATACCTGTGACAAACCAAACAAAATCTTTAAAAGTCACCGCCCTAGTCTTGGCAACCCTAATTTCTCTGCTGCCCACCACATCTATGAAGGCGAGCAACTGGCATCATCTTGATGACTTAATTCTGGCAGATCCTGACTTCGCCACACCTTCGGTAATTGATCTTATTGGTGCGGATCTATTCACTAGATTATTGTTAAACAACACGCCGTCTTGGGATGGATACTCTCAGGGGCAAGTAGTGTGAGGATATATACCAACGAACAGTACAGCGGAATCCCGGAGGTAGATATGTAGTTCGTTTACCATTTAAACGTGATAAAGTCGATTAAGGAACCACACTTGACGGAGCCATTTCCTCTCTGTTATCTTTGAAAAGACACCTGTTAGTCAATTCTAAACGACGCGAACAGTATAAAAGCTTCCTTGAAGAATATCTCCGACTCGGTAATAAATTAAATAAAAATAAAAACCAAGCGGGTAAATGAAGGTGACAGTGATTGAAGAGGCCGATTGCAGGACAACCGCAGCAGCTACACCAACAACAGCAGCAGCAGCTATACCAACAACAGCAGCAGCTATTCCAACGACAGCAGCATTATCAACAACAGCAGCAGCAACACCAACAGTAGCAGCAACAGAGTCAATAGCACTAATGGCGCTCAACGGCTATTTATGTATTGCTGTACCATATTTGTAAGTACATATTAATACAGAACATGACCCATTAATTTAAAGTCGTTTTGGTCTCCTCTCCCCACCATCATTGTTTTCAACCTATGTATTGTAGTTTTGATAAAGGAACCTCCCCATAATTTCTAGGCCGCGGGAAGGTCACAGGGTGGTTGGGGCATAGACCAAGGGGGTTCATTCTCCTTCAAGAACCCCTCCTGATAGCTATTCACGGGCAGTTGCAGGGGCTTATCCCGCACTGTCCTTTTCCTCCCCTTGCGATTTGTTCGTTCCGTCGCGGGAGAATTTTCATTGGTTATTGGTGGGCCGTTCCAGCGGCTGAAAGCGGTATTTTCGGCAACCCCCCCCCCCCCTTCCCCCCCTCGCAGACTATCGCATAATGCTAGTCAACTCCCGCAGCCGCATACCCCTGGACAAGGGGTTTTAGCCGGGCTCCCTTGCAGACCACACCAGACAAAACAAGTGGGTAGATAAAAAAGAAGTATACATAGTTTGTACCATACATACAGGAAAATTTGAAACGGTAGTCAGGTAAGGAGGAAAAAGAGTTATCCAAAATCCTGTTACCCTCAATGGGTGCAGTGGATAAAGCTGACAAGCACTGTGAACGCAACACGAAAATCTTTAAAATGGTAGGTACCGCAAATTTTTCTGTCATTTGTTGGACATTTGCGTGTGGAATGCATATTCCCTTTACAAATACAAAAACCGGATAAATCCATGGCAAAATTTCAATTGCAATTAATTAGGGAAATACTGGGAAAGTATCATCAGGGTACAAAATCATCAATGTCTAACAGGCAATAATCAACCACTGAGACTAACAGAAAGATATTTTCTTTCGGTTTATGTATCGGTAGGGAAAAACCGGAGTAGAAGATGCGTCGTTTGCAGTGCAAATGACAAAAGACGCGAATCTAAATATGAATGTAAAAACTGTAATGAAGGTTTGTGCGTCGATCTTTGTTTTAAAATTTATCATACTGCATTAATTACTGAGAATTTTGATTTGACTTATTAATTACCCTGAATTGTATTTTTATTTATATAAATTGCGAAATCTCCAAATATATCGTTATGTAACACTTAAACAAGTGTACATATCGGAGAATGACAGGGTCGCGTTGAAAGAACACCAGTTACCAACATGCACCGAACATCAGTTTACCGACGTGCAATGTGCACACTTTTCGGCGCTGTGCTCCGCTGAGTGACTTTACTCTGACGGCGCGGATTGCCGTAACGAAAGGGTTAAATGTTATTATAAATAACATTTTTTGATGGAGTATACATACATCCATTATGATGTGATTATATGATTGCTCCATTATGATGTGATTATATGATTTTCCACAAAAGCATTTTTAACCCACGTTTACATTCTTTATTTCCAACCACCGCATGCGGCAAGCGCATAGCAGCCGCTCGAAGGGCAAACACTGCGGAAAGTCGGGTGCTTCATATATGTATGTATGTTTAAAAAAACAGAAGCACCTCGCAAAGGTGAATTAAATGAAGTGCCCTTGAGTAGGTTAAAAGAGACACATTTTGCCGCTGGACAGGCTTTACCTTGCCTGGGAGATTTTCATTCAGAGCGGGTTCCCCTTTGAGAGTTTCCTGAAAGGACCCATTTACTCGTAGCATAAATATGACATAAAAAATATTCGCTGTCCGTCCCTTTGAGGAGTGGTTTCTTATCCCTTGTCTTGATTTCGGGCTCTGCTTAGGAGCCGAATCGAAATAAATTTGCAATTCACTACACATCGGGGCCTGGATGGCACTGCCTTAGAGTTATGGGTCGACAGATGTGCTGCGTATACATATATGTATGTATAATGGGACATTGCTTGGAGGGACCTTTCAGAATTAAAATGAAAACGACATACTCTCATAGAAATAGAGAGGTGCTTAAGCGGCTGCGAAGTGGGTGTCAGTTAACCTCTCTCTTCTGTAAAGGTAAGGAGATCTGAGATACCTGTGACTTGTTCACACCTTGGTGGGAAGCGTTGTTATAGCACAAGGTAAGTAGGTTTCACGTGTACATCGAATTCGATTCGGGCAATCCGAGGGTGGGCTATGACAAAATTTGACATTGTGACTATTCACTTAAGGAATGGCACAGCTGCCCGGTAAACTTATTATATTACAAACGGCGAACGAAATAAGTCCTTTTAACAAGCGACTTCTTTTCATAAACATCTACAATTGGCTGGGTAGATTTTGTATTGCCAGACGTGTCCTTTTATGTTACTTATAAAAGCTGCTCAGAAATTCCCCAAAAAGAATTAAAATGCTGTTATTATTCGTTTTTATTAAATATTAAATACTACCTGTTAAGGATCATCCACAATTGCTACCAAATGTAGTTTTGCCGTAAATCTGGCAACAATGCCAGAAGTCTTCCTTTCTGAATTTGTTATACTATGTATTTGAACGGTCATGTACTCCTATTTAGTCAGTCGTGTCCAGCTCAGATCAAAACTTTGGTTGCGCTCGCGACAATAAAGGCATTCTGAACTCAAAGCGTTTTTTTAATTGTTGATTACCCGCTTATACTTATGATACTAACATTTTTGGTGCCGAAACCCGGGAAGCTGGTGAACACTAAATTAAAACTGTGAACTGTGCGCGGATTACCAGCTGTCATTAATCGCGATTAGTATTATAATTCGAACTATCAGCATTGTTAGAGTGCGTTCTTGAGCCAAATTTACGAAGACGTTAATTCGTGAGAAAGGTGCATGCGCCAAGACTCCAGTAGCCAGCTCATCCTACTTTCAGCTGCAACATCGAAAGATTGGAATCTATTGCCCATTACGCATGGACTTTGGTGAACCCGTTCCATTTCTTTCATTATCTTTTTGCAAATATATGGCTATGCCAATGCGAGTAAAACGGGTAAAGATAAGCTTTCGGAGTCTTTTCTAAATGCGCGTATGCAGCTGCTCGAAAGCTATTGGGCTAAATATGTGCAACTACACGATGAACTATACGGCACAGTAACAAAGGAGGATCTTGAAAATGAGGAGTATTTTGTCTCTGACATGTTTTCTACTGTCGAGTGTTGCTACATATATTGACTCTAAACAGTGGCTTGCGGAACAGTTCGAGGCCTGCAAATCTCGCGTGGAACCTCGCATCTCAGATTCACTTTCTGCAACGGCATTGTCACTAAAGCTTCCCAAAATAAATCTGCCTTTGTTCACTGGTTCCTACTTGGAATGGCCCTCCTTCAGAGACACCTATGTCTCTTTAATACATGAAAATAAGAATATAGCAGAAATTCAGAAATTTCACTATCTGAAATCGGCTGTAACAGGAGAAGCTGCGAAACTTCTCAAACATTTTGCCATCACTAATTCGAATTATGCTGCAGCTTGGAAAATGCTATCGGGTTGATACGAGAATACGAGAGTGTGAGTTAATTCTGACCTACATGCTCTTGTCTCGTTGCCAAGTATGTCGTCAGAATCGCCTACTGAGCTTCGAAGGGTTTTAGATAATTTCACCCAATCGGTTCGTACTCTGGAAAATCTCAAAAGATCTGTATCTATATGGGACGACTGGCTTGTGAATTTTCTTACTAGCAAGTTGGATCAAAACACTAGAAAAGACTTCGAGACTTCTCTTAGCTCCACAGACGTACCCACACTTATAATCCTGACGTCCTTCTTGGAATCTCGTGTTCATACTTTAAGCGTAATAAATGACAATAGTCATAAGGCAACAAATCTGCAACGAAAGCTCAAGCCCGCAGTGCGGACTCATCATACTTCTTCTATGAGATCTTGCGTGCAATGCCAAGGGCTACACATACTACTATTTTGCCCAGAGTTTCGATCAATGTCAGTAACTGAACGAGTTAATCTGCTTCAAACAAAGCGCTTGTGCATGAATTGCCTTAAACCAAATCACATAAGTTCCTCCTGCCCGTCGGATCACCGTTGCAAGATTTGTCAGCTTAAACACCATACTATGGTGCATAAAGGTAGTTCCACCGTTTCAGATCCCGCACAAGAAACACCTACATCTATAAAGGTTGCCGATTCTCGACCTGCAATAACAACAAGCGCTCATACCTCCAGTAACTGCTGCAGTAGAACTTGCCCCCTTCTTGCAACAGCTGTTGTCTATGTAAGGTCTGCGGAAGGTAACGCTGTTAAGGCTCCAGCATTGATGGATCCAGGATCAGGATCCAGCCGTCTTATGCGTGAGTATTTGCTGCTCAATCAGATGGACTTGGTTACTGATGAAAGCCAACCAGCGCGGAAATTCTACATGCTGCATCATGCTGTTTTAAAGCCCACCAGCTCGACAACAAAACTACGGGTAGTTTTCAACGCCTCTCAGAAAGCTTCTAACGCAACATCGTTAAATGAGATACTACATTTTGGACCGAAAATTCAAAACGACATTTCTCTCATCCTCAAGAAGTGGCGGATATATCCTTACGTCCTGTCAGCTGACATAGAAAAAATGTTTCGTCAAATCTTAGTTGACGAGGAGGATTCAGATCTGCAAAGAATCCTGTGGCGATTCTCTCCAAGGGATGACGTTAAATGTTACAGGCTGCTGACTGTAACCTATGGCACGGCATGTGCATCCTATCTGGCCTGCAGGACATTACAGCAACTAGCAGACGATTATGAATTAGAATACCCAGCTGCTGCTCAGGTCTTAAGAGAGCATTTTTATGTCGACGATGCGCTTTTTGGTGGTTTCTCGCCGGAATCTGTTCGTGAGCTTCGCAACGAATTACACCACTTATTGCAGCAAGGTGGTTTCCGGCTTCGGAAATGGATGTCCAATTATCAAAGCTTACTGGAGGGTATTGGTATCTTACTTGGGGATATTGGTATCGCAAATTAAGATGCTGGGCATAACATGGAACCCAGAAGCTGACACATTCTGCTTTCGCATAAACAATTCAACTCTGACGTCAAGCTCAAACACGAAGCGAACAATTCTGGCAGATACCTGCAAGCTTTATGATCCTTTGGGGTGGCTCTCACCTACAACAGTCTACGCCAAAATATTTCTGCAGAAGCTGTGGTTAACTAAACTGGACTGGGATGATGAATTACCGTCTGAGCTTTATGAGAGGTGGGAAGGCTACCGGTGTGATCTTCAACACATAAGCAAACTCCAGATTCCTCGATGGATTGGCCTCACAGACTCCAGTCTAGCTATAGAGCTCCACGGATTCCCGGACGCGTCCTTATGGTGCAGCGGTCTATATACGCATAATCCATGATTTCGACAACATTTGTACGTCATTAGTGGCAGCAAAAACTCGCATTAGTCCCATCAAAACTGTTTCGCTTCCTCGCTTGGAGCTTTGCGGGGCAGCCCTACTTGCTGAACCACTATCTTGTAAGGAAAGATTGGTCCCCCATATAATATTTACAGGTTTTTAGATTTAAAAATAAGAGCGCGCTTAGGTCTAAAGGAACGGCGCATTAGTTTCAAGAAGCGCATTCGTGTTCCTCGCCACCTGAACAGCTGAACAGCTGAACAGCTACGGGTTAGCTGCGATGGCACGCACTCGGTCCTGGTGTGACAATGCCTAGGGGCCGGGGTAGGGCGGCGCCTTGCCTAATGAAAGCGCGCAGCTCGTTTGGTTAGATTGGTTGTAGGATGTTGTAAAACTGCATGAGTAGGTAGAAGGCTTGTTTGTGCATGCGCATCCGAGGGATACCTCGATCTCCAGGTTTCCCTTAACAAGTGGCTCATTTCTAGTTGTGCTTCCGTGGAGTGAATAAGTTGTTACATTTGAGTGAAAATTCCCGAAAAAATTATTATTACATAGCGGAGTACTGAGGGTGAGTAAAATCACTGGGCGTTTTACTGCATATGTGTAAGGTGATGCTTGAAATTTGATAAAAATAATATAATTTCCCGAAGCTGTGTAGATGATTTAAATGGGGGTAGGTTGGGATGTGTGCGTGGGCGTGTGAAGAAAACCTGTGCCGTGTGGCGACGAAGTCGTTGGATCATGGAGTTGTTTTTGAGTAACTTAGTTTCTGAGGTTGAGAGCGTGAAGGTCTCCGTCCGAGGATGGTGTTTCTCCTCGGTTAACATCCTAAAGGTTGGTTGCACCAACGAAAATTCCAAATTTGCTCCCGTTTTTGAGACAAATAAAGTCAAAAATTTAACAGAAAAATGTTGTGGGGTATATACATAAGTGGGTATGTAGTAAAAATGAGTAATAGAGTCACCAAATGCGGAGAGTGCAAATACGCTCTATTAGCTGAAAACTTTGACGGGAGATCTATTTATAATAATCTAATGAGCAAGAAAAACAGAGGCGGTCTCCTTGTTGCTTCTCCCGATGTAGTGCACATATGCCTCCATACAGAAAAGACTGTTAAGTCGTTATTAAGATCAGATAATTTTAGTCTTAATAACAAAAACATTATAGAACTAACTACAATCAAAGTTATGAAAACATTAGATATGTCTAGCTTGTTCATGGAATTGGATGAACATATTAAGGAGCTAGAAGTAGATAACAACCATATCTATAGGTTGATAAAGAATATAGTATACAGCTATTTAAAAATAAAGTTGTGCTATATAATAACACAAACACAAAGGAATTTAAAAAATAACCATATGATTCGATCCCAATTATCCCGATATATAATTTCTCGGAATAATTGAAATCAAATTGAATGTTTAACATACATTGGACTCTCAACATAGTTGGGAGAACTCCATTTAAGTTCAAGTTAAATTTGATACAATACGTAAATCGAAGGTCCCATCAAATATCCCCTTGAATGAATTATCCCAAATTTGATTGCACAGCCAGCCTCCTTTAACATTATTGTATATCGACTAACAACATTTAAGGTAAACAATTTTGCTTAATATCATAATTTTTTAAAACTCTGTTCTATTAAGTACTTCTTTATAGATTTTGAGCTTTTGCAAGTGGAATGCATTTCAGCAGGCGGTTAAAATGGATTCGTGTTTACATCAGAGGTAGTGATTTAGCATATAGTACGCTTTAATCAACACAACTAATTTTTTTTTCTAATAGTCAAGGCGTTAAAAGGACAAACGCAATGGAACCAGGCGGAACAAGCAGCATCTTAACTTGGTAAATGTTTTATTTTATATATGCATATATTAATATTTTTTTTCTTTTCAATCCAATTCCTTCCAGTGAGTGAAACCTTGTCGTGGTTGGAAGGCTTAAGGGATTCTTAAAATTCTGACCAATGTGATTAGTATGTTTTTTTAGCATAAGACAGCTAAATTTTAAGAATCCTAACGAATATCACTCAGATAAAATAAACTAATACCCATGTTCTGCATTGCGAGTGGAATAAAATCGAAAAAACTTCACAACACTGCTTTTGAATTGAATTTCCTTAATAAAGTTCTTAAAGCTGTAACAAATTCATTTCAGTTACCTCTGATTTCAATTAGTTTTTTTACAAAAACTACAAAATATTTCGATTGGATTTTTCTATCGAATTATTTTAACTACTTTGAACGAAAAAATTAATTGAAATCAAAGATAACTGAAATGAATTTGTTAAAATCATAAGAATTTTATTACGCAAATTCAATTCAAAAGGTGTTTTATAACCTCTTTTTGATTTAATTTCACTCGGAATGAGGACTTGGTCGAAAATCAGCTCTGGAATTAATTCCAGTAGTTTCCCTGAAATGCCTGGAATAAAACAAATTGATCTTTTAACATATAATCACGCTGTTTCGCACTGATATTCCAATTAAACTACCTGGATTAACCAAATTAGCAGTCATTTGACAGTTCTCCAGAGAATTGTTAGAGAAAATCTTTAACGGCAATTCAACCCGCTGACAAATCTCTGACATTATAGACCGTTAATTTTACGTCATTTCACGAACTGTCACTGGCACAGTGGGAAAGACAGAGAACAAAAATCGCACCGCCTGCTTATATAGGAAATCGTGTACGTGAGCGGTCCATTGTATTATATGTACGTCAATGATAAAGTTTCCGCAGTTTCTGTTTTCAGATGGGAAACACTTAAATATAAAAAGGACATCTTTATTATGTGGTTTTGCATGGTTTCAAAATAATTTTGACAAATACCAAAAAGCTTACATATACTATAGTTGCCAACCGTCCTGTTTTCCCAGGACATGTCCTGCTTTTTGTGGTGTCCTGGATAGTTTTTAAGCATCGTCTTGAGTTTTTAAAGAGTCCTATTAAGCACCTATGTTTTAAAATTCGCGCGCCACTACTCTCTCCAATCGTCTTGTCACTTAAAACAAAATAGCAACGTGCACACTGGTTGTTGTCTTTTTCGCGCTACTAGTTGTACGCACTAGAGCTCTTTCTTTCTAGCATAGAAATAAACATACAGAGCTAAGCTAGCTAGCTTGATTAGTTAGTTAGGTATTTACCGGCGACTGAGGTTGTTGTGTCATGTCATGTGCTTGCTGCATAAATAACTGCGAGACTCGACTAGTTATTATAACGTATTTAAACGATTTTAAGGAGAAACGGGTATTTCTTCTTGATTCTTGGTTGTAATTAAAACACCGGGAGGGGGCTAATACATACGCGCGGCAATATAATTTCATCGTTATTATTTTTATATTACGGCGCGTAATAATTACGCGGATGTTTGACTACCTAGCAGAAGAGGAGATCTCTTTATCTAATATTTTATCCCCTCTTCTGCTAGGTAGTCGAACATCCGCGTAATATAAAAATAATAACGATGAAATTTAAAGAGCTTTTTTATTTCAGCTGTAGAAACATGCCGAAACGAAAATGTTCTTTTAACGAAGACTTACAAAAAAGGTTTCCCTCATTCAAACGAGGCAAGTCTGACTCAGAAGTTACTTGTCTTATTTGTGTATAGGCAGCAGAGGTGCGATAGACATTAAAGAGCATCAAAAAACGGCCAAACACAAGAAGAGATTACAGTCGCAGGCAGGAACTTCTAGAATCTTAGACACCTTTGTTAAGAAATCGTCAACAAATGAGAAGAGAGTTGCTGCTGAGGGGGCTATAGCTTACCACACAATTCGCCATCATATGTCTTTCAGCTCCCTAGACTGTACGCTGAAGTTGAATAAAATTTTGTTCAACGATTCGCAAATCGCAAAAGAAATGACGTGCAATAGAACGAAGGCCACTGCAATTGTGACTGGCGTTTTAAACCCTCATTCTTCAGAGAAAATCAAAGATGACTTGAAAAATGTATCGTGTGTTAGTGTGTCTTGTGATGCTAGCAATCATGGGGCAACTAAATTAATACCTGTATTGATCCAGTATTTTGATTATCGTGGTGAAGGCATAACTTCCAAAATATTAGACATTGAAACAGTCCCCGATGAAACAGCTGAAACTTTAGTGAATTTAGTAAATGATCAGCTCCGAAAGTATAATATGACAGAGAAATGTGCCGCATTCTCTGGAGATAATTGTAACACTAACTTTGGTGGCAGACAAAGAGTCGGAAGGAACAATGTGTTTTTTAAACTAAAGGAAAAATTGATCAAAGACATCATAGGTATTGGTTTCCCAGCCCATGTCTTAAATAATGCTGTTCACCACGGTTATGACATTCTGCCCATAGAAGTGGAATTAATAATTGTAAAAATGTATAATCACTTTTCTACATACACTGTTCGAACAGAAAAGCTACGGCAGTTTTGCACTGACGCCGAGATGGAATTTACTCAACTCCAATCTCACTCTAAAACACGCTGGTTGAGCCTTTTTCCAGCAATTGAAAAACTTTTAAAATACTACGAGCCGTTAAGAGAATATTTTTTAAGTTTAGAAAAACCACCACAGTTCATTATTCAGTTTTTTAATAATGAGTTACTTGTTCCTTGTCCACTCGATAATGTCGGTTATCCACACGAATATTGAAAGAGTGGAAAGAAAAGAAAATAGCGTTGTTGAAGTCAGGAAAATTTTAGAAAAAGTAATTTCTTTACTTGATGAGAGAATAACAAATAAATTTTGTACTTTAAAAATAAAATCAATTTTAAAGAAATTGGAAGACGACGAAAAGGATACGCATGAGTTTCATACCAAAATAAAATATTTTTATAATGAAATCAATGGCTTTATAAAAATGTGGATTGTGCCATTTAAGGATCTAACAGTTTTCGATTGGATTGATCTTACAGGATCTGATTGGCAAGAATGGAGCAATATGGAAAAATCTTTGGCATTTTTAAAAGATCACGGCATTGAAATAAACGATGAGAAATTATTTGATGAGTGGGTTAATTTGAAAAACTTTAGTCAAATCTTAGATTCTACAGAAAAAGACAACAACTTGAACTTCTTGTGGCTCCAATATTTCAAACAGTGCGTGTCCGAGGAACAATACGTAGAATTACGGAAGGTGGTTGAATATGTCTTCTGTAATCCGGGACACAATGCTAATGTAGAGAGGGTTTTTTCACTTATAAACACACAGTGGTCAAAAGAGAGAAATCGGTTACTTCTAGCAACAGTTGCTGCAATAATCAAAACTACTTACAACATGAATATGAACTGTGAAACATTTTACAATTATTTGTTAACTCAACCACAAATGTTGAAGGACATTTGTGGAGTTGAAAAATACAATAAAAATAAAGAATAAAAGACTAAATAAATAAATAATAAAAAAAATAAAGTGAGACCTGAGAATTTGTCCTATTACATTTGTTTAAGTCTTAGACTTGATTATTTTGTGATTAAAAACATCATTCCTCGATTGGATTCGGTAATTTAGTAACTAAATTTTAGTTGAACACCTTAATAAAAAACGTGATTTCTATTCTTTGTTTTATTGACCCTGTTTTCAGTGGAATATAATTATAACAATTAGGTACTGTTTTTATACATATATAGTCCTGGCTTCAAACCGAAATGTCCTGGTATTTCGACGTTCAAATCCTGGATTTCAAAGTTTGGAGATGGCAACCCTTATACGAAGCCATAGTGCTATGTGCAATTTTCGAGTATACATTATATATGTATGTTATTGGAAAAGTAAATTCATGAAATTGTGCGAACTAATGACTTGTGCATGCCGACAAACTATTCAGAAGGTTCGTTAATATCCCCATATTGCTGAAAGCTCGTGTACTAAATCAAATAAATTTTCACAAGCTTTCTCTATAATAGCAACGACATTTGTGTGCACGTGGGTGTGTGTCTGTATCTATAGAATTTCCTGATTTTTTTCATTTCCCGAGAAAAAACAGCAAAGAGAAAACAAACTCCAACGCTCGTTTCACCTTGAATTGCACCAGTTTCTTTATTTTGGGGCTAAAGTTGATTACAGAGTGAAATCCGTTCATCGGGAAGGTTGTCAACAAAACTCAAGTGCTGATACAAATATCGCCCTGGGACTGTTAAAGGTTCTGTATCTGTTAAATAAAACATTGAGGGTTAATAAAATATTCAGGTGGGAGGAAATACAAAATTGTAGCTAAGGGTAATGGGTTGTACTATTTTGGATCTGAAATTTGTACAAGTTACTCCCATAATGAGTCAACATTATCTAGGGTGAATAAACTGTGTTGCAATTAATGTGGAATAGGTAACTAAATCAAAGAAGAGCAAGGATTTGAAGATTTATAGAAATTTTCTGATTTGAATACAATATTATTTATAAAACGTACCTGCTGTTATGTACTCGTAATACATAGTATTAAATCCTTAAACTAACAGTATAAAAATTATCGTTCGCAGAAATATATCCATTTTTTTCCACTTCCCAACATAATCTCAAGAGATTAAATAAATTTCGGGCATAATATAGAGTTATCATTTCGTCACTTTATTTAATCATTATTGACATACATTTTAATTAAAATAATATTGGTATGGCGTTGATTAAACAGTATTAATATATTTCGATAGTAAAGCAGGACGCCCGCAAAAAATATTAATCTTAATTCGCTGGACAGTTTTCAAGTAATTTATCATCGGAGAAATGAACAACAGCCTAAGGGATTTGGGCAGTCTTAATTAAAATATTTATTCACTCACTCAGTAATTCATTTGCAGTTGAATAAGTAGTTCTCGCAAGAGAACGTCTTCGTTTCTGGTAGAGTAATTTTATGTGACTGAGTCAAATCTTAGTACATGACATGGATTGGGAACTATCGTAATCTCAATATAAAACATATAAAAATTTGTGGGTTCTAGATCAGGAAGTTGAAATAGTTGAATGGGAATTCTAGATCAAATAGTTAAATGGGGGTTTTAGTTCAAATGGGTGTTTTTTTGTGAGTTGTAGATATAGAATTTGTTGGATGTGAGATAGTAGCTGAGCGGGAACTGTTAGTTGATAAGACTTTTGTTTTGGGCGTCGGACAGGTTTTGCGATAAGGATGGAAATGCGGTGCCTGATTATATGAATACAAGAAATGATATTTTTTTTTGCTTTGTTATGAAGTGAATACGGCTAAAGCAGATACTACACGAAAAGTTTGTTATGGAATTTGAAATGTCAAGACTAGAAATGAGAAAGCAAGCCAAAAATCAAATCAGAGAAATTCAGGAAGAGAACAAAAGATATGCCAGAAGGAAAAGAAAACTTGCGACAACCTATGCAGTAAACGATCTCGTCGCAATCAAACGCACGAAATTTAGTCCGGGTTCGAAGCTTTTTCCTAAATTCCTAGGGCCATATAAGGTTATCAGGATCAAGGGCAACGACCGCTATGATATCCAAAAGGTAGGAAGTCTCGAAGGACCAGGCGTAACAAGCTCAGCCGCGAATTGTATGAAACGTTGGTCACATGACGAAAGTGAAGTAAATTCATCTGGGTCAGATGAAGACACCAGGATGGCCGAATGTGGGAGTTACAGGCGATTCGACTCCCAGAGCAACGAGCAGTAATGCAACAGCTGTTTAAATTCTATCAAGTAGCCTTGATTTAAATATTTCATAAGTTATCTAAGGAGGCGATTTGTCTGACATTTTTTATCAATTAATAACAATTGAAAAGCACTCGCGATGTTGTTCTTGTTCTTTGAAATTGCAGTCAGTTGAGGCCTGTTTGTGTGAAGCCATCGCAACGCCGTGAACCGTCAAGCTACCCGATAAGCCGCGCTAAGCCTAATTTAATACTTACTTTGCTTAGATCCAACTTGATCGATATTTCTGTTAATCACTTACCTTATTGTTAAAACCGGTGTACTGTGAATTCGCTGTGGAATAAAATTTACACTAATCTATAAATTCCCTTTTTTGACTGTGTGACCATTCATCCGTACTGAATTTAACCCCTCAATAAACAAGGTGGATGAAGTCGGAGGTGTGGGTTGAAGTCTAGGACCAAGTTCATGAAGCGAGCCTCCCCTCCCCCGCTAAAAGCTTTACCTCTCGCCAACGAGGTACAAGATCTTGAATCTTGATACAGGTTATCCCCCCTCTCCCCATCGAAAGCTTTACCCTTCCCTTGTTGCCTGTGAAATGCTCAGGTGGCTTTGCTTATGTTTTGCATGTCTCAGTATGTTGCGAAATGAGCAGGTGACTTTATTTATTGCTATGTGGAGGCTAATTAGTAGTTTATGCTGATGGGGCTCTTATCTGTAGAGTTGAAGTATGATCTGCAGTAGGATGCATTTTTGTTTTATTATAAATTTTTGGCGGGCAATTTGATCCCTTTAGGAAGTCACTATTTACATTAGATCCGGAATTAAACTTTTAGGGTATGATTGATGGGTGAATGGTCAATATTCTATCTTAAGTCGTAATCGCGTTAGCATATTAGCTATTGAGGACGTGAATGATCATGTCTGAACATGTTGTTGCGAAGTACACAGATGGCTTTGTTTATGTTATGTGGAACCTTATCAGTTGTAGTTTATGCTGACTGAGCTCTTATCTATAAGTGGAGACGTTCAATTTGTGCTTCGCTATGCACGAATGTTTTATTATATTCATTCTTTGAATAAATAGCAATGTAAGTTTTTTATTTTTAGAATTGATGACTCAACACTTTAAGCTTGGAATACTCAAACATAATAAATTGTCCTTGAATATACTTCACATTTGAGATTTTCAAGTCGAGTATAAATTGTGGATATTATACAAATTATGTCATTCAGTAGTTATCAAACGCGTGATCCACATTAAATTCAACTCTCCATAAATTTTAACTTAACCGTTTCTGTAGGGCTTACTATATTTATTTATAATTACATTGTGAAGTAGTTAGTGCAGTGTAAAGGTAATAGACCAAAGGACGAAAACGAACTTAGTAAAAAATTATCAGTTTTAGAAGAACTAAAGGGATATTGTGTGAAAATGGTGCAAGTAAGCCATTTAGCGTAAAGTCTTAAATTAGCATTTGTGAATGCTCAAAATGATGGACAGTTAGTGGAACAGGGTGTTAGAGAGTGCTCCAACTATTTGAAAACTCTCCGGAAAGCTCTGAAAATAGCAAAGACTGATGATGAAGAACAACATTTTACGAATGGTATTAATCTTGTGACAGGTTTCGATCAATATGCTAACCGCTTCAATTGGACTTCAACCCGAGTTTGGTGGGAAGTTGTACAATCCGCTTTTAGTGATCGGTAAGTAATGCTTTAAAATATGTTTAAGTCTAATAACATCATATCATTATTTGTTTTATTTTCATTTAAAGTATAACAGGGGTCATAATAAATTTGACTGATACGAAACCAAAGGAGTTCCTGAGCGATTATGTACCACTTTTCCATCGTCGTATCAATAACGCCGTGAAGGAGAAAGCGGCTTTATAAGTTAATTCAGTGTTTTGTTGGGAGTTTAAGATTGTAAAAGGGGGTGAAGAAGAATTTGAATTCAAGTACAACACAAAGAATGCCCCCATCTACCGAGATACTGGTATTAATATCTGGTTAAAACACAATTTTGAGGAGCCAGTAATGAGAAAATTAGAAGAGTTCCAGGAAAAAGATAATGATTGGGCGTTGTCGGCCATCGTCAACTTGGTCATTAACATTAACAAGTTCACACATCAGCTGGGATCATCTTATATTGAGTTACCACAAAAAATAAACATAAGGAGGCCTATATCAATGTTAAATATAGTGACAACACTTGTTTTGCTTGGGAAGTGGTTTCAGCTCTACATCCAGCTGAAAAAAAATCCTCAACGTGTAACAAAATATCTTCACTATTCCAAAATTCTGGACCACAAAAACATTACGTTCCCAATGACAATAAAGCAGATTTCTCGGTTTGAGAAGCAGAATGACCCCTCCATCAACGTCTACATCTTGCAGAAGACGGGGAAAGAAAATTTTAAATTTCTGCCAGAAGAAGAATTTTGCTGTTTTATGCTTCGGCAGCTGTGATGAAAGTAGCCTGAAGAGGTTCTTGATCCGAACTTAATGGTATCTGATGGGCTCATCGTTGTCTTTTTCCTCCTCCTCATCATCCTCATCGTAGTAGACGTTCTTGTTCATCAGAAGGTTGACGTGCTGCTGTAAAATTTTATATCCCCGTCGTCTGCAAGATGTAGATGTTGATAGAAAGGTCATTCTGCTTTTCAAACCGAGGAATCTGCTTTACTCTCATTGGGAACATTATGCCTTTTAGGTTCAGAACACTAGAATAGTGGAGGTATGATGATGTTCTATTGGGGTGTTGTAACCGATCAACTGGATTCAAAGCCTACACCAAAGCCCAAGCAAAACAAGTGTTGTCACTATTTTTAACATTGATGCAGGCCTCCTTAGGTTTAATTTGTTGCGGTAACTCGATTGTATATGAACCCACCTGCGTTGCGAATTTGTTGATATTAATGGCCAAATTGACGATGGCCGCCAGTGCCCAATTTATCTTTATCTATCTATCTATTATATCTTTTTCGTGGAACTCTTAAAAATTTTTCATTACTGGTTCCCCAATATTCTCTTTCAACCAATCATTGATATCTGTGTTCCAGTTGAGGGGGGCATTCTTTGTATTCATGTACTGGTATTCAAATAACTCATCATCCTGTTTCACAATCTTAAATTCACCACAAAATACTGAAGTAACTTTTAAAGCAGCTTCCTCTTTGAGAGCGTTATTGATGCGACGGCGGAAAAGTCCCACACAATCGTTCAGAAAATCCTTTGGTTCCTTATGAGTCCACTTTATTATGACCCCTGTCCTCATACAATAAATGAAAATAAACAAATAATGATGTGACTTAAACATATTTTAAAGTTTTACTTACAGATAATTAATAGCAGCTCGGGATAAGGTCCAAGTGGAGCGGTTAGCATTGTGATCGGAGCATGTCCTCAATTTCAGTTGTTTAAGCTGGGTACGGTGTACAAGATTATTACCATTGATACAATTTTGTTTTCCACCAACAGTCTTTGCTCTTTTCAGAGCTTTTCAGAAAGCTCTCAAATAGTTGGAGCACTCTCTAACACCTTGTTCCACTAACCATCCATCATTTTGAGCACTCACAAAAGCTAGCTTAGCACTTTGCACTAATTTCTTAACTTGTACCATTTTCACACAATAACCTTTTAGTTCTTTTAAAACTGATAATTTTTCACTAAGTTCCTTTTTATCCTTTGGCGTTTGACACTAACACTACACTAATTACTTCGCAATGCAATTATAAATAAATAAAATAAGCCTTACACAAACGTTTAGGTTAAAATTTATGGGGAGGGCTGAATATGATGTGGATCACGCGTTTGAGAACTACTGAATGATATAATTGCGTAGTATGCTTCATTTATACTTATCTTGAAAATCTCAAGTATATTGAAGGAAAATTTCTTCAAGTAAAAACAAATACGAGTATACGATCATGAGTTGACTAATCAGAACTTAAGATACTGACAAGGCACGTAACATAAATAAAGCCACCTGCGTAATTTGCAACAACATGCACAGTCATGATCATTCATGTCCCCAATACTTAATAAGCTAGCGCGATTACGATGTAATATAGACTATTCACCTCTACCCTAAAAGTTTCATTCCTAATCTAACGTAAACAATTACTAACTAAAGGGATCTAATCGTACGCCAAATGTTTATAGTAAAACAAAAAATCGTGTACCGCGAAGCACAAGTTCACAGCCAAAATGGGGAGGGGTAAAGTTTACGGCGGGTGGTGAGGGGTAACCTGCATCTCGGACTTGACCTTCGAGAACGATAGGTAAAGCTTTCAGCGGGGGAGTGGTGGCTCACTTCATGAACTCAGCTCTAGACTGCAACATCTCCAACTTGATCCTATACTCCAACCCATACCACTATATGACACCCTAGACACACCCCAAGCACACACATATATACGCACCATGCACACGGATACTAGCGCACAAAAGAGCTTTCATGACGTCACCCATCTAGAAACTGCTCCTAGACGTAGACGACGAGCTTTTGTGACCGTTTTGAGAATTTAGACCGCCCTTTAAAAATACACGTAAAAATGGCGCTGAGCCCCCATAGCTTATCTACTTAACTGAACAGAAAAACCGTTAAACACAATCAGCCAACTCAATAATACACGAATTATGTACGGAATCAAATAAAAATCAATAATTTTGATTAAAGTTTATGTCGGTAGATACTTGAATTATTGAAAATATCAAATTTACATCATGAGATATAACTCGCCACAAATCACGTGACACAAAGTTATGACAACGAATTCGAATTCTCGAACTTTTAACTTTATTATTGTTGTCGATGTAACTCCACCTAAAATAAATAAAAGAAAATTTAATAAAAAAGATTAGAAAGAATAAATTCAAACGACTCACCCTGCACTTTCACGCTAATACGCACACGATATCGAACATTGCTTAAACGGTCATTGTTACAGTTTAAGCCTGATGACTGTAGTCACAAATGCGCTCAATGCACAAAAGTGCACTCATTCAATATGCATGTGTTTGGCGAATTCTAACGGTCAACAGGCTTCTGCTAATCGCTTCTAAAAATGTTAACCGCTCTCTTGTAATAAAGCGCTCGAACCGATCACACGTGCCGTCTTTTTTTTTTCCTGCTAGCCCTCGCGTCCAAGCTTACATTATCAAATCTTGAACTGGTGAAAAACTATGCAGAAAAAGTTTTTTGCCTGCGATTTGGAAACGAAGAAAGCACACAGAAAAATTACAAACTTCAAAAAAAGGGGTGCCAACTTCACCGAACTTAACTTTGGATACCAATACAAATTCCTCAAAACGTTCATTTCGATGCGCTCATATAGATGGTATACCCATAATTTTAAAGACTTCAGACTTCGTTTTTGCGTTAAAAAATAAATATTTGACTTGTTGCTATACATATGTATATATGTATTTTAACATAATACTATATGTATAAGATCGCTCCGGAAAATATCTGTTTTAAAATGTTCAAAAATCGATATATGTACCTACATATTTTTCTTTCACTTATTGCAAAAACTGACTCGTAAATGTTTAAGTGTTCTCCTCCTTTCATTTCTTTTCCGACACAACTTTAATTAATTTTCTTTAGAGCATTTCAGTAAATGTTTAATTTTAAAAGGTGCATTGAGCCAAGACAAGTGGAGTTGTAGCGGAATATACGGCAATGAAATTGGAAAAAAAAGACGGCGGCCATTATTTTGGAACGGAATGCAATATTCACAGTTTTCTTCTGCTTAAAAGGAAACTGCGTTTAGCTTTTGTATGTTGTACCACTGTATCGGTGTCGCTCTGGTTGGTGTGCGAATATACATATGTAGTGTTTGATTTAAAAAAGGAATCATTGTACTGGCTGGAGGTAACTTGGTTTAGTCCCCGGGCATCCTGATTAAAGCGTTCAAATGCTCTGTGAGAATCAATTACCCTAAACTCTAGAGAATAAGTCCATAAAGGTGGAAATAAAGACAATTGGACGTGAAAGTGAAGCCGCTTTAGCAGAGCCAAGGAAATATCAGAAGACGTAGAGTGTTGGAAAATTCATAGTATTTAAATGCTTTTTGAAGCAGAATGGCTGTTAATGGTGGGAAAGTAGGGCAGTTCAAAGATATAATAAGGTCTAAAGTATTTCATTAGCAAGTCTATCAAGGAAGAAGTTTCTTTATGTCTCGTGATTGTCGCTATTGCTTGGAAACGCATTTTTCTTTCGAGGAGTATAAACGCATTAACAACAAGGAAAGCAGGTGTAACCATACGAATGGCATTAAACGGATGCTATCACCCACGTAAGATTAAGCGGAGGTAACTCTCAGCTCCCTCTTTCTTCACAGCTTTTGTCTGCTTATTCTTTTGGTATCGCATTTTGCGTGGGAACAGTGTTTCGAGTGGTTTGAAATTTATTGTGGACCCTTAATTAGTTCGCAGCGCATTATTATTAATAAACCTAAAAATTTAGGGATATCCCAATCACCACATGAAAATTATTACTGTCGCCAGTAATTATTGTTGTGGAAAACAAAACTGACATTGGTCATTCGTTGAACTTAAAAATTTATTAATGTGAACAAACCTTGGACAAAAAAAAAGCAACATGAATGACTTTAACTAATTAACTTTAACACTATATTCTTGAGACGTCGCACAGTGGTCCCAAACGCCAAAAACGTGGCCAAAATTCCAAAATTTAATATTTTTTTTCGAACTTTTAGCATTAAAAACGACGGTTAGAAACAGTACGAGATTTTTTCCTGAGCTAGGAACCCGTTGTTTTTGAGAAGGTTTTTTGCGTCTGCTGTTCACGGAAACACGCCTTACCGAATGTGATGTTTTTATTCAAGCTCAGAACTTAAACGAAGAAGGTTATTCTAAGTGTATAAAATGGAATCATCTCAAAACAGTAAGTATAACCCATGAATGTAATTGGAATTTGATGTAGATAGTAAATAAAATTGTTTAACAAATTTCAAAAAGTAAAAATTTTTAGAATTGAGGTTATAAATAATAAGATAACAAATGCAATTAGAAAAAAGTGCTACCAGGTGCTGCGCTGCTATAATTTTTTTCTTGCTTGTTGAATGGTTCTTAACAGCATATATGAAAATTAGCTGCTGGTACTTGCAGTTTACGCTTTTAAAGTCGGAAAAAATCGATTTATTTGTTAACAATGACTTACATTATTATTGACCATTTTGGATCCGCCATTTTGTTATTTTTAATTTTGACATCAGATTCGTAATCAGCGACCTCAGAAACCCCTAGAAACCGAGTTTCAAAAAAAGAACCATTAAGTTTTTAGAAAAAAAATTTTTTTTTAAAAAAATTCCGCCATTTTGGATCCGTTAATTTTTTTTTTGAATTTTTGACTTGAGATTCGTAATCAGCGACCTCAAAGACCCCTAGAACCGAGTTTTAAAAAAAAAATCAAAAAAGGTCTTTTTTTTAAAACATTCTGCTATTTTGGATCCGTTAAATTTTTTTTTGAATTTTTGACTTCAGATTCGTAATCAGTGACCTCAAAAACCCCTAGAAACCGAGTTTCAAAAAAAAAATCAAGTTTTTAGAAAAAAAAGTTATTTTTTTGAAAAAAAATATGCCATTTTGGATCCGTTAATTTTTTTTTTTTTGAATCTTTGACTTCAGAGTCGTAATCAGCGACCTGGAGAACCCTAATAAACAATGTTTCGTACAAATCTAACAACGTTTTCATATTTTGGCCACAAAATCGTCATTTGGGACCACTGTACGTCGCACCATGCAATGGAGTTGGATGATCCATTCATAATTCGGCTTTTATGAAGCAAAGAGTTTGATGATCCGTTCATAATTCGGCTTTTATACTAAACTTTTGTGAGGCCTATTTTGTTTAGTGTGTCTCTTGTTTTTAGTCACCATTTTACACCTTCCATATTAATCCTCTGGAGGCTCTTCAGCGCCGATTGGCCCGCTTTGCACTTCGGGGACTTCCGTGGAGCAATCCCCTAATTCTGCCGTCTTATCAGGATAGGATTATTCTTTTAAAGCCAGATACTCTGGAACAGCGTCGAAATGTTTCCAAATTCGTTTTTGTCATGTGTGCCTGCAAGGTAACATCGAATCTTCTGTTCTGCTGCCTTTGCTTGATGTATCGGTTCATTTTGGCTCCTTGAGAAGTCAGGATTTTTTATACATTCCCCAACGTCGCACTAACTACGGTTATAATGAGTCGATCTCATATATGTACATATGTATCATTGTTTTAACAGCAGATTTAATTGTTTAGATTTTAATCTATCAAAAGATTAATGAAATCAATTTAAATAATTCGATCTTTTCTTTCTCTCTTTTAAACTTTTTGTATTTGGTAATTGTTGTAACGTAATCAGCACCGGATTATTTGGACAGATGAATCGCAATTCATTAAGGATCGTGTTACAAACTTCCACAATCTTCATACCTTGTCGAATAAATTCAGTGCCAATGTTATGCTGGTATCATCGGAAACGATTTAATAGGACAATTCATTTCGCCGCTAGGGCTTAATAGCCAAATTTGTGCGAACTTCTAGGAAGTACACTCCCAGATCGACTTGAAGACATCTATCTGGATAATTTAAGGGCAATGTTTCACCAACACGATGAAGCTAAGTCATATTAAATGAAAAATTTCCTGAGTTCTGGACTGGAGGAGGTGTACGGATTCCTTAGCCTCCTAGATCCCCAGACCTATCTCCACTGGACTTTTTTTGACTTTGTCAGTAGAAATCTGTGGATGTGGTATAGAACCGTCCAAAACTCATTTTGCTATCACCGTTCATATCATAAGGACCTATCTATCCTGTATGCGTTTCCATTGTTATGTGTTAAATAAATAAATAAGAGTATTAATTTTTTTTTACTATTTGATCATTACCTTATTGGACAACATTAAAGTTGCTAAGTTTCAAAATGGTTGGCTTAAGATGGCGGCCAGCAATTGTAAATTTCAATGGATTGCAATGAATATTGGTATTTGGAACTTTTGGAGATGCTGATTGCGATCCGCTTGCAAAATTTAGAAATCAAGATAATATACTTAATACGGCGACCAAATTTTTTCAAAGTAATATTATGAGAAAATAAATAAGAATGGTTGATTCAATACCCAATAATTTAATATTGAACATTTACATGTGTAACGAAATGTTAAGGCAGGGATAATGTTTAGAACGAATAGGCAATCAATATAAGGTTTACTGCTTTAACGTTTTCCAATAAGGTAACAATGAAATAGTAAAAAGAAATTAATACTCTTATTTATTTATTTAACACATAACAATGGAAACATATACAGGATAAATTATGAGTCCTACTGATATGGACGGTAATAGCCAAATGAGTTTTGAACGGTTCTATACCACATCCGCAGATTTTAGTAATACTTCTTAACTTAGTAATTTGGCTGAAGTACCAGCAATTTAGAAGTATTTAATTAAGTAGTATTTTAATACACCGGATCAAACCGGGTTACTCAGCTAGTCACTAATAAACTTTAATGTCCCATGAGAGGGGACATCCGAGTGATATGCTAGAACTACGATGTCCCATGAGAGGGAATAGTGGAGTGCAAAGTGTTAGAATTAGGACTGCAGCGACAAAAATACGGGAGACGCTGGCTACAATACACCACAGGGTGTTAGAAGGAGGTTATTGGCATGCAGCGAAAGTGGTGGAGGACATTTTGAGCAGCTTTTGTGAGATATTAGCATTAACTTAAATATGTTTTTAATTATACAAAACGCATATTGGGCTTAATATTAGTTTAATTTCTTAAAAAAACATTTTTAGGGTTCCGTACCCAAAGGCTGCCAACGGGACCCTATTACTAAGTCTCCGCTGTCCGTCTGTCTATCAGCGGGCTGTATCTCATGAACTGTACTTGGTAGACAGTTGAAATTTTCACAGAGGGTGTTTCTATTGCCGCTATAACAACAAATAATAAAAATAAAATAAAATTAAAAATAAAGGGGGGCCCCATATAAGAAACGTGATTTTTTAGGCGTTTTTTGCTCGACCTTAATAATAGCTGTGTCTCTAGAACCGTAATAGGTAGACACATGAAATTTTCAAAGAGTGTTTAATACTATAGCTGCTATAACAACAAATAATGAAAATAAAATAAAGTTAAAATCAAAGGGGTCCCCATACAATAAACTTTTGTTTCTTTTACGAAAATGTTTAAAAAGTACATAGTGTTTATTCTTGTACGATAAATACGGAACCCTTCGTTTGCGAGTCCAACTCGTACTTGGCCAGTTTTTTTTAATATGCCACAAAAGGTTTTCCACGAATAAATTTACATAATTTTTTCTACTTGGACATGTTGTACCTTTTTTGAAAGGTAATAACATAGGCAATTCGATACTTAAATAAGTGTATTAATTAAATGAATTTCGGAGAACATCCGAGGAAAATATGAATTTTAAAAAAATGAAGCCAATTTGTCTACATTCGAAAGTGAGTGTTACCTGTAGTGGTAGGTCAATATTGATGACATTTTTGGAAAGGACATTGTGATAGTAGATTTTTGGCGTGAGTTCGATGTCCTTGCGTTGATCAAAAGACAAAAATAAAATAATGATGTGCATAACATAAAAATTCTAATTAATGAATCCCTCTGTTGCTCCCAAATGGTTGAAATGGCTCCCCTCTATTAAACAACGTTCTTAGTGATACCTATATGTAATCACAAGAATTCCGAGTTATCAGTAAAAATAACAAAACATTTTTATTCTTTTACTGTTTTTCAAATTTGAATGAAATAATACTATGCCATAAGTCAGAGCCGGACAAACTTTGACTCCCAAAGAACCAGTGGCGTAGCGTGGGGGGGCGGGGGGGGCGGCCCGCCCCGGGCGGCACCTTTAGGGGGCGGCAAAATTTCACAATAAATAATATCTTGTAAATATTTGAATCATTTCATATAATGCAACGCATTTCGAGGTACCGCTATGCCGTTAAAAGACCCTCAGTTAGAGCCGATGTAATTCCTGGAAGGATGGAGCCGTTGTGATTCCTTCTCGAGGAATGGAACCGTTATGATTCCTGAAAAAGCGAAGCCGTTGTGATTCCTGGAGGAGCGAAACTATTGTGATTCCGGGGCTAGTCAAGTCGCTGGGATGGCTGAGCTGGCAGAGCTGCTGTATATACATACTGTGCTCATAAAACATAAGTTCGTGTTGTGATTATTAAGTTATTGAACTTCGTGAAAAATTGTATTGTTCGTGTGTGTATACATTGAACTAAGTGAGTATTAAATATTTTATTCACGGTTTTTATTTATGTAATTGTATGTTTGACTATCTGCTATGTTGTTCAAGCTTTAATTTATTAAAATAAAAAAAATCAGAACAAGTAAATTTCAGTAAACTAAGTTACAGTCACTCACAGCTTAAATGATGCAACCTATTACTGAAATTTCTATAGCGAAACGAATGGATTTAAAGCAAACTGGAATATAAATAAAACAAGAATATTAAACTTTAATCAGTGTATTATAATTTAAAAGCAAAACATAACAAGAGTTTAGTTCATTAACAAAAAAAATTAAGTAAACTTCTTCTACTAACAAAATTTACATCACAGCTTATTTGATGCAGTGTTGGAATGCTATAATAAAATATAATTAAAGAAACTTTTAATTCTTGAAGATTTTGCCTCAAAATGTTCAAATACAGTGCTGTCGGAAATTTTAGGACCCAACGTTGATTTTGGGCAATTATTCTATTCCCAAGCCCATAACTTGTTGATAACAGGAAGAGGGATGGTGGAAACGGATATATATGAAATTGTTGTGTGTCCTTAATTATTTCATAAATTTTTTTTTAAATTCATGTACTAATTTTTCCAAAACTCATAAAAAACTTAATACAATAGTGTTTAAAATTATAGGACCAATTTTCTCAGCCCTTAATATGTTGTCCTTTGGCCTTTATAACGTCCATCATTCGTCGCGGTAAGGACTCCATTAATTTCTTTGCAAAATCTTCCGATAGTCCTCTCCATTCGGCAATTAAAATATCCTTTAATTCCTGGAGGGTTCCCGGTGTTCTTTTCGCAGCTCTATCTTTACGGACTTTCCACACATTTTCTATGATGTTCAGGTCCGGACTTTGAGGAGGCCATTCCAGGTAATTGATATTTTTATTTCTCAACCAGCTCTGGGTGGACATGGCAGTATGTGGCTTGGCATTGTCCTGCTGCAAGAAAGACCCTCGTAAGGGCATTTCATTTTCCATAAATGGAAGGAGGGTTTCTTCCAAGATATGAATGTAGTAATTTTGATCAACGGTCAACATTTTTGCTTATTTTTGTTAAATGTTAAAATTAGTACACGAATTAAAACAAAATTTTATAAAATAATTAAGGACAGACAAAGATTTCATGTATACCCGCTGTCAACATTCCTCTTCTCCTTATCAACAAGTGAAGGGCTAGGGAATAGAATATATGCCCAAAATCAACGTTTGGTCTTAAAAGTTTGAAGTGCTCTACGATAGTTTCGTTTACGACTCCAACTTGTACTGTTATTATTTATTATACATATATAAGTGTCAATCTTTTTTTTTTGCAATGAACGACAAAACATATTTCTTGAAAAAAAGTAACATTTGGACTAATTGGTCCCCGCCTGCAATACCTTTTCCAATATTTAAGTTCTATTTAAATAATAGTATAAATTGTATTATTTGTTAACGAGGTATCGAACAAAAAATAATTGCATGGTGCATTACTTATAAGATCATTGCTCTTACAATTTTCTATAGATTATAGAGCTTGTTTTTCGCTTTTCAGTTGATATTTTTACTGCAGTCGGGTTTTTTGTTTTTTAAATAATTTAGTTTATTATATATTAATTTTTTGTAATAGTACAGTGATTTTTATAAGCTGTACTTAATGAAAACTCAAATATAAGACAAAGTAAAAGGAAAAATTTATCGTTTGCCGCTACGCACAGCCCTAGAGCGTACTTAGTTTTGCTTACTTTCAGTTATTTTGAATTGCGTTTCGTAAGCGCTTCTATACTATTGAGAATACAATTTCAACTGACGGCAATCAATTAAAGTAATAAAATTAATATCACGCAAACGAAGTCGCGGGCATTTGCTAGTTTTTCAATAAAAATATAAATATTAACTGTATCGTTCCAGTTCTAATTGGAAGTCGATTTGCGTTTTATATTCAATTCGCTAATAACTTAATCTTGTTGATCGTCAAGGTATAATCATAAGTGTTCTAAACCTGTTATATCATTATAAGTGGCATACGTGTAAGAATTTTTGTAATAAATGTAATTATTATATTGTAAAACATATACATATGTACATTGTACATACTATATATACATATATAACTTTGTTATTTGAAACCTGTACAATACAGTAATACACAATAATGATGACTGTCCTCCCGAAAAGTTGTTTAGAATTACTGTATATTATAGTCTTTTAAATTGAAATATGTACCTAAATAAGAGGGCGGCAACATTTTCTTCCGCCCCGGGCGGCTGACACCCACGCTACGCCACTGCAAAGAACCATCCCTTTTTCCAGCCTTTCAGGTAAATCTTGACACGACAGGTATTGAATGGAGCGCTCACCAGACAAAATGTTGGGGGGTTTAAAAAAAATTTATTACTTTATATGTATATAACAAAACATAGTCTTCTTGACCCTTTGGCCATTAATTCAATTTTATTTTTTTCACTCTCTACTTCCATGTCCTTGTGAACGTTTAATCGCTCCTTGCCTGTTTTACTTCGCTGGTACGTTTTCAGTCTACGGAGGCTTGGGAAAGAACGTTCGGATGGAGCAACGTAAACAGATAGCGTCACGCCAATTTTTAGAAATCGATTCACAACCGATGACAATCTTTCAGGGCTTCAATGAACGTTATTGAATATTTCTCCTTCAATATATTTGAGCAAAGTCTGAAACAACAGTAAAAATGGATGGAGAAACTAGAAAATTGTATATTTAAAACAGAATTCCCTGCGCCACATCATGAATTCGGCAACGAAGTCTTCAACAGATTCTTCCATATCATTCTGCCTTAAAATTTTGTGCTAATGGCTCCTAATTCTTAATTTTCTAAACTTAAATACTTGTTCGGAAAAATATTTTGAATTTTTAACAGTAGTTCACCACTGCACAAATCTTGGGTGTAGCTGCTTTAACAAATGGTCTAAAAACTGAAAAAAGACAATAATTATCCTGAATTTTCTGCCGCTTGAAAAATGGAGGAGCCATTAATTCAATGTCGAATTTTTCTGTCATTTCCAATTTGGCGCATTTCAAGAGGGAAAGAAATAGAAAAGTAACAGTTTCGGGACGAAATGCGTACACCACTGATCACAGGTTTTGATCTCCCCATCCCCAAATTATTTAAAAGAATGAGAGCAAGAACGTTATTTAATTACAATTTATGTACGTACATATGTATATATCATATATATTTAAAATCAGTTAAATGTAAAATAACAAAATTTCGTCATTCATCCCCGAAATAAATTTGAAAGTATCGAAAATGAGGGCTTAAATAGTGAATGTCATTGGAATTATTCATTACTTTCTAGAGTCAGAAAATATTTAATAACTCGTCTGAATAAAAAACAAAAAGTAGAGCAATTTTCAAATGCTTCCTCTTCAAATTGATTTGTTGATCCGCACCTTTTAGAAATACTCTTCATCCCAGCTGGGATGTTTTTCCTGGCTACGGCTTCAAACTTACTAGCCTTTAAATTCTCATAAAAGGTCAGTGAGCTATTTTATCTCAGCTCATTGGTGTTGAGAACCTTCCAAACAATGATGCATAAGTCACCTCAACGAATAACATTGCGTAAAATATAATGTCTCTGCAGTGCTATCCATCAAAAGGCGAAATAGCATAGTAAAAATAAAAATTCTTTCTACACCTCGGAACCCAAAGTCATCCTAGATGAGAAGATTCAATTTAAATTTATACGAGAAACACGTCCTGACTTCGCCTTGTTTATAACATCATCTTCAAGGCATATAAATGGATCCATTTCTACTCCAATAAAACCCGCAACCCGAACTTGTGTAATGTCCTTGTAGATATCCATCGGGTTATTTGGGGGTAACATAGAGCTGTATTTTGCGAGCCCTGTCGCATATAGTACGAGAAGCGCGTGGCCATCTATCAACTCAAGATAGAGGGGTAGAGTGGCCAGACGAGGTACTAAACTTCCTCGCTCCTAATTCCTGACTCCCTGGCACGCTTGGGGTGGTAATTTGCCGATCTTGAAAAGCCAAATAATAACCAGAGTCGCCCTTTGATTTGCGTATTTGAACTTTCAGGATGCTGGCCTCCCAGGGTTACACGATGATTCCCTTTTCAAGCGTATAAATATTTGTATCGAGCTTAGGAATTCCTCGGTGGTGGTCGACAAATAGAATCTTAAGAAAAGATTAATTCGCCTGCCAGCAGCTCAAGAGTGGCTTTATTTTTTTCGATTTTCGCATCGCTCTGGGGTTATTGAATACTTCGGATCTTTTTGAGATTTTGGGGCTCGCTTATTACAGCAGGCCCTGAGTTGTACATGCTTCTGACAGCGGGAATTGGTGGCTGTTACCAAGCTTTGCGGCCGAAAGAAGAGGAAGGCTGCATTCCGATTCTCCAAGGGAATTCTTTCGAATACATCCTCGTTGCCGGATTCCCTTTGATATTTGCGTATTACTTGAATAGCGTCTTGGAGCTTCTTTCCTATTAAACGAACCTTTCCGATTCGATTTTCCCTCTTCAACATACACGCTGAGCTCAGTGCTCCCTTTGAATAAACATACACTCAGTTTTGCTGGATAAATTTTACGACTGAATGGAACCATTTGTCGCTCACCTAAATCGATTGATCTTCAATATTGAGTCAGTCTACATTATTGCGGGTTTATCTCTCCTTTATGGCTATGGCGAGGGTAAAAATGCCGCTTAAATAAATATTTACTGACAGGATGTGTTTACATTTTGGCTCACGCTGCTTATTACATGGCAATGATTGGACCCATTTTTAAAAATGATTTTTCTTCCTAGCCCTAGGCGGACACAAACCTTTTAAGGTGATACTCATCTCTTACCTATAGTCAGACTGACGGAATGTGTTCAATGAGACAAATATTTTCGCAAATTAAAAAAAACGCCAGCTACCTCTGAAAAAAATCAAGAATTAGTTCGAATATGTGGGTGTTCTGTCTCCAGGACAAATACGATTCATCGTCCCGTTTCTCATACTTAGATCTGTCCAATAAACATTCTTTTTGATAAATTTCTCTTGAGAATTTTCGCTTGCGCGTTTTCGCCCAAATGGGGGATAAAAATAGATTCGGTAAAATATAGTCTCATCTTTGATAACATTTGGGGAACGAAGCGAAGAGATAATAGAGACCGAGACCTCCGGGAAAAGTAAATTACATATTTATAAGAGACTCTTTTTCAATATTGTGTCAATGTCCAGAGAACAACCACCGAAAATTTTTTCCACATCGGCGGAGTGACGGTGTATTTTACCATGGAAACAATATTAATTATTACTGAAGGTTTTCACCACTCATCATCTTCCACTTCGGGGATGGAATTCTCAGCTACATTTCTTCTACCTGCATAGTATCATATCTTAAATTCACAGCGTATAGGTATGATTTATGGAGAAATGGTAAGAAGAAATTGACAGATTTATTACAGATTTGGAAGAGTTTTATCGCAGACATAAACTCTTATTACAAACGTGCAATTAACTGCGAGAAACCCAAATTTCTTCTTCTTTTGATGATGACTGTGGCGAGCAACTTGATCTTGAGTCGATAACTGGCTTTTCAAAATTCAGTGATTACTATGTAGTACTGCCATCGAGTTGCAGTGGGTGGTCAAGCAATTCAACATTGCTTGGATTATGTATTATAACAAGGCCCCTGCCTTTAATACTTAGTGCATCCCCCCTTTGCCTTAATGACTCCCTCCTTTGATAAGAGCCAAAATTGCCTTTTTGTTGGCCGCCCCGACATCTTTTTTTGAACCCATTCTTAAAAAACTACGAGTGTTCACTTTGTTGGTCTAATTTTATATAAAAATGTACAGACCATGAAAATGTTGGTTATTTTCAAATGACAACAAAGTCGACAAAAAATTAACGGTATAAATAAAGAAATTCAGAAACTAAATATTTCTTTTTCGCCACCTGTTATGAACGGTAGGTCTCAGGGAGCCCGGCTAAAGCCCCTGTCCAGCGGTATGCGGCTGCGGGAGCTGGCAGGCTAGCATATGCGGCAGTTGTGGGGGGGGTTTGCCGAAAAACCGCTTTGAGCCGCTGGAACGACTCACCGATAACAACCCGAAAATTCTCCCGCGACGGAACACACTAGCGCAAGGGAAAGGAAAAGGACAGTGCGGGACTGAGCCCGGCAACTGCCCATGCATGACTTTCAGGGGGGGTTCTGGATGGTAATGAACCCCCCTGGCCTAATCCCCAACCACCCGATGACCTCCCCTTGGCCTGAAAAAATTATGGGGAGGTCCCTTATGCTGAAAAAGAAATTAATTCCTACCGCGGAAGAGAAGGGAGAGAGAGAGGATCCAGAAAATACAATTAACTCATTTTAACATACCTGAATCTATTCACTGAATTACAAGTTTACGTTGTACAAAAAATATACTTAAAAGTATTCGTTGGGGCCCATGCTGCTGGAGACTGCGTCGATGAAGCTGTGGTGATCGTCGATGTTGAATGTTGATAATTTCCGCCACTGTAGATGCTGACGATGATACCGCCTCTGCCGTCGTCGCCACTGCAGGAACCAGGCCACTTCGTTTAGCCTTCTCGCACTAATTCTTAAAAATTTTGTTTTCCTTTCTTTTGTCGTTTTATATTATTTATATGTTTAACTATTATGTTTCTTTAGTCGACAGTCGGTGCTAGTATGTTTAGTTATCCTTTTTGCTTTTACAAAAAGAATTAGTCCTTTTAGTTTCAGTTATTAGTCTTTGTTTTAAGATCACTTTTAGGCACCAACTTCCTTCTCGGCCTCTCACTTGAAAAAAATTCCTTGGTTCTTATTTTTATATTTATATTTATTTTGTTTCTTTTTGTTTTTATTTTATTTTATTTTTTTTTTTGTTGGGTTCACCTTGTTTGGTTTTGGTCACTTTAAACTTTAGCGATTGGTTAACTTTCTTCCCCCCTTTTTATTTATTCTGTCATTAATTGTAATTATTTCGGGCTCACTTCACTTAGGTTAGATAGAACTAATTATGCCCTTGAGTTTTTAAATTAGCTTCCGTTATTTTAGGATCACACCACTGTTTTTTTTTTTTCTTTCTTTTATCAGCAGCTTTATTCCTGTCCGTGCTAATTTAGGTTTTGTTTACGTTCCGTTAGCTCACCTCACTTCTCCTACTATGACAGCTTTTGCCACTAAATTTTTTCTCACTTAAATAATTTTGGGCTCACTCTACAAATTTGATTTTTAAATTTCTTTTTTTTTTCTTTTTGTTTCCTTTTTTTTTTCCTTTTTTTTCTTAAACACTCTTCTCATAGAATTACATTTTAGCCCTATAACGGCAGTCACTCAGTCCGTTAATTCCCCTTTTAGAATACATTTTAACTGTTACTGCCCCGGTTTTGGGGGGGGGGGGGGGGGTTGCTCCTTCCTCCTCTCCTTTCTCTTCCCCACCTTCTCACAACGCCCGTTGTTCTTATTGTTTTTCTTTTCGCGGCCCGCGCTTTTTGCCACAGCGATCGCTATAATTTTTCGTAGCGCTCGTTGACTGTTCCCCGATTCGCGCTTCCTAATCGGAATTAATTACTTCGCGAGGGTTTAATATTTCGCGGTCCGCCCTTTTTTGGCAACCAAAAAAAACCAGAAAACAAAACGCGTGATCACTGCGCGTGGGAGTTTTTCCCTTCCTTAATTTTTCTTTTTTATTTTACACTGTCCGCGCTGTTAAAATAAATCCCACTTCGTGCGCGCGAGCATTCTTGTTTCACTCCCCGCACGTTTTATTTCAATTCCTTTTAAATTTCCTCCTGAGTTTTTCTAGCCGCTTCCTTTTTAATTTACTTTTCTTCGCGCGTCCACACCGCTTGAACTCCAGAACCCAACTCCTCGAGCTAACGCCGGCTCGAGCCCACGCCGCCGGCAGCGTCCGTTAGCGAGGAACCGTTAGGACGCCGACCCATCGCTCGTTGCGCTGGCTTTTGCCTCGCACTCCGAGCTCTGAGCCGGCATCTCGGTCCCCCGCTCGCGCCCGCCGCCGTCGGCAAGGCCTCCAGCCGGCAACTCGATCAACGGCGCGCGTAGCTCGGGCTGAAAATTTTTATATGGGACCGAGGGCCTGGTGCACTTCTTGCACAGCGAAGGCAGCTCGGTCCGGAGAATTTGTATGGGACCGAGGGACTTGTGCACTTTTGCCTAGCGAAGGCCGCTCGGTCCGGAAATTCTTACATGCGACCGAGCTACCGCGTTTGAAAAATTTTTCCTTTTGGTACCGCCCCTTGAGTCTCGAACGCAGAACTTTGGTGCTTTTTAGGCGACCAAATTCTACGTTCGCAACCCAAGGAACGGTACTTTGGTACGGGGCCCGCCAGAGCCGCCGTGAATTTTTGGCCGAATTTCGGCGGGCTAAGCCATAGGCGCCGTGAATAAAATTTTATTCCTGACCACAACACACCCTTACTTGTCCAAGTATCACTGTGAACTGATATCACAGAAAAATTTTGACTCCTGAACCACAATTATAATGGTACTTCTGAGGAAAAACATACCGTAAGCTTTGGAGAACTCATGACGAATCTCTCGAAAAAAGAATAAAGTGATGAGGATGATCAAATGCAGAGCTAGGCGAATTGGGATATATAAATGTAACAAATTTGTGGAGCGTTCCAATTGCTTGACCATCCACTGTACATTGACAGTTTCAATGTGGAAAGTGTTTTATGCTAATATATTTCCCCATTTAAAACAGATACCAATAAGATGCGGAGTTCATAATTTATTTAATAGGTACCTGAACAACTTTAGTAAATTTAATTCAAATTTAATTAAATTCGTAAATCTGATTTAAAATTCCTATATGTATAAGATTAGAGGATTCAAGGATTCAGTCAAATCTAAATATTCTCATAGCAAGTGTGGTAGTACTAAAGTCTTTGTAGCTTGGAAATTCTGGTAATTTATGAAATTGTTTTATTATATTTCTTTCTAATGTTTAGCCACCCTTTCTTGTCGGATATGTAAGGTTAGGTAAGTAGTACTTTTTAGGAATTGAATTATCTATAAAAATTATAATTTAATAAAATTTCCGGTTCCCTAAAATCCCGAAATCAAAACTTTTCTTCCTGGGGAAATGATTGGTATAAGAAAAATTTCATTGGGAAATTCCTCTTCGAATTGTCAAACTGAACAGGTTAAACAATTCATTTAATATCGATTAAAAACTTTAAAATAATCATTAAATTCTTTTCAGATAAATTAGACCTGCTTAGACCTAAAAAATCATAAATGCTATCTAGTTAAATACTTCTAAAATGTTAAATTTTGGTAACTCACGCAGATTAGGAAATTTAAGACTGTTTCTAAAATCTGTTGATGTGGTATAGAGGGCGATTTCGATTTCGCTTCGTTTCACTACTGCTATTGTAGAATTTTAATATCTAATGAGCGCCCAAGCTTTTATTCATAGTCATACGAATACAGAAATACCGTGAAGAAATACGTTAAAGGTATATTTTGATAAGCGTAGATCCTTCGTCAATCCAAAATATTAAAACTGAGGTATTATTTTATTAATTATTTTATAAAAATATCATTTTCAGTCTAAATTTATTTTGGCAAACACTTATTTTGTCCTTTTTAGTATATTTTTATATTTTATTGAAGTGAAACTTCTTATGCGACTTCCAACAAGGCTGCGTTAAACGTTTAACGGTACGTGACATCATATGTCAACAGCGACGCCATCTGTCGCGAGAATTTGGCAGCGCTGGAAATTTAATGAATTAAAAAGGTAAGTTGTGGGGGCCGGGATCGAACCGTGGATCGCTAGTTTAAGAGACCTGTATGTTAGCCACTAGGCTATCGAGGTTTCTGTCAGTTTCTACTTAATTTGTGTATACAAGCGTACTGAACGATCGAGCGATCTAAAAATAGAATTTTATTTTTCTTTCGGGCATACCGAGCCTTGGTTTGAATGATTACGCTTTAGGAGGGGGGTTGCTTATAAGAGCACAGCCTGAAAATACATAATGCCTTATTAGAGGCGCTGCTACTACTACTACTACTACTAAAAATAGAATTGTATTTTGAAGCAAGTATTTTAAAAACTCTGCTGACTTATTTAATCCGATAACCTCAATATATTTATGGTAAAAAATAGAAAAGTTCCTATGTAGAAATTCTGCACACTACAACTTTATTTGCACCCAAAGACCATATTTGGATTTCAGTATTCGACAGGTCTATGGTTGGAGACGGTATTTAGAGTGAAAAGGGTTAGTATTAAACATCTGCGACTGCTTACTTTTAAATTGTTCCCCCCAACCAAAACAAACAGCATCGCCCCACAAGTATACAGAAGAATCACGTAACCACTATATTCAAATATTGGATCTCGGTTGTTCGGCTTTTATCAATTTCTACACCTTCCTATTTTCATTTCCACATTACGAAGTTTCACTTCTTCCGCGCGGAGGGACTCCACGCACTATAATTTTGCTAAATAAAAGTTTTTTTTAAAAAATATTTTTTATTATGTAATTTTATTTTCTACTTTTTAGTCTTTTGAAATTTTGCAATCAATATTATATCTAGTATTTGTCACCATTTTTAAAGTGTTTAAAACTTGTTACGGCCATTTTACTACTTATTGGAAATTGCATTAATAAAGCAGGTATTGTTTATTAGGCAGTGTCTTATACTTTGTTGAGATTAAAAATTGTTTAGCCATGGCCACATTCCAACTCCATTATGTCAGCTCCATATCATAATACAATTGCATTATCATATTAGACGTTCGCCACATTGGATTTAGAATGACGTCACCTCACTTATTGTGTTTCGCTCATCAAGCCCTTTCATTTGATATCCATATCATAGGGGTAATTATGGAATTATAAATCGCCATTTCGTGCCGTCCGCCATATTGGATTTAGAAAAACGTCACATTACTTATTGTGTTTCGCTTATCAAGCCCTTTCATTTGATACCCATATCATAGGAGTTACTTTGAAAATTATAAGTCGCCATTTTGTGACGTCCGCCATATTGGATCAAAAATGGCGGCATTTATGTAGTCGTGCATTGCCACGTGAGCCAAAAGTGTGTGCCAAATTTCAACCCGATAGCTCCAGTGGAAGTGGGTGAAATATTGATTGCAAAATTCCAGGACATACATACAAGTGAAGTTAAATAAAAGCAAAGAACTTCTAAATTTACAAGTTCTTTGATAAAAGCTTTTAAAAAGTAGCTAATGTTTACATATGTATGTTAATTTGGAATATGTAGGGCTTTCTCGCAAAAAATTAAAATGATTGGACCAAGCGTTTAGGCGTGATTGAGCGACAAACAAAAAAACAATCTTTCGATTTTATATACATACTAGCTGAGTTACCCGGTTTCACCCGGTGTATCAAAAATACTAATTAGTTAAATGTACTTCTGAAATGTTGGTACTTCAGCCAGATTAGGAAGTTTGGAAGTATTACTAAAATCTGTGGATGTGGTATAGAACCGTCCAAAACTCATTTTGCTATCACCGCCTATATCAGAAGGGCTCATAATATATTCTGTACTTAAACGTTTCCATTGTTAAGTGTTAAATAAATAAATAATAATTATTTTTGTTTTACAATTTCATCGTAACCTTATTGGAAAACAATAAAGCTGCAAACCTTATGTTGATTGCCTATTCGTTACAGAAATTATCTCTGCTTAAACATTTCGTTACACATGTAAATGTTCAATATTAAATCAGCCATTCTAATTTATTGTCTCATGATATTACTTTGACAAAATTTGGTCGCCATATTGAGTCTACTATGTATCTTGATTTCTAAATTTTTAAAGCGGATTCGCAATCACCATTCCCAAAAACTCCAAATACCAATATTTATGGCAATCCATTGAAATTTACAGTTACTGCCATCTTAAGTCCGCCTGTTTGAATTTAAATTTTATGTTATGAGCAACAAACATCCAAATAAACAAATAAACTTTTGAATTGGTACCACTAATATGAAATTCAACTTAAATTCGTAGAATTTCAAAAATTGTGGTCGCCATATTGGGTCCGCCGTTTTGAATTTCCAAATTTTGGTAGCAGGTTCAAAATTAGTCTCACCGATTTTCCTTTACATATATGTGCATGAAAATCCTTTAAATTTCCAAAAAATCTGTTGCCATATTGGGCCCGCCATTTTGAATTTCCAAATTTTGATAATAGAGTCGAACTAAGTGCACTGAGAGAAAAATTTAGTCAAATATTAACTATTTTTTAACAATTTCCATAGTTGATTACTTGCAAACGGAAACAACAAACATTTCTTCAAGAGTAGTTGAAGATAGTTAAAAATTGTAACAAATAGTCAGAAATTTACTATGAAATAGCTAAACGACTATAACACTGATAACTAAAATGTAGTCATAAATGACTATCACAAATAGTTGATTCTTCAGCTCGCTTGCAATCTCTATAACTGTATTTTAACGTTCATTTTGCAGTTTTTATCCTACTACTTTGTAATCAAATTAACCTCGCTGTAGTCAACTTCAACTATTTTATAGTAGATTTTTACTATTTTACTACTTTGTAGTCAATTTAACCACTTTATAGTCGATTTAACCACTTTATAGTCGATTTAACCACTTTATAGTCGATTTAACCAATTTATAGTCAATATAACGGCTTCAGCATTTGACTCTTGTGATTAGATTCATTTGCAAAGAAGGTCCTGAATGAAACAGTGCGCGGTGTGATAAGTTTGTGAAAGTGAAAATAAGTGAAAAATTTGTGTACTTAAAGGTTCTCTCTGTTTTGGAAAGATATGACAACATTTTTCTATAGAAATTATAACGCAAGGTAATGTAATATCACATGTTATCATTTTAAAAATACAATATTATACACTAATTTAAATATTTCATTCATGGTACGTTACTCATAACCAAATTGTGTTCTTTTCGTTCTAAGTACGTTATTTTTATAGATATGTAAGGATTTTTCACTTCTTTTCGGTGAACAAAAATCACAGGGACTTTTCAGCAAATGGTCAAGTTTTGTGCTTAAGTTTCCAACTTTGGTAGACAAGATTAAGGACAAGTCTGGTCGGCGATTATGGGATTCATTGCAAGAAAATTCAAGTGAAGGTATTATGTTATTATTTATCCTTTACAATTATTTTTACTAATTGATAAATTATTTAGATTCAAGAAATGTCGTTTTGGCTTTGCTTCTACATTGTATATTACAACCTGTCAGTCGCATCAAAGTAAGAAAAATCGACGAACGAACTGAAGATTGGCGCCCCACTATCACCGCATCGCAGGAAAGTTTCATCACAGTTATTGTAAGTGAGAATGACCTACTGCCCACTGTAAATTCAAGATCAAAAATGTACCGCGAAATGGGTTTGGGCTGCCAGCCATATACATATGTTAGCTATAGGCGAATCAGTTTTCAGTATCAGAACATTTTATGTAATAATGGAAAATACGATTTATAAGTTCGATAGCTTTCTGAAAGCGCTTGATGTATGTTTCAAGATATTTAACATTTTCAATTTAAAGTATACTTTAGAATGCGAATCAGTTTGGCTTTTTTGTGAAAAATTTTTTTATGAAATCTCAACTTCAAAAATAAGACTTCCATCATCAGTGTCTAGCCTTATAATAGACTTGTCCTAAATTTACGAGTGGCACGTCTAAATTTTATTTACTATCATATCTTGTCAACTCTCAATATTATTAATTTTTTTAAAATGGGTCCCTACATTTGTTTTATATGCAATGGATATTTTCAGGAAGTTAACGAATTAATCACTCATCTCAAGTATATCCATAATTTGTCAGTATTTTTAAATATGAATTTGTGAAAATTACAAAAATGGAGAAGAATTTAGTTGCCATGTAACTTACCAAATATGTATGTATAAATATTATTTCTGTAAGATGTATAAATATTATTTCTGTAATGTATAAAAATTATATGTATATATTTTCTTTAAAACTGTCTTTATTCTTATAACAATCCTATATTTTCAACCAAGTAATTGCCATTAGTAATCTAATAGATTTATTTGTTTGCATAGCAAAAGTGTCCCAAAAAACAAGAGCTTATCTTAAATTTGCTACTTTATGACTGAGAAATTAATTAATCGTCTTATCTGGTTTATATGGTAATATTTTCTTAATTTTTACCTAAAAGGTATAACCAAAATAATTACATCAACAAGAAATAAGTTAAAATTGACTATGCTATAGTTGAAGACATGGTAAGTTATTTTGACTATTTTATTGTAACATTTTATTACTCTTTATTCAAAAAGTAGTAAACATAATCAGGGACAATAAAGTAGTTGAAATATACTATTTTATAATCAAAAATGTTGTTACAAATTTTGACAATTTTGTAGTAACATTTTATTACTTTTTATTCAAAAAGTAGTAAACATAATAACGGACAATAAAGTAGTTGAAATCTACTATTTTATAATTAAAAATGTTGTTACAAATTTTAACTATTTTGTAGTATGCTTTTATTAGTTTGGTAGTCAAAATTAACTAATTCTTAGTATCACATTTGACTACTTTACAGTTGGTTGAAAATTAGCTATGAAAATAGTTAAAAATTGGTTGATTTCAACTACTTTTTTCTCTCAGTGTGGTCTCAGAATGCCCTTACTACTAATTTTCAGTTAAACTCGTTGGATTTCGAAAATTGTTGGTGCCATATTTGATCCGCCATCTTAAATTTCCAAATTTCGAAAATAGATGCGCAATCAGGATTACCCACAAACTCCATAATACCAATTTTCATTGCAATCCTATGAAATTTACAATTTTTGGCCGCCATTTTGGGTCCACCATTTTGAAGCCCGCGAATTAAAAGTAGCCTATATGTGAAGTCGCGATATGTAGTGCCTTCACTCAAAAAATGAAAATGATCGCATCAAGCGTAAAGGCGTGATTAAGCAACAAATATATTGGGTCCGTCATTTTGAATTTCCAAATTTTAATAGCAGATTCGAAATGAGTAGCTTCAAGATACCAATAGTACTAATTTTCAATTGAATTTGTTGAATTTCGAAAATTATTGGTCGCCATATTGGATCCGTCATTTTGAATTTCCACATTTTGAGCGTATAGTGCAGGAATTAGCCGCGAGTCCTGCTAGAATTAACCACTCAAGCTTGAAACTGAGAAGCATGCTCTTTCATGTTGCATTATTGAGGCCCCTTGTAGTGCTGGGTGATATTGCTTTTCGGAAAAGAATTTTGCATTTGCTCGGAAACAGCTTTATATTTGGAACACAATGCTTGTGACCAATCGGTTACGACTAAAAAGCGGCTAATTCATAGCTGAATTGTTTTTAATTTTTTTAATTTTTTATGTGGGTGCTCCGCTAACTGCGCGTGAAGTTAGCGAAACACCTAATATGTATTTTTTAAAAAATCAAAACGACAAAATTTTAATTTCCACGATTAATTAGCGGATAAATAATGGCCAATTATTAGCCAAAGCGCGACTCGATTCGCGAATGTTGTTCGGTTGACTTCATGTACATCGCAAAAGAGCACTCCCCGACCCCAGCAAAACGACTTGCGTTCAAACTTTCCCAGTTCTCCGAACTGTACGACAAGTCCAGTCGTTTTTAGGACTTGCAAATTATTACAGAAAATTTATTCCAAATTTCTCTAAAATTGTTCCCTCAAGAACAAACGTGCTCCGCAAGGACGTAAAGTTTAATTGGACAGAAAAAAGCCAGGAAGCGATTTTAAATATTAAAATTCCATAATTTTACCCCCATTCCTCATCCATCCAGATTTTAATAAATCATTTAATTTAACAACAGATGCAAGTAATGAGGCCGAAGGAGAATTAGGGAAAGAACAGCCCATAACCTACGCCAGTCGTACTTTAAATAAAACCGAACGCAATTACTCCACGGTCGAAAAGGAATTATTGGCCATTGTCTCGGCTACACGAAAGTTCAGGTGCTACCTTCAGGGTACGAAATACATGGTCTAATCGGACCACAAACCTCTGAAAGAGGCATTTTATTTAAAAGAACGCTTAGTGAGATTCCATCACAAATTTTCGGAGTTCGATTACACAATCGAAAATAAACCCGGAAAATATAGTGCCGACGCATTCAGCCGCATTCCTTGAGAAGAAAACGGTGACTAGAAAAGCCAAACTTACACGGAAAAGGCTCATGCCCATCATTCAACCCTAACACGGAGAAAAATAACAAATAAGCGCAATCACATGGGCTCAAAAACGAAACGCCCAAAATAATAGACAAGAGACGACGGGAAAGTCTCCAGAGATAAAACAGGCTGAAAAACAGCCGGAAGAGGTAAATCTAAACAAATTAAGGAACTTCAAAACCTCTCAACAAACAGAGGAAGATCATAGTTCTCCCATACCGGTATCGCACAAGACCTCGGAATTAATTTCAAACCCGGAAGGTAAAACGATAGCGCGAATTTTCTTCGACGAAATCATCACGTGCATATTCACAGACCAAGGAACAAATTTCGTAAGCGATCTGTTCAAACAAGTCTGCAAATTATTAAAAGTAAAAAAATTACAGACCTCAGCGTATCACCCGCAATCAAACGGGCATTGGCAAAGGCACACAGGTCCTTGATAGAATATCTGCGTACATTCGTAGATGAAAATCCCAAAAGCTGAGATCAATTCTTACACACAGGAGCATTTGTGTACAACAATAGTGTACACGAAAGGACAAAACCCACCCCCATGGATTGCCTATTTGGCTTCACGGCGGATGTCTCATCAAATCTAAAAAGGGTCCCAGCCCCCTATATAACAAAGAGGCTAATCACATGCTCCGATACAAGCAGGAGAAATCATATGCCACCGCAAGAAAAAATTTCTTGGGTGGAAAACAAAAATCTAAAGAATATGAAGATCAAGAGTTTCAAATCCAAAAACTTAACGCGGGGATAGGGATCTCCAGACACACAACCCTGATCGCCCGGAACCTTACTAAGGGACGCAGTTGAATCCACGAGCAACCTCGTTGCGTATTCCTCGCTATAAGAATATATAAGAATACACAACAAAAGCAGATACGATAAAACTGCCTTTGCTCCTTTAAGTTGTTTTTTTTTTTAAATCTCTTTTTCTTGTACCGTTTTACTTATGAAAATATCTTCGCCCTCTTTCGTTAGAAAGTATTGGATGTCATTGTTGATCCTCATCTCAATTTCAACAGCGTAGCTTCTCGATGTCCATCAAAAGTCTCCTCTATGTACATTGCCATAGAAAGATTGGCCTGCTTCATATCCCTCGTCGAACGTAAGAGCTTTTGTAAAAGGCTGCTCCTTGGAACTTCGCTGACATCAATTGTTGAAATCTGCGTTCCCACGCATCTAGGAGGATTGACAAACAAATGTGACCTGTCAAACGTCAGACCAAGATCGACTTCTTCAAAATTTTCTAGAAAATCTTCCGGCTACGAATCCAACTGAAATAAAAAAAACTATTAGCGTAAATCGAACGTGAAATGAACCCATAACGACATCACAGGACATGACGGCAAACGACAGATCTTCTGTATTAGTTGCGTAAATTAATTATTTTGAGTACGTCGTTTCACTACCGTTATCAAGTCTTCCATGCCTAGGTATACTTCCTGGAGGTCCATATTTTTGAAAATCTTCGATTTTGAGACAATGTTATTTTATGAAAGTACTTTGTTTCAAAAGTGTTCTGTGAAAATTTGATAAAGATCTGAGCATTTTTTATGGAGATATGCGATTTCAAACGATGCTGTCTGCAACTCTTACAAAGTATACATACTTTTAAAACTTTAAACTGTTTTTCTAAGTTGGTGTTCATCGTATCTTCAGAACAGCTTGACATATTTATTTCTCGATTATAAGCGCATTTCTTGCGGTAATAGCCAATTTTTTTTCGGTCCGATGTGTATTTCTCGCGATATTTGACCACTCCGAGAGTTTTTGTCCATACTGCATATAAGCATTTTTGAACTATGTATATAAACTCTAACATGAACTTTGAAGTTATTATTTTTCTGATATTCTCTCATGAGGTTGCAATAAGTAATAGTAATGAATGCTTCATTACATATAATATACTTATGCCCGATTCCACAGTGAAAGCTTAAACCTCGAAGTTGAGTTAAGCTTCCGCTTAATTATTTTTGCTGTTCCACAGTGGAGGTTTTTCTCTTAAACTGAGCTCAAATATCGCTTTAACTTAAGCTGCCAAATTTGAGCGCTTAACCGTAAGCCATGAGGCTTATCGCGGGAAATGTCAATTTTGTGTGAGAAGTGATTGCTTTGGTTGTTGATTCTGTTCCGGCTTGCTTAAATTAATTAATTGTTTATAGAAATTATAAATTGTCAATAATACATTAAAAAAAAAAAAATTCAAAATTAACATTTGCAAATAAAATATTGTTTATTTATTATACAGTAGAGTCGCGATATAGTGAACACAAAAAAACCAAGGGTGTTCACTTTTTCGAAATGTTCACTTTTTGAGAGGATATGTTGGATGTGTTAAATAAGTAAGAAGTACATAGTAAAAAATCTTATAAATAACAAAAATACCTTGCTTTTTAAATAATATATATTAAAAATAAAATCCAAGTTCTTGGGAATAAACATTTAGGTAAATAGGTATACGAATTTATGAAGGATAGTACCTCATCCGTCATAAATCCGTACAAACGTATAGGTATCTATAATTATTACTTATAGTTCTCTTTGGTAATAGTCTGTGACTTTTCTTTGCACTTTATTTTTTTCAGCATACATACGAGCAGCCTTATCCCTCAATTTTCTTAGGGCCAAAATCATTTGGGCAGTAACTGGAAAGTGTTTTTCTCTCTGTCTTCTGATCCATTTAAAAAGTGCTTTTTCCATTCTACGCAACTCTCCTTTTCTTAACGTAAACCGTTTTGATGGAACTGAGGCGTTATTTACACTTTGTAAAATCTCTCTCTTTTTATTTTTTATCGCACAAACAGTTGATTTAGCTATACCATAGCGTCGAAGTTACAGTTGCACCACTGTTTAGTTCTTGAATTATTTTTGCCTTCACATTTAAAGGCAAAAACTTACGCCTATTCATGGTGAAAATACAAAAAAATATCAAAAAGATTAACAGCACAAAAAAAGGAACATAACTATGCAACTTCATCAGATGAGCTCAGGCTAAGAAACTAATAATCTCTGAATGCACAGAAGCCTACACACTTAAAACTATAGAATATGCGTTTGAATTGTCTCTAAAACCCCAAAGTAAACATACATTCTACCAATATTTTTGAGCGTGTATATGTAGTTCTCTTTACTTTGGGGATACTAAGTGAATCTCACACAAGCTAGCATGTGCGTGAGTGTTTTTGCCTTTGCATTTTGCCATATTGAGCATTTTCCTGTAAACTGTTCATTATTTCGAGTGTTGAAAATAAAAGGCTATTCACTCTATAGAGTAATTAGTGTAAAATTTTTGCTGTTCACTCCATCGAATTTTTCACTGGACCGAATGTTCACACTATCGCGACTCTACTGTATTATTATTCTTATCTAATTTTTATTATTATTATTATCCTTATTTAATTCCTTCTTTAATAATTCACATTTCAGTTCATGTTCTTCAAACATATTTTTCATTTCTAAGTCATGCTTTTTTTCAAGAATGACAGGTACAGTGTCCTACAATAATCGCGGTTAATCTTTAAGCTCAGTTTTATTAAGCGGCATGTAAAAATCATCTGTGAAACGGTATTAATTTAAGCCGAAGCTTAAACTAATTTCTGAGGCTTAACTAAGCCAGAGCTTAAGCTATAACTGTGGAATCGACATTAAAGTTTTCTTTGTTACAAAATCTGGATTTTGAAATTAGTTTTGACGTGAAAACGTCTTTTCGCTCATTAAGTACAGTGATAGCCGGTCAAACTTTCTTCCGTTACAAAATACTGTTAGATTTCAATCGCTAATAACTATGCGATAACAACGGTTGAGGTCGCAATGGATAGAGCATGTCTGTACGTGTTTATCGTGTAGCGGCTGTTTTGCCCGTGACGTCATCGGGCTAGTGTAAGTGCCTACGCGTGATTGTTGTGAAGTAGCTTTGTGTAAAATTATAAATTAGTGTTGTGTGAGAATGCGTTTAGCTAGAACTTGGTTCGGGTGTCATTGTAAAGAGCTTGAGAAGAACTACTAGGACTCCAATTGAAATAATGAAAGTATTCGCCGAAATATACGTAAAAATCGGTATTAAATTGAAAATTGAAAAACAATGAAAGATATCGTCTGATAGGAGTCGTAAATATGCGCGGAATTATGGAAAACGCAAATCAGAGGAAAGCTCGCATCAAAAGGAATTAAAAAAACCTAGAAAGTCCATTGCCGAGCAAATGTCAGAGCTTCGGCACCATCGAAGAAAAAATGAAAAAAAAATGAGAAAACGGGTCAAAACATTTGTTATAATTTTATCCCGATGTTTCTACGCAAAATCTACGGCGTGAACCTCGACTACGCCTTGTACTTTTTTTAAATTCTTTTATTTAACTTACACTACGTGTCGTCAAATCTTGCAATGCAAAATTTTTATACTTAGACTTTATCAATCTTAATGAAAATTGGAACACATGTTCAGCTCCTGTGACAATACAAGTTAGTGGTGTAATTTTTTTTTTTTTTTTTGATTATTTGGAAATGTAACATAATTAATTTAAAAGACTAAAAATAAAAAAAATATAAAAAACAATTTTTTAAAAAAATTCTTTTATTTAACTTAAAAAAAATGATAGAAACATTAAAAACTAACTAAAAAGTAAAAAATAAAAAATATTAACCAAATAAAATTAATAAAATATGTAAACACTATGACAACAAAATAAAATTCCTACTTATCTTAAACAGTTAAATAAAAGAATGATGCATTTTTATCACTTCGTCATATTGACCGTTAGGTATTCTATAAGATAATGATTCCTAAATTTAAAGTATAATCAAATATTGTCTGATCGGTCAATATGACGAAGTGATAAAAATGCGTCATTCTTTTATTTAACTGTTTAAGATAAGTAGGCATTTTATTTTGTTGTCATAGTGTTTACATATTTTATTCATTTTATTTGGTTAATATTTTTTATTTTTTACTTTTTAGTTAGTTTTTAATGTTTCTATCATTTTTTTTTAAGTTAAATAAAAGAATTTTTTTAAAAATTTTTTTTTATAGTTTTTTTATTTTTTTTTTTGAATGAATCTTAATTTTTTTATGTTCAAATGTGAAACTTTTTTGGATATTACAAATAACTATAGAATTTAATTAACGAGGTTTGCTTTAAATAGCTTCCTTGGAAGATAGAACAGATTCAACAGGAAAAAATTGATGACTTTCTTAAATCTCTTGAAAATTTCGGGTAATTTTAAAATTCTTCTCTTTTTTGTTTTAATTGATATTTTAAGAAATTGTCTGTAAGTGGGATGCTCTCGTAAATGTTGTTAAACGACAGAGAATGTAGAATGTGAAAATGTTATTAACTTGTTATCGCTGCAGCATATAAATAACTTCTGATAGTTCCTACGAAGCAACATTTGCAGGAAATTGCAATTTCCGCATCTTAAGTGGTTTTACCCAGAAAAAGCGCTACCAAGGAACTATCATTTCGTTTGCATATTCGCATTTGCAAAGCGCCGGTGAATGCAGCAACTAGAAAAAGAAACGAATAATTGCCCGCGGGCTCATAAAAAAATATTCTAATTCGTGAATAATTTTAAAAGCTGTCAGCAGCATTCACAACAGAAGGTGCATTTCAGCGGGCTTAGCAATTCAATAAAACCCAGAAATTCGTTATTTTTCACTTGAATCCAATTATCTCTTCTAACGCGTTAAGCGCGCAAGTTTTAGGCTTTTAATATACATAGGTGATCTCTTCTTTTCTTCTTTTAGGGTACTTCCCTAGTATAATTTTCGCTATTTTAAGGGTATTCAGCATTTTTTGCTTTTCATATAGCAATTGTTATACATCTAGCAGGGCAAAAGAGCCTCTCTCGAAGAACTCACTAATTAGTGTATTTTGCCGACGGCTAGAAATTGGGTGGGCTTACCCTATTTGTCTTTGCAAGGTTTATTCACCTGCGTCCTGCGTTGCCCATAAATGCGGGTATTTAAACTTTTATTACTCTTTCAATTATGAGTGGTCCAGGTTGGGCCTGGAATCTTGTTTGAAGAGCGACAATTCGTGAAGTTCCTGGGAAATGGATGAGATAGAGATAGTGTTGAAGACGATACATTAAGTTAAACATGTGTTGATAAGTTTACTGTACCCTTAGTTTTAAAAGTTTAACATTTTCTTGGACAGTGAAGCTTTTATTTCATAGTATCGCTTCATTGTGAAAATGAATGATATAGCATTAGAATTTTTGGTGTTTTCGTGGTTAAATAAAGATATGTTGTAGGATAACTTATCACGTGAAAGATTTCTTTTAATGATATCGCTCTAATTTTTATTTGATGAAATTCCAAAATAATGTTGAACAATAGAGGCGGGAATTGTACCCCACGTAATTAATGTTATTATTTATAAAACAAAACATGAAAAAGATTCAAAATTGTTCTCAGTATTTTGAATATATATAACAAGAACTTACAATATAATAACACAATATTAATTTTAAATTGCTTATAGTTTTTGATAACTTAACACTTTGACGTCCGGTAACGCCAACATGGTGTCATTGGCAAGATGGGCGTTATCTGCCAATGGCAGCACGGTTTTCTTAATAACCTCGATAAAGCGATATGTATCATTTAATAAAAGCAGCCTTGTTTATGTATAATGTTGAAGTGAATTTTATGCTTTATATTATATATTTTTACCTTTTAATAGATAGCTTCGCAGAACGTTCCGGAGACAGAGAACAACATTTTTGAGAACTGCGCGGATGTGAAGGTGTCAAAATATTTCATTTACAATAATTGCCAAACGCTTGTTTACGCCACATTAACCTCTACTTCAGTTAATGTGAGGCATTCAATTTTAATACAAATTTTCTTAACTCAATTTTGTTTGATAGTTTATCAGAATTTAGCAGACGTTGCATTAATATTCACTTCATTATATTTTCTGAAGGGTTAAGGTCCTCTTCCATAAAACTACTAAAAGGATTACAAAATGGAAAAAAAAGTCTGCGGTTATAGAGTCCAGCTATGTAGTTAGAGGTGTTAGTAAAAATTGTGGTTCTTTGATCAACAACCTCCTAATCACCTGTCTATTTCCGTTCTTTCGTTTCCACCACAATTTTTACCACAAAACTTTTTCAAAATATATATAAATCGAACAAATATAAACCCTTCTAGGATTACAAATCCTCCAAAAGACCCAAAAATTAAGAATAAACAATGCGCGCCATAAGAGTCAAATTGTGAAGTATGTACTTGAATACTCCCAACCTCCAACAATCGAATACTGCTTAATTGAGTACCTAAATACTCAAATTCTTAATTATTATTATTCTTTGGAATAAACCCCTTTAAGACGTATGTAAGTATAATGGGCATACTGTTCCGTGCGGAACACTGCCAAAACCCAACGAATCAAGGTTTTCGCATACTTGACAGCTGTCAAAAATTCAGTGTCATATTTCACTGACATTTGTTAGGGTGCTTATTGTGAAGACATTAGGTTGAGTGACCTAGGTTGACCTAGATCAGAAAAGATCAGGAGATTTTCGTTCACTGAGAACTCTCACTGCTTCTCATTAAAATTCATCTTAATAGGATCAGTTTTATTGAGAAAAAAGCAGTGACAGTTCGCATCGAACGCGGATCTCCTAATCTTTCCTGATCTATGTCGATCTAGATCACTCAACGAACAGGCCCGTAGGCAGTTTCTATTTCAGCTGTGGCCGTTAGCGGACGTGATCTCGTTACTCGTTACTCGTTACCTACTCGATCCTTCTACATGAAATTGTAATTAACCCTTTCGCGGACACTTAGTTTATATGATGGTTTCTGAGAGAGCCACTTAATCTATCTCCGGTTTTAGACAAGATAGAGACGTGTCGTAAGAACTAATATATTAGGAATGATACACAGAAATTTTTTATACTGGTAGTTGGGAGTGGTGGGGCTGACGTGTCTAGGTGTCCTGCCCCATGAAGAGGTTTAATAATGTCTGGAGGGACAAGACGTCTATATACGTCAACGTATTTTAACGTCCCTGTAACGACTCGATAAATCGCTATTAAAATGCTGAAAAATTGCTAGGTTCGTGAAAAAAAGATTTGTTTTAAAGCACGTTTCCTTTTATTGACCTTAATAGCTAAATACAAATTTTCTTACAATTCAATATGAATAATAATTTTAACAATTAAAAAAAAATGATAATTAATTCAAATACTAAATTACAATTCTTCGTTTCTTACGAGAATAAAAAATGAGCAATAATTTAAAAAATACTAATTCAAGAATTCAAATTAATTTAAATATTCCGGTTTTTCCTAAGATGAAATATCAGTCCACAATGATTTTCAAAGAATACTAATTGACGAGTTTTATTTAATTTAAATATTCCGATTTTTCCTAGAATGAAACATATAATTCGTATGAAATAGTCGAACCTGAAAATTAAGGATCGTTTCCTCAGGCGAATTCCTTCAGAACCGATTGCTTAATTTTATATTGTATTATTGGCAAATTCCAATAATTTAACGTCGCGATAAGTGGCAAAATCCACTTAGAAGTAAATAAAGTGGCAAATTCCACTCAAAGGGATGGGTAGCAAATTTTACTCAGCGGCAAATTCCACTCAGGGGACGAGAGTAGCAAATTCTACTCAAAAGTGTAAGGTGGCAATTTCCACTCAGAGGACAAGAGTGGAAAATTCCACTCAGGGGACGAGAGTGGCAATTTCCACTCAAAGGATAAAAGTGGCACTCCACTGGAAGGGAAAGAGTAGCAAATTCCACTCTACGGATTGAAACAACCAAAGAGGCAAATTCCTATTTGGCTTACCTGTGGCTAATTCCACTATTTTGATGCAAATTCCTCGGTTTGTGGCTAATTCCACGATGTGGCCAATTCCACAGCTTGAGGCAAAATCCTACTCGTTGATCGTCGCGATCGCCTTATATAGCCAAATTTTGAGCCTTTGCCATTCACCGTCAGATGTCAGGCGCTGCCTCACTCCATGATTAAACATGGCGGAATTAAATATGGCGGGTTTGGCTATCACTGCCATACCGACCCTTTTTTAACTTGTCACTGTCAATCCTGACTATGACATTTCTATTTGTTTACTTTTTGAGTCAAGTGCCGCGACGAGATTATGTTCAGCCGGTGCTGAACATCCTGCCCCCTCGAGGAAAAATTGGTAAGTTCCAATTTTTTCCTTTTTCAATTTCTTTTTAACGCCCTGTTTCTTTTCAAACAACTCGTTCAATAATTCAATTCAAATTTTTATTAAATAAAATTAAATTCAATTTTTCAAAAAAAATCTTCAAATTTCTACAAAAAAAATTTTTTTTTTTTTTTTTATTGTGGTGCGTTTACCTTTTTAAGGTTGGCCCATACAAATTGGTTGCCTTGCATCCAAAGCTGCACACGATATCCGTTGCGCAGGAACACAGTGTATCTTTTCCTGGCGCTGTTCCGTACCGCTCGGTATGGTATGGTGTGCAGCTCGCGGTACGTCATTTGGAACGGCTCTCCCTGCAATGTCTGAAGATCGTACAATTTTTCCTCAAGAGACATTGCAGGGATTGATAGCACCGGGGGGGAGGAAACAACCTCCGGAATTTTTTGAGCCGGGATGACATCCATTTCCTCCTGAGTACTCAAGGCTTCCTGGAGTGATCCATCGACGGCAGTTGGCTTGCAAGCTCGCCGATGGCGCTTGCTTGCCCCGTGCCTCTTCTTCTTCTCCTTGCTCCGTTTTACCTTGGAAGCTTTCACCGATGGAGCTTCGTTGATCCGTGATAGTGAGGATTGCTGTGTCAGCGTTGGCAACGATGTCATCACTGCAGCTTGGGACTTTGTTGGTGTTGGAGATTTAGGCTCCACCGGCAGCGGTGAAGCGGACCGAGGCCTTGAGCCTCGTGATGACCTAGCCTTGAGTTGTTTTACTGGAGACACTCGAGGCTCCGAAAATGTTGATTCTGGTTTAGCAATAGCTGCCTGTGCTATTTCCTTCGTCTTGCAGCTTAGTGATCCTGACGCTATCATCTGACGAACCCTTTTCCCGCCAGCGGGGACCTTTGCTGGATGAGTCCGCTTCCTTATCCCACACATCGGATTCTGCTCCTGGTCCAGTTTCGCCTTGGCTTTGGTGGATTTGGGGGGTGGAAGAAAATCTTCCCAAACGTTAATTTCGGGTGAGGCTCCGGGAGTTGGTGGCGGCCGTAGATCCTTGGCTCCTGGTGGTGTGCTTGGTTGCCACGGAATTTCCTCCTGGTCAATGCACAGACTGAGGATGTCGTCCATACTGCTGTATAATTTTCCTTATTTAAATGCACCTTTAATGAGATATAATTTGATTAGAAACTATAACTCGACAATATTTAACAAATAAAATGTACCACTGTACCTGCTACTGCCTCGACGGATACTCACGAACAGACTTCACAACACAAACAAAAAACAAATATTAAATACCAGTCACCTTCACTGGTTTTGTACTACCAGTGCTATTGTTGGATTAATGGACAGAGCTTTGTTATAGGTCGCTTTAGATATGAATATTGCGTTTGCAATGTTACCGTCCTGACGTAACCGTCTTCGCCAGTGTGAACTTCTTTTACTATTGCCAAGGGCCATTGCAAAGGCGAAGTTTTCTCATCTTTTATTAGAACAATTTGTCCAACCGATATATTTGGGTTTTTCTCATACCATTTGGACCTTTGTTGCAGTTGATGTAAATATTCATTCGACCATTTTTTCCAAAAATCGTGTCTTAGTTTCGTGATGTATCTCCATTTGTCAAGGCAATGAGTGTGTTCATCAGTAATAGCCTTTACTGGTGGTGCTAATAGAGCCGTACTGATGAGAAAGTGTCCTGGCGTTAGAACTTCCAGATTTTCAGGATCTGAAGTCATTGGACATAGTGGCCGTGAATTAAGACACGCTTCAATTTGGTTCATTAGTGTAGTTAACTCTTCATACGTTAGAGGTGCGTTGCTGAGGGTACGTTTGAGATGATGTTTTATGCTTTTAACTCCAGCTTCCCACAAACCGCCAAAGTGAGGTGCATGTGGAGGTATAAAATGCCAATTAATTCCCATGACTTTGGTTTCGTCAGCTGCAATTTTTGTAGAAGTTCGAATGACTTCTCTAGTTTCATTATCTAAGAACTTTTTCCCACCTACGAATGTGGTTCCATTATCTGTATAAACATTTGTGCACATGCCTCTTCGACTTATGAACCTGCGGAAGGCAGCCAGAAATGCTTCGGAAGTTAAGTCAGACACTATCTCTATGTGAACTGCTTTAGTTGACATGCATACAAATATGCATATGTATCCCTTATACTTTTTAGACCCTCTATGCTTGGACATTCGCAACTCAATTGGACCAGCATAATCAATTCCAACATTTTGGAATGCTCTTGATTGAGTTATCCTTACTTGAGGCAGATTGCCCATTATTTGAGTTACCGTTTGAGCACGAAATCTCGCACATTTTACGCACTTGAAAATTCTTTGTTTAATTGCATTTAATCCATTTATTATCCAAAGTCCATGCATACGAATTGTGTTAAGTACTAGCTGAGCCCCGCCATGAATGGTCATTTTATGAAATTTATCGATAATGATATTCGTTATATGATTGTTTTTCGGTAATATAATTGGATGTTTGACTTCATATTGTAAAGCTGCATTGGTCAATCGTCCTCCTATTCTTAATATGCCCTTTTTGTCAATAAACGGAGCCAACTTATACAATGGGCTATTTTTACTTATAGTTTTTTCACCCTGAATATTCTATCGCAGTACGCGTCACTTCCAGGGGTATAGAAGCTGCTACTTTAACCAAATCAGTTTTTAAGGCCTCGATATTGCGGTGAGGTTTAGTACAGACTTTCTCTAAAACAATCGGTAGTCCAACGGATTAAGGTCCGAACTTCCTGAGGGTCAATTTTCAGCAGCGATGAACTTAGGTAAATTGAGCTCTAGCCAACGTTGTGTGGATTTTGCGCAGAATCTTGTTGGAAGATCCAGAGCTTTCCCGCAAACATAGTGTTGTTTAGTGGTTTCACTACCGTCTCTAAAACGTCACTTTGGTAGTTAACTGCACGTGTTTTGACCTAAGCCTCACCGCAATACTGAGGCCTTAAAAGCTGATTTGGTTAAAGTAGCAGCTTCTATACCCCTGGAAGTGACGCGTACTGCGATAGACGAGTGGCCGAACCGTTTGAAGAAATGTATGAAAGCAAAAGGTGGCCATTTTGAATAATTTTTATATTATTAAGTTCTTTTATAAATAAAGAATTAATATAATTTACAACATTTCAATTTGTCTTGTTTTTCTTCAAATTACATGACCTTATAGGAGGGACAGAACTTATGGCACGACTATGTATGTCCTGGAATTTTGCAATCGATATTTCACCCACTTCCACTGAAGCTATCGGGCTGAAATTTGGCACACACGTTTGGTTCACGTGACAATGCACGATTACTTAAATACCAACATTTTTGATCCAATATGGCGGACGTCACAAAATGGCGATTTATAATTTTCATAGTAACCCCTATGATATGGGTATCAAATGAAAGGGCTTGATAAGCGAAACATAATAAGTAATGTGACGTTATTCTAAATTCAATATGGCCAACGTCACAAATTGGCGATTTATAATTTCCATAGTTACCCCTATGATATGGATATCAAATGAAAGGGCTTGATGAGCGAAACACAATAAGTGAGGTGACGTCATTCTAAATCCAATATGGCGGATATCTAATATGATAATGCAATATTATTATGATGTGAAGCTGGAATGTGGCCATGGCTAAAAAATTTTTAGTCTCAACAAAGTATAAGACACTGCCTAAGAAACAATACCTGATTTATTGATGCAATTTCTAATAAGTAGTAAAATTTATGTGAAAATGGTCGTAAAAAGTTTTAAACACCTTAAAAATGTTGGTAAATACTAGATATAATATTGAGTGCAAAATTTCAAAAGACTAAAAAGTAGAAAGTGAAATTACATAATATAAGAAAATATTTTTTAAAAAAAGCTTTTATTTAATAATAAAATATAAAAATATACTAAAAAGGAATAGAATATATATATTTCATAAGATGATGTACAGATTATTTTATACAATAAGAGTCTTAACTTAGATCCAAAATCCAGGTTCATTCATCTATAATGTTTTTTATGATGGACTAGCAAAAGAAGGTTTGATTTTAACATTTAAAAAATTGGGAAAAATAATATATTCGCAGAAAACCCAGTGAAAAGGAGCTTATTTACTACTATAAAATAAAGAAAACGGAAAATCCATTAATTTAAAATTAAATCTACTTGAGACTACCACTACTACAATCCAATTGGACGCAGTTCTGAAATTAAGGGATTTTCCGAACAGGAGCACTTTTCAAAAAAATTTTTAGTAATTGCCTTACATTTTGTAGTTATAAGTTCAACTTCAGCTGCACTGTGCAATTCAGTGGTGGAAAAGTGCCACGGTAAATTAAATATTATCTTGAGTATTTTGTTTTGCTTAGCTTGCAACTTTTTGATATGACAACGTGCACATTGAAACCATATTGGTGCTCCATATAACATAAATGATTGAAATATCACTTTATAAATGACAAGCTTGTTTTCTAAGTTGAGGGTTGAGCTTCTATTTATAAATGGATATAATATTTTAATTAATATGTTGGCTTTTTGTATAACATAATTTATGTGCTTTGAAAAGGTAAGTGTTTTATCAAAAATAATGCCTAAATATTTGGCCGTATCTGTCCAAGGAATAACACCACCGTTTAAACTAATATTGCAACTAGGTAAAAAAAGTGGATGTCTTCTTCGAGTGAAGAACATCGCTTGCGTTGGTTTTATCCAAATTAATTTTTATCTTCCACTTATGAAAGTAGTTATAAAGAACCTCAAGCCCTTTTTGCAGATAATGGCTAATATGACCAGCGTCTTCGTGTGAGCTGAAAATAGCAGTGTCATCGGCAAAGATAGATGAGAGACAATTTGGAACGCTTGGTAAATCTGCTGTGTATATATTATATAAAATTGGGCCCAAAACAGAGCCCTGAGAAACCCCTGTTGTACTAAAAAGGAAAAAACAAGTTTTTGCTAAAATAAATTTAGGCTGAAAATAATATTTTTATAAAATAATTAATAAAATAATACCTCAGCTTTAATATTTTGGATTGACGAAGGGTCTAAGCTTATCAATTTTCGGCCTACAATATATTTCAAGCAAAATATACCTTTAACGTATTTCTTCACGATATTTCTGTATTCGTATGACTATGAATAAAAGCTTGGGCGCTCATTAGAAGAATTATGCTGAAAAATTACACAATATTTCGCTTCGTTTCACTACTGCTATTTTCCATTTTCGAACTTCAACGAATTTAATTGTAAATTAGTATTATGGGTATCTTGAGCCCACTAATTTTGAATCTGCTATCAACATTTGGAAATTCAAAATGGCGGACCCTATATGTTTGTTGCCTAATCACGCCTTAACACTTGGTTGGATCATTTTAATTTTTTGAGTGAGGGTAATACATATCTCAATTTAACATATAGGCGACTTTCTATTAACGGATTTCAAAATGGCGGACCCAAGATGGCGGCCAAAAATTGTAAATTTCAAGAGATTGCCGTGAAAAATGGTATTTGGGGTGTTTGTAGATCCTCATTGCGAGCCTATGCTCGAAATTTGAAAATTCAAGATGGCGGATCCAATATGGTGACCAAAAATTTTCTAACTTCAGCGAATTCAATTGAAAATTAGTATTATGGGTATTTTGAAGCCACTAATTTCGTATCTACTACCAAAGTTTGGAAATTCAAAATGGCGGACCCTATATGTTTGTTGCTTAATGACGCCTTAATACTTGGTTTGATCATTTTCATTTTTTGAGTGAAGACACTATATATCCTGACTTAACATATAGGCTACGTTTTATTCACGGGTTTCAAAATGGCGGACCCAAGATGGCGGCCAAAAATTGTAAATTTCAAGGGATTGCCATGAAAATTGATATTTGGGGATTTTTGGAGGTTCTGATTGCGAATCTCCGTTCGAAATTTGGAAATTCAAGATGGCGGATGCAATATAGCGACGAAACATTTTTGAACTTCAACAAATTCAATTGAAAATTAGTACTGTGGGTATTTCGAGGCTACTAATTTCGAATCTACTATCAGAGTTTAGAAATTCAAAATGGCCGACCCAATATGTTTTTGTTTTTTGCTTAATCAGGCTTTAACGCTTGGTCCGATCATTTTAATTTTCTGAGCGAAGGCTCTACAAATTTCGGCTTAACATATAGGCTACATTTTATTCACGAGTTTCAAAATGGTGGACCTAAGATGGCGGCCAAAGATTGTAAATTTCAAGGGATTGCCGTGAAAATTGGTATATAAGGGTTTTTGGAGGTCCTGATTGCGAATCTACGATCGCAATTTAGAAATTTAAGAAGTCGGATCCAATATGGCGACCAAAAATTTTCGAACTTCAACGAATTTAATTGAAAATTAGTATTATGGGTATTTTGAGGCCACTAATTTCAAATCTGCTATCAAAATTTGGAAATTCAAAATAGCGGAACCATTATGACGACAACAATTTTTGGAATTCTACGGATTGAAGTCAGGTAACAATGAAATAGTAAAAAAAAAAATAATACCTTTATTTATTTATTTAACACCTAAGAATGAAAACATATAAGTACAGAATAGATTATTAGCCCTTTTGATATAGACGGTGGTAGCAAAATGAGTTTTGGACGGTTCTATACCACATTTACAGTTTTTAGTAATACTTCTAAACTTCCTAATCTGGCTGTAGTACCAACATTTCAGAGGTATTTAACTAATTAGTATTTTTGATACACCGGGTGAAACCGGGTTACTCAGCTAGTATCCTGTTATAAACAGTTTTCTTCCCAATTAACAAAACATTAAGGACAAAAGTGGTCAAGAGCTTCTTAAACTCTTATCAACGAACATATAAAGATTACTACTAATTTTTATATAACAAACGATATACATATAAGTTATTTCTTATCTCTTTCAGACTGTAGAAACGTAGTTACGGTCCTCCTGCTGCATCAAATTTTAAAGCCTGTCCGACGACTTCATATAAAAACCCAAAAAGGCAAATTCTACTGGAATCATGGTATCCCAAGACAGTTTCTTTTACTTTCGTCACCAATCTCGCAGATGTGCTAAAAACAACTGAAGAAAGATCTAAATTTTACAAGGACTTGGACTTAAGCTGCCAGCCGTATATAAATATAATAATTGGTGTGGGTCGTTCTATGTGTAAGTGGACTGATTTTCTTTTGGTTGTAGATAACATTTTATATAAATTTTTCAATTTTTTAAAATGCCTTTATTCCTGTTTCAAAGCACATTTTATTTGCAGTTTAAAATATGCTCTTGAATCTGAGCAAGTATTGGTATTCATAAAATAATATTTTTATAGTTTGTCTTGTACTAAAAACGTTTCCACATCGATTTCGAGTTTCATAAATTATCTCAGACAGTAAGAATAAGTTCTTCGAAATCATTCATTATTAAATTTCTTTAAACAATTTAAACATGTTTTCTTGGGTTCGGTTCAGCTTTTTACTAATGTAGAAATGTTAGTAAATCACTTAAAATACGTTCACAATGTCCTTCTTCTTTTAAGATTACATCCTAATGGTACACTAAATATTAAAACGAGGTTTAATAACATAGCAACGAAACATAACATATTAATGCAAACATTAAATTACTTAACTTAGCTGAATCCCAGAATCAGCTTTAGCTTTTTACTTAAATTATACAGCAAAAACAACTTATCTCGGAATTGTGTCACAGACATTGTAAATGAAATCAAAGGGAATATACTTCACCCTCTGTCCGTTCAGCTAAAAAACATTTTAATTGTTGACAATTCTTGCATAAAAGAAAACCTTTGCAAAGTAATATCCTTTGCTGAGTTTTGAGAAGGCACTTGTTGGAACATACATAGACATATTGAGAATAAAACCACTTTTATTATGTCCAAAAACAGTATATTACACAACGCGTGCGGCACGTTTTTTTTCTTATTAGGGCATCATCAGGCAATCGCCTAACTACCTACGTACGTAATGTACAATTTTTGGTGGGAGAAAGTTCTTCGGGTCTAAGAGAGGACTACTTTATGAAATCTATTTGATCATTAACTAGTTTTTTATTATAAAACAAAGCCCTCTTGATTTCAAATATTTCGGTTTTATTTAATATTACCCCAACACTCAGACTATATACAGGGTGTTCAGAGGTGGGAGGGAAATATTGCAGGAGATGAAAGGTCAGGCCGAGGCAAGCAAAAAATCGTATGGGTGGGGGGGGTTATCTCGCACCGTTTGGCAGTTACAGGGTGATTCGTAAATCACGATGTTGCCTTATATGGGAACCGCTATTGTATTTTTATCTTTTTTTCTACGCATCGCAGCGACCCCAAACCGGTCTCAAAAAATCACTATTTTGAAACCCTTTCCAAAAAGGTCAACACCGCCCTCCTACCCCCAACCCCTTGGCCGCAATCACCTCTGGAAGTTGAAAAATTAAATTTTATTTCACGATGTTTCACCTTTCGCCCCACTTTTCTCCGAAATTCACGTTATTAACATACCTACTATTTATTGTTTTTAAGTTTCCTATCTAATTACCTTTCGAAAAAGGTGCAACATCCACAGGTAGAAAAAGGATACAAACATTTATTTACAAAAATCCCTTTACAAAATATTAGGACAATTCGAATCTTTAAGAAATTATACTTAAATTAACTAAAAAATACATTTTATTCACTTAAAAACTAATTACAATTAAAACTTACATATGTGCTACAAAAGCTGTTCGAAATGTTCTCCGCCAGTCTCGATGCATGCAAGTAGCCTTCGTCTGATTCCGCGTTTGAGGTCTATGGTAGCCAGTACCTCCCGTATTTTCATCGCTGCAGTCCCAATCCTGGTAACTAATTCTTCTCTGGTGTTGATTGGTCTTGAGTAAACCTCATCTTTCATCATTCCCCATAAGAAAAAGTCCAGTGGAATAAGGTCCGGTAATCTAGCAGGCCAAGGAATCGGTCCACCTCGTCCAATCCAGCGCTCTGGGTAATGTTCATTCAACCTTGCCCTAACAATGTTCCCAGTATGCGCAGGTGCTCCGTCGTGCTGTAAATACATTGCGCTTCTTGTGGCCAAGGCGATGTCCTCCAACAGATCCGGATGGTTATTCTCCAAAAAGTCCGAATATAGCTGACTATTCAGCACTTGAGGCAAGATGAAGGGTCCTATCAACTGGTTGCCGATGATGCCAGCCCAGACATTGACACTAAATCTTTGCTGGAAGAACCGACACCTTGTCGTATGTGGGTTCACATCTGACCAGGTGTGGAGGTTGTGGAAGTTTGTGATGCCATCCCGGGTGAATTGCGATTCATCCGTCCACAGAATTCGGTCTAGAAACCTACTGTTTTCGATGTTAGACTCGAGCAGCCAAGTGCAGAACTGCAATCGTCTTTCGGAATCTCCTTGATGTAGTGCTTGGACCGGGATATGGTGGTATGGATGTAGTCCCTCTCAGTTCACAACGGTCCACACTCTCCCTGCAGACAATCCTAACCGTCGTGCGACCTGTCTGATGCTTATTTCAGGGCTGTTCCTGACGATGTTGAGGATTTGTTGGTAGGTTTCCGCTGAATCGGCCGAAGTTCCTGATCGCGCTTCTGCTCTAGGGGCGGTTACACTTCCGGTTTCTGTTAACCTCCTGAAAGTCCTTGAAAATACCCTTCTATCGGGTACACGCCGATTCGGGAATCTCCTTTGGTATTCCCGTACGGCCTCACTATCATTTCCGTCTACTAAACCGTACACGTAAATTATGTCGGCATACTCTTCAACAGTGAATTCTGCCATTTTTTCTTAATTTTTTGTATTAAACACCCGTTCTTGTCAATTGCCTCTTCAACTATGGTCAATGTCCTTTCAAACGTACCCATTTTTATACCATAATTCATAGGAGGTATTAGACACGGAGCGTCAGGATACTTAGAAGTCAATACTGGATATCATAAACTAATAACGCCATTTAACGAGATTACATTTATTATTTTTTAACAGTTTTGCTGAAATAATAAAACTTTATTACCTGTGTGTCCTAAATAAACATTTCCGAACTTGCTGTCATAAAAATTCTTTACTTAACGACTTTTTCCATTATGGTGCAATAAAGTAATTAGGTACCTGTGAAGATGTTTTAATTTCAGGATTTTTGTATCCTTTTTCTACCTGTGCATGTTGCACCTCTTTCGAAAGGTAATTAGATAGGAAACTTAAAAACAATAAAAAGTAGGTATGTTAATAACGTGAATTTCGGAGAAAAGTGAGGCGAAAGGTGAAAAATCGTGAAATAAAATTTAATTTTTCAACTTCCAGAGGTGATTGCGGCCAAGGGGTTGGGGGTAGGAGGGCGGTGTTGACCTTTTTGGAAAGGGTTTCAAAATAGTGATTTTTTGAGACCGGTTTTGGGTCGCTGCGATGCGTAGAAAAAAATATAAAAATACAATAGCGGTTCCCATATAAGGCAACATCGTGATTTACGAATCACCCTGTAACTGCCAAACGGTGCGAGATAACCCCCCCCCCACCCATACGATTTTTTGCTTGCCTCGGCCTGACCTTTCACCTCCTGCAATATTTCCCTCCCACCTCTGAACACCCTGTATAAGGTTAAATTTTTTAGATTAGTGGAGTGAAATTCTTCGTGAACATGTTGAGATAAACCCGAATGTGAACTTAAAGTTCTGGCTCCTTTCATGTGCTCCATAAATCTCGGCTGCAGCTGCCGCTTGGTTTTCCCTATATATACCGCCTCGCAGTCAGCACACTTTATTTAATAAACGCTGTTTTTTATTAGTTTATCCCTTTTTGGTGTTATTTTGTTGTTACATATTACCTTTTGCAAGGTATCTTTATTGAAAAAAGCGGGTCTAATGTCTTTTTAAAATTGATTTGATTTTTCTCTCCGTTTCCTTAAGGTAAGTTATTTTTTTCGCATATAATTTCTTCAAAGCTATTGCTGTTTATGCCCGCGTATAATAGTTATGTTGCATCTCTCGATGATTTACTTTTTAAAATATTATAAATGGGCGTTTTTATATCCATTATTAATTGCAATTTTTAGAATTGTTCTTAATTCGGCGTCAAAGTTTTGTTTAGGTAAGGGGATAGAGAGCAATCTGTGTATCATTGAATTAAAGGCTGACATTCATTCATTTTAAAAATTCATGGCATTAGACCCGCTTTTTTTCAATAAAGATTCCTTGCAAAAGATAATATGTAACAACAAAACAACACCAAAAGGGGATAAACTGGTTAAAAGCGGCGTTTATGAAATAAAGTGTGCTGACTGCGAGGCGGTATAGGGAAAACCAAGCGGCAGCTGCAGGCGAGATTTATGGAGTACATGAAAGGATTCAGAACTGGAAGTTCACATTCGGGTTTATCTAAACATCTACACGAACAATTTCACTCCTCTATTCTAGAAAATTTAACCTTATTACATAACCTGAGTGATAGAGTAATATTAAATAAAACCAAAGTATTTATAATCAGGAGGGCTACGTTTTCTAAAAAAAATAAAAAACTAGTTACTTATATAATACAAATACGTAGTATTAATTAAAATCTTATTTACTTGTAAGTAAATATATACGTTTATTGAATATATGTAGAGCTTGAGAATACCTATATTCTTGTTAACAATGAAACAATCACTACTTATGAATAAGTTCCCACAACATGTACTTATTATTTCAACCAAATAATTAAAAATAAATCAATCACAACTTATGAATATTTTCCCAAAAGATGTACTCATTAGTACTCATATATAAAATTACTTGAACCAAGATATTAACAATAAACCAATCATTACTTATTATGCTCTCTAAATGTGTACTTATTAATTACTTAAAAAAACTAAAATAAAAACATATAATAAATTTGTAAATAAGGCTTTTTATTTAGTAATTACAAATAAATTCAGCAATTAATTTTCAGGTTATGTGTGTGTTATAAAACACAATCACAATCGGTGAAGAATAAAACACAATCACATGAAGAAAATCGCTAAGTTTGTTTTACATATTTTGACTATGATTCATAATATGCAATATAAACTGCGTGGTTATTAATAAATATGGCATTATAGTAAAAACTACCATCAAAATTGTAATTTCTTTCTAATTGAAAGTGACTAAAAATATAGTAAAAACTGCCAATAAAATAGTTACATTCGACTGTAATTATAGTCAATTGTAATTAGAAAATTTTGTTAAAAATGAATATATGTATATGTATATGGTCATGTATAAAGTAACTGCAAACCTAGTTGAAATGACCAGAATAATTGTTACGCATTAATCAACTATAATTATAGTCAAATGTAAACTAACAAAATTGTTGTCCCAGAATAAATAATAATAAAAAATATTTATCCGTCACAGGTAATGAAATAGAGAGAGTGGGAAAAATCACTGTTGCTGTTCGTCGCTGTTGCTATAAGGAAAATCATCTCTTGAAGTTAGTAAATTTGCGCCTCCAATTGTTGTCGTTAATAAACCTAATGGAATAATTAGAATCTGCATCGACTGCAAGAAAACAATTAATCCATTCATTGAAGTAGAACAGTACCGCTTACCACAACCGGACGATATTTTTGCAACCCTTGCAAATTGTGAATTTTTTGTGTGATAGATTCATGAGGTTCGTACCAGGAGGTTTTATTGTCAGAGAGGTCTCGCGATTATGTATTATAACAATTAATACGCATAAAGGATTGTAGCAGTACAGGTGTCTGTCAGCAGTGCACCCGCAATATTTCAATCTATTATGGACCAAGTTCTTTTAGGAACTCAAAAAACATCTTGTTAGTTAGACGATATTCTTATTGGTGGAACAGATTTAGCAAAATGTAAAAAAAATGTATCGCAAGTCCTTCAAGGATTAAACAAATACCGTGTTAAAACTAATATTGTAAAATATAGCTTTTTCAAGGAATCCGTTGACCGTTGCCACAACGTGGCATTAAAACAAATCCAAACAAAACCTGAGCAATTGTCGATGCCCCCTCGCCAAACAATATCACACAATTACAATCATATCTGGGCCTTTTGAAGTATTATTAAGGAAATTTCATTCCAAATTTGTCCACCGAGCTAAAAGATTTATACAAACTATTACAAAAAGGAGTTAAATTTCATTGATCAGTAGAAACCCAACGTTGTTTCGAAAAGTCAAAAAATCTACTTTTAAGACATAAGGTCCTAGAAATTTATCACCCTGATAAATTGTCGCACACTATAAATGACCAAGAAAAACCCACCTTATTTGCTTTCAGCTCATTGTTATCCTCAGAAAATAGTATACTCAATTACATTGAGAAGCCTTGGAAATCATGTTTTGAATAAAAAATTCCATAAAGATATAATATATACGGTCACAAATTCACGTCTATTACTGATAGTCAGGCGTTAAAAGAAATTTTCAACCCAAAGAAATAAATTTCAAGTATATCTGTGTCCCGACTTTCAAAATGGGCTTTGCAAGAATCTACTTATGACTTTGAAATTAAATACCGGCCAGGAAAACATAATGCTCCAGCTGATGCCATGTCTCGTTGTCAGAAGAAACCAAAATAGAAGGTATTAATTTCATAAACAATATTGAATGTTTTATAAATAAAGAAAATGTAAAACATCATCAACAGAAAGATCCAGTCCTATTTACAATATTCACGAATTTGTTATATGTGGGTGGCAAAATAAAAATTCTGCAGTGTTAACAAAACCATATCGAGAATTTAAAAAAACGTTATTCTGTCGCGATAGATTAATTATTCGAAAGACTCTACAAAACGAAGCTTTAAAAATTCAACACATTAATAATGATGGTGTTGTCCGCATGAAAATGGTTGAACGAAAAATTGTGTGGTGGTTGGATTTTGAAAAAACCATAAAAAAATACGTAATAAATTGTCCGGCATGTCAATATACCAAAACAGTTCCTTAAAAAAAGTCACTACTAAATGGCCTGCGTGTAAATATCCATTTCAAAGAATCAACAAGCATTTTTTACACCCTTTATATTAGCTTCACTTGTAACTAACTATGTATGTAAGAAAATCTTGGAATGTTAATTTGACCCGCTTCCCGGTCTTCGATTAGGATGAAATTTTGCACACGCTCTGAGTTCTGATGACAATACATGACTAGCTAAGAAACATCATTACAAATCCAATATGGCGGCCTCCCCAAGATATGAGATGAGAAACTACATTTTTCAGTGAAGTAAGCATGGAGAAAGCTGTCTTATTTCCCTGACGATATTCGACTTCAAAATCATAATGCTGAAGGAAGGCCCTTTTGTAATTTTTAGTGCGTGCTAAAAGCGTGTTTTTTAGTTTTTTAAACTATTATATTATTTCATTTTAAAGGATATAATTTCCTAATAATTGTAGGCGTGTTTAGGAAGTATATTGAAATTCAGCTATTTACTAAAACTGATGTGAGTCATCTTATCCAAGGGTTTAAGCATTTTTTTAAAACATTCGGGCTTCCAAAAGAAATTTTTTCAAACAATGGACCTCTCTTTAACTCGCATCAATTTATAGAATTTGCTAAATCTTTTGACATTAAGGTAACGAAAACAGTTTATCATGCACAAGACAATGGCATGGCGGAGAGAGGAGTGCAGATAATCAAAAATAGTCTAACAAAGCATTTTTGCAATGTAAAATTAAGAAATTTAGATATCACTAAGTAAATGGACTCGATTATAATGAATTACAATAACACTCCCTCTACGGCCACAAACCGGCCACCGACAAGTTTGATTTTATCCTATGATCCTTGGATACTCAACCCATCTTTAAATAAAAAAACATTTAAAATTAATAATAGCAGAATAATTTACGGAAAAAATAAAAGTATAGAAATGTCAAATAACAATAATAAACTAGAAGGACTCAACACTTTCAAAGTACGCGAGAAAATTATTCCAAAGAATTTGTAAAACGGAAACCCGCCATCATTCAGGAAGTGCCCAGCCCTTTGAAATACTGAATATATATAGACAATAACATTAGGTATGTTTACCAAAATCAGTTAAGACTTTCTTACTTAAAAGATCTCTATCATCGTATATTAAATAAAAGTAATCTAGTTTCTTCGACAAACATTGATAATGAAGAAAACAATATTACTAGAGGTAATACAAATCGTAATGAAATTAATATAAACGACAATGAATATACTAGTGATAGCGAAAAAGAAAGTAGTACTCTTAGAGGAATGAAACGCAAAAAAACAACCCTAAACTGGTTTAGGCATAGTTTTTATCAGAGCAAAAATAAAAAATTAAAATTGTATTTTTGAGAACATTTATATCGAGAATTGCATTAAAAAATTTTGTGAGGGGAAGAGTGTTATATATAATATTATATTAGAATAAGCTTAAACTTAAAACTTAAAACTTTTCTACTTTGGAAAGTTACCCGTCTTAACTTATGAACGTATCCTGCTTCCGGCTTAACTTATTTAACGCAATAAGCTCATCTCCGCAAGCTACTGTTATTTTGAATTAGCCGAACCTACTATAAGCATACTTATTGTAAGTACCTACTAGAGAAGGTAATAAATGAATTGTATAGGAAACAAGTATTATTGGAAACGGGAAAACATAACAATAGTCAGACACCGCTTATATCATAAAATGCTAGGCACTCTCAATTCCAGTTTAGAAAACAATCTTTCTGCGCTTGCTATTGTGACTGGCATAATTGGAAAATTCGTACTGCTGTTGACGTTAGGGCAAACGGCTGACAAATTATTTAAATCCCTATATCCCTATCCCTATCCCTATATATATATAAATTCGAAAGTTTGTTTGTTTGTTTGTTGCTCAATAACGTCTAAACGACGGGTCCGATTATTTTCATTTTTTGAGTGAATATACTACGTATCCCGGCCTAACAAATAGGCTACTTATTATTCGCAGATTTCAAAATGGCGGACCCAAGATGGCGGCCAAAAATTGTAAATTTAAGGGAATGCCATGAAAATTGGTATTTAGAGGTTTTTGGAGGTCCTGATTGCGAATCTGAGCTCAAAATTTGGAAATTCAAAATGGCGGATCAAATATGGCGACCAAAAACTTTCGAACTTCAATGAATTCAATTGAAAATTAGTACTATGGGTACTTTTAGGCCACTAATATCGAATTTACTATCAAAATTTCGAAATTCAAAATGGCGGACCCTGTATGTTAGTTGCTAATACTCACGCCTTAACACTTGGTCCAATCATTTTCATTTCTTGAGTGAAGGCACTGCATATCTCGACTTAACACATAGGCTATTTTTTATTCACGAATTTCAAAATGGCGGACCCAAGATGGCGGCTAAAAATTGTGAATTTCAAGGGATTACCATGAAAATTGGTATTTGGGGGTTTTTAGAGGTCCTGATTGCGAATCTACGCTCAAAATTTGGAAATTCAAAATGGCGGATCCATTAGGGCGTCCAAAAATTTTCGACCTTCAAAGAAGTCAATTCAAAATTAGTACTACGGGTATTTTGAGGCCACTCATTTTGAATCTACTATCAAAATTTGAAAATTCAATATGGCGGACCCAAAATATATTGCTCAATCACGCCTAAACGCTGGGTCCGATTATTTTAATTTTTTGAGTGAAGATACTACATATCCCGACTTAACATACAGGCTAATTTTTGCTCGCGGGTTTCAAAATGGCGGACCCTAGATGGCGGCCAAAGATTGTAAATTTCAAAGGATTGCCACGAAAATTTGTATCTGGGGGTTTTTGGAGGTCCTGATTGCAAATCGGCGCTCGAAATTTAGAAATGCCAAATGGCGGATCCACTATGGCGACAAACATTTTCGAACTTCAACGAATTTAATTGAAAATTAGTATTATGGGTATCTTGAGGCCACTAGTTTTGAACCTGCCATCAAAATTTGGAAACTCAAAATGGCGGATCTTATATGTTTGTTGCTTAATCACGCGTTAACACTTGGTTCGATCATTTTCATTTTTTGAGTGAGGGTACTACATATCTCGACTTAACACATAGGCTACTTTTTATCAACGGATTCTCTCTCTCTGCTACAATGTGTGCTCCGAATATTACGGCTCTCACGTTGAAGTAGAGGGGGCATTCACCTAAAACGTGATTGACAATCTACTCTTCTCTGCATTTGCGTGACAGCAATTCAGCGATATGCATGGTGAAGATTTTTCTATTCCGCCTGTAGTGTCCTGTAAGAACACCTATTGCAAGGCTGAGGCTCCTTCTGTTGCATTGGATCAGCCATTTAGTTAGACCGTGATCGGATCTTTTTAGGAGAGCCTGGTTGGCTGAAATAATATCGCAGTGAATCTACTTGTGGATATAGATATACGCAAGTATTTAGTATGCCCGTACACTCCGACCCTGGTGAGACCGTTTGTCAGTGAACCGTACAGAGGTGTCCTCTGACGATATGTGCGCGAGGAAGCTCTCTCTCCAATCAGATTTTGAGGGGAAAGTTATACTGTGCCCGTACTTGAGAGGTAGTTTTATCTCAGATCATCAAGACGTTATTGTCTATTTTCACTAAGTTGTCCCAGATTTTTGAATGCCCCACCTGCTGGTTTTTCATTAACCAGTGGTTGCTTGCGTACAGGCGGATGGCTGATTTCATCTCTTCCTTTCCAACGATGATATCCAGCGGAGTAAGAGCTAGAGCTAGTTTGATGGCAAGTGTTGGAGTTGTTCTCATTGCTCCCGTGATGGTTAAGCAAGCCATTTTGTGCACTTTTGAAAGATCCTTTTGGAATGAACTTCTCTTTATTTTTGGCCACCAGACTACTGTCCCGTAGCAAAGACTTGGTCTTATTACCGCAGTGTAAGCCCTGTGAAGTATTCTTGGTGATAGGCCCCATGTTGAACCGAACGCTCTTCTGCATTGACAAAAGGTCGCTATGACCCTCTGTTGTTCGAGTGCAAATTCCAGTTCAGTTTCTTATCTAGTCGGATACTGAGATATTTCACACTGTCGGTATACTTAATCTCTTTGTTGAAAATTCGAAAGGATTTGGGTTCCTGGAGCTTCCTCCTTAGATAAACAGGTAGATTGCTGTTAAAACATTCACTGGCTTTGGGAAGTTCTGTTGCGTTTTATTGTCCAAACTACCCATACTCGTAATGGCCACTGCCTCAGTTTGAGTCTTTGGGGAAAGGAGAGAAATTTCCTCGCACCACTTAAGGCGTTTAAGTAAGTCTTCGAGAATGGTTAAATATTTTAAAGTGGCCTGAGGACTCAAAGACTCGCGATAGCTAAGACTTTATAAAAATTTTTTTTCACACTTTCACTCGCTAACTTTTTGCTATTTGACAAGCGCACATGCACATCACATTCATCGGCATATGACAGAAATGCTATCGCTAGGCCCTGCTTAAGGGGGCAATCGCTTTCAGAAATGAACAAAAATCGATTTTTTGTTTTTTACATAAAAGTGTTCCTTAACATTATAGAAATCATCTCCCAAAACCGTTTTGAAAAATACGAAACAGAACAAAAGTTATAGTGTGGCGGTTAACTTGGCGGAAATTTTACTGTAAATAATTTTTAATAAATTCAAAATTGTTGCATTGAAAAATACTGTAGTAAATGGGGAAAATATTTTGGTCGAGTAGTTTTTTTTTAAAAAGAAAAAAAAGAGAGTCGAACGAATTTGGAATTTGAAATAAAAAAGGTTTCTGTTTGGTAATAAAAGAAAAGATTTGTAAGGAATGTTTTAAGAAGAAAAATAAAAGTTAAATTCTTAAATTAAAAATATAATTAAATATTTTAAAATCTATGAGGATTGTCCCCGATAAATCAAGCACAGTCATAAATATTTTTAACCTATCGAGGATATTTCCCCATAAATTGGTGACCCCGACAGGCCTAACTAAAGGCCTAAGAACATTAACTTCGAGGGATCGATTAAAGAAAATTTACACATCGAATCGAATCATTCCCACTGGAATTGGAATATTTTGTCTTCTTAGAGCACCGTTGGAAGCATTTCAGCACGAATTCCCTTGAAAAAAGCAAGACCAACAGCAAAGAATAGGCTAACGTCAAAGAAAATCAATTCGTCATCAAAGGAAACAATCAGCATTTATCATCAAAATCTACAATAAAACTTTTCAGAGAAGTCATTTTCAAATTTAAATTCTTGTAAATTTTCCCCATTTAGCTTTCAAAAAATTAAAAAATTAAAATGAACAATAATATTGGCGATTCAATCGAAATTGGTTCCGAATCGATTCAAAATTCCGCGCAAATTTCCATTACGCCTAATTTGAATACACCTTCCATCAATTCGCTCACTTTTAGCATACCTTCTTTTTGGAAAACCGTTCCTCAGTTCTGGTTCCAGAGACTGGGAACACAATTTCATACGGCTAGAATTACCAGTGAAACTACAAAATTTAATCACGCTCTCTCGGCATTGGATGAAGAGCTCTTTCGCCTCATCAGTGATATTCTTAGAGCTCCTGACCCGGTTCAGCCTTATACCCATCTTAAAGAAACGTTGATCTCTCGCCTAACAGCTAGTGCTTCCGCGAAATTAAATCAACTTTTGGGTGATTTAGTGCTGGGTGACAGATCTCCGTCACAGTTCCTTCGCGAGTTAAAGGATTTATCTATTGGAAGTCTTAGTGATGATGTCCTTAAAACCATCTGGATGCAGAGACTACCAGATGGTATGATATGAAGTCAATCCTCTCTTGTAGTTCCGGTGATTTAAATGAACTCGCGAAATGTGCCGATAGAATTTTCGAAATCACCAACAAATCATCGGTTTGTGCTTATTCTGCTTCCCCTCCAGAGGAAAGTTTATTTGGTAGTTTAACAAACCAAATTATAAATTTAACAAAACAAGTTCAAGAACTTTCTCTGGAAGTTAAAACTTTAAAGCATCGAGACCGTTCTACTAGTCGTTCCTCCAGTCGCCGTTTTGATCGTGTTCCTCTAGCCGTTCGTCCACTCCTTCTAGATTTAGTAAGAGAAATAGTTCTACACACCGCATTAACCCAGAGTTTTGTTGGTATCATGACAAATTTGGAGACAACGCTCATAAATGTGTAAAGCCTTGCTCGTTTTCTGCAACTGATACCCCAAAAAAATAAATTGCTCTTCAGCTGTGGCGACGGTTGATAGAAGCGCACACTCTAGTCGCCTTCACATTTATGATAAATCATCAAAACAATTTTATTTGATCGATACTGGAGCAGACATATCTGTTATTCCTGCCCCTATTTCAAAAAAATTAGTTCCTTCAAGTTTATGTCTATTGTGGACCTAGCCAAAAGAGTTTTAATAGACCCTCTGACACAATTGACTTCTCTTGGCTTTCTCAAAAAAAGTCCAATCTCATCATTATCCGTGCTAATCAATCCAGCCGTTAATGAAAAAATTCAAAAATTACTACGTAAATTTCACAATATTACAATAGATTCTGGTTTTACCAAACCAGTTAAACATTTGGTAACCCACCAAATTAAAACTTCAGGTCCTCCTATATCTTCTAAAGTTCGCAGACTTTCTCCAGAAAAACTGTTGGTTGCCAAGAAAGAATTTGAATTCTTACTCAACCAAGACATCTGCAGACCATCTAGCAGTAACTGGTCCTCACCATATGGTTCCAAAGAGAAATGATGAATGGAGACCTTGTGGGGATTACAGACGTCTCAATTCTGTCACAGTCCCTGATCGTTACCCAATCCCTTTAATTCATGATTTCTCTTATCATCTCCAAAATTCTAAAATATTCTCGACTTTAGATTTGACTAAAGCCTACCACCAAATTCCGGTTGAACTGGAGGACATTCCAAAGACTGCCATCTGCACACCTTTCCGACTTTACGAATTTACCCGTATGACTTTTGGTCTTTGCAATGCTGCTCAATCTTTCCAAAGATTTATTAATTCGGTTCTTAAAGGTTTAAACTTTTGTTTCGTCTATTTAGATGACGTCTTAGTGGCTTCTAAAACAGAAGAGGAACATTTAGACCATTTAGAACAAATTTTCCAGCGTTTTCTTGATCACGGCTTGATCATTAATGTCGAGAAATGTAACTTCATGCTATCAGAAGTGAAATTTCTTGGTCATTTTATCACGGCAGAAGGCATCAAGCCATCTCCTGAGAAGGTTGAAGTCATTTCCAATTTTAAACTTCCTTCTACCGTTAAGGCATTAAGGCGTTTCTTAGGCATGGTAAATTTTTATCGTCCTTTTTTACCACATGCAGCTCAACATCAGTCAGCCCTTAACAAATATCTTTGCGGTAATAAAAAAGACAGATCCAAGAAAGTTAACTGGAATCCAGACTCTATTAAAGCATTTGAAAATATTAAGCTACAACTTTCTCAAGTGACACTTTTAGCTTTTCCAAATTTAAATGCTCACCTCGGTTTATTTGTTGATGCTTCGGATACAGCAATTGGTGCAACATTAAATCAGAAAGTGAATGACAATTGGCAACCTTTAGGATTCTTTTCAGCCAAACTAAATTTAGCACAATCTAAATATAGTGCTTACGATCGTGAATTATTCGCTGCCTACAAAGGTATTAAACACTTCCGTTACCATTTGGAGGGAAGAAATTTCACTTTATTCACTGATCACAAACCATTAATTTTTGCTTTTAGGCAAAATCCTGATAAGGCTTCTCCGAGACAAGCTAGACATTTGGACTTTATCGGCCAATTCACTACTAACATCGAACACATTTCGGGTAAAGACAACTTAGTGGCTGATACTCTCTCACGCATAGAAGAATTACATCTACCAACTGCTATCGACTTTGAAGCTATAGCTATCGCTCAGGAATCCGATAGCCAGCTCAAAGACTTATTGGAAAATACTTCTTCAATTCAACTTCAAATGTTAAACCTTACATTCCGGTCAATTTTCGCCTCCAGGTATTTCGATCAGTTCACAATTTAGCTCATCCTAGCATCCAAGCTACTAATAAAATGATCACTTCTAAGTATTTTTGGCCTTCCATTAATAAAGATAGCACTAATTGGAGCCGCAACTGTTTAGCATGTCAGAAAAATAAAATTTCCCGTCATGTTAAAGCACCTTTCGGCTCATTCCCTATTTTTTCTGAAAGATTCGAAATTATTCATCTCGATATTATTGGTCCTTTTCCACCTTCAAAAGGTTTTAAATATTGTCTCACGATAATCGACCGCTATTCTCGATGGCCTGAGGCAATTCCTTTGACCAGTATTTCAGCTGAAATTTGTGCTGAAACCCTTTATCGTGAGTGGATCTCTCGTTACGGAGTACCCAAAATTATAGTAACCGACCAAGGAAGACAGTTCGAATCAACACTTTTCAATGAGCTTTCGAAATTCTTAGGATTTAAACACAATAGAATTACTTCTTACCACCCTCAATCGAATGGTTTTATTGAGCGTTGGCATCGAACCTTAAAAGCGGCGATTAGAGCTTATGAAACAAGTTCATGGTCCGACGTTCTAAGTTCTATTTTACTCGGTTTAAGAACGACATTTCGCGAAGATTTTATCGCCACACCCGCCGAACTTTTATATGGTCAGTCCCTAAGACTACCTAGTGATTTCATCGAGCAACATCCAACCTCGCAAAATATTCTTCAAAGCTCTTTCGCGAACCATTTGAAAAATTTATTCACTAAAATTCGTCCTATCCCAGCTTCTAATCATTCTAAAACTAAATTTTTCAAATTTAAAGATTTAAACACTTGTTCTCACGTTTTGGTTCGCAATGTTGCGCCTAAAGGTTCCTTTCAAAGTTGCTATGAAGGACCTTTTCCTGTTGTCGCTAGAGATCAACATTATTATACTTTGCAAATCAAAGGTAAAAATTGTAATATTTCCTTAAATCGTTTAAAACCTTGTTTTGTTGAATTCACTGGTGAGGCCTCCCAATCTTCGATTTCAGTGTTATCAGAGAGAGGTATTGGTTGCGTCGGGAAAAATTTTGAGTATAAGGATCAGCCAGTGACTGATCTCTCCTCTAATCTAAACAAGTGGCCAGCGCCAGTTGATTTTGGAAACACTCAAAATTTTCTTAATACAAAGCGTGTCAATTTTTCGGTTATTTCACGATGTTTTAATTATTAATTCTACATGTTCAGTTTTTTTATTATGTCTTTTGCAAGACACCCTCTGCCGCCGCCAAAACTTACTAAAAATTAAAAAAAAAATATTGGCAGTTATAGGGACTGCCGATAGAAGTGAAAACTTATAGCTTTTAGTATTAAAATTTGAAATTTTATAATGTTTAAATTAAAATTATCAACATCAATCTGGTTTTCACATCTATTGGCACTCCGAGCAGCAATTATATACATGTTTATATGGTTTTTTATTATTCAAATATATTACGGGCTGTACAAGATCATGACAAAATATAAATATAATTTAATTGAAATAACAATTAATATATACAATAATATTATTTATGGATAGTATTTGTATTTACATAAATTTCAATGTACTTGATTTTTAACATTATTTTCATTGTTTGCATCATCGTCATCATTATTTTCAACATTACTTAGACTTTTTGTACTTTCAATTATTTAATTGTGTTCTAAAAAAGATACAATAGGCTTATGGTAACTGAAGTAAGAAATGAAAATGTTTGATTGAAATTTATCTAAGTATCGCATAAAAACCGCATCGATCGTGGTTTTATATTTTGTAGTACTGAGTTTTCGATCATTGGACATATTTAAATTAAGTGTTTCATTTAGAAATTCAATTAATGGTAGATTTTTATCATCTGCAAAGTTAATATTGAAGTCTCCACTTAAAATCATAGGTACATTATCATATTTTTCGCCAAATCTTTTTTCGAGTATTTCAGAACCTTCTTTTGTATAAATCATCAAATTTTCGAATAAAAATTGTTGTATCTGTCTCATAGATTTTCCAGGCGAAATATAAACGACAACCATTTAAATGTATTGCCCATTCTCGGAATTGCAACGAGCAACGCATAAATTCGCGAATTAATTGTTACATCACTTTTTCTCTTATCTCTATATCGCTGACACCTAATTTTATTTTGGAGTTTTCTCTTTTTTTCAATTTCATCAGATTTTTCCCCTTGATTTTTATCATTATCCGAGGAAACCGCTCCTACCAATTCTTCTTCTTCTTCTTGTCTTTTTTTTCTTTTACCACCGTCTGAAGACATCTTCAGAATCTAAACTAATATGGAAAACGGATATTTAAAATAACACTAATTATATTACAATATTTTTTAGACTGACAGACAAAACTGACAGCTTGACATTTGACGCTGCTACTTTGAAGATAAAGCCTGCTTTATATTCAAAGCTGCTATTACGCATGTCGGTGACGCGAACGCACGAGATTTCACCCATCCAAAAAGCGTCTAACGCGCACAGCACACGGTCAGGTATATACGATATGCTATACGTGTATACGTATGTATATGTATTCGTTAGCATGTCGCTGACGCGAACTCATAAGTTTGCCCCCTACCAAAAAGTGCTCAACGCGGCTAAAGAAGTTTTCACTTCAAAAATATTGTTGTATTCTTCAATATTCCAAGAATAGTGCCCGAAACGAATTTTTTAAATATGTAAATATAATAGTTTATTTAAAAAAAAAATCTTGAAAATGTGCTTTTTTTCTCAGTTATGAAAGCGACTGCCCCCTTAAGTTGACGTTATTCTGTCTTTTAAACCGCTGGAACCAAAACTATGCTGCTCCGGTTAATTTCGATGCCGCTATTAAAAAGTCAACTGCTCTGACGTATATTTCCTTCAGTAATTCAATTTTGCGAATCCACGTTTTGCAGAATGTATATTTGCTCACTGGATCAAACGTTGGCGCAAGTGAGCTAAGCTTGTTGTAGTGTGTAGCCTCCTTGTGACTTGAAGGTTGCATTTGAATTGTGGGTGCAAAATGTATTTACTGTCATGCTTACACTTGTCGTAGGGTTTCTGCTGGAATTTGCCTGTAGGAGAGAAAGTTGCTTTTTGGTTAGTTCTAATTCGTATCTTAATACTTCCTTTTCTCGGCGCAGTAACTCTCGTTCCTTTTCGGCCAGATTTTTATCCTTGGCATCAAGATACGATTGAAGAGGAGAGATACCGGTCGTTGTCTACCTTATAGGGATGCTCGATCCGCCTGCATCGTTTTGTATATCAAGTCAAAGAGTTGACTCGGCCACTGGATCCATAATTGGCATTGAACTTGATCCCTTGAGACCTATCTCACCTCCATTTTTATCGTTGTCCCTCGCAGCAGTAGACATATCCCACTTCTGATTATTACCCTCAGGATGGTCGGATGGTTGGGATAATTAAAGATTTAAACTTTGCGTATCAAAAAAAAAAAAAAAAAAAGAATCTATTGGACTGGTGGAACAAGAGACGTGTGCTCCAGCTGAGCTCTCGTAAAAGAGGGAAGACGATGTCTTTGTTGGTGTGTTCAATCAGTCGCACTTCGGTTAGTTTTTTTTTTATTACAGCGGTTCTCAGCGATTCTGGAGGCTACGTTTGAGGCGTAACACTTATAACACCCTTCTTTTTACGTTACGGGGTTAAACATAGGTGTTGGGAATTTTAGTAGAAGATAGTCGTTCAGTTTTGTTATATAAAAAATATTTTATTACCTTTAATACAACAATTAAAATACTTCGGTACGAGTAGGATGCTGGGTCGAACGGGACTGATAACTATCATCTCTTTTAAGTAGGTTTGTGTACGCACTGGTACAGAATAGAGATACTGATGATAAATGTGTGTGTGGTTATCTCTGCTTTATCAGTACCACTGATAAATTAGGACGGTCACTACTTAGATGTGAGGATAAGTGTTTTTGTTTGTTTATTATTTTCCGTTGTCGCTACTTAGTCCTCTTCCCGTTGGATGGCTTACTAGTATTTTCATTGCAAGTGTTTTTTTTGTTAGTTTTAGGTCGCACTCTGTGGGTCTTAATTGATCGCATGTCACGTGTGTTGCTCGTTATCTATTAATATTTCGTATAGTTTATCACCTCTTCCTTTTGATAAGAATCCCGAAATTCCACTTTACACATTTGTTATTATAGAAACGCGCTTGTACCTTTTCACCGATACCGATTTGAAATATTCTTTCCCTTTTATTTGGTGGTGCATGTTTGTTACTTATTTCTGTTGTAACGTCCCTTTTGAGAAAATCTATTCAGCTATTTGCCGATATTGCAACTTGAAGTTATCGGGCCCTGGGTACCAGTGAATACCCACAGTTTTGACTGATTCATCACTAGCAAATCTTAAAGGAAGTTTTAGTTCCCTTTCGCATTCCGGAAGATTAGCAAGAAGATCAGGTGAATTACTGACCCATTTTCGGAGATTAAAACCTCCTGATGATAGGAGTTTTTGAAGTTGTGATTGAATGTCGAGACTTTCATTCAAAGAGTCTGAGTCAGTTAATAAATCATCCACGTAAAAATCGCATGTAATGATTTTTGCGGCAAGAGGAAATTTATTTGCTTCATTTTTAGGTAATTGATGGAATGTTGTTATGGCAAGAAAAGGGCAGGAGCAGTGTCGAAAGTACCGGTAGCAAGTACATATTCTTGAAGAGTTTCGTTAAAATTATTCCTCCAGAAAATACGTTGATAATTTTGGTCAGATGGGTGCATATTAATCATATGACATATTTTTTTCCATATCAACTTACATTGCATAATGATACATTCGCCATTGTAATAAAATTGTAAATAGGTCTGATTATAGCACAGGACCAGACTATAATTGCTCATTTAAGCCTTGTCTGTTCCAAGTTTTTGCAGATGCATCGAAAACAACTCTAACCTTTGTTGTAGTGCTGTCTTTTATCACTGCATGATGTGGAAGTTAGTAGGACGGAATTTTTGGAGCATCCCTGCTAATTAACTTAATATGTGGAAATGTATTCATTTAAACAGTTTCGTTATTCATCATAAAGTTCGGGGTTACTATTTAACTTATTCTCAAGACAAAAATATCTGCGAATAGCCATATTTCGGGAATCACCTAAGCTCGGAGGGGAAATTTCAAAAGATAACCGAACTTCGTACCGACCGTTTTCGTTGCGGCTATGAGTTTGTTCAAAAATACGTTCACACTCTTGTTCCACCTTAGTTAATTTCTCTTTTCAGTGAACATCTTCGCATTCCCAAAATTGGCGAATTAATTTGCCTAGAGAGATAGTTGTAGACCGCGAGTCAGGGACAAATTTTGTCAGTCATTTCCCCCCAGACGATAATTTATAAAATGGTTGAAAGAGTTATTTCATGAAACTCCGTGAACGTCAGCTTCGGCTCCGTGGTCGAGTTCGGGCCCGGACCCTGATATATGTGAATCGACCTTTACACCCTTCAAATTAGTATCTATAAAGAATAGTGATTTAATCGACAAAAAGATTTTATCTTTCAGCTAGAGCATGGAGCTTAATGTCGAAAAACTTTAGATACGTCATTTCCTCCCGTATAAAAATTAGTAAGCTGATAGTGAATATGATCCTGTAAGTAATAAAAAAAATCAGCTAGCAATATTCCGAAAACTTGTCAATTCTGAGTTACACCCTTCAGGGCAAAAGCTGACAATCTTCCCACCGATATATAGCCTCGGAATGACCTTAAAGGTTGTGGTCAAGGACATATTTGAACGTAAAATTTCCTGCTCTTTCCAAATCCGCAATAAAAAATAGGGGTTCCCATTTGGAAAAACAACTTCGACCTTGAGATGAACTTGAAGGTCAAGGTCAAGGTCAAATCCAAGGTCGCCATCGAGTAGCTAGGAAAAACTCCAGAAACTTTTGTATTTAACATTTTTCCAAAAAATGCATCCCTAACGAGTTATTCAGGGTTTTCCATACTTTTGGAACACGCGGCATATTTGTTTTTCATGTTCGAGTGACCAGCTGACGTATTATCCACCACTTTATAGTCAGCTTACTTTTTTTTCTTCAAGATATTGGGTTAGCTATAAGTTGATAAGTTTTCAATCGGGAGGAAATAATTGAAAATTAATTTTTTTTTTACGTGTGTGGGTGGCCACCGCTGCCGAACTCGGCTACGGAGCCGAAGCTGACGTTCACGGAGTTTCATGAAATAACTCTCTCAACCAATTTATAAATTATCGTCTGGAGGCGAATTGATCATGAAAATCTGTTGCTGGCTCGCGGTCTATTGGGTCTTGAGAAGTATTAAAGAAAGTACTGGCTTGCGATATTGATTTTGCTTGCCGTGATATTGGCACAAATATCCAACCGAAAATACTATTTTGTCCAATAGGTGTGCCTGGAGGTCCTTTACGAAGACCTTCTAAAATGCTATCACCGGAAATATCAGCGCCGAGAAGGAGATCAATTTTTCTTGGTTTGTTAAAGAATGGCTTTGCGAATGGTAGATTTTGTATATGACACCAACCACTTACGATTTTTTTGTGTACACTCATTAGCCATGTGCACTTTTTGCCACATTTAAACATTTTCCTCCAATCTGCTCAAGCTTTTAAAATTAAGATTGGAGTTTAGGATTAAGCGAATTTTGAGCTTTCCTATGGGTGCTCTAATGATTGCTTTTCCTAGTCGATTTGGGATTAACTATGTAATGCAGAGTTTTGCTACACATTTCTCTACTTTCTTGTTTTGAATATTTAGTGGATAAGGCAAGTTTCACAGCATCATCAAAGGTTTGTGATGCTTCCTGTTGGAGTCACTTCTCCCGTATATCATTGTTGCTCCACGTACAAATTGCAATTGCAAGTGTGTGCCGCTAGTAGATTTTTTACAATACGCACAGACGAAATTGCAATTTGTTGACAACCTTTTTAATTCCACTTGGAACTTTGAAATTGACTCGCCTTCTTGTTGCAGTTGCACAGTTTGGGACCTGGGAAATTAATTAAAATTTGTACGCATTTCTTAACAACATCTACCGCCGAATAAGATAGATCACGTAGTTCTAAGTAGTTTTGATGCCTTTGGAGATAATAGAAGAAATATTCATTTGCCTCATCAAACGGTGCTAACTGTAAACTTCGGACGTACCTTTTTAAATTTTGAGCGTGATTTGTCAGACTTAAGGCCCGCGCCCATAGAACGCGTCAACTTTGCTTTGGCTTGGAGCTTGAAAGCTCTCAAAGTTTTTGAAGGGCGTAATAGAGGGGGGTGGTCCATAGAATCCTTCATCTCGACTTTGACATTTTGTTAAAAAGCACAGCGCAGGAATTTTATTGGACAAAGAAGCAAGTTTTATTGGAAGGATAACGATGGATATTAGTAAATTAGTTAAATTTCTATTAATAGGACTTCTACTTTCAGAAGCCAATGAATGTTTGGCTTTTTTAGAGGGAAGGCCCCGTTTTCATTGTTCAGTGGTCAAAGCTTAAAAGCTCTCGCTGACAAGCCCCTGAAGCGTTAATGTTGAAATATGTTCAAATGTTTTCCTCGTCAGAGCTTTCCCACTTATAGATCTTGTTCATAAAATAGCATGTATTTCAACTTGCAACGCACAGTTGACGCGTTCTATGGGTACGCCTTTACGTTTGAAGCTGATGAAGTTTACAAATTTTGGAAGACATCGGAAAGCCTTTGAAGCATTACACTAAACTCTTCAGTCATTGTATTAAAGTATTTTAAGTAAATTATATAATAACTACAACGATTGAAATTTGTCCGTAGGAATTATCACACTAACTTTGTCTATTTTCCGCAGAATTTTTTTCCATTTACTTTTCACAGAATATGTTATAATAATTTCGATTTAAATCAAATATTAAAATAGCATGCAGTAGTTTTGCAAAATTCAGCAAATAACATTTGTTTCGTATTCGTATCGTTTTGTAATGTAATTAGATAGTCCTTAAGTTTTCCTCAATTTTCGTCCAGACTTTTATATGCAAATGATAACAGAGTTGCTGATGATAATGTGTGTGTGGTCACCTTTGCTTTATCAGTACCTGTTATTTAGCTCAAAAAACGAAGTAACTAAACACATTTTTGATTGGCACAGATATGAACGACATATTTAGTTTGTTGTACTGGAAAAGGTATTATATATTACTAGTGACCCGCCCCGGCTTCGCACGGCTGTACAGTGTATGTGACTAATAACTATAGAATGTCTTTATATACAATGTTTAGAGCTGTTTTTTCATTAGACAGCACAAACAGATTTTGGTTAGATGTTACACGCGAAAGGGCTACATATAGTTGTCCATGGGAACAACACTCAACGCTTAAATCTGAACCTGCAACATTGAATGTTTGACCCTGTGATTTATTAATAGTCATTGAAAAAGATAGTTTTACTGGAAATTGCAATCTTTTAAATTGAAATGGTAAATCCGCGGGCATTAAGGGAATTCGGGGAATTAAAACAACTTCTCCAGTTCCATATCCGGTCAGTATTGTGCACTCTATTAAAAAGGTTTTTAAAGATTTTATTTGTAAACGTGTACCATTGCACAATTTGGGTGGATTAAGGTTCCGTAATAAAATAATGGGACACCCTACTTTCAACACCAATTTATGTGGGGGTAGTCCAGAGGGCTGCAAGGAATTGAGAAATTCTGTCGGAAAATGAACAGCCTCTTCAAGATCGAGCACAGTGTCTACAGAGTAGTATACTTGCATCGGTGCATCAATTTTTGAGAGAATCAAGTTATTTACTTTGCCTACTTGTTCGTTAGTAGGTGACAGAATTGCTCTCTCCTTAAACCAAGGTATAGTTTTACAACCTATGTTATTAACTTGGGGATAAACATTGTCGACCAATTCTTGAAGGTTATTTACCAAAACGCAAAGGTTTTCATTATCTAGATTAATTCTTCCATTGCCTTGTGATAGCTCATAGCCTGTTTCGCTGCGAGCACTTAATAATTTTAAATCTGTGATATCTTGTAAGATATTCATTTTAATGATATGCTGTACAGGGCAATTTTGATCTACATTAAATGCACAACGTATCTAATGTATTTAATTGGATAAGGATTAATACTGTATTGTTTAAAATAGCTTCGTAAATAACCCATTATTTTTTAGTAATATGTAAAAGATAAAAATGGTTACTATGGGTTATCCTTAGGAGATAGACATATGCTATCGCGGACTTTTCTGTAGACCTTTTTAAGATATATAATTCCGTAGTACATTATTTTGATCTATCTCGTAAGGTTTAGCCAGCGTTAGCTATGTAAGCGCCCAAAAATATGTTTTTTCGACATCATTACAAATCTTTGAAATTCTCGGTTTTCCTCTACTATAATATGGATGTATTATACTTATAAACCTTCCGGAAGAAATTCTCTAAATGATAGCGAAAACCGTATCAAAATCCGTTGCGTGGTTTAGAAGAAGTTAGCGGAGAAACAGACAGACGAAAACAGCGACTTTGCTTTATAATATTTAGAGATAATCTCCTGATTAATTTTTTAAATAAAATAGATGACAACATTAAATTTACCACTGAATTAGGTAACAATAGCATAAGCTTTTTAGATTTGAAAATAAATATTAACTCGGTCAATAAACTAGATTTTGACATATTCAGGAAAAATTCTCTCTCGGACGCGGTAATACCCAGTAATTCCTTCGATCCTTGGAATACAAAAATTGCTGTGTTTCATTCGTTAATTAATAAATTATTGAATGTGCCTTTAAGTACAATAAATTTCAAGAAGGAAGTAAACATAACAAAAACATAGCTAAGAATAAAGGCTATGATGAAAAAATAATTTACAAATTATTAAATAAAAAACAAAGTGGAAGTGTACAGATCTATTTTCCCAACACAAAATGTAGATAGTGAACCAACCAAATATAGAAGGTGACATTTCGAAGAAACTAAAGAAATCACTGAAAACTCCAACATTTTGCAACAAAAATACAATTAAGGATTTGTTTTCTAATAACAAACTTAACAAAAAACGAAATCAAATGGATCAGAATGGAGTGTATAAAATCAGCTGTAGTTGTTGACCTTGTGTGTACATATATCGGGAATAAAAAAAAGATCAATAAAAGCAAGGTTCAAGGAACACATATACAATTTTCAGGGACAGATAAACCCACTTCGAGTTTGTTAAAACATTTAAATTAAACTCAAGTGGGCATTCGTGCAATGTTGACAGTGTGGAAATTTTCCATAATTTAAACGGAGGAAAAGTTTTGGACAAATACGAAATCTTCGAAATTCGCAAAGCAAAAACAGACGTTTATGACTTGCTGAGCGATCCAATAGATTTTAAGATTACAAAAGCTCTCTTTTAGATCTCCAATTAATTCGCATGTGACATTAGTCTTTGTCTTACCGATACTAGACATATACAGGTAATATTCTTTTCAAATGTTAGAGTTTTTCAGCTTAATTTGCCGCTGGATGTTGTTGCTCTCACTATAAACAATTAGTTTTAGTCCTGATGATGGCCCGATAAGCCGAAACGCGTAGACGGAATAATAAATAAGTATTGCGGAAAAGAATCAAGTCCTCTTATCTTATCCTCTCTAAAATGTCTAGAAACATTTTCCACTAAGTGATGACAAAAAGTCTACGTATGTATATAACATATGCATATATTTTTAAAAATAGTTTTTCCGTAAACCGCCACAAAAGCCATCTACAACATTAATTCAAATACTGTCAAAAATCATGCTGCTGCTGTTTTATTGATAAATTCTGGACTCTTTTCAGCACTTAGAAGAGTGGAAAATATTTGCCTAACATAAGGTAAATCAAAAGATAATAAAAATCTGAGGGAGCTACGACATTTCCTTTCCTAATACAAAAGGTTGTTTTGATCGAACAATCAGCTCTTTTACCAATGCTTCCTCCTGACCCGCGAAATTCACGAGGCCTGGTAAATCTGAAAACCTAATGACTTCCTGGTGGGCAGGCTTTTGTAATTCAAAAATGATTTTGGGGAAACACGTTTAAGGTTAGATACTTCGATTTGTTTAAGAATTGATTGTGAAGTCAACAAAATCAAAATAAAAATGAGATAATGTCGCCTTAACTTTTACTCAGGGTTTCACTTGGAATGTGAATAAAAATAAAATTTACCTTTCTGTTATTTATTGAAGATTTTGTCTTGGAAAGACTTCCTTCTTTTTCAGAAAATGTATCCTGGAGCATTCTTGATTGTATTCATAGAAAGTCAATAAGCTTATAGTCGATGGAGGCACTTATTTGTGAAAATAATTATTGCTGTTCAACCGACGCGGAACAATTAAATTAACAACGTGTTTCAAGATGAATTTAAAAATATGTATTCGGTTAACATGTGGTTTTGTTGTTTCACGCACGCGTTTGCAACACAATGAAATCCCACTTGTGGGGTTGCATTATTCTTGCGCGTATGCCAGTTAAAAATAAATGACCTCAAATTGATTGACATATTAAAAAATAAATTCAAATTAAATTATGTTACGCAATCGTTTTTAACTCGAACTTTATTAAATTTTCTATGCAGGATCCATTAATTTCAGTAAAACAAACAAGAAATTGCGGCAAGAACCGCCAATTTTCCTTCACTCTTCCGCGGACTTGATGTACTTGTTATGTACGTCCCTGCGGGGACTTATTATCCGGATCTATTCCCGGTAGTTCGGGGATAGATCTTTGTTGTGAGTGATGCCCCGGGGTCAACGGGGTTCCTTCCGGACACGGACTGCAGGAGCAGCAGAAATGCTTAACTCCTTCGGTAGACGTTGGGGAGCAGCGGTAGCGCTTTACTCCCTTTGGGTGTATAGACGCGAGATAAACTGCACTTGGTATTATACCGTTTATTTGTTTATCGCTGTTTTACACTGCACTTAACTTAACCACTTAACCTATACTTCTATTTTACTTAGCCTTAACACTTTTTCCAGAACGACCTCGCGACTCCCTTTATTAGTACAACGACCGCGGCTTGCCTTTGATTCTTCGGCTTCGGCTTAACTTTTCGACCCGATTCTGACTTAAGATTTTACTGCGACTTTTTCTTAACTTAACTCTTGTTCGACTCGCGATTTTAGACTCCGCGTTACGGCTTCGACTATAAGACTCTCACTATCAGACCGCGCCCGGCTTTTACTGATCGAGTACTTATATCCCCTCGATCAGTTATTGGAACTTTCCAATGTTCCAATTGCCGATAACGTGCGCGTCGCCACTTGTGTGATGCACATGTTTTGTGTCATCATAAATTACTTAGGTCGATGCACGCGCGGGCGGTCACCCCAGCGTGAGCTTGGGTCGATGCGCTCGCTTTTGCCGCCGGTAATAATGCCATCTGACTCTAGCGGGCGTAAAGTGCTTGCTAGGCGCATGCACTTAAGTATCTTTGTAAAGTACTTAAGTACTTTTGCGCTATCTGGGTTCGGCTGATCGTGTTTTGGCCGGGATGTTATGCTATGTACCGGAATTTCGGTACACAACATTCCTTCCCCCTTCGAAAAAGAGAATTATTCTTTGAAGAGGAATAATTCTCGGGGTGGTGATTATATTAAAAAAAATTTTATATATATTAATAATGAGTGAAAAAAAAAAATTTTGAATGTCGTAGAGGGAGTTGCGAGACCGTCACAGAATTGCTTAACCTATTATTACAATGCTTTTATATTCTAGTATTACATTATTATTATACAATTTAGTTTTATAAAAAATTTTTTTTGAAATCTTTCGTACCCTCGGTCATTCTTACAAGGTATGTTAGCATGATATGTAAAAATAATTGTTGTTTTTTTTTTTTTTTTTTTTTTTGAGTTGGCTTTGCTTAGCTTATGCGAAACTTAGAATATTTATTTTTCCCTAAAATCTTATATTGCCATAAAATTGTACCTTTGATTATAAAACATCATAGACAATTCTTATTTTTTATACAAAATGATATAAAAGGAAAAAGTTGTAACTACAATATCCAATGTTTTTGGTATATTTGCTTTACTTGCTAATTTTCCTGACCTATCTTAACTACTTGCGAAGCCAAGGCCATTAAGTTTGTTAGTATCGTATTACCTAAGAGGGTATACTGGTTGACGAAAGATTTTTTGTTGACTGGCTGAGTGAATCTTTTGTTTTTTGTTTCGAATCGAAATGCGATGTACGCGTTGTTGGTATGTGTGGCATATCTTGCGAAAATGTCTTTATTTATTATTATTATTAGTGACTGATATTAGAGCTAATATAGTAGTTCCAATAATTTCGTGAAGAGAAGAGAGAAAAAAAAATTTGTTCGTTTAAAAAAATTTTGTTTGAAGGAAATGAAATTAGTCCGGGAAACTTTAATCATAATATCGCTTAAGGCGGTTATTATGAACTGTTTTTGTACGTTTCCCTATTTTTACTTCCGAGTTTACTTCGGACGGGATTGCCGTTATTATATATGGTCCTTCCCATATTTCTGAAAGCTTATGCTTCCTATTTTCGCTTTTCAGGAGGATTTTATCCCCCACATGGAATAACACAGGTCTGGAATCCTTGTCATAATATTCTTTTGACTTATTTTTGCTAGCCAAAATGTTTTTTCGTGCTGTTGCGTATGATTTTTGTAGTTTATATCGGAGCTTGTGATAGTAGCTCTCGCTGTTATAAAGGGGTTCGGGTTCCCTTTTTAAATTCGAAGGGACATCCGCCGTGAAACCGTATAAACAGTCCATGGGCGTGAGCTTTGTCCCTTCGTGTACACTATTGTTGTACACGAACGCTGCTGTGCGTAGGAATCGATCCCAGCTTTTGGCATTTTCATCTACAAGAGTACGCAAATATTCAATCAGGGGTCTATGTGCTCTTTCTAGTGCCCCGTTTGACTGTGGGTGATAAGCGGAGGTCTGTAACTTTTTTATTTTTAGTAGCTTACAGACTTGTTTGAACAGATCACTTAGGAAATTTGTTCCTTGATCTGTGACAATTTTCTTGGGAATGCGGTAGCGTGTGACGATTTCGTCGAAGAAGATTTCCGCTATTGTTTCCGCTTCCGCGTTGGGTAGTGCATACCAGTCTACAAATTTAGTTAAGTTGTCCTGGAAAGTCAGGATGTACTTGTTTCCAGATGTAGATTCCTCCAATGGTCCCACAATGTCTAGGTAAACCTTATCAAAAGGTTGTTCCGCAACATCTGTGATTACCATGGGCATTTTAGCTTGAGGGGATGCCTTAGATTTTTGGCATTTTGGGCACTTTTTGATATAATTTTTAATGTCTCGTAACATGTGCTTCCAGCAAAATTTGCGCTTTATTCTCTTATAGGTCTTAATTACTCCCTGATGGCCTCCGAATGCAGAGTCATGGTAATCATGTAGAATGATTTTAATTTCTTCGGGGCTCGTGATGTGTTCAGGGTTTTCTCGCGCTTCTGGAGATGAAGGTTTGTTCTCAGTTATTTCTACCGGTGGCGAGTGTTTTTCCTTTGGATCGAGTGTTATTCTCTCAGACTGTTTTTCCGCCTGTTTCGCCTTTTGTGTATCCGGAATGACTTCTATACCACTTTCCTGGGCTTTCCTTCTCTGGGCCCTTGTAACTGCGTGCACTTTTGCCGCGGAGTTGTTTTCCTCCATTGACGAGTCCATAGATCGATGGACCTGGGCCTCTACCGTTAAGGTTGGGCTGTTTTGTTCCTCAATATCTTCCCGTGGGATGCGACTTAGGGCATCTGCATTTGTATTATACTTTCCGGGTTTATATTCGATAGTATAATCGAACTCGGAAAGTTTAAGCTGAAATCTCTTCAAACGAGAAGTAGGATCTTTTGCATTGAGGACCCCTTTTAGAGGTTTATGATCTGTATAGATGGTGAATTTTCGACCATATAAATAGCATCGAAAGTTTCTTGTGGCCCAAACAATGGCAAGCAATTCTTTTTCTATCGTCGAGTAATTTTTCTCGGCTTTATTTAAAGTGCGGCTCGCGTAGGCTATGGGCCTATCGTTTCCAACCTCGCCTTGAGAAAGTACCGCTCCCAATGCCTCGTTACTGGCATCAGTTGTCAAATTAAAAGGCTTATTAAAATCGGGATATATAAGAAGAGGGGGCGAGATCAAAGATCTTTTTATTTCCTCAAATGCTTCTTGGCATTTTTCGGTCCATTTGAACTTGACATCTTTGCGAAGCAAGTTCGTTAGTGGCCGTACTATTTTTGAAAAATTTGGTATAAACTTGCGATAATAATTTGCCAGTCCTAAAAATGACTGCACTTGCCTAATTGTTCGGGGTGTGGGAAAATTTTGAACACATTCCGTCTTGCTGGGGTCCGGGAGAGCCCCTTCACTCGAGCATTTATGTCCGAGATAAACTACTTCTTTCCGGAGGAATTGGCACTTCTCCGGTTGTAGTTTTAAATTATATTTCCGTAGTTTGTCGAAAACTTTACACAGTTTAGAGTTGTGGTCCTCTAAATTTTTCCCGTAGATGACTATGTCATCCAGGTACACAAAACATTCTAAACCCTGCAGGCCTGTTAATACATAATTCATCAGGCGTTGAAATGTGGCGGGGGCTCCTTTGAGTCCGAAAGGCATGCGCTTGAACTCATAGTGCCCATAATTTGTACTGAAAGCGGTTTTAGGTCGATCTTTAGGGTCGACTAAAACTTGGTGGTAGCCGCTGGCCAAGTCTAAGGTTGTGAAGTACCTAGAATGACCTAATTGATCGAGTATATCCTCGATTCGAGGAAGAGGGAAAGCATCTCCGACTGTTTTGTCGTTTACTTTTCGAAAATCAACTACCACTCTCCACCTTTTTTCGCCATCGGGTCCTGCCTTTTTGGGGACCACTAGCAGGGGCGAATTCCAGGGGCTTTTGCTCGTCTGGACTACATCATTTTCGAGCATATCTTTCAGTTGCTCGTTAATCACTTCCCTTTGTTTTTCGGGTAAGCGGTACATTTTTTGATTAATGGGCGCTTGATCTTGTACTATCGGTATTGAGTGCGTGATCGCATCTGTATGGGTGAGAAAGTCGCCTTTTAAATGGAATATGTCGTTATATTCCCTACAGATTTTCAATATTTCGGCCCTTTCGTCTTTGTTTAAAATTGGGCTCAGGTTGAGTTCTTCCTCTAGCCTGGCCTCTCTTTGGCTCTCGTTGGAGCTTTTTACTCGAGGTAGATGAATATTATTTACCAGTTTTTCCTTTATTTTGTTAGTTGTAGGGCATTTGGCGCCTTGGTTCTTAGTTGAATTGGCTCTTTGGCCTTTAATTACTTTATTTGAGCTCTTTGGCCTCGGTTTGCGAGGTCCGTGGCTCTTATTATTTGTATCTGAGCTTGCCGGCCCCGGTTTGCGAGGCTCGACTCGGTAAAAATCGGCTTTATTCGCCGTTTGTTTTGCTATTGATATTGCTTTATGTTTTTCAAGTGATTTTGTCTGAACCTCGGCTGCTTTTATTGCGCCGTTTTGGTCCAGGAATTCTTTCCGTGCAAGCTCTTCTGGCGTTTGCATGTTATGTGGGGTACACATTGGGACTAATGTGTAGTCGTTCACCGGAGCCAATTGTAACGTAAGGTCGGTGAGAGCTACTTTAGAGTCCTTAGAGTTGAGAATCCCAATCAGAACTTCCTTTTCTTCATTAGAGGAAATTATACTATTTGCCAAGAAGATTCCGTCGCCTATATCTTGGGAGAGACAGAGCATTTCTTCTTGCAGTTTCAGTGGAATTCTAGCCACTATCTGTGATCTCGCAGGTACGCATATGGGCTTGATCAGGGCCACGCTATGCCGCCTGATTTGTGTGATCACAGGTGTGTTCGCCAGAATTTCCTTCTCGTTCTCCCGTGGCATATCTTTAGCCAAACATCCCCCATCATGTGATGGTTCGAGAACATGGCAGGTAGAAAGCTTAACCCCTACGGGTTCCATCACTTTTGCCTGTTTCTCGGATTCAGATGTTTTTCGGGAGCTATTTTTCTCAGTCTCGAGAAAAATAGGGTAAGAAAATTCCTCTAAATTAGTTTCCGTGCGAGGAAACCGAAGTTCTTTATTTGGGCCCTCAACATTGCAGTTTTGGGCAAGGAAATCATTGCCTAATAGGCCGTCGTGAGAGAGGCCTGGAGTATCTTCTATTACCTGGAAAGTGCAGGGTGTTTTAACTATCTTGTTCTCTTTTAATGTAGTAACAAGATTTCCCTGACAGCTTCCCAGGGTGTATCCCGTGCCAAAAGGGGTTTGCAGGGTAAGAATCTTCTCGGCATTTATTAGCTCGGAAGATTTCAAAGCTTGTTCTTTGATTAAGCTTATCTCAGCGCCCGTGTCCACCACTAGTTGAGTTTTTTCTTTCAGACCAAAGTCTAGGGGGAGCTCTACAACGGAAGTACTTGGTTTGGGCGGCTGAGAGTACCCTGTATTTTTATTAGAAGGACTTATAGTCGGGCCGGGGATTTCGGGCTCGACTTGCTGCCGTTTCCCGATTTCCGGCTTTGATATTCTTGTTTATTTTGGCATGTATCTTCTTCATGCCCGCGACGTCCGCACCAATCGCATTTTAACTGCACATTGTAAACGCGGCGCATCCCATTGTTACTATTTGTGGGGGCCTGTGCATTGTTGCGTGGTGGTCCACTACTACGACATGTTGTAATGTCGTGTCCCATTTTATTGCACTTAACGCAAATGGGGGTATTCTTTCGTTTGAAACATTCGTCGTAAGTATGCCCTCGTTTAGAGCAAAAACTGCACACAATGTTGGCTGGAGGCCTTGACGTTCCTCCAGAGCCTGAACTGCGCGACTTCGACTGGGTTGTCCCCTGATTCGCCGAATTTGGCGTAAACTGCGTGGGTAACGAAATTTGTCCGGTAGCGGGGGTACCGTAAGGATATCCCATTGAAGCGTTTGCGTAGGCGGCTGCTTGGTTTGTGTATCCCCGTGGATCACTGTACACTGGCGGAACTTGAGGATAGAAATTATTCGGGCCAACTCCTTGCGGGGCTGCGAAAGTGTTATTGGGCAATGGGAAAGCACCTTGTTGGAGCCTCTCCATATCTGACGCTTTCTGAGCCAATTTTTCAAAATTGGGCTCACTTAATGTCAGTAAATACTGACGAAGGTAAGGGCTTAGGGCGCCGTTACTCAGAGTACTTTTTGCGAAGTCCTCTTGTTGGCAATTTACGACGGCTGCTGCTGCAGCACCATATTTCGCTTCCGCCGCCTCTTTGCATTGCGACAGGGCTTTTCTAATGCGCGAAATAAATCGTGAGAGGTCCTCATACGGTGTTTGGCGCATAGCAATTAACTTATTCACCAATTCTTGGTGGGATTCCCTAGGCAGGAACGCTGCATTTAATCTATCTTCAATTTCCCTGAAAGTAGCAGGTTCATCTGTGGCTAAAAGCTGGTATGCCTCGCCTTGTAGCCTTGTTGGAATCATTTTAATAAAGATGGGCTTATCACTGTCTGACAGGCATTCTAAACATCGCCTGCAGCAGCCCAAAAAGGTCTGGAGTTCACTGCTCAGGTTGGGACCTGGCTCTCCAGTAAATATTGGCACTATCTGAGTTAGATTTCTTGTGACCTCAGTGTAGTTTGCCATTTTTATTTTTCTTTGTGTGGGAGAGAGTGTAGGAGAGGTTTGGGAATTTCTTAAATCACCCGTATTGTTTGAGCTCGCAAAGGATGCACTCAACCAGTCAATTACAATATCGGCCGCCGTCGGCTCTTTTTCACTAAAACCGTTTTGTGTACTTAAATCTATATCACAATTTTTCTCTACAGGGGTGTTTGGCCCGTTATCTTCGAACGAACGCGAATATCTGTCAAAATGGGTTAGGGTTCCTCGGAATTTTTCAGTGTCCTCGATTAATTTCTTTATGCGAGATTCTCTAAGCTCTCGAGTTCTATTAAGCTGTCTTTCGAGCTCGTCACACTGTCCGGGAGAGATCCCTCCTGATATTCGCGTTTTTTCGAGTAATTGATTTAAATGATCTTGTAAACTTACAGGTTGATCTGCGGTGGGCCTTGGGATGATGTTTCCGCTGCGGAGGCGAATTCCTGGCTGGTCCTGACGGCTGGTGGTTGCTGGCGTTGCAGGTGTCCCTTGCTGAGAGTTGTTCTCCCTCGCTGGCTGTTGTGCTGCTGGAGAATCGTGGTCCCTCGATGTTTGGGGCTGGGTCTGTGGATGGTTGTCCCTCGGTGGCTGAAAGTTGTTCTCCTCGGATCGGGGCTGGTGTGGTGTTCCCTTGTCAGTCATTCAAGTCTTTTAGGCCGGGATCTTGCCCGTTGGAGTCTTGCTGTGATGAGGCAGGTATTTGCTTGCTCGCCTGGAGCAGAGGCAATTAGAGTTGTCTACCTGTAGTCCGGGTAATTGCGTGCTCGCCTGGAGCAGAGGCAACTAAAGTTGATTACCCGGGAGCGTTGGAGTTCTTGCTTATGAAGAATTTGTGCCCCTGAAGCTAGATTTTACTTCAGGTTATGGGTAGAAAAAAACAATTTTTTACCCTGCACTTAAGCAATTTTGAGAACTCTTGTTCGGGGATCAAGGCTTTTCAAGCGCTTATGGTTTTTTAAAGCGATAAAAACCGGGCTTCCTTGATCCTACCGGCTGCGCCAATTGTTATGTTCCCTGGGTGTCGGCTCTGGCCCTGGAGGAACTCAGGTCGGGGATCTCGGAAGCAGCACGAATGCTGTTACTTCCCAAGATCGGGGCCGCTGTCGAGGTAAAGGCGGAGGAGCCGCAGGGCTGCGTGTGCTCCTCTTGGCGTGCACAATTCAAACACTGCACTTTAAACTAGTTGTCCATTTATTTACTTTATTTTACACTCGGCACTTAGCTACTTAGCTAACTTATTTTATGACCCGAACTCGCGACTCCCTTTCTTCGACTCTGACTTTAGACTCCTGCCTCGACTCCGGCTTTTTACTATTACTGTTCGATTTCACTATTAGACTCCGCTCGTCGGCTGTCGACTCCTACGTTCGACTCCGATCTCTGACTCTCACTATCAGACCGCCCCCGGCTTTTACTGATCGAGTACTTATATCCCCTCGATCAGTTATTGGAACTTTCCAATGTTCCAATTGCCGATAACGTGCGCATCGCCACTTGTGTGATGCACATGTTTTGTGTCATCATAAATTACTTAGGTCGATGCACGCGCGGGCGGTCACCCCAGCGTGAGCTTGGGTCGATGCGCTCGCTTTTGCCGCCGGTAATAATGCCATCTGACTCTAGCGGGCGTAAAGTGCTTGCTAGGCGCATGCACTTAAGTATCTTTGTAAAGTACTTAAGTACTTTTGCGCTATCTGGGTTCGGCTGATCGTGTTTTGGCCGGGATGTTATGCTATGTACCGGAATTTCGGTACACAACATACTTGAGAAAAAGAGAAAGTCAAGGAGTTTTTGTTTTGTGAAAATCGATACTATCTTCTGCATAAAAACTTATATTTGCGCCTTTTGATATTTAAGTCGCCCATCCAGTACTGTGAGCTGTAAGACTACAGTCCCAATTCTGCTAATTAATTCCTGTCTAGTGTTAACAGGATTTCTTAACGTTCATCGTTCTTCATGAGAAAAAGTCCATTGGAGTTAGGACTGGTTTGGAGATCAGGAAGGCCAAGGAATAGGTCCATCTTGTCCAATGCAGCGCTCAGGAAATTTTTCATTTTATATTACCATTAAAATGTTGCCAGTATGCGCTGGTGTTCCATTGTGTTGGTAAAACATTGCCTTATATTATCCAGAGTGATGACTTCAAGAAGATCTGGCAGTGTATTCTCCAAAAATATCGCTTAAATTTGGCTATAAAGCATTTGAAGTAATATGATTGATCCTATTAAAGGGTTTCCGATGATATCAGCCCAAACATTGACACTGAATTTATGCTGAAATGATATCGCCCTTGTCTTATGTGGCTTAGCATATCACATATGAATTTTGTGGAAGCTGATTGTGATATCCTTAGTGAATTGCGATTATTCTGTCCATAGAACTCGGTCTAGAAACGATCTGTTCTCTATATCGCATTCTAGAAATCAAGTCCAATCTTCTCTCGGAATCTTCTTCCAGTAATCCTTGTACTGGCATATGAAAATATGGATGTAGTAGCACTCGATGAATAACCTTCCAAGCCGTATATGTATATATGAATATATGTATAAATGAAGATACTCCTAATCGTCATACAACTCGTCTCGAGCTCGTTTCAGGGTTTTGACTGACGATGATGATTATTTGCTGTTCGATTACGGCAGAATCTGCCGATGTTCGCGATTCCCTACTCTTTTAAGTCACACTTCCTGTTTCTCTTAACCTCAGGAGAGTCCGTGAAAATACCCCTTTTTGGGGTACACGTTGACTAGGATATCTCCTTTGGTATTTTCGGACAGCCTCTCTTGCGTTTCCGTCGACTAGACCGTAAATGTAAATTATATTGGTGTATTCCTCAAAAGTGAATTTGGCCATTTGTTAATTATTTCACCTTACCAACACCCGTAGTTATCGATTGGTTTTCAACTATGATCGATATTCTTTCTGATTGACCCTCTGTTAAAGCAAAATTTCCGTCAAGTATTAGTAACAGAGCGTCAGGATACACCCAAGTATGGCTAGCTAAGACAAGTTATTTCTGGCAACAAAATAAATTGCATTAACCTTTTTAGGGCTCTCTTGGATCAATAATTAAAATTAATTACCTGTGTACGCTCAACAAACATTTTCGATCTTCTTTTTGGAAATTTTGTTCGCTTTACGACATTTCCAATTACAGGGCAACAAAACAATAAGACACCAGTCAGGATTTTCTAAGAAACAGTTTTTCTGCGTCTATTTTATCTGGAAATGTTGTACCTGGTAGGTCAGCCTGTTTTGAGCTACTTATTTCGACAGTTGCGTGTTTTCATCGAATTTGAGGTTTTTAGATACTTTTGTTAAACCTCTGTGGATACAAAAACTCTTCCCGAAAGCATCCAAGGAACCAACGGGACGCCTTAAGCTCTGGGTGGGACTCACGTGATCTGCACCGAAATCTGGGCTACGTAAAGGAAGATGAAGTCGACGAGTACTTAGATCGTAGCGTAGACTTAATAACCCGGACTGCTGACGGACTTTTACGGACTTATCAATTTCACAACAATCCTCATCACTTGTCACCATAAATCACCTTTTAGCTTTAGGAGTAGAAAAACAATAAAAAACCTCGCTGGCCTCTATTTCGTGCTCTTCGCCATCATCAGCACTATTTCGCCTTCATCACCTACAAAAAAAAGCTAAAAAGCTAGAACGGAAAACTATTTCTCTACGCGATTTCCATTATTCAAACCTCCCAAAAATATTTAAAATTTAATGACAACGATGCGCATCAGAAATTCATAGTTATACAAACCAGAGAAAATAAAAAAAAATATAAAAACCTACAACCCATTCCAAATAAAAAATTGGTTGTCTGTAATGTCGGTTTACGGACGATAATTTTAAGTGATAACGTCATAAGAAAGCATTGATGAAAAATTGCATACTTTTATGAATTTAATTGAATAATTATCACTGAATTATCATTATTTTGTATAATACAAAGAAGGAGTTAATTGAAAATTACAATTTTTTCGATAAAATATCATTTATTTGCACTCGTTAATTCAAATATTTTTTTACTTAAATTATACAGATTAATTACAAGTAACAATGTGCTATTAACAATTTATTTACAACTTATATACATACATGTGTGATATTTAAGATCATCCAATCTGCGTTATTCTGTTAAGGATAGAACGATGATAGGAAAAGTAGGAAATCAAGGGGAGTGTTTCAAGTGTAATGTGCCTTGAAAAAGTCAAATCGATGGTTGTGGAAACCACATTAACTTTTCACTTCACTTTATAAACAGTTGAAAAAACAGTTCACGTCAAATTCTTAAAATGCAAGAATTAATTACTTTTTTTGCCGCAATTGTTTTTGTAATAAACAATGGAAACCACATTAACTTTTCACTTCACTTCTTTTTTTTTTTTTAAATCGGTGGTAGAGCATTTTCTTTTCCAGTTTCGCAATTTACAAAAAACAATCTATCAAAATAGCCTATCACACAAGCTTTGACTAACTAATGTAATTTTACGCCGTAATATGTTACAAACGATTTCTCCTACAAAGAAAATACCAAGGAAATACTTCATAGATATTTTTCTTATTTTCTAATTAGATAAAACCTACTTTGTGACTAATAATATTCCACAATATCGAAGAAGATTAAATTGATGATAGATGTTATTAATTTTGTCGCCACATGTGCATACAAATAGAAGCATACACGAAGTTTATAACAGTTATTCTAATTGGAAATAATATTCCACTATAAACCAACAGGACAAATTACGTGAGATTCTATTCAAAACGCTTAGGCCGATCGTGCCTCTCTATCGCTTGTTCCGCGCTCTCGCTTGCATGCTCGGCTCAGGCGGAACGTGACAATGAGTCATGCTTTTTCGTGAGTGCAGCCGTTCATCGATTTATAAGACGTTATCACGTCAAAAAAGGTATGGATGCTATTTCCAGCAAACACAAATGCGCTAGCTACCTTCGAGACGGATCATTCAGAGAGTCCCAGTAAACATAAACCAACAAAACAATCCCGCCCCAACTCAACAGATCCAAATCCATTCACCTTATTTATTCCGGAAGGCATAACAGAAACAGCTTTCGTTTTCCTAAAAATTTCATCATTCGGGAATAATCGGCCCTACCTATGGTTTCTAAAGGTAGAAACACAGTTTAGAGTTAAAAATTAAATATTTTGAAAAGAAGCGTTTATTTAAATGAACTAGGAAGGAAAAAATAAATAATTAATTTTGTATGAGTAATGGTCACGTTTTTAGTTCTTAACTGGTTTTGTTACATAATATTATCAACACTGGTCGCAAGTATAGGTATACTTTATTTTTAGACAAAAGCGCAAGTACAGGTATAGGGTAACACCATTTAATTCACACAAACCATCGCCACATGAATTCCCACAATTCAGTTCATTCATCGCTTCGTGCCTCGTGACACTTATTATCCTTGTCAGCGACACCGTTCACCTGGTCTACTCAGCACCTGATCCAGCCTCATGTGGCGGTCAACCCCTGATTAATAGATAATCCCGCAGAAGTTACTCGAGATTTACTCGTCGTTAACCAAGCGATCAGTTCTGTCCACAATCGCCTCTATATACGATCCTCTCGGATTGTGCTCCGCAGTAACTCTACTGGCGAGGACATTGATGCAACTGTGGACACCACGGTATAGAGAATACAAGGTATGCTTGATCGGCACGAGGGTCGGCCATCTTGCGCGTAATTTTGGACATTCATTCGTTCATTCATATTTGACAGCGCCGGAGGTGAATTTTGAGTGACAATATTTTTGTGTTTTTTGATATTTGCGAAGGAAAGTTAATAGTTTTACGCTTTAAAATGGTTAATTGTGCCGTTGTTAATTGTAAAAACTATACCGGGAGAATCAATTGTGTGAAACGAGTGAGATTTTTATTCCCGCTGCGAGCAGTCCTGTCAGGGAAAGAAAGAAGGATGAACCATTGCACTAGTTCACCAGTTTATTTCTTGTCCAAGATGACGTCACGAGCTGTCAAATTGCCGATCGAGCATACCTTGTATTCTCTATACCGTGAGGAAAACCCACCGTCCGCTTATTCTATGGAAAATCGCGAGTAGCTCCTCCGCGCATGTCAACTATCCCAAGACTCGAACTTTACCCATCACTGCTATTAGCTTACATAATTGACACAAAAGGTAACATCTATCTTTGATATAAATATCCTGGATCTTATTTTTTTTTGTTGTTGTGCCGACAGACTCAGATGTTACGTTATATTGCATAAAGTCACCATCAGCAAAATATTCCACGTTCGTGGCAAACCGTACTGGGCAGATCCAAGAACTTACATTGTCCAAGAACGACAATTGGCTTTATGTGGCATCGCAGGACAACCCCACTGATTTACTATTTATTATTTATTTATAGTACAAGCGCAAGTTTTTATTGAAGAGTGCGAGGACCTTTGAGACAAAAGAGAAGACCGTCGTAATAGCAGGTTGGCGAAACTTTATCCCTTTTGGGATTCGTCGACAGAAGCTTTCATTGCTGCTTCACTGCAAGACGAGGTCGGCCGCTTCATATTTATTGCGACAACGCGATGAATTTTGTGGGTGCTCGAAAAAAATTCGCTAAATTGCAGGAGCTCATCATCTCAAGGAAGTCACTGGGGAGTCTTTTTAAAAATGAGTTTTTCAGAGAGTAAGTAAAATCATATTCATTTTAAGCGTAGAAAACAAAAACTAAAAACTCATCACCAGTCTCTTCTGATTTATAAAATTTTTTCGAATATTTTAAAGCCACCTTGATGATTCTTTATGTATGAAAGAAGCGATATCTTAAGGTAGGACGGTGGCGATATCACCCTCTCTCCTCCCCACATAATTGCCACACACGCAGAGCTTTGCATCTTACTCGTGTAAGTTGAAACATGCCTGAACTCCAGGTCACTTCAACCAATGTCCAACGACCCATGCGACTTGGCGCCATTCACGCTAGGGCATTTCCTTATCGGCGGTTCGCTGACAGTCCTTCCGAACCCTTCATTACTCGACATCAAGATCATCCGTTTACCGCGGTGGCAGTTGGTACAGCACATCGTATAACACTTTTGGCAAAATTAGTCAAAAGACTACTTAAATACGCTACAATAAAGATGTAAATGGTAGACCACTTCAAGGAACGTAAGCATCAAAAGTCTTCCACTTGTCAAGGACGATAACCTACCTCCTCAAAGATGGATTACGAGCAGGGTCATCGAAGTCATACCCGGCAAGGACGGCAACGTTCGTGTGGTCCGACTGAAGACGTCATCAGGGGTAATCATAAGGGTAATTACCAAGATATGTTCACTTCCTCTGGACAGGAAGATGATGTCGGATTAGAACTCCAAGGTGGCCGGCATGATAAGATCGTGTCGAAGTCGAAGAGCGAATTAGCAGACCCGCTCTTATATCTCACTCTACATATAGTCCAGTTCATCTGGAACCTTCAACCAATACGGATCCGTCACGACATGTATCACTCATTTTAAACTTCAATAAAACATTGTCTGACTTGACTACGGCTTATAATTTTTTCCCTTACCGACATTAGACTTTTCATAAACAATCGTCTTTACTGGTCACTAACAGTAAACAAAAATTCACTAAGTGTTCACGGTCGCGAATTGAAATATAATTTTTGTTAAATTATTCCCGTCATTTTTTATTATTGGTCTAAGATTCAAAAATAAAGCTCTCAACATATGCTTTTATCGTATTTTAATCGTCGAACTCTTTTATTTGATACTCATGTCAAGGAGATTGTAAAGAAAATGGTAATCCACCAACTGGGAGCACGCGCAATATTGGATTTCGAATGACGTCACTTAACTTATCGTTTTCTACTCGTCGAAACCTTTCATTTGATACTGATGGCAAGGGGGTTGTGAATACAAAGGTAACCGCCATCTTGCGGCGTCCATCATATTGTATTTAGAACGATATTAAATATAACCTTGTCATCTATACCATGAGTTAATTGGGATAGGCCCGTCGTTCTTACGGAAGCAGTGCGAATGTGAGTATATTAATGGTGAGATCAAAATTACTAAAGCAAACAACTCACATAATTTTACAGTCTGTTTGGCAAGAGCGTATCGATCAGAATTCAATGGCGTGATACCAAATTAATAAAATAAAACCTTTTTCTAATTATTTTATTTATTCCCACTCACGCAATATATTTAATACTGGTGAAATCACCGTTACTTTCTATAATAGCTTTACATCTATTGTCCATATTTTGAACTAATTTTTCGGCATAAATCGACGCTAAATCCTTGCGGGCATTTTTTATATATGATTTAATTTGTCCTAAAGTACATACATTTTCATAAGAGCCCAGACAATTTTAATTGTATTGGCGTCAGGACTTTGTTAGGGCCAGTCCAAAGACGACGTCTATGTTTTGGATCATTGTCTTCTTGCAATACCCACGACACGATCGATTTCCTGCTCCAAACCAAGAATTTGTAGACTTGAATAAGCCGTATTTATAAATTTTCAGCATCCTTTCTGCATTTTGAATTCCAGTAAAAGTTACTAACTTGCCGAATCCTAGTGAACAGAAGCATCCCCACATGAATTTTTATTGGGTGTTTTACTGTACGTACAATGCTGACTGCTCTTCTTAATAGGATTTCTCGAATCTCTTCCTCGAAATGTTCTGGTTGATTTTTTTTAACTATACGGAGATTTAGAAAGCTCAGCCGACTCTAAATGATTCTTTTCCTTTGATCGATTGATCGAGATCGTTGACAAAATGATGTGATCCTTAATAGTTTCGTAAGACTAGAATAGTTTTCATTCATTCTCTCAACTGTAGCATAAAAACAGTTTATGGAAGTTTTCCTCACTTCCAGAGATGTTTCCTTGATATCTTTAGATATAGGCCAATCAGAAATTCGTTGTTCCAGCCAAAAAGGGCCCTTCCACCAATGCGGGCAGTTTTGTAATTCGGCGGGAGATAAGCCTCTAGTTGCATAGTCCGCAGGATTTTTTTTAGATGAAATATGTTTCCCCGACACTTCGCCGATGAGATAAGTTCATGGATTCGTGATACACAATTTGCGGTAAAAGTTAAAGCGGGTAATAATTGAAACTCAATTTTTTTTTTAACGTGTGTGGGTGGCTACCGCTGCTTAACACACCCACGGAACCGCAGCTGACGTTCACGGAGTTTCATGAAATAACTCTCTGAAGCATTTTCTAAATTATCGCCCGAGAGAGATTGGCTCGTGGACTACGCACCTTTATTACCTGATACCTGGCTAAGGCACCGTTAGTCAAGGTTTCTAACCCCCCAGCATTCTTACCTACTGTAGTGAGAATGCACACAAAAAAGTTTAGCCTTTATACTTTAACGTATGTCTGGCAGGCCCTGGCTCTTGGTCTATTAGATGGATGACCTCTAAGCCAGGAGATGACAGTCTCAGAATCGGTCCATGCATGCAATCTAATATTATGAATTCTTGAAGTATTTATAGAGTATCTCATTAATTTTGCAAGCAAAAATGCTCTACATAGCGCTAGTCGTGGGAACGAGATTGTTTTTATAGGTGCTACTTTAATTTTAGCTATAAGTAATGTCAATTTCCTGTTACCGTGTTCATCTTATACCCATATGTAAACGTTTAACGCGCCCTACCGCCCAAGCACTCGGAAATCTGGTGCTACTCCTCTCAACCTGGAGCTAATTTCACATCGCCACCTTCTCGCTCTTTCGCTATTCGGCGCTCGAAGTGAGCAGACGTATTTGCAATCAGGAATTATTGGCGGCATCACAAATAAACCGCATTATTATTCAGTTAGTTTTCGTTCATCCCAGTCTTAATCCTAGCCCCCATTCCTTTTACACATATATTATATTTATACTAGTTGACCCGGCAAACGTTGTTTTGCCATATGAATTATTTCTAGGGAATTTCTAGTGTAGAAAAAAAAAAAAAATTGGGTGCCTGTAAAGTCGGTTTACGGTCGAAGTTTTAACGTGAAAACGTCTCCTATGTGGTATATTTCTCTTGTCATCGTCCATCGTCCATCTTCCATCTTCCATCCTCCATCCTCCATCCTCCATCCTCCACCTTCCATCTTCCATCTTCCATCTTCCATCCTCCATTCTCCATCCTCCATCTTCCATCCTCCATCTTCCATATTCCATCTTCCATCCTCCATTCTCCATCCTCCATCTTCCATCTTCCATCTTCCACCTTCCATCTTCCATCTTCCACCTTCCATCCTCCATCTTCCATCTTCCATCTTCCATCTTCCATCCTCCATCCTCCATCTTCCACCTTCCATCTTCCACCTTCCATCTTCCACCTTCCATCTTCCACCTTCCATCTTCCATCTTCCATCTTCCACCTTCCATCTTCCACCTTCCATCTTCCACCTTCCACCTTCCACCTTCCATCTTCCATCCTTCACCTTCCATCTTCCATCTTCCATCTTCCATCTTCCATCCTCCATCCTCCATCCTCCATCCTCCATCTTCCATCCTCCATCTTCCATCTTCCACCTTCCATCTTCCATCTTCCATCTTCCACCTTCCATCTTCCGCCTTCCATCTTCCACCTTCCACCTTCCATCTTCCATCTTCCATCTTCCATCTTCCATCCTCCATCCTTCACCTTCCATCTTCCATCTTCCATCTTCCATCTTCCATCCTCCATCCTCCATCCTCCATCTTCCATCCTCCATCTTCCATCTTCCATCTTCCACCTTCTATCTTCCATCTTCCATCTTCCATCTTCCATTCTCCATCTTCCATCTTCCATCTTCCATCCTCCATCTTCCATCTTCCATCTTCCATCCTCCATCCTCCATCCTCCATCCTCCATCCTCCATCTTCCATCTTCCACCTTCCATCCTCCATCTTCCATCTTCCACCTTCCATCTTCCATCTTCCACCTTCCACCTTCCATCTTCCACCTTCCATCTTCCATCTTCCGTCCTCCATCTTCCATCTTCCATCTTCCACCTTCCACCTTCCATCTTCCATCTTCCATCTTCCATCTTCCATCCTCCATCCTCCATCTTCCACCTTCCACCTTCCATCTTCCATCTTCCATCCTCCATCCTCCATCCTCCATCTTCCATCTTCCATAGAAAATTTAGGGTTGTATGTATTTTTTAATGGCACATTATAAAAAAATTAAAAATTAAAATTTCGTCCAAAAAATAAAAATAAAATGTTAGGGGTGGACAACCCTTATCACTTAGGGGTATGAAAAATAGATAGTAGCCGATTCTCAGACCTACTGAATATGCATATAAAATTTGATAAAAATCGGTCAAGCCGTTTCGGAGGAGTATGGTAACTAACTTTGTGACACGAGAATTTTATATATAAGATAGAACTGCAGCATAACCCTGAAAAGAGCATCTGAAAAAACATGCATTTGAGCTGTTGAAGCATTGTTTGATTGACCAAAACATCTCGGTATGCTAAGTTCTTTTAGGTTGAATACATTTTGACGAAACTTCTTTCAACGATTTTCGAATTCTGGTGGTAGTCGATCATCCCAATCAATTCTCGCTAACCATAATTTTTGTATAAAGAATTTTGTAACGACTGTTGACTGTTGTCGGAGCAATCCCACCCAAAGGGACGATTAATCTGACAATGTCAGATCAGATAGTTCGCTTTGTATAGACAACTTGGTCTTCATTAAGTTAACAGCAAAGTGAATCTTTCTTGTATTCCAATCGAAATCGACGGACTGTCCGCGTGCAGAGAGGCCTGTTATGCCATCAATGAGGTGGCGGTGGCGGCGGTGGCGGCAGACCGGGAGCAGGTTGTAGTAAGCCATAAAACCGGAGCCTAGGAACGAAAAGCCGGCTCCCTCTAGATCGGCAGCCAGTCGCCGCCGTTAATGGCTGCCGGACGTATTTTCGGACTTGAAGGAGCATGGGATAATGCAGTTCCGGGCCTTGTTACCAAAAAGACGGTGATACCAGCAGATACGCTAAAAGGAGGTGCCGCTGTACAAAAAATCACTGCTATCACGAGATCGTGAGCGCTCTAAAACTCTTGGATTAGGGATAGAGTCCCGGCGACGAGGGTGGTGTTACGTACGTCCCTGCGGGGACATATTATCCAGATCTATTCCCGGTAGTTGGGGGATAGATCTTTGTTGTGAGTGATGCTCCGGGGTCAACGGGGTTCCCTCTACAGTGGCACGGTCGCCACGTGGTAAGATGAGCCAACAGTCGGTGGCTTAGGGGAAAGAGTAGCTTAAACAGCTCAACTCCTGAAAAGGGGGGACGGAGTAGCTATAGAGCTCAACTCCAAGGGATCTGGTAGAGTAGCTTTCTCAAGCTCGACTCCAAATGAACGACGCAAAGTACGATCAAATAATCCCCTGTTTATTCATGATTCTTAAACTATTTATACAATTCTTACCTTACAACTACTTTCACAAATTATTCGATACAGATTACCAAATATGCATCACGAAGACCCAATGACCGCATTGGGCGGCTATAGGGATGTTACCCAATAGCTGAGTCGCCCTCTAGTGTAACTTTTAATGTGTCACATGTCGTAATTAATAAATCGGCGGGTTGCGCTTCGATATTAGCGCAAGAGGCGATGACCGCGGCGCGCGTCGCTCAGTTTTGCTGAGTCGCGTGCTTTATTTATGTGGCACTTGTTTACATTTTCCCGCAACGTGCTCGTAGTTTGTTTACTAGACCTTTTTGTTTATGGTCTCGAGCTAGCGTTGCTAATGTTTTTCGCTTGGTAACTAGGGAGTGAACTTGAACTTGAAAATTGCTTCGTATGTTCTTAGTTACCAAGGTGCTTTATATTGGTTTCATTGAATTATTATCGGTACATCACCACCGGAATTTCGGTACACAACAGTGGAGTGCTGCAACCATATAAATCAGCTCCTGGAGTTCCTGAGCGAATTGGACACCGTTGGAGACAGGCTGCGCCGCAACGGCTTGAACAGCGAAAAGTAGAGTTGGCGGCGCCGCGCCGACGGCGAACGATAATGTAGGATGTAGGATACTGGTGCATCATACTGTCTGCAGTATCGGCAGTGTCATCTAAGGACAGATTCGGCTTTACCTTAAGAATCTGCTGCACATTAGATGGCAGACTTTGGTTCTGTAGTAAGAATATTAGCATTATGCCAAAGGAAATCGCGACCTAGAATTCCATCTAAAGGCGTGCTTAATGAGTGGTTACTTATGTATGTAAAAACTGCACTTTATACCTCCGCTTACCAGGAAAATGTCGGAACATGAACCTAAAATGTCGGAACATGTGCCCCCCGTAAAGACCTTGCAGGCGGATATCATCGCTGGCATTAATTGGGATAATAAAACTGACTTATTAAATTCTTTTATTTAACTTACACTACGTGTCGTCAACTTACACTACGTGTCGTCAAATCTTGCAATGCAAAATTTTTATACTTAGACTTTATCAATCTTAATGAAAATTGGAACACATGTTCACCTCCGGTGACAATACAAGTTAGTGGTGTACATTTTTTTTTTTTTTTTTTTTTTTTTTTTATTATTTGGAAATGTAACATAATTAATTTAATAGACTAAAAAGAAAAAAATTAAAAAAATATAAAAAAATTTTTTTTAAAAAAATCTTTTATCTAACTTAAAAAAAATGATAGAAACATTAAAAACTAACTAAAAAGTAAAAAATAAAAAATATTAACCAAATAAAATTAATAAAATATGTAAACACTATGACAACAAAATAAAATTCCTACTTATCTTAAACAGTTAAATAAAAGAATGACGCATTTTTATCACTTCGTCATATTGACCGTTAGGTATTCTATAAGATAATGATTCCTAAATTTAAAGTATAATCAAATATTGTCTGATCGGTCAATATGACGAAGTGATAAAAATGCGTCGTTCTTTTATTTAACTGTTTAAGATAAGTAAGAATTTTATTTTGTTGTCATAGTGTTTACATATGTTATTAATTTTATTTGGTTAATATTTTTTATTTTTTACTTTTTAGTTAGTTTTTAATATTTCTATCATTTTTTTTAAGTTAAATAAAAGATTTTTTTAAAAAAATTTTTTTTATATTTTTTTTATTTATTATACTTATTTCGGAACCTGTGTCAACCAAGCGTTTCACGGTACCGTTCTAAGCAATCCCCAGGGGGAGGTCAATAATTGCGTTATTATAGTGATCTGAAGCATTCGCCGCGATTGCAGTGGAATGAGGCGTGCTGGATTCGTAAACACTACCACTAATAATATACATATACATATACATAAATATACAGTATTATACATTTTATTCAAAAACAAAACATATTTCTTTATTCTCGTAAATAAAATACTTTCTTTTAAATGAAATAAAATGCAAAAGTAAACAAAAAAAAAAACATACACTTAAAATAAAATTAATCCATTGGACTTAATTTCATTTATAGCAAGTTATTGATTGTGGATGGGGTGTTGGATATAGTTGAAACTTTTGTGATGGATTCTGAATCATATTCCTCGTTAGAAACACGCAATATAGATACAGATTATGGTTACCGCAAGTTTGCATATACATACATACATATGTATGTATGTAGTGCAGCACAGAGCCGTATGCACATTATAGTCAGGTCTTAAAAGTAGTGAGTATGTGTGGAGAGGAACAGAGTCCTTTTAAATGCCAATATTTCCATCAGTTAATGTTTATAAAACAACATGAAAAGCCCTTAATTATATCTACGGAAAGAAAAAAGGAAAATGGATTTAAACCATCAATCCTGGTGCGGCGACCTCTCTTCATTAGGATAGGACCGCAGTAAGAAATATATCCGTTGACCAGCATGAAAGGGTAATTGATTTAATTGAGCAAACTTATTCAGAAATTTAAGGGCCACGACGTTCCCTTTTGAATTCCAAATTTCGAATCGTCGCTCGTTCAAGTGAGTCTCTATTCTAGTAAAGTAGTTCAAAGTCACCCAGACAAATTAATCAAATGATCTCAACGTCAATTGAACGTAATTAAATTTTAATGGAAAACAACAAACCCCGTGCATTATTCACGCCCTGTAATCGCACCAGAAACTTTGCCGGAGTATTTGGCCTTAAATTTTGTTGGGCCCGTACGTGCACAAATGCTCATTTAAAATGTATTTTGTTGCTAATAAATTATTCGCTACATGCATTCTTAGGATGATGTTTGTAATGTGGCTCACAGCTTGACTAGTTTATCATATCAGGCCCAGCTTTACACATCGCTCAATTCAACTATGTGCTATACGAATGGGTTGTTAAACCCCTACAAGGAATTTAAAAGCTCCTTTCCTAATTAAGGGCTAAACCAGCAAATCTTTCGGATAGTGGCGAGCAATTAAAGCACATACTAAAATAATGTTATTTGCGGCGGATGTGTATTAAGCATTTAGGCGGACTGTGGGATATATTTCACCCTAATTCTGGCGTTTCTATGAGTACGAGGGGGATATCGCTTCGCTGAACGAATGGTAAATGGATATACATATGTACATATGTATGTGTAAAGTTCAGGAAGGTTCCTTGAATGAGATTTTGTCCTATGTAAATTTGTTTTTCTTCTACGATCATTGAAATCTGTTAGACATTGTGCGACACATGATAATTCTAAGTCCCTAATAAATTTAAAAGCAAGCAGTAGCAGGAAAAGGTTAATTAGAAAAGTTTTCTCGAGAAGATTAAGTTAACGAGTGCATTTTAAAATAGCAAATATAGCAAGTATAATGTCTATGGAGAACTAGTTAAAGGGATATAAGCCGAATAAATAAAAAAAAAAATTGTAAGTTCCCTCCATAGACGACAATTTTTTTCTCCATGATTCTTTAATCTCTTAATAGATTATGATTGTGAAGTCGACCTGCTAAGCTTTCCTGCGATTCTAATTAGAGTACTTTCTTGAAATGTGTTTTTGGGAAAGGTAGGTATATATCCGCAACCGTCGTTCTAATTCTTCCCACACATGCTCAATTGAATTAAGGTCCAGTGACTGTGAGGGAGTTGGTAAAGTATTATATATAACCAATCCATATTCTAACATTACGAGCCGTATGTTTCGCCATTAATGAATTACAAGTAGAATTCCCCTTTAATGAATTACAATTACAAAATACAGGTCGTCAGAACGAGTAAGAAAAACACCACGACAACATAATCAGCGGTTGCAGCTCAAGTTAAAGTCGATTTGAAAAGAGATGATCATCCCAAAACCATACGCAGAGTCCTTCAACGAGATGGATATAAAACCCAGACAAAAACCTGTAATTAGTGAAACTAATAAAAAAATAAAAAATTGCAGTTCGCGAAAGTCTTTATAAATAAGCCTGAAGGGTTCTGGAATAATATATTATTCTCTGATGAGAGTAAATATAATAATATATATATATAATAATATAATATATTTCGGTCTGACGGTAGAACTCTGGTATGGCTAAAACCCAATACAGAGTTAAATGCAAAGAACATTACAAGCACAGTAAAACATGGTGGTGGGGGTGTTATGGTTTGGGGCAGTATGGCTGCTTCAGGTGTTGGTGAGATTGGCTTCATTGAGCAACTTATGGATCAAAAGTTTTCCCTAAATATTCTGAACTAAAATTTGAAAATGAGTTCTGTAGAGTTGGGCTTACAAGGAGAGGCTACGCTCTCGTACTCACCGATTCGCACAAAATTTTGCATATTGGTAGCTGGTACCTTCCCGAGCATTTGGCCAAAATCCTAGCGCTCTGCCCTCCGGGATTGTCCAGCAAATTGACCACAAAGTTGACCGCTCAAAGCGGCGCGGCTTATCTTCAGTTTTCCCGACACTGCTGAACATGAGCCGGCGTGGCGTGGGAGTAACGTGTCAGACCAGAGCGGGGCGAATGTTCCTGGTTCGATTCCCGGTTAAAATTTTCTATTTTTTTTCTTGGCGCTTTTTTTGAATTTTTTATTTATATTTCATAAACAAAACATACTTTTCAGGTTTTTTAAAACATATTACTTAGATAGTTTTCAAAAAAATATATTTTTTATTTTTCAATATTCTGCTTACAAGAGCTTAGGTGATAATTATCGTAAAAACAATGAAACCATGTGACGTGTATTTCTACCGCGTTATCAACCTATCTTATGATGTCTCCCAAATTACTTATAAAGCGTTTTCTGGGCTCACCTCCTCCATCAGACAGTGAAAATTCGTTTGCGATTATAAGGGACAAGGACCGATTTCAGGGGGGAGTCTCCGAACAAACGTTGATCAGGAGACTATGTAGAATTGATTGGCATAACCCCGTTCAGACCTTAACGCAACAGCCTGTGCAAATCATTATGTTAAGTATCTACATAGGTGGGTTTTTAAATTACTAATATGAGTTCCCTTAAATTTAACATGGCATGCTCTACAATAGACGCATAGCTTTTATTAAAATAATCAGAATATAGTCGTGAATTAAAATGTTTGGCTTTTGAAAAAGGAAGAGTATGTCTTGCCTGAGCCTGACCGACAAGTTCATGCACTTCCTGCTTGTTGCACTTGCATTGTTGAAAATTAACTAAACTTCGTCCAGATTACTATCCTCCACTTTTTGAAGTAATTTCCGGATAAAGTGACAGAAAACATTTAAAGTAGCTATGGAAAAATAGGGAAAAAGAAATTATTTCATTGTTGTTTTCTATTATATGTATATAATATTTGAACTTGAATTTATTTAAAATTTAAACAGGAGATCCACTCTAAGCCTGGAAAATAAGCTAATAATTCATAAAGAGATATTTCAAGCCCTTATGCCGTAGGGAGCGCGGGTGTGGTTTGAATATGCCAAAACGCACATAAATAAAATTTAAGCTGCCCAAAACTAAATTTTGCACGTTAGCCATTTGCCTTTTAGATTGCAGCCACGAAGTGAGAAGATTGAAATGACACCACATATTGGACTTACCATTTAGTAGCTAAGAAAAAAAAAATTATAGTGCGTGGAGTCCCTCCGCGCGGAAGAAGTGAAACTTCGTAATGTGGAAATGAAAATAGGAAGGGGTAGAAATTGATAAAAGCCGAACAACCGAGATCTAATATTTGAATATAGTGGTTACGTGGTTCTTCTGTATACTTGTGGGGCGGTGCTGTTTGTTTTGGTTGGGGGGAACAATTTAAAAATAAGCAGTCGCAGATGTTTAATATTAACCCTTTTCACTCTAAATACCGTCTCCAACCATAGACCTGTCGAATACTGAAATCGAAATATGGTCTTTGGGTGCAAATAAAGTTGTAGTGTGCAGAATTTCTACATAGGAACTTTTCTATTTTTAACCATAAATATATTGAGGTTATCGGATTAAATAAGTCAGCAGAGTTTTTAAAATACTTGCTTCAAAATACAATTCTATTTTTAGTAATAGTAGTAGTAGTAGCAGCGCCTCTAATAAGGCATTATGTATTTCAGGCTTTGCTCTTATAAGCAACCCCCCTCGTAAAGCGTAATCATTCAAACCAAGGCTCGGTATGCCCGAAAGAAAAATAAAATTCTATTTTTAGATCGCTCGATCGTTCAGTACGCTTGTATACACAAATTAAGTAGAAACTGACAGAAACCTTGATAGCCTAGTGGCTAACATACAGGTCTCTTAAACTAGCGATCCACGGTTCGATCCCCAGGGCCCACACAATTTGCCTTTTTTAATTCATTAAATTTCCAGCGCTGCCAAATTCTCGCGACAGATGGCGTCGCTGTTGACATATGACGTCACGCAACAGTGCTTTCATACCCCCTCCATGGTAGCGTTAAACGTTTAACGCAACCTTGTTGGAAAAGTCGCATAAGAAGTTTCACTTCAAAAACCGATTATGAATTAAAAACATTATTTTATTAATCATTAAATAAACCTCATATATTACGCAGACATATCTTCTGGAGTATGTCCATATCTGTCATACTTTAACCTTAATCTAATTTGCTTATTATTTACTGCTTGTAAACAGATAGATTCCAAATAAAAGGATTAAAAAAGAAAAAAAGTTGCCCAGAACTAAATTTTAAAAATGATGCTAAATATACCATGGTATTTCTCCGCCACTGAATTACATGAAAAGGCTAACTTACAGTTCATCCCTATATATGTATATATAAAATCGAAAGTTTGTTTGTTGCTCAATCACGTTTAAACGCTGGGTCGGATTATTTTTATTTTTTGAGTGAAGATACTACATATCCCGGCCTAACATATAGGCGACTTTTTATTCACGGGCTTTAAAATGGCGGATCCAAGATGGCGGCCAAAAATTGTAAATTTCAAGGGATTGCCATGAAAATTGGTATTTGGGGATTTTTGGAGGTCTTGATTGCGAATCTCCGTTCGAAATTTGGAAATTCAAGATGGCGGATGCAATATGGCGACCAAACATTTTTGAACTTCAATAAATTCAATTGAAAATTAGTACTGTAGGTATTTAGAGGCTAGTAAATTCGAATCTACTATCAGAATTTGGAAATTCAAAATGGCCGACCCAATATGTGTTTTGCTTAATCACTTTTTAACGCTTGGTCCGATCATTTTAATTTTTTGAGCGAAGGCTCTACAAATTTTGGCTTAACATATAGGCTACATTTTATTCACGGGTTTCAAAATAGCGGACCTAAGATGGCGGCCAAAGATTGTAAATTTCAAGGGATTACCGTGAAAATTGGTATTTAGGGTTTTTGGAAGTCCTGATTGCGAATCTACGCTCGAAATTTAGAAATTCAAGAAGTCGATCCAATATGGCGACCAAAAATTTTCGAACTGCAACGAATTTAATTGAAAATTAGTATTATGGGTATTTTGAGGCCACTAATTTCGAATCTGCTATCAAAATTTAGAAATTCAAAATAGCGGAACCATTATGACGACAACAATTTTTGGAATTCTACAGATTTAAGTCAGGTAACGATGAAATAGTAAAAAAAAAGAATACCTTTATTTATTTATTTAACACCTAAGAATGAAAACATATAAGTACTGAATAGATTATTAGCCCTTTTGATATAGACGGTGGTAGCAAAATGAGTTTTGGACGGTTCTATACCACATTTACAGATTTTAGTAATACTTCTAAACTTCCTAATCAGGCTGTAGTACCAACATTTCAGAGGTATTTAACTAATTAGTTTTTTTGATACACCGGGTGAAACCGGGTTACTCAGCTAGTAAGTAATAAATTACAACGCATTACGGACAAATTTTTGTCAAGATGTTCCTGGTCTGAAAACGGGCTAATTCAAGAATTATGTAGATCATAATAAAACTCGAATTGACGCAGGATTACTTAGTGTCCGCAGCCTTTGTAGCATATAAGACTAGCCTTAATTTTATCATTGGGTTTTAAAAATAAAGATTTTCCCCAAAGGCAATATATGTTTTTAAATAATTATTTGCTTATACAAACCTAGCAATAATATAGTTGAATGAATGTGGGATTCTATAACTAAATTGTATGAATTTTAATGTATATACATACATACACACTTATAAGGTTGAATAGGAATAAATAAATAAATAAAAAAAATGTATTTAATATTAATAAAATCAATTTATTCGAAATATTATTTTATTATGAGGATATATCTTTTACTGAACATTTTTAACGCAATAAAGAAAATATATTCAATTATTTATAAATGCTCAACTGCTTTTCCATAACAAGGAGGGGTTATAAAAATAAACCTATGGGATTAGACTGCATCAATGAAAACCTATACTTTAAATTTAATTGAAATTGCACTCATTTGTCATGAGGTTGGTTCTGCCGAGTGTAGGCCAGTAAAGGGGTTTTCATGTCCTTAAAGCTAGGTACCAGCTCCATGTTTTCTCCTTTATATTCCCAGATGGCTAAATAGGACACCAGTGAAATAGTTAAGGCAACGAAAATTGTGGGGTAAATTTTTTCATAAATTCAGGAAGTCACTGGAGGAATGACACGAAAGCTTGAATTATTTAAGAAAGCACATCCCAGCGTTGTAGGATTTCTTACTTAATTATTCTACATTGTATTTAAGGAAATCAGCTTTGTTTGAACACAATGCGAAAAGTATCCAGCCAAAGAAATGCCGAACAAGGTACTTTCATTGAATAGTTTACATCTGCATAATGAAGATTTAATTATGATCAGGACTCTATCAGACAAAACTATGTCATCCAAATTGCTTTATGCTAATGAGAAACACTTTCGTTATATACGTTCGGTTCTTTAGGAGGAAGACCTTTTGTTTGCATTTTCTGAAAATACATACTCTCAAAAGTATGTGCACAGAAAAGAAAGGAATTTTAACGACTGGATTTATAACTCTAGCTACGATTTTAATTTTTAAATAACGAAAATTCTTGTAATCTCAGTAGCTGAGGTTTTACGTAGTCATTTTTTCCGTCCGTATGTCAGTCACTTTATTCAGAGAATATTAGGACGATTTGCGTCCATTTGACCGACTCCAAATACCCGACAACCATTTTCCCGACAAACCATTTGCCAAATATTGAAGTTTATTCGATTTCCATCAAAATTGGCACTTGCGGGTTTTCGGGATCGCTGATTTCAAACCTACTCACAGTATTTCCAAATGCCATTTTTTTGGCCCAAAGTACTTTTTTTCATCAGAATGTGATGAAATTGTGTATAGTAAGGTTTATTGGTCGCTGATTTTGAAAATGCAATTTGTTTTTCAAAATTAAAAATGGCGGACCCAAAATGGCCGCCATATTTGTTTAAAAATTGTTTAAAAAAAAACCATTCAGTGTGCTGAATTTGTATGAAAGACACGAATTTAAAAATGAAATTGCATTTTCAAAATTCAAAATGGTGGACCAAAAAATTTAATTTTTTCAAAAAAAAAAATAAGAGGGGGTAGAAAACATACAATAGAAAATTCATTAAGCAATGCAAAATTTTTATTGTTAAATAAAAAAACATACATTGTTAAATATAACTACTTTTAACTACTTCTGCTCGGGGTTTTTCAGAGCACTCCGAGTCACATTCATCCGACGAAATGTCAGATAATTCTGCAGAAACAAGTAACAATGCCTCTTTTGTTATATTTTTCCCTTTCTTATTTCTAATTTTTCGCATTCCAGTTATAAAAGGATCTGAAGATGTCAGGAGCCAATGACCTACGCCGCCCTAATCGTTTGTTACGTCACGCACCGAAATTTCTACACCGCGCATGAGGAAACTAAAATGGCTGTTGCTCGTGCTAGAGCACCTAAGAGCAGCCAAATGCATAACCATAGTAAAGCCCAGTCTTTTCCCTTTACGATAAATATAAAACTGCGGCGGTACTCGGCGGTACTTTCAACTAAAAGTCTGCACGAACATTGTGCAGAGTTTAAAAAAACGCGACTTTACACGGTCACATTCCGAGTGCCCTTTTTGACATAAAATTAACGACTCTTGAAAGGAAAACATTAGTTTACAATATACATACATACCTTGGGGAAGAATGTCCAAAAAATTATTTTCAAAAATTTGAGTATTTTAGCAACAATCCACTACTTACTAAATGTTGCTCCGTCTGCAGGGCGGCAAGCGCGCAAAACGTGCAGCTGATACGACCTCAGTTTTCAAACTGTTCCCCTGCCTCAGGAAATATACCTGGGAACTTATCCTTTGGGATAATAACGTCCCAAAGCCCCCTCTACAGCATCCCATAGGAAAAAAACCGGAATGCCGACCTTCGATTTTCGGACTTTTGGCCAAAAAAACGGCATTTGGAAACACTGTGCTACTGTCGGAATTTACGAATTCAAGATGATCATTATGAGGTTTCTTAAATCGTTTTTAAAAATTATGGCCCCTTCTTGAAATATTCAACTTCAATTTACATTTTCGATTAGGTTTGTGTCGGCCAGTATACCACCCTGAACACAATTTCGGAAAAAAATCTGAAAAAATCTAGAATAATAGAACATAGACTGAAATTTCTTTTAATAATTACACGATTTACTAGAGTCAAATAGTTTATTGAAAATCAACAGAACAAGAAAATAAACATACTTCGCTTTGATAATGGTTGCGAGTTTTATAATAATGAGTGCAGAATTTTTAAAAAAATTAAGGCATAATACATTAAAAATCTAATGCATATACATCAGAACGGAATGGGGTTTGTGAAATAGCAAAAATAACGGTCATTGAAAAGGCGGAATCCTTGTTATTTGATTCAAAATTTGGAAAAAAGATTTTGGACTGAAGCGTTAAATACTGTTGTATACCTCATAAATAGATCCGTTGCATCAGGATTGGATAATAAAACCCCATACGAATTGTGGTATGGAAAGAAATCAGACCTGAGCCATATTCGTCCCTTTGGGAGTCCTGTGATTGTTGATATTCCTAAGGAAAAGAAATTAAAATGGGATAAAAAGTAAAACAACACATTCTAGTTGGATATGCTGAGGGTATCGAATTTATGATCCTAGTAAACATTTAGTCAACATCAGTAGAGATGTTTGTAATTGTGATGGAAAAAATCACAGTTGTGAGGAATAAAGATGAGGAAAGAAAGTAAAACTTAGTTTCTGAATGAGAAGACACCTGAAGACAGATAAGATTCTGTGAGGGAGTCTCCAGAGAATATTCTAGACACCCCAGAGCGTTCTGATCAATCATCATGTTCATCATCACCGGGTTAGACTTGTAGCAAAAGGTTGTACCCAAAAGCCTGGTATTGACTAAGAGACATTTTCTCCAGTGGTGAGGCATTCTACGCTAAGTCTGTTATTTGCTTTTAGTGTACAAATACACGGTTAAAAATTTTCATATAAAATGTCGAAAATTTAATACAGAAATTTCCTATTAACATCATGCATACCAATTTTGGTATTAGATCAATAAAATTCCTCCTTATTAATGGAAGAGTATACGAATTTGTATGATTTTCATAAAAACAATGTATCCTTATTAGGGTTCATTCGAAAAACTACTAAAATCTATAAACAATTGTATGGGTTTTGTACAACCAATTTATAATTTTTATCTAACGTACTTATAAGCATGTTCTGATCAAATAAGTGCATAACATTTTACTTAAGATAGATATAATTCAATAATTCCAGAATTTTAAATTTATATTGCTACATATAAATCTTATAAATAAAATAATGTATTTTATACAGGGACTGTACGCATGCAGAGAGTAACGTAGTACTGCAGCACAAAACAGAGCACGTGCTACAAACAGAATGCAAGAAAATGATTTTTTCTCCTTTACTTGCATTCTCAAAAAGTACCAAAGTGTTGCTGCCATAGTGTGTGTTATGAATGTACATATAAAGAGATTGACTGTAACATTTCCATAAAAGGAATTAGAAGCAAATCCTATAACGTTGTTCAGTGAGGAAATTTGTGATTAAAATTCTCAGTTGGCTATTCGTGTCTACCACATTTAAAAGAAACGAGGCAAAAGAATCCGTCAGGACGTTTTCGCTTTACAAATTGTAACGGTGTCTTTGGTGCAGTTTTCAGTTTTTCCTCAGTGAGTTCAGTTGATAGAAGTAACTTAAATATATTTTGTACATTTTGCAGGCATAATCAGTAGTGTTGTTTTCAAGAGTGTTAAAAAATTAGTGAAAATCCAGAAGTACACAGATAAAGGAGAATTTGAGTACATGGACTTTGTATTTTCTGGTAAGAGCTAAGAGGACAATTTAATGGTGGATGTCAGTTTTGTTATTTTTGGTTTGTTAGTGCTTCACAGTACGGGAATTCCTATATCTCACTTAAAAATGATACATTTTTAGGGTTCCGTACCTCAAAAGGAAAAAAGGAACCCTTATAGGATCACTCGTGTGTCCGTCTGTCCGTCTGTCACAGTCAATTTTCTCCGAATCTACCAGACCGATTAAGTTGAAATTTGGTACACATATCAATTTCTATGACCCAAACGCAGAGGTGTGACGTGAATAGACCAAATCTGAATATGGGGGTCACTTTTGGGGGCAAGATGGAAAATTAAAAAATTTTGTTTTTTGTAAACTGCATCGTGTGACATATCAAATGAAAGGGCTTGTTGTGAGGATCTCAAATATATTTTCTTTGTAATTTTAAAATAAATAGTTTCCAAGTTATTCAAGAAAATAGACGAAAATTGACCATTCCCCCCCCCCCCCCCCTTATCACCGAAACTACTGAACCTAAAATTTGGAAAAAATACAGAAAATAGTTCTTTACTTATAGATTACAGGAAAACCTATAAGAAGTCTATGCTCTTAAAATAACATGATAAATCTTTCAATATTGTGCGTACAAATTTACATTTGCAGTTGGAATGTATGGGAGAACATGTTTTTCAACTACAATGTTAAGTTTGTTCTTGCTTTTCTATGATTCAAAATTAATAGATAATTATAAAGTATAACGATACGGAACCCTCAAGGCGTGAGTTCTACTCGCACTTGTCCATCTTTTTTTTTTAACAAGTTCCCAGTTAGATGTATAGTCAGCGAAAATTGTCCAAACATTTTTCATAATTATTGCGGTTTAAGGAACCATATAAAAATTGTCATTTCTTCATGAAAAGTGTTAGCCGAATCGAACTACATGAATTCAACTCTGAAAATTTGGTATTTGAAAAATATTTTCCGTTCGATCTAAATTTTGAAATTACAAATTTTGCTTCCTGTTCATATCAGAAATGTGTCGGTACTGAAAGTATTAGTGAAGTCAATAACATTGTCGAGAGATATTTATGTAATTTAAATTCAATTGGTCTTCCAAATTCCACAATTACCAACTTTTTAACATTCACTTCTGAACTTATGAATCATGTTTCTGAAAGTTATACTGATGTTCTTAATTCCACAAATTTTAACAAAGAATCGTTGGTAGAAAATATTAACGTATTGAATTCAAAATAAGTCCTTAATTTAAAAACAAATTTTTAAAAACAAGCTTTTATCGTTTTCTACTCGTTGAACCCTTTTATTTGATATACCTACTGATTTTCGGAATAAGAAGCCAAAATTAAATTCATGAATTCTATTAGTAATTTGGTCCAAAGTAATTTTATGTTCATTAATAAGGGCGTTAAACATTGCTAATATTATGAATGGGACAATGCCTTCTAATAGGTCGTGCATTATATCCACAGTGTTATTTTGTAGCACATTATAGTAGTTAAGATTGTTTAGAATACATATATCCCTTACTCCAATTTTTTCAAACTTCTCTAAGTGACTGACATTAGCTTGATATCTTAATTTTTGAATTGTGCGCAATTGACATACATTCTCAACGAAAGACTGTTCTATATTTGCTCTAGAAACCTCACAAAAGCGACAAAAGAATGTAACATTAAAACTGCCAGCAAAACCAAGAAGTAAATTTGCAACCAAATTATCATGTGACATTCCAATTAAGGTACCTACGAGGGTTTCTCCATTATGAAGAGTAATACCTGTTGTTTCTTATATGTTTAAATCTTTAAATAAAGGATTAAGGATTTTATTGTAATTATTACCAATAGATTTAATTAATTGAATAAGGCAACTAAGTGTGTATGTTCCAATTTCGACAAATATATACTGGGCAAATTACGAACAGTAAAATATATTGCACCAATTTTATGAACTGTTTTCCGGCTTCCTAACGGATTGGTGCACTCAAAATCATCATAAAATAACTGTATTTGGATTGCACTCTTATTTTCTTTAAAAAAAACATTTTTCTTATACACATTTCCACAGCAAAAGCCAGAAAGAAAATCATTCGAGCATGTGTGATCACTTTCTGAAAATAATTGTGCAAAATCCGGATTTGAAAATAGTGCTTTAATGATGTAATTAGATGGGCTTTAGGGTATACCAAGTTTTGTTTACTTTAAATAAATACTCGAGTTTTAATTAATAAAATAAAGAATCTTTTATTAACTCTGAATGTTCTCTGTACTGAGTGTGCTCTAAGGCAGATGTCTGCAGACTGACTCTATACAGACTAATCTAAACATAAGTTTCTATTCTTCTTCTATAATTTGGTTTCTTGATTAATACCTAAATGGCATCACATACCGTAATGTTGAATATTGCTGACATTTAAGCGTTTTTAAAATAGGTATATACTAAAATGTATTTTGTATAAATACTTTTTTATACGTTTTAGTTTTAGAACAGTATTTTTTATCCCATTTAGCTCCAATGGCAATGGTAACAGGGGGAACGCAATAAACAGACTTTTTGAAATGTTCGTTCCTTTTGTAATTAGAATTGTATTGTCTGAAAATTGTATTATATTACAAGCTTTTATTTAGTTTCACCTGTCCCGGTGTCTGTAATGAAATCTTGCAAGTTAAATTTGACCCACTTCCCGGTTTCCGATTGAGCTGAAATTTTGCATGCTTATTTATATCGCGAGTTACGTTCCCTGATAGTCTGAATATGCAATGTGAAACATTTCATTCCAAGAAATGTAGAAACAGTAGATACTCAAGTGAAACTACTTTAAATGAGTTTCCCATAGAGTCTGCAAAATTCCCAGACAGACGACAGATAACTGATCCACATGAAATACTACTCTTTTGAGAAAAGAATATCAGAGAACGTGACTTTTTAAGAAGAAGCTCTAGGATAGTTTTTAAGTTAATCAGTCGATATGTTAAGCAACGACAGTGTAAAGACGAAGATCGAAAATAAAGTGTTTTTCAAGTAATCAAGTCTTTTCTCTTTTAATTAAAGAAGTGAAATAAAACTGGCGCAGTCGGTAGGATTCTTCTCAAAAGAGTAAGAATCCTAAGAACCAAATTTAAAAAGTGATCAATAGAGTGATCAGTGAAAATTATCGGCAAAAGTGAACCGAAAAATTGGCATTAAGTGAACTCAAGTTCAATAATTAAAGTGGCCAATAAAAAGAAATACAGTGAAAGTTATCGGCAAAAGTGAACCGAAAAATTGGCATTAAGTGAATTCAAGTTCAATAATTAAAGTGGCCAATAAAAAGAAATACAGTGATATCTTCGACTAAAGTTGAAATTAAGTGACCATTTGTATGCAGCATATTTTTTTAACTAAAGTTAGAGTGTAATAATGGCAACGATAGAACAGTTAACAACCCAAATATCATTTTTAACAAAAAAAATTAGTGAGCAAGAAGCTAGAGTGAATCAAGCCAACCTAACCAGATTCCAACTATCCGCTGACCAAATCATACGAAACTTCAATGAAATAACACCATTTTCCGGTGAGGATTCATACAAATTAAAGTCGTTCTTAAAAACCGTGGAAGATGTAGAGTCTTTGTGTGGTGCAAGCAACGCTCAACTGAAGCAGTATTGTCTAAAGAAGGTCATCAATTGCAAAATCATCGGAAAGGCCAGAAATGCTATTCTAGAAATCCCCGAGGACAGAAGAAATTGGACAACGGTAGAAAACATCCTCAAGCTGAGATTCCGACCGAAACGGACAATTCATCAATTGCTGTTCCAAGCCAAAGATTTAAAGGTACACAACTTAAAAGATCTTTTCAATAAATTGACTAGCATTAAGGCAGAAGCAAGTGAAATATGTGATTTTGATGACGAAGATATTTTTACATATGAATTAATTGATAAAGAATTAGTTCAAATTTTAAAATCAAAACTAGACCCTATCCTTCAGGTACAAATAAACCAAGACAAAACTCTATTCGAATTAGACAACTCCCTCTGTCAAACAGAAATATATTACAGTGAAAATGTTATCAAACCCATATTTAGAATTTACAAAAATAATAAATCAGATAAAATCTCACAAAATAGTAGTAAGAGAAATTATAATAACGAGTATAATTATTTGCAAAATAACAACCAGCATAACCCACCCAACTCATATAACAACCCTAACAGAAATCCCAGAAATAGCAACAACTCAAACAATAACAGTTACAGACACTACAATAACAACAATAACAGGTACACAAACAATAACGGTAACATCGGTAACAGAAATTTCAACAACAACGGTAACAGAAATTTCAACAATAACGGTAACAGAAACTTTAACAACAATAGAAATCCCGAACAAAACGGAAGACCTGAATTTGCTAGAGAGAGACCGAAATCAACGAAGAGGTAAATTTTACAGACTAGCCTCGGAAAACAAACTCCCTATTATAAAATTAACTTTTGATAACATTGCAATAAATTGCCTACTCGATACCGGATCAGACACTAGTCTAATAAAGCCCAATATATTACCTCATAATATTACGAAGTTGGAAAAGCCCCTTAAATATAATTCTTTAGGAGGTCCTAATTTCGTAACACATAAAATAATAACACCCATTCCCAAAGAACTGATTAGGAAGGGAACACTAGAATGGAAAATTTTCCCTCTCAAGAGTACAAAATATGAGGCCATAATTGGCAATAACTTCCTAGTCCCATTCCAGTCAAAAATCGATCTTAATAATCAATACCTGGAAATTTTTTCTAAGTATAAGATCCCTTTCGAAAATATCGATTATCCCATTGAAATTGCTCAAGCAAATCACCTAGAACCTATAAACGATGAGAAAGAAGAAATATCAAATAGAATAAATCAAGAACAGCTAAATAACGAAGAAAAGTCTTATCTAAAAGATTTATTAACAAAAAATAAAGACTTATTTTTTTGTGAAGGTGATAATTTGACCTCCACACATGAAATCAAGCATGAAATCCGACTAAAACATGACAATCCAATTTATTGTAAACTTTATCGTTACCCACAAGTTCACGAAAAAGAAATCGAAACCCAAATTAGAGATATGCTAAAACAGGGGATTATTAGAGAATCAAATTCCCCATACAACTCGCCACTTTGGATTGTCCCCAAGAAAATGGACAATTCCAACACAAAAAAATGGCGAATAGTGATCGACTATAGGAAACTAAATGAGATCACTATTGATGATAAATTTCCTATACCCAACGTCGATAGTATCCTAGATAAACTCGGTAAAGCACAATACTTCACTACAATAGATTTGGCAAAGGGCTTTCACCAAATACTAGTAAAAAGAGAGGATCAAAAAAAGACAGCATTTTCCACCCCGTTTGGGCATTACGAATATATTCGAAACTTTCTCAGTCGAATTAACACCAACGAACACGAAATTAATGCACTGACCGAGACGATCAGTCTTAACGAAGGAAGAGACTCTTCAGAATCTACAGATCCTTCAAATCCCCGAGACAATAATCCTGGCCCGTCAAATAGTAACAATTACAAGTCAAACCCAACTGAAAAAATTGCAAAGAATAAAGATGTTGCAGGTGAATTAGAAGAAGAAACGGATAATTCCGAAGAACTATCCGATATTTCTATGCAAAATAATGTGGACGACCTAGAAAGTTTTGACACAATCCATTCAAAACAAGAAGAACAAAATGATCACATCCCTATATTGGATACCGTAGTTAATAGGTTCAAAACACAAATCATAATTACCTCAAATTTTACCCAAGAATACGAAAATATTCTAGGAAACCGAAGAATAAACATAAGCCCAATTTTAACACCAGAAGAACTAACCCACAAACTGAAAACCTACATGACTGGTAACAAAGTAGCCATTTATTCACAGATAACAGATCATGAGTTTAATATTATCCAACAGATATTAATCAGAGAATACCCCAACATTAAATTTCTAAAATGTTCCTATTTCGCTCAAGATATCAAAACTGAAGAGGAGTTAATTAAAGTCATATCGATTCAACACAAAGAACAAAAGCACCCAGGTATTATTGCACTCTATGAAGATTTAAAAACTAAAATATATCATAAAGACCTGAGAATAATTATCAATAAGGTCACTAATAATTGCGACATATGCCAACGTTCAAAATATGACAGAAAACCGATAAAACCCAAATTCAAAAGAACAGAAATCCCAACGAATAAAAACCAGATAATACACATAGACACTTATACCAGTAAAAAACAAACGTTTGTGGTCTTCATCGATAAATTCACAAAATTCGCAACAGCATATCCAATGGAACATAGAAACCATACGGACATTATAGAAAAGCTAAGAATGTACTTTAATCACAAAAAACCCCAAAAAATTGTATCTGATAACGAATTCAAACACGTCAGCATAAAAGAGTTCCTAAAACAAGAAAACGTAGAGCTACATTTAGCAAAACCTAATAGTCACACTGGCAATTCAGACATAGAAAGACTAAACGGTACCCTTACAGAAAAACTGCGTATCCTCAATTTAGAGCAACCAAGCCCCATAAGAACCCAAATGTCGATTGCCATAAATGCTTATAATAACCAATATCACAGTTCGATTAAAACCTCTCCACAAAAAGCTGAAGAAGGAATAATTTCGGTAGAACAAATATACAGTAACCTAATAAAATCTCAAACAAAAAGACTAGAGAAATATAACAGAAATCGCGAAGTATACGAAGAAACAAGAAGGGAAGGTTACATTAAAAATTACAAATCTCTTAGACACAAAGATGAACCTAAATTTAGAAAGTACTCTCTGTCTAATGTGCACCCTTGTAATATTAAACGTCCCCTTAAATTTTCAGAAAATGGCAATAATGCTCCTCATACTAGTAATGTTCCGATCGACAGCAACAGCGCAGTTAAAAGTAGAGAAAATTGAATCAAACTCAGGCTATACCATTATACAGGAAAAAGAAATTTTAATACCTGGAACATACAACTACTCCTTACACATTATCGACTTACAGAATATTGAAAACATAATAGAAGAATTGACAAAAAGTACATTAATATTCCCTCACAACATCAGTGGTTCCTTAATGACGGATATTGAAAGACTACAAGACAAGTTAAAAACGCTACAAAACGGACACCATACCATACAAAAACGAGGACTATTTAATTTCATAGGTACAATCAACAAATGGATTACAGGAACAATGGATGACGAAGACAGACAGATGGTAAACCAACACTTAGAAATAATCGATACCAATAATCATAACCTAATAACCACTATAAACAAACAGGTACAGATCAATAGCAATTTTAATGAATCAATCAACAAATTGCATACTGCTATCCTGACTGACAGAAAATTAATACAGACCTTTTTAAAAAACGAAACCGACAAAAACAAACTTAAGATTGCGACATTTGACATTAGACTAACTATACAGGAAACCGACAAAATTATTAGCGAACTACAAGACAACATTATCCTCTCCAACCTAAATATTATCCATCCATCCTTACTAACTCACGAAGAAATTCGTGAATATCAAATCGACTCATATAAAATAAAGAATTTAAAAGTTGGATTCTCCAGAACGACGGCAAACAAAATGATATTCCTAATAAAAATCCCTTTTCAAATGATATCTGTTAATAAAAAATTGATTATGCCCTTATCAAATGAAGGCACTTGTGACCAAATAGATTCTACAGTAACAATAGCAATTGAACATCAAAACAAATATTACGAATACGATGAAAATAAAGCACTCCATCAGTTAAATAAGCTAAAACATTGTTTTGTCAATAAAAACTGTAAAAATACTATAGACTGTAATACTGATATTTATAATATTGATGATTCTTCCATGTTAATTCAATTGGCTGTATTGTTGACTTCAAACTGTGATGAAAGGAAATTCAATCTAAGAGGTAATTACTTTATTAAGTTTTATAACTGTATTGTCAATTTAGATAACAAAACTTATTACAACAACATAAGAGAGATAAAGAATAAATATGTTATACCAAATTTGGAATACAAACCTGAAGATGATAGTACTTTTAAATTCAAAGAAATTGTATTGAAAACAGAAGAAAATATTAAAGAAATTCAAGAACTAAAATATTATAAAATAATCAGCTATTCTGGAATTACTTTTACCACTATAATTGTCATAATGATAATAACCGTCCTTTTATATTATTATTGTAAACAAAGAAAATTAAAAGCAAAAGTTGTAAATCGGATTCGGGAGAATCCTAATTTTAACGAAGGAAGAGTTACGTTCCCTGATAGTCTGAATATGCAATGTGAAACATTTCATTCCAAGAAATGTAGAAACAGTAGATACTCAAGTGAAACTACTTTAAATGAGTTTCCCATAGAGTCTGCAAAATTCCCAGACAGACGACAGATAACTGATCCACATGACATACTACTCTTTTGAGAAAAGAATATCAGAGAACGTGACTTTTTAAGAAGAAGCTCTAGGATAGTTTTTAAGTTAATCAGTCGATGTTAAGCAACGACAGTGTAAAGACGAAGATCGAAAATAAAGTGTTTTTCAAGTAATCAAGTCTTTTCTCTTTTAATTAAAGAAGTGAAATAAAACTCGCGTGACAATGCAATATTATGATGACATGGAGCTGATCTGATGCTGGAGCTGGAAGGCGGCCATAGGAACTCCGCAATAAAACGACACAACCCCATCGAGTTTGGGCTCGTTTGATTCGGCTTGATGAGTACTTTAGTCCTAGATAATATCCGTATGCAACCCCATCAAATTTGGGAAGCACGTGCCGAACACGTTATCGCGAGACACTGAAAACTCACAAGTAATATTTATTTTAACTTCATCTGAATTTTGAACCAGTTTTCGTAATGGCAAAAAGATGAAATTTGATACCTACACTTATATAAATCCGGAGACAATGCAATATAGTATATTTAATATCGTTCTAAATCCAAAATGGCGGACACCCCAATACGACGGCTTACCTTTATCTTCACAACCCGCAAAAGTTTGTGTTGTGTTGGGAAAATTTTCAGAAAAACAAGCATATAAAATTTGGAAAGAATGCACTTCCTTGTGATGATTTTTTTTCGGAAAACAACGTAATTCTAAAGTCATTAGGTTATGAAATGGGTGAACCCTTATACATTGTTTCTTGGTTAGAATATTTCTCGCACTTTAGAGCTGGTTTATTTTTAATCTCACAATCAGAAACTGAAGATGAAACTGTTACATTCTTTTGCATACAAAGCATTATAAATTATAAAGCAAAGTTTTATTTGTTCTGTTTATTACACGAAATAGTATGTTTTGATGAATTTCATAGAGGATTTGAAATAAGTAATTACCCTATGACAAACAAAGTTTTTTCATTTAAATTGTCTGAGAAAATATATAAAAGTTACAATTCCATTGTATCTCGAAAAACTTGTAAAACATATATTGCATGTACATAAGTATTATGTTTGAAATTAAGATCCTCCCGTGTAAAAAATGTACATTTTATATTATTCAAAATAAAGGATATGCATGTGGTGCATATAATATATTTGTCATAAAAAGTGTTTTTAATTATAATCTCCAAAAAAAATCTTCAAGGTATTATCTGTAATCTGAGCTAGAATTTAATTTCCCTTGCAGCTTATACATAGATGCTTTACAATAAATTTAAAAATTTTATTACAGCGGTTGATGTAGGTTTAATGTATACGAAAACCTATACAACTGTTCTATATAAGTCTACATATAAATGTTATAAAACGTATTTATTCATATGATACCATATCGGTATAACTTTTATACGAAAGATATGTTAATTTGTAAACTTTTATAGCATAAAAAGAAAACAGAGTATTAATAGAATTAATATAAATAAATATTAATTTTATATGCCTATACATCAAACCAGTATTAAATTAATATATTTTTTAGATTGAACTATATAGATACGTTTTTTTATTAATTTTACACCCACATTTTTAACCGTGTAGGTACTAACATTACTCATTTAGGTGTAACAACTGCCTTTCTGAATGGGCATTTAAAGGAAAATATTTTATGTCTGTTCCCGTAGGCTTCATAAAATGGTGTTAGGGGAAAGTTCTAAACCTTAAAAGAGCTACGTACCTATGGGCTAACACAGTCTTCCTTAATGTGGTATGAGAAAGTAAAAGACTGTTGTGTAACCTAGGATTTAAGAATAGTGGTATTAAACCACGTTTGGTTACGAACATTTAAAAGTTAATTATTGCTTTGGATGTCGATCTTGAGACAGAAAAATTAAAGAGGGTATTAGACTCAAAATTTAAATTAAAAGATCTAAGTAGTGTGTGGCAGTATACTTTGGAATGAGAGTTAATATTGATAAGAAAGGTAATGTTATTACTGCAGACGACCAGCATTATATATGAGCAGTTATCGTCAAAATTTGAAATGTCTGATTGTAAACCTAATGACACACCCATAAAGTTAGTCTCTTCCGAAAGATCCACATGTGTATTCGTATTTTATCGTTTGCAGTCAACTACGGAACCATACACTAACCATGGCCCGACATGCTTTTGACCACTTTTTTTTCTTTTTTCTTTAAAAAATGAAGTATTTTTTGCGGCCTCAATAGGAGTAAAAATTATGTCAAAGTGAATTCATTTTTTACACAGACCAATTTTTGAAAAAATAACTTTGTTAATTTTCAAATTATTTGAACAAATATTTACATAACATGTTCAATGCTTAATAACATACCCTTTTCGCAAATAAAAAAATTTACAAGAAAGAATTTTTCTTTGGACCCTTACATTGCTGTTTCCCCTGAAATGCCTTTTGCTGTTTCTGTTAACCCTATTTAGTTACACTTCTTGAAAATTATGTAATAGTCAGACTGGGTAAATTCACCCAGCATTTTTGCGCCGCGATAAACAATTGTTACCTTTCTTTGCAAGAACATATTGATATAAAAACAAAATATTAATTTTACATACCTATGCAAAAAAAGAAAATCGAAGAAGTGACATTTTTTACAAAAACCGCTGCAACTTTTTAATTTTCAACCTGTGGAAAAAATAAAAATAGTTTCTTAAACCTGAAATTAGTTGCTTTTCGATGAACTTGGTTATTATTATCACACTGAGTAATATACATACATACATATGTGCACCCTAAAATTTCGAACACTCCACTTTAAATGGCTGTAAAAGACAGTCTATAGAGGAGTCCATAGTTAAAAGTTCACTCTACCTGTAGATGGTGGAATTTGTCCCATTTTCTCTAATTTAATGGATCCTATTCCAGGAAAAAAAAAGGTTGGGGTGGATTTTACCCAGCGTGACTAATTAGGGTTAAAAGAAAGAAAGGGCCGTTTTGCAGTAACAAGAACAGTCGTCAATTTTAATTTTTGAAGCAAAGTTCAGTTGTATCCGTTATGCTATATTGTCTTGTCTAAGAGTCGCAGTAAGGAAGGACATACAAAAAGAATTACCTCTGGGGGAATGCCAAAGAGGATAAATAATAAATCGTCAGTCCATTGCCTTTTGCACATGAAATATTCTTTTTAATCCCGAACGACTGGCACTACGTTGCAAAGATAAATTTAAACATTTTACGAGATTTCCTTGTCGCTTTAATGGACATGTGCAATACATCGAGTAAATACAGCATCATAGCAATTAAGAATGAAATAAGCTGACAACCAGCGCAACTAGCAATAGAAAATATTGACATCGTGCTTAACAATGTTCATATAATCGTAACCACAATTAAATTACATAAGAGAACTTAATTTTTTTTTCAGGAATCGTGTGACAGCCTCTTATTTTGTCAGAAAAATGCTTTGTTCCACGCATTTGGTATCTTTCCGTTACAACAGGTACTGAGAAATGGGTTACGATATGTAGAAACTTATAAAAATCACGAAAATTTGATAATTATTTAAGTATTTTATTATTGTAGTGTAGAGTTTTGTCTTATAATATTGTAGTAAACACTGACCGACATTTTTAACTATATTCTGGGAGAACCATACATTGTATTTAGTTCGATGGACTATATTCTCGCACTATCTTACGGATGCCAGAACTATAAAACTATATTCTCTCAGCTATCTTAGGGATTCCAGAACTATAACTATTATAATTATATGTAGGGTATTTTACTATATTGCAAAAATTATTGATATTATGACCATTTTTTGCCCTCAAATCCATAAAAAATTGTCTCAGTGTACAGTTCTGTCCAAAATTATACGACTATGCATGTTGAAAAACAATGAATTTTCTTCCAAATTCCAGAAATTCTAGACAACGAGAAGAGGATCGGTTAAAGGAAATGCACCTACAATCTATGTTCATAATTGTTTGACAAATTTTCGTGTCAGTTAGTCCACAAAAAGCGGTAGTACTTAATAAACGTAAACTTAAAATAAGTCCGTTGGAAATTGTAATACCAATCAAAAAAAGTTTTGATTTCGTATTCTTGAGTCTGATTTCGGGGAGAATATGATTTCCGTGGTTCTTGTTAAAAGCGAAGATTTGCGAAGAATTTTGCTGTAAGAAAAACGGGAAAGCTTATGATAACAAAAACTCTTAAGAGCATGTCGCGCCATTCTTAGTGAAGGGTTCCGTCGTTGTTACTACTGAGGACATGAGTCAGTTTATTCGACTGATTCTCTTACCTTTTATCTGTTTTGATTTTTATATTTTAATCTTTAATATTTTTATGTTTTATTTAAAGTTAAACTTTTAGTCAAAATCAACTACATCCAGCTGAAGTTGGCTTCGTTCGATTAATTCGTTCAATTCTTTCGTCAGATTGTTTACTGCGGTACCATAATAATAACATTATTTGTCATAAATTCCTAATGCGACCCCAACGCACACCACATAGTGTGCGGTAGCAGTGGCATAAATGAAAGAATTATATTTGTAGCTGTAGTATAGTCATAATGAACTGAGGATGCAAACCTACTTTCATGACTGCAGTCAGAGAAGAGGTATTATACCTCAATCTGGCTAACAAAGCTTTGCTCGAGTTCATAGTGAACTGGCGAGTATCTGATGAAGCGTATTTGTCGGATCATCAACATATAAGTTTCGACATCCCTGGGCGCTCAGAACTCATACAAAGTACCTACATACCGGGTGTTCCAAAAGTATGGAAACCCCTGAATAACTCGTCAGGGATGCATTTTTTTGGAAAAATATTAGATACCAAAGTTTCAGGATTTTTTCCAAGCCATTCGATGGCGACCTTGGATTTGACCTTGATCTTGACCTTCAAGTTCATTTCAAGGTCAAAGTTGTTTTTCAAATGGGAATCCCTATTTTTTATTGCGGATTTGGAAAGAGCAGGAAATATTACGTTCAGATATGTCCTTGACCATGTCCTTGACCACGACCTTCAAGGTTATTCCGAGGTCAAAGTTGTTTTTTCAGTTTTTTCAACGGGAACCCCTATTTTTTATTGTGGATTTGGAAAAAGCAGGGAATTTGGCGTTCAAGCATGACCTTGATTACGACCTTTACAATGACGCACAAGGTAGACCCGAAAACCCCGTATACCACATTTGGCGTAAATTGGTTGATTTAAAAATATTGTCCACCACCGCATACGGGTGCTTCAGTCCTCTAAAGGTAAAATGCATTTTGAGGATAATTGAAAAGCTACTGTCGCTGCATCAGCACCTCTAACAGACCTTTACAGGATAGTTAGTGAAGTTAATTGTTTCTGGCGTGGTTGCTGTTTTTCAATAGTCCTTTTTAGGATAATGGAAAAACAGTTACTTTCACTGCATTAGCTCCTTTAACAGTCCTTTTCAGGATAGTTAGTGGAGTTTGTTGTTTCTGGCGCGGTTGTTGTTTTTCAATAGTCCTTTTTAGGATAATTGAAAAACCGTCACCATGGCTTCTCTAACAGAACAAGAGAGAATCTCGTTATTAATGATGAGAGGTTGGGGTGATAGGTGTAGGTCGTATAACGAAGTAGTGCAGTTATTTAATGAAACTTTCCGAGTAGGCTTAGCAGGCATTAGCAAGTCCACAGTCTCTAATACGATCAGGAGATTTGAAGAAACTGGGACTAATAAGAATCGTCCAAAATCTGGAAGGCCAAAAACTGAAACCTCAGAAGAGCAGCAAATAGAAGTAGCTCAATCTTTCGTCGAGAAGCCGCATTTAACTGTTAGAAAGGCCTCTCAACAGCTTCAAATTAAGCAAACGTCAATTTTTAGGAATTTAAAGATAATTAAATTTCACCCCTACAAAATACACCTTCATCAAGAAATAAATGAAGATGATCCTGACCGGCGTGTTGAATTTTGTGAGAACATGATGGAAAGAATTGTTCACAATCCTAATTTTCAGTCACTCATCGTTTTTTCAGACGAATCAACATTTCAACTTGACGGTGAAGTCAATCGCCACAATTCCAGATATTGGAGCAATGAAAATCCTCATTGGCTACGAGAACATCATACGCAATATCCGCAAAAATTAAATGTTTGGGCAGGTATTTTTAGGGATCAAATGGTTGGACCTTTTTTCATTAATGGAAATTTGGACGGACCAAGATATCTGGAATTACTGCAGCAGCAAATAGTCCCAGCGATTCAGGAGATAGCTGGTGATGATTTTAACGAGGTTTGGTACCAACAAGATGGTGCACCTGCTCATTTTCGGACGACTGTGATAGGTAGGAGAGGAACTATTGAGTGGCCACCCAGGTCTCCTGATCTGACTCCATGTGACTTTTTTCTTTGGGGTTACATAAAAAATTCAGTGTTCGCTACTAAACCACGAGATTTAGAAGATCTAAGACAGAAAATAATCGAAGTTTGCGCTGATATTAGACCTGATATGATAAGAGGTGCGATAGAAAATTTTTATGTCCGTCTTGGAATCTGTCAAGAAGTTGATGGAGAACATTTTGAACACAGGTTGTAAGTCTTGCCTTAAGTGGCCGGGGTCGTTCGCCTAGCCTTAACTGGCCGCGAAAACTTCTCGCTTTAACTGATTCGGTTTGCTGGCTATCCTAGAGTGGCTGGAATTTTTTGAAACAAGGAATTTTTTGACAAGAGCATGATTATGGTCATTCGTACATTTAATTTTTCGTTTTTGCTAACTTAGAAAAAAAAAATAGTCCAAATGTAATTAAATGACCTTGAGAGTCATTGTCAAGGTCGTAATCAAGATCATGCTTGAACACCAAATTCCCTGCTTATCCCAAATCCACAATAAAAAATAGGGGTTCCCGTTGAAAAAACTGAAAAAACAACTTTGACCTCAGAATGACCTTGAAGGTCGTGGTCAAGAACATATCTGAACGTAAAATTTCCTGATCTTTCCAAATCCGCAATAAAAAATAGGGGTTCCCATTTGAAAAACGACTTTGACCTTGAAATGAACTTGAATGTCAAGATCAAGGTAAAATCCAAGGTCGCCATCGAATGGCTAGGAAAAAATCCTGAAACTTTTGTATGTAACATTTTTCCAAAAAATGCATCCTTGACGAGTTATTCAGGGGTTTCCATACTTTTGGAACACCCGGTATATGGTAATCCAAAGAAAACCGATTGGAATGCCTTCAGAACACCTGTAAGCTTCAAGTTTGATACGCTAGTTACCAACAACAGTTCAATTAGTGACCTGGAGCTGGCTGCAAACTAGCTCAATGATGTTTTAACTACCACCTATCACGATAGCAATGTACCCGTTCCAATTTAAGCGGCACGGAATGTGCCCTGGTGGAAGGAGCAGCTATCCGACATGCAGGCATGTCAGAAGGTTATTCAACAAACCTAAGCGTACCAAGCAGTGAACAAATATAGGTCCGGTCTCACTGACTCTAGCAAAGAACTAAAACGTTATAAATGGGAGACATGGATGAAGTACTGTAAAGATATAGAATCCTTGCCGGATGCGGTTCGCATTCAGAAAGTATTGGCTAAAGACGCAATTAATGGTTTAGAGCTCCTGAATGGGCAGGACGGTAGCTTCACCAATTCACAACGGGAAAGTCTGGAATACCTATTACAGGTGCATTTTCCTGGTTCAATTCAAGGGGCAAGTATGCCCCGTCCAGTGGTCACATATCATGGGATCGACCTTAACCGCAGGACTTCCAGCAAGTCCGGTGTCATTTTTGACAAAGACAAAGTTAGGTGGGCACTGGCCTCCTGTCGTCCATTTAAAACCCTTGGGATCTTTCCAGCTCTCCTACAGAATAGCCTGGAAATGATCCTGGACACTTTGTTCACCTTATTTAGGGCCAGCTATAGATGGGGATACATACCACTCTCGTGGAGGAAGGTTGTGGTAGTCTTTATCCCCAAGCAGGGCAATAGGCCGCTGAAGCTGCCTAAATCTCACAGACCAATTATTCTAACTTCCTTCCACTTGAAAACAATGGAGAGACTGCTGCACCTCAATATCAGGCACTGTTTGGAGAAATCCACACCGCTCCATACAACACAGTTTGCCTACTCCAAAGGTAAATCTACAGAGGCTGCTCTACACAGTGTCGTTGGGAAAATAGAAAAAGCTCCCCAAACCTACTTTCATGAATACTGTAAGACAAGAGGTTTTGGACCTAACCCTATCAAGCATTTTCATTAGGACCATGATACAGAAGTGGCATATACTTATCAAATGAAGTCTCTATGTCGGATCATACGCACATAATATTCGATATCGAGGCACACCTTACAAATCAGGAGGCACACAGGGTTCCTAAAATGACGAACTGGATGCTGTATCGTGAGGTCGTTAAGCCACGAGTCATTTCCCTCGGCAACCATGTAAATACTGTCGAGGAACTGGATTTCTCATCTGAACTTCAAAGAACCATAATGGAATTCTTTGAAGACAGCTGCCTAGTGAAGCGCAAGACTTACCTTGGTGGCACAGAGAGCTGAGCAGTTTAAAAACTGCAGTCAGGAAACTCCTAAGCAAGGCCCTAACTGAATACACCAAGGACTTGACAAAATCGAAAAGGAAATCGTGGAGAAGGTTTTGTGAAGGCATTACCCAAATGCTTGCCGCGGAAAAACTCCACAAACTCCTATCGAAAGATCACTCAAATGGTCTGGGCTCTCTCCAGAAACAGGATATATCTCTCAGAAATAGAAAATATCAAGGAATAACCCTAGATATAAAGCTCACTTGGAGCTCTGATTTGTCTAAAATGACAGAAAGATCAATGTTTTCTGTTTATTCATGTCGTCACTTTTCAGGCAAAACATGGGGATTAAAGCTAAAAATGATTATACTATGATTGTTAGACCCATGGTCATGTTCATGTACGCAACTCTCGTATGGTGGCCAAAGCTGTCCAAAAGTTAACCAAGGCCTAACTGCAGAAGATACAGCGAATGGCCTGTCTTGAAATAACGGGTGCGATGAATGCATGCCCTACTTCAGCCATGCAGTTGCTCCTCAACCTCTTACCTTTGCATTTGTACGTGAAAAAAGAGGCTCTTCAGAGTGCCCCAAGACAGCGAAGGACAATGAAATTAATATTAGGTGATCTTATAGGCCATCTCAAAAGTCTCGAAGATTTCTCAGAAACAGAGACCAAGATAAGCGACATATTCATACCTAGACTAGATTTCGAACGCCCTTTTGAGGTGAAAATTAATAATCGCCAACAATGGCAATCCAATGATCTGTCCCTAATATAGGGGTCCATGGTATGGTATACTGACAGTTCAAAAACAGAAAACGGAGTCGGTCTTGGTGTATATGGCCCAAGATTTCGAATCTCAATGGCGCTATATAAGACCCCAAATATCTTCCAAACTAAATTATTAGCCATTGAGGAATGCGCCAGGACCTGTATTCGAAGAGCAATCAATGGCTCTACAGTGTTCACACTGCCTCTCGCCCCATATCGAATTTAATCTAATCTAACGTTACGGCAGATAAAATGGAATATAAATTCTAGTCGTAATGAAACAACAAGAAAACCTCCATAGGAATTGATACTTAAATATGAGCCACGAAATGCTATCGGAAATAAAGTGCTTTTAGCATTACACAGTGAGGATTCCTTTGCAGCATCCTTAAATATTGTTACAATTTGCGCCCCGACGACCGTTTCTGCTGGCCTGAATTGTGCCGCACTTATAGAGAGGGAGTCTTGTCTTCGTCGGAACGGGCTAGTGTACCTTCGTGGTTTGCCGGACCCTGCACAGCCACTGTTTGGTCGGAGTGTACCCACAGCGAGCTCTCCGCTTACGCACACAGTCAGAGTAGCGTCGAATGCGCTGCGGCAGGATTGTGTGAGAGTGCTCGTCGGCGGTGTGTGTGTAGCGTCACTTCCGAGCGTAAACAAGTGCAACGCAACGATCACCGCAGAAGAAAAGCAATCCATGGGAAGACGCAGGTAAGCTAAAATCAATTATAACAAATAATAAAAACAGAAAAAGGACGCACTCGACTCGGATTTCCTTTTATTTTCGGTCTACGGCCGTCGGACTATCTAGAGCTTCTCAGGGGCGGTACTCACCGCGGCAACAGCCTAATGGGCCGAGATCTGGGCGGAATTCGGAATTCAGGATTCGCGAGGGTAAATAAAGAAATCGACGTTTTCACGATTAGGCTCTGTATTCCCCTTCACTTATCGGGTTGAATTACAATGATTATCTTCCTTTTTTCAGATTTATTTGCTTCACTGCTGCACGCACCACTGGTCGCTGTCACTTCACAAGAAGAAGGAGGAAGAGGTGACATCTTCGTGGCCAGCCTTTCGCCTTGTCCCAATTCACCCTTGCCGTTCACCAATCTAAAGGGTAAGTGAGTTTCTGTCCTAAACCTAAAACTTAAACCAAATTAAAATTAATCATTCTATTTTTAGGGAATTAGAACAGCGGCGCCCGTTACACTACTCCCCCTTCAGGAAGTAGAGCTGTCCTCAGCTCTCTGGTACACGCCCAGGAGCACGGGGGTGCGACGAAGTCTACGGGTAGACCATTGGGGAATTCTTCACGTCGTTGCCTCTTCCAGTCCGACCATTCCAGGTTTGGTTTCTTCTTTTCTTTCTATATTTTTGTATTGACCAGCTTGAGCCGTTGGCATTTCCGCCCGCGACGCGCCGGTGTGAAAACGAGTTTCGGCCGGCTCAGGCTGGTCCCGGAACGGCGGAGGTTTTTTCCTCGGAGCGCCTCCGACTCGCTCGAAACGGATACACGATTCTAGCCCGATTCGAGTGTGAGTACCGTGCCTGATTCCCATTCCTTATTTTAATATCTTTTTCTAGATTAATTTCATTCTTATTTATATATTTTTCCTTAATGCAGTGAATTCGTAATTTAATTTATTTAATCTAATTTTGTCCGGAATAGCGCTAAATCCCGGACGCTAAAATACAATAAATTGAATTAAATTTTTAAATCTATATTTTATTGATAATACCTCGTACTTGGGAACTCATCAGGTACCTGTTACCTTCCTTTCAAGTTGCATCCTAGCTGATTTGGTATTCTGCAATGAAAAAAGAGGGTGAAATTAGCAAACCTTCAAAATGTAAACAAATAGTTCCAGTGAACCAACAACAACAACATGGAAAATTGTGAAAGTTAATAACTTTAGTAACTTCAATTTTCCCACAAAACAAAATAAACATTTACAATAAGGAAGGCATGCAGAACACATTATTAATTTCCCAATTTGTTATAATTAACTATTAACACCAAAATTCGAGAAAAAAGGGGGCAACTGACAGTTGCTTGGACAATTCCAAATTTGTTTTTTTTTCCCAAAATTAACACAATTTGTTGCACAAAATGTACGTATATAGGAGGAGACGTACCTGCACTTTCATCTCAGTGTTCCTTGGAGACACTATTAGTACTCACAACACAAAAAACTTTGAAATACACTCGCGACACAACCACCGATTTTCCGCGATATTGTTAACTGACATCCATGTTCTGTCAGGATATTCAGCTGCCACTTTATTTAACGAATTCAGCGGCAGTTCCCAATTAGGGTAAATTCGTCAATTAATTGTATATTTTCAATTTAAAAAATTGAAAATACTCGCCATAAGTGCGAAAGAGAAGGCTGAACCAAGATGATGTCCTTGTCGCACAATGTCGGTGATGTAGTTAACGGAAGCTGTCATAATACTAACGGAAGCCGTCATAATACTAAACGGAAATTGTCATCATACTAACTAAATCAAGTTGCAGCGAATTTGATAATATTACAATAAATCCACAATCATACGGATACACAGGTGCAGAATAATTGTGTGCCACCAAGATTGTACAGCAAAAGTAAGACCCAGGACATGGGCATGCATAAGCGGATTTTAATAGCAGCAAGAAGGGAGGAATTTCGCACAAGACAAATTTGGAATCCAACTTGACTCTTTCGAAGTACTATAAAAGGGCGACGCGCTGGACCAACGCCCTTGCATTTCCAGACCAGTCGAAGGAAAGGAAAGTAATGCTCTAGCATTTTCCTCAGATATTCACTGGTAAAGGGGTTTGAATTTTACTTGGGAACATTTGGACTTGGACTTTTTAGGAATAAAACAACTTGGACTTAGAATTATGTTTTTTAATTGTTAATGCTAGACTTGGAATATTTTGATGAGTGTTAAGGTTAGACTTTTTAGATTGATTGTAATCGAATTGTTATTGAATAAAGGAATTTTAAACTAACGCTCCTTATTATTCTCACCGCTACACAACCATCAACGTTGGGATTTACTGATTTCAATTTTATTTTTGTTTGATTTGATGCCCCAACAAATTTAATTTTTTTTTTTTTTTTTTTTAAGTGCGAGAAAGGGGAAAAGAAAAAAACAAAATTTTTGAGGTTCGCTTTCACCCGCCTTTCCTCTCTGAAAGCCTCTTTGATTTCGCCATTGATTGCTTCATCATTATCATTGCCTAAAAGGGGCCAGGCGGTCGCGGTGTACCACCATCCGCTTATTTTTATCTTTGATTCGATAAACTACGTCCGTAATTGCTTCTTCTATTACGTACGGGCCTACCCAGTCGAGCTGTAGTTTTGGGCATCGGCCTTTCCGTCGTTTCGGGTGATACAATATGACGGTGTCACCGGTCTTAAAGGGGGCTGTGCGCGCTGACAAATCATAACGGTCCTTCATTCGCCGACTCTTGTCTGCCAGTCTGATCCTCGCGTACTGATAAACCTCCTTCAGTCGCGTTGTCAGGCTCTCCTCGTATTTCGAAGCCTCCTCTTGGCTATCCGGAGGCTCCCCGGTGTACAGCTGGACAGGCAGCCTCAATTCGCGTCCAAATGTCATCCGTGCCGGTGTGATATTTGTTGCGTCGTGTACGGCGGAGCGATACGCTAGTAGGAGGAATGGGAGGTGGTCATGCCAGTCTCTCTGATGTTCAGCGACATACTTCGAGAGATAATCCAGGAGAGTTCGGTTGAATCTCTCTACCATTCCATCCGACTGCGGGTGTAGGGCGGTCGTCCGGGTTTTGTCAATGCGAAACTTCCGCATAATCGCTTGGAAGACTGTCGACTCGAAATTCCTTCCCTGGTCCGAGTGTAGCTGCCGTGGGAGCCCAAATCTGCTGAACACATGCTCTATGAGGGCGTCGGCTACGCGTTCTGCCGTTTGGTCCTGGATCGGAAGAGCCTCAGGCCATTTCGTAAAGTAGTCCCCAACTACGAGGACGTACTTGTTGCCCTTACTGGTTACCGGCAGTGGTCCCAAGATGTCGATCGCAATTCGCTCGAAAGGAGCACCCACATTGTAGATTTGCAGACGGGCTTTCGTCCGCGGCAGGGGTCCTTTTCGTCGCTGGCAAATTGCACATCTCTGGACGTAGCTTTCAACATCCCGGGAGCAACCGATCCAGTAATACCGCTCTTTTATTTTTCGCAGTGTTTTTTCCACGCCATAGTGTCCGCCGGCTGGCCCATCGTGTGACAACTCCAGAATTGCTCGCCTGGATTTGCATGGTACCAGGATTTGTAGGTAGTCTCCCTTGCCATCGTAGAATTTGCGGCAGATGAGGTCGTTCTCTAGGCTCAAAGTCGAAAACATGGCCCAGTATGCCTTGACGTCGGTGTCGGAGCCACTAATTTCTTCCTTCGCGGGTCTGTCCTGTTCCCTCAACCATTTTCGGACCTCTCGCAGTACTGGATCTTCCCTTTGCTGCTCGGCTAAATCTCCCTGGACGGTAGTCGCGTACGCCGTGATGTGGAACCGTTCTTCCGCTCGCTCGCAGTGTTTGCAGGTGTGCCCTTCGCAAGGGCGTCTGGACAAGGCATCTGCATTCCCGTGACGGTTGCCCGCACGATGCTGGATAGCGAAGTCGAACTCCTGTAGGCGCTCTATCCATCGCGCAATTTGACCCTCGGGCTGTTTGAAATTCATTAGCCAGCGAAGTGAAGCGTGATCTGTCCGCAGAGTGAAGTGCCTTCCAAGGAGGTATGGGGCGAAGTGGCTGATCCCCTTCACTGCCGCAAGCAGTTCCCGTTTGGTGGCGCAGTAGTTCTTCTCGGCGCGGCTGAGGGTTTTGCTGTAGTACTCCAGAACCCGCTCCTGTCCATCCTGGACCTGGGACAACACGGCTCCACATGCGCAATCGCTCGCGTCGGTGTCTACGACGAATTCACCGGATGGGAGGGGCTGGCTTAAAATTGGAGCCGACGTCAGCATTTCTTTGAGCCTAGAGAAGGATTTATCGCAGTCTTGGGACCAGTCATCTTTACGTTTTTTCCCGTCAGGTTGGTCAGGGGCTTCGCAATTGCCGAGAAATTAAGAATGAAGCGACGGTAGTACGCGCATAGTCCCAAGAAGGATTGCACCTCTTTTTTGTTTTTTGGAATAGGCCAGTTCTGGACGGCGGCCACTTTTTCTGGGTCGACTGATAGTCCATCTTCCGATACTATGTGGCCCAGAAATTTAACCTTTCGCTGACACAAGTGGCATTTTTTCGGCGAAAGTCTCAGACCCGCGGATTCCAAACGATTTAACACGACATCTAAGTTTTGGATCAGCTCGCCGAAGGTTTCCCCGTGGACAATAATGTCGCCTAAGTATACCAGGCAGGTCGTATACGGAAGTCCTTCCAACACCAGTTCCATGAGCCGTTGGAAGGTGGCGGGAGCATTTGTCAAACCGAAGGGCATGACTGTGAATTCCCACAGTCCATTGCCCATGGTGAAGGCTGTTTTCTCCCGGTCGGATGGTTCTAACTCGACCTGCCAGTATCCCGACTGAAGATCCAACGTCGCGAACCATGAAGATCGGCCTAGCGCGTCGAGGGTCAAATCAATTCGCGGTAGAGGGTACGAGTCCTTTGTGGTCACCGAATTAAGCCTTCGGTAGTCGATACAGAATCTGAGGGTCCCATCTTTCTTTTTCACCAGCACTACAGGTCAACTCCAAGGGCTTTTGGAGGAAGTTACTACCCCCAGCTCTTCCATTTCCCGCAGTATTTCCTCCGCCTCGCCGCGACGTGCAAACGGGATTCTGCGTGGTGGTTGTTTGATGGGTTCGGCGCCGTGAGTGTTGATTCGGTGCTTCAAAATGTTGGTTCTCCCCAGAACCTGCTTCCCTTTAGAGAAGGCCGCAGAGTGTTTTCGCAGTAATTGCGAGAGTTCGGCACTCTGCCCTTCATCTAAGTCCTTGTTAGAGGCGACGAATAACTCCTCTAATTCGGTTTCCAGTCGTTGATTTGACCCCCTCTGTTCGCTAACGGATTTCTCCAAGACACTAGCGATCTCCTCCGCCCTCGCAATGATGGTTCCGGGAGCTATTCGTGCTTCTCTTCTCGTCACATTGGACATTCGCACCCACACAGTCCCTGCTGAGCATTCCGCCAGCGTAGGAGCCAGAGCCAGTTCGTTGTTGTCTGTGGCGGTGTTAACGAGCAGAACGGGAGTCCGCGGTAGGGCGGGGCAATCTAGACGGATCAGAGCGTCTGATTTAGGGGGTATCACGACTTCTGCGCACGTCCTCGCAAATATGTCCGCCGCCGATGACGCATGAAGTCGTATTTCCGTGTCGCCAATACGCAGGAAGCCGTCGCAAAAATCGAGTTTGCACTTGTACTTTAGGAAGAAGTCCATTCCTAAAATGCACTCGTCATGGATCGCCGCAATATGGAACGAGTGTTGCGCCACGAAGTGCTCGATTTTTATTGGGACCTCCGCAATTCCCAAGACTTCCGTTTCTTCCCCTGTTACGCTCTGAATTACCGCATTAGTCCGTCGGAGTTTTACATCTTTTCCGCTATGCTCCAGTATTCGAGGGTGCGCTATCGACTGGCTGGCTCCTGTATCCAGAATAATTGTGCAAGGAACTCCTATTATTTCGCCCTCTACCTGCAGGTTGCCGTTGTTCTTTGCCGAGTTAACATGGATGATGGGGCGCTCGAATTCCACTAAGTCTGGCCCCGGAAGGTTAGTGGCGAGGCATTTAAATCCGTCTCCTCGACTGCGTAGGGACTGTGGTATGTTCCGCTCGTAGAGGGTACCGCGATCGAGGTGTTGAGAGTGGCCGGTTGGGGAGCGGGTGCAGCTACGACCGCCTGATATGTTGCTCTTTGCGGTTTCAGTATCAGAGAGACATTCTTGGCGGAGGGTGTTCGGTACGTCCACGTGACGTCAAATTCCACCTCGTCTCCCTCCTTAAGGGTCACCGGGGCGTTTGGTGGGAGATTCGCTATCTCATTTCTATGTAAGAATACATTTTCTCCATTGTCGTCGCGCATGATAAACCCGAAGTTCCGCCCCTGCAGGAAGACCCGAATTTTCCCTTTAACTCCCTTCTCTAAGACATTTTGGGTGTTCATTGAGGGTCTATTGACGGCTTGTCGAGTTCTGGGGTTAGTCCGAAATTGCCTTGTCGTCGTCTCTGGTCTAGGTGGCGCCGATTGTACGTCCGCAACCGCCGTGCGCACGTTTCTCCGGCATATCCGTGTCGCCTCCCTGCTAGCCTCGATCCGCTCTGCTAGGGCCAGAGCGTCTTCGACGGTAATTGGCAGAGCGTCCCGTACCCGCTGCTGAATTTCTGTGTCCGCAATTCCGTCTATAAATTGTGCCAGTGCGACAGCCCCTCGCGTAGAGGCGGAGCCATCTTCAAAAGCCAGTGTCGCGAGCTCCTGTACCCTGGTGGCGAACTCTTTTAGCTCCTCCCGCGGCATCTGCACACACCCTCGCAGTTTAATGTGCGCCACTGTCTTCTCCATCCGATTGCTGAAGCGTGCATCGAATGCTGCATCTAGCTGCACATAGTCGAGCCTGACCGCTTCGCCGAGGGTGTCGTAGAAAGTCAGTGCAGTTCCTCTAAGGAAAGGTATCAGGTACAGCGCCTTTATATTGTCAGTCCACCCACTTATCTTCGCCACGGCTTCGTAGTGCCTGCGATAAATTCTCCATGGTTGCTTTCCATCGTATACCTGGGGAGAAACCTTCACCTTTGTTAAAGGAGCGATTGGAGGCAAAGAAAGCATTTGTGGTTCGTCCAAAGTGAAAGTGTCACGAAACCGAACGGCTGGGGTTTTGAGTGGGGTGGAATGCTGCAAGACACTTTGAGGTGCATGGGCTGTTGTTCTCGGCTGTGGCATTGACCTGTTATGGAGAAGTGCAGGAGTATGCAGGGGTTGCCTACTATTCGACGGTTCCGATTTCCGGTCTTGCGCAACGCCTGTTTGAGGAGCGGTGGACATAGAGGCCCGCATCCCTGCGCCAAAAGTCGGATCGCTGAGATCTCCATCGAAATCGATTAGGTGCTCACAACTCCGCGTCGCATTTCCAGTGTTTCCACAGGGTTCAGTTGCATACCCCGTCTCTTCCACCCGCGGTTGACACTCCGGGGTTGTCTCGGACGCAAGCTGGTCAATACGCGTCCTAAAAGTTTCCTCCTGCGAGACCTCACAACGGGCCACTCGCTCGGAAAGATCTTTTACCGCGTGGAGAAGATCCTGGATCATTTTGGCCTGCAGCTCGACGAATGTGCTGAAGCCGCCCATCACTCTCCTAAGAGCCTCGTAGTCCTCCACACTTCCGCTCGCCATTTTAGTTTTAGGTCCAATGGCCGACGTAAAAGAGGAAATTTCCCTTAAAATTTCGCGAAGCGCACGGGATAAAATAAGCAAAAACAAATAAAATAAAAAAAATAAAAATAAGAAGAAGTATTATTTTTTTTTTTTTTACGATGGGCTGGAGTACCTTCCAGTACTCGTCCGTAGCCACACCTGGCACCAGTGTTACAATTTGCGCCCCGACGACCGTTTCCGCTGGCCTGAATTGTGCCGCACTTATAGAGAGGGAGTCTTGTCTTCATCGGAACGGGCTAGTGTACCTTCGTGGTTTGCCGGACCCTGCACAGCCACTGTTTGGTCGGGGTGTACCCACAGCGAGCTCTCCGCTTACGCACACAGTCAGAGTAGCGTCGAATGCGCTGCGGCAGGATTGTGTGAGAGTGCTCGTCGGCGGTGTGTGTGTAGCGTCACTTCCGAGCGTAAACAAGTGACGCGGCGCGAGGCACTTGCTTCTTTTTGTTAGTGATTTCGCGGGGAAATATTCGGTGGCAGCGTATCGTCCGCCGTTTATTTCCAGCTCGAGTGTTTAGTGCTGTGAAGTGTTTAGTGCTGTGTAGTGTTTAGCGCCGTGGAGTGTTACGTGAAGATTCCCCCTTCGTCGGCTTGGGGGGGGGGGGGGGGGGGGGGGGAGCGTCACGCACCGTGCGGGGTGCGCCAGGAGTTGCGGGACGCCGTGATGCCGGGATCGTCGAGGGAACCTCCGGGACTCTGGACGGCTGTCACCCGAGGAGAAGCTTCGGGCTCGGGGCTCCTCCGGGAACCACAAGGTAAGTCAATTAACAGATGCCTGCTTTCCAGCACGAGTACGGAGACGGGACGCGACCTTCGTTCGTGAAGGGGGCCGGTGAGTGTGTGTGAGCGGCTTTTTCCCCCTCCGACTATGCTGGCCGAATTATGTAGCGTCGTGCTGAACAGCTGACGCCGGCCAATCGCGCAGAATTATGCTGGGTCAACGTCCTGATCGCAGGGCAGGTGAGTCCGGACGATTTGGCGCTGATTCTGACAAACTTACTTGACCCGATGTTTTTTTTTTCCTTTAGTTGGAAGCTGCTTGGGTGCTGCGACGGCGAGCCGGGTCTTCGCAACGATCACCGGGGGACCGCAGAAGAAAAGCAATCAATGGGAAGACGCAGGTAAGCTAAAATCAATTATAACAAATAATAAAAAAAGAAAAAGGACGCACTCGACTCGGATTTCCTTTTATTTTCGGTCTACGGCCGTCGGACTATCTAGAGTTTCTCAGGGGCGGTACTCACCGCGGCAACAGCCTAATGGGCCGAGATCTGGGCGGAATTCGGAATTCAGGATTCGCGAGGGTAAATAAAGAAATCGACGTTTTCACGATTAGGCTCTGTATTCCCCTTCACTTATCGGGTTGAATTACAATGATTATCTTCCTTTTTTCAGATTTATTTGCTTCACTGCTGCACGCACCACTGGTCGCTGTCACTTCACAAGAAGAAGGAGGAAGAGGTGACATCTTCGTGGCCAGCCTTCCGCCTTGTCCCAATTCACCCTTGCCGTTCACCAATCTAAAGGGTAAGTGAGTTTCTGTCCTAAACCTAAAACTTAAACCAAATTAAAATTAATCATTCTATTTTTAGGGAATTAGAACAGCGGCGCCCGTTACAATATATCGTCTATTAGAAATGAAGCTGCGAATCGCATACGAACGGCGCACGATCTTTGTAATGGCGGTTATCGAGGTAGGAAGAAATCAATGACACGAGTTGGGGAGAAAAGTCGAAATAGTTTAATGTTAGAGTGATAATTTTCTGAAAGATTTTATCAAAAGTCTTCCTAAAATCAGTGTCTATAACGTCAACCTCAGAACCGTTTTCCATAACAAGAAGGGCGCGTAACACAAAGGTTGACAAGTTAGTTGTAATAGATCTCTCTTTGAGAAACCCATGTTGAATAGGGGACAAAATGGACTTGCAATGGAACGATATGGAGTCATAGAGTTTCGGGATGCATGATAATTTGGCAATATGACGATAATTTGAAATATCGCTCTTACAACCCTTTTCGTGGATAGGAGTGATATAAGAATCCTTCCAAAGATTGGGAATAATTCCTTCTGAAAGAGGAAGTCGGAAGAGATCGGTGAGTGGTTGGATTAGATGGGCAGCACATTTCTTTAAAACAATGACGGGTATACCATCGAGGCCGGGATCAGAATCACCGACGAGAGCACTGATTTTTGCGGCTACTAAAGAGGGGTCGATGTCAATAGAACCTAGGGAGGTCTGTGCATAGTTTTGCATGTAGGCAAAGTAATTAAGGTCAAAGAAGGAATCGAAATCGCTCAAGGATTGACTGAAAAATTCAGCAAAGAGGTTAGAATTTTCTGAAGGGTTAGACGAGAATGAGTCGCCGAGGTTAAGGACAGGAGGGTAACCGAGGGATTTTCGTTTTACATTAATGAACTTATAGAAATGTTTACGCCCAGAAATAAGTTTGGATTGCATGGCGGTTAGGTAGGCTTTGTGGAGGGATTCGCACCGTTCGGAAAAAAGGGAGGAGATGGCAAAGAAGGAAGAGTAATCAGCGTCGAACCTAGACAGGAGAAAGGAATGCCATAATTTATTCCTTTTATTACGTAGGGAACGAAGCTCTTTATCAGTCCAGGCCGGTAACGAGGAGCGACTCTTTAGGGGTTCGAAGGATACATATTGGGACAAGCACATAAAAAGTTTACTGTAAAATAGAGTGACGCTGTTATTTATTGATAATTGGGAGTCTCTTATGGATGTCTCTTAAGGACGTAGCAATTACTTAGGAGGAAATTAAGCTTCACAAAGTCGACTTTGCGAAAGTTGTATAGAAAGCATATTTCAGAGTTGGAGAGAGGGCTTCATGGAAAAAAGATAGGAAGAGTGGTGGGTGCTATGAATCAAGAGTAGAAAGAAAGTGATAGCTTTCAATAACAATTCAGTCAAGTGGATTGGAAGAGAAAATCAGATCAAGATGTATGCCAAGATGGTTTTTTACGCCACTGATTTGGCATAAATCTGAGGCAAAGAGGAGGTAATTAGTGACTCAGTTGCAGAGGACGCGTTAGTGGGGAAATAGGAGGAGTCATCATCCGAAAGGGACCAGAGGAGACGAGGAAGGTTAAAATCGCCCAAAACAATAATTTCGTCAAGGGAAAGAGCGAGAGCAGACAAGGCATCAATTGTTTTAGTTGCATGCTTGTAGGTATCGAGAGACTGAGCAGGGCGAATGTAGCAGCACAAATTGAAAAGGGTACGGCGATAGAGGGTGATTTTAACACAGACCCACTTGAAGGAAGATGAATCAAAGGAATTGATCAGGGTGGAACTGAAAAGGTTATGGACCAGAGGGAATGGAATCCGTCAGCGTGCAAAACCAAAAAGTCTGACGAGACTAATCCATTATTGTTAATCCCGGGGGTTAAGTACGTTCTAGAGACCGCAAAAATGTCGTAGGGAAGGGATTGGGATTTCAAGAAAACGTGCTGTGTTTTAGAACGCAGTCCTGTGACATTCTGGTAGTATAGAGAGATGCAGCTTAACGATTGGTTAAAGACGGGCAAAGGGAGCGGGATGTGAGAGAGAAGTTGGTAGGGGGTTAGCAACAAAAATAAAATTTATAACAATAATTTACCAAATAACCAAGTAAGTTCAACTACGAATAAAAGTTTGTTTTTTATATCTGGTAAGAATTTCAGCGTAAAATCTTTAATAGTTTTTGAGATATTACACACACAAACTTCGAAAATGATGTTTTGAGAAAAACGCGTTTAAAAAAAAATCTGCTGCGTACGCGTCCAAAACCGGTTACATGTTGTCGTTTATTTCGAAAACGAAAACGAATATCGGTTTGAAATGTAGGCATATTCTACATAAGATTTCGAACATTTTTAAGCAAAAAAAAAAATCAATTTTTTTGAGATATTACACTAGGTGCTCCCCTTAATAATGATATATTCGTATATGTAGTGTCATTAGTTTTGATGAATTTGTTTAGCTAACCAAGTATTTAGAAACCTTCCATCATTTATCCATCACTTATTTAATTAAGAGCGAAACCCAATTTATGAGGTTTAAGATTTTAATCCTTTGTTTTCTTTCTATAATCGAAAGTAAAACTATCCGAAAATATTCAGTTATAACCTTAGAACGAAATTTTAAATATGTAATTATATAATTAAATACTTATACTTATAATAATACTTATACTTACGTATGGTTTAATTTCAACTTTTCACTAACAGACTACAAACACTAATCGAATTTGATTACAAGAAATAAACTACCCCCAGGTTTGCCTAACGCTTTAAATTTAGAATTTAAGGTCTAAATTCTAAAAAGTACTTCGTGATTCTCTAACAAAACAGGGTTTAAGTTAGAGCCAGTTTAACAGCTCTAAGTTAGAGCAAAATGTCACAGTTCCGTTAATTTTCGGCAAATAAGTAGTTTAAATAAATGTACGAGGTCACTCTAAATTTAGAGCAATACTGAGATTTTCTAAAAATTTTAGAGCTTTAAGTTATACTGATTTCACTCACATATCAATTGCATAGTGAGGAGTTCGATACGTTGAATCCGAGGTCAAAAATAATAATGTAAGTGTGGATTTATTGAATACTATTACTTGCTATAAACGTGAATTGCAATATTTGCCGGAAATTTTTAATGAAACTAAATTTACTTTAAAGATCAAATTCATCATATTGGTGAATGTCATGGAAAGCTATCCGGATTTAGCGAAAAATTTATTAAATTTATTTCACGTTTCCAATAATATTCTTCTGATTTGAAACAACACAATAACTTGTTCAAGTTTTTCGGAACTACAGCTCGGAAATTTCACCGCCATTTTGCATCCAAAAATGTAGTATTTTGTCCGATAATCTAGTACATATTTTCTAAGTGGTTTAGAAAATTCCAACTTACTCTAAGTTAGAAAACTTGTATGAGTTAGGGAAGCTCTAAATTCTAAACTCTAAATCGTTACAGAATCCTAGTGCACTACCGCGATTTCATTAAAGAACATAAATAGTTTCGAACAGTTAAAAACAAAGAACTGGATATAAAAAGTGCCCCACTGTGTTTTATTACAATTAGTCCTTTAAAGATCAACAATTTTTCCATATTCAATAAATGGTTTTCATGGAAATTTTGAACATTTTTACGATTTTATAAGGTACATGCTACCAATATACGTTTTCAAAGAAAATTGTTCAGGCGGGAAATTCAATTCTAATCTATTATGCTAAGGAATTTTAAAATAACAACCAAGGCAAGGAAACATCCGCTTTTTATGGTATAGCGCCATAGATTAATCATAAATGTTCCCAGCATTTATCTGTTGATATTTTCAAATCTCAGAACAAGACTTAATATTCATTCGTTAGCAGGCGTTTCCAAAGAATAATTGAACCCATCTCTTAATTTTTAATAAATTATTCTCAAAGGGGAGAACGAAAAATTTTATTGAGCGGAACTCAAATTAGTTCCCGACGGAATAATTTATCATAATTATTAAGACAATACTTCAGGTGTGGGTTAAGGCTGGCATTCTTTCGTATCAATTACCCCAATCTCCTAACCCATTGTATCACTATGTACATATATCGTCTTGACTAAATGTCCGCTTGTTTAACCGATTTTGATATTAATGAAGCGGATGTCAAGGGTGAAAAATAACTTTTGGAATACGCTACAATTATTGATTATGATGCTTGGGTAATTTTGATTGATTGATTGTTCTGATGACTTCCAAAACTCAAATGCCTCTTCACAATTGTTGTCATTTTCAACACAGCGCGGCAATAGTTTTGAATAGTATTTCAGAAAACTATCCGGATTTTGACTCTGCTCGGCTCTGCAAAGTCGTTGCGATAAAACAAAAGTTGAAGGGTAGCTAATGGATTTGTAGGGAATAGTAGAATGACTTTATTCATAGAACAAGGTGGGATAGGTAGTTGAGCAGTAAACTAGTCTGTTATTTCAAATAAAGCAACATTGCCACTCTTTTCCATGGTCTTGGATAGAGAAGATCTGAAAAAGACTCGTTGTGAGCGATTACATAAATAGGAGGACACCCAATCAAGGAGAAGAGGAGGAAACCCTAGAAGTTTCAGCTTGTAAATAAGAAGCTGGTGATTTAGGCGGTCGAAAGCTTTGCTGAAGTCTGTGTAAATGCAGTCTACCTGCTTACCACGCTCAAGTACCGAGGTACAAAAGTTCGTGAACTCCACTAGGTTAGAAGACGTGGATTTACCCTTACGAAAACCGTGCTGAAAAGAGCCCAGAAAAGGCTTGGAGTGAAAATATAGCGCGTCATAGATGAGAGATTCAAATAACTTCGCCACGCACGGCAGATTAGCTATAGGCCTATAATTAGATATGTCGTCCTTTCTTCCCCTTTTGTGTAACGGCAGAATAAACGACATTTTCCACATAGAGGGAAAAACAACACAGCGAATAGATAAATTAAATAAATAACAAAGAACAGGACATAAAGACAAACCACATTGTTTGATAACAGACGCAGGAACACCGTCAGGCCCGGTTGAAAAGCTTTCTGTTAGAGAAGCTATCTTTGATAAAACGGATGCTTCATCTAGGAATAAGTCCTTCATCTGAAGAGAAGTAGGAGGAAGTTTAGTCAAGTGAGTAAATCGTTAAAGCTAATATCACAGATAAATTTAGTGAATGCAGTTTGAAAGAAGTCGCTAAAAAATTAGCCGTCGTCAGGGAGTTGTTGCTCAGCGTATCTTCATAAAAAAGAGAAGTAGGGAAGCCGTCGGAGTTACGTTTGGAATTGATGAACTTCCAAAACACTTTAGGATCCCTACGTAGCAAACACTTAGTGTGATGCACGTACTCCCTATAGGCGGACTCAGAGCTTAATATGAAAAGAGAACGAAGCTTAGAGTATATGGAGTAGTCCTCGTCGCTTTTTGAGGTACAAAACCTTCTCCATGCCTTGGACTTTTTGTTTTTTAGATGCCTCAGATAACTATTGAACCACGGTTGGCGTGTGAAGTGAGTTTTCCGTTCAGAAATAGGTACGCAGCTCGAAAAACAGTCAAAGAGTCGGATGTAGAAGGATTGCGTAGCCTTACCAACGTCTGTTTCGTTTAAGACATTAGACCAGTCGCAATTAGAAATTTTGGAATTTAGAGATGAAAAATCAGCTCGCTTAAAATTAAAGCAGTAGTCAGTATTATCCGTAAACTGTAAATTACAATCTTCAGCTGAGAAAATGATGTGTAGCGCAGGATGATGAGCAGATTCCGGAAGGATAGACACGTCACATTTCCTTACAATAGTGTGGTCAGGGTTGATGCAAAAGACGAGGTCCAAGAATCTGCCGAACATGTAGGATAGTGTAGGATAGTCGGTTGCAAATAAGAAAAGTAGGTGTTTTAATTTTAATTCACAGTTTTATTCACCAGTTATTTCACTTGAAGGTAAGTTAGCAATTAAGTTAATAGTAAATTAGGTAAGTTAATTAAGATAAATAAAGTCACTATAAAGTTAATTAATCAAAGTCACTGCACAAAAAGGTAAGTCCACTAAAACCGATATCAAACTAGCCAAAGTCCACTTGAACTGTCCACGAGATGTCTTTCCACTTCCACGAGCCCACTTCATCTGCTCTCGTAGTGCAACGATAGTTGAAAAGTGCCACGCCATGCAAAACAGGAACAGCCAAAAAGAATTCAACGGTAATGAGTAGAATTTCAATTTGTTGCAACCTAGCGGCAGCCGAAAAGTGCAACGGCAAGGCTGGTCTCTCGTTGAGATAATGAGATGCTGCAAACTATCCTACATACATACGTACGGAAATTACTGTAATCATTAGTTTTCTAATAATTCCGTTGAGGATGTTGAAAAACAAATTCCTACCAATACTCATTCGATAGCAATTGTCGGTAAGTACTAAAGTATTTTTTAAAATAACTAATTTTTGGTTAATGCACCTTTGAAAGAAACAATATATTACTTAATTAATAAAATAGAATATTTTGTACCTTAGGTAGAAGTATATCGTCATATGAATGAAGAATTTGTTTTATTCGTTTTCATATTTAGCAATTTATTATAGAGAATCCTGTTTTTGTAATTTACAGATACAAACCTAAGTGAGACATATCGTGCAGTGGTGTAAGTCTTTCTTGAAAAAGCATAAATAGCAAACTGACAAATGCTTCTCGTTGATCACTCTTATTTTTGAAGTCGAATGTAATTCCTATGTTTTTAACGTCATGTATGTAGGATGTAGGGCTACGTTCGCTGAGAAAAAAAGGAATTTATAGATTAATGTATTTCACAGCGAATTCACAGTACACCGGTTTTAACAATAAGGTAATTGATTAACAGAAATATCGATCAAGTTGGATCTAAACAAAGTAAGTATTAAATTAGGCTTAGCGCGGCTTATCGGGTAGCTTAACGGCTTCACGGCTTTGCGACGGCTTCACACAAACTGGACTCAACTGACTCCAATTTCAAAGAACAAGAAGAACATCGCGAGTGCTTTTCAATTATTATTAACTGATAAAAATGTCAGACAAATCACCTCCTTAGATAACTTATGAAAAATTTAAATCAAGGCTACTTGATAGAATATAAATAGCTGTTGCATTATTGCTCGCTGCTCTGGGAGTCGAATCGACTATAACTCCCACATGTACATATATATGTACATATATGGAATAAAAATTAATTAAAAATACATATATCTATTTATAAACTTCGGTGTTGGAAATTCTAATGGCATGAAAAGAAGAGGTTTTGGTAAGACAAAAAAAAAGACGGACAAGTGCGAGTAAAACTCACGCCTTGAGGGTTCCGTATCGTTATATTTTATAATTATCTATTAAATTTGAATTATAGAAAAACGAAAACAAACTAAAAATTGTAGATGAAAAACATGTTCTCCCATAGATTTCAACTGCAAATGTAAGTTTGTTCGCACAATACATATTGAGAAATTTATCATGTTACTTTAAGACTTCTTATAGGTTTTCCTGTAATCTATAAGTAAAGAACTATTTTCTGTATTTTTTTCAAAATTTTAGGCTCAGTAGTTTCGGAGATAGGGTAAATATGGTAAATTTTAACCTATTTTCTGAAATAACTTTAAAAATATTTATTTTAAAATTATACAAATATATATTTGAGACCCTCACAAAAAGCCCTTTCACGGTATGGCTTGCAAAATTTTTTTTTTTAATTTTCTAATTTGCCCCTCAAAAGTGACCCCAATATTCAAAATTCATTTATTTACTTTACACGTCCGTGTTTGCGTCGCAGAAACTCTTATGTATACCAAATTTCAACTTAATCGATCCAGTAGATTCAGAGTAAATCGACTGTGACAGACGAACAGACAGACACAAGAGTGATCCTATAAGTGTTCCGTTTTTTCATTCGGACGTACGGAACCCTAAAAATAAAGATAAAATATACTATAATATTATATAAACAAGGGTGTTTTTTATTAAGATTAGTAGATAAGCTATGGGGGTTCGGCGCCATTTTTGTGTATTTTTAAAGGAGGGCTCTAAATTCTCAAAACGGTCCCAAAAGTTCTTCGTCTACGTCTAGGATCAGTTTCAAGGTGGTTGACGTCATGAAAGCTATATTGTGCGCTAGGATCTGTGTACTTAGTGCGCATATATGTATGTATATGCGTGCTTGGGTATGGGCGAATAGACTATATTCTATACTAAGTCGTGATCGCGTTAGCATATTAGGCATTGGGGCATGAATGAGCATGCAGGTGACTGTGTTTATGTTATGTGAAAGCTTATCAGTATGTTAGCTTCTAGTTAGTCACCTCATAATCACGTAATCGTATTTATTTTACTTGAACATATTCCTTCAATATTCTTGATACTTTCAAGATCAGTATAAATAGAAGATGTTACGCAATTATATCATTCAATAGTTGTGAAACGCGTGATCCACATTATATTCAGCTCTCTATAAATTTTAACCTGAGCGTTTTTGCGGGGCTTGTTTTATTTATATCTAATTACATTGTGAAGTAATTAATGCAGTCTAAGGGTCAAAGGCCAAAGGACGAAAATGAACTTAGCAAAGAAACAAAGCAATTAGTGCAAAGTACTAAACTAGCATTTCTGAGTGTTCAAAATGATGGACAGTTAGTGGAACAAAGTGTTAGAGAGTGTTCGAAACATTTAAGAGCTCTCCGGAAAGCTCTGACAAGAGCAAAGGCTTTGGGCAAAAAACCAAATTTTATTAATGGTATTAATCTTGTGCAAGGATTCCGTACCCAGCTTAAACAACTGAAATTGAGCACAGATTCAGATCACAATGCTAACCGCTCCACTTGGACCTCATCCTGAGTTCGGTGGGAAGATGAACAATCCGCTTTTAATGATCGGTAAGTTAAATTTTAAAATATGTTTAAGCCTAATAACGTCACATCATTATTTGTTTATTTTCATGCATATTATAGTATGAGGACAGGACTTGAAACTTGACTCATAAGGAACCAAAGAAGTTCCTGAGCAATTGTATGGGACTTTTTCGCCGTCGCATCAATAACGCTCTAAAAAGGAAGCTGCTTTGAAAGTTAATTAAAGTGTTTTGTGGTGAATTTAAGATTATGAAAGGGGATGAGGAGGTGTTTGAATACAAGTACATGAACACAAAGTATGCCCCCATCTACCGGAACATAGATATCAATGACTAGTTCAAGCTGAATATTGTGGAATCAGTAATGAACAAATTATAAGAATTCCAGGAAAAAGATAGTGGCTGGGTGTTGTCGTTGTTGCTCTACTAAGCGATACTCAAAGGCCAATAATAAGTATACATGTCCAGTTATGATCCATATCAACATTAAGTTTTTCTTGCATATTTTGATATTAATAATCAATATGGTTGCGTAATGTCTTAATTTCGACCTCACAGTGGCTTCAAATGGGTGGAAAATGCAAACAACTTTAGGGTTGAAGGTGTAGCGCGATGATTCTCCCATCGGTTCGATTCTGGAAGTGGATCTAGAGTATCCCCATGAAATTCATGACCTCCATAAAAGAGCTCCAAATTCAAAACACAAAAAATTAATGGCCACCATTTCAAATAAAACAATATACACTACTGGAAAAATTTAAGGGAACAGACGTTTTTTTTGAATTATTTTGGCATTTTTTGAAGAGCTGTATCTTTGTGAAAAATGGTCGTATGTAGATTATGAAAGAATCATTTTGAAGCTTTAAGTTCTAGTAACGAGATCTTTTGGCAGAAAATTTTTATAAACTATGGTTATCGCGCAATCAAAAAAAATAGCGCGAGACAAAAATTTAAAAAAAATTTTTTTTTTTTATCAGGGTCCACGGACTTTAGAAATTTTTTTTCAGTTAAACCAATGCATTGGTCAGTTAGATTGTTTACTTAGCTTCAATTTGCTTTTGTTTTTAATCTCTCTACGTTGATTTGTAGGTTAGATATCCGACTTTGAATGAAAAATGATCGTTTTATCTTTGAGCATCGATATCTCAGCAACCAATAACCGCACAGCAAATGTAAGGATGATTTTAAAAACTCGAATAAGAGAGTGGGGGGAGAGGGCACTAAAAACGCGTTACATGGGGGGAGGGAGGATTAAAAATCTTCAAAAATTGCGTTACGTAATACTTGAACGATCCCCATGTTATTTAAATGTAAAAATAAATCGTTCGGGCGCTACCTCTAAAACTCAATTGATCGAGCTATAACTCAACAAACCTTATTTGCTAACCACAAACTACCATTTAAACCAAAATACAGACAAAAAATTTTTTTTTGGACCACCCTAATATATATATGTATAAGAAATAAAAAATATTTATAACGTTTTAAAAAAACTGTTTTATTTTGAAAAATCCATTATTTTAAACACATTTTCCAGAGCACATCGAACTTGATGCATGATACAAGATGGTCCATGGTTTCAAAAGTTGATAGGTTTGGACATCCGCCCTCTTCCAAGTTATATATAGATTATTCATTTCCAAATATTTGTTGAAGGTTTTTAGGTCAATAGGCTCAGATAAAATCATGGACACCTTTACTATTATATATTCGACATTTACAATTACTTCAACAGCATCAAATTGGCTTCCTTGGACTAGTTGAACAACATCTATAGTTGATAAAGAAAATTAGATTCAGCTTCATTATTTCTCCGGCTAATTTTTTCAATGGATAATTTTCGTCTCTCTACCGTAACCTTTGCCTCTTTCAAAATATCGATGCCAAGTATAAATCCTGCGGGACCCAATTATCAGGTACAACACGAAAACAAACTTTATAACTATCGCCGTTTATTTTCGAAATATTTGAGATTGATCCGAGAGTTTGAACTTAATTTTATCCGAAGCCAGTTAGTCATGCTTGACCCTTGCCCTAACGACAGTAAATTTTCCCGCATTGCGCCCTAACAGTCATGTCCGGTATGGTTACAGATACAGATTTTCTAGGGACCGAGACTTCTTTCTAATGTATTTTCATCGTTTCATAAGCTTTTAATTCCTGTTTCAGTTCATTTATATGACGGGGAGACCGGCGAAGACAATAAATGATCCCGGTCTCCATTTGTTGTAAGATGCTCCGCCATTGTAATTCTTTCTTCTCTGTAAAAGACTTCTTGAGTTTTTAAAAGATTTTTATTAAAGTTCACCCTCTCTGCCTACTCCACAATTAATAATCATCAAAAACAAAAACCAAAGCCTTCAACAATTGTTCACCCGAATCGTAGTTAGCGAATTTAGGAACGGATCGTAGTGAGCGCAATGCCTGTACAGTGTTTATAGAAAACAGGTACATATTAATGTACAGACTCACTCTCCGACACGGCCATCCTGCTGCTTCACACGTCCTCGTGTGAAAACGAACCTGAAAGGAAATAAAATTCACCAAAGTAATGCGCTCATTCTCTCGGTCAGTCCTGACCATACACAAATAGAATAAAAGTAAACATAATTTAATGTTTTTTTTTTTACAGCTTTTGGGAAAATTAATCAGCAAAATCATTCATATCCATCAAAACAACTAATCAATGCTGCATCCAAAATCATTCGATACCGATATTGACAAACAAACTCATTACATATTGCTCAGTTCATTAATCATCCATACAGTTATCAAAATAATAAACAGTCACTTCCATCCAGCGACATTCTAGTGCATCCATATAGCACTTCAGCTTAGCCATCACCTCCATCCGGTGAGGCGCACAACACACATAACCGCTTCCATCCAGCGATAACATAACCACTTCCATCCAGTGGTAACACAACCACTTCCATCCAGTCATAACATAACATGACACTGAGCAATTCAAAACGGTTTTCAACAATCAAAAGAACCACATTACTCTTCTTACACTGAATCGTGCCCTATAGATGGTATATTTTCAATAAAGGCTTGACTCTCGGGCATCTTTCTAATGCGATCGTGTGCGTATTTATAAGTACGGTTAGAATTTAAAGATTTTAAACCTCTAAAAACCTCTAAAACCTCTATAATTTTAAATGGACCTTTATATTTAGGGTCAAGCTTTGTTTGATTTCGGGACTCATTTTGCATCAGTACAAATTCCCCTACAGTAAATTTATGCAGTTTAGCTTTAGTACGGTCAAATTTCTGTTTGTCATAGTCAGCATTTTGTTCCATATTCCGAATAGCTTGTGCCCTAACCTCCTTAACATCTATTTGAGGTTCAATACTGTCTAGCACTGCTAACTCTAAAGGTCTAGCAACTTTGCCTATGAAAAGCTCGAGAGCACTAGATTTAGTTACACGATGAGAAGTACAATTGAGAGCTAACTGCACTTCTGGAAGGGCATCCTGCCAAGACCGATTACTAGTCTCAACAGCAGTGAGCATTTTGTTAAGGTACTCATCACACGCTCGACCTGGCCGTTAGCACGCGAACTCCCTGTTGCAATCAAATGCAATCGAACACCATGAGATTCGCAAAATTCTCGAAACTCTCGACTAGCAAAGCAACGGTCCTGATCGACGATAATACGATTTGGTGCACCAAACAACGAAATGCTGTGTTTCAACGCTTTTATACTACTAGCACTATCAATGTGTAAGGTATGATACAATAGAGCATACTTCGTGAATGCATCAATTAAAACGAAAACATATTCCTTTTTGTCATTCTTTCCACTCAACTTGCCCGTCGCATCAATGTGTACCGTGTGCCACGGAATCGCTATTTTCGGTATGGGGTGAAGCTCAGCCTGGACTTTACCGGAGTGTGACTTAGAAATTTTACATGTCACACAATTGTCTACGAATTTTCTAACATACTTAGACATATTTTCAAACCAGTAGAAATCATACAACTTGTCTAAAGTCTTCTCCCAGCCCAAATGCATTAACGATTCATGCAAATTATTGATAATAGACCACCTAAGTGCTCTAGGTACAACCGGCAAACAACGAGTCCTACCATTGCGTTGTACCGGATCGGAGCTCGTACGTCTTTGCCACATCATTGCTAAGGTTTTGATCATTGAGGTCAGACATAATCTTAGAAATTTCAACATCTGGCTGTTGTTCTGCGAACAACCAATTATCGGATAATTCGGCAAAATTTACTTGCTTGGGATCTGCTTTTTCAAACATTTTTGGGGGTAAGCTCGGCAACGGATTTCTCGAAAAGAAGTCGACGGGACACATGCGATCGCCGTTCCTATGGAGAATGTCAAAGTCGAAGGCCTGTAAGAAAGCCCACCACCTATGGACTCTAGGTGCTAGGTCTAGCTTTTTACGTGATGACTGCAGGGAGTTGCAGTCTGTAACGGCAATGAATTTTCGTCCATGCAAGAAGTGCCTAAAATGCCTCACCGCGTTCACGACTGCGAGTGTCTCCAATTCGTAGGAATGATATTTGGACTCAGCAGCAGTGGTACGTTTACTGAAGTAAGCAACGACATGAAGTTTACCGTCTTTTTTTTGCATTAGGATTGCTCCATAACCTATGGCACTTGCGTCCGTGTGCAGTTCAGTTGGGCAATTTGGATCCAATATCATCAGCACAGGTTCGTTAGTTAGTACTGACACTATCTGCTGCCTAATGGCTTCATGTGTAAGAGTCCAGTCGATTTTACCTTTGCCAGAGGTCAGAGCATATAAAGGAGCCATAACTTGAGAAAATTTAGGGATGAATTGCCTGAAGTAGGAGGCCAAGCCTATAAATTGCCGAAGTTGTGTGACTGTTTCTGGAGACGGTAGAGCTGTTAAAGCCTCTATATTCTTCGGATTGGGTCTTATCTCACCTGAACTAACTTCAAAACCGAGATACTCAACTTTTTGTTTGAGAAAAGAACACTTTTTAATGTTTAGCGAGAAACCTGTATCAGTGAGGGCCTTCAGGACAATGCGAAGTCTTTCCAGGGCTTCGTCGACATCCCCCGCTATTATAAGAACATCATCCATATAGACTACCGCGTAGGTATTAGCAAGATCTCCAAGTGCTTTTATAACGGCTCGCTGAAAAACTGAAGGAGCATTTCGCAGACCAAATGGCATGGCTAGATATTCAAATTGCCCATCAGGCGTCACAAAAGCAGTTAACTCTACTGAATCGGGATGAATTGGCACCTGATGAAATCCGGATGCCATGTCTAAAGTCGTGAAATAATGACTTCCATACAGCCTAGCAATTTGATCTCAGATTAAAGGCAGAGGGAACCTATCTGACACTGTATTGTCGTTAAGTTCACGATAGTCTACACACATCCTATCAGAGCCATCTTTCTTTTTGACTAGGAGTATTGGGCTCGCAAACGGAGATGAGCTAGGACGAACAACACCGGCATTGATCAATTCTTCAACCTTTTCACGCACAATCCTGCGCTCCTCAGGACTAAGTCTGTAAGGACGTCGGCAAACAGTCTTATGAGGGTCTTTTAAACGAATTTTCATCGGGTCGGTAAGAGCACGTCTACTAGGAATACCATGGACAAAACGTGACTTAAAAGAATTCAAAATTTCAGTTAGTTTCGGTCTAGCATCTTGGGGAATGTCAGTGTCAATAGTATTAAAATTTACTGCATCGGATTCATCAATCTTGCACACATTAACCACCTTAACCTTAGTCAATTGCAACTTGTCCGATGTCATATGTACAGCAAGACCCTGGCTTAAAATCTCGCGCCCAATCAATATGTCTTGACGCAGGCAGTAATCTGGTAAGACATGAAAAAGAATATCAAAAGATATACCATCTATCTCAATCACTGTAAAAATTTGAATGGTACTATGTACACTTGTTTGTCCTATACCAGTCATCGTTACAATATTATGAAAACGCTTACCACTAAATTTACAGGAAGCCGATTCTTTAATTAGTGAGCACTCAGCCCCGGAATCAAAAGAAAATGAAAATTCCTCACCAGAATGATGCAAAGTTCCAGTAGGTGGATTTATCACACACAAGTCTACTCGCCGCTCAGTAAATGAACCAGCACCATCTTCGCTGCCCTTCTTACCGCTCGTATAACGACAGCTCGATGCGTAGTGTCCCACCCCTCGACAGTTGAAACACACAACAGATGTCTTAGGAGGATTCTTGAAGGGTTCGCCTTGTGATGTCCTTGATCCTGCATCTTTCTTGATGGTATCTCGTCTGAATTTGCACTGAGAAGCCTTGTGATCAATTTTGCCACAAATAAAACACTTCACAACTGAAGGTGATGATTTGTGTTTCTTCATATCGTGCACGTCAGAATCACAGGATTTCCTCTTCATAAAAGACATCGCCTTAAGTTCTTGCTGTAGACGGTATCTCGTTCCAACTTCTGATGTAAACGACCAGCGTTGGACTCGAGGCTCGAATTGGGCGATGTGAGCCAATACCGTAGAAACGGCAATTTGCTCAGTCGTGAGGTTCTTCCATCGAGACATCAATGAAGACATCATCGTAGCAGCATATACTGCAAGGCACTCACCTTCCTTGGGTCTGTTGCTGTGCAAATTGATCAAGGAGGCAGCCACAGTCTCAGGACAATCGTACCTTGATATGAAAAGGTCCTTGAAGTCATTCCACAACATCCCAGGAAAGGATATTTGCGAAAGCTAGACAGAAGCTTGCCCTTTGAGTGCCCGGCTTAGTGCAATTATCAACGAAGCACCCTGAAGCTGATTGTCCATCATACACATATCCGCAGTGGTAATCCATGCGCGTGCGTCGGTAATTCCTTTGTCCGGATCGAATTCAGGCAGTTGAATTTCGCTGTGAACTTATGGAGGCTTCATGGTTTGCAGTAGAGCCATACATTTTTGGTTTTGCTGCTCTAATAGTAGGCACCATTTTTCGTCGCTCCGTTCCCCTTCTTCCTGTGGGAGACGTCGGTTACATCCCACTTCTGATGACGGGGAGACCGGCGAAAACAATAAATGATCCCGGTCTCCATTTGTTGTATGATTCTCCGCCATTGTAATTCTTTCTTCTCTGTAAAAGACTTCTTGAGTTTTTAAAAGATTTTTATTAAAGTTCACCCTCTCTGCCTACTCCACAATTAATAATCATCAAAAACAAAAACCAAAGCCTTCAACAATTGTTCACCCGAATCGTAGTTAGCGAATTTAGGAACGGATCGTAGTGAGCGCAATGCCTGTACAGTGTTTATAGAAAAAAGGTACATATTAATGTACAGACTCACTCTCCGACATATACATATAGTTTCGTATAGGATAATTTCATTGGTCGTCTGATCAGGAATAACAGCTATGACATAAACTACCAAAGACTTTTCATCCACTAAACCGCGATTTGAAATTTGTTTCATGGCGTAAATATATTCCAGAAAAGATTGGTCGTTTTTTTTTTCTCTACTTTCTAGAGATCGTTGACCACTCAGACTGGTGTAAGTTTGGGAAAATTTACTTAATAAAAATTTCTTTAATTTCGCCCAACTACTTGACTGCGAATCAATCAGCCCCTTTTAATAATTTTCGTCCGTCCAGATATTTTGCATGTCAGTCCATGCACATGCCGTCGCAACATCTTCAAAGTCTTTAAACCACGTAACATTTTCACCGTATTCACCACAAAAATTATCGAGCGAGTCCTCAACATCATTGAAGACAAAATTACTAATACTCTTATTTTTTGTCTCTAGTACTACGCGCTAACTGGACTGAGTATCGGATTCAAACTGCTTTCAGCTAACTGGGACTTTTCCCCAACTGCGTTGTTGAGTTGAAATGCAGTAGTATCACTTTCAGTGGCACTTTTAGAAACATCTAACTCGCTATTATTCTCTAATACACTTTCAACAGAATCGTCTGATAATTTTTCTCTTTCTTGTTCGTTTTCAGAGTCTTCACTTTTTTAAACGTTCAATTAAATCTTGTTTTCTTCGAAAAGTTCTTCCAGTTCATATCTATATTTTTAATTTATCTAAATCATCCATAAGGGTCTTTTCAAATAACGGTTCTTGCCGTTTGGTCGAACTTATAACGGGTAGGGTAAGGGACCGTTCGACTGCTACTGGGCAACATGTGACCAATTCAAAATCTTCCCAATGGACAATAAATTAAAGAAAGTAATAAGAAAAGAAAAATCTGACCTTTTTTCCGATGTACTTATCGTTTTGAATATCCTCAATTTCCCAATTTTAATTCCAGCGTTCGTAGTGGTCGTCGCGTTATCACTCCAAATACCTAACGGCACTTGTAAATATACGTGTTTGGCTCCGTTAGCCCAATCCCAGACGAGTCCCCATTTGTGCGATTTGGGGATTTTAACGAAACCACGGAAAATTAATTTTAATTAGTTCATTTTCAGTTTAATTCATTTAATTTCCAGTTTATTTACAAATTCGAGAAACACGGAATGGTAAGTTTATGTTACAGTCTGGTAAAATATTATTACATATTTAGAAATTATCAAATTTTAATTTATTCTTTAGGTACTCGCGGAGAAACGTAATTTCAAGGCAGGTATGCGGCGGTCCTACGCGATAATAAACTTATAATTCCCCATCACTAATTACCAGTGCTAACGGCTTAACACGACAGCTTAACTCAGTGGCTTATCAACTCGAAAATTTACCAGCGTAACAACAAACAGCTTTAAGTAACTGACTCCAATTGATCGAGAACAACGAGAACGCACTTTACCGCGCTTTAGTTAGTTCGTAGTACAGTAGTACAGTGAGTAGTTAAGTACGCACATTACAGCACACAAAAAAAAAAATAAATTTCCAAAAATCGAAAATGGCGGGGCTAACTTCACCTCCAACATTAAGTTGTGGCTGTAAAATTCGTAAAAATCGAAAAAGGCTGGGCTGACTTCACATATAAAATGGAGTTGTGGCTGTAAAAATCGCAATTGTGGAGATTAAATTGTTTTCTCAATAGCACAAAAAGAATGTTTGCGAAAATCGAAAATGGCGCGGCCAACTTCTCACACATACATAAAACTACCTACATCATTGACATTGCAATATCAAACACATACAATATACACAAAACACACAGGGAGAAAATTATCAAGTACATAGACTTAGCATAGAAAGTACGCAGGTTGTGGAACATGGACAGGGTTGTCATACAGTAGTGCAAATTCATAAAAGCTCATCTAAATTTTCAACTTTTTGAAAGACAAGATAATATACATAGTATAAGATAAGACAATGTTAAGATAAGATAACATTAAGATAAGATAATATTAAGATGGGACTTAAATAAGATAAGGCTTTCAGGATATCAGCTAACATATTAACAAAAAACAGGGACATAGAAATAAAAGTATTTACATCACCAACATTAAAAAAAAGGCGTTATAAACTGGAAATTAATTTAAACGCACAACTAAAACTATGTTTTGAATTCGACAGTAGCTCCCGGGATGAAATTTAACAGAAATGAAACGTATTTTGTAATATAAATATCATAGCAATTGTAACTTTTTAAATTGTCTCATGTTTTATAATTGTTTAATGTTGAAAAGTAATTGTGTTTTTTGTTTCATGTTTAGTTATTGTGTATTATTGTATTACACTGTGATAGGTATTCGTACCTAAATAAATGATACTTTGAGTGGTACTGATTAATATTATTAATTTGATTAATTTTTTCAGCTATATATGTATATATATATATTCCGAAGCGCCCCCCCCCCCCCCCCTCCCACCATTAACTCTGGATCCGTCGGTGTTTCCCTTACCTTGCCTCGCTTTACTTCCCGCTATATTATAGTGGGCGGAACTTTTTCGTCCAGGCTTTTAGACTATGGAATTTGCTTCCACTTCAACTTAAAGAAAACAGCAGGAATCGAAACTTTTAACAACATTTATTTGAATATCTACGATGTCAAAATATAACAACTTTGCTTTTAGTATAATTACTGCAGATGTTTGCCTGTAATTATAATCATTTACTTTTTCATATTTTTCTTTTTGTTTTTCTCGTGTATGTGTATACTTTAATATTACTACTTTTTCTCTATTACGTAAGGTACCAAAACTCTTTGTACATTTTTCTCTTTTTTTATTTCTATTTTTTGCAAATTCTATTGTAAATGTTTATTTCTAAAATGCACTATTATAAAAGTTTTTATCTTCTTACCGGTGTAGTCTTTCACAATGAAATAAATAAAAACATATATATAAAAGGTAGTGTTATTACTTGTGTTTAAATGAATTTCACTTTAAAAAGGATCGTGCTTAACATTTGCGGACTCAAAGACAAAATGCAGCAATTGTTGCAAAATAATTATAAAAGTAATTAAACACCCACAGAGAAGTAAAATGCTTTACAGTTCGTCGAAGATGGCATAAAATCTGCATTGAGTAGTTTTCCAAATTACTCTTACTGTGGTACCGATCATTATGTTCGCCGCAGAAGTCGTAACCAATACATTACACGCAAGCATACACACCCTAAATTTACATAAAAATTCACTACACACAAAATACAAAAATCAGTTGTCTTGAATGCCTGCAAATGTTAATTTCTCAATATAAGAGTTTAACCAGTCGTTGAGGAGGATGTGAAATTAAAAATTCACGAAAATTTAGTACCTGCAACATTTAACAAAGTTTATATACATAGTATGTACAAATATGTTTTAAAAATCAAATCGTCCTTTACCTACCTGCATAAGCATGTAGGGGGCTTGAAATAACAAGATGACCCTTAGCTGGCTGACCTGAATTGAATAAATTTTAATGAGACCTTACACACATTGCGGCGGAATATGCTTCTGTTTAATGATATAAAAAATATTCTAAAATTGCTGCTCGCAACGCATTCTTCCTCATATAAAATATCGAGTTTCCATTTACTTCACAGGACTGACTTTGCTTTGAGCTTTTACAAGTAATTATGGTCCGCGATTTGTTTGTGCTCTATAGCGCAATTTTTCTCCACGTGTTTTCGGAGCGGCTTACATTATACGTGGACGAGTCGAGTATGCCCGAATTCATGAAATTATTCCAAACATTGCACAGAGTATTGCTGCTCAGATAAGTTAATTAGAGCACGCGGGATTTAAAATGTTGAAAGGATTCGCAAAATTTTTCGCAGCGCGCTTGTTTTGTTAATTAATTTTCGCTGGTGTGGAGGATGCTGATGGTACATACATAAATATATGAAAACAACGCTGAATGGCTTCTAAAAGTCGCAAATAGATGAGAGATCTTGTGAAGTGCGATTGAAAGGAGTCACACGAGATAACTCGTGGGAAAGACTGGAGTCACACATACATAACATGCACTCACATACGAGCATCTATGAATTAATGCGTTTCCTTTTAGTTTTGAAGCTGTAACACACACGACGAAAGCACTTCATGCTATTCATCTGTAAGCCACAAAGCAGGGATCTTTTGCATTTTGATACCCCTTAAACTGCGAAATCTTTTCAATGCTGGTCTAGACTTTCTCCAAATGCGAAAACTTTTATCAAACTATGACAGTTTCCTTGAATCTTAGCTCCAATTAAAGGATTCTCGAGGCCACAAAACTCTGTCTTGCATGTCAGCTGAAATTTCTCCAACCGCACGCATTCGAGGTTTGTTTCCGATACATATGTGTGGGCTAGCATAACCTCCCCTTTTTAAAGTAATGGACGAATGTAAACCATCGGAATATGTCGACGAGGTGGGACACTTTGCCAATCACATACATACATATGTAATGTACATATATATTTTGCCCCTAGCACCTGCTAAAAAAAGATGTAATATGTTGTTGGAGGGTTTGTTATTTCTTTCGCGAAAATTCCCGCGAAAATTTATCACGGTGGAAACGGAACCGGTATTAATTTAAAGCCCTTCAAGTCTGCGAAGAATTTATTATAGAAAAAATTCCATCGTATCAGACACTCCTATAACAAAGCAGCAAAATTACTGGATTCCTTTGGTGTAGCTGGGTTGGGTGATAAATTTAGGCATTTCCTAATTCACATCAACCTGAATGCCAAGCTGGAGTCATGTGTTACGCATGGGTCACACATGTAGAGTTGCCCGGGTAACAATGAATTACTGCCTTAACGCACATATCTTCAACCAAGGTAATTTATTTACGGCGACAGGAGAAGTCTTCAGTGCTTTTGTATTTTTCCGGTAAAGTGAGAATTAAAAGCCTAACTGAGATTAAAGCCAACCTGATGGGTGCGACAATGTTTTAACTTTATTAGCGCCCTTATTGCTGCCTTTTTATGGTGATAGGTCCATAAGTAATACACGGCTGAGATTTCTTGCAATTTATATAGTACTGGTTATAGCGCCCATTCTCATGATTTTATGTTATCCAGAAATTATAGTCCACAATTAGAATATATGCCAGCATAAGTTTCTATAGACGTTGTAGAACGATACAAGGTAGAGGCCGTAGAGCATGGAACTTTACCGATCTTAGATACATGGTTTGTAGTAAATATGAAAGTTTTGCTCCACTCCGGGTAATTATTTATATGTATAAAAGTAATATAGTTTCAGGGACAATTTCAGCAGTGTTCGGAAAGCAGAGTTAATCAAAGTTTAAGCTTGGTAAGAATGGGATATATAATATTACAACTCATAATGACTAACTATTTCAGAATTTATCAGATAAAATCGTAGACGTAACAGTTTTTTTGAATTTACCTATTGTTCAGGAACTGAAACTTAGTTAATTAAGATTGCAAAAATATAATTATTATACTTAGGGCCAATTTTTCAATAGCCAGATAAACTGTATGATAACTATCCATTGAATAAAATTATCTCGCTGTTTATCTGTTGAATAAATGTACTCTGATTTTTCAATCGTCAGATAGCGAACAGATAGCTATTCTAATGTCTGTTGTGTAAACTGCATGAAAACTGCGCGAAATTCAAAAGTCAGTTTGACAACAATTAATTACAGTGAGTCACTTGGTTATTCGTACAGGTAGAAATTGAAACTTTAGGTAGAGCTTTTTTGAGATTGGATTAAAAAAGTTAAAATATTTGTAAATAAATGTTTTATTTCGTACGTATGTAGTACAACAGTAACAAAAAATTGGTTCTTCTCCTAATATTTTTAATAATATCACAAAAATAAACAAACAGCTTTACGAATTCACGTCACTTTGATATTCGTACATAAGTAAATGTACAGAGAAATGAAAGGCATAAAAAATAACTAATATTTTGTAAGAAGTCCTTTGTTTTTTATAACGCTTTGAAGCCTCTTGGGAACCGAGTCCACTAACTTTTTCGTCTATTCAGCTGAGATATTAGACCACTCGTACTGTAGTTTACTTATAAGAAATTCTTTATTAGTAATGGTATGTTTTCGAATGCGGGTATCAAGTTCGTGCCAAAGATTCTCGATCGGACATCGGGATTTAATTGTTCAAAACGTTCTTCTGGCTCAATTGGAACGTTCACTTCTGGGTCGACCGGAGGCACTTCGTCGCTCCAATCTATTGCTAAATTATGCAATATCGCAGTAGCTACAATAATGTCTTGTATTAGTGGCAAATTACAACGCATTCCGACGCTTAGTACTGGGAAGCGTCTTTTCCAAATATACCAAAACATCTCTCAATAACATTCCTTGTTCTAATATGAGATTCTTTATAAAGCTTTTGTGCAGTTGTTATTGGGTCAGAATATGGCGTAAATAAATAATTATTCTGAAAATAACCACTGTCGCCGAGAATTATGCCATTACCAAATTTTCGGCTATCAAATTGGTATTTGGCAGAAGAATTTAAAAAAATTAAACTGTCATGCGTTGAGCCTGGCCAACGGGCAACAATGTCTTGCATTTTTAACGCAGCGTTACACATAGCCTGCACGTTAAATGAAAAGTACCCTTTACGGCTTCTAAAGTTTTCCGCAGTATAACCACCTGTTACATTATTTATGTTGTATTAATTTCATAACATGAAATATCATAAACGGCAAAAGGTGGAAGAGGTATAATATACTATTTATGTATAAATACCTGGAGATTTCATTCGAATGTGGGTACAATCAATTGCTGTAACAACAATTGGGAAACTTGCAACACTGTAGAAGTCTTCTTGAGCTTGTGATATTTCTTCTACATTTCTTGGAAGAAATATAAACTTTGGCCTGAGTGATGCTATAGCCATGGTTACTCTATTTATAATTTTGCAAATAGTGGAATCATGCAGACCAGAAAAATCGCCAACAGTGATATAAAAACTTCCACTTGCATAAAATCTGAGGGCAACGAGCACTTGCAGAGCAGGTGCAACACATTGGTTTCTGATTATTATTATAAAAATTAGATATGATAATTAACAGCAGCAACTTGCCTTTTAGTTTTGTGCCTGATTTTGTCTTCGATTAGCGAAACCAGGCGTCGTACAGATTCCTTGTTTAGTCTAAACCTTCGCCTGAATTCGCTATCCACCCACTGCTCAAAATGATTTGGTCTATCTCGAACTACACGTTTTTTTCTCTGAGGCGCATTTAAATACCTATAAATTTCGCTGTCTTCTTCTAGTAAAATGTCTTCAATTGAATCAAATACATCCATGTTTTAATATAAATTGGGTCAACTAAACTTCATAAGCAGAATAAAATTGCTAATGTCAATATCTTAACTGACGAATAAAAGTCCTATCTGCCCCTTTAAGGAGCCGATAAGTTTATCCGTCTGATAGCTGTTTTATTCCTCGGATATGTGCTATCTGATGATTGAAAAATCAGAATTCGTCTTATCTGTTAGTTAAGTCCAATCCGACTGTTTATCTGGCTATTGAAAAATTGGCCCTTAATTTGTTATCTACCCATTCCACCTACTTGTTAGTTACCCATTCCATACACTTGCTAATTTACTTTAATCAAGTGAGCCTTTAAAAAAGATTTTCATAAAATAGTCAACTAGCCTTTTGAAAATGTAAAATCGGGCATTCTGTTGTTTGTTGTTGAGTGCTTCAGTCGTGTTGTGTGAAAATATTTAATTGTAAAAATTTTAAGAGAAAAAAAATAAAAAAGTTATAAGTTCAAGTGACCAGTTAATACGAAGAAAATTACACAGGCCATTTCTCGTTCTTCAGGAAGTTTTTAAGGTACGATTTAAAAGCATTTAGTAGAGCCACAATTAGAATTGTTAATTAGTTTGTTAAATGCCGAAAGGTTAGCGCAAACTTAAATGCAATTCTATTTAGAAAATAAATGTAAATTAGTTATTTGTAGATATCAATTTGTGAATTAGAGAATTGTAACTAGTTTGTTGTAATATTTTGTAGTTTCATCATAACCGTGTAATAATATAATTGTGTGGAACTCAATCAGAAAAAATATTCATATTAAATAAATCAATTTTAAACAAGAGAACACGGTTAGCGTTTTTGAATTTTTAATTTTTAAATTAATATAAAGGAAATCCTGCCGCTACCGGATTCCTTACATAACACCTACTTACATATAATTTTGGTTTGAAGAGAGTTTAGAAGTAATTCCACCTCAAGTCGACAAAAGACGGCGATATTGCAATTAAGAATGTATGTATTTAATATTATAACTGCATCAATGTTTAATTTTTGTCGCTTTACTGGATTCTAGAGTGAGTTCTACACTGTCGGAAATCTTAAACTTTTGTTCTTAACCAATAAAGATGGCATTTTTAAAACTTTTTAAGTTTTATTTAGCAACATTTTTTAGTTTGCATTATTTTTCTTTGAAAGCAAACTCTCTGTACAATAAGAGACTTCAAAGTATTTCATCTGCATGAATTTCTAAACTTAAAATTGTAAGAATTGGTGCCAATAATTTAGACTTTAAACTTATTTCAGAAGCAATTCAGTCAAAACGTTGGTTATAACTATGAAAGTTTTCTTTTGACGTGATAACGTCTTATAAATCGATGAACGGCTGCACTCACCAAAAAGCATGATTCATTGTCACGTTCCGCCTGAGCCGAGCGTGCAAGCGAGAGCGCGGAACAAGCGATAGAGAGGCACGATCGGCCTAAGCGTTTTGAATAGAATCTCACGTAATTTGTCCTGTTGGTTTATAGTGGAATATTATTTCCAATTAGAATAACTATTATAAACTTAGTGTATGCTTCTATTTGTATGCACATAAGGCGACAAAATTAATAACATCTATCATCAATTTAGTCTTCTTCGATATAGTGGAATATTATTAGTCACAAAGTAGGTTTTATCTAATTAGAAAATAAAAAAAATGTCTATGAAGTATTTTCTTGGTATTTTCTTTGCAGGAGAAATCGTTTCTAACATATTACGGCGTAAAATTACATTAGTTAGTCAAAGCTCATATGATAGGCTATTTTGATAGATTGTTTTTTGTAAATTGCGAAACTAGAAAAGAAAATGCTCTACCACCGATTTAAAAAAAAAAAGAGAAGTGAAGTGAAAAGCGTGAAAAGTGTTTTTTGTAAATTGCGAAACTAGAAAAGAAAATGCTCTACCACCGATTTAAAAAAAAAAAGAAGTGAAGTGAAAAGTTAATGTGGTTTCCATTGTTTATTACAAGAACAAATGCGGCAAAAAAGGTAATTAATTCTTGCATTTTAAGAATTTGATGTGAACTGTTTTGTGCACTGTTTATAAAGTGAAGTGAAAAGTTAATGTGGTTTCCACAACCATCGATTTGACTTTTTCAAGGCACAGAACGAGTGATCGTCCCTATGTTTCTATCCTGCAATAACAAAATTATGATTTTTTAAGTGTTTAAAATATAAACTAGATAATAATTGTATTTCTCCTATGTTTTACTGAAGATAGAAAAATATATTTCAACAACATCATTTTATAATACTTTTTTTTTCTCTTATAAATAACAAATATTTTAACCTAAATCTCATAAACGGATTATCAAATTAAGGGATCATGAAAATATTTAATGGAATTTCTATATAAATATTCAAATACTCATTATTTGCGATCATTTAAATCTCTTATATGTATGTTTGTATAAATTTTAATTAAAGATTAGAGCCTTAGCTTTTATTTATATCAATGTTTTGTTATTGTTATGAAACTATTTGTATGCAAATTAAGTATTATTTGTCTACACGATACATATATACACTTTTAATTTAGGAAATGCTTTAAAAGTTGTTTTTCAGTTCTAATAAGAAAAACTTAATTTCAAGTCTTGAAACCTAGAATGCCTTAGTTTTTAAACTCTATTTTTAGTATGGAAAAAATCTCCAACAGTTTCGCTCATTGTATATTGCACTAGATATAAAATAACCGTAAACTTTAAGATGGTTTAAGGCTGTGTGTGAAATTCCGCTAAAATCAGCTAAATGGCTAAGGCATTCAATTTTCGTTTACAAAGATACTGTCTATTTTAGCAATTTATGGAAATTAGGCAATAAAACACCAAATCAACTAAAATAGCTGCAGGTCTTTCATTTGCATTGCAATTTTGTCACGTATATTCTGTGATAGCGAACTCAATTTCCGTTCTCACATCTACCATATTGTATGCAAAGCCAATTCTGCGTTAGGTTTTGTTAAACGCTGGTCCATGGATTTCTCTAATCCTTATGTCATAAAAGCTCTTTACTTCCGTTTTGTTCGAATACGCCAGTCAGGTCTGATCACCCTCAGCCAACGTTTATAAACAGAATTGAAGCGGTTCAGTGTAGATTTCTCCTCTTTGCGTTGCATGACCTTCCTTGGGCTGATAACCTTAACCTCCCTCCTTATGAGAATCGTTTGAAACTCATTAACCAATTGGAGGTGAACTCCAATATCTATCAAATCGTCGTGATGGCGCTGATATTAGCTTTGTCCACCAAGTCGTAACCGGATCCATTGACTGTTCCGATCTCTTACATAACATACACACAAACCCCCGCAATGCAAGATCCTTCCCGCTCTTTCGTCTGTATAGTCACCGCACCAACTATGGTCACTTCCAACCCATTACACGAATGCTACGTAAAGTTAATAATTCCATTCCCTTTGACTTTCACATAGACAAAGGTTCCCTAGGGCAGGCCCACCACAAGGCTGATCCACCTTCCTAATCATCACCTCCTCTTCGTTTGTTAGCCCTTCCCAAATTTTTATTATGTGTCTGTTTTCTTTGTTTAGTTTAACTAATACATATGTTGTTATATGGAGGTACATACAGACCTCAAGGGAGCCCGGCTAAAGCCCCTTGTCCAGCGGTATGCGGCTGCGGGAGCTGGCAGTCTAGCATTTGCGGTAGTGTGGAGGGGTTGTGCCGAAAAACCGCTGGAACGGCCCACCTATAACTATCGAAAAGTCTCCCCCGACGGAACGACAAATCGCAAGGGGAGGAAAGGGACAGTGCGGGACTAAGCCCGGCAACTGCCCGTGAATGACTTTCAGGGGGGGGTATGTTCTGGGTGAAAAAATGAACCCCCCTGGCCTAAGCCCCAACCACCCTGTGACCTCCCTGCAGCCTAAAAATTATGGGGAGGTCCCTTTTTCAATACTACTAAGGGCTGAAGGTAGAAAGTCGGGAGGAGACCACGAAATAAATTCAAATTATTCTGACATTCCTGGATATGTTTATATTTCTTTTGTCTTTTTTTTCCTTATAACAAAAAAAAACTAACCTCATCGATGGGCGCCTTGTGTGACGGCCGCCTGCCGCCAACAAACAAACCAACCATTTGCGCCGGTGGCCGAGCCTTAAGCAGGGCACGTTTACACCCCCAACCTGTCAACTTACCGCGCCTAGCGCCAGCTGGAGGTGGGGCCTGTCACTGCGGCCACGCCGCGAGGAAGCAGCCAGCACTTAAAGTCGGCCATTGTGGTGTCACCTGCCGAGCAAGCAACACCCAGGCGAGTCGCAGAAAGAAAGGAGCCAGAAGCGCAAAAGCGAAGGATTCGGGAGTGCATAGTCATTTCTTTTTAAATATATTCAAGTGCCGAAATCCAAAAGATCGAAGGAGAACAGCAGCCCCCCCCCCCCGGTGTCACGTACGTATTAAATAGAATGCAAAACAAAAAAAGAAAAAGAGAAAAAAAAAAGAACTTAAATCTGAATCGCCGCAGGGAAGGAAAATTCTCCTCTCCTCAGCCACCTTGTGCAGAACAAAATCAGGCGGCATCGGCGCTGACCATTTTTGGTTAGAAACAAAAACCAAAAGGGAAAAAAGTACGTCGACCAGAATTGCCGCAGGAAGGAAGATTTTCCCCTCCTCAGCCACCTCGTGCTCAACAGGATCAGGCGGCGTCGGCGCGGACCCAGGAATCGACACCACGGGTGGTGCTCCCCCCCCCATCGCGGGAGTAAACTGGGGGCATTGAACGACCCGCCCATCAGTAGTGGATCCCCAGAGGATCACAGCTGCTCCGGACCATCCCAAGACCCTGGCAGCGATAGCACCTCCCCTCACCTATCAGACGCATCGCCGCCCCCGGGACGAGTTCCCGGAAGATACCCCGGAAGAAACCGGCCCTGCAGTGAGGCCAGCCTCACCTCAACAGCACCAGCGGACGTCAATCCCTCTTTTTAATTTTGTTATCTCCAGTTTATATTAAGATTTCGGTTTTAGTGAAAAATTGTACACCGCGACCGAGGGGGACCCACCTGCGCTGTCGGCCGGGAAGGGAAGATACCGACAAGAAAAAAAAAAAAAGAAAACTAAAAACAAAACAAGAAGGGAACCAGGCACCAGGTGGGGAACGCCTAGTGATACCCGTACAGGCAGCAAATCACGTTAGCAGCGTGGACTGTTAGGCGCGGCACCTTTCACCCCCCCTCCTCTCTCTCATCCTTAGGCAGCAGTTCACCGAGCCTCGCTGGAGTCGACTCCCGCATCGCATCGGGTGAGTACCCGGTAGTAACCGGTTTGTGTATTGAAGTAAGACTTATTTGAGCCAGAGGATGGGGCCAAACTATGAAAATTCCTTTTAAAAAAAAAATATTTGCCGAACCGTGAAAATTCTTTTTTTACAAAAAATATTTGCCAAGCTATTAAAATTCAATTTGTCGAGAAAAATAGAGATCGAGAAAAGAAAGTTTTTTTTATCGTTTAGGTTCCATTTGTTTTGGAGAAAAAAAAAAAAATAACGAACCCTACTGAAGTGAATACACGGCGGGGCCTCCCTCACAGGTGCAACCGGTCCTGCCCGCCAAAGAAAAACCAAAAAAAATTTATATTCAATAAAAGCAAAAGAAAAGAAAAAAAAAGGGAAAAAGGCGAAACGCCCTATTGATCTTTTGCCCCCTTCCCCGCAGGCAGTGCGGGTGGACTTCCCTCTGGAGTCGCGTAGTAGGGTTTGGCTCGTACACACGCGATCATAGACGAAGCTTAGTCTCGACGCATGTCAACTAGTACAGGATTATTATCGTTTTTTTTTCTTCGTAGAGCGAAGCTTGATCTCGGGTTGATTAGATATTAATATTAATGTTAAGAATTGTTTATGGAGTAGGATTTTCCGCTGAATTAAAAATCATTATGAAGATGTTATACGGAGCCTTTCTTTGTTACCCCTTGCCGATGGGGTTCTGATTTCTTAGTGCGCCGAGCATGTATAGGTTGGGACATGCCGACCGTAGGGGGTCGGTGATGTTGCTGAGGTTGGGTCAGCGGGAGGGCAGATGGCTTGGGGGCCTGTCTGCCCCTCCACCCCCTACAACGGGACCACGGATCCCGATATTTCTTCCCCCCTTTTTTCTCATCCTACCTACCGTTGCTTTCCTTCTTTTGTGGGGCATTCTATACAGCTACAACTTTCCTAGAAGGATTTTCTCCCACCTTCTAGTGACGGAGCGCATGTAAATTTCCTTTTGTGCCTCACTCCGCTCCAGTCCGCGAACTCACCCCCCACCCGGCGAGCTAGTCCGTGCCGCCAGCAAGGCGCTCCTAGGACTTGGGCGAAGGCACACCCCCGATTTAGGCTTCACGCCACTCACAGTGTGAGAGGGTGTTGGTTAGGACAATCAGGTCCCCCTCTTCCCAAAATTTCTTTTTTTTGAATTTATTCCCCTCTCGTACATTACACTTGGTGAACTGCTGCTGCTGGTGATGATGAGCTGCCAGTGCTGCTGAAACTGTTACTGCTGGTGATGATGGATTGATGTTGGTGGTGGCGATGGCACCCTGCCCCTTAAGTCGGCCCCGTCGTGGTGCTCATCGCTTGCAAAACGAACTCCTTTTTGTTATAGATGGTCCTCTCCTTTTTTTTTCTCTTTTTTTTTATTTCAATTTTAACTGTCTTAATTAAGCTATTGCTTTAATTGTATTTTATTGTCACTCTTAACTGTTCCTTGACACTAAGGTATTTATTTAGTACTTTATTTTAATTACACATTTATTTTTACTGTCCCCCTTTTCCTGTTATTTATACATTAGTTCTCATACTCAGATTAGTTCTGCTACTTTTTGAAAAAAAAACACTGTGTTACTACAATTCTTATTTTAATCTTTTGGGAAATTAGAGTGTATGGGGATCATCTTAAGGTTAGGTCAACTGAACCTACTTTATCTTTTAGTTTTACTTTAGGCGCACATGCCTTAGCCTTAGCCAATTGGTTCACCTGATTCACTACATTAACTTCCAGGTACTTATAATCCGCGTCTTGGAGGTTGTGCCCCTGTTAAACATTATCATAGGGGATGCACGTTTAAACTTTTCCTTTTTTCACTCTACTAAAATTTATCCGGCGCGTTTTTATTTAGCACGTCCGATTTCAGTTTATCCAAACTTCCACTTTTACCTTGCGGTTCTTATTTTCGTTTCAAAAACACGTCCGGCTCGCTCAAGATCTCCCATCCAACTCCTCGAGCCGACGCCGGCTCGAGCTCTCGCCGCCGGCCGCGTCCGTTAACTCGGAACCGTTATCCTGCCCGCCCATCAGCTCGTTGCGCTGGCTTTCGCCTCGCGCCCCGAGCTGTGAGCCGGCAGCTCGGTCCTTCGTTCACGTCCGCAGCGGCGGCAGGGGCTCCAGCCAGCAACTCGAGCAACGGCGCGCGTAGCTCGGTCCGGAAATTTTTACATGCGACCGAGGGACTAGAACGAATTTTGATGTGTCCCTCGCTCGGTCCGAGCCACCGCGTCGGAAATTTTTCCTGCTTTTGGTGCCGCTCCCGAATTTTGGTGCCTTTTGGCGGTCAGATTCGACGTTCGCAACTCAAGGAACGGTACTTTCTTACGGAGCCCACCAGAGCCGCCGTGAATTTTAAGTCTAATTTAGGCGAGCGTTCGTTTTCATGCGCCCATAGGCGCTGAAAAAAAAAAATGTAAGGAAAATTAATTTCCTGACCACAACAATGTTAGTTTTAGTTTTTAGTCAATTTGTCTTTTCTTATAGCTTGTATTAAGCGAAATTAAATAAACTAAATTAAATGAAATGTGAAAAAATCATGAAAATAAATTGTAAATATGTAATATATATTGTTTTTAATACAAGCATGAGAAGCAATATATGTAAATGGTGTGAAAGGACTGGCTTTTGGAACAGCTATACCTACCGAATCGACATTAGCTTCTACTGGAGCAGAAGAAAAAGTTGAATTTGAAGCTGTTGAGTTTGAATTTGTTGAGGGAGCTGATGTGTCGCTGAATTCTAATAGATCACAGCGCATTAGAGACGGTGGCGCAAGACCAACCAAACAGAGCGGCACAACCAAAAGCTCTGATTCAGTGGACTTGCAAAAAAAGCACATCAATTTCCAGAAAGAATTTATGGAAAAAATAAATTATTCCTTTAAAAGCGTTGAACAGAGACAGGAAGAAATCAACCAAAATTTGCTGGATTTGAACAGCAATATGAAAAGGGTTTATGGAGCCTTTTTAAGGGTATTTCTTGTTTTATGGTAAAAAGCTTTCTTTTAGGTATTGATCGTATACATGATGAGATGAAAAAAAAACGGCACAATTGTCGGATGGAGCAAATAGAGAAGGGCAAACTTAGTCTAAAACAGCAAATTTATAAATTGCAAGTTTCACAATTAAATTATTATTGCATAAGAAAATTAATGTATCTTCATGAAATGAAAATATAATTTCAAATGAATTAATTTTTTAAATTATCTTGGTTTTTTACACAAATTATCCAAATACGCAAATTATAGATTAAAGACTATTCATTATCCTGCTTTTTATTCTAGCCGCTTTAATAATATTATCACTTTTTCCGGTTGGTAATATAGATGTCTCGCCCCTAACATACTACGAAAACGATTCTTTAGCACACCAATTGTCTGTTCAATTATAATCCTAGCCTTAATGTGCTTTTTGTTATAAATGCTCTCCTGGCTCAATTCTAAAGGAGCTCTGAAAGGCGTCATTAACCATGGCTCTACGGGATATCCGGCGTCACCTGAAATAATATGACTTCAGTATATGTATGTATATTTTGCTTAAAAAGCCAAGAACTTTAGCAATTCGTTTCGTTTCTCATAATAAATATTTACTCTATTCACAATAAAAATAAATAAGAATCATTTATTTAAAATTTGATTACCTAAAATCCAACTATCTCGCTCTCCCCTACTATATTACACTTCAAAATGCTGTTTTGCGTCACTAAGGTTCCATATATGGGAATCATGATTACTACCAGGAAAACGGGCATCAACTCGAATACGCATTTGACCGTATAACGTATCTTAAACAAAGTATATTTTTACAAGCAAAACATTCATACTATAAAATTCCTTTCTCTTATAAAACAGATGTTTATTGAAGTGAAACTTCTTATGCGACTTCCAACGAGGTTGCGTTAAACGTTTAACGCTACGTGACGTCATATGTCAACAGGAACGCCATCTGTCGCGAGAATTTGGCAGCGCTGGAAATTTAGGGCCAATTTTTCAATAGCCAGATAAACTGTATGATAACTATCCATTGAATAAAATTATCTCGCTGTTTATCTGTTGAATTAATGTACTCTGATTTTTCAATCGTCAGATAGCGAACAGATAGCTATTCTAATGTCTGTCGTGTAAACTGCATGAAAACTGCGCGAAATTCAAAAGTCAGTTTGACAACAATTAATTATTTGTTAATTTAATTCTTTCTTCTGTTCATTTTGCTTGAAAGTGAAGTGAATAAAACTAAATAAATATGGAAAAAGAAAGAAGGGAACGCGCGGCTAATTTTAGTAATTGTTCAAAACGTTCTTCTGACTCAGTTGGAACGTTCACTTCTGGGTCGACCGGAGGCACTTCGTCGTTCCAATCTATTGCTAAATTATGCAATATCGCAGTAGCTACAATAATGTCTTGTATTAGTGGCAAATTACAACTCATTCCGACGCTTAGCACTGGGAAGCGTCTTTTCCAAATACCAAAACATCTCTCAATAACATTCCTTGTTCTAATATGAGATTCGTTATAAAGCTTTTGTGCAGTTGTTATTGGGTCAGAATATGGCATAAATAAATAATTATTCTGAAAATAACCACTGTCGCCGAGAATTATGCCATTACCAAATTTTCGGCTATCAAATTGGTATTTGGCAAAAGAATTTAAAAAAATTAAACTGTCATGCGTTGAGCCTGGCCAACGGGCAACAATGTCTTGCATTTTTAACGCAGCGTTACATATAGCCTGCACGTTAATTGAAAAGTACCCTTTACGGCTTCTAAAGTTTTCCGCAGTATAACCACCTGTTACATTATTTATGTTATATTAATTTCATAACATGAAATATCATAAACGGCAAAAGGTGGAAGAGGTATAATATACTATTTATGTATTTATAAATACCCGGAGATTTCATTCGAATGTGGGTACAATCAATTGCTGTAACAACACGTGGGAAACTTGCAACACTGTAGAAGTCTTCTTAAGCTTGTGATATTTCTTCTACATTTCTTGGAAGAAATATAAATTTTGGCCTGAGTGATGCTATAGCCATGGTTACTCTATTTATAATTTTGCAAATAGTGGAGTCATGCAGACCAGAAAAATCGCCAACAGTGATATAAAAACTTCCACTTGCATAAAATCTGAGGGCAACGAGCACTTGCAGAGCAGGTGCAACACATTGGTTTCTGATTATTATTATAAAAATTAGGTATGATAATTAACAGCATCAACTTGCCTTTTAGTTTTGTGCCTGATTTTGTCTTCGATTAGCGAAACCAGGCGTCGTACAGATTCCTTGTTTAGTTTAAACTTTCGCCTGAATTCGCTATCCACCCACTGCTCAAAAAGATTTGGTCTATCTCGAACTACACGTTGTTTTCTCTGAGGCGCATTTAAATACCTATAAATTTCGCTGTCTTCTTCTAATAAAATGTCTTCAATTGAATCAAATACATCCATGTTTTAATATAAATTGGGTCCACTAAACTTCATAAGCAGAATAAAATTGCTAATGGCAATATCTTAACTGACGAATAAAAGTCCTATCTGCCGCTTTAAGGAGCCGATAAGTTTATCCATCTGATAGCTGAGCTATCTGATGATTGAAAAATCAGAATTCGTCTTATCTGTTAGTTAAGTCCAATCTGACTGTTTATCTGGCTATTGAAAAATTGGCCCTTAATGAATTAAAAGGCAAGTTGTGTGGGCCGGGATCGAACCGTGGATCGCTAGTTTAAGAGACCTGTATGTTAGCCACTAGGCTATTAAGGTATCTGTCAGTTGCTACTTAATTTGTGTATACAAGCGTACTGAACAATCGAGCGATCTAAAAATATAATTTTATTTTTCTTTCGGGCATACCGAGGCTTGGTTTGAATGATTACGCTTTACGAGGGGGGTTGCTTATAAGAGCAAAGCCTGAAATACATAATGCCTTATTAGAGGCGCTGCTACTACTACTACTACTACTACTACTAAAAATAGAATTGTATTTTGAAGCAAGTATTTTAAAAACTCTGCTGACTTATTTAATCCGATAACCTCAATATATTTATGGTTAAAAATAGAAAAGTTCCTATGTAGAAATTCTGCACACTACAACTTCATTTGCACCCAAAGACCATATTTCGATTTCAGTATTCGACAGGTCTATGGTTGGAGACGGTATTTAGAGTGAAAAGGGTTAATATTAAACATCTGCGACTGCTTATTTTTAAATTGTTCCCCCCAACCAAAACAAACAGCACCGCCCCACAAGTATACAGAAGAACCACGTAACCACTATATTCAAATATTAGATCTCGGTTGTTCCGCTTTTATCAATTTCTACCCCTTCCTATTTTCATTTCCACATTACGAAGTTTCACTTCTTCCGCGCGGAGGGACTCCACGCACTATAATTTTGTTTGAGAAGGTGGTATGATTTTTACGTGTGTATAATTACAGTGGTGGAAATTCGCATAAAAACATAATGTCTTTAATAAACTATTATCATCAAGACTTACATCCATTATATAAAAATTATTTGGATTCCAAATCTTTCGTATTTCTCAACTGTTATTGACCAAACCTAACATGCACATTGACAACATGTAGTTCTAAGTGTTATAAAATCGTGGATATTGGTCAAAGGGCTTAGGGGCTGCATCAGGTTTTAAAAGTGATTTTGTTACCGCGATAGCTTCCGCATTTCTAAATGGATTTTGATCCATCTGTGCGTATGCATTTATTGGCTCGATATCTAGTTAATGTTAAAAATTTGGGGTGTTTGGGGAAGGGCCAGGAGAACTTTGACGTCGCTATGTATTTTAATTTAATTCCGTGCAGAACGCATATATCTTAATCAATTTTGATTAAACTTGGCTAACATACTCTTCGTGGCAATATCTCCGCTATGTTCGCAAATGGGTTGAATCGGTCAAGGAGGTGGGGAATTCAGCATTACATTTCCTTATATAAAAATCAATTTGACTACATTGAAATCTACCACTTCTTTCTGGCTGCTGCCGAAAAGTATTTCTTTAGTTATGCGCCATGTCATGAGATGGCGCAGGAGGGACTTCTGTGGGAATTGAAGCAGTCCCAAGGTAGAAAAATATTTTTTACCCTCCAAATACTCGATGCAGTCTTCAATGAGGGGCAACGGAAAATTATCCCTGACAGTTAACTTATTTAGAGTTCTATAGTCAATACACATTCGCGCTTGTCCATTTTTAGGTTCCGTACCTCGAAAGGAAAAAACGGAACCCTTATATGATCACTTTGTTGTCCGTCCGTCCGTCTGTCTGTCTATCAAGACCCTTTTTTTTCGGGAACGCGTGGAGATATCAAGCTGGAATTTATAGCAAATACTCAGGTCTACTGTCCGTTCGAGCTGTGAAAAAATCAAACTTCTAAGCCAACGCAATCAAAAGATACAGCCGTTTATGCCGCAAATTTCCGCAAATTTTCGACACTCGCAAGGGAATCAAAACCTACAGGGTACTTCCCGTGAACTCAGAATATTGAAATTTGGTACGAAGCAACGTCTTATAGCACAGATAAAGGAAAAATTGCGAAAACCGTAAATTTTTAGTTACATCATATAATAAAAATATTTTTAATAATTTTAAACATACTACCCCTTTCCTCATGAACGCGTAGAGGTATTAAATTGAAATTCATATCAAATAGTCAGATCTATAATACCTTTAAGCTGTAACAAAATCAAACTTATATGTCAACGCAATCAAAAGAAACACCAATTTAAGCCGCATATTTTCAAGCTCGCAACTACTCGCAAGGGAGTCAAAACCTAAAGGGTACTTCCAGTCGACCTAGAATCTTGTAATTTGGCATGAAGCAATGTTTTATAGCACATATAAAGGAAAACCTTAAATTTTTAGTTACATCACATATTTTTTATAATTCAAATTTAATAGATAATTATAAAGTATAACGATACGGAACCCTCAAGGCGTGAGTTCTACTCGCACTTGTCCGTCTTTTTTTTTTCTTTACAAGCACAATGGCTGAAGCATAAGGCGAACCACTCGGTCGGATAATACCGTCATTCAACAAATCGCTAACAATGGCTCGAACCTGGGTTCGCTCTACATATGACAATCGGCGCGGCGAACAGTGAAAGGGGGCGTCCGATATTAATCGTATTTTCATCTCGCACGGATATGGCTCAAAAGTTACGCGCCCGGGCTCCAAATACATATTAAAAATCAAGTTTTTGATTTTCTCTTGCGAGGTCTTACTAACTCCACATTTACATCTATTTTGTCATCACTCTCAACGATATTTATATCAAGAATATCTGGCCCGCAACGCTCTACTAATTTTTCTTGGGGTTTCCCGTCGTTAATTTCGCAAACCGAGGTATCTTGTATCATACTTGTTTCGCAGGGCTGGGTGTGGTTCAACTTATCCATCGGGAGGCAGTGTTTTCGTAATACTAAACTTAAACTATCAGCATTAGGGGCGCAGCGATCAGCATCCTCTCTCAATCTTGAAAGCTCTTCTTTAGAATATTTTAATTTTCTGCAAGTTAAATGAATTCGGAATTCTTTCAAAAAGTCGCGTCCCAGAATCAGGGGAGTACCAATAGCGTCATCTGGTAACACAAATAAATTTATTTTCCTTGTTCGATTTACAAATTTCATCCGAACATTAATTGTACGGTATATTTTTAATTTCTGGCCACCAATTCCACGGAACCTCGATTCCAACAACCCATTACGCATTCTGTAGTGGTTTGGCACGCATGATCGTCGGATGAAGTTACTGGGACTACCTGTGTCAAAAAGAGAGAGGAAAACATTAGGTACCACGCAGCCCCCAAACATTACACTTACCAAGTTTAGAGCGTCGATCACATTTACGAGTGTGTCGTCGTCGTTATCATCGTCAAACACTCCGGCAGCTTCTTGGGCAGCGGCATGCAAAGGGATGAGCGTCTTCCTCGGGTTGGGGCACGATCGGTGGTCGTGACCGGTCTTCCAGCATTTGAAGCATGCTTCTCTCGGGCGGATCGGGTACGGGCAGTTAGGTTTAATATGCCCCGTCGGGGAACAATTGTAACACAGGGTCTTCACCTGTGTGTTGGCATCTTGGCGATGGGGTACTTTGGCACCTTCTCGTCCTACGGCAGTGGTACTTTGCCTGGAACCGATTAGTAGTTGCACTGCGTCAGCTGTACTTCGTCCGGAAGAAGAGATGGGGCGGCATAGATATCTTAGTTGGTATCTGTTTACCAACACCTTTAGTTCGGCGATTGTCTGGGCAGTCATTAGCAAATGCATGTTGCCATGTTGGCAACCTTGCCCTCAATCCCGTCCAGAATAAAACCAATAACTTCGATTTCAGAAATGTCGGAACGTCTGGCCATGGATTGCAACGTCAGGATATTGCAGTGTAGGGACTTATTTTTGGGCTCCCAACGTCTTTGGGATAGTGCCCTATATACATCCTGGCGGGACACTGTACAGTCAAATTCTTCGATGAGTGACGTCTTTAATGTTTGATAGGTAATTGCGGAAGTAGTTGACAGGAATATTCGCGCAGTCCCCGTCAAACATCGTCGCAGGCACAGGAGTCTACGACTATCGTTAGCGTCAGCAGTGGTCATTATTTCCTCAAAGTCCCGAATGAAATGTCTTACAGAGTGGGCCTCATCGTCTCCACTAAATTTGGGAATGGCGTGCTCTAGCAAAATCAACACCACAGTGAGTAGGGGCAGCTAGGGCTCCCCCGAGTCGCACCAACTCGCAGCGAAGCTCCAGAATTTCTTTGTGCTTTCGCAAAATTTTCAGCTCTGCGTCCAGCGACACCTGAGTGTTGTCGCCATAGTTCATGCTGGCGTCTTCAAAACCGCCAGGCGCAATCTGATGTGAAGCCGCGCGGGCAGCCACCAAAACGGCGTCCTCATCAGGAGACACTCCGGCTGAGAGAACAGCCCTCACGGAAGCACAAACGTCATCCTCGGCAGCGGCAGGGGCCCCAGTGAAAGAATGGGTAGCGTCCTTTTCGGCAATGGATGCATTGACTACGTCGGCTACGTGGGCGGCACTGGCTGCATGGGCGGCATCGGTGAAAGTGGACTGCACGGCTGCAGCTTGAACGGTGTCCTCAGCGTCGGCGCAAGCATCGTCCAAGAAGGCGCCGTCGGAAGGGGCGGCATTTTCCGAAGGGAAGTGTGGCAGGTAAAGGCGTCTCAATTGCGCAGTGTTGGCCGTCGCTGGGAAAGTTACCCCAGCACGGATAAAGGCTTCAACAATTTCCCGCCGTGTTACTTTGTTCATGGATTTTTCACTTTCCATATCTTTCTATGTTCGTACCCCACACCTGGAGTTTTTAACTCTTGTCGTTTACACATTTTTATCACTTCTTTTTTTTTTTTTAAATCGGTGCTAGAGCATTTTCTTTTCTAGTTTCGCAATTTACAAAAACCAATCTATCAAAATAGCCTATCACATGAGCTTTGACTAACTAATATAATTTTACGCCGTAATATGTATGTTACAAATGATTTCTCCTACAAAGAAAATACCAAGAAAATACTTCATAGACATTTCTCTTATTTTCTAATTAGATAAAACCTACTTTGTGACTAATAATATTCCACTATATCGAAGAAGACTAAATTGATGATAGATGTTATTAATTTTGTCGCCACATGTGCATACAAATAGAAGCATACATGAAGTTTATAACAGTTATTCTAATTGGAAATAATATTCCACTATAAACAAACATGACAAATTACGTGAGATTCTATTCAAAACGCTTAGGCCGATCGTACCTCTCTATCGCTTGGTCCGCGCTCTCGCTTGCACGCTCGGCTCAGGCGGAACGTGACAATGGGTCATGCTTTTTCGTGCGTGCAGCCGTTCATCGATTTATAAGACGTTATCACGTCAAAAAAGAATTATTTATATAAATTTGATTTAATATTTTTATAAGAGTATAATAAAGAAGATTAGAGACTTTTGCGATTTAAAGAGCAAAACAGTTTTATTTTTGTGGATTTTTTACAAAATTGCGTACAGTTACCCCACTTGACTTTAAGTCAGAACCTCATTTTAACGAGGGGGAATTACAGAAGCTGCATGTCAGCAGCCACCAACTTCAGAACTCGCATATGAGCAGCACACGCCAAACTGCATTCTTAAGAAGAAGTCCTAAACTTGAGCCGCGCACGTTACCAACCGTGGAAGCCGCTCGCATACAGGAGGACCATCGCAACCGCAATTGGGAGTTAGAACTAGAATTACAGTTAGTTTCCGTTTGTTAGTATTTCAAGAAGAGAATTGAATAAAGAAAAATATCCAAAAATACATCCCTATCGGATTTTAAAAAGTTTGAATTAAGTATAATTCATTTAATTTGTATAATAATAAAATATTCGATTTATGTTGCTGTGTTATTGATTTTTGTTTAATAATTTAAAGTGTAGTTGTATTCAGAAAATGTATGTTTGAATCAATAATGCTTAAATGTTGTTATACTCGGATAAATCCATTGATACAGGGTGTTCAGAGGCGGGAGGGAAATATTGCAGGAGGTGAAAGGTCAGGCCGAGGCAAGCAAAAAATCGTATGAGGGGGGGGGGGGGGGTTATCTCGCACCGTTCGGCAGTTACAGGGTGATTCGTAAATCAGGATGTTGCCTTATATGGGAACCGCTATTGTATTTTTATCTTTTTTTCTACGCATCGCAGCGACCCCAAACTGGTCTCAAAAAATCACTATTTTGAAACCCTTTCCAAAAAGGTCAACACCGCCCCTACCCCCAACCCCTTGGCCACAATTACCTCTGGAAGTTGAAAAATTAAATTTTATTTCACGATGTTTCACCTTTCGCCCCACTTTTCTCCGAAATTCACGTTATTAACATACCTACTATTTATTGTTTTTAAGTTTCCTATCTAATTACCTTTCGAAAAAGGTGCAACATGCACAGGTAGAAAAAGGATACAAACATTTATTTACAAAAATCCCTTTACAAAATATTAGGACAATTCGAATCTTTAAGAAATTATACTTAAATTAACTAAAAAATACATTTTATTCACTTAAAAGCTAATTACTATTAAAACTTATGTGCTACAAAAGCTGTTCGAAATGTTCTCCGCCAGTCTCGATGCATGCAAGTAGCCTTCGTCTGATTCCGCGTTTGAGGTCTATGGTAGCCAGTCCCTCCCGTATTTTCATCGCTGCAGTCCCAATACTGGTAAATAATTCTTCTCTGGTGTTGATTGGTCTTGAGTAAACCTCATCTTTCATCATTCCCCATAAGAAAAAGTCCAGTGGAATAAGGTCCGGTGATCTAGCAGGCCAAGGAATCGGTCCACCTCGTCCAATCCAGCGCTCTGGGTAATGTTCATTCAACCTTGCCCTAACAATGTTCCCAGTATACGCAGGTGCTCCGTCGTGCTGTAAATACATTGCGCTTCTTGTGGCCAAGGCGATGTCCTCCAACAGATCCGGATGGTTATTCTCCAAAAAGTCCGAATATAGCTGACTATTCAGCACTTGAGGCAAGATGAAGGGTCCTATCAACTGGTTGCCGATGATGCCAGCCCAGACATTGACACTAAATCTTTGCTGGAAGAACCGACACCTTGTCGTATGTGGGTTCACATCTGACCAGGTGTGGAGGTTGTGGAAGTTTGTGATGCCATCCCGGGTGAATTGCGATTCATCCGTCCACAGAATTCGGTCTAGAAACCTACTGTTTTCGATGTTAGACTCGAGCAGCCAAGTGCAGAACTGCAATCGTCTTTCGGAATCTCCTTGATGTAGTGCTTGGACCGGGATATGGTGGTATGGATGTAGTCCCTCTCAGTTCACAACGGTCCACACTCTCCCTGCAGACAATCCTAACCGTCGTGCGACCTGTCTGATGCTTATTTCAGGGCTGTTCCTGACGATGTTGAGGATTTGTTGGTCGGTTTCCGCTGAATCGGCCGAAGTTCCTGATCGCGCTTCTGCTCTAGGGGCGGTTACACTTCCGGTTTTTTTTAACCTCCTGAAAGTCCTTGAAAATACCCTTCTATCGGGTATACGCCGATTCGGGAATCTCCTTTGGTATTCCCGTACGGCCTCACTACCATTTCCGTCTACTAAACCGTACACATAAATTATGTCGGCATACTCTTCAACAGTGAATTCTGCCATTTTTTCTTAATTTTTTGTGTTAAACACCCGTTCTTATCGATTGCCTCTTCAACTATGGTCAATGTCCTTTCTTCAAACGTACCCATTTTTATACCATAATTCATAGGAGGTATTAGACACGGAGCGTCAGGATACTTAGAAGTCAATACTGGATATCATAAACTAATAACGCCATTTAACGAGATTATATTTATTATTTTGTAACAGTTTTGCTGAAATAATAAAACTTTATTACCTGTGTTTCCTAAATAAAGATTTCCGAACTTGCTGTCATAAAAATTCTTTACTAACGACTTTTTCCATTATGGTGTAATAAAGTAATTAGGTACCTGTGAAGATGTTTCAATTTCAGAATTTTTGTATCCTTTTTCTACCTGTGCATGTTGCACCTTTTTCGAAAGGTAATTAGATAGGAAACTTAAAAACAATAAAAAGTAGGTATATTAATAACGTGAATTTCGGGGAAAAGTGGGGCGAAAGGTGAAAAATCGTGAAATAAAATTTAATTTTTCAACTTCCAGAGGTGATTGTGGCCAAGGGGTTGGGGGTAGGGGGCGGTGTTGACCTTTTTGGAAAGGGTTTCAAAATAGTGATTTTTTGAGACCGGGTTGGGGTCGCTGCGATGCGTAGAAAAAAAAGATAAAAATACAATAGCGGTTCCCATATAAGGCAACATCCTGATTTACGAATCACCCTGTAACTGCCGAACGGTGCGAGATAATCCCCCACCCATACGATTTTTTGCTTGCCTCGGCCTGACCTTTCACCTCCTGCAATATTTCCCTCCCACCTCTGAACACCCTGTATATATTATAAATTTTAATTTAGGAAAAAGGATTTCCATTATACATTCTATTATGTTCCTACGTCATCTTGTTTCCATCATTTTATTGTAGTCGCTTTTCACGCAATCCGGTTTTTTGATATTTTTAATTTACTTTTTTTTTAAATTTATTTCGTCAACATAAATAAAAGCTTGCTTTTTTTAAAACCGTTTTTTTTTACTTTAATTAGGTACTTGTTATGTATCTGAGAAAGCAACAAAGTATTGAGAAAATAAATTTCTCCCGTATCTTCTTTTTTTTTTCCTCTATTTCTCCATCTAATACTTCTTGAAAATCTATTGGCAAAGATCACATTTCACAAGTATTTTTTTACGACAGGAAACATTACTGTCCCAATGAAAAATGTCCTTGCCATTGGCACTTTATTTCCTGTGAAGGCGCATAATAACAATAAAAGGCGGAGAGAATGAATCCCAATTTGAAATTTCGAAATAAATTATTGGCCTCCGCGAGAAGTTGCTTCACTTTGACTCACACGAATTCAAGATAAAGTTGGAAGATAAATGCGAGGACCGAGACTGCTTTCAAAGGTTTATGGTGCGAAACTCCACGTTGTGGAATGTACAATGAACTGACCTTTAATAATATCGAATATTTATAAAATTGCACCATTTCTCGTTCAGGCTGGCAAAGGCAATTTGCTAAGTTTTTTTCATTTTGGTAAGACAATGCTGGAGGGAATAATAACAGAGACAACCAAACTAGAGAAAAAAGTGTAATTTATTTTAAAAAATCATCTTTTAATTAGCTGTTATGATAATACCTCTGCGAGTACTTCTACAATAAATAGTGAAATTAAACAGAAATGCAATATTGCGGAGTTTCGTGTTTAGTGCAACAAAACAAAGCAAGACTAATTTACTAAATAAGCTCAAGCGGTCGGAATTCGTGTGGCCGTGTTGGGTTGTGGTAAATTAGCTCTCGAAATAAAGTTCCCAGTCGCCGAGTTGTTCAGTCTCATCCCACTTTGAAATTAATATTGTGCGAGATTAAGCATTTTGTTTAGTTCATGACAGGGAAACCGGAGTTCGCTTGTAATCCTGCTCGTAAAATGGACAAGGGTTACGAAGTGGTTCATTATCATAGAAATATCACGGTAATGCTATCAACTCCATGAATACATATCGTATCATTATCTATCGTTTCCACCCCTTTCAATGTGCTATACATATATGGCTGAGCGAGGTTCGTACATATTCATTGATTTTCTTAATATCGGATCTTCTTCCAACTGATGTGCATGTCTAAGATGAAGGGCGAACGAGGAAGTGGCTGGTATTACCGACGAAGTTAGGGGCGTTTCATCAGCTCGGACGCGATAAGTGGTTCATTGTTTACAGGAGCTTGGGTGCTTTTCTTGCCTTTGCAGCAGTTTTCATCGTGGTGCGCTTTTGTAAGTCCGCTGCTCATATTGGTAGTTCGAAATGCTATTCGCGCTATCTTAATTATGTAAATTAGGGTGTCTGAATAAAGTTATTTTATATATGCCCAAAGCTCGCAATTAAAAAGATTACTATTGAAAAAAAATGTTTACATTTTAGAAGCTTTTATTTATTTAAACCAGCGTTTGAATTTAATTGAAACCCTTTACTTTTCTTAAATTGAAATAAATTTAACTAAAATTAAATTCAAACGCTTGTTTAAATAAATAAAAGCTTCTAAAATGTAAAGAAATATGAACGAATTTACAAGCCGTTATTTGCTGATATACCATAACTTTAATTTTGCTATTTATTTCTGGTACTGTTGATCAGTTTGAAAGTACATCTTGGAGAAATCGGCGGAAGTATCTCCAGCAAAGAACATCGAAATGAGTGTACGCTATATGTGTATAAACTCCTTGAAAATTATACAGATTAATTTGCAACATAGCAAAGTGGATACTGCTGAACTAGGCAGGCATGGGCACCGGAGAATGACAGCGTAAGTGATATCGAAAAATCAATCGAATTTCTCTAAAAGGCACTATCAACAAGCTTCGAAACAGCTTGCCCTTTCAGCACGCCTCAGACTAAGGGAAAAACTCCCTGGTGAAATAAAAAACTCAGTGCTTACGGGAAGAAAATACGGAAGCAGTTTAACAAGGCAAAAGATTGCAACTCGGCCTCAGAATGGGAACTCTACTGTTCACATCTGAAAGAGTACAAAAGGGAAATAAAAAGAGCCAACCTGCTATCTTGGAAAAAATTCTGCACTGAAATCGAAAGCACGCGAGAATCGGCGAGAATCCACAAAATTCTCATCAAAGATAAGGCGACGCAGCTAGGGACATTACAGCTTCCAACTGAAGAGTACATACGTAGATGATAACCTTTCAATAGGAACTCATCTATTGGAAACCCACTTCCTCAGCAAGCTGCCCAATTATGTCACATTAACAAGGAACTATTAAACTGGGCGATATCATCCTTCCAGCCCTTCAAAAGTCCGGGCAGGGATGGAATTTTTCCAATTATGCTACAAGAAGCAAAGCTTCTGATCCTAAGTCCTTTGACCAGTCTGTCCAGGTCGATTCTGGCCTACGGATACGATCCACAGAGCTGAGTAGCTAGGGTGGTGTTCATCCCCAAACCCGGCAAAGGAAGTTACAAAATGGCGAAAGCTTTCGCCCTATAACACTTACAAGCTTCTTCATGAAGACCATGGAAAAAATGTTGGATGAATTCATCAGATCTAAACATCTGAAGGAGTTCCAACTACATACAACGCAATATGCATACCAAAAAGGGAAATCCACCGAATCCGCATTACACCACACGATTACCTTAATCGAGAAGGCGGTTCATAATAAAAACTTTGCCATCGGAGTTTTCATAGATATTGAGGGAGCTTTTGATAACACCGGCTTCAGTGCAATAGCAAATGCCATGCAGAGACATGGTGTTCACCCGACGTTAATCAGCTGGATCAGCAACATGCTGAGTAACATGGTGTTCAGCCGACGTTAATCAGGGGGATCAGCAACATGCTGAGTAACACGGTTGTATCTACCACCATTGGCAAATCCTGTAATCCGACTACCCGGAGGTCGGGTTTAGGGACGACAGTTAGGATCCGATTTAACGCGTGTACCACTGTACCCGGGGATAAGCATCCGCTTCGACCTAACTCAACTGCTGAAGTGCTACGTTCTCAGTAAAACAATGAATATTCCAAAAGCATAAAGTACCTAACACTGTAGAGAATTTTCGGAATATTTTTAATGAATAAAAAAACGGAAATCTTCTAGAACATGGATCACCTTAATATCAAGCTGATCCCACGGTATTGTTAACTATTAAACTTCAATATTCCTGATATACAGTGAGTGTAGATTGTGGAGAAAAGTGTCTGGATATATAAATGCTCCTTGTAAACCGTCTAAAAACTCTTCGTGCGATCGAGTCCTATAACTACTGAAAATTACCCAATTATGTAAGTTAACAACAGCTCCAGTTACCACTACCTGGCGTCGCGCCGGCCCAACCGACACCCACGCAGCCCAACTGAGCATAATATCTAATATCAGGGAAACTTAATGTGCAATTTTGTTAGCCAGAATAAAATTGGTCTTCAACCAGACTATGTGTTTTCATTTTTGTTCCCGTTGTTCTGGAACTTCATTTTTTTATTTCACAACTTATTAAAGTTATTAACTGGCGCCCGAGCAGAGACCTGAGTTGCAAATAGTCTTGCCTGAAAGATTATTCGTCGAAAGTAAAATTCGTCGTCGGTAATCGAGAACAAGATCCCGATATCGTTAATCGAAAGTAAAAATTCGGTGTCGGGAATTCAAAATAAAATCTCGGTGTGACTAATCGAAAGAAAGTTTCAGATTCGGTATATTTGGATGCAAAAACAGTGAGTGAAGTGCGTGCCATTAGTAAGCTTCTGCGACAGTCAAAGTAGAAGCCAAACAGGAACAACACGACTCCTTCGACATCGGCATCGGACAACTCAGGAAGGCAGGAAGCTGTTTCACTTAATATAGGAGATATAACAGCACCCCATCCCCTAGCAAGCTGGTCTGGTAGAATGAAGCAGATATTAATGTAAGTAGAAATTTTTTAATTACTTACATTAAGTATTCATATTAATAAGTAAGTGAAACTGAGGAAGTAACCAACCCCAAAAGCTCATAAAGGATCAATTGGGGTAATTAACAAAAAAAAAAAGGTGAAAAGTGGAATTGCTGTGTGGTGAGAAAACAATCGTAATTTCCTTTTACCTCTCCACTTAAAGTTATCGGTTTGAGAAGATACGGAGCTTTGAATATAAAGCTTAAGAAAACGCTATATCGTATAAAAGCCCTGTACATGAATGTAATAAAAACAGAAGTGTCCATAGAAAGTGTTTCGTCGAGAATTAGGCTATTTGCCTAACACCCGTAATTTTTTTGAGATTTGGGATCACAATTAAAATGAACACTAAAGAAAAATAACTAAATACCTTTTGAAACTACAAGGATTGGAAAGGTTATGAAATCTATTGAAATAAAAAACGATTGGTTTTTTGGGTCTAAGAAATTAAGATACTAAAGTTTATTTAGACCCAGAGGGAAAAAGGACCGTTGCAGAAGGCAACGGCCAAAAAAACCCTCGAATGAAATTATTACAAGTTAAGTATATTCTTTAATATTTAGTACACAACTATGTATTTATGAGGGACAGAGTGTGGGGAACGAAGACCTATGTGACCGAGTGTGTAAGGTGTAAGGTGTAAAACACAAGATGCGTGTTGGGGTCTTCGACGACCTGGGACGCTGAGCTGATGGCGATGCTCCTGGCGAGGGATGCACCCAGCTGCGACAACACTGACCGAGCAGTGACCACGCACCCGTGAATACACACACAATTAAAAGAAAGAACGCGACAAAGGGACCCCGGGAATACCACGACGATGGCGACGACGGCGACGACGGTGACCACGACGACGGTGACCACGACGACGGTACTCGACTCGAACCTACACGGATTTGCAGCCTATCACTAAACACAACTCACTGGATGCGATATGAATTAACTTGAACCGGTACTACACAAGCACTTCCACACGACGCGATAGAACCTCACAACTATTGAAACTGATTCTATTTAATTACTCGAACGGCGGTTATTTTTATGAAAGCTAAACAAAACTAGGTCCTTTTAGCACAAAGGCCTTTGAAGAAGTCAAGATTATCCTGCGCGAGAGCTGCTTAAATAGTCGCGTCCAAGGGCCCGCAAAACGGAATAATAACGGCCCGAGGAAGATTTTCGTTATTCGTTAGGGGCTGTACGGATTTCTCGGGATTCGATCGACTGTTATTTCTCGTACTCGATTGAACATGTTATTTGTTGTGGCCAAAATGAAGTTATTTGTTGTGGCCAACATGATGTGGAATATTTCCGCGATTTGTTAGGGGGACGGATTTCTCGGGATTCGATCGAACAGTTAGGGGAACGGATTTCTCGGTATTCGATCGAACAGTTAGGGGAACTCGTTTGAACATGTTATTTGTTGTGGCCAACATGAAGTTATTTGTTGTGGCCAACATGATGTGGAATATTTCCGCGATTCGTTAGGGGGACGGATTTCTCGGGATTCGATCGAACAGAAAGAGAAATACGACTTTAATAAACGAGGGAGAAAGAGCGAAGTAGCATGGGCGTTCGTTCATTTCGCATGGTTAGGGGTGCCCTTTTTACAGACGGCGTTAAAGAAGAGTTTTTGGAGGGATTTGTGCATAAGATAAAAAAAAAAAAATTTGTTTTATTCATGTCTCCACTGCTGACTAATACAAATATTGTGTGCACTAACACTAGTCGGACTTTACTACGCTCGGAGAGTGATATCGCGCTTCCTTAGGCTTCATGTTCAAGGATACAGAGCAACCGCGAAATGGAGCAGATGCAAGAAGCAACTCGGCAGTTAAGTGGTGTTGTTAATGCCCAGATCGCACTATGGAAGGAAATTGAAAAAAGTCCCAAAAAATAGGAAATGAGAATGTAAAGAAGACAGAATATGTTCCTAATCAGACTCCTAATCAGCTCCGTTCCCCTACGAATGAGGAGGAACTCAAAGGAATTTAGATGTTACCCGATTGTGTAAGGGAACTCCAAATATTCGACGGGAACCCAAAAAACTACGTTTCGTGTGTTCACAACGTCGAAAGTATCCTAAAAGATTATGAAATAGTTCGCAACAAGCCCATATACCGAGCTGTATTGCAAAGTATTAGGCAGAAGATAAAGGGTCCGGCAGACTCCGCTCTCATCGCATACAATATATTCGGACAAGATTGGCTTTCTATGAAGAAATGCTTATCACTCCATTACGCTGACAAAAGGGACATTCGCACCCTGGAACATCAGCTCAGCTTGCTAACGCAACGACACATGACTCTAGACGAGTTCTATGCTAACGTCAATCATCAATTCTCCCTCATAGTTAACAAAATAAAAACTGAGGACTACTCCAATGAAACAGTAAATGTGCTCATTGAAACTTACAGAAACAGAGCCCTCCTTCATAAGAGGCGTAAGTGGTGACCTTTCAAAGATGCTCATTATACAAAAACCCTAAACTCTTCCAGAAGCTTATACCTCCTGCTTGGAGATCCAAAATCTACATTTTAGGAATGTTACCATTAGGAAATTAAGCCCAACAAATTCAGTAACCGCACCTATAAACCAATCGTTCATGCAAGATCCTAGACTATCAGCATATAGGCAACCGCCGCGAACAGCACCACGCCCAATGCCCAGGACATTACCTACCGAACAGAGGAATAAGGCCTTTAACATCCAACACGAAGAGCGTACGCAGCCACGAGGCCTAACCAGCCCAAACCTCCTGTTCCGATTGACGTTGACAAGTCAATTCAAACTCGACAAGTCAACTATATGAACCGACCGAATGGAAATTCTGCCCCTAAGAGGCTGAATTACCTCGATAATTATCCTACTAAGCCACAAAGAATTAACTTCCTGGAAATAAACCAGGGGTCGAAACCGAAACGTTTAAAGGTTGCGATTACTGTTACGGTTACAAAATTTTTAATCGTTCGGGTTATAATTAGGGTTACGATTATTTATTTTTTAATGGTTACGATTACTGTTTTCTAACCGGTTACGTAACCTGTTACACTAGGGTTATCATGAGGAATATCAATAAGATAGTATTTTACATGTTTTTATTCTTATTTTAAATGTTTACATGTTTTTATTCTTATTTTAAACCGAACAAATGATTCGCTCGAATTAAGGTAATCGCGTCAACCAAAGCACCATCTAATTTCGCTCGAAGATTGCTGACAGTAAATTTTAAGCCAGAAAACAATCGTTCAACACTGACTTGTGTTGCCGGGACACCAAGTACAACCCTAGCCAATTGATACAAGATAGGTTGGTTAATTTCTTCTGCGTTCCAATATTCCAGGACATTTGTACTCGATGGCAAACGTTTGGTGTTTGCGAAACCTTGCAGCAGCGTTTTGATATCCACCCCGTTTCTTTGGTTCACCGATGACTCTCGCTCTTGATGTCGTTCAAGGCCACGTAACATCATTTCGAAATCATCGACATTTTCCACGCTTTGCTCCTCTGCAAACTCCTCAGCCTCACCCAAGGACATCCGTTCGGTCGTATTTGGCAAGTTCTGCATTCTGTGATATAATAATGACAATATTTCCACAGCTTCGGCTTTTTCTTCAGACAATTAACGACATTAGACTTTTTATGAAGTAAGTTTACAGGTAAAGATGTTGAATTGACACTTCACATGTATGACTATCTGTTCAAAAAGGATTTTTCTTTTCTTAATCGAGATTAGGGATTTCAAAACTTTCAAATTTGTTTCGTCTATTATTTTATTTTTGTTTCCTTTTATCTTTTTCTATAGGAACTCAGGTAACCCATTCGTAAAACCGATTAATAAGGGTTACAAAGTTATCGGTTACGGTTATTGATTCCGGTTCGAAAAATTCCAACTTTTGGATTAGAGTTACGGTTACGGTTACCAAAAATAATCCTGTTATTAATTGATTACGGTTAAGGTTATGGTTACGGTTCGACCCCTGAAATAAACAAAGATCCTTCTTACGAGGAATACACGAAAACCTATCAAAACAAAATTGGCGAAGGTTGCATGGAAACTAGCATCGAAGAAAATATCCAAGCAAATATCGAAGAAAATGGCGAAGAAAATGCCGAGCTAAATTTTATGACGGAAGTTTTTCTATATGCCTTATGTATTTTTCATAAGGGTCTTATGAGGCAAACCTGACACATGTATAACCTTACAATGAAATGGGCAATCTCACCATTTCCACATGGGGGCTCGATTAGACAAACATGAAATATACTCTTCTTAGGCAAGCTTGTTGTTATCTGCTAGTGGACCATATTTGAAAACTATCAGCTGTGCTCGGTTACAGCACAAATCCTATTGTTGTTAATAGCTGTCTTATCGGGTTTTTTTTTCTTACGAAAACCTCATGAAGTATACATATATCGTTCATGCACATCATTTTGCGGAAGCGTTGATGTATACATATTGTATATTTTCATGGGCAGTTACAAAAAAAATTCGTCCATCTGTCCAACCGTAAATTCTAATATTCTATTGTTAACATCTAAATAACTCTCACTTAATTATTGTTTAAAACTGGGATGGTGGGCGAACTGCCATGTAGTTTATTATGTTTATTATATTTTATTTTAAAAGTTATATAATTTAGCATTAACTTGACAATATAACTATGTATTAATAATTATTATTTCATTGATAAATTTTCATTAAAAATTAAAAAAAAATACAAAATTAACTTTTTTATTGTAGGAATCTTTATCTTAATAAAATTATCTCATTAGTAAAATATATCTCTAATTCGATTCAATTTTTAATTTTCGTTTAGTAAAATCAGATTGATTCTCCCCAAAAATTTTAAATCGGGTAGCAAACATTTTTCTTTACGAGGGCCACATGCGGTGTTGTTTGCCCAAATAAACATTGCAACTAATGCCTTTCTTTCCACCTTAAAGTTTTTTCAGCCAATACAGGCCCCATCTACCTATATATGTATTTCCTTTCATCATAAAACTTCCAATTCAATGTAGGATCTCAACATTTCCTATGATTCAGACAATATACATATATGGAGTCTATATTTCCTTTCATCATAAACTTCAATCAATTTCAATATGTAGTCTTCAGGTGCCATATATCTTACTCTTGACTACCTAAACTTAATCTGACATTAGTCAGGCGCTATCTACCTGCCCCACCTCGACTGTGCTACCAGTCTAGTTACTTTTTTTTTCCGTAATTAATTTCAGTCTTCTTTTTCCTCTTGAGAACTGATATCAAAATCCATGTGAGCTAGTTTGCACCTAGATTTAAGTCGCTCCGAAGAATGAACCGATGTGTACGGCTTTTGGGTGATCTGCAATTCTTTGGTGTCCGCTACAACATATCTACATATCTTTTCCCAGAACAGATTTGATAACATAGTGTCCCTTCTATCTGGGCTTAATTTTCCTACGTTCCTCAGAAGATGCTGCATCCTCTTAGATGAAAACGAGATCGCACTCCCGCCGTGATGCCTTGTGCTTTGTGTTGTAATTCCTCACTCGAATTTTCTGTTTATCCTTGATTCACTGTAGGACTTTTTCGTTAAATTCTGATAATGGAATATTTTCTTCCTCGTCTTTCTCTTCTCTTTCAATGGCAAGAACCAATTTGTTTTTAAGAACGTTTTTTGGCTGATACGACATTAACAACTCCTGCGGAGTCTCCTTTGTTGTTGAATTCTTTAAACTATCTGGTCCATCTACATATGTACGTACATACACTCCGCGACAAAAAGATACGACACCCCTGCAATCCTTCGAATTTTCTGTACTGATAAGTCTTGTAATGACATTTGACTACTTGTTGTAAAGAACCGTTGATGAAATATCTGTATGTATAGTCTGTTTACCAGTAGATGCATTTTTCCAGTATTTACTGCAAAACTAGCGCGACAAAAAGATACGACAGGGGACGTAGCTAGTGCAGTTTACATTTAGTATTGAAATAGTTAACAACATTGGTAGTGTTATAAGTATTTGGTGTGTAAACTGCATTGTTTTGAGTATAAAGAAATTTTCGTTGCCGTTATAATTTAATAAAATGGGTCGTGGAAAAAAACTTTCAGTGAGTGAAATAAAAACTATTATAAAACAAAAAAATAAAACTATTAGTGTTGCTAAAATAGTAAAAATATTAAGCAGAAGTAGGAGTGATATAGCGACATTACTTAAAAACCCCCCCGACTAGAATTTTAAGTTCGATAGTCATTAGGCTGGCATTAATCGTGCCTAATTTCGCATTAGGCCCTACTGAGGAAACCGCATTAGGCTCTAATAACAAAAGTAACGCATGTCGCCATTCGCCCCTAATTTGGTAGGCCTCATTGGGCTTAAATGGGAAAACCTCATTGAGCCCTAAATACGGTGGTGCCGCTCCGTCGAGGTACTTCTCTCTCGTATTACACGACGCAGCCTTTTCGGGTTTAGCGCAGACTTACATGTGTGCGCATATTCTTCATTCACAGCTTCGCACAAAGGCTCCGATGTTTGTGCGTACACGAGACTGGCCCGTTCACACTGTAAATTACACACACAAATCTTAAAAGCAGCGCTGAACATTTCTTACTTAGTTCAGCCTAAGTAAAAAACTATTACAATTTGATTCAAAATTACTAATACATAGGTTCATCATCACTTCTCAACTCATCACTATTTTGCATCCTGATAACTATTAGATGAAGCAACATTCACGTGGAGTTGGAATTTAATTTTTCACTTTATTGCTGTTCACAAATCAACGCGATTTGACATGTAGCAACACGAAATCGTTCGGCTATTAAACATGCGTGTTCGCGTATCCGAAAAACTCTTATACATAATTCTCGATGACAGGTTATTAACAATCAATTATACAGTTTATTTCTTTTAATAAACTAAGGAACATTCGGAAAGTGTGTCTGCTTTCTAAGAGAAACTCTAGAAGACTAACTTTAAAAAAAGAAAAATTTGAGAATGCTCTTTTTAAGCTAGTCCTAGTTATCGGCATTAGGTTCTTATTAAGAATTCCGAAGCAACGCCTAACTTAGCCGTGCCTCTAACTTTCCGCGTAAACATTTGATATGGCATTTTTTAGGATTGTCTTATTTTGGCTAAACCCATAAGGCCCTCGTTAAGCAGTAATTAGGCTTTCCATATTTTGGCTTGCCGCATTGTTTCCTCATTAGGTCCAGATTCGTATTTAGGACTGCCTAAAGAAAATTCTAGTCGGGCCGACAATTATGGGAAGAAGAAAAGCCTTGTGCAATTACTAATCGGTATTCATGTGCAATTTTAAGAGTAGCGCCAAATTCTACGGGAACATCGAGACAAATAACAAAACAAGCAGATGTACGCACAAATATACGAAACGTACAACGTATTTTATAAAAAGCACAGCATCTTAAACGGAAGAAATTGCAAAAAAAACCACCTCTTACCAAGCAACACATAGCGAACAGACTGAAATTTGCACAAAAACATATTAGATGGAAAAAACGGTGGAAAAAATAATCTTTTCTGATGAAAAGCAGTTTACTTTAGATGAACCAGACGAATGGAGTTATTATTTTCACGATTTTTGGAAAGATGAGCTCTATAATAAACGACGACCAATGGGAGATGGAGGTGTGATGATTTGGGCTAAATTAGCTAAAATGGGAAAACGAATATACGATTTATAACGGGGTAAATGAATAGCAACGATTACATTAAACTGTTAAAGGAAGAAATACTTGAAAATGCCGAGAGGATTTCCGGAAGAAACTGCACATTCCAGCAGGATAATGCAGCAATACATTCTGCACGCGCAGTACAGAACTTTTTCGTTGTCAAAAATGTAAATATCCTTGAATGGCCGGCATAATCCCCAGACCTTAACGTAATTGAAAATGTTTGGGGATAATTAGCACGAACAGTACATATACAAGGGTAACAAACAGAATGCAACTGTGGAAGAGCTGAAGCAAGCCATTGGAACTGCTTGGGCATTACTTCCCCGAAAATTTATAAGAAATTTGTATAAATCTTTACCTAATTGAATTATAGAAGTAATAACAAACAAGGGGAAAAACACCTATTATTAAATAATTAAATATCTTCTACTGCTTATGAAATTATCTGTATTTTATTTTAAATTCTTACCCTGTCGTATCTTTTAGTCGCGCTAGTTTTGCAGTAAATACTGGAAAATTCCTGTAAAAATGCATCTACTGGTAAACAGACTACACATACAGATATTTCATCAACGGTTCCTTACAACAAATAGTCAAATGCCATAACAAGACTTACCAGTACAGAAAATTCGAAGGATTGCAGGAGTGTCGTATCTTTTTGTCGCAGAGTGTGTGTCCTGTGCCATAGTTGCTATTGCACTTTTGCCGTTATAAAATATCTTTCGATTTGTCCATTGCTTCTAAGCATTTTTGCAGTTGTGTTGATATGTTTAATAACATTATCATTGCAAATTTTTTAAATGAGTACGATGTGAAAGCAGCACTTCTGTCGCTTATTATTCGTGTTGGCATACCAAAATACTGTTATGTCCCCTAACAATTTAATGACTGATCTGGCTACCGTGGTACTAGTTGGTTTCAACTCAATAAATTTGATGAAGGCATCAAGCAATCAATCAATCTAATAATATACGCATTTCCCTCTTGCTCTTCAGAAATGGACCCAAATAGTCAATATGAATCGTATGAAATTATATTGGTATATTTTCAGGTGCGTGCAACTGGTATCTTCCCTCATTTTCGAAGGACAGAATCATGAGCAATTTGGCAATCGGCGCGTTAACATCGAAATCTAATTTTTGCTTGTTCGAAATCTGTTGGAAGTGGGAATGAGAATTTTGAATTGGTACTCTGAATTGAACTCAATCAATAAATTATAGAAATCTAGAAATCAAGAAATCTTTCGTTATTTTTCACTCTGGTAGGAACTGATCTTGGCGATTGCATATACAATCGAACGCAGACTTTTTTATTGGTCCTTCGAGCCGGATCAGAGTGAAAGTCAAATCTTAGAAAACAGTGACAATTGACTGTGAACAATTTGTTAATCAAGTGTGGAAAAAGTGCACTTGAACATTGTGAAAAAGATATTTATAAATTCAAAATTGGTCATCGGTTCGGTATCGGTAGCGGTGCACGGCATCTACAAGGCTAAATTTCTTCCTCAAATTCAGCACAGCATCGATCATCAACATCTTCGCTAAGGTAAGCCTATTTTCGTTCCTGGTGGTGGATATATTCGCAAAATACCATGGAAAAATTAGTACCTCTGCAAATGGTTCTAAAGGAGATGATGGATAAGTCAGTTAGAAACTATAAGAAAGATGGCCCAGCCCGACGCACAGAGTCGTATTACGAGATAAAACTTCTCGAATTGCAGAAATTATGGGATAATTTCAAAACCCGTCATATGGAGATTCTTGTGCTAAGTTATTTTGAGCCAGAAACTGATCCCCAAGAATATATCAAAAGGGATATCTTTACAGAGGTTGCGGAATTTTTCAGTGAAAATTATGCTTACATTGAAGAACAGTTCAAACAAGAAATCTCCAAAAAATCAGAGAAGCGTGTAACGCCGTCACAATCCACACACAAATGAGGAGAAGGCACACACTTCGCTAAAGCTGCCCAAAATATCGTTGGAGAAATTTAGTTGAGATTACCAGAAATGGCCCACATTTTATAACTTATTTAAGAGCCTTGTTCATAACAACAAATCTTTGGCTTCGGTTCAAAAACTACAATATCTGAAACTTCATTTTAGCGGGGAAGCTGAAAATCTCTTGAGGCATATTCAGGTCACAGAGAATAATTACAATGCAGCATGGGAGTGCTAGTTAACACCCACTTGAAAGTTTTGTTGTCCCAAAGTTCGCTTTCCACAGAGTCCAGTCAAGGAATTAAAAGCTTACTAGGCACTACCATGGAAGTATTACAAGCCTTGAAAAATTTAGATATCATTATTAATAGTTGGGATCCAATTCTAGTATACATGATCGTTCAAAAATTACCGTCTGAAACTCATGAGTTGTGGGAACAACAAGTGAGCAACAAAAGTAGTGATCCGCCATCGTGGGAAGAATTAAAAAATTTTCTGCAAAAGCGTTTCCGTACTCTAGAGGCCATCTCCGCAAAACGAGGTGGCAAGGATCGAGCTCAATACAGCAGGCAGAAAACGCTTCCCCAAACCTCTCCAGCTTTCCACATAACAACTAGATCAAAATGCGTAGTTTGCTCGAATAACCATAGCATTCGCCAATGCCCCAAATTTTCTGAAACAAATGCCATCCAACGTTTAGAAATCGTAAAATCAAAGGGACTTTGCATAAATTGTCTTGGCTCTAGCCACATCCTATCGAATTGTCCCAGTAAGCAAGCATGCTTCCAATGTCAGAAGCGGCACCATTCTCTTCTCCACCGGCGGAGTGAAGATTTCGCTGAATCAACTGCAGAACGCGCAAACGCTGTTCAATCAGCTAACCACTCGACAATGGCTGCTACAACGTCTCTTTCGCAAAATTGCCCTAAAAGTTCTCTTTCCACAGCTTCGCCCGAATTCATTCCGAATAATGAAAACTCAACTACATCATTGTTTACCAATGGAACTTGTCGCAATCAAATACTCTTAGCAACTGCATTAGTAAAAATCGTAACACCACTGGGAGGAGAACATATCGTCGAAGCTTTAATTGATCAAGGTTCGCAGAGCTCGTTTATAACAGCAGCAACGGTTCAAAAAACTAAACTCAAAAGGGAATCTATCTATGCAGAGATTAATGGAGTCGGTAAAAGCTCTATTAGCCGATCGAATCATCAAGCTCGTTTCGAAATAGAACCTTTGCAAGGTGATATATATCAAGGTTTGCGGGTTAGTTTTAGAGAATCTTACCAATATTTTACCATCTAGTCCCATAATACAACATGATTTGGATCACATCAAGGGGCTCGAGCTAGCTGATCCTCTATTTCATAAACCTAGTGAGATAGATTTACTACTTGGAGCTGACGTGTATGGGGTAATTATGTTAGAGGGACTAATTAAAGGTGTAAGGGGGACTCCCATGGCTCAAAAAACTGTTTTTGGTTGGCTTTTAACGGGTAACACGGATGGCGTGCAAGCTAAAGCAATCACTATCAATAACTTCCACACACACACCGAATTAAATAACCAGTTGAAGAAATTCTGGGAGTTTGAGGAAATTCCGATGAACAAAATTTATACTGCGGAGGAACAGATGTGTCAGGATTCATTTTCTAATATGTATAAACGTTTGCCTAGCGGTCGATACGAGGTCATGCTACCCTTAAAAGAAGAAACAGAGAAGAGCTATCTTGGTCGTTCTCGCAGCATCGCCCTAACTCGATTGTATCAGCTTGAGTCTCAATTTAACAAAAACCCTTCCTTAAAGGAGGCCTATAGCGACTGCATCAAAGAATATTTAAAATTGGGACACATGATCAAGGTATCATCTAGCGAAGAAGATCATGCAAAACAACTAAACAACGTTCGAGCATATTTGTTTCGTTCTGCTTTAAACGAACATACAATTTTTTATCCAAAAGGGCATCTGGTTTAATTGCCCAAGAACAGCAAACCTGTAATTTCGACCTCTTATAATCGAACCGAACAAATAATGAAAATAAGAAAGGGAAAGTGTGAAATAAAAATTTAATTATTCCAAAACGTAAACTTTATTAAAATAAAATCACACACAATCCTTAATCACAAAGTTCTCAATACAGTTTCCGTAGCTTAAACAATAAAAAAATGTTATTGCAGCCAAACATGTTATTACAATAGCCCAGTTTAATAGTAATTGATTAAAATTCAATATCATAAAAGTTCAATCAAACGCGCGGACAAGAGCTCAGATAAGCTTCGGTTGGTTATAATCCCACACTGAAACCACTCTAATTGTAGAAAATATTCTACGCTCAAACAATCGCGAGGATAGAAGACCTAGAAGAATCTCAATTGGTTATAATCCCAAATTGAGACTATTCCAAGTATAGATAGAAAATGATTTACGTTTAAATAGCGCGAGAAGAGAAGACTCAGAAGAATCTCAATTGGTTATAATCCCAAATTGAAACTATTCCAAGTATAGACAACGAGAGGAGAGAAGACTCAGAAGAATTTCAATTGGTTATAATCCCATTTATATGGATAAAATATAAAGTCCTTGTTTCTATGTTATAATTACCCGAAATATAAATTCTAGACACCTCGGCAATTTACCAGGAACGGAACTCCAGAGGTTTAAATCTATATTCTATATTTTAAATCTCCGCTGGCTTCTTGTAAGGCACTATGCGTACGCAGCGGAAGAGCAACTGAATTGACCTAACCTAACTCGCTTATTTCCACATTGTTGGATGATTTTCAGAACTGGGAAAAATTCATCTAAAGGGATACAATCTCGATTTTTTCACCTGAAGTTTGCTCTACTTGCTATAACGAATTTTAACATCATAAATATTGTATTAGTTGTTTTGTTAAATTGTTGAACTTTGTTTTTGGGAACTAATGATTTCAGCGGGATTGTACATATACCGGACGGTTATGTTAAACTCATTTTGTGACAAATTAACTTTGTCGGTAAAATTTAGCTAAGAATATAAAAGAAATTGATTTTTGAGGTATAGCTCAGTAGAATTAGACATTCAAATCGCAAAGCGTGATGTAACTCTGATGTTTTGACATGTTGTTAGGACCAGTTAGAGTAGTGTAAACCCAAGTTTGCAGTTTCGGAAAACCTGTGCTTGCTGCGTAACACGAGAAAATCTGAATTTTTTCAGTTGCCTTACACCTCATAAATTGTGCATTTTTTAGGGTTCCGTACCCAAAGGGTAAAAACGGGACCCTATTACTAAGACTTCGCTGTCTGTCCGTCCGTCTGTCACCAGGCTGTATCTCAAGAACCGCGATAGCTAGATAGTCAAAATTTTCACAAACTATGTATTTCTGTTGCCGCTATAACAACAAATACTAAAAACAAAATAAAATAAATATTTAAGGGGGGCTCCCATACAACAAACGCGATTTTTTTGGCCTTTTTTGCTCCATATCAATAATGGCAACAGGTAGGCATTTGAAATATTCACAAAATACTCAGTTGTATTTTTACTTTTATAATAAATAATAAAATTAAAATAAAATAAATATTTAAGGGGGGCTCCCATACAAAAAACGCCATTTTTTGCCTATTTTTGCTCGATATCAATAAATGGTAACACCCGAGTAAAAATTATCCAGATCTGCACGTAGTCCACAGCGGGTTTGTACGTTCGAAATTATTCCGCATGACGTCTATACTACCCGAGTAAAAATTATCCAAATCTACACGTAGTCCATAGCGGGTTTGTACGTTCGAAATTATTGTAAACGGTATCCGCAGACGTCTATACTAGGTTCGCATGATTTTTAATCCCTTGGAAGGGAAAGAAGCTGTTTTAAACCGGTGTGTAACCGTAACAGGCCTACGTTCTAAGACAACGCACCTTTACAAAGGTTCTGCTGACTTCTCATTTGACGCCATCTGCCTATCAGAAACGTGGCTATGTGGTAATATTTCCGATGCTGAACTCTTCTGTCCGGGATATTTGGTTTTCCGTCGTGACCGTCATGGCGCTGCGCTTGAAGCACCGGTTGGTGGGGGAGTACTTTGCGCAGTTCGGAGTGATATCCCGTGCTGCCGAGTCGATGTTGCTGATTCCGACGGGCTCGAATTGCTTTGCGTGGCTTTGACGCTCCAACATAGGAAGATTTACCTCGTCGTAGTCTACATTCCGCCCGGGGCTCCGCCCGCGACTTATGAGCACCTAGCTGCAAGTATCGACTCCATTGTTGGAACTATGGATTCGCACGACGAGCTCCTGGTCTTCGGTGACTTTAACCTCCCCTCGGTTGGCTGGTCTCTCTCATCCGATGATGACTGCATTGTGCCTTCTCTCGCCGCCGCCCCTCAGCACTCATCCACTTTTATTGACGGATTGGCGTCTTCCGGCCTAACTCAAACCTGTGGTATTGCAAATAGCTGCGGACGATTTCTTGATTTGATTTTTTCAACTGATCCTGATTGCACAACGGTGAAACATTGCTTGACGCCACTTATCACTGAGACTGGCCACCATCCTGCTCTCCAGATTATCTTATCTACGGATCCATTTTTTTTAAATCATGAATTCCAACCCGAATTGTGTTACAATTTTAAAAAGGCTGATTTTTCTATTCTCAACAAATGGCTCCTGACTTGCGATTGGAGTATTGTACTTCAAGAGCGTGATATTGACGTAGCCGTTAACTCTTTCTACACTATACTTGCTAAATGCTTTTTGCATTGCGTTCCAATCACTAAGTCTCGTGGCTCGAAACGTTATTCGCCTTGGCTAAATAAAAATTCTAAACATATTAAGAACAATAAAAATAAGGCCTGGAAGAAATTTTGCGTTTCAAGGGACGACACTGATTATGCGTCTTACTGCTCTCTTCGTCGTCAGTACATCATGGATTTGGAGTCTTCCTACAACTCCTTTCTCGACGACGTAAAGCACTCCTTGCGCGAAAATCCCAAGCGCTTTTTTAATTTCATCAACTCTAAGTCTGGCTCTGATGGTTTCCCTTCTATACTTGGTCTTGGTGATGTTATTAGTGACGATCCTCAGAAGATTTCTAATCTCTTTGGTGACTTTTTTGAAACTGCTTTTTTGGCAGACTGTGATTCTGTTACCTGTGATAATAGTTTTAAGGCTTTTTCACACTTGACGACGCTCTCGCCAACTTCTCTAACGGCTGCTGATTTAGTTGCGGACGAAGCCAAGATTTCGAGTTTAATCTCAAGCTTGGCTGATAGTTCTTCTATTGGACCTGATGGCATATCAGCCTTTTTTATTAAACGTTGTGCCGTGCCTCTTGCCCCTATCCTATGTTATTTATTCAATCTTTCTCTCTCTTGTGGTGTCTTTCCGACATCTTGGAAGATGTCGACGATTATTCCACTACACAAAAAGGGCTCTAAGGGTGATATATCTAATTATCGTCCTATAGCTAATCTTTGTTGTGTAGCTAAAATATTTGAGTCCTTGATTTGTGACACCATTTATTTTCACTGTAAACCTTTCTTGCAGTCTTTTCAACACGGTTTTCTTAAAGGGAAATCCACCACTACCAACTTGTTGGAGTTTTCGAATTACTGCATCTCGAATATTGAAAGGGGCAAACAAGTTGACTGTGTTTTTACAGACTTCAGCAAGGCTTTTGACAGAATTAATCACCGAATTCTGCTCTATAAACTTAGCCTTCTTGGATTTCCTCCTCTCTTTATCGAATGGCTTCGCTCTTACTTGACCGGACGTTCACAGAGAGTCTTATTTCGAGGCGTTCTATCCAGGGAAATACTTAATATTTCGGGGGTACCTCAAGGTAGTCATCTCGGTCCGCTCTTATTCATCATTTTCATTAACGATGTGTCGATGATCCTATCAGATTCTAAAATTCTCTGCTTTGCTGACGACGCCAAGATCTTTCGGGTTATAACTAGCGAGCATGATTGTACTCTTCTAAATTCTGACCTTGATGCTTTTCATAAGTGGTGCATGCTCAACCGCTTACCTTTAAACATAGGTAAGTGCACTTATATGTGCTTCTCACGTGGGAAAAGCATCATCACTTTCAATTACACCATTGACGAATGCTCACTGCATCGATTGACAAAACGAAGGATCTTGGTGTCTGGTTAAATGGCCGTTTTTCGTTCGAGGACCACATTGATGCCATTGTTCGCAAAGCGAGTGCTACCCTTGGCTTTGTCAAGCGGTGGTCTAAAGAGTTCAATGATCCTTACATTACTCGAACTCTTTTTTGCACATTTGTTCGACCAATACTCGAGTATGCGAGTCTGGTCTGGTCTCCATTCCTTAAATCACACATCAATCGTGTTGAGGCAGTGCAGCGAAGATTCCTTAGATTCGCTCTTCGAAACCTTCCTTGGTCTGACCCTTTAATTCTGCCTCCGTACGTGGATCGACTCAAACTGATTTCATTACAATCTCTCGAGCAACGCCGCAACAACCTTAAGATAGTGTTTGCCTTTGATTGTGTATCAGGAAACATCAATTCCCCTGAGCTTGTCGGTCTATTCGACATCTCTGTTCCGGTTCGTCCGACTAGACGCTATGATTTCTTCCATATCCCTCGTCATCGTACTAACTATGGATTGAATGAACCTATTACGTCAATGTCACGCACTTTCAATGCTCATTTTCATATCATTGATTTCAACGTCTCAAAAAACAAAATTAAAAATCAGCTTCGTTAGAATTGACGTTTTTCTTTTGCTTTCTAAATATTGTGTAGTAATCAGTACTTTGATGAAATCGAAATAAATAAAAGGTAATAAATAAAAGGTGTGTGCTATACCTAGTGCGGACTTGTGGCGAAAAATGAATGAGTTTATGGTCGATTCAAAATAATTTTAGAATATTATGTTAGGTACTGTGGGGCAACACACAAACATTACTTGTAAAAATTACAGTTCTCACCGGGTAGAATGTACGCATGCTGGTACGAAAGGATCGTTTATTATTTTGCCTGTTGCCGAAGAAAATTTTATGGCGGGTGCGGGTTTTTTCCAAAATCTGTCTGGCGCCGATGGTAAAGATCTCCCTTTTGCTTCCTGCTAAATTTTGAACTATTTTACTTAGTTTCATTTGAAACGTCATCGAAGTTAGTGCGTCTTTAATTTTTGTGTGATATCTCCGAAAATTCTGCAAAAAATCGCTTATTTTTATTCAAACATCGGCAAGTGTCCTCGCCTAACTTTTAGAGAATTAAATTCTGCACAAAATTGATCATAACCATTTTGCCCGTAACTGCGATATTTTTTGATTTATTTGCGAAATAAAAATAGTGAAATTTGACAGTTTTATTTCATAAATAACTCAAAAATGGTCAATCGGATGTCAAAATATATCGGAGCATTTCTATAGAAAATTTTACCCTCTACAATATTACGCAAACAGTTTTACGATATCTGTTACAGTTAACAAGTACGTTGCAAAAACCTTAAATACCATCATGTGATCAGTTTTGCGAGTTACTGTATTTCAATTTCAATTTATTACCAGTTACATTGTGTACTTATATTAAGTTTTTTTTGAATAAAAAATATATTTCCCAATATTTAATTCTCGTTTTATTTAATTGATTATTTAGTTTATTAATTAACTATTTTATTAAAAATAATTTTAATAATTGCGTATGTAGTAGACCTATTGGGGATGCGTACGTACATATGTCCGTAGGCAGTAAACAACCCAAATCCTGGAAGTGCTATGGACGCATATATACCTGTATGGCAGGCTTAAAAACCTTAATTCTAGAACTGTTTTGAACGCGTGCATCCCAGCGTGGCAGACGTATTTTTCCGCTATGCAGCCCCGATGTGGATGCGTGTAAACTTTTAGAAATTTAGGAGTGCCAGACGTAGTGCAGATGTGTTCAAATCTCAGATTATTTTTACTCGGGCAGGTAGGCACTTGAAATATTCACAAACAAAAGTGATTTTTTTGCCGCTTTTTGCCCGATATTAAAATCAGCACCAGGTAAACGCTTGAAATATTCACAAAATATTTAGTTTTATTTAACAATTAAATATTTTACAGAAAATTTACTTATATTTAGTTATAAACTGTTATGGGAGCGCTGCTTTACCTAGTCAATGGTACGGAACCCTTCGTGCGCGAGTCCGACTCGCACTTGGCCGGTTTTTTGATATTAGTCGTTATTACCATTTTTGAAGTACATTAAATTTTCAACAATTTTAGCCTAACCACAATTCTGTGCGTTCATTTGTTTTCGAGATATGGCCATTATTTTTTTCCCAAAAATTAAAATTTTAATTTTGTTTTCATTTTGGTACAAATGTTCAACCTACAAGAAAAGTCATGGGAACTGATGTTGTAGAAAATTTAATTTATGGTTTAATGAATCCCGCATTTCATTAAAGTGCGTTGTTAGCTTTGTAAGGATTTTCTAAGATGCAATAAATGTGAAAAACCTTATTGGGACAGGTAGGCAAATCTCTCTGGTCGTAAAGGCAGGTAGATAATAAACTGCCCTTGTATTTACAAGGGTTGAAGGTGTGTACCCAATTATCGATAAAATTTTCAAAACTCCGTTCAAATTTAGCCTAAATATTTTGAAAAATTCGAAGAATTAGGGGTGGTGCAGTTTGCTTGAGCGCTACTGTATGTATATGTCCCACCTCTTTTTGTACATAAAGAACTAAGTAATTTGAATTGGCTACATTAAAATATTCAAAAGAGAGGTAATAAAATAAAAACTGAAAAACTTACCGGCTCATTTTGTTTATATACCGTAACCACTTTTTGAAAACTATTTATAAATGATGTTACCGCGCAGATATTTTACACTTAACGGACTTTTTGACTGCAAGAAATTGTGGTACTAGATTTTAAGGAATGTAACAATAGAGCTCCATTCATAATGGAGCAATGTGCAAGAAACTTTAGCAGATTAATAGTTAGCATCTACGATTAAACTTGACTGGGATATATGTGTTCCAACAGTCTCGAAAGGGTTAAGTTACCCAGAGTGCTATCTTCAAGTACATCTGGCAATGTATTCTCCAAATAATTAGCATAATTTTGGCTATTAAACACTTCAGGCAAAATGAATGGTCCTAGTAATTACATAGTTGCCGATGATATACATAAGCCCAAATATTGACACTGAATTTATACTGAAATGATATCGCCCTTGTTCTATGTGATTTAGTATACGATAAAGTATGAAGATTGTAAAAATTTGTGAGACCATCCCTAGTGAATTGCGTTTCATCCGTCCATAAAATTCGGTCTAGAAACGCTCTCAATGTCGCATTCCAGAAGCCAATTGCAAAACTCCAATCTTCTCTCGAAATCTCCTTCGAGTAGTTATTCTATTAGGATATGATAATATGCATGCAATCTTTTTCGATGAATAACCTTCCAAACCGTATATGAAGACATTCCTAATGGTTTTGCGACTCGTAATGTCCTCGTTTCAGGGTTTTGCCCTGGTGATTATTTGCTGTTCGATGTCGGCAGAATCTGTCGAAGTTCTAGATCACGATTCCCTGCTATTTTAGCTACACTTTCGGTTTCGCTTAATCTTTGGGAAGTCCCTGAAAATATCCCTCTTCGCACACGTCGATTAGGATACCTCCTTTGTTATTCCCGGATAGTCTCTCTTGCGTTTCTGTCTACTACACCGTAAATGTAAATTATATCGGCGTATTCCTCAAAAGTGAATTCGGCCATTTTTTACTTATTACAGCTTTAGAACACTCGCAGTTATCGATTGGTTTTTCAATTATGATCGATATTTTTTTTGACTGACCCTCTTTTATAGTAAAATTTCCGTTAGGTATTAATAACAGAGCGTCAGGATACACCCAAGCATGGCTGGCTAAGAAAAGCTAATTACAGCAATAAAATAAATCCGATTAACTATTTTTACTTTTATGGCGCAATAATTAAAATTAATTATTATCTGTGTACGCTAAACAAATATTTCCGATTCTCTTCTTGATAATTTTGTTTGTTTTAGGAATTTTCCAACTACAGGGCAATAAAACAATAAGATACCAGTCGGGATTTTCCATGGAACAGTTTTTCTACCTCCATTTTACCTGGACATGCTGTACCTTGTTGGAAAAGTAAAGAGATGGACAATTCGATAAAAATAAAAAATAAGTGCATTAATTACATGAATTTCGGGGAAAATTTTAATTTTAGGAAAACAAAGTTTTTCTTCAGATTTTGAAGTGAGTGTACCTGCGGTGGTAGGTGGTAGGTCAACATTATTGACATTTTTCAAAAGCACATTAGGATAGTAGATTTTTGGCGTGAGTTGGATTTCGCTGCGTTGAGTAGATCAAAAGATCAAAATAAAATAGTGATGTGCATACCATGGAAAATTTGAATTTACGAATCAGCCTGTAACTCCCAAACGTAGAATTGGCCCCTACTCCCAGCCATACAGTTTCTTGTTTGTCTAGGTCAGATCTTTCATCCCACTCAATTTTGCATACGCTATAAAAAACATACTGTACATATATGTATGTATAATATGTAATATACATACATACATATATTTATACAAAATAGACAGTTTGTTTGTTGCTCAATCACGCCTAAAATCTTGGTCCGATGATTTTCATATTTGGAGTGAAAACATTACATATTCCGGCCTAACATATACGCTACATTTTATTCGTGGGTTTCAAAATGGCGGACCCAAGATGGTTGGTAAAAATAATAAATTTCAAGGGTTTGACATGAAAAGTAGTGTTTATGGGATTTTGGAGGTCCTGATTGCCAACCAGTAAGCGAAATTTGGAAATTCAAGATGGAAAATTCAATATGGCGACTGAATGTTTTCGAACTTCAATGACTTTAAGTGAAAATTAGAACTATGGATACTTTCAGCCCAGTAATTTCGTATCTGCTACAAAAATTTGGAAATTCAAAATGGCGAAACCAGTATGACGACTGATTTTTGGAAAATTAAAAGGTTTTTAATGTAAATCAGAGAAAAGAAAAATCAATAAAACTAATTTCGAATCTACTATCAAAATTTTGAAACTAAAAGTGGCGGATCCAATATGGCGAGCAAAATGTTTGGAATTTTATAAGTATTTAACTAATGGTACACCGGGTGAAACCAGGCAACTCAGCTAGCATTATATAATATTGTTAAGCAAACTGAAAATTATATTTTGATTCGTTGGTAGATATGTATATATGAGAACCATATATCCATTCAAAAAGGTATGTGACATGCTTGGGCAAATTTAGTAAAGACTGAGGGAAACAAGTTTTAAAAATTAGAGAAACTTATAATGCAGCTATTATCATAAACCTTGTGTTGCTTCTTCTGCATGGGCATTGCTCTTTTTTTAACCATTTTGCAAGGCAAAGTTAGTTAGATGAATGTTGAGATATTCATGAGAGCTACTGGGTATTCTTAAGAAACTTTTTGAATAAATAGATCTGAGTAGTCTGGTGAACTTACAGGAATGCCAGCATCCTCAAGTCACAGACAAGTACAGAAAAAAAAGGAAAAATAACGACATAATATATGCACATAAAATCTTTTCCAAAAACCCCTCAACTTCAAGTGGCCATGTTTATGAGTGCAAGTGTGGACTATATCCTCAACGATGAACCCGAGCACACCATCCGGCAATTCCACAATTCTAACATTACTGTGCACTCCAGCGGAAATATTTGTAGAAGTATAGACATATTTTATTCAACTTCATGTAATAAAATTTAGAATCTATTAATTTATTTGCAGGGTGCCTGGGCACTAAAGAAGTCTAAAAGGCAGAAATGTGATATCTTGCCTATCCTTCTTGACCCACATATTCGCCGGCTGGAAACGCTGAATGACTCTATAGAACTACATAAATAGTTGAATAGCATTTTAATTGCTGTTTTCTTGTGCTAAGTATCAGTTGTACTGTTCCACATTCTGTCATGAGATATACTAATTTATTAATTCAAGTTGGGAAGATGTAGTTGCCATGTTTTCAAGCCAATAATCTTTTACGGCTGAAAAGCCTTGGGCATTGGGTAAAGAGGGTTTTAATCTAAAATATTATTTGTGATAAAATACGCTTTCGACTGAGCTCCTACGCCTGAATTTAAAAGTACATGAAGTCGAAATTCTTCTTTGATTAAATTTTGTAATACCAAACCTTTTGTACTCGAAGGACGCATCCACGGAAGAGGTTAACCGCATCAATCCTCTCCGCAAATGAAGGGAGGTAATGTACACTTCAATGGGTTTGATGAATTTGAGCTCAATCAAATTATTCCAAGAATAACATTTTCAAAGAAAATCTACAGAGTGTGATGCGGGTCGATATTGACTTTTAACGTTTCAAAATTTCTTTAGAGTGCAAAGTAAAAAGCATGTAGAAGTGACAGAACCTCACCTGCTTCTCAGATATTTACGGAATTTTAAAGATGCTTTAACAGTTAAACTCAGAAAGTTGAGTTTCGTTAAATTTAAAGTATATAACAAATATTCTATTGATTCAGAACATGAACTACTATATACTATAAGGTGTAATAAATTTACAGCATTTTGAAAAATTAAATTATATAACTGTAATGAAATAGTTATACAAACCACATAAACGAAGACTATGTATAAGGTCAAAATACCATTTAACAAATGCCCTACCACCAAATGCCCTATGTTTCATGTTTAAACTGTTATAATCGAGCTTTGATTAAATGAAGTGGACATGAGTTCGTGGCGTTATACGAAAAGATTTTAACGAAAGTTCCGATTCCGGATGCTTAAATTTAATTTGAGGTTTCCTCACGGAGCTTGATGAAATTTTATGTGAACATTTCCCGCAATTAAAAACCGACGAATATACAAACAAATCTTGTTGGTCACAATTAGTTTTGAAATGATCGACATGTTTAACAAATTAATTTTACCGCACAAAATTTCACTTTATCTCCAGAGAAATCTCTCACACCACTTTTGTACGTGAATTCGTCATGAAGGAAGGTTAAGACATTCCACATTCCTGTTAAGAATTTACATGCTGCTCCTCAGACTCTCTTAACCATTTGCAGACATAAATATTAGCCCCTAGGTGAAAAAACTCTGGCTCGTCAGATCGTACATCATTGTATACGATGTTTTAGATCGAAACCAAGGAACCTAACACATTGCATGGGAGACCTACCTGAGGAATGAGTTCGATCGAGAAGAGCCTTTTTGACGAAAGGCATAGACTTTTGTGGACCCTTCAAAATTCATTTAAGGATGCTAGGGAAGGGACCAGTAAAGGGATATGTTGCAGTATTTGCATGTTTTACCCAGTGACGTAGCATGGGTGTCAGTCGCCTGGGGCGGAAAAAAATTTTGCCGCCCTCTTATTTAGGTATTTCAATTTGAAAGACTATAATATGCAGTAATTCTAAAGAGCTTTTCGGCAAGAACAGGCCATCATTATTGTGTATTGTACAGGTTACAAATAAAAAAGTCATATACATATATATTGAATTAAGAAAAAAAATAAAATGAAACGTTTGCCCACGATCGGACCGGTCTCAAAAATTCTTATAATTATCAAAGTTTTTGATAATTTTTTCAAATAAAAAACAAAATTAAAAATTTTGAAAAAACCCACGACGGTTATAAACGTTGTAATCCAAAAAGGATTAAATAAAATTTATGAAAAACCCCCGATTATTATAAGGAAGTAAGTAACGAAAGATAAAAATAAAAAAATCATCTTAAAAAGGGTTGACTTGTCGCGAGGTCTATCATATAAACAACTAATTATGACTTTCCTCAGTCGTTCCTACCTTTATATACATATTTGTTTCTCGTAGAGATAGACATAGCAATAATATTAAATATAGGTACTACACATATTCACCTACCTATTAATATAATTACAAACCCAAGAAAATCCGTCGGGGGCTGCCATTGCCATCTCTGTTTCCAATTTCACTTAAAAAATGTAGTAGTATAGAAAATCTATTATGTGTCTCGTAGAGATTCAGTAATTTATATCAATTAAAGACTATATTATGTAAAATGTTAGTTCATTTCAGGGAAGGGAATGGCAGCCCCCGACGGATTTTCTTGGGTTTGTAATTATATTAATAGGTAGGTGAATATGTGTAGTCCCTATATTTAATATTATTGCTATGTCTATCTCTACGAGAAACAAATATGTATATAAAGGTAGGAAGGACTAAGGAAAGTCATAATTAGTTGTTTATATGATAGACCTCGCGACAAGTCAACCCTTTTTAAGATGATTTTTTTATTTTTATCTTTCGTTACTTACTTCCTTTTAATAGTCGGGGGTTTTCCATAAATTTTATTTAATCCTTTTTGGATTACAACGTTTATATCCGTCGTGGGTTTTTTCAAAATTTTTAACTTTGTTTTTTATTTTAAACTTTTTAGAGAATTCCTACGTTAAGAGGCCCATACATGATGAAATTGGTGACCCCGAAAACACCCAAATACCAAATTTGGTGCAAATCACATAAACTTTAAAATTTGACAGTCCGCCATCTTGAATTCGTAAATTTTGATAGTTTAATTGAAATCAGCGACCCCGAAAACACCCAAATACCAAGTTTGGTGCAAATCGCATAAACTTTAAAATTTGACAGTCCGCCATCTTGAATTTTGCAGCAAGTTAACACCGTAACACCTATCTAAGAACAATTGCCGATGAATCACAAACTTTTTACAAAAAACCCCGTCTGAATCGGTCAAACCGTTTTGGAGAAAAATGGTAACATTCGTTTGCACACACAAACAACCTCTCACCCTAAACGCATATACCTTCTCCGTTCCGTCGTGGGTAAAAATCGAAGAGTGCATACATTTCGGAAATCAAGTTTTTTTTAATTAAACTAAAAATAAACGATGAAGGCTAAAATTTTTCATAAATTCGTATTTTTCTGCTTAAAGAGCATTTAAAACATGAATTTAAAAAAAACAATGACCCGATTGGTGCATTTTTCGCAAAGTTATGAGCTTTTGAAAAAAAAACGCGAATTTTTAAAAAAGTTCATATCTTTAAAATGGATGGTAAAAAAAATTTGAAAAAAATTCATGAATGCGTTTCCTATCAATCTCACAAAAATATAACATTCTGAGCAAAATCGGAGGGGGTGACCGAAAAAAATGGCCGATTTGGTATGGAATGCCCCATATATACATATATAGTATATGTTTTACAATATAATAATCACATTTATTACAAAAATTCTTACACGTATGCCACTTACAGTGATATAACAGGTATAGAACACTTATGATTATACCTTGACGATCAACAAGATTAAGTTATTAGCGAATTGAATATAAAACGCAAATCGACTTCCAGTTAGAATTAGAACGATACTGTTAATATTTATATTTTTATTAAAAAATAATATAGTTGTTAGAATTAACTAAAATTTTATTCGTCTACTTTTTTTAAGAGCAAAGTCTTTTATTGCACTATCAATGCCAGATTGGTTAGCCTTAAAGTACTCTTTGTTGATCTTAAATAATTTTTGATCAATTTCAATTTTGAGAAACTTCTCTCACAGCTGGCATTGCTTATGGCAATTGTGAAGAATATTCGGAGCATTATTATAATATTGGACAGAGTATTTTCCAGCTCATTTTAATCGGTCCGAATCGTAGGTGCGACAAAAATATGAAATGGTTCAAATATTTACAAGATATTATTATTATTTAATGTGAAATTTTGCCACCCCCACTACGCTACGCCACTGGTTTTACCACAAAGGCAACCCATCTCGAACTTGTCAGCGACTTGTCCAGTGGAGCCTTTTCATCAGCTTTAAAACGCTTCATATCTTGGAGGGGCTTATGCCGAAAAAACGTCTGCCACAACGCCACGAATTTCCTCGGAGCGACATCTGTACTCGAGGAGTTGCGACAACTTTTTCAACCTCAATAGTGTCCGGATAAAATTAAGGATTTCTGCCAGCAGAATCATATTGAATGGAGGCCCATTCCACCACGATCACATCACCACATTTTAGGGGTTTCTGGGAGGCCGCTGTGAACGCTGCTAAATACCATTTGGTACGGGCTCTAGCTTCTGTATCGCTAACCTACGAGAAGCTTCACACTGTCATCTACCAAATTGAGGCCATTTTAAATTCGCGGCCTTATCATCAGACCCAAACGACATGGAACCTCTCACTCCGGGTAATTTTTTAATTGGACCTCTTCTTTCGTCTGCCTCCCCTAAAATAGACTCTCGGCCTAGTAACGAAATTATTCCCTGAAAAAGATGACATCGTACGTGTGGCTGAAGTCAGGGTCCAATCTGGCTATTACAAGCGAGCTGTGGCAAAACTGTGCTTATTACCTTTGGAGCCCGAATTATCTTCACTATCAATCCCATCCTAATCCTCATCATCATCCTTATCTTTGGAACCAACATCATTACAGCCGACATCTACATCAAATCCTAATTCCCATCATTTTTTTACATCTTCGTCGTAATCATCTGTTTCCATTCTCGTCATGATCATATTTTTACATCATCATCGTAATCATCATTGTACCCTATCTTCATAATCATCAGTTTACATCATCATCTTGTTGAAAATACGGTGCATCTTCAAGGTGGCTAGGATGTTTGTTTGATCACATTACTACCTCAAAAATCCTAGCGGAGTGGGCCTTAACATGTTATCATATATAACGTAAAAAACTGTTCATACTTCTGCATGAGAAGAAGAAGTTCAAAGAGAAGTGTCAAAAGTTAGAAAGTGCCAACCGCGAGATTGGCGGTGATCAACCCAACTTCTTGGTTTGGATGTCTGGTGATCACAAGTATAGCAGCTAGGCGAGTCACTCGCATTTATCATAAAGAAAAGCAATCTCCACTTTTTGAAATTAAAATAAAATAAATCAAGGAATTAAATTCATTAAAAAAAAAACTACTTTTGATTAAAACAAACAAAAATCCAGAAAATAAAGAAGTTGAAAACAGGAAAAATTTGGATTTTCTCTATATCATATACAACAACAATATTAGGAAAATATTTCTTTATGATTTCAATTCGTAAAATTTCCATAATTTATGATTAATTTATGCAGCAAAGCCTATTGATATTGGTTCTTAGTATTCTCGCAGATTGTAAACATGAACTATATGGTATTTACTTAATTTATTATATATATTTAATATATTGTTACAATTTTGTCCACCGAGCTGCTGGCTGACAAAATTGCACGATCGGTCTCTCGTTGTAATTCGATATGGGGACGGAAATAAATGCTCGTCCTCCGAGGCAGACGAGCCCAAAAATTGGTAGGCGTGTCGATCCGGGGCGCTAGTCAGATCTCATCAGTGTGGCTGATGGCCAGTGTCCCTGCCACAGCGGGCGACCGAGCGGATCGATCGCCGGTACCCATATCCACTCGATTAAAGTTTCAAGAGTGAATTACAACGAAGGAAAATTTTGTAACAATGTGATGAAAAAGGAGAACGGAGAGTCTACTACAGACAGACTATAATGACAAGACAAGAATGTTACTGAAATATCCGGGTTCATCGATTTATAGTATAGAAATCATATCGATCATGTAGTGTGAAGTATTTTATATAGTTTGATTTTTCATACATACATATCTTATAATGAAAATAAAAATTAAATATTTTTTGTTTTAAGTTTGGAAGACTGATTGGATTTTATTTTATTTGTAACAATATACAGCCGAAAAGAAATCCTTTGCGCCAGTTGGTGGTATGTACCGGATTAATTATTTTATTTTTTCTTAGGGTGCACTCTCAACAATTTGTGTTTGTTGGATTTCGCTCACATTTTAAGTTATTAAATTAATTTATGAATAGTTTTATTTAGGAAAATACAAAATATTCTCCTCCTAAACAACTGTCGTAACTATGTAGTTATTTTTAACATTCTCGGTGCATGTAATTGTCCTTTTGTCTCAACATAGCTAATATTATAATATTACTATAAAGAGTATAGTTTATTATTCATGTCTTGTGCGGCTAAGATAATACGAGTATATGTACATTGTACAACCAGAATGCAAAATGAATGCCCTAATGATAATAAAATAAATAAAATATTTCCTTTTCCTGTTTGCCACTACGATATTTCCATCTAACCAACATAACCAAACGATTCGTAAAATATATCGCAAAAGAATCAAAAATGAATCAACTGTCGAACTATTCAGATTTTCGCTAGTGAATATTTTTAATTATATAAATGATTCTTAAACAAATTGTAGGCGAAATACATAAATTTTTTCTATTTGCTCGCTAAAACTAAATCGTAAATGAATTACTTACTTACGAACGAAAATTTAACTCACTTAAGATTTAGTTTTCGCGAGTATATATGTAAGAAGAACTACATCAACTTCTCTGGAATGATTCACGAATTAAATCGATTTATCGTTTAAATTGATTCATTTCCAAAAGTTCATAGTCAATTGATAAATTTTGCATTCTTTTCCAATGTTTTCAATACTGTGAACTTATTTATATCATTTTAATGAGACTTTTTTCACGGCGACTGATATTTATTTAAACTAGACATTTATGAATGTATTATTAATATGAAATGTAAAATATCTTTATAATGCAGAGAAAACCTGTTGACTATAAGTACACTTACAATTAGCTTTTGCCCTCCCTGAAACAAATGTTTGCACATACGACCATGCTTTTCATTCATCTTAATACCCCCTAAGAGCGGGGCCCAAATAAAAATATTTGTTGGGGTCTTATATTTTGGAGAAAAAAATATGCATCTATTACTGAAGAGGCGCACTTTTTAAATTTCGAAAGGTCTTGCCACCGACCGTTGTATTAATGTTTTGATTCAAGTGCTTGATATCTCAACATTTAGCTCTGTATTGTACTACACATAATAAGGACATATTTAGCAAAACCCATTCGACAAGACCTGACTCGAGCTAAATATCGGTCTCCAGAGCGTACCCTGAAGAGTTTGATATTCAGCAGCAGAGAAATATTGCAATTGTAAATTTAAGTATTCTGGAAACAACTGATGGCCAATTCTGTTGACAATGGTTCTGCACATCACAGGCAGATATCAATTTCATTTACACTGGTACGGGGATTGGTATCATTTGTACTACTTGTAAGTCTGGTTATCTCGCTGTTTGTTTCGTTTGCTCGCTAGTCCAATCACCCCCAAAAGAATGAGCTTGTTGCATTGTCCTCTACAACTACGAACCTTTCAAGAATTGCAAAGAATAGAGAATTTGTATACACAGTACCATACACATCTTCGTATACAATTCGTGTTCAATAAGACTAGATTTTAAATTATTTAAGCAGACAGAAGATAACTATCTTCTATGGTTTGTCGCTGTCGAAGTGAGGAAATGAGGACAAAAGGCAAGTCACAGTCTTTCCGTGGTCTACTTAGAATATAATCCGCTCTCATAGCATTTTCTCCTCTGCTCATGAAATAGATACAAAGGCAAATTCCTGGCATAATATCAAAATGTTGTCCACAGTTTGCATTCGTGAAAAGCAAATACATTCTGAGCGGAAACGCAAAATTGTGTTTCTTTTGTACAAACATCTGTCGCTAAAACGATTATTTTTCTCAGAAGCCACCGCAAACAGTCCAAATATTTTAGACGGTGCTTCCACTGATAAGGGCAAACATGGTATGAATTGTTTTGGAACAACTTTGGCAACTTCATATAAGTGATGAATGAAATTGGCACAACTTTTACTAGAGTAGCTTTTATAAAATATAATTTCTGGAAACAAAAGTACCAAATTATTGGCTCATTTATCCGTACTGTGCAATTGCTCGAACTCTCTTCAGTACCTACCAATTTTCGTTTAATTGCTTGACACAAGGTAACTACTGCACCGATATATTTATATTATAATATACACAAAAAGTATCAGAAATAATAAAATCTTGTTCAATAAAATAACAAATATCTAATATAAGTAAAAATTAATTTAAAGAAAAGCCAACAATAATAAGATATACATATGTATTAGTGATGTAACGACTATGTTTCGTCGAGAATTCGCCGGTTCGGAGAATTCTCGTAGTTCTTTTTGAGGATTTAGGATTGGGAATTGAATTGAAAGTCTTGTTTGGGAAAAAGCCATACGGCATAAAAAACCCAATTTATTACATGAATTTAAGTTACTACATTAATATGTTATGATATGATTACAGAGGAGTGAGCCAGTTTATGTGAATGTAAGAATGATTGATTGATTGAATGTTTGATTATTGAATGATTGATTATTGAATGATTGATTATTGAATGATTGATTATTGAATGATTGTATTCGTTATCATCAGCATTGTGCTGATATACATGCATGTATGATTATCGTCAGCATTGCGCTGGTACTTCGTCAGCATCGAGCTGGTACTTCGTCAGCATTGAGCTGGTACTTCGTCAGCATTGAGCTGGTTTGAACTTACACTTGCATCACTGTCAACATTCTCTGAAATGATTGAAGGCACAATCGATTACTGCACTTCACACTAATGATAATGATGTATATTCGACTGATTCTGCCAAGTGACTGAATACGACTGACTGTTACCACTAACCAACGACGACTGACTGTCGAGAGTATATGATATTTATATATAGAAGATTTAACGGATCGTTCAATACACAAGAATTAACAGGATTTACAATACTGATACAAGTTTCCATGAAAAACAACAGACAATACAATACCCGATGGAACAGGCTTGTTCACTACATAAGAATTAATGGGGCCTTCAATATTGTTACAAGATTCTACGAAAAACAATGTATAATACCCTATTCGACGGAACATTCTCCCCACGTTGCGAAAGTATTTGAGCAAAATAAATCTATGACTACAATTGATTGAAATTATTTGTACATCTAGATTCCTATATTACTATTTTCTTATTCTGACTTATTCGCTCGCGATTGGTAATGGGCATAACTGCGTCACATTACGTTTGAAGTTTCCTTGAGCTGTTTTGACAGTAGCCACACGAGTAACTCCATCATCTCCAGGATGCACCTTGATGACAACTCCAAGCCTCCACTGCATACACGGGACGGTTTTCTCGATGATCAAAACAACAGTGTCTGGTAGAAGAGTGCTGTTGCTGCTGTGCCATTTTTGTCGTTTCTGGAGCTCGGTAAGGTATTCCAGATGCCATCTCTGCCAAAAATGTTGACGAGCCTTAGAAATAAATCTCCAAATTGATAATCGGTTATCTGCAACGGGAAGTAAATTATCTTCGGGCAGCATTGTTAGCGGGCGCCCAATTAGTAAGTGCGCGGGTGTCAATGCCACCGGATCATTGGGATCTGTGGAAATCGAACATATCGGACGAGAATTCAAGATTGCCTCTATCTCGATTGCGAAAGTATTTATTTCCTCGAATGTAAGAAGCCGTTCACCTATAACACGTTTAAAATGATGCTTGAATGATTTGACTGCCGCCTCCCATATACCCCCAAAATGAGGAGAGAGCGGCGGGTTGAAATGCCAACTTATGCCTTCTCGTGAAGCAAAATTCTCCACGCTGTCTCGGAACTTCTTTGAATCGAGCAAAGCGTATAATTCGCGGATTTGGTTGTTTGCTCCGACAAAATTCGTTCCGTTGTCTGAGTAAATATTCGATGGCCGAGACCGGCGGCCGATAAACCGTCGAAGAGCGCCCAAAAACCCGTCAGTGGTTAAGTCGCTTACGATCTCGATGTGTACCGCCTTAGTTGCCATGCAAATGAAAACGCAGCCGTATGCCTTTATTCGCGTATGATTTCTATATTTTTTCTCCTTTATGAAAATAGGGCCGAAAAAATCCACTCCTGCATGCTCAAAAGGAAACGCTTGACCAACGCGTGCCTTGGGTAAATTTCCCATTTTACTTTGAATTGGTCTGGGCCGATGCCGAACACAAGTAATACACCGCCGTACTATCTTTCGGACCTGATTTTTTCCATCCAATATCCAAAAACGATGTCGGACCGTATACAACGTACTTTGGATTCCGGAATGATATGAATTTTAATGAGTTTCTCGTATTATTAGATCAGTCACGTGATGAGATGGCAAAAGAATTGGGAATTTCTGAACGGTATGAATTTTAGCATTGCGCAGCCGACCGCCTACGCGAAGTAATCCGTTCTCGTCGACGAAAGGATTGAGTGCGGCCAATCTAGTGTTTTTTGCTGTACCGGTATCCAATATGCGTTTGATTTCGTCACTATATTGAGTTGATTGAATAAGTCGGAGAACTCTTGTCTCCGTTTCGATTCTTTCTTGTGCATTAATGTTCTTGTTTTGTTTGTATGGATTTGATCGATTAACTCGCAAACAATAAGCAATTGAGTTTAAAAGAGTTGAATATGAAGAAAATCGTGTGAAAATATCGCAATTGATCTCTAAGGCGAGGCATATATTCTTTCGTAATCCCGGCAAATCTGATAAGGTTGGAACAACTTGTGCCGGCCATAAGTCTGGAGACTGTCGAAGCCAGGAAGGGCCCTGGAACCATAACTGATTTTGTAAAAATTCGGAAGGTAGTTGACCACGTGATAATGCGTCGGCAGGATTGTCAGCGGTTCGGACGTGACGCCATTCGACTAGATTTTCAAGAGCTTGTATCTCGGTGACGCGATTTGCTTCAAATATTTTGAGAGTTTGAGGCGACTTTTTAAGCCATTGCAATACTATAGTGGAATCTGACCAAAAAATGATGCGATCGATTGACTGGTTGAATGAGACCCTTATTTCTTTGTAAAGCAGTGTGAGCAAATGTGCTCCACACAATTCAAGTCGAGGAATAGTAATATCCTTTAAAGGAGTAACTCGTGATTTCGCGCAAGCGAGTTGAATTAACACATGACCCTGGACATCGCTTGATCGGACGTATATGCAAGCGCCATATCCAGCCTTACTCGCGTCGCAAAAACCGTGCAGCTCCACATGCGTTGGGTGGTTGAGCATTAGTCGTCGCTCTACTGATAGATTACAAATGATCGGAAGCTGATTCGCGAACATAACCCATTTGCCATGTAATTCCTGCGTTACGGATTCATCCCAATTTAATCCATTCTTCCAACATTCTTGTATTATTATTTTTGCGTATAAAACAACTGGCCCGAGCAAACCTAATGGGTCAAAAATTTTTGCAATTTCGGCCAAAATAAAACGTTTGGTGATTTTAGTAGACGAGTTGATTGGATTTACAGTATATAAAAGCTTATCTTGTTGAGAATTCCACACGATGCTTAGAGTCTTTAAGACCGCATTTCTTTCGACCACGCAATCCAAATCTACCATTTTTTCTTCGATATTATTTAGCGCGTTATGATGATTAGATGCCCACTGACGAATATCAAACCCCCCGTGATTTAAAAGCGCAATTATTTCATCACGAATTTCCAACACTTCCTGAATCGAGTCGGCACCCGTCAGTAAATCATCAACGTACAAATCGTTTTTCAAAATTTGTGCTGCGCGAGGAAAATTTTCGGTTTCATCGTTCGCGAGCTGTTGAATCGTGCGAATTGCCAGATAAGGAGCTGAGGACACTCCGAAGGTCACCGTGTTAAGTTGAAAAGACTTCACCTCTCCCCCCTGATACCAAAGCAAACGTTGAAACCGCCTGTCGTCGGGGTGGATAAGAATTTGCCGGTATATTTTGGCAATGTCAGCAGTGATGACGTATGTGTAATTGCGAAAACGTATTAAATGATTGAACAGCTTGGCTTGTATTGTCGGACCGACCATTAAAGTTTCATTAAGAGAAAGATCTTTACTTGTCTTTGCTGATGCGTCAAACACCACTCGTACTTTGGTAGTGTTACTAGCTGCCTTTGTTACCGCATGATGAGGCATGTAATAACCATTAGTAGAGTCCTCATTGACAGGGGACATATGACCTAGACTGATGTATTCTTGCATTACCTCTTCGTATGCAAGTTTTAGTTCCGGATCGGATTTTAATCTTTTTTGAAGTGAATTAAGACGTCGCAATGCTTGGGATCGGGAATCACCGAATTCTGGAATTTCATGCCGAAATGGTAAACGTACGACATAACGACCATCCGAGTTACGCTTGGTGTGGTTGGTGTAATGATTTTCACATTGGATCTCCTCGAACGATCCTGATGAGCTTGAATTTATATCCTCGATTTCCCAAAATTTATTTAATTGTCTTGTAAGTTCCAGTAGATTGCAAGAAACTACCGAGCCCTGTTTTTCCTTATTTATTCCGCCCCCGATTACCCAACCGAGTTGAGTTTTTTGAAGAAATAAATCTCCATTTTCGCCTGCTAAATTCAATTGGCCTATACTGAGAAGTGACAACGTTACACCGGCACCGATCAAAACATTCACGGGTCGCGGCAAATGGAAAAAAGGATCTGCCAATTGTATGTTTGAGGGAATCTTAATTACATCTCGAGGGAAAACTTCATCCGGTACTAGTTCGGCGATCTTTGGCACTGTCAGGAAATTTGAAGTTTTTTGGAATGTACCGTTTATTGAGCGAAAGTGAATATCTAAATTGGCTTTGGCCACAGTATGCATTTCGTTAATTGCACCGACAGGAATGGAACATGGACGCGTTGGAAGCCTCAACTGTCGTACAAAATTTTCAGTAATAAAATTAGCTGTCGCACAAGTGTCTAGTAAAGCTCGTGCCTGTATAAATTGACCATCCATGTTTCTGACCTGTATTATAGCACTCATCATTAATTGAGCCCGTGGTGAACGCGAAGCTAAACTTAAGTGTTGCCCGTTTAATCACATCGAAGGGGTTTCCTGCATTGATTCCTTCTTGGTTACTTCGGTTGAAGCCGCGTTTGAATTCTGCCTTGGCCCCGAGTTATGTCCTGATGTTGAATGCAAGAGTGTGTTATGATAGCGATCGCAACGCTTGCAATGCGAGCTTGTGCAGGACCCACTATGCAAACGCAGGCAATTTTTACATAACCCCTTTGTTTTTACCGCGTTCCATCGATTCTTAACCGTGAGGTTTTCAAATGCCGCGCACCTATATATCGGATGATCCTTATTGCAATAAGCGCAAGTGCTTTGAGTAAAAGTAACGAGTGATCGCACCCCCGAATCGACCTTACGAACTTTTGACAAGTTTGATCTCTGGTCATACCGACGCTTGCCGCACGCTCCTTCACTGTTTACCATGTTGCCTTTTAATATACTGAGTCTGAACGCGGTTCCACTTATGAATTTGCAGAATTGCTTTAAGCTTGGGAAAACATCAAAATTAAGACCTTCCTCCCACTTTGTTCGAACATCAATGGGAAGTTTTCGTTCAAGCAATCGGACGATATAACCGTCATCGGGTTTGATTTTGAGCGATTCGAGCATGCCGAGATGTTGGCGAGCATCATCTATTATTTTCGTTAAACCATCGGCAGTCGCGGTATTCAGCGTTGGAATATCAATAATCCCGTCATAATGTTTAGCCATGAGAATTCGCTGCTTCTCGTATTCATTTACCAATACATCCCATGCCTTTTTGTAATTCTCGGCACTGGCGTTATAGAGTGAAAGTTTGTTGAACGCCGGGCCATCTAAGCAATCTCTTAAGTACAAAAACTTATTTACATCGTCAACATCGGTACGCGTGTCTATCATGGATAAAAACATATTTTTGAAAGAAAGCCACCGTTCGTGGTTGCCATTGAATCTAGGGAGGCTAGCTATCGGAAGCTTCACCAATCGTTGCCTTTCGACAAAAGTTGAATTCCCATGAGGAATACTGAAACTTGTACTACTACTGTCAACCAAACCACTGGCATTAGGCATACTTCTAACCATTGTTGCTATTTCATAAAAACTGTCTTCGATAGATTGCACGTGGGTTAATTCCACGCTCCCCTCGTCCTCCGCGGCGAGTTCCTCGGTAAGAGATTCATATTCCCGAAATGATTCTGTAAGACGCTCAAGGCGTAAAAGCGCATTTGACCTATCGATTTTTCCCTTTGACAAAACTGTCCTTAATGACGTAATTCGTCCCTTTAATAACGATCGTCTTCGCGCGATTGCCATAGGGTTGCTTGCCATGACGAACCCGGGAAATAATACAAAATGCAACCGTCAAGAAAACTAAATTATCTAAAATATTCAATTGATATTGTGACCCTTTCGCGTTAGACTGTACCTACACAGTGGCGTCACTCAATTCTGGGAAGCCGAGCACGCGCACTGAATTTACGGCGTCGCACTTCCCGGAAGCCGAGCACGCGTACTGCGTCCCAAACCAACGGCGCTTCTATTCCAGGAGCCGAGCCCGTGCGATCCTGAATCAACGGCGCCGCAGTTCTAAGAAGCCGAGCTCGCGCAAATGAATCAACGGCGTCGCAATTTGGGCGTTCCCCACAACGCACAAATTGAATATGTTTTCTTTGTACTTTACTTTTAACTCTTTTCCTTTGATTACTTTATACCTTCGCTTTAGTTTTAATTTAGATTACCTTACCGCTTCGCTTTAATTTAGATTACTTTACCGCTTTGCTTTACCACTTCGCTTCACCTTTGCTTTAGATTACTTTACCACTTTGCTTCACCTTTGCTTTAGATTGCTTTACCACTTTACTTCACCTTTGTTTTATATTACTTTACTGCAATATAACCGGCAAGAAAAGGAAAATTACTTCAAGGCGTTAACTTTAGTTGAAACGACACAAGAATGCTTAATTGATGTGAACTCAAAGCGATACGATAGAAGACTGACTTCTGCGGCGGCGTTCCGCGCTATATCGAACTCAGCTCAAACATACACACGCAGCGTGTTTGTCCACCCTATCCCTTGTAAATCAGGGGTTGTAACGGGATCTATATATCGTGTGATGTGATTCTACGAATAAACTGGCTCAATCCTCACAGGAGGCACCAAAATGTTTCGTCGAGAATTCGCCGGTTCGGAGAATTCTCGTAGTTCTTTTTGAGGATTTAGGATTGGGAATTGAATTGAAAGTCTTGTTTGGGAAAAAGCCATACGGCATAAAAAACCCAATTTATTACATGAATTTAAGTTACTACATTAATATGTTATGATATGATTACAGAGGAGTGAGCCAGTTTATGTGAATGTAAGAATGATTGATTGATTGAATGTTTGATTATTGAATGATTGATTATTGAATGATTGATTATTGAATGATTGTATTCGTTATCATCAGCATTGTGCTGATATACATGCATGTATGATTATCGTCAGCATTGCGCTGGTACTTCGTCAGCATCGAGCTGGTACTTCGTCAGCATTGAGCTGGTACTTCGTCAGCATTGAGCTGGTTTGAACTTACACTTGCATCACTGTCAACATTCTCTGAAATGATTGAAGGCACAATCGATTACTGCACTTCACACTAATGATAATGATGTATATTCGACTGATTCTGCCAAGTGACTGAATACGACTGACTGTTACCACTAACCAACGACGACTGACTGTCGAGAGTATATGATATTTATATATAGAAGATTTAACGGATCGTTCAATACACAAGAATTAACAGGATTTACAATACTGATACAAGCTTCCATGAAAACCAACAGACAATACAATACCCGATGGAACAGGCTTGTTCACTACATAAGAATTAATGGGGCCTTCAATATTGTTACAAGATTCTACGAAAAACAATGTATAATACCCTATTCGACGGAACAGACTATTCACATATTTCTTTAACTTCGCATTCACATACGCTCGCTAGGAACATTTGTTGGTGGTGTGGCTATAGATTGTCTTGCTATAGGAAAAAGAAGCCCATACTTCTGCTTGTTCACCTTCCACCATGTTAGCGGGTCGACATTAGTGATGTAACGAATGCCAATTTTTAGGCATTCGCGAATGCGACAATTTGTCATTAATATCCGCGAATGGGAATATGAATCCGAATATACAGTTTTCAAATCAAAATACACACATATAATATTAGATAAACCCTGATACTCGTACACATGGTACAAGAAATCAAATCTTTATAAACATAGTAGCTGAGTAACCCGGTTTCAATCGGTGTATCAAAAATAGTAATTAGTTAAATACTTCTGAAATGTCGGTACTACAGCCAGATTAGGAAGCTTAGAAGTATTACTAAAATCTGTAAATGTGGTATAGAACCGTCCAAAACTTATTATGCTACCACCGTCTATATCAGAAGGGCTAATAATCTATTCTGTACTTATATGTTTTCATTGTTAGGTGTTAAATAAATAAATAAAGGTATAATATAATTTTTTTTTTACTATTTCATCGTTACCTGACTTAAAATCGTAGTATTTCTAAAATTGTTGTCGTCATATTGGTTCCCCTATTTTGAATTTCCAAATTTTGACAGCAGATTCGAAATTAGTGGCCTCAAAATACCCATAATACTAATTTTCAATTAAATTCGTTAAAGTTCGAAAATTTTTGGTCGCCATATTGGATCCACCTTCTTGCATTTCTAAATTTCGAGCGTAGATTCGCAATCAGGAACTCCAAAAACCCCTAAATACCAATTTTCACGGCAATCCCTTGAAATTTACAAATTTTGGCCGCCATCTTGGGTCCGCCATTTTGAAACCCGTCAATAAAACGCAGCCTATATGTTAAGCCGAAATTTGTGGAGCCTTCGCTCAAAAAATGAAAATGATCGAACCAAGCGTTAAAGCGTGATTAAGCAAAAAACAAACACACATATTGGTTCGGCCATTTAGAATTTCCAAATTCTGATAGTAGATTCGAAAATAGTAGCCTCGAAATACCCATAGTACTAATTTTCAACTGAATTTATTGAAGTTCAAAAATGATTGTCCGCCATATTGGATCTGCCATCTTGAATTTCCAAATTTCGAACGGAGATTCGCAATCAGGACTTCCAAAAACCCCCGAATACAAATCTTCTTGGTATTCCCTTAAAATTTACAATTCTTGGCCGCCATCTTGGGTCCGCCATTTTGAAACTCATGAATAAAAAGTAGCCTATATGTTAGCTTGGAATACGTAGTATCTTCACTCAAAAAATGAAAATAATCGGACTGAGCGTTTAGACGTGATTGAGCAACAAACAAACAAATAAACAAACTTTCGATTTTATATATACTATGTATATAGGGATATTTCCCATATTATTTCAATATTCTTTTACAATACTAGGTAATCGGATCAGCTCAAGAATTCTCGGAATAAGATGCAAACGATGACACTTTAACGGTGTCCGCCGAGCGGCTGGCTGACAAAATTGCACTTTTAGCCCTCGATGCAACTCCTATAGTATAAATATCAGGACTTGCTTTGCACTTCCCGGAATTTGTTTTTAAGAATATTAGTCGTCCGCCGAGGCAGACGAGTCCAAAAAGTGGTCGGCGGGTGGTCGGTGGGTGGTCGGCGGGCGTTCCGATCTGGAGCACTGGCCAGATCTGTTCAGTGTGGCTGTATAGCCGGTGCCCCTGCCACAGACTCCACGATCGTGCGGACCGAACGTCAGTCCTCATATCCACTCGATTAAAATTTTGAGTGTAAAAGCAAATTTCGTAACAATATACATATGTATGTACACTGGCGAGCAACTAGTTAGGTACACCCTAATATTTTGTTTTCTAGGATCCGGAGTGGTATAGCGAAACAAATCGATAATGGTTGAATTACTTATGGAAATACCAATCATAATATGCAGTTTCTAGAATAATCACACCTATGTGCGTTTACCTGGATGCGTTTATCTATAATTGTGCATTTGCGGTGCTGGCACCGTTAATTTACATTTTGAGAAATTTTATGTAGCTGACACATAATACAATAATTATTATACATAATTTCATAGTAATAACTATACAATGATTTTTTATGAAAATAAATGAGCCGTTTATTTTGACTGTGGTGCAAGTCCAAACTGTCATAAGGTGGATTTTTCTATATTCTTTTAAGGTAAATTCGACCTTATGAGAGTTTGGACTTGCACCACTTTCAATATAAACGGCTCATGTCCTCTATATATAAATGCATCCTTTCAGTTATTAACATTATACTCTGCAGATTTTCATGAGGTATTTCTTTAATCCTGCTGCAAAAACATCTAAACGGTAATCGGTAAAAATATTCCTATTTTTCATTCCTAAATTAGGTAAAAATTAAGCAATACAAAAAATTTAATACATATTTAATTTAAATAACGCATTGACAAACTGAAAAGATGATGTATGAATTCTCTGTTATTTGAATAAGTGATACTCGTATTCCTAATTATTTGAGTAATAGAAGTTTTTGTTTACTCTATTGTTCATTATTAGAGTATTGTTATTTCAATTACTCAGTGCTGGAATATAATAAAATTTAATTCAAAAATAGGAATGGAAAAAACATATTTATTTTAGTTTTACTGATCGCTGTTTTGATCTTATTGCAACCGATAAGTGATATGAAAACATCAATTTTTTTTTTAAGTGATCAAGAAAAAAGTCGTGTTTGTAAGAAGTAAAGTTTGTTTACCGTGTTATGAGGGTAATTATGAAGATTAAATGTCAAATTTCGCTTTTTTAATACATACGCACCGAATTTCAGCTTAAGCCATTCTTTCGGTAATTTTGCTTATTTTTATTATTTGAATAGTTCATAACATTTTTTTTAAGTTACCCATTATTTATGCGAAACTAATAATATTTTCCGATTAACTCTTCATTATTTGTGTAATATCATATTTAAATTGTGTATCTATTTGTTATATAAGGTTAAGGTCTTCAAGGGAGTCCGGCTAAAGACCCTTGTCCACCGGTATGCGGGTGCAGGAGCTGGCTGGCTAGCATTTGCGTTAGTGTGTATGTGTGTGTGGGGGGGGAGTTACCAAAAAAAACCGCTTTCAGCCACTGGAACGACCCACCAATAACAAATCGAAAATTCTCCCGCGACGGAACGAAACAAATCGCAAGGGGAGGAAAAAGGACAGTGTGGGATAAATCCCTGCAATTGCCCGTGAAAGGCTTTCAGGGGGGGTTCTGGTGGAGGACGAACCCCCTGGCCTATGCCCCAACCACCCTGTGACCTCCCCTCGGCCAGGATATTATGGGGAGGTCCTTTTATCGAAAACTACAACCGGCTGAAAAAAAGAGATGATGGGAGGGGAGATTAAAACGAATTTAAATTAATGAGTCATGTTCTCTATTAATATGTACTTACAAATATGGTACAAAAAAAACATAAATAGCCGTTGGGCGCCATTGCTGCTGTTGACTTCGCTGCTGCTGCTGAGGTGAAAGCTGCTGCTGCTGAGGTGAAAGCTGCTGCTGCTGTTGAAGATGCTGCTGGCACCCTGCTTCTTCTTTCGGCCCCGACGTGGTACATACTTATCCACGAAAGAGATGTCGTGGTCTCCACCTTTCTGTTAATTTTCTTATATAGTCTTATTACTTTTTGTTTTTTTTTGTTTATAAGCCTTTGTGATTACTTTATTTAACTGTTTGTATTACATGTATATAGTTCAACTTTAGTCGGAATTAGGTAGTCAAATATTTTTATTATAGTATTTGAGTTTATTCGTAATATGATTTTAAGTTTTGACGCATCACTTTGATTTTAGTCCTTTCACTGTTTAAGTTTCTACATATTTATATAATATATATTTTTTTTTCACTTAAACCAAAACAGGTCTTCTCTTTGTACCTTTTTCTTATACAAATAAACAAAACCACCTTCAATTGGTTGGGCTCCGTGGGTTCCTCCGATTCTTTTTTTTCTTCTTTCCTGTTCTTTTTCTTTGAATAAAATTCACTTTCAGTTAATTAGCACTAGGCTTTGCCGAAACTCGAGTTGCCTGAATCAGCTATGTCCAGCCCCCCCCCCCCCCTTTTTTTTTTTTGTTTGTTTGTTTTTCTCAAAGGGTCCCGCATAAAACCACTAACCGAAAAGTTCTGAAATCTCTTCGCTACGAGCTACGCAAATTGTCTCGCTTTTTGCAGGGAAGACACTGCACGACACGGAGAAAGTAGAGAAAAAAAAATGCAAAGAAATCCGGTATGTTCTAAGACATACTGCGATTGGCCGGAGGTACTCCTCCTGCGTTTTTGGTGTCGACGGTCTTCCAAAAAGCCTTAATCGGCTTCACTCCCGAAATTTCCACAGGGACAAAAAAAAACCCGAAGAAACGGCGGCGGCTTCTCCAAAAAAAATCCCACGCGTCCGAACGCCTCGCTTCCAAAAAACTCCACACCTTTTCTTAAATTTTTCGGTCAAACTCAAACGCGGGTTATGTATTTGACGGACCCAGAAAACGTGACAAATGTGACGTTACTTGAGCTGCCGAGCTCATTTAGCATTTAACTCGGATTTTCTGACTTAAAGTTTCTCACGATAATGTGAGAAAGTGCTGACAGCATGTCTGGCCACAATTTAAGCTAGTTTGATAAGATTAAAGAATAAGGCAGTTGAGTTTCAGTCTTTTAACTGTTCGGTGATTCTTTCAAAATAAAAGTTGGTTTTGTGCAAAGTATCCGAGTTTTTCTTTTTAAACCCCGGAATCTTTGAATTCCTTAATTAGCGTAGTCGGTAGGATCTCTATCGAAAGAAAAGAGATCCAGTGAAATCGAAACAGAAAATAAATATAAAATTCCCGAAGGATCGAATTTTGTTTTTGTTCGAGAAAATCGAACCAAATCGAAACGATCAAAGTTCTATGTAAAGATCTCTTCAGTCTAAGTGGTGAAGTGTACCCAAGGTATAACCGAAAGAAAGTGGGAAACAAAGTAGGCCAAAGTGAAATTTAAGTGGCTTATGCAGAAACGACACTAAGGGGACATTAAACAAATCGCAATTGAGAGACAACGGAATCGGAAAAGGCTATTGAACCAAAGAAGAGCCCTCGTTGAAATGGCGCAACAAGACCAAATAGAACAGTGCATAGTGACACTAACTCAACTCCTGGTGCAAAATAACCAGCCCAGAAATCAAAGGCAAAGGATAGAAAAGGAAATTCGGTATTTGCTGATATTCAAAAGAGAAAGAGGGACATTACTTTCCTTCATAGACTCGGTTACAGCAGCCCTAGCAGAATACGGAGAAGAAGCCGATAGAGAGTTCCAGATTATCTTCAACGAAAAAATCCAGGGGGGTGCAAAAAATTTACTTAAGGTGAACCCTCCAGCTAGCTAGGAAGCATGCAAACAGGAACTCAAGAGACACTTCAAACCATCAAAAGACCAGATGACAATAACTAGAGAGATAAGCTCATTAAGAGTAAGTAGTATTAAAGACTTAGATAATAAAATTAGAAATATAGTAGAAGATATGACTGAATTCTCAGCTTTTAATGATAACGGGACAATAATGATAGAAATTTTCAGTGGTATGTTAGTACAAAAAATTAAGGAATTAGTGTTAGGATCACTAGCTTATGTTATAATGTCAAAATATCAATTAATAGATATTAGATAAATAGTGAATGAATTTATAGGACAAGATCAAAGCGATACAGGCTCAACCATAAGTATATTAAATGAAAATAAAATTTCATCTTCTACGTATCAAATTCTGAACAATACATCAACAGCAATCAATACTATTTAAGGAGAAGTAAACAAACCTAACAAAACCGTCGCAACTCTATGCCCAAGTCAATTTAAATATTCTGAGAAGGCAAGAATGAAGTGGATAGCGATGAAATTAGATAAACCATATGATCTTTTAGTAGGAATGGATTTTATAAAGAAAAATGTAAAAGAAATAAATATAGAAACTAAAAAATCAAGAAATTATTTTGACTAATAAGGTGAGCCTTCCGTTCTTAACAAAAATTATCCAAGAAGAGGTTAATGTTTTGGAAGTAAGTGAAGTGCAACATCTTCTATTAGATCATTTAAATGAAAAAGAAAAAATTGTGGTTAAAAAATTAATTCAAAAATATCACAAACTTCTATGTAAAGAAGGCGATATGTTAACAAGAGCACAAACACTGTGGTTCATGAAATAAAAACCACGATAGGTGAGCAAATTAATTCTAAACTTTACCGTTATCCACCGCAACATGAAGCGGAGGTACGAAAGCAAATGGAAGAAATGGATAAACAAGGCATAATCAGGCAAAGTAGCAGTAGATACAGTTCCCCTATTATAGTAGTACCCAACAAGAAAGATAATTCAGGTATACAAAAATTCAGGATTGTCGTGGACTATAGACGGTTAAATCAAGTGACCGTTGATGACAAATATCCCCTCCCTAATATCGAAGGCATATTAGACAAGTTGGGGAAAGCCCAATATTTTAGTACTTTAGATTTAGCGAAAGGATATCATCAAATTCTTGTAGCTGAAAAAGATATTGAAAAAACCGCTTTTGTTACTCCTGCCGGATTATATGAATATGTACGAATGCCATTCGGTCTCAAGAATGCCCCGGCGACATTTCAGAGATTAATGATCGAAATACTGCGAGAGTTTATTAACCAAATTTGTGTGGTATATCTAGATGATATATTGGTATTCTCAACAACTTTGGAAGAACACCAAAAATCGTTAAGTAAAGTATTCTCTATACTCCAAGAAAACAATTTGAAAATTCAGGTAGATAAATGTACTTTTCTAAGCAAAGGCACTGAATTTTTAGGACATATTTTGTCAGCTGACGGAATCCTGATCCTGACAAAATAAGGACAATACAGAAAATAGCAATATCAAAAACAGAAAAGCAATTAAAAGGATTTCTAGGAGCTACAGGCTTTTATAGAAAATTTATAAAATATTATTCAAAGGTAGCATACCCTATGATTAAATACCTAAAGAAAGATAATAAAATAAATGTAAATGATCCACACTACATAGCAGCATTTGAAAACCTTAAAAGCCTTATAAGCTCACATCCAATATTAAAGTACCCAGAATATGACCCATTCGTTGTAACAACTGATGCTAGCGATCATGGCATGGGAGCAGTTCTTTCACAACAAGGGCATCCAGTTTGTTATATTTCAGGGACGTTAAATAGTCATGAAAAAAATTATTGCACCACCGATAAAGAATTTTTGGCAATTGTATACGCTGTCAATTATTTCAGACCATATTTGTATGGTAATAAATTTAAAATTGTGACGGATCATGTCCCTATTAAATATCTGAACAGTAAATACAAAGGTAAAGAATTTACACAAAGACATCAAAGGTGGCTATTTAAACTTCAAGAGTTTAATTATGAGATTGAGTATTTACAGGGCAAGGAAAATAAGGTAGCGGATTATTTGAGTAGACTAGAAAACGCAAAAAAACTCAGTGAAGAAAACGATACAGAATCAAATCTTGTGATGTCTGATACAATATATTCCGTGGACGAACAAAGATTAGACCATATACATAGGAATAAAAGAACACATTGTAAACAAGTATAAAACGCAAATAATACTAACCTATAGTCCCGGAGAGGAATTAAGAACATTACATAAAAGAAGAATTATTGAAATCAATCCGTTACATACTGAAAATGAAATAAAGGATAAGTTGAGAAGATATATTAAAAAAGGGCACACAGGCATCTATTCGGAAACGAAACTTTTGACACAGATTACCATAAAGTCCAGTTAATTCTTATTTCAATGTTTTCAAATGATTGGAGCACGAAATTTATAAAATGTTCTAAGAGATATTAACTGAAGAAGAACTGCATAGGCAATTATCTCTATATCATACGAAGGGATCTATGTATAGCGCAATAAATGAATGTTACTACAGCCTAAAAGATAAAATTTATTATCCTAAACTTAGAGAACACATTCAATTAATAATAAATAATTGTGAGAAGTGTCAACAAGTTAAATACGACCGAAAACCGATTAAACCGAAATTTTTGTTGACAGAAACCCCGAATTCAAAGAATGATATAATTCATTTAGATATTTTTCACCTTAAAAAACATGCTTTTGTAACGATAATTCATAAACTAACAAAGTTTGCAGCAGCTTACTGCATAACGAACCGAAATTGGAGAACAAAACAGACTCTTATGATGGAACATTTTGCAAAATTCGGAAAACCTAATAAAATAACAATGTATAACGAATTTATAGCAGAACAGTTGATGACATATTTAAAAGCAGAAAATATAAAAGTACATCATACAACTCCCAATAGTCACACCGGGAACTCCGACATTGAGAGACTACACTCAACCCTGTTAGAGAAAATAACAAGTATTGAGGATAGGGAACTCTCAGTAGAAATGAAGATACAGATGGCTATAGGAAACTATAACGATCGATATCATTCGACGATCAGGTGTACCTACTCCTAGAGAAGCTAAAGAAAATCTAGCGGTCGGAAAACTTCAGGAAATAATTAATAAAACAAAAAACCATACAATAAACAAAATAAATACTGTCAGGGAAAGTTACGTCGAAAAAAGATTAGTAGGGCCTATTAGGAATTACAAAAGACTCAGACATACCTTACTATAGGATAAAATCCTTAAGAAATGTACACACTACCAATATTAAAAGACCATTCAAATCTGCAGGCAATCAACATCAATTGATTTTCTTTTAGTAAATCTGTGCAGTCGCAGTTAATATGTTCAATAGAAGGGCCAAAAGTTATGTTTTTATGCAGTATACGAATTATTTTAAGTTAAAAAATTGCGACTTGATTGAATCGAAAATTAAGATTTGTTTGAGATTAAAATAAGCCTTTTGATTTTAAAAGCGACTTAATTGAATTGATATTCGACCTTTGTGATTTAAAAATGGACTTTGTTGAATTTAAATAAGTAGGTATAATAAACGTACGAAACATTTTGCTGATGGATTTGTTACGAAATTGTTCTTTCTGCCTGACTATACCAAAAGGAGTGTAATACTTTCCGTTTTATATATAGGTGAGAAATCCATAGTATAAAAATTAAATATTTTGAAATATTATAAAATAAGTTAATTAACAAAACCAAAAAACCCGACCCATTCTAAATATGTGACTTGTTCCATTCCAGATATGTGACTTGTTACAGTACCTAATAGTTCCTTTTAAAAGCAAAATACCAATAGTCGTTGCCGTGTTTTAAATCCAGTTCAAATCGCTCTTTCATAATACAGAAACAATGGGAGCTCTACATATTCATATGAAAATTGTAGAATTCCTAAAATTCGTATACACCACAATAAGGGACACTCCTTAATCTTCACCATAGCAACAACAGCACCCTACCGAGCACAGTGCGACAGCATGATTCCATAAAACATCTTCCCAATCATGGCCGTAAGTAGAAGGTGTCATTACCGCGAAATGTTGCGCCTGCGACAACATTGCTTTATAAATGTATTCAGCTAGCGAGGATGCGAAACCCCTCCGTAATTTTAATTAACTTAGCTTGTTACAGTGACAGTTAAAAAAGTCCTGTAAGTAAAATGTGAGAACGAAATGCGAAATTCCTAGTTGTCCTTAGTGGCTAAATTTCTACTTTCATTTTGTGAAAAGTCTAATTATTTGCTTATCTAGGATTTTCTCGGTTCCAGAGAGTATGCAATACGGCGCGGGTCTGCTGGATGTAGGCTACTAGGGCAGTACTATGTACATATGTACATACATCTGCACTCTCATACCTCCAGGTTAATGAGATAGGGTCGTCAATATTATTGCAGTCACAGTGATATCTTACTAAAGAGTTTTAACAATCAACTAACTAAAGCTAAGGTCAGACATTGCAGTTTTTACTGCGCTGCTTTTAGGTTGCAGCTGTAAAAGCTGCATGATCCGTTCACACTTGGTTGTTGCAACCTGCAGTTTTTATTGCGCGCAACCCAATATCTGCAGTTTTTTAAAAAAAAGTTGCAAAACTGTTCACACAGTGAAGTGCAGTTTTTACATCACGCAACCGAGCCTCCCCTTCGATCGCAGTCTGCAGTGAAAATTTAAAGTCTACAGCCGAAATGTTCGACTTCGACGATCCAGAGTGCTAGCCGCGGCCTGTTTGACAGTAATTTTGCATAAAAAAATTACAGATAATAAAAGAAAAAGAAGTTGTTGGGTGAAACCCTGGATTGCTAATAGAGAAAAAACCGGGGCACTGAATTGTTTGTTGCGTGAATTACGTTTGAGTGATAAAAGTTTATATACTGCAACTATCAAAATTCATTGGAATTACATTCAATTGGCATTTTATACGAAATTCAAATTCTTATGATCCAAATAGAAGGTTAAAAATATTAATGTTTTACTCTTCGAATTTTAAAAAAAAGGCTATAATTTTGTAATGAAAAATCCAATTGATATCATTTATATCTACTTGGAAGCTACATTTCACTTTTTAGTTTGTTGCGATATCTTAAAAAACTTCCTTTTAAATTGAAAAAATGTCAAGATGCATTTTAATTGTCAATTATCGACTTATAGAGCATTTTTTGTGTCATCAAGATAAATTTTATAGATTGGTGAGAATATGTAAAAGATCTGAGGTAAAGTCAATAATAACGGACAGAATAACGTTTTTATTATTATATATTTAATTACATATCTTGTATATAGTGTAAGCAACTTTATTGTAGTCTTCCTTAATATCTAATTAATATCAGAACTGAATTATATCATTAGTATGTACTATTTTTTGAAATATGTATGTAACATATACATATGTAGTTGAATAAAGCCGATTGGCGTTAAATAAATAAATAAATAAATTGCAGATTCTTTACTATGGTTCGGCTCCATATATGTATGTATATTTTATTAGATCTAGAGTAGATATATTAATAAAATAACTAATAATTGAAACTTATGGAACATTGTAAATTTGCAAGGAAAAATGCAAAATGATAGAGCATAACGACCGATACACAGCCAAATACAAATTTATTAATTATGCCGAAAAGATATGTATAACAATTTTCGAATATGGTTTAGAAAAAATTATATGGACTGAAAATGGAAAAAACTGCAAGCTAAGCCGCAGCAAAAGTTTCAGCCGGTTGAATATTATTTTACTGCACCTGCAATTCGCTCTGTCTCCGATCACACATTGCAGTTTTTAAAACTGCTGGTAGCCGCTGCAGTAAAGCTGCGTGCGCAGCTTTTATGGTTGCAACCGCAATCACACATTGCAACCCACGACTTTCGCAGTTTTTTGTGCTGCAGGAAGGTAAAAACTGCAATGTGTGACCTTAGCTTAATTTCTCACCTTACTCGAATATTTTATTGATGTTTACCGGTCAAGTTCAAAATTAAATCAGTGTGAAATTTTATGTTTCCATAAATAATGTTTCACTTCTTGGTCGAGGTATAAATTTTTACAGCAAGAACACTTTTTTGTGAGTTAAAATGGAAAGATAAATTACAAACGTACGCACATAGGATACTTCTGAAACTAGTTTATTAATTTCCGACTGTGCTGTGTAATGCAATATAAGAATACTATTATTCATAAAAATCTAAAATATTAATCAAGTCAAAACTATTTACTATTTAAAAACACCTTTCGGCGGCAACCAGAAGGAAGAGGTAGATTTCAATGTGGTAAAAATTATTTTTACATAAGGGAATGTAAAGCTGAATTTTCCACTTCCTTGAGCGATTCACCACATTTGCGGACATTGCGAAGATATTGCCATGTTAGCCAAGTTTAATCAAAACCGATTTAAGAAATATTAGATCAGTAGAATTAAAGACTAAAATCGCAAAGAATGATGTAGTGCTCATATTTTGATATGTTGTTATGACCAGTTAGGGTAGTGTAAACTAAAGTTTGCAACTTCGAAAAACCTGTGCTTGCTGCGTAATACGTGAAAATCTGAATTTCATTTCAGTAGCTTTGTAACTCATAAACTGTGCATTTTTTTGGATACATATTAGTCGTTATTACCATTTTTAAAGTACATAAAGTTTGCAACAATTTAAGCCTAATCACAATTCTGCGCTGTCAATTGTTTTCGAGATACAGGTATTTTTTTCTTCCCAAAAATGAGTTTTTTTTATTTTGCTCTCATTTCGGTATAACTGATCAACCTAAGCGTAAAGTAATGTCAAATGGTAGTAAATTTAATAGTCTTTCATTGAAACACAAAGTCAAGTCTGTATGCCCAATAGTTATCTTTCAATCGGAAAAAAAAACAAAAAACCCAAATTTGTATAATATTTTTGCAGAAATGAGCCTATGCTTGTGATAATCTCTAGGGGAGGTCTTTCTTCAGCAGTGAACGCCTTTCGGCTGATAAGATGATTATGATGATGAGTGTAAACACTCTAATAACAATTTATAGGCCTTCAAGGAAAGAAAAATGCATAGAATCATGTATAAAGATGGAAACGTATAAAAAACTTACAAATCAATAATTAAAAACGCTTAATTGCGGTAGAATTCTAAATCTGAAAACGGTGTAAAAATTCGAAGTACAAATCGCGGTAGAATTCTAAGTCTGAAAACAACGTAAAAATTCTAAGTAAAAGCCGCGGTACAAATTCAAAATCTGAGGCGCGGTAGTTCCCAACGCCTTTCGCAGAAATTCTCGCTAGTCGCCCAGAGTTACTTATAATGCTTTGGTAGTTACCCAAAAGGTGCTTGATTAGCCTCGGTGAGTGCCAAAAAACTGATGACGATCCTAGGGTCAGCGCCGCCTTTTATAGCCAGTCGGGACCATTATGTCCTTCCGACTGCTGTTACATAGTCCCTTCGTTGCTTGGGCAGTGGTACGAACGTGAAACATCATTGCACACTGCAAATTTTTAAATGAAGTTGGCCATGCGAATTGGAGCCAACGTCAGCTTGCGTTCTGTTTTGACAGTTCTCGTTTGTTTACGTTTTTTAATACGCGACTTTCTATTGAAAATTGAAAATTATATAGCTCAACAAATTAACTTTGATAAAGTAATCCAATAAATAAGTATGCTTTTAAAAAAGTGAGGAAACATATGTAACTTTCTGTAATATTTTGTATACATTTTAAAGTATTTTACTTCAATCTCTTTCAAAGATGTTTTCTTTTTGTAACTTTTAATGATTTCAATTAATTCAATCATCTCTTTTAAGATAGACTTTGCAATTTTTTATGTAAATTTTAGATTTATACGTGATTGCGAGAGTATTTGAATATCATACACTATTTGATTTTACTATAGTTCCATTGCAACTTCGTAAATTTTATACTAAACTCAGTGTGAAAAAAAGTAGAAGCCCCGCAGTAATCTCCAATGCACGGCCTGGCCATGAATCATATACCCAAAATACTAATACCTTTTTCTTCTCATTGCCAAATGTTTTATCTGTCTCACTCGTGCTTGATTCACGTGGAACCTCTGGTTTGTGTTAGTTAAGTTATTAAGCTGCCATATGAAAATCAACTGTTTTGAAACCTTATACAGAATGTTACATATTTATTTAGTGGGTATGCCAAAATGAGAGGGATGAAAGACCTGACCTAGACAAACAAAAACTTGTATGGCAGAGGGGGGCATGTCAACCGTTTGGGAGTTACCGGGTTATTCGTAAATACAAATCTTCTGTCGTATGCGTGGTCATTATTTTATTTTTATCCTACTCAACGCAGCGACGACTAACTCACACCAAACATCTACTATCCTATCCTGGCGCTGCAGTCCCAATTCCGCTAATTAATTCCTCTCTGGTGTTAACAGGACTTGTTAGTAGGACATCCTTCATGGTTCCCCATAAAAAAAAAATCCAATGGATCTAAGAGGCCAAGGAATCGGTCCATCTCGGCCAAACCAGCGCTCAGGAAATTTTTAATTTAATATTATAATACTGTGGCGACTTATCACAGATAGCTATGCATCACTATAGTATGCTTTGCTACAAAATATTCAGTTTGTGATTTATCTTTTGTTAGCTGTCATTGTGTATTAAATATTTTTAAAATTAAAAAATTAAATAAATTGTTTTATAACTTCTAAAATGTGGCCACTCCGACCACATATTGGTGACCCCGATATCTCCGAAGACGGAGAAGAATTCATCAACTGGTTTGCACGTAGCGACACACTTTGGATCTAATTTGGATCTCTCTCAAGTTCAGCAAGGATAAAGAATTATTTTTCTGCAGTATCTTCCTCTGATTTATTATAATTGCAACAATTTTAATACCAACGTTGATCATCAACAATTTCAACATCATCAATTATCATCAACGCATCTGATTATGAACAATACTGTTTCCTCAAACAATACTTCGGAGCAGAATTGCTATCTTTTATCCCAAAGGACGATAATAGCCTATTCTATAGGAAGAGGATTACAACGCAATTAAGAAGAATCCCTTTCACGCTCCTTCCACGTTTACCCACGCAAGCACTTTTAAGAATGAAATAATTCACCTCCTCATTTATGAACGATACAACCGGACTCCGGAAGAACATTTAAAATTTTAAGGACATTTCTACAGCTGTATTCAATTCATCTGAAGCTACAAATTTCTCAACTTTCCACATGCTTTATAAAATGATAAACCATTTCAAGAGAAACCTGGGTTTTCAGAAGTATTACCCCTTTCTTTGATTTATTGTCATTTTCTAGCAAATGAAAAGGATCTGAAGAGAAAATACTGCATTTCTACAACATAATCCAGCTCGCAATCTTATTTGCAATCAATTACTTCAATCGATGAATATTATAATTAACGTATCGCTGATCTAGCGATCATCTGGCGGGAGGGTAATGTGGCGACTTATCACAGATAGCTATGCATCACTATAGTATGCTTTGCTACAAAATATTCAGTTTGTGATTTATCTTTTGTTAGCTGTCATTGTGTATTAAATATTTTTAAAATTAAAAAATTAAATAAATTGTTTTATAACTTCTAAAATGTGGCCACTCCGACCACAATACCATCCAAATGTTACCAGTATGCGCTGGTGCTCCATCGTATTGGTGAAACATTGCCCTTTAATTGTCCAAAGAGATGTCTTCAAGTACATCTGGCAGTGTATTCTCCAAAAATTTTTCTGTTAAGCGCTTGAAGTAAAATGAACGGCCCTATTAAATGGTTGCCGATGATACCCGATGATACCCGCCCAAACATTTATACTGAATTTAGACTGATATGATTTTTCCCTTGCCCTATGTAGGTAATTACCCGAACAGGTATAAAGTTTTTGGAAGTTTATGACACTATCCTTAGTGAATTGCGATTCATCCGTCCATAGAATTCGGTCTAGAAACGACCTGTTCTTTATGTCGTATTCCAGAAACCAAGTGCAAAACTCTAATATTCTCTGAGAACCTCCTTCCAGTAGTCCTTGTGCTGGGATATTATGATATGGATGTAATCTCTCTCGGTGAAGAACATTCCAAACCGTCTATGAAGATACTCCTAATCGTCTTACGACTCATCTCGTGCTTGTTTCAGGGCTTTTTCAAGGTTTTGCGTGACGATGATGATTATTTGTTGTTCAACGTCGCCAGAATCTTGTTATGTTCCTTATCGCGAATCGGTCCTATTTGGAGTTACACTGCCGGTTTCTCTTAACCTCTGCAGAGTCCGTGAAAATACCCCTCTTTGGGGTGCACATCGACTAGCATACCTCCTTTGGTATTCCCGGATAGCCTCCTCAAAAGTGAATTCGGCCACTTTTAATTTATTTCAACTTAAAAACACTCGTAGTTATCGCTTGGCTTTTCAACTATTTATATAGTAGATTTTTGGCGTGAGTTGGATGTCGCTGCGTAGAGTAGATCAAAAAATTAAAATAAAATAATAATGTGCATACCATAGAAAATTTACGAATCATCCTGTAACACCTAAACGGTTGACATGCCCCCGTACTATACAATCCTTCATCCAACTCATTTTGGCATACACACTAAATAACATCCTGTATAGTACAAGCCAGGTGATTCTGCTCATGCACAAAAATGATTTTCACTCACAATTACCCTAAGAAGTTCTCTTCGTAAGACTTTTAATCACCGCTTCGAACGGAGTATAACATTTTTGAGTTCAACTGAAACTCAACAGAAACCACGAGAGCCGGGTCTATTCACAAACTACGGCGGGAAAAAAATTTCATTTCGAACAGAACCGAAGAAATTGCTGCTTTTTCGTCAGAAATTCATTCATATTTTTGGCTTACATATGGAGTAAGAGCCCCTGAGGTTTTAATTTGTTAAAACGTTTATGTTCTTAGCGTCCAAAGAACCGGATTTAATTCGATTTATTCTGGAGACTTATTAAGCTTACATAAGACTTAATATATACATATTTCTCGAACTCTCAGACCACCAGTTCACGGTTTGTGAATATATGTATTGTTACGTCTCGCCCAAGGTGTTATTTTACTTGGGCTCGTTCGCGCCGGAGTATAAGAGAGGGAGACTTCTTTGCCAACAGTCGATCTTCACCAAAACCTTTTTCTTCCGTGCCGGGGGAATCGACTTCGAACTACTTCTGTTTTTTCGCTGTCACTTTTTTCAGGACCATCTCATCTTCTTTCTTCCCTTCTGGCCCTGTTCCATTTCGGGGCGGCCCGGCTCCTTCGCAGTTCCCCAATTTGAAAGGTAAGTAACTTAGCCGTCTGCAACAGTATACAATTTTGGCTGATTTCTAGTAATGGCGAATATACATATATTTGAGGTTAAATCCCATTCAAATATTTGTGCCAACATTTAAGCTAATAGTTATAAAATTAATCATAGCTGTTGAGAAATTATATTGATGTTAGTCGAGTTGGACAAGAATTATCTTTATGGATTTGCTTGATTTTTCTAAGGCATTTGACGGCGTGGACTACACAATGGGCTTATTCGAAAATTCATCATGGTTTAAACCCCCCCCTGTACAACCAATTTGTATCAACTTGTTCGAAAATTCACAATGTAGACGAAGTTTACTTGATCTACATTACGGGTAAAATTGTGATCGATGGTACCTCAAACCGATGAATTTTCGGAAACGTCCAATATAATGCTAAAAATTATCTTGTAAATTTAGATTTAATCGAATGGCAATTAGGTTAATTGCTACCCGAGATAAAATTTTTCAGAATCCTAGCGTATTTCAGCGACATTCACAGTATTATTGAGCGTATCTCAGCGTATTCCGGCGTTTTCCGTATATGCCTGAGTTTTTCAAAAGAATACTCTAATCTCTTCTACATAGTAGGAATAATTGACTCTTCCATAGAAATACTCGTGTCTTCCGAATTACATATGTGGACTTGGAAAATTTAACATTGCCCCTGTTATGTATTTCCTTGTTAAATAAAAGAACCGGCTTTAAAACTTCAACTTTATTGGTTAGTCCTGCACTCCAATGTGGTTCTGATGCTACTGCCCTACTGTGCGTGCGTCCGTGACATTCTACTACATCTGTGATATTTTACATCTGTGATAGTTTAGGGATTCTGATAATTAAGTGATATTTACATTTATTTATTAAGCCAATATAGATCAGCCCGTAATGGGGAGATCTAAGTCTCCTTTGATACTGGGATCTCCGAAATCATTTGCGCTTAGAATATTTTTTGGACTTAAAATATTTTTCAAAAATATAAATTTTTCTTTATTTAAATTTAAGGCATAAACAGATTATTCGGCTCTCCCGGAAAAGTACTTTAGAACTTCCCAGAATTAGGAAGCATGTAATTAATCTATCAGAAAAAATGGCCCTACAAATCTGGAATGACCCCTTTAAGGACAAATATTAAAGATCAGGAAATCAGGAAATCACTCTCATCCAATGCACACGGATAAAAAGAACCGTAAGAAAAGGGCTGAAAATATTAATTTCTACGGTACTTTTTCCGCCTTATAGTAGCTTCATACCTTACTGCTCAATAGGAGTTACACAATGAATAATCAGCCGCAATTTGTAAGTGACTGAAAATGAATTTATGGACGTGTTTAACGCAATCTGCGTTGCTGCTGACTCTGGTGTTTTCTTGACTGCGAGGACGTCCGTGTCCAATAAATCTCTGCTATCTGAGCGCTTAAATGGCCCTCGTAATGTAGTGCTGGTAATGAATGAAAATTTATTCCGATGAAGCTTTTAGAAGAAAGGATAAACAAATCAACCCTCCCGCGCTCGGATCGTTTTAGGTAGTTTGGACTTCATTAACAGCGGAATAAATTAATTTCAGCAGCGGTCTGTATTGATTTTACAGAGGATGTCCACGACAATATTTGTGGATTCACTTCATGTTGCCCTCGCATTATCGGGTAAAACCGTTCCGGTTTTCCACTATGATACGGGCATGCTTGCATCGTTTCGCTGATTCTATTTATCCGAAGGACGTTACTACCAAAGAAGCTCTGCATATTAATAACCAGTAATTGCGCTAATGATGGGATGCCATTTGTACCTGACTTAAAATTATTTTGCCAGCTTGCGCGTTCCAAAGCATATTGACATGCGACTGAAACAATAAGCCAAAAATTCGATGCCTGCCCGAAGGTAGCTCTGCTGAAGTTGTTCAGCCTTCTGTTTATATTGAAGGTTTACCAGATATGTATACTGTTTTTATTCGTCACAAAGAACAATGCCAGATTCTTCCCTGAAAAAGTTTTATTATTCTCACCCTATTTTCTTCACCGTTTTAGAATTAAGTTTTACGCTTTCTTAATATGAAAGTAAAAATAATTTAAAAGTAGCCATTTATTTAAAAGCGTTTTAACATCAAGTGGATAGGCGGCACGGTGCCGCAAGCGATACAGATGCATCCTGCTGAGAACTCGCGTTTCCTAATGAAAACTGATGATTACCTGAAGTTGCAAGCAAAAGCAGAGTTAGTAGGAAGAATCAAATATTTTACATCATGCATCGAAAAACTGCTACAATGGAAATTAGAGGGAAATAAATAAATAAAAGAATCGCTTTGTAAAATTAGGAATGAATTGTATTCTAAGTTTGAAGACTCAAGTGTAATGATGAGTTAAGGTGTAACTGCGACTGTCGTGCAGAACTGTAATTCCTTAAATATTGCCATCTCTCAGATTGTCAATGGTGGTAAAATATTTTCAATATAATGCAATGTCGCACATGTAGGTACCATCAGACTGTACTATCAAATGTCAACCAGTAATCAACATAAGTATACCACAACCCCCAACATTTCAGCCTTGAAGATGTGTTTTGACTCTTGGCTGTCATAGTCCAAGGAATATAAGAAGGCCAAATTTCGGAAACATTCCAGGGAAAGCTAGATTTTTGCATGTACTTTTCTTTTGTAGTACTAAAACAAATCCCCAAAGTCCCCATCGATAGGTATACGTATGTCACTAGAAAAGTTAGGTTGGGTTAAAAGCCTCAAAAACGGCTTTTGGTGAAAATCTCATTAACGGTTACTTTTATCGAAAAATCTAATGGAAATATATATATTTTGTAATTCACCGAAATTCTGGAAAACTTAGGCCCGGTTCATAAGACAGATCAGCCGCGCGCCCATCACGAATTCGCTGAGAGATCGCGAAGATGATAAATAAATACACTTTTCTTATAAAATAAAATAAATTTAATTTAATTTAAATTAAAACTGGTTTATTTCGATCGTTTTCGGTCGACAGTTAACAACCAAATACACTGTGTTGATAGCAAGAGTGTCTTACTTATAAGATCTAGACTCGTGGCGAAGCGTTACATTGCAGGAAATCTGATGCAAGCAGCGTCATCTCATGGGAACGGTGGATGCATCAGAATTTGACACTTTTTAAATTTCGTTCTGTTTTTATGTGTCGTTTAAAACCCAGAGTGTGACAAAATTTGGTCAGTTTAGCGAACTAAGATGAGGATTAGAAAAATGATATTCTATTCTCTTGATGAATGAATATTTCTCGAGTATTTCCTCTGCTTGCAATGTAACTCCTCCCTCCTTAGTTTTTGGATTCCCCTGAATCCTGTTTTTTATTCTTATTTTTATGTTTTTACGTTTACAATATAAATTAAATAAATATAAATTAAACAATACCTATAAATGTAAATTATAACAATACCTATTACAATGGTTACGATCGGGAGCTTTTAGCGGTTTATCTCGCAATAAAATACTTCAGGTATTTTGCAGAAGGAAAATACTTTACGATGTATACAGATCACAAACCACATATACATGCCATTAAGTCAAAAGCTGAGAAGTCCCTGCGTCAGACCAACCACTTATCCTTCATTTCACAGTTCACTAACGATATTGGGTATATCAAAGGAACTAATAACATAGTATTTGATGCATTATCTAGAGCTTACGTAGACACCATCGATCATTGTCATAAATTAGATTTTGTAACCTTAAAGAAAGAACAGTAAGAGGATAACGAATAAAAAGATATTATTCAAAATTCAAAGGAAATGCAAAGAAAAATCTTAATTTTTTCTTCAAAAAACGTTAATTCCACTTGAAGACATTGAAATCTGGTCTGAAATCTCTAAAGGGATATGGTGACACCAGCGACATCGATAACTTATTTTTCAAATTTCAATTATTGATCTAACTAGGATATTAAGTATTTTCACTTAATTCTTATTATTAAAACTGTTTTTCAATTCAACTACTTAAAAATAAAAGTGCTTTGTTTCACTCACTGTAAAGTGTGAAAACTAGATATGGATGGAAAATTGTGTTTTGATCAGGGGAGTTAGGAAAAAAATAAAAGAGAGGTGTGAAAAATATTCAACTAAAAAGATGTAAAAAAGATTTATTATGAATATTGAAAACAAAATCAAGAATCAAAATAAATAATTATAAATAAAAAAATAATGTAATTTTTAATAAATAAAAAAATAAATAAAAAAAATAAAAAGAAAAAGTTTTATATGGAATATAGACATCCATAATTGGTGACCCCGATATCTCCGAAGACGGAGAAGAACCCGACAGGCTCGACTGGCCCGACAGGCCTTAAAGGACATTTATTAACAGTTCCGATTCACCATTCGAAGAATGGTATCCAGTGTTTGTGTTGTGTACAAGAAATATGACTTCTTAAGAACACGATTCATCAGTTCCAGCAGCGAATGCTCTCACAACAATTTCAATCCATATATCCCAGAGACCTTAAGACGTACAGTTTTTGAAATCATACATGGCCTATCCCACCACTAGGTCACGGCGAAATATTTTTGGCCTTCCATTAACAGAGATATAAAGAGGTGGTCTAAAACATGTATCGCCTGTCAAAAAGCAAAAGTACACCGCCATATCGTCTGTTCCCACAGTAAGTTCAACATCCCTACCGGTAGATTCGAGCACATCCACCTCGACATAGTTGGCCGCTCCCACCTTCACAGGAGTTTACTTATATTTTAAAGATGAAAGATAGATATTCGCATTGCCAGAAGCAATCCCTTTAAAAGATATCCACGCAGAAAGCGTTTGTAAAGCCTTTGTGCAAAATTGGGTGACACGTTACGGAGTACCTAGGAATTTAACGACCGATCAAGGTACACAATTGAAATCAATGCTACTTAACGAACTCTCAGGTATTCTGGGAAATCGTATTAGAAGGACTCCCTATCACCCTCAGTCGAACGGTTCAGTAGAATGTTTTCATAGGCAGCATTCGACCCTCAAAAACCCCAAAGATTGGTATAAAAATTTACCCTGGATTCTTTTAGGTATCTGCTCTTTAAGACTTAGAGTTGTCATCTATCCATTTGTTATAAGGGAGCTAAATATGAAGGAGTCAAAATCTTGTTCTTTGATGGTTTTCGCTCGTTCTATAGGCGACAATCATTATAAATTTTCTGAAAATTTGCCGAGGATTGCAGTTAGACGAAGTTGCAGTTTCTTGAATAAAATTTGTTATAAAATGCATTTAAAATAACTTGTTTCTTAAAACTGTGGCAGCACTTGACAAATAAATTCGTTATTATTTTCATTCAATATAAGTCACACATCGGATTTGTAAGATTCATTTATATACAACTCAAAAATGTTTATAACCAATTCCCGAGTCACACTCAAAATAAAAGGAATAAATAATTACAAGTATTATTAATTCCAAAAAACTTTTCCCTTATAATATATTAATTAAGTCGAAGTTGTTTTCTAAATACAACAGAAATTTGATGATGGATATATTAGACACAATGAATGAATGAATTCTTTATATAAACCGAAATTAGGTTGATTTCGGTTACTTAATTGATAGCTAAACAATGTATGGGTAACAATCGGAACTGCAAATAAACCCAACAAATAATAATCGAAATTGTTGGCTATTTATTTATACGGTTAATTTGCATTGCTTAAAAAACCCAAGAACCTTTTTCTTTTTAATTTCCCAACTAATTAGCGAAGAACATGAAAATTCCTCAACACGTTCACGCCGCACAGTGGGCCAAAATCAATTTTGAGTACACAAAAATCGATTTTCGTCATGTCACCGATTTTAAAAATTTTAAGGCTATTCGATAGTAAACTAAATGTACTACCTTATGGCAGCAATTTTTTTTCAATATTTCCCCCCCCTCCTTGTGTTCGGAATGGCTAAAGTCAGGGAAAAATGTGAGCGGCTCATTTTTTTCTTAAATTTGTGAATTTTTTGGAATTTCAAAGTGCTATTGTGAAAATTTTTGTATGGGGAGGTTCAATTCTTATTAATGAAATCAGTCCCTACATAGGAGAAGGTATTATTGGGCCTATAAGTTATGATAAAAGTCGAACAGTTTTTTAATAATAGCATTTTAATTAAAAGGTGTAATATTTCGCTAAAATTTTAACTAATTGTTGACTTTTAAAAAAATGGCCAAAGATGGCCACGCTCTAATAGGTATCAAATTAAAGTAGAAATCCTCCTGCATCTTTTACAAAAAAAATTGGCTGCGACCACCTGCGACCTTCGGAGATAATTGCATTTGAAGTAAAGTCTACCTTGTTGTCGGCTGCGTATTTCCTCATAATATTCCCATTTATGCAGGAAGTTTATGACTTTTAAGGCTGTACAATGTTTGTTTTGGAAATAAATTACAGTTTTCCTAGTAAACATTTAGGATTAATGACATCATTAATATTCAAAGAAATTACATTATTACGTTTTATGACAATTTTAATTGACTTTGACTTACTCAGTATATGCGCCCTTTTGAGTAATGAGTTTAGTACCTAGTATATGACATCCAGGTATTTACAAATGATAATTATTGACTTTGATGTTTATGACACCTAATAAATATTATGATAAATACTTGAGGTAAGGGACTATTGTAATTGTTTGTGTGTTTAAAGGCATAAGTTGCAGGTAGGTGAAAGTAACGAAAATTTTAGATATTTAAAGGGAAGATTCTTTGCGAATTGATCATTCTCTATCTTGATAGAAAAGAGGAAACACTTTTACTGGAAAATTCTAAGTTGATAATATAATAAGAAAATTACAACAACTTTAAAGTGCAGTTATTTCGTTTTGCGAGTTGTTATAAAAATATATTTTGTATAAAAGTGCTACGAAGAAAACAACATGCAGATTTTGAATTCGGAGCTGTATAAAATGATTCGCCATAACAATGTTATGGACGAAGAAAAATTTCGACGATTCTTTCGGAGTTTCAAGAAAATGTGGCAACTTAGTAGGTACTAGAAACGCGCAAAAGTTTGAAAAACGAAATGAGTCGTGGTTAAATACAGCAATGGAAGTTATAAGGAGATTTAAGAGCATATTAAATGTTATTTCTTGTGGTCTTCCTATCAACGCCGAGAAATTTGGAATATATGCAGCACAAACAGAAGAACTACTAAATGAGAAATATGCATGGAGACCATTGACAGCAACAGTCCACAAAGTTTTAAGGCATGGAAAAAATATAATACTTCACTGTATTTTGCCAATTGGGGAGCTATCTGAAGAAGCCCAGGAAGCCAAAAATAAAGATTACAAGCACTACAGGTACCACAACACCAGGAAAATATCAAGGAAAGAGCAAAACGTGGATCTAATGAGTATGCTGCTAATATCATCAGATCCATACATCTCATCATTTCGGAGAGTACGGGACAAACACTTTATAAGCAGGGAATATCCACAGGAAATGGCTTCGTTATTAGACATGGGCGATGAAAATATAGATAATATGTTTGAAATTATTCCAGGCAACTGATTAGTATTTAAGATTTTTTTTTAAATTTTTTTTAATTTTTGTTTTTTTTTTGTAAGTTCATATTTTTTTTATTTAAATATTGTTATATAGATAATAAAATAATTAGTAATTAAATTAAAACTGTTGTTATAAGTTGTAAAATAAAATTAATAATTCATTTTTCGACTAATTTAAATTTTGTTAATAAATTTTGTGTCACCCTGTAAACCGATTGATCTCTTTTTTTGCCAGTTAAGGGGTTATTATGTCAATAATGAGTTCCCAAAATTTCACTATGATATCTTTAACACAACAAAAGTTACAGATTTTTGATCGACGCCAAGTCGTTTTGGCCCACTGTGCGCCGGCGGCGCTGCAATTCCTGTTTCTCTCCCATAGGCAGGCTACACTTAAAGCTCTTCGCTCTATCGGACGGTCCCGAACTAAAGCGTACAACGAAAATTTATTGGCTACCCAGCCGTTTTCATACATTATTCTTATAGCATCATTGTTGTTATGTGTTCAGTGTATATGCCCAGACCAAAATATCGAATACATATATTGTAACTAACTGTGGCATTGAATAGGTGTCTACAATCGTGTTGAAATTTATATAAAATTCTTCTCTTTTTGTAAGTCTAAGTTGGTTAGCTTTTTTCCTGTTTTTTAATTTTTTGCCCATATTAATAATAAACAACATGGATATGGAAGTAAGTGATTCGTCTGACGAAGCTCTGCATAGAAGCAGTATAAATAAATCAAGACCGCAAATATTCTCTTCATCTTCAGACGACGAGTTTGATTTACTGGAAGAGGATCGTGATAAACAATGGCAGGAAATAAGAGAAGAAAGGCCATCAATACATGAATATTCTGGAGAAGAGAAATTTTTAATTGAAGGTACCGACTGCAATAAGCCTTTTGCTTTATATAAATTAATCTTCACAGATCATACATATATTAGGAATGATAGTTGAAGAAACTAATAAATATGCTGCACAATGCACAAATAATTCTTCATATACGTTCAAAAATGCTATTAATCCTAGAAAAAACATCGTTATCGATGAAAGTATGGTTCCATGGAGAGGACGTCTCGGTTTTCGTCAATATATTCCAGGCAAGCGACATAAGTATGGCATAAAATTATACACACTGTGTTTGCCTGAAGGTTACACTTAAAATATTGAAATTTATGCCGGAAAAAATGCAACGATCATTGAGAAATCACATTCTCATGATGTAGTAATGAAATTAATAAATGGTTTATTATATGAGGGCCGCATACTATTTACAGATAGTTATTATATGAGTGTCCCTTTGGCTGAAGAACTTTTACAGAAAAATACATTTATTTGTGGTACTATAAAAATAAACAAAAAATTTCTACCACCATAGGCAAAACAAAAACAAAAACGTGGTGGAATTATGAGTTTCGAAAATCGTAGCGGCATAAAGTTTTTGAAATGTACTGACAAAAGACCAGTTTGCATATTGACTACCTCAAAGAAACACCGGTGTAAATTTGTACAAGGAAAAAATGATAAAGTAAAGCCTGATGCTGTGTTTGACTATAATAATGCAAAAAAAGGTGTTGATTTATTAGATTAAATGTTGGCGTATTACAGTTATTTACGGAAAACCATTAAATGGTACCGAAAAGTAGTAATACGATTAATAAGCGGAACTTGCCTCTTAAATGTTTGGTATATACATCAAAGGTGGGGTTATAAAAATATGAATATGTTACAATTTAGGGAAGGTATAATTGATCACCTTTTGGCCAATGAAGAAATGGCAAATGAAAATCAAACATTGTCACAAAAACATTTTCTTCAGTCACATGAGAGGATCTGCAAGAAAGTCCCTTAAACGATGCAAAGAATGCTATAAAAACTTGTCTAAGACAAAGGGCAGAGATTATGCCACTAAAAAAACTACAAGAGTTAGGACTTATTGTAGTAATTGTAAGGCACAGCCAGCACTTCGCTTAAAATGCTTTAAAAAAATTACACAAAAAAAAAGAAAAATAAATAATGAAGTTATAAATAATATAATATTGAATTTTTATGTTTATTTTATTGAATTTATGTTATATTTATAATTTTGAATTATTATCTTTACGTTATTGAATTAAAGTTATGTTGATGCTATTGAATTAAAGTTATGTTTATAATACGTTATTAATTATAATTGTTATTAAAAATAAATGTTTTCAATTACATATAATAATATACGCTAAAATTTCATTATTTTAATTTTCAACTATACGGCAATTTTTTCTAGTTACTTAACGATCTAAATTTTTGGTGTGCGCACCGCCTGAAAGCACGATCAAATGCGAGCCACTGGTGGTACGCGCCGGCGTGAACGTGTTAAAGTACCTGCATTTCAATACATTAGAAATGCAAATGCACATAAAAGCTAGTATGTATATGAAATAAGCAGCCAAGCTCTCGTGCGCGCTTTGCATTGCATAAATAAATTTTTCATCACGCGCGCTCGTTTTGGGGCCTATAGCGTAAGGTTTTTTTAGGCGAAAAGTGTCATATAGCGCAATAGCGTGACACTATTTCCATTGTGCAACGCTACAGAGTTGCGCAATGTTGCGCCTGCGCACAGAATGACATGGTGTCTCTTTCGCACTCACATCCAAGTCACGTCACATCTTACTGGCTTACTGCTCGCGACGATTGCGGAACACAGCCACAGTGTCACACCTGATGTTTTGTATCGTAAGTCGAGAACTTACCGTGTGTCGATTTAGGTATTTTGTGCGGTATAGTTTATAGCAAGAAGAAAATAGGTGGCATGATACCAAATGCAATATTCTCAAGTACCTACGAGAGATTATCATAGTTGTAATGCAGCAACGTCAATGTTTTCGTCACCTTCTTCGTCAAATGCAACAAGTTCATCGACTTCAATGACTAGTAATTCTACACCTTCACGCAAATACCAACCATTTTCTTCAAGTGCAAATCATGTTAATAGAAACATAGATCATACTCTTCCTATGAATATAACTATTTCAAATTGTAGCAATATTACATTTGTATTAGGTGAAAAGAAAAATAATTAATATGTATTATTCCAAATTAGTTATTTATATGATTTTTCAATACATTTCAATATAGGCGGGGGGGCTCCGCCCCCCCGAACCCCCCCGCCCGTCCTCCCCCTTCCTTCCACGCCACCAAAACGACTCGCACTTGTGATGAAAAGTCATATGTGAAACTCGTTCGAAAAAGTTGCCAATAGCGCCACGTGGGTGCTTGCCGCACTCGCTTCGCTCGTGCGTCAACTGCACCCGTGTGGCGCTATTGGCAACTTTTTCTCACTCGTTGCACAATGTACTATTACAAGCTCCCATGAGTAAGCGATTTCAAAAGTTTGAATTATTACACACGTGCGTGTGCGGTAGTCAGAAAAGAACGTCTCACGCACGCTCACACACATTTTTAAGAAGCGAACGCGCACGCGCAACTCAAGATTGCGGATATAATATGGGGACAAAAAAATTACGAAAATCAACGAATTTAACTGAACATTTTTGCTAAGGTTATTTTGAGGCCACTAATTTCAATATCAACTATCAAAATTTGTGAGGACCGAGTTTTTGGAAATTGAAAGGATACTTAAAAATGCTTAAAAATTAGTGTCAAAGTAAATCAGTAGCACTAATCTCCAACCTACTAAATTTGAAAATTCAAAATGGCGGATCCAACGTGGCAACCACAATTTTTCGAATTCAATGAATTGAAATGAAATTAAGTAATAAGGATATTTTGAAGCCACTTATTTTCAATCTGCTATCACAATTTGTAAATTCCAAATGGTGTACCCAATTTTGCGTTTTGGTTTTCGAAATTGAAGGTATTTTTATGAAAATTCGTTCAAAAATAATTAAATCTACTATAAAAATTTGTAAATTCAATACAGTGAGTGCAGTATGGCAAAGATAATTTAACGAATTTGACTGTTTTAAGTTAAGATATGTGATAAGTAGACTGCGGATTATATGCAAATGCATATTATGTATTTGTTAAGATAAACAAATAATTTCACCGCAAAAATTATTTATATCATTGTGCATGTATAAATTTAAGTTACTTATGATATAAATAATTTCTGCGGTGAAATTATTTGTTTATCGTAATAAATGCTAATATGCATTTGCATATTATGTCATTTTTGGTTCTCTTTGCTCCAAATGGTGCTTCAGTTTTAACTATAATATCTCACAAATTGGCTGGCAATTTCATTTGGTAATTTATTTAAATAATAATACTTCATACATATGTACATATGTATGTCTGGACATCCTTTTCTCTTTACGATTTTCTTAAGGAAAAGAAAGTTATTTTATTAATTAATGGTAAAGCTAAAGTCACCTAGCGTGGAGTTTACAAGTCGCACTTCAAGTCAACATATTTTCTACACACAAGCAAAAACAATTATGTAGAGGCTTGATAAAGGTCAGGTACAGTTCGTTGAGGAAACTTTGCTTCCTTCCCCGAAACCGCAACTTGCCTATCAGCAATTTTCCACCGGAGCTCCACCTCACTTGAAATGGACCCAAATGCGATAAGCTTTCTTTTATTGAATTAGGAAGTTTTCCTGTTCAGTGAAGGAATTTGGGACTGTGCATGCGGAACTTTTGTTCGTGCTTGGACCTTGGTACAAAAGATCTTTTGGTGTTGCGTAACTACTGAGTTGATAAATCGCAGTGGCAATTAATTTGACTTTAGTGGGACCATTACCTAATGATTACTTCTGTTAAGAAATTATACTGGATTTTCACAATCATTATTAAGCGAAACAAATAAACCTCTCTGGATGAAATTAGGGAAACTGGCCAAAAGTTTGAACGCCGACAAGTGCGGGGAATTTAAGCTATTTATAAACAAACAATGTCCGAGGAGTCTTCGTCGTTCTGAAAGTGCTGATGCGGCCAATGCCAAAAGCATCTCTCACTTTCTTGACTTCCGTCCAAGTTAATTAAATTTCCTCCTGGACGATAAGAAGGTTCACCCTAATGCCGACGACAAAGCGATTTACAACGAAAGGGGCAGTTGGAACCAAACTATACTGTATCTACGCGAACTATGACAGTTTTCGAGACATTAAATTCGTGGAGAATTTCGATAAGGACTATTTTCGTGCAACTTTCACAGTCTGAAAAGTTTTGAGGAACATTCTGATCGATTTGTGTTTTTTTTACTTGAAGCCGCTGCCGGAAGGTGTTACAAATTATAAAATCAAATCGTGTTCTTTTCCGGTAGAACTTTTGTGGATTAGCACTTTAACGACCGGGCACGTCAATTGGCGTCCTAACAAAAACTAACGTTATAGACCTCCGGTCGATAAAGTGTTAATCTTGTTCTTTGTGTTCAAAAATTGAACTTTTCAACCCGAAACACCTTGCAATGGTTAAAGGTAGGTACACTTAACTTATATTCATCATACAAACAATGAGGCATAATAAGAAAGAAAGTTTTCTTTGCAGTAGTTTCAGTCATTTATTATTTTCAGAAGCGATTGAGTTTCTGACATATTTCAATTCGAAACATTGAAAATGTCATTGTCGACCAAAATGTCTAGCACAATTATTATACATATTTCACCTCACACTATTTAACTTTGTATCTGAAGAAACCTCTTACAGCACTTTTTCTTAATTACTGATTTAGAAAATGCCTTCAGTTAAAATAAAAAAAATTTATATATTCCTTTCTGTTTTATATTGTTGCATAGCGGTACATATCGATATATATCAATTAAATTTAAATTTGTAACGATGGGTACCGTACCGCAGTCTAGTAGCTGGAAATACAACACGGGTGGCAACTTCAGTTTCTTTTCGCCCGTGTAAAAATGTGCCGAGTCAGTGGCGTCACCGTTTAGCTCATGGGAAACACACCTGTATCGCGGTTGAAAAAGTGCGCCCTCAGCGCAATTCATAGGCAGCCGACCGGGAACTTTACGTTCTCGACGAAAAACGAAGTTCAATTGCTGTTAAATTGTCAAGGAGTTGCTGTTGAACTATAAACAAGTCGGGATCTAACCGCGACCATCGAAAAAAGAAAAGTTAAAAGTAAACCGGAACTTTTGAAGAAAGAGTAGGCACTGTCCGTGGCCTCATCTTCTAAAAATAATAAAGTAAGTGTATAAAGGAAAAACCCGTTGAATAAAGGAAGTTTATAGAGGAAAAAAAGTCCATTTAATTGAAACCTCGCCTTGTTAAGACTATGAGTTAACCCATTAGTGAAAACATTATATAACATGTATGAAATTTCTCAGGGGCTGCATTCACATTATTTTGAGAAAGATGTATTCAAAAAGGGATAATTTAAGGAAACTGTTTCTATAAAGTGCTATCAAAATCCGTGAGGATTTGATTTACACCCCATTTTCTGTAATTTTGTGAGCCTCAGAAAATTTCAAACAAAACTTAATTTCTAAAAAGTTATTAAGTCTCGTTTTGTAAATCCCCCTTTGAAACAATGACGGATGTAAAGACCCATTTGATGAATGGTTGAATTAAAACCTCGAAATTTATGTCATAAAATCATTTATCCTTACCTGATGTTCCTGTGGGAACTAATAAAAAGTATTCCTGTTGGAATTAATAAAAAGTATTTGAGCGCTAGAGGAGTGCAAAAAATGTAGATATAAAATTTTGCCCCCATGAAGTCGAAAGCCCTCGTAGATTATTGCTCAAAGAAATACTGAAATTAGTGTAGCGGACTTCTTATTTGATTTTAGTTGACGTCCACGTTCACGTTTTCTTTCTACTCATCATCTTCCTCCTCCTCTTCTTCTTCTTCTCTTGATTCCACGTCCTCTTCCTCTTCTACGCTCCCCTCCCAGAAACTTCTCACCAATTCAAATTATAATATTGTAACAACTTGCCACATTATTTCTTATTCTAATCAGCTTAGCTTCTTACAACAAAAAATTAATATATTAGGTGTACAACTTTGCTCCCGCCGTTTTCATATAGGTTGCGTTAGTAGTTTGTAGTTGTTAAAATAAATTGACTACAGATGTCAGTCATTTACTTTTCACATTTGTAAACATAAACCAACAATAATATAAGCCAATTTCGGAGTTGATCATAATATTTTTATTTTTTCAAAATGTCAGATTATACGCCAAATTCTCGAGATTTGCGGGAAGTGTTACTTTTTTTTTTAATTCAAAAAAATCTGCTGCTGAGGCATTTCGAATGCTTACAAACACTTATGGTGACGGTGTAATGAGTGAAAGAACGTGTCGCGATTGGTTTCAACGTTTTAAGAACGGTGATTTTGCTGTTGAAGACCGGCACAGTGGTGGAAGGGAGAAAGTGTTTGAAGATGCAGAACTGGACGAATTACTGAATGAAGACTCGTGTCAAAGTCAATATGAATACGCAGTATCCTTGGGAGTAACGCAGCAAGCTGTCTCCAAACGCCTTCAAGCCATGGGGATGATCCAGAAGGAAGGATACTGGGTACCCTACGAGTTGAAGCCAAGAGATGTTGAACGGCGTTTATTTGCTTGTGAGCAGCTGCTTGAACGGCAAAAGCGGAAGGGTTTTCTGCACCGTATTGTAACTGGTGATGAAAAATGGGTTCATTACGACAACCCGAAGCGCAGAAAATCATGGGGATTGCCCGGCCATACTCACGTCCACACCACGGCAAAATATTCACGGTTCCAAGGTCATGCTCTGTATTTGGTGGGATCAGCTCGGCGTCATATACTATGAGCTGCTAAAACCGGCTGAAAAAATCACACATGCAATTTATCGAACGCAATTAATGCGTCTGAGCCGGGAATTAAAGGAAAAACGTCCGCAATAAAACGAGAGACACGATAAAGTAATTTTGCAACATGACAATGCTCGTCCCCACGTTGCAAAAGTGGTCAAAACGTCCTTGGAAACGTTAAAATGGGAAGTCTACCTCACCCGCCGTACTCTCCAGATGTTGCTCCGTCTGACTACCACCTCTTTCGATCGATGGCACACGGCCTGGCTGACCAGCACTTCCACTCTTATATACTTGTAAGGTAAGTTAGTTTTTAGGAACCTGCTTTCCAAATAAAAAGCTTGTGAAAAAATTAAAAAAAAATATTACAACTAATATTTTTATTGGATTTTTTTGAAAGCTTGGCTTTCTTATCGGACGTTCTAAACGCTGGTACTCTGCAAGTAAAAACGACTACAAAAATGGGGACGGAACTGACGTATATATATATACCTACGTATATATGTATACCTACTTATATTATATATAAATATATAAAATAGAAAATTTGTTTGTTTGTTTGTTTGTTGCTCAATCACGTCTAAACGCTGGGTCCGATTATTTTCATTTTTTGAGTGAAGATACTACGTAACTCGGCCTAACATATAAGATACTTTCTATTCATGAGTTTCAAAATGGCGGACCCAAGATGGCGGCCAAAAATTGTAAATTTCAAGGGATTGCCGTGAAAATTGGTATTTGGGGGTTTTTGTAGGTCCTCATTGCGATTCTATTCTCGAAATTTGAAAATTCAATATGGCAGATCCATTAGGGCGTCCAAAGATTTTCGAAATCCAAAGAATTCAATTGCAAATTAGTACGACGGGTATTTTGAGCCCACTAATTTTAAATCTACTATTAAAATGTGAAAATTCAAAATGGCGGACCCAATATATATTGCTCAATCACGCCTAAACGCTAGGTCCGATTATTTGCATTTTTTGAGAGAAAACACTACATATCCCGACTTAACATATAAGCTAATTTTTATTCACGGGTTTCAAAATGGCGGACCCAAGATGGTGGCAAAAAATTGTAAATTTCAAGGGATTGCCGTGAAAATTGGTATTTGGGGGTTTTTGTAGGTCCTCATACGATAAAGAGAGGAGGAAATCCAAGAAGGCTAAGTTTATAGAGCAGAATTCGGTGATTAATTCTGTCAAAAGCCTTGCTGAAGTCTGTAAAAATACAGTCAACTTGTTTACCCCTTTCAATATTCGAGATGCAGTAATTTGAAAACTCCAACAAGTTGGTTGTGGTCGATTTCCCTTTAAGAAAACCGTGTTGCAAAGACTGCAAGAAAGGCTTACAGTGAAAATAAATGGTGTCACAAATCAAAGACTCAAACAATTTAGCTACACAACATAGATTAGCTATAGGACGATAATTAGATATATCACACTTAGAGCCTTTTTTGTGTAGCGGAACTATCGTCGACATTTTCCAAGACTTCGGGAAGACACCACAGGAGAGAGACAGATTGAATAAATAACAAAGAACAGGAGCGAGAGGCACGGCACAACGTTTAATGAAAAAGGCGGATATGCCATCAGGCCCATTAGAAGAACTATCAGCTAAGCTTGAGATTAAACTTAACATATAGGCTACTTTTATTCATGGATTTCAAGACCACCCAAGATGGCGGCCAAGAATTGTAAATTTTAAGGGATTGCCATGAAAATTTTTATTCGGGGGTTTCTGGAGTTCCTGATTGCGAATCTCCGTTCGAAATTTGAAAACTCAAGATCGCAGATCCAATATGGCGACCAAGCATTTTTGAACTTCATTAAATTCAGTTGAAAATTAGTACTATGGGTATTTCGAGGCTACTAATTTCGAATATACTATCAGAATTTGGAAATTCAAAATGGCCGACCCATTATTTGTATGTTTTTTGCTTAATCACGCTTTAACGCTTGGTCCGATCATTTTCATTTTTTGAGCGAAATCTCTACAAAGGACCCCGCTATAATTATATGGGATTTGGGTTTCAGCGGATTTGGCTGAATTTTTGATATTTTGTAGGTCTCATCATGCCAAACAAAAGTCTCCATGGGCACAAAGCTCGTTATTATTATAAGTATTCTTCACGTAAAGTAGTTTTTTTTTTAATTTTCGTATGCTGAATACAAAAATTATAATATATACCTACTTAAAATTAGTTTCCGTTTTCCAGAAAAAAAATTACAAGGCTTTTGGAAAAATTAACAGAAATCATACTGTTCTTCTATACATTAGTAGAATTGCGAAGTGGTTTCTTCGCTGCCTGCTTTTATTCTGCTTCTGGAACATCTCGGCAAACAGTCCAGCAATAATCCGCCAACATTGAAACGTTCCACTTGCCAATGTTAGGATGTTTCGGAATGGTGTGAAGATTGCTGTGCGGCAGTGGAGGAGTAGCCGATGGCATATTTGGATATACTGTGACATTCTTCTTTTTTTTTTTTTAGAAACACTTGCCTCTTCCAAATATATGAGTTGTCATCTAGAAATAACAATCAGTTACGTGATTTGTCGATTCTCGCCACTGCATTGGCACTGCAAAACGAAATGATGTTTTTTTTGCCATTCAGCCAATTTCTTAAACCTGTAGCACACGGATTACAGCAGAAATGTGCAACCCAGGTTTTATCCTGGTGTTTTATGTCTTCGTTAAAGTAATAAGGATAGCCTTTCCGTAGCCAAATGGCAAAAAACGGAACCCTTATGGATTCGTCATGTCTGTCTGTCTGTCTGTCTGTCTGTCTGTCTGTCTGTCTGTCTGTCTGTCTGTCTATCTGTCTGTCTGTCTGTCCGTCCGTATGTCACAGCCACTTTTTTCCGAAACTATAAGAACTATACTGTTGAAACTTGGTAAGTAGATGTATTCTGTGAACCGCATTAAGATTTTCACACAAAAATAGAAAAAAAACAATAAATTTTGGGGGTTCCCCATACTTAGAACTGAAACTCAAAATTTTTTTTTTCATCAAACCCTTACGTGTGGGGTATCTATGGATAGGTCTTCAAAAATGATATTCAGGTTTTTAATATCATTTTTTTCTAAACTGAATAGTTTGCGCGAGAGACACTTCCAAAGTGGTAAAATGTGTATCCCCCCCCTGTAACTACTAAAATAAGAGAATGATAAAACTAAAAAAAATATATGATGTACATTACCATGCAAACTTCCACCGAAAATTGGTTTGAACGAGATCTAGTAAGTAGTTTTTTTTTAATACGTCATAAATCGTAAACCGCAATTTACCTTACTTGCTGCTACGGAACCCTTCATGTGCGAGTCCGACTCGCACTTGGCCGCTTTTTTTATTGTAGGCGATGAAGAGCACCTTTGTTTACTAAATATCACTTCACCACAAATGTAACAAAAATTGTCGGGATTATTCACACATTTTCCAGACATTTTCCTATAAAATATAATTATTTTTTTACTTTTAACGCTTTTATCACTTAGTAATACAGAACACTAAAACACAATATTTTTAACATTTGATGCCAACTAATTAAGTAAATAAATAAAAGAGACCTATAAAAAGAGCTTAACACTATTGGACAATTAATTTTACATCGCACCATAGACAACAGACCATGGAAGAAGATGAACCTTACCATGAGGTTAATATCATCAAAACTGAAAATATATTTTGAGGGATTAGAAAGAGTTTCAGCGAAATTAGCGGTGTCGTCGTAATTTCCACTCCCTCATTTGTTGTCATTTTGATTAACAAAGATAAATGAAATAATAAATAACAGCGGGAAAGATATCCGTGAAATATGTTTAGAGATTCGTCTTAATTATTTCTTTGAGCTCGTAATGATTTTTTATTAGCATATAAGAAATACGCTGGCGTGATGTAAACAATGAGCGGATGAATTCTCCTCCTCAAAATAAATGATTTTAAAACTCTTGATTTTGATTTCTTGTTAAAAGATATTCCATGCACGTTTGGAATTTTGTTTGTCTTTATCCTGGGACCAGATGTACGGGTGAACTAACAAAAGGAATGAAGTTATTGAAAAACATGCAGAGAAGTCAAAAGGTTCGTCTCCTTTTTATGTTATGAGGACAAGTGTGCCTACTTTCTAACCTAACCATAACTTAGTTTAAAGGTTCTCAGGGACAATTGAACTTTTGGTATGCAAAATAAATATGTACCAACAATTACGGAGATTTTGGAATATTTTAAGAGCCTTGAAAATTCGTCTTACATTCCTTTATTTGACTTGTGAACATTTATTTATTCGCTTAATACAAGCTACATACAAAGGACAACTTAAATTAAACTAAGCTAAATAGAGAAAAAGGAAAGTAGTATAACAATTTTGAATAACAAGACTATGAGGGCCAGGCTTTTATTAAGCTTAAGCAACAAAAAGAGAGAGGGAAAGCATAAAACTAAAATTCAAGAGGAACGGGTGCTGGTCATTCCTGAGAGATGATTTGCTCAGGTGGAAGTCGAAGGAAGAAAGGGTGTTGGTTCTCCGAAGCATTCGGGTAAAAGGTTCAGAAAGGGCATAGTTGGTGCGGTGGTAAACAGGGCGGATAAGAGGGGCCGATCTGAGGTTACGAGGATTGACTTAGGGACAAATCCGCTGAAGCAGTGAAGGGTAGTCAATGTCGCCAGAAAGCTGCTGACGAATGAAGGTAATAACAGCGGGGTCACATCGCTTACATAAGGGCTGCAAGTCGATCAACATCAGGCAGTGTTCGTAAGGGGGAAGATTCAGATGATCAGACCAAGAAAGTTCACGTAAAGCAAAGCGAAGGAACCTGTACTGGACTGCTTAAATTCTATTGATGCTTGTAGATTGAAAGAGAGACCAAACTTAGCTAGCGTATTCAAGCAGAGGCCTGACAAACGAGACGTGTAGAGATTTAGCAACGTAGGGATTAAGGAACTGCTTAGACCAACGACTCACAAAGCTAGGTGCGGAGTTGGCTCTAGCAACCACGCTGTCAATGTGATCACGAAAATTTATTACACTGTCGCAAATGACACCAAGATTCGTATTAAACATTTGAACCATTAAGCCTTAATAATATTGATAGAAAAGCATAAATTGAGTTTGACGTATCTTCATTGATTTTAATCATATGTAATTAAAATTTATCGATCGCTTATACACTGAGCAAAAAGTGAGTGATTACGACGAGTATTTTCGTCAGTAAAAACAGAAATACATAGTTATAAAAAATGTTTACTTTAATAAAATGCACTGTAAAATTAAGAAAAAAAAATATTTTGTTTAACTAGTTGAAAAAAGTTTGCATGTTAGTTAGAATGCACAAAAGTAAAATCAAAAATAGTATATATTACTAACGTTCTTAGTGATACCGCTATTCATATATAGTCAAGAGAACTCCTAGTCATCAGTAAAAATAAGAAATAATTTTTATTCTTTCATTATTTTTTAAAATTGAATGAAATAATAACATTCCATATGGGATGCTTAGGGCCGATTTTTCAATAGGCTGATAACTTAATTCTTCAGATAAAAAATTAACTTGGCCGTGACAAAAAATTATTTTTCACTCCATTTGTCAAAATTAACTGATAACAGTCTTATCTTTAAGGTACTATTACCGTCTAGAACGGTAAAAAATTACATATATTCAACAATTTTTTTTTTTATGTTCTTTATTATATATAGTTATCAAACTTTTTCTATAGTATTATACAACTCTTGAAGATTACGGAAAAAAATTTTTTTTTATTATATTTTATTTGTACATTTAAGGTACTATTACCGTCTAGAATTTTCAAAAAATGGAGGGCGCTCAAATTTTCTTGTCAAAAAAAACACTGCTCCATGGCGGACAGTTAATCTCTGGAACGGTAAGTTTGAAACAAAAAATTCAAACAGATTTATAAAAAGGAAGTGCTCTTACGTGATAGTTTACCAGAAAAATTAAAAAATCTGTAAAAATAAAAAAATGGCGGACGTTCAAATTTTATTTTCAAAAATCGACTTTTTTTTCGACCTTTTTCAGACTCTAAAATTATATTTTTTATTTTTTTCGTCAAATTGTGGTAAACCATCACACAGGATACAAAAACAAACAAAATGCTCCAAGATTTATTAAAATCGACCCACTAGATCCGGAGATTAACTGTCCGCCAGTTAAAAAAAACCGGCCAAGTGCGAGTCGGACTCGCGCACGAAGGGTTCCGTACCATTGACTAGGTAAACAACAGTAGGTACACAAATTTCATATTGTAATATTTCAAGTGCCTACCTGTTACCATTTATTGATATCGAGCAAAAATAGGCAAAAAATGGCGTTTTTTGTATGGGAGCCCCCCTTAAATATTTATTTTATTTTAATTTTATTATTTATTATAAAAGTAAAAATACAACTGAGTATTTTGTGAATATTTCAAGTGCCTACCTGTTGCCATTATTGATATCGAGCAAAAAAGGCAAAAAAAGCGCGGTTGTTGTATGGGAGCCCCCCTTAAATATTTATTTTATTTTGTTTTTAGTATTTGCTGTTATAGCGGCAACAGAAATACTTAATTTGTGAAAATTTCAACTGTCTAGCTATCGCGGTTCTTGAGATACAGCCTGGTGACAGACTGACGGACAGACAGCGAAGTCTTAGTAATAGGGTCCCGTTTTTACCCTTTGGGTACAGAACCCTAAAAAACGTGAACTCGAGAAAAACGCGTTTAAAGTTTTTAAAGCTGCGTGAACACCTGCGGCGAGCCGAGAGCGCGCTTCAATAGAGTCGTTATATATCGGGATCGGTGTCGAATTTATATGTAATATTTTTGAGAGTTATTATTGAAGGTATAAGGAATCTAAAAATGTAAAAAAACAAAAATCCATTTTTTGAAAATTCTGGACGGTAATAGTACCTTAATGGACGCCATTCACGGTAGAGTTTGCATGTACAGTTTTGCATGTATTTGGAGCGTAAAATACAAAGATTAATTAATAGATAGGAAGTTACAAGACATTTCAGTGTTCAGTTTTCGCTTTTGTTTTTTAGCATTGTTAAAGTTGTCTAACGATTCGAATAAACTGGTTTTATTTATAACATATCTGTAGATAATCCTTTTGTGGAGCTTTATAAATGGCATCACATGTTTCTTAAATTATCTGACTTGAAGCCTTACGGTGGATCCACACTGAGCAAACAAACGAAAACGCATGCGTACACACGATTGCAATCCACTTTTTCTAGTGTGTACGTTGAAAAAATATTGAAAATCCCGAACGCACATAAGCAAATTTTTTTTCAAAATGTGCACATCTAAAAACAACCGAAAGAAGGCATTTACAAAGGTTTGCCTAGATTCCATCACGAAAGCAAAGGAAGGGATTTGCCTTAATGTAGACGTGTAGTCAAACAAACAAGTGTGTTTGCTATTATTTGCTTTCATAGCCACTTGTGCTGCACATGCGGTTGTGGATATGCGAACAAACACAACCAAATTTGGTAAATGTGGACGCGCTTACACTTAGATGTTTTCCATTCACTAATCACTATATAATTGCGAAAAGAGGTATTGAAAGTTGTCGTAGCATTCGACAAATAGGTTATAGGAATGATCATCCTTTTTTGACAGGTAAGATTCCACAACTTTTTTTCGGTTTTTTATTGCACGAAGGAAGGTCCTTATTAAATCAAGTAGCAAAAATGGAGCCCAGAAAGGAAGATTCTCTAATCGTAAGACTGTTAGCGGGATGGCTACATTCGTTTTCGAAGTTATATATCCACTGTACATTGGGTAAATTGAAATCTCCCAATAATATGAGTGCATCAGAAGAGTTCATTAAATTTAAAACATATGAAATTTTGAGCGCAAGGATGTTATAAAGGCTATGACTCCTATTGTCAGGAGTGTTGATCATATCCGAAGGGATCTAACAATAAATAAAAACAGTTTTTTTAGAAAAAGAGATTTTGAGAACTGTGAGTTCTACATCAGTAAAATGTTGTGGGTCAGGAAATGCAATAAAGTCACAAACAAGGAAGTTTTTACAAGCTACAAGAACACCTCTTCCCCTAACTTGGTAAGGCGAGTCAAAAAGCTCGGTTTCGCTGAAATCTTTTCGTAATCAAGTTTCGGTTAGAGCAATGACATCAAATCGCAAGCACTAGATGCTTGAAAACGAGTTCTCGGTTTGGTTCTTAAATCCCTTACATTTTGATAGTGATGGGAAATCGTCTCAGTGCAAATTAGTTTTTTGACGCGGACTGATTTTAACCTACAGTTAAGGAAGGAACCTTCTCTCTATGACTTTGTTGAATAGAATTCGATATAATATTCACCCGCTGTCTAACTCATGAACAATTGCATTTTCAGGCCAGAATTGAGGCAAAGATATTACATTACATCAAAAAGCTGCTGTGGGACAATTAGGTTAAAAGAAGCTACTGCACGGTTAGGCTAATTTTTATTAAGATGAATGCATTTAAATTGAGGCATTACATCAATTTTGAAGTTGCGTTTCACAAAATTAGCAACACCTTCAGCCTTGCTCGAGGGCTCAAACTGAGATATGAAAAGTTGCCAGGGACAATTTTTAGAAATGGAAGAGAATTATTTTTATCTTCCGGGTGCTCAAAAACCTTATTCAGCGGCCTCCGAGCAGATTTACAAGCCCTTATTTTGCTTTTTGAACTTTCAAGCCAGTGTCAGACGTGGAACAGTGGCCAGTGAAGACGTGGAAACAACAATTTGGTGGTTTTTGGTTTGTGCTGGTTTACGTCGTGAATGAGATTTTTTTTTTGTAGGTTCGATTCCGACATGAAAGCGTTGATCAAAAATATAATAAAAAAACTGGTTGTCTGTAAAGTCGGTTTACGGACGATAATTTTACATGATAACGTCATAAGAAAACATTGATGAAAAATTGCATGCTTTTATGAATTGAATTGAATTATTATCACTGAATTATCATTATTTTGTATAATACAAAGAAGGAGTTAATTGAAAATTACAATTTTTTCGATAAATTAACATTTATTTGCATTCGTTAATTCAAATATTTTTTTACTTAAATTATACAGATTAATTACAAGTAACAATGTGCTATTAACAATTTTTTTACAACTTATATACATGTGTGATATTTAAGATCCTCCAATCTGCGTTATTCTGTTAAGGATAGGACGATGATAAGAAAAAGTAGGAAATCAAGGGGAGTGTTGCAAGTGTAATGTGCCTTGAAAAAGTCAAATCGATGGTTGTGGAAACCACATTAACTTTTCACTTCACTTTATAAATAGTTGACAAAACAATTCACGTCAAATTCTTAAAATGCAAGAATTAATTACCTTTTTTGCCGCAATTGTTGTTGTAATAAACAATGGAAACCACATTAACTTTTCACTTCACTTCTTTTTAGGGTTCCGTACCTCGAAAGGAAAAAACGGAACCCTTATAGGATCACTTTGTTGTCCGTCCGTCTGTCTGTCTGTCAAGACCCTTTTTCTCAGGAACGCGTGGAGGTATCAAGCTGGAATTTATATCAAATACTCAGGTCTACTGTCCCTTGGAGCTAAGAAAAAATCAAACTTCTAAGCCAACGCAACCAAAAGATACAGCCGTTTATGCCGCAAATATCCGCAAATTTTCGACACTCGCAAGGGAATCAAAATCTACAGGGTACTTCCCGTGAACTCAGAATCTTGAAATTTGGTACGAAGCAACGTCTTATAGCACAGATAAAGGAAAAATTGCGAAAATCGTAAATTTTTAGTTACATCATATAAAAAAAATATTTTTAATAATTTTAAACTTACTACCCCTTTTGTTATGTAAGGAATCCGGTAGCGGCAGGATTTCCTTTATAATAAATTAAAAATTAAAAACGCTAACCGTGTTCTCTTGTTCAAAATTGATTTATTTAATGTGAATATTTTTTATGATTGAGTTCCACACAATTATATTATTACAAGGTTATGATGAAACTACAAAATATTCCAACAAAATAGGTACAATTCTCTAATTCAATAATTGAAATCTACAAATAACTAATTTACATTTATTTTCTAAATAGAATTGCATTTAAGTTTGCGCTCACCTTTCGGCATTTAACAAACTAATTAACAATTCTAATTGTGGCTCTACTAAATGCTTTTAAATCATACCTTAAAAACTTCCTGAAGAAAGAGAAATGGCCTGTGTAATCTTCTTCGTATTAACTGGTAACTTGAACTGATAACTTTTATATTTTTTTCCTTAAAATTTTTACAATTCAATATTTGCACACAACTCGGCTGAAGCACTCAACAAAAAACAACAGACTGACCGATTTTACATTTTCAAAAGGCTAGTTGACTATTTTTATGAAAATCTTTTTTAACAAAACACTTGATTAAAGTACATTAACAAGTGTATGGAATGGGTAGCTAACAAGTGGGTGGAATGGGTAGATAACAAATTACATATAATAATTATATTTCTGTAATCTTAATTAACTAAGTTTCAGTTCCTGAACACCTTTCCTCATGAACGCGTAGAGGTATTAAATTGAAATTCATATCAAATACTCAGGTCTATAATACCTTTAAGCTGTAACAAAATCAAACTTCTACATATGTATGTCAACGCAATCAAAAGAAACAGCAATTTAAGCCGCATATTTTCAAACTCGCAACTACTCGCAAGGGAATCAAAACCTAAAGCCTACTTCCAGTCGACCTAGAATCTTGAAATTTGGCATGAAGCAATGTTTTATAGCACATATAAAGGAAAAATTCCGAAAACCTTAAATTTTTACTTACATCACATATTTTTTTATAATTCAAATTTAATAGATAATTATAAAATATAACGGAACCCTCAAGGCGTGAGTTCTACTCGCACTTGTCCGTCTTTTTTTTTTTTTTAAATCGGTGGTAGGGCATTTTCTTTTCTGGTTTCGCAATTTACAAAAACCAATCTATCAAAATAGCCTATCACATGAGCTTTGACTAACTAATGTAATTTTACGCCGTAATATGTTACAAACGATTTCGCCTACAAAGAAAATACCAAGAAAATACTTCATAGATATTTTTCTTATTTTCTAATTAGATAAAACCTACTTTGTGACTAATAATATTCCACTATATCGAAGAAGACTAAATTGATGATAGATGTTATTAATTTTGTCGCCACATGTGCATACAAATGGAAGCATACACGAAGTTTATAACAGTTATTCTAATTGGAAATAATATTCCACTATAAACCAACAGTACAAATTACGTGAGATTCCATTCAAAACGCTTAGGCCGATCGTGCCTCTCTATCGCTTGTTCCGCGCTCTCGCTTGCACGCTCGGCTCAGGCGGAACGTGACAATGAGTCATGCTTTTTCGCGAGTGCAGTCGTTCATCGATTTATAAGACTTTATCACGTCAAAAAGCGCTCAAGACCATGTTCGGTCATGCTTATTGTTGGGTTCCGTATTACAAACGATAAAATACGAATAATATAAAGCTAAATAAAATAATAATGTATACATATATACGGAAGTATTCTAATATTATATTTGTATTTGTACATAGCACTGTTTCTTTAAAAACCTGTTTCTTCTCTGTTTTTTTCTGGGCTGTGTATTTTTGAACTACTTCTCCTGATAAAAATGTTGCCATGTAGCGGTTAGAGATTTTGTTAATTTACTGTTATGTAGATCTCTCAATGCCCAAATCGTATCAATCTGAAAATAATCAAAATCACATTATTGAAAATTGTTTTAGGAATGAAATTTTTCAATCTTATTATCTGGAGAGATGTTTTCAAGTAGATCTGTAGTGTATTCTCCAAAAAGTTGGCATAAATTAAGGTATTAAACACTTCAGACAAAATGAATGGTCCTACTACATAGTTGTCGTTGATATCAGCCCAAACATTGTAACTGAACTTATACTAAAATTAAGCCGCCCTTGTGTTATGTGGCATAGTCTCCGACTAGGTATGAAGGTTGTGAAAGTTTGTAATACCATCCTTAGTGAATTGCTATTCAACCGTCCATAGAATTCGGTCCAGAAACGAACTGTTCTCTATGTCGCATTTTATGTAGAAACCAATTGCAAAACTCCAATATTCTCTCGGAATCTCCTTGTACTGGTATATGATGATATCGATGTAATCTCTCTCGATGAATAACCTCCCAGACCGTATACGAAGACTCTTTTAAGCGTCTTGCGATTCGTCTCGTGTTCCTTTCAGTGTTTTGCCTAACGATGGTGATTATTTGCTGTTCAATGTCGGCAGAATCTGCCGATGTTCCAGATCGCAATTCCTTGCTATTAGTAGTTGCAATTCCGATTTCTCTCAACCTCTGGAGAGTCCGTGGAAACACCTCTCTTTGGGGTACACGTCAACAAGGATATCTCCTTTGGTTTTCCCGGACAGCCTCGCTTTCATTTCCGTCGACTACACCGTAAATGTAAATTATATCGGCGTATTCCTCAAAAGTGGATTCCGCCATTTTTGAATTATTTTCACTTAAGAACAGCCGTAGTTATCGATTGGTTTTTCAACTATGATCGATATTCTTTTTGACTAACCCTCTTTTGTAGCAAAATTTCCATTTGATATTATTATAGTAACAGAGCGTCACGATACACACAAATGTGGCTGGCTAAGACAAGCTAATTACGGCAATAACATAAATTCCATTAACTTTTTATGGCTTTTCGGCGCAATAATTAAAATTAATTACCTGTGTATGCTACACAAACATTTCCGATTGGAAATTTTGTTCGTTTTACGAATTTTTCAATTACAGGGCAATAAAGTAATAAGATACCAATCAGGGTTCTCTAAGGAACACATTTTTCTCTCTTCCTCTTTTTCCTCTATTTTACCAGGACATGTTGTACCTTTTTGGAAAGGTAATAAGATGAGCAATTACATAAAAATAATAAATATGTGTATGTGCATTAGTTACATGAATATCGGAGAAAATGTGAATTTTAGGAAAAAAAATTATTTTTCCAGTTCCGGAAGTGAGTGTACCTACAGTGGTAGGTCAACATAGTTGACATTTATGGAAAGCGAATTAGTATAGTACATTTTTGGTGTGAGCTGGATGTCGCTGCGTTGAATAGATAAAAAAAGAAGTAAATAATAATGCGCATATCATGGAAAATTGGAATTTACGAGTCACCCTGTAACTCCCAAACGATTGACTTGGCCCTCCCCCTCCCCTACAATTTTTTGTTTGTCCAGGACAAATATTACATCCCACTCATTTTTGCATACGCTATAAAGAACACCCTGTATAAAATCAAAAGTTTGTTTATTTGTTGCTGAATCACACCTAAACCATTTCAATTTTTTTAGTGAAAGTACTATATATTCCTGCCTAACATATAGGTTACTTTTTATTCGAGAGTTCCAAATGACGGACTCAAGATGGCGGCCAAAATTGTAAATTTCATTGCCATGAAAATTGGTATTTGGGTGTTTTTTAAGGTTCTGACTGCGAATCTGCATTCGGAATTTCGAAATTCAAGATAGCGGAACCAATACGACAACCAAACATTTTTGAAGTTCTACGAATTTAAGTGAAAATTAGTACTATGTCATGCCTGCCCTTCTGCTTTCCATCTTCATTTCCTTTTTTTTTCTCTCTCTCTCTTAGAGCTCCCTTGGAAGGCGCAGAAAGCGCTAGCGAATCCCTCTGCTTTTTGTCGCAATACTGTCCTGATTGTTATAAACAATTTAATTGTTTAAATAGAAATTGCAGCAAAAGAATTGTTAATAGCGGATGAACACAGCTGCATCGGACTCCTCTATTAAAGCAACATCAACAATAAATTAATAATTTATTTGATTTCTTAATTAAATATTTATTAAGATGTATGTAAGGATTTTAATGCCACTAGAGTTATCAAAGCGTATACGTATTCTTAAGTCACATGCAGTATCGAAACAAAATCGAAGTAGTATGGGGTGTTGTCCGCGTGCAATGCGCGTGAATCTTGTTCGTTACTTTCAGGGTAAATAAACAAAATGTAATAATTTTTTTTTTCCTCAGCTTCTTTCTATATTAAAAGTTCGTTTCTTTTCAAAACTTTTATAAATTTCGTTTTTACAAAAAATTCACAATACCAAGACCGCGTCACTCGGACATCCAGAAAAGACTAGAATTATTAGTTTATTTTTGGATTATTGTTTCTAAACTTTAATATATTGTTTCGTCTGGTAACGTAACTCCTTTCCCCTTTAATTGATAATTCTCCTGCATCATCTTGACCTTAACTTTCTGTTTCTAAAAACGAAATTGTTATAATTTTTAAAATAATGCTTCCTCTACCTAAACTGTATTTTGTGAAAGTGTAGTTCTTTAATTTCCCATATATTTTTTTTTCCGATTCAAAGAAAATGTTCAAATTTGAAGTTTTATCATGCGATGTAATACCTTCTTTATTTGGTATAGTACATCTTTCGGTAAATGTTGATATTTTCTTACTGAAGGTCTTATTATGTATTTTAATTGAAAAATTGATCAGAAAATGTCCGCTTAATACAAACTTTCTTTCATCACATGGATTTCTGAAATTTTGTTTTTCACATTGTTTAAGATTACCAAGTAATTTTCATCTCTTTAATTTCTGGTTCGGCAATGTTCACTAGTTTACATTTTTTCTTTAAAATTCAATGTCCGCTTAATATTATTTCTTGTAAACTTTTACCTGGTTCAAATGCAAAAGTTATATCTTTAATGTTAACTGTATATTAAAGTTCTTTGTTTACTGTTTGAGTTACCAATAGGAACTATCAATTTCTTATCGGTTTCTAAAGATCTTATTGGAATTTTTATGGCGAACACAATACAAGTACGCTTACTAACATTAAGTGGAAGAGGACCACGAAAACGAACGTGTTGAGTACCGCCAGATAAATAAATGTCAACAAAAACAACAGGAAATCCCAGCGTGGACAGTTTATGAGCAAGGATATTGTGATTAATCTTGTCGAAAGCCTTGCTGAAATCTGTGAAGATATACATATGTAGTCAAACTGCTTGCCAGATTCTAAAGTAGATAATCAATAATTAGAAAATTCAAGCAGGCTTGTTATTGTAGATTTACCCTTCATAAACCCATGTTAAAATGGAAGTAGGAAAGGTTTGCAGTGAAACTGGAGAACATCACAGACTATAGCCTCAAAAAATTTAGCCGTATAGCTCAATTTAGCGATAGGCCTGTAATTTGAGATCTCGGATCTACTGCCCTTTTTATTACCCACGACGGAACGGAGAAGGTATATGCGTTTAGGGTGAGAGGTTGTTTGTGTGTGCAAACGAATGTTACCATTTTTCTCCAAAACGGTTTGACCGATTGAGATGGGGTTTTTTGTAAAAAGTTTGTGATTCATCGGCAATTGTTCTTAGATAGGTGTTACGGTGTTAACTTGCTGCACAATTCAAGACGGACTGTCAAATTTTAAAGTTTATGCGATTTGCACCAAACTTGGTATTTTGGGGCTTTCGGGGTCTCTGATTTCAATTCAACTGCCAAAATTTCCGAATTCAAGATGGCGGACTGTCAAATTTTAAAGTTTATGCGATTTGCACCAAATTTGGTATTTGGGTGTTTTCGGGGTCACCAATTTCATCATGTATGGGCCTCTTAACGTAGGAATTCTCTAAAAAGTTTAAAATAAAAACAAAGTTAAAAATTTTGAAAAAACCCACGACGGATAAAATAAAGTCCACTCTGTTTTTATCCAGGGAAAGGCGAAACAGTTAATCTCCTCCATACTAATTAAGGTGCAACACCTTAGTTAACTAACAGTAGAAACAAAAGAGTTGCTTCTCAACATTTGGTGACCCCGACGTGATCAGGTGTATGCAGGAGGTACACTTATAATTACCATATATGTACATATTATACATACAGCGCTCCCTGATAATTAATTTCATCAATTACTCGTAGTTCAACACATTTAACATGCCTTTAATTAATTTCATAAATTACTCGAAGTTCAACACATTTACCATGGCTTCAGACCAACTACCGAAAAGACCCAACTGATCGTAAGAACAAGGAGCTCTATGAAGAGTGTTTAAGAAGGCTTGATGATGCCTTCTCGCGCTTTGACAAGGGCTACAACAAGATACGAAGTCTCCCAAGCCCTCTAATGGACCATAAATACTTCACATCGGAGTATTACCAACTTATACACGAGCTGTATAACAATTTCAGAAAGGATTTGTCTGGAAAACTAGTAGCACTGTCAGAAGGCGTCTCATGCGCTCCTGAGGGGGAAATTAATCCAGTGCCCAAAAAATCCCGCCCTGAAGGTGATAGGCCGCAGGCAGCGGCTTCAGGGCCTGAAATTTCTCTTCCTAAAGAAAGGCAAAGGTGCCCAGCGCAACAGCTCCGCACAGAGAAACTAAAGATACTATTGACAAACTCATCAGAAGACAAAAACGAGCATTTGAGGCCATACAACATATGATTAATACTTCACAGTTAGATACTCAAGATAGGTCCAAGCAAAGAAAGTATAACCGAAAGTATAGCCGACGCCGACTCAAAATTACTTAGGTATACTAACATTAGTTTAAGAACTTAGTTATTAAGGTTACATAAAAAAGGTTTATTATTTTTTGCTTTTCAGTTTTTTCGGCGGTTTAATTTTTTTGTTAAAAAGTTTTTATATTATAATTTTTTGTGGCTAAAATGCAGAGACTGAGAGGTCTACACACAAGAAATTGACAGGTCTAAAGCTCATTCATCGTACGGTTTTTTTTTTAATTAATTGTAATACACAACTCAGCATTAAAATCTGTGAGTGAACAATAAATCACCCCTATTTTCCCACCCTTAAGGTAGGATTTTTTTTTCCAAATTTATATAGGACCGAGGTATATCCTATCCAATAAAAAAAGAATTATCAAAATCGGACTACTCTGTAAAAAGTTATGCGTGGTCATACATTACAATTAGTGAGTGAATAATCAATCATCCCCTGTTTTCCTACCCTTAGGGTTGGAATTTTTTTTCCAAATTTATATGGGACCAACTGCAGGGTATATCCTTTCCAATAAAAAAAGAATTATCAAAATCGGACTACTCTGTAAAAAGTTATGCGTGGTCATACATAAAAAAAAAAAAAAAAAGAAATATATATATATATACATATATACATATACGCGTCGAATTGATAACCCCCTACGTTTTTTTTCGTCGGTTAAAAATGGAAAGTATCTAGCGCATGTGGGCTGAGGTAGAGCAAATCGATCGAAACATCTGGGGGGTTAACTAATAACATTCCAATGATTGGCTACAATAATCAAACATATGAACGATTAGAAAACGAAGCGCTAGAGTGTCTTGCTCTTATTATGACGCGAATTGAGCAAATAAATGCAGCTAATACTTAATCGGGATTTACCTTAAACAAGTACCAATGGTGGTTTTAAACACCAAAACTCACGTTGCCACTGTTCAATGGTGATTACTTAAACTAACAAGTGTTTAGGGATCTCTTGATTGAAGTGGTACACAATCAAGATATGCCAAACTGCCAGAAGATGTTCTACTTTACGGCTAATATTTACATCAACGAATAGAGTTATATTATATTAAAAACAACGCACTATTTGCTTAACACAAAATTTATTAGAAAGAACTCAATTCGGTTTTGGGATACAAACACTTTTACGACTCTTCCGTACGAATGCTAAACAAGAAGTGGCTAATTACTTTTACCTGGCTGGGTCATATTTTGTTTATGTTCGATATTTTTTGAATTGTTTGATATTTTTTAATGCGTTCGAGATTTTGCGATGACCGGTGACAGCGTTAGCCCATCACGTTTAGCTGACGCTATGTCTGCGAAAGGTGACAAGTCGATACGGTCGTTTCACAATTTCCGAGAAGTTAGGAAAGATTAAATTTAAAGAAATTTCGAAAGGAGAAATGTGTGGGACATGTTTATATGATTTGGCGTTTTATAGGCTCTGCTATAACTACTAACTTCCAGCCCCAAGCTTCGTGTCGTGATGTCGCTGACATAGTCTTCGTCCACCAAATCGTAACAGGCTCCATCGGCTGTACCGAATTTCTCTATAACATCATTTTCAATACCAACCCCCGCAATGTAAGATACTTTCCACTCTTCCGCCTAGACACCCACCGCACCAACTATGGTCACTTTGATCCCATTTCGAGAATGCTACCTAAAGCTAAAATGGCGAACAATTCGTAAGGCGACATGAGAACCAATATAATTTAGTTGGAAAATTATACCATATTACTTTGCTTTATCGATGTGTGCGTGCACTTTACTCATTTATATGTACGATTGGAACTCTCGCCTTTTTACCTGCGATGAATATTTTCTTTTTCCTCCCCCCCCCCCACAAAATTTCACCTTGCCTCTTTCTTCTATTCGCAAATAATTTTCTCTTTATTTCGGTGCTCCCTTTTGGAATTTCTCCCACGGTGATTTAAAAAATGCATTTGGACGTCATTTTGAATGAAGTCTCCTACGTATGTATTGTATATACATATATGTATATAATATATCTTTACGATCGCCTTCAACGGAGAACATCTTTAAACAAAGGAAGGTTTCTGTGAATAAAAGAAAAAAGGTCGTGAAAAATATTCCAAGGGTCAAAGTGAAATTGTGTGGGGGATGAAATTAATGAGCAAAACATGTCGGTTGAATGATGTTTCTAAAATTTTGTATTGAAATATTTTGGAAACTAATTTCAACCGTCAAAAAATGTTTGCATGCGTCACCTTTGAGTTGAGGAAAACGTTTTTCGAAATCCGTGAAGAAACCTGCTCAATTTCAATTTAAGCTACACTCAAAAGAAAAATAGATGAATATACAGTTCTTGACCTATTTTTCAGATTTTAAAAAGGACTCAAATCAGACAAATAGTAGAATTTGATAGCTGGCTGAACTACGATTTGGAGTTATAAATAGTAGTGGTAGTAGTATATTTATTTGTTCAATTCAAAGAATTATACAAATGAGTGTGTCATCATAGTTGCTATTTCATTATATAATATAAATAATACAAAATTAATAAATAGTATGTTTTCTTTTTAAATTACATATATAGTTCCTTTCTTCATTTCTTTTATTGTTTTGTTATTGTTTTTATATATATATATTTTTTTTTTTTAAAGTTAACTTTTCACATTTAATTCATTCGTTTCACTTTTACACGTACACTTTAGATCTCTTTTATTCTTCAATAATGCTGAATAGTATGCTTTCTAGCAGTTTATATATTTTATTTACTTCATAGCAGCCTAAATAAATATCGACATTTTAACTAATATTTCACAGTAAATGTACGCACTATAAAATAGTAAAAAAAATATATGTAATATTTTTAAAATTTTTATGTTTTATTTTATTTTTGTATGGAATAGAAGTATTTCATCAACTTCCAAAAATAGTAAAAGATTAAAAATTACTTAGAACGTTAGTAATATAAGCTATTTTTGATTTTACATCTGTCCATAAAGCAAACTATTGTGAAGTATTCCAATAAAATATTCTCGTTTCACTTTATTGTAAATTTTACTAAAATATAATAATTATTTTTGCAACTACATATTTCAGTTTTTCTTGATGAACATAGTTCTAGAAATCACTCACTTTATTCTCAGTGCAAGATTTACATACATATGTAATGTAAAATATCAGCTCAATCAATTTGTAGAAAGTATATCAAAATAAATTTGAGAGATTTAACGACACAAGACAGATGAAGTTAATAAAAGCTTGTAAAGAGAAATACATATGTATTTTTCATTGTGACTATCCTCTTAAATCGAACAAACATTTTCTGTGACACGTATCGTATGAAAAAATCATAACTACAACATTTTAGGAACATCATATGGTCGCGTCCACTTGCTTTTTTATTAAGCGTAGTCGCACACATCAAATCCAATGACCACTCATGTAGAAATTTCATTAATCCTACTTTCTGTAAAAATTAACCTTAGAAGCTAACTTGTTAATTAAGACGTACTTGGCAATCTAATAAAACAAGTTATCCATCAAGGACGAGGGACATTGCTATCAATTGGTGGAAATAAATCAAATAGCCGTCTGCCGCTCATTGCAATGAAAGAGCCAAACACTAAAGATTTCATACGATCTGAGTAGATATTATGAAGAATATTGTTTGTCTTCCGTAAATTTATCATATTAAAAAAAAAAAACAATTTTCTAATTCGACCGTACTGATTCGCTTTGAGAGATTCGGAAGGCAAATTTTAAATAAATTTCGAAAATGTTTTCAATTCAGCGGATTGAATAGAGTTAAATTTAATGGTGTTGCCTGAGTGGATTTTTATGGATCACAGAAAATGCCATGAAATTGGGCCAATGATATTAGGCTTTGAGAGAAGCGGTTAATAACAGCAATTACTTTTATCGGGCTTGGTACATAATTTGCTTTGCGGCACTGCTGTAATGAGTGCCCATTAATATTTTGATGCGCCAATAAATACATTCCTGATGCTGGAGCAAAAAGACCAGAACCAATTACGAGAACTTGAAAACGAAAAAGTGAAAAATAAGACCGATTTATTTTGCCGAAAGAGCTGTACGTTACGGACAAATTTGCGCCGAAACGTTACTTACATGCATGCCGCAATTTGCACCGACTCTTTCGCGTTGATACGCCGAGGAAAAATCCTTGATAATAGAAAGTAAATTATCTAAAATTGTGCTTTGTGTTTGGTATAAAAAGAGAAAGACGAAGTACATTAAAAACTTCTTAATAGCTTTGCTAAAATGCCTCTTTGAAATGCGATTTTCTTTCAATTCTACTTCGAAAGTTGTCGAGTGCGGCACAACCCCGTATAACCTCACTTCGTGTGCTGGGTCTTCGTAAAAGAAGAGTCCTACAAAGTGAGCTTTTACTACATAACACCGCTTCGGCAAAAATGGCATCTGTAAATTCAATTATGTGATAATAAATTTTCAGAAATGAAATTTCTGGAACGGTGAAATATCGATTTTCAATAGAAAAGAGATCTAAGTAGATTTTCTTTCAATTAAAAAAGATTGATGATGAGTGCTTGTGAAGTGTGTACTGGGCTTCTGGAGTCAGCTGAATGGTTTCTATTAGAGTCCTACTTAAATCAGATGGCATTCATAAGCGGACATAGACCAGATAATTCTGCAACTTCCGGTAATCCCACAGAAACACCGAAAGCAATTCCACATTCCTGGGCCCTTCCACATGCGTTGAAGTTGCATTTTTGGTCGGGTTCATTTTATAACAAATGTGCTCCACTATACGAGGCATGGCAGTACCATCTACTTGAGTCCTATCTTAACGTAATTCTCGACGGCATTATAAATGTTGCTTGAATACTTGTCCTTGTGTATAGAATATTCTTTCTATACACAAGTGATAAGGATACAGCACAACACAATCTGTTGTTTCGGATCAAAGCGCTTCATTAGCCGGACTGCATTAGAACCACTAATTGGCTTAATGCCATGGTGAAAATCTAATCGGACCAAATGGCCGGAATTGCATACCTCTGCTGGTCTGCATTTATACTGGCTGTTTTCCATTAACGTCTTCACCTTTTCCGCTTAGCAAAATTGTTTTCGCCAATGAAATTAGGTGTGGAGCAGTTAGTTAATGAATAGTCTGCCCCAGCATGAGTTATGATTTCGCCACTAATAGCTGACAAGGCAAAAAACGACAGCATTTCCATTCTAGTGATTCATTCAATCAGGTTTTATGACAAAGTGCAGAGCATCTTTCTTTCGTAATAAATTGGACTTTTACTGTGATTGAGCAGGTACGAAATTTTGTCTAGCTCGTCTGTCGTTGTTACATAGCTACGCGATACCTGCTTCTCACAAAAAAACTAAATTATTTAAAAAACAAAAAACCCGACTGCAGTAAAAATATCAACTGAAAAGCGAAAAACAAGCTCTATAATCTATAGAAAATTGTAAGAGCAATGTCCTTATAAGTAATGCACCATGCAATTATTTTTTGTTCGATACCTCGTTAACAAATAATACAATTTATACTATTATTTAAATATAACTTAAATATTGGAAAAGGTATTGCAGGCGGGGACCAATTAGTCCAAACGTTACTTTTTTTCAAGAAATATGTTTTGTCGTTCATTGCTTGTCCCCGCCTGCAATACCTTTTCCAATATTTAAGTTATATTTAAATAATAGTAAAAATTTATTTATTTGTCTATGCTGACGCGCAATGCGTAAACGTATTTGCCTTTGCGGTTACACGCGTTCGTCTTTCCTCGAAATCCCTAGCCTATGCTTATTTGCTGCCTGCATTCGGCTTTACACTGCAGGTTTTATATTGGAGGTTCTGCGAATTATCTGGCTGTTTTTCATTTCATTAGATAAACTTGCTAGGCGATTGGTTTGTTTTTGAGTGCTCGAACGATTATAGAAGTAATATTGGACTGATCCGGCTACGAATTAGGACATCGATTTAGATTATTTGAAATTTGTATAACGTTTTGGATTTATATAATAAATAGGTGATTGCTTTTTGAAAAACTACTTGGCTTTTGAATTTGGTTTACGATTGGACATTTTGTATATTGACTTTGTAGTCAAAATATACATACATATATTACTTGGATTTTTTGTTGACGGCTGACTTGAGTTTTAGGCCTTCTTTGATTTGTATTCCTAAAATGGAAAAATATAAGATTTGGGGTGTCAAGTGTACGGTACCTAGTTGCAATGCAACTAAAAGAGATTCACCTTATTTGCGGTTTTTTAAATTTCCGGCACAAGGCACAGATTTGTTTGTTAAATGTATGAATGCTTGTAATTTAAATATTCTCCCATTTTCCAAAAATGCATACGTGTGTTCCGAGCATTTTATGCTGATTGCTTTGGAAAGAAAAAATTAAAAATGAATTTTGTACCTTCTTTACAATTAAACCAAAACGATAATATAACAAACACTGTCGAAATAGAAAATAATACGCCCCAAAATTAAGACACTATACCAGTTCTATTTTCTGGAAAGACCTATGAAGTTTCTCAACTAAATGATTTAAGTTTTGAAGATCTCATTGAACTTGAAACATCATGTGTCACTAAGGATAATAAAGAGAATGGAGAAGATTATGTTTCGACATGTGAGCAATGTTTGCAATCACAAAAAAATTTGCAATTTTATAGGCTGAGGTATATGAATTTATTAAAAAAATATAAAAAATTAAAAAGCAAGTTCCAAAAGAAGTCGGCAGGAGTAAAAAAAACTAGATTTTCCTTTAAAAATAAACTTGAGGACTCAAAACAGTTGAAAAAGGAAGCTAAGATTCCTTTAAAAAATGTATAATAATTGATTCATTAGTTAATATTAATAAAGAAACTAAAACACTAGCCAAAATGGTGACATCTTCAAGATCAAAGTGCCAAAAATGGCCCGAAGATGCTAAACTTTTAGCGCAAAATCTTCACTATAAATTCCCAGCTTGCTATAGATATATGCAGGAATATTTAAAAATTGATTTAGCTTCCATCCGATCAATAAACCGTTGGTTGCCTATAAAGTATATGCAGCCTGGTTTTAATCCAATACTAACCCATAATTTAAAGGATTTAATATCAAGCTGGAATTTGAAAGTATGTCAAGCAGTCTTAGTATTGGATGAGGTAGATATCCGTTGCAATTTAACTTTTGATACAACTAATGATGAAATTATTGGATACGTCAACATGGGAAATGAAAAGACCATTGAATCAGCAAAACATGCTTGTTTGTTTATGATTGGTTTTATATTTTCAAATTGGAAAATAATAATTAGTTATTTCGCAACAAGTAATGTAATGAATAGTGAGCACCTTAAAAATAAAATAAAAGACAACATAAATTATTGCAATGAAATTGGTATCAACATTATAGCTATAGTTTGTGACCAAGGTTCCAATAACAGGAGTACTCTAAAACTCCTTGAAACCAATTCCGCACAACCATATTTTTATTTTTATTTAAAAAGCATATTTTTTATTTTTGACGTTCACCATATTTTTAAGTCAATACGAAATACTTTAATTAAATCTGATATATCCTTGGAGGGTGGTATTGCAAGTTGGAAAGTCCCAGAAGAAATCTATAATATTATAACGACTAGCCCTAATATTAAATGTTTAAAAGAAACAATACAAAATAAAAGTGTTGTACTTACAAAAGAAAGTGTTGAATTTAGAGAATGGTTTGAAGAAAATAATATTTGTTTGCAACATAGAATAAATGCACTTAATTATTTCATAGGAAACTTAATATTATTAACACATAAAGTTCTACATTACCATAATAATTTAATTATAATTTTGTTGGAATTACCTTTATCTGGAACGTTTCATTTTGTTAAAATTAATGTTAAATTTGGTTCTGTAGGCATTAAAAATTAAACACCAATAAAAATCTAATCCCATCAATAATCTTAAATTCCCAAATGCCTACGTCATTATAAGAAGTCAAAATAAATCTGCAGTGTAAAGACGAATACAGGCAGCAAATAAGCATAGGCTAGGGATTTTGAGGAAAGACGAACGCGTATAAGCACAAAGGCGTTTACGCACTGCGCTCCCGTCATGGCTGGTTGAGTGTATTAGTGCATTCGAACGGTAGCTTATACAAAATATCGCATCGCCAGCAAGCCGCGAGCGAAGAGCTTTCAGATCGCATCCTAGGTTTCACACAGAGCTTTCAAAAAGTGGTTCCTCGCCCAATGTTCTACTTGCCGCCTCTTTATCTTTTATGTCTCTATGGTTTTAGTCATTCAATTGAATGTAAGGTAAACATTTATGAGTTATGCTAGATGAAAACGCGACAATGTCTCAAAAGGCAAAGCGAGCAGTGCAAAGCAATCAGTATTCACTACTGTATAACTGCTTAAGTAAAATTTACATTTTATTTAAGTAGATAAGCAATGGTTTTTGCCCAAAATCCCATAAGGTTTATACAGGTGGTCTAAATTCTCAAAACGGTACCAAAAACTCGTCATCTACGTCTAGGAGCAGTTTCAAGGTGGGTGACGTCATGAAAGCTCTCTTGTGTGCTAACATGGGTGTACGTAGAAGGTATGTATGTATGTGAGTGCTTGGGGTGTGTCTAGGGTGTCATATAGTGGTATGTGTTGGAGTATAGGATGTCATATAGTGGTATGGGATCTTTGAAAATAAAGCCTAGGAAGCGTGATATCACCTCCGAGCGTAGTAAAGTCCGACTAGTGTTAGTGCAGACAATTGTTGGATTAGTCAGCAGTGGAGACAGGAATAAAACAAATTTTCTTATGCACAAACCCCCCATAAACTCTTTTTTAACGCCGTCTGTTAAAAGACCACCCCTAACCGTGCGAAATGAACGAGAGCCCACGCTACTTCGCTCTTTCCCTCTCATTTATTAAAGTCGTACTTTTCTTTCTATGGGCACCTCTGTTTTTACTACGCTCACGTACAGGGCTTTCACACGGTATAGCGTTTCCTGAGGCTTTATATTCAAAGTATGGGATGGATTCTTGCATCAAGTCGGAGGTGTGGGTTGGAGTCTAGGGCCGAGTTAATGAAGTGAGCCTCCACTTCCTCGGTGATAGCTTTAAATATCGCCCTCGAGGTTCAAGTACGTGATGCAGATTACCCCCTCACCACCCACCGAAAGCTTTACCTCTCAACGCGATATCTGCGAAATGCGCAAGTGGCTTTGTTTATGTTATGTAGATCATGTCTGAGCATGTTGCGAAGTACGCAGGTGACTTTGTTTATGTTATGTGGAACCTTATCAGTAGTATTTATGCTGACTGAGCTCTTATCTGCAGGCGGGGACGTTGAACTTGTGCTTCGTGGTAAACGATTTTTTTGTTTTACTATGAACATTTGGCGTACAATTTGATTCATTTCGGAAGTAATTGTTTACGTTAGAATGAAACTTTTAGGGTATAAGTGAATGGTCTATATTCTATCCAAGTCATGATAACGCTAGCATATTAGGTATTGAGGGCATGATGCATGAATGATCATGTCTGAGCGTGTTGTGAAATGCGCAGATGCCTTTGTTTATGCCATATGAAGTCTTTATCAGTATCTAAGCTTCGGATTGGTCAACTCGTGATCACGTGATCGTATTTGATTTTAATTTAAATATTATATTTGCTGTCTAAGAATCTAGAGTTAAAATACCAAGTTCCTCATACTGAAAGTGGAATTCTGTCTATATAGCTGCCTGTGTATGGTATGATTAAAGAGACATCTCCATTTGAAATATAGTATAAGAATTATTTTCATTCAGCATTATTTTCCTTCCTTTAAGGAGTTGAAAAGTAAGAAAAAACTAGGTACGATTCGGAATAATAGCCTCCTCTTTTCTAAGTAAGTTAAAATAGGTATTTATAAAAATTAATTATTACTTGATCGTTATCAACTAATCGAAATATAAAAATTACTTGATAGATAATCGTTATTCTGTGATTGAAAAATAAAAATTACTTTGTAATCTTTATCGAGCGATCGAAAAATAAATAATTACTTGATAATCGTTATTTAGTGATTTATATTTTGGTGATCATAATCATTACAGTCCCTCTTTTCAATACTCGCTACCTTCGGAACAACACGAACAGAAACAAACACGAATTTCTGGGTTGTGTTATATGATACTTGAACTTGGCTTATTCTTCGGGTAACAAACAGGGCTCAGTTAGCAGTCAGCATTTGTTCTGTTAAAGTAATCTCGTTTTTGCGAAGTATATTTTCATGTTGAATTACATTTAAAACAAAAAATCTGGTAAGCGTTAAATTTTTGGGCAGAAATAAGCGAAATATCAATTACCAAAGGAAAAGATATTCATGAAGTATCAGATGTACCGGAAAGACTTTACCGGTTTGTTAATAAAAAAACACATAATTTTTAAGAAAATGGGAAAATTTATTTATTCAAAGTATTAGCCATTCGATTCTACACACTTTGTCAATCTTTCTGGCAATTTATGAATGCCATCCCAAAAAAACCGTTTGTCCTTTCAGCCGAACCATTCATCGAGTCATTTTTTGACATCTTCGAAATTTTCAAAGTGCTGCTCAGGCAGCAGGACACGCGCTTGATGCGAAAAAGTTATAATCGGACGGGGCCAGGTCTGGAGAGTACGGCGGGTGCGACAATACGTCCCATCCAAGCGATTTCAATGCGTCTTTCACCGGTTTTGTTGTGTGTGACGATGCATTATCATGCAATAAAATCACCTTACCATGTCTTCGGGGCCATTCTGGACGTTTTTCGATAAGCGCATGGTTCAAATTGATTGTTTGTTGTTTGTAGCGATTAGTATTAACCGTTTCAGCAGGTTTCAGAAGTTCATAATACACCACACCACTCTGGTCCCACCAAACACAGAGCATTGTCTTCTTTCCGAAGCGATTCGGCCTTGGAGTCGATGGACCAGCCAGGCGATAAACACGATTTTTTACGTTTTGGATTTTCGAAATAAATCCATTTTTCATCACCCGTCACAATCCGATGTAAAAATGACTTCCTTTCGTATCGTTGAAGCAGCATTTCGCAAATGGTTTTTCGATTTTCCATTTTCCTGTCATTCAGTACATGTGGCACCCATCTTCCCAGTTTTTGGATCTTTCTCATTGCTCGTAAGCGGTCGCTAATCGTTTCTTGTGCCACATTTAACGTTTCTGCCAATTGTTTTTGAGTTTGGGTTGAGTCTTCGTCCAATAACTCATGCAATTCCGTATTCACAAATGATATTGGTCTACCCGAACGTTTACTGTCTTTCAAATCAAAATCACCACTTTTAAATTTTGGAAACCACGTCTAACATATTTTTATGCTTGGAGCATGCTCTCCCTAAGTTTCTATCAGCAAACGATGACTTTCAACGGCCTTTTTCTTTTGGTGAAATAAGAAAAGCAATGCATGTCGCAAATGCTCTTTTTCAGGCACGAAATTCGACATATTCACAGAGCTATAACACTATGACGATATTATTTGCGGAATGAAACTTTTGTTGTTTTTGAAGCTTAATGACAGCAAAATAAAATAACATATATTTGAAATCATTTTATTCCATACTTACGACTAGCAACATCTGTTTGAAAAACCGGTAAGCACTTTCTAGTACACCTGGTAATTGAACGGAATTATATCGAAGTCCAAGCGAAAATATTAGGTACAAAATTCCCGTAATTATATTCATATGCATATTTATGCAGTGCAAGTCTTGAATATTGAATATACGTATTAATTCGAATTTTTTGTAACCCTAAAAACTTTTTATCGCAACAATCGAGTATTTTGAAATAGTCGTCATTGTATTTCTGTTTCATTAGGTACTCATAAATGTTTTATGTTTTTCTAAATATTTTTTTAATCCAAATGACTTAAGAAGTGTTTTTATATGACTGAGGGATCAAGCTGCTGATACATACATATATGTATGGTTTCACTAATGTCCTACTTTTCTTAAATTCTTGAACCCTTCTATGTATTGACCATTTTGAAAGAGGCGTGGAAATATAATAAACAGAACATTTATTAAATGAAATAAATACTGAAATGAAATGGAGTTGTAGTATTTTATACAATAGTAACAAAAGCAAAACACTTATTTTTCCCGGAAAGTAATTCTAACAATCATTTAATTCAGAATCGATCTTTAACATGCCATATAGTACAATGAAAGGTAGGTACTTCACTTTGTGTCCTTTCTCATTTTCCTAATGCTCTTAGCAGCTGAGTAAATCCCAGAGGAAGAAAATAAATTAATCTCGCAATCTCCTTCGAAAAAGTACACAACCTTTATGTTGCCGACCTCTCGGAGCAAGCCTGTTCTATAATGAATTGATGTCCTTTATTGAACTGAGCTCGAGATGAAGCTGCAGAAAAGATTTATCATCTTATACTTTTCATTATCAGAGCAATTTTTTTATTTCCTCCGAGGTCACAAATTATTTCACTGCATCAAAGTGAGATGAATATTTGATTTATTTCTGGCTCTAGCAGAAATCATTGCTAAGTTTTTATTTTAATGCGCAGGTTTTAGACAGTTTTTGTCCGCCATATTTTCTTTATGCTGATGTCACATAGCGTATGTTACCCGCCATTATGACGAATCGATTGATTTCTCATTTGACAAAATTCGTCGAATGGTTTGTGAGTTACGCCGGAACATAGAATCGGATATATGTATGTATATGGTATTATACCAAAAATATTGTACTCCAGTCGGGTAAAAATGGGAATAATATAATATGTACATACCATAGTTTCAAACAGAGACTGATTTAGCAAGAAATTTCTATTTTTCGATCTATCGATAATAAATGTCAAATAATTTTTGTTTTTCCATTGGTCAATAATATTTACATGTAAATTTTTATTTCAAGGTCGGTTGGCAACGATTACGAAGTAATATTAAGAACGATATCCTTCCGACTCGTACCTTTTTTTTCCTTTTTCACTCCCAAAGGGTAGCAAATAATGAAGTTATATTTCGAACATTCAAAAAATAAAAATTAATCCTTAATCAATATCGACGATCGAAAAACACCCGTTTGTCGGTAAATGACGCACGACAGAAACAGAAGCGAAGCATCTTACGCTTCTAATTATAAACATATAATGGTAGAATCCCTCTCTCTCTCTTTCTCTCACTTCCCTTCCACAAACGAAGCACAATATTAAAAAATTATATAGTTACTAGCTGTGTAACCCGATTTCACCCGGTGCATTTTAAGTAGAGCTGTAAAATACTGAGTATTTTTGTACTTGAGTACAATACGAGTATGAGTATCAGTATTGATTATTGAGTTCATACAAATATGAGTATCTAATCAAGCATTTTGAGTATGAATACAAGTATCAGTTACTCGTACATAGAATTTTTCGGGGCTAAGTAAAAGTACTCAGCCCCAACGTATTTCAGTTCTCATACCCAGCCCCAAAGTACTTTTTTATTCGTACTCGAATACTCGAATATTTTGGACTTGTATTTGTATGTACTTATTGTAACTATTGCCTAGTCGTTTTGTTACTGAAAGAAAACAATGTTAAATAACTTTAAGGCTTAAGGGGTTAGTACAGTGTTCAAACGCGGAGAATTGGCCTTTTTTTAAATTGCTGTACAATAAAAATGACAAAAGATATTTATTTGAAATTTTCAAGCCTATTTATTAGCATTATTAAATTTTACATTTTTATAGTGAAAAAAATTTTACAAACAAAAGGGCGGCCATCCCAGACAGAAGATGCGTCCAATCTATAAGGAGGTTAATGGCCCCTTGGTGGTATGAAACTAGCTGTGGTGCCCTTGAAGTGGACGTGACACGCGCAGATCTGGACGTGAATTGAGCGAGTAGAGGGCGGTGAAGATGATGGTGAATCGACGGCTTGCTAACTCCAGAGCCTATAATGGGTAAAATTCAAGAACTATACCCCCTTCATTTCGCAAACTACAAAACCAGGTTTACCCCAGTTCAAGTAGAAGATCTCGTAGGCACAAACAAACAAAACGAGGAAATAGTAAAAGTACACGGAAGAGCACACCGTAACGCGCGAGAAAACAAAATCCAGTTCTTAGAAAAATTTTACTTTCCCCAAATGAATTCGAGAATTAATAATCTAGTAAAACAATGTAAAATGTGCAAAGAGAAGAAATACGATCGACACCCAACAAAACCCTAGTGAAGGAGACACCAGTTCCACAGTATGCGGGAGAAATAGTAGGGGAAATTGGGGAATTGTGAGTCACACTTTTTCAAAGCTCGATAACTGCCACAAAAATCAAAATTTTTAAAATTTCTTAATGATTTATGTTACTAGAAAGGAAACCCTATCTTTTAGCTTGAACAGTTTCTTCAAATTATCATCTGCTGAAAAAATTTGAGCGTTAGCAAAAAACACACGTTTTTGAGATTTTTAAAAATGTTGGGGAATTGTGAGTCACCGTCTAAATTAAGTCGAAAATCAAAAATATCGTTGTTAAATGTTTATTGTGTAGTTCGAAATTGTATAAGAATTAGTTAGAAAAAATATAAAATGGAAGATATTGAAATAATTCGGATTCGCAATTCGGGCTTGTGAAATAGGCTCCAGTACTGACGCATTTCAAATGAACAGGTCGATCGCATAAATCGCAGCGAATGGAATTGTTCCGGCTCAATTTCTTCGGCATATCCTTCATATTCTGTTGGAATTTTGCATAAAAAATTATAAGCACATTTTATAAATGCGATATTAGCTTGAAAAATGCCAAAAATGTTGTGACTCACAATTCCCCAAAAAAAGTGACTCACAATTCCCCAAACGGTTTGGTTGACAAGAAGACCGTGTATAATTCGCTCATTGCATGTTTATGTGAAATTCCTTTTAAAAGTTTAAATATCAATGCCATACGATAATTAGGAATATATTTACCTGAATCAATTCTTCGAAAATCGTTGTCAAATTAAGCGATTGAAGAAATAAAAACCCCATTTCGTGAATTACTCTTCTCGTTCGGTGTGCCCAAGATAATCGTGATTAAAAAAGTCCAACTCATTACATAAAAAGAATCTAAAGAAATAAATAAATAGCATAAAATATGTAAGTGAATGTGCAACATTTAAACTTGAAATAAACTACAAATAAAATAAGAGTGGAGACAAAACGTTTAAGGTTAAAATAAATGAAGAAATTTAAACGAAATTGCAGTGGAAACTTTTAAAGTGTGAAAAAAGAAGAAACTAAAAAACCGACTAAGTTACTATAAGTGATAGAAAAAAAAAAACTGAATCTTCGCACCACATCGGGGCCAGATATGAAGAGGCCGGATGCCAGCAACTCGACGCATCAATGGCAGCATCATTAGCGACGGTATCTATAATACTACAGCTGCAGCAGCCCCAGCAATCAACCTCGTCTAAGGCGCCCAACGACGATAAAGCAATTCCGTTTTGTTTTTCTTGGGACCCTCTCCCACAATTTTCTCTTAAGCCGGGTAGTTTTTGATTTTTTTAAAGGGACGTCCCCATAATATCTAGGCCGAGGGGAGGTCACAGCGTGGTTGGAGCATAGGCTAGAGGGGTCCGTCCTTCATCGGAACCCCCCCTGAAAGCCATTCACGGGCAGTTGGAGGGATTCAACCCGCACTGCCCTTTTCTTTCCCTGTTGCAATTTGTTTCGTTCCGTCGCGGGAGAATTTCGTTTTGTTGTTCGTGGGCCGTTCCAGCGCCTGAAAACGGTTTTTAGGCAAACCCCCCCGTACTACCGCAAATGCTAGCCTGCCATCTCCCGCAGCCGGATACCGCTGGATAATGGGCTCTAGCCGGGCTCCCTTGAGGACTTCACCTCCATAACAACCACTTTATAAAATCCTCATGATCTGCCTATTTCATAGAAACAACATTGTAGTATTCAATGGGTGGTAGTACCCCAACATAATTCTGATTTGACGGAGTATTAAAAATATGAGGAAATTAACCTTTTTTGTAAGCAGAAGGAAGATCAAACGCTTTTGGTAGTTTAGAAAGTGACATGGGAGAGTAATTCAGCGAATCAATAAATTTAATATTATCAACAAGCATTAATATAATTTTGATCCTCTCATAATTAGTTTTGGTTTAATATCATTCTGATGTAGCAAATTATTCAAAATAAACTGATAGTCAAACGCATGATCGTTGTGTGTAAAAAAATTACTTTTATAAACTTCCTTCTCATCTTTAGTAGATATTTTATAAACTTTTCTACGCAATCTTCACTTTTATATATTATTAAGCGATATCCACATTTGTGACAATAAAATAAATCAGAATCATCGATGTAATCATCACATCTTTGACTGAAAAAAATAAACGGGGTGGCACTCTGGGAGTGACCGATGTTGGAAAGCTTGGCCTCGATGGTTTTTGCCCATTTTCACCCCCTTAAAATTAACATTTTGCAAAATCCTTTCTTAGTGAGCACCTGTAATATACATAAAAGGAATATATCCTGAAAATTTCAAGTCTGTAGGCTTGGTATTTTTGCTGTGCGTTAATTCTCTGTCAGTCAGTCAGGACAAAGCCGCTTGTATAAGTAATAGATATATATATATCATGTGCGCTCGTATCTTATATATTATAATATAAGTAGGTATACATATATACATGACGTCACTCCCGTCCCCAGGTTTGTAGTCGTTTGTACTTGCAGAGTACCAGCGTTCAGAACGCCCGATAAGAAAGCTAAGCTTTCAAAACACATAAGTTTGGTTCATGCCTTTTAATTTCTACAGTACTGTCCTCATCAATAACTTTTTCAGCCATTACTTTTTCTTGTCTTGTTTCTATATCGAATACTGAGCCCGACTCAAATACTTCTGAACAATCAATAGTTTAAGCACAAAAGAATCGCTAGCTTTAATGCATCTGTGAGAAAACCAAAAGGGCCCCGAAAATAAAATTGTATTTTAAGCTGAATTTGATTTTAAGGCTCTTTGCCTTCGCTGATGTCACACTGTATTTCTATGTCAGCAGGAGGGATTCCATATAATAATAGCGGATAATTGGCGGACCATTTTCTTAAATGGAATCCGCTTGATTGGAGAAGATGCTTTAGTTGTCGCTGCATTTCTTTAGCTTCAAGCAGGCTATTGAAGCCAGTCATCAGGTCGTCGACCTGAAAGTGTCTTTTAAGGATTTCTGCTTCCAATGGAAAATTGACTTCTTCACTATTTGTTAATTATTTTAGGCATTTCGTTGCCAAAAAAGGGGAAAAGATTCAAGGGCGTCGCCAGCTTATGACTAAGGGGAGGGCAATGAGGCAATATTATGGAGGATAAAAAATATGAACGCCGAGAGCATGAAGCGTTACACTTTGGAAGTCTTTGCCTCGATGACGATTGTAATAAGAACGGTTATAATATCAATGTATAAAACTTCACAAGCCCTCGACAGCACAATAACTAAATCAAACTTTTAAACACAGTAATAATTATTTATTTTAACAAAAATAATATTTAATTAAAACATAACCTGCACTTTGGTCGCTTTGCGGCTAGCTACATTTGATCTCTAGGGGGGGGGCAACTGCAACTGCCCCCCCCCTTGGTGACACCCTTGCAAAGATTGTGCTATATGTTACTGTTCGCAGCTTGTAACTGAATTATAGTGAAGTAAAGGGATGGGTGTCGCAGTTTGGAGACTGGCGTGGGAGTGTTCGAATGGACCCACTGCGTTGGTGAATTGGGTGCTTGCTGAGCCAGAGCCAGAGGAGTCAGTCTAGAACGAGCAGTCTTAAAAGCAGTTGAATAAAGACAGTGGAAAAGCGATTGGTCATTTTATTTGTTCTAAAGCCAATATTATACATGGCGCAGTCGGTAGAGCTCTTTGTGCGGTAAATTAAAGACAATATACGGACAAGTTAAGGAGCATTCCAGTTGATGGGCATTTCAACTAAAAGAAGATCAAAGAGTACCAGTAGCCCGATCACTAGTAGACCACGTGGACGCCCACCTAAAGCGGTAAAATATATAACACGAACTGTACCAATGGATTATGTACGCAAAGTTGAAAAACTCAACCTTGAAGGAGCTAATCTAGCTGAAAATTGGCGCATTTTTTGGCAATAGATAAGAAAGCGGACGAAGTTAAAGTTGCTGTGTTCCTGAACGCCATAGGCCCAGAGGCTGTTCAAGTTTTTAATTCTTTTGGCCTATCAGCGGAGGAGAAGAAAAAATATCAATCTGTTACCAGTGCTTTCGAGAATTTTTGCAAGCCGAGGAAAAATGAAATTTACGAAAGTTTTCTGTTTAATAATCGCAAACAAGAGCCAGGCGAACCATTCGACTCATTTTTGCTAGACCTGAAAAAGTATGTGAGAAATTGCGGTTATACCGACGAGGACCGGATGGTGAGGGACAAAATTGTCATCGGGATTTTGGACAAGCAGGTCCAAAAGAAATTGCTGGAGATCACGGATCTAACGCTGGAGAAAGCAGTGCAGATTAGTCGGGCAGCAGAGGTATCCATGAACCAGTCGGAGCATCTCCAAAGAAGGACATCCACGTCTGTAAACGTAGTGGCTAAAACTCAGGGAAGTTCCTTTATAAATAGAAACAAGTCTTCTAATTTAGCTAGTTCTAGGAGTAAAAATAGTACGCCCAAAAACAATAACGGTGAGGCAGAAAATAGCGGTAGGACTGTAAATTGTAAATACTGTACACGTGCTCATGCACCAAAGAAGTGTCCAGCATTCAGAGCCATCTGTAAGAAGTGTAGCGGCAAAAATCATTTTGCAATTGCATGCAAATCTAAATTAAAGTTACATGAGGTGAGTGAAACAAACAAAAAATTGTCTTATGGAAGCGACGATGAATTCGTTATTAATACGGTTGAAAACAAAGAGACGAGTAATACTAGAAGCTCATGGAAAGAAAAGGTAAAAATAAGTGACATTGAAATTGATTTTAAGCTTGATACGGGCGCGGATGTTAATGTGTTGCCATTAAGTGCTTACAAAAGATTAAAAAATGTTAAACTTCATAACTCGAATACAACACTTTTAGCATACGGTGAAAATAAAATTGAAGTTCTAGGAAGCATTGTGGCAAAATGCTGCATACGTAATGCTGTCAGTAATGTTGAATTTTTAGTGACGAAGCAAGGTTTTATGCCTATTTTAGGATTAAATTCCTGCATTGAGTTTAATTTAATAAAACGCGTAATGAGTCTAAAAAATTGTGGTACTAAAGAACAATTTTTAAATGTAAACTCAGATTTATTTAAGGGTTTAGGTAGGTTTGCGGAAAAAGTGAGCTTGGACATAATAGAAAATGCAACCCCTGTAGTAAAAGCTGCTCGCCGAATTTCCCTTGCTATCCGAGAAACTGTTAGGGCGGAATTAAACAGGCTCGAAGAATTAAATATTATTCAAAAAATTAGGAGCTCAGTAGATTGGATCTCAAATATCGTAATAGTTGAAAAACCGAATAAGAAGATCCGTATTTGTCTTGATCCAAGAGATCTTAATAAAGCCATTAAACCATTGAACTACCCGATTCCGACATTTCAAGAAATTAAAGGAAAATTATCTAACAAGTCAATATTTACAGTACTTGACTTAAAAGACGGGTACTGGCAAATCGAACTTAGCGAAGAATCTAGTACGCTGTGTACGTTCAGTACTCCCTTCGGTTGCTACTGTTTCAAGCGGTTGCCGTTTGGAATTAAAAGAGCACCAGAACTATTTCAGATGCTAAATGAGAATAATTTTAGAAATATCCCCGGAATCATAATATATCTGGACGATATATTAATTGCTGCGGAATCAGAAACTGAGCATGACATGATCTTAGAAAAAGTTGTGAATCAAGCAAGAAAATTAGGAATAAAATTTAACAAAGATAAGGTGCAATTTAAAGTACCGAAAGTGAAATTTTTAGGTCATGAAATATCGCGGGAAGGTATCTCATGTGACCCAGAGAGGATTAAAGCGATCACGAAAATAGAAAAACCAAAAGATAAGAAAGAGTTGCAAAAACTACTAGGTGTTGTTAATTATGTACGTGATTTTGTCCCCAACTTGGCCCACTTATCACAACCCTTGCGATTGCTGTTGAAAAGAGACGCTCTTTTTAGGTGGGAAGATGTTCATGAAAATTGTCTTAATGAAATCAAAAAGAGAATAGTCGAGTCGGGAAAGTTACAAAATTTTAATGCAAAAGAACCGGTTGTAATACAATGTGATGCCTCCAAATACGGGTTAGGGGCATGTTTAATGCAAAAGGGTCGACCGGTTTGTTACGCATCGAGGAGCTTATCTGACACAGAGTGCAGATACTCTCAAATCGAGAAAGAACTTCTTGCAATTGTGTTTGCGTGCACAAAATTCCATTTTTACATATACGGTAGAGAAATAGAAATCTTTAGTGATCATAAACCGTTATTAGGGCTATTTAACAAGGACATTTCAAAAATAGCTAATTCGAGACTACAGCGGATGCTAATAAGGCTCTTTAAGTATGAAATTAAACTTAAACACATTCCCGGAAAAGACTTATTAGTAGCTGATTTCCTGTCCAGAAATTTTGACAAAAGTGAGAGCTCGGCGGAAATACCGGACATAGATTCCGTAGTCCACTCGTTGAATGTAACGAAAGAGCGGTTAGAATCGTTTATTGAAGAAACTAGAAAGGACCCAGATTTACATATACTTTTAGAAGTTATTAAACATGGATGGCCAGCTCAAAAAACGAAAGTGCCTGAAAAGATTCGATATTACTGGAAGCTGTAAAATTATCTTTTTGTAGATAATGGGATTATTTTCTGGAATGACCGAATCGTAGTCCCTGCTGCTTTGAGGGCAGAAATTCTAAAACAGCTTCATCAGTCTCATCAGGGTATAGAAAAAACTAAAGCCCGGGCTAAATCGTTAGTTTTTTGGCCCGGCTTAAATGAAGCAATAGAAAATGTAGTAACTCGATGCGATATCTGTCAAAAGTATAGAAGCTCTAACGTAAAGGAACCATACATTCCTCACGAAGTCCCGAATATGCCTTTTAACAAGATTGGTATAGACATATTTGAATTAGGCAAACAAAATTATATAGTTGTTAATGATTACTTCTCAAAATTTTTAGATATTATACCCATAAAAAGTAAAACAGCAAATGAAATTGTAGCTAAACTAAAAAATATATTTTCTTATCATGGAATTCCCAAAACAATAATTGCTGACAATAATCCATTTAATTCGTTTGAGTTTAGGAGGTTCGGAAAGAAATATGACATAGATATTATAACTACAAGTCCAAGATATCCCCAAGCCAATGGGCTTGCCGAGAAATCAGTTCATATAGCCAAAACTCTTATGCAGAAAAGTAAAGATTCTCATGAGGAATTGTGGTTAACCCTGTTAGAGTATCGTAATACACCGCTGAAAGCAACAAACAAGTCACCATCAGAATTATTAATGGAAAGGACTTTGAGAACTGTACTTCCGGCAAAAGCAATAAAATTTGAAAACAGTACTAATCATAAGGAAGTAATCCAGAAAAATAATAACAAAAATATGAAGTATTACGACCGTAGTGCTAAAAGTAAATCAGAGTTTCAAAAAAACCAATTGGTATGGATTAAAGATGGAAAGTATTGGACTAAGGGGCAGATAATGGCAGCTCATAACACTCCTCGTTCTTATTGGGTAAAAAGAGAAGATGGAGCAGAAATAAGACGAAATTCATTGGTAATGAGGCCAAGAATACAATAAGAGCAATGCTGTACACCTCTTGGTCATTTGAGCTTAATAAGTTTATATTTGTAGTAGATCGCACACATAAATAGATAGAAGAAGATAATGTTACTGAAGTATTGCAGTGTATGAAATAATCAACAAAGTACATAAGTAAATTTGAATACAGAAAGGTGGAGGTGAAGGATTGTTAATCAAGAGGATTTGATAATAGATACTGAAAATAGAACATACTGAAAGTGTAGAAATTGTATATATAATAGTAGATAATTAACAATGTAAGTAATTGTGGATTTATAAAAGGGGGAGATGAATTATAGTGAAGTAAAGGGATGGGTGTCGCAGTTTGGAGACTGGCGTGGGAGTGTTCGAATGGACCCACTGCGTTGGTGAATTGGGTGCTTGCTGAGCCAGAGCCAGAGGAGTCAGTCTAGAACGAGCAGTCTTAAAAGCAGTTGAATAAAGACAGTGGAAAAGCGATTGGTCATTTTATTTGTTCTAAAGCCAATATTATACAGTAACAACGCAAGGGTTGTTTAGGCTCTTCTCTCCAAAGTATCAGTTGCTAAAATTGGTCGTCATCATGAATCATCACTTGCCGATACATTGCAAAAGATCATTCAATGACACGTTGCTTGACGTATTTGAGAAACCGTCGAAGACAACTCGGAGTTTGGTTCTTCTGCTCTCCGGCCTCGGTACGCAGTAGTGTGGAAGATATCAATGTGTTCTCGGCATTTTGTCTGGGTCGACAATTTCCAAGTGGCCCAGTATTCTCAGATAAAATCAATATATTGAGCTTTAATATTTGGTTGTTAGATGAGCTTTCTCTCCAACAGTGGTTGACAAACCTCTGTTCGGCAGAAGTTATGTACCTGCTCTTTACTGAAGAATCAACTTCCTCTAACCTCCAGAATTTCTCAATTTGGTCAGTAAGTGTGTCATTGCTGCTGCATATGGTAGGAGTAGTTCCCAACTTGATTTGAGCCACAGAAAGTATGGAGTAATAAATTTCTGCTCCAATGAGAAAATCGATGCTGATGGGTTTGTGAAAAACCGGATCTGGTAGAGGAATGTTATGTGGAATTGGCCATGATGATGAATTTGTTCGAGAATGAATTGACACACTGACCCTTTTCTGAGCTTGTTGCTTGTGTTGTCCGATGCCTTCAATAAACATTATCTCTGTATGAACTTGCAATCTTAGCCTTTTAACCATTTAATCGGTAATGAAGTTTCGCTGAGAGCGAGAATCAAGAATAGCATTGCATTTGAGGCTGGTTCCTTCGTCATTTGTAAGCCAAAGATAAACTGTGCTCAGCATCACGAAACCCTTTGGTGCATAGGGTGCTTGCGCAGGAGTAGTGGTTTGCTGTGGCGTTGCCTAAAGGTGACTTGATGGTTGTGGATTTGGAGGAGAACTGGCATTTGCTCCTTGCTGTATTGTCGTCTGATCAAATCTGCAGTAATGTATTATGCTTTTTCACACTTTGTACATACCTTGCAGGTGCTTGTTGAGTTATTATGACCTATCTAGAGATAGTTTGTACGCAATTTGCGGCCCTTCGTAAATTCTAAGTGAGCTTGTGGCGATAGTTTTAGAAATTGTGGGAAGGCAAACAATAAATGACTTCCATTGCCTTGAACTCGTTATTGTCGTCGAAAGAGATCTTGTTATCGTTAACTTTCTTGCACACTCATCTGAGGACTTCCCTTTCGAGACTAGTGCTTCTAGGGAATGGAGTCGCATTTCAAGAAATTTAAGCAAGCCCGATGGTGACGGTAGTTCTCGAGGATTCTCTAGTGTTATGAGGGTACGCTCTCGAGGGCCCGGCTAAAGCACCTCGTCTGGCGGTTTGTGGCTTGCGCGAGCTGGCAGGCTAGCGTTGCGGTAGTGTGGGGGGGTTTGCCGATAGGCCACACTTCGCCACCAGAACGAACGTCCCTATAACGAAAAAAATCTCGCGCGAAGGAACAAAACAAGGTACGGGGGAAGAGGGCATGGCGGACAGAACCCCTGCCACTGCCCGTGAATGACTCGCCGGCGGGGGGTTTTAGGTGGAAAACAACCCCCCTTTACGGCCTCTGCCCCAACCACCCAAATGACCTCCCCTTGGCCCAATATTTTTGGGGAGGTCCCAACTGTAAAAAAGAAACGCTAAACTACCGGAGCGTCATGGCTGAAAGAAAGAGATGGGGAGGAAGGGTACCGAGAAAAGGAAAGATAGCTTAAAGTGACATACCTGGTTCTATATTACTTTCAATTAAATATAGTCTTACAAACAGTGTACAAATAAAATCGTTGGGCGCCTGCTGCTCTGCTGCTGCTGGTGTTGTTGCTGCGGCTGCTGCCGGTGTTGTTGCTGCGGCGGCTGCGGTTGAGATGCTCTCGCTGCCCGACACCCGGCCTTTTCATCTGGCCCCGATGTGGTGCCGGTGTTCTCCAAAAATTATGTTGCGTTTGTTAGATTACGGTTCTTAATTTATTTATGACCTTCTTAAATTTCGGTTCAAATGTTACTCAAATTCACCTTTTTAATTTTTTTTTATTTAATTATAATTTTGCCGTCTTTAGTTTATTGTTAAATATTATGTAAATTTAGTCCACCTTAAGTTTCTCGCGTTTGATTGTATCGGCTTTTATTTATTTAAAGTTTTTTTTTTTCTTGGTCGAATTTACCTTTTTCTTTAGTTTATTTCAAATATTCACAAAAAAAAATTTCCTCTTGTTTTAGTTTAGTTTTGATATACAAAAAAAAATTCACTTGGATTTTAATCAGTCAGAGAAAAAAAAAAAAAAAAATGTTCAATAGGTTTAATTTGTCTTTAATGCAAAAAAAAAAAAAATCTCAGTTCTACTTTAACTTGGTTTTAATATATAAAAAAAATTATCTCTTAGATTTTAATTGGTCCAAAAAGAAAAATTTTTCACTCGGTTTAATTTGTCTTTGATAAAGAAAAAAAAACAAAAATCATTGTGACCTTAATTTGGTCTTAATGCACATAAATAAAATTATCACTTGATTTCATTTGAAAAAAAAAATTCTCATTTCCACTTGAGTCTAGTTTTGATATAAAACAAAAAGGAAGTTCACCTTTTTTACTTTAATTTTAGCCTAGTTCGATGTATTATAAAACAAACTTTTATTTTCACTTTAATCTTAATCTTGCTATAACAGAAAGGAATTTCTTTATTTTCACGTAAATCTTAGACTAGTTTTTATATAATCGGAAGGAAATTTTTTTCCCCCCTGGCACTTCACGCACTCCTCCGTCCTTCTTTTCTTTTTCATCTATTACTCTGTATATAAAATTATATTTCTAAGTTTTTGTGTGGTCTCGAGCCCGAACCCGATAATTGAGTCAGAAGGAAAATACTTCACTAATTACGAACAGGGTTTTTTTTTTCTTCTTTTTTTTTTTTTTTTTTTTTTTTGTTTGTTCTTTTTTCCTTCTATCACTTTCTACGACCACTTTCGGAATCCCGCTTTTCGCGCACTACTTAATTCCTTCCGAGGAGGAAATCCTTCGCAACCTCTCCCGCCGTCCTCCGGCTCGATTTAGTCTTTTATTAACTCTTTTCTTCTTTTTCTTTTTTTTTTTTTTTTTTTTTTTTTTTCTCTAGCACATTTCCACGACCGCGTTCCTTTTATTCGATTAGTCTTTTTTTTTTTTTTTTTTTTTTTTTTTTTTTTTTTCCCGATCGCGTTCCTTTTATTTTATTAGTCTTTTTCTTTTTCCGATCGCGTTCCTTTTATTCTATTAGTCTTTTTTTTTTCTTTTTCCGATCGCGTTCCTTTTTACTAAATTATTACTTTATCACGGGTCAAACTTCACAATAAAAATATATCTCCGGTTATAATAAAAACTTATTCATTTCTTACAAAATGGGCTGAAATTTTCTGTCCTTCCCAGAATCGTCCGACGCTCTCCAAACGAAATCGAAAACCCCCATCTGACCCGCACGCGTCGAAGGTTACTTGCCGAATCTCTCGGGTTTTTCCCTTTTTGCCGGCTCGAGCCCAAGCCGCTGACCGCGTCGCCAGCGAGGAACCGTTAGGAGGCTGGCCCACCGCTCGTTGCGCTGGCTTTGCCTCGCGCCGCGAGCTGATGAGCCTGCATCTCGGTCCCCGCTCGCGCCCGCCGCCGTCGGCGAGGGCTCCAGCCAGCCACTCGATCAACGGCGCGTGTAGCTCGGTCCGGAAATTTTTGCATGGGACCGAGGGCCTGGTGCACTTAGTGCATAGCGAAGGCCGCTCGGTCCGGAGATTTTTGTTCACGACCGAGCTACCGCGCCGGAAATTTTCCTGTTAGGTACCGCTGCCGAGGACTCGGCAGGCGAGCAGCGAGCGCCTCTAGAACATTCGGCGGCCACAAATTGGAAATATTTTAAGTTAAAAATTCCAATTTGTGGCCTCCGAACGCTCGATGGGCGGCGCAACCCGCCAGCCAAGCCGTTAGCCAGCGGCAATTTGCACCCGGGCGCCGTCAATTTTTGTTCGAAATTAGGTGGGCTCGCCCGTTGCTAGCCCATAGCCGTAGGTAAATTATTTTGCCGCAAGATTTTTGGCCCCAACCACAACAGGGCAGCTACGTTGAACTCGCTCCCGAGGGCAACGGAGCTGAAAAATGGTTGGGGCTCTGACGGACGCCATACGTGAGTTCAGCCCATGACTGAGTCTAACCCGAGACTGAGCTAGCCGGCTAAAATCAACCTTGGACTTCCCTGGACCCTAATGAGAGGTCAGTTGGTCCAGAGCCGACTCAACCACTCACTCTCACTGGCAGAGGAAACCAGCCCTAATGGGAGGCAGGCTTCCCTGACAGTGATGAGGAGCTGCTAACCCATCCCGGGCCAACCCAGGTCGTGGGGGAACAAATCAAAGATGTTAAACAAAATAAGTTGAGCGGTGCCCAACCTGTGGCTCGACCCACGCTCAAGACTAGCCCAAGGCTGAACCAGCCGGCCAGATGTCGGTACTGAACTTCCCTGACCCTAATGAGAGGTCAGGTAGATTCAGTACTGACTCGACCACTCATTCTCACTGGCAGAGAAGACCAGCCCTAATGAGAGGCAGGCCCTCCTGACAGTGAGAAGGAGTTGCTGATCCTGCCCCGGGCCAGCCCCGATCGTGGGGATGGGTTAAGGGTGTTCAATCAATGAAAGAAACAAAAAGGTAGAAGTGGCTGTAAACCAACCCCCGCGGTCATCCCAGTCCCAAGATGAACATCCGCTTCGCGAATCCGCAATGCCTCCAGACTCCAACGATATGGCGCTGCTGTTCACGGGAGCCCAGAGGTGGGGGTTGTTGTGAAATTGTGTGTCATAACTTATCCTACGGGAAGGAAATCCCCTGTCAGATTCCTTGACGTGCAGTCTTTCTAAAGGGTGGAAGCATTGAAGTACAGGAGCTTCAAGTACAGGTAATATCAATACGTGATAATGTAAGAAGGGGTGATGAGAAAATGGGAAAGGGCAGAAATTGAGAGAGGATATGGTATGTATATATGTAAAAAGAAAGACCTAGTGTACGTTCGCGATTGGCTGCTGGGGAGAGACGCTGACGCTCCAAGATACAGATGTAAAGATGGTGTGGTCGTTGGTAGAGCCAACCGCAGATCGACAAGTAAGATGGTATGGGGAAACGCAGATGTGGAAACGGGAGATGTCACGGCCAAAGAGATCAAGAGGTGGTGAAGAGATAATGAATCAAATTTTGTATAAGTTAACTCTAAACCTAGACTATAACAAAATGTAAAAATAAGATACTGTCGAATATTAAAAGAAAAGATACTTGAATAAAAAAAAAACCCAATTGGATGAAGATTGATGTTGAAAGAAATTTTTGAAATATGATGGAAACCATCATGTCTTGGGGAAGTTGTAAAAAGGAGCAAAATTGAGAAAAAGGCGGAATAACTAAAGCCTAAACTTTAGTGACACCGTGCAGGAAGAAAACACTCTTCGAGGAAAGGAAGCCGTACTGACCCACCCCACGAAACCTTAGCGACGAATGACGACCGGAGAGATCTCCCGGACAGGTAGTTGGCTCTAACAGCAGCCAACTCCTGTAATTCCAGGGAGTTCTCCGGACGTCTCCGGAGCGCCGGTCCCGTGGTGCGGGCAAGCAAAGCCTCTCCCTGCCTGTACTTCCCAGGGAAGAGGAAGCCCGAGACCTCGAGACGAGTAGCTAGCTGAAGAAGCCAGCTCTCGTAATTCTCAAGAGGCCTCGAGGCAACCTCGACCATGAGAATTCCAGGCAGGGCCTCTGGAGATAAGAGAGTGAGGGAGAAAAGTTGAAAATTAGTTAAAAAAAGAGGATGGGATCGGGTTAAGGAATGGGAACTCTAACTAGGATGGGGAAGGAAAGGGGGTAAAAAGGTATGCCCACCGCATAACCGAGCAGAGGCGGCTTGAAAGGACAACCAGGTACCAGTTAAGCTGGTCGGATGCCTTATTAGGGCGACCGAATTAAAACTGAGATATTGAGCCACGCTCAATAAATATCCCAATAAAGGATCCGACCAACAGTAAAGTAGACAATATTTAAATGCTAAAGCATATCTCAAGGATTGCCTCGAGAATATGCAAAAATTATTTAACGACCAAAAGAAAATATTATTAACAACTTCACCTCTTGATATCCTTGGCGTGGAACGTTCCGATGAGTTTACCCTGAAGATCTTCTAATTCGTATAAGGCATTGCCCTTTCTTGCCCTGATTCTGCATTTTAGGAATTTACGACTTAACTTTGCACTTGTCTGCTTCTCGAAATTACTCAGTTGGAAATTACGGCGATAGACTTCCTCGCCCACCTTGAATTCTACGGGTTTTGTCCTCAGGTTGTAGGTCTTCGCACCTTGATCGAAAGCCTTCTTTAAATTTTCTTGAGCTTTAGCTCGAATAAGTTTAAGTTTATCAGACGTGTCAATGTTTAGTGGCTCATCAATTCCTTGAAGGCGGCGCAACAACTCGTAGCTGGACGCGTGGGTAATCATCTGGAGTCCAAACAACATTCTATAAGGAGGAAAACCTGTTGCCTGATGAATAGAGCTCCGAAGTGAGCTGGCAATACTACTAAGGTTTTCGTCCCATTTTTGATGTTCGTCTTTAATATAAGCGCGGATACCGGCCAAAATGGATCTATTCACTCGTTCCGAGGCGTTCGCCTGAGGAGAGTAAAGTGCCGTGCGCATGTGTTGGACTCCATAGCGTTCCAGAAGTTTAGCGAGTTGTGCCGAACGGAATTGAGTACCATTATCGGTAACAATTGTTTCGGGAACACCAAACATATGGAAAATTTCTTCTTCGACAAAGGCACAAATCTGAGACGTCGTAGCTTTTCGAAGGGGTTTCAATAATGGAAATTTCGAGAGATGGTCTAGGGCAATTAGAATGCAGACATGGCCAGATTTGGTGCGAGGGTATGGGCCTAAGAGATCTATGTATATTCTTTGCCACGGTCTTTCAGCAGTAGGTTGACGAACTATCGGCGGTCGGAGTGTTGTATTTGGTGCTTTGGTCTCCTTACAAGTGTCACAAGAGAGAACATAAGATCTAACATCGGCTGCCATGCGTGGCCAATAAAAATAACGACGAATTCGCTCAAGGGTCTTACCGACACCACCATGAGAAGACACTGGAGGGTCATGAGCTCGGGAGATTACGTCTGTGACTAGGCCGGGAGGAATCCAAAGCTTCCACGCTTCGTCCTCTTGCACAGGATCACCGGAACGTGGGACAGTGCGCACGTAGATGAAGTTGTCACGCACCATCAGATCCGGAAATTTGGCCCGGTTTTCTTCAGCTTGTCGTCCCAGCTCTACATATTCCGCCGAGGCGAAATGTGGAGAGCTGAGATCGACCTCAGGCCCGAAGTCTTCCGGAGCTGACAGCGCGTCACACTCCACCCGCGATAACGCATCTGGCACCACGTTCAAGCTCCCCTTGCGGTGCTCAATGGAGAAGTCGTAGCGTTGAAGCTTCAGACTCCACCCCGCCAGTCTGCCACTTAGATCTTTTTGTGACATTAGCCATTTCAAGCTCGCATGATCGGTAATAATTTTGAAAGGCATAAGTTCGATGTAAGGGCGAAATTTTTGTACACTGATAATCGCAGCCAAGCACTCCAATTCCGTCACCGAGTAGTTTCTCTGTGCCGAATTTAATTTTTGAGACACGTAGGCGATAGGTCTCTCGTTGCCATCGTTGTCGATCTGCAGCAGGACTCCACCCACACCTTGTGTGCTTGCATCGCACTGAATGACGAACGGTCTGGAGAAGTCGGGAGTCACCAAAACGGGAGCGGAAGTTAAGAGCTGCTTAAGTTTATCAAACGCGATTTGGGCTTCTTCAGTCCACGTGAACTTACTAGATTTCTTCAACGTATCAGTTATTGGACCAGAAAGATCTGCAAAGTTAGGAATAAATCTACGATACCATCCTGCCATTCCCATAAATCGACGTACTTGTTTTACGGTTTTGGGAGCAGGGTATTCAACAATTGCAGAAATCTTATCTGGATCCATACACATTCCATTTTCTCCAATAATAAAGCCAAGATATTTTGTTTCTCTTAAGCAAAACTTGCTCTTTTCCACGTTTATGGTGAGCCCCGCCCTCCCCAGACAGTCAGCCACTCGGGCGAGAAGAGATAAATGAGTATCAAAATCTTGTGATAAGACCAATAGATCGTCGAGGTACACCAATACATTATCACGAAGGTCGTAAGGAATAGCTTTATCCATCAACCGGCACATGGTCTGTGGAGCGTTGCATAGACCGAATGGCATCACTGTGTAGTGGTATAGGGGATGACCAGGCACTGTAAAAGCTGTCTTCTCCCTTGAGCTCTTTTCTAGAGGAATCTGCCAAAAGGCGTCCTTCAAGTCCAGACTGGTTATGTACTTTGCCGGCGGAAGGCGACTCAGGATGCCATCAATTTGAGGCAACGGATATGCATCCTTTTTGGTGACGGAGTTCACCTTCCGGGCGTCAAAACACAGTCGGACTTTGCCTGGCTTCCTTACTAGAACGACTGGAGAGCTCCAAGGGCTCTGGCTCTCCTCTATCACCCCCAGCGACAACATTCGCTCCAGCTCAGCATCCATCAGTTTCTGTACTGCCGGAGAAACCGGATAAAACCTTTGTTTAATGGGTGTAGCCTCCCCGACGTCTATGGCGTGTTCGAGTAAATGAGTTTTCCCCAAGCCCAGATTCGTATAAGATGGAAATAGTGATTTAGTACGTTCAAGGCGTTTCTGGAAATCAGGAGACAATACATGTTCGGCAGGGTTGGGTTTCGCTACTATCGGGGTGTCCAACGAAGCGGCCAGGCCGAGCACGTCCGGAGCCAACATGAACGCTCTCCAGAAGTCAATTCCCAAATACAACTCTTGAGTGAGACTAGGTACAACGTAAAGTCGTAAAATTTTAGTCTCCCCACGGAAGAGGACTTCCAAATCAGCATGGCCGTGCACTTCCGGCCTAGCTCCGTTGGCCACCTCGATAGCAGAACGGTACTTTACCCATTTTAGACCTGCTTCCTGCAGCAACCTCTCAGACCCCTTGCCCAATATGCTAATGCTAGCACCACTGTCTAGCAGGCCTATGATGTTCTGGCCTAAAATACTGACGGTAGCATAGGGTCTTACATCTTTCGGAACTGAGACGAAGGCTGAGGATAATCTTCGACGGTTTTTCTTAACATGTTTCCAGAACGTACGTAGACGCAAAGTGGAACGTTTGGACTTGATGGAATTACTAGGTTTCAAAAAAAATTCTCCCTGACCCTCAGGATAATTTACAGCTGACGCAAAAATTCGTTCCCGAGCCGCTTTATATTCTTTAAGCCTAAGGTGATAGGGCTTCAGAGGGAAAAGAACCGGAGTTGGAAGATCATTCGGTCTCTTCAATATAGAAAGTTTTTGGCTGGGAAGCTGCTCAGCTACTGAAGGTGAAGATACGATATTATGTTGAGGGGAATTTTCTAATATTTTTGGTGGATCAACATCCACAAGATTCGATTTATAAGAGGGAAAGGATACGTCAGGTGCAATTCCACAGGAACCGGGGTTAGTTATGTCTGGGGGCGAGAAGGGGCGGTCGTCGTCTCGCCTGCCGTAATTGCCAGCTGTCGTTGAGGTCGGGGGCTGGTGTTGTTGCTCCCGACCCGACGCTGATTTTTTGCAATACAATTAGGGCAGCGAGGTTTAACAACCCCTTTTCGCCCACAGCCATAACAAAAGAACCCTGTCGGTTCGGAAGGGCAATCTTGATAATAATGCCCAGTCTGGTCACAATTCCAGCACTTTATCATAGAGGATGGAAACTTAGAAAGAGCGTCAACCGATTCAATTACTACGGGCTCAGGCTCAATCTCTGACAGGTCTTCATACATAAAATTTTCCTCGACTCTCGCCGGACGGTGAGCAGTCGACAACAGCGTACTCCTCGTCCGCTGTCGCGTCGCCTGGACCTCCGTCACTAGGTCCCGCAGATGAGCAATTGTGTGGACACGGTGAAGGCAAATCTGCTCCTGTATATAAGGAAGCAGATTAGCCCTCACCACCTCCACAAATTCGGCCTCATGCATAGGAATCGTGAGTCGGTTTCGTAACGAGACAAGGTCCAAGTAATACGCAGTGAACGTCTCGTTGTGCTGCTGTCGCCTGCTCAGCATCCGTCGCTTAATGTCGACGTCACGCGAGCGCTCTCCCCAGTCAGCTCTAAGGGCACTTTTCAAATCTTGCCAAGATAGATTTATATTTGAACGGCGAATTGTCCAGTACCAGTTTCCCACCGAGTCTCCGAGCAAAAGGTGAAAGTTACTGATCAAATGATCAAAACGCCCTCGAAGTGTGTCTCGTGTGAGATTCTCAACACGAAAAATGAACTCTTCGAGATGAAGCTTGGAATTATCTCCGTCGTATTGGATCTTCCAATGCCGGAGTGGACTACTAGGCCATTGCTCATTCAAAGATTGAGATCTCGGATGGTACGGGTACCTAGGTGGCGGTTCTGGACAAGATTCAGGTCCGGGACGTCCAATATTTGGCGGAGCCGTAACGGGACTCATGTCAAAATTCGGCTGCCTTGTCATTCGAGAAAAACGTGGAGGCGGTTCAACGGTAGAAACGCGAGTACGCGGCGTCTGCATCGCAGCTAAACGGTCTTGTCTCCCGCGTTCGATTCGTTCCAGTTCGACTCGAACTAGATCTGCTACACGAAAACGCAGGCTTGCATCAAGAGTCTCACGCAGACTCGATTTTTCCGTTTCGCCGGCCGCGTTCGCGTCGACATGTTCGTCCTCCGACGCCCTGTCTATTATAGGTTCGCGTGTCGGTCGTATCGTGGCCGGGGTTTCAGCCATTGTCTCGCGCACCGTTTGACGAGTGTTATATTTTTTTGGCGCCGCCCCCGTATTCGTCTCAGCCATTTTTCAAAAACCAAAATTCGTATATATAGAAAGTAAGGAGAACTGTCGTAGTCAGAAGGAAGAAAGAATCACTTTGCACAAGCAGAAAGTATAAAACGTTGTCGCAAAAAAAAAAAATTCCGCTGTGCCAAGAGGTTCACAAAAAGGTTACAAATTTTTAATCTAGAAAAATATTTTAGATTGAGTGTCCTGGCCCTATATCCCTGACTATTTATTTAATTACAACTTCTTTATAAATTCAGAGAAAATTTACTTACATAAAAGGGATTGAGAAAAAAAAATATGTTATATCCAAACAAAATTATTATTATTTTTCCCGATACTTTTTATATTTTATCAGTTCTATTAATCACTCCTAATCAAACCCAGGACCTCAATTTAACTTCATAATATAATAATTTGGGCTACTAATACAATATGCCCTTTTCCACAAAAATTTCTCTAATCATTTACATATGTAATATATCCATGCAAAAAAGAAAAATTTCTCTGGTCCACCTCCTCCTCACTCTTCCAGCCATGGAAAGGAAATCAACTCAAGCAGAAAAATACAAAACCGGGAGCCATTCACCGGCCACCGAGCATTCGGCCCGCCGGACGGGAAATGGTGAGGGAAGGAGCCTTATCAGCTTCACCGATGGGGGCCGCGAGACGGAGGACGACCAAGGTATCCTCCCGGACAGGTGGCTGGCACACAACACTGCCAACCCCTGTAATTCCAGGGAGGACCTCGGAAGTCTCCGCCGCGCAGAACCCACAGGGTCTGCCGACAAGACTCCCCCACTACCAACTCATCCCTAGGATGAAGTTTTCCCGAGACCTCGAGACGGCTAGCTGGCTGACGAAGCCAACTGCCGTAATTCTCAAGAGGCCTCGGGTCAACTCCAGCCATGGGAGTCGCCGATAGGGCCTCGAAGGAAAAAAGGGAAAGGTAAGTGAAAAGGTGGGAAGCCTTACGCTTCAAAGGGAGGGGATAGGAAGGCCCCACGTTGGGCGCCATATTTGTTATGAGGGTACGCTCTCGAGGGCCCGGCTAAAGCACCTCGTCTGGCGGTTTGTGGCTTGCGCGAGCTGGCAGGCTAGCGTTGCGGTAGTGTGGGGGGGTTTGCCGATAGGCCACACTTCGCCACCAGAACGAACGTCCCTATAACGAAAAAAATCTCGCGCGAAGGAACAAAACAAGGTACGGGGGAAGAGGGCATGGCGGACAGAACCCCTGCCACTGCCCGTGAATGACTCGCCGGCGGGGGGTTTTAGGTGGAAAACAACCCCCCTTTACGGCCTCTGCCCCAACCACCCAAATGACCTCCCCTTGGCCCAATATTTTTGGGGAGGTCCCAACTGTAAAAAAGAAACGCTAAACTACCGGAGCGTCATGGCTGAAAGAAAGAGATGGGGAGGAAGGGTACCGAGAAAAGGAAAGATAGCTTAAAGTGACATACCTGGTTCTATATTACTTTCAATTAAATATAGTCTTACAAACAGTGTACAAATAAAATCGTTGGGCGCCTGCTGCTCTGCTGCTGCTGGTGTTGTTGCTGCGGCTGCTGCCGGTGTTGTTGCTGCGGCGGCTGCGGTTGAGATGCTCTCGCTGCCCGACACCCGGCCTTTTCATCTGGCCCCGATGTGGTGCCGGTGTTCTCCAAAAATTATGTTGCGTTTGTTAGATTACGGTTCTTAATTTATTTATGACCTTCTTAAATTTCGGTTCAAATGTTACTCAAATTCACCTTTTTAATTTTTTTTTATTTAATTATAATTTTGCCGTCTTTAGTTTATTGTTAAATATTATGTAAATTTAGTCCACCTTAAGTTTCTCGCGTTTGATTGTATCGGCTTTTATTTATTTAAAGTTTTTTTTTTTCTTGGTCGAATTTACCTTTTTCTTTAGTTTATTTCAAATATTCACAAAAAAAAATTTCCTCTTGTTTTAGTTTAGTTTTGATATACAAAAAAAAATTCACTTGGATTTTAATCAGTCAGAGAAAAAAAAAAAAAAAAATGTTCAATAGGTTTAATTTGTCTTTAATGCAAAAAAAAAAAAAATCTCAGTTCTACTTTAACTTGGTTTTAATATATAAAAAAAATTATCTCTTAGATTTTAATTGGTCCAAAAAGAAAAATTTTTCACTCGGTTTAATTTGTCTTTGATAAAGAAAAAAAAACAAAAATCATTGTGACCTTAATTTGGTCTTAATGCACATAAATAAAATTATCACTTGATTTCATTTGAAAAAAAAAATTCTCATTTCCACTTGAGTCTAGTTTTGATATAAAACAAAAAGGAAGTTCACCTTTTTTACTTTAATTTTAGCCTAGTTCGATGTATTATAAAACAAACTTTTATTTTCACTTTAATCTTAATCTTGCTATAACAGAAAGGAATTTCTTTATTTTCACGTAAATCTTAGTCTAGTTTTTATATAATCGGAAGGAAATTTTTTTCCCCCCTGGCACTTCACGCACTCCTCCGTCCTTCTTTTCTTTTTCATCTATTACTCTGTATATAAAATTATATTTCTAAGTTTTTGTGTGGTCTCGAGCCCGAACCCGATAATTGAGTCAGAAGGAAAATACTTCACTAATTACGAACAGGGTTTTTTTTTTCTTCTTTTTTTTTTTTTTTTTTTTTTGTTTGTTCTTTTTTCCTTCTATCACTTTCTACGACCACTTTCGGAATCCCGCTTTTCGCGCACTACTTAATTCCTTCCGAGGAGGAAATCCTTCGCAACCTCTCCCGCCGTCCTCCGGCTCGATTTAGTCTTTTATTAACTCTTTTCTTCTTTTTCTTTTTTTTTTTTTTTTTTTTTTTTTTCTCTAGCACATTTCCACGACCGCGTTCCTTTTATTCGATTAGTCTTTTTTTTTTTTTTTTTTTTTTTTTTCCCGATCGCGTTCCTTTTATTTTATTAGTCTTTTTCTTTTTCCGATCGCGTTCCTTTTATTCTATTAGTCTTTTTTTTTTCTTTTTCCGATCGCGTTCCTTTTTACTAAATTATTACTTTATCACGGGTCAAACTTCACAATAAAAATATATCTCCGGTTATAATAAAAACTTATTCATTTCTTACAAAATGGGCTGAAATTTTCTGTCCTTCCCAGAATCGTCCGACGCTCTCCAAACGAAATCGAAAACCCCCATCTGACCCGCACGCGTCGAAGGTTACTTGCCGAATCTCTCGGGTTTTTCCCTTTTTGCCGGCTCGAGCCCAAGCCGCTGACCGCGTCGCCAGCGAGGAACCGTTAGGAGGCTGGCCCACCGCTCGTTGCGCTGGCTTTGCCTCGCGCCGCGAGCTGATGAGCCTGCATCTCGGTCCCCGCTCGCGCCCGCCGCCGTCGGCGAGGGCTCCAGCCAGCCACTCGATCAACGGCGCGTGTAGCTCGGTCCGGAAATTTTTGCATGGGACCGAGGGCCTGGTGCACTTAGTGCATAGCGAAGGCCGCTCGGTCCGGAGATTTTTGTTCACGACCGAGCTACCGCGCCGGAAATTTTCCTGTTAGGTACCGCTGCCGAGGACTCGGCAGGCGAGCAGCGAGCGCCTCTAGAACATTCGGCGGCCACAAATTGGAAATATTTTAAGTTAAAAATTCCAATTTGTGGCCTCCGAACGCTCGATGGGCGGCGCAACCCGCCAGCCAAGCCGTTAGCCAGCGGCAATTTGCACCCGGGCGCCGTCAATTTTTGTTCGAAATTAGGTGGGCTCGCCCGTTGCTAGCCCATAGCCGTAGGTAAATTATTTTGCCGCAAGATTTTTGGCCCCAACCACAACACTAGAGAAACTGTGCGTAAGAGTCTCTTTATCAAAAGGATCCCAATATGTTGTGGGTACTTGAAGGTTTTCAAGTCCATGAGGCATTCATGAGTTGTGTCATGAAGTTGCTTGAGGGACGATGCACTTTCAATGTTGATATTTGGCCGGGAGAGAAGTTTTTTCAGCAGCGCCGTCCCAGGCAGGCGCATAGTTTTCGTTCGATAGTGCGTAATTTGAGAATAGTTGTTCGGAACTAGTTCATCGTAAACTTGTTCTTCTAGGCTAAAGTACACCTGTCTAACAATCTTTTCAAGGATTCAATCAACACTAACTGGTTCACAATGATCTTAACAATCGCCTCACTTAGTGAAATTAGCGGGCGTGATAGTGGAGTCTTCACCTTAGCAATCGAAATTCCCTCTAGTTGTGGGATCGTTTCAGCTCCCTGCGCGCTTACTGTTTTTTTTCCAATTTTTAGGTTTTCTCTTGAAATATATCACAATATTTTTCATACACCTCCCTGATTTTTTCATAAAAATCCTGTTTAAACTACGGGTGACCTGGCTGGTCCTAATGATTGGTCCGGATACGATTATTTGCTTGCATCAAACATTGCCTAAGTTTCCTCAAGAAGCATCAATCTCTCTCGATAATATAGAAGTGTTTTCCGACTAGAAGAATCTTTGTTGAAATTGGTGATGATCGCCTGCAGATCGCTCCCGGTCTTGCAATACATTCAATCAAGGTCCAATACATTGATTCCAAACACAAACAATGATGAAATTGCCAAGGTTCAGTACCCTGATAAGTTGATGTTAATGCCTAGGTGCAAAACCTATGCATCCACGAATGGAGAAGGGTTAGAGAATAAAAACTGAAAACTGAAAACTTAGAAAATAATTAAGAACGCCGGTGGTTAATTACTAACTGAATGCCCTGTTTATTTCGGCACTTCCATATATATAAAGGTTTTTGGGTTGATTCCTGTTAGAATTAAACTTTACCAATTTTACAATTCCCTATCTCTTAACTATAGAAATGTAGATGGCAAAACAATAAGCTATCCTTACTTTTGCGAATCACTTTTATTCAAAATGAAGGTTCCCTTGCTCACAACCTATGATTGATATTTTTCTTAACTACTTAGTTTTGTTTTTTCATAAAAATAGTTGTGTTATTGAATTTATCAGAGCCAGAACCTTTGCTCGAATAAAATAACTTCATATTCGTATTGATATTTTACTGTCCTTACCACTATCAATTCTAATAGGTTATGGGCCCAGGTACTCGAGTAAAAGATCAATATTAAAAAAAAGTATAATTAAAGATTGTTAATGTGAAGTTGAAAATAGTGAATACGTAGTGGAGATAATAGCTGCCCAACATCAAACACAAGAGTGCATCGACGCGAAGGCATACGAACAGTTTCTTGCTACATTAAGATAAGACCCAGTAGCTAGCCATGATGACACACAAGAACATCATAAATTCAACAAGGATCGATACCCTGTCGAAAGATAATTACGACACCTGGAAAATACAAGCTGAAACCCTGCTTGTCAAAAATGATGTATGGGGTTACATAAATGGTGAAAAGATAAGACCTATAGTGCAAGGTGAGGGTAACAAACTAAAAGCAACCCAGGCCGCGTGTGATATGTGGATCAATGAAGATCGAAAAGCTAGAGCGGACCTGATTCTATCAATTAACCCTTCAAAGCTAAAGCAAGTAAAGGGGTGTACCACATCGAAAGAAGTGTGGGACAAGCTTGAATCTATCTATGCTTCCAAAGGTCCTGCTCGTAAGGCTACTCTTCTAAAAATGTTAACACAACATAAGATGGGAGATACTGACAATGCCAGAGAACATCTTTCGAAGTTTTTTGATGCCGTAGATAAACTCAAATCTATGGACGTAAACACCAACGGTGATTTACTTACGATAATGTTTCTATATAGCTTACCTGGCAGTTTTGAAAATTTCCGTTGTGCCATTGAATCGCGAGACACTCTACCCGACGTTGACTCACTAAAAATCAAAATTATTGAGGAAAGTGACGCAAGAATCCAAAAGAAAAAGGAAAGTGAAACCGGAGCTCTCTTCACAAAGCATTTTAAAAGGAAACCTAAAGAATCATCGTTCATCCAACTGAAGAGCGATAGCAGGCACATAAAATCGGACTTGCGAACAAAATACAAATGTGGCTTCTGCAAAAAGTTAGGCCACAAATACGCAGATTGCTACGCTAGAAAGAAAAGGGATAATAAAAAGGCAAATTTCTCAGAGGATCTCATCTCGCAATCTTAGGAGAATCGAGTGTACTTACGGCGGTGCACGAAGAATCTTATAACTGGTGCCTCGACAGCGGCTGCACATCACATTTGTGCAACAATAAACATTTATTCTCAAACTTGGAAGAGACACAAGGTGGAATCAAGTTAGCGAGTAACGCTACAGCACTCGTTGAAGCTTAAGGGGATGTGAAAATAATTACTTCATATGGAAATAAAAGCAATTTCGTAAAGCTCGAGAATGCTCTTTATGTACCGGATCTTCGAACCAACCTACTATCAGTAGCCAAAATCGTTGATAAGGATCATCAGGTTCTCTTTACAAATAAACAAGCAATTGTAACTGACCGTGATGGTAATTTAAAAATGATAGCAGATCGTAAAAGAGATTTATTTTACCTCACCTTAGAAAACGTGAAACCAGAAAAAATAAATTCATTCAAATTACAAAATGCCTATTAACTAAAGATTTTCCTTTTACAAAATGCCTACTAACTAAAGATTTTCCTTTTACAAAATGCCTACTAAATAAAGATTTTCCTTTTACTGTGAATTTATTTTTTCTGGTTTCTGGTTTCACGTTTTAAGGTGAAAATAGTCACCTCACCTCCTTATTTTATATCCGAACTGAAGCTCAATAAGCATGAGCTGCTGTCAGTATTAAGCGTTCGGATGTTAATATCTGGCATGAGCGCCTAGAACATCTCAACATCAAGGACATGAACAAGATGGCAAGGAATCATGCAGTCGAAGGATTCGACCTCAAGTACGATTCGAAGCTGAAAGACTGCGAGATTTACACAGCCGGAAAAATGTCTAGGGCTAAATTTCCCATTCGGGAACAGAGATCCTGTGATGTTCTTCAAGTCGTTTATACAGACCTCTGTGGCCCAATGCGAACAATGTGCAAAGGAGGTGCCTGGTACTTCATGACATTAATAGATGATTATAGTCGATGGTGTGAAGTATATTTTTTGAAAAACAAGAGCGAAGCGACTGAAAAATTCGTTGAATATAAAAGATTCGTTGAAGCACAAACCGGAAAACGAATAAAGGTTTGCAGTCTGATAACGGAAAAGAATTCGACAATTCCTCATTGAAGGAAGTTCTAAAAGCGGCGGGAATGCGCCAACGCTTTACAACGCCCTACACTCCCCAACAAAATGGAGTTGCAGAACGCAAGAACAGAACTTTGGTGGAATCTGCAAGATGCATGCTCATGCAATCGGGACTGCCTCCATCTTTCTGGAGTGAAGCAATAGCAACTGCAAATCATATAAAGAATCGATGTACCAGCCTGGACAATGGGACACCATACGAGAAGTGGACTAATCGTCGTCCCAATATAAAATACTTCAGGACCTTTGGTTGTAAAGCATACGTCCTTGATAAATCACCGAATAAGGGGAAATTTAAACCAAAAGCTTTTAAAGGTGTGTTCGTCGGATACGCAGAAACATCAAGGGGTATCGAATCTGGGTTCCCTCACGAAACAAAATATTAATCACCAGGGATGTCGTCTTCTTTGATGAATTCGGAACGCCAAACTTGTACGAGGACATCGTTAGTGCCGATACAGTAAACGGTAGATTCAATCTTCTGAAAAGCTCTGAACCAATTGAGAAGCCTCAACAAACTGAAATCGGTGGAAATCCGAAAACTTATTTAGAGGAGACATTAATACAAAACATCAATATGGAAATTATACCAGATGGTGATCAAAATAGCGAACATTCAAGACGTGGTCCAGGGCGTCCTCGAAAAGTATATACTGGAAAAAGAGGCAGACCTGCTAAGCAATATAACACAATAAGTGTTGGAAATGGTGAAGACAACTTAAACGTTGGAGAAGAGCAAAATAGCGAGGGAGAGAATGATCCTGAATCAATGCAGGTGGACACCCAGGTAGTGATGCTTGCTGCTGAAATACCTTTCGCTGATACAACCTCAGGTAACGACGCAGCAGAATGGAAAGATGCGATTTACTCGGAACTTAGAAGTCTAATTTCCAACAATACTTGGAAAATTGTTAATAGACCAGCTAAGGAAAATGTCATCGGGTGTCGCACCATTCTTCGAAATACATACAATGCTGATGGCTCTTTGGAACGGAGGAAAGCTCGAGTTGTCGCTAAAGGAATTTCCCAACGTCCAGGAATAGATTTCTATGACACATTTGCCCCAGTAGCTCGATTAAGTTCCCTCAGATTGCTAGTGGCTTTATCCGCAGAATTTTATATGACTATTTCGCAAATAAACATTACCGCGGCGTATCTCAACGGGCATATGGATACCACTGTCTATATGGAGAAGCCTGATATCTTGGAACTTATGCTTGAACGTATTATAAACGAAGAAGGAAATCAATTAGTGGAAAAAGCGAAGAAGATGAAGGAACAATTACAAGGCCTTGTATGGTTTTCGTCAAGCTGGACGACAATGGCATAAGAAGTTTAATGAAAACCTCCACGATCTCGGATTCAAATTAACAAGCTCAGATCCATGCACCTACGTGAATCACGACAAAACGATATTTTTAGTCGTATATGTCGATGACATTCTCATAGCTTCTTCAGATTCAAGGAAAGCAGATAAGTTCAAGCAAGAACTCAGTAATGTTTTTTCAATGAAAAATCTAGGGGAAGCTCGATATTGTTTAGGGATCGAAATAACCCGAATTGAAGGAAGTTATATCCTCTCGCAAACGGGATACATTCGCGATATTTTAGCAAGATTCCGAATGAGCGACTGTAAACCTATAAGTACTCCACTTGTCGCGGGGACCAAAGTAACTGATGAATCTGTGGACATAGACGACAAAGACACTAAGTTCCCATTTCGAGAACTCATTGGAGCTTTAATGTACTTAGCTCAGGGCACTCGTCCCGATAATGCTCACGCAGTGAGCACGCTAAGCCAATGGAACAACAATTACCAGAAGTTACACTGGACTGCAGCAAAGCGTGTCCTCAGGTATCTTAGCGGTACGATGCATTTAGGATTGCATTACAAAAAAATTGGAAAACCTATACTTGGATTCGTCGATCCCGATTGGGCCAACTGCACTCTCGACGACAGACGTTCATTTACGGGTATGGCATTCATCCTTGCTGGAGCGGCTTTTTCGTGGGAATCTAGGAAACAACGAACCATAGCTATTTCATCCACTGAGGCCGAATACATGAGTCTCACTGTTGCTGCAAAGGAAGCTATATATTTAATTAGTATCCTAAATGATCTTGGCTTTAATTATTTGGGACATATTCGATTATATAATGATAATCAAAGCGCGGGAAAACTAGCAAGAAATCCTGTATTCCACTCTTGTTCGAAGCATATTGACATCAGACATCATTTCATTCGTCAAGCACTTCAAGACCATCCAATTAAACTCAGTTACATCTCAACCCAAGAAATGATTGCAGGTGTGCTCACAAAACCCCTTCACTCCACGAAGCACACGTTTTGTGTCACCGGATTGGGATTGCATGAAATCAAGAGAACGAAGATGCAAAATTGAGGGAGAGTGTTAGAATTAAACTTTACCAATTTTACAATTCCCTATCTCTTAACTATAGAAATGTAGATGTCAAAACAATATGCTATCCTTACTTTTGCGAATCACATTTATTCAAAATCAAGGTTCCCTTGCTCACAACCTATGATTGATATTTTTCTTAACTAGTTTTGTTTTTTCATAAACATAGTTGTGTTATTGACTTTATCAGAGCCAGAACCTTTGCTCTAATAAAATAACTTCATATTCGTATTGATCTTTTACTGTCCTTACCACTAGCAATTTTAATAATTCCCACAAAAGCTTTCCTTACGTGCGAGGTCCCGCTTGCAGCGGAAGATGACATCACGTTGAGTGTGTCGGTTCAAATTGCTCAAGTTGCGTCTGGACTCGCCAAAAAAATTGGTTTATAGTATGAAAATTTCCGTGAGAAGTTACATCCAATGTGCAACATTTGCAAATATTTCTTCACGAATGTGAACACCCCCAAACTCGTTTTGGTAGAAATCTCTTAAAAATTACAATTTGTATTCCAGCGCGAAGTTAAGAATAAAAATAGGCTATGTGTAACTAGGAATATATATAATATGTAAGTAGTACTTTCAATCAAATAATGAATATTATCGCAACAAGCGTTTAGGAGTGATTAAGCAACAAGCAAATAAACCGACTTTCGATTTTATATAGTGTTTTACATATAATTTATGTCCAGTATGCATCGCCGCGAGTAGACGTACACATGCATATCTCTGAGTTCCGTTTTCTACCGTACTCTATCTTGGCTATTTTCCTCTACCTATTACGTTTATTATTTGGTTTGTATAGTGTCGTGTCGTTGCTTTAGTTGGATGGCTTGATTCTAAAATTATGTACATCTGACTTAATATGAAAACTTTATTGAAGTCAACCTCATACATATGTTGAATTTCATTTCTCCTTAAGTGCCATTTCTATTTTGTGGAGTTCATATTGCACTCCACAAAATAGAAATGGCACTTAAGGAGAAATGAAATTAAGAACGAGAAAAAAAAACTTGTCATCAGCGCCTACGAATATGCTTTCCGCCTTTAAAATATTTGAGCGAAAACTCCTGAATAAAATCAACCAAGTGCTCTTGAAGAAGTTCGATGATTTCGAAGATCAGCTCGTCTTGGAAATAAATTTCATTATATCCTCTGAAGTCTTGGATTTCAGGCAAGAGCCCGATTGCTTAAATGGCGAACTGTTTTTCATTCGAGGTGAACTGCAAGAGGGTAAGAGACTGCACCGTCTAAATGACGCCGAGAGTGAAAACCTGCAAAACGGCAAGCTTCTTTCCACCTTCACCCGTAATGGGAGATTTCATTTGATCGTCGAAAAAGATAACCCACCATACTCATCATTCATAAGAGCATCCTTGACGATATACTCCAGTCCAAGGACAGTGCCATCCAGGACACATCGCCGAAGCCAGCCCCAAGAACATCATTACCACCGACTGATATTGATAACACCGCCATCTCCGATAAAATTCCCGCCAATATTATCTCGATAAAGCTGTCACAGACAATTTTTCTACCGATAGTACTAGTGGAATTTATGTAAGCTAAGTCAAATTGGTAATATGAATTCTATTACTGCCTGTGCTAATATTTCCAACCATATTATATATTTTTCTCTTTTTCTTTCGCGTTTTACCCAAAATTTAATAATACTACAATAATTTTTGTACTTGTGCTTCAATTCAATATATGTATATATATGTATTTGATTTAAGTTTCCAAACCTCAATATTCTCTTGAGGTACATTTTGTCAGTCTGTAAATTCATATTTCGTCTTTATTTTTACGTTAGTCTTTCTAAGAATGTGCTGACGAGGATCACTGCTTGTGTCTGAAATATGAACTTCAGGGCTTATGACGTGTACGGGGTAGGAACTGTAGTAAATGCCGCGCAAACCTCCGGTCTTAACATGCACATGCTACCTTAACGCAAGAAGCATTAGAAATAAATTTGATGAACAGCAGTCTTTTCTAATATGTACATACATACATTGTACATATCGCGAAGTTGCAGACGCAACCTTTTCTAGTCGAAATTATCCTCGCAGTCATTTTCAAATGGAGAATTCACTTTCTTTTTTAAAAAAGCAAATTAGTTTGCAGAAAAAGATTTTCGAAAACGTAACGACGTTCTGAAGATACATGAAATACATTATGGAGAAATACTTAAGTATGTAATGACATTAAAATGTATAGAAATTTATAGAAGTCTAGACCAACAAAATAAGATTGAAAAAAAAAAAAAAATTGGTGAAATCTATTATCACAACAAACTTATGGAAGAACTAATATTAAACAAAATTTAAATAAAACTGAAGATTTTAGAGCTGCAACAAAGATCTCATCAATTTTAACTAAGCGGAATATTGTGATTATCATATAATTAATATTAAATCTGAGCACGTTTATCATTCTGCTTTGCTTGCAATAGCAGAAATCGACATAAGTTATAAACTTAAATTTCTTAGTATCGCTTAACACTGTTTCACTTCGCACTGTAAGACCGTTTGACCGTGAATGAAACATATTTTATTTTTTCGTTTGATAATGATTAAAAATTAATTTTGATTTTTTGATTGTTCGAAATAAAACTCATTTCATTATTTTTGTTCCTCGAAGGAATGGAAAAGTAAAAAACAATAAAACCGAAAAAATTAAAAATTGGACGTTTCGAAAAATAAGATACTTGATATTCGTTTTTTTGTAATTTAAATTCATTTGATCGTAATCATTACATTCCCTGGGTTTAGGCCCTATGGTTGTCGCACATAATTTATTTTGTTTAGGTACTCACAAAGAATTTCTTTCTAAATGACAATCGCCGGCGACACTTAACACTACTTTAGGAATATACAAATAGCAAGTCATTCATTCGAACTTGCCTCAACCCGGATCGTTCCAAAAAATCAACTCCAATTTCAGAAGTGTTTCCCAATCGATCTTTCGCTCTATCGTAACAATTATCTTAAAATAATCTAATCAATTTTTATGGAATCTATATACATACATGTAATTATTTTCTAAAAATCAAACAAGTTATTAAACAAACATAATTAAAAATGATCTTGTAGCAACAACAAAGCTTAAATAATCCATAGCCCATGTTTGTTAGAATACAACTCTTTTCTATACAAACATATACAATGCATTTATTTTCCTTTTAGAAAATATTGTAAAATAAAAATTATTAGCTGAGTTATCATTTATTGAAACCGTCCGGATGCGGGTTCCGTTTATCACATGCAAGCACATTGTAGGGCTTTCAGTACCCACTGACAAGGAATTTGTTTTTCGAGTATGTTATTTTTCCCCATTTTAATAGGAAAATATTGAGCGGAAAAAAGTTTGCGTACAATCTATTTTTCTTGCAAACAATGTAAAACGTGTTATGCCGGAGCGGATATTAAAGTTTCCAACAAAAAGCTCTATTCGGTGAAAATATTAAAATTGCAGCAGCATGCTCATTGTGTGTCAGCTGCGACGACAAGCTGCCACCAGGGATTTCTACTCAGAGACTACATACAGAATTTATTAATGTCAAATTTATTAGCGATCTGATTACATAAATTGTGTTAATCAATTGTTCGAACGCATCTCACGTTAGTTTCCAAAACAATTTAATTATTTGCCATACTTGTCATGGGATTGGAACAAACCGGGCTCAATACACCCCTCAAAAACAAATCGTTTCGTCCTGAGAACGTGTAATGACAATTTCAATTTCAGTTCCAATATGTAACAGCGGTCATGAACAGGCATATTTCATTGTTGACCGAAGCCCATTACGGAGCTCAGAAGATTCCGAGCCTATTTGCCAAGACCACTTAACCGCGCAAACACTGCGGGACCGAGCGCGAGACACTAATCGCGATCTGTGTACTTCCGGATGTCGCGCTGAAATAATTAGTGACGAGATAGGAAAATTACTGGACAATTTGCATTCCGCTATGCTAATATTGTACAATGTCCGGCAGTAAGCAATCAATTGGGAACTACCTAAATAGGTCAATAGCCACAAACAGAAAATTGCCATCTGAGGAGGAAGTTTCTGCGAATTTTATTCGGTGGCTTGATAATATCACATCCAAAGCCCTATTTGAAATGTCGCTTGTTTTATATCACACCGATTGTTTGAGTGTAGGATTATTCATTGCATTACTTAATTTTGCTAATTTCGTAATTTAATTATTATAGTTCATAATAAAATTTGTAATTATGTATTTCATAATACAATTTTTAATTTTGTAATCCAGTTTTTCAGCTCTACTAATTAAAAGTTTGACAACTTAAACGAAAGAACATTTCTTCATAGCATATTGCCAACATGGACGATAAACAATTCTGTTTTTTTTTTTTTAGCAATTAATGCATGCGTGCGTTTCATGGGCTGAAAAGGTATAATTAGTTTTTTATAAACTTATTTGTAGAAGGGGCATTTGCTATATGACTCCCATATGGACTTAAACATTAAAGAGTTGTCTGTATTTTTAAACTTCAAGGAGTCTCAGAGAATGCGTAATCAATTGGTGGATGGCAAGCTCTTTATGCCCGTTCTCCAATGTGCCAACCAACCAACCAAGTGCTGAAACTCGTGTAAAGTATAAGTCCTTGCCTGTAGTTGTGCCTACCGGCTGACAAAACATCCTCAAGCAAATGTTTAATCTGGAAGAGTTTTTACCACCTTTTGAGCCGAAAAACTGCTCAATTTTGCTTTTAGTGCAGGGCTGGATTTACCGCACACATCTGTACAAGTGACTTGTGATATAATTAGTGGAATGATGTTTTAACAACCGGTGGGATAGCTGTTGCGCTGTCACTTAGTCATATTCAGCAACCATTTGTAAAGAGGGGATTAAAAGAGGCCAAAGCAGAAGAAAACGCTGCCAAATTATTTAAGAATGAAGACATAGAATGAAATTTCATAACCCCAGCATTCCTCACACTTCGGCGGACTGTGGGAAGCCGGAGTTAAATCGACGAAGTAGAACATGAGGCGAGTGATCGGAAACTCCACCCTCACCAACGAAGAAATGGATACGGTTCTGTGCCAGATCGAAGCTTCACTGAATTCGACGCCACTTTGTGCAATGACGAACGGCGCTTCAGATTTAAGCGCCTTGACCCCAGGACAGTTTCTTATAGGCACATCACCTCTAACAGCTCCATAACCACAACTACTGGACAGCAACCAACATTCGTTAACACAATGGCAGCTACTGAGAGAAATGCATCAACACTTCTGGGCTCGATGGAACAAAGAATATTTAGACCTAAATGGACAAAGGAGTACGGTAGTCTCAAGCCTAAAGCATTAGTCCTCATCAAAGACGAACGATTTCCGCCTTTTAAGTAAGCCCTGGGGAGAATCATCGAAGACCACACTGGGCAAGCCTAGTGCGAGTGGTCACAGTTAAAACAGCCACCACAAATTTGAAACGGCCGAATCCGATACATACGAACAGAACCATTCAAATAGTTAATACACGAACGTATGCAAATGACTCACATGCACGAATTTTACATAATAATACGCACGAATAAAAAACAAAATTTAATCACTTACTCCAGGTAATTGGCGATCCACTGCACAAGGATGGGTCTCACGATGGACGAACCATATTGGGAGGCTGAACGTATGCTCCTTACATTTACTTAATATTAAAATGTTCTAGCTCCGAATATTTCAAGGAGGTGGAGGAATGTCTAGTCCCAACACTTGGAAATACAATTTTTAAGCAAAGGGGATGAAGTTACACAAACGACTTAAGCACGTACCAGGAGCCACTCTCGGATTATTTCGTCCGGCCTTATACATACATATGTACCTCGGCAAGGTTCTTTTCTTCCGCGATTACTACGACGAAATCATAACCACTTTCCCTAAAAATAACACAAAATTAGATAATTTTAATAACACGATAGGACAGGTCAAGAACAAATGTAAACAACCGAACTGAAACACGATATATTCTAAACACTAATAATTGTCTCGAACAAAACTCAGTCCTAATCCACTCGCATCCACTCGAATTATTTAACATTTAGCCAGAATGAATAGTTAGTAACAAAGGAAATTGTACTTACCTCAAAACAAGAGATCACATAACTTGACAGATGACACGAAAGTGGCCATTTTTAATTGGTTCGCTCAGAAGCCGAAAGAAGTTAGTTGACACCAATTATATAGTCATATGGAGATGGTGGTAATAAGAACAAAAATCTGTTATTACATTAAGAAAGCGAATCTAAAAAGAGCCGTAAGTTCATATGGACAGTGACTGGTTAATTTAGCACGCACTCCAGAATTGAAATCACGGCACTCTTATTGTAACCGTTGTACCGGCTGAAAATGGATCAACTGGCGAAGTGCTGAGTGATTGGATTGTAAGTTTGGATATTTAAATTTAACATAAATTCATGAATACTTTACGATTTTGCGTCCTCTAATTTCTTTTATTACTTTTTTTTTTTTTTTGGTAATTTTGCGTAATCTTGATAATTTAATTAGTTTCTTAAATTTTATTTGCTTAACGTTTATGTTTTAGTCTTTTAATATTTTCCTTAAAGTCTTAAATTATAATTTCAGTATTTAAAAATGGTTTTTTTGTGTTTTGTTTTTTTGTTTCCATTCTTTTAGTGGTGCGATTATTGCACGGTTGAGAGTATTTTTCACTGCGATTTTAACACCCTTTTATTTCTTGTAAGGTACATTGGCGAACAAACACACTCATTTTGGCATACGCTATAGAAATCACCCAGCATTGGTATTTCGAAGAATCATTTGAGGAGTAATTTTTTCGCATCAACAATGCTTTCGAAAACTAATTATTTCACGAGTCGTTTGTCAAAAATGTATTTCTATTTCATAATATTTTATTAAACATACATTTTTTAGTTGGATCAATTGTTGATTCTGACGAAGCAATTAGGAATTAGGACTAGAAAAACGAAGATTCAGTACCAATTTAATAAGCAAATGTTATTAAATTTTTAACATTCTCAGTAAATGCAATTTTTTTATTTTATTTAATTGCTCATTCCAGACAAATTGTTCGAGAGCAATTTTTAATATAAAAAAATCAATGGTTGTCTGTAAAGTCGGTTTACGGACGATAATTTTACGTGATAACGTCATAAGAAAACATTGATGAAAAATTGCATACTTTTATGAATTGAATTGAATTATTATCACTGAATTATCATTATTTTGTAAAATACAAAGAAGGAGTTAATTGAAAATTACAATCTTTTCGATAAATTAAGATTTATTTGCACTCGTTAATTCAAATATTTTTTTCTTTAAATTATACAGATTAATTACAAGTAACAATGTGCTATTAACAATTTATTTACAACTTATATACATGTGTGGTATTTAAGATCGTCCAATCTGCGTTATTCTGTTGAGGATAGGACGATGATAGGAAAAGTAGGAAATCACGGGGAGTGTTTCAAGTGTAATGTGCCTTGAAAAAGTCAAATCGATGGTTGTTCCTCTCAGCGTTGCTGAGCCGTAAAATAGTAAAAAACCGTACAACAAATGGGAGATTTTTATCCGGTGTTTTTCATTTGTCTAATTTCTGCAATTTATTTTATTTTATATTATTTTATTAATAACGCTTAGTCCGATCGTGCCTCTCTGTCGCTTGTTCCGCGCTCTCGCTTGCACGTTCCTTATTGGGATTAAAAGCGCATCCCTATTGAAGTGTATCGACCCTGGCTTGTACCTGGGTCCCCGGGGGTGATAGACCAGTGCACTTACCACTGCTCTACTGGTATTAATAATCCACTATAAACCAACAAGACAAATTATGTGAGATTCTATTTTTTGGCGTTAAATACTCGGTTGCTTAGATCGGCGGAACGTTACACTTTTTCGTTTGTGCGGTCGTTCATCGATTTAATAGACGTTATCACGTCAACAAATTGGTTGGCTGTGAAGTCGGTTTACGGACGATAATTTTACGTGATAACATCATAAGAAAACATTGATGAAAAATTGCATACTTTTATGAATTGAATTTAATTATTATCACTGAATTATCATTATTTTGTATAATACAAAGAAGGAGTTAATTGAAAATTACAATCTTTTTTTACACTTATTATGCCTGAAAATAAAGAAAATATGAAATTATTTGCATTGTTTACTTACCTGGACCTCCTCCTTTCACTTTGACATTTTCAAATTGTCCCTCCTACCTTCTAGGATGCGTTCATTAAGTGAACGTGCATTCATCAATATACATCTAAATGGAAATAATAAGTATTATTTCAAATTAATGTTCAAATATTTAATTAATCCTTTCATATTCATTTTTAATTTAAATTATGAAAGGATTAATTAAATATTTGAACATTAATTTGAAATAATACTTATTATATCCATTTAGATGTATATTGATGAATGCACGTTCACTTAATAAATGCATCCTAGAAGGTAGGAGGGACAACTTGAAATTGTCAAATTTTGAGTTGTCAAATTCAAAGGAGGAGGTCAAGATAAGTAAACAATGCAAATAATTTCATATTTTCAGGCATAATAAGTGTAAAAAAAAAGTGTAGTTGTGCGTAATGTGATGTACTTAAGTGTTGTGCGTAATTATAAGTGATATTTTGAAGAGATTTTCTGGAAAAAGTGCAAAATTGTTGTCGGAAAATTGTTGGGGAAAAAAAAATTTCCAACTTAAATATCTCGGAAAATATAGCTTTCCGACAAAAAATTTTTGCATATTCGTTCGTTTGGGGCCCAAACGAAACTTCCTACAAAGTCTCCTCAAATTCCGCAACAATCAGCTAAAATACACTAATCTTACGCTTAGGCCGATCGTGCCTCTCTATCGCTTGTTCTGCGCTCTCGCTTGCACGCTCGGCTCAGGCGGAACGTGACAATGAGTCATACTTTTTCGTGTGTGCGGTCGTTCATCGATTTATAAGACGTTATCACGTCAAAAATTGTATAGCATGTGGCATATCAGAATTCGGATCAAAAAATAAATTCAAATTCGAATTCAAATATCACACTTATGCGACTACAGCGCCGCCTTGTCTCATTACTAAAAGCTGCAGGGACACGGTCACACACACACGGACAGAGACTTCACTTTTCCTCGAGGCGGCATCACTACGAGACCATCCCGCTAGTTGCATCAGTTTTTTATAATAAATAAAAAAGATTTTAAAATAAATAAAATAAATAATTTAAAAAATTGAAAAGTGGATTTTAATCACCCACAATTGGTGACCCCGACGCTGCCTCTTTATCCGACCGCGCATTGAATTTTTTGTGTTTTACTTGGCCGCCATTACGCAGCCGCCGACAAGCACGGACAAGTGAATTTCGTGGAAAAACATGAACAATCATCCTGCATGACGCGGTAAAAAAGTGGTAGTACTTATTGTTAGTGAGAAACATTGCGGGATAATATTTTTCAAAACGGACTGTATTTTCGTGTGCGGCGGTGTTCGAACATTTTTTTCATAAGATCGGGAAGCATAAACTGAAAAATGAGTAATTCAGAACGGGGCTCGCAGAATAATTTGACGGAGGATTTTTTTGTCGACGCTGACAAAGCCTCAGTTCAGCAATCGTCGGAATGTAGCATTATATCAAACGAGATTTGTCGAATCGGTGTCAGGCCGCCGGTTTTTAGCAAACGCGATCCGGATCTGTATTTTATTCAAATGGAGTCGCAATTTCGGAATGCTAGCATCACTCGTGATCAAACCAAATATGATTATGTCGTCGGATCGCTCGACAGTGCAACACTTTCAAATGTTTCCGATATTATCCGAACCCCACCGGTCGAAGGAAAATATGACGCAGTAAAAAATCGTTTAATCAATGATTTCACGGATTCCGAAAATCGCAAATTGCGGCGATTAGTACAGGAATGTGAACTTGGAGATGATAAACCGTCTCAATTGCTACGAAAAATGCGGGACTTGTCGAGTGGTGCAATGAACGACGACGCCATTAAGGCATTGTGGTTGGAACGATTGCCTGAGGGCGTACGAGCTGTCGTGTCAATCGCGGAGGGCAATTTGGATCGATGTGCCAAACAAGCGGACAAAATGATTGAAATGGGTAATTTCGGCACAATTTCAGCTGTGCAACGTCAGTCTGAACAGCAAAGACCATCATCTGCGGACGACCTATATTCGATCAAACAAACAATCGATGCTCTGCGAAAAGAAATCACCGAAATTAAAACTTTTCGTCAACAGCGCCGTGGACGCTCGCATACACCAACGCGGGAGGACAGTTCACGAAACCACAGTCGTTCAAAAAGTCAGGCAAGTAAGTTTCCATACTGTTATTATCATTATCGATTTGGTGCAGCCGCTAAAAAATGCGCCGAGCCGTGCAGTTTTGAAAAGCAAAAAAACTAAAGGACGCTTCACCATCGACGGTGGGTGAAGCATTCGGCAGGGATAAGTCAAGCCGTCTTTTTGTTGTCGATCGCAAAACACGTCTAAAATTTCTAGTCGACACTGGAGCAGATTTTACAATCCTTTCGGTGTCATTCTTTCGAAGAAAGCTCAGAGCATCAGCATATTCACTTTTCGCCGCCAATGGATCTCCAATTAACACGTACGGCAACAAGGTTTTAATAGTGGATTTCGGACTACGAAGAGGATTTGATTGGAATTTTGTTGTCGCCGACGTCGCCAAGCCAATTTTGGGCGCCGATTTTCTTGAAAAGTTCGGCTTACTGGTCGATGTCAAAAACAAATTGCTCATTGACAAGGAGACCAAGCTAGAGGCGCACTGTGTTACTGAGTTTACCAATTATGAACCAGTTTTTTCGATTAATAGCAATAATAAGTACAAAGAGTTACTAATCGAATTCAAAGATTTGACAACACCGACTTCGTACAACGAAGTAAACGCACAAAAGACAACCGTTAGACATCACATTGTCACCAACGGTCAGCCGGTTTTTTCACGTGCACGACGCTTGAATCAACTAAAGTACAAAATTGCCAAACAGGAGTTTGAATATATGATAAAGCAGGGAATCTGCACACCATCAAACAGTGAATGGGCCAGTCCGCTAAATATGGTACAAAAGAAGAACGGACTTTGGCGCCCGTGTGGTGATTATCGACGTTTGAACGCTCAAACGATTCCGGATCGATATCCCATCAAACATATACAGGATTTCACACAGTCACTCAACAACAAATCAGTTTTTTCAATACTCGATTTGGAAAAAGCATATTTCAATATTCCGGTGGCGGAAGATGATCGAAAGAAAACTGCAATAATCACACCATTCGGTCTCTTCGAATTCAACGTGATGACATTCGGTTTGTGCAATGCTGCACAAACATTCCAGAGATTCATGGACCGGGTATTTTTTGGTTTGGATTTCGTGATTTGTTACATCGATGACATATGCATTGCATCAAACAACGAGGAGGAGCATTACCAGCATGTGCGAACGGTCTTCCAACGCTTACGTGAGTACGGATTGAAGATCAATGTCGCAAAGTGTATATTCGTTCAGGAGGAAGTTTTGTTTCTTGGCCATCAGATCAGCAGGAGGGGTATTCGTCCACCGAATGATAAAGTTGAAGCCATCGTCAATTACCCAAAGCCAGCAACAGCAAGCCAATTACGCAGTTTCATGGCAATGTTAAATTTTTATCGACGATTTCTTCCCGGTGCGGCGACAACGCAGGGACGATTGCAGGTACTTATCAAGGGTAATAAAAGAAATGATAAAACGCCTGTAGTATGGACCAAGGATGCTGAAAAGGCATTTGAAGAATGCAAGCAGGCATTAGTAAACGCAACAACTCTGACACACCCGATTCCAGAAGCAAAATTGGTATTGCATGTGGATGCAAGCAACTTTTCTGTTGGCGCAGCCATACACCACATTAATGATGGGCAACTTGAACCGCTCGGTTTCTACTCGAAGCGCATGACAGACACCCAAAAGCGCTACAGCACTTACGATCGAGAATTGTTGGCAATCTATCAGTCGATAAAGCATTTTAAACATATGATTGAAGGTAGACATTGCACTATTTTGACCGACCATAAGCCAATCATTTTTGCTTTCAATCAAAATCCGGATAAGGCTTCGCCACGACAGATACGACACCTAGATTTCATCGGCCAATACACGACTGATATACGCCATATCTCTGGAAAAGACAACTTGGTGGCCGATTTGCTTTCATGTATAGAAGCTATAAATAACTGCGAACAGATCGATTTCGATAAGTTGGCCGAAAGTCAGAAAATCGACAAGGAGATGAACGATTTTTTGACAAGCAAAAATGCAACATTAAAAATAAAACTTATCGAGCTGCCAAATGTAAAAAAAGCTATTTTTTGTGATGTATCTACAAGGCACGCGCGACCATTCATCACCAAGGAATTTCGTCAGCAAGTTTTCAACTCCGTCCATAACTTGGCACATCCTGGTAGAAAAGCGACAATCAAGCAGATCAGCGAACGTTTTGTTTGGACTGACATGAGGAAGGACATCGCCGAAATGGTAAAAACTTGTCTTTCTTGTCAGAAATCGAAGATCACTAAACATAATAGGACAGCAATCGAGAGCTTCAAGGTACCGGATAGACGTTTTTCTTGGATCCACATCGATCTAGTTGGCCCGTTGCCAATTTCAAATGGGTTCCGATATTGTTTAACGTGCATCGACCGATTTAGTCGGTGGCCAGTAGCCATCCCAATCGAAGACATCAACGCAACCACGGTTGGCACCGCTTTGATAAACGGCTGGATAGCGCAATATGGAGTTCCATCTCAGATCACAACAGATCAGGGTAGACAGTTTGAAGCCAAGCTTTTCAAGGAGTTGGCTCAGATGATCGGTGCGAAGCATCTTCGATCAAGTCCACGACATCCACAGGCAAATGGTTTGATCGAGCGTTTTCATAGGACCATGAAAGCGGCCATCAAATGTCAAAACAATGAACGATGGACGGAGGTTTTACCTCTCATCATGCTCGCTTTGCGTAATGTTTATAAGGACGACATCAAGGCAACACCTTCCGAAATGGTGTATGGTACGACGTTGAGAATGCCATGCGATTTTTTCGAAAAAATCAAAAACGACAACTTCGACACTGAATTCGTTCAACATCTGCGCGAATTGATGGAAAAAATTCAACCCGTGCCAACGTCGAACCATTCCAACAACAAAGTTTTTTTGCAAAGGGACTTGCAGAATTGCACACACGTTTTTTTGCGAGATGACACGGTGCGACCACCACTGAAGACACCTTATGACGGACCATATAAAATTTTGAGTCGAAATAATAAAACATTCGAGATCAGAATCAAAAATAGAACGACACGTGTAAGCATTGATCGACTGAGGGCAGCCTACTTACCAATCAGCGAAGAAACTAAAGCAGACAACACTACACCAAAATCAAACGAGAACCAGACAGTCAACAAGATCATCAGAACCGAGAACGATCTACCAAAGACGACGGGAAGCGGAAGAGTTATTCGTCCACCCAGGAAATTCGTCACATTTGCATCTTCGTGCCATCGCTAAAACGCTCAGACACTGGTGGGGGAGTGATGTGGCATATCAGAATTCGGATCAAAAAATAAATTCAAATTCGAATTCAAATATCACACTTATGCGACTACAGCGCCGCCTTGTCTCATTACTAAAAGCTGCAGGGACACGGTCACACACACACGGACAGAGACTTCACTTTTCCTCGAGGCGGCATCACTACGAGACCATCCCGCTAGTTGCATCAGTTTTTTATAATAAATAAAAAAGATTTTAAAATAAATAAAATAAATAATTTAAAAAATTGAAAAGTGGATTTTAATCACCCACAAGCACTATAATTTTTCGATATAATTGAAGCTCTGTTTTGTTTTGCAAATATATAATTATTAGCTTAAAAAAATGTTTGACTTGGAAAATTTCGAATTCTGAGTGCGAATTTAAGAAGTAACGTTTTTAGAAAGTTAATATAAAAATTATATGTATGTATGTCTCCCGTCAACTTAATTAAATCCTCCTGCCTCCCGAGTTCCGAGTTTTCCCTCTCATTCCTAGAATTTGCTGAGTTCGCCAAAGAAGTTTCACTTCTTTCACGTGTCCTGAGCTGCAAACGTTTTTTTTTTTTAACGGACGTACAATTATGTCGGTCAATGCGATTATCTGTAAGATCGTAGAAAACTCTCAGATTATACGTCAGCCAAAATGATTGCATATGTGTGTCGTACACTTTTGGGTTTCTAAATTCCGATGCGAAACAATGGAAGTTTATTCGTATTACACAGAGCCATTCTTTTTCGTTTGTGAGTAGAATAGAAAGAGGAGGCAAGGTATGAATTAAATAGCACCAAGGGAATACGCCCAACAAACGCCTCTCAAAAACGTCGTATGTGGTGAAGAGCTGTAACCTGCCCAAGGTGCCTCTGCTACAGCGGCGGTAAGCCACTGAGAGCGTGGAGCCATCTGCTGGACAAAATACAACGAATCTATGTAGAGAGGACATACCCGATGAAACCCGCAATCCCAGGTGGAAACAATCTTACCCATGGAATGAATGGCACTGCGTTAGTAAGTCTTCCAACGATAAGCTCCGGATACCTGACGCCCTCCTGGGTGCGTACGTGGATCTCCGTGCCCGGGTGGCCTCCTTTACTCCACATACATTTTCGAGGTGACCCTAGACAGCAAAGAGTTGCAAGCTGTCAGACTGCCAAAATCCCACCGGGACTAAAGACCCAAAGGGACAACTCTCTCCCCCAAGATGCGAAGTACTATGCAAGAGCTGTCGCGGACCTGTTCACCAGGAGGTTCATCATAGATAGAATTGACATTGAGCTGCTACAAGAGCCCTGGTCTGGTAGAATCGCAATTAAAGAACTACCGTCTATCTATCGTTATAAGTTAATCTAAATATAGTATGGAACATGAAGTTCTCAGAGCAGCAATTTTGATTAGCTCGAGGATAAACTTTTTTCGCATAACAGGTCATATTTCTTGCGAACTAGTTGCTGTGATCGTCGACATTCTAATTAGCACTGGCTGAACTGATATCGTCATCGCCTTCACCTACTTCACCAGGGAGATGGAAGAGGCGCCGTCACCGGCGATCAAGCAACTGTTGGAGTTTTGCAGCCGAAGAAACACCCCATTTGTAGCAGCAGCAATATAAATAGAAGAGGTGAGTACTTGATGGACTTTCTAGTTACAAACAACTTAGATATAGCCAACAGAACAGAACCCACATTTGTAAACGCTATACGTAGAGAGGTGCTGGAATTGCCTCAATCTTCTCCCTCTCTTACTAGTGGTATGGTATGTCTCCAAAGAAGCCTCACTCTCGGACCACCGACACATAAGGTTTGATATAGAGGCTACTGGCACGTGCCGGGAGGAAAGAATAATTCTTCATATAACGGACTGAGCCCAATATGAGGAGCAGTTCAAGGAGGGTTTGGATGAACTTTCGAGTTCATTAAGCTACATTACAACCCAAGTCCCATCACTCTAACCTCTACTTAAGATGATGGAAAATGTTTTGGACAATTATATCCGTCGCACTATACTTAATAGAGCACCGCAACACCCACATGAACATGCTTCCGAGGTATCATCAAATCAACCATATCCGCCCTACATAACTTGGTAAGCTTTATAAAAGAGACGCTACAGGGGAGAGAAATAGCCCTATGCATTTTCTTAGATATACATAGAAGGAGCTTTTGATAACACATCCTTCATCTTAATTGAACGCGTGGCTGCCGGAAGAGGCATAGAGCCTCAAACGGTTGCCTGGACTGGATCAAAGCTTTGTTGAGCTGTCGGAATATCTCGGAAAACCTGGGCGAGGCTACCGTAATGCCACGAGCCACAAGAACCTACCCCCCAAGGAGGGATTCTGTCTCTACTTCTTTGGTCCCTTGTCGTGGCCAACCTTCTTCAGATTTTTATTAACGCCGGATTTGAATGCCAGGAATACGCTGATGGTGAAACGACGGAAAAAGCCACACGGGCTTTGTGGATATGTCGCCGAATGTTCGCAAAGAAGTGGGGATTAAAGCCTTAAATGACACATTACTAATCAAGGAATATCAACTTCGATGTACCATTCAAAGTAGATATAAGGGACCGACATTAGTGGAAAGACTTTGACGTTAACGCCCGACCGGGAACTCTAGACTGGTACAGCAACGACTCCAGGAAAAACGGGCTTTCTGGCGCCAGGATCTATAATCCCAACTGCTAGATCTCAATAGCCCTAGGAAAAATCCCAACCATCTTCCATGCCGACATTCTAGTCATCGAAAACTGCGCCAGAACCATTCTGAAGAAAGGATTCAAAGGGGCTAGACTTCGTCTACTAATGGATAGTCAAGCGGCGCTTAAAGCGCTCACAGGCATCTCCGTTACTTCCAAACTGGTGTTGTGTACCGAAATATTGCTCAGATTTTCGGTATTCATCCCTAATAAAACATCCAAATTTATTAGAGATACTTGTCTCATAAATTGCTAGGGTGAAGTACCTTTTAAATTTCTAGACACAACGTTAACGAAATTTGAGGTGTTTCACAATTACTGAAATGCATAAAATCAATAAATTGCGACTGCGTAAAAAGAACCGGAGCTATTGGAAAATTCCGGGCCAAAAAATAAAATTCCCGCCCCATTCCCAGCCAAAAAATAAATTTGAGTTTTGAAAAAACAACCAAGCGGTGCGAAAGTCAAATTTTCGCATAAAAGCCAAATTGTAAAATATACGGAGTCGCGAGTCGGGGTATAGTTAAGTAAAAGTGCAAAGCTATATCGAGGGCCGAGTAAACCTTAACAAATAAAACATTTTGTACAAAACCCGAATATAGTGGTTTCTGTAGTTCGCCCACAGGAGAGTAAAAGCATTATTGCTGCTCTCCCAACTCGCCATTAGAAGAGGCCTGGTCTGATCTCGGAACATCGTTAAAAGAGATCTATTCCTTATTGGGAGATATATAACACTGGTATCGAGCTGCCTAAACGTACTGAGATCGCTCTCCGCATTGAATAAGGTAACTCTACCATGCATACCAGGCCACTAAGGAAGACGGAACTGAAAAGAAGAATAAGCTCACGCTCACGAGACAGGGGCGGAAACCCTATTCATGGGACCAGAACCCTTCTGTGATATAACAAGGAGTTATACGGACTCCGTCTTAAAAGATTGGGAGGAAGAGTAAAAATAACTGAACCAACTTGGACTTAAACAATAAAAAAGATTTATTAAGCCCTCCTGAACAGGGACGACAAATCTTCGCTCGCTCAACCAAGCGAGACTAAAAATCATCGCGGACCTATACACGAGTCACTTTCCGCTGAGGTATCACCTTAAAAAGATAGGCCTCGCGGACGAATACATGTCGTCTCTGCCTTGAAGAGCAGAGCATGTGCGCTGCGAATGCCCCAGTCCTTTGCCACCAAAGGCTGACACACTTCGGAGGCTCCATAGTAACCCCGTCAGCAGTATGGAAGGCAGATCCCCAAGACACAATAGCATTCAATAAAGGTCTCAATCTGGGTGGGAATCCGTAATGGATTCGCCTTGCAGATTTGAAAATTTGTCCAACCTAGTACGTCCAACATTTTCCGGAAATGTAATGCTATGCTCCACAGGTTTGATGGACTTTCGATATTTATTATTGATTACACAACATACCATTGCTAAACCGCCACCTTTGATAATGGAAAATATTATTGCAGAAAACTTGAAACGGTGTATTAAAATGTTGGATGCGGATTAACGCTTTGGATACATTTTGCATCTTTATATGCAAATATACATATATACATATACGAGTATGTATTTGAATTAGCTGATAAAGATACATATGAAATGCTTAGCTTATGCAGATTATTAGATTACACTAGTTTACAAATTTTAACATTTTGTATGTACTTCGAATTAAATCCTTAGTTTTACGGTTCCGTACCTCGAAAGGAAAAAACGGAACCCTTATAGGATCACTTTGTTGTCCGTCCGTCTGTCTGTCTGTCAATACCCTTTTTCTCAGGAACACGTGGAGGTATCAAGCTGGAATTTATATCAAATACTCAGGTCTACTGTCCCTTGGAACTGTGAAAAAATCAAACTTCTAAGCCAACACAATCAAAAGATACAGCCGTTTATGCCGCAAATTTCCGCAAATTTTCGACACTCGCAAGGGAATGAAAACATACAGGGTGCTTCCCGTGAAGTCAGAACCTTGAAATTTGGTACGAAGCAACGTCTTATAGCACAGATAAAGGAAAAATTGCGAAAACCGTAAATTTTTAGTTATACATCATATAATAAAAATATTTTTAATAATTTTAAACTTACTACCTCTTTCCTCATGAACGCGTAGAGGTATTAAATTGAAATTCATATCAAATACCCCAGGTCTATAATACCTTTAAGCTGTAACAAAATCAAACTTCTATGTCAACGCAATCAAAAGAAACAGCAATTTAAGCCGCATATTTTCAAACTCGCAACTACTCGCAAGGGAATCAAATCTAAAGGGTACTTCCAGTCGACCTAGAATCTTGAAATTTGGCATGAAGCAATGTTTTATGGGACATACTTATGTATAAAGGAAAAAATCCGAAAACCTTAAATTTTTAGTTACATCACATATTTTTTTATAATTCAAATTTAATAGATAATTATAAAGTATAACGATACGGAACCCTCAAGGCGTGAGTTCTACTCGCACTTGTCCGTCTTTTTTATTCTATAACCTTCTATTAATAAAAGGCGGTGTTCAAAATGTTTGTCTCGTGTTGCTAGTACTGGTATTATTGAAATTCAATTTTCTAAAGTTTTTGTGAAAGATTGTGATTTTATTTTTGATAAAGTGTTTAGTCGAATTTTTGTGGGTCCTCACATACGTAAATTAATGCAAGATTATGATTTTTAAAATCTTTTATCTGCAAAAGAAAAATACTTGGAAGTCCTTTAAAATTGTCATCAAGGGAATCTTAGGAAACCATAAAGATCAGAATTATAAAGAAAGTATTGCTGATTTATTAAAAAACTACCGTGCAAGGGGTGTTAACATGTATCTTAAGATACATTTTCTTAATTCGCACCTGAACTTTTTTCTTGAAAACTGAGGCGCTATGAGTGACGAGCATAGCGAGCGTTTTCACCAAGCCCTTAAAATGTTTGAAGACAGACACAAGGTTTTTTGGGATGACAGTATGTTAGAAGATTATTGGTGGTCTGCTTTAAGGGAAACTGATCAAGAAAATTATAAAAGAATAAATATAATTTTAATATTTTCTTTGTTTTCTAAGCCATTGTGTATTTTTTTAGTTAATAAATATTTTCTAAATGAGACGCCACAGCATTTTTATAAAAAAATTTTCCGTACTACGCAACCCTTAATCAATAAGAAATGACATAGATATTATGACAAAATAGTATAAAAAGTGTAAACTAGTGTTAATCATTGACTCTATATTGTTGACTGAATATTTTACTTCAAATGCAATTTAGATAAGCACAATTTATTCAGTTTATCAAGGTGAAATAGGTTGTGCCACATAATACTGCAAACAATGAAACTACACAATTGGCTTCCTAGAGAAATTCAATTTCGCCTTTGAGGAAATCTGAAAAGACGCGTTAAAGTTTAAAGTCTTATCAAAAGCGTTTACTCGGATAATATCTTGTGGAAACAAAACCATTGCCAGGATAATGGTCCAAAGCATTATATAATATTTGGATTACATGTTCATAAAAGCGCATTCGTAAGGATTCTTAAATGAAAAATAAATAAGACATGTACTGTTATCCTATGCAATAATCAAATACGAAATGCATGTAACTCCATTTAATCCGCCCACCGAACGTATAGAACACTGCTCGCACTATGGTACATTATATTATATTTATATGCACATAATATTCCAAATTCCAAGCTCTAAGGGGATACTATAAGAAGCTTTTCATATTTCATGCTAAACTGGATACGAAACAAAAGCAATGCCAAATAATTATGTACATTGCTGGGCAAACTTAGATACATCTGACATAACATGTGAGAAAAGTTTAGCTTGTCACACTATTAATAAAATTATTATTGGATACATATATGTATATGTGTATACATAGATATACATTTCGTGTTACCCCTTAAACGATTAGTATATGTATGTTAGAAAACTAATTATCCTAAAATTTCAAATCTATAGCAAAATTTTTGAAGATGCCTCAGGAGCAAATTCAAATCGAAACATTTTTATCTCTGAGAAAGGAACATTAAAAGTTTTGTTCTCCTCTTTGAAATTAAATTCATAAATAGATAAATAAAAACATTTTTTATTGTTAGTAAAATGTATTCAGAATAAAAAAATTATTTGTTATTATACTTTTTCTTTTAAAATATTCTCGGTAAAATAACAAAATCAAAAAATATTTTTTGATTATAAATTCATTTGCTTTTAATTTGGTATTAATTAAAATTATATAAAGAAAAACTTTTAGATTTCATGCATTTACGTTTCCTTAGTTTAGTGAAATTAATAGATACCTACAGAATTTACTCTTGACGACATCTTAATATTAAATATACATACAATTACGGTAAATAAAATAGGTGTGACTCAAAAGTCTTATCCCACTATCCTACTCCATTATGCAGTATGTATGCCTATTTGCATGGTACAGTCAAATAATAAATAGCCGTGCAGGTGGAATAAAAAAATAAATAGAAAACATTTACTGATAGCAATTATTAACTATGTTTTTTTCACAATCGGATCCGGATCAGATTTAGCAGGAAACCTTTATAGGAAAAAATTTGTTTTGACTGCAATATGTTTCATTTTATTCTTAGAAAATTAGAGCTTGTTTCTGCCTGAAGGAAGTTACAGGTTTAAAAACTTGAATAAAAAATTAATTTCACGAAGAATCGAATACTAATAATAAAGAAACAAAAGTTGTGAAAAGTTCGGTGTCCCTTAACTTATTCAGTCACAATAATTTTTTTTTCTGTTAAGCATTTTATCATAAAATAAACTTATATTAATTATTTAAAGTTTTGAAGATATAAACGAAAAAAAGGGACGGAGAGAAACAATTATCGCTACACTGTACTACACTCTATGTCTGTCTCTTTCTGATATATCCTTCTCCGTCGTATATAATGTCAAATTTCATTCTAATAAGTTAGATAGATGGGGTGGAATAAAAAAATAAATAAAACAAACTTAGTGATAGCAATTATTAGCTTCGTTTTTTTCACAATCGGATCCAGATCAGATTTAGCAAGACATTTTTGTAAGAAAAGGTTTGTTTTGACTGCAATATGTTTCATTTTATTTTCAGAAAATTAAAGTTGTGCCTGAAGGAATTGCGCAAATTAGAGAAACGCATTTGGGTTTTTGGGCACCTCAGTAAACTACTTGGGGTTGTTTCACCTGTTACATGCACTCGATCCTTCAGTGCCGGCCAAACTTAGACTTCTAAGGAGCTGCTACCTGGGTGGTCCTTTTTTGACCCTACAGGTAAATTTTTACTTGAAAGAGACGGGTAGAATGGGCATATAACCGACTCTCTTCCTCTGTAATCAAGCGCCCACCCCCGTTTCAAAAACAAGTTCCAACAAGAAACTCCTTGTTATTTCTGTAGCTCAGCGGTAACATTCGAGCTTTTTGAATTAAATGAACGGAGGTTGATTCTCCGTCAGATTATTTTTTTTTTTCATTCTAAATTTTCAGTCCATGCTGATATTTTAAAGAAGTCTGCTACCTTCCCTTGGTTTCCGTGGAGTAATATATTCATTACATATGTACATACTAAGTATATTGGCCTAGAGCAGAATCCATTATACTTATATTAATTTGTTTTAATCATTAAAAATTTAATTTTACACATTAGAGGTTTAAAATGCCCAATAAACAAATTATTCTCACAAATAATTGAACTCTAATCGTTCGGGTTTATTATTTATTTTTTTAAATATATTATCTTATTACATACAACATATATATTAGGGTGTCCCTTATATGAGCAAAAAAATTTTTTTTTCGAATTTGCTAACGCATACCCCCTAACTTTTTTACAACTACCATGGCCTACTCACATGCGAAATAACATGCGTCTACGATGATTACAACCCGTGCCGACCAGCCTCTAAAGTTTTTCAAAATAAGCGAAATTTACCTCTTGTAGATATGTTGCTAGTTCAAAATACTTTATTATTCTAAGATAAAATAATAAACCAAAACGTTAATTAACAATAGTGGAATATATAATATTTAAAAAAAAAAAAAAAAATTATTTAGGATATTTCCTGAACACTTCGTAGAAGATATTGCGTTTGTTCTTCATTTGCCGTTAATTTGCCATGAAAATGTTGCATGAGTTTCACTGCTCTTTCTGCAGTATCGTTGACTGCTTTAAAATGGTAAACTTTTCTTTTGGCTTCCATGTAAACAGCATTATCTTTCCACGTTGAGACAATTTTATCTTTCTTGGTCTTTATTCCTTCGAGGGCATCAACATGTGCGATATCAAATAAATTATCTAAATCCATTTGAAATTTCTCTCCCCGCTGATTATGAATTTCCTGGGATTTTGTACTATTTTTTTGAAGTTCCCGCCAAACATGATAGAGATCAACTAATTTGGAAATGATTTTGTAGGTATTTTCGCCTTTTCCCAGAAAATAATGCACTCGCCAATTACTAAATTGGCACTTTCACTAACATTCAATTTTACATCACGAATGTTAAAAAACAACACCGCAAGAACATGTCGATTTGAGGGTAGTTTTGAGCCTGTTATTTGGTGGTTTGCCTCACCGACTAAGTACACTCATCTCTCGATTTACACGGTAGATACGTTCCTGGAAAAATCGTACAAAACGAAACCGTCTAAAACGAGACACAAAATTCATAGAAAATAGAAGGATATGTTCACTTAACTCTTCAATTCCCAGTCTCACTTGGAGGTGACCGAAGTTTAATATTTTTTTTCTACCACAAGGAGATTTTATTTTTGAAATCTACCACTATTGTAGTAAAGCCAATAAGTAACACTATCAATTGTTTTTTTCTGGCAACACTAGCAATACGTCATGGGTCAAATTCTCCTTCACAGTCTTAACTACACAATGCCCAGTGTCACCTGTGGGTGACACGCCCATACAAAAAAATGGGGGTAGTTTATTTACATTTAATATATTTTTTTGTAATAACTACATGTTTGTAAGCTATGTTATCTAAAAAGAAAAAAAAAATCTTTATTAACTTTGACATGGGAATTGAAGAGTTAAACTGTTAACCGTGTAAATCGATCTAAAGAAGATAAAGAAAAGTCGAGGATATGTTCATTATAACCGTGTAAAATGAGATAAGGATTAAAGAAATAAAAAGGAAATTGGTTCATTCATTTTTAGAGACAATTTAATGCTTATACTATTTCAATTTATTTGTTCGAATAGAATCTTCCGTTCGCTTTATTGTCCTAACAGTTGCCTCATTCATCCCATATTCTTTTGCTACGGATGTTGAACCTTGTCGAGATTTTAGTTTGTCTAGAATTTCAATTTTATTTTCCAAACTAATGGTTTGTCTTTGCTTGGGAACCCGTTTTCTTTTTGTTAACATTATATGGCTATAATAATAAATTATAACACTATTACGAAATAAATTATTAAGAATACAAAACTGCCCTTTTTTTCACCTGTTATTAGAATTCACTTAGACGTCTTCTTTCTTCCTTTCCTTACATTAGAATTCAAACATAAAACAAATGATTTTGACGATTGCGGTTGAAGTTTTTGAAAAGGGTGCGTTAGGTAACTTTTAATCGATCTTTTAAAACAGTGCGTTCATTAATATGATAACTCTTTTAATTTATAAATAACATAATGCAAAATAATCAAAATAAAACCAAAAAAATTTGTTTCTTGTTTTCATTTAAAAACCGTGTAAAAGCGAAACCGTGTAAATTGAGTACCGTGGAAATCGAGGGACGGGTATCCTTTTTCTAGCACTTCGTAATTGAATGGACATTTTATTCAAATTAATAAAACCGTGTTGTTATCGCGACTAATTGCATTTGAAAAAGGGGATGCCGCTCGCGCGCTTAGTACTCCACAGTAACTTGTAAGAACATGTTCGCATGCAAGTCGGCACGGGTTGTAGTGTACCAAATGAAACAAAATTTGCTGTGCGAGTGTTTTACACCAATACGAAAGAAAGTAGGCCCTATGCGTCGAAAAATAATCAAGTTGGAAAATAAGGGACACCCTAATATATATGTATAATTATATGAATCGAAAAAAAAGATTAATTATTGGAAAAATTTGCTGTTCCTCCTTAACTTACTCAGTCGCAATAATTTATTTATCAAGTAATTTACCGTAAAATAAACTTATACTACTAATTGTTTAAAGTTTTGAAGAAAACTGATAACACCATCTTGTGCGCTTTTAGACGAGTACGGCTGAACGAACGTTCGACAATGATAAGATCCTGTGACTGCCAGTGGAGTCAACTTTGTATTTTAAATATCATATTTTGAAACATATTGGTTGTGAGTCATAGCATTAGCAAAGGTTATGAGTGATGTGCTATCCTCCTGATTGTCATTCAAGATTGTAGTTCTCAGATGCAACCAGGCTTGCCACTTCGTGTGATGCGTTATCCTCCACGAATGTGAACACGCCGAGTGATGCGCTATCCTTCTCGGGTGTATGTTTGGGAGAAGGTGATCCTCTCCGCCCTTGTTTTCTATGTTGCCATCGGCTATTATTGTCTTGTGCGCTTGTGCTCTTGTAACACTCTGACGTATATATTTCCTTATCTAATTTCGATCTTAGTACACTTACCTAAACGAACTTGAAGATTTTGCAAGTAGTAGATATTAACAAGGAAGTCATGCGCAAGAAAAGGACAAAAATTTGAGAGGAATTGAAACGAGAATCGAAATTCTCGATCCCGCTCAGATTAAAACGTAGGTATAGGATAGGACATTACCCCGCAAACAAATCGAGACGAAATCGAAATACAAAATCCGAGAATGGTCCCTGTGAAATCGATTCCAAATGTTTTCAACTTGAAAATGAAGAAAGTGGTATTTCGTTCTCGTTTAGAGAATGCGAATCGAAGAATTTTCTGTTTCTCTTACTTTTCTGGCTTCGAGAAGGTGAAACGAATTTTCAATAATTTCTCTTACTTGTCTCGTTTCGAGGAAGTGAATTGAATTATTCAATATTCTTTTACATTCTATAAAAGCCCACTATTTTGCCGCAAAAGCAGAATCATTCGGTTTTACAGCTAATTTTGAAGTACTAAATGAAACCTTAAAATGAATATTTCATAAAAATCTTATCTTTCAATTATATCAATCCATTTTAATCGTTAGGACCTTTTATTTCCTGCTAATATCCACTTGAACTGAAAGTCTTCAACTGAACATTATAAAATCCTAACATAAGGCATCTACCTGCTCATGAATTATTTTTTTTTATAAATACCGATAATTGAACAGAACACAGAAAAACTATTGTACACGCCACCGCATTTCACAACCGAATGAAAATTGCATCAACTTTATCGAAATGAGTGCATACGATGTTTTTCTTCACCAGGACGAAGAATTCTCGTAGAATTTAGAATTTAGTTGAAGCAATTCCCGTAAAGTGTTAGCTACTTTTTAGTGTTCCGTAGCCAAATGGCAAAAAACGGAACCCTTATGGATTCGTCATGTCTGTCTGTCTGTCTGTCTGTCCGTCCGTATGTCACAGCCACTTTTTTCCGAAACTATAAGAACTATACTGTTGAAACTTGGTAAGTAGATGTATTCTGTGAACCGCATTAAGATTTTCACACAAAAATAGAAAAAAAACAATAAATTTTGGGGGTTCCCCATACTTAGAACTGAAACTCAAAAATTTTTTTTCATCAAACCCTTACGTGTGGGGTATCTATGGATAGGTCTTCAAAAATGATATTGAGGTTTCTAATATCATTTTTTTCTAAACTGAATAGTTTGCGCGAGAGACACTTCCAAAGTGGTAAAATGTGTGTCCCCCCCCCCCCCCTGTAACTTCTAAAATAAGAGAATGATAAAACTAAAAAAAATATATGATGTACATTACCAAGCAAACTTCCACCGAAAATTGGTTCGAACGAAATCTAGTAAGTAGTTTTTTTTTAATACGTCATAAATCGTAAACCGCAATTTACCTTTCATTCAATCAACTCAAATATAAAAAAAAAAAACATTTAATTAGTTAGATCTAAATCCCATCATTTAGGTACCTAATTATAATGTTTACTTATCAATAACTTAATTTAAAAAAAATACACTATTATTAAAACATCGATCAAAGTTACAACGAACTACAAGAACTTTTATATTATGTTACTTGCTGCTACGGAACCCTTCATGGGCGAGTCCGACTCGCACTTGGCCGCTTTTCGTTTTGTGTATGTGCTCAGTGCCGCCAACATGGATCACAACCGCCCTGTGCAATTTTTATACACGCCGACCATATGATAACTCCGACGAAATTTGACAGTTCTCTGAACAATTTTAGGGAAGGAGAATTATTTGCTAAAATATTAAATTTTAGCTATTTCTTCACTTTAATCACACAAAAATTGTTTATATTACGCGCCGTGTTTACTTTTTGCAATAATTAAATGATTTACTTCTCTGAAAAAGTATTTCAGATATTGTGAGTTGTTGCGGCAGTTCTCCCCAGAGCACTTCATCACTGCAAATACTTAGTTTTCTGTAACAAACCCTTAACTAAAATCACAAATATAATTGAGCACACAATTAATTAGTTTTAAAAAGAACTGGTTGGTTAAATTTATTGCAAATAATTGCTTCACTCATGTACACGGATTTTGCTCGCCGAGCAATGCTCGTAATGTCCTATCCTGTACTCTTTGATCCAAGCGATGCCGTTTTCGGAATTTCATATGGGTTAGATCTTTGAAAAGGTATAGAGAGTGTCACATCTTATTATAATAGATAATATTTGCGCTATCCCCTGACGGTGACTTGGCTAACAACGAAATAAATAAATAAATAAAGACATAAATAAATAAATATATTTAATGCTCTCGAGGCAAGGGGAGATGATTCGCAATTACAGGAAATTGATTGATGTATGTTTCAAGTGATTATAGGAGTATTTATTTACACCGCGAGCTGCGATTGGTCACTTACATGTTATTTTTTTATTAACAGATCCGGAGCGTGTTGAAAAACTCAACTATAGTTAACCACGTGGTAACTCATAGTTATGCTCATCGAAGCCACTTAACTATAGAGTTATGCTTAACCACGAAGTATTTTTGAACGACTGGTAGTTAACTACGCAATGGTTATGTATATTCTAGCAGAAGAAGAAGAAGCATCCGCTGACTGTGAAAACAATTTCTGGTTGGAGTAATATTGTTAACATATTTTTATTTACAATAAATGTTGTATTCTCACCGAATATTAGTAGTGGCTATATGTAAGTATCATACATCAAGAGATCATTTTCATAAATCTAACTGTTTCATCAATATCTCCTCACAATTTAACTCATATATATAAACAGTTTGATGATGTTCCTTTACTTATTTGCAATTTTTTGCGTAAAACACTTAAGTACATAATAATATATTTGGTATTTACCATTAGGTATATTAACAAGGAACTAGTCATAATTTCTCCTTAAAAACTCATATTGTCCGTAGTTTATCTTAAACAAACTCAAACTCAAAACTTGACAAAGCTATTTCTTCTTCTTTAACTTTAAATGCATTTGTTACCTATGGGCTGACCGGCTGACCATACTCAAGGAGTATGGTTAAAAGAGTATGGTTAAAATTAAACTACGGCGTAGTTAACTACGATAGCTTATGAACGGCAAAAAGTTATGCTCGTGGTTATGTTGTGGTTAACCTCCGAGTGTTTGAACGCCAAATATTAACCATAGTTAACTATGGTTAACTATAGTTAAGTTTTGAACAAGCTCCCGGTAGCTCCACCACATGTTTGGTGGAAAACATTTCCCATCCTCGTCGAAATATATCTATATAAACTTTTCCTATATGATTGACATATAAATTTATACTGATAAATCTGTGCTGAAAAAATATAATACATGAAGAAAAAAAAATCTATTATATTTTGCACTGAATTGAAATTTATACGCAGCTAAGCTACCCATATCAAACAATTTTTATTACGTGAAAATAAAATCGAATTACTTTGATTTGTACTCACTTTGCATCAAAAAGTTAATCGAAATATTTTTTCGGTTCAAGATTTGAAGTTTGGATGGGTAAAAATCACGGAAATTTAATGCGCCTTTCGTAAATTTTGAAATTTGTATATACATTATATATGTATATGATCCGGATCTGATTAAGAAAAAAAAAAAAAAAGTCGTGTGGCACTCGGGGACTGCCGCGGTAAAGCTATTGCATAGTATTTTTTATCAACTTATGCAATTATAAATATTTATTTATTTTTTTATGCAGTATTTTTTTTTTCTTTGATATTAATTCAAGTTATACGACAACCACTCTTTAATATGGCTCTTATTAATAAGCCCGTGGACATAACTAGTTTTGTGAATCAACTTCTTTTTCAAATGCACATAAAAGCAATCTTGAATGTTTCTTGGCAATTGTTTCACCATTGTATTAACTTCGACAGGAACATTAATTATCTGGCCATAAATACCGTACTGACCATTAACGTGTCTCAGTCTACGAATCTGCATGAACGGTATTCTCGGTGAAATCAATCGTTGCTCGATAAGGTTTAACGTTGGTAAATGTAATGGAATTTTCGGATATGCAAAACCATTGTAGGTTGACATGAGAGGAATTTTTTCTTTTTCCAAAGATGTATAACACGTAGAGCAGACTTGAACAATTTCACCAGGTGTGTAATTCTTAAAAAATCAAATTCGTATTATCAAGATATAGAAAGAAAAATATAAAGTGAATAATTAAAAAAAAAACTATATAATTAAGATTACCTGCAGTATTGTTTTCAAAATACTTTCATGTTTACTGGTCGACATTTTCAAGTCTCTTTTCCACCATAGTCTGTCGCAAATAATACAAGAATGACCAAATGAATTACTCGTTAAGTCTTTATAAAAATCAATATGACTTGTACTGTGTTTACGATAATTTGTGTAAACTGGAATAGCACCATCAACAATAAAATCCATAATATTTTCACCAATTCGATCTTCTCTATCAATCTCAATTTCATTTTCATGATTGTTATGGTTATCTTCGGTAGGATCTTCATCATAATTGTCACGCAATAGTTGAATATTGGCATCAACATGGGCTTCATTTTGGGTAGCGTCTTGTATTGTCTCCAATAAATCTGATACTTCATAAAAAGGTGTGAAATGTTGTTCACGAAGATGAAGATGAATCCAGTTTTGTGTATCATTCGCTTTAAAATGACAAAAGATAGTGTCTTGATTCTTTGTAGTTATGTTGTAAAAACAATAATGTACACAAACATTTTGATTGTACATTTTTGAAAATAAGTACAAACAATCCAAATCTCCGTAATCATTAGTGCTTGATAGAATGTTATATGCTTCTTGCGGATTGTGGCAGGAGTTTAAATAGGGTGAATCGCGTAACTGATTTCTCAAGTCACAAGTCTCAATTTGAAGTTGCAAAACACTTATGAGCGAGTGGAATAGACAATTACCATCGCCAGGAATTCCTGTGTTCCTGTGTAGAATAACTTCGGGAGTAATGCATTCATTACGCTGTTCATAAATTTGAAGTTGTTGGCTGTGAAATTGATTTTCTTGTAGCGTTACATTTTCTATATTTTCAACAGCCCTACATTGCACGACATTCTCTTCATTACTGTCCAATTTTTGTCTTTTCCTGTGAAAAAAATGAGGAAATCGTAAAGTTAAATAATATTGAGGCATATATTACATTTTGTTTTTAAATATTATTATTAAATCAAATTACATATCCACGTAAGATTTTTCTGCATTACGTTGACGAAATTTCCTTTGACGTTCAGCATTTGATTTTGGTACTGTTTCTTTTTTTTTTTTTAATTTTTTTTTCATTTTTCTTCAAATCTTTCTGACGCTGATAATATGCCCTTTGACGTTCACAATTTCTTTTTCTTTTTAGCTCTTTAAGTTTTTCTTCTCTATAAAACGAAAGTGATAATAATAAAATGTATGTATATAGAGTACTCACTCATTTTCTTTCACTATTTTTTCATCACTTTCTTCATTAATAAATGCACTTTGTTTATTCATATTTAAAACACTTTCGCACCTCGTCCAATTTTGGATTCGGAGAAATGCAAGTAATGTAAATTGCTACCATGACTACCATGACTGCGGTGCGGCGTTGAAAGCCGTGCATCGTCTAACGTCGTTTCAGTTCGGCAGACTTCGGCACGGTGTCGCACACAAACACCGTGCCGAAGTCTGCCGAACTGAAACGACGTTAGACGATGCACGGCTATCAACGCCGCACCGCTGTGCCGGTCGGAGTGGGGGGTGTTAGGTTTATTTTCGTTACGGAATTTCTTGATTCGGTCGCCGCGCTCAAAGCCCGCGATAAAAGCTATGCAATAGCTTAAAAACCCAGCTATTGTCCGCGCATCGCATTCGATAATTGCGTTATTTACTTAGACGCCACACTGGGTAGATTCGCAGGTCGCATGTATTATATATTTGAAGTATTGTGAATACATTCCGCGACAACTTGATGGCCCACCCGTTCAAAAACATGATTTAGAGGCATTTTTGTATGGAAGGGCATACAAGTGTTTACACGTAGGCATTCCCTCCATTGTTTAAACGTAATTAGGAATTTCCTACCTCCCCTACCCCACTCACATTCTGGGAATTCCTAATTACCTGAAATTAGAGTGCGACAAGTGCATACCACAAGCTATAAAAACCCACAGTTTTTTCGATCCGGCATAATCCCAAGTTACAACTTGTAGTAAAAGCGGAGTGCATTAAGAGACAATTTATAAAGAAAAAAAAAGTTTTGGAAAATGGAACACGGAAAATGTTTAAAAATGGCCGAAATTCAGTTCATCGGACGAATGCGCGGTGAGAGCTGTTCCATAAGCCTAAGAGCCAAAAATTTAGATTGGAACCGTAGAGTTGTTCAAAATTATTTGGCTGACCGCAAAAACTAAGGCCAGAGGTACAAACCCTGCAAAAAATATGCCCTTTCTGTTAGAGTTGAGAGGGTTTTGGTACAAGAAACGGCGAATTCAGCATGAGTAACAAGGGAAATTTCGACAACAGCTGGCGTTACGAACGAATGAGCGCCCAAGCTTTTATTCATAGTCATACGAATACAGAAATACCGTGAAGAAATACGTTAAAGATATATTTTGGTTGAAATATATTTTGGGCCCAAAATTGATAAGCTTAGACACTTCGTCAATCTAAAATATTAACTGAGGTATTATTTTATTAATTATTTAATAAAAATATTATTTTCAGTCTAAATTAATTTTAGCAAACACTTATTTTTTCCTGTTTAGTATATTTTTATATTTTATTGTTAAATAAAAGCTTTTTTTTAAAAATATTTTTTTATTATGTAATTTTATTTTCTACTTTTTAGTCTTTTGAAATTTTGCAATCAATATTATATCTAGTATTTGTCAACATTTTTAAGGTGTTTAAAACATGTTACGTCCGTTTTCACATAAATTTTACCACTTATTAGAAATTGCATCAATAAATCAGGTTTCGCTCATCAATCCCTTTCATCTGATATCCATATCATAAGGGTCACTATGGAAATTATAAATCTCCATTTTGTGACGTCCGCCATATTGGATTTAGAATAATGCCACATTACTTATTGTGTTTCGCTTATCAAGCGCTTCCATTTAATACCCATATCATAGGGGTTACTATGAAAATTATAAATCGCCATTTTATAACAGCCGCCATATTGGATTAAAAATGGCGGCATTTAAGTAATCGTGCATTGTCACATGAACCAAATATGTGTGCCAAATTTCAGTCCGATAGCTTCAGTGAAAGTGGGTGAAATATTGATTGCAAAATTCCAGGACATACATATTATACATACAAGTGAAGTTAAATAAAAGCTTTTAAAATTAGTTAAAATTATTTCGAATATTTTTCCATGTAGACCAGTGTTATTAGAATTAGCTGCTGTTACTGCAAAGGCGAATAGTAAACTGATTCCTTTGAGGGAGGCGACATCTTACAACAGCGTGTCAGGGTCACAGGGGTATAAGAAATGCAACTGCAAAAACAAATGAGTTTAAAAAGAGTGCGCTTGGAGAGCTACCTGTCAGTTTTGTAATTCCAAGTACCATAGTTCTCTGTCCTGCTCCATTAATTAATACTTACGATTAATTGTAATGACTGTATGTTGATTTTGGTCAAGGGATATATTGTACCAATAAAAAACACAATTTCCTTGTAAGAGCGTTTCAATAAATTAACCAGCACCCTCTAAGCATTCTATATAAAGACCAGACATTTTATAGATTAACCGAAACTTGTTACAGGCATTTTGCACGTCTTTTCGAACGGGCATTCTACACAATGCCCGTAATATATGTATATATGACAACTTAGGTTATATTAATGTGTCTGCCTTGTAAACACGATGTCAATGCAAGATCGTCCTAAAGTTTTAGATAATTTGCTAGATGAGAAAATTACGCCAAAGTGGACTCTGTGGTTCATAATCTTATAAGATCATTATACGAATCAAAGCTAGTCTGCATCTTGTAAAAGTTCTTAGGGTTTTTTGCAAGCAGATATAACTACCTACATTACAAGAATATATGCATAAAAGATACAACAGAACACATTTGAAGTTTGTCATCTAACAGTAATTTAAAATTTGTCTATAATAATATTGCTAATAATTGATACGTTTTTATAGGAAAATGAAGTTTAGTATGTTACGGATATTTGGCATTGTTTACGACTTTTCTATAATACTTTCAGACAGAATCATGAGAAATTTCGCCTAATGTTTTGATTTTTATGCTGCTGGATTTAAGGGATGATCACAGTGTGACCCTCCGAAAAAACACTGATTTTCGCTATTTTTTTTTTATGGTTAGGATAAACTAATCGGTCTGGTTTTTTTTTTACAAATCAAGGCAGTGATAAGGAATACAAAATAATTTTTTTTAAGTTAATTTTTTTATTTAGTAATAGTATAATAAATGTTTTAAAAGTGTTCTTTAAAAAAAAGGTCCTGTATGGTTGCAAGGATCGCCTTAGTCCTGTTATGAAACAAAAATTTCCAAAAGATTATTAATCTGTAGGAAAGCCGCTATCGTGCTATGGAAGCTGTTTTTTTTTTTTTAATTTGAAAAATGGCGGCGGTTTAAACAAAATGTTTCGAATTTAGCCTTTTTTTTTGAAAGTTTTTCGTAAAAAAATATAGGAAGATGTAGAAAGAAAAAAAAAAGCTTCCATAGGACGATAGAGAATGACGTGAAGAATGTTCTGTCAAAATTTGAAATTAATGGCTTGAAAACTCTACCTTCGAGAGGTAAAACCGTTTTGAAAAATACCATTCTGAGATAAACGCGTTTAAAGTTTGAAGTGACGGACGAGGCAGGTGTTAACGCTCCGTTCCTTTTCTCTAAGAAATTCTGTAGTTACCGAAATAATTCGAATTTTGATTTAAAAATTTTAGAGAATGTTTATAACAGTGTATACTATCCGATAATGCAAAAAAAAAAAAGATTTTTTTAAAATTTCACACTGTGATGATCCCTTAAGGGCTGAAAGATAAAGGGTTGAAACTACTTTTATAATAAATTGTACTATATGAGCTTTCTATCAGTGTTTGATTCATTATTCTAATACTGAACTACAAATCTTAAAGGTTTTGTAGTGGCTTCGCTAAAGCCATATTTTGCACCTTTGCAACAATTTCCCAAATTGCACTGTAAAATCAAATAAACTATATATGAGAATACTTCTGACTGTAATAAATTACTCACTTTTTGTTATTTTGGAATGGCTCTGAAAAAAAAAACACTGGACCATATTCTAAAAAAAACTGAGCAAAACCTCAGACCCGATTTTTGTATAGCAAATTTAGTTTTAAATTGAAATCAAGCTCAGCTTTCTATGTAAAAATCGAGACTGAGTTTTTGCTCACTTTTTTAACATACGAACCATTGCGTCACCACTCCCTGCAGTGTACCACTTGGTAGTAAAAGACGTATACATAATAATTGTTCATATTTTAACACGCTTTTATTAGCTTGACCTGTATGTGTCTATGTAACGGAATCTTTCAACGCAATTTTCACCCACTTCAAGACTTCTAATTGATTTGAAAATTTGCACACGTATTAAAGACCGATGACAATACAAAAATTTAATTTAATTTATTTTAAAAGACAACGGAAAAGCTTGAATTATTGAACGCGATAATTTAGACGAGCTTCTAAGAATTTGTAAGCGCACAACAAGTAGTAAAAATGTTCAATTTACACTAGACTACATTGATGTCGAACGTTTTGACATACCGGACTTTGTGGAACCAGAAAACCAAGCACAACAGATTACTGAAAAAGTATTAACTCCAACAACAAGTTCTATTTCACAGTAACCTACACATGAAATAATTCCACTTCAGACGTCGGTGATGGCACCGATTGATGTTATGCAACCCAATGTTGAAGATGAATTACAGTTTCACGGAACCTTAATGAAATTACTCGCAAAACAACTGATAATATCGTGAATGTAGCTCATGAACTAAAAGCAGAAGAATTTGCCTGGTATTTTTTATTTCCATACGGAAAAAACGGACTGAAAGAGACAAGACCCGTACACATAACTCCACTAGATTACTTTCAGTACAGCATTTTGGGAAGTGATACTAGATTCCAACGTAATGATTACGTCGTTTATGCTTTATCATTCTTTGAATATTATCGAATAAAAAGTACTATATCAGCATGTGGAAAAAAAATTTGTAATCAAGATGGAGCAGTCGAATATATTCATCTTTATGTGAAAAATTTAAGAGGATCGGCAGCTTATTGGAGATCAGCTTTAAATGATCTTCTAGCCCAAATCAGATGTTTGGGACCTCCAACATATTTTATAACTTTCAGCTCAAATGATCTCAATTGGTTAGATCAACGAAAGGCTTTATTACTAGTTGATGGTAGACCTGATGTAGAACCGAGTACACTTGATATTTATGAGACACAACGTCTTATAGAAAAATACCCAGTAATTTTAAGTCAACATTTCATGGTTAGAGTAAACGCGCTGATGAAATAAATATATTAAAAACAATAACGAAGTTTTTAATGGAAAAGTGAAAGATTATTGGTGGAGCATTGAATTTCAGAATCGTGGTAGTCCTTACCTTCATATGGTGGTTTGGATAGAAGATCATCCAGAGTTTGACACAGAGGAAGGCAAACTTCTTCTTGACTGTAACTGTTCCTGTAAAATGCCTACAGTAGAAGAAGATCCAGAACTATATGAGCTTGTCAAGAAATGTCAGATTCATCGACATACTCAAACTTGTACAAAAAATAATACCTCTGTAAGATGTCGGTTCAACTTTCCACGGCATGAATGCAATGAAACTCGGATAGTGTCTCACTCTTCAGATGACTTTATCCGTAATGGAGGAAGAATATGCTTGCAAGCGTCGAAAAGAAGATGCCTGGGTGAATAATTATCATCCGGATTTATTGAGACTGTGGACAGGTAACATGGACATTCAGCCATGCGGTTCAAACGAACCGATAGCGTACTATATCGCAAAGTACTTATCGAAAGGAGAACCTCAAGGATTAGACGCTGGAATAGCACAGGCAATACAACAAATACAACGTGAAGAATCTGACATTTCGCGTAAACTATTTCGGATTTGTATGAAGATTCTTCATGAACGACAAGTATCAGCTCCTGAATGTGCGTATCGTTTATGTCATATCCCATTACGTGATAGTTCGCGAAGTTGTGTTTTCCTTAATACTAGAAAGCCAGAACAACGTTATAGAGTATTGCAATTTGACAAAACTGGTCGCGCTATTGGCTATTGCAGTAATATCTTTGAAAGATATGAAAAACGTCCTTTGAATCATACTGATTTTGATTTCTCGAATATGAGTCTAACATAATTTGCAATGTTGTTCGAACCTTTTTATCAAAAACAAGCAAGCGAAACAGAAGAAAGCATTGACCAAGATGCTTACGAAATTCAAACAAACGTCCGTCGTCAACTTATAACGCTGTCAGATAACAGCAAAATGGCTGTGAGAAACGTTCCTGCAATTGTGAGAGTGCCATACTTTATCGCATCATCAGATCTAGAAAACTTTTTCTATAGCTTACTGATTCAATATATGCCTTATCGGTCAGAAATTGAATTACTCGAAAGGTTTGATAATGCAAGAGGTGCTTTCTTAGCTCGTGAAGATCAACTAAAGGCAATGAGTAAATACATATATGAACAAGCATCGAGGGCGTGACCAACAGCTCGAAAACGCATTTAATCAAGTGCATGCATTTGAAATTTTGGAGCAGCCAGAGATAATGAATCCTGAAGATGAAGAAGAAGAATTGCCAGATATTAATATGAATAATGAACAGTTCCAAAGTGCACAACAGGCCATGAATATCGACCAAAGACAACTATTCAATTTTATCACAGTGAGTATGTAGAATCAACTTAATGGCGAGAAAAAAAGAGAGAATTTTCGTAACTGGTGGAGCAGGCACTGGGAAAACTTTTCTATTTAATTTGTTGAAAAACCAAGTTAACCGATGTTATGGAAAATTAGTGGTAAAAATAGGTGCTCTCACTGGAGTCGCAGCACGTTTGGTCGGTGGATCTACATTACACCGTCTGCTTAAATTGCCTGTACAGAAAGATGGAGTTATTGTTAATATGCCACTTCTTACTGGTAATTATTTAAGAGTAATGCGTCAACTCTGGCAAAACGTTGAATTTATTTTCATAGACGAAATTTCGATGGTTCCTTACGAGATTCTCTGCATGATCGATTCTCGTCTGCGGCAACTGAAAAGTCTAGACGCTTTTTTTGGTGGTATAAATGTCTTATTATTCGGTGATTTAATGCAGTTGCCACCTGTGCGAGGACATCAAGTTTTTCAACAACCAGAACAAATGAAGCCAGTTACGCATTTATGGCGGTTGTTCAAGCCGGTTGAACTTAAACAAAACATGCGCCAACAAGGAGATACAACATTTATTGACATACTCAATGCTTTGAGAATAGGGGAATTGACATCTAAACATCTTGAAGTGCTTCTAGAAAAAGTCTCAACAAATTCTACCGATGAATTTTCAATTGAGAAAGCATTAAGAATTTATCCAACAAATGATCAAGTCCCTAAACATAATGAACAAGTTCTGCAATATTTTGAGAAAAAAGGGGCGAATATTCATACAATAAAGGCGCAAGATCAGCTCATTGATGCTACACGAAATTTAGGTGACAAAAATTTGGACTCTGTTATACCTAATGATATTAATAAGACAGGAGGTCTTCCTAAGATATTGAAAATGTTTGTGGGCGCTAAAGTTATGTTGAAATCGAATATTGACGTGGCTAAAGGTTTAGTAAATGGCAATATGGGTTTTATCACCGAAATTATCTGGCCACATTTTCGACGTGATCAAGTATATGATACGGACATACCATCAGTCCGTATAGATTTTGGTCCTAACGGTATACATGTAATTAAGCCAATATCGATACAGTTTCCAGCAAAATACAGCTATGGTACAGCTGAAAGACGAATGCTACCATTAATCTTAAGTTGGGCATCGACTGTACACAAAATGCAAGGCTGTACAGTAGATTATGCGGTTATTTACCTAGGTCCTCGGCTGTTCGCTGCCGTACAAGCATATGTAACCCTGAGTCGCGGAAGGTCATTGAATGGTATCGAAATAGAAGAACTGGATTGCTCAAAGTTAACAGGGAGAATTCCATGTAATGGTGATGCATTGAATGAAATGTCTAGGTTACGAGAACACGAATAAAATAATTTTAAATTTACTGTCTGATCACTATCACTGTTTATTAAGCTTAAGACTAAAAATGAAAAAATAAAGAATAGTTTAAAAAAACTAAAAAACACGCTTTAATAGCAAATTGACCTAAAAAGTAGAAAATAAATGTTAATAATTGATATTTTATTCAACAGCCATAGAAAGTCTACTGAATCAATATACTTCAATCATTTTCAATGATTCTAAAATAAAAATAAAGTGATAAAAAGAAAACTAATTTCATTGTAAAAAATGCGTGTGGTGCTTGGATATTGATTGTTGTAAATATATCAGTAGTATCTATTTATAAAAGTAGAGTTATTATAAAAATATAATAAAAAGCACCACACGCAATTTTTACAATGAAATTAGTTTTCTTTTTATCACTTTATTTTTATTTTAGAATCATTGAAAATGATTGAAGTATATTGAGTCAGTAGACTTTCTATGGCTGTTGAATAAAATATCAATTATTAAAATTTATTTTTTAGTTCAATTTGCTATTAAAGCGTGTTTTTTAGTTTTTTTAAACTACAATTTATTTGCAATCTATTCCGAAATAAACCTGTTTTGTGGGCTTTCCATTTATTTTAAGAACAGTTTCCAACAATTTTGTTTTGATATAAAAACACGAATGTTTTTTTTAAGTTTATATACTTTAATTATTGTGTTCATATGTATAACAGTATCGCACAAGGTTGACATTTGGCACAATAAAGGCTTTCTTAAATTTTTTATACTCGTGTTTCCTCATTTATGTAGGGTTCTCTTATTCTTCATGGGATCACCAAATGGTTTACCCATGTATTGTAAGAAAAATCCATAAGTCATAAATTACTTCTCAGAAGAGGAAATATATTTTGCTCATTTTTATGCTCTCGACAGTAAATAAAAGGCGGCCGTAAAATAATGATCCAAATATATGTAGGTTGTAAACAAATAAACGAAAGAAATATGTACATATATGTACGTATATCTGGAAAACTCAGTTGATAAAATGCTTGGCAAATTATGTACATTCTCGAAGGAATAAAATAAGGGAAGCTTAACTTTCCACACACTGTATTTTGTATTCAGCTAGGAGATGAAGGTATCCGTTTTCGAAATCTGTACGTCCTAGCAGAAAAAGTGCAGTCATAACTCAGTTTCCTGTTATTTGCTTCTGGACCGGTCTCTCGGAATAAAACTTTCACTCCTTCGATGAACTATGATTACATGAAGTAAAAAGTTACCATTTTCGTATGAGGAACCAAAACAATATGTCCAGAAGTAACAATAATTTATAGTACGTGTGCTATGCCCATCAATACTCTTCAGTCGATAATTAATACGATTGATTTTATCTACAGGTATTATAGAAATTAATTAAATTTCAGCTCTGATAGGTCTATGTCAAAGGAGCTATTTTTCATTTTTCAGAATTTGGCAGTAGTAAGGATCCACTCCGCCATATAAAGCAGACTAGGTGCGATAGGGAGAGGTTGCTTTGGGTTCCCACTCGGTGGTATGAGGATGTTGGTGTGAAAGGGAAGGGTTGATTTTCTGTCGAGGTGTGGTTGTGGTTTTGGTGGGGGTGTGGATGGTGTGGCTGGGGAAAAGGTGAAGAGGTGTCGGGTAGTTTGGCGGCGGTGGTGCGAAAAGAGAGGAGCAGGAATATCGCGAAAGAGGGGTGGCTGTGTAGAGAAGTTGGGGTGATAGTGGTTGGCTTGTCAGCGGTGGTGTGAAAAGAGCGAGTGATGATGACTTTGCGGAGGAGAGGTTGGTTTGTTGTTCAGTTGTTGGTAGGGGAAATAGGCTGAATGTGCGGCGTGCTGAAGAAGAATAAGAGGAGCAGGAATATTGCGAAAGAGGGGTGATTCTGCAGAGGAGGTGAAGTGGTAGCGGCTAGCTTGCTAGCGGCGGTGTGAAGAGTGCGAACATTTTGTCGATGTGATCGTACCGCATGGCGACGAAGAAGTGTTGCAAAGAAGCGGTGGCCTGCTGCTGCTGCTTTTTCGAAGGGGTAAAACAGGCGATCGATCGATGAAGCAAAGTGCTGGCTGGTCGGGGTCAGCACGCTTGACTTGGGGAAGATCGGAAGAAGCGAAGAAGAAGTTAAGGAGATAATAAAACTTGGATTGCATGTGCATGAAATGACAAGTGTGGACAGATAAGATGCTGGACATGTGCCTTTCGGGAGCACGTGGGGGGCATAGAGCGGCCGATTGGGTAACAGGGGGACTGATCTTAAAAAATTATCTCGGGTGTGAAGGTAACATGATGCAGCATGAACAGCGTACGCACAAAACAGCTGTCATAGAAATAAGTTGAAGGAGCTGGGTTGGGAAAAATAAAACCAGATTTTTGTCTTTCATAGTAAATTTTATTTTAATGTATTAAATTTCGTTCAATTTTATACACACTTTTGAGAATTGAGAGGCCCCTTTAAAAATACATGGGATTTTGGCGCAGAACTCTCATAGCATATCTACTACTTTTGAGAATTTAGTGACACCCCCCTTTAAAAATACATGGGATTTTGGCGCAGAACCCCGCAATCAGGTGTATTTTTATATTTTCCGTCTATATTGTTCGTAAAAATAATAAATTTCGCAAAATAAGCCAAACAAAATGAACGCTCCAGCTAAAACTTTGAAAGTATTTAAAGTCCGCCTCGTGTGTTTTGATGGCGGAGGTGGACTATTATACGGACCACACACATCCTTACCGTTGGCATAGATGCAGTCAGGTGAACGTCGAAGATGTTCGGCCTCAACGTCTTCAGGGCAATTTAAGGCGCTCATTTCCATACAGCAAAAATAGCATTTTGCTATGTCTTTCAGGTTGGTGTAAAAAAAGCCACTCCTTGCTAACTTGTATGATTTCCTGTCATCCAAAGTTAGATTTTTAAATGTCTTTAGCCGATCAGATTCACGCTTTAAGATCAACATTGTGACTGCAATAAAGACTGTTTACAAAACGTCTTTTATACTAATCCATGTGTTGTGCTTTTGTGGAAATCCAAGCCATTTAACATAAACTTTATCCCCTCGTCGTTTTAAAACTTTTTCTACAAGGTAAACGTCGGGATATCTGACAGGGGTTAGTTCAAGCTGGTAAAAAGCACCTTGTATTATATGTCCTTGATAGTCTTCAAGAATGTAAGTTACTGGATTAGTGTTTTTTACCTCTTTTATTTTGAAAATTTCGGTAGACCAGTTTGGGGTGTAGCCTTTTTCAAAAACATGTTTATATCTGCTTATGCGAACAAAGTCTCCTACTTTGTACTTAGGGTTTGATTTTGATTTTGGCTTTTTATACACAGTTAGCAATAAACGAATCTCATTAGCAGGACCAACATCTATAGGTCTCATCTTAATAGTTCGATGTTTTGCTCTGTTATATTTGTCTGTTAAGCTGTTCAGCATACTCAGCCAATGATAATTACCATTCATACTAAATTCCTTCCACATAATATTTTTCAACGTTCTATTAAATCTTTCCACAATTGACGCCTTTAGAGAACTATAAGTCGAGTAATGATTAACATCATATTTTTCCATCAAGCGTTTGAACGACTTGTTGTAGAATTCTTTTCCATCGTCTGTTTGCAAGTTTCTCGGAATACGGCCCTGATTGAAGATTAGTTGCATTGCTTTGGTGACTTCTATCCCACTTTTGTCTTTAATTGGTAAAGCCCATGCATATTTAGAAAATGTATCAATGACGGTTAGCAAAAAACGAAAGCTTTTATTTTCTGTCGCATATGAACTCATATCAACTAAGTCTGCCTGCCACAGGTCATCTTTGCCTTTAATCGTTACACGACGACGCTTAAAGTTTTTGCGGACTGGTCTATGTAGTTCGTTAATAATTTGTCTTCTGCTCATTCTTTGAAAAGAGTATATAAATACTTTTTTGCAAAATGTGGGGTTTATATATAAAAAAAGGTTGTTGTCAAGAGCTTTTATTTTTTGCGACAAAAATGATCTCGTTCAAACATCCTTTTACAATGATCGTGGCGGGGCCTTCCGGATGTGGAAAGACCACGTTTATTAAAAATCTTTTGAATGATGTTTCGTTAATACAGCCGGAAATTACGAAGATTATATGGTGTAATGCGGAACGCGTAGCGTTGCCGCTAGATATTGCAACCACAAACATAGAATATATAGACAGTGTGCCCGACGAGTTTATAAATTACACAAATGAACCCACACTAATTGCTATAGATGATATGATGTTAAATGCTTTTAGTAAACAGGTCTGTGAGCTTTTTACTAAAGGATCACATCATCGTAATTTTTCAGTGATTCTTGTAACACAGAATGTATTTCATCAGGGAAAGTTCTGCAGAGATATATCGTTAAACTGTAAGTACCTTGTGGTTTTTAAAAACCCCCGAGATAAAAGTCAATTCGTGCATTTAGCGAGGCAAATTTATCCGGAAGATAGTTTAGAACTCGTAAAAATATATAAAGAGACCACTCAGGAGCCTTACGGGTGTTTACTGATAGATCTTACTCAGGAGATTAACGACACGTTAAGATTCCGAACGGACATATTTAATAAAGATTTCGCAACCTGTTTTTGTCCGCAAAGTTCCTTGTATAGTAAAAATGGTGTCGAGAGTGAAACGATTAAAGGACAACAAGCATATGCTTTATGTACTTCAAAAATCTAAATCAAACTTGAGAAACGCTATCTTAAAAAATGCAGATCCCGAGGTTATAAAAACACTTTGTGAAATCACACTTAACACACTGAAAGGAAATCATATGCCTCATGGTAAAATATATAATTCGCTGTGTAAGTATAAAAATGATATGCGAAAATTAGTTGCCGCAAAAAGATCTGTAGCAAGACAACGTAAATTACTAATACAACGAGGAGGATTTTTGCCAGTTTTATTAGGAAGTGTACTATCGGGTGTAATAGGCTCGCTAATTGAAAAATATGCATAAAGCTAATAGTCTTAACAAAATGCTGCTTCTTTCGCCGGAAGTGTATAATAATTTGAAGGGTGAAATTGAGCAAGCTGCAAATTTATCATTATTTGATAAATCAATGGATAAGATATTAAAAAGTAAAAATCTTTCTGACAAAGAAAAATGGTATAATTATAGAAATGAATTAATAAAGTTTTTCAATGTGAAACGTAAAAAGGCGCAAGTTTTCGAAAAAAGGAAAACTAAAATCCCCATTCAAGAAAATTTACCAGTTAAACATAAGAGTTTGAGAGATAGTTCTACTCAAACAAAAATTATTTTTAAAAAGGATGAATCAACGCAAGCCTCACCGATAAAAGAAAATATATTTGAAAAGACACCTTTTGAGATAGAAGAATTTATTTTTGAGGAGCCGCGTGAAAAAACACCGCCAAGAAGATCTTTATCTCCAGCTGCTAAACGACGTTTATCAGCTAGTGGGATAGCAAAAAGTCTTAAACCCCCAGCAAAAGTACCAAAATTGCAAGATAAAGACTATAAAGTAATAACTGGCACTGACGGTATAACCCAGTATACCGTGCCTGTGGATATGAGTGTTGACGAAGCTGCTAGCCTTATAGAGGAGTTAGAACAAGGTGCTGCAAAAGAAAAGGTTCCGACTAGACAGCCTATATTAAGGCCATCACAACTAGATCCAGGTCAATACGAGCTTGCATTCCCAGTGAAAAAAGGACTGCGACAAAGTGAACGTTTAAAAGGTAAAAAAGAGCGAAGTTCAAGTGTACCAGACGTTGCTTGGGTTAGACTTTAATATATAAAAATGCCTGTAGATATAGTAAATAACGACTTTTACGTATGTCTTTTAAGCAACAATTCTATGCAAATTTATCCTGAAAACACCCTATCTGCTTTTACAAACGCACTTGCTAGTCCATGTAAGTTTTCTAATAGCTGGTGTGTTGGAGTAACTGAAATTTCATTACCAAATTATGACATAAATGAAAGCAAGGGGGTGAAGCGCGATGTAGCTGATACAGTAAATGAGAGTGCTTTTAAAAGAGTAAAGCGCGAAACACATGATAACCAATTAAAGAAAATAAGAGAGCAACAAAAAGCAGATTTGAAATCATTGACCGTAAAAGTTAATGATAATGTTAAACTTGAGTGGACAAAAGAAAGTCTTGAGCAAGCTAGCTATAGAGCAGGACAGGTAAATTTTTCAGCATTTCTACTAACATTTTACAACGCAGTCAGTCCTTCTTGGTATACTATGTTTTTGGACGACGTTAAAAAAGCAATGTGGGATCGGCTGGAAGCTGACTTTTTGGACAATGTGATACCTGAAATAAGCTACACACAAGAGCCGGAAGAGTTTATACTACACATTTATCAAGGGAAAAAAACTTCGGAAAATGTAATTTTAAAGTATAAGGACTATGAGTCAGTTGAAGCATTTGTTGATGACATTATTGGGCAAATTCCTAAAAGAAAAAGAAAGCATATTATAATACAAAATGCAATCGATAATTACACACATCCTGCCCTTAGTATTAAAAGGGCCCGAGATAAAGCAACAAAAGGTACCGCCAAAAAGGTGCATGACATGTTTGAACTACGGCTAGAAGAGTTGGAAGTAACAATAAGGATAAAAAAACCATTACCGTCACACCTTAATGTTAAAGATCTTGTCACGCTTTTAATATCAAATGTGTATTTCGACGATCAGACAATTAGCGAGCAAGAAAAGCAGAAAAAGGTTATTCAGATTAAAGATACAATTTTCGGTATTTTAAACAGGTTAAAAAAAGATTCAATAACTGCAAAAGCACCTAATCAGCGACAAATTACTAAAAATAGTGATGTTTTGGATGTACCTTACGAAAAGCAGAGTTCGGGAGAATACTTGACACCACCAGTACCTATTGATACAAATATAGACAATTTGTCAGACTTCTTTACGGATATATTTCTTCAGACACCTGAAGAAAAACGTAAGCCTGATGCAATACTTTCGGAAATAAAAGAATCATTCAACACTGCTGGACTACGTCAAGAACATATGACAATTATTGAAAAAATTAATGGTCTGGAAAGTACAATCAATGAATTAATACAAAGATTCCCCCGAGAATCTATGGAGATATCAAAAAAATGTTATGATAAAAACTTGATTTTCATTTACACCGATATTATTAAACCGAGAATTATTGGTAATAAACTAGCTCGATACTTACGAGCCATACCGACACAATCGTGTGAGGGTGTACTAAGATTTGAGCATGTAGAATACTGCCCTATCGAGAAAACATTTATAGAAGGTATTTCTATAAAAATAACTGATAGCCAGGGTGAATTGATTAATTTTAAACCAAGTTATATTCCAACTTATGTGATGCTTCATTTTAAAACACAATAAACTATAAATATATGTGCACCCCCTGCCAGTTTTCAATTTGATAGCACATTGCTTGACTTTAGCCCTTAATAAAAATGAATTCATATTATACGCGATACTACTTACTACAAAGTGGCGGTAACTTGTCGGATATAGGGGAATTGTACAGAGCACCGCTTACTTACCAGCAAGGAAGAGGTATTGGCAGCTTCTTCAGTGGCCTATTTCGTTATTTACAGCCATTAGTTGCTTCAGGAGCCAAAGTTATAAAACAGCAAGCGCTGAAAACTGGAAAAACAATACTGCAAGAAATTGGCAGCAAGCCAGTTAAGGACATTTTAAAAGACCAGGGAAAAGCTGTTGCACAAGACCTAGCGCAAAAGGGTATAAATAAACTCTTCGATAGTATGGCCGGTGCAGGTATAAATAATCGTACGAATATTAAAAGAGCTAATCCGTTTACAACGTTACGCTTAACCAAGTCTCCTAAACGAAAAAGACGTTCAAAACAAACAAAACGTGCTACGAAAAAAACAGCAAACAAGAAGAAAAAATCTATAAAAGGCAAACGCGGTTTTCGTAAACGAGCATTGGATATTTTTGATAAATAAGCAAAATGTCCACGTATAGTGAGTGCATGAAATCTGAGCTGGACCTTTTCTCTACACCTGCTGTTCAAAGTAATATTTTAAAAACCGAAGAGGTAGCATACAAGCCTATAGCCTCATTAGATAACTCATCAGTTTTGGAATTTGTTTCGCTGGGACATGGAGATACATATCGAGACTTGTCAAGTATTTACCTACGTTTAAAAGTACAACTAATTAAATTTAAAAATGGAAAAGAAGAACTTTATACTGGAAACGATATTATTGTAAAAGCCTCAGATGGTACCGTGAAGACTGTGACTGATGAAGGTCCTGGTGTTGTCAATAACGTGCTTCACTCGCTCTTTCGTCAATGCACTATTTACCTAAATGGGAGACCGGTTGTACAAACTGACAATAATTACAATTATAGGGCGTATATTGAGAACTTGTTAAATTATGGAAAAGATGCGGCATCAACACACTTAGAATCTGTTGGTTGGTATATCGATGAAAACAGCATAGACAATATTCAAGATGACGGCCAAAATTTAGGTTATTCAGCAAGACGAAGACTTTTCAATAAGAGCAACGTTGTCGAGCTAATGGGGAAAATACATGCTGATATGTTCAACCAAGACAAATTATTAATGAACGGTGTAGATCTGCGCGTTGTGTTATCACTTGAAAAACCCGAATTTTACCTTTTGTCAAAAGATGATGACAATTCCCCACGAGTTAAGATTTTAGAGGCTACTATGTACATGAATCATGTAACTGTTAACCCCAGCATCATGTTGGCTCATGAAACCGTTTTAAAACGATCAAACGCTTTATACCCATACAAACGAGTCGAAGTTAAAACATATACTATACCTGCAAACACATACACATTATCCTTAGACAATATTGTCATAGGACAATTACCAAATTTATTAGTGTTTGGTATGGTTGATAACGACGCATATACAGGAAATCGAACAAAGAACGCCTATAATTTTAAACATAATAACATCACAAGATTTAATTTATCAGTAAATGGTGTCCAGATACCAAACCAGCCTATGGAATTTGATTATTCAAAGGAAAAACCAATTAGTACAAGAGGATACATCTCCTTGTTTAAAGGAACTGGCATACATTATTTCGATAAAGGACATCAGATTTCAAAGAAATTCTTTGACAACGGCTGTTTTCTACTTGCTTTTGATTTAACTTCTGATCGTTCATATAATTCAACCTGCGGTAATCTATTAAACCAAGGTACGGTTAGAATTGAAGGAAGATTTAAGGAAGCCTTGAAGACAACAGTAACCTGTATCGTATATGCTGAATATGACGGGAGTGTAGAAATCGACAAAGATAGGAACGTATACACCAGCTTCTAAAAAAAGCTATATAAGATAGTAAGATGGTAGAATTAATCACAGTGCATATAGACAGTAAAGCCAGCTATCATGAGTTGTTTAATAAATGTCGAATACTTTTCTGGAGGCTGCTTGACTTTCTTGAAAAAGGTTTCTTTTGCGGGATTCACAGCACAAAATAAATTATTTACAAAGGAGATTATCTTCAAATACCCTACGTCAGCTCCAGGATGTATCGACCAATCAAATAAATTGGGTAACATTGAGCTTAGACGTCTAGATGAAGACCTAATAAAAACCTTAGCAAAATTTACTACAATACTTGTTTGCGATGCAGCAACCAAGGAATTTATAAATAACTATGTTACATCCTATACCAAGGTTATTGACGTGGAGACAGCAACCCCGGCTTCTGAACAAGAATGAACACGATCGAACTCGCAAAGTCGTTAACAAGCAACCCCACAACAAAAAGATTCTTTAGAGGAGTATTCCCCTGCAACCGCCTGCCAAAAAATGTAAAAAAACCAGCATGTGTCATAGCCAATACAGACCCTGCACATAAGGGTGGTACTCATTGGATTGCATTTTACATCCCTAGAAAAGGACCTGCAGAATACTTTGACTCGTATGGTAAATCCCCCAGCAATAGGTTTTTTCGCAACTTCTTACATACTAATTCAGATGTGTTTGTAAACAATAAAAAACGATTACAAGGAGCACTTTCATTGACCTGTGGACATTATTGCTGTGTGTATCTATATTTTCGGTGTAAAGGAAAAAGTTTAACACAATTCCTGAAGCAATTTTCCTTCAATAATTTTAAATTAAATGATAATAAAGTTGTGAACTTATATCGCAAAATATACTTGAAAAAATGTTTAAAATCTGGTGGGGGTAAATATAACCAGTTATGTACACCGGAAGATAAGAGTATAAATACAAGACGCTGGTGATGTACATTTAATGTTGAAATAGAAGCCACCGCTTCAAGATGGAACCCGCACCTAAAGTTAAAAAATCTAAACAGTTGAGTGCAAAAAGAGTGTGTGCAGAAGAATTTAAAGTGAGGGACACAAAATCCAAAAAGCAAAAACTTGAGCCGCTGCGGAAAAAAAGCAAAAAGGGATCAGAAGCCCCGGGCGAAAATCTTTTGCTAAACTATACATATCATCTGGATCATCACCATAATCAGAAGGTTGTCCTCGGATTTGATCCGACCTCGTTTGAAGCAAAGATAGTGTTTCACCGTCATGGCTTTCCACCTGTGTCAACATTTTACCCTGGATGGCTGGAAATTTACAAACATCTCACCAAACTAAAAGACGAGGTTATTCCAGACATGTTCCCGCCAAACCAAGAAGTGCTTCAGACGAAATACACAATCCCCGTTGGTACAGGAAATATTGTGCTGACTCTTAATGAGCTCTATAATTTGATTGACATGCAGGATTTCTTCAAGATTGTAATGTTCCATAATAACAATGCAGCCGAAAGTGTCAAGGAGTACTATAAGAAATACTGTGAGAAGTGTAAAAACAATAATTTAATTTTGTTGTCAGACAAAGACTTTTTTATACCGTCTAGAACCTCTTATGTACATTTAAATTATTCTAGACTTTTCTTTGAAATACCCTTATATTGCAGTACCAATATTCTTTTTGATGTAATTACGATATAATAATAAAGTTTTTAAATAAAAACACATACAGTTGTTTGTCTTCATACCATAATTTTATTAATCAACATATACAGGTATATATTTATACAGTTTTGCAGTGCACAACGGACAAAAGACACATTGTTGTGGATTTCACAATTATATTGAAAATTTACAAGATCGCTTAATCTAGGTATTTGTATAAGCTCTATTATTTCAGAAGTCGGCGAGTATTTTCTAATGAACGATGCCTTTACTTCACCTTTCACGTATATTGTAGCATTTTCGAATTTTGAAAACACTTCAGCCAGATTGTTATAGTTGATGATCCCACCGCTCCAATGTAAACCATTTATATTTTTCACGTCATACTTGTTCTGTCTCTTTGCCTTTGATGACAACTCCTGGTATGGGTAAGGTGACATAAAATGATAAACCTTGGGGGAGATGGTACCCATAGGAAGAACTGCCAACTCTTTAATAAAGTACTGACCGTTGTTCCCGCAGACAAACTGCATGTCCAGAATAAATTTAGCCATATTATCAGTTGGTGGGAAAATACGGAATGAGCTAATATGCCGCGCGTATATTTATATATGTTTTTTATTTCAATAAGTTACGGATTTTATCGCTACAGTTGCGGCCGGGGCAGTCAATGTAGTCATGTATTTTGGAATTTATGAAATGTTCGGCATCTTTGTATAAATGCATGCGATAAGTGTCGAATGCAATTTCTTCGGGGAGCAAATATTTTAAGTCCCAGAGGTAGCTGTTTAATTTAGCGCACAAGAACAGGTCACAGAAAAGTTCAATCTCAATTTTACCAATCAAATATAAATCACATATAGTAAGGCCACGGTGAGATTTTTCTTTTATCTCTTTATATATTTGTTTTAACCAGTCATTTTTTTTAAGCCCTTCTGAAGCCTCACTGTGTATATTGTTTAGGTGACATGCAACACACTTAATTGCACTAAATAAATCATAGGCCTCAGTCGAAATCTCAGCTTCACACGTCCACATTATCGGCTCGGTCGAATTCTCGGCTTCACACGTCCACACCCACTGTAATCCGTTTATGCTTTCCACATCAGACTGATTATCGAAAATAAACTTGTTCATCTTGCTAACAGGAAAGAAAAACACGTACATAATAAAGAATTTGTTTTCAAGCCATATTTATATATATATATATATATTTCACAAACCGAGACTGTGATTAACGTTATATCAAAAGGTTACAACGGGAGTAGATAAGCTATCATATTAACAGATTTTATAATTTTGTTGTTTTATTTTTCAAAACCTAAGAATATTGTCGGTTTCCCACAACACAACTGGCGCAGCATTGTGCAGCTCTTCACTCTTACACAATGTCACATGACCCTGACCCAACTTTTTCCATATGCCTGAGATCAAACCACAACAACGCCGAGCCTCTTTTAATTTTCAAGATCATCTGTTACCCAATCGGCCGCTCTATGCCCCCCACGTGCTCCCGAAAGACACATGTCCAGCATCTTATCTGCCCACACTTGTCATTTCATGCACATGCAATCCAAGTTTTATTATCTCCTTAACTTCTTCTTCGCTTCTTCCGATCTTCCCCAAGTCAAGCGTGCTGACCCCGACCAGCCAGCACTTTGCTTCATCGATCGATCGCCTGTTTTACCCCTTCGAAAAAGCAGCAGCAGCAGGCCACCGCTTCTTTGCAACACTTCTTCGTCGCCATGCGGTACGATCACATCGACAAAATGTTCGCACTCTTCACACCGCCGCTAGCAAGCTAGCCGCTACCACTTCACCTCCTCTGCAGAATCACCCCTCTTTCGCAATATTCCTGCTCCTCTTATTCTTCTTCAGCACGCCGCACATTCAGCCTATTTCCCCTACCAACAACTGAACAACAAACCAACCTCTCCTCCGCAAAGTCATCATCACTCGCTCTTTTCACACCCTCGCTGACAAGCCAACCACTATCACCCCAACTTCTCTACACAGCCACCCCTCTTTCGCGATATTCCTGCTCCTCTCTTTTCGCACCACCGCCGCCAAACTACCCGACACCTCTTCACCTTTTCCCCAGCCACACCATCCACACCCCCACCAAAACCACAACCACACCTCGACAGAAAATCAACCCTTCCCTTTCACACCAACATCCTCATACCACCGAGTGGGAACCCAAAGCAACCTCTCCCTATCGCACCTAGTCTGCTTTATATGGCGGAGTGGATCCTTACTACTTTTGGCTTTAGAAAGCCAAAAATCAGATAAATACATTTCTGTTTCTTCAAATATCAATGTTAAGGGTTTTCTTTCTTTTAAATTTAACTTTTTATGACTTAATTCAATTATGTATAATATTATTTCTGATTTTGAGAAGCTCAAACATTCTCTTTTATGCTAAAAATGCCAGAATTTTCCGTTTCATTTTAACTGCAAGGGGTTGTGAAGTTTTAAATTTAATCTTAGATCTTTGTTATACTTGGGGTTCTGTTAACTGTTTTCCTCTTTACTTTCCTAAATGTACTTTTATGATTTGTTCTCTGAAAAACATATCTATGCACTTTACATATACCTACCTTATATGGTACTGGTAGCGTCTTGATAAGATCTAAGATTTAGAAGTATTTTTTAACTTTCGTGTCTAGTTTGACGACTATATGGATGCTATAACAAACAAACAAAGACTGCAGCATTGTGGTTCCATTCATTATTCCGCAAGTGGACGTGAAGGGCATGAACCTAAGCAGTCTATTTACTCGCACTGTATAAAAATATAGGTCCGTTGCATAAAGAAACCGTAGGGATAAAGCAAAAAAGTAACTCCTAGGATAGAAAGAAAGTGTTCTTGAGATTAAAAAAAAAATACATATATTTAAAAAAGAAACTTGAAAAATGCAAAAATCGACAAAACTTAATTTATTAATAAATCTCGAAAACATTTTTGTTTGTTTCGAAATCCTTTGATGGAATTTCATTTAATAATACATACAATAAACACATCCACCAAATTTTATCAAAATTACAACTGATCGAGCCTGTTATGTATGCTGGGTGGCATACAATAACAATTGAGATCTTACTCGGTGTGAATAAGATCTCTTGTTGTAACGGTTCCGGGTTTAGCCCTGGAGGTACCCTATGCGGGGATCTCGGAAGCAGCACGAATGCTTTAACTTCTCGAGATCGGAGCTGCTCTGGAGGTAAAGATGGGGGAGTAGCAGAAATGCGTTTGCTCCCCTTGACGTGCACGATTAAAACACTGCACTTGAAGTTAAACTGTATTCGTTTATTAACTTTATTAACACTCGGCACTTAACTTAGGTATTCGCTAGACCGGACTCGCGACTCCCTTGACTTGAAGCGACCGTGGCTTGTCCTTACTTTTCGGATCAGACTCGCTTCTCGACTCTGACTCTCACTTTCGACTCCTACTTTTCGATTGCTATTTTCGACTCCGCCCGGCTTTGACTTATCGAATCCTTATATCCCCTCGATCGGTCATTGGAACTTTCCAATGTTCCAATCGCTGACAACGTGCGCGTCGCCACTTGTGCGGTGCACATGTTTTGCGTCAGCATAAATTACCCAGGTCGATGCACGCGCGGGCGGTCGCCCCAGCGTGAGCTTGGGTCGATGCGCTCGCGGGTGGTCGACGCAGCGTAATTCGAGGGGTCGCATTATTCATTCTGCGACTTTTCGATTCTATTGAGCCGCTTCAGATTTCAAGCCTGTTGCGTCTTGAATTCTGAAGGGCTCTTCAAAATCTGGATGAGATTTTGGTACATAACAAGCCCAATAGTTTGTCGATTTGAAATGGAATCACTCTGGTGATAATTCAATTGATTCCAATGATTGGAATAGGGTTTCCAAAAACATAAATAACTGCCCGACGTTTGGTATGCCTTTATGTTCGATTGTTTTTACTTATCTGTATGTTTCCTTACCCAATTTTCTTCTTACGATGTGCACCAGAAAACTCTAGATTGTAGTGCCTCCTTTCTTTTTTCGTCCAGCATTTTTATCTCTTGTCCAGATCCTCTTTAAATTTTGGTTTGATTTACAAGCTTATCTATTTTATCTAGCAGTAGTATATTGCATTGGATCTATTGCACAGGAGCTCCTGAGTTGCTCTTGTAGGCTTCTCTTAATTAGAAGCTAGAATCTTTAACCTTAAGGATGATCGGGCCGAAGGCAAAACTCAGAACGTCCAACTACTTTAAGCACTTTATTGCGAAAGAGGCCGATTAACAGTCTTACTGCTCTATGAAGCAAGAGCCTGTTGACCACTACTTAATCGATCGAATATTATTCATGTCAGTGTGTGAAATTAGTGCATTTTCGATAGTTATCAGCACGCTTTTACTTTTAACATTTAGCTTAGAAGTAACTGATTCTGATACTACGTTCGATCGTATGCGTATGGGTACGGCTGAATTTCGAAATTGAACCGAGGTACAGATAAGTAATGAAATTTCCGTTTCGAAGCAAATTAATAACTTTGTTTTTTCGGAGAGAATTGCAGCGACTACAACTCGGCCAATCCTGAAACCAAATCGTCCTCGATTTGAGTGCAGGTCGTGAGTACCTTACATTACGACTTTTCATATAAAAGTTTCAACCTCGACCGCACACGCATACCATTCACATTGATATTTACAATGATTAGAAATAGGAAACTACCTAACATATATACATTGAGATTAGACTATTAGACATCTTAAGACCGAGCGTGCATAGAGCACAAAGTGATGATTTAAATAAATCTTAACAAAATTCATACATGTTGCTTAAGTTCAATATACGGTTTCATGTTCTGTGGAGAGGTTACTCCTTCGTAGGGAATTCTCGATATCTGCAAGTTCTCAATATCCCTTATTAAATACCGATCGTTTGGCAAAACTTTTACAATCTCGTAAGGACCTTTATACTTTTCGAGTAGTTTTTTATTAATACCGGGAGTATTTATTATGTTCTTTATCATAACGTAATCCCCGATTTTATACTGGTGAGGCATTTTATGTTTTTTATCATATAGGTTTTTATTTACCTCCTGACTATGAACAATATTTTCGCTTGCTTTTCCCCTAATTTCTTCTAAGTCTCGCGGATCATCACATATTGCATTACTCTCCAAATGCTCACGTATGCTATCAACAATCTTTCCCCTTTGGGCGACGCCGAACAATAACATGCTAGGTGTTTCTCCGGTACTCTTATTTACTGTATTGTTCAATGCATATTCGAGTTTACCTAAGTGAGTAGTCCACGCTGCTGGCTCAACTTCGCTTTCTTTCGAAAGCATAGGGGTAAGAGTTCTATTGATTCTTTCCACCTGGCCGTTTGACTGAGGAGAACTTGTGGCTATTTTGATATGTACTATATCATTGTCAGAGCAAAAGCTCGAAAATTCCGCTGATGTAAAACAGCTTCCCCTGTCTGAGATAAGCCTTTTAGGTTTGATATAATTCGCAAAATAGAACTGCAAGCATTGGAGGACTTCTCTTGTACTAGTGCTTTTGACTGGGTATAGTTTTACGAATTTCGTGAAACCGTCAACCACTAGGAAGATGTACCTTTTAAGATTTCTGACCCCCGAAGGAAGTGGACCATAATGATCTATGTGGATCGTATCGAACGGCCTGTCGCCCTTCGGAATGTTATGGAGGACGCCTTCTTTTTTACCGGAGGGCTCAGAAAAATGGACGCACTTGAGGCAATTCTTTACGTAATCTTTTATTTTAATTTTCATGGAAGGGAACCAGTAGGTTTTCCTTAAGTGATCATACAATTTATCTGCTCCAACATGACATAATGCATCATGATGGGTTTGTATGATATTCCTCTCCATTGCGGTTGGGACGTAAAACAGCACATTATCCTTTATTTTCCGGTACACGAGACCATTAAACATTTCGTACATTGGATGCTGTCGCTTTTCTAGGGCTTGCGAAATTTTCTTTATCTCAGTATCTTTCTGTTGAGCAGCAGCTAACGCATGCTCAAGTGAATCAGGCTCTACCAGTAGAACGTTATGGCATCTGCTTAATGCATCCACATGGTGCATTCTGTTAGCATCTCTATGTTCAATAGCGTAATCAAATTCCTGCAGTTCCAGAGCCCATCTGGATATTCTCGGGTTCAGGAACTTCTTGTTTAAAGTAAGGGTCAAGGACCTGCAGTCGGTAACGATTTTAAATTTTAATCCTGTCAGGTAAACGCGAAAACGCCTAAGGGCATAGATTATAGCCAGTGTTTCTAGCTAGAAGGAATGGTACCTTGATTCCACTGGTGTGGCTCTTTTTGAAAAGAAGAAAACAGGGTGGAATTTGTTGTCACTCTGGCGCTGCAACAAGATTGCACCGAAACCCAACGCACTGGCATCACAGTGTAGTTCTGTCTCCGCATGTGGAGAGTAAATACTTAATAAAGGCGCCTCCAGAAGTTTCATTTTTAGAGCCTCAAACGCTTCCATCTTATCCGTGCCAAACTTAAACTCAACACCTTGCTTCAGTAGATCATAGAGAGGTTTCGATATTAGGGAGAAGTCTTTAATAAATTTTCTGAAATAGGAACATAGACCGAGGAATGAGTGTAACTCTTTTACGTTTTTAGGTACACTAAATTCCTTAACAGCTCGCAGCCCCATACAATTTGGTCCTATTCCCTCCACACTGACCTCGTACCCCAAGTAGGTGATCTTTTCTTGCATGAAAGAGCATTTATCGAACCTTAGTTTTAAGTTATTTTCGCACACGAGTTTCGCTACTTTTTCTAAGATTGCCAAGTGCTCTTCTACGGTCTCTGAGGCGATCAACAAGTCGTCGATGTACACCAACAGAATCAACAAGTTCTTTAAAGATAGAATTGATGTAGCGTTGGAAGACTGATGGTGCGTTTTTTAAGCTAAACGGCATGTACAAAAATTCAAACTGCCCCATTGGGGTAACGAAAGAAGTGTATTTGATGGAGTCATCAGCCATTTTAACGTGGTGGAAGCCGTTTTTGAGGTCGAGCAGGGAGAAATATTTTTTCCCGCGCAAGCGGTCTAAATTGTCGTCGATCAATGGTAGGGGGTAATTGTCCTTTTGTGTATTTTTATTCAATTGCCGATAATCTATACATAATCTAAACTCTCCATTCTTTTTTTTAGTAAGGACAATAGGTGAAGCATATGGAGAGTTGCTTTCGCGAATTATTTTCCGTGCAAGTAAATCATCTAGAATTTTTCTAAGCTCTATTTTGTGTGCGTGTGGCATTCGTCTAGGGGTACAATTGAAAATACTGTTCGGGTTGATAGGGGTTATTTTCATTTCGCATATAGTGTTATTATTGTTAAGCGTATCATTAGGCAACGAAGCTTTCCGCATAATTTCGCGCACGCGTTCTCTTTCTTTGTAGGGTACATTTTCGTTTACGTTCAAGGTAAATCCGTCATCTAAGCAACATGTATCAATATTTAATATTTCCCTTGGAAAATTGTCATTTTCGTTAATATTAGAAATGTCGTTTTCATTTAAAATAAATTTTGCATTACATTTGCTCAAGAAATCCCTACCCAAGACTACAGGGAACTTCATTGTTCCGTTCTTAACCACGAGCAAACATAATTCAATTTCATTACATTTAAAGGAGACAACACATGTTACCTTGCCTAATATTACCAGACGACTATCATTTATGCCAAAGTATTCTGTACTGCCTAATTCTATCTTCGTGATGAGGTAAGGGGATACGAAGCCTTCCTGAATAAAGCTGATCGGACTTCCAGTGTCTACCATTGTGTTCGCCTCGATGATAGTTGTGATGTCTCTCGTCGATTCACTGAAGAACGAATAACTAAAAGTGTGGGAGAAATCATTAGAAATGCTTAGGGACTTAAAGTTACTGCTTCCTGATGGTCCGGGGATGCTTTCGCCAGGAGTACTGCTTCCAACCAGCATAACGGCTGCTGGAGTTGATCCCGATGATACCGCCTGGTTGCGATGTTTGTCACAATCTGTTGCAACATGACCACGCTTCCCACACGCGTAGCATGTCCCTCGTTCTCTCCGCGGCTTAGGGCAATTACCTGCCAGGTGACCTGCCTCGTTGCAGTTGAAGCATTTGTTAGTCCTTGCTGATTGATGATGAACCGTCTTCGTTTGCTGTCTTGATGTCTTCGAGGTCGGCTGAATGCTTGTAGAGTTGTGCACTGTCATCTCTGTAGGGTGGGGCTTCATTTTTTCGTAAGTCCTCAGGATCCTCTTTAATTCGCTGATGGTTGTTGCCGTGAATAGTAGTTGCTTGTTTAGAATCGAATCCGGAATTCCTCTTACTATATAATGAATAAGATCTTCTTCTTCAACTGCAGTAAGTGACGCAATTTCCTGCATGCTCAGCACATATTGATGCACACTTTCGTCCTTATGTTTTCTCCTGCTCCTAAGTCTATTATGCACATCGGCCGGTGTGACTGCATGGTGGAACTCTTCCAATAGAGATGCCTTTAAGTCATTCCACGTTCTGCAGGACGAGGAACGTAAAAATAACTTCGCGGTGCCCCTTAGCAGTCTCCTAGAGTAAATAAAACATTGTTGTCCACTCCAGCCATGAAGATCTTTAGCCTCCTCGAAACTTCTCACCCACTGTCGGATCGAGTAGGTATCGTCACCAGAGAACGTTGGCAAAGATTCTTCAATATCCTTGAAGCAGAACTGTGCTCTTGCGCCACCTAATTCCACGTCACTTTGGCACAACGATGCTAACCTTCTTTTCAATTGCACGATTTCTGTTTGTTTTCTAATCATCTCGTTTAGATCGTCTATTTCCTGTTGCAGTTGCCGACTCCCTGATGGGATCTGCTCCAAGTTCTCGTCCGCTTGCTGAGGTAATACAGATACAGGCGGTGCCAAAGAGACATTCGACTCATCGCTGCTACTTTCCTCATCACAATTAAGAGATGCCATGATGTTGTCCGGGAAGTGCTCCTCTAGCTCCTGATCGGTCAGATTTTTTATTTGTTCTCCCAATCGTATTTTTAGGACGGCTTTAACGCCTACTGTACTCAAATTGAGTTTTTCTAGTTTTTCTTTCAGGGCTTGGACTGTTGCGTTCTGTAAAAATCTTTCGGCACGTGCTCTGGCCATAACCCTTATGTTTCGAAATGCATAAAATCTCGTAATGTTAATTCAGTTTGGGCGCTTTAAATGCACGTTTTGCAATTTATGTTGCTAACCTGCCACAGATGTTCGGAATAACTTCGGATTTTGCAATCATAAATAGCGCGCGGTCCAGACATAAAATCCCGCGTATGAAAATCACAAGACTTATCGTGTGAGTCTCCGGGCTCATGGAACACAGTAAATCCGATTAAACTTTAAACAATTCCCGCAAATCAGCAACTAATCCCACTTCTGAGAATTTTGTAGGCTTCTCTTAATTAGAAGCTAGAAACTTTAACCTTAAGGATGATCGGGCCGAAGGCAAAACTCAGAACGTCCAACTACTTTAAGCACTTTATTGCGAAAGAGGCCGATTAACAGTCTTACTGCTCTATGAAGCAAGAGCCTGTTGACCACTACTTAATCGATCGAATATTATTCATGTCAGTGTGTGAAATTAGTGCATTTTCGATAGTTATCAGCAGGCTTTTACTTTTAACATTTAGCTTAGAAGTAACTGATTCTGATACTACGTTCGATCGTATGCGTATGGGTACGGCTGAATTTCGAAATTGAACCGAGGTACAGATAAGTAATGAAATTTCCGTTTCGAAGCAAATTAATAACTTTGTTTTTTCGGAGAGAATTGCAGCGACTACACTCTGTACTTGCTATCGGAAATCTCCATATGCAATATACTCTATAACTTGTGTTACTCTTAAAATAAATACTTACAACTAAAATGTGTGTGTAAATTTGCATTCAGCTGTAATTAGAGCAACAAACCGTGGTCGTATAGAACACAGACATATCCAGCAATGTTAATTCAGTGAATGCTGTAACTCATTTTATTAGAGAAATTATAGCTCTTATGGTCCCTGACTGTGCCACAGTACAGAAACATAGTTTAAAAACAGCTTTTAATTCGTAATGATGTTGCCTTTTACTTAATCATGCAAATGGGCATAGCCAACATTAATTAACATTTCAGTCCTATTCAACTGTGGCTGACTTTTTCGAAAACGCAACTAAATTCTGGCATAAACTTTAAAATGCAGCAAGCACAAGTTAAGTGAAAAACAATTAAAATATTTGGAAGCTCTTGAAATTTGGTCGTACGCCCGCCGCGGACAAAATAGTAAAAAAAAATATATTTCCGCTTCACAAATGTGCTTATCATGTTCCATTAAAAAATTTTAATTAAAACTGCAAAACTCAAAATGATAAATTGCAGGGAAAGGGAGCCAAGTTCTCGCGTCGTGAAACGTCACTGGTCACATCAAAGTATATCCCTCTTAGCCCCACGTGCAACCGTGGTGTGGGAAGATAATCCTCGGAATGGATGTAAAAAAATAAACCCGGTGCGCGGTAATGAACTTTACGTGGCTACCAACCAAAACTATTTCCTGGATAGGATTTTAGTTTTTATGGTGCCATAACTTATCCTTTTTGTCCGTGTACTAAAAAGGATAGGAAGCAACCATTGCGCCTACAAACGGTGTTAACTAAATTGTTAAAAATTGTCACCCACAATGCAACTGTGTAATTCCGTCCATTTAGTGAGATTACGTATTTCCGGAGAATTTAAAAAACGGGTTACTGTCATGGCATCCTAACGTTCAGGTCGAATATGACCTCAATTTGTGGGTAAAACAAAAAAAGGCCAACGAATGCTATACGAGCAATTCACATAAATTTAAATTAAAAACAGGTGGGAGTAATATTTTTATCTTTTTCATTTACGCACGCAGCCGCATAAAATATCAGTTCTAGTAAATATGCATAGGAAATTAATCAAATTTTTTCATAGTACTTTCTCTTTTAACTTATAGTTCAACCGCGTCCTCAAATCTTCCAAACTTAATTTAACTACTTTAACGCCATGAAATTCAATCATGAAATTTGGCAGAGTATGTCGGGTTCGGGTGACAATACAATATTAAGCTGTTACTTGCATATACAAATTTATACATGATATTTTATAATATATTCATATAAATATACATATGTAGGTATACATAAGGTATACAGCTTAGGTTAAAGATCTGTAGCTCGGTTTTTAAAAAGAAGCATGGTTTTTATCAACACTTTAATTGAAGAAGCATCTCAAGAGCACGATGCGTTAAATTAAAAAATAAAAACTAATAATTCCGAAATAAAAAATTTATAAAAACTCAATCTCTACGTATTCCTATTTTGACCCGACGAGTGGACAAAACCGTACAGAACAGTATAGGGTAGTAGAAGGTGCGCAAAGCATATTTTTCTGCTGTCAGAAGGTAAATTTATTGCGTTTGCATCAAGAAATTATCTGTTTGTCTTCAAAAACTAAAATTATAAGTCAAATACAAATACTTTATGAAAATCCCCTTTGCCCTAGGGGTGAGCTTAAAGTGGGCACAACTTGTTTTTATTGAGAAGAAATGTAAAGAGGAGGAGGGAAAATTTATACGTAAGTTACATATTAGAGACGCACTTTATTATTAAATAAAAACTTTAAAAACCATCATTTGGAGAGGGGTAGGGGGCTGTAGTGTTGAAGTGTTTACATAATTTATGTTTAATCAATATTAAAAATTCCCTGAACATTTCAAGATAACGTTTTTCTTAAGGGAGAAAATAATTATAATTTTTTTAATTTATACAAATTTGTTCTTCTTTGAAAAACAAAACATCTCTTGAAATGTTTCTGGTATTTTCAGATTGATTGAACGTAAATTATGTAAAAATTTATGGATAGTTGTTCTCGGAAAACGCCGGGTACGGGTCAGCTAGTCGTTTTAATAAAAAGTCAGTTGCTATTAAATAGCAACAACGTATGGAAGGGTAATAAAGCCGCCTTAAAGTTTGAACTGTTATAACTGTAAAATAAAAGACTATGACTAAAGCTTTATTAATAATAACATAAACTAGGAACTCTCAGCTATCAGTTTCTTTGGAATAAATGTTTTAAAAAAATAGTGGCTATTCAACAATATGTAATGCCTATTTCTTTATTTATATATCACAGCTTCATCAAAATACTGATTAACAAATATATACTTGAATCAATCAAACGCGGATAATTCAAAAAGAAATATTTTATTTCAGGCTTTTTAAATTTACAAGCGTTTACAGTGCTTAAAAACTGTCGCGAAGTTTTCGAGTCTAGACCTGAAGAAGAACTGCCTTGTAGGGAAATTTTGGAGGGTGCACGATGCTGGCTATTTTCTTGGTTTCGTACCGTGGGTGAATTTGATCTTCTGCATTCTTTCACGTTCCCGTCCGACGGGCGCTATTCCGCCTAGGTTCCAAGAAAAGCGTCTCTGGGAACGAGCTTGCGGGTTCTATTGAAACGGAGGCTGCGAATCCGCTGACTTAACCTCTCCCTCCGGAGGTATCGACTCCCGTCGATCGGTGTTGAGGTCAATTTTAACATTGGTTTTTCCAGCTTTATGTCGTAGCACCAGGTAAATGACGGCAACCGATAGGACGATTATGATGATAATATCCGTTGTAATGTTCGCGTGCCATTTCCACTGTGTTTCGTACCTTACTTCCCCGATGTGCCTAGTATTGTTTAGATTCTCAAGATGCAGTTCCCTCAGCTGAAATGTTTCCGATATTGATGCTATGCTAACACTTCTTTCAACATTTGGAAGGACCTTCTCATGATAAGTCCGCATTGAATTCTCGAAGTTTCTATCTCCAATGGATATTTTACAATCTTTAAATTTAATAACATTGTTTCTCTTAATTTGTATTGTGTTGGGTTGGCTACAATCATTCAATAGTTTTATTGGTTTTAAATTTTTTGTGACTAAAATTCCGTCTAATACAATTTTAACATCTTCTGTTATATTCTTACGATAATTACATTCCATTACTTGATCATTCAACAAATTTGAGATACATTTATCTTTATGCAGTACAAGCTCCTTTTTTAGAATATGTTTTTTATTAATGTTGAGAAAAATGTCACCATCACAGGCTATAATTCTATCTACGTCTACATTAAGTTCTAAACAATCTTGTTTATTTGGAATTTTTTCAATTATTATTCTAGAGTAAGAGCTATTAACAAATTTAGGAATTGATATTACAAATATTATAAGCTCCTCTTTATTAAGTACAAAGTTCTTAATGTAAGGCAGCATTTCAAGAGTAATATTATTTTCTTTTGTTTCTTCTTCCGTCAAGATATCCTTTGGCAATATTTCTAACTTACTAGCTATTAATATTTCTTTTATGCTTGAAATCTGTTTTGACAAGATATTGATATTTTCATTAATCTCTGTAACAAACATAAACAATACCAATTTATCATTCATAACTTTTACATGTTCTTCAATTCTGTTTAATTCTTTGGTTATTTTCTCCTGAACAGCATTCACATGATTTGTAATAATTTTTATTTGATTCGAGATTTCTTTGTTAATTAAAATTTGGTCGTTCAGATTGTTGATCATTTGCTTATTATTTTCTTCGATTAATTTAAAGTTCTTTTGAATTTCTTCTCGATCGTCGTTGTCCATTACGCCAGCCACAAATCGCAGACCGTCACCCAAGACATTGATTAGTCCTCTTTTATTCATATGATGTGGGAAAATGCTATTAAGAGTTTCTTTTAGATGCTTCAAATTGTAAAGCGTAGTCTGAGGAATAGGAAAACTTCCCTGCAGCGCAACCAGATTATTCTCTATTTTTAGGACACTTTCATCATACTGCGTTAAATTAATGATATGCATTATTCTTTTATAATTATCGATTATCTTAATTTCGGACTCCTTAATCAATATGTACCCGTTACCAGAAGGAATCTCATTGACCTCTAACGATGGTTGCCCAACAGCCACGGACAACACCAGTAACAAAATGAATATACCTGTAACAAGATTTTTTCTCTTTAATTTTGATATTTTAATTTCCTCCTAAATTGGTTAATATAGCGAGGTGAGTGTTCCGTCGTGACTTGAAGATGATCTTCTCCCTTCTCTTCAACAGTCACACTTTTATGATAAGGTTGAAGTTTAGCAGTTCTGTTGAGCTTAAGATAATTAGAAGGTCTATCCTTATATCTGCCCCAATTGCGTTTATTAATACTTTTTTCTTTTTTGGAACAGAGAGTTTGGTGAATTGCCGGATATTCGTCAGACTTTATGCTTCCGTTCAGGAAATCTATTGGCTTCTTGCCTGTAGAAGTGTGGGTTGTTTCATTGTAAATTTTAAGGGCTTTAATAATCGGATCTTCGTCTAGTGGTAGTCTTTGTTCCTTTTCAATAACATTAAAAATTCGTAAGTGTTCATTGAGAGTATTATGGAATCTCTCAATGTCGGCGTTGCTAGTGTGGTTATTCGGAGTGGTAAAATGGATGTTTATTCCCTCATTATTTAGGAAATTTGTGAAACTTATGCTATTAAATCCTTTTTCCCGATCTGTTACAACTTTTATAGGTTTCCCGAAAGAACCCAAATACTGCATAAATCCATTCTTTAGATCTGACCAATTTCTAGATTTAAGTGGTATTATCTGTGCGTGTTTTGTGAATTTATCGATGATTGTTAAGTAGGGCTTTCCTTTACTTGGGAACCATATGTCCATGTGTATGATTTCTAAAGGTTTACTTGGCGTTTCGGTTATTTTAAAAGGGAGTTTTAGAGGGTGTCTTTCATATTTTGCACTGTTACACGTATGACAATTATTTATGACCCTTTGTACTTCCAATTTGAGTTTCGGAAAGTAGAAATTCTTCTTCAACTCGTAGAAAACATCATTTATTCCTCTATGGTTTGTTTTAGTATGTTGGTCTAATATGCGCTCTTGAAGCTCAGGGCGACTTTCTATATCCTTTAATACGAAGGAACATCTATTTAGTCTTAGAGAACTGTTTCTTGAGAAATGATTCAGGTAAGTATTTTGGAAAACGTTGTAAATGGGTATGTCATTAATCATTATTCCTACTATTCCTTTAGGGGGGACGTGATTTTTCAGAACATCTATGAAATAAGCTTCATTAGGATTGGGGTGCAAGAATGTTTTCCTAGTCCTACCATGGACTTTATATGTCGTCATCCCTGGTTGTGGACCTTTTTCTATTATAATTTGATTTTTGTAGAAGTTTAGGGCTAATTCGGAAATTGGGATATGTAATGTATTATCTTCGTCTGCTGAATGCACTGTTGCATCAGTAGACCGAACATCTTCATTATCGGTTAAAGGAAATTCGTCAGAAGAATTGGCCGTTGCATTGATAGACCAACTGTCTTCGGTGTCTGTTGTATTCATATTTATTTCAACCCTTGATAAAGCGTCAGCAACTTTATTGTCCCTGCCATTCAGATATTCAACGTCGAAGTTAAATTCCTCCAACTTAATTTTCCATCGTTGGAGTTTGGAATTTGGTTCCTTAAGGTTGTGAAGCCATTGCAGTGGCTTATGGTCTGTTCTTATCGTAAATCTTCTGCCATATAGGTAGGGGCGGAAGTATTTAACGGACCAGACTATCGCTAGAAGTTCTTTCTCGATAGTCGAATACTTGCATTCATGCTCGTTGAGAGTTCGTGATGCAAAACATACCGGATGATTGTCTTGCGACAATACTGAGCCAATGGCGAAATTACTTGCGTCAGTTGTTAGTATAAATTTTTTTGAAAAATCCGGGTATATAAGAATTGGATCGGTTGTAATCAATAATTTGAGTTTATTAAACGCTTCTTTGTATTCCGGATTATTGACATTTATTCGTTTATCCTTCTTCAGGTATGAGGTCATGGGTTTCGCAATTTTTGCAAAGTCCTTAATGAACTTGCGATAATACCCAACCAATCCCAGAAACGATTTGATTTGTTTAGCGGTTTTAGGTAGGGGGAACTTATTAATTGCTTCGATCTTATTAGGATTGGGTTTTATCCCTCTTGTTGTTATAACGTGCCCCAAAAATTCGGTCTCTTGCTTTAGAAATTCGCTCTTATCTAACTGTATTTTTAAGTTGGCATCCTGCAATTTACGCAGAATTTTCTGCAGAGAGTCAAAATGTTCTTGTTCACTTGTACTGAAGACGATAATATCGTCCAAATACACATAGCAAATTTTGCCAATAAATTCCTTTAATACGGAGTTCATTAACCTTTGGAATGTTCCCGGAGCATTTTTCAATCCAAATGGCATCCTAAGGAACTCATAGTGGCCATTATCCGTACTAAAGGCGGTCTTTTTTATATCTTCTTCTGCCACCTCAATCTGGTGAAAGCCTTTCGCGAGGTCGAGTGTTGTGAAGTACATAGCCCGACCCAGTTTGTCTAAAATATCCTCTATATTGGGTATAGGATATTTGTCATCGATAGTGACATTATTCAGTTTTCTATAATCTACCACGATACGCCATTTTTGTTTACCTGACGCATCTTGTTTTTTGGGTACAACCCAAATAGGAGCCGAATATGGTGAATCGCTACATCGAATAATGCCTTGCTTGAGCATTTCGTCAATTTGCTCATGAACCTCCCGACGGTGCACCTCTGGATATCGGTACAGCTTGGAGTAAATCGGAATTTCGTTCACCGTGTTTATTTTGTGTTTGATCTGGTGTGTAAATGTTAGGTCGTCACCTTCTTTGTAAAAGGCTTTGTTGTACTTTTTTATTAAGCTCAAGAGTTCGTTTTTTGTAGATGGATCTAGATGATCGCACCTAATCTCATTTTTATTGAGGAAGATTTCATTTTGGAACAAACTGATTTCCTTAAGTGGTACGGGAATAGTATATTCCTTTTCTTCATTTTCACTGAAGTATAACGGAATTTCATTTCCCGATTTTAATTTGAGAATTTTCTTCTTAAAATTAATTTCGGCTTCAAGGGGTATCATAATATTGTTGCCTAATATGCCATCAAATTTGCTGTGGAACTCTATTTCTAAAAATTCTAGTTTATCGCTTGAGTCGAATTCAATAAACGGGTCTATCGTAACTTTTGTGTCACAGCAGACAATATTTTTTAAGGTTTTTACATTAATTGGAGGAATTTTCATTTTATATATGGGGTTACATATTCCCGTATTTATTATACTTGTAGTAGCACCTGAATCTACTAATAGCTTCAGTGGTCTTCCTTTTGTCTGGACTTTTATATAAGGAAGGTTGTCTCCGAGGCTTCCGAGGGAAAATTTTCTATTACCGCGGGTTCACTTTCTAAGATATTGACTCTAGAATTTGCCGACACGTCAACATCCATGGGTTCCGGCCTATTGCCTGTGTTATTGGCATTGCGAATATTTTGGTTTTGCGTATTCTGATTATTCCTAATGTTTCCTGAACCGTTTGTGAATCGATTGGGTAGATAGTTTCTGTTGTTATTTTGACCGTTATGACTTTGCCTATAATGATTATTATTGTGATTATAATTAGGGCGGTAAATACGTCCGCTACGGTCATTGTTATTGTTATCATTAGACCTATTTAACTTATTACCGGGATTGTTATTGTTTCTGTTATTATTTTGATTGTCGCCATAACTTTTAGGATGGTTATATTCATTTCTTTTGTTTTTGTATGGATTAAAATAAGCATAGTTGCCCTCAACAAGGATGTCTAAAGCCTCCTCTAGATCTTTAGGATTCCTGCTAAATAGTATTGAGCGCATGGGCTCTGGGAGTTTATCTTTAAAAATATTAAGTGCTGTTATATTATTGGCTTTAATGTTGAATTCTGAATTGGGTTGGTCTTTCGTTTTATTATTTAGCCGTCTTAAGATACTTTTTATTTGGTTGTACATTTCTACACTGTTCGCACCAAAACTCACTGCACGTAACTCGTCGAAAATTTGAAAGCATGATCGTTTGTCACCAAAATTATTAATAAGTACCATTTTAATCTCGGACCAAGTTTTAACATGACTATTGATTTCTATGACTTCTCTAGCTCTGCCTTTTAACTTACTTTTAATCCTATTTAATAACAAATTTTGACTACTCGTATCGTATTTTAATATTATAGGAACGATATCTTCTACTACTTCAATAAAGGTGGAAATCTCCTCACTTTTGCCATCAAAGAAGGGTAGCCTCTCGATGAATTTCAGGGGGTCGATGTTCAATTCCAATGGGGACGTCATCTTTTGTAACGATTCCTTGGTGTCTTCTTGGGTAACTCGATCAATAACTTCTTCAATATTTTCTTGGATGGTCTCCAGGTCTTGCACTTGGTATCGCGCCTGTAGTCGTTTTAATTTACGAGCGAACTTATTCATACACTCTTCAAAAAAAAAAGCCTTTTATTAACCAATTATCGGTCACAATTTCGAATTTCTCCACGTTTTTTATCACTGGATTCCTTTATTGGAATCCTACCGACTGCGCCACTTGAATCAATCAAACGCGGATAATTCAAAAAGAAATATTTTATTTCAGGCTTTTTAAATTTACAAGCGTTTACAGTGCTTAAAAACTGTCGCGAAGTTTTCGAGTCTAGACCTGAAGAAGAACTGCCTTGTAGGGAAATTTTGGAGGGTGCACGATGCTGGCTATTTTCTTGGTTTCGTACCGTGGGTGAATTTGATCTTCTGCATTCTTTCACGTTCCCGTCCGACGGGCGCTATTCCGCCTAGGTTCCAAGAAAAGCGTCTCTGGGAACGAGCTTGCGGGTTCTATTGAAACGGAGGCTGCGAATCCGCTGACTTAACCATATGTATATTGCATGTACATTAAATCAAATAAAAACAAAATTAACTAAGCAATTCAATTGGTCAATTGGTGTCTAATCATGTGGAAATCAATACTAGAAAAACTTCAATTGAAAGAGCGCGACATCGATGATATTGGCTCATTGCGGCCATAATTCGTACAAATATGCAACACAGAATATCGTACGTCAATGCAAGAAAACGTAATGTCCCAAGGAGCGCGCTGGAAAGGAAATATTAAAGGTCGCCAATAGTTCCGGAGAATTGACGGTACCTTTTGTAAACAATCGAAAGTCAAAACAGTTTCGGCAGTTGTCCGTCTATTTTCTAAGGATGCCAAAGTCTGAGTCTCAGAATAAGGAGGCAACTGAATATTATCTTCCCAGAGAAGTCCCCTCAGGGAAAATCGCAAAAACCTGTGCTGAACGGCCTCGATGCTCTTAATATAATATAAAAATCATAAAAGGGAGAAAGGTCCAACGAACGTGCAATAAAGGAGCCTAGAGATGTAGGGATCATCAAACTCTTTAGACCATCGTTTAACAAAGCCCAGAGTTGCGTTTGCTCTGTTTACAATGGAATCAATATGATCCTCAAAAGATAGGTGCATGTTAAGTATTAAACCTAAATCTCTTGCTATGTCAAATCTATTGGAGCATCAACTTATTGTGAATTTGTACTGCAATGGGTTCTTTTTACGTGAATAAGAAATACAAGTACATTTGGAAACGTTTAAAGGAAGTTGATTGATAGTGCACCATTTCTGGAATGCATCTATCTAAGTCAGAGTTTAAAAGACGACAGTCAACACAGGATATTGTACGAAACATTTTCGAATTGTCACCATAACAGAGAATCTTCGAATGGGAGAGCACAAGGAAAACACCATTCATATATGTAAATAATAACTAATAGTGGACCTAGATGGCTACCTTGTGGGACACCAAATGTATTTTGCAACAAGTCCGAGAAAAAACCATGAAAACGGACACGTTGCGTACGATCAGATAAGTACGAAGAAATCTATTTAAAGACAAATTTGGCAAATCAAGAACAGCCATTTTATGAACAAGAATCTTAATCCTGTCAAAAGCTTTACTAAAATCAGTGAAGATGCAATCGACTTGCTTGCCAGATTCAATGGCAGACAAGCAATAGTTCGAAAACTGAGGTAGGCTCGTGGCAGTCGATTTGCCTTTAATAAAACCATGCTGGAAAGGCATAAGAAACCAATGCCTCAAAAAGTTTGGCAGTCGGACATATTTAAATTGACAACAGACACAGACCTGTAATTTGGTATGTCAGATTTGTTACCTTTTTGTGCAGAAGCGTAATTACCGACATCTTCTAGGGCTTAGGAAATACACCCGAAGAGATAGACAGGTTAAACAAATAACACAGGAAACATGCTGGAATACCATCAGAACAGAAAAAGTCCGGAATTTGATAAAGAACTACATTCTTGTTTTTTATTTCTGTTCGTAGGCCTCGCCTCTTTCGATTTTGCTGACACGCTCGCTTAGCCGTTTATTATTCTGTTGAAGTGAGGTTATATCTTTTCTGTTTTTTTCACATTATCGCGGTATTGGACTTTGTTTTTTCGATTCTATTTACTTTTGCACTAAGACAAGACCTAAGATAAGCTCTTTTAGGTCTTCATTGGTAGTTTTGTTTCTATTATATGCCATTTTTATAATGCCGAATAATATGACTTTTCACAGAGCTAATCACACACGCGTCTGTACACTGCGGAAGCTCGGACAACACTCGAATCAGAATTATTAGTTCTTTTTACGTGGACACATTGAACAAAGCACTGAGAAATAATATCATAAAATTATTTAACCGCGACATCGATATCACACTCATTCAGAACTTGTGACTGCAAGAGGAAGCCACTGACCAATTTTAGAAAAGTCGGCCTTTTTAAAATTGTAACAAATATTACATGGTAGAGATGAAGCAAACAAAACAGGATTAAAAGAAAAAACAAGAAACAGGACAGGATGATGAACACTTTAAGGCAATAGTGGAGCAGAAAACGTTTTAGTGAAGTCGATGCAGGATCTTAGGAAAAAATTAGATCAAGATATATGTTACGATCATTGGCCACAGAGTTGCACTGAGACAACCCATATGATGCAATGCAATGCAAAAACATCGATGCCTGAGGTGGACCAGAATTCTCGGATGGCCAGATAAGTAGCCCACCAGCAGCCTAAGATCCGCTTTGCTCAAGACGGTGGTGTCGGTATAAGCATAGGATTTAATAAGCTCCTTAGCTTGTCGTAACCCTGGAGCATTATCCCAATATAGTACTTGCTTAGTTTTTACATATTCATCCACCACAGTCTCTCTAGCCAGTTCATCAGCGACCTCATTACCCCAACTCCAGAGTGCCCCGGTACAGAAATGAGTATAACTCTGTTAGATGCAGCCAGCCAACCATTGGAGAGAGTCAAAAAACTCCTTGACGAGTCTTGAACGAAAGCTCCACGAAGAGAGCGCCCTGATTGCCGCTTGGCTATCAGAGAGTATGTTGATTGTTGCACCTTTAAGTCCTTTATTAAGGTTCAGCTGGGCATAGCATGAACTTCGACCTGGAAGACGTTGGTCCACTTGCAATCGAGACCGTAGTATTGGGTCCATAGGCACCAGCTAAAGTGCCATTTTCCGATTTCGAGCCATCAGTACACCAATTAAGGCTTTTCTAATTTAGACTGGGACCTTTGACAATCCAGTCCGCACGTTCAGGGATGAAAATCTCGAATTTCCTACCGAAGTACAGCTCCTTGATCATGTAATCCGATTTGAAAGACCCTAATATCTGGAATACGTGTGTCAGCCATGAGCATATTTGATGTAATCTGCACTATCAGAGAAAATGTGCAGGGGTGCAAGTCCTACTATTGTCGCCATGGCGAGTGTGGGAGTTATGGAGAGGCAAGCAAGCCGTTGCAATTTGTTGCAGTTTGCAATTACTGACTGCTGCCGAATCTTAGCCCACCATACGAGAGCGGCATAAGTGATAATAGGTTTAATAATAGTGTTATATAACCAAAGGATTATCTTTGGGTTGAGATCCCAGGTCTTACCCAAGAGTTTTTTTCAAGCCCACAAGGCTCTTGTAGCCTTGTTTAGGGTGTTATTTATATGGACATTCAAAAGTCGTTTATTGAGTGTAACACACAAACATTTGACGTCATCCGAGTACCGAACGACCGTGCCTTGAGATTGGATCAAAATCCAAGCGACGTCTTAGAAGGATTGATATTGAGGTCTGCACTGGCACACCAGTCAGTGACTTTTCGAAGTGCGAACCTCTTTATATTAGAGACAGTAGAGGCGAATTTACCAGTGACTATGATTACCAGGTCGTCCCGTAGCCAACGGCCTCATAACCAAGCTCACGTACCTAAATTAGGAGGCCGTCTACTACCAAAGATGGTAGCAATGGTGATGAAACCCCGTCCTGTTGGCACCCCTTAACTTGATGTACACAGAAGTATTACCTAACGTGGAAGAGATATCTTTATGGCATTTATACAACGAATGCATATCGAGCAGGAGCAGACAGTCACTGTATGGAGGGAGAGAAACTAAGGTAAATCTTATAAAGCAAACTTGAGAAAAATGCATTTTACTGATTCAATATTATTAATATTGACTTGGTAAGGAGGACTTGCCTCGCATACTGAAGAATGAGTCTCATAAGAGAAAAACATAATTGCTTATACATATGTATATAGTGATAGAACTATAGAGCTCATGAACATTATTGACATTAAGTCTTAAGTTGTTCTAAACACACCAGGAGTGGAAAATATGTATTCAGGTCTCTTTGTACCAAATGACAATCGCCTATATTATTACAGCCGTATTCATAAAAACTTAAAAGTGACTTATAAAGCCTTTACAATGAAAGTGCCAAAAACCGTTATTCATAAACGTCCAATATCGTTAAAACACTCTTACAACAGCTTTATAAATTGAGAGAATTTACAGAAGGCTCACACCTACTTTAAATTTAGGAGGTGACTATTTTCACCTTAAAACGTGAAACCAGAAACCAGAAACCAGAAACCAGAAACCAGAAAAAATAAATTCACAGTAAAAGGAAAATCTTTATTTAGTAGGCATTTTGTAAAAGGAAAATCTTTAGTTAGTAGGCATTTTATAAAAGGAAAATCTTTAGTTAATAGGCATTTTGTAATTTGAATGAATTTATTTTTTCTGGTTTCTGGTTTCTGGTTTCTGGTTTCTGGTTTCTGGTTTCTGGTTTCTGGTTTCACGTTTTTTAAGGTGAAAATAGTCACTCTCTTAAATTTATTATAATCCATTTTGACAATCGCGTGAACGATAGACGAAGTGAATTGTACGAAATGAAAGCAATAGCAGCAATTAATTTAATGGGTGGAATTGAAGAGGCTGTTGTGCATTTTCGCCGAAGAATATTTTATAAAACAATAGGTGATCCTTTTGTTCTTAGTGACGACGTGTTCAGAAAAAAATATCGCTTTTCTAAAGAAAGTGTTCGGTACATTATAAATCTTATAAAGTATTCCCTAACACTTGATACCAGAGGCTGCGGAACATTCCCTCAACTGCAAGTCTTAACCCGTTTCGGCAGAGAGCGGCATTCTCGGTACACAGTTCTTTAGCGGCTCATAACTAATACTATTTGTGTCTGAAAAATTCGGGAGGGACATACTTGTATAGTTTAAGATGTGCTCTTTCTGATAGTGTCCATGAATTTTCTCCAAAAAATTGTTAATTATGTAAAAAGCAGTTTAAAGAAAAAAAACATGATTTTTTCGCACTTTTTTTTTTTAAATCGAATTTTCAAGGGGTTTGCTGTCTGCAATGACCCTAGAACCCCACTAAACCGTGGAATAAATGTTTAAACTTTAATAATATGTGGTTTTGAGATCGATTTCACTCCTTAATGTATTTAAAATGGCGCCTAAACTGCAAAATTTTCGCAAAAACATTCATGAATTTTTTATTGAAAAATGATGCTCTTTTACGAAAAATTCTTAAGAATAAGAAGTTCTTAAAATCACTCAAAAAATGCACTTGAATGTTTTGAAAATATTTCGAGTAATTTTTTTGATTTTGCAAATCGTCAATTTTTACAAAATTGAAAAAATTGCCCAAAAAATTCTGAAAAAATGTGGATGCATTCTTTGGCTAATTATAAAACTTTTTATACTTCGCCATTTCTCTCACTAGTGCATTATTTTCAAGAAGAAAACTTCCAAAGGAGAGTTCACTCCATTAAGGAGTGAATTCGATCTCCAAACCACATATTATTAAAGTTTCAACATTTATTCCACGGTTTAGTGGGGTTCTAGGGTCATTGCAGATAGGAAACCCCTTGAAAATTCGATTTAAAAAACAAAAAGTGCGAATAAAATTATGTTTTTTTTTCTTTAAACTGCCTCTTCCATAATTAACAATTTTTCGGAGAAAATTCATGGACACTATCAGAAAGAGCACATCTTAAGCTATAAAAATATGCCCTTCTCGAATTTTTCAAACACAAATAGTATTAGTTATGAGCCGCTAAAGAGCGGTGTACCGACAATGCCGTTCTCCGCCGAAACGGGTTAATTGCATTACGTTGTTGGGATAGAAGATAAGTTTTTAATTAAAACAAAGGGTTTAAATTACTTTAATGAAAATCTACAAAATATAAAAGGTATAGATATGTACATATATGTATTTCATTTACAGGTTCAAGATGATGCATGACCACAGTTAGCAGAATTTGCGCATGGGTAGCAATTAAAAAAAATCAGGATTTTGACACATTATTTCAACTTAACAACGCTCAAACCTACTTTAATTCTATTTTAGTTGCAAAGAGTTTACAGCGCGTTTATGAATAGCTCGTATTTAAAACGCCCATTAGTCTTAAAGAGTGTTTTAAGTAATGAACGCTTAAGAGCTATTTTAAGATATTTTTATGAATACGGCCGTTAGTCTATTGGAAGATCTTCATGTTATGTATCTTAAGGGGAAGGCCCCTTCTTACTAATGGGCCCAACTTGCTGCGTTAACCCGGACGGGATTTCCAGTTAAAACCAGTTGCGTTTCTTGCGAGCACTTCCTTTATTACATCAACATTAACTTATCTTAAATTTCACATTTTTTATGGTTAATAATATCACGAACGATGCTTACACGAAAGACATCCTGAATTACGCTTATTAATCCCCGAACTTAAATCTAAATTCGCTTGTTATTTTTCAGCAACTGCCCTCTCAATTAATTGTTTTCAGACCAACTTCCGCGTTTCTCGATTCAACACCCACTTTTTGACACTTTTTAACAGCAACTGAACATCGCTTTTCGCCGAGAACATAAAGTTTCCAGCCGGCCTCCTATTGCGCTTTTTCAACTGCGCTGCAGGTGCGTTTCCCGCGAGCCAAACGGTGACGCCGCCGTTAGCTCGGCGTAATTTTTCCACGGGCGAAACGAAACCGGTTAGTTGAAATGAAATAGAAAAAAAAAAAAATCTTTTTAAAAACAAACCTTTATTCAAAAATGAACTAAAAAGGAAAATTAAATAATAAAAAAATATTTTTTTAAAAAGGCTTTTATTTCTTTTTTGGTATATTTTAATATTTTATTGGTAAATAAAGGCTTTTTATTAAAAAAATTTTTTTTTTATTTAATTTTATTTTCATCTTTTTAGTCTTTCTAAATTTTGCAATCAATATTATATCTAGTATTTGTCTATATTTTGGATTTAGAATGACGTCACCTCACTTATTGTATTTCGCTCATCAAGCCCTTTCATTTGATATCCATATCATAAGGGTACCTAACTATGGAAATTATAAATCGCCATTTTGTGACGTCCGCCATAGTGGATTTAGAATAACGTCACATTACTTATTGTGTTCCGCTTATCAAGCCCTTTCATTTGATACCCATATCATAGGGGTTACTGTAAAAATTATAAATCCCCATTTTGTAACGGCCGCCATATTGGATCAAAAAAGGCGGCATTTAACTGATCGTGCATTGTCACGTGAACCAAACGTGTGTGCCAAATTTCAGCCCGATAGCTTCAGTGGAAGTGGGTAAAATATTGATTACAAAATTCCAGGACATATGTTATGTATGTATGTATGTACTTATGTACCATTCAAGTGAAGTTAAATAAAAGCTTTTAAAAACAAGTAATTAATTTTGTATGAGTAATAGTCACGTTTTTAATTTCTACCAGATTTTGCTACATAGTATCATCCACTCAATACTTAGGGCCTTTTCACACACGCACGGTAGCCATTCAAACGGCCGCCGTATGGACGGCAGGCGTGCTTTCACACGCACGCGGTTGCACGACGGATTTTCAGCCATGAACTGCAGTCAGCTATGCGAAATCAGTTGAAATGGATCGCAGAAGGCTTTACATGTTTATTTTATATAGGCGACGACAACGTCTACGTAGAAATTACGCAAGGCTTTGTTGGGTTCATCCTTTCCTTTCTAATAGAAAGCAAGAGGGTGATTTTTATAAATTATGCCGACAAATTTTACATGTATTTCCGGATGTCGAAACGCTCATTTGATGAGTTACATGAGCGTTTGAAAACAGTTTTTCAACGTCAGAACACTGTCATGAGGGACTGTATAGAACCCATTCAAATGTTGGCTGTGACTATAAGGTAAGTAATTAAAATTATATTATTTTTATATCCGTGTATTGATAATAACAAAAACAAATTCTTAAAAAAAAAAACCTATTCCAATAGAAAAAAAAACAATTAGGCATTTGAAAAATCAATATCAGAGTACTGAGTGTTCTCTGAAGGCGGGCTATCAAACGTATTAAAATTTTCACAGTATTGCGTAGTACTCTGACTCTGGGCAAAGTTTTTAGGAACATGTGTAGAACTGCGGGAAGAAGTACTTGCAAAATGTGGTGCTGCTGGTACATGTTGCCTCGGAAATTGTGAAAATGGTGTTGCAGATGGTCCTCTAGGCGATGCAACGAATCGGTTTTGTTTAATGCTGCTTATTAATTGCAGCACTCCCATTTAAAATTTAACAGTTTCATCCTCAGTCAGTGCGTTTAAAGACGGAATAAATCCCTTAAAAAAAGACAAGTGCCGGTTCTCTGGCTCTTCAAGTGCCTTCAACATTTTCATGTCCAGCTCGTCCAATTTTCTTTTTCGCGAACCAAGCCAACCAAATTTTGACAGTCGTGTTGAAATCAGTGAATCCGCAAACCCGCAAGAACCAAGTTTGGTGGAAATCGCATAAACTTCAAAATTTGACAATCCGCCATCTTGAATTCGTAACTTCTGACAGTCGGGTTGAAATCAGCGACCCCGAAAACTCCTAGTACCAATTCTTGTGGAAATCGCATGAACTTCAAAATATGACAGTCCGCCATGCTGAATTACTAAATTCTGACAGTCGGGTTGAAATCAGCGACCCCGAAAACGACCAAGTACCAATTTTGGTGGAAATCGCATAAACTTCAAAATTTGACAGTCCGCCATCTTGAATTCATAAATTCTGACAGTCGGGTTGAAATCAGCGACCCCGACAAAGGCCAAGTACCAATTTTGGTGGAAATCGCATAAACTTCAAAATTTGACAGTCCGCCATCTTGAATTCGTAAATTCTGACAGTCGGGTTGAAATCGGCGACCCCGAAAACGCAAAAGTACCAATTTTGGTAGAAATCGCATAAACTTCAAAATTTGACAGTCCGGCATCCTGAATTTGTAAATTCTGACAGTCGGGTTGAAATCAGCGACCCCGAAAACCCTCAAGTACGAATTTTGGTGGAAATCGCATAAACTTCAAAATTTGACAGTCCGCCATCTTGAATTCGTAAATTCTGACAGTCGGGTTGAAATCAGCGGCCCTGAAAACCCCCAAGTACCAATTTTGGTGGAAATCTCATAAACTTCAAAATTTGACAGTGGCGCGCCATCTGTCGAAAATTGGTCGTACCAAATCAGTAATCTTCTTTGGCTCATGCACAACAACTTTGCTAAAGATCATCACATGATCAAATACATAGTTTACGATTCTATAAAGGACATACAGACAAACATTCATTTTTATATATTTATGTATATAGACTAACGTCACTCAATTGTTTTGCCTTCCCGGAACCCCTCCACAAACACTTAAACTTTATGGTATGGTATTAAAGTTCAAATTGACTTTTAAGTATTATTACGAATCTTTTGTATGGGAATATAGAAAAGTGTTTTTTTTTTCAGGCAATTTTTTAAATTTTTCTCTCCGTAAGAACCATCCTCGTACTTCAAGGAATATTATAAAAAAAAGAATTAGCGAAATCGGTTCAGCTGCTCTCAAGATTTGCGCTTAGCAACACATTCAGCGATTCTTTTTTATATTATAGATTTTATTATTTTAGTAGCGCCGGCGCCAGATTTGTTTAAAGTTTTTTATTTTTTTAAAGATTTTGTATATGCATCTCGGATATGAACCCATCTCTTTACAACCTCTTTCCCTATAAAAAATAAAAGTAATAAACATTTATTATTTTATTTTAGATATTTAGCAAGTGGGTGCACCTTAACAGATCTACATCTTAATTACCGACTTGGCATTTCCACCATAAGCAAGATAGTGAGGGAGACATGCATTGCCATCTGGTCTATTATGCGATCAGAGTGTATGCTCATTCCGACAAAAGAAATGTGGGAAAAAATTGCCTCGGAATTCGAAAATAGAGCACATTTTCCCCATTGCATTGGTGCAGTGGATGGAAAACATATTCGCATAATCAATCCACTAGGCTCAATGTACATAACTATAAGGGCTATTCTTCTATAGTTTTAATGGCAGTTGCAGACACAAACTATCGCTTCATATACGTTGACATTGGAAGTTATGGGAAAGACTGCGATTCCGCAATATTTAAAAAATCATCTCTGTGGTCATCCATTGTAAATGGTGAACAGGATTTACCCACAGAAAAATGCCTTGTCGGAATGGAAGATTTAAAAGTACCATACTTCCTCGTTGGAGACGAAGCGTTTGCACTTCATAAACATCTACTGCGTCCTTTCGGTGGAGTCAACCTCACAATAAAAAAAAGGATTTTTAATTATCGCCTAAGCAGAGCCCGGCGTTATGTTGAATGCGCCTTTGGGATTCTATCCAATAAATGGAGGATTTTCCACAGGCCTATTAACGTGGAACCAGATTTTGCGACAGATATTGTCAAATGTTGCGTTGTCCTGCACAACTTTATTCGTGATAGAGATGGATATCAGGCAGAAGATGCAGATATAATCACAGGACTTGAGGAAATAATACAAGAAGAAAGGCCATCGCGTGGGAGTTTGGCAGCAAACAACGTTAGACGCATTTTTAGCGACTATTTTGTCTCCAGCGAAGGAGCATTAAGCTGGCAATGTTCGAAAATATAATCTTAAAAATTATTTTTTTTTTTAATTTCTTTTACTTTTACTCCCCTTATCCTACCTTTGAAATTTCGAAAATCAATTTTTTTATAGTAAGAACAAAATATATATACATATGTATATCTAATTTTCAAATTTTGCAGGTTTATTTATTGACCTTTTAAGAGCATAAAACAATTATTTTGGGTAAAAAATATAAAAATTAAAAAAAAAAAAATTATTCTCTTGAAAGGTCAATAAATGTAACCTGCAAAATTTGGAGATTATATTTATCTTTCTATAAAAGAAATGTTTTAAAAAAAAATTATTTTTCTGTGAAAGTGCTAATGACTAATTTAAAAATAATTTAAATGAATCTTACCAAAAGCATTCTTTTTTCCATAATCTAAATGAACAAAATTGCTATTTAATTCAGTGCACACATCTTGCCATGCACTCTTTGTCTGATTTCGGTCCTTATAGTCCGAAGATGTTTTATCCCATAAAACTGGCCGGGTTTCTATTACTGAAATTAGCAGGTCAACATCAATTTCTTGCTGCATTTTTAAAAAGCATCCGCTCACATGAAAGAATGTTTCGAAATGCTCTGCTGTTCCGAGAACATTTCGACCGTGTCGTGCTTACGGCTTGGTCGTGTGAACGCTCAGATGCTAAGCAGTGCACATTGTGTGCGTAGTCGCCTTGTCAAAAACCGTGCGCACCGTAGATAACCACGGCTGTCATGCGGCACCGGCGGTCGCCGTGCAGTGTGAAAGCGCCCATATAACCCCATACACTTTAACTTTTTACACGGCACCGTTTGGACGGCTACCGTCTGTGTGTGAAAAGGGCCTTATAATGTAAAATATTATTTATTTATACGAAGCAATATTAATTTGAAAGTAAAAGCTTGTCACTCCCAAGTATAGATATATATTTTATTTTTAGACAAAAGCGCAATTCGTAAGCTACATGCTTTTACTTTCAATTTAATATTGCTTCGTATAAATAAAGAAATATTTTACATTATAAGTATTGAACAGATAATATTATGTACCAAAAACCGCTAGGAATGTAAAACGAGACTATTACTCATACAAAATTAATTACCGTTTTTCTTTTAAATTCATTAAAATATAGACTTGTTTAAAAAAAAAAATATAGTATTTTATTATCGTGTTTTTAGTGACCATTAAATTAAAACTCACCAAGTGTTCACGGTCACGAATTGAAATATAATTTTTATTAAACTGATAAAATAAATTTTGGTTTTTTATGCCGTCGGGATTTTTTTCCCACAATTTTGTTTGTTTATGTTTTGTAATTTAGTGAGGCAGAGGATTTTACTCTTCCCTCAATAAATTACGAGATCTCGCCACTTAGAAAAAGTCTCGACGAAATACTACCTCTCTTGCTATTTCGGTGTACTGAGAACAGCTAGTGTTTTTGCTAGGCAAACATTTTTAAAAGTTAATCGCATTTCAGTGGCATCACTGATTATGTAAAAATAAATTACGGTAAAAAATTGTACAAGGTCAAGAATATTAAGCCTGAGATACATTTTCTTCATAATACGACTTTTCATTTTTTTTATTCTAATCCCTAAACTTTTTAATATTATTACTCTAAATGTGATTTATCGACCTCTTTAAAATTATCATTCTAAAAACAAAGATTAAGATTTTAACAAGCACTACCCATTTCATCTTTGAACGTTGAATTTGATTTTTGTTCCCTCGACTAATTTAAAATTTACGCACGTATACATTTTCAAATACATGCCAGAGCCCTGATGAAGTCCATACGAGAAGGTTTATATCATCGTCATTTACATTCTGCCATTTCTGTAATAGGTATGTGTGGTGAAAAAGTTCATATTGAAATTAAAATTCGAATTTCCGATTTGTCTTCACTTAAAGTGACGTATTTAATATACATAAGTATCGCTATCTATCGTGTTAATGTCGATTCCTAGTTGTACATCTAGTTTTTTACACAATTAATAGCGACATCACTTCTCGCCATGGGCGTTGAGTATCGGTACATTTTCTGTGCTATAAACTGTCACACACAAAATTAAGGGGATGATGTTTATGGCTAAGAGCAGATATTATGAGTTTTATTTTTGTTACTTTTTATTCTGGAAAAGTTGGCAACTTATTTTCAGAGAAATATTATCAGTCTCTATTGAATTACGGCCTTATTATGGAAGTAGATTTCTCTCGCCTCGGCTAGTAAAGACATGGTCAGTCACATGAGTACTTTCAAATCTCATTACAAAATTCGGGCCTGGAGATGGCACTTACAGCGCCACCAAGGGATGGCCCAAAGCTTTGTTTTTAACGATGGTATACATGAGTATCTACCAGCGTTACAGGACAACCTTTAGAAGAAGATCAAACTCTTCGATAGTAATACAATGATTTTTTATTTTATATTAAATGGCTTTATTTTGAGTATTTTAAGATTAAGTCATTATTAAAGACTTAAGAAATAAATTGAAGATATTAATTCCCTACAAACTTTAAAATAAATATTCGGGGACATAGTTGTACGCCTCTTCCTCCGAAATTTCCGCATGTAGTTTAATTTCATACCATGCTTTTCGTAAATAGTATTTAAAGAATATATACTGCTTATAGTTATATATTAGCTGGTAATATTTTATGTAAAAATCGTCGATTTGTTAAAACTACAAATAACAAGTTATCCACTTACCTTTTTGTGTTGGTTATATTTAAAACATTACAGCAAATTTTTGCGATTGACTATGGTTCGTATATTGTTGTTCATATATTTTTGACGAAAATAAAACATTCGGCTCAGATTTGTTATTCTAAAATTTATTGTTAAATATCTACATTTATTTAAGAAATAAAAGTTCTGTAAATCTTACTTACATGTGCTTAGCAATACTTTTCTATACAAACAATATAATTCTTTTATATAAAACCTAACAAATTCTTCCACTAAGCGGTATAAACATGTCATGAATTGTATTTTACAATTTTTACATGCGAAGATTTCTCAAGTGAGTCATGGATCTTTAAAAATAGGATGACCAAAGGCCTTCTTGTCTTCTCTTTGTTAAGAACGACTGTAAGAAAGATTTTGGAGCTGTAATTGAATGGTTTACAAGCTCCAAATGATTTGCTAGTGGTATAGAGAATCGGAAAAAAATCTTCAAATTCCTACTCAATATATTGCCCTAATTTGCATATTGTAACAATGGTCCCAGATACATATAACAGTATTAAACTAAAATCGCCACCAACATCAGAGTTATTGTACATTGAAACTGCAATTACTTTAGCATCTGTTCCGCCATAATTACACTCAGGGACCATAATGATTTTGTCATTAAGGGCGTCAGGACAACAGAGTATCCATACTAAGTAAGGACAATTCCTTAATTGTCAATGGGAAGTCATTATTATGACGTCGGGAGCCGAGTTCCGAATGTCGATGAATACCTTTGACTCGTCAGTTTTTTGCTTGCCCTTCCCCACTGGTGGATGTTGATGATGTTGATGATGGTGCTGTTGCTGCTGCTGCTGGAGAAGGTGCTGTTGGTGTTGATGGTGATGTGAACACAACTCAGGCCCTCTCGGCGGAATTTCCGTGAAGGCTGTTTCTATATCAACAGCGGTCGATGGAGCTCGCGATTTATCCCGAGCTGTGGCTTGTCTCGATAAGGACTGAGATTTAATTGGTAGAGTATCGTAGCCAAACGTCGAAAAACGAATGGCAGAAGATTCGTTTGGGGACGAGGAACATATCGAGGCTTTCCAACCCACTGGTTGGAATAGTGACTCCCTAAGGAAGAAACAAATAGGAAACTTAATATTAACTATTTAAAAAATAATTATTTATAGAGGAAAATCAAAAACTTTGTACCTTGTTTGGCAACCCATTTCGCACGTACCATGCTCTGGGGATGAATTATCCTCTCCCAGGCTTGTTTGTACTACGATATCGTGCTGTTGCCTTAAGATGCTATCTTCCTTCACGTCTGTTTGGCTGTCTTGCATTGTAATTGGAACAATCTCCCGATAGTACCTCTTGGAGACATCATCCAATATTTGCAAGGAACTTTGAGAGTGCTTCTCCCTGCAAACAAAATTAAATTAGCCACTCGTCCTCAGAAGTTCAATTTTCGGAATAGTAATACGGGCAAAATGACAATTCTCTCTTCAGATGGTTATTTCTCTTGGTACATATAATTAAAGGCGCAAAATATTTCAGGCATATATACATATATTTCCAATTGCATTGATAAAACAAAACAAAACAAAATTTGAAAATTGTAGTTCGCTTCTGTTTCGGTTCATTTTTAGTATTCTTGCTACATAATTCTTCAAACAATACAAAGAACAAAGCTTAGATAACTCAAGTATGTACCAACTAAATGAAAACTCTTGTTCAGTTTCGTTTGAGCAAACTAGGTCGAACACAAAGTAGGTGCATAGTGAAGTTTCAAGAACTATATAAGATCATTTCTCCAAAATTATGCAATGTGGGATAAGATAAAAACGTAGCTATTTCTATTAAGTTACTGGGAAAAATACAATAGACATCTCTCTTTTCAATTTTGTCGTTAAAGGAATACAGCTGTGTATAAAATTGTGTTATGCCCTAATAGATATGCGTTTTAGTGATATTATTATAAATTACAATATTATCTATTTTGCCAGTTGATTAAATGCCACATTGTTTCTTTTTTGCATTTTAACGTGCAAATTACTATTAGAAATTGTTTACCAGTAGCTATAAGACGTTGAAATGTCAATATTTAGGGGTAATACATATATGTATAGGTTTTAGGGATGATACATATATTCTAAAAGACATTAAATTATATTAAAGAACAGCAAAAAATAATGAAAACGTCACGTAATATGTCTATCATTTTTTGACTTATATAAAAAGAAAATTCTACATAGAACTAGAAATTAATGATCTTCGGATAAAATATCACAATCTGGCCATGTTTTCTTACTTCATTTTTGTCAGGAAAAGTTAAATTTTTCCGTATGCATGGCCAATTTCTTTTTTAGGTAAGAGTTGATTGATTAAACACAGTAAAAAAAATGTAAAAAAACTTTTAAACGAAAACTATCAGAAATCGGTATTTCGATTAAAAACAATACAGTAGCATCCGATCTTAGTTGCAAATAAATTCCTTAGTTTTAAGTTTTATTTAACTCCTTTTCCCGTAAAAGTAAAAGTCAGAAAATTGGCTTAAACATATCTTTTGTTCCTTTCACTCTCACCGCGGAAGTTCTACTTTTAAATCCTCACATTTGTTAAATAATGCGGTTTTATATTAAACGAAATATTAATATGTTCTTTTCTATGCCTAATCGTAGTTTTACCGAAATCGCCAAAAATTAATTTTGTTTAAATTTTATTCTGTTTACTAGTATTCGAGTCAATATGATTTTATGATTATATAACTAATTTTATGAGGGACGGTTCTTTTAAATAAGAATTATGACGCTTTTACTAAACGTAGGAAGTAAATATATTTTGAATAATAAAGAGTTTGATTAATAGTTTTTTAAAGTCTGCTTTTTTTAAATTTGTTATTTTTTATTGGCAATGAAAAGTCTTAAATGTTCAAAAGTAGACCTCTTTCGACTTTGTGCTTAATTTCTTTAATTGCGTTGAAGATATAGGGGCGAAAATTTCGGGTATTATAGTTTAAAGTATACTGTTTTACGTAGCATCGCTGATTTTTAATAACTTTGAAACCTTCTATTTTTTCTAGTAAAATAAATTTGGATAATAAATATAACTTATTTTAAGATAGGTGACATATGAGTATGAAGGTTTAGGTGATTTTACATCCGGTCTGGACACAGTTCCGAATCACTATTTGCACTCTACAAAATCATTCAAAACAAATAAAAAGTAATAGGAGTTCAAAAGAATATTTTTTTTATAATTTAATGCTTAAAATTAATACTTTTACAATAATTTCGATGTTTTAAGATAAAAAAATCACCCTGTAAAATTGTAGCTTCAAAATCATTAATTTTCGTCGAAACTTTTACAGAAATGCAACTTTGAAAAAATGCGTTCGTTGAGTTGGCAACTCTGAATACCGTGCAATTGAAATTTACTGAACCACCAGAAGCAAGAAACCATTATATTGTCTGATAATTGTAGAATTTAATAATGTAAATGGGTCGTTCTACTTTTCTACCGACAATGACGTGTCCCCTCTTGAAAAAAAATCGGTATTCATCCAAACCAATGGCCGCCAATGACCTTGACCTTGAAATATGTTGACCTTGAGGTAACACCCGACCCGTTGGCGCATGGATGGAGTGGGGGAAATATCCGATTGATGGTTTTTGTCAATTAATCTCTCATTTTAGTCTACTTTCCAAAATTCTATAATACATCCAGATTTGAAGAAAGTATAGGGTATTGGGGGGTGGAGAGGGGTAAGGGGGAGGGGGTGTTAAAAATGTGATCAAACTTTTAACCCCCCCCCCCCCCACCCCCTCCATACCCTTTACTTTCTTCAACTCTGGATGGTCGCAAAATATCAATGTTTCATTTTCATCCATTTTCAACATTAAAAAACTATGTGTAGATATGCTTTCCGCGCCCAACATGTATATATATTTTTGTTCAGCATCTTAAACTCTACAACATACTAAAATTTCAAGGTCATCGGAGGTGATGCCCCTAAACTCCATAATTACCGAAATTTTATTATAATCCCCTTTTATATATGTAATATTTTTATTTCCCAGTAAAGCTGTCATATTCACCTACTTTTATGAACAAGTCGTAATTTTGTAAACGCTAAAATTCTCGAACAATGTTATTTTACACTTCTGTTATGAGGCACCTCTGTCACAAAATTTATCACTCGGATTGTCGGTAGAAAAGTAGAACGACCCAAATACTTTTAAGTAGAGAAATTTAAGAATATACCCGACGTCACTGTTTTTTAAATCATTGTAATTTTCTTAATGACTGTCGTAAACTATTTTCAGAATAACGCCATGCTCCTCAATATATGTTTGTTAAATATTAACTGAAAAAAAGCTACATACGTTTTAATTCCTAAAACTTTTTTTGAACAACTCCTTGCTTGACTGCATTCCATCGCCGTGATTGTTAAAAAATAACTAGCATATACAATACCATATTAATTTCAGATACTACAGCTTCGTTTACATCTAGATTCCATATAGTATGTGTTAATCTATTTTTAATGCACATATTTATTGCACATATTTTAGTTAGGAAAAAATCATTTTCAGAAATGAATAAAATACGAGTACATAGATTATAAGATTTTTCGAATAACAACTTTACCTGTTTAGTATTTGTTTTTCCACTAATATTATCATTATTTATTGTTGATTATTATTATTCAATATATATTTCTTGTCCCCCTATCGTACAAGCCATTTTCTATGAGTTATCCTTTGCAATTCACAGTTCTCCGATTTAAGGATTATGCGAATTCATAATAAAATTAATACTATGACAGATCCTTACTAAATTACTGGAAAATATCGGAAGTGCAGTACACTTCCAATTCCTCAAATTTACTGAAGTCGATAATGCAATTGACTTAATTTTAATGTTTTTCCGACCAGTCTACAATTTGGTGATTTGGCGTTATGGACAGTAAGAAAAATGTAAAATATTTGTTTAAAATATAATCATCAAGAATTAACCAATGACTTTTTAGGTAAAATTAACACAGCCTCTTGTAGTGGTTAGCAATTTTTAATAATATCCGGTGCTGTTTATGTGGTAAGCAGTACCTACTAATTTCTTCCTTATACAGAAGTAATGAAAAAGGGCGAGAATCAATGGATAAAATAATAGAAAAGTTTGGCAGCAGGGATTAGTAACTCAGAATTACCAGTGTTAAATCGCACGCACCTACTTAGCTAAAAACGAGATAAAGGTTCATCTTACAGTTGCTGAATCGATCGTGTGTAAAGTTACAGTTCTTCGAAGAAATAAAGTATCTATAATTCTGGACAACATTAGTTGCTCTCGTTTTTATTATATTATACTTAATAGAGATTACTAAAGTAGTGTTAAGAGTTGAAGACAGGCATTTAATTGTATTGCCATATTAATCGAACCTAACCAAATAACCATAATTAATATTGTTAAGCCGTAACAATAATTGGACTTAATACCGTTAATGTTGTTTCTTTAACTGCAAGCGAACCGAAGAATTCAACATACTTGATTGTTGTAAATGGGAGAAACGATTATCTTAGTTGTAAAACTTACTGCAGCATTCCATCAATTTTTTAGCTGCTCGAACCTAGTTCAGAAGAAAAGAATGCATATCTTGCACAATGCACACTCCAGATACTTGTTTTGACTCATAAATTAAATTGAGTGTGTTACTACTTAAGTTCGAAATGATGAAAATCCAATCTGCATTCGAACTCCCAAACATAAATATTTACAGTTGGTGTTCGGTTTATCCTGGGAGAATAAATTTTCTATTGAGGACAATTTAATATTTATGCGATAGCATCCAAAGGCTTTCTCTTTTTATCCACTTTCGAAGGAGAGAAATGACATTTTGTGCAAATAAGTCTCGCCGCGTCAACATTGTGAACCTTCCTTTCCCCTTTGACTTTATGAATGATAAGAAAAACCTTTTCGGAAACTTTCTATTAATATTTCCCTCGAAAAAAATCCTCTTCTACAGTGGCGAAATTCCATTTTGGAAATAATTTGATAATCCGCGCGAGTATCCCACACCTCAAAGAAAAAATATAAAGGAAGAAAACTTGAAACTCACCTTGGTGACAATTTGATGGATAAATTTTCCTTCGAACGCTTCGCGGAGGCACGGCCCATCTCATTTAGTTTGCTTTCCTTGGACTGCCGAATGTGTTCCTATGGGATAGAAAGTACAAGGTGAGGATAAGACACAGCAATCGCTGTCTACCATAGCACGTACCTTCGCAAATGTTATTCGCTTAAATCATTCACAATTTGGCAAGCAAAACATTCGCAAAAACAAACACCAAGAAGCATGACAAAAATTATTGAACTTTAACTATACAGCGAGAAAAACACTGGTCCTCTGAAAAGTTGGAAAAATGTGCCGCCAAGCGGCCGGGCCCTTTTACGCTACACATTTTTAGAAATGCAGAAAGAGTCCTTGCTTGGTGTCCAACGGATTAGCAAGACAGATCAAATACATGTTGGAAGCTAGTAGATTTCCTCCGGCTTTTGTGTTGCTTGAGGGTAATTAATCACCAGGTCAGTCTGAATACCTACAAAAATTGCTGTTTTCGGTGCTTGCGCGAAGAATGGCTCGATATGATTTACTATGTCATCGGATGCAGGGAGTTCCTGAAATAGAACATGACACCAGAAAACGGAGAATCGCCAAGAAGCTAGAACAAGAATATGCGAGGTTGGACCGCTTGGAGCAGGCTTAGGACCAGCATCTACACAGCGGCCAAAGGAGACATGCTGAGCGGAATCCCTACAAGGTGGTCGGCCCACCTACAGCATGCATTTGACTACTTTACTGATTGCCTCATGGGCGGGAGCCACACAGCGGATGAAATACAGAGAAAGCGGAACTTTTTAGTTGTACTATTTTGGCAGGAAGGAGAATCGCACACCAGCGAGCCTCTCATGGGGACAAAAAGCAAATATGAACGGAAACTGAAGTATGGTAGGGCTATAAGTGCAAAAAACGCATATTTTCCGAACGGAAAATGGTCTTATATTGTTTGACCTAAAACATTCGGTACATTTGTGTACGTGTGGCCGAATCCATAGGGCTACAGGGCTTAGAGTTCCATTAAGAACTCCTGGAGCCTGGAAAGCTTAGTACAACTATTATGTGCAAGTGGTGGAATGGAAAATCTTGGAGTAACGTTATCCTATAAAAATTTAATATGAGATCGGTCATTGAATCGGCCTTCGCCGGGTGGAAATATTTGCAACCCTCATTTAGTAGCAAGATTCGGGTTACAACGTTTCATAACACATTCAGGCGGAGCAGTAAAACCAGGCGCTCGTTCTGACCGTTTCGGCAAGGTGTTGCGCTGGGCTCCTGTGCCATCCAGTTATTCGGCTTGCTAAAGTATCTATTGCCCGCGTTTTTCGCAAATCTACTTAGTTGATGGCTGATGGTCAGGATTTATGTCTCAATTTAATTTGATGGATTCCCGTGACTTCTCCCTTAGAGGCTCTAAAAGTGTGCTAAAGGAGAGTGACATGGGGTCGGCAAGTAAAATTCGACAATTTTGGAGGAAGGCTACATTTCATTGGGAATTGTTGCCATCATAGTACTTAAGTTCTTTATTTGCCATATTTTCTATTTGATAGAAATTTTTGCCGTTGATTGCCATGAAAATGCTAGGCTTTGTTAAACAGAATTTAACATGTGGTGGGAACCATATTATCTTAATTCGACATAAGGCTAATCACCTACACTGCTGTGCAAAATAATAAGCACAGGCATACCTAAAAACTTTACTTTGCAAGTTGAACAAAAAAACTAAGAGTTATTTCTATGCAACTGATTGTTTTGAATACCAACAAGATATAATTAAGATATCCAAATATAAATATAAAATTCAAATAACAAAGTTAAGGAATAGAACAAAAACCTTAAAATTGCAACGATTTCAGCTGTACAAAAATATAAGCACACTTAAAAAATAAAATTACTATCATAATTCAACTCTCAAAAAAAGTTAAAAATTTTATTATAAACTAGCTCAAAAATACTACTTAGTTAAATACTTCTGAAATGTTGGTACTTCAGCCAGATTAGGAAGTTTAGAAGTATTACTGAAATCTGTGGATGTGGTATAGAACCGTCTAAAACTCATTTTGCTACTACATTCTATATCAGAAGGGCTCATAATCTAATCTAATCTCTAATCTAATCTCTACTCTAATCTCTGTTCTTATACGTTTCCATTATTAAGTGTTAAATAAATAAATAAGGGTCCGCTATTTTGAATTTCCAACTTTTGGTAGCAAGTTCGAAATTGATGTAACTGATTTTCGTTTACATTAATATACATGAAAAACCTTAAATTTTCCAAAAAATCTCTTGCCATATTGGGTCCGCCATTTTGAATTTCCAAATCTTACTAATAGATTTAAATTTATTGGCTTCAAACTACCCTTAGCACTAATTTTCTCTTAAATTCGTTGAATTTCGGAAAGTTTTGGTCGCCATATTTAATTCGCCATCTTGAATTTTTAAATTTCGAGCGTAGATTCGCAATCAGGATCTCCAAAAAACCCTAAATAACAATTTTCATGACAATTTCTTAAAATTTATAATGTTTAGCCGCCATTTTTGGTCCGCCATTTTGAATCTCATGAATAAAATTAGCCTATATATCAGAATCTCCAAAAAACCCCAAATACCAATTTTCATGAGAATCCCTTGAAATTTACAACTTTAGGCCGCCATCGTGGGTCCACCATTTTGAAATCCGAAAATAAAAAGTAGCTTATATGTTAAGTCGGGATATGTAATGCCTTTACTCAAAAAATGTTAATGATCCGATCAAGTCTTAAGGCGTGATTAAGCAACAAACATATAGGGTCCACCATTTTGAATTTCCAAATTTTGATAGTAGATTCGAAATTAGTGGTCTCAAAATATCTACAGTACTAATTTTCAATTGAATACGTTGAACTTCGAAAATTTGTTGTCGCCATATTGGATCTGCCATATTGGATTCGCCATTTTGAATTTCCAAATTTCGAATGTAGATTCGCAATCAGGACCTCCGAAAACCCCAAAATACCAATTTTCATGGTAATCCCTTAATATTTACAAATTTTGGCCGCCATCTTGGGTCCACCATTACGAAATTCGCGAATAAAAAGTAGCCTATATGTTAAGTTGGGATGTGTAGCGTCTTCACTCAAAAAATGAAAATAATCGGATCCAGCGTTTAGGCGTGATTGAGCAACAAACAAACTAACAAACTTTCGATTTTATATATACATACATATGTACATAAGGGATTGGCAGTAAGGTTGTCATCAGTATTTAGTAGTGCTGCCCTTATTTTTTAAGACAACACTGCACCTATACGTGGCGTCGATTCTACCAACATTTAGCACAGTGAAGTTTATACCAAATTTTTGGACGATTTGCCTGAGTTCGCTTTTGTTTTGTGGCTTGGGTGTATTGCTAAGTGCCTTTCTAACATGTCCCCAAAAGGTTTTCTACGGAGTTCAGGTCTGGGAACTGTGCGGGTCATTCAAGAAGCTAATACGCATGAGTTGAAACCATATTTTTCGTTACTTTAGCAATATGTTTAGGATCATTATGCTGCTGAAACTGCCCAAGTCGTAAAAAATAAGAGCAGCACTACTAAATGAGCTGTTATTTTTGAAAGTGGTATAAGTCCACTTTTTAAAAAAATGAGTTAATGGTAATTTCAGTAAGATATAGACACTTTCTATCCATATTTATAACCACACATTCAATGGCGTACGATTTTTTATAAAATAATCAAAATAATTTTGGCTGTATAATGTTATCGCAAAAATCTTTTTTTTGAAAGTGGAATAAGTCCATTTCTAATTACTATAATTTTAAAACAACTTTCTTTTTGCAATTATTATTGATTATTATTATGACTTCAGTTTACACTGCATTTTAGCAGTGTCAACAAAAACAACATTGTAAACAAGATAACGGTATTATTCCTCTGATGAAATGGTGAGAAGTTATGTCACTGATTTTGTTTAGTTTTCTATCGCAAGTCCGACTGTTTGGTTTGTGTTTCTTGTACTAATAGATTGCAGTGTGAGTATTATTTAAATATAATTGTTATTAAAGCAGAAAATCGAAGTTGTAGATAAATAATGTTAATTGTATATGGTCTATTTTCCATGTCTTGCATCGGGGATTTTTATTGGAATCTTTAGAGGGTTACGACAAATAATATTAAATACAGTTGTTCAATAAGTTTACATACCTATGAAAAAGACGATAATATGTCAATTTTGTCTGACAGTGATGTTGGTAAATAAGAGTAACAAAATTGTTCGCAGGAATATTGGAAGTTTTTTTTATTACAGAAATAAGACCCATGAATATTAGAAAAAGAAGACGAATTTATGAATCGGATCAGGAAAGCAGTTTGAGCAATATTGATTCAAGATTATAATTTTTTACATTAAAAAATCCATTTCAGTGAAGCTAATGTCTATACAAATATGGACTTAAATTTCATCTTAATTTTATTTCTTATAATATGTTATTTTTGAAAGTGGTATAAGTCCATTTGGAGCTAAAAAAATCGTTTATTTTTTTAAATATTTTCAATAATAATTATTTCATAATAAAATTTTAAAGGTGTATAGTGTTAAAAACATCACTCGAATTACTTAACGTTTGCCAATATTTTTAAATTAATTCAAATGCAAACCCTTAAATATCTCGGTACATGAAAAAATGGACTTATACCACTTTCAAAAAGAACAGCTCATTAATACTGATGATAATCTTTGTACTAATTTATAATAATTTTTAATTTTTTTTAGAGTTGAATAATGACAGTACATTTATATTTCCTTTTAAGTGTGCTTATTTTTTTGCACAGTTGAAATCGTTGAAATTTTTAGGGTTTATGTTTTATTACTTAACTTAGTTATTTGAATTCTATATATACGTTTGGATATCTTAATTATATTTTGTTGGTATTCCAAACAATCAGTTGCATAGAAATAACTCTTCGTGTTTTTGTTCAATTTGTAAAGTAAAATTTTGAGGTATGCCTGTGCTTATTATTTTGCACAGCAGTGTAGAAAAGATTATATTTCCGATTCAAAATAAACAGCATATGACTTGTGAAAAAGCTTCATGGCCGCACGGTGACTGAACTCAGTTTAGAATATCATTCTTGCAGCATTTTAACCGAGCACAAGCCACATGTTTAATCATTACTCACCGTATTCTTCATATTACCGTATATACAGTGTAATTTATAGTTGTAAATGAAGAATTTTCCATGCAACTACAATTCAATAGTGCTGTGCATATAATTAGAAACACTTTAACTGTAAATAATATTTCCTTAACAATACTACCTTTATCTAGCTAGCAAAATTTTTAATTTAAAGTGTACTTCTCTGTCATATCCTTCAAATTGTGTACTGCATTCTGGAAAAAAAAATCGCTACTTTCCAAGTATTAAGCGCAGTTGCTATTTACATGCAAAATAGTTCGTGCATATAAGTAGATGTTGGAAATATTTCAAGTTTTAAGTGGTTAATGGCAATGACTCATATAACAATTTTTTCACTATTATTGTCTTATCTACACTTTTTTTAGGCAAAGGATTTTATAAAATGGGTATTAAAACATCTCGTGATGTCCAAACCTGAACACGCATCGAGATAATATACAAGGACGTCAAGACATTCTACTGCTTAAATTTTTCAAAAGCAAAAATGATTTTCAATACTCTGCAGCATATCCTTCATATATTACTCCGCTAAGGGCCCCGATCAATTTGGTACCAAATATAAGGATGGGGTATATTTGGATTCGTCACATCACCCTTCTTCACCGAATCACATTATAATTCCCTAATTATTGCTTGGTAATCAAATAAACTCGAATTAAAAAATCATGATTGGCACACTATGCGCACGGTCACCGCCATTTGGAATTGTTCGTCACCGTCTACAGCAGCGCTGCGTACGGCTGGAAAGCGCGGCGGTCGGGGTAAACAGCTCGCTCAGCGCGGTGCACGGCTGGGAAACACGGCGGGGCAAACAGCTCACTCAGCGCCGTGTGCGGCTGAAAGCGCGGCGGGGTACACAGCTGACTCGCTGTTCACCTTCCAGCGGCAGTTTGTTTTTGACGTCGGTGATTTTTAATTTGGGCGTCCGAAAGTTGGCTCAAAAACGAGCTGTGCGCGGCGGAAATTATACAACATTTTGCACCAACTGAAATAAAGTTGCTTCTGATTTCACATTCTTTCCTTTCATTTACATTTTCTTTCAACGCCTTCATGTTAAAGTGCGACAGTTCGCACGGGCCAACTAATCAAAATAAAGCTCGAAAATATAAAAGGTTAATCGGAAACCTAGAGCCCGGATAAAAACAGGACGGAAAGAAAATTTGATAATTTGTAAGAGAAAAAAATGTCGTTTCAAGCCAGCGAGAGAAATTCGAGTATTGGTTTTTGATGACACTAATAATCCATCTCTACATTCAATTAAGAGACATTTGCGTAACTCTGACTTTATGCTCCCGTTCCTGGGAACGCAGTCCGAAAAGAATTGTAAAACACAATTAGAAGTCGCCGACATATATCGGCGCAGGACTGTTGAACAATGGCAAAGAATATTATTTTCAATAAAACTGTAATAAACAGAATTTTTTTATATACATGGGTATGGTAGGTATATATATAATTTGTATACCCTTTGGAGATGGTATATAATTTATATACCCCATACTTAATAATCAAACTTATTTAAATTTTGTAAAATTAAATTTGAATTCTGTTAATTACTTTTTGAAATAATTATTTATTAGTAGAATTAGAACTTATTTCATTTTATTTATCTAGACAACTCAATAAAAATTGATTAATTTGTTTACCAACCTAATTCGATTAAATTACAATTTTCCAAAAGTAAGTTTTATAAAATTTTAAAATGGTTTAGTATAGTACTTGTTAAATTCAAATGAAACATAACAGCTTCAGCAAAACTCATGTAAAAATACCTAGTAAGGTAGTATCAGCGACGCCGCTATATACATATATTCATATGTACATATGTACATATGTATGTATAGCGCACGTCAAACACACTGTACCGACCTTAAAGCATAGAGGAGGCAATATAACGCTCTGGGATGCTATGTCATGACGCGGTATTGGCCCCTTTAACGGTTGAAGGTCGTATGTATGGACTTAAATAAAAACAATGTGATGGTTCCATATGCAGATGAAAATTTTCCTATAAGTGGCTTATACTAAAAAAACTGCTTCAACGGTAAAAGTGTGACTTGATTGGATTGGCCGTCATGAAGCCCTGATTTAAATCGAATCGAACATGTTAAAACTAAAATTAGATTGTAATGAAATACTGAAATAGCGCTTCGTTTATAAAAATCACTTTACCTCAGATAAAAATTGAATAAACTCGAACCGCGTGCTTTGACCCAGAAATTGAAACAGAAATTGTAACAACGATATATTTTTTATAACCGGTTTCGTGATCTGTCCGAACTCCAAACCATTTTAATTTAATCAATCAATTTATTGATTAACTTATCGATCGAGTATCAATTACAATTTTATTACTTTCGCGCGTCGGTGTCTGTGACTCTGTGAACTAGTAGGTGCCTATCGTTAGTAGGGATACCGTAACAATTCTACAACTTTCTTCGGACGAATACCATCTCTTCGGCGCTGCTTAAGAAGGTGACGCGCTAGCCCTGTACGGTACGGCTGGCTGACTCCAGGAAGACCTACATCTGTGAAAGGTCGAGGGAAGCCAAGGCCTACTGGTTGGAAGATGACATCTCAATTACCGCCAATAGGGAGGATGCCAGTTGGTGTTGGCGCTGGTTACTCCCAGCCTGAAGTCGACCGCGCTACTTACTTTCGATTTGGTGTTGATGGCGCGGCTTCCTTCTAGCCCGGTGTAGCTTTTCGTGCGATGTGGACGGTCGCACGTTCTCCCTGGTATACCTTGGCTAGGATGCGCCCAACCCTAAACGGTTCGATGTCCGCTTCTTAATTCTCCTCATCTATGATAGGCATGGAAGTGGCTATCAGTTTTCAGCTAGTCCGACTATGCAATACCATCCCGTGGAAGTCACTTATTAACAGTGCAGGTGCCCGTGATGCTGGCGGTCTCACCCTTGTCGCCCTGGTCCTTCTTCTCCTGTTGGAGTCCTTTGCTTTAACTCTCTGCTGTGCCATTGTTATTGGATGTCCTGTCAAAAATTTGATTTGTTTGCTGGTTGGGACCTTATTTTTATATCCCTCGTCAGAGTCTAATACAGCTTAAAAGTCTTTAATGTGTACTTGAACCTTCTTTGTAGGCGTGTATGGGTCATGTAGTTAAAATATAACGGATGATTTTCTCGGGTGTATTCTGTCAGTTTCTGAGAATTTGATTGCTAATTTCGCTGAAAAGGCTTTCACCGTGGATAAAATTTGATGTTTTGTTTTCATCATTAGAGAACCAATTCCAGGAACCTAATTCTTATGTTGCAGGACAACACATTATTTATTACATTTCTATTTGGTAGCAATGTTCAAACATTCCGATTATATAGGGAGTAAAATGTCAGACATATGCGCACTTCGGCTCTAATTGCTAAGTCTTGCTCGTTTGATTAAATTTAGGATTACATGTTGTATAATTTTGTTTCGATTGTGGCAAGAACACGTTTGACATTCGCCTCAAGCTCAGTAATTGTTTGTGACTTATTGGCATTGTTGTATAACGCTACATATCAAAAATATTGATTGGAATTTTTAAATATAACGATATATAACTACGTCTCAGTTACGGCAAATTGCCGGCATTTCAACACGGACCACGTCTCCAGTTTCGTTTCGCCATTGCAGAAATGCGCTGAGCCAGCGGCATTCCCGTCCAGCAGCGTGAGAAGTTCGGCCCCAGTAGAATATGTGGCGGGCTGGAGTCGCTGTTCAAATCACGGAAAAATCTGCAGTGAACTTCTGTCAGAGAAACACCTTAAAAAGTATTGCACGGAAATCGAAGAGAATGCAAGCACCGTCCGTTAGTACCGGCAAGTTACATTACGTGTTTGAAGAAATTGGAAGAAATAAAAAATAATCTTAACAATAAGATTATGATTATTAAAACCAAAAAAAACCCCTACTGCAGTGATATCAGATTAACTAAAAAGAAAGAAAAATGAATAAACGGAATTCAACACAGACGAAGTCGGGGGCCGAGGCTAGTCATATTATACATGTATGTATTTATTTGTAATCTAATCATTAATACCTTTCATTTAATACCATACATGATACATTTGCTTGTTGTTTTTTTTTATTTAAAGGCGCAAGTTGTTGTTCGCCATATTTACTTCATACTGACGTGCCATAGTCTATTTTACCCGCGCCATTATGACGAATCGATTGATGTCTCATTTGACAAAATCCGACGACTATGTAGGTTCAGAGTTACGGGGTGACATAGAAGTAGGTATACATACCAATGAAAAAAACATTGCCCTCCTTTCGGGCTCCGCAGCACTCGGGTATTTGCAACTTACTAATTAATACCTTTAATTTGAGATCATACATGATACATTAGCTTATTTTTTTAATTCAAGGCGCCATTTTTTGTCCGCCATATTTACCTTATGCTGACGTCACGTAGCCTGTGTTACCCACGCCATTATGACGAATTGATTGATGTCTCATTTGACAAAATCCGACGATTAGTTTCAGAGTTAGGGGTTAACATATGTAGAAATACACATATGTACATACCAACTAAAAACATTGGCGCTCCTTTTGGGCTGCATCACAGTCGGGTAGAAAGGAGCCCCGAGGTTTTTACTATCGCCACACCCGGAGATTTCCTTCCAATAATCCGTTGACACTCGACGAGATAAAAATTATATCACATAACATTATATAACACGTGAATTCAAAAGTCATCAAATCACACGATCTTCCTGGTCAATTCTGATCTGTATTTCTGGAAATTACACGACCAGTATATTTTCCTTAATCTCTTCCGGTAAGAGAAGGATGATCATAAATAATAATTTATGTACCTACTTTAAAAAACCTGTTTATTAATTTTGATTATCATTGTTGAATATCAAAAATGGCAAAAATGGCAAAACTGGCAAAATTTAAAAAAACTAATATAAAAGTAAAACTACTAGTTCTAACGGTAAACAATATGTGATAAGGATCTGTGATATTTACAAAAATAATAAAAGGAGATACAGAATTACCAGATTCAATGAACTAGAAATTTTAGACCAAATTAATTATTATAACGTTCAACAGTGATGAGCTATAGGGGAGACCGATGAGGGTTGTAACAGAGGAGAGTTCTAACAAAGTCAATTTCTCGAAAAGTATGACCGTTAGCCAACTAGCGATGTTATGCATTTACTGATTTTTCGACGCAGCATTTGATGCAATTCGCGACGGCTACGAATTTCGTAATAAAGTTTTGAGAGAGTATTTCTATGGTGCTAAGGAACAGTTTTATGTAAAAAAAAAAAAAATTAGATTTTTTGAAAATTTTGCATGAGAGGGTCCCCTTAAGCACTTGTGGCAAAATAAATAGTTCTAATAAATGGTTGCCGATTATACCAGCCCAAACATTGACACTGAATTTATGATGAAATGATGTCGCCCTTATTCTATGTGGATTAGTATACGAAGGGTATGAAGGTTGTGGAAGTTTGTGATACCATCCTTAGCGACATGCGATTCATCCGTCTATAGAATCCGATTACAGCCGACCTGTTCTCTAAGTCGCATTCCAGAAACCAAGAACAATACTCCAATCTTCTCCCGAAATCTCCTTGCAGTAGTCCTTCTACTGGGATATGATAATATGGATATAATTTCTCTCGATGATCATTCCAGATCACGATTTACTGCTATTTGAAGTTACACTTCCGGTTTCTCTTAACCGCTGGAAAATCCACGAAAATACCCATCTTTGGGGTACACACCAATTATGGGATCTCCTTTGGTATTCCTGCACAGCCTGTTTTTCGTTTCTGTGTACTACATTGTAAATGTAAATAATAGATAGATAAGCTATGGAGATTCTGCGCCATTTTTCCATGTATTTTTAAAGGAGGGTCTAAATTCACAAAACATGATCGCGTGGTCTTATTTGTAGGTCAAAAGTATTATATTAAAGTACCAGTGCAACGAAGCGCTAAAATCTGCGCATGTAAGTATTGTAAATTCAAGCTGTATCTAACCGGCTATCCATAAAAATAAATTGTATTGTGATATACCTTGTATACGAAAGGCCGCAGAAATAGCTGTGGAGAATGCCAAAAAGGTTTCGATTTATACTAACACCAGAAGTACACAGTTTCTATGTGTAGAACTTTACCTATAGAGTCGTAAGGGTGAATAGCATATACATATGCGCAATCGACAGGCCTCGATTTCAACAGAGAATCTTCATTACAAGTGAAATACAGGAACCAATATTCGACCAAAACCATCGCAACAAAATATATAAAACAAGAATGAATGAATATGGAAAATAAAACCCTAGTTTATATTTTAAAAATATCTTTTTATTTCTATTAATATTAATATTATAATACATCGTTTGCATATATCCAGGAGTTATGTTTCGATGAAAATCCAAACCATTTAACATAAACTTTATTTCCAGTCTTTTTCAATATTTTTTCAACAAGGTAGATTTGTGGATGCTCCATTTTCAGCAATTGCATTTCATAAAATCCTTCCATAATTGTTTTTTTTTTTTATATCCTCAAGCAGATATGCGACTGGGTTAGTCACTTAAATTTTAATAATCTTGAAAACTTCGGTAGTCCAGTTTGGTGTACAGCTATTTTCATGTACATGTTTCTATTTGCTAATACGAACAAAGTATCCTACTTTATATATGGACGAATCAGCAATCTTTATACGATTATACAATGTAATAAGCAGCTGCTTTTCATTAGTTGTATTGACATCGCAAGGGCGCATTTAGATTGTTCCTTTATCATATGAAGCCACTTATAAGAACCATTCATGCTAAATTCCTCCCATATCATGTTCTTTAAAGTTCCATTGAATTGCTCTGCTATTGATAGGTCGACAAATGATTAATATTATGTTTGTTCATTAGCTGTTGAAAGTGTGTGTTGCAAAATTCCTTCCATCATCAGTTTGCAAATTTCTAGGCCTTGGTCCTTCTCTGAATACAGATTCCATTAGTTCGGTTAGTTCAACACCGGTCTTTCTTTTAATTGGAACAACGCACGCATACTTGGAAAAGGTATCTAATATACTTAGTAAGAAAGTAGCGATACCCTTTGTTCACATGTTTATATGCATCTATTTCCACTAAATCAGCTTGCCATAAATTATCCAAAACTTTTGACTCGTCGTCATTTACAACATCGACATGCTGGCTTATGCAGCCCCTCAACTTTTTTATAGGTATTTGCTCCTCCTACTTGTTTATTTTCATTAAAAGTCTGTGCATGCATATATCTTTAAAATTGATTGATAAATTGGTCAGGTCTATTATTGTAACCAGTGGGACATTTCATAAAAATCAGTTCAGATAAACCTTTGGTTATCTTGTATGGTCTATCACCAATAACAAGACAAGACTTGACCAATTATCAAACAATTTTAAATGATACATGCACACACAGACGTGGTTTTAAGGAAAATAAACAAATAAGAGGAACAAATACCTATATATATAAAAAAATTTACTACCACTTCTAAACCGCATAAGGGGACGGGAGTAATGAGGATTCCAAAGGAAAACATTGAGTGTGTCTATTGGAATGATTTCAATGAATTAGTGGGCCGACTTCGTACATTAATAGCATCAAAACAAGCTGGAAATAATAGCCATGATAATAAAATAATAGCAATTATTGAAGAGCTGCAGGAAGCGGATATAATAGGTTATCTGCAATATAAGTATGAGACATGTTGTCGAGGATTTCCATAAGCCTGCACGATATTTTGAAAGACGACGAGTCATCATATAAGGTGTGGATGATTTATGGCAAGCTGATTTAGTGGAAATGGATGTATATAAACATGTGAACAAAGGTTATCGTTATTTGCTTACTATTTGATAACATTTCCAAGTATGCGTGGGCTATTCCAATTATAAGAAAGACCGGTTTTGAAGTAACCGAAGCAATATAATCTATATTAAGAGAAGAACGAAGGCATAGAAATTTGCAAACTGATGATGGGAAGGAATTTTAGAACACACACTTTCAACAGCTAATAAACAAACATACTATTACTCATTAACCGACCTATACATCGCTCAAAGCATTAATAGTTGAGCGATTCAATCGAACTTTAAAAAATATGATGTGGGAGAAATTTAGCTTGAATGGATCTTATAAGTGGCTCCATATGATAAAGGAGCTACTATATATCTCAATATAATGGGAAAAAGCATCGAACAAACCAAGTACGTCATTGCGATGTCAATGTAACTAATGAAAACAGCTGCTTACTACAGTGTATAACCATATAAAGATTGCTGACTTGTTCGGATATAAAATAGGAGACTCTGTTCATATTAGCATATATAAATATGTATTCGAAAAAGGCTATACATCAAACTGGACTACTAAAGTTTTCAAATTGCTAAACCCAATAAATTTATAAACTCACATACATGTATAGTTGAGGATTATCAAGGAAACCCAATCAAAGGAGGATTTTATGTAATGGAATTGTCAAGCATCCGCCTATCTACATTGTTGAAAAAATATTTATAAAGGCTTATGTTATGTGTTATGGTTTATGTTAAAAGGTTGGGACTTTCATCGAAACATAATTCCTGGCTAAATGCAAATGATGTATTATATAATAATATTAATAGAAATAAAAAGACATTTTTAAAATATAAACTAGCGTTTTATTTTCAATATTCATTCATTCTTGTTTTATATATTTTACTGCAATGGTTTTGGTCCAATCCTGTATTTCACTTGTATTGAAGATTCTCTGTTGAAATCGAGATCTGTCGGTTGCGCATATATGCCATTCATCATTACGACTAGCTCTATAGGCAAAGTTTTACTCATGGAAAATGTATACTTCTGGTGTTAGTATATAGCGAAAATTTTTCGGCATTCTCCACAGCTTTTTCTTATGATTCTCATGTAAAAATTAAAGATGTCCTGAATTTCTTGACTGTTTCACTCTGCATTATGACACCCGCAAGTATCTGGTCCCGCGGTTGCATTATCTTTCAATCATGAGTAGTTAGTGTAATGCTCACAATATTTAGAATTTGCTTTGTCAACAATTTTCATACTTATTAACAAAGAAATTAGTAGCCCTTCTAGAGGAATATTGGAGTAAAGGTATTTCTTAATATTTTTCTGAAATACTCAGTTAGTTAGCTTGGTTGGTTGGTTAGATTAGTTAGGTTTGCAATACTTACCTTTTATTATTGTTATCATTTACCTTTTGGTAGCGTACGGAACAAGTACTTTTATTTTTATTAGAGATACTTGCCTTAATTTGATAACTGATTTAACTGTAGCAGAAATTATCTCGTATTTTAATTCTTTTGACCTAGAAATAAGATCACGCGAGCACGACTTAAAATATAATGTAGACCATTCACCCATCAATCATACCCTAAATGTTTCATTCCTAACCTAATATACGTATACAATGACTTCCTAAAGGGATCAAATTGCTCGAAAAATGTTTATAGTAAAACAAAAATTCGTGCACCAGGAAGCACAAGTTCAACGTATCCGCCTGCAGATAAGAGTTCAGTCAGCATAAACTATATCTGACAACATACCACATAAAAGAAACCAAGCCACCTGATCATTTCGCAATACGCTCAGACGTGATCTACATAGCATAAACAAAGCCACCTGCGCATTTCACAACCAACAAGGGAAAGGGTAAAGCTTTCGGCGCGGTGGTGAGGAGGTAACCTGCTTCGCGGTCTTGAACGTCGAGCGTAAGAGGTAAAACTTTCAGCAGAGAAGGGAAGGCTCACTTCATGAACTTGAACCTAGACTCCAAACCACACCTCCGACTTGATCCTAGACTCTAACCCACACCCCTATATGACACCCTAGATCCACACCCATCAAGTACACATATATATGCACATGCGCACTAAGCACACAGATGCTAGCGCACAAGACAGATATCATCACCCAACTTCAAACTGCTTCTAGGCGTAGACGACGATCTTTTGGGACCGTTTTGTGGATTTAGACTCCCCCTTTAAAAATACACGTAAAAATGGCGCAGAACCCCCATAGCTTATCTACTGTAAATTATATCTATATGTATTCCGCAAAAGTGATTTCGACCATTTTTTAATTATTTCAGCTTATGAACACCAATTGTTATCGATTGCGTTTTGAACTATTATATCAATGTTCTTTCTGGGTGTTGCATAGCGATACTTATTGATAAATATTGATTATATTTAAAATTGTAACGATGGGTACCGCTATGCAACCAAACCCCCTAGCCAGCAACAAAGCCAGACGAAATCCAGCCCAGGCGGCGAATCGGATTTCGATACGCCCGTGCAAAAATGCGCCGAGCCAGCGGCGTCACCGCTCGGCCCGTGGGAAATGCGCGGCTGGGGAAACGCACCCTGCGCGTGGGAATTGCGCCCTCAGCACAATTCCCGAAGCGGCCGGCTGGGAACTTTACTTTTGATGAGAAAAGTAAAGTTCAGTTGCTGTGAGATCGCCGAGTTGTTGAGAGTTAAAAAACTGACTAGTGCCCCGCAAGTGTCCCGATCGGAAAGAAAAAGAAGAGAATTTCCTAAGTGAAGCGAAAAAGGCATCGTCTGTGGTTACTAAAAAGAGGAATTGTGAAAATAGAAGTGGAATTGGCATAAAGTTCGTAAAAAGGAAGAAAAGTAGTGTTTTTGTGTTGAGGGAACCACCTGGCAAATATAACAAATTGGCGCAGCCGGTAGGATCAAGGAAGCCTAGCCAAGTCTATAAGAGCTTGAAAACCCTTGATCCTGCGAACCATTGGGCTTTGCGAAGCTCCAACGCTCCGGGGTATTCAACTTTAGTTGCCTCTGCTCCAGGCGAGCAAGCAATTACCCCGTGATAAAGGGAGAACAACTATAGTCGCCCCTGTTCCAGGCGAACAAGCGATCTCCCCACAGATTCCCTGTTGTGCAAAAAGGCACCAACGAGGGACTAACCAGCGAACATCCAAAGGAAGTGAATGTCAGGCGAGGACGCACCCGCCGACATCCCAGCCGAGGAGGAAAACTCTCAACCGCCGCGGGAAACATTAACAACTCCAACATCGAGGGACCACCCCGGCACTTCATCAACAACATCGAGGGAGCACCCCAACGCAGCAACTCCAACATCGAGGGAGCACCTCAGCGCTTCAGCATCAACATCGAGGGAGCAACCCAGCACCTCAACACCACCTGAAGCGCCAGCACATCACCCAGGACTCAGGCTTAGAAGCGGAACCGTGATTCCCCGTTCCTTACCCGTAAGTCTAGACTATCATTTAAAATTTTTGTTAGAAAGAGTGCGAGCGTCGGAAGCCGGATTTAGTAGTCGGCATTTCGATATAATAAACAAAAAATTTGAAGAAGTGAGCGAGCAAAGAGAAGCTCGAGTTTTAAAAGCGAAAAAGGACTCGGAGGAATTCCGAGAGGAAATTAGAAAATTTAGAGAACGCTCGCAGTCTTTCAACCTATTAGATAAGTCGGGTGCTATAGATTTAAGTCTAAAAAGTGAAAGTGTTAGTGAGTTAGAATCAGTAATTCACGGTCTGTCCGGGTGGTTAAGTGCTACGTTCGCGGAATCGTCTGACGAATCGTTCGGTAGCCCTAAGTTCGGTCCAAGGCTTTCGTCCCCGTTAACCCCCGCGAAAACGAAACAAGGGCAAGTCCCAAGAATGGCAAATCTCGGAAACGTCATTAAATATACGACCCAGATCGTCCCACTCTTTTCGGGCGAATCCAGCCCACATTTGAGCCAGGAGCTCCAAACTTTCTTGGGTTGTTGCCATCAGGTTGAAGCCTGCCTCACGGAGGAGGAAAAAGTGACCTTCCCTCGAATCCTGCTCACCCGCCTACGGGGAGGAGCGTACCAATTGTTTATCGCGGAACCTCCAACCAGCTTCCGTGATTTTGAAGATCGCCTAAATCGAGCGTATCTTCCCCGAGAGACATACCAGGAATTGGTAAACAAGTTGATTACCATACGGCAATACCCCCTGGAAGGTCTCAACGCCTTTACGGCGAGAATCAAACAAGCGTTAGCCTTGTGTAAGGAAGCGGCCGAGAAGAAGTATGGCGCATCAGTGGCAGTAACGGTGAAACCCCAGTTAGAGGATTTCGCGGTGAATGCCCTAAGAAGCGGGACCACAAATCCTCATTTGTGCCAGTACCTTCTTACGCAGACAGAAGGGACTCTGGAGCAAGTTATTAACAAAGCTCTAGACATGGAGAGACTGCAACAAGCCTCTCCCTATTTGCAGGCACAACTGCCACATATGAGTCTGAATAACCAGGCCACCGGGTACCAAACTGTACCCGGATATATGTCCGCGTTAAATTCTGGCAAACCGCCAGTACCCGCGCCGCGAAGTACCGCTATAGTCGCGCCACCGACAGTTAACCCGTCCACCACAGTAGCAAAACTCCCTAGCCAACAAAGGGAAATCGCTGCCAGGATTACTTGCAGTTTCTGCAAGAAAACGGGGCATACATATGCGGAATGTTTTAAGAGGAGGAATACCCCCTCCTGCGAGCATTGCCGAGCGTATGGGCACGACACTGTTGAGTGTCGCCGCCGAAACGAAACCCGAAGGTCGACTACCGGCCCACAGGGTAACTCGAACGGTTCATCGTCCAACCAGAGGAACGGGAACCAAAATAGGGCCTATAATCAGGCCCCCCCTCGAAATAATGAGGCAAATGGTTCGCAAACGCGACGAGCCTACAATGTTAGGCAGAACTGTGGATTCTGTGGCCGTCGAGGCCACACGGTGGACACCTGCGAACACAAACGCAGATGGGAAGCAAAGAGTCAGGGAAACGGAGCTCAGTCGAGCCCGAAATCCCCGACTCGACTTTAAATAATAACCAAAATTCAGGGTACACTCAGCAGCCCAAACCTAGTACTCCCGTAGTGGAGCTTCCACTAGATATTGGTCGAAACAAAAAGACCCCACTAGTAGTGGATACGGGCGCTGAGATAAGCTTAATTAAAAAAGGAGCTTTAAAGTCTCTCGAGTATATTAACACCGAGAAGACTTATACCCTGCAAACTCCATTTGGCAAAGGCCATACCTTGGGAAGCTGTCAGGGAACTATTGTCAAAAAACTCCCCGACGAGAGGGAGGCTAGAATCCCCTGCACTCTCCAAGTGATCGAGGACAATGCAGACCTGTCCCATGAAGGACTCTTAGGGAATGACTTTCTTGCAGAAAACTGCAACATTGAGGGCCCCAGTAGAAAACTTCGATTTCCTCGCACGGAAATCAATTTAGAGGAATTTTCGTTACCAATTGTATTGGATACGAAAAGTGACTGTTCCCAAACAGCAACTGAAACCGATATACATGCAGAAGAGACGGAATCCGAAGGGGTTAAGCTGTCCACCTGCCATGTTATCGAGGCATCCCCAAGCGCGGGAGCTGGTTGCCAAGTGGTAAGTAAACCACGGGGAAACAGTAGGGAAACCTCAGCGAATACACCTCAGATCGGCGAAATCAGGCGGCATATAATAACTCTGAACGAGCCCATATGCGTACCTGCGCGATCACAGATGGTGGCTAAGGTCCCTTTGCTATTGCCAGAAGAGATGCTCTGTCTATCGCAAGAGATAGACGCAGGAGTCTTCTTGGCCAATAGTATCATATCCTCTAAACAAAAAGAAGTGTCTATTGGACTCCTCAATGCTACAAATTCCCCGATTGCCCTAAACGGCCTAACCTTGCAGCTAGAGCCAGTAGAAAACTACACTCTAGCGCCAATATACCCCAGAGAGGGGAACCAAAAGGAGTTTGCTCCAGAAGGGTCCAACGAAAATCTAAAATTAAATTTTCTCGGATTAAATGGCTCCAACACAGCTAAAAGCAGCCACCGTGCTCGCAAAAATAGGCCACAGAGCCAAAATATAAACGAAAGCGGCCAAAGCGCCGACGAAAACAGGCCAGAGAGCCAAAATACAAATAAAAGCAGCCCCCGCGCTCGCGACAACAGGCCAGAGAGCCAGAATGTAAGCAAAAACGGCCACGGCGCCGACGAAAAAGGGCCAAAGAGCCCCATTATAAATAGAAGCAGCCACAGCGCTCGCGAAACGGGAGCAAAGACCCCAAAAAACGGTACAAATGACCCAAAGGGCGATAAAAGTAAAGCCAGTAAAGATATGAATACTGGTAAGAGCCCCCCAAGACACATAAAACACGGTGCAGGCGACCAGACCGCCAAGCTAACGTACGTCAGATCCCCACAGGCGGATCGACACCTAACGAACGTCGAAAAAGAACGTATAGCCAGGTTAGAGCAAGAACTCAACCTGAGCCCAATCTTAAATAGCCAGGAAAAGGCGGAAATTCTGGAAATATGACAGGAATATCACGACATATTCCACCTAAAGGGTGACTACCTCACGCATACGAAGGCTATCACCCATCCGATCCCAGTGGTGCAAGATCAAGCACCCATTAATCAAAAAATGTACAGGTTACCAGAGACTCAGCGTCACGTAATCAATGAGCAGTTAAAAGACATGCTCGAAAATGAAATAGTTCAACCAAGCAAAAGTCCTTGGAATTCCCCATTACTAGTAGTCCCCAAAAAGTCGGGACCAAATGGCGAGAAAAAATGGAGAGTAGTTGTGGATTTTCGTAAATTAAACGAAAAAACGATAGGCGACGCTTTCCCTCTCCCTCGGATCGAAGATATTCTTGACCAATTAGGTCATTCTAGGTATTTCACTACCCTCGATCTGGCTAGTGGCTACCACCAAGTGCTAGTCGATCCCAAAGACCGCCCAAAGACGGCGTTTAGCACGAGCTACGGGCATTACGAATTCAAGCGAATGCCATTTGGGCTCAAGGGAGCCCCCGCCACATTTCAGCGCCTCATGAACTATATACTTACAGGCCTACAAGGCCTGGAATGTTTCGTGTATCTGGATGACATCGTCATCTACGGTAAAAACTTAGAAGATCATAACTCTAAGTTGCGCAAGGTCTTCAATAGGTTGCGAGAGAACAACCTAAAATTACAACCGGAGAAATGCCAATTTCTCCGAAAAGAGGTAGTCTACTTGGGACACAAATGCTCGAGTAAAGGAGCACTGCCAGACCCTAGCAAAACAGCTTGCGTCCAGACTTTCCCAGTTCCACGAACTGTTAGGCAAGTCCAATCATTCCTAGGGCTTGCCAACTATTATCGTAAATTTATCCCCGATTTTTCAAAAAATGTGAGACCTATTACCAATTTGCTCCGAAAAGATGTCAAATTTAACTGGACAGAAAAGTGCCAGGAAGCATTCGAGAGCATTAAAAAATCACTAGTTTCCCCCCCTCTTCTGATTTATCCCGATTTTAACAAACCCTTCAATTTAACTACGGACGCAAGCAATGAGGCTATAGGAGCTGTCCTCTCTCAAGGAGAAGTAGGAAAAGATCAGCCCATAGCATATGCTAGTCGCACCCTAAACAAGGCAGAACGCAATTACTCTACAATTGAGAAAGAGTTATTGGCCATTGTTTGGGCGACGAGAAATTTCAGATGCTACCTCCAAGGTAGACGATTTACGGTCTACACGGACCACAAGCCTCTAAAAGGAGTCTTTAATGTAAAAGACCCGACTTCCCGTTTGGTGAGATTTCACCACAAACTTTCCGAGTATGACTACTCTATCGAGTACAAGCCCGGAAAGTATAATACAAATGCGGATGCCTTGAGTCGCATCCCTCGGGAAGATAAAGAAGACCAGATTAGCCCAACCTTAACGGTAAAGGCACAAGTCCATCGCCCCATGGACTGGGATGCGGAGGAAAATAACCCCGCCATAAACATAAGCGCAGTTACGAGGGCTCAGAAAAAGAAAGCCCAAGAAAATGTTGCCGAAACCATCCCAGATACACAAGAGGCACCACCGGCGAAGAAACCAATTCAAGAATCGAGTCTTGATCGAGAAAAAACGCGTCCTAAGCCTGCGGAAGTAGTAGAAAACTCTCCAACGCCAGGATCACGACCTACCCCTGAAATCATTTCGAGCCCCGAGGAAATTAAAATCATTTTACATGATTATCATGATTCCGCATTCGGAGGCCATCAGGGCGTGATTAAAACATATAAGAAGATAAAACGCAAGTTTCGATGGAGGCACATGTTGCGCGATATAAAAAATTATATCAAGAAGTGCCCGAAGTGCCAGAAACTGAAATCTTCTCCCCAATATAAGATGCCCATGGTCATTACCGACATAGCCGAGCAACCTTTCGACAAGGTATACCTCGATATAGTTGGACCATTGGAAGAGTCCACGTCAGGAAATAAATATATCCTAACCTTCCAGGATAACCTGACCAAATTTGTGGACTGGTATGCAATACCAAATGCAGAGGCTATAACAGTAGCGCAAATTTTCTTCGACGAAATCGTCACGCGCTATCGCATTCCCAAAAGAATAGTTACCGACCAAGGTACTAATTTCTTGAGCGACCTCTTCAAGCAAATATGTAAATTGCTGCGGGTGAAGAAGCTGCAAACTTCAGCATACCACCCACAATCTAATGGCGCGCTCGAGCGTGCCCATAGACCGCTAATTGAATATTTGCGAACCATAGTAGACGAGAATCCCCAAAGTTGGGATCAATATCTACGCACGGCAGCATTTGTGTACAACAATAGTACACACGAAGGGACAAAACTGACCCCTATGGACTGCCTATTTGGCTTCACGGCGGATGTCCCCTCTAATCTCAAAAGGGACCCCGAGCCAATATATAATCACGAGAGCTATTATCATATGCTCCGTTACAAATTGCAAAAATCATATGCAACAGCTAGAAAAAACATATTGGCTAGCAAAAGAAGGTCAAAAGAATACTATGATAAAGACGCTAAACCCCTATCTATTCACGTAGGGGATAAGGTCCTCCTGAAGAGTGAAAGCAGAAGGCACAAACTCTCAGAATTATGGGTAGGACCTTACCTGGTAACCGCTACCCCGTCATCCGTGAACAGCACGATACGCATGGGTAGGAAATTAAAAACAGTACATAATAATCGCCTGAAACCCTACCTGGAGTAGCGTAGGCAAGGGAAGCGGCTCTGCCTTTCCCCCCATTTTTTTTTTGAAACTAAAATAATAACATGGACAGGAATACTAAAAAGCTACCAACATTGATGGAAAATTTAAAAAGAAGAACAGCGGCCAAAAGGGAGGCGACCCCTAAACAAAGAGTGGTGAGGTCCCTATTCGGTGGAATAGGGAATGCCCTGCACTACCTCTTTGGTACAATGGATAGCTCGGACGATAAAGAAATTTATAGTCGACTAGAGCAAATAGAAAAAGATCAACAGGCATTGGCGGACCGGGAAAAACGAAACAACAATTAACTTTCGCCCGCTCCCACAAATCACCACAAAACAATAGAAAATAGGCGCAAAATGACTTTATTATCCCTTTCTCTTTTCTTTTTTGGAGACACAGTTTTCTCCCTCTTTCCTTTTTTTTCCGAGACGAACTTGCACTTGGTCCAAGTACCGCACGAAGCAACACAAAAAAAAAAATGCAACAGCAGCATTTCCTATGATAAATAGCCAAAACATCGCCGCGGACGGACCCAGATTTATCTTGAAACCCAATAGGGCTAGCGTTTGCGTCGTAAACATTTTTGAAAAAAAAAAAGAGAGAAAAAAAAAACAAATGATAGCAATTTTTTTTTTAGATGGATTATAAAAGAAAAAGAAAACAAGAAAACACGCGTTCCCAATAGCAAAAAAAAAATCATGTAGAACACAAAAAATTTTTTTTTTGTATATATGAAAAATGTTATCAAAACCAAAAAAAAATAATAATAATATATTTTTTTTAAAAAAAAAAAAAAAAAAAAGATAGAAAAATTATGTCAAAATATGAAAAATTAAAACACAAAAAAATAAAATAATAACACCCACTCAATTATATGAAAAAAAAAAAAAAAAAATTGTCAAAAAATTTTATTTTTTGATAAATAGAAAGATTTAATTTAATTATATAAAAAAAAAATTATTATAGCAAAAATTTGTTAGGCTAGACAAATAACTTGAAAAAAAAAAATAAAAAAAAAAAAATTTTTTTGAATAATAATATCAAATTTTTTTTTTAGATTGTAAAACAAAAAAAAAATTTTTTTTATTTATAGAAAAAAAAAATAATTTTAATAGATTATGGTAAAAAAAAAAAAAACAGAAATTTGATAAAATTGTAATAAAAACAAAAAAAAAAGAAGATAGAAAAATTATTTTTTTAAAAAAAAAAAAAAAAAAAAAATGTTCTTCAAAATAAAATAATAATAAAAGAGCACGCGCTTTTAACAAAAAAAAAAAAAGAAAAAAAAACGGACAAAGTGAAAAAAAAAAAAAAAAAAATCCGTTTATAATTCTAATGAATTATCATAAAAGGAAAAATAGGCAAATAAATAATAAGAAAAAAAAAAGGCACCCGTTTATAGTTGTAATAAATTATAAAAAAATAGATAAATAAATTATATAAAAAAAAAAAAAAAAAAAATAAGAATAATAATAATAATAACAATAAGAAATTTCTGTAAACCACGGACGATGCCCGCGCAATATTTTTCTTGAGAGTCATTCCTCTTCAAAGAATGACTCTCTTTTTCACAGGGGGAAGGAATGTTGCATAGCGATACTTATTGATAAATATTGATTATATTTAAAATTGTAACGATGGGTACCGCTATGCAACCAAACCCCCTAGCCAGCAACAAAGCCAGACGAAATCCAGCCCAGGCGGCGAATCGGATTTCGATACGCCCGTGCAAAAATGCGCCGAGCCAGCGGCGTCACCGCTCGGCCCGTGGGAAATGCGCGGCTGGGGAAACGCACCCTGCGCGTGGGAATTGCGCCCTCAGCACAATTCCCGAAGCGGCCGGCTGGGAACTTTACTTTTGATGAGAAAAGTAAAGTTCAGTTGCTGTGAGATCGCCGAGTTGTTGAGAGTTAAAAAACTGACTAGTGCCCCGCAAGTGTCCCGATCGGAAAGAAAAAGAAGAGAATTTCCTAAGTGAAGCGAAAAAGGCATCGTCTGTGGTTACTAAAAAGAGGAATTGTGAAAATAGAAGTGGAATTGGCATAAAGTTCGTAAAAAGGAAGAAAAGTAGTGTTTTTGTGTTGAGGGAACCACCTGGCAAATGTAACATGGGTCACTCTTTTACAGCTAAATTTCTATCTGGGTATTAAGCTCAGTTTGCGGCAGTTTTTAATTCAACAATGGCAGTATAAAACTTAAAAGAACGGTAGATTAAATATAATAAATATCCTCAATATCCTCGGCAGATTTAGGCGTTCGATATTCTAGAAACACATTTATTCAATCAGTAAATTTTTGCATTCATTCAAAACGCGAATGCATGTCAACATGGGAAATATCCTAGAAGTACACATACTAAGTAACAATTTACTGAAGAATTTTCTCACGTGTTACTGCCCAATTTTTCATTTTACTGCAATTTTCACACATTCAAGTACAAAATATTTTAGTCCTCCTTTCAATTTTTTTATATTTTTTCGCCCAATATCTTATAGAACATACAAATTGTACTTTTATACTGACTGAGACTGTTTACCGTCCGTTTAAATCACAGCCTTTGTGTATTATTTCTTCGAAATCATATTGTAAAAAACAAAAAAATTATATTTTTCAGATTTGAAGGTGATGAGACAATATTAAGTCGCGTCACGGAGCAGTCAGTTTAAATGAGAAATAAAACAACGAATGACCGATTTTTCAATAGACTGATAATTTTATTCCTCAAATAAAAAATCAATTGCCTCTTAAGAAACATTTTTAGATATTATTCACTTTGTTTATCAAAATTGTTCGTAGACATTTTAACATATAAATTAAAAAATACTATTTCAAATTAAAGGCAAGTTGATTATTATGACAATTTTATTTGACGAATAAATTTATCTGATGATTAAAAAAGTGGCCCTTAACGCATAACAATTAATGACAATTTTTGAATCTTGGCGTAATTCTTTTACATAGTCAAAACAGCAAAGTATATATTTTCGAATAAAAATAACAATTGGTGAAAATGCGAAATGAGTTTAAGATATAATTCAGATATTTCTATAATTATTAGTGTTTTTTTTAAAACAATAGAGTCATTCCATATGAAATCAACAAATTGGTGTGCCGCATGATTTTTAATTTTAATAAAAAAAATAGGGGATAATCTTTGTGGTGCCAGCAATGCTAACCCACCATAATTTTTTTTTTTTATTGAATAATTTCTGATCAGTACCCATCCGAAGTCAAAAATTGGGTCAATTTCATACTTGTATATAATAGGCTCTAGCTTTTACTTAGAATAGGTATTGAAATGATTGATGCTTTGTTTGATAGGGTAGTATATGTGTATTTTATATTATGAAATAAAACTGAACTGGAGTAATCAGGAACAAAATGGTGACCATCTAAAATTTCCACAATTTTTTCACATTTTTAGGATTTTCAACTGGACTCTGTGTCAATCCAGTTGCACATTAAGGATTGATTTTTTTTAGGAATAAAGTATGAACCCTGCTGATGCTATAAAAAAACTATCATTGTCCTAGAATGATATCTTCTAGGAAAAAAAAATTTTTGAAAATTGATAATTTTGAAAAATGCTCAACTTTGACCCTCAAAAAACCCATGTGGAGGAAAAAATAACAATTTGATATTTTGAGTAAATATAGTCTATATCTTCGTTAATTACATCCGCTTAGTGCCGTTTTGTTATTTTCATTTTTTTAGAAAATATGATTTTTTTTAAAGTAGTACTTTTACAGAAATATGAAAATAATTTAGGAGTCTGATAATTTCTAGAAGTTTTATAACTTATTTAAACTATTAGAATTATGTTAATTTATGATAGACATGATAAAATAAAAGACAAAATTTGATGTGATGTGAAGTGGCGAAGAAATTCCACTCTGCTTGTAACCCAAAATCATCCTCATGGTAGCACAAGTTCGTATATAGTTTCTGTCCATCATTGACAAGTTACACATATTCTGGAATTTGCAACGTACCACGAGTAATCATATTTTAACTCCTCAAGCAATGTATGCTTTTTGTGAGAAGCTAATTCCCGGAATTAAATTTTTTTTTGTGTCAAAATCAGATGTCGATGATGCTGAGTTGCATTTATCAGATCGATTTAAAAATATAATAACAATAAAAAACACACGATCCTATCATCGTTTTGTCCCCATCTCAAATACTAAATTAAAAGTGCGACGATATTCAAGCTCAGAAAATTACGAAATAGTAAAAGTTTGCAATCAAAAATAAATAATTTATCCATATTTTTTTTTAATAAATAACTAAATTTGAAAATTTTGTCTTTTATTTTATCATTTCTATTATAAATTAACATAATTCTAATAGTTTAAATAAGTTATAAAACTTCTAGAAATTATCAGACTCCTAAATTATTTTCATATTTCTGTAAAAGTACTACTTTAAAAAAAATCATATTTTCTAAAAAAATGAAAATAACAAAACGGCACTAAGCGGATGTAATTAACGAAGATATAGACTATATTTACTCAAAATATCAAATTGTTATTTTTTCCTCCACATGGGTTTTTTGAGGGTCAAAGTTGAGCATTTTTCAAAATTATCAATTTTCAAATATTTTTTTTTCCTAGAAGATATCATTCTAGGACAATGATAGTTTTTTTATAGCATCAGCAGGGTTCATACTTTATTCCTAAAAAAAATCAATCCTTAATGTGCAACTGGATTGACACAGAGTCCAGTTGAAAATCCTAAAAATGTGAAAAAATTGTGGAAATTTTAGATGGTCACCATTTTGTTCCTAATTACTCCAGTTCAGTTTTATTTTATAATATAAAATACACATATACTACCCTATCAAACAAAGCATCAATCATTTCAATACCTATTCGAAGTAAAAAGCTAGACCATATTATATGCAAGTATGAAATTGACCCAATTTTTGACTTCGGATGGGTACTGATCAGAAATTATTCAATAAAAAAAAAAAAATTATGGTGGGTTAGCATTTCTGGCACCACAAAGATTATCCCCTATTTTTTTTATTAAAATTAAAAATCATGCGGCACACCAATTTGTTGATTTCATATGGAATGACTCAATATATTTTGAACTTCTTTGGGTATAAATAATAATCTTTATCTTTATACTCTATAACTACTCTACTTTATAAACGGCTGGACCGATTTGAATGAATTTTTTTGTATGCGTTTGGGTGGCGCCCTGGATGGTTTAGATTCACAAATCAGCCCGGCAGATGGCGCTGCAGTCTAGGTTATTTATCTATACTGCAACTAAACGGCTGGATCGAGAAAGTCGTGTTAGTTACACTATTTATAACCCAAGAACGGCTGAACCGATTTGGCTGAAAATTGGTGGGGAGGTAGCTTAGAACCAGGAGACGGACACAGAACACTTTTTATCCCGTTCCCGTGAAACGACTGTCAAATTTTGAAGTTAATGCGATTTCCACCAAAATTGGTACTTGGAGGTTTTCGGGGTCGCTAATTTCAACCCGACTGTCAGAATTTGCGAATTCAAGATGACGGACTGTCAAATTTTGAAGTTTATGCGATTTCAACCAAAATCGGTACTTGGGAGTTTTTGGGGTCGCTGATTTCAACCCGACTGTCAGAATTTACGAATTCAAGATGGCGGACTGTGAAATTTTGAAGTTTATGCGATTTCCACCAAAATTGATACTTGGGGGTTTTCGGGGTCACTGATTTCAACCCGACTGTCAGAATTTACGAATTCAAGATGACGGACTGTCAAATTTTGAAGTTTATGCGATTTCCACCGAAATTGGTACTTGGGAGTTTTTGGGGTCGCTGATTTCAACCCGACTGTCAGAATTTACGAATTCAGGATGGCGGACTGTCAAATTTTGAAGTTCATGCGATTTCCACTAAAATTGGAACTTTTGCGTTTTCGGGGTCGCTGATTTCAACCCGACTGTCAGAATTTACGAATTCAAGATGGCGGACTGTCAAATTTTGAAGTTTATGCGATTTCCACCAAAATTGGTACTTGGGGGCTTTCGGGGTCGGTGATTTCAACCCGACTGTAAGAATTTATGAATTCAATATGGCGGACTGTCAAATTTTGAAGTTTATTCGACTTCCACCAAAATTGGTACTTTTGCGTTTTCGGGGTCGCTGATTTCAACCCGACTGTCAGAATTTACGAATTCAAGATGACGGACTGTCAAATATTGAAGTTCATACGATTTCCACCAAAATTGGTACTTGGGAGTTTTCGGGGTCGCTGATTTCAACCCGTCAGAATTTACGAATTCAAAATGGCGGACTGTCAAATATTAAAGTTTATGCGATTTCCACCAAACTTGGTACTTGCGGGTTTTTGGATTCACTGATTTCAACCCGACTGTCAAAATTTACGAATTCAAAATGGGGGACTGTCAATATTTTTATACATTTTACACGTGTAGTGCGCATGAGCTCCTGCGTGCTATAGGTAATACTTTGTAATTGGAAAGTAGAGGGGAGATGAGAGGAGGGGGAAATGTTTATTTGTGATGTTTATAGTAAGCCACGCAAAAAGTACTTATCCGATTAAGATGAAATTTTATGGGCATATCGCGCATAACCTTCTGAGTGACATAGGCTATGCATCGCAATTGGAAAGTGGAGGGGAAAGGAGAGAGGGGGAAATGTTAAGCAGTGATAAGTTCATGGTGAGTCGCGTAATAAGCACTTATACGATTGAGATGACATTTTATGGGCACGTTGCGCATTACCTCTTGAGTGACATAGGCTATGCATCGCATTTGAAAAGTGTGGTAGGGGAAGGAGAGAGAGAAAGAGGGAGAGGAGAAAATGTTGAGCGACACACAGAAAGCACTTATACGATTGAGATGAAATTCTATGGGCATATTGCGCATAACCTCATGAGTAACATAGGCTATCCATTGCAATAGGAAAGTATGAGAAGGAACAGAGGGGGGGATTTTGAGCAGTGATCCCAGTAGGAAATTTACTCATGACAGCATCGAAGAAGTCATCAATAAAAGGGTATGTATACCCCTTCCAACATCGATGAAATTTCTCACGGCGATGTCATTGGAAAGTCATGCATGCCTTTCCACATGACTACAGAATCAAAGGGGTCATGTATGCTAGTTCTTTTTTGCAGTACTATAGAATGCTCTGACGAAAAGTGCGAAAAAAGAGCTGCAATAAAACTTTCCACTCATTTAATGCAAAGATATCGTATACCTTCCTGTTAGCATGACTATGTCCTCGAAATTGGCATACATACCTTATTCATGCACGAAATCATCGATACACTATTTCATGCAAACCCCAATTTCCTGCTGGGATATGTTTATGGCGAGTCACACATAAATCACTTATTCGATTGAGATGAAATTCTATGAGCATGCTGCGTTTAACCTCCTGAATGACATTTGACAAATTTTAAATTGGCCAAGTCATGTCTTTATTAAAGTTTAGCTTTATTATAGGGATAGTTGTGGCCAGGCAACGCTGGGTACGGGTCAGCTAGTATACATATAAATTTTGATCATTTGGTGAACTAACATATAACACGGAATAATATTATTCGATCGACTCCAAATTTTGCACAAAGCAATTTGGGGAATTCTGTACAAATACTAATTCATAAAAGATTAAATCATATATTTAGCTTATTTTACGTTTAATTCGGAAAATAAAGGTTTGCAGGTATTTGCCACAAAAAAACTCGAGTAATAAATTTCTAGTAATCATGGATTACAAATAAATCTCAAATTTTCTTGCAAAAGCTAAAAGCCGACATTAGTAGATTATCTTTTTAAAAAGCAAACAAGTTTATGTATACATATAAAATTTCTTTCACTGAGTTAGTGACGATGGCTAATATGAATTTAACTTAACAAAATTTGGATCAAAAGAGTAGGAATATTGTGATACTCGTGAAGTTGAAGCGATTTTAACGACACTCACTTAGCACGATTGAAAAAAACATTATTTTCATAACCTTTGAATCACCACCACCTCCACCTCCACCACCACCATAAACCTCACGACAGTAAGAACAAACTGTTTTACAGTTTTTACGAATTTGAAAGAGCTAAGAAAACACAAGGAAAAACACACCGAACCGTACCAAAGAAACTACACTGACTATGTATTTGTTTGCATTTCCAAACTCGACTGAGGAATCGACCTCATTAATATATAAATAAAGTTTAATCAATTCAATAATTCTTCTCACTTTCTCCGGGGACAGTTTTTTATCGTACATTCGTACATATTAATGACAATTGTGCTGATTTTTCGTTAATCAAGCAAATGCATTTATGCTTCTTTTTGTATCCCAATAAATGATACGGTCAAAATCGTTGTTATTAAAAGATTACAATACAATAGCTATATGTTTGGATATAGATTTGCGCATTCAATTGAATTTTTAAACTGCTAAAGCAAAGTTTTTAAAATATGAAAAAGTCCATCAAATTGCTCAACCAAACTTCAAATCGTAAACTGAAAAACTTACTGGATCCAGTTTTTGATGTAAAGAGGGCATAAGTCAGTGTAATTTGGTGATTTTTTAAATTATAAAGTTTTGCTAGGAAACACTATTCGCAAATTTCAATTCATACAAAATTTCACGCATTCAGAATACAAAGATAATTATGACCTGAAAACTATAATATAATGCGAACAATAAACTGGACCCTTCAAGTACATGTGGAGCAATTAATTTCCGAATCGAGCAGTACATCAGAAATTACAATACATCTCTTTATTTATTTCATAAACAGTACTATGTTTACTCCAACTGAGTGCATAATGCTATTCTTTGTATTAAAGTTCATGCAGAATTGTTGAAAGCGTTTACTTCGTTTCAGGAAATATAATTTACAAAAAGATAAATGGTCACCAGCTGCATGCATCAAAACTAAAAAAATATGTAAATAGTACAAACTCACCCTAATTATTTTCTGATCCCGCATTAACTTTCGAACGCAGTTCACCATAAATGTGACCACCATCCCGCCAAGTATGAGGCCGAAAATCACAATAATTATTATCACATGCTCGGACTGTCCACTTGCTGGGGGCTATGGAAAATAAAGTGTGTACATTAACTTTTGCCCAATTATTTACGTATTTTGTGTAATTAGTGGTGAGTATATTCGCACCTGACAATCCTCCTCGTCCGTCCGAAATTTGCAATTATCTCGATCGTTGCACTTAAGCTCCTTTGATATGCAGGTCGCGTCCTCACAATCAAATTCCTCCTCGCCACAATCTGGAATTAGCGCATAAGGTTGTAACAAACAAATGTAGAGATAAGTTTAAAATGCATCACTATGATAACGAACATACCCGTGGCTCCCTTATCCCTAAAGGCAGTGTAGAATGTACTGAAGGAAGAATTTATGGCATGTGGGCGCGCGAAGAATCGCAGTATTAAGACGTGCATTTTAGAGAGTACTGTCTCTCCCGCAGAGCCGCAAAAGTTTTTCAGTCTATCCAAGAAAAAATATATTGCTATTAGATTTGCACGGCAAAACGTGTCGAACAACTTCTTCATTTATAAACTCGTAAAGTGACATACTAATTGCGTTCTTTTTATCGAGTTCTGGCTCTAGTTCAGGCGCTTTACATGCAAATACAACAACAACTCCTAACCCACATATTTATCCGGTTCTTGATCAAAGAACTAGATAGTTAGTTCAAAAATATTCTAAGAGAAGCGGTGGTGTCGAATTTTGTTTGGCAAATTTTGTCGCCCTGACCTTCTGATTGGAATTTTGGACTGTCAGAAAAGCAAAAGGAATGAATTGTTACCCAATTAATCACATCATCCTCTCCAAATTATTAATCCAATTTTAATTCAAAACAAAATTACTTTTCACTCGGCATTCTGTGCAAACAGACAGATTCCCAAAATATCAGAGAGGCAGGTATACCAACTTTTGAATCACAACGAATCGCTAATCCAGATCGTTTTTTTCACATAATACAGAACCAGAGCCGGAACCCGATGAAAAGAACGCACCTACTAAGAAATTTAGCTAGGTGGCGTCTAGTAAACATTTTTTTTTTAATTATTTTTCAGTTGTATCTGAAAATACCGGAAAGTTAGTTACTTAAAACTGAACTTCTAGCACATTGTCTGGCATTCAAACAAAAAAAAAACAATAGTTGATTTTACATATTTTTAACTATTTTTCAAATTTCCAAAAGGACTCAAATCCGAAAATAGTGAAATTTAAAAGCTGGTTGAACTACGATTTGTAGTTATAAATATCGATATTTTAACTAATATTTCAAAGTCAATTCAAGTACTACTTATTAATAGTATGATTTTTTTTTGGTATATTTCGTATTTAAAAAAATATATTTGACATTTTTTTCTTACAGGGATATAATTAATTATAATCCTGCTTTCTTTTTCGCGCACTCGGGAACTCAGCTGCGATATGACGCTTTCTGTGTGTTTTATTTTATTTTTAACCATGGCGTACTCTCAGCCAAACCGCTCAGCCAACTCAACCCGAGGACTCTGGAATCTTTTATGAATAAACACCGCATGTGGCAGAGCCGGGTAAAACTTGAAACTTTCAGATCCTATGAGATCATAAGGTAGCTAAAAAAAGTACTTCTCAGAGAATCGATCAAGGATCATCCGCATTACGAAGCTTCAACGCTGAGCTACCGAACATTAGAAATAATTTGTCATGGAAGCAAAGAGACAGCGAGCGCTCCCTTCATTCTATACCTGTCTCTTTTGTGTCAAGATCTGGCATATGGCATAATATTACCAACTTTTACAATTTTTACCGACGACAATAGTTTAAGAAGCTACTCACTTTTTTCCAGTGTGATAACTTAATATGCATAAGTTTTTAACTGCAATTTTGGTGAATTTCTCTGCAGTTGTTTTGTAGGTCGCAATATTTACTGAAATTTCCTTTAACTTAACTGAACTTCCATTGATATCCGTACAACGTACGCATATTAAGTATTTCAGTTATGTTGACCTGTTCAGGCAGTCGGAACAAAAACGAATAATTGATATGCCTGAGTGACCTGTGCAGGCGAACCGGAAGGTGTGTAAACCTTGGTAGGCGGCTGCGGGGTCAGTTCCATAAAAGGCAAAGAATTACAGAAAAATTACATCCCACTGCCATCAAGAATGCCTAGAAGATTTTATTGGCAAATCACGAATGCGCGTTTTCTTAAAGAATAGCTATAGGTACTATCATAGACAAATAAATACAAAAACAGCTCGCTTCAAACTTGCGAAGTGTGACCAACAACAACAACCCTGCGATACGGCATCAGACAGTAACGCATAGAAGTTCGGGCGCGTAATGTTATTCTGGCCGTGTAATGCTCCGTAATTGTGCAAGTACCGATAAGTAATCCCAAGTAATGCCGAATAATGCAAGTAATTCTTATATGGTTTTAGATTAGGTAATGGTGAAGTACCAGTACTATGTATTATTGATAATAATTTTGTGTCAGGTACGGACTGCTACCAGACAAATCCCCGGGTGACGGATGCCCGGAATTCCTCAGGAGAGATCTGAGGGATTATGGTGGTCCACGTCACACTGACCCGCCCAAATAGCCGCGGCCAATGTCTGGCCATCATAGAAGTGGAAGAGCGGGCGTGGCGATGCTGTTGAGGGTTGCCCGAGTTAAGGTCGGCTGGGTTGAGGGCAGGATCCATAGTCGGTGCTTTAAGTGCCTGGATACTTGCAAAAGGTCAAGCGTATGTAGCTCTTAGTCGAGTAAAAACATTAGCTGGATTGGCTATCAGTACTCTTGATCCTAAAAAACTATTAAATCGGCCACATGATCAAAATTCTTTGAATGAGCTTCAACGTTTACGGGAATTGATCCTATGAACTGATAACTTAAAGCCTTAAAGTTAACATAAGGAAATTTCACAAGATTTAATTTTGTTTTAATATCAATTTAAAAGCCCTATTTTTTACCTAACCTAACTTTTGTGGAAATTCAATAACGTGCAGATATTTAAATGATAAATTTATTTACTACAAAAACTAAAAAACTTAAAATAAATATATTATTGAAAAAAAACAAAAAACCCGACTGCATAAACTGAAAAATTGTGAAGTTAAAATTTTCAATCTTACTTAATAAATGAACTGAAAAGATAGAAAACAAGTTGAAAAAATTAAACATTTTTTCTGAATTTGAATGATCATGGTTGACAGTGTTCTCAAACGCAGTCGGAGGCATCTGGAGGCATTTGTTTTTTTTCAATAATATTTTTTTTTCATTCTCATATTCCATGTTATGAGAAGGCAAAGTTGGAACACTTTCTTCCCTCAAATTTAAAGTAGGAGTGGCAAAGGGCTTCAGATATTTTTTGTCAATCTGATCGCTTTCGAATTATGTACTGCAAATGTGTAGTTGTGATCGATTTTCAATTAATATTTTTATGTCTTCGCCTAAGACCTGCAACCAACTTTCATATTTTTCTGTATCCCTTTTGAGAAAACTGACAAATTTCTTTCCAGGAATAGCATCGACTTTAATTCGCCGTGTTCTATTCCAGGGAATTTTAGTTGTATTTGAATAACCCGGATATAAATCGACATTCCTGTTGAATAGAGGACTCGCCATTATTAAAGAATTATTCAATAAAATCCAATTCAAGAAAGCAAATCTAGTTAAATAATCGTGAGCCAAAACAATGCCGAGTTAATATCAATCAATAATTAGCTAATGCCAATATTAATATTCAGGGAGAAAATCTAAGTCAAATGAATGCCGGGTAAATCTCTGCTCTGTAATATAAAAAACTATCCAAATGTTGCCAATAGCACAGAATTCTTTCAACAGATTGAAATGTTCTCGCTTGAAAACAAACCAACACATCAATAGCGAAGTGTCTTTATGGCGCGCCCATCTTTCCAATAAGCAATACGAGTACCATTATGAATCCACGACATCGCTTTCGGACGGCTGCCGCCGAACATCTCATACAATTCTTCCAGCTCTGCCTGTTAGTTGCTTTGTAAGATGCGTTGCACTGCGCCGCTATGAATGCGTTGATGTGGCCGCAAGCGGACAAGCACAGCTCATATTTAGGCGACAGACTTTTTATCACGGCTGTTGGATATCTGAGTATTATCTGTGCTTACAGTGAGTCACTTGGTTATTCGTACACGTAGAAATTGAAACTTTAGGTAGAGCTTTTTTGAGATTGGATTAAAAAAGTTAAAATGTTTGTAAATAAATGTTTTATTTCGTACGTATGTAGTACAACAGTAACAAAAAATTGGTTCTTCTCCTAATATGTATTTCTAATAATATCACAAAAATAAACAAACAGCTTTAAGAATTCACGGCACTTTGATATTCGTACATAGGTAAATGTATAGAGAAATGAAAAGCATCAAAAATAACTAATATTTTGTATGAAGTCTTTTGTTCTTTATAACGCTTTGAAGTCTCTTGGGAACCGAGTTCACTAACTTTTTCGTGTATTCAGCTGAGATATTAGACTATTCGTACTGTAGTTTATTTATAACAACTTTATTATTAGTAATGGTATGTTTTCGAATGCGTTTATCAAGTTTGTGCCAAAGATTCTCGATCGGATTAAGATCGGGTGATTGTGCTGGAGTTTCTATGACATTTGTACAATTGTAAAGAAGCCATTCTCGGACAAGGTATGATTTATGTTTCGGGTCGTTATCCTGGTAAAACTTAAAATTACAACCTATATCCAATTTGACAGCATTTTGTTTCAGATTATTTCTCAAAATGGTGAGGTAGACTATCTTATCCATTATTCCATTTATAATATGCAGATTTCCTACCCCATGTGCCGACGTACAACCCCAAACTAAAACGGAACCACCACCATGTTTTACGGTGGCACGAAGGTTTTTCTTCTGAAGCTCTTCATTTGGTTTTCGCCAAACCATCGTCCGTCCGTCTGAGCCAAATATGTTAAATTTGGACTCGTCTACAAAAATTACGTTCTCCCAAAACTCTGCATCCTTTGTAACGTGCTTTTTCGCGAAATCTAAGCGCTGTTTTCTATTCTGCTGCGATAGGTATGGTTTCCTTCTGGCCACTCGTCCGTTGTAACCAGATCTCCTCAGAACTCTCGGTATAGTCTCCGCACACACACGCTTTCCTGAATGTTCCTCAAACGCAGTAGCCAATTTAGGCGCACTTAATTTAGGGTCCTCACGACTTCTTCGAACTATCCAACGACTGTCCAAAGACTGTCCAACTTAGTCAATAAAAATAGGGTCCTTTTTTTTCTTATCTTCAATGCGATTTTCAGTTTTCAAGCGCTTAATAATGTATTGAATTGTAGAATAACTTTTTTTAAGTAAATTTGCGATTTCCCTAAAGATTTCCCGACCTTATGGTGTGATATTGCCAATTGGCGTATGTCAACAAACGTATTTTTGATTTGCCATTTCTCTTCTGCTAAAAATGTTTGTTGAAAAATGCTAAATCGAGAACTGAGCTCCTTCATTGACTACACAGAACTGCAGCAGATATGACTTTGTCTGTTATGAATCACAAAAATAACTGTGAAATGCGTTTTAACAAGAAATTTTGAACTGTACGAATAACCAAGTGACATTCATATTTGGGGTTGTTTTAATTTGTGTATTAATTTAATTATAAAGAAGGAGTTATTTCGCAAATTGTTATGTTATCTAAGTACAGATATGTTACCATTTTATAATCCAAGAATAATTAAAAAATTATTATATAATAGAGAGTTAGCTAAACAGTGATAATGGTACAGTGGGCTCTGTACGAATATCCAAGTGACTCACTGTATATTTATTACAAGAACTAGAAATGAATAAAAGGCTAATTGTACCATAATAATATATTATCATCGTTAAATTTGGAAGATATTACGGACCAACGAACAGATGAAATGAAAACAGCTTGTAAAATTTAAAATTTTTGAGGAATCTTGGTTTTAAAAATAAATTTGGGCAATCAGAAGTAAGAGCTATTGCCATGAAACATTTATACGTGGAGCTCAAAAAATTAGCTTCGCAATTTGCATCATTTTCGAAATAATTTATAACATTTACGGCAAATTTCGACTAATTAGAACATGTATTGTAGCCTTATCTACGAATATATGAACAGAAAAACATTAAAAGTTCTTAAAATTCCACACGAGAAATACCTACCTTGACGGCATATTTGTTTTTTCGGAAAAAACATCTAAGAAATTCGCCTCGCAGTCATTGGGTTGCTTTAAATCAAATGCTAAAAATTTTAGCTGAATCTGTATCACAGGAAGAATTACTTTACTGGTGGTACTACCGAATGGGAAATAACCTACTTTCCAATTTTCTTTCACTGTGATGATCCACATACAGTCCAATGGAAGCTTATGTTTGGTAGCATTTGAATATATAGCAGGAGAAATGTCTGTTATATTTATGAAACCCTCGTAGTCGCCTTTCTCTATGATGCAGTTCAGATCCTGGGATATGACTAAAATTGTAAAGCTCTGTCAAAAGAATTTTCTAGCCAAGAGCGCAATTTCTTGCAGTAGGTACGAATAGGATCATTAGAATCGACTGACTCACCATCGGCGGGTGTTTTAATGTATTCGTACACCGCCTTAAATCCAGAGTACTCTATGCTGTCATCAGAGTGAAACTGCAGCCATAGATGACGGCCAGTGGAATCTATAATGTCTGGAAACTTTTGACCGCAGAATGTTCCTAAAGGCCTTGAAAAGCCATAGGCGCCGTCACGGATCTGTGAAAATAATATTAAATTACCAAATGCTGAAAATGATAATGACATTTGAGGATAATCAAAAAAGAAAAAAAAATTTGCCTCAAGCTTGTACCGAACAAAAACCTTTTGCATTAAAATGTTTAACACTGACAAACGACATTATTGTCGCCTTCGTAAATGTGTCATTAAGGTAAAACTCAATGTCAATCTGAAAACCACTGGAATTGAAAGGACTGTATATCTTCAAGGACTGTACCTTTTCATAGTAAAATATAATTATTTCGCACGAAGGTACGTTGCGAAAATCCATGGCATGCATAATATATGACTTGAGAAGAATTTAACAGGGTGCTGTTAAAGTTAGGTCATGTAGGTTGTATTATTGATTCCAAGCTTTTCTTCAGATCGTTATGCTTTTATGGGACGCACAATAGAAATTGTTAATAACTTGAACTTGAGTTGGAAAACGGAATCGTAATGATAGGCCAAAACCGCAATCCCTATCCGTATATCCCTATACCTATCTATGTATATAGAAAATTGAAATGTTTGCTTGTTTATTTCTTAATCACGCCTAAATGCTTGGTGCGATAATTTTTATATTTTGACTGAAGTACTTCATATTCAGACTTAACATATAGGCTACTTTTATTCGCGGGTTTCAAAATGGCGAACCCAAGATTGCGGCAAAAAATTGTAAATTTCCAGGTATTGTCTGATGAAAATTGGTATTTGGCGGTTTTGGAGATCCCGATTTCGAATCCTCTTTTGAAATTTAAAAATTTAAGATAGCGGACTCAATATGGGGACAAAAAAGATTCGACCTTGTAAGTTAAAATTAATACTAATGGTATTGTGAGGCCATTAATGTCGAGTCTATTATTAAAATTTGCAAATTCAAAATGGTGGACCGAATATCAGAATCGATTTTTTGAAAATTTAAAGGATTTTAATGTAAATTAATTTAAAGGAAAATCGGTGACACTAATTTCGATTTTACTACCAACATTTGAAAATTCATTATGGCGGATCCATCTTTATATACTTACATACAGCGGTGGCAAAATAAATAGCACACGCGTATCAATTTCTTATCCCTCAGTATAATGAGAGATTTTAACTGAGCAGTAAAGCATTTTGTAATTAAATAACATTCGCTTAGATGTAATATAGCAAACAATATGAAAGAGGTTTCAATTAATTATTCTTTGAAATTATAATTAACTAAAAACAGCTTTAATTCACTTGAAAGCCCAAACAATAGCACGCTTGCAAAATGAAAATAACTAATATTAGTTGGGACGTTATCTCAACATATTGAGATATTCTGTAGAGAATCCCTTGTTGTGGTCAGGATACTTCCCCATCATAATTCATTTAACGAAACACAATTTACCTCCGCCTATAGACACGAGCTCGATAGAACCCCAGAAGTTCCAACTAAAAGTCACGACGCTGATGCACCGTACTGCTCGCCGGAACCGCTTCTCGAGCCTCGAATGAAGCAACAAAATTCACCACTTCGTCCGTCGTCGGTCCGATATAAAACTCTTCCGACCGAGCTAAGTTTCATCGAAAGGAATTTGCGACTGACGAGTGTTTGCTAGTTGCGAAGCGCTTTGGTTTACGCTATGGGCGTCTCAGCGAACGTCGCAAACCGTGTAGCAGTGGCTCATCCATTTCCCGCGCTGGCTTTGCTGCCAGTGCGGGGAATGTGTGAGTGAGCTACATCGGTGAACTTCACGGTCGTTGAGACGCGTAGGGACTCGGCGTGGTTTAGCTTGGTAGTCGGATGGGGAACAGCGAAGCGATCGGACGCGTCTTGGGATCGAGCCGGGAAAAATTTGGAAAAGTAAGGATTAAACAAAAAAAGGAAAAAAAAGAGTCGGACGTCCCGCTAAAATTAGTACCAGTTATTACAAAAAACAAAAAAGGTTACGGTCATTGTCAAGAGTAACCGCAATTTTCACAGATGGTACGGGCGATTGGGATAAATTCGACCTAATCGCGTCAAAAAAAAAAAGGATTCAATGAATTTTCAGTGCGGGGTGGTACACTAGTTACCAGAATTTATATGGATTCCTCGTCATATTTTGTGCTGGACATATTTCCCAATCACCTGTTGACGATTTTATTTTTATCTGCAACTGAATAGCACTGCACTCTCGGTGCCTGGACGAGGTTAAGAAGAACAACTAGAAGCTAAAATTCCCGTAGTATTTAGCGTATACGAGTATTATATTGATAAGTGGCCGGTACGAAAATGCTGCTAATATAAAATGAATGTGTGAAATAAACTGTGTTTACAAGTTTAGACAAAAATTAGTTTTTACATAAAAGTGTTAAGAAAATAAAAGTAATTCTGTTATAAATTAAAAATTAAGAAAGAAAAAGAAGTGAAAAAAAAGAGTTTTCCACGTAATTGCGTTAACCTAAACTCAACCAATTAAATTTAAAGCTATAAAGTTACCAGTGAGTGAGCTTAGGCCTACTCATTTCATAATGGCGATGAGGTACCGTAGCGCCTAAACGAAAATTTACAAAATGAGTAAAACTTAGGATACAATTAAACTATTATAAAATAAAAGTAAAAGAACTAAAACCAACAATAAGCATAAAAGTAAATAGAAATTAATTAAATACTTCATCAAAAATCTAAAACGAAAATATAATCATAAGAGTAACAGCTACCCCTAGTTATTGCGGGTTGAAAAGTAAGAAACCAACTTATAGCCATAAATGATGAGGCTAGTCCAGAGCCAGAAAAGAATAGGCGGGAACTCTACATCATCAAGGCGGTTCCAGTAGCATCCCATCCAGTGACACCAACATTACCAACAGCAGCCTTTAGCCGTCAACCCTTCAATCAAAATTTACCTCAATGGCGCCCACCGATAGTAGAATACGGATAAAAGATATTTTTAATACTTGGTATGACATCCTCCAAGTTTTCCATAGGGTTTAGGTCAGGACTAATGGCAGACCATCTCAGTATATCAAAAATGTGCAGAAATTCGAAATGCGTAAAAATGAATTGCGCTCACCATGCAACACTAAAAATCTGATCGAGACAGACAAAAATGTCCTTATGATTGCAAACCAACCAACACAAAATTTGTCCAAGCAGGAGTTAAATTATGCACTTTCCATCCAGAACAGAGTGGAAGGACGACAATCTCGGAAATATATGTATCTCCAGAGAACAGCTTGTGATTCACGGATGATTCCCTGACAGGTGGACTCGTGGGCGTAGGGGTATACGGGCAAACGAAGGACCTGCACATCTTCCTACCATCTGGTAGATTCACCACCATATTCCAAACAGAAATACTAGGCATCAATACAATACAGTGACCGAAGTTCCTTGTAAGCGCCCTGACAATGTTTCATAAAATATCACATTAATGAGGAGATACACCCAGTACTGCGTTCATTAAATTATAAATCATATATACGCAGTTTTAGTGAAAAAATGCATTACCTTTACCTCGCCTGCATATTAATTAGCCTTTCAAAGTTAAAAGAGTTATTCCATTTGAGTCGCATCTGCAGCCGGGAAATTCTTATAAGCGCTTCTCAAGTTATTAACAGAATTATTGGGAACAATTTATTATGTATAGTATTTTATGTATTCAACGCTTCATCAACAACTGATTACTACAATAACTACATAAAATGAAACCTTAACGAAGCTGATCAAATTACGCTTAGTTAGGTTAAAATCGATAACATCAAATTTAGTATTGAAAAGACGAGACATTGAGGAGGCTGGCATGTGCATCCCGTAGTCAGTACTATGTCGAGGAACATGGAAAAAGCTATAGCTTCCAACGAGGAGGAACGGATATTTTGAATGTTAACAGCAATTCAGCAGAATTAGTACTGCCCTGCATGCAGTCAAAAGCAAAAGCAATTCTGGCATTCTTACTTCTATCATCAAGAGAGGACAGAGGGAAAAGTCTAAGCTTGTCTTCGTATGGTAGAAGCACTAAAGGATTATCCCAATGTAAACCACGGAGGGCAAAGTGTACGAAACTACGCTGGACAGCCTCGATGCGTTTGATGTGGACCATATGAAAAGACGACCAAACCGGACTTGCGTATTCCAATATAGGACGAACAAAGGTAGGTACAAAAGAGGAATTTGGTTATGGTAGGATCATCAAATTCCTTAGACGATCTCCTGACTAAATCCAAAGCGGAGTTACCCTTAGCAATAATAGCATCGTAGTGATCGTTAAAAGATAAGCTGGAATTAAATAATACACCCAAGTTGGTTTTATCAAGTCGGGATAAGGATGAATTGTTAAGGGAATAACAGAAATCAATGTGTCCGTTTACTAGAAAAAGACATAATAGTACATTTACTTATGTTTAAGCGTAAATGGTTAATAGAGCACCAATTATAAAAAGCGTTTAAGTCAGAATTTAAAAGTTTGCATTCACTTGTATTTGATACAATTCGGCATATTTTAGCGTCTGATGGCTGCCTGAGGGGCACCAGATGTGTTATTTATTTCATCGGAAAGAGCATTACGAAAACTAACACATTGAGTACGACCTAATAGGTAAGAAGAAATCCAGTCAATAAAAGAGGTGCGAAACCCTATGAGACACAATTTATGAATGAGTATTTTATGATTCATTCTGTCGAAGGCCTTACTAAAGTCAGTATAAATACAATAATTACTTATATCGAACTCATTACCTTTTTTATGTAAAGGAGTTATTAATGAAAGCTCCCACCGCTTCGAAAAACTTGCATAAGATAGAGATAAGTTAAATAACACAGTACAGGGACAAGAGACGAGTTACAATATTTAATAAGAATGGTAGAAATTACAATCAGGACCACAGCAAAAGAGTCAGATAAATTAAATATAAAATTAGAAATTGATTCCTCGTCAAGTACTAGGTCCTTAGCCTGAAGAGTAGTCGGCGAAAGCTTCGTCAAGTGTTTAAAATCACAGCTGGAATCACAGAAAGCAGTTTTAAAAAAGAAATTGGTGGTTTCAAGGGGATTAGCAGTGCCGAATTTCAAAAAAGAATCGTATCCGTCAGATTTGCGCTTAGAATTGACGAAATGCCAGAACTGCTTAGGCTCACTACGTACTGAAGTTCTCATTTTCAGTAAATAGCAGTTATAAGAATCGTCAACAGCAGCCTCTTCCATGCTTTGCTTTTTACATTTTTTAGGTGCTTCAAAGTATAATACTATTATTAAGCGAAAGTTCAAAGTTAGAGTTGTACTGTACTGTGATGATTCAAGAGGGACAAATTTCGCAACACAGTTATCAATAACTTCATAGAAAATATTAACAGCCTCGTCGATGTCACGTTTGTTAAGCACGGGAGACTATGTAGTCATAATTAGACAGCCAATCATTCATATTAGTAAAATTAGCCTTTTTAAAGTTGTAACATAAGTTTGTAACATTAGACTTAAAAACAGGGCAAGTGATATCAAACGTTAAAATAACGTATACAGCTGGGTGATGATTGGTCTCAGGAATAAGCGAAGCCAAGCAATGCTTCACAAGCATTCCCTCAGGATCCGAAGGCAACACCAAGTCCAAAAATGTACCAGAGAAATTCTGGATAGCACTGGTCTGCGATAGACCTAACGAAAGAGGGTAGTCGATGAACTCACGTGCAGGTTTAGAAGGCGATGACTGGAAAAAGTCCTTAAATGTCGCAAGATAGCTTCCAGGAAACAGAGGGACGATTAAAGTCACCGAAATGCAGTAATTCGTCAAAGGACTGTAGTTCAGATGTAATTTATTCAATATACAACGCCACAGACATATAGATAAGTATCTAATGACGAGTTTGGAGGAATGTAGCAGGTGGCAATATATACAGTTTTGCCAGGAAGTCGCAGAGCCACATCCCTATATATATATAAAATCGAAAGTTTCTTCGTTTGTTTGTTTGTTTGTTGCTCAATCACGTCTAAACGCTGGGTCCGATTATTTTCATTTTTTGAGTGAAGATACTACGTATCCCGGCCTAACATATAGGGTACTTTCTATTCATGAGTTTCAAAATGGCGGACCCAAGATGGCGGCCAAAAATTGTAAATTTCAATGGATTGCCATAAAAATGGGTATTTGGGGGTTTTTGGAGGTCGTGATTGCGAATCTATGCTAAAAATTTGGAAATTCAAGATGGCGGATCCAATATGGCGACCAAAATTTTTCGAACTTCAATGAATTCAATTGAAAATTAGTACTATGGGTACTTTGAGGCCACTAATTTCGAATGTACTATCAAAATTTCGACATTCAAAATGGCGGACCATATACATATATTGCTCAATCACGTCTAAACCCTGGGTCCGATTATTTTCATTTTCTGAATTAAGGCACTACATATCCCGACTTAACATATAGGCTAATTTTTATGCACTGCTTTCAAAATGGCGGACCCAAGATGGCGGCCAAAAATTGTAAATTTCAAGGGATTGCCCTGAAAATTGGTATCTGGGGGTTTTTGGAGATCCTGATTGCAAAACTATGCTCGAAATTCAGAAATTCAAGATGGCGGATCCAATATGGCGACCAAAAATTTTCGAACTTCAACGAATTTAATTGAAAATTAGAATTGTGGGTATTTTGAGGCCACTAATTTCGAATCTGCTATCAAAATTTGGAAACTCAAAATAGCGGAACCAATATGACGACAACAATTTTTGGAATTCTACGAATTTAAGTCATGTAACGATGAAATCGTAAAAAAAAAAAAATTATACCTTTATTCATTTATTTAACACCTAACAATGAAAACATATAAGTACAAAATAGATTATTAGCCCTTCTGATATAGACGATGGTAGCAAAATGAGTTTTGGACGGTTCTATACCACATTTACAGATTTTAGTAATACTTCTAAACTTCCTAATCGAGCTGTAGTACCAACATTTCAGAAGTATTTAACTAATTAGTATTTTTGATACACCGGGTGAAACGGGGTTACTCACCTAGTATCTATATAAGTTGGACATCGCCACAGTTACCACATGTGCTTCGTCAGATCAATGGCGGTTGCGGCGAAAGACAATGTATTCAGAGCTGAAAAGCTTGGCGTCGGAAATCTTACCACAAAGCTAGATTTCAGTCAAGCAGACCATGTCGAAACATGAGTTGGTACAGCTGGTAAAAAGTTTGCTCGTTTTAGACCGCAGACCAGTTACGTTGGCGTAATAAATTGAGACTTCCCCATACGTTTGTTGCAGAAGGAACCGACGAATTGTTACGTCCCCTTGGAATAAGCTCCCGCACAATAGACTTCACTGGCCAGATATCATACGATAAAACAGCATCGAAGTGATTCTTAGGGACCAGAATTTTGAAAGAGGTAGTAAAAGGTTGATAACGGTAAATGCGTAAATGCCAGGTTGATAACGGTAAGTACGGTTTGTATGTACATATGTTTCTTTGTATTTTCGCTAATAAATTAAATGTATTATTTCTGCAATTAGCGAACGTATTTCAAACTGGCGAAAGGAAACATTTAAAATTAGGATCAAAATGTGAGCACAACGGGGTTCAGTTAAGAAGGCTTGTAGCTAGGGAAATTGATCGTTCGAAATGCGCATTCCGTATAATATTTTGGAATTGGGCGACATCTAACGGAAAATAGTGTAGCAGGGAGAGGAGATACGAAACTTACCCGCAGACAGAAAAATTCAATTCCTCTGGAAGCAACTGGAAATTGAGTGAACACTACTCAAATAGTTTCAAAGTTGGATTAGCTAATTACCAAAGGACGTACATATTCAACAGATTTTGAAAATCTCTTCCCACCTTGTTTATAAGAAACCAGTAAAGAAACCAATATTAAAGGACATCATAATGAAGATCGTCTGAAATTTGCGCTATGGGCTTTGGCCAAATTCCACCCTGAAAATTTCGGGTTTAATTTTAAAGGGTTGTCTTTTTTAAGGTCTGGCTCATCCAAATTAAATTTTTCCTATTCCTTTTTACAATACATATGGGCAACGCAGTAGCGGGTGTATCTTCTCATTAATATGATATTTTATAAAAAAAATGCAAGCTTATGAGAATTTCGATCATTGCATATGTACAGATACAATACGAGATATTAAAATTCGTGAGAAGTATATATACATCTTCTCGGACATTCAAGCCGCTCTCAAATCACTTGACTCAAATGTCGTTTCTTCGGAACTTTTAGGCGCTTGCAAACACTTGCTAATGCAAATAGCCACAACAAACAAAGTAGCGATTATATGGATTCCAGGCCACAGCAACGTCGACAACAACGAAACCGCAGATTCTTTAGCTAGAGAGGGTTCAAGAATCCCTATGACAGGCCCAGAGCCTTACAATCCGACTCTACACGAGCACAACAAAAAGTGGATTGCAAGAGAAGACTGCAGAGAGTCAAAAATGTTCATTAAAAAAGTCGCCATTATGTAACTACGAGTTGGAGGAGGTAACTATGGCACATCTTTTAAGCTTATGCGCTCACTACCTCAATTTAAGAGCCAATATGTACTTTCGGAGCACATCAACGAGGTACACAAACTTATGAGCTTTGTTAGTTGTTAGACGAACCAAACTACTAACGGCTCAAGTTTTCTTCTTTTTTTTTAAGGAAAATACCCGCTATTGCGGGGGTGGCTTACAACCCTTAGTACATATTAGGTTTTACTGTTTAACCAATTGAGACCTTATTTCCTACACAAATCACCGAACAGAAACATTTGCTGTTTTTTTTAGGGATTTCTATATTGGGAGGTCATTTTTTCCCGTTTTTAGGTCATAATATAAAAATTTCAGGGTCTACAAATACGTGATTCGTGATCAGGGTACAATTTTACATAAGAATATCATATTCAAACTCCTTTTTTTTGTGAGGCTGTGTAACGATTTATGTATAAAGATTTCAGTCTGTATATATGTACAAATGTATTGTACAATAGGGCAATTGAAAAGGAAAGAGGAGCACCTTTATTAACAATTAAGTCAAAAACTACGCAGCAATTCTGATTATACTGGAAACAAAAAATTCGTCCAGCCCGAAAAATCATTAATTTTGCGAAAACCAAGGGAAAATAACTTTTTGATTCTCAAATTGTTAGTAAAGTTGAGTTGTCCTTGTCAGTATGTACACTAAGAGTTCCATAAAAAAAGAATTATTTTCGTGGTTTAAATTTTCTATAAGACAAGGACCCAGTCTGTTAATCCGCCATTAACCGCAGCTGGCCAATGCTCTTCATAGAACGAAAATCAAAAAACTGCCGTGCCAAGCCTTAGTAACTGGAAAGATGGTGGAAGTCCTCTACATGATTTGGCATTGATTATGCATGGCCATGCTAGCTTTTGAGCCAAACCGCTGAATCTCGGAAATTAAGTGATCGCTAATGTTTTTCAGGACAATATTATATGAGTGACTAGGTGAGTAACCCGGTTTCACCCGGTGTATCAAAAATACTAATTAGTTAAATACTTCTGAAATGTTGGTACTACAGCTCGATTAGAAAGTTTAGAAGTATTACTAAAATCTGTAAATGTGGTATAGAACCGTCCAAAACTCATTTTGCTACCATCGTCTATATCAGAAGGGCTAATAATCTATTCTGTACTTATGTATATGTTTTCATTGTTAGGTGTTAAATAAATGAATAAAGGTATAATTTTTTTTTTTTACGATTTCATCGTTACATGACTTAAATTCGTAGAATTCCAAAAATTGTTGTCGTCATATTGGTTCCGCTATTTTGAATTTTCAAATTTTGATAGCAGATTCGAAATTAGTGGCCTCAAAATAACCATAATACTAATTTTCAATTAAATTCGTTAAAGTTCGAAAATTTTTGGTCGCCTTATTGGATCCGCCATCTTGAATTTCTAAATTTCGAGCGTAGATTCGCAATCAGGACCTCCAAAAACACCTAAATACCAATTTTCACGGCAATCCCTTGAAATTTACAACTTTGAACGCCATTTTGGGTCCGCCATTTTGAAGTCCGTTAATAAAAAGTAGCCTATATGTTAGGTCGAGATATGTAGTACCCTCACTCAAAAAATGAAAATGATCGAACCAAGTGTTAAGGCGTGATTAAGCAACAAATATATAGGGTCCGCCATTTTGAATTTCCAATTTTTGATAGCAGATTCAAAATTAGTGGCCTCCAAATACCCACAATACTAATTTTCAATTAAATTCGTTGAAGTTCGAAAATTTTTGGTCGCCATATTGGATCCGCAATCTTGAATTTCTAAATTTCGAGCGTAGTTTCGCAATCAGGATCTCCAAAAACCCCCAGATACCAATTTTCAGGGCAATCCCTTGAAATTTACAATCTTTGGCCGCCATCTTGGGTCCGCCATTTTGAAAGCAGCGCATAAAAATTAGCCTATATGTTAAGTCGGGATATGTAGTGTCTTAATTCAGAAAATGAAAATAATCGGACCCAGGGTTTAGGCGTGATTGAGCAATACATGTATATGTCCGCCATTTCGAATTTCGAAATTTTGATAGTACATTCGAAATTAGTGGCCTCAAAGTACCCATAGTACTAATTTTCAATTGAATTCATTGAAGTTCGAAAAATTTTGGTCGCCATATTGGATCCGCCATCTTGAATTTCCAAATTTTTAGCATAGATTCGCAATCAGGACCTCCAAGAACCCGCAAATACCAATTTTCACGGCAATCCCTTGAAATTTACCACCTTTGGCCGCCATCTTGGGTCCGCCATTTTGAAAACCGTGAATAAAAATTAGCCTATATGTTAAGTCGGGATATGTAGTGTCTTCACTCAAAAAATTAAAATAATCGGACTCAGCGCTTAGGCGTGATTGAGCAATATATGTATATTGCGTCCGCCATTTTGAATGTTCAAATTTTGATAGTAGATTCAAAATTAGTGGCCTCAAAATACCCGTAGTACTAATTTTGAATTGAATTCTTTGAAGTTCGAAAAATTTTGGTCGCCATATTGGATCTGCCATCTTGAATTTCCAAATTTTTAGCGTAGATTCGCAATCAGGACCTCCAAAAACCCCCAAATACCAATTTTTATGGCAATCCATTGAAATTTACAATTTTTGGCCGCCATCTTGGGTCCGCCATTTTGAAACTCATGAATAAAAAGTAGCTTATATATTAGGCCGGGATACGTAGTATCTTCACTCAAAAAATTAAAATAATCGGACCCAGCGTTTCGACGTGATTGAGCAACAAACAAACAAACAAACTTTCGATTTTATATATATATAGGGATAGGAATTGGGGAAAATTGACGATGAATGTCGATGAGGTGGGAAAAGAAGTAATCGTCGATGAGGTAATCTTCCCGTGCGCTGGGTAAACTAAATAATTATTATAGTATTCCAGGCAACGCCGGGGGTGGGCAAGCTGAAATACTCGTATTTACACACGGAAAGAAATATCAATCGAATTTGGTGTAAAATCAATCAAATTTGCTATTGGTTTTGCGTCAATCTAATATTTTATTGATTTAATGCTTATTTTCTAAAATCGAGAAAAGTTGAAAATAGAACCTTTGATAAAATTATGATAAAATTAATCAAATTATTTTACTGAATTAATCATAAATAAGTGATATATAGCAAAGAATTTAATACATTTTTACTGAATTTAAATACAACTTTATTAATATTAGTAAACAATTTCCGCAATCAATTCTTCTTTTACTAAAATCAGAAAAATATTGAATTGATTATATATATTCTATAGAAAGGTATAAATCTTTATTTACTAAATGTATCTTTTAATTTGCTGGAAAACAGTAAATAAATATCTGTAAATTATTCTCTTTTGATTCATTCAGGCCCAATTTTGGTAAAAGTTATTTATAGCTATTTATGTATATACTTATAATAGCAGATAAATTTGAAAATAGTAAAGAAAGTTTTCGGCTAAATCTTGTCGTATTACTTTTCTTATGCTACCACTAAAATACTTTATTTTTAAAATAGTTGCATGACACTTTAAATGCAAAACATCAGGCAAAAGGTCAAACATACTCTTTAAAATGAAAAAATAAATAAAACAATACTTTATGTAATGTACATGTCTTTATTTTAAATTTCGTATTTCTTTACAAATTTCGTTTTTTAAAAAATATTCTTCCATCTGGAAGAATATGCCTCACTGTTGGCTTGAGGTTAAATACTAACGCCAGCACAGAACTAACTTCAATTTTACCGGTGCCGGTACTTGTGCCGGTACTTGTGCCGCACTCGTATACACCAAGTAAATATTTTGGATAGTATCAATCCTATTTTACTGAAAAACATTTAAGTTTTATTGTAATAGTCGAGGATAAGATTGATTCAGTAAAATCTCTATATCAAGTTATTTCCTGCTTTTCAGTAAATATAAATGTATTAAATTCTTATTTTCTATTTTTAGTTTAACGAATTTTAGTAAATTTTTTATTACATTTATCAATTTAAGTTTGTTTTTATTCTGATATTATAAATTCAATCCGGATTTATTTGTTTTAGATTTGTCGTAATCAATCACAATTTTATCGATTCTATTCTAGAGGTTCAGAATTGATTCAATTAAAATTTTCTTGGCCTTGTAAAACAATGATATGTTTAAATTTTGTAATACTAATTTTCAGTAAATGTTACAAATGTGGAATTAGTAAATTGATTGAATATATTTTAGCAAATCATTTCTCTCCGTGCATATATGTATGTATTGTCCAGCATAAGCCAGAATTGAACCAGGTTTGTATCGGCTTGAGCTTAGCTTGGTTAATAAGAAAAAATAATTCGAACTTACCTCTAGAAAATCGTATGTGCATTCTTCCTCTTTTCCCTCTATGTTGAAAGAGTCTCCTCGAAAATCGAGGCGAATTAAATATCCTTCGGGAGCTGCAAGAAAAATTAAAATCAATTCGTAAGAACTTCAAAAAAACAGGCTGCAGTTTAATTCTCTTTTTTTGCAATCAAATCGATAGGAGCTAAAAGTCTGTTATATTGGAGCCAGTGGTAGGTTTCCATCCTTGAGTGGGTGGAACGAATAAATCTCCGATATTGATCTCGAAAAAACAGCACAGAGTCTGAATTTTTATGATAGTGCCGAAAAAATCGGGTCATTTTAAGAATTATTGCTTGGCGCGGGAAAATTTACCCGCCTTTGGCTTGTCTGGATACGGAGTTTAGTACTCTTCCTCGCTTAGGACACAAATCAGGAAGATGGGATTTTCGCGACTCAGTAAACTTATTTAATCGGTCACCTAAAACTGAATGATAGCACCTTACTCACCTTGCAGAACCCGAACGCAGTCGATGTTCTTTGGATAGGCTTCCGGGTAATTGGGACTGTAAAGGATATTCTGATCCATGTCTCCCACCTCGAACTGATGGCAAGGCGAGACGAGATTATTTTGTGCAGCATCACGCTCCTGCCGACGTGAAGGAAATTGAATTCCTTTGACTAACATTCTTCGGTATTCGCTCGTTATTTGGCTGGTTGGCGTCGTAAGCATGTAATACTGTAACGAATCCAATTTTCGTGATATCGCTGCTGACGGTATTCTGCTTGAATAACTCGGCTCAAAGGTAGTTATGGCAGTGGTTGAGCTGTTGGGTGATACTGGAATGTGAAAGAAAACAAAAGTTAGCTTAATTGCGTTTTCTGTAGCATTTAGTATTAGGAGGTGTAATTAATATTTTCCGGGGAGTCGGGAATAACCCGCATAGGATGATGCTTTTCTTACGTAATTGCGAACATTAGTGGCTTTGCTTGGTCGCTTTATACTCAAAGTGAGCACGGCAATGCCGAGCAGGGGTGTTTAGCTCCTTCGTAATCTCAGCAATAAAAGCGGAATTTCCTCTAGGCCACCGTTGTTAGCAAGCTAATTGTGCTTGGTGCTCACCCAAATGAAATCCGTACTGCATTCACCTTATTCTACTCCACTATACTCTATCTTCATTTTTGATTCGTATAGTTTATCTTCTAAATGCGCGTTTTTAGTTTAATTGCTCTTTAATATTCGGTAATGTTTTTCACAAATAATTTCAGCTATAATGACACATTTGACAATATTACATCTAATGACTATATTCAGTTTCGCGTTGTCATCCTTTAATGATACTTCCCCATTTTATATGCAATAACCCAGTTTAAGAAAGGCATACGCCTTGAGCAACATCCACATATTTTATTTTATCTGGTCTACTCTGCCTCTGATGCCAGGAGTGGATGACAACAATTTTGTGATGGGATGGGGTGGTTGATGAAAGTATGAGATTTTCCCCCGATTTCAATATGAAAAAAATAAAATGATATTTCAAAAATTGAAAAAAACTTAATTTTGAACCCAGTTTTTGAAAGAGCATACTCAGAATTTTTCTTTTTTAATTGTAAGAATGAGACTTCAAAGTAAGTCGAAAAATTTAAATTCTTGTAGTCGTTAAGGGGTTTAATAAATTCGACAAAATCATAATGCGATCATGTTTACCATAACTTGTACGAATAGGTGGTAATAAATAATATGCATGAACCGGACTCTCGAGCATAAAATACAAGTGAAAAAAGTAATTCTGAGCAATTGATTTTGTACATTAAAAGCTCACAAACTAAAATGGTCGCTGCAAACTTTCTTCGCTGGAGAGCAATTTCAGATCAATAAGTTGGCAGCAAGCAATGTAGCAATGAAGGAGAATTATTCCAGTTGAACATTCATAAAGCGAAACTAGGAAACATTTTTTCAGCAGATTCAATTCAATTTATGCGAATATCGTATACAGGATAACACTTGATGTACATATTATCAAGAAGAATTTAGAAAAGGAATCACTAGAAAGCTTTGAGAGTGTACACGAAGAAAAAGGAAATGATTGTAACAAATAAAAGAAAAGTCACACCAACCCTTATCTAGTTAAAAAACGTATCTGTAGTGAAAATTATTTACATGGCTTGAAATGTTGGCGATTTTTTGATTTAAACGCTGCCTTTATTGAAAATAAATTGAAAAGTTTTCAAGCCTGTAATTTTTACATTTAAAAGGTACAAATAGGATAATACGGTGGTTTTGTTTTGAAGACATTGCATTTTTAATTCCAATTATACTTCTTCTTCGTCTTTTGGATTGAGAAGAAAATGCTTGTATAATAACACACAACAACAACATTCACGTTTCATTTCAATAAAAAATCTGTTCCTTTTATTTGTTTTAATAGTTAACCGCAATTAGATTAAATAATTATCTCATGAGAGTTAATTTTATTCATGGGATTTTACTAAGCAAAGTTTAAAAACTATTCACTGAAAAATTTGAATAAGGAAATATTTTATAATAATCTTCGTATACATACATATTCGTACTTTGTTCTTATACAAATAATATAATTTTTGAATTGATTGAATATAACATTTCTATTATATAATTTCAGTTTTTACTGCCACATTTTTCAATTTTTTCCATAACAAAGAACAACTTAGAAGAGCTGCACTCAATACCAAATACTTTTTTACTGCAATAATAAGTCATCTAATAATAGTTTTGCAGTTGACGATTAAGAACATACTCGTGTGATGTTAGAAAACCATGTTATAAATACATAGCGCATATCTATAATGTGCTCTTCGTATGTATATAGTATAGCTTAAATTAAAATAAACTAATAAAAACAAATAAACAAGTTAGGTTATAACTATGAATTTTTTCGGCTCTTAAACGTGTGAGCTGGCGTATCCGAAAGCCTCTTATATTTCTCCATGACATATTGTGAACGATCAATAATTACAGTTTATTTCTTTTAATAAACTATGCAGCACTCGGAAAGTGTATTCTCTAAGAGCAACTCTAGAAAACTAACTTTAAAAAACGAAAAATTTGAGCATGCCCTTTTTAAGCTAGTCTTAATTTATTTGCATTAGATTCGCATTAAGAATTCCGAAGAAATCCCTAATTTATGCATGCCCTCTAACCTTCCGCAAAAACATTTGATATGGCACTTTTTAGGCTTGCCTTATTTTGGCTAACCCTATAAGGCCCTCCTTAGGCAGTAATTAGGCTTTCCGAATACTTAATGGGGCGTTTCTTAGTAGTTCAAAAACAAAGAAGGGGATGCATAATGGGTTATTGTAAGAGTGGGTTAACCAAATAAAAAGCATGCTTAAGAGAGACTTTCGAGGTGAAAGTTGGGGAGTGGGGTTAACCCGGGACAGCAATAGCATCAGTTAGGACTTGATGGACGAAGACCATGTCGGTGATATGACGACTTGAGACAAGAGACTGAAGGTTAATTTAAGATGACTTTCGAATAGAGAAATATTGAGTTTGTCTGTCCAAGGAAGGTCAAGTAACGCAAAGCTGCATTGAACTGATTCAATCTTGTTAATGAGCGAAGATTGAGAGTGCGACCAAACCTATCCTCAAGTAGTGGCCCAAACAAGAAGATACATATACATATTAGAAGTGATTTGGTGACGTTTAACAAAATCAAGAGCAGAATTGGCGCTGGTATTGATATGCTCAATGAACGGACGTTAAGCTCACTATCAAAGGTACCACCAAGATCGCGAAGGGATTGATATAAGGAGAGATGGGGGTACGGGGGGAATACTCGTACCCTCAAAGGCCATTAGGAATTACGTTCACCCCCAGTGGTAAAATAGTGCTCGATATCGAAGGCATTTAGTAATGATATGGGAAAATAATAGGACTTTTCCCCTATAGAATCAACATTCTTGTTCATATCTTAATTAGTTTGCTACAAGCTGCTGTAGTGTTCGGATGGGTATTGCTTAATCCGTGTTATATTGTGCACCTAGCAAAGTAGAACATTCCAACCTATGTGTGACGTCACCACCTGAGGCGAAGGTGGGTTGAGACATCCTATCTTCGCCTGCGTGTAGCACATACTATACCACCGCCGAAAATTCGAGTTTTGTTCCAGTTAGTCCAGAAAAACCTAACCGGAGCATTTTTAGTCGATTTCCATCAGCAGAATGCATTTTCCTGTTAAGTACATGAATCGATCTACGAGTTAGTCTTTCATGTATAAAACAAAATTTAATTCTTCGTCATATGTAGGTATACTCTAGTTATAAAATTAAAGACATTTTATTACATTTAAGAAAATGTATTATATTTTCTACAAAAGACTTTCTGGTATACAATGGAGTTATATATTTACGTGAAGATAACAATTTCGATGAAATAATGATATAAAGTTATTGATGTACAGAAGAATTTTTGTCATGCTTACGATAAGTCAGCCCATTTGTTATAAAATTAGTGAATTCATAGAATTTTCTATCTTTTTGTTATCTATCTCTACAAAAAATCAACGGGAAGAGTGAAGTGGTATGTGAGGTCTTGTTAAATTAGAGTTAAGTCAATGAAAATGTTTTCTGTGGTGTGGAATACTTTACCATATTTATTTGTGCAAAAGCAGTTTGCAGTTTTATTACACTTGTGTCCAAAAAAATAAATTATCCTATTTTATGGTTATCGGTTGTTAGCCCAATGTTTTTTTTATATAAAACAATAGGAACAATATAAGAGACCTTCCAAAAATTAAGAAAAACTTCCTGATGGAAAATAAATTTAAAATCGTACATAAAGGTACATCGAGTGAATCAAAAGTAATTTTAAAGACAAGTGGATGAATTCCATCGGGCTCAGCACTAGAGCACCTGAGTCAACAAATTGTAATTTACCAAAAGCCTACAAGTGCCGAACTGCAAGAAGGATAAACGGGCGCAAAAAAATTAAACAAATAAATCACAGGACGAAGTCAAATCGTTAGAAGTTTGGAAATCCTGATCAACTTGGAATTGTCGGTACCAGATTTCCTAGCAAGACCGAAAGCATTTCGGCCCACGCTTAGTTTTTTGCTCTGTGGACATGATATCATTGTAAAGAAATCTATGAAGGGATTCGACCTCTCAGCAAAGTCGTTTGAATGTCGCCTTGTCATTGGGAGAATTAAACTTTTATACATTTTATTAAAGACCTTTCTTCAACCAAGTGTGTATTATAGGAACATTTCGTTCAATAAGCCAGTTTAAATGCATCAAATAGCTGTTATTCTATTTGATGGATTTAAATGATTCATAAGCAGTTTGAACATTCGTACATATTGTTCAAAACAAGGGACAAATCCAATTGAGTATATATTAAGCTAAAGAAAATTAACTTTCGAAAAGTTGTAAGAATTACAACAAAAGGTAAAAAAAAAACAAATAAATCTAAAAGCATTATGATTATAAGCAGCGTCGTAGCTAGGGGCTGGCCGCAGGGCCGGATGTCAGCGGTGCATTAGCTTTCTTTCTGAAATTTTAAGACACTTAAATTAAGTTTAAATTGAGTGCCTAAACAAAATTAAAACACGAGTTTGTACATGCAAACGTGCAATTGATGGTGCTAGCGCCTAAAAGAATCTATAAGCAAAAATACTGCATAGATATCAGTACATATACTTTTCCTTATAGGCGTTGAGCGGTAGGCACTCAACTGAAGACTGAATCGAAAAGGGATTCCCATCCCCGTGTAATACGATAACACCATTTTCATTTTAGTCAAAACTTGCGAGTAAAGTGAAACATCACATTTACGATTAAAATAATTTTAGCTTTTATTTGGAAAAGTATCTACTTTCTTAATTTGACCCTGTATCTAGCATGGGGACGGTTGTAACAGTTTCAAACATTTCTTAAAACTCTTCCTATTTAGTAACCACGTCATTTGAGCACCTAATTCTATTATTTATTTGAAGAAGGAAGGCCCCTCGTTATTTTATGTCTTTTGTTCGTATTTTAGTTACATAATTGTAGCGTTACAATCAAAGAAAAATTGCTTCAACCGTACCCAATCTCTCCTACTTCAGCTGCAAAAGAAGATAATGGGTATGTGTTTTCTGACGTGCATTGGTGATTTAGAATTAAGGATATACGGATTCTACGTAAGAAATGCTATAACAACCGATTCTTTCTGACCAAAATTTTGGCGGTTTTTTTCCTGTTTTCTTAACAATCTTTTATGAATGAGATGTCTTTACGCGGATATATAAGGACTTAAGTGAGCGCACCTCCTAAAAAATTATGAATGATTTAAAAAATATAGGGATAGCTCTTCTCCTAGCATTGACGCTAACTGTGACTTCTACCAGCTGTGAAAGATCTTTCAGCAAATTAAAATTGATAAAGAATTATTTACCATCGCAGATTGGTCACGAACGATTTCTCGCTATAATAATATCGTTCGAGTATGATTTTGCCGAAAAACTTAATTTAGACAGTGTGATTAACAAAATGGCTTCCGAAAAAGCCAGGAAAATAATTTTTTAACACAACAAATAACTTATATTAGATATTAAAATTTTTGTTTTTTCCTTTCTTCAAAATACGTACGATAAATTTTTGGAGGCGCAAAATTCGAACCTGGTTTTGGGCACTCATGACCTAGCTACGAAACTGATTATAAGCCAATAGGAACTAACGAATTAGTACCAACTTCACCTTTAGGAAAGTTATCATTATCCACAAAAGATAAAATCTAAAATTCTATTTGAAATTATTTACATGTAAATTCACTTGCCTAAAATTAAAACGAAATAAAAAAAAAATTAAGTGAAATTTTTATGTTAAAATGTGGGAGAACTTACCAATCAACACTTACATATTATTTTACTAGCTGAGTAACCCGGCTTCACCCGGTGTATCGAAAATACTACCTACTTAATTAAATACTTCTAAAGTGTTGGTACTTCAGCCAGATTAGGTAGTTTAGAAGTGCTACCAAAATCTGTGGATGTGCATAGAACCGTCTAAAACTCATTTTGCTACCACCGTCCATATAAGAAGGGCTCATAATCTATTCTGTACTTATACGTTTCCATTGTTATATGTTAAATAAATAAATATGGGTATTAATTTCTTTTTTACTATTTCTTCATTACTTTATTAGAAAACATAAAAGCCGCAAACCTTAGGTATATTGATTGCCTATTCGTTATACAAATTATCCCTGTCTAAACATTTTGTTACACATATAAATGTTCAATATTAATTTATTGGGTATTGAATAAACCATTATAATTTATTTTCTTATGATATTACTTTGAAAAAATTTATTCACCATATTGAGTACACTATCTTGATTTCTAAATTTTGAAAGCGGATTCGCAATCAGCATCTCCAAAAACTCCAAAAACCAATATTCATGGCAATCCATTGAAAGTTACAATTGATGGACGCAATCTTAAGTCCGCCATTTTAAAACTGTTAATTTTATGTCCATAAAAATTGCCTATATGTTAAGTTGAAGGATGTACTACCTTTAGACAAAAAATGAAAAATATCAAACTAATCGTTTCGGCGTGATTGATCAACAAACCTCCAAGTAAACAAATAAACTTTCGAGTTGATATATGTATAAGGAGTTCAAAATCGGTACCACTAATACGAAAATTAACTTAAATTCGTAGAAGTTCAAAAATTGTGATCGCCATATTTTGGTACGCCCATTTTAAATTTCCAAATTTTGGTTGCAGGTTCGAAAACAGTGTCAACGATTTTCCTTTACATTAATATATGTACATACATGAAAATCCTTTCACTTTCCAAAAAATCTGTTGCCATTTTGAATTCCCAAATTTTGATAATAAATTCGAACTTAGTGGCCTCAAAATAACCTTACTACTAATTTGCAGTTAAATTCGTTGAACTTCGGAAATTCTTTTGTCTCTATATTTTATCCGCCATTATGAATTTTTAAATTTCGAAAATAGACGCGTAATCCGGATGTCCACAAACCCCTGAAACCAATTTTATCCCTTGAAATCTGCAGTTTTTAGCCGCCATCTTGAGTCCGCCATTTTGAAACCCGCTAATAAAAAGTAGCCTATATAGTCCAGTCAAGTTAGCCCTAAAAATAGGGGTAAGGTTATAATAATTCCCATAGAGCTAAAAATTGGTATGAATGTTAGGAATACTATTATGAATTAATTGTGAAAAGTCCCCATTGATTCTCCTTGTGCAAAAAATTTTATTCATGGTGATAGTTTGCAAAAATGTTTTTTTGCATTTTTCAGCTAAACAGTGAGTTTTACAGCAAAAATAGTTCAGACAAAAATTGTAGATCATACAATTCTCTACAAAAAATGTCTACACTTTTTTCGTAAGAATCGCCATTTCCGTGATATAGCGATTCAATGAATTGAAAAAATTATTTTCTTCGTAATATGCACGTTAATGTACTTTTATATACATTATTGAACCGTTATATAAATAAAAATATGAGTCCATGTGACTTATACATACAAATTAGAGAATTCTTAGAAAATAAATTAGCGTCGAAAACTCAGTCCCTAATTTTATTTTATTGACAAAATTATGTTAGTCTGAAGCATTCCTTCGTAGTGAAAACTCGTAGCTATATTATCGCTTATATGTTGTAACATAGTTTGTGCAGTTTATAGCAAACAGAAATTTCTTGCAAATACCCACAACAAGTCTCGGTTCATTTCAATGTTAAAAGAAAAATTTACCACTGAAAATATTCTTGTAAAACAAGCTGAAAATGATGCTGATGTTCTAATCATTGAAACGGCAATAGAACAATTTAACTCAACAAATACAACTATTGTTGTTGGTGAAGATGTTGATTTATTGGTATTACTTACTACTCGAAGTCCAACCGAAAAAATTATTTATTTTTTGAAACCTGGAAAGACTCAGCAGCAATCGGAAGTATATTCATCCAAAAGTTTATGTGCTTTTCCAAAATGCCAAAATCACATACTTTTTCTACACTCAATAAGTGGCTGCGATACAACATCAGCATTTTTCAAGAAGGGTAAAACAACGGTTTTGAAATTGTTCGAGAAACAAATTTAATTAATTGTGCTGAAGTTTTTAAAGATAGTAACTCCACTCTAGAAGCTATAATCACTAACGGAATTCGCTTTCTTCTTTCTATGTACGGAGCTCCAAAAAAAGTTACCTGCTTGGATAATGTTCGATACTTATCTTTTGCAAAAAAAAACGTATAATAAAAAACAAGTGCAATTAGCTTGTCTTCCCCAACCTCTGTTTCTGCTCAACAACATCTATTCCGGATATATTATCAAGTTCAAGTGTGGCTTGGTAATAAATTGGATCCAGAAGACTGGGTTTGGAAGTTAGTTGACAATACATTGGAACCAATTCATACTTTACTCCCACCTGCACCAGAAAAACTCCTCAATACAATCTTTTGCAATTGCAAAAAAGGGTGCAATGCTAAATGCGGCTGTAAAAAGGTTGGACTGTTTTGCTCATTAGCAGGTACCAATTGTCAACGCCAATCGTGCTCCAATGTTGAATCAATATTGGATGAGGATTGTTACGATATAAGTGATGAGACATATGATGCATCATATTCAGAACAGGAAGAAAAAGAACGTGTGCATATATTACGAAGAAAATAATTTTTTCAATATTTGAATCGTTATATCACGGAAATGGCGATTCTTACGAAAAAAAAATGTAGAGACATTTTTTGTAGAGAACTGGATGATCTACAATTTTTTGTCTGAACTATTTTTGCTGTAAAACTCACCGTTTAGCTGAAAAATGCAAAAAAACATTTTTGCAAACTTGCACCATGAATAAAATTTTTAGTACAAAGAGAATCAATGGGGACTTTTCACAATTAATTCATAAGAGTATTCCTAACATTTATACCAATTTTTAGCTCTATGGGAATTATTGTAACCTCCAATGTCTTATTTGACCGGACTAATATGTTAAGTCGGGATATGTAGCGCTTTCAGTCAAACAATTAAAATGATCAGACCAAGCGTTAAGGCGTGATTAAGGAACAAGCATATTGGGTCCGCCATTTTGAATTCCCAAATTTTGATAGTATAATGGATTCGAAATTAGTGGCCTCAAAATACCCATAGTACTAATTTTTAATTGAATTCGTTGAAATTCGAAAAATTTTGGGCGCCATATTGGATCCGCCATTTTGAATTCACAAATTTCGAGCATAGATTCGCAATTAGGACCTACAGAAACGCCCAAATACCAATTGTCATGGCAATCCCTTGAAATTTACAACTTTTGGTCGCCATTTTGTGTCCGCCACTGCGAAATCCACAAATAAAAAGTAGTCTATATGTTAAGTCGGGATATGTAGTTCCATCACTCAAAAAATAAAAATGATCGGACCCAGCGTTTAGGCGTGATTGAACAACAAACAAACAAACAAACTTTCGATTTTATATACATATATGTATGTATGGTATATAGGGATTGATCAGCAGGCCGAACTTTGGAAAGATTCTCTAAAAACGAAGCAAGCGTCGCTTTTATGAAAGATTTTTTGTTTTTTTATTTATATCTTTTAGTTTTAATTTAATATCTTAGAACCAGGAGTCGTTTTGGATAAATCTTGTAATTTAACAATTTACATTAAATTAAATTAAATAAATCAATAAGTTTAGATAATTTCTTCTTTGGAGAACGGTGTATTTCAACCGATATGTAATATCTCGTTTCTCCAAACCACCAGTTGCCATATTACTAATGCATTTTTTGGATCGCCCAAGTGCTTACGCCAAATACCGAAAAAAAATTAGACTATGGTAATGGATAAATACTTCTTAAAAACAAAAATTTTATAATTGAAGCGCAGTGTTTCCAATAACTCGCCATTATTACTTCAAGCGTAAAACATCTCTCCACCTTATGTTCAAAGGCAATCATGAACTGGATGCGTCTGCACCACTTAATAAAGCGAAATGGAAAAGGGCAAGATTTCTGACTTTGACGGTCTAATTAAAGCTCGTATACGTTTTCCCCGTCAGTTGCTTTTAATGAATTCTGAGGTATTTTCGGTGTTGCCTTGTAGATTTGGCATTTAAATATGAAATTGTTGAAAATGGCTGTTCTTCGAAGTGTTTGTACATTCTATATAATTAGTTTTAAGATACCTTCTATACGTACTGTTATCATTTTTACTACAATATATTCTTAACAAAATCAATCCAATGCGTAATGACTTTTTTCATGGGTGTACGCAAGGGCGGGCTATTGTCTCCACCTGAAACTTGGCATTTAGCATAAAATTTAGCGAAACTTATACTTTCACGACCAAAAATTCTCCAATTTATGAATAGAAATATTCGTTTATAATCTTGGGTAAAATATTACGCATACCTATTTACATATATAAAACATATAATATACATAAAATCTGTCGAATATAAAGTATATTTGTGTCATTCCGTCGGTAAAGGACCCATTTGGCCGAAATTGAGTTATGACCAGAGCGCAATGTAGTAGACTATAAGGAATCGAATAGAAGTGGTCCGGGCTCAAAAGATGTAAAATTCGCGAAAAAAAATCATTTTGAAGTTAAAAAACTAAACATTTAAAATTTTCAAAATTGCTGAAAAAATTGATTTAAAAAAATGTATCAAAAACTTTGGATGCATTTTTAGCCGCTCAGAGTGCTCTGCAATTTTAACACGTGATAGTAGACTATATACTATGTAAAAAACTGCGAAAAAAATTTTTTTTATAATTTTTTGATTTTTCACTTAAAACGCGTTTTTAGAGAAAACTGTGATCGATCAAATGGGCCTTTTACCTATGGAATGACACATATATGTGATGAACTCTCGCTCATGCAAAAATTTGCATTTTCTTCGAACATCCTTCAGTTATTTCTCTATTTCTATTACATTACAATTGAAATTATACATTCCAATTTAATAGGCTGCTTTTTTCGCCCAAACTTAAATCCCAACTTATTTAAAGGTAGAATTACTGAACATTTTTAGAATCTTTATAGAAAAGAAGGTATAATATTGGAGTAACAGTAAATTACATCTGCTGCTTCCCGGCTATCTTGGTGCAAACATTATTTCAACATTTCGCTTCTCATCTAACACATCGAATGCCATATGTGCGACCAATTTTAAAATCGTACCACCTCCATTATTGCATGTCGACAGGTAGCATTTGCACCTCAGCTAATTGTAGGGAATTTCAACAAATTACACCATGTGGCATTAAGAGCATTAAAGTTTAACAAACTTTCTGGTCAAAGTTTTGTTCCGAAAACAATTATATCCTAGGGGTGTTTTTAATTAATTGAATCGCCAACACACGGACGAATTTTTTGAATTTAAAATTGCATTGAGAGAACTAACTAGTTGAAATTGAATCATTGTCAGGTTTTTTAAATTTGAGACATTTATTAATGCGAAAAGTTTTCATTTAACGCGCTCTGAAGTGATCAGTTTTAAAAATTCCATTTTTCAATTTCTAGTTTATTGGCTTATCGCTTAGAGGTAATTAATCCAATCGTACCACTCGTAGGAAATCCTATTTTGTGCTGAGTTTTACCCATTTGTAATTGTATTCTATAGAACAGTGCATTTAGCGCTGGAAAATGGTGTGGCATAGAAACATATGGAATGAGACTCTCGCGACATATGCATATTCACGTTTAAACACATATAGGTTTCGAATATTTATGGGATGCGGTATACCCAAGCTTCCATTCTAACTCTCCTAAGAAGCTCGGAGCAAAATGTGGCAATATTTTTACAGCACAGGTGCTTCCTCCCACAAAAATGGATGTTTCTCATATAGGGGCGTATACTCAGTTTCCAGAAATCATTCAGAAATATGCAGGGAATACTCTGCCTCCAGTCGGTCTAAAGCGGACCTTAAAAGGGAAAAGGGAAAACGGAAAAGGCGCGACTCTGGAGCAACAGAAGCACGAACAAGAAAATATTACACTTCGCAGAGTGGGAAATTTATATTCAGTCGCTGACGCTTCAGGCTCCAGGGGTTTAATTTCAACTTAAAGGAGTGATCCGAAACGTCGATATAATAATCATCTTTCCTCTTGAAAAGGTGTCAGAGTGCCTAGAGGGAGTTTTGCTGTAGTCGTATTTAAAGGGAAAGGCAGCAAATTCTATAATTACTCTTACTATGGAGTAATATCGGTGTAGACGCATTTGCATGAATGATGCAGTAGCGTTTGCTTCAGTAACCATGGCATTGATATAATCCTCAAAAGACATGCGGGAATTAAGTATGACACCCAAAGTCTTGGTCAAGTCAACCAAGTTACCGAGTTAAACGGCATCCAACAAATGAGTAAGTAAAATGTAGGAGATCTTCTTACATATAAAATACATTGAGATACATTTAATAATATTAAGAGGAAGGTAGTTAATATAACACAAAAGAGCTTACATTAAACGCGAGTCGGAAAATTTTGGCATCGTCAGCATAGCAAAGTATTATATTTTAGAATTATTCAAAATCAAAGATATTAAAGGAATATATTGAAAAATTAAGTAGTCCCAAATGGCTACCGCGTGGAACACCAACATATATATTTTATAAGTGCATTACGACATTTTACTGGCTGAGTACGCCGACAAGGACGAATGGATTCAGTTGACGAAAGTAGTAGGAAAACTAGGAACAGATAACTTGTGGATGAGACCACCATGATTAATCCAAATGCCTTACTGAAATCAGCATCAATCTGCATTCCGGTTTCAACAGCAGAAGGTTAAATACAAACCTTCACAGATTAGAGCAAAATGAGAGCTCAAACAAAAATTAGAATCCGGCGAATTTATTAAAAACACGAGATAAGCACACAACCGAACCAATAGGCGTCAACCTCTCCCATGAGTTACAATAATATTAATTATGATTTAAGGATGATTGACTTTGTGCACATTTGTACTGCCGTGCCAAGGAAAAAAGTGGTTAAGCGCCAAATTTGTCAAAATTGAGTTTTTGGTATCATTAAATAGAGAATTCCCGGGCGAATCGAATGATACCAAAAACTCAATTTTGAAAAATTTGGCGCTCAACCACTTTTTTCCTTGGCACGGCAGTGTAAGATACGAACATTTTCAAAAAGATTAGTAGCGCATCTTAATCGTTTTTTAGATATAATTCTTAAATATTATCTTTCAAAACCTCCAACTAAACTAAACCCTTTACATTTTGAAATTTTCTATTATAACAAGAAGCCCAGCTGTTTTCAAAACATGAGTTTCACTCACGATTACCCTAAGAAGTTCTCCTTGTAATTCATAAAACTTTTTACCATCTCTTCGATAAAGAATATAAAATTTTCGAGTTTACCTAAAACTCAACAGAAAACCCGAGCGCCGGACCACGGCGGAATGAAGAATTGACTCCGAATCGAACCGAAGAATCGAAAAATTACTGCATTTTCGTTAGAAATGCATTAATATTTTTGGCGTATGTGGAGTAAAAGCCCCTGTGGTTTTAATTTGTTAGAACTTTTATATCCTTAGTGTCCAAATTACCTGATTAATTAAATTTATTCTGGAGATTCCATTCAGCCTCCATAAGATTAAATGCAAAATTCTCGGACTGTCAGACCACTTACGCACACATGCAAGGGGCCAGCTCATATGGCTTGTAATAAAGAAGGCCTTGCTCGCACGGACCCTGCTTGTCATTATATGCTCCGCTGTGCTTTATATTCAGCGCTGTAGATGAGAGAAGCATACATATATATGAATATTATGTGCTTCCCGCGAATCCATGAGTTACATAACTTAGCAATATCCCTAATTTTCATTTCGGTTTTGGCACTCGTCAGATTTGAATGTGTTTTGGTGTAATCATTGATTTTTGATTTTGCATTTTTCTAAAATAATTTTCATAGATGGGTTTAGATATAATTACTTTTATAAGCAATTAAAACTTAGTTCGGTTTTATTAGAGTTAAATAATAGAATTTTAATTGATGTGTTTTTACCTGGAATATTTTATTTTTAAATGGAATTGGGATATTTTATTTTTAATTTGCTTCACTCTTTTCAAAGAATGTCAAATAAAAAGGTGTGGAGGTGTGTGTACCTTATTGTAAGATTTCTAAAAAAAAAAGTGACCGAAATGCAAATTTTTTAGATTCCCCAAAGGGGAAAAATTCTATGAGTGAATGCGAGTTTGTAACTTGTCCACCGAGGCAGAAAAATCCTTATTCCTTATATATGTCATAATCAGTTTACTGACAAATCTGTGGGAAATAAAAGGTTAATCGAATCGCCGGCTGCTGATACAAACGAAAATAATGAAAATTTAGTAATAAATTTGTGTGGAAAAATTATGAACGATGCCAAAAAGAATAAATATCATCTGATCCTTCCATGAATTGATGGAAATGAATTTAATCCATGAATTGATGGAAATGAACAACCCTTAAATTTTCAAAACCAGGAAGATGATTCTTTACCGGCTTTATCGAATTCATGCTTAAAGTCGGTGCACAATATTGCTTATTAGTACTAAGCTATACTTGCTGAACTCAGCAATAAAAGCAGCAACTGATCTCGGTTTATTTACAAGTAGTACTAGTACCTACTGCTGTAAAATCACTGTCTACGGCAAATTTTTTTGAAAATCAGGAATGTAATAGCAATTTTTTTAAAAAGTATATTAAAGCGGTTGGGTTGCGTTAAGAACTATTTGGAAGATATGCTCACATACATAGACGAAAATTTGTGTTGACAGCACCTACCAAAAAAAAACTATTGTTTTAAGGTACTATTCTACTCTAGAGCGTCAAAAAAAGGCCTTTTTCAAACTTTTATTTCTCAGCCGCTTTATTAAGTATTGTCATGAAACTTTCACAAAATGTAAATGGATCCTTATAGTTTACAAAAAAATATATATTTTGGACATATTATTATTATTATTATTATTAAATAGAGGGCGCCAAAGTCAAGTGTGAAAAAAAAGATGGTTCCATGGCCGCAAGTTAATCTCCGAACTGGCATGTCTGAAACATAAAATTCGAATGGGATTTTAAAAAGGAAGGTTTCTTACGTGACAATTCACCACCGTTAGTCAAAATTCACAAAACAAAAAAAATGGCGAATGTTTGAAAAAATGACACTTTTTTTTACCTTTTATCTTTCGCCATTCTGACAGTCGGGTTGAAATCAGCGACCCCGAAAACCATCTAGTACCAGTTTTGGTGGAAATCGCATAAACTTCAAAATTTGACAATCCGCCATCTTGAATTTGTAAATTCTGACAGATTTTATGGGCCAGGAACCGTCGCGGGTGGCACCAGAACACTCTATCAAAGTTTCATCACAATCCCATCGATGGTTTCGGAACGCATAGGGATCAAACATTCAAACATTGATTTTTATATGTATGTACATATATATACCTACTCATTAGTCAAATCAAATAGCGCGCGCTTCCCTGGCTTCCTGTTACACACTTCCGTCCAATTTCACGAAATCACTCCCACAGATTGCAAGAAAGCGAGAGGAAAGACGTTACACATCAAAACAAATTTTCTTATGCACAAACCTCCCCAAAAACTATTTTTCAACGCCGTCTGTAGAAGAGCACCCTAACCGGGTTTTTGCACGATACAGCGATTTCTTGAGCTTTATATTCGAAGTTTTGGACTATTCGCCATCTGACGGTCAAATAAAAAACCGCGCGCTTCCCTGGAAGTGTTACACATTTCCGTCCCATTTCACGAAATCACTCCCACAGATTGCAAGAAAGCGAGAGGAAAGATGTTACGCATCAAAACAAATTTTCTTATGCACAAACCTCCCCAAAAACTATTTTTCAACGCCGTCTGTAGAAGAGCACCCCTAACCGGGTTTTTCCACGATACAACGATTTTTTGAGCTTTATATTCGAAGTTTGGACTATTCCCCATCTGACGGCCAAATCGAAAAGCGCGCGCTTGTTACACATTTCCGTCCCATTCCACGAAATCACTCCCACAGATTGCAAGAAAGCGAGCGGAAAGATGTTACACATCAAAAACTTTAAATTAAAGCAGCAGTGTTAAGTTAAAACTCAAAGCATTGACAAATTTAAGGACTGGTATTTGCTATGTTATTATGTACTGTTATGTCACCAGATATGTACATATTTTGAATTTCCTTATTTTAATTTTAATATGGAAGCATTGCTCGTGAACGGCATGAAATTTCCAAATCGTTTCCCATCTAAGTCCAAACAGGACATAATAACGGACTAAGTATTTTTTTTTTTAATTATTTGAACGGAGTTTCCTTTTTTACCGACCAATCGTAAGTTCTTGTTCAAGCTTAGTTGCGCAAAAACAATAAAGATATGCTTTCTATTAATTAATTAATTTTTATTTTGACAATAATCGATCCTGGAATGGCATATAACACTCTATAATATTTTGTTTTTATAACCATTCAGTAAGAATCTTCTTTTCAGAAACGCAAATGAATGATTAAACTATAAGTAATAATTAAAATTATTGTTTTCTTCTGAAATCATTCATTTTTTCATAAATATTTCCTTAAATTTCATAAATTACATGCCCAAATGCAATAACATTCATTATCATTCTCGATGCGGAGAAACTAAAATTCATAATAGAAGTACTTACGATTCTCGTCTACAGTGCTAATAAAATAGACAGCGCAGCGGAGCTTAGGGACAAGTACGGTGTGTGCGAAACACCGCGCACACAATATGTTCTACGGTGCTAAAAATATAGTATAGGAGGTGATGCATGGCGAGGAGATGCGGCAGCTCTCTCATATGTGTGCCCTCTACGTGACGTCGGTCGAGGCATCGCTGATTCTCGAGTCGAGGCAAAAGCGTTAACAAAATTTCTTCTGAGTGCACCGTTTTTAGGGTTCCGTAGCCAAATGGCAAAAAACGGAACCCTTATGGGTTCGTCATGTTTGTCTGTCTGTCCGTCCGTATGTCACAGCCACTTTTTTCCGAAACTATAAGAACTATACTGTTGAAACTTGGTAAGTAGATGTATTCTGTGAACCGCATTAAGATTTTCACACAAAAATAGAAAAAAAACAATAAATTTTGGTGTTTCCCCATACTTAGAACTGAAACTCAAAAATTTTTTTTCATCAAACCCATACGTGTAGGGTATCTATGGATAGGTCTTCAAAAATGATATTGAGGTTTCTAATATCATTTTTTTCTAAACTGAATAGTTTGCACGAGAGACACTTCCAAAGTGGTAAAATGTGTGTCCCCCCCCTGTAACTTCTAAAATGATAAAACTAAAAAAAATATATGATGTACATTATACCATGCAAACTTCCACCGAAAATTGGTTTGAACGAGATCTAGTAAGTAGTTTTTTTTTTAATACGTCATAAATCGTAAACCGCAATTTACCTTTCATTCAATCAACTCAAATATAAAAAAAAAAAAAAACATTTAATTTCATAAACATAAACCTTATGCATAAACCGTGAACCATTATTTTCTAATAATAAATCTGTAATAGGTGCCTAAGTAAATAATAATTATTATTCGCGCGGGGCGTGGCTTATTTTATAATTCAAATTTAATAGATAATTATAAAGTATAACGATACGGAACCCTCAAGGCGTGAGTTCTACTCGCACTTATCCGTCTTTTTATATTATTAGTTGGTCCTATGCGGTATTACACTATACTGCTATACAATCACGAGACCTTGACCTTATATTTTAAAAGGTGTACTTTGCAGGATTTATACATATTGTTCCTATACATATGTATATTATGCACATCGCCTCAACCGTCATGTTTGCGTAGCACATCTAAGTGCCTGGAGTAATTCGCATACTTACTCTCTAGCATTCATAATATGTCCGTCAGTTAGTAATTTCTTGTTCGTATTGAGGGACTATAATGATTATGGTGAAAAAATATATAATATTTATATAAATTACAAAATATCGGTTATCAAGTAATTTTTGTTATGCGATTGTTCGATAACAATTATCAAGTAATTTTTTTTCGATCACTCGATCGGGGGGCACGGCAGTGCCCCCGCCAAGTCGAGCGCGAAGCAAACACTGCCGTACTATCCTTTACTGGAACCATTTCGCCGCATTTTCAGGCCCCTATTTGAGAACCTCTGGATAAGACCAGAACGCAGAAATTTTCGTCATCCAGTAAGCTATAATCACATTCTTAAAATCCAAAATTTCAAGTCTGTAGGTCATTTAGTTCCGAAGTTAAGCGAAAGCAAAGTTTCGCATTTATGACACTCACTCACTCATGATCATCAGAATAGAACTAGTACTTCCCATAAACTCAGAGAGCTGAAATTTGGTACAGAGTTAGGGTTTAATTGGCACATAAAGGGAAAACTACACTGAGAAAAATTTATGAAATCTTGACAACTCCGCGCGGAGTTGACAAATTCGAAGTAGAGTCTATAGAATTGTGATTCACACAAGTCTGTCGGAATCAGAGTAAGTATGTAGCTTCTTTTAAACCAACTGCGCGAGAGAATTGAAGTTAAGTTTTAGGTGAAGTTGAGTCCACTAAATTTAAATTGGATAAATGAATTTATTTATTGATACAACAAAATAAATATTACAATGAATAAATCTTCAATAATTGACCTGGAACTTTTTACATTTGAATCAATTTGTTTTTAATTTATTTAAAATGTTGAAGGATTTGTTGGAAATTTTTTCATTATTTCAAAAGTAAACAGTTTTACTTGAACGCATCTCTTCAATTGAACCAAATATTTCTTTTTCGAATCAATAATAATAATAATAATCAAACTAAATTAATAATTATTAGGATGAACTGCTAATGACGTATCTCAATTCCTTACGGAATTGACAACATTGACCTGCCAACTACGCCAGGGAATTGAGTAAGCGCCTATGCGGGTTTCGCCGTATCCAAATCCGCCGCGCAGTTGAGAAAACAGAAAATAATTTAACTCAAAATATCTTTTTTCTCAGTGTATAAAAACTAGGATAATCGAAGATCCTCATGGACATTGGCACCTCCATATTCTCTTGTGGCCAAGCCTACGTGGCGCTTTCACGAGTAACCAATCTTCATGGGGTGCACCTCATAAATGTTGACTTCAAGAGTATAAAAGCTCAAGCTTCAGCGATCACCGAATACAACCGGCTTAGGCGTAAATACCGCGCCGATCTTTCAGAAATTAAACCGTCTAAACCGTCTAAAAGAATAAATAATGAACGCGAATGGGCAATACGAAAAACTGTTGCTACTGTACAAGAATCAGAACCGGAAAAAAAGAAAAGAAAGATTTGTAATGTTAAAAAAACTACTCCTAAAAAGAAAAAAAATGTTCAAAACGTTTCTACAAAAAGAAGTGAAATCCCACCAAAAACATTCTGTAAAAAACTAGCCAAGTCTCGCTGGAGCTGCTTGTTTATCTCTAAAAAGTAATGAAATCTAGACAAAGTCGTGCCAAGTCTAAGGTTCCTTACTGCGATTTCTTTATTATTATAGTTAATGTTGTGTGACTTGGCCGTTGAAGGGTACACAAGGGTACAAAACCAGGTGCTCCATGACACCATTGCACCAATCTGTCGCCAGAACCGCTACCCATTGACGATGGAAAATTGCCACTTGGAAAACGTTGATTCAATAACCAGTCAATTGTAGGCTTGATAAAGCTGCGTATTTCAATAATACTTATGTATAGGCGAGCCTGAAACAAACAGTATAAAAAATTATTTCCAGTACAGACGGACTTCTAATCATTGATAGATGGTTTTGTACCCTTGTGTACCCTTCAACGGCCAAGTCACACAACATTAACTATAATAATAAAGAAATCGCAGTAAGGAACCTTAGACTTGGCACGACTTTGTCTAGATTTCAGTACTTTTTAGAGATAAACAAGCAGCTCCAGCGAGACTTGGCTAGTTTTTTACAGAATGTTTTTGGTGGGATAACGATTACGAAATAGTTTTTATTTTTCAACCGCTCGATAATGATTATAAAGCAATTTTTATTTTTTGATCCATCGATAACGATTATCAAGTAATTTTTATTTTAATCTTGTATACAAAGTATATTATTGAGCCTTATATCGGTGACAGACGGAAGGCACAAATAATGCTTTCCACAGGCTACTTGACCTAAAAAGCTATTTAAGAAATCCAGTTGACACACGGGAGGTCGGCAAGGATCTTTTGGGAACTTTTGGCCCAGCGATAACTATGAGCTGTGACAACTGAAAATCTTGGAAATTCCGAGTACTATTGTCTTTGTTTGCCGAAAATAAAGTTCCTACAAGCTACTTAGGAAATGAGCTTCGTATGAAACTCAACCCTTTTAAGTAGTGGAGTGGAGATTTGGAGGGTGACACACGATCGCAGCAAGTAAACTTTGCGGAAAAGTTTTATTTGAGCCATCCGTCACTGGCATAAGTAAGACTACAAATGAAATAATTGATTTTAGGTTACTATATATGTACGTGTAGCGACCATTTTTTTGTTTTAAATTTCAGAAATAATCATTATATTTGTTCCCTGGTTTATTTAAATGGTAAACGCATATAGACGGACACAAATGTGTATAAAATTTGTAAATGCTGGTATGCTCCACAGATATATGAATACATTATGGAATGAACGATCCTGTTACACTTGTTAGAAAAAAGTTAAATCAATAAATGAAAAACTCTTGTTGCCCCTAAGCGGAATTATTATTTTTACGGATGCAGCTCGCTTGAAAAAAGCAAGCTGAAAAAAATAGATGAGCGGAGTGTTTTGATCGGGTCAGCCAAGCCGATCTCATTAGTGCGGCTATATGGTCTAGTGTCTCTGTCACAGACAGTCGAAAGGACCGCAACAAACAAATTCTACTTATGACTTACTTTAAATTAGTAAATTAGATATATCTTATTTATAAAGGTCTTTCTGGGTTCACCTCCTCCAGAGACAGTAAATTTTCGACAGCGATTTTAAGGGAGATGGACCGATTTTAGGGAGAGGGGAACGGTTGTCTTTGAACAAATATTGGTCAGGAGATGGTCTCCATTGACAATCCATTGACATACCCCCATTGAGATCTTACCACAATACCCTGTATATTATTCTCAGGATTTAAAGGAATCTTACGACATCACACTTAATGAAATTTATGAAGCAGCTGGTGGCCGCCATATTAGTTTACACTTTGTATATCGATAGCACTTTTCGACCCTAGATGAATTTAACGATATCTTGTTCATAAAAATCGGTCCGACCATTAAGGCTATTTTACATTTACGATTATACAATGCATAGAATCAGATATACAAATCATAAACTTGAAAAACATTGCCTAATGTTTCGTAGTAAGAGAAACATGTAAGCGTTTTTCAAAAATTATTCCAAATTATTTCGACGAATTTATATGTAATTAAGTATGAAAATGCACTTATTTCCATTTTAATAAGCAAGCAATAAGGTATTTAACACATACTGTATATTCGTTAGTGTTAAATACCTTCAATTTTTTTTATAATACTTCATTACAAGTCTTATAAACTGTATGCTAGCCTGGGTGCCTTCACTTTATTCCTTTTTAATACAAACATACAAAACGTCATAGTTTGCATAGTAATTTTTCAATAGGTATGTAATGTATGCGCTATGTACATCACAAAACATATCGTTTCATACAAAGAAGAAAAAGCAATTTAAGGACACTTCACCTTATTGCGGTATAATTGCCACTCGGTGTTTTAGAAAAAACAGATTTAACGATGGGATAAGTATACGTCAGTCTACCAAACCAGCTAAGCAACACCCATTGACGAGGAATAACCAGGCCTCATTTAAGATCTAGAAGAATTCTTGCAACGGAAAACTGTCATTACAATAACAGTGGTGAAAAACTTTTTCCAAAGTTAGTTATAAAGCGGTAACTGATGATACATATACGTCAAAGTTGCGTGCTTACAAGCCCGGAGGCTCATCGAAACGGAAGCCTTCGCGCCCAGCGAGACATTCAGTTCATTTGGCGTATAATTTTATAAGATTTGTGAAGAAAGTTGTTTGGAATAGGAAGCAAGAAATGCCTTTCATTTTTATGAGAATTTACATAAGCCGGCCGTAAAGGAAATTTTGGCACTATCCGAGAGAGTTGTCGGTATGATGATTTACATAATATTTTGTTTTTGATTGCATAATATGTATGTATGTACGTAACAGTGACTGGGGGTAAAAACAAGGGCCTAATCAATTCAGTCTTCGACCCTGACGGAAGGCTGTACCGCCAGCTATTCCAGTTATTTCTGATCCGTCCTTGGGGAGTTCATAGAGAATAGTTAAAAAGAGGCTAATTCTCGAATCTTTGAAAATATTAAATTGTTTCTCGAAGGACTTTTACTGCTCCTCCTCTTCGATGTTTTGAATAAATTGCAGTTATATCACTGTCGCCAGATGTTTCCCAGTTTGAAAAAGGTTAAAACCCAGGGATCTCATTCAGATTCCCTTTTTTTGATGATTCTGTTGGCAAGCAGAGTGGCAGAGTGTCCCAAAACTTAAAGTCCTGATGTCAATTTCGCCTTATCGAGATGAAAAATTTCTCGACACCGCCAACGACTTATATTGCTTCCTTCGTGAGGTGAACGAGAGACAGATGTTGTTCTACAAGATGAAGGCAGCATTCAGGTTGTATTATTATTAAATTGATTATTGACATGTGGCACGGTGATTGATGGCGCCACAAATGCAAATTAGATTGGGTTTAGTGCGGGAAAAAAAAGGTAAGTCCTTTTGTTTCTGGCACTCTTATCGGTTAACCTTCCTTTGCGAAAGGTAAATTTCGAAAATTGAGAAGACTCTGCTAAAAAAGTTCTAACGTTATCAAACTTTATGCCATTCGTCAAGATCAGCAATGTGCTGAGAGGAATTCCACAATAAATTAAAATGCCCTTTGAACTGGAAAATCAGGTTAATTAGATATAATTAAGGCAACGGTTCAGCCACTCAAATTAGTCTGATTCGAGTGGGTAAGGTAATTACACTGCCAAAGTGACGGGAGAAAAGCTATTAATTTGCAGCATTTGGTGAGTGGCAATTAAATAAATAGAATTCCTTTCTCCTCTAAAAAATTTATCCTGGAAACCAATGCGGAAATAGTACAATTATATCAACTAGGAAATGTTTGCCAATATTTGGAGTAAAATTTCTATATGTTGTTCGAACGTGATTGAATTATCAAAACGCAGTTAATTGCACTGCTGTACCTACGCTGATATTTTTATTATATTGACGTGAACAATTGCTTATGTTAACAACTGTAGAGTTTATATAATAAGAGAAAAGGTAGTGCTGAAATGTTTCTTACATCCCTAATAACTATGTTTTTTTTTCTTAAGAAAAGCTTATACATAACTTGTGTTCTTTTCACATCAGATTTGGTTTTGCAGGAAATTTTGCACTAAATTGAAATTTATGAGCAGCTCGAAAATAAAATAAAATTGCTTGGATCCACTTTGCGTCAAAAACTTAATCCAAAAATTCTAGTTCAAGGTTTGAAGCTCATGGCAATTTTATGCGCCTTTCGGAAATTTTAAAATCTTTATATAGGTGACGGTTTTTACAATTCATTGCAAAATTTCCTGCAAAATCTGGAACCGAATCCGATGTGAAAAAACCACGGCTATAGATAATTTTATTTGGAATAGAAAATATTTAAAAAATTAATAAATTAAAATATATTGTAGAATCGATTTCCAAAATTCAGAAGCGTTTAAACCATTGAAGTAATTTTAACTTTGGCATTTCGTTTGCTACAAATTACAGTACAAAAACCAACGTTATTGTGTATTATTTTGTTTGTTGGGGGCATTATTTCATTCAGTTTATTGAATCATAGTTTTCGTGGTCAGTTGGGATGAAAATAAAGTAGAAGGTATTATTGAAAAAGTATCACGTAAAGATTTACAAATAAAAAAAGAGACATGCGTTCGATGCAACTAAATATCTTGAATTCTAATATACTTTTCAATTTATTGCATTCAAATTAATTGACTGCAAATTGAAAGAGCTTTAGACATTACGAATGTAACGGATTTATGATTGAGGATTCACATGCAAACCTAAGAAATATTTTTGTCAAAGTACTCCACCCTTTAGAAAAAATCAAATTGAAGTTGAGGGCCTTCTAGTTTTTGTCTGGAAAAGGAGTCTGGTTCTATTTAATAACTAGTGGCGCCATATCATTAAAAATAGTGTTCTGTGATATTCAAAATTAATACATGCATTAGATTCCCAAGATGATTCTTCTTGGTATTTGAGTATATAATATTATGGCAAAAGTGAGTGAACGTTTACACTTCCCGGACAATCTGCATTCAAAAACTCAGGAGTCCTTATGGTAGGTAGATGTAGCTGCCTCGATTATCGAAAAATACACTGTTTTCAGTGTTCCTTACCAAATTTTGAAAAATGGAATGCTCCATTCCGGTGGCTGTCCGTTCGTCTGTCTGGGTTCCAAAATGTTATAAAAAAAATTTAAAAACTGAACTCCTTCGATCGAGGCGTAAGGAGTGATTTTTTATGGTTGATACGTAACACTCATTACTTCAGACCCAACTCACAGATTTTCGGCTATTGCGATTCTTCTTTTTACCAACGGCTCTGGTATAAATCGAAGCCACAATCTCTAGGGCCCAGCTAGCTCTTCGCCAACGCGTTGCTGCTAATTAAACAATAAAAGCCAAAATCCGGCATATTGATTTTCGAATGGAAATTACATATCAATCAGATTTAAACGATGTTTTACTTCACTATAATACATAATATCTTTTAAATACACGGCTAGATGTGAGGCTATTTGCGTGCTGATTTATTAGCTATATTAACCAATGCATTAAATTTATTTATGATTTGTTAATTTCCGTTTATTCAATTAAAAGGCTACTTATGTTAAGGACAATAACATTATGCTAATTACGACCCTCAATCACAGAAGTCATTGTTCAGTCACCAAAGCCATTATTTTGTGCAGGCCTTTAAGATTGAAGTTATCAAGTGACGTCATAATTAACCAAAATCCTGAAATCACCCCTCTGATTATAATTAAACTGTTAATCAGCGCTTCTGAAACGGCAATAATAACTCATCCAGTTCACATCCTTCCTCTCATTAATAATTTCTGATGCACTGACCAGCAAATTGCCGGTCATATCTTAATGTCGGCCATACGCCGATTAGGACATAAAAGCTCTTGAATATTAAAGCAGATTGCAAAACTTGTGCCGTATGTTGTATAAATTTGCAAATATTAACAAAACTCCAATCAAAAGAATAAATATGTATCTGAGCGGAACCCGTATATGTACCAAAATAAATCACATGCACCAGTTGATAGGAAAATCCCACAAAATCCATTTAAACCAAGAATGGGCTTCACGATAGAAAATATCGGTTGTCGTGTTTTTGGCACCCATTTATCTTTTCAGCAGGATATCAGTGCGATTCTTTCAGCTATTTTAGCACAGTTGCCTGAGCCGAGATCAATGATTTCATTGTGTGGATATTTCGCATCTTCTGCGAGATCGTGGAATGTATCGTTCTAACTAATCTGTCGATTTTCCAAAAGAAAATGCTATGCTGTTATTTTAGAGAGGACACAAAAACATTCATATTACAAATGTTGTTCGTTTTATCTAAGCATATATTATTTTCTTATATTTTAATGTTCATTTATTCTCCGTAATTTTTATTTCCCTTTAACGTAATATAGAGTAGATTAAGCAAAAAATCAGAAACTGTTTAGATCCTGGAAACAAACGATTTGGTAAACAATAATTTTGAGTGTATTTTTGTAATTTTGTTAAAACGAAATATTTTTAACTCTAAAATTTCTGTGATGCTGCATAAAATATACACAAAGAAAAGATTTTAAATTTTATCAGTTATAAAAAAAAATTATTGTATTATAAATATTACTAGCCGTCAGTAAGTAAATCGAAAGTTCCAAGTAATTGTCTACAAATGTAGTTTTGGATATTGTCATATGAAAATTTAGGATAGTTGGTTTTTCTATAAATTAATATTTACTACTGAGAATGCTCAACCCGCTACACGTAGTTTTAGTAGGTGTGAATATTATAACTATTAAAGAGGTATAGTTATATATAGTTATTATCACGACTGCTCCATTTATTGGAAAAGGTGAAAAAGTTAAGACACGATTGATTTACAATTGTTCTTTATTTATGTATTATCGAAAGTTAACAAAATTTCTAGTATTCTATTCAAAGGTTCACTACTAATTAACCCTAGAAGCCCAATCATATTTTACTAGCTATAAAGCCCAAACATAGGTCAAATTAACCTACACGAATAAATATACTCGTGACTCAGTTTGTTATATTATATCTATTATTTTTTAATAATGACAGTTATGTTCTTTTGTTGTTGTTATATATTAGTTGTTAGAATTTGGCAACATTCCAACATCCGCTTAAGTATGTGTTTGTTTAGAGTTATCACAGTTAGTCAGTTAGTTAGCCAGGGTACTACCATTGGGCAGTCTTGAAGTACACGCCACTCTAGTAAAACCTGTATCTATACTTGAAATAAACTAGACTCAAAATTAGAACATGTGGTTCTTAATTTATATCATGGCGCAGCCGGTGTTCCAGAAAATTGTTTGAAAAAAAAAAATTAAAGTGAAGTCGTGGAATATACCTATAAATAAAAAGAAGTTACATAAGAAGCACCAACCAACTAGAAATTAAATTAAAAGTGGGTGAGCACAAAATGGAATCCTTCAGAGCACCACCAGTTATGCGGTTTGAAGGAAATATCAGTGTCGAGTGGGCGAAATTTAAAAAATTATTTGAGATTTTCCTTTTGGCAAGCCAAAAAGATGTCATTATTGAAGAAAGAAAAGTTGCGATGCTGCTGAATCTAATTGGCGAAAAAGGAGTGGAGATTTATGAGACTCTTCCTTTAACAGAAGCGAAGAAAAAGGATTATAAGGAAGTCATTGCTGCTTTCGACGCATATTGTGATCCCAAAAAATACACGATCTACGAAAGGTTTCTTTTCAATTCAAGAAGTCAACAGCCGGGCGAGTCCTTTAGTAATTTCCTAGCAGATCTGAAGCAGCAAGCGCTGAAGTGCGACTTTGCCAACAAAGATGAAACCATTGAAAATCAAATGATAAGAGATCGAATTGTAATGGGGATCAATAATGGGGAAGTACAGGAAAAACTTCTTCGTACGGACAAACTAACGCTAAATAAAGCAATAGAAATGTGTCAGGTAGCAGAAGCTACACATAAACAGGCTCAACAATTGAGACAAACACAGCCAGTTCATGAGGTTAAAAGAGTTAATCACTATCATCAGGGCGTGCAACAACACCAAGGTTCATCGAAAAATACAAGTAAAGGACAGCGGTACCAGGGCAAACAAGACGATAAGAAGGCAGGCAAGATCATTCGGAATTGCAACAAATGTTCGTATACACATAGGATCAACAGTTGCCCAGCTTTTGGGAAGACGTGTAAGCGGTGCGGTCAAAATAATCACTTTGCAACGGTTTGTTCTCGTCGAGAGGTGAACAACAAGTCAAGCAGTAAGCAAGTAGCTATGGTAAAAAATTTGAAAAATAAATCTGAATCAGAAGTGAGTCTTAACAATTTAGTTATTGATTCTGTAGTTGAAAGTAGGTTAAAAAATAGGTCAAATTTTTGGATTGTGAAACTAAATATTTTAAATTCGAATTTAGGTTTCAAAGTGGACAGTGGATCATAAGTCAATATAATACCAGCGAGAATTTTTGAGAAATTAATAAAAAACCAAACCGAGAAACCAGAAATACGCAGATTAGGAAGTAAAATTGAAGCATATGGTGGATTTGAATTGGATGTTATTGGTATAACTACGTTACAGGTAACTTATAAAAATTTAACACTACGTACGAATTTTATTATCATGAATACTGAGTCAGTCCCAATACTTGGTCTTGATACATCTTTGAAATTTAATTTGATAAAAAGAATAGACAGTATAGACGAAAAGAGTTTCGAAATTGAAAGGCAAACATTTATCACTCAAAATAGTGATGTGTTTAGAGGATTAGGTTGCTTTCCTAAATCTTACCAAATAAAACTTAAACCGAATACATGCCCAGTTATACGGCCTATGAGAAGAATCCCATTAATGTTAGTAGAAAAAGTTAAAACGAAATTGCAAGAAATGGAAAAGTTCGGAATTATTAAAAAAGTGAATAAACCAGTTGAGTGGGTACATAATCTAGTTGTGGTTGAAAAACCAGACAAAAGTATTAGACTTTGTTTAGATCCTCGTGATTTAAACGCTTGTATTGTCAGAGAGCCTTTTCCTATACCAAGATTGAGTGATCTATCTTCGAAATTAAACAAAATGCAATATTACACGGTAGTCGACTTAAAAGATGGGTTTTATCAAATTCCTCTTGATGAGTCGAGCTCTGACCTTTGCTCCTTTAATACCCCAATTGGTTGTTATCAATTTTTACGCCTCCCCTTCGGGCTCAACTGTGCTCCAGAGCTATTTCAAAAACTAAATACAGAAATATTTGGTGATTTGCCAGGAATTTTCATTTATTTTGATGATATTTTAGTTTTTGGAAAAACAAAGAAAGAGCATGAAGAAAACTTAAAAAGAGTTATAGATCGAGCAAGAGCGAGAAACATTAAATTAAATCCAAATAAATTACAATACTGCAAACCTGAAGTTAAATATTTAGGCTATATATTTACAAAAGAAGGTGTAAAAATTGATCCTATTAGAGTAAAGGCAATTCACGACATGCAAATTCCTAATAATAAGAAAGAGTTGCAGAGATTTTTAGGCTGTATTAATTACTTACGTGATCATATTTCTAATTTATCCACACTTACTTCCCCATTTAGGGAACTTTTGAAAAAAAATGTTGTTTTCCAATGGCTACCAAGTCATACTGATAGGTTCGAACAGCTAAAACAAATAATAGCTCAAGCACCTGTTTTGCAGCCGTTTCAAGAGCATGAAGCAGTATATATTCAGACAGACGCTTCTCAAAGTGGCCTAGGGGCCTGTCTATTACAAAATAATAAGCCTGTTTGCTATTCGTCTAAAGCACTTTCTGAATCTGAACAAAGATATGCGCAAGTAGAGAAAGAAATGCTTGCTGTAGTTTTTGCCTGTGAAAAATTTAACCATTACATATATGGTCGCAAAGTCATAATTTTAACTGATCATAAGCCACTAATACCAATTTTCAAAAAACATGTTAGTGAAATTCATTCAAACAGGTTACAACGTATGCGCTTAAAATTGTTGAAGTATGATTTAGATGTTAACTATATGCCTGGTAAGGATTTACATCTAGCAGATACGCTGTCACGCAATTTCAATAAAGAAGATATATATGAAATTGACAGCTCATTAAACTATATAATACACTCAATTGATATACCCGATGACAACATACAAAGGCTTCGGGAAGCCACTTCACAAGATATAGAATGTCAATTATTAGTAGAAAACTGCAATAAAGGATGGCCAAATGAAGTAAGATTTGTAAACGATTTAATTAAAAAATATTGGCCAATTAGAAATGACATATACTGTGAAGATGGAATTTTATTTTTTCGCAATCGTGTAATAGTACCGTACTCGTTAAGAGAAGAAACACTTAAAAGTTTGCATGAAGGTCATTTTGGTAGCACTAAAACAAAAGCATTAGCAGCACAAACTTTATATTGGCCAAATATTAATTTACAAATAGAAAATTTCATCAAGCACTGCAGGATTTGCGAAAAGTATCAGCGTGCAAATACCAGAATGCCCTTAATTCCTCATGAAGTGCCTGACATTCCATTCAACAAAGTAGGTGTTGATATCTTGGAATATGGGAAAAAACCTTTTCTTGTTTTGGTTGATTATTATTCAAAATGGATAGAGATTAGAAAACTCAAAGGAAAAACAGCATCTGAAGTCATAAGAAAGTTAAAGAAAATATTCTCTACCTTTGGAATTCCACAAACCATTATCTCGGATAATATGCCTTTTAATTCTTTCGAGTTTCGCAAGTTTACAGATAACTGGAATTTGAAGCTCCAAACATCAAGTCCACATTATCCGCAGAGCAATGGTCTTGCAGAAAAAGGTGTGGGAATAGCAAAGGCATTATTGAAAAAATGCCAAGATGAGGCTAAAGATATTTATAGTGGTTTGCTCTGCTATAGAAATTCACCAATTGTGGGACTAGGTTATAGTCCAGCTCAGCTACTCATGAGTAGATGTCTAAGGACTAAAATTCCCGTTAAAGTTGATTTATTAAAGCCAAAAGTCATTACAGGTGTAAAAGAACTAATTGAAAGAAATCAAAATAAATACAAAATGTATCATGACCAAGGTGTTGCGCGAAAAAAAGAAATAAATTTTAAAGCTGGTGATAATATAGTATTTCAAAAAAATAAAATCTGGGAGCCAGCAAAAATCGTAAAACCGGTCTTAAGTCCTAGATCTTTTGAAATTCAAACAGAAGATAAACAAATAATTCGCCGTAACTCCAGACATCTGCGTAAATCTATGTATCCTCCAATCTTCAGAAGTAGGGATAACGAAGACGAAAATGAAGTTGAAAGTGCTCAAGCTGATCCTCTGTCAAACATTGAATCAAATTCTTTTAGCCATCAGGAAAATCCGATTCATAAGACTGATAGACAGAACGATATAGTAGGTCAAACTAGTGAAGGAATTCAGCAAGGGTACAAAACGAAATCAGGTCGAATTGTTAGATGTCCGGAAAGGCTAATGTATACCAAGTAGTATAAGTCTTGTCAAGTCATAGTTATAAGAAAAAGAATTAAAAACATGAACTTCTTACTGTACTGAAACTTTCTAATAATTTTCTTGAAATCATGTTAACGCTGTATTATACATATGTATATGCTGTTAGTTTGTAAATTTCTTTTAGTGAATTTAATGGGCAAAATTAAAAAAAAAAAAAAAAAAAAAAAAAAAAAAAAAAAAAGAGAATTAATGGGGAAGATGTTATATATTAGTTGTTAGAATTTGGCAACATTCCAACATCCGCTTAAGTATGTGTTTGTTTAGAGTTATCACAGTTAGTCAGTTAGTTAGCCAGGGTACTACCATTGGGCAGTCTTGAAGTACACGCCACTCTAGTAAAACCTGTATCTATACTTGAAATAAACTAGACTCAAAATTAGAAGATGTGGTTCTTAATTTATATCAGTTGTTAAATGAGAAAAAGGAAAATTAGAGTAATATTTATTTATTAAACTATAAAAATGAAAACTTTAAGTAACTATACATAAAATTGGTACAAAATGAGATCCTTTCGGTTTTATATTTAGAATGCTATATTATTTTTTAAAAAATCAAATAATACTTCTTTTTACGACTAACTAATCAACTTTTCATAATAATATTAACAGTTTTACTATATTATAGGTCAAAATGACCTATAACATTGCCCAAACATAGGTCAAAATGACCTATAACATTGCGATAACTACAAAATGACGATACTTACCAAAGCGATACGACCGTCTCCTGTTAGCTCTTGGCGGGCACTAAGTTGGTTGGGTCAATCATGGCGATCGAACGAAACGTGCGAAAGAGATAGCAAATATACGTTTGCGTGTAGGTAAAATTGACCTAGATTGGGCTAACTGAGATCCCTAAACTGAGTCTTTTCAATTATCTTAACTGTGTAATGTGGGCGACAGGCTGTTCTTTTCCCATCGCGGTGCGATTAGATGCTTGTGGTTCCTAGATGGCTTCGCTAGATGCTGGTTTTAGGTTTCGCAGAAGTACGCAAAATTCATGGGAATCTCTTCGGTGTCTTATGTGCTTACTGAAAACTTTCTACGGAAATGGTGAAGGTTCGTCTTGTGGGGATGTAACTCCTCCCTCATTAAGTTCCGACTTTTGGCGATAGCTTCCCAGCCCAAAGATTTCAACCTTTGATCGTTTTTTATGCAGTGCCGTAATTATTATTATAATAGCAACGGCAATGAGGATATCGGTAGCAAAGTTTACCTGTAATCTCTCAGTGTTGCTGAATTTAATTTCCTCCAAAAGGTTTGTATTGTCTTTTAAGTCGATCTCATTTACAACCTGATCAATGCTTATGTTTCATTCCAAATTCGGTCGAATTTTGCTGTGATATTCTGTCTCAATATTCTCTTGTTGGCAGGTTCCGATGGATATTCTGCAATTTGTAAACTTAAGGTGCTATTCTACTCTAGAGCGTGAAAAAAGGGCTTTTTCAAACTTTTATTTCTCAGCCGCTTTATTAAGTATTGTCATGAAACTTTCACAAAATGTAAATGGACTCTTATAGTTTACAAAAAAAATTTCATTTTGGGCATATTATTATTATTATTATTATTAAATAGAGGGCGCCAAAGTCAAGTGTAAAAAAAAAGATGGTTCCATGGCCGCAAGTTAATGTCCGTACTGGCATGTCTGAAACAAAAAATTCGAATGGGGTTTTAAAAAGGAAGGTTTCTTACGTGGCAATTCACCACCGTTAGTCAAAAATTCAAAAAAAAAAACAAAATGGCGAATGTTTGAAAAAATTACATTTTTTTAACGTTTTATCTTCCGCCATTTTTTGTTTTTTCTTTTTATCCAAAAATGTAGTGAATTGTCATACAGGACACTTTAATAAACAAAAGGCACTAAGGTTTATTGAAAACGGTTCAGTAGATCCGGAAATTAACTTGCGGCCAACTTGAAAAATGCCATTTTGAGAAAAACGCGTTTAAAGTTTTGGTAAAGGCCGAACTCTCTCACGCGGCTATATGTATATAGTGCCATAACATTTTTTCTAATCCCAATTTCTCTACAAAAATTAGAGAGGTCATTTCTGAAGATGCAAGGAATCGAAAAATGAAAAAAAAAATTCGATTTTTTGAAAATTCTAGAGTAGAATAGTACCTTAAGGACGTAGTCTGGTGTTCGGGCTTCGGAAAATCGATTTGTTTTTTTTTTCATATTTCGAAAGTATAATATATTGAGAAAATACTGGAAAAATTTTAGACCGAAATATGAAATATTTACAAAGCTATAGCACGTAGTCGAGAGCACGTCGTGACCGCGTGGCAGCTGCAACGGTCTTACGGTAAAACCTCTCTATTGTTGTCATGTTACCCTTATACTTACGTATAGCTCCTTAAAATTTTGTAAATATATATATATATTGTATATATATATATAAGAAACGGAAGGTCCCGAGTAAAAATAATCTGAGATTTGAACACATCTGCACTACGTCTGGCACTCCTAAATTTCTAAAAGTTTACACGCATCCACATCGGGGCTGCATAGCGGAAAAATACGTCTGCCACGCTGGGATGCACGCGTGCGCAACAGTTCCAGATTTAAGGTTTTTAAGCCTGCCATACAGGTATATATGCGTCCGCAGCAGTTCCAGGATTTGGGTTGTTTACTGCCTACGGACATACGTACGCATCCCCAATAGGTCTACTACATACACAATTATTAAAATTATTTTTAATAAAATAGTTAATTAATAAACTAAATAATCAATTAAATAAAACGAGAATTAAATATTGGGAAATATATTTTTTATTCAAAAATAACTTAATATAAGTACACAATGTAACTGGTAATAAATTGAAATTGAAATACAGTAACTCGCAAAACTGATCACATGATGGTATTTAAGGTTTTTGCAACGTACTTGTTAACTGTAACAGATATCGTAAAACTGTTTGCGTAATATTGTAGAGGGTAAAATTTTCTATAGAAATGCTCTGATATATTTTGACATCCGATTGACCATTTTTGAGTTATTTATGAAATAAAACTGTCAAATTTCACTATTTTTATTTCGCAAATAAATCAAAAAATATCGCAGTTACGGGCAAAATGGTTATGATCAATTTTGTGCAGAATTTAATTCTCTAAAAGTTAGGCGAGGACACTTACCGATGTTTGAATAAAAATAAGCGATTTTTTGCAGAATTTTCGAGGATATCACACAAAAATTAAAGACGCACTAACTTCGATGACGTTTCAAATGAAACTAAGTAAAATAGTTCAAAATTTAGCAGGAAGCAAAAGGGAGATCTTTACCATCGGCGCCAGACAGATTTTGGAAAAAACCCGCCATAAAATTTTCTTCGGCAACAGGCAAAATAATAAACGATCCTTTCGTACCAGCACGCGTACCTTCTACCCGTTGAGAACTGTAATTTTTACAAGTAATGTTTGTGTGTTGTACCACAGTACCTAACATAATATTCTAAAATTATTTTGAATCGACCATAAACTCTTCATTTTTCGCCACAAGTCCGCACTAGGTACAGCACACACCGGTTTAAAACAGCTTCTTTCCCTTCCAAGGGATTAAAAATCATGCGAACCTAGTATAGACGTCTGCGGATACCGTTTACAATAATTTCGAACGTACAAACCCGCTATGGACTACGTGTAGATTTGGATAATTTTTACTCGGGTAGTATAGACGTCATGCGGAATAATTTCGAACGTACAAACCCGCTGTGGACTACGTGCAGATCTGGATAATTTTTACTCGGGGTTTACTTTATGCTGCCATGTCAATAAAAACATGTAAACAAATTGAAATGATTGCATTTTATTTTGTTGTAAAAAAAGAATCCTGAAATAAGGTTCCGAAACGAACCTGAACACCAGACAACGTCCTTAATTACATTATTGCCTTTTATTTTATTTCTTTAACTTAATAACATTATTATTGCCTTTTATTTTTATTCCCATTTGCTCTCCGCAATCATTCATTAACAAGATCTCGTTTGTTTGTGATCACTTCGTTTTCTGATAATGCTTAAATTGTTTCTCTATTGTTTCTACGATAACTACATTCCATATTCTTATTATTAAGTAAGTTTGAAATACATTGGTTCCGATATGGTGTAAGCTCTTTTTCTACGCGTAGCTTAGAAAAGGAGCTTATATCTACATTTACAAAAATATTGTGTTATAAATTTATGATAATAACCGACTATTCCTAAGATGATTTTTTTTTGTTTCGGTGTTTTGGGTAAAGCAAATTTGTTAATGGCATCCATTTTATTAGGATTAGGTTTTATTCCTTTCGTTGTTACAACATGGCCGCTCTGTTTCTTGTTTAAGGAAATAATCTTGTCGAGTTGGATTTTAGGATTGGCATTCTGAAGCTTTTCTAGTATTTTATGTAAGGAGTCAAAATATTCTTCTTTACATGTACTAAAAATAATGACGTCGTCTAAGTACACGTATAAAATTTTCCCGATGAATTCTTTTAAAACAGAATTCATCAACCTTTGGAATATTCCAGGAGTGGTTCTTTAGACCAACCGGCATCTTGAGGAAATTATAATGTCCACTATCTGTGCTGAACGCCGTCTTCTTAATATCTTTTTCGGCTATCTCAATCTGGTGATAAGCCTAATTTATCCAAAATATCCTGAATATTCGCGATAGGATATTTATCATCGATGGCGATATTGTTAAGCTTCCTATAACCAAAAACGATGCGCAATGTTTGTTTGCCTGAGGCATCTTGTTTTTTTGGCACAACCCAAATGAGTGCCGAATAGGGAGAATCGCTACATCTTATATTGCCTTGCTTAAGCATCTCTTCGATTTGATTATGGACTTCTTGATGGTGCACTTCTGGATAACGATAGAGTTTTGAATGAATCGGAATTTCGTTAATCGTATTAATATTATGCTTAATTTCGTGGGTGAATGCTAATTGAGAAGTATCTGTTCAAAAGGAGCTATTTACACTTTTGGTCATTCAACGTTTTTCTTCCTAATTCCACTTTTAATCTAAGATCCTATATATGTAAATCTGTCATTACTTTTGATAAAATGTGTCTAGTTTCTTACTAATAGTAGCCTTATTTTTATTGTCCCAATCAAAAGGTGCTATTTCCACTCCAAGGTGAGCTATTTCTATTGGCTTTGAACATTTTTCATTAAAAATTGGAAGATGTAGAAAAAGTTCATATCGAAGAAGCAGGTTTGATTTCAAAATGTTTTTGTGCGTTTAAACTGTTATTGAATTTATCTTTTATTTACTTACATATCCTAAGCGTAAGAGATTGCTTTTAATTCTATTTAATAAAATTGTCTAACTAACTACATCGTATTTTAATATTAACGGGGTTATGTTATCAACTAATTCTAGGAATGTAAATAGCTCCTCAGACCTACAGCCGTGGTTCCAGAAGTTTTAAGAAGACCTCAACAGGGCGGAGTTACGAATCATCTGCCGTATAGCTGCAAACCACTATGGTCTAAACAACCATCTGAATCGATTTCAGATTACTGATTCTCCGTTGTGCCCAACCTTCAATGCATACGAGACGGCCGACCACGTGCTCTTCATCTGCCCCAGACTAGCAGGCAACCGGGGTGAGCTAACAGCGACCCTACGAGCACAGGGTTTCCGGCCCCCGTTTGACAGTAGAAATATTATAGCCACCTCCACATCGGCAGACATAGTTCGAGAGATACACAAATCCCTCGCCACAAATGAATATGAAGGGCTCAGGGGAAGAACCACTTTTGTCACATTTTTAATTTTTTTCAACTGGCAATGCAGTCTGAATGGTTATACCTGTCGCTATGTTCTGTCAAAAACAACAGGTCAATAACATCCATAGTCTCCGAGCTTTCATGCTTTTAAAATATCGATGCCCATTTCTTTCTAGACCTATCCGTGAGATCAGAGTTGAGATTACACATCCCCGTCTTACAATAATTAGATTCCCATACAATATTTATTTTTTGTTAGTCCCTATACCTACCCCTACCCCTAACCAGCCCTCCCCCTTATACCATTATACCTATTACAGTTAAAGTGCCGTGGGTATAAATGACACTATTTTATTAAGATCTTTTCTTTTAATTCTTAATATCTCAGTTTGTTCATTAGGTGACAAAAGTGGTTCTTCCCCTGAGCCCTTCATACAAGATCTAAAATATATAATGTTACACGCAGACGAAAGCACTTATAGATTCTCTGCCCTGTTATATGTATTTATTTATATCAAAGGCAATAAAATACTAACAAAAAAAAAATAAAATAGCTCGTCAGCTCATCCGCTGAATCCTGCACTTTTTCAATGTATTTAGGGGGATTGATCGACAACGTCAGGGGGTGCTCTGCATCGTCTGGCATCTTGCTTCCTGTTACCTTCGCTGCTGATGATTGAAGGGTTTCAATGTCTTCCTTGGTTCTCACCTTTTTGGTTCAGTGATTGATATCGTCGAGTTAGTCGTTTTGTTTTCCTAATGCAGTCCACTTTGAACTAGTATTTCAACTGCTTTGTTTTCGCGTAGCAAAACTTTTCGTTTCCTTTAATACAAATCCCACAGAATTATGTTTAAACACAACTAAATAATATATAATTAAATTGTCACGAACCGATGTATGTTATACCTCGCTCAATTTTTATTTTTTTCATAAAAATGTCCCTGACACTAATGAACAGGGGATCTAGGTACAACAGAGATAGATATAAAAATTATTGCTCCTACCTTTATCTAACCTTCATATTTCACGTATGTACATACATATATGCCAACATAATCTAAAAGATGTGGCACAAAATGCCGTAGCCATCTTTTGGTCATCCCTAAACTATTATAACAGCTAATTTTATTTTGGATTTTATGCTATTACTTTTGTGTAATTTCGGTTATTTTCAAAACGAATCAATTTAATATGAAGAAAAAATTGTTATGCAGGGTATTGCATCTATCGGGGTTGCGCCATATTAATTCGAATATTAGAATAAATTGTTATTAGGTTGTCTGCCTGCGGGATCTAGGTAGGAGCGAGATAGTTAGATTTCGGCCAAAATTTAATCTCATTTTTGAAATAAGTTTTTGTACGGGACCACCAGTCCAGGTCCTATTATATCAGTGTCGAAGCTTAACAAAGTTTCAAGTATTCTATTCAAAGGTTCACGACAAACTAACTGAGATCTCTAAAGTGAGCCTTTTTGACGATTACTGAAAACATGACTGTGTAACGTGGGCAAGAAGTTGTTCTTTTTGCATCGCAAGGTTCTCATAGTGGCGCGTTTAGATGCTTGCGGTTTCTATTACGGCACCGCTAATTCCTGGTTTTAGGTTTCGCAGAAGTAGGCAAAATTCGTGGGAATCTGTCCGATGTCTTGTAATTTTTTATAGGGAAATCATGAAAGGTCGCCTTGCGAGGATGTAACTATATATAGACTGAAATTTGTTAAATTCACTAGTAATGAAGCGGAATTTAGTGGCTATCTAGCAGCTACATATATTTGTGAACGCTACATATATTTGTGAAAAGTGTCAAAAAACTATTATGAATTAAAGTCATACCCTTTCCAAAAAGCTATCACTCAAAAAGGATCAGACCTTCATTCCATAATTTTTTTTAATATTTAGCATTACTATTCATAGACAGGTACTAAAAAGTATACAAATTATTTGTAAACTTAAATAAGAATACTCTTCCTAAATAAATTACTTCGCAAGGAATCAACACTTTTTTCCACTTTTTTAGTGTTATTAAATGGATGTTGGTGAAATGAAAACGACAAATTTTAGAAATAGGAACTTATTAACGCAATGAAAGGGCATTTAAAACTAATATCGTAATCAATCAATACATTAATATCACGAATAGAAAATAAAATACGAATTACTTATAAAATACCCAAATGATTGATAATTTTCGAAAATAGGTAGAATCGGAGAGGTGGCATTAAAGGGAAATTATTATTTTGAAGGTTCTAGTAAATAAATGAGATAACTAATTAAATAGATACGAACGAACTTAGAAACCTCAATTAGTTCACTATGGATATAGAACACAAAATAAACCTTTCTTTATTATTAGTTGTATATTTTCTCAGTTTTTTTGTCCCTTTCATCAATAAACTGTGTTGAAAGGGACAGTGTGAAACTTTACTGAATATTAATAATGTAACGCAATGCAAGGGCGATCCGTCACAAAAAATCCAGCACGATCAAGAGCTGGACCGAGCTGCTTCAGCGCAGTCAGAAGCGGCCGAATTATTTTTCTTTCCGCCATAACTTGTAAGGGGAAACAATTCGTATATCGCAAGTCGGTGGCACAGTGGAAGAATACGGCTAGGGCTATATGCGTATACCCCACCGGACTTCTGGAGCTTTTGCCCACTTAAAGCTTTTCAGTGGACCGATCGCAGTACTGTCTGCTGTGGTGGCGTGCACAAAAGCGCAGTCCTCGTCAATGTAGTGGTGTGGCTGTCACTCGCAACGTTTAGACTTGGTGATGGCGACACGTCGCGAGCTCAGCTATGTACCTAGAGTTGAGTTAAGTTGCGCAAATAAGCGAAGTGTTAGGGCGTGCACCGAACCCGGTGGGTGATTTTCCCTGGAGTGTCACTGGGACCAAAGTGTTTGCTAGTGTTTTCTTTCAGCTTGCTACGGAGATGGTCAGCGCTGCGCAGGGACACCCATGTCAGATGACAGCGCAGGGATGCTGGCCCCACGGGAACGGGAGCAGTTGGGAGCCCCCCCGATTATCCCAGGAGCAACCCTGTTGCGTACTCCTCGCTATCGGAATACACAACATGTTTTAAGAACACAAAAATAAATACCGGCGCGTCTGTAAAAGCAAGCACTAAAATGTAACTAAGTGTATACACTTATTACATTATATATGTATGTACATACACTTATTATATTATTACATACATTAGATCATTATTGCATTGCTATTGTGAATAAAAATATTGTGAATAAAAATATTGTGAATAAGAAAGAGGAGCTAATGTAATGACGAAGCAGTAGGTCAGCCAGTAAATAAGAGTGTGGTTACCGGTCTACTGAATAAAGTGGATTAATTATAACTGTGAGGTATTTTATTCGGAATATTACAATAGTGGCGGCGAGGATGGCATTATGTATTTCATTTTCCTCCCAAAGAGAACATTTCTGTATTTGAAAAGAATTTTGATGTTAGATGTTAGATGGGTTGCATCGTGCTAATCGAGAAATTGATACCGTTGGAAGTCACCAACGCATGTGCAATAGGACCAGACCCGTTACACGCTCACTAACAATTGAATTACCGACGAAGACAATAAGGGAACATCCGCCATGCCTTAAGTACAGCCAACGTTCACCATCGAATATTTTGACTAAAATCGTACCTAGTGGGTCGAGAGATGGGAGGGAGCATTCCAAGTTTTTCCCAGTTTGGAGGAGAACCAGAAACTTCATTAGTTACTACATTACATCGGACAAGAGATCTACAACATTGCCTGCGATAAATTTGCTCCCGATAAACCAAGCTCAAAGGCATATAAAGAGGTGAAGGAAACGCTACAAAATTACTTCGATTCCGCACCATTAGATATAGTGCAGAATTACCGTTTCTCAGAAGTAAATCTCCTTCCTACAGAATTCAAAAACTTCATAATGAAAGCTTTCATTACATCGATCTGTTTCGCAGTAAAAGCCTCTAAAAATTTTAAACGTTTAGTTAGAACTACAGCTGATCTCGTGCCTAGTGTTGGAAAGCTCAGAGGTAATACTGTTTAAATAACACATTAACTGACATGCGTGTTGCTGTTCTTTGCAAATTTTTACATTTTTCTTTTGTAATTTAATATAGTCTAATTTAAGCCACCTAGTTTAGTCTTTGCAACGCTCTCTGAATTTTTCTAGCTTATTTAAATTTTACTCTCTACATTTTTCTAGTTTATTTTTAATTTTACTGAAATGTTTTTAAGAGTTATGCAGTTTCTGGTCGTAGCTTGGCTTTCTCTTCTCTTTTTTCTTTTGTAATTTAATATAGTCTTTAATTTAAGCCACCTAGTTTAGCTTTTGCCTTGCTGTCTGAAGTTGTCTAGCTTATTTAAATTTTACTCTCTGCGTTTTTCTAGCTTATTTTGAATTTTACTGAAATATTTTTAAGAGTTATGCAGTTTCTTGTCGTAGCTTGGCTTTCTTTTCTCTTTTTTCTTTTCTTTTCTTCTTCATTAGTGAATAACTATCATTTAATTAGTCAGTAGTACGTAAGTTGGCCTCAGTCTGTGTTGCGGTCGCATGAATTGCTTAAATAAATAAATAAATAATAAATAAAGGAAGTCATTACTAAAGGCTCGAACTAGATCTGCAACCGTAGTTTTTCGAAAACTGCCCAGATGCCACTTCTAATCTATTTTCTCCTCTTTAATAAATCGTATAAGACCTAGCTATAAAAAAGCATTTCAAACAAGTTCTTTAAAAGCAACATCTGTACTCTGTTTTAACGCGAAAAAGGTTCTAAACCGGACTTTTTAAGTTTTTCTTGGCTTGTTTTGCCGATGAGGTAAGGTCGGCTGAGCAAATTGGTAATCCTCACGCCTTTGAGTAAATGATTTTTTTCTGAACCTTTTTAACCTTTATTCTAGGTACCCTTATCTTTGATCCGGATCACCTCAAAGTTCAGCTTAGTGCGAGCACGGGACGGGAAGCGGAGTGAATACACCCATTTCCGGCGATGTTCAATTTACGTTTCAATAAAGAAAAGGCGTAATGAAAAATTACTGCTCTACGCCCAAAATTTCTGCAACCTTAGGTGAACTTCGTATCGTATCAAATTAATATAATAGCACCTTCAGGAGGTGAATAGTGGATCTGCCTACATATGTGATGAAGGTTGATATATTGACAAATCGTCCTATGTACGACTCATTTGTCAAGATAAGTGTCACTACCTCCTGCCTCTTGTCCCTTGTCCTAGATAGCACCAGGCTTGAAATCGACTTCCCGCAGGGAACAAATCAATAACGTGTGGTTGATAACGATGTCATCGATTATGCTAGCGTCATTTGTAACACTAAGTGCTTTGTATGCACTCGAATTTATCCATGAGGTCTGCCCTGATGGAGGGTGTGATTGCTTTGCTTTTACTGTGTATCGACTACATAAGTCGATGAACTAGCACAATTTGCGATGAATTCTCACACGTTAGAATATGAATGATATTATGGTACGAAGGAATGTTAAGCAATTTCTGACAAATACAAATTTCTCTGACATTTTAGGTAAATTATTTATCAATACTATTAAAAATTCCTCTTTACGGTATATTAGATCGTGCTCACTATACTAATGAAGCCAGGCGTGTGTAATACTTATACTCGTTAATTTTCATCTTTCCGACTTCTATACATTCTAAGACAAAAGGTTTGCAAAACAAATTATCTAGAGCAAAAATATATCACCAAACATGGCAAACTGAACGACATTAGAGGTTTAGGATTCAAATTCCTTAGTTACAAAATTATGAGATGAAATTGCGTCTTTTAGCTATCCTAAATTAGCAGTTCATTACAAATTCTATATTCAAATGCTTTTACTGTAAATTGATTTTGTTAAACTTTCTGGCTTGGCTATGTAGGATACAGAGTTGGGCATTATTCGAAAAATATTCATGTACATAGATAATTATTTAAGTAAATATCATATATTATTCGCTAATAATGAATAAGGTGAAAAATCATTACTCGTTATTTTAAATAAAGCGAATAAAGGTATTACGATGGGCATTTTTATAAAACAAATATTGCAGTCACAGTTTACTAGCTTTCAGATAATATGTTCGAAAAAAGGGTTTGTTGATTGTTTATTTTTAGCTATTTTGTTATATCTAAGTTGAACTGTACAACAGAATCTGGTATGGAAATATGTATATGACTATAAGACAATCTGAGTTTATTTTTATCTAGTACCTACCCGGCTATCGGCTTAGCAGTACTAGACAACGTCCTGCTAAATCTCATATCCATCCCACTATTAAGTCTGTGTTGACTCTTGGATTCTCATTGCTATCGTCTGAAATACCTTCATTTTAAGTTGTTCTTACTAATTCGAAATCAGCGATCCGGAAATCCTTCCAGTACACAATTTCTTCGCAATCACCTGACATTTTAAAGTGCCCGAAGCCATTTTGGATCTTATTTAATGTTGATAGATTTTAAATCCGAAGCCCGAAAATCTTCTTTAAAATTGCCTAAATTCAAGGAATGCCGATCGTGACATTGGTGCCGCCATATTAAATTTGCAAATTTTCATAACAGAGTTCTAATAAATTGTTCGACTTAAGTTATTCGTAATTTTCGAATAATGAATAATTTTTTATGTGAAACATCTATTGGCGCGGCTTGGCAGTAAAATTGAATCGAATGCCGTGACGGTAAACGGCATGATGCTGTCGTGGCACGTTGTGTGGGCGGGCGCGTATACGATACACTTTGTTACTTTTCTGTGTGACAGTAAATAAAAATAAATACAATAAAAATAAATAAAATAAAAAATAAATAAAATAAAATAAAATAAAAATAAATAACATAAAAATTAAAATTAAAATTAAAATTAAAATTAAAATTAAAATTAAAAATAAAATTCAAATTCAAATTCAAATTCAAATTCAAATTCAAATTCAAATTCAAATTCAAATTCAAATTCAAATTCAAATTCAAATTCAAATTCAAATTCAAATTCAAATTCAAATTCAAATTCAAATTCAAATTCAAATTCAAATTCAAATTCAAATTCAAATTCAAATTCAAATTCAAATTCAAATTCAAATTCAAATTCAAATTCAAATTCAAATTCAAATTCAAATTCAAATTCAAATTCAAATTCAAATTCAAATTCAAATTCAAATTCAAATTCATATTCAAATTCAAATTCAAATTCAAATTCAAATTAAAGTGAAAATAAAATAAAAATAAAAATGAATAAAATGAAATAAAAGTAAAATAAAAATAAAATAAAAATAAAATAAAAATATTTTTAAGCTTTCACTTCTGTCGGCAGTCCTCATAACTGCCCAGTTTTTTTGATTATGCCATATTTATTTCCTTTCATAAACTATCCGTTTATGCATATTATCTGTATAAAATTATTTCGATGTTTCACATCTGTCAGACGTCCCATGACGCATTTCTTTTTTTTATTTGTAATCGTTATTTGAATAATATTTGTCCAATTCTGACTCCATGGAGTGCTTTAAAATTAGCTTCCTATGCTTGGGCGTGAATTGAGTTAGTTGAGCAGGTTATGTACATTAAGTGGAGTGGTAGGGAGGTAGGTACTGTAGGAGTGAGATTCGTCTATAAAGACAACCCAGCTAACAATTCGAAACGAAATCGAAACATAAAATTCGAGAATGGTGAAGATATACTTCGTCTGCGAAGTAGATTCCAAAATGTTTTGGACTTGAAAATGAAGAAAGTGTTATTTCGTTCTCATTTCGAGAATGCGAATCGAATAATTCTCCGTTTCTCTTACTTTTCTCGCTTAGAGAAGGTGAGACGAATTTTCTTTTACTTTTCTTACTTGTCTTGTAGAAGTTGAATTGTATTATTACCGTTTCTATTAATTTTTTCAATATTCTGTTACGTTCTATAAAAGTCCACTATTTTGTCGCAAAAGCGGAGTCGTTCAGGTTTACTACTATTAAAATTTTGAAGTGTTAAATGAAACCTTAAAATTAATTTCTCAAGAAAATCTTATCATTTAATTAACTGTTAGATGGGACCCATCTACTTCGTCTAAATATATCGACGCGTTTTAATCGTTAGGACCATTCATTTTTGGTAATATCCCCGTTTTTATAATTTTCAGTTGACGGCTTAAAATTGAACTCTTCAACTGAAAATTATAAAATCCTGACATAAAGCATCTACTCATGAACTTTTTTTTTTTTTTTAAATACCGATAATAATACAGAAAAACAGTTGCACACGCCACCGCATTTTACAACAGAATGAAAATTGCATTATATCTGTACCGAAAAGATTGCATACGGTGTTCTTCTTCACCAAGACGAAGAACTCTCGTATTTGCAGAGTCTTTTAGCTGAAAAGTATCACAGTACTAGCCGACCACACCAAAGCGAAAAAAATTCGAAGATTCTGATTTCGAAATTTCTTCGCCTCTTCGTGGCTTCGCTTAAATGTTTGCTGGGAAGGAGTTAGTGATTGATTAGAAATCCTCGCAAGTGTCTAGTGTTGGAGAGCTCAGAGGTAATACTGTTGATTCGGCTCTGACTGAATGCTAATCACAATGGGGAGCGTCGTGATTGACGAAGAGGAGAGGTTGACATCCGATATGACATCTCTTTCCATCAGGTAACTGGGAAAGTTCTGCGTAGGTTTTTTTGAAGGAGTTCAAGTCCGTTTATTAACCCGAATCGAAAAATAAATTCTGATTTTGTGCTCTTGATTCTGATTTCATATTGATTTTGTCTACGATTTTTCCATGTGAATTTCTCGGTAACAGGATGAAATTAGAATGAAAGCTAGAAATATTGACCTACAAAAAAAGCCTAAGTATTAGCATACACTTCGAACAAGTAAAACTCTATGACAAACTTCTCGCACGACGAATTGAACAACTGCGACTTCTCCTTCGTCTAGCTGCCGAATACCGTCGTACATGTGAAACTCTCCGAACTTTTTGTCGTGTTTTGGTTGTTCGAAGTGGATTGGGAGGTAATATGGTATATATAGGTATATCAAAACATAAGTCGCATTACATGAACGTAAGGGTTGTTCAATAAAATATACTTAGACGACAAATATAAACTGCATGTTAGCCATCTACTTTAAATACTCTTGATATGAGCCACATTTAAATACATATACGCAAAATTGTTATAAAATAGTGGTTCAGTTGAAGGCTGTCGTTCAAGCTGGATTTTGAATCGGATTAAATACCTATTTTTTCCTCAAAAATACAAGATGACGGAATGAAAATTCTGTTTGATTAAAGTCTCATAAGTTACGTATATGTATTATACATATATAGAGCCTAAGTAAGATAAACACAAAATCATAAAAATGACTATAAAAATATTTTTTTTTTTAATTTAAAAAAAAATCTATATCCACCGGCTTCATGTTGCATTCAATTAAAATTTTGGGAATCACCTTCTCTTTTAAGCTACTTTCGATCAAAATCTCGGCGTAAAAATCGCTGACCCAAGTGCGTAGCATTTCTCCGAAAAGTAATGGATGATATGTAACTATTTGCGGAGAGGCTCAAAATTAATACTTTATCAATATTGGAGAACATTACAAGATGATATTTTGCGAATTTAAAAATGCATAGTCTCTGGAATAGGGAGAAATCTTCTTGTAGTTAGAGAGCTCTGATCAAAGTCTGATCAAAGCCTCAAATTGGTGACCCATAATTATTTTCGAGGTTTTAGTACATTATCGACTGTACAATAAAAGCGTTTAGCTCAAAAAGTTTTTGTTTACCTATTTTACTTTAAACTTTTGAGTCTGATTTATTTTTTTTAAATAACGCGATGTAATAAAATGTTGTGTTAATGGGTTCATAGTTACAAAGGACGCAAACTTCTTATCCTTTCAACTCTCATTACTGCAAGGTTTCTTACTTGTTAATCGTATTCTACTTTTAAAACCCTTCATTTGATACCCAGTTCAATAGGGCCGTAAAGAAAAATGTAATTCGCCACCTTAGGATGCTCGCCATATGGTGTTTGTGTTTTATGTGACGTCATTACATAGCTTGACGCATTCAACTCATCAAGCCCTTTCATTTGGGCTGTGAATAAAAAGGTAATCCACCATCTTGGGGCGTTCGTCATATATGTAGAGTTCAGAATGACGTCACATATGTAGCTTGTCTTATTCTACTCCTGAAGCCCTTTTGTTTCATACCCATACTAAGGATGTTAAGAAAAAAGTAACCCATCACCTTGGATACGTTCGCCATATTGGATTTAGATCGATGTTAAATATACAATATTGCATTGTCTCAGAACTTATACAAGTACACACGATTTTAAAGCTCTAGCTAAATTAGAACTAGTCTAAATATTGATCGCAAGATTTGAATCGAATATACGGGATGTGAAGGTAACTGAAATCATACAAACAATTATGTCCTTGAACTTTTCAGTGAATCAATATTTCTTTTGCTTAAGAATTTTCACTACGACTATGAAAATTATGACGCTGCACAGTGTTTCCAAATGCCGATTTTTTGGCCAAAAGTCCTTTTTTTCATCGGAAAGTGATGAAATTGTGTATAGTAAGGTTTTTTTTGTCGCTGATTTTGAAAATGCAATTTGTTTTTCAAAATTCAAAATGGCGGACCCAAAATGGCCGCCATATTTGTTTAAAAATTGTTTTTAACAAAAACGATTCAGTGTACTGAATTTGTATGAAAGACACGAATTTAAAAATGAAATTGCATTTTCAAATTTCAAAATTAGTGATGAGCAAAAATAGTCTTGATCTTGCAGTTTTGTCTTGCCTTGTCTTGGTCTTGCACATTTAGCAAGACCAAGATCAAGACTTATTTATCTATGTTCGCACGACCAAGATCAAGACTAAATGAACAAGACCAAGACCAAGACCAAGACCAAGACCAAGAGCAAGACTTAGCAAGATTCTCGCAAAATTCTAATACAGTTACAAAATAAAATGAAATAACTCAATGATACTATATAAAAATATTTTCATATAAAACGTTAACTCTAAAATAAATAAGAGAACTGAGAAGTGAATTGTTCACATTGGCAAATAAACGAGAAATTACTAACATCAGAATAAAATGAAATATACATATGTTATATCCACAGTACTCTTCGTATTTAGTCCTCGTTGTATAAATTCGCAGAAATTTATGAATGGTCGGATGCCCTTTTCGTGAGCATGTGGCGATTGCTATATTTCGAAGGAATAAATTCACGGACATCTTTAGTGGTATTTTATTCCGCGAATCGACTTACTATTATCTATATGTATCGTTGTGCAAAATGTAAACAAAGATCGATGCTCTTTTATTTTTCTATCCTATAGGATGGAAAAATAAAATAATGTACACTTGATAACAAGTTGTACACGAAATAAAAATTTAGTTTCAAAGATTCACTCGGGCAGTTCACATCAGATTTGTCGTGCATAAAATTTTTAATTTTTGTAAAAAAAAAAAAGAAATGAGTGACCAAGAAAAAATTGTTCTTTCGGACACAGAAAATAGTGATAATAATAATGACTCTGACAGTGAAGTCAAAAATGAAAAAATCAAAAAAAGAAGCAAATTTAATGAGTTTTATGAAATAACAACCGAAAATAATTGTGAGATAGGAACCGTTTGAACAATGAATCTGCTTGCTGGATACTGTGCATTAATTTCTGGGCCGAGAAAATACAACAAATACATTGATTTGTAATTGTCCTATAAATTATAAGCAGAAAAATGTGATTACCTATTAAGTAATATATTTTTTTAATTCCCCAATAACAATAATGAAACACCCGAAGTTTTAGATTTTTATGGGAATATATATTTTAAAATTAAAGTATTTTTAAAAATAATTTCTTGTAATTTGTTAATTTTATATAATTTTTTTATGAAAATCTACCTATCTATCTATATATACATATGTATGTATACATAAATGTAGATTTTCACATATATATGTATGTATATATATATAATTTTAATTTTTGTAAGCTGCTACGATAAGTTTTGCAAAAACAAGAACCGATCTCGCAAGAACAAGACCAAGACCAAGATGTATACTGTCGAAAAGCAAGACCAAGACCAAGAATCAATGTGCTAGACCAAGACTGAGACCAAGACTATATTGGTCTTGTCTTGTTCTTGCGTTTGCTCATCACTATTCAAAATGGCGGACCTAAAAAAAATTTTTATTTTTTTTTTCAAAAAAAAAAGAGGGGTAGAAAACATACAAAAGAAAATTTTATTGTTAAATTAAAAACATACATTGTTAAATAAAACTACTCTTACCTACTTCTGCTCGTTGACGGTTCTGTCAGATAATTCTGCAGAAACAAGTAACTTTAATGCTTCTTTTACATATTTTTCCCTTTCTTATTTTTAATTTTTCGCATTCCAGTTATTAAAGGATCTGCAGATGTCAGGAGCCTATGGAATGCATCTTGCATAGTTTTTACTCTAGAAATTTTGGGGAAAAATAAGGAAACTAAAATGGCTGTTGCTCGTGCTAGAGCACCTAAGAGCAGCCAAATGCATAACCAAATTAAAGCTGAGTATGTCCCCTTTACGATAAATATAAAAGCGCGGCGGCCTTCGGCGGCCCTTTCAACAAAACGTCTACACGAACATTGTGCAGAGTTTAAAAAAACGCGATTTTACACGGTCAAATTCCGAGTGCCCTTTTTGACATAAAATTAATGACTTTTTGAAAGAAAAACATTAGTTTACAATATACATACCTTGGGGAAGAATGTCCAAAAAAATGTTTTCAAAAACTTCAGTATTTTACTAACAATCCACTATTAAATGTTACACCGTCAGCAGGGCGGCAAGCGCGCAAAACGTGCAGCTGCTACGACCTCAGTTTTCAAACTGTTTCCCTACCTCAGGAAATATACCTGGAAACTTATCCTTTCGGATAATAACGTCCCAAAGCCCCCTCTACAGCATCCCATAGGAAAAAACCGGAATGCCGACCTTCGATTTTCGGACTTTTGGCCAAAAAATCGGCATTTGGAAACACTGTGCGCTGGTACAATCGATTTACATATATGAGATAAATATGTAAACGTAAAAAATTGCTTCACTAAATAAATATGTATTTCATTCAAATAAACTGCCACTACAATATCTAGAATAGCTTGAATCGTTCCCTAAGGAAGTAACAATCAACTGTGATAGAAACTGCTGGTTCATCACGGAAACGTTACCCGCGATTCACTCTAATTAAAAGAACAAAGCCACGACCGTGTTTATAAAGTTTCTCTGCTTGTGCAACATTTGGCAGTGTATTGATTCTGTTAAAAAATCTCTTGTTAATATTCGTAGAGGCCAGCAGAGATGGGTCTCCTATTTTAACTAGACGTGAAATAATATAATTAGCGCTAGGATTCCCTGGCGGATATGTACATATAGCACTGAGAGCCTGGAGCTTTGCTGGCAGAAAAAAAACCAATTCCATGTGATCATTAAACACTTCTCAATTTAGTGGGGTTTCAAAAGAACATTAATTATCCATTTGTTACCGCAACTAGTTCACGTAATGCCGTATTAAGTCGGCTGTGCATTTATCGTGGATCAGGTAGGTGCTGTGAGACCCACCGCTGAATGGTTTAAGTTACTCTTGCTAACCAGATAAAGTGTAGGTTTTACCCAGTCTGTGCCACATTTGACACTCATTAAGAGTGAAACACTCTGGGCGGAAAATCGCAATTAACTCCTGTTAGTTAATCTGTGAATATTTAAACAGGAAGAATCTGGAGCGAGCTCGCCTTCTATTTTCCTGCCCATTCAACAGGATATATGTATGTATGCTTGGTTGAATAATACATGCCGATTGGCGGAATCTTTTCTGCGCAACACTACACACACGACATGGTTGGCAGCTTTAAAAGAGGTCCCGAGAGAACTTCGGAAGACAAATCTTTCAAATTGAAAGAAAGCACCAGGGATCAAATGCTTGTGAAAGCTGGAGAATATCAAACAATCCAAAGAATTCCTCGGCTGAAACAAATGAGCACTGAGGCGTGGATTTCATCGCAGCATTGTGCAATACAGCTCAGTGTTCTAAAAAGATATTCGATGAAATTGTCAGACGAGAAAAGTGAGTATTGCGAGGGTGTCGAGACACGCTTACAATATTTATGGGATTTTCAAATAATACCTAGTTGAATCATTTATTGATTCACACCATTGTTCAAGATGACATGAAATGCAAGGTTTACAAGAGGAGTATTAAACATGGGAATAATAGATTTCTTTAACTTTAAAGTATAGTAGCTAGTAGCATCTTTGCACATACTGTAAAGTATTGTATATAATGTACATATATCGCGATTTTTGGTCTTGCATTAAAAAATATATATTTTTTTCTGTTTCCTTAATCTTTGAACACTGAAAATAGTTTTCGGTTACCATCTTATTTGGTTTTGTTCTGCTACCCTTATAAATAATTTAAAATATATAATAAAAAGAAAATGTAAGAATCCCTATATATCAAGGCGCCCGCTCGGGCGCCAAGTGTTGATAGAAAAAAAAAAAGCGCCCAGCGAAGCCTTATTACTGAAATGTGAAGGTACAAAAATCGCTATTTATTTTGTTTATATTTTAAAACAATAAAGATATTGTTTATTTATTATACAGAAAATGCTCTTTAATCCGGCTGCGCGAGAACTTTGATGGGCAATTTTTTGTTCCAAAAAATTGTCATTTTCCTTTTAATTATAAAATATTTTGTGAATGAAAATTGTTCAGACTGAAAAAGTTCAGTCCGATTTTCTTCCAGTCGCTTGTGATGTCATCACGCTAGCAATTGCTCAATCACGTCTAAACGCCGGGTCCGATTATTTTCATTTTTTGAATGAAGATACTACGTATCCCGGCCTAACATATAGGCTACTATTTATTTATGAGTTTCAAAATGGCGGACCCAAGATGGCGGCCAAAGATTGTAAATTTCAAGGGATTGCCGTGAAAATTGGTATTTAGGGGTTTTTGGAGGTCCTGATTGTGAATCTATGCTCGAAATTTGGAAATTCAAAATGGCGGATCCAATATGGCGACCAAAAATTTTCGAATTTCAACGAATTCAATTGAAAATTAGTACTATGGGTACTTTGAGGCCAGTAACTTCGAATCTACTATCAAAATTTCGAAATTCAAAATGGCGGACCCTATATGTTTGTTCCTTAATCACGCCTTAACACTTGGTCCAATCATTTTCATTTCTTGAGTGAAGGCATTGCATATGCCGACTTAACACATAGGCTACTTTTAATTCACGGATTTCAAAATGGCGGACCCAAGATGGCGGCCAAAAATTGTAAATTTCAAGGGATTACCATGAAAATTGGTATTTGGGGTTTCTTGGAGGTCCTGATTGCGAATCTACGCTCGAAATTTGGAAATTCAAAATGGCGGATCCATTAGGGCGTCCAAAAATTTTCGAACTACAAAGAATTCAATTCAAAATTAGTACTACCGGTATATTGAGGCCACTAATTTTGAATCTACTATCAAAATTTGAAAATTCAAAATGGCGGACCCAATATACATATATTGCTCAATCACGACTAAACGCTGGGTCCGATTATTGTCATTTTTTGAGTGAAGTCACCACATATCCCAACTTAACATATAGGGTAATTTGTATTCACGGGTTTCAAAATGGCGGACCCAAGATGGCGGCCAAAGATTGTAAATTTCAAGGGATTGCCGTGAAAATTGGTATCTGGGGGTTTTTGGAGGCCCTGATTGCGAATATACGCTCGAAATTTAGAAACTCAAGATGGCGGATCCAATATGGCGACCATAAAATTTTCGAACTTCAACGAATTTCATTGAAAATTAGTGTTATGAGTATTTTGAGGCCACTAATTTTGAATCTGCTATCAAAATTTGGAAATTCAAAATGGCGGACCCTATATGTTTGTTGCTTAACCACGCCTTAACACTTGGTTCAATCATTTTCATTTTTTGAGTGATGGTACTACATACCTCGACTTAATATATAGGCTACTTTTTATTAACGGATTTCAATATGGCGGACCCAAGATGGCGGCCAAAAATTGTAAATTTCAAGGGATTGCCGTGAAAATTGGTATTTGGGGGTTTTTGGAAGTCCTGATTGCGAATCTCTGTTCATAATTTGGAAATTCAAGATGGCGGATCCAATATGGCGACCAAACGTTTTTGAACTTCAATAAATTCAATTGAAAATTAGTACTATGGGTATTTCGAGGCTACTAATTTCGAATCTACTATCAAAATTTGGAAATTCAAAATGGCGGACCCAACATCTTTGTTGCTTAATCACGCCTTTACGCTTGGTCCGATCATTTTCATTTTTGGAGTGAATGCACTAAATATCCCGACTTAACATATAAGCTACTTTTTATTCAGGGGCTTCAAAATGGTGGACCCAAAATGGCGGCCAAAAATTGTAAATTTCATGGGATTGCAATGAAAATTGGTATTACGGGGTTTGTGGATATCCTGATTGCGCATCTACTTTCGTAATTTGGAAAATTAAGATGGCGGATCAAATATGGCGCCAAAAATCGTCGAAATCCAACGAATTTTACTGAAAATTAGTAGTAAGGGCATTCTGAGAACACTTAGTTCTATTATCAAAATTTGGAAACTCAAAATGGCGGACCCAATATGGCAACAGATTTTTTAGAAATTGAAAGGATTTTCATGCACATACATATATTAATGTAAAGGAAAATCGGTGAGACTAATTTTGAACCTGCTACCAAAATTTGGAAATTCAAAATGGCGGACCCAATATGGCGACCGCAATTTATGAAATTCTACGAATTCAAGTTAAATTTTGTATTAGTGGTACCAACTCGAAAGTTTATTTGTTTATTTGGACGTTTGTTGCTCATAAAATAACATAAAATAAAAAGTTTCAAATTGGCGGACTTAAGATGGCAGCCAGCAAATGTAAATTTCCATGGGTTGCCATGAATATTGGTATTTGGGGTTTTTGGGGATGTTGACAGCGAATCCGCTTTAAAAATTTAAAAATCAAGATAGTAGACTCAATATGGCGACCAAATTTTGTCAAAGTAATATCCTAAGAAAATAAATTCTACCTACTACGGTTTGTTTCGGCGCCAAGGTCGACTTGATGATAGTCCCTCAGCTCTGCCCTCATACGGACAACGGTTTTAAAGCGATCCTTCAAAGACATCCGTGAATGACTGCACCTTACCGCTATCTGACGATACGTCAGACCTTGATCTACCAATGTACAAATTTTTACTTTTTCGTCTTGGGACAACTGCTTGTATTTTCCGGCAATTCCACTTTTTTCACTTTGTCGTTATCACCACTTAACTTAAACTGAATATCCTTTCACCGAAAGGGTTGCATTTATACCCCCTTAGAGCAGGTCAAATGATTGCATCCCTCCCCTACCCTACCTCCTTCAATTATGTGCATTATTGAAAGTGTATATTCGTCTGCCTAAAAGCTTTTGAAGTAGTTCAAATCATAGGAATTCGTAGCTGCACAGATGCTTTCCCAACTAGCACAACATAGATGTCGGACAGCACAACCTTCATTACAGACGTACAAAACAAACCCTAAACTTGACCCTAAAAATTATGACTATGTTAAAAAACCCACTAAGCGGAAAAATAACTAAGAAACATAAATCTATAACCTAAAGCAAAAGTTCGTGCTTCGTTAGCTTAAATAAATTGCTGGATAATGAAAATATTCCGGTTTAAAATAATAAAACTTGAACCCCCAAACTATCCACCCTGGTACTATTCGCGTAGATAAAGGTCTACAGAACTGACAAAAAAAAACACTGATGGATCCCTGTACCAAAACAAAAATTGGATATGCACTCAAACATAATCGAACTGAAAATAATTATAATGAAACTGATATATGCATTATCAATAATCATTTCCTCCCCTACACAAGTATGTATGTCTACTTGCACAGAGATAAATAAACAAAACGTTCTCATCTGCACAAATTCCCTAAGCTCTACACAAACCATTTCCAAAATGTACCCCACACACCAAATCGGCACTCATTTAATTAATACAAACTTAATCACAAAGTGGGAAGAAATCTGGGGTATTAAACCAGTAGAAATACATTAAATCTTAGAAATACATTAAATTAAAGAAAAAGTATTTGCACTTACTTACATTTCTGTCATTCCTTTGCTCTATATTTTGAATTAAATTCCTCGATGGCACGTTCACTATTTTCAAAAGAATGAATTATAAAAATACTGCAAAAAGTGTTTTGTTACATAATTTAATATCGTGTGGAGTGTTTTTTAACATGTGAATAACATTTAATTTTTTTTAACTTTTCTGTGCGTGGTTTAATGTATTTATCAATTAAAAGAAAAAATCTCTGCTTGTCTGCATGAACTTTGGTTAGCAACACGCATTCTGCCTTTAACGTTTTAAAAAAAAAAACTGATAAAAGAGACAAATGCGTAGAATGGGTGAAAATTACTTCAGAAGTATGCAGTTTTGCTTTAAATTAATGTATCAAATTATTAAAATAAGGAATATAAGTTTGTCTGCATGCAAGCTTGCTAACAAGTTCGTATTTTTACTTTTAATTCTTTCATTAATTTTCATATTTGCAAAAAAAAAAAAATTTTGCTTGCTTGGTATTTATTAATTTAAACACGAATGCGGGCTTGTCTGCTTGCAAATTATTTCAGGACAATGCAATTTCTATTATTTTAGCTGTTAATTTAAAATACGAATGCGTGCTTGTCTGCGCACATGTTACTTCAGAATCAAAAGTTTTTAATGGGAAAAAGGCATTTTAGTACCTTTTTTATTGCGTAAACAATAATTAATTCGTAAATGTTTACACTGTTTTCCGGTAAAATTGCCTCGTTTTCTAATTGAGAAAAGTGAGAATTGGGCAATTCATGAAATTTCCAAAAAAACATTTTTTTTTTTAAATTCCTATTTTGCGAGGATATTAGGAGAGCTCAAAATATTAACTAAATAATATAATACGTTTTTAAGTGGATATATATAAAAAAAAAACAAATTATAAAATAATTTAACATAATTCATTGATTTTTCCAATTCATGGTTTTTAAAATCTTGAACGCGCCCTCAGAAGCTTTATTCAAAATGTCGGTAAAAAAATGACAGAAAGGTAAGTGCAAATACTTTTTCTTTATTAATTTAATGTATTTTTAGGATCACCGGGAGTGGAATTTCAACGTAAGACGAACAAAATTAACGGAATAACAAATTTAATAAATAAAAATTAAAGCAGAATATCAAAGACAGGAACAGGAACATTCCATCAGAAACTTTCGACGAACTAAAAAATTTGCCAAACTTCTTCAAAGATACCAGTATTTACAACACCCAATGTTTCTAAAAATAAACCACTGTTATGACTACTAAAATATAAACAAGCATGTAAGATCTATTAAAACTAAAAATAATTTATTAATCGGGGCCTTAAAAACGTATATTGTAGTTCATAGGCCATAAATAATAATTAAATAAATAAATAAATTCCAACAATTTTTTCCGAAAAATTATTCTCAGACACCAAAGCCTCGTTTCCTCTCAACAAAACTTGGAAGATAATATTTCTTACAAAATTATTTAATGGAATTTAACTTATGTCCGTTAATTTCATTAAACTATTTACCATGAATTTCTTATTCTCTTGTAATTTACGACAAAGTCGGTAGAATTTGCGAGAATTTATTTGTATAAAATGGTCACCACAACTGACTGAGTGGCAAACCAGGTCATCCGCCGTCTGGTTGAACTACTTCGGTAGGCTTTTCCTCCTTTTTTCGCATTTTGTTTGCGGATTTATGTTGCCACATAAAAACTCTCATTAATTTTTTTTTAAGAAGTTTCTTAATTTCGGAGGCCTTTCCGTCTCAAATGATTCTGTAAAGCGGATGGTCTAAGTTGGGAGGCACCAGAACTGGAGGAATACAAGTAAATATGCACAAAGACAGATTTTTTTACAATTTTGAAAAATTTATTTTCCTTTATAAGTTTCGTAGGGAAAGTTCTTTCTTTTAATTTCCAGAGAAAAATTATTTCCGGTCCATAATGAATCATTTCACAATGCAATGGGACAGAACGGCAGTAATAGAGCGCGCGCGCGAGGCAAATAGGCGAAGAAATATGTACATATGTGCAGTAATTCCGGAGCATGCCAAATTAGCTTAGCGCACAAAGGCAATTTGGAACCCAATTTTTGTCTTAAAGAACAAGGCCTTGGAATGTGGTAGAAGCGCTCCCATTTTACTTCTCAGAAAAACTAAAAATTTATCAGTCATGAAAACTTCAAGCACTGCGACCATCAGGAACTTAAATTACTGAACTCGCCTGGAAGCAGGGTATTTCATGCAATAATAAAATAAACTTATTATCTCTAGGAAGAAAATAGTTCATTGGCTTCCTCAAAAGAATATAAATTAGTGTGTTGTTTTATTACTTATTCGCAAAAACGTGGCAATAATAAAAACAAATTATTTTAAATCAGTGCTTAACAGAAATGGAACCCTTTTCGTACGTGGTGTTAAAATTAAGAGGAGAGAAATGAAGAACATATTTCTTTAATGTACGAATCTATTCTAAAGTATTCTTCTGAATCATATATGCTTCTCTACTATGTTATGTGGATATTAGGATCAGCATTTACAGAATTTAATGACAATTTCACCATTATGTTACGGATAATGTTAATTTATTATTGAGTCGGGTTAGTTTTAGTAAAATATTATATTCGATAACAACTGTGTATAATACTAGAAAATAATTATTTATGCTACTAAAAAATAACTTTATATAGTCACTTTGCTGTCGAGATCGATTGCCTAACACTGGAGCACAAAAAATTATTTTTAAGATATGGAGTTTTTAAGTACTTAAATGATATTATAGTTTGGGGAGAGAGAGAGAGAGAGAGAATGAGGGCTATCCGAGTCGAATAACAAGTTCTGTTTTGTTTCTAATAAGTTCTGATTTCAGCATGAAAGTAGAAATTATTAAAATTTGTTCCTTTCAAACCTGAATACACAACCATACGGTAGTGAATTAGGTCAAAAATACATACTTATTTCATCCTGGTATAATAACAGTTTTGATTTCAAATTATTAGGTACCTTGGTTCTGGTTTAATAAATTCGTTGAAGTTCGAAAATATTTGGTCGCCATATTGGATCCGCCTTCTTGAATTACTAAATTTCGAGCGTAATTCGCAATCAGGACCTCCAAAAACCCCTAACTACCAATTTTCACGGCAATCAATTGAAATTTACAATCTTTGGCAGCCATCTTGGGTCCGCCATTTTGAAACCCGTGAATAAAAATTAGCCTATATGTTAAGCCGAAATTTGTAGAACTTTCGCTCAAAAAATTAAAATGATCAAACCAAGCGTTAAAGCGTGATTAAGCAAAAAACAAACACACATATTGGGTCGTTCATTTTGAATTTCCAAATTCTGATAGTAGATTCTAAATTAGTAGACTCGAAAAAGCCATAGTACTAATTTTCAATTGAATTTATTGAAGTTCAAAAATCATTGGTCGCCATATTGGATCTGCCATCTTGAATTTCCAAATTTCGAATGGACCTCCAAAAACCCCCAAATACAATTTTCATGGCAATCCCTTCAAATTTACAATTCTTGGCCGCCATCTTGGGTCCGCCATTTTGAAATCCGTGAATAAAAAGTAGCCATATGTTAAGTCCAGATATGTAGTGCCTTCACTCAAAAAATGAAAATGATCGAACCAAGTATTAAGGCGTGATTAAGCAACAAACATATAGGGTCCGCCATTTTGAATTTCCACACTTTGGTAGTAGATACGAAATTAGTGGCCTCAAAATACCCATAGTACTAATTTTCAATTGAATTCGTTGAAATTCGAAAATTGTTGATCGCCATATTGGATTCGCCATCTTGAATTTTCAAATTTCGAGCATAGACTCGCAATGATGACCTACAAAAACCCCCAAATACCAATTTTCACGGCCATCCCTAGAAATTTACAATTTTTGGCCGCCATCTTGGGTTCGCCATTTTGAAATCCGTTAATAAAAAGTAGCCTATATGTTAAGTCGAGATATGTATGTAGTACCCTCACTTAAAAAATGAAAATGATCGAACCAAGCGTTAAGGCGTGATTAAGCAACAAACATATAGGGTCCGTCATTTTGAATTTCCAAACTTAGTAGTAGATTCAAAATTAGTTGCCTCAAAATACCCACAATACTAATTTTCAATTTAATTCGTTGAAGTTCGAAAATTTTTGGTCGCCATATTGGATCCGTCATCTTGAATTTCTAAATTTCGAGTGTAGATTCGCAATCAGGACCTCCAAGAACCCGCAGATACCAATTTTCACGGCAATTCCTTAAAATTTATAAATTTGGCCACGATCTTGGGTCCGCTATTTTGAAATCCGTGAATAAAAAGAAGCCTATGTGTTAAGTCGGGATATGCAGTGCCTTCACTCAAGAAATGAAAATGATTGGACCAAGTGTTAAGGAGTGATTAAGCAACGAACATATAGGGTCTGCCATTTGGAATTTCGAAATTTTGATAGTAGATTCGGAATTAGTGGCCTCAAAGTACCCATAGTACCAATTTTCAATTGAATTCATTGAAGTTCGAATATTTTTGGGCGACATATTGGATCCGCCATTTTGAATTTCCAAATTTTGAGCGTAGATTCGCAATCAGGACCTCCAAAAGCTCCCAAATACCACTTTTCATGGCAATCCCTTGAAATTTACAACTCTTGGCCGCCATTTTGTGTCGGCCATTTTGAAACTCATGAATAAAGGTAGCCTATATGTTAGGCCGGGATACGTAGTATCTTCACTCAAAAAATGAAAATAATGGGACCCAGCGTTTAGACGTGATTGAGCAACAAACAAACAAACTTTCGATTTTACATATATATAGGGATAGGTATTTAAAGAAAATGAAAAAAGTGGAGTGAAATAACTATTTTTCTATTAGCACTTATTCATAATACACTAATGTTTCCTAATAAATTATAAATAATATTTACTGGTTATTGGTATATTATTAATCAATTATTTTAAAACAAGATAATTTTAAAGTCAAATCATAAAATTACTCACATACATAAAATTGCCACTGATCACTTAACTTGTGTTTAACACAAATCAGTCGCACACAAATATGCGCTGTCGCTGACGAATAGAATCGCACTGAAATAAGTTTTTTTCTTTCGAAAATTGTTAAGAAGCAATAAAAGACCAACATTTTGCACGAAAAAAAAAATTAAATTCAAATTGTAACAAAATTTTTTTCATAAAAAATAACAAATAAAATAGCTCGACACTTGATAAATAAAAGAATGCTAAAGGTTTTAGTTAAAATTAATTTATTAAAAAATATTCGATTTATGCCGACAGTGAGGTGTCATTTATTCAAGAGCACCTTCCAAAATGTCATTATATACATATTAAACTTTTTTAATATTTTGTTATTTTTTTTTATGGTTTTTAAATGTATCAACAAGAACACCGACAAAAAATTTTTTTAGGAAACTCTTTTAATAGCGTGGGTGGAATTCGCCTACAAATAAGACCAGACTGTATTGTGATCGAAGTGCAACGTTTCATAACTTTTGGTAAGATAGAAGTATATGTATAACAATTTTGTGTTGCACGATTTGACCTATAAGTATAACTCAAGTTAAATAAAAGCGTTTAATAAATAACATGCCATTTTTCTTTTCTTTTATTGTTAACTTTGTATACCCTAAAAAATTCCTAAAAAATGCCTAAAACCCCTTAAAATATTCGTGGCGCATTTTGTTTACCCTTGCCTTTAACCACCTTTGGGGTGGTCCAGCTTTTAAGAATTTGTCGTGGGTTGGTTTGTAGGGGCACAGTGTAAAAGCTTTTTGTAAAACTTTGTCACTCAAGAAATTAAAAATTTAAAAAGACGGAAGATCTACCAAATAAATTCCAGCACAAAATGGGTTGCAATTTGTCGGAGCATTGGGCAGAGTTTCCAAGTTTTAGCCAATTAATTTCACCGCATTAGGATGTTGTTTTTTCTCTAAACACTTAATTGCTTGGGTGAGAGGGGACCAATGGTGAAGGCAAAAAACTTCTTTAACTTTAAGCGTACTCGCTTTGCAGCCAAATTGTTCAGCTGGATCGGCCGCAGTTTGTGTCCAACTTTTTCCATAAATAGCTTTTCATCGCTATAAAAAAATCTACAAAAGTCAGAGAAAAACTCTATTTGGAGCAGCAACATATCTACAGCGGTGTCCCCGTGGAGAGGTTTAAACAGGAGCAGGGAGTGGCTGAACCACTCAAAACTAAAGCATTTGAGTGCAAGATAGTAGAAGAAATGACCGTAAGGACCACTTACCGGAAATAATACTTGATCCAACTAACAGTAGTGCAAACCAACAGCTCCTGACCTTCATTGTTCGTCAGGTTGCTCCACTTCAGTGATTCGGTTTCCTTTCTTCCTCCTAGTTTTATTTAGTGCCTGTTTTATGACTCCCCTGGTGTATCGGCCACTTCCCGGGTTTTGGCAGCCTTCGCAAAAGATGTGGGAGTAATAGCCCTTGCACGGGATATTAACGGGCTGTCCAGTCATTTAGATCCCTCGATTTTCCCTTTCCGGCTTCTTTTGTTGACGCTTATTTGTTCGTCGCCACGCACACAACTCATAGTACAATGTCTTCCATAAGGATGTGGATATGCATGCAAGATTATCCTTATCCAAAAGGAGTCTTCATCTCGAATTTTTGCCAGTAACCAACTGATTGATGGGGCCGTTCAGGATCCCGTTCCCTTTGTACGTGATGGGCTCCTGTAAGGAAACATTAAATTGAGTCTTGGCAGTCAGGACGAGTGTGATAGAGCATGAGACAAATTAGTGCGATACCATCTCGGCAAAAATTTACTGGAAATGAACTGTGATTCTTTACGAGTCCCAAGAAAAATATGGTAATTGATGAGAATTTTCCCCTTTAATTTCGGCTAATCTCAAACTGGACCCGTTAATCACGCCAGATGCCCAAGGGTTGACTTAAACTGTTCCACTGGATTAGGTCAAAACAAAGAGGTTGGCGAATATTTTTTTGTGAAATAACATTTTGTAATTACCGTAGCTGAGTATTAAACTGTGCTCTTTACTTAAAGACATGAAAATCATTCTTAACTGCTTTATTTGCAGTGCCGCGAAAGTAATAATTGTGGTTAGAATAGATAGATTCTTGGGGACTACGAAGAACAAAATTGAATTCAAACCTAATTTTGTTGAGGAGTTGGCACATTTTACTGACGAATCGGATATTTCTTGTTTGACATCTTCTAATATAAGAAATTCCATCTACATAATTGTTGAGCCAACAGAGACCAACTAAAACCAATGACGAGTATACCTACTATAGATCAATTCCGACAAAGTCTTTCGAGGCAACGCAAAGCAAGTTTTCATTTCCAAAAGTTGGCGAACATTTTAGTCGATTGTTGTTTATTTGGGCCCAAGAAAGGTGACTAACGGCGATATTCGTAAAAACAAATCATAATACCTTGGACACACACTTATGATGGTAACCATCATTATAATGGCAGCAAAATGACGGAAAACCACCATAACTTTGCGCAAATTACGGTTCAGCCCTATCTGGGCTCAAATAGCTAAAGAGCTTTTTGAAAGATTTTCTTATAAATTTTTGTCACAAACAGGGAAGGGCATCGTCCACTGATATACATATAGGACCTGGACTGCTGGTCCCGTACAAAAACTCACTTCAAAAATGAGATAAAATGTTGACCGAAATCTAAATATCTCGCTCCTGCTTAGATACCGCAGGCAGAAAACTTAATAATAATTTATTCTAATATTCGAATTAATAAGGCGTAACCTCGATAAATGAAATGTACTGCATAACAATTTTGTCTTCATATTAAATTGATTTGTTTTGAAAAAAACCGCAATTAGACAAAAGTAATAGCACAATAAAACAATAATAGAATCAGCTCTTACAATAGTTTAACGATGACCAACAGATGGCTACGCTAATTTGTGCCGCATATTTTAGGTTATGTTGGCATATACGTTAAAAATGAAGGTTAGACAAAGGTAAGCAACATTAATTTTTATATCTATCCTTAGTTGATTAGTGTCAAGGACATTTTTTTGGAAAACTAAAAATTGACCGAAATTGATTCGTGACTATTTAATTATTTGTTATTTAGTTGTGTTTAAACATAATTGTGCGAGATTTTTGAGCAATTTAAATGGCATGATTTGCCTAAAAGGTTTGAGCCCAATCTAAAAATGGTTTCGTTTTTCAGACGTGAGTTAACAGTCCAGGTCCTATATGTCAGCCATATCGTCTGAGGGTGTAGATAGTATTTGGATGGGGAACAAGACAGGGAAAACTGCCATCCAAAATTATCCTTAGCTAATAACACATTAGTCATTTGATATTTGTTATTATGATGATTGCCGTCATAATGTCGGGTAGTATGTGCAAGGCATTATGACGACAACAAAATGATGGAGAATCACCATCATTGTGCGCAAATTACGGTTAAGCGCCATCTGGGCTCAAATAGCTACCGAGCTTTGTGCAAGTTTTGCATATAAATTTCGGACAACTGAATCCGATCAACTGCTTTTTGAGCATATAATATAATAGCACCATCTTTTTATCAAAAGCTCCGACGTAAACAATTAGTGTTAATAAATTCTCGAATATGAGTACTCGAAAAACTGCTTATTATTATAAAATATTATAAAACTCAGTAGAAAACACACGGAAAACTGTCATCCAAAATTACGCTTAGCTAATGTGTCATACCGCCATTTTTGTTATGATGGCTGGTGTCATAATGATGCATAGTGTGTCAATAGTATAATACAATGTTTCTGAACTGGTGGTTCACGGCGGTACTAGAAGTGCTCCACAAAGATTCGAATAAATTATATTGTTAATATATTATAGTTATTTGACAAAAAAAAATCAAAGTTAGAAAATCAAAAATTTAATATTTTTTAAAAAAAAACATAGGAAAGTTACACTTTTATGGAGATTTTTGCCACTGCATAATCTTTACTAACTGCTAAATCCTTGGTTCAATGCTCCTTAAGGCCAAACGCATGTCGGCTCTAGCGTCCAAGCGATTTTTATTTTTATTTTTGAATTTTATGAAAAATATTGTGATATTCGCATATCACGATAAACTTAGAGGTATTTATGTATCTCTAAAATCGACGTTGGGATAAATAAAGTTAAAGAGAACCACTTTTCACCTTTTGAAACATTGAAACCAAATATTGAAGCGCAGTGTCATGAAATCAAGGAAGATACCCAAAAAATAGTATAATACAATTGCAATACTTCAAAAACGAATTAATTCGTTATTTTCCTGATTGAGAGGAAAAAGGTATTTGGAAAGTAATCTGGAATCCTTTTATTATAAAAATTTCCGAGGTGCCTGATGACATTCAATCAATTATTTCTAATTTACAGCACGACAGTAATGGCAAAGAGTCGTACGAGGCAGGTATTAATCTTGAAGATTTCTTGCGCAAAAAGCAATTTCCTTTCCTAAATTTAAAGAATAAAAATAAAAATGGCTTGGACGCTAGAGTCGACATGCGTTGACCTTAAGCAGCATTGAACCAAGTATTCAGCAGTTGGTAAAGAACATGCCACAAAAATCTTACTAAATGTGCTGTAAATTCCTTATATTTATGTTAAATTTTTGACTTACTAACTTTGAATTTTTTTTTGTGAAACTACTAATACTAACAATATAATATATCGCGAAATACTTGGTGTTTTATGGTAAAAATTGCGTTAAATGGTCCATTATGATGAAAAGGCCACTGGTATAATATGTAGATAAAAAACAAGACTCAACTGAAGCTAAGAGAGAAGCAGTTTAAGCTTATAAAGATGCTGGTCATTCTAATAGGTAAATTGCATTAACGCTAAAATAAATCGATTGGATTATTCTATCGGTTTATTTTAACCATTTTGAAAGAAAAAATTAATTGAAGTCAACGGTTATTGAACTGAATTTATAAGAATGTTAGCGAGTTTATTAAGAAATTGTTGTCCAAAAAGGGCTTTTGTAAGCTCTCTTTGATTCGATTCGAACGGGTTTAAGAATAGGGCAGGTTGGAAAAGAGTGTAAACACCTTTGAAATGAGCAGTTTTCAATTCGGCTTAAATTTCTATCCGTATGCAAAAGTTCATAAATGAGATATTTCTAAGCTCTTTTCGATTGGATTCGGACGACTACAAAAATGGGGTACTAAAGTTTATCTAGCTTGCCGACTTCAAATCTATTTGGTGTGCTCGATGTGATGTGGCCGACCGGAAGTGCTCTTGCTGCAGCCGGAAATTCAGCTTTATACAAAAAATCAAAAAATGAACCAATTTCGAAAGCGCTAATCTAATGCTACAAAGTGTGTATGTCTGTTCTTCCTCCTGCATCGAAAACGTCAGCTCTTTACGAACGAATTTGCCATAGGACAAGTCTCCATTCGATGGAGTGGAAGAAAGTTATGGCCTTTTGAAAAAGGATCGTTTTTCCTTCTCTTTCACCATGAATCGCCTCAGCAGGGAATGAAAGTGTTGTCCGCAAACGTTTAGCCTATTTTTCGTGTGGAGAGTCTGTTGTGATCAGGGAAACCTAAAATTAGAACCATCCAAATAACATAATTTTGTCTATGCCGATGGGCATCAGACCGAGCGATCTCCAAGACATCGGTTAAAATTTCCACGGCGCCGATGGAAGGCACCGCACAAAAAACCGTTCGCTGGGTTCCGAGAGTAGAGTTTCGTCGCCAGCCAGGTGGGAAAAAAATACACAAAACCTGACGGTCGGAACTCAAGCGAACGGCGAAAAGTCAAAAAACCTCAGCGCGGCCGAGATAGCCACGCCCCGAACTCTCGTAAAAGTCCAAATTGTGTCGGACCGAGAGCTAATGCTAAGAAAAATTCACGCCAAGCGAGCATTCGCTGTTAGCACTGCGTCTCGGTGCACGCGATGTGCAGCCGTGGCGACCGTCGTGACCACCGTAGGCAGTGGTTCACACATTTCTCGCACTGGCTTTCCTGGCCAGTGCAAGGAGTGTGTGAGTGAGCTGCTCCGGTTTGGGGTAACGGTCACTGAGGTGCGTGAGGACGCGGCGTGGCATGGCTCGGGGAGTTGTATTTTTGTTCTGAAGCCAATCGGACGCGCGCTGGAGAAGAGTTTCGACTTGGGAGCGCGACCAGTTCGTTTTCGACAATTAAAGCGCAAAATAAAAGTTGTTGCAAATCGCGAAAGATTTAAAAGAGGTTTTTCGATACCTGAGCATGTATAAACGGCAACATTCCGATAACACGTAAAAAAGGATACGTTTTGCATTTTCGAGGGGGTTGGAGGATGGAAAAATGAATTCGTAATTATTTCCAACATTCTTAACCCTTTGCTGCATGGTGTGACTTAGGTACGCTTCCCACCTTTTTTAGAATTCATTATCTCAGAAACTTTTCGAACTTTTTGGCTGAAAGTCGCTTCCCTAGGGTTTTGCGGGTCGCTTATTACGAATCTGTCGTCAGATTTTCAAAATTCAAGATGGCGGACTCAAAATGGCGGATCCAAATTCGAAAGTTTATGCAAATATTGTGAAAATGTATATCTGGGGGTTTTTTGGGTCGCTGATTACGAATCTGTGGTCAGATTTCTAAAAATCAAGATGGCGAATCCAATATGGCGGATCTAATATGGCGGATTCAAATTCGAAAATCGGTGCAAATATCCTGAAAATGTATATCTTGGGGTTTTTGGGGTCGCTGATTGTGAAAATGGAGACAATAACCACCGCGTCGACGTTCGTGTCTCTAAATTTGACTGAGTGCGGCGCTTTGTGAAGAAGATTCATCAAACGACTTTTTGCGCTTTTGTCCGCCATTTATTATATTAGCGCTTTCGAAGTTGGACCACTTCTTGATTTTTCGTATGCAACTGAATTTCCGGTTCCAGCAAGAGCACATCTGGTCGGACACATATCGGAAATCGACAAGTCAACCTGTACTTTGAGATGAACAAGATTGCTATCTACACATTATTGGCCAAGTTACGTAACATTGAAACTTACGTTTTTTAATAGCAGAAAAGTGGTGCTTTTTTATGTGCTTAGTGTAGATTACAGCTAGTGAACTAGCGCATGTTCATGAAAAACTAGTTCCCCAATATGCTTAGTAAAAGCTGTAGGTAGTATTTCATATCTCTAAATAAGGATTTATGCCATATTATGAGCTCTTTTTACATCCCATTTATTTGTTCACTAATTTATAATATACAAAAAAATGCGATATGTTTCACTTTTAATCGTATTTTTATCGAAAACTTGACGTGGTGAAAGCAAAAGAATTTTGCTACATTGATTAGTTACCAGAAATCAAAAAAATAAATACCGTACAAAGGACAAAAATAACGTTGAAATTTTGTAAACCTGGGGTATTTTTTTTAACGTGAAATGGGGTAGGACAGATTAATTTGAACAAAATACGAAATTATCCTGTTAAAAATATTTTTAGGCTAATCGATTATACACATATGTACATATTGAATAAGTACTACCGCTGAGTATATGGTCATTGTTTATGTAATGTTCCTTTTGCCCAGAAATATATTATTGCGGCAAGTCGTAAAGGAAGGAAAATAATTTAGGTTTAATACAGGTATAAATACTACTTTTGTACAGATTCAGTTTGAATTTTGCTCCCGATCTTTGATCAAACGTTGTAAAAACATTCATTTGGACTCGAACACTATTTAAACAAACATTGGTCTGTCGTCTGCACTTCCCACATATGTATATGTTTACCGTACTTCCGAATTGGAATCGCAAAATGGCAAACGCAATAAACTACATAACCTAGTGTGTCACTACTTCATTAGGCTCTACTTTATTATGAAGTAGATACATGTACTGTGCCTTTAGTATGATTAATTTAAACAAAATTGCAAGACAGCTACAAGCTGTTCTCAGTTACCGCCACCTGAATGTAAAAAACAGTAATGCAGAAAGCGAAAGTGAGAGAGGGAAGGCCGGCAATCTGGACACATGTGTCAGAGCCATTAGCCCCCACCCCACTGCCATCACACAAAAATTTGCTATTTTCTCTGCATTATCTTCCTATAAGAAGTTTCAGATTTCAGATTTCAGATTTATTTCAATTCAACCTTAATAGTATATACAATAGGAATAATACCTACAACTTAGTGCTAGAATTCAAAATTCATTCAACTATATTATTACTAGGTTTATATTAACAAATAAATATTTAAAAACATATCGCTGTTGGGGAAAATCTAATTTTGAAAACCCAAATAAGAAGTTTCACTTCAACTATTATACACTTATTACTATATTCAACACTATACAGTTATTACTATATTCAAATGAAATATTAAAACAATCTTGGGCTTTATTGAAACCTGAAAGATAAAAGTACCACTTTAAGTAAATAAAACTAAGTTTATAGGAAATGTAAAAAAAACAGTTTAACCGAGACAAGTTGCACGCCAGACGTCATGAAAGTCGGAACAGAAAACCGCACATCCCATCAAGGCCCCATGGACGCTCACCAACACAAGAAGTAAGTATATATATTTTTATTCTATATTTATATAACACAACTAGTTTTGCCGACCACCCGGCTGTCGCCGGGACGCCCCCAACCCCCTGCGCTGCGCGCTCAATAAATTGCTTTGCAATTTTCTATACGTTCATTCATTCATTCAGTAAAATATAAAATTAAGTAAAGTTATAAAAGTAACTACAAAACAGGAAGTGCAAAAGGAACTGCAAAGAGGAACAAAAAAAGTATTATATAAAAATACGTCCTCCGCTCTGTTCAGTGGAATAGTTAAGGTTGTCCAATAATCGTCGATATCGATGCAATGATATAAAAAGAAAAAAAAAAAGACATCCCAGTAGAAAATACAGCTAGCGCTTACCTTAGCAAGGGCTGATATGACTACTTCTTCTGAACTGGTTCCAATTCTGCCTCCTGAGAAAGGACTAATGGTCCAAGAGCTCACGATAAATTGGGTAACGGTCGTCCTGTAAGGCTAAAAATTCTTTTAGTGAGGAGTCATAGCATGCAAACTACAGTAACGACGACCTGGCAGGTATCAGCCCTGCACGTCATCAACCGTTATATTTTTGAAAATGTAAATAAAATTAAAAAACAAAACTTGGCGCTGTAAGCTTGAAATTTTAATACAATTTAGTTCATGCATTATAAAGTATAAAAACAAATTGACAGGCGATTACAGTGAGCACACATACCTGACAGGTGTTTCGAAAGGTGTGCAGTATATGAGTTAAAATAAACTTTGTTCTGTACAGTTGAAATTCATATATATCTTTAAGTAAGCGATTTAGAAAAAGTAGGTCCAATGACAGGCGATTCTGGCTAGCATAAGTCCTTGACAGGTGAATGAAAAGGTGCTATGGGCGCGCGAGTGAGAAGCGTAAACTGAACTCAATGGTGCAAATTACATTACGTGGAGACAAAGATCATTGGCAAATGATAATTAATATTTTATTAGCAATTAAAATTTCAGTTACTAATTATACAATTCTGATTAAAAATTAATTTCTATTATTTAATTATAATTTTATTAAATTGAAATATAATTTGGAATTATTAATTACAAAGTTGTAAATTTTCAAATTAATAATTGAAATCGAATTTTTAATTGTCATATTTTACCTGATGATGATGATAGTAAATCGGCGGTATTTCACTTTGTCGATATTTTTTCATCACAGCAATAAAGTTTTTATAACACTTAACATGGTAACCTGTTTGTGCATCACCTTCTTCTGGTAAAGAAACATCACTAAATTTTAAATTGTTTTCTTTTCTTATTTTGAGAATAGTTTTACTTTTATTCAAAGTAGTTGCTGTAAATTTTACAGCTTTATCATCAGTTTCTTGATTGCAAATCACACAAATAATGTGTTCGGATTCCATCCTGCGCACTAATTATTCGAATTTTAATGCACAATATAACAATGCACGAAGATAACTACACAAATTATATCAATATATATATTTTTATAAACTTTATAAGCGCTCAAACGCTTTTTTTTTTCAACATTCCTCACAAATTTTCTTATTTGCATTTTGTCTTCTTATACTATATATACAGTTTATATATGTATATATATAAAGTTTATAAAAATATATATACATATATTTTAAATGTTAGACTTTCAAATAACTCACAATATGTATTATAAAAATATATAATATTTATAAATAAATCGAAGCTGCTAGTAATATCGCAAAACACGTTTTCACTAGGTAAAATCGTTGCCACAACTAAAGGACTTTTTTTATTAACGCACTATGAGCGGGAAGGGTATTAAAACCTTTTCCACAGACTGGCGCCGATCGGCGGGTCGGGTATTAATACCTTTTATGCAGAACGTACGCTAAGTGTTAGTAAAGCACTTACACTTGTTGTTACACTTCGTGCATTGTTATATTGTGCATTAAAATTGGAATAATTAGTGCGCAGGATGGAATCCGAACACGTTATTTGTGTGATTTGCAATCAAGAAACTGATGATAAAGCTGTAAAATTTACAGCAACTACTTTGAATAAAAGTAAAACTATTCTCAAAATAAGAAAAGAAAACAATTTAAAATTTAGTGATGTTTCTTTACCAGAAGAAGGTGATGCACAAACAGGTTACCATGTTAAGTGTTATAAAAACTTTATTGCTGTGATGAAAAAATATCGACAAAGTGAAATACCGCCGATTTACTATCATCATCATCAGGTAAAATATGACAATTGAAAATTCGATTTCAATTATTAATTTGAAAATTTACAACTTTGTAATTAATAATTCCAAATTATATTTCAATTTAATAAAATTATAATTAAATAATAGAAATTAATTTTTAATCAGAATTGTATAATTAGTAACTGAAATTTTAATTGCTAATAAAATATTAATTATCATTTGCCAATGATCTTTGTCTCCACGTAATGTAATTTGCACCATTGAGTTCAGTTTACGCTTCTCACTCGCGCGCCCATAGCACCTTTTCATTCACCTGTCAAGGACTTATGCTAGCCAGAATCGCCTGTCATTGGACCTACTTTTTCTAAATCGCTTACTTAAAGATATATATGAATTTCAACTGTACAGAACAAAGTTTATTTTAACTCATATACTGCACACCTTTCGAAACACCTGTCAGGTATGTGTGCTCACTGTAATCGCCTGTCAATTTGTTTTTATACTTTATAATGCATGAACTAAATTGTATTAAAATTTCAAGCTTACAGCGCCAAGTTTTGTTTTTTAATTTTATTTACATTTTCAAAAATATAACGGTTGATGACGTGCAGGGCTGATACCTGCCAGGTCGTCGTTACTGTAGTTTGCATGCTATGACTCCTCACTAAAAGAATTTTTAGCCTTACAGGACGACCGTTACCCAAATTATCGTGAGCTCTCAGTCTATAAGTAAGCGGTTCATGGTATTTCTTTTTATTTCTGTTTGCTAATGCGAGTGTTCTGAGAAACAATGATGAAATTATAACGACATTTTTCATTTTTTCTAGTTCAGATTTGTGGTAATTTGATCAGTTTTGACAATGATTTCAATGATTGAGGACCTGTGCGCATGGTTGACTGTTTGTTTTACTTTAAAAAGTAAAACCAGGGGACATGTACATTGCTGGTAAATTTAATTTTATTTGCAATAATAATAATTTTAATATTATTCGCAACTTTATTACTTGAATTGGGTCGTCGAATGCAAAATAGAAAATGTTCAAACAAAACGCAACTCAAAATGGCCCTTCAAGAAGAGTGGAATAAAATAGAGCCTTCTGTATGCAAAAAACTTGTGGAATCAATCCTAAAGAGACTTCAGGCAATTGAAAAAGTAAAAGGTTATTCAACGAAGTACTAAAGTACTCAATTTCAGTAGTTTTGCATCCTGAAATCTCCAATTTGGGTAACGGTTTGTCATTTCCCATTAACATGTTTAGGGTTGCCCGACTTTTACTGTGAGTTGATATTTCTGATCGAAATGGTTTTTGTGTCCGTATTCCCTTCAATGTATATTTTGATTTGGTTTTTTTCCCATAAAAATAATCTTTATAAAATACTGAAAGTAAATAAAAATTTTAAATAATATTTGCATTTTCGTATAAAAATTTGATTTTTAAAATAACTGAGAGGGCTGCCCGACTTTCACTGTGAGTCACTATATGTATTATATAAAGATAATTTTTTGTATTAAAAAGATGGCTTACGGAATACAATATTTATTGCTAACCAAGACTGAGAAAAAATTAAATATATTTATGTTATGGAATGTTTACATAAATTAAATTTTATGATCAAAATGAGTATTTTATTAAACTCTTTTTAAGAAGCCAGAAATGCTTTCAAAAATAACTTTTGAGGAAGGATTCATATATTCTATTTTATATTATATTTTACTTCTTATAAAAGCCATTCACGGCAAGTGGTTATTACACAAATGCCGCAGAAGTTCTTCTGCAATTATTGCGAATAACTACCTCTATCATGACTTCTAAATATGTAAGTGGAAAATGCATCTGTCTCATCATGGGTAAAACAGAAGAAAGAAAAAAATCAAGTTGGGAAGGCCTTCTGCCTCCCTGAGAAGTATTTATATCATTGCTTTTTACGCGACTGCCGAAGGAGGGTTATGTTTTTCGAGCGCGGGTACGTATGTATGTATGTATGTATGTATGTATGTATGTATGTATGTATGTATGTATGTATGTATGTATGTATGTATGTATGTATGTATGTATGTATGTATGTATGTATGTATGTATGTATGTATGTATGTATGTATGTATGTATGTATGTATGTATGTATGTATGTATGTATGTATGTATGTATGTATGTATGTATGTATGTATGTATGTATGTATGTATGTATGTATGTATGTATGTATGTATGTATGTATGTATGTATGTATGTATGTATGTATGTATGTATGTATGTATGTATGTATGTATGTATGTATGTATGTATGTATGTATGTATGTATGTATGTATGTATGTATGTATGTATGTATGTATGTATGTATGTATGTATGTATGTATGTATGTATGTATGTATGTATGTATGTATGTATGTATGTATGTATGTATGTATGTATGTATGTATGTATGTATGTATGTATGTATGTATGTATGTATGTATGTATGTATGTATGTATGTATGTATGTATGTATGTATGTATGTATGTATGTATGTATGTATGTATGTATGTATGTATGTATGTATGTATGTATGTATGTATGTATGTATGTATGTATGTATGTATGTATGTATGTATGTATGTATGTATGTATGTATGTATGTATGTATGTATGTATGTATGTATGTATGTATGTATGTATGTATGTATGTATGTATGTATGTATGTATGTATGTATGTATGTATGTATGTATGTATGTATGTATGTATGTATGTATGTATGTATGTATGTATGTATGTATGTATGTATGTATGTATGTATGTATGTATGTATGTATGTATGTATGTATGTATGTATGTATGTATGTATGTATGTATGTATGTATGTATGTATGTATGTATGTATGTATGTATGTATGTATGTATGTATGTATGTATGTATGTATGTATGTATGTATGTATGTATGTATGTATGTATGTATGTATGTATGTATGTATGTATGTATGTATGTATGTATGTATGTATGTATGTATGTATGTATGTATGTATGTATGTATGTATGTATGTATGTATGTATGTATGTATGTATGTATGTATGTATGTATGTATGTATGTATGTATGTATGTATGTATGTATGTATGTATGTATGTATGTATGTATGTATGTATGTATGTATGTATGTATGTATGTGTGTATGTGTGTATGTATGTATGTGCCGTATGTATGTATGTCTGTTTGGTTGTGTCACTCTGCAGCCTAATCGGCTTGACGGATTTTAACATATAAGGTGTTATTCGATTCGTCTTAATTGTCGGAGTGCTATAGGGCATATAATATTTCAATATGGCTTCCGCGAAAAAAAAAATTGAGGGGAATAAAACAAAAGTTTTTTTTATTATAACAATATGGGTCTCAAATGAAAGCTAATAAATAGCCCATTACAAATGGGCATATAATATTTCAATATGGCTTCCGCGAAAAAAAAATGGAGGGGAATAAAAAAAAGTTTTTTTTATTATAACAAATGGGTCTCAAATGGAATCTAATAAATAGCCCATTACACATGTATATACGTTATAACACTTTGGTGCTACCATTTTGACAGGAAAATCAAAAAAATAGTGTGAAATAAACTAAATTATTTAAAAAACAAAAAACCCGACTGCAGTAAAAATATCAACTGAAAAGCGAAAAACAAGCTCTATAATCTATAGAAAATTGTAAGAGCAATGTCCTTATAAGTAATGCACCATGCAATTATTTTTTGTTCGATACCTCGTTAACAAATAATACAATTTATACTATTATTTAAATATAACTTAAATATTGGAAAAGGTATTGCAGGCGGGGACAAGCAATGAACGACAAAACATATTTCTTGAAAAAAAGTAACATTTGGACTAATTGGTCCCCGCCTGCGGAAGAGAGGATGAATTGATTGGTTAAGAACGCAATAACGTCGGTGCAGAGAAAATTATTGACGACTTGAAAAAATGGCTGAAAATATATTTTCGTTTAATGTTCTATGGAAATGGGGACGCAAGAGATTCATGCTGGGGCAAAAGAAAAGTCTTCGGGTTATCTTGGGCATAAAAGACAATTGAAAAAATTCCAAATCCTAATTCCAAATCACCCGGTCGAAATTCGGAAAACAAACTTCTGTGGTAAGGTCTGCTTTGGAATTTGTTTGCGTTTAAAGGGGGCAACAGAAAATGTTGGGGAAAGGATCCACAGCTTGGGCTCATGCGGAGCTATCTTACAAAATTTACGTGATGAAAATCCGTTCAGAAATGGCTAAGCGCGTAGGAAAGCGACAGGAAAATTTAGCGATTGAAAAAGTGGTGCAAAAGCGGGCCATCTTTGAATTTGGTTATACATCACCGAGGTTGAGGGGAAAGCGCTCATCGTGTGCGCTTCTCCACGTTCACTAGAGCCTAAATACGTTTCGGGCGCTCCTCGACATCGGCAGTAATTCCAAAGGGGTTTTCAATGTTAGAACCAGGATCTCAAGAAAATGCTTCACGTAGTGAAGAAAATACTGTTTCGGGTATTAGCTTAAAATATTGTAGCTGCTAATAAAAATTAATGCAGGCATTATATTGCAAATTTCAAGCGATGAATCCCTGAAATTCTGCGCAGGTAAACAATGCGAAAAGGACCAAATATGAACAAATACAACTGTGTACGAGTATTTGGGAAAAAGAGTTCAAACGGACTGCCCAGAATAAAAAGGATGCATTGTTTGCCTATTGCAGTCTTTGCCTTATGGATTTGTATATAGGCAATATGCGAAAAACTATGCTAAAAAGACATTTAGAGCCCCAACAGCATCAAAAAACACATAAATTAAATTATATTCAGCCCAGTTTAGAAGAACTGGAAATCTTTCTGCCGCTGCAGAGTAAAGTTCTTGACGCAATTATAAAATGTGCTGTCCTTCTGGCAGAACATTATTTATCCTTCAACCTCATGGAGCACTTATCAGGGTTTATTATTACGTCAACAAAAACGGACTCCAATAGGATGCTCTTATATAGATTCTATAAGTAACATTTTGAATCAAAACAAATTGTCAATAATTATATAATAGACGAAGCCACCAACATTTCGATGGCTAAATATCTCTTGTTTGGTTGTACGAACACATCTTGATCTAACACAAGTTGAAACCGTGAATGAAGACAGTTTTTACAAATCAGTTATAACATGTTCTAAAGAAAATAACATAAATTATTTAAATAATTTAATTGGGCTCGCAGCCGATGGTGCAAATGTAATGACTGGCAGACACCATTCTGTTGCTGCTTTATTTAGAAGTAATATCTAGAATATTTTTATTCTCAAATGTGTCTGTCAATCATTTCATTTATGAGTGTCATACGCATGCGAAAAGCTGCCAAACTCTATTGAAGATCTTGCCCGAAGTATTTATAATTATTTAAAAAGTTCGAAAAGAATTGCTGATTTTAAGTCTCTTCAGCTTTTTTTTTTTAAATAAAACCTCACAAAATACAACACCCGGCACAAACGCATTGGCTTTCATCATTGAGTGTTGTTTCAATATTACTCGATAAATATATATATTAAAATAAAACAAAAAATATAATTCAGGTTCCTAGCATAAAATCGTATTTACAAACAAAAGGTTTAATGAAAATTCAAGTGACAAAGGGCTATAATTTTGAAATAAGTGAAGAAATGAGACGATAAAGAAAATTGAATGTAAGACAGTTTTCAAAAATTTAGTTAGTGCAGTCGACTGCACAATTCGGCAATTGTTTTTTTTTAATTCAGCAATTGATTTTCTTGATGAACAACAAAAATATCGATTGATTGATTTTTGTTATTGTTATTTTTGTTAATTATTGTTAATTTATTTTGAAATTGAAGAATTGGGTGTAATAAGAACGTTGAATCTATGATATAATTTTTGGTTCACATATCACACATCATCATACTTAGTGAATTTATATCTATTTTACCTGTTATCAAAATTTATTTAATTATTTCTCATCTATCGATCTCCTTCCATAAAGTTTCTTAACCTGGCAGCTTTGACCCGTGTCCACCTCTCCGACATTCGGCAGAGCCCGAACGCGCTCATTCGTGTCCGCCCCTCTGGGATCGTCATGGAATTCTGTCAGGTTTGTTTTAAGAAATTCTGACGTCAGAGGCCGGCGTGGCGTGTGCACCTGCCAGTGAGCGAGGGTATCGAGCGAACCGACTTGTGGGTAATTCTTGGGATCGAGGTAAAAAAAGTGAATTTTCCTCGGTAAAACAGGTGAATTTTCCTCGGTAAAACAGGTGAGGTAGATGAGTACTAATTATTTCAACTCTCAGACATAGAATTTTTCAAAATTTTTGATATTTGGTGAGAAATGACTTCTTGTCGAATATATTTAAATGGGAATAAGCACTCAGGTCTAGTTTTTGAGAAAAAAAAAAAAGGTGAAAATACCATGAAAAAGGGGTGAATTTGTCGGCGGGTGGGAACGATTTGTGCGAAGGGCAGGTAACTAATTAAAAATGTGAATCTGGAGAAAGTTGTACAAGGGTTGAGACGAGATAATATTGTGAAGAAAAGAAAAAGAAAGGTTAATCTGGTTGGTAGGAAAAAAAATTCGAAGCGAAATTGAGGGTGGAAGGAAGTGAATGAGGTGTAAAAAAATTTTTCTTTTTAAAAATTTAAAAATTTTTTTTTTTAAATATGAATTTATTAATGAAGAAAGTGATGAAAAAATAGTGAAAGAAAATGAGTGAGTACACTATATACATACATTTTATTATTATCACTTTCGTTTTATAGAGAAGAAAAACTTAAAGAGCTAAAAAGAAAAAGAAATTGTGAACGTCAAAGGGCATATTATCAGCGTCAGAAAGATTTGAAGAAAAAAGACTGTCTTTAAATAGTGTTCAGACGATAGCTCAAAGTGTCTTAGATTTCATTAGTAATAGAAACGGCATTTCAATAATGACTTTCAATTGCCAAAGTCTAAATAGTCACAAATACGATTTACAAGATTCAGTTACGAGACAAACAAATGTGTTACTTCTTACCGAAACTTGCATGACGCATGATAATCCGATTGAAATACCTAATTTCAATTGTATTGTTCAATTCAAACGAGATACTGTTCCAAAAGGTGGGGTAGCTATTTACCAAAATAATAATAATGTTACTAATATTATGACTCCGAATATTGAAATAAATATTGCACACGTTAGCGATGTTAATGTTAGGCGCTCATTTGTTGGAGATATTTGTGCGTGCTTATGCAAACTTAGAAATGGCCTACACATAGTCATGGTAGCAATTTACATTTCTCCGAATCCAAAATTGGACGAGGTAGAGCATTTTATTAATCGCACTTTACTGGAGTACACTGAAGAAGGGTCGAAAATACTTGGTACAAATGGTAATAAATTTCCACTTATCTTGGCTGGCGATTTCAACATGTACATAAAATTGGCGAACCAGTTTGAGCAGCCGGCAAAACTGAATATATGTAATTTTGTTACTTTTTTGTTGCTAATTTGTTACACTATTATCAATTTTGTTGCTGTGATAGAATCCGAGAAAAATGCCGGTTTACCAGGTTTAATTTAAGCTAGAAGCCGGCATACGTGAAAAAAAGTTTGGAGGGATGGAAATTGTGTATTTTTTTTGTTGCTAATTTGTTACGCTAGTTTCAAGCCATTTGGGTTGGTAGTTTTTGAGAAAAATCGGAAAAACCGCGGAAAACCCGATATAATCGCTATACAAATATTTTAAGAGTTCCAGTCTTTTACCTAGCATTAACCCCTTGACTGACAAGGCGTTCCAAGTGGCGCCGTGCGGAGAATGGACCGAACTGGCAAAAATCGCGAAATGGCGTTCCAATTTTTGTTATTCTGACTTCTCGAATATCCGATGACGTATGAATTTGTTACTCGGACAGCCGGCATTATTTGAGGATCCTTTTTATCTAAAAACATCAAATATAACAAAAAGTAATCGAAACTGATTTTGTATCCCAAGAATCAAATTCTGAAAACATCAAAATCAATCATTTTCATAGTAACAGTGGGTAACAGTGGATTTTCGCGTTCCTGTTGACATATGATTTTGTTGCTCGAGCAGCCAGCACTCTAGAACGGTTCTATAGTGAGAAAACATCAATTTTCACATTTCTTAGTCAAAATTAATTTTGTATCCCAAAAATTGAGATTCTGAGCATAAGGAAATCCCAAATTATCCGGATACATTGAATTTTTCGCGTTCCTGTTGACATATGATTTTGTTGCTCGAGCAGCCAGCACTCTAGAACGGTTCTATTATGAGAAAACATCAAATGTAACATTTCAGAATCAAAACCGATTTTGTATCCCAAAAATTGGGATTCCGAGCATACGGAAATCTTACATTATCCGGATACATTGAATTTTTGGCGTTCCTGTTGACATATGATTTTATTGCTCGAGCAGCCAGCACTCTAGAACGGTTCTATAGTGAGAAAACATCAATTTTCACATTTCTTAGTCAAAATTAATTTTGTATCCCAAAAATTGAGATTCTGAGCATAAGGAAATCCCAAATTATCCGGATACATTGAATTTTTCGCGTTCCTGTTGACATATGATTTTGTTGCTCGAGCAGCCATCACTCTAGAACGGTTCTATTATGAGAAAACATCAAATGTAACATTTCAGAATCAAAACCGATTTTGTATCCCAAAAATTGGGATTCCGAGCATATGGAAATCCTACATTATCCGGATACATTGAATTTTTGGCGTTCCTGTTGACATATGATTTTGTTGCTCGAGCAGCCAAAACTCTAGCGCGGTTCTATCGTGAAAAAACTTCAAATGAAAATTGAGTGAGCATACGAAGATCCAAAAGTATCCTTGAAAGAGTAATTTTTTCGAGTATCCGATGTCTGACGTTCGCTCAAATTTTTTTGAACGTTGAAAATGTTTGGAAAATATCATCCTTTGGGATTTTCCAATTTTCCGGGGTATTTAGCGGACAACTTACCCGTAGGGCTTTTGTAATAGCAGGACATATGTCAAAAGTAATGAATAAAATGTTCTGATAACTACAGTGATCATTGACCAACTTTTCTGAAAATCTTTTTGTAACGATTATATCGTGTTTTCCTAGGTTTTTCCGAAACCTACTAACCCAAATAACTCGAAACTTGCGTAACAAATTAGCAACAAAAGAAATACGGAACAGGGATGATTTACAAACTTTTTTGAACTCTTAAAATATTTTTGTAGCGATTATATCGGGTTTTCCGAGGTTTTTCCGGTTTTTCTCGAAGACTACCAACCCACATGGCTAAAAACTTGCGTAACAAATTAGCAACAACAAAAAAAAACGCAACAGGGATAATTTACAAACTTTTTTGAACTCATAAAATATTTTTATAGCGATTATATCGGGTTTTCCGCGGTTTTTCCGATTTTTCTCAAAAACTACCAACCCAAATGGCTTGAAACTAGCGTAACAAATTAGCAACAAAAAAAATACACAATTTCCACCCCTCCAAACTTTTTTTCACGTATGCCGGCTTCTAGCTTAAATTAAACCTGGAAAACCGGTATTTTTCTCGGATTCTATCACAGCAACAAAATTGATAATAGTGTAACAAATTAGCAACAAAAAAGTAACAAAATTACATATATTCAGTTTTGCCGGCTGCTCAAACTGGTTCGCCAATTTTATGTACATGATTTCAACATCAACTTCGCTGATAAAAAATCAGAGCGATTGACAACTTTTCTTTCGGAAAAATTTAATTTGAAAATGAATCCACAACAAAATATGGGACCACCATTGACGCGGTATTTTCCAGATATTTAGAGGATATCAAGTCTCAAACTTATGTTTCTTATTTCAGTTACCATAAACCTATAGTTTCAATGATAAAAATTCCTGAATAACCTACATGTATTGTAAGATAATAAAAATATTTTAAACAATATTAACTTCTCATTTATTCAATAAAAGAAAAAAATTTGTTTTCTTATCGGTCACCACGCTCAAAAAGTGTAACTTGAATTAATATCAAAGAAAAAACTTGAATTAATATCAAAGAAAAAAAAATACTGCATAAAAAAATAAATAAATAATTATAATTGCATAAGTTGATAAAAAATACTATGCAATAGCTTTACCGCGGCAGTCCCCGAGTGCCACACGACTTTTTTTTTTTTCTTATTTACAAGGTGCTTATTAAATTTAGATTGCGGATAAAATTATATTACATGTGTTGGGATGCAGAGGAGCTAACAAAAAACTAAATGGAAGTGGTAACCAAAGAAACAGCATTTTGAAGCGCAGTAACTAATGTTCCAATTATGGGAGAATATAAGAACTCTAGTCATAAGAACTACAATATAATAATCTCAATTCTGAGAGCAACCAGGAAAATAGTTTTAGGCAGAATATGACATTACTTCTTTCTAATTAACTTCATAATAAATCTTCAGGTGCATTACTATCCAGGATGAAATATAATATTTATTTCATTGCGTTTAATACAAGCTACAAAAACAAAAAATTGGTGTCACAGTCGGAAAATTGGCGTAAACAAATTCCCAATTCACGTCTTTTTTAAACCAAAAACAGCGTGCGTTATTCTGTGTGCCAAGAAATACTGAACGAACAAGGTGGACCTGCGCGATTAGCCTATACCCCGCTGTCCTTGGCGAGACGCATTTACGCGAGGCAAACGCCACACGCTCACGCTCAGTATTCCCAAATTCTTATTTTCGCATCGCCTGAGCATCCTGACCCTCTCAGGTACTAATTATGTAGGTACATAATTGGATAGCTGTGGAGATATTCTTGCTGATACTATGAAGCTACCAGGTTTCATGTTGATTTTTTGGTAAGTTTCGGCCAATATTGTGAAAAAATAATTTTTTTACTTATTTAAATTTTTTTTCTATTTTAAGTCGTTAAATGTTTAAGATAGTCATTGCATTGTTATGATCGAACGCTACCGTTTGACACCAAAATCAGCATCGTTGGAGTATTCATCTGTACGGATTTGAAATTTTTATACGGGTGCTAAAATTCTTGTTTTTTTCGAGCCCTTCGAGTCCTTCTCCAAAAATCAATGCAGTAAGACTTATATTTTCCGAGTTATTCAATGGTTTTTTATCCCCCTGAAAACATTACAACAAAAATTCTGAAGTGTCCCCTTATCCTGGCGTGATCCTATTCACCTCAAAAAATATGAATTCAAATTCACGTATCAAAATGCAGCCTAAACTAAAGGAAGAATAAACACGAAACAACACAAATGAAATCAAAGAGACAAATAGGGTAAAGAACAGAGTGGAAATTATAATTAAGATGGCAAGTCGTTGTGGTAGAGGGATCATGTCTTAGGGAGGCTTTATCAGAATTGCCAACTTTTCGAAGCATTCTGGAAGTGATGTTGAAGTGACGGTAGGTGGTGCGGCGAAAGTAAAAAGTTTAGCGATACTAAGGCCGTTGATGAAGTTTAAGGGTCGACGGATATCCCTTGGATTTCTAAATTGTTTAATTCTTCCAAAAATCATTAAAATTAAAAAGAAAAGATTTTCGCTTTCACTAATCGCATGTAGTTTATAAGAAATTTTTAAAAAAAAGGTTTTGTTTTACATTCGGTGAGGTGAGGACGACCTTTCGTTGCCACTCAGATCTTCGTTTGGGAACTACCGGCTACCTGATGTAATCAAAATTATGCTTACAAGTAAAGTAAACGATATGGATATATGCTAAATACCTCCTTTTGTTTGACCCTTAGTCTGCATAGATATGCTTTAGTTATTACATATATTATCATAGCACGACGATTAATCAAAATCTTAAATTAAATACTAGAAATTATATTACAATATCACAGTGTCACACAGAGGTTTACAAGGTAAAAATAGAATTATTTAATTATTTTACTCTTTTACGAGGACCGACTATTTACAGTATTGCGCACAACGTTTTTTCGTCGTGGGTTTTTTTAAATTTATAATTTTATTTTTTATATATTACTTTTTAAAGATTAGCAGACTTGTGCGCAACAGTGCGACAAAATATGCGCAGCCGTTTTAGAGACACATATCTACTGTAGCGCCTCCTGGTAGTCTATAACCGCAAAACATGCTCTGAAGTACAATACATATGTAAGTAATGCAACAAACCCATTTGAAATCGGTTCAGTAGTTGTTTTTGGGTAAACTGGGTTAGCAGGCATACATACAACCAAACACACACACGACCTCTTACCCCAAACGCATATACCGTCTCTGTTCTGCCTTGAAGGGTAAAAATTGTAAAAGGTCTGGAATAATATACAATACGTATAGTAAATAGCACTTCTTAATAAAGATGACTTCTCAATTTTTTAATATTCGAAACGTGAACCTAAAGAAGTACTGTCGAATTTGGCAGTTTTTGTTTACTTTGATTAATTTCGGGGTGCTCGTGTTCATGACTACAATACTTTCTGGCAATCTTTGCACCCATAGCGTTTTCAGTAAATCATCATTTACTCTATCAACTAAACCTTGCATTTTTAGGATTAGTTGGGAATATTGGGATGGAGAATTGTCTCCGAACTCTTTATCGCTTTACCGCTTCGTTACACGAATAATGTCCCCATCTAATAGGGATAAGATATGGTTATATTTGGTTTTAAGACAGGTGATCCTGGCGAAATCGAAATGCGCCTCTAACCGATTAATTAATAATTCTGGCATATGCCTCCAAAAAGGCGGAGGTTTGATAGAAACGGAGGAAGTAAAAAAGCGAACAGTATTAGAAACCCCATTGCCATGACAATTTTTGTAGACTTTTGGAGATTCTGATTGCGAGTCCATTTTTGAAATTTCAAAATTCAAGATGGCGGATCTAATACTGTGACCAAGAATTTAAGAAATGCAAAAACTTTAAATTATAATTAGTACTAAGGATATTTTGACGCCACTAATTTCCACTCTCCTTTTAAAATGTGGAAATTCAAAATGGTGAGTCCAATTTTTTAACTAAATATTACAGTACGTGCACTGGGTGAAACCAGGTTACTCAATTAATTTATATGTTATATCCGTTACCTGAAGTAATTGAAAATTTAAAAGTAATTTTATATTAATTGCCGCATTGTCCATAAATTTTACATTTTGGTAGTTTTAGTTAGTTTTAATTGGGTTTTTCCTTCCCTCTATTGGTACCTGTTTTTATTTTCTCTTTGGTTTGTTAGTTGATCTTAACTTGGTTATTTAATATTATCTCTTAGTTTATACAGTTACGGACAATAAAATAGAATCACTTGGTATTTTTTAGAACTATCATTTCTTCTGTTAATTTTTCTTAAGTTATTTGCGAGACCTTTTACGGAAAATATTTGCAACTATGTCTTCTATGAAATGTATTCATGTGGCACGGTATACCACAAAAACCTTCAAACACGGTGGAGGAAATATAATGGTGTGGGGCTGCTTTTCGTGGTACGGTGTCGGGCCTATATTTTGGATCAAAGAAAATATGGATAAAAATTTGTATGTCCAAATATTGGATGAGATTATGCTGCCTTATGCCGAATGGAATATGCCACTTATTTGGCAATTCCAACAAGATAATCACCCGAAGCACACTTCGGGTCTAGCAAAAAAATGGATTCAGGATCACGGAGTGAATGTTATGAAGTGGCCAGCACAATCTCCGGACCTGAATCCAATAGAGAATTTGTGGAAAATAGTTAAGGAGAAAATTGAACCAGTCAAACCAAAAAATAAGGACGAGTTGTGGGTAAAAGTCCAGGAGGCCTGGTATGCTATACCAAAGAGCACATGTGAGCTTTTGGTAGAGTCTATGCCAAAAAGATGTCGAAATGTGCTAGCCAATAAAGGTTACGCAACTAAATATTGAAAGTATTTAGAATAACTTATTTAAAATAGGTTTTATTTGGTTTTTAAATTCATGATTCTATTTTATTGTCCACTGATTACTTAGAGCCTGAAAGAATTTTTTACTTACTTTTAATATGAAATTAATTATTTTGTATTTTGTTTACTTTGTAGTTTTAAGACACATATTAGCAGTAAAATAGTTTCTGTTTTTAAATTGATTTCGAATTCTTTCTTAGTTTTTTTATATATAAAGCAAATCCATATAAGGTGATTCTATTTTATTGTCCGTAACTGTATATGTATATTTTGTAAATTCTTCCCACAAACCAACCATTTAATTTGCACTTTTATAATTTTATTATAAGATTTGTAATCTACATACAGTACTTTGCCAAAATAAATATTATTAATTATTAATATTTCAGTGCTAAGAAATTCACCCAGTACCTACAATTCTATATATATGATATAACTGATTTTTGTAAGTTTTCACACAATTTAATTAAATATACTTGCATACAGGTGTGTAAATCTTCGGTATTTCAATATTGGGAGAGAATAACTATGTTCATACATAGGTCCGCTAGAATTCTGCAGTAGTACCGGTAAAATTATATATAATATAATGGATTATAGAACGATATCTTATTTATTTTGAAATTCTAAACAGAAATTCAAACATCGAATTGGACAGATTGCCAGTGGATTATCGGAACTTATTGTGCCATATTTTAATTCCTAAGCGCTTTTCCCATTTTAAGACTGTTGAATTTGAAAACAAAATATCCCGGACATCCTCGGGGATTTGCTTCCGTTTCGTTTTTTTTTTCTTCAGCGCACCATGGCCATTTATTCACAGAAAGCGCATAATGACTCCATCGTACTTTCAGGTAGATTAAGGCATCATTCGCAATTGACTTACACAATTTTCGCTTTCAGATTGAGCAGTAAAATTCCGTTAATTCGGATATGAGATAAATTAGCAGACGGCTAGGTTTAATCTCGTTAAAAGCCAGAAGATGTTACTTTGGAAAGTGTTCAACTTTCTGGATTATAGCACGGTTTTTGGTAATTTTCAAGAATTAATTTAAATTTTCACATATCAAGCAAAAGCAGAGGGCCCGGGTATTACTTATGGCTGGCTGCCACCAGACGCCCACCAGTCTCCCCCGATTCGACTGGCTGGTAAAAGGAATTCAACAAGCAGAATGCTTGAACTTTTCGAGTGAATGCGCCGCTGTATAATTACTCCATAACACAAAATTTATGTTATTGCTGAGAGAATGCTCTGGAATTTGCCGGCATCTTCCAGAATAACCAAACCATTATCACATTAAACTGCTGGGGCTGTGGAATCGTATCAAAAGTGTCAAAAGCTTCACTTCCTCCTTTTTACTGTTCAGACTACCTTTGGAAGGAAAGCATCTCAGAAGATCCGTATCATGCAATGATATGTGGTTCTGATTGCAAGGATGTGCATAACTTTTGTGCTGAATGCTCTATTTTAATACATAATGAGTTGTTGCGTACATAATTGTTAAATAACCAAATTAATATAGATAACTTAGTTAATCATAAGAATTAATTAGATTATTGTTCAACACTACTGAATGCTGTTTAACATTTGTTTCCATGCAAAACTCTTTCATAATTTTTCTGCGAGCTAGTGGCATGATCTGAGCCTCACCAAAGCGCTGCACTAAGTGCTCGAAGCATATCCAGTCCAAGGCCAGGCACAGTTCATCATGCCAACTCGCTAACGATTGCAGGTGCCCAGAAAGTTCCCGATCGAGTTAGATGTACGCTATTGTTTCATTTATTTAACATTTTTCAATTATACCGAACATAAAAGGTATTGTGTTGTGCCAAAATCTTCTTCGGGAAACTGCCTAACCAGAGAAAGATTAATTCAGTATACATATTTCCCCATGCACGCAGACACAGTCTTTTATCTTCGACACACCGGTAATAATTTTTGGAAAATGTTATTTTGAAATTAACATTTTTCGGAATCCCTGATCAAAATCCAAAAAATACTTAAACTGTTTTAGATATAAGTATTGTTATTTCTTTTAAAATTCTAAATAGCAAGAACCATTTAGATAGACATTTTAACTCCCCCAAATTGTTGTCTAAAACTTTTTTCTCTAAAACTGGTAGTTTTCTAATTAAATCACGTAAATATATTCACTGGTAGATTAACAGGAAAAGAAGCACGACAAGCATGTGATAATCTCCTCTTCCTTCGTTTCTTAGCTCCAGAGGCCGCTTTAGTTTTTTTTTTTACTTAATAAAATCGAAACAATGCAAATATTATAAATAAATTATAAATTTTAATATATTTTATATATAAGTTTATTGGACAGTTAATGAATTTTAAGTTTAAACTGAATTATTAAAATATTTGTTCACTGCAACTCTGAAGATTCTGTCCCGATAATCTTCTATTGTTTAAAAACTAAGCTTAGTGATCACGTGGTAATTGATTCGATATATGCAAGGCACTTTTCGAAATTGCGAATTGAGTTCTAAGTCGATAAATGATTTGGAACATTTTATTGCACGAATAAAAGTTTAATAATTTTGGAGCCAAAAAATTATCTTTAACAAACTAAAGTATCGCTCAAAGCTTAAGGGGGCGTTCAAGTATTATGTAAGCAGGCTTAGGGGGCGGGGGGTAAAATATTCTGAAAACAATGGAATTTTGCTCATGTAAAAAAAAAAAAACCGAATGTGAATATTTGCATTTGTGGTTGCCAAAAAGCTAGAAAAACCGTCCAACTGCGAGTCGGATTCGCATACGAACGGTTCGGTACCATCGTACAAGATTTAACACTATGTACTTTTTAAATACTTTCGTAAAAGAAACAAAAGTTTATTGTATGGGGACCCCCTTTCATTTCTAACTTCATTTTCTTTTAATTTTTTATTGGTATAGCAGCTACAGTATTACTCACTCTTTGAAAATTTCATGTGTCTACCTATTACGGTTCGAGAGATACAGCAATTGTTAAGGTCGAGCAAAAAACGCCGAAAAAATCACGTTTCTTGTATGGGGGCCCATTTTTATTTTCAATTTTATTTTATTTTTATTATTTGTTGTTATAGCGCCAATAGAAATACACACTCTGTGAAAATTTCAACTGTCTACCTATTACGGTTCATGAGATACAGCCGGCTGACAGATAGGTATATACGGTGTTTTGTTAAGGTCTGAATAGGGGTATGCCAATTGATTCTACGGTCTCCTAATCAACATTTGTTCGGAGACTGCCCTCCTCCCGGTCATTTACCCCTAAAATCGCTGTCGAAAATTTAAGGCGGTGACTTCAAACACTTTATAAGTTCTTTGAGAGACATTGTACGATTTTGGTTGATAGCGTGCTAGAAATCCGAGGCTTCAAGCTTTCTAACTATACCTCCTACAGCCGAATCCGTCAACAAGCAAGCGAGAGAGACCGCGTCAAACTTCGAAAATGGCAATTTCAATGCCCAAATTCCATTTTGGCCCTTCGTTCTGTTGCATAGCGATACATATCGATAAATATCGATTGTATTCAAATTGTAACGATGGGTACCGCTATGCAACCAAACCCCTTAGCCGGCAGCAAGGGCAGACGAAACCCAGCCCAGGCGGCGAATCGGATTTCGATACGCCCGTGCAAAAATGCGCCGAGCCAGCGGCGTCACCGCTCGGCTCGTGGGAAACGCACCCTGAGCGTGGGAATTGCGCCCCCAGCGCAATTCCCGAAGCGGCCGGCTAGGAACTTTACTTTTGGTTAAAAAAGTAAAGTGCAGTTGCTAAAAAAACGGCGAACAGGTGTGGTTCAATCTTGGGAATAACAAGTCGCTGCGATTGATTTAACGGGTCGCGACCGCGAACTTTGGAAAGAAAAACAGTTTTAAGCGGTAAGAGAATAAAGTGGCGACGATATTGTGTTAAAATTTACAAGGAGGCACCGTCCGTGGCCCGTGAAAAAGTGTGAACTTAAATATAGTGGAACTAGTCGTGTTTGTAAACGAATAGCAGTAAATAAAGCCTTAAAACCAGTTGTGGTTTAAGATTTGCACTGAAGTGGCCCCTGTAAAACATAACAGTTCTGTCGATTTTTTGTATGGGAATATCGACATTTTTTTCTGAAAAAAAGCGTGGCCTTTCTCAAAAGAAACAACGGCTCTCGAATACGACGTCGCGTTCTGAAGTTATTCGTGTTAGAGTGGTTCAGCACTATGGAAAATTTCCTGCAAAACCAGGAACCGGAACCGATGTGAAAAAAACAGCAATTATTTACATTTACGGTGTAGTAGACGGAAACGAAAAAGAGGATGCCCGGGAATACCAAAGGAGATCCATATCATCATATCCCAGTCAATGTTTAGTCTGGTATTATCGGCAACGATTTAATAGGACCATTGTTTTTGCCTCAAATGCTTAATAGCCAAATTTATGGGAACTTTTTGGAGAATACACTGCCCGATCTACTTGAAGACATCACTCTGGATAATACAATATGGCCTCATCGAACTCCGTACCCAAATCCATTGGACTTTTTCTTATGGGGAACGATAAAGGATAAGGTTTATTTAAGTCCTGTTAACACCAGAGAGAAATTAATAAACATAATTGGGACAGCAGCGACGAAAATGCGGGAGAGGCTCTACTTGGACATATACTACTTAGTTGGAAGATAGGTAATTTGATACAAATAAAAAATAAGTGTATTAATTACATGGATTTCGGGGAAAATATTAATTTTAGGAAAAAAAAAGTTATTTACCCAGTTTCGGAAGTTATTGTACCTGCAGTGGGTGGGGGTAGGTCAACATTCTTGACAATTTTCGAACGGACAAAACACCTGGACCTAGAGAGATAACTCACATAGATAATTTTTATAGCCTGGAGAAATAGTTATTCCTTGCGATTATAGAAAACTTGCGTGCGCGGTGAGAATACTGGGAAGAAATTGGACTGAATTTAAGCTAGCTTTGTGTTATTATTTTGGACACTTTGGGAATGTTAATAAAATTGTGATAAATAACACAGGTCAACACCAATTTTTTTCTCAAAGTATTTGCAAATGATTTCTATAGGATTTTTTCCGTAGATTACGACTTCGTAAATGAAAATGTTCAAATAGCTTCCATTTTCGAGAAAAATAGGGTTAAAAAGTACAAAAGACCATATTTTGACCATTTATGAAAAATTATTACAAAATAACGGATTGAGCCAGGAATTTAAATGCTGTTCAAATAATAGTTGAAATCTTAAGCTATTATATAAAAATACAGAAGGCCTTAACACTTTTCGAAATGATCCATAAATTTGACTTTTTTCCATTAACCAATTACTTCATATAATAAATGCTGGATAAAGAACAGGACAAGTGCACACTCATGAAAAACTTGTTCGATAATAAATTTAAAAAGGGCTATTGAGATAAATGGTATTTGATTTTCTTAGATTAGGATTTAAACTTTTATTTAAGCCAAGTTAAAAAGTTCTATGATGATCCTTTATTTTTTAATGATAATTTAAAACTGGTCAAAATACGGTCTTCAAAATCTGTATTATTACTACCAACACTACAAAAGCAAACTTTAAGGCGGTTGTGGGTATTTTTTAATTATTTTGATATATGACAAATAAAAAAATTATAAAATAAACCGAGACTCAACAAAAAATGTTTTTTTTTGTAGACCGGTGTAATGAATTGGGGTTTAAAGCTTTACCGCTGAGGCAGTATTTAAGAAGCCTTGACACAGAAATTCGTTTCGCTTCAAATAGCAACCAACATCTAATGCCGATATCGAGCGACTCCGTAATACGATAAACGAGCATATTCGTCTGTTAAATCATGACACTGAAAATAACCAGGGGACAGTAGAAGAAAAGATTCTTCACATTATATCGTTTTATAATAACTCTATTTATTCTACAATGGATAGAAGGCCTATTGATTTTGTTAATGGTAACATACATCAAGAAGAGTATCCTAAGATATATGAGAAAATTAAAAGAAAAAAACAATTAGTATTAGAGAAATTAAATCAAAATAAGAAGGATGTCAAAATAGAGGGAGAACAAAATTTTATAAAAGAGATTAGGGGAGGTACGAATCACTCTAAATTTAGGAAAATTAGTACTGAAAAAATAGATGACGACCATATAGTAACACTCGCAATCAATTAAAATATTATAGAAGCCATATCAAATGTAAGAAGAAAAAGTAGAATATTAGAAATCCCACCATCAGGGTTAGAAGTAATTTAATTATAAATCTATTACAGGTAATCCAAGATGATCGGACTCAGTATCTCGACATTGGTGATCACGGGGATCATGGGTAAATTTGAATCATCGACTCAGGAGATTTGGGTACATAATTTCAACAATAACGGATATGTCACGGTGGAATTGGGGAAAGTTAAAATAATAGAAGATTTTTATAAGGTATTGTAAATTTAACGGAATTCGAGTTAGCAAAAGAAATTAAAGAAGCTAACCTACGTACAATTCAGGATTATAGATCCGATGTTCAGTTCTGTCAGTCAGAGTTGTACACTTTTAAAGGTAAAATTAACTAACATAAAACCACATTCAAAGCTGAAATTAAGTCTTTGATATAATAGGGAAAGGTCTTAAATATATAGCAGGAATAATGGGACCATGACGACGAGATGGAAAGTAAAAGTAAATTGGATGAACTTTACACGGATACCGAATGATTCAACGAAGCAAGTAATAAGCAGATTTCTATTAATCGTCAACTAGCTAACCAAATAAAAACTATTACCACTCGTCAGCAAATTTCGATCGGACAATATTTAAGAAATTTTATCCATGAAATCAGGGTAAGAATATCAACTTTGAAAAGCGAAGTCCGGCTGAAGTAATGTTTATTTCATATAAATCATGATATACTGATTTTAAGAAATCATTTAGATGATGTCGAAATCATTTAGATGGTGTTTTTTTCAAGCAAATTGGGAGTTTTATCAAGGAATATTTTGAATACTGAAGAATTCAGTCTTCTGAAGAAGACAAAGAGCTTCACTAATCTATGTATACCTAGGCCGAGAGTTCTAGTTTTACTTCTGATACGGTGCGTCCTGGTTCTCAACACTGAGGATCCTAAGATACGAAAATTCAAATTGTGAGATCAGGTGTAAAGTGAATGATTGTAAAAATCAAAGTTCTGATTGTACAAATCATAGTTCAGCTTTGTCAAATTTGAAGTTTATGAATAAAGTGAAGTGATATTCCCAAAAGTTGATTTTTTTTTTGGCAAGGAATAGCTTAAGAATATAACTATGATGCAGACTAATAGAAAATCAATCTTCTTCTCCGTTCTCTAATGCGCCGACCAACCTACTACGAACCAACCAACCAAAGTGCTGCAATGGCTGAATCCCATGTAAAGTACAAGCCTGTAGTTGTGCCTGCCGGCTGTCAAAATATCCTCGGTCAAATGTTAAATCTAGAAGATGTTTTTCCACTTTTTGAGCGGAAAAACTGCTCAATTTTATTTTTAGAGCTGGGCTGGAATTACCGCACAAATTTCTACAAGCGCCTTATGTTACAATTAGTGCAATGATATTTTGGCGTGGCACTGTCACTGTTCTAGTACAAAATGTTTGCTGAATGGGTGACTATTCTTTTTAGTTAAAACGCACAAATGAAGAAAGTTAGCCAGGTTGACCAAAACATAAGCGAGAGAGAAGATGACGCAAATAAGAAAATAGAACGGGATTTCGCGATTTTGGCTGGTTCGTGGTTGTTTGGTCTCTGCATTGGAGAACAGGAATTAATTCCCAAGCATCTGTTCCTCTCCCCCTCTTATCCACCCTGGTTATTCCAGCGTACGCCCATGGAGGTATTACCACAAAATTGCTTTTAGCCTCATTACCTGTGATATTTAGTTACCCTACTGTTAAGGTTAATCTGCTCAAAATTCGTTTTGGGATCAAGTTTTGGGAGCCTCGCATGCATTCTTAGGCAATAAAGAATTCAAGTAGATTTTATTGGATTTCACACCAGCTTTTTCTACTTCAAACAATATAAAAGAGAACTGTATTTCATTAAGGTTTTACCATTTCATATATGAATTTCTTCTTTACCAATCGGAAACTGTTTACTTGGCTGATAAAAATTTTTACAATTGGAAGAAAAATACTTACACTATCGTGGTAATTATAAATGTCAGAATTTTACCTAGCCCCAGAAGCTACATATGTACATATAATTTATGTGGTGTAAAAAGTCTCCAATTGGCACGGGTCCAAATTATCACTTGAATCAATAAAAACATATATCAGTGAAATTTCACTCGCCGGTTTATTTGTCCCTTGAAAACAAATTATTGATTTAATTCTTCGAGTTCAGTGTTTTTTTACCCATATTGTTCTCTGTGAAGTAAAACAACTAATTCCATATTGAAACAATTTCATTTCTAAATAAAGAAGAAATTTTCCATAAAATAATGTTTTCCTTCAATAATTTTCATTTATATAAAGAATTAATTCACCAAAGTAGATGGTTATGTATTAAAATGAATCAAAAGCTTTAATAACATTACACACGGACAACTGCTTTAGTTAGTGAAAATTGCGTAAAAAAACAAATCACCGCTTGGAGGATATATTAGTTTCAAGAATCACCGAATTGAATACAATTAAGTGGATAACTAATTGCAAGGTAATGAGATGATTTATCCTTTATTCATTTTCAGTAATTGCCTACACAAAGGGTTATTAAAAATAATTCAAAAAATGTTAATCATCCATCAATCATACATTAAACTTAATTTCCAATTTATATGAGAATTTTTCTTTCAAATGCAATTTATTTGTTGTGAATGTCAGTTAATTATTATTTTTATTATAATATTAAATAATGAAATTTGTTTATTGATTGAATATCAAATGCTTATAATTGATGAAACAATGAGATAATCTTATAAATTCGTAACGTGAAATGCTTCACAAATTCGCAAAAGCCTCTTAATTATTCTTCCAGTGAATAAAGGTAATTTTGTAATTTTTGTTGATTCTTATCTAATAAAAACAATTTAAAATATGATTTTCATGATTTTTTTTGCCGTTCCAAGCCGGGTTTTTGAAATTTGCACAAACGTTTTTGGAAAAGTCATAAAAGAAAATACAATATTTAAAAATAGTTGGTTTAAATTGGTTAAACAATAGATCTATGCATGCAGAAGTTAGGTAGCAGCGTACTCTATAGGATCAGCTAAGAACTAGTTTGCAACATAACGCAGACCACGGCGAGTACTTTTAGCGAGTATATAATAGTTGTAAAATTGTTCAACTTTTAAAATGATTGTTTAAATAATTTTCAGAATACAAAATCGGAAATAAATTTCAATTTTAAGACTATTATTCTCATTGTATCGGTCACAACATTGAAAATAAATAATAATAGATTTGTGTTCCACTTCTCAGCATCTGGAAACATTCACTTAATTGAGTGCCGTTTTGGCACTAAAATTTAGGCTTTGTGGATCCTTTTCCTCAGAAACCTAAATATCATTTTTATTATTCAAATAATTAATTAATTCAATTTTACGCTCTCCAAAAAAAAATTACATTTATCACACATATTTATAATTAATATTATTACTTATTATTTTGTATTTTTTTAAGTTTTCGTTTTATTGTGAATTTTCGGCCCAGTTCCTGAAGACTTAAATTTGAAAAAACTTCTTTATTACATGTAAACCAGGGACTGTAATCATTATGACCAAACAAATACAATTTACAAAATAACGGTTATTAGGTAATTTTTATCCTTCGAAAACGATTAATTTTTATTTTTCGATCGTTCGATAACGATTATCAGGTAATTTTTATATTTCGTTCACTCGGTAACAATTATGAAGAAATTTTTATTTTTCGATTGGTCATAACGATCACGTAATATCTAATTAGTTATTATAAATAATAATAAGGAACAATTTTTAACCGACTTAAAAAATTTATTTAATTTCCACTTAAAGGAAGGAAAATAATAAAATGAGTTTAACTTTGAACAATTGAAATATAAACATTAATTCGTAATCATAATATCGAACGATCGAAAAATAAAAATTACCTCGTAATCGTTACCACCTAACCGGAAAATAAAAATTACTTGATAATTGTTATCGAGTGATCGAAATATAAAAATTACTTGATAATCTTTATTTTGCAATTTATATTTTTTTCCTCATAACCATTACATTACAGCCCCTGATTAAAAAACTAACAAACTAACTATGTTTGATGGAATATTTGTTTGAATTTTTTGAAGAAATTCAAAGACGATATGATATTTCTGGAATTGAAAATACGCAAAATTCTTAATTTAGTTTATATTCTGACCAGAGTAAAAATATACGTTACTGAAAAGATCTCCAAGAGTGAACAAAAAATTTTAGTGGAAAAATTTTAATAAGATTCTACACCAAGAAATGCAACCAAATTCTTTCATCCTAATGTTAGATCCGGCGAAACAACTTAAAAATATTGATGGGATTTTCACCGACCACTAGTAATGATTATTTCTGAAATTTAAAACAAAACAATCAAGCTTGGTATAAAGCTAAAATTAATTATTTCATGTGTAGTTTTATTTAGATTCAATAATACTTGGAATAAAAGGTTTAATTCCTTTCGGCTAAATAAAAATTATAAATTCAATAATAATGATTATGAGGTAATTTTTATTTTTCGATTGCTCGATAGCGATTATGAAGTAATTTTTTTTTCGGTCGCTCGATAACGCTAAGTAATTTCTTTATATTTTTTTTAGTGAGGAAATGGATTCACAGAGCTTAAATTTTATTGCTAAAGTGGCACTCAATTATGTAAATGTTTCCAGTTGCTGAGAAGTGCGACATAAATCTATTATTATTTATTTTAAATGTGCTGGACCGATAAAATGGGTATAACGGCTTAAAAATCGCAATTTATTTACGATTTTGTATTCTGAAAATTATTTAAACAATCATTTTGAAAGTTTAATAATTTTACAACTATTATATACTTGCTAAAAGTACTCGTCGTGGCCTGCGTTATTCTCCAAGCTAGTTCTTAGCTTATCTTATAGAGTTCACTGCTACCTATTTTCTGCAAGTATAGATCTTAACTAATTTAAACCAACTACTGTTAAATAAATAAGATACTTTTATGACTTTTCCAAAAACTTTTGTGTAAATTTCAAAAACTCGACTTGGAACAGCAGAAAAACCATCAAAATCATATTTTGAATTGTTTTTATTAGAAAGGATTCAACATAAATTACCAAATATTATCTCAGAAAATTAATTTCATTCACTAAAAGAATAATTAAGAGTTTTTTGCGAATTTCTCAAGCATTTCACGCTACGAATTTATAAATTTATCTCATTGCTTGATGAATTCTAAGCATTTAATGTTCTATCTATAATCAAACATCATTATTTATTATAAAAAATAATAATTAACTGACTTTCACAACAATTGCAGATGTAAGAAGACATTGGCTATTTTTCTAGAAACTTCATTATGCATCATCAACATCAAGTTGGCTCGAAAGAAAAATTTTCATATAAATTCGGAATTAAGCTTAATGTATTCTAATTAAATTAAGTTCCGTAGATTTAATTCAACAATAAACAAACTTCTTTATCTCCTTATGTTAGATTGTATTTATAAGTGGTATACTAAATCTAAACTCTTATATTTAGCCAAGAATGAAATAACAAAACTCATATGGAGCTCGAAAGCTCTTTAGAAATTATTTGAAACTGATCCAAGGATGGCCATCTAATGAGGTGGGTGCTAGTTACAGTTGCAATGACTATATATTTGTACACAACGCTAATGCGCTGTTATCTAAAGTAAAAGTTGCTGAATTTACGTTAAAGTATTCGTCTATACAAACATCTTAGAAACGCTCAAACAAGCCCGGACATCAACAATTTGCAATTGCAATTCATACGATAAGGTTATTTCACCGTCACAAACAAAACACTCTCATTTAATTGTGTCAGAGTATAACACCTTCAATCAGAAATCGTTATACAGTAAGGGCTTTCGAACTTTTAAAAGTGCTTTTGTTATATAAAGAAAAGGAAGTCTCGATTACATAAATGTAAGGCTTTTAAGCATCCTATGATAGCGCCGCTAGTGAGAAGTATACCCAAAAGTCATAACTGTCAGTTGCAACCACTATAATCTCTATACACAAGGGTAGTATTTATGAAGATCGGGTGAAACCGTGTTAGGTACTCGGTACTACAAATGATATCTGCGGGTGCGAGTGTTGATATGCATCATGATACGAAAATCAAAGTGTAATGTCAGAGTAAGTGCATAGTTTTTCAATTGTAACGAATGCTTCGAATTCAAAGTTTCACTAAGCTTCAAATACAGATTAATACAAATTGATCTATGCAAAAATTTAGGAGATAACCTTAAAATTAATTGTTATTTTGAGGGAAGTAACTTATTTTCCTGCGTGCCACCAGCGAGATGTTCACTTTATCCCATCACTCCCATCAGAACGACAAAAGTCGTATCTCTTCGTGCGAACGATATTTTTAGCTCTACTGAATGACTCCGTTGGAGTCGAGAGGAAATAATGGGATCAACACATTTAATGTTTGTCAACTTGGCACAAAATAGCATTCAGAAGCCACTCATTAATATTACACTACGACGATGCTATTTTGGTAAGAAAGGTCATCAACATAGTATAATTCACATTGAACGTGTCCCACATGAGAACACATGTTGCATGCCTTTCCCATATGTTTACAAATATCCCACCGAATGTGTAATGCAAAATTGCGGACATTTTTCCTCGTCAAGGGCGTGACAACTGTCGCTGTTTGATCTTGATCGTATTCCTTCGAAAATTTAGGTTTTTAGGTCTTGGTAATATTGGCGGCGGCTCTTGCTTGTTTGTGTAACTCAAAGCAAAAAAAAATAAATAAATAATGATTGATATGACGGAGCACGACCTCGAATTTTTCAAACGAGCGATAATTGCGCGGAGCTTTTTGATGATGAGATATTCTTTAAATATTTCATGTCCTTAACAAAATTTCAAATATCAGGTGCGAAGATAAATATGCCGTTTATCATTAGAAATTGAATTCAATGTGTACATCTTACCATTTTTGGAGTCACTGAATTATTGAACTTCAAAGGACTACAATACAAGCATTAGCAAGTCTATAACAATAAAGAATTACTCATAGTAATAAAATAACAGCACGGGTATTCACTCTTCGTTGCATTTGGTCTTGTATCATAGCAAATCCATTATATTTAAATATCAAGTGCAACAACAAAATGCACGTTCCACATATTGTATTAGACGTAAAAGTTAATAATAGGGCATGCCTCTAACTTTGGAATATTAAACCCCTGTAATATCTAGGCTTACCCCAGCTCAAGGTGGTGTGGAAATGAGTGTTTCGGCCAAAACGAGTGTTGAAGTACAATTTGGGGCGCTCGTACGCCAAAACTATGGAGTTTACGCAAAAAAAAGGTTATTACATAAATTGTAGGCAATTTTCTCTAGTTTCATTTTTAATATAAATGATTTTATCGTGAAATGAGTCGGAAAGGAGATATTGTCAAAAAACTGTTTTTAGGCGCCATTTTTCCAATATGGCGGCGTGAGATGCAAAAATACGAGGTGGCAAAGTTGAAATTCGGAAAGAGCGCATCGAAATCTACCAAATGACTGTACTAAGAGGCCTGCTGAGTTTTTCTATTGCAATTTACTCATACTTACGAGTATACCTCGTTCAAACTCAAAATCAGTCAAGAAATCTACTAAATCCACATGTCATGGAAATTTTACAAGGTTGTATATTCATATTTTGCTAAAGGGTGCTGACTCTTCCCTGTAAGCAAATACTACAAATCCGCTATTTAAATAAAAATACACCGAAGAGTGAATATCCGTAGTATAAAGTAGTTAATAATACAATTTACACATATTACATATTGTTGCCAGATTTGCCAGCGGAGCGGTTGGCCCGATCGCGTTCGCCCACACTTTGTCCGTTAAAGCTCAAAAATGCTGGCGTTTCAATCCGGAACACCAAGCCAATCTCTTCAGTGTGGCTTAAGCTACGGTTTCCTACAAAGCGGTACCGTCATGTAGCGGCCGTATTATTACGGTGAGTGACGTTGCAAAAACGGTGTGAAAAAATACGGCGACTATGACGGTGACAGTAGTTGTAAATTTAGAAGTCGGAGTCAGTTTGAATTTTTCAGTTATATTAAGGACGATATCACCACAAAAAAACAAAAATAATAAACAAACTGAAATTTTATTCATACATACATATATACATATAATACATATGTGTACATATAAAATAATATAAATGAAAAATTGAAATGTAGTTCATACTTTTTAATATTCTTAATTTATTGTTTTCTTCCTTAAGATATTCTGTGTCCGTTTCTGCGACATGACCCATATTTTCAAACGCGGCCAATGCTTGCGACATTTGCTCTTTTTCAGCATTGAGTCGCTGAATTTCCCGATTCTTTTCTTTAACAACTGCCTTGCATTTTTCGAATTTTAAATGCTCTTTGTGGAGATCATCCTTGACCGTCTGAAGTTTATCTTCAGCCTCTGAAAGCATAATATCCATTTTCTGTCGTAACTGCTGCTCACTGCTTCGTTTTTCCTCGAAGTCTGAACGCAATTTTTGAACGATTATAGGAAGCTCATCTAATTGCCGGGAGGTATCTTCAATTTTTGCTATATATACTGCACACTGATGCTTAGCCTTTTCTAGCTCTGAAAGTTTGTTATCTAGCTCATTCCTCAACTGATCCTTTTCAAATAGAAGTTCTGTAATTGTTTTTTCAGCCTCTTGCAATTTTTCTGTTAACGCAAGAATTTTATCACCATCCTGATAAGTTGTGTTTGCACTATAAATATCAATAAATAACAGAAAATATATTTTTATGCAAAACAAACTTTATTATTTTTTCCCAACCTGCACAAAAATTAAAAACGTCAGCGCCGCTACGGTGACTACGATACAAAAAACGTTGACAAAACAGTTCTCACCGTAAACAGCTACCGCTATAAATGTGACGGCAGCGCTATCTTACGTGACGGTCTGATTCACCGCTATCTTAGAAACCATTACCGCGGTATTCCATAGAACAATATTTTGTGACGTCACTCACCGTAATAATACGGCCGCTACATGACGGTGCCGCTTTGTAGGAAACCGTAACTTTAGTGTTGCTGCTACAGACACCGCGATCGTGGAGACCAAATGCCAGTCCTTTTATCCGTTCGATTCAAACTCTAAGTGTATAAGCGAAGGTAAATCTTGTAACAATGTTTCGGAGGAAACATTAGAAAACCACGAACCGCGCACTAAAAACATAAACAAAAGGAACTGTCAAAAAATGGAAGGTTAAGGTTAAGCTACAACTTCAAGCAGGATTGTGCAGCAACACAATTTTAACTTTGCACGTGCGTGTTGCAGTGTAATAGACCAACACATGCGTAATCCAGGCGAAACGCAAGTGGCAGGTTACAGCGTGGAAAGGATCTAACGGTTTTTACTGCCTATAAAAGGCCGCGCCAAGCGTAGAATGGTCATCAGTTTTTGAGCGATCACAAAAGCTAATCCAGCTGCTCTTGGGTAATCACCAAAGCATTTATTAACCTCAGGGCAACTACCGAGGATCTCTCTGAAAGGCGTTGGGAACTACCGCGCCTCAGCTTTAGGCATTTTTTTTTCTAAAATGGAATAGTTTCAATTTGGGATTATAATCAGTTTAAATTCTTCTAGGTCTTTTCTCCTCGCGTTGTCTAAGCTTAGAATATCTTTCTGAACTTGGAGTAATTTCAATTTGGGGTTACAACCGATTGAGATTTGTCTGGGTCTTTTTCCTCGCGATTATTTGAGTGCAGAATATCTTCTACATTTAGAGTAGTTTCAGTTTGGGATTATAGCCAACTGAAATTTGTCTGAGCTCTTGTCCGTACGTTTATTTGAAATTTGAAATTTTTTTTTCTGAACCTTTTATAATATTGGATTTTTTTAATCATCCAGTTACTATTGAACTAAGCTACATAATTGTAATAGCATATTTGGCTGCAATAACATTTTAATTGTTTGAGTTGTGGCGACTGTATTGAGAACATTGTGATTAGGGATTGTATTTCAGTCTTATTTTATTTTAATAAAGTCCCCGTTTTGAAATAATTCAATTTTTATTTCACACTTTCCCTATTTTAATTTTCACTACTTTTTCGGTTCGACTATAGGAGGTCGAAACTACAAGTTTGCTATTATTTCAGGCGATTGAACCAGATGCCCTTTAGGATAAAAAATTGTATGTTCGAATACTTAAGGGGTTAGGTGGGTTTCAGAGGTTCAAAAACAAAAACAAAAACAAAAAACAAAAATCAATTAAAATATAAAAATTTTGATTACTATGACATTTCATTATGTACTTATTTTTTTTTTTCCATTTCCTTCCCTTATTTTTATTTTCTTTTCCTTCCTTTATAACAAGTTCTTTTAACCATTTTGTATAAGCCAATTTTTTATTTTATTCTTTAAAGCAGCCTTTGGAATTTTCAGATTTTTCATCTCATTTGGAAGTAAATTAAAAACTTTAACAGCTCTAGCATAACTACTTTTAAATCCAACACTTTTTGACATCTTTGGTAACGGCAATATTTTGTTTCTAGTTTTACTGTGTGAACTTATATATTTATTTTTTAATGTTTGATAATGATAAGTTAAAGCTTCCAGTTCAAATTTAGTTTCAATTCTCAGAGGTCTTTTTTCATTTAGGAAAGTATTTTTGCTGACTATTTTTAATATTCTGTTTTGAAGTGTTTGTAGGCGATTTAAATTATTATTGTATGCCCCACCCCAGGCTAAAATTCCATATGTAGCTATACTGTTAAAGAACGCATAGTAGATCGATGATAAAATATCAGTTGACATTGATTTAGCTAACTTATAGAAAATATATACAAGATATTCAGTTTTCTTCATAACATATTGCATGTGTTTGTCCCACTTCATATTAAAGTCAAATATCACTCCAAGGTATTTACATTGTTCAACTCTATTTACTAGCTTATTATTTATTTTTATTTCTATCTGTTGAGGCACACTATCCACATAATTGCCAAAGCTCACAAAAACAGTCTTTTCAGAATTCAGAGACAATTTATTTAAAGCCATCCAAGTAGCTACATATCTCAGGCTCTCATTAATCATTTTGCATGCTTCGCTCCATGATTCAGCACTCTCAATGAGTGCAGTATCATCCGCATAAGCAAGTATCTTATCCGGCAATCGACAAAGCAGATCATTCATGTATAGAATAAAAAGCAATGGACCCAATATCGTGCCCTGAGGCACTCCAATGATAACTCTTCTGTATTCACTATTTGATCCACCTATCCTGACAGATTGATATCTATCCTCAAGATAATTAGATAATAGGTCATGTACCTTACCTCTGAGACCCAAGAATGAGAGTTTATCCAAAAGAATAGTGTGATCTACGGTGTCAAAAGCCTTAGCCAAATCTATGAATGCCACAATTATGGGTTTGCTTTTATCTAGTTTATTATATATAAAATTGGTAATGTAGTCTAAAGCCTCAGCAGTTCCTTTTTTTTTTATATATTTTATTTAAACAATTCAGCATATCAAAGATACATATTCAAACAGTATTTTGTGAAATTTTTATTTAAAAATTCCGAAAACTCTGCCGTTGGTACCTCATCTCCCTTGACGTCTCAAAAAAAAAATGCTCTTGCCGTGGACAGCATAACTCATTATTGTTCATCCAAAATCAAAAAACCAAAAATATTTCGTTAGTACATGGATAAATCTCGTTATTGGACGAAGGAAAAAAAAAAAATTAAAATTTGAATTTTTGACACACTTTGAAAAAAAAAACACATTTTTTGGTCAAATTTTCGCCATGTATTGCCTCGAAAAAATTAGTTGTAATGAAAAAAAAAAAAAGTCCTTCGTTCAATAACTAGATAATGTTATTTCAAAGATGTGTGCAAAATTTGAACAAAATCGCTTCATAACTTTTCGAGAAATCGTGTCCACCGACTTAAAAAATTGAGTTTTGAGATAAACGCGTTTAGAGTTGCCCTATGCAGCTGCTTCCGTATTCCGTGGCCTGATGGGCGGAACTTCCAAAGGGTCTATCTCTTAGAATTTTACTCGGATCGATTTGAAATTTTAGGAGAATATTTTAAACATATTGTATACTATTTAATAAGACAAAAAAAAAAAAATCAATTTTTTGGAATTTTCAAACCCACCTAACCCCTTAAAGCAGATCGAAACAAACAATATGGTCATGTTTTTAATTTTAGCTTAAAACGAACATTCACTAATAGTCATTTTGTAATTTATAAAGTTAAAATGAAAGTTTGTCATAATTTATTGATTTAATAATTAAAAATTTGCTCGTAATAGTGGTAACCACCATCACTCAAATGAAAAGGCAAATATCAATGCCATGGCACTACTACAGCGAAAGTATTAAATTATAAAGTTTTAGTGAATATTAAGTTTGTGGTTTGAAGCGTAAAACGTATCAATGAATTGAGATTGCTATACTTTCAAAGATGTTTTTAATTTGTGGGGTATAATTTTCTAAAATTTTACGTAATCAATATATGTTCAATTGTAATATAATGTCAACATATGTTCAATTTATATTCGACCAGAAAAAATCAAGCAAAATATACCTACTATTGAAAACTTATTCAGAAAACTTTAGTTATTTAACCTAATTTGGGGTATAATTCATAATTTTATTTGAATTTTGCCAAATATCAGTAAGAAAATTAAAAATTTGTGCGAAAAATTAGAAATTCATGATTACTTAGATGGGAAAAGCATGCTGTATATAAATGTACATCACTGCATATGAACCATATTATTTCAATGTATCAATGAAAATATTACAATTCGTGTACATATATCGTAAAAATAATTTTGATAGGGAGAGGGATTAAAATAAATTTTTTATAAAAATCTGTTGTCTTAGGTTTATGCATTCCCCATTGTACGTGGATTTCCATAACTGTAGAGGTAATCACGCTTTGGTGCAAAGTTTTGCAACCATGCAACTTAGCAAGGCTTGTAATGAAACATGAGTGCCCCTGCATTATTGACAGTTGCAAAATCTATTAAATTTCAAAACTGATTTTTAATATTAATAAGTTTTCATTATTTGAATGAAAAGATGCCTCACAATTCGTTAAAGCTAACTAGATAGCTACAAATATGTATATATGTATGTCCTGCTTGACACATTACTTTTGCACATTTGCAACGTCGTTTTACAATGGTTATAAGTCTAGTAAATGTGCAAAAGTATTGCAAAATTTGTTCCCTTAACGTTGTTGTTGTAAGGTTGAAAACTTTTGCACTTTTGCACTGTTTACGGCGATGAAAGACCCATTTGCACCAAAGCGTGATTACCCCTTGTACTAATATAATATTATTACTTTATTACTGCTACAAAGTTGAATAAACTCTTTCGAAGTCATTCTAGAGAAATACTCCTAATCCTTGATATTAATGAGTCCTGCTGTAGGTACTGATCAACGTTCACTGAAAGAAATTTTTGACTATATTCTGGGAGAACCATAAATATAGTTCGATGGACTATATCTTACGGATACCAGAATAATTTATAAAACTATATTCTCTCATCTATCTTAGGAATACCAGAATTATAACTACAAAGTCTTTTACTATATTGCAAAATTTATTGATATCATGACAATTTTTTTGCCACCAAATCCATAACAAATTTTCTCGGTGTTTAGACCCACAGAGAAATAATTAGTAAATGTCCTGTTAAAATTCATTAACGGCCTGTTAAGGCTAACGAGTGTTTCACCACGTGCTAATGGACGATTATATGCGTTTATCAGGCATTCAATTTAATTGCCGCTCAGAGCATTCGGTAACCTCTTAGTGGCCTGTTATTGTTGTTAAAACTGAAAATGGAAGCTGCATAGTGCATATATAATATTTTTTTTTTTTTCGGAAATGAAAATGCTGTCAAAACGTAGATAATATGGTATGGCGTCTTAAAATGTACAGTAATAATAACAAAAATATTTCCCTACCAACTAGGCTTTTACGTTTTTCATATTAGCCAGATCTACCTCATACTGTTAAAAGGATTTGTGTCTTCGTCGTAGCTTTATCTTTTCATGTTGTTCCAGCACATCTTCAGTTGCTTAATGCTCCACACACTAAACTACTACACGAGAAATTTGGCCCTCGTATTTTTTTTTTCTCGAAATAGTTAATTAGCTAGATAACACGAAATTTTTGTTAACGAAGTGTTTCTTTTTTAATTAATTGTATAAAACACTGAGTACACATGGATTCTGCCTATTAATGAGTGAACGAAGAATGCATTATATGCAAAAAGTTTACTTGACTTTTGATTTAATAACGAGTTATTAATTTTCATTGGTAGAACATTAGACACTTTAACATTTACCTATGTTAATTTTAACAAACGATTTGATATTGTCCGATTAAAAATAGTTTTGTGAAATCGGATCTAAATATTTGTTAAATCAATCCATAAAAAGTCAATTAAACCAAGATTGGATAAGAATTAAGGTACTCACTTTGTATCGTGAGAAAAGCAAGTTAACCAGAAAATTACGTTAAGGCCGGTATGGCGGTTGCCCAGTACACTCTCGGTATGCCTATCCTTACAAGGCGAAAACGAAGGGTCGCACGTAATCAATGGTATAGATGTACATACATATGCAGAAAGTTTGACTACGTGCCTCCGGTAAAATCTACCAAACGAAATTAGTCCACTTCTGCGAATTATCCTTATCGACTCGACCTGTAAATACACGCCATACGATTTTATCGTTAACAGAAGTTTTCATTTGTACATCCTTTGCACAGTCTGTCCATTGTTGGTATGGCCCTACGCATAGTGTCCCCGAGGACTAGCTTATGGACCGAACAATCCATTTGACTGAAAGTATATGGTTTATAATAGTTTTTACCCGTTGTTTTCGAACATATTACCTCAGATTATTAGTCACAAATGTTTCTTTAAAAAAGGCTGAGGGTTTCGGCTAAAACTCTTTTACATGAAATATGACTTTGTTTTGATTTCGATCCCAGTTTACAATGATTCGCCAATGTAGAAGACAGCAAATTTGTAAATTTACAGTGTTCTTACTATGTCTGGACAGGTGCCCGAAGACCAGAATACCTATGAGACGGAGACGGTCGTAAAATTTGAAGAAAATTGCTGTTAATATAGTGGAAACGATTTATTGTCCTCGAGGGATCGATTTATTTATGTTCCCCATGTGCTTAGAAAATAGGAAACTCTGAGTTGCAAAATGGTGAAATATAATATCTCATCAACCGAAGTATTTCCCATTATTAACGTTTCATAGAACTTTAATTTTAAGAGGAAAAACTAATTAGGATGATGGATTATTCTTGAATTAAGGGGTACACTTAAACGCTTAAAGGTTAATCTTGACTTTATTATATTTTCCTTTATTTATTTACCAATTAAAGGAAAAGGGAAAAGCTTGACTTTATTGTATTTTCCTTTATTTAATTATTTACTTTTTATAGGGTATTATTTATTTAATTATTCTTTTCCTAGCTACTTTCTTTTTACAAAACCTTTTTTCTCCTCTCAAAACAAAAATCTATCTTTTTAATTAATATTTTTCTGGTTACTTGATTTTTTCTATCAACGGCATGCTTCACAATATTTTTATACAAAGTATTTACAAAGTAATTACAACAAGTGAATTTTGAAGCCGTTCCTACTGAAGTCTAAAAAATATCTAAATTCACATTTTAAATTAAATTAAATTTCTTTAAAAACCGCCACAACACCCCCTTTCCAGCGAAGCGGTAGATGAGTGAATTTTGCATTTTACTGTATTAGAAGGATAATCGAAAGTAATCAACGAAAAGTAACTTTTTTTGGAGAAGCGCTGGAATTTAATGTAGTAACCAGTGAAGGTGTGTGGAATTGACCACTTTTAGACACTGGTCTAAAACGTGGAATTATGTTTGAATCAACAGGCTCTGGCTGTCCTTTAAATTTAGTGTCTTTTTCTTTCGAAATTGGATGAAAAAGATCAATATGAACATTGACTTGAGCGTTATCCGCAGTAAAATAAGGTTTCAATCGAACAAGCGAAACATTAATATTTTTATCTCTAATTCTAATTGTAAAAAAATTTTCATGTCTTTTCACGACTGGAAATGGACCCCTGTAACAACTGTGAAAAGGACCCTTGATTGCATCATCGCGAACGAAAACATGCGAGCAATTCTGCAAATCTTTAAAATGGAAAAATTTTGTTTTCGAATGATTTGACGCTTGGACTGGACGAATATTATCAAAAAGATTTTTCAACCGAGCGACAAACACACTCTGATGAGAATTATTTGAACTCTCCTCAAGAAAATCTCCAGGAAGCCGCAATGATTGTCCGTAAAGCAGTTCTGCTGGGGTAGCGATAAATTCTTCTCGAAAAACCGTTCGAAGTCCTAGTAAAACTGAGGGTAGAATATCGGACCAAGAATCAGTTTGGTACATTTTAATGGCAGTTTTCAAAGTTCTATGCCAACGCTCAATAAAACCATTAGATTGCGGATGATATGGTGTTGTACGATTATGCTTGAAACCTAATAGTTTAGAAAGTTCATTAAAAAGGCAAGATTCGAATTGTCTCCCTTGATCTGTGACAATAATTTTGGGAACTCCATAACGAGAGATCCATTCAGAAAATAAAGCTTTTGCACATGATTCCGCTGAAATTTGAGTCAAAGGTATCGCCTCAGGCCATCGCGAGAACCGATCGATGATAGTGAGACAATATCTGTAACTGTGAGAAGGTGGTAAAGGGCCAATTATGTCTAAATGAACGATCTCAAAGCGAGCAGATGAAATTGGAAATGAACCAAAAGTATTTTTAACGTGACGTGAAATTTTGTTCTTCTGACACGCTAAACAACCTCGAGTCCAATTATTTACATCTTTATTAATGGATGGCCAGAAATACTTAGAAGTCACCATTTTGCTTGTAGTTCTGATACTAGGATGAGCTAAATTATGAATTGATTTGAATATCTGGAATCGGAAAGGTTCAGGAATAAAAGGTCTGAATTGTGAATTCGATTCTTCGCAAAAAATTTGTTTATCAGAACCTAAAACTGGCACTTTGGAAAATTTGAATGAAGAATTTTTTAGATAATCTTGAAGTTGGCTATCAGATTCTTGAGCTGTAGCTATAGCCTCAAAATTAATAGAAGAAGGTAAATGTAACTCTTCAATTCGTGAAAGAGCATCTGCGACTACATTATCATCACCGGCAACATGCTGAATGTCTGTAGTAAATTGACCAATAAAGTCTAAATGTCTTGCCTGCCTGGGTGAAGCTTTTTCTAAATTTTGTTGAAAGGCAAAAATTAATGGCTTATGATCTGTAAAGAGAGTGAAACCTCTTCCCACCAAATGATAACGAAAATATTTAATGCCCTTGTAGGCAGCTAAAAGTTCGCGATCATAAGCACTGTATTTCATTTGAGGAGAAGTTAACTTAACAGAGAAGAAGCCAAGAGGTTGCCAAGAATTATTAACCTTTTGATTCAAAGCAGCACCAATTGCAATATCTGAGGCATCAACAAATAATGCCAATTGAGCATTGTTATCTGGATAAGCCAAGAGAGTAATTTTGGCTAACTGCAATTTAATATTGTCGAAGGCTGTAATTGAATCAGAAGACCAATCTATTTGTTTGGAACCATCTTTCTTATTTCCAGATAAAAACTTATTAAGGAGTATTTGATGCTCGGCGGCATGTGGCAAGAAACGCCGGTAGAAATTTACCATACCGAGAAAACGTCTTAATTCCTTAACAGTGGAAGGACGTTTAAAATTGGAAATAGCCTGAATCTTTTCAGGTGAAGGTTTAATACCTTGTGAATTAATGAAATGACCGAGAAACTTCACCTCTTGTTGCATGAAATTACACTTCTCGATATTAATAATTAGCCCATGATCTTGAAGACGTTGAAAAACTTCCTTCAAATGACACAAATGCTGTTGCTCAGAATTCGAAGCCACCAAAATGTCGTCCAGATATACAAAACAAAACTGTAAATTTTTAAGAACGGAGTGAATGAACCTCTGAAAAGTTTGTGCTGCATTACAAAGGCCAAAGGTCATGCGAGTGAACTCGAAAAGTCCAAAAGGTGTGCAAATTGCCGTTTTTGGGATGTCTTCCGGTTCAATAGGAATTTGGTGATAAGCTTTTGTCAAATCTAAGGTTGAAAAAATTTTGCAGCCTTGAAGATGATAAGTAAAATCATGAATTAAAGGGATGGGATATCTATCAGGAAGTGTAACAGCATTTAAACGCCTATAATCCCCACAAGGTCTCCAGTCACCATTTGGTTTAGGAACCATATGAAACGGCGAAGACCAGCAACTATTGGAGGGTCGGCATATCCCTTGATTGAGCATAAATTCAAACTCTTTTTTGGCAATAACAAGCTTTTCAGGAGATAAACGACGCACTTTTGAAAATATTGGTTGACCAGTGGTTTCAATTTTATGCAACACAGAATGCTTAACTGGCTTTGAAAATCCAGAGTCAACAGTAATAGCCCGAAATCCGTGAAGTAATTGCTGTACCTTCTCATTTATAGTGGGTTTAATTAAAACCGATAAAGATGTTGACGGACCCCTAAAAAGTTTCCCATTAGAGGTTAAACCAGTTAAAGAATCAATCAACATTCTTTTAGATAAGTCAACCATCAATTTAAAATGAAACAGAAAATCTGCGCCCAGAATTGGTTTCTGAACGTCGGCAATAATAAACTGCCACTGAAAATCTCTTCTCAATCCAAGGTCCAACGTTAAAATTTTATTTCCATAAGTTTTAATAATCGAAGAATTTGCAGCAGATAATTGAAGGCTAGAAGGTAGTAATTTTGTTGAAGGTGAAACTGGAATGACCGAAATATCCGCGCCTGTATCCACTAAATAATTTCTTTTTGAAGATTTATCGAAAATGTGTAGACGACTGTTAAACTCGCCTAAATCGTCCGTCGCCGTAGACGAAATGCGGATTAGTTTTTTAGTGGTTCTGCAGATTTGGTGAAGGAACACGGATGAATGCATTTTGAAGCTTTGTTTTTAAAATTTGCATGATACCAGCACCAATCCGGATTTTCCCGAGACTGGGAAACATTCCTTGCAGAAACTTTTGACTTATCATGAGAAAGGAATCCCCTTCTAGAATGACTACGACCTCGAAAAGAGGAATTCCCTGAGGATCGTTCATCAAATCTTAGTGATTTTACCTCCAGAGCCAAATTATTAATTGTTTGCTCCAATTTAAAAACTTTAGACGATAGGTTTGTTAAAATTCCCATTACATTACTATCAATTTGGGAAGAAAGAGCGAAAACAGAAGGTTTGCCACTCATATCAAAAATTTTATCCGCGCAGTCAGCTAACTGGGTAAGAGATCCCGGATTGCAAGCTAAAATTGCTCTCATGTGTTCCGGAAGTCTCTGCAACCAAAGAGTTCTCAAAACATCGTCGCTCAATTTCCCATCCGCCAGATTTTTCATTTCCCTCAAAAATTGTGAGGGAGATCGGTCTCCTATAACTAAATCACCAAGAAGCTTGTTTAACTTTAATGTTTCGCTTTCGGAAAGACGGGATATCAACGCTTCTTTCAAAATGGAATAAGGCAGACGTGGGTCTGGATTATCCAGCACATCACTAACAATTGAGATTAAAGTCTCATCCAAAACCGAAAGCAAATGGTTATATTTTGAATTCTCAGTGGATATTCTGCCTAGTTCAAATTGTGCTTCCAATTTCTTAAACCAAAATTTTGGGGCACTTCTCCAAAAAGAGGGAGCGACAAAGGCAACCGAAGAAACCGAAGGGAGCGGATTTTGAAACGCGAACGGATTTTCACTCACGCTGTCACCCGAAACACCGGCAAAATCACCACTTGAACCGTTCATTATTAATTTTTTTAAAATGTGAAAGTAAATTTACAAATTTTGAGAAAAATTAACTAAAAAGCTAAAATGATATTGATTAATAAGCAAATTCGCTACTTTCCTTAAATGTTGATTGCTGAACTTTCGTGTAACTTCCAAATTCCGTTGAGTTTTGCTTCTTCCTCTTTTTTTTTTTTTTTCCTGCTTACACTTGAATTAATGAGATGAGTGGTGGATGAGTACCACAGTGAGGCAGCCACATTTATTGAGGTATGGTCATAATACTGTATCTTTTCCAGGGACGTTCCATTTACTTTGGAATAGAAGTGCCTTCCTTATTGGGTATTGCTGTGGTCTTGTTCAAATAACGTCTTGATCACGTCGGGATCACCAATTAAAGGTTAATCTTGACTTTATTATATTTTCCTTTATTTATTTACCAATTAAAGGAAAAGGGAAAAGCTTGACTTTATTGTATTTTCCTTTATTTAATTATTTACTTTTTATAGGGTATTATTTATTTAATTATTCTTTTCCTAGCTACTTTCTTTTTACAAAACCTTTTTTCTCCTCTCAAAACAAAAATCTATCTTTTTAATTAATATTTTTCTGGTTACTTGATTTTTTCTATCAACGGCATGCTTCACAATATTTTTATACAAAGTATTTACAAAGTAATTACAACAAGTGAATTTTGAAGCCGTTCCTACTGAAGTCTAAAAAATATCTAAATTCACATTTTAAATTAAATTAAATTTCTTTAAAAACCGCCACACGCTGAACTTTTTTTGAATTTTTTTAGTCTGTACAAATTTAAAAATTATTTGAAATAAAAGTGGCATGTTATTTATTTATCACAATGTTTGAAAAGCAATTAAAAGGAATGTAAAATTATAAAGAGCCCGATTGTTGAGTCCGTTCGAATCAAATCAAAAGAAACTTATAAAAGCCTTTTTTGAATAAAAATTATTTAATAATGTCCCTACAATGTCCATAAACTCATTTCAGTAACCTTTGACTTCAATTAATTTTGTCGATCAAAATGTTAAAATAATTCTATAGAAAAATCCAATCGAATCATTTTGATGTTATGTGTGGGAAGACTAATTGACAAAAATGGCTTGACGGATATACGTATATAGAGAAAAGTATTTAGCTTTAAAAAAAAGGAGGAAGAAGTTCTTCTTCAATGTCATGATATACATACCTACATATGTTTATTATATTTTTAAAAAAATTTATGTTTTTTTTTTGTTTTATTTGTTTTTCAAACATCAAAGATCAATAAATAAAATGCCATTTTTGTTATATTTTATTGTTAGCTTTTAACACCCCAAAAACATTTCCCAAGAGAAGTTAAGTTTCGATGCGTTGATGTGTATGTACATACATATATGTAGCCCAAAATTAGATTGAAACTAACTAAAGGTGCAGTAAATGAAATAAATAAGTTGCGGTAGTAATGATATGACCCTCACACTAAGTTTATTTTATTTTAAAATACATATATGTTGGAACAACATACAATATGTAATTTAAGTAGCATTAATGGATAATTTATAGCCACATTTATTTTAAAGCAAAATATCAACATATGTATATTATTTTATATTGTATAATTATCACTGTAAAGAATGAATTTAAAAATCGTTGCAAAATAACTTCGAAAACGAAGTAACAATTAAACTTCGTATTTAAAAATACTTTTCGATTTAGTATTATATTCGGAATTTATTGCAAAAAAGTTTATTTTTACTGTGTTAATTAATGTAAAAGTACTTTCCAGTAGTGATAGTCCTCTAATTATCGGTAACATTTTTTTTAACAGTTCACATTTTACTGTATAAAAACAAAACCACGCATTACTGCTACTCTTGCAAACTCAGTCCTGTTCTGATCCCAGAAAAAGCCGGTCAAGTGCAGCATGTTGTATCGATGTGCACTGTGTGGTTTAGAGATAAAACCATTTAAAGTTTACAGGAAACATTTATTAATATAGGAACGAATCCTCTATCATATTTTAAGTGATCTTCCGTTATTGACTGAATTAGTCAAATAATTTTAACTTAAGGTAAAATACAAAAATAAAATCTGTTTTAAAATCAGCCTTACATATTTTGCTATTGTGAGAAGGTAAATTTATCGTGCTTTCATTATGTACATATTAACAAATTTATCTGTTTGTCGTGAGAAAAAAGTAAATAAATAAAAGAAAAAAAAATTATAATATACGTAAACTACAAATAATTTCGGAAAGTTAGTTTTGCCTTAGGGATAAGCCTGAAGCGGGCATCCTTATGTGGGCAAAACGGGCACACTTGAGTATACAACGGGCATGCCTTGTTTCTTCAAGATTATTGAGAAAAATGTAAAAAGGGGAGGGTTAAATTTATTATATTATTAATATAAAACCTTAAAATTTACTCTTCATTTTCCATCACAGTACATAAAATCTTACAGACGTTATTAGCTAATTAATCGTTTTTATAAAAAGTCAGAGATAAGATAATAAGATAGTAATACAAAAACCACAATTATCATCACAATTAAGGTAATAATATAAGACTATATCAGGATCAAAATGTTAAGAAATATGTTCTTAAAAAAGATCTAATTTTTACTTAGTAGTGGGAACTGCACGCTTTGCATTTTAAAATATTGGCGCGTACTCATCTAACATAACTTCTAAATGTTTACCATACATTCAATTGAATATGGCCTAAACACTCAAAATGATAATCACATAAAATATTGATATTAAAACACCAGTCGCATTTTCTTACTTCTTATGTGAAACTAAGGCCGTGTGCCAGTTTGGCTTAAATTGTACTTGGCTTGTACTTTCTCAGCAGGTAACCCCACAAAATGCATGAAATAGTAGACTCAACTTGGACTATGTTTTAACAGGTTAAAGCGGGAAAGTACAAGTTAAGCCAAACTGGCACACAGCCTAAAAATTAACCATTAATCAACAATTTATAGTATTTTCCAATGTCTGTTGCAAAATCAAGAATTTCTTTCATGGCTCATTTGGGTACTGCTTGCGAATTGAAGGATCGGCGCCTTCGAGACCTTCTTTTAGAAACGAATGCTTTCACTATGGACCGAGAAATATTTAGAACTGGCTATGAATTTGGAAGTATCACAGCGGAATTCTTCGCAGCTCCAATGCTAAAACAGTGAACGCACTCCAAAAAAGTGTTAAAAGAAGTAGTAAAACTCTCACTGCAAATAAAGCAGCCGAATCCACCAAATGGAAGAAGTCAGAACTTTACTACTCAGTCGGTGTAATCACAAATGCTTTAGAGTCAAATTTTAGAAGAGTACCGTCAGCACTGAAAACGAAAAACGATATTTATTTTGTTTATTTTTTAAAACAATGAAGATATTGTTTATTTATTATACAAAAAATGCTCTTTAATCCGGCTGCGCGAAAACTTTGATGGGCAATTTTTTTTTCCAAAAAATTTTCATTTTCCTTTTAATTATAAAATATTTTGTGAATGAAATTGTTAAGAATTTCAAAGTTCAGTCGCCAAAAATGTTCAGCATTTCTATTCAGTTGCCTGTGACGTCAGCATTTGAAAGTTCAGACCGATTTTTATTCAGTCGCTTGTGACGTCATCACGCTAGCAATTGCTCAATCACGTCTAAACGCCGGGTTCGATTATTTTCATTTTTTGAGTGAAGATACTACTACGTATATCCCGGCCTAACGGCTACTTTTTATTTATGAGTTTCAAAATGGCGGACCTAAGATGGCGGCCAAAGATTGTAAATGTCAAGAGATTGCCGTGAAAATTGGTATTTAGGGGTTTTTGGAAGTCCTGATTGCGAATCTACCCTCGAAATTTGGAAATTCAAAATGGCGGATCCAAGATGGCGGCCAAAGATTGTAAATTTCAAGGGATTGCCGTGAAAATTGGTATTTAGGGGTTTTTGGAGGTCCTGATTGCGAGTCTACCCTTGAAATTTGGAAATTCAAAATGGCGGATCCAAGATGGCGGCCAAAGATTGTAAATTTCAAGGGATTGCCGTGAAAATTGGTATTTAGGGGTTTTTGGAGGTCCTGATTGCGAATCTACCCTCGAAATTTGGAAATTCAAAATGGCGGATCCAAGATGGCGGCCAAATATTGTAAATTTCAAGGGATTGCCGTGAAAATTGGTACTTAGGGGTTTTTGGAGGTCCTGATTGCGAATCTACCCTTGAAATTTGGAAATTCGAAATGGCGGATCCAAGATGGTGGCCAAAGATGGTAAATTTCAAGGGATTGCCGTGAAAATTGGTATTTGGGGGTTTTTGGAGGTCCTGATTGCGAATCTACACTCGAAATTTGGAAATTCAAAATGGCGGATCCAATATGGCGACCAACAATTTTCGAACTCCAATGAATTCAATTGAAAATTAATACTATAGATATTTCGAGGCCACTAATTTCGAATCTATACTACGTATCCCGGCCTAACATATAGGCTACTTTTTATTCATGAGTTTCAAAATGGCGGATCCAAGATGGCGGCCAAAGATTGTAAATTTCAAAGGATTGCCGTGAAAATTGGTATTTAGGGGTTTTTGGAGGTCCTGATTGCGAATCTACCCTCGAAATTTGGAAATTCAAAATGGCGGATCCAATATGGAATTTTCGAACTTCAATGAATTCAATTGAAAATTAATACTATAGATATTTCGAGGCCACTAATTTCGAATCTATACTACGTATCCCGGCCTAACATATAGGCTACTTTTTATTTATGAGTTTCAAAATGGCGGACCCAAGATGGCGGCCAAAAGTAGTAAATTTCAAGGGATTGCCGTGAAAATTTGTATCTGGGGGTTTCTGGAGGTCCTGATTGCGAATCTACGCTTGAAATTTGGAAATTCAAGATAGAAAATATATAGCGGTATACAGATAGAATTTAAATGTTTCTGGGGTGGAGAGGGAGGATTCATTGCATCAGAACAATTTAAAACCTATATTTTCAGCGCTAACATTTGACAATATTTAATTTAAACATCCAAATTGTTTAAACTTCGCTGTCACACTCAATAATATTATGCTCATGAGAAAAAAAGTACTATTCCGGCAACAAAAAACAGCTGATATCTCCAAAAAAAATAAAAAATTTTTCTAAAAAAAGAGTGTTGATAGAAAAAAACATTATAAATCTTATTGGAAAAATTGAAGTTTGAAGTTCAGCAACAAAAAGAACTGATATGTGCGGATGTCTTCATTAACCGCTGGATATGCGTGTGTATTCATTCACCGTTGGAATAACGATTATCGACAGCCCGCTTTTGCGTATCCTTTCCTGTTTTAACCTAGAATAGCTAGTAAGAAATCTGTAGTAGTATCTGTGTTAAAGTAGACTTGTTTTAATTCCGCTAAAAGCGGGCTGTCGATAGTCTTGAAGCGAGTCGTTTATTTTTTTATCACTTTTTTTGTTTAATGTGTAATGTATCCTTCCTCTCCATCCCACTTATATTTGAAAATGTCATATTTTTGAGAACTTGATAACGCGCCGTTTTTTAATTTCAATGATTTTATTTGAAATCGTTATTCCAACGGTGAATGAAAACACACGCATATCCAGCGGTTAATGAAGACATCCGCACATATCAGTTCTTTTTGTTGCTGAACTTCAAACTTCAATTTTTCCAATAAGATTTATAATGTTTTTTTTCTATCAACACTCTTTTTTTAGAAAAATTTATTTTTTTTTTTTTGGAGATTATAATATTCCAAATACTACGTTTATAACATATGTTTGCCACTTCATACTAACAATATAACAGGTAGGTACACAATCTAATATTTACGTAGTTTTGAGATTTCCAAAATGTTAGTGATATTAACGTAATATGCATATTTTTTACTGCGTACAGAACTCTGCCGGAAAATTTACTCCACAAAATATTTTTCGATTGCTCAGTTGTTGTTAGTTGTGAGCATTTTAGAAAATAAAGTTAAGGGGACCGAAGATCCTCCTTATTTAATATTTTTAATTCCGTCCGATTATTTCGTTTAATTAGAATAAGTTTTTATTTAGTTTTAATCTTTTTTATTTCGATGAAATTAATTTTGTTGTTTAATTTTACAATGACTGCGAGAGTATATAATACATACAACAGACAACTCACCACGTCTATTGTTTTCTACATTTTTCACAAAGCAAATACATTCACTACTTCAATTTCCACTACGACGATCATGCTCTATGTAACTAAATTTGTCAATACTGCAGTAATTTACTTCACGAACCCTAAAAAGCATTTACTACATCTAAAAGAATTTCTACTACATCACCATGGCAACTACCTGTCACTACAGACCAATTTCACTCATGTATAGGATTCAAAATACAGGGAATTTAAAAATATGTTTAGTTTAAATTTATCACAAAGTCAAGTCAATTTCCATTTTTGCCACTCTAAATGCCAAAAACGACTATTTCGCCTACTACGTTATGTCCCGGTTATCAAGACATTATGATATTGCCGATATTATAACATCGAATTTATAACACTGATACTACATGTGTGCCATAAGAATTACTCAGCGTAGGCCGAAGATTGAAAGAAGATATAAATTTATAAACTTTTATAATTACGAGTATTGAAAAAAATTAAGTTTTCACAATTAATAAGACATATAGTCGACGATTGCCATAATATGAGATATTTTAATGTGATATTTTGGTTGGATAACTGTACTTCTAATATTTATGACATACATGTGTTATCGATTTTATAACATTCTAAATATTACGTTTATATCTTATGGCTGTCACCTAATACTAGCCTGGTATATTGCTATACACAATATGTTTACGTAGTATTGAGATTTGCAAAATTTCAGTACCATTAACGTAGTTATGCATATTTTTAACGGCATACAGCGCCTCTATTCAAAATTTACTCCACAAAAACGTTGTAAATTGCAAATAATACTATTTTACCTACTAAGTTTTCTTATGTATACAAATTGTTGATTGATAAAAGTTGAGTTTAGTTCCTATTTAAAAAATTTGAAAACGATTCCCTGCGACCTGCGAATATAGGAATTTATCAGCTACATCCGATTGTTGCCTAGAAAAATTATACGATATATCTACAGTATGTATAACAGGCTATAAAATTAAAGTAGGTACAGTGGTATGGTAGTGTGAATTAAGTTGGAATCTATATACATACATATTACCTGCATTTTACAGAATTACAAAACTGCCGAAAGTAATATTTATTTTCGTGGAAGTTACGGAAATGGAAGGGAGTTTTGCTCGCAGATCACTGAAGCAAAACTTTTGTATCTTGGGGCAAGATATGTTGAATAAGTTAGATCACGAAAATATCTTAGGGCGTATGTTGAAGTTCCCGCAACAGACTGGAACATTAATTGAAGAATTTTGATTTTGCCTGAGTGATTGCCAACAGATTTTTAGAACACTGGTGCTAATTTTCGCTGAGCTGTTAGGCATTTCGGCGCCCTCCTCTAAGTGCCGCAAGAATAAAAGGACATGGCAAATTAAAAATAAATAACAGCATATCGTAGGTATCTCGAAATTGCCATCCAATCATGTCTTATTTGCGACATAAGCTGGGTGTTAGTGTTACTACATAGACTAAGTCTTAATTAAGGTTATGATTGACACTCTCGGTCTGTGCGGGGTTACGTGCTTCCACCACGATTCCTTGTAATAATGCATTCGCTTCATAAACAGTAACAGCACCCAAAGTGTTACGTTCGGGGGGTGTGTGTAATTATAATTGTAGAATGCATGTGCTCATCAGGATTAAGTGTCTAAAGTTAAAGCATATCGCCGGGGTGCCTGTTCTGAAGGAATCGGTGGAGTGCGGAAAAATGGCAGCAATACGAAGGTAAGCCTGATTATCGCATGCAATTTGGTTCCGGTCTTTGAGGTACAAATTGAATTGGGTTGGGGCACACCTCTCAGAAACAATGTCCCATCAATCGCCATTGTTTTACGCAACTGAGAGCCAGAAATTAAAAAAATGTTTTTATTGCAGCGACGCACAGCGGCAATATTTCTTTTGTTATTTATGCTTCCAGCGACTGTTCCATTTTTCCTTCCTGCGTGTTCCCCTACCTGAGGCACCATATCCATAGGGGTTATTTCTCCTTAGCGTACTACAACAAAGTAGTCTATCTCGATTCTTGTTTTTTTTATGAAGCTGGAACAGTAAATGTCACAGTTAAATGAAGTGGAAGCGAATTTCATAACACATTGAAAGAATTATAGCTACCGGAAACCATGTCATTCATTTCTTATATCTTGAAGGATGCATTCGAGTATTACCTACGTAAGCATGAATTATAACAAAACAAAAATCTAAAGATCATGTAAATTGTTATTATTATCTTACCTGCTCCCGCAGGGTGCAGACGCTATGTAAAAGAAAATAACACGCTTTTATTGAGCTAATAAAAGTGAAAACTAAATTGTGTCATAAAATTATAACGTGAATTTCACGGACGTATTCTCGTCTTAGTTTTATAGGGATCAAGTTGTAAATTCCGTTATTTTTTGTGGTCGTGATGTAGTATAACCAAAATTAAATTGATTTAATGTTGTATATATATCAAGGATTTGACAGCAATTTTAACTTTTTTTAAACCAATTAAACCAATTAAACCATTATTTTAAACCTTTCTGATGAAATTGTGTCCAACCCGTACCCTAAGGAGTAGTTTTCTACTAAGTGACATTTTGAGATGATATGTAATGGTTGTTTTTTATAGCGTATGCCAAAATTAGTGGGATGAAAGATTTGACCTATTATAGATAAACAGAAAATTGTACGGAAGGGGGAGCGGCCATTTCAACCGTTTGGGAATTAGAGGGTGATCCGTAACTTCAAATTGTCCATCATATGCACATCATTATTTTATTTTTATCTTCTGATCTACTCAACGCAGCGACTTCCAGCTCACGCCAAAAATCGACTATCGTAATGTGCTTTCAAAAGATGTCAACAATGTTGTTGTAATTGCATCAATTTCGGATAAAATTCGGGGACAAGGTGAATTTTAGGAGAAATAAAGGTTTTTCCAGTTTCGGAAGTGAGTGTACCTGCAGTGCTAGGTGGTAGGTCAACATTAATTATAAAGAATAGACAGGTACAACTTTTCGTTGTGCTTAGGGGGATTTTAAATGGATAGAAGTTGAAAATCTCTTTTGAATACTGCACATATACTGTTTTAAAATTTGTACAATAATTTGTGTATTTAAATTTCTCTGTTTGTTATTTTATTCTCAATTAGGAATTTTAAAAATTCCTAATGTTATTAAAGTTAATTTTCTGTAATATAATCAACAAAGTCCTATGTTCGTCGTATCGTTTTTTTTTTTTATATTTTTAAATCAATGTGTGTTTTTGATAATACACAATTTATAATTTTCCCAATTTTAATGTTGCACAATTCTAAAATTATTTTATTGTTTAGGATCGCAGCCCCAAACAAATACTTGTTGTGTTTTTCCTTAGTACACGATTTGTACATACCAAATTTCTCGCCGACCGCTTGTGAAAGCGGAACAAACAAACGAACAAAAAACACACTTCCGCATTTAAATAATGTTAGTAAGGATGTCAAATATGAAAGTTCAGCATATATATGTATATATACAAAGGAAGAAATGCCCCATTTGTTATAAAAAATAATGATCAAAAATATGAGCAAAATACGAATGCCCCGCTCCGAGTGCAATTACCTTATCTGTAATGAACATTCAGTAGGGAAACACTGTCCTCGTTGTCACAAGTACTAGTTGTCACAATCACTATTACTCGAACGCACAACAGTACTGCTAGAATTACATAGTGTTATGGTATTGTAAATTCAAGAAATATACAATTATTATTGGTAGCTGTATTTTCTTTTTGTATTTCATTCATTTGCTGATTATTAATTTTTTATTGAATAATTATGATAAACCTTATAACATTTCTTTATTTAATCATATTTTTGCCAGAAAAGTTATATTTTGTTTTCGATTAATTATGTTAAGTCGGGATATGTAGTGCCTTCACTCAAAAACTGAAAATTATCGGACCCAGCGTTTAGGCATGATTGAGGAACAAATAAACAAACTTTCGATTTTAGATACATACATACATATATATAGGGATTCTTTAGGTTCTCTAAAACTCACCAGTGCAACAAAATACTTCCCAAGTCTTTCACAGGTTAAAAAGCTTATGAATTCGGATTTTAAGAGCTATGTTTGTGGTATCGAAAATAGTCTACGCAGTATTGATCTTGAACCTTTCCGGAACTATGACACATTAAGATTCAACAGAATGATTGCTGCGGGATGCCGCCGGAAGATGCATTTTCGAACTAGCTTTATTATACAGTCCTGTAATAAACTAAAATATGGACAGATTCTACTAACTCTATGCCTCTCCGGATATTGATTTTGCACGGCAGCATTCAATCAATAAGCTACTTTGGTTTTGCGGAATGTAAAAAAACCAGCAAATTGAAAAATATAACAATATTTTAAGAGAAAGAGAGAGAGAGATTTGATAAAATATAATAACTAGGTTGCATTTACATCACTTCACTTGCCTAAAAAAATGTTTTTCACACGAAACTTTTGTATTGTTTAGGGAGTTCACCACAGAGCACTTCAATTCGCAAATTAGCGTATATTATAAGTTAGTCATACATAAATCATCCCAAAAAGCGTAAAATGTGCTTTGCACAATTTTTAAAAACTTTCTTCAAAACAATAGTTTATAACAGCAAATACATGCAGTTTTTCTAATTAGCATCGAATGAGCACAGACCGCAACTGACAGTAATTTGCTTTATACAGAGTACCTCTTGCACACTCTTCAACATGCTGCTTTATTGTGGTCGCTCACGTACAGGGTTTTTGTATGGTGCACTCGTATTCCGTATATTATCTTATATAATATTTCTATGATCAGGACATAATCGATTGTTATAGGTAAATGTTATGTTGATATACATCTTTCCGTATCACCCTGTATAGTACCGAATCGTTTCGGCAAATAGAAAGCGTATTGCATTTTAATACATACGCTGCCATGACCTTAGCTTATTACATATGTAGATATTTTAAGAAATATTCTTCAAGTTAAATTCCGATTTTCCGCAGTCTCGAAAGATCTATCAAAGCGAACAAATTTAAAAGCACCATGCGATTTTGATTGATTTCTTATATTCACTTAATGCCCGGACAGTGAGAAATGTGGCGAGAATTTCAAACTATTTTAATCCTATCCATGACTTGCTGTGATTATGACCCCCGAAGCGCCTTTACCGCAATTAATCTAGCCCGGGAAGCGGCCATCCACGCTCGGATTTTATATTTGTCATTCCTTTTTCACCAGTAAATGCCAGAAAAACGGCGCAGCCACCGTTGAAGTTGCAGGCGGGTTCTCTTGCCAAGTTTAATGCGGCTCAGAGGATTAATTTATCGATGGGCCTCGGCTTAATTGCCATGATAATATGATATCTTCAAAAACACTTTCAAGGATGTTGCTGTTACCTTAGAATGATTATGGTACAATGGTTTTTCAGTTATATCGAATTTATTTCGAGACTAATTTGGAGGCCGGCTCGCGAGGAATTCATGTAAGATTGCGGGCGCCGGTATGAGGCCTCGACTCGGAGTGCTAGAATCCCGAAATAATTGACAGGCATTTCGCTTCTCCTGACAGATATATTAGCTAAAGCAATCTCGCATTGCCTTCGCCGACAAGAATCGTCTGCTCTGCTGGCTGTGTATCTATCATTGGTTTCCAATTTATGGGGGATCCGGCGCGGTGGCTACAGAAAGTATGCAAATGTCTGAAAAAGTTTTCGTAGATTTTGTTTTTTATCGGGCTCAACAGAAAAATTACACGTGAGTCTTTTCTGCCCACAACCCTGATAAGAAAACTATGCAGACAAGGAATGAAGTTTTGAGAAGTCCAGATGAGAAACTTGCCCCATTCAAGTAAATGTTCTGTCAATAAAAAGGTCTGGGAAAGTGCGAGAACTTATTTTCTTGGCTATTTCTAACAAGTAGGTTCTTCTTTTTTCTTTAATTAATCATTAACTTGGCCTGCAATTACCGCACGCAGGCGAGTCCTTTGTACATAGTAATTAAAAGTTTAGCCGTAATGAAGGACTGAGGATAAGCATGGTCCCAGAAGACTTTTTAAAATACATAAGTTACTAAATGTATTTTTGACGAGCTCAACCACCAAATTTAATTAGGAAAATCAGAGATCCTGCCCATGAAAATAGTCAAACGGCGATATTCAAAAGAACTATAATAATTTCCTCGTGGTAAAAAATTTTAGTTTATCTTCAATCTCTTTGTGCCATTCAAGAAGTAACTTATTGTGCTCGCAAAAAATGCTCAAAATTCTTCTTTATTTTAATGATTACGAACCGCATATTTAAATTTGTTTCCCATTAATATCCCATAAATCTTATCTAGTTGAATTAGTAAGTACACAGCAGTCGACACCAAGCAAGGCCTTATAACAGGACCAGTGTATTCTAAATGGAATCTCCAAAGAAATTAAGCTTAGATTAGGGCGCGACTGGAGGACATGGAAGGTGTTTCGATAGTATTTGGGGAGGAAAAAAAATCTTCAATTGTTCTTTTCAAAATTACCTACAGACCTTGTGAAGCATCAAAACATATGCAAACACATTGAGAAATTTTTTTGGGCATTTGGATGGTCCGCCCGGCAATAAAATAATCTTAAAATCTATATTATACTTTGTGCATTATAGTACTAGAATTTATAATTATAGTTCTGGCATCCCTGAGAAAGCTGCGTAAACCACATTTCCAAAAGATTGCATTGTCTGTTCTGATATGCAAAAGCGCACGTGTTTTTCGGCGTCCAGTATTAATAAAAGTAAAATTGCATACGAAATAAAAAAGCTTTGTGAATATTTCGTTAAGAAGACTTTAATCTTATAACACACATTAATGTAATATATGCGATGGCAGGCAAATGACAAATTTTATAAAAAGTTATTCAGAAATTGAAATCTGACATCGGTTATTAAGTTACATCTAAATATGAATTAAGCATACTTCTGGTAGCAGTAACTATATTTTGCAGTCACAGTATGAATAATATAATTGCAATGATACATATATTCTATATGGTTCAAACATCTATATATGTATGTATTTAAGTTGGAGCTACTAAGTGGTCAAAAACCTGTACAAATGGGGTCAACTAGACTTTAGGAATGTAGCCTATAGTTGTAGCAACCATACTTCGTAGTCGTAGTAAACATCATGTGGTTTCAAGGGACTATTATTTATAGTCAATGTATCGATATATTTTAATCGGATAGGCCATAGAATTTTCAGAAATTTAGTCGAAGGGTCTAGAGTTAAGGATGTTGGGATTATTATTCTAGTCATAGCAACTAGAGTTTATAGTCGCAGTGAGCCTCATATACATAGTTCCAAGCGTCCATTTTGAATGGTTCGAGTAGCCTTTTGTTATTAGATGTGTCTATAATTTATAGTCCGGGTAACTATTACACAGAAGCAAGGGCTTTATATTTTCATCAATATAATCAAGAAAACCATTATGATAAGCCCTTTTTCCATATTTGATGAAGTTTCATTAAGTCTTGATACATAATCCATCGAACTTAACGTATAGTTCTCCCAGAATATAGGTAAGAAATTTCTTTCAGTGTAATTCTATTTCCCTTTGAAAAGCGCTTTCGCTTTTCAATTATGAAACGTCGGCAAAGTAATCCACTAAAGCGAACAGAAACCGATTTTCAATATTGAATATATGTATGTATATTAGATACGTGACATATTCATAATTCAAAAAAAGATAATAAAGATTTGAATTTGTACTGTTTTTTGGTTTATTTGTTTCTTATTCGCGAATTTCGAAACGGCGGATACAAGAAGGTGGCCGCAAATTGTAAATTGCGAGGGATTACCATGACAATTAGTATTTAGGTGTTTTTGAAAATCCTGATGGTGAATCAACCTTCGAAATTTACAAATTCAATACGGCGACCAAACATTTCCGAAATTCAACGAATTTAAGTGAAAATTAGTACTAAGGGTACATTGAGGCCATTAAACTCGAATCTATTATCAAAATTTAGAAATTAAAAATGGAATATTTTCGAAAATGGAAGGGTTTTCAAGTCTATTATTGTAAAGGAAAATCGGGTGACACTAATTTCGAACCTTCTACAAAATTTGAAAATTCAAAACGGCAGACCCTATATGGCGACCACAATTTTTGAAATTTTACGAATTTAAGCTACATTTCATATCACTGGTACCGATTTCGAATCCCGTACATATCAACTTGAAATTTTATTCGTTTATTCGGATGTTTGTTGTTCAATCATGCCGAAACGGTTCGTTAGATATTTGTCATTTTTTGTCTGAACTTCAACTTAGACATATGTATATGAACTATTTTTATAGACATAAAATTAAGATTTTCAAAGTGGCAGATTTAAGATGGCGACCAGCAATTATAAATTTCAATGGATTATCATGAATATTGGTATTTGGAGTTTTCAGAAATTCTGATTGCGAATCCGCTTTCAAAATTTAGAAATTGAGATAGTAGACTCAATATAGCGACCAAATTTTTCAAAGTAATATCATGACATGTGTAATGAAGTGTTTAGGCAGAGATAATTTCTATAACGAATAGGCAATCAACATAAGGTTTACAGCTTTAATGTTTTCCAATGAGGTAACAAAGAAAAAGTCAAACAAAAACATAATACCCTTATTTATTTATTTAACACAATGGAAACGTATAAGTACAGAATAGATTTTGAGCCCTTCTGATATGGACCGTGGTAGCAAAATGAATTTTGGACGGTTCTATATCACATCCATAAATTTTAGTAATTCCTACTTCTAAACTTCGTAATCTGGCTGAAGTACCAACATGTTAGAAGTATTTAACTAAGTATTTTTTGACGTGATAACGTCTTATAAGACGATGAACGGCTGCACGCACGAAAAAGCATGACTCATTGTCACGTTCCCCCTGAGCAGAGCGTGCAAGCGAGAGCGCGGGACAAGCGATAGAGAGGCACGATTGGCCTAAGCGTTTTGAATAGAATCTCACGTAATTTGTCCTGTTGGTTTATAGTGGAATATTATTTCCAATTAGAATAACTGTTATAAACTTCTTGTATGCTTCTATTTGTATGCACATGTGGCGACAAAATTAATAACATCTATCATCAATTTAGTCTTCTTCGATATAGTGGAATATTATTAGTCACAAAGTAGGTTTTATCTAATTAGAAAATAAGAAAAATGCCTATGAAGTATTTTCTTGGTATTTTCTTTGTAGGAGAAATCGTTTGTAACATATTACGGCGTAAAATTACATTAGTTAGTCAAAGTTCATGTGATAGGCTATTATTATAGATTGGTTTTTATAAATTGCGAAACTAGAAAAGAAAATGCTCTACCAACGATTTAAAAAAAAAAAAAAAAGAAGTTAAGTGAAAAGTTAATGTGGTTTCCATTGTTTATTACAACAACAATTGCGGCAAAAAAGGTAATTAATTCTTGCATTTTAAGAATTTGACGTGAACTGTTTTGTCAACTGTTTATAAAGTGAAGTGAAAAGTTAATGTGGTTTCCACAACCATCGATTTGACTTTTTCAAGGCACATTACACTTGAAACACTCCCCTTGATTTCCTACTTTTCCTATCAGCGTTCTATCCTTAACAGAATAACGCAGATTGGAGGATCTTAAATATCACACATGTATATAAGTTGTAAATAAATTGTTAATAGCACATTGTTACTTGTAATTAATCTGTATAATTTAAGTAAAAAAATATTTGAATTAACGAATGCAAATAAATGTTAATTTATCGAAAAAATTATAATTTTCAATTAACTCCTTCTTTGTATTACACAAAATAATGATAATTCAGTGATAATAATTCAATTCAATTCATAAAAGTATGCAATTTTTCATTAATGTTTTCTTATGACGTTATCACGTAAAATTATCGTCCGTAAACCGACTTTACAAACAACGAATTTTATTTATACACTGGGTGAAACCGGGTTACTCAGCTTGTATTCTTATAATAGTTCATATGTTCTTCTGCCCTGTAGCTCATAATAGTTATACATATATGTATGTTTCTAGAAAATTTTATCAAAATTAATGCAGCTGCTCCTTTACTTTGCTAACAAACACATATTCTTTCATATACACAAACAAAAATAATTTAAATAATTGTATTATTTATTAATCCATGATCTTGGAAATTCTCAATACCTTAATAAAATTTTGTCCCATCGCATTAGGTCCGTAATTTTAAATGTTTCGTAACATAAAAGTCGAAGCTCCTAATCATAGTAGAATTCGTCAGTTATCGAAACACTTCGTCAAATTTAGTAATTGTATTTCTTTTAAATCAGCCTGAAAACGAAAAGTAAATCTATAACTGCACTTGATTGGCTAAAGTGGTCGAAAAATCTCTTCTGACAATTAAAACCCTTCTCAGGATTCTGATGTATTAAGAAAAAAAAAATTTGTAGCAATAAAAATTAAAGTTGAAAGAACTTACTTCAACCCGACAGCAGAAAGACAAACTGCAAAGTATGTTTTCATCTAAATTTGCCGGGATTTTAATTTAGAAAATTGAGAATTGGGCAAGACGTTAAATAATTTTTATTGAAACAATGTTATAATATTCTTTAATTTCTATTTAATAAACGTAGAATATTTCGCTTAACTACAATTTTATTAAGATATATCCAACAATAAAACCAAATTACTTTAAGAAAGTCGAAAAGAATTAACATTTATTGCCTTTTTTAATGCATCCTTTTGAAAATAGTGAGCAGCCCTTCGGTAACATCATTCAAATTATCGCTGAAAAAAATGACAGTAATGTAAATATAGATAGTGCTGCGCAGACTAAAGTCTATGTCGTGTGTACCGAGTATAAGAACGCGAAACTCATCAAAATTGAGTATCTAAAATTTTATAAAAAAAAAGTTGATTGTTTTTATACTCTTCAAGTGAGGATTGCAATTGATGAATGGTATGTTAACAAAATTCCTACAACCACTCGAGGAGATGAGTTTTCTAACGAAAATAAAATCTAATTCATATTAATTAATTGCATAGATAATTTTCTTTATGGGAACAGGGTTGAAAAATATGTATAGTTTTGAGAAAAATTTAAAGGTGTTTTTTCGCCAGGTAGACTGCTTAGATTGTGATGTACAGAGTTGGTTGTAAATCAACCGATTCCGGAATATATAACTGAAAGTTGTTAAGCAAACATACAAATATAAAAATTCAGAGCTAATCACTTCAAAATATCTCTTGTTCATTTTTCTTTTACGTAAAACTTACCTAGGTTAGTAAAGTGATATAAACGTCGCATTGACAAATTCTAAATCAACTTACATACATACGTATGAATGCATTAGATGCACCGAATATCCGCACAACAATAGTGATACTTTCCTGAGGGAAACAAAAAACCTCGTCCAAACTAATATCAAATAGCGGAATAAAACCCATTTGTGTGCACCCATATGCCGTAGCAAGCCTTTCAAGCCCACCGACAAGAGGGCATCTTTGGTTCAAAGTGCTACGTAAATCTTCCTCAAAGCAATCTGTCGGGTATATGAAGGATTTTTTTAGGAGAAAACTTTATAAGCCACTTCTTCTCAAAGTTATTGCATTTAAAACTGCAGTTCATACTCCTGTGAGTCAAGGAAGCGTTTAATTTGTTTTAATCATTTCTGCCATTTCCGACTGATGAGGCTTATTGTAAGAAAAAACAAATTTTATAGTTAACGACTTCGTCTGACAAGTGGAAATATGTTAGAATTCCGGAGCTTTGGTTTTACGACTTGTGGTGCTATGTATCCACAACTTGAATATTTTTAGTTTCTAGGGAGCTATCGCTATTGATGAGATCAGACCGAAATTCTTTGGAAAGGCGCTCGGGTCACCGTTGGGCATCCCACGCAAAATACTTACATTAAAGCGGTAAGTACATAATTCAATAAGGACATCTCATCCCCTTTTGTGTAGGCTAGAGTACGGGAAACCTATATGTATATAATTGACTTTTGAGAAATTGCTTCGAGTACTTGGTACGCTTTAAGTGAATGTCGTTGGAATCATTAATTCAATGGCCACTGCCCCCAAGGATCTCTCGTTCATGCAGAATTGAGAGCGGCAAAAACTCTTACGCAGCTTAATGTCTTTCACTTTAATACTTGCCTTTAAAGAGTATCATTCTTCTAAGTTGTAATCAGTCGAAGGTTTAAGTTGAAAAATGTTTAGAGATGACATTTTGCTACAACGAACTGAATACAAGAAAACTGCGAAACATAACATCTTAAAATTTGGAACAAGGCAATAACAAAGCAGGCGCACGCAGATAGCAAAAATATTGACACGTTCACCTTTATACATATATATTATATATATTTTTTTCACTTTATGAAACGAAAGTCAAATTTATGTCCCAATTCTAACCCACAAATATTCTGCTTAAGGCTTCTTCTTCTTCTAAAAGATATTGAAATTCTCCTCATGCGCTGGACGAGTCCTCACACAGGGGTCGCTTTCTACGTGCATTTAGATCATACATAAATAGAAGGTCTTATGAGCGCTGAACTTTCATTTATACGGCAAGGTGAAAAATTTATACCGGTTCAGGATTCAGGCGATAATTCAGCATATCTTGATTTGTTCAATATTTATTCAAGAGTTAGAAAATCAATACGAAGATACATTATTGTTTTCATAGCGGGGGCGTTGACGGTCGCGAAACTTCCGTAGCATTGTTTGATTCTGGCAATTTTGTTTTGCTTCATCCATTAGCTTCTGCTTAATTTATTGGAATTTAATTGACTTTTTGAGACGTGCTTAGGGTTATGTTGGGCCACATGCTAAAGAAAATGTATTTGAATGAATTTGAATTTCTGTAATTAAAAAATGAGGGTAAAGGTTTTATGAATGATTAATCCATATTTAATTTATTTAGTAAAATTAAACTAGAGCAGCTTTGATAGAAAGTTAATGATAGCACAGAATAAAATTTAACTTTGTTTAAACAATCAAAAATCAAGTGCGATTTGATAAGCAACAGGAAAAACGACAAAGTAATTTTCAGACCAACTACCTGTCACCACATTACCCTACCCAGTTAACACGGTCACGTCGGCGTTATGAGATGTGGTAAACGCCGAGGAAAACGTGTTAAGATTAAAATGTATTAAAATCTCGTTTTATTGTTACATACAGATGAATTCTTGATTAAATTATTTATTTTTAATTAAAGAAAACTTAGCTTTGATACTTTTCTAAAAAAGAAACATTAAACTTCCGGCTCATTTAAAACAATCAAAACAATAATTTGTTATTTATTTTTGGTAACTTAGTAAATAACAAAAATATCTTCATCCATCTCTATTTGTATACAATTGAATTTTCTCTAAACAAACAAAGTGTTTCTATGGAAACTTCAAGTTGTATTATCGAAGCTGCACACTAAAAGAAATTTCTTGACTATATTCCGGAGTATTCTATAGGTTTAATTCCATAAACTCTATATCAAGACTTAACGAAACTTCGTCAAATATAAAAAAAGGGCTTGTCATAACGGTTTCCTTTACCATTTATATAAATGAAAACCTAAATCCCTTGCTTCTATGCCCGGACTATATAAATTCTAGACACCTCTAATAATTCACCATACATAATGGGCGCTTGGAACTATGCATATGAAGCTCACTGCGACTATAAAATCTAGCTGCTATGACTAGAATAATAATCCCTACATCCTTAAATCTAGTCCCTTCGGTTAAATTTCTGAAAATTCTATGGCCTATCCGATTTAAATGCAGGGTGGGGCATTTATCTTCAGACAAAATAATATCTCAGTTGGACTCGATTATTTCAAAAAAAGTTTCAGACAAAAATCCGAAATCAGTAGAGCCTTCGCTCACAACATGAAAATGATCGGACCAAGCGTTAAAGCGTGATTAAGCAAAAAACAAACACACATATTGAGTCGGCCATTTTGAATTTCCATATTCTGATAGTGGATTCGAAATTATAATAGTAGCCTCGAGATACCCATAGTACTAATTTTCAATTGAATTTATTGAAGTTCAAAAATGTTTGGCCGCCATAATGCAGTCGCCTTCTTGAATTTCCAAATTTCGAACGGAGATTCGCAATCAGGACCTCCAGAAACCCCCGAATACCAATTTTCATGGCAATCCCTTAAAATTTACAATTTTTGGCCGCCATCTTGGGTCCGCCATTTTGAAATCCGTGAATAAAAAGTAGCCTATATGTTAAGTCCAGATATGTAGTGCCTTGACTCAAAACATGAAAATGATCGAACCAAGTATTAAGGTGTGATTAAGCAACAAACATATAGGGTCCGCCATTTTGAATTTCCAAACTTTGGTAGTAGATACGTAATTAGTGCCCTCAAAATTCCCATAGTACTAATTTTCAATTGAATTCATTGAAGTTCGAAAATTGTTGGTCGCCATATCGGATCCGCCGTCTTGAATTTTCAAATTTCGAGCATAGACTTGCAATGAGGACCTACAAAAACACCACTATACCAATTTTCACGGCAATCCCTTGAAATTTACAAATTTTGGCCGCCATCTTGGGTCCGCCATTTTGAAACTCATGAATAAAAAGTAGCCTATATGTTAGGCCGGGATACGTAGTATCTTCACTCTAAAAATTAAAATAATCGGACCCAGCATTTAGACGTGATTGAGCAACAAACAAACAAAGAAATAAAGAAACAAACAAACAAACGAACAAATTTTCGATTTTATATATATACTCGTATATATACGGATAGGGATTTCGGCTATAAAATGGCCATAAAAAACAAAACAAAAAAAATTTTTTTACATTTTCATTTTTATTTCGTACTTTTTGTAAATATTCGACCTTTCCATGCCCCCCTCAGTACCCTACAACTTTGGTATGAAACATTTTTTTAAGAAAAATGATCCGAACAAGGTAAGTACCCCGTTGTCCCAAGGTTGTTGTTTTTTTGTTCTTATAGTCATTTTATGGGCACATTTAACCCATAATCGAAAAAGTGATAAGAACAAAAAGTTTTTTTTTCGTTTTTCAATCGAAATCCATGGTAAAAAATGGGTGTTTCCTTTCAAAAAATCCACTTCCGGTCAAAAAATTCCACTTTCGGTCTAGACCGGAAGTCGTAATATGGACCTTTCCATGGCCCCTTCGGCGCCCTACAATTTTTGTCTGAAATTTTTTTTCGAATTAATCAAGTCCAACCGAGATATTATTTTGTCTCAAGATAAATGTCCCACCCAGTAAGTATATCGATACTTTGACCATAAATAATAGTCCCTTGAAACCATATGATGTTTACTGCGACTACGAAGTATGGTTGCTACAACTAGTGTTATACCTGCTACATTCCTGAATTCTAGTTACTTTGACCCCATTTTTACGGGTTTTTGAGCACTTAGTGGCTCTAACTTGCATACATATATAGATGTTTGAACCATACAGAATATTCAATATACCATTGCAATTATATATATTATTCATACTGTGACTACAAAATATAGTTACTGCTACCAGAAGTATGCCTACTATGTCCTTGAAATCTAGCCTCTTTAACTAAATTTATAAAAAATAACCACTTCATAGTCACACCAACTTTAATACAAGTTTGCTTATTTTCACGGGTACTCCTTGAAATATAAAAAAGTTAAACATTTCTTCAATATTTCATTATGTTTTGTATTTATTGCATATATGTACATACATATATTTCCAAAACTTCTTAAGTCATACATATTTAGATGTAACAATAGCCGACGTCAGATTTCAATTTCTAGTTATTTAATGACAACGAAAAATTTAGCAGCCTTTTCTACTTGGTACGCAATTTTACTTTTATTAATACTCGACATCCAAAAACTCGTCTGCTTTTGCAGATGGCTTAATCGATGTCGCTCACACTGTTTTACCAGGAATGGAATATCCAGCTATCTTAGGGATGCCAGAACATAACTATAAATTCTAGTACTATATTGCAAAAATTATAGATTTCTAGACTATTTTATTGCCCAGCGGACAATGCAAATCAATACAAATTTTATTCAGTGGAGTTGTACTTACATATTAACGGAGATAAAAAATGAGAATTTAAAGAAAACGAGTTATTTTATAATAGAAAGGGTTACCGCCATAAGGGAAACATTCATCGTCATTTAAAGATTTTTTACTTGTTAGAACGACACTTTTCATTTAAGTGAATGCATAACTTTTAAATGTGTAACCATTGTGCTTATAATTATAAGTCTAAACTCCTTATTTATGGTTACTGTTGAAAATGGAGACCAGTTGAAGTCTCCGCCTCTCCAAACCAAGAAGTGCAGTAGCACTCTGGCACCCTAGCGAACGAGACGTGTAGTTTTGAATAAACCTTATAGACCAAAATAAGCGTTTAATTAAATCTCCCCTCTGATCTATTTCCAACATTGGCGCCGAAACCCGGGATCGAGGCGGTAAAATTAAAGGCGATTTTGTGAATGAAAGAGAGTTATTTCGTGCGCACGTGAATCAATTCCGTAGCTCGGTGATTGATCAAGAAACAAAGTATTCTGCCGAAAGACAATGGACAGCGTGAATCGAGGTGTTATTCGTGGACAAATAACGAAATTGATAAAGAGTGCTCTCGAATATTTGAGTTCCTCTGCATCGCGAGTTACCGAGGATGCGGACAGTTATGATGAAATAACGGAAGAACTAACGGTGTACTTCTCTCGCATTAATTCCTGCAGTGATAACCTGCGTAAGGCTAACAAATCTGTGTGGTCATCGGCTATGCCCGAAGACTTCGAGAAAGAGTGCGAATCGGTCGCGGAGTATGAGAACAAAGTGACGAATTGCCTTTCACGCCTCAACTCCAGGTTGCTGCGGCTTCAAAACGCTCCGGATAAGGCTAACGTTTCCCTCAACATTATTCCTGCCCAGGAAAAACCGCCGCGCTCCGTCTCCGTTAAACTACCCAAGTTAGAGTTGAAACGGTTTTCGGGTGACTATAGAGATTGGCTGCCGTTCTGGGAGCAATTTAAAACTCTTATCCATGAGAATAGTAGTCTAACGGTATCTGAAAAGTTTAACTATTTACAGTCAACGCTACAGGGCAAGGCAGCAGCTGTTATCGCCGGGTATCCAGCAACTCAGTCCTGCTATGACGCTGTTATAGCATCTCTACAGGAAGAGTATGGTGACGTCGAAGGGTTGATAGACAAACATTTGCAGAGGTTGATGTCTCTTCCGTTAGTAACGTCGCGTCATGATGCCGTTGGTTTGAGAAATATGTATAACATTGTCATCACTAATACACGGACGCTTACTGCGTTTGGCGTTTCATCTGGGAAATATTACGTCATCTTAAGTCAGTGATTCTCAAATCTCTCCCTAGCGACATGCGCGGTGAATATGTATAATAAATTGCACAATGCTTCAGACGGTGCACTCTCCAAATGGAGGGTGTCAGAAGATGACACTAACAACGTCGGTATGAGATAAAAACTATCCTGCCTTTTAAGTTGGACCAAGCAATACACATTTACAAAATTTCATCGAAATCGGTTCAGCGGTTTCGGAGATTAGCGTAAACGCACATCGTGACACGAGATTTTTATATATAAAGATAATTATTATAAAAAATAAAATTAATCATTGTCGCAGTAGGCCAACTTCAACTTTCAATTCTTTTAGGAAGCTATGATTTGTTTTTAAAACTTTTGAGGAAAAATTGAATATTGTTTTTACTCTTCCTCGATATCTTTTCAATCAGAAAACATTTTATACTAATTTCTTAAAAAATGTTAGTGATTCTTTTATTTATAAAAAAAAATAGTTTTGAATGTTTCAATAGTTATCGTTGAGACTACAATCTTTAAAAAACCAAAGAATTTTAAGGGATAAAATCTATTCTACCTATGATTCGAATTCGAGGGATATGTCTGCATTGCTCTCGATTTTATTCCTTATCACGCTCAGGATACCGTAATATTTTAATGTATCTTTGCTAGGTTCATAGATTTGCAACACACGTTCTACGCTCTCCCGCCAAGAAGAAAATTCGCCTGGGTTGCCGAAAACAACGGACGCCATTTGGTTTGATCCGGATATCGCAGCAAATTTTGTATTGAATTGAAAGTAACAAATAGTGACTCCTAGCAAAACTTTTTAATTTTGTGAAAAGATCATCAAATTGCATTGACTTAAGCCCGGCGCACACGATGCAAGTTTTCCTGCATGATAGCTTGCACGGCTCCAAGCAGCTACAAAATGACGCAATGTTGCACGAAAATGACGTCGTTGCATGCTTCCGTGCTGACTGCCTTGCAGGATTTTGGTGATCGAACGCGTGCTATTTTTGGCTGCAATTTTCATGATTGGGCTGACTCCACAATTCACGTTTACGTTTAGCTTCACTTTTCTGCTTTAAAGTTTCAATCAGCATACAAATTCCGATTGATAGCCGACTCCGGCGAACAGTTTCATTGCAAACAGAATCCATTTTTGCTTTTGAAAACAAATGTCAAATTCAGATGCCAACTTGCAAGCGCAAGGCTACGAGCACAGTGTGAAGCCGAGCCTTCAGCACTGCCTGCTTGATCGCGAGCAGTGAAGGCAGCACGAAACAATCCTGCAAGCAACCTAGCAAAGAAACTTGCATCGTGTGCGCTGGGCTTTACATATGCCCACTTAGCATCAAAAACTATCATAGATCTAATAATTCTTTCAGTTATTAAGTGAGGCAGGTTGCTCTGACGTGCTTAGTTGAGTGGTGAAGTATGATTATGTAAAACGGGAGTATAATTAGATTATTAAATAGCTTAAATCAATGAAATTTTTTTTTTAAATTTTTAATTTTGTTCTTAATCTCAAATTTTAATATTTTCGCGAGGCGAAATTTTAAATATCTCGTAGTGTTCTGTTTACCACCAGTCATGTGATATATTGAAGCGTACTTTGAGAACACACTAGGAATACAAATGCTATTCAAACGGAGTTATGTTCTCGTGTTCTTCAAGGTATCGAAAACGCGAGATTTGTTCCATTCTACAGATTTCGATACCTGAAAACTACCTAGTTATGTATTCACAATTCGCCAAAGGCTGACTTCTCAATCAAACCTATCTAGCCTTAATACAATTCTGTGTCAAAATGCTCAAAATGAATGTTAATAGAACGGGAAGTTGATTAAACAGACCCGTGGAAACTATAATTGTTCCTGTGTTTAGGAATTCTAAGAAATCCCGGGTGTCTCAGAGAGCAAGCCGGAACTTGAATATTAAAAAAATACAGTAGGACTGGAGAATCGATAATTTCCTGCAGGTACCTACTTGAGTGCGAAAGCAGTCCTGTAGACCCCCAGTGTATGATGGAGTGAATCCAATTTAATTAATTTAAGCCTATCAGCATATGGGGGCAAACTAACTGGATTGCTCCAATTAAGCCCCCGAAGAGCGAAACGTACAAACCGACGTTGGACAGCTTCAATACGATTGATATGAAGAGAGTAGCAAGGAGACCAAACCCAAAAAGCATACTCTAGCATCGGCCGAACGTAAGAACAATATATGTACATAAGTACTTCAGAGCCGCGTATATAAGGACTCGGAGTGAGTGGATGATCCTTCAGATCCTTTACTCTTCTAGTCTTCTTTTGGTACTCTACTCGTGCTCTGTTAGTACTCTTGTAGTGTTCCTTTGGTACGCTCCTCGTGTTCACTCAGTCCGCTTTTTATTTAAGCAAATTAATAGAAAAATTTTTCACAAATAAAAAAAACCAAGTTAATATTAAAGAATGCATACATAAGAGTTGTTGCAGTGTAGGTCCACACAAAAAAATTGATATAATTCCACTTTATATTATTTCAGTTTTGCATGCAGCAAATGTTACTATTGGCTCGATTTGCCAGTATTCACGTTTGCTTAAAAATATCAAATTATATGTTGCAAAGTCATACGGTAAAAATTTGCAGACGGATTCTTTTGTGTGTAGCTGCAAACAAGGCAATAATTTAAAATTTGGACTAGTGCATTGTTTTATTAAATTGCTCACAGAGTGCTGATGCATGCGTCCAGCAGCAGTAAACATTTTGCAATCATTCAAAATGTCTCGATCGATGATGTATTGAGTGTTAATGTTAATCAGTACACGAAAATAACTTATTAATGGTTGAAAAAATGTCATTTCACGGATCAAATGTTTGTTATTGACATATAGATAAATTAGAAAATATTTAATATTAAATATTTAACATTTACTACAGCATGTAACATATATATATCACAAAACCTGGAATAAATATTCTGTAAAATAATAGAATTATTTATGCAGTAATTAGAGGAACATGCTAATGGACGATGCATACTGGGACTGTAGTGATGACTCCCTTTTTTCCTTTTGGCGACTCAGGGTCCTGCTCACAATACCGCAGAGACGAGTGCGATTCTCCTATCGGACCTCGCACTTCCAACAGCTTCCTTGGGTTCATAGCACAGGACACGTACTACTTACGGGCTTAGTGAGCAGTTTGGTGACACTAAATGTCTTTTAACTGTGACGGTTTCCTAGCACTACTTAAGGGCGTTTTAGGAAAACCTTTTTAGTCACTTGCACTTCTTGAGGGCTTTTTTGAATAAACTTTTTCGATCACTTGCACTTCTTGAGGGCTTTTTAGGATCACAGGCTTTTTAATCACATTTCACAAAGCACACACTCCTCTGCCCCACGTTGGGCACCAGTTAAACTCTTATTTTAAATTTTTACCAAAAAAATATATTTCTAAGTTGGCTTCGCTAACCTTTCTACTTTACAGCTAATTACAGAATGATCTTAATGGCTAATTGGACTTAATGTTACGGCCATCTACTCTATCGGCTGCCGACTCTGTAGTTCTCATGCCCTCGCCGCCGCCGTCCAGACATTGGTCAGCATATTTGGTTTCGTGTGAACTGCGGTTATTGGTTGCAAGGGTGACCCCGGTTGCCGAGCGGACCGTGGTTTAGATGATAATTGGTACGATGCGAATAATAAAATGCTTTGATAACTTACATATAAAAATGAAATATTTCATTATTAACGAATAACAAAATATTTGAGGAATTTCAGGAATTTTCAGGAAATCGTTTTTTATTCTTCTAGGAGTTATCCAATGTTGAATTTTGGACGTTTGTCAATAATATTCATAAAATTAAAATTCGTTTTGGTTAGGTTTAATAACTACTGCGCTAAATTTTACAAATTTATAAATTTAACTGCCACTAATACGATCTACTAATTCTGTTGATATTGTTTGTTGAGTTAGTAGCTTATAACACGAAGAATAGTGGTACATATACTACCCTACAATTTTCGGTCGATCAAAGTTACTGCATTCATTAATAGGTGCATTATCAAGCATCAATTTTAGTTGATTTTACCAAATTGTTTCTCTAAATGTACGGCTTACATGGCAACAAATTAAAATGCATAGGGAAGTGAAAATACGCTGCTTTTCCTCACACCGCGAAATTTTTAATATGAAAGGAGGATAGGAGGTGATCAAAGAACATATGTTTAAGTCAAGTCTAATCAATATATATCAATGTATACACCGTTTGGTCAATAGCGGATAAGAAATACAAAAGTCATCGGGTCTCAAACCACTTTTGTTGATCATGGAGTTCTCCTGGCTAAGCTGGAGCATCGCTTTGGATTCTCCCCCGAGTCCATTACATTAATGAAAAATTATATAAAGGATCGCCATCAGTAAGTTCGGGTTGGTGACAACCCATCTCATCGCATAAGGCTATCCATTGGGGTCCCTTAGTAATCGATTTTAAGACCTCTTTTATTTTCAATATATATTGACGACCTTGACTCTTTGAAATTAAATCTAATTAAATATATGGACGATGTTCAGATGGATACATCTGCTCCCAAAAACACTATCTGTGATACTTATTATTATATTATAGTGGTAGAGTTCTTGTAGGGGTTTATCGGTAAGAGTCCAGAAGTACTTGGTTAAAACGAACGTCATGCTGCTCATAAACTACTGTAATTGCCTTTATTCGCATTTGGATTCGGTGTCACTTACAAAGTTGCGGACACAGGCGTTATAAGCCCTACTATAACGCCTGTGTCCGCTTTATGTTCAGTTGCGTCGGATTGATCATGTGTCACCATACTCCACACGCATACTTGATATCAATGTGGAAGAACGGATTTCAATTGAAAAACGAAAAAAAAAATACTTTTTGTTCTTATTATTTTTTCGTTAAAATGGCCATAAAAACAGAAAAACAAGATTATTTTTTGCATTTCCATTTTTGTTTCGCAAGGGCGTTTTATTAATGCAGCATCATTGATCATGATAGATGAATATTCAATGTGTCCAAAACTTGCACTTAAAATAATACATAAATTATTGAGGGATTTAGCATCAGGTGAAAACAAAAATAAATTATTTGGAGGAAAAACTATCTTATTGTGTGGCGATTTACGCCAAATTTTACCAGTCGTGTCTCATGCATCAAGATCAGGCTTGATTGAAAATTGTGTTATAAGTTGGGAGGAATACCATAATTTCCATAAAGTAACATTGAATCAAAATATGAGGGCCCTCCCAGAAGAGGTAGAGTTCATAAATTTTTTGAAAAAACTCGGAGATGGTATCTTGCCAACTTATCAATTATTTGGAGAAGATGTAATTGAGTTACCCCAGAATACAATTGGAGATAAGAATAATATAATTGAAGATATATATGGTGATATAAGACAGACAATTTTATCTGATGAAGTACTTAAGCGTGCTATATTAGCACCAACAAATGAAGATTGTTCCCTTTTGAATAGTGACATATTGAATCGAATGGATGGCCAGAAAACAACTTACAATAGTTTTGATAAAATAATTGAAAATGAAGGAATAAATGTAAATGATTTCCCAATTGAATTTTTAAATTCCTTAACTGTTAGCGGAATGCCACCGCATAAAATAACACTAAAGGAAAATTGCATTGTAATGCTCATACGTAATTTGAACACAGCTGAATGTTTAGTAAATGGCACAAGATTGCGGGTTAAGCGGATGCATAGAAATACTTTGGACTGTGAGGTATTAACGGGAACTGCAGTTAAAAAAAGAATTTTGATCCCAAGAATTAATTTGACTTTTTCTGGAACTATGTTACCTTTTCAATTCCAAAGAACACAGTTTCCAATAATACCAGCATTTGCAATGACGATTAACAAATCGCAAGGGCAAACATTCAATAAAATTGGAATTATGTTGAGACGACCGGTGTTTGCACACGGTCAGTTATACGTAGCATGCAGTCGAGTAAGATCGTTTAATGGGTTAAAATTCTACGTTAATGAAAATAATGGCCAGGGAAATCTTTTTAAAGATGAACGATTATTCACTAAAAACATTGTTTATAGAGAAATTTTGGATATTCATTGATTCATTTCAAAATTAGTAAAAAAATCAAAATGAAAAGAAGGAAAAATGTAAAAAAAAGGATATTTCAAGGCCAAATTAACCTCATATTGCAGCAATATTTTTGAGATTAACTAAAAAGGATTTAGAGTAGTTTATAAATTGTATTAGAATCAAATAAGTAACACATTGACTTAATGAATTGAACAGACAAAAACATACCAAATCAACAACCCAAAACACAAAGAAACAAGAAAGAAGAAAGAGATCATTTAAAGAAAAAACTCGATGAATTGGAAAAAAAACAGGTTAGATTTGAAGAGGAGAAAATAAAGTTAATAATTGTATTAAATATTCCAGCTCCGATTATGAAGACAGTTGAAAGTGAAGCTTTTGTATATGGTCGAATTTCGACCGCGGGGCGACCTCTAGTTTTAAATATAATGTACCGTATAAGGTTAGACCTTTGTAAAGATTTTTTAAATAAATTAATATTAGTATTATTTTTACGTAAGGCCAGAAAATCTATTGTACCTATATCAATTTTTACTATTATAATGTTGAAACGAACATTATTGATGCAAAATTTACCTTCGCTGTAATTCACACTCAAAGTTTTAAACTAGTGGATATGAGGACTGACGCTAGTTCCGCACGTCTGTGGCAGGTGCACCCGGCCGTTTAGGCACACCAATGGCAATGAGATCTGGCTGGTGTTCCGGATCGAAACACCGGCTACTTTTAGGGCTCGTCTGCCTCGGTTGTAGCGAGGGCTAACTGCAATTTTATCAATCAGCCGCTCGGCGCACAAAATTGTAACAATATCTTTGAAACTAGTGGATTTACGAATTTAGTACGGCAGACCTTTTTTCTAGAAAATTTAATTCTCAACAAGATACGGCTATGACTATACTTTTTTTAAATTTTATTTATTCGAATTGGCTCGTTTAAGTAAAATAGTAATTGTCCCATGTTAATTATATGCGGAACTAAACTCTGCTTGTGCTGTTCATAGGTTTGATGTAGGAGTCTGAATTTTCGGGGGGATTATCTAACATGAATTTTGTTATTATTAATTTTTCGAAATAGTTTCATCAGATGTACTACACTGAAGTAACCGTTTTACAGAAATAGGTACCGTCTTATCGAAACTTTAAATAAAACTCTGTTTACAACTGCTATGCCGAAAATTTATTTCTTACTTCTTTAGTCTGTTGCTTCCTGATTGTGAGCTGGACTCTTTCATTTTCAAGAATAAAAGGGACGTCTTTAATCTTACGTCGAACACGAACGAACAAAGAGAAAGTTCCGACATAATAAAGCCACTGCGCTTCTTTCATATTTCCACAATTTTCCGTACGACGTTCCACATCTTCCAAACCTGGTTGGTCTGTTCATCGGAGACAAAGCATTGATTAAGGTTCCACCTGGAGCGAGAACCTTCAGTTGAAAAATAGTGGAATTCATTAGAATGGAAACCGAAGCTAGGTGAATAAAAAGGGAAGATTGACGCGATTAAACCCCACAGGCTCAAAGCAAACGAGCAGGAAAGAGCCGGGTCAATTACGTGGGTTCTGCACACATTTTGAGATTGCCGACTTCAGATAGGATAATTCCGACTGTTTAAATTTTCGCTGGTAGTTCGATGACATACCGACCTCTAATTTTATTTCTAAGTTGTTAAAATAAGGGAGCGCCTTATCAGGCTGTTGTGTAACACATTTTCTCGACAACATCGTTTGGCTTTTTCGATAAATTAAATAGCAATTTGAAGACAAGTTGTTCCAAATTGGATGCGGAATATAAAATAACGGGAAAATTGAAGTAATAATCAATAATTACCATACAAAAGTTAATACATACATATTTGCTTTATTCAATTTTCCGTGAAATTTACTAGGTATACTTACTTTCTGCAAGCAGGCTTATTCTTTAGCAATTTCAAACCAAGGAAAAATCTGGGTTTTCGCAAAAACATTTTCGTAACCTTGGGCATCTAGACAAAAAACACCTATTCACAGAACCCGTTCAGCTCGGGTGATCCAAGCTTTTTTTATCCCATAAAAACCGCCAGTGAATGGAGTGCTTTTCGCAAGGCCGAGAGAATCCACACTCAACCAGCAAAAAGTTTTTCTTAATTAAATCGTCTGCTCCTGCTAGTGGTGCTACTTACGGAGCTGGGACGTAAATTTTGTAATGAATTAACCCTCTTCGAAATGGCTTAAAGGAAAAGAGCCCTTTGCAGATTGGAGCAATTCACACAGTACATTATTCTGTTGAAAAAAAAAGAAAATAAATCAGAAGGCAAAAATTAAAATTAAAAGGATATTTGTGAGGCCGAAAAGGAAAATTTATACAAATTTCCAAGAATGGCTAGCGCAATTGTGCAGCCGAATATGTTTATCTTTTTTTTAGTGTAAATATAAGTTTTCGGAGTTTTGGTCTCTTTCTTTCAAAGATAGTATAATCAGTTTTTAACCGAGAGTTATAATTAAATATCGTATAGAGTTTTCCTTTACAGAACCATAATTACTCTTATTAAATAACTACGACTTTGTCTGCGTGGAATCAAAATTGGTTCTAGAGAAGAGTGAATAAAGAGATAAGAGAGAGTGTGCAAAAAGAAATAAAGAACGAAAGAGAGGTCAGATTTATACTACAGTTTTGAACTGAGAAAGGTAAACATTGTTGTTAATTGTTTGACATGGTAGACCTGTATAACTTATAACATTAGATATACTAAACCATTTTGAATTTCTAAATTGTGATATGTAGTAGATTCGAAATTAGTGTCACCGAATTATTTTTACACTACTTTTCATTAAAATCCTTTGAATTTCAAAAGGCTTAGTTACAATATTGGGGCGGCCATTTTGAACTTACAAACCATGATAGTAGATCCGAAATCAATCATCTCAAATTACCCTTATTTAGAAATTAATTTTACTTAAATTCGTCGCACTTGAAATTTTGTGGTTCTCATATTGGATCCGCCATCTTGAATTTCAAAATTTTGATAGTCGATTTGAAATTCGTGACTTCAAAATACTTTTAGTACTAATTTTTATTTAAACTCGTCAAATTTTTCAAAATTTTGGTCGCCACATTGCATCCCCCTTCTTGAATCTCTAAATTTTGAAAGCGGATTTGTAATCAGCATCTCCAGAACCTTTCAAATACCAGTTTTCAAGGCAATAACTTGATGTCTCCAATTGTTGGCCGCCATCTTAAATCCGCATTTTTGAAACCCTACATTTTATCCACATACAATGTAGCATATGTGTATATATATTAAGTTTGAATATATAGTATTATATATTGAGTCAAAATCTAAAAAAATCTCCAATGAAGCGTTTAGGCGTCCATTTATTAAAAATATAAAAATTTAATAGCAAAGAATTCCTTAAAATAAAACTAATACAATATAATGGCCGGCGCGACCAATTCATTCGAAATTTTCGACTAAGATGAGCTCTAACAGGGTGTGTCATCGATTTAAAATGTCATATTTCCGCGCATCTCTAAATCGATTTTTACCAACAATGCCTTGAGCTCTTTTATTACAAAATTCAAATAAGTATCGCCATTCATGCGATCTGGAATATGACAAGGACCAATCGGTTGTCCGTTCGCTATTTCAGACGAGAAATTGACACTAAACTGCTCTTGGAAATTGGATGCTCACGCCAGGAGCGGTTTGTTTTGAAGTAAAAAGGGGTTTGACGCATAGTGTTACTACTACACGGTCGCATTTAACATAGCGCTCAGATGATATGACATCGCACACAATTTGCGGTTTTTTTTAATGTGACCGGATAATATGGTTTCAAACTAACACAGTTAACTTTTTTTTAAAAAATTTCAATATTTAATCGATTTTAATTTTTTTATTTTTTGGACTTGATACGTTTTGGACCAAATTTAGGCATGATACCATAGAATAAATAAAATTTTCAGGGTATAAAACAAACTAAATGAAAAAGTTTTTATAATAGATTTGGATGAAGCAGTTTATGTGACTTTTTTATAATTAGCTCTCAAAAATGTAGTAATTTTTTCTTTTAGCTTTTTAGTATTCAAAAAAGTTTTTTGGTGCATTAGTATGCGCTATGAAATCAAATCTTCTTGTGTTGGTTAGGCCTATTATGCAAGTAAATTGGAAAAAGGAAACGCTTATCTCAATTATTCAAGTCATTATGACAAAAATATCTACGAACTCGTAGTTTGGTAAAAATCACGAAAAAAATCATAACACCTAAACTAAGCAAAATCACGTAACATACATGGGAGCGATTATCAAATTAAACTACGTCAACAAATGTTTTCCTTTATACTTGAAAGAAAAGTTAACGTAAAAAAGTTTCGCGTCAACGATAAAGAGGAGCGCGTGGTAAGAATGTAAGTCGTGGTAGAAACCGAAAATCAGCAACGACTGCCACTACACCTACATTAAAAACTCGACTCCTTATTTAGGCGTCTTTTGGCTGGAACATAAAAATGTAACTACTTTAAATCCTGTCATTTGCTGGTACGCAACCTTAAAAAGACACATTTGTGCATTCGTCAGTAATTTTCTTTATAAATTCAGATACTTATTTACGTGATTAAATCCAGAAGGCGAAAATGAGGATGAGTCAATGTGGTATCCTTGAAACGAAGAAACTCAAAAAGGACAACATTTGTGTTCGTGTGATGGACGATATTTCTTGTATTGAAAAAAAAAATCGAAAACAAAACATTAAACATTTTAATATTCAACACCATTGATTATATGTTTAGTGTTTTCTTAAAGTCAAATATTTTGAAATATATATCAGTCGTTATTCATTATTATTCAATTAAAATTAAATACTACCCTAAACATTTTTCTTGTTGTCGTTACCACGTCGAAAATTCGGTATACTTAACTGTTGAAAAACGCCGAGTTCAACCTGAACCTTTTGCAGGAAAAATTATCGAATTCCATGAAATCCTACAGTAAATGGGCACTTAATAGCACTTTTGTTTTGTTTTAAATTAAGGGGTCTACCCACTTCTTCAAGAACAAAAAAATGTAATTTTTGGGAATTTTTTTGGCGATTCTAATATACATAAGTATGTAATTATTTTTTATTTATTTTACATTGTTTTTTTTTTATAAATGCAGTATAAACAAAATACGCCAAATCAGCTTGCGTCCTTAATATCTCGCTTTCGGATGTTCTGAAACAGATTTCAGAGCAGATTCATGATCAGTAATGTAATGGCTATGGCCCGTACTAGAATTATTAATTTTGGGGCAACATTTTAAAATCAATATTTTTACTTGATTCTATTACGGGCGATAGCCACACATGTATAAAATATGTGGAAAAAATTTGAAGAGAATTGGTCGAGTAGATTCTGAAAAATTTAGGACGCAAGGCGTAAAAACGTTGTTTCCAGAAAAACGCGTTTTAAGTTTTTTTTTTATTATTTCGCGGCCAAGCAGTGACTTTCGAAAATCGCTTATAAATACGGAAGGAATGCTTGGATCTTCTTAAAAATTTTACACAGTATTTCTGAAACACAATATCTACTTTCGAAAAATGTAAAAACAAATCAATTTTTTAAAAGCTGAGAAGTGGGTAGACCCCTTAACATATATGTATGTATCTTATCTCCCTGCTCGCGTTCAACAACCCCGATATTAGAAGATTATGTTTTTTATACTATATACATATTTTCAGCTCAAAATACTAGAATTGCTTTTTGTTTTGTTTAGTTTGTTTTTGTTTATTGATTTGGTTGGAAAATGCTGGAAAAACTTTTAGCTGCTTCTGTTAAAAAAAATGTTGTATTCGCTAATTTTAGTATAGGTACTTTTATATGTTTAGAAAACTTATTTTATTTTAAGAAACTTAAAGAGAGATATTTAAGTAGATAAAAATGAAGCTGCTTATTTGTAAATAAATTTTCATCTTAATCTTATTTCAAGATTCTTCAGTTCATATTGGTTGTGATAGCTACACATCGAAAAAAAAGGTGCGTCGAGCCCCACCCCCCTTTTCACGGATCCGAATGCAAACTATGCGAGAATTATGTGCTAAATATGTGCTAATTATGTGCCGACAAAAAATTTTGTGTGCTCCAAAATTAAGTGCTTTTTTTATACAAAATGGGAGGTGTAGCTCGACGACGAGTTACACCCCCCCTCAAATTGTGAGCAAAAACATTTTTTTTCTTTCATATTTTTCGTGGGGGGTGCAGCTCGAAATCGCGTTTTTTATGAATTGGCAATTAATTATTCGACTGAAGGCAACGAAGGAATTATATGCTGCTGAGAAAAGAATTTGGTTAGCGTATTGATTGAATTTAGTGCATGCCGAGTAATTTATCGGATTCGCACTTTTTGAAAATGTCGACTATCTTTTTTGCAGTTAACTTTACAAACTTCTTTGTTGCACATTCTTGAAGCACATAAAAAGCACATAATTCTAGTTTGAAGAAAAAAAATGTTTTTGCTCACAATTTGAGGGGGGGTGTAACTCGTCGTCGAGCTACACCCCCCTTTTTGAGTGTTTAAAAAAAGCACTTAATTTTGGAGCACAACAAATTTTTTTTCGGTACATAATTAGCACATATTTAGCACATAATTCTCGCATAGTTTGCATTTGGATCCGTGAAAAGGGGGGTGGGGCTCGACGCACCTAAAAAAAAACATTTTATTTTGATCCGGTGCCAACAAATGAAAACGACTCTATTGGGTTATTGCTATCAACGGTTGGGTCCGGCAAAAGAAAATGTTAGGTATAGTTATGATCCATAATTAAATGTTTGTAAAAATATAAAATTTGCTCGCGTTCCAAAGGCGCGATCTAGTAAAAGCTAGTAATTAAATTTAATTGAGTGAAATTTTAAAATTCAAAAATAGGTGGCAGTATCCCAAGTATGCATAGAAGAGGACAATATGTTTGACACAGCATCCTATAGTGTATTCCACATCAGACTCTGGTTTAAAATAGTGTAAATGATCAAGAAATTGCTCTTTGGCAGGAAGTTCAAAGTTCTTACTCCTCACCATATAAACTGGAACGGCGATGGACCACAATCTCTATGATGGGTAAAAATGGTTCATGGTGCTGGTCGCTAATTGACCGAACACTAAGATCCCGATTGCATTGGGCAGCTGGCTTTGCGTTTTCCAGATCGAAATCGATGCCATTGAAGCATGTGTTCTTTTTTAAATAAACAACAAGAACAAGGTTTGTAAAATATCTCTGGCTTTCCTTACAGTAGCAGAACGTTTTTTACACTAACAAGGATTCGGCACAAAGTACCGTCTGGTTGCAGTGCCCACCACATAAGTCACCCGGGTGCATACAATACAATGTAATCTGAAATATGAATAATACTAGAAATAATTTTCTATTCCTATTAGAACTAATAGTTTCGAAACACACAAATTTTTCTAAAATTTGCCATGTGTTCAGGATTGGAATTATATTTTTGTAGGATACAATTAGGTAAAAAATAAATTCAGGATAATCCACTAAGAAATCAAAATCAAGGTAGCGTTTTCAGTTAAACAATTTTGTTTGAAAAACACAAGCAAATGCAAATACCTTAAATGCAAAAACTTTAAAATAAAGAGCGAGAGAAAAACATTTCTTGTGAACTAAAAAATCTACAGGTGGTTAACATAAGAACCACTTTTCTGGGCTGAAGTATCGCTTTAAAAGAAACTTAATTACCCCCACTACTCAGCGAGAACGTGTTACCTATCTCAACAGAAGTTTTCACAAAGTCACAACCGAGAAACAAAGTCCAGTGGTCATGGCCCATTATTATAAAGGAGATACAGCATTGGTTTGTAGCACGGACATTGACGAAAATGAACGTGTTCATAGTTCGAAGAAAGTGTCATCCATTAATAAGATGAAAATCAAAGCAGCCACCCGCAGACCCATTACGTGATAAAGCCTGAAAAGTAAGTAGGAGCGGCGTTATGAATCCAGTTTTGGCTTGCACTATCACTTGTCAGCAGCGCGTGTCAATGTCGCATTATCCATAAATCAAACCGTGGTCGTCGGACAATACAGTCTTAACATGGTTGGGACGACTTGAGCCGCCCGCCGCAGGTCCATTAACCCGAATCTATTTCGGATGCCGTTGCTCATTCTCTGAATAGGAGGTTTTAAGGGCGCACCAGACACAAAGAGGAGGGTTGGCTTGTTGAAAACAATTTATTTTATTTGGAAACAAAAAAGAAAAAGCAAACGCAGCATCCAGGGACGAAATGGCTTTCAGAAGAGGTTCCCAAGGATAGAGGGCAGGCTTTGTGCCCAGTGCACTCCAAGAAGCTGCCAACAAAGCCTGACACCCGGGGCGTAAAATGTAACAAATAATTTTCCTACTTCCTTTTCAGGATACGTACGTTTTTGTATATTGCAAATTGAGAAGAAGAGGCCTAGGTTCCGTGTTGCTCACAGCTTTAATGTTGACATATTTCACGTATCACAGAAGGCTGGAACACCAGCAGCACACTCGGCATCCTTGCCCTTACAGATAAGCAAATATATCCAAGTTGATTGTGTACCTTGCAGAGCTTTTACATTTACTATTTGGTTTTCTTGAAATCATAAAATATCACTTATCTCACGACATGCACTTTCCTTTAGCCACATCCATAAATATTGGATCTGTAGTATGACAGATACTCTCACGATTTTTCACTTCAAATGCTTATGCTTATGCCTTTGCTGTTCGATAACAGAACCCCAACTCCACTGGGCGAATTGCGGTGACACTATTTTATAAATAACACTAATTCAAAACATGTACATGTGCCCGGGTCATAAATCACTGTGGCCAACTCGCACAACGACACTGCCGCAATTCCCACGCGAAATTTTTTCCTAGTAGCGCGTATAGGATAAAAATATTCGCGTCCAGACCGAATTTCTTAATTAACGATTTCTAGGAAAATCATTGCAATTCGCGCAGCTCCTCTGCGACACTCGTTAGCAAATTGGCGATTTTTCTCGGACTATAGGTAGGACAGGAAAAGCCGTAGCCAACACATGTGAAAAATCATCTTAGTAGCTACGGCACGAAACTTTCAAGGATACTAAAATACCAAACTTCGTTTGCACACGAAAACTATACTATTCCCTGTCGCCTTTACTTCAATACCCAAATAGTGAGTCGTACGTATAAAAAATTTTTCGCGAATTTTCCATACGGTGAAACGTTCGCGCCGCTGAATCTGAACACAGACTGAGTCGTTACTATTTTCAGCATCTGTTATTGAAACTTCACTGCTCTACCAGAAATATTCTTCGGCTCTTTCGGATAAGTGAATAGAGCTTCCCCGCGCATGCTAATATATTTCGCCTATTTCGCCAGCAAGAAGAGCGGAAAATTCACGCAAGCGTCACGACGCAACAGTCTCTCTAGCCAGATGAGTCCGGAAAATTTTGGATAATCGCTGAACAGTGAGAGGAACGTTCTTCTGTTGAGGGGTAAAATTCATTTTGAAAGATTACGATAATATTTTCATCACATTTTCATGTGGTGAATTTTCTCAGTGTTGCCGTGGAAAAATATTTCAGCAAAAATTTAAAGAGGAAAGGAAAACTTTCTTAGTTCAAGCGGCATGGATTTCTGTAAAGAATTTTTATGATCGTTTATTTTTATTGCCGAAAAATAAAAATTCACCGGATGTGGAGCATCTGCAAATAGATTGGCGAAATGGGAGCCGCACAGAAGCGGCATGTTTGTTATGTAAACTGTAGTTAGAAGTCGGGATGCCATTAATGAGGCTCAAACAAAGTGCGCTATGCTTATACGTGTTAACATTACTGGCGCTTAGATTTGTAACCAGTAAGTCCGGTCACTTAAATAAAGCTGCAGGTTATATATAATATTATATTATATTAATATATTGAAATTAATAGTCCTGAAAAAACGAACGATTGTAGCTATGACAAGGACTGAATAAAAATTATAATTTCTTTTTTTTTATACATTGTGGCTGTTCGGTTATTTCATGAAATCTTCTAAGGTACTCAGCGGATCCATCACACTGCTTTCCGCTCAGTTGAATGGTAACAACAAAAAAATGAGGTGTGTGAGGAAAGAATCTGATTGATGATCAGAAAAATTAACATGAGCTTGAAGATTGATTTGAAATAGGTTGGTTGATGTTGAAATGAGTAAGCTGGATTCAGTAATTTAAACATCTTTTCGGACGTACTGGTATGATCCTGTAAATGGTCCATTTCGAACATTTTTGCTGTGATATAGTTAAAATTTTGGACTCGTCGGGGTCACCAATTTGTAGCTTGTAAGGTCGGTTACTTAAATAAAGCTTCAGGGTTATAAAAAATTTGATTTAATAACTAATATACAAGTTAACAAAATAACGTTCGCCTTCCGCGAAACGCCCTAATATCCAATTTCTGCAGTGTCGCAGACGCCTCGTTGCACGACGCCGGCGCCGTCACCTGAAACCAACGGTACGTGACTTTTCCTGAGAACCTTTTTCTGCATTTCAACGGAAGAAGCGCATCTCTAGATTTAAGCTTCAGTTGTGGTCAGTTGTAATCCACCACTCTAGAGAAGAGTATCTTCAAATAAACAAAGTTATAAAGTTTTATTAACTGTTTTATTAACTGGCGCCCGAGCAGGGACCGTTGCGATAAAATAAGTCCGATAGTTGTTCGATAAGAAATCTTAAACGAAACGCGAAATTCCCGATAGCTTAATAAAAATTCGGTGCAATTGCGGGAATAACGGAACGTGATTTTTCGCAACTAAAAGTTCTGCAGTTATTGTTAGGAAAAGAGGCCCCTTAGTAACCACGGCAGCTAGCAACTCGACGTGGAGGAAACGGAGTTAACCAGCGCAACAATTTCAGGACACCAAGCCGGAATTGAGGAACACCTGCGTTAACAGCCGCCTAACTGCTGACAGAAGGAAGTCCCAAATAAAAAGGAAAACACCCTAGTAGGAAATCCAAACAGCGATGCAACTCCGGATGTTAACCATACATTCGATATTATTATCGTAAGTTAGAAAATTATTGCAAAAGTGTGAAAAACAGTGAAAATAGCAAACAAAGAAATAAAATTTGTGAATTAAGGTCTAATAAGTTTTAAAAAGAAAAGTATCTCAGCATTTAAAGTCAAGTTTGAGAAATAATAGAATTTTAGCTTGTTACATTACTAGGATTTAAGATTTTGTGTTAGCCGTGAGCAAAGAAAATATCTTACTTTAAATAATTTCGAAATACGTTCCCAATCTAAAAAGGTTAAACCAAATTAATAAGTTGTCGGTGACAGACGTGATACAGATACGAATACTTTGATTTTACGCAGCTGATCGAGTTAAATAATCTAAATTATAAATTTTATCTCAAAATACAGTAGAAGATTAAAATGCCTACAGAAAATGTTTTAAGACCACCAATCCTTCAATTGAATGAGGGTCAACCATCCGGTTCCGGTACTTCAAATCATTTTAACCTTGAACAGCTGAAAGAAATTATTATACAGACCGTTCGATCAGAAACGAAACAGATTCTTGATCAGATAACACATGCCGACGTTAAACCTAGGCACTCTGATCAAACCATAGATCCACAATACTTCGATGATTTGAACGATATGGACAAAATACCTGATGTCGTTAAAAGTTTACGTGAATTTTCAGGTCAACCGGGAGAATTCGGCTCTTGGAAGAAGAGTGTCGAGCGAATTCTAAAAATTTATAATCACTTAAAGGGAACACCTAAATATTATGGCATAATTAGTGTCATAAGAAATAAAATAACAGGGCATGCAGATACTGCATTGGAGTCATACAACACTCCTCTGAATTGGGTAGAAATTTCGAAGTGTTTAACACTTCACTATGCGGACAAAAGGGACCTAGGCACCCTTGAATACCAAATGACAACATTAATTCAAAAAAATCTTTCTATCCCCGAATTCTACGAACAGGTTTACCGTCATTTATCCCTTATTCTAAATAAACTATCATCAATGGAAATGAGTCAGGAGTCAATGAACATAATGACACAGGCTTATCGAGACAAGGCTCTAGACACTTTTGTAAGAGGTCTTAAGGGGGACTTACCCAGATTACTCAGTATGAAGGGACCAACAGACCTACCTGAAGCTCTCCACTTATGTTTGAAATTAGAAAACGTCCAATATCGAGTGCAGCATAGTCACAGCCATCTGCGAAGTTCGCATCTTGCTTCGCCACCACCGCTTCCACCGAGGAGATTTAATCCTCAACTACAGCCCAACTATTATAATCCCCAAATTCGAAAGTATTATCCAGAACTTCTACGCAATCCCCAGTTACCTCAGAGTTTCACTAAACCTCCACAACAATTTCAACCTCCTAGACGCACTCAAAATTGTGCCCAACAACCACTTAATTCATTCAATAGAAACTATTTACCTAAACCGGAACCCATGGACGTAGATAGATCCATTAATTCCCGTCAAATAAATTACCAAAATAGACCACAAATAAATAACACTATAAATAAGAAACCCCATTCCAATCAGGTACCTCAGCCTGTGAAACTTCAGAGTCTCTACCAGACAGAATCATTTAATGAAGACACTGCTTTACAATACTACTATGACCAAAATATGTCCGAATATGATACCCAAATTCAGCAAATTTCCGATGAAAATGTCAGTGGCCCGCATGAATTGGAACCATTGGATGGCACGGATCCAAACAATGACTCTAGTCAACAAGAAACCGACGAGCAATTGGACAATGTTAATTTTTTAGGCTAAAGAGCTCTTCGCTTCCCTACCTAGAGTACGTAGCGAAGGGCGGCAAAATATTTAATTTTCTCATAGATACGGGCTCGAATAAAAATTATATTCAGTCTCGATATGTAAGGAATCCTATGCAGAACAAAAACCCATTCCTAACCAAGTCCGTAGCAGGAAATATAAGAATTACGCATCATGCATTAATAGACCTCTTCGGTTCGGAACGAAAATTAATATTTTATATATTGCCAAATCTCACATCCTTCGATGGAATTATTGGCAATGATAGTTTAAAAGAATTGGAAGCCACAATACACACGAAAGAAGGATTTATGACAATTCGACCCCATTTAAAGATTCCCCTTAAACAACATATTTCAGAGTCTGTGAATAATATGATTTTGAGAACCTCACATCTTCCTCCAGAGCAAAAGAATAAATTAGAAAATTTAATAGGAAACTTTCCAAATTTGTTTTCCGATCCGGATAAAAGACTAACCTTTACCACAACCGTTAAAGGAGAAATCCGAACATATAATTCTGAACCAGTTTACTCAAGGCCCTATCCATATCTCATGTGCTTGAAAGACGAAGTCGATCGCCAGATAAAACAACTTCTCGAAGATGGAATCATTAGACAATCCAGATCTCCTTATAATTCCCCAGTTTGGATAGTACCTAAAAAAGAAGATGCCTCCAAACAGAAAAAATATAGAATGGTTATCGACTATCGCAAATTAAATAATGTCACTATACCCGATAAATATCCTATCCCTGAAATAAACGATATTCTCAGTAATCTTGGAAGGAATGAGTTTTTTACCATCCTTGATTTAAAGAGCGGATTTCATCAGATTCCGTTGAGGGAGAAGGATGTGGAGAAGACAGCGTTTTCTGTTAATCATGGAAAGTACGAATTCACGCGACTCCCTTTTGGTTTAAAGAATGCACCCTCCATTTTCCAGCGTGCGCTCGACGATATATTGAGGGAGCACATCGGAAAGCGGTGCTACGTGTACATCGATGACATCATAATATTCGGTAGCAGTGAAGAGGAACATTTTATGAATCTGAAGCTGGTTTTCGAAACTCTTGAAAGAACCAATATGAAGGTCCAATTGGACAAGTGTGAATTTCTTCAATCCGAGGTAGAATTTTTGGGATTTTTGATATCTAAAAAGGGTATTAAGGCAAACCCTAAAAGGGTTAGAGCAATAGTAAATTTTCCTCTTCCTTGTACGGTTAAGGATCTAAGATCATTCCTAGGAATGGCTGGCCATTACCGTCGTTTCATAAAAGATTATGCCAAGATTACAAAACCATTGACAACTCTTTTAAGAGGAGAAGATGGACATGTGTCTAAAACCCTATCTAAAACCAAACCAGTTCACTTAAACGACCAAGCTGCGGACGCTTTTAATAAGGTAAAGAGTTCTCTAATTTCTGAAGACGTGTTATTGTCATTTCCAAATTTCGAAAAAGAATTCGAGCTTACCACGGATGCTTCTAATTTTGCACTGGGAGCTGTTCTGTCCCAAGACGGAAAACCAATCACCTTTCTATCAAGGACCCTTAACAAAACAGAAGAGAATTATGCAGCAAATGAGAAGGAGATGCTTGCCATAATATGGTCTCTTAATTCTCTCAGAAATTTTCTTTACGGATCACGCAAGATTAAAATACTAACTGACCATCAACCCCTCACTTACGCTCTCAGTAATAGAAACAATAATTCCAAAATGAAGCGATGGAAGGCGATCCTTGAGGAATATAATTACGAACTCAAATATAAACCTGGTAGCACGAACGTCGTGGCGGACGCTCTTTCAAGAATAGTCAATCCTACAGAAGCTAACTCAATGTCCTCAACACAACATAGTGACGATAGTTCTTCGCACAATTTAATTCCCACAGTAGAAAAACCTATTAATGTCTTCCGCAATCAAATAATAATTAACCAAGGTAACGAAAACAATTACCAGAGATCTAACCCCTTTCCAAATTATGTAAGACATACAATCACCCAAACCCACTACTCCGAAGAGGATATCGTCCGAATTCTAAAAAAATATCTGAACCCAGGAACAATAAATGGGCTCCAAACAAAAGAAGCTATAATGGGAAAAATACAACAGATTTATCCACTCCATTTCGCGAACTATAAAATTCGTTTCACCTCTAAAATAGTACAAGATATTTCTGACGAAAATGAACAAGATGAAAAGATACTATCTATTCATCGACGAGCTCACCGAAATGCTAAAGAAAATGGAAACCAAATTCTAGAAAAATACTATTTTCCCACAATGAACAAAAAAATTAGATTCCTTGTTAAACGGTGTACAACTTGCAGCGAAAATAAATATGATAGACATCCTAACAACCAAATAATTAATCCTACTCCCATTCCGAACTACCCTGGTCATATTCTCCATTTGGACATCTACTCAACGAACAATAAATTGGTTCTGACTGCCATAGACAAATTTACTAAACTAGCATTCTGCAAACCCATAAAGTCCAGAGCAATAGAAGACATTAAACAACCCCTTAGGGATATCCTTTTCTTCTATGGCGTTCCAGGGATGGTGGTGATCGATAACGAAAAATCCCTCAATTCACGCTCCATAACTTCGATGATGGAGGATGGATTGAAAATCAAAATTTTTAAAGCCCCGCCATATAAGAGTGAGGTGAATGGCCAAATAGAAAGGTTTCATTCGACCCTCTCTGAAATCATGAGATGTCTCAAAGCAGATGGTGTTGAAAGAACATTTGAAGAGTTACTCGAAAGATCAGTAAATGAATATAACCATTCGATCCATTCAACCACAGGTAAAAAACCAGTTGAGCTTTTTTATGGAAGAATTCCAGGTGCAAGTCCGGCAGAGTTTGAACAAGTTCGTCTTAGTTGCATCAAAAAGTTAAAAGCAAAACAGGAGAAAGACATTAACTATCATAATCAAAAACGTAGACCGGTGAAAAGTTACCAGCCAGGACAAATAATTTTTGTTAAATACAATAAAAGATTAGGAACAAAATTAACTGTCAGATACAAGCAAGAGGTAGTAAAAGAAAATAAAAATACAACAGTAATAACAGCATCAGGAAAGACTATTCATAAAAGCAATATTAGGAACTAAACATAGCTTTCCATTGCAGATGCATGATAGGCGTAGCATTTGGCTCGGCTCAAATTCTGGATTACACCAACTCCCAAATTATTGCAATAAACATTGGAAAGGCAAGGATTCAACAAGGAAATTTTAAATTGATCCATGTATTAGAACTAAATGATTATCAAATGTTTGCGGATAATATGAAATTTGTACTGGGCAAGCTGATTACTTCCAGACATCCCCTTTACCCATATTTAACTCATGAATTGACGCAATTACAGACATTACTAGACGGCATGAAAAAACAGAAGACAAAGCGATCTTTGGATTTTTTGGGTTCTGCTTGGAAGTGGATTGCCGGTACTCCGGACCACGAAGATTTCGAAATTATTAAAAGTAAAATTAATAATGTATTACAAAATAACAATAAGCAAATAATCATAAATCAACTTTATAACGAAAGATTAAATAATATCACTAGAATGACTAATGAAGTATTGGCAACAATAAAGAAATCAGGAAGTATTGATAATCCATTAGCTTTAAGTCTCCAATATAAAATAAGATTGATTAAAGAAGAAATAATTAATGTAAATTATGCCATTCATTGGGCAAAGGCAGGAATAATTAATTCCCTTATTTTGTCAAATTCAGAAGTAAAATTGGCTATTAACACGATAGAAAAAGAGAGCTTACCGTATGCTAGCCCAGAGGAGGCATTAAATTTTGCAAATGTTAAAATTATTACTAATAGTTCATGTCTACTTTATATTGTTAACTTACCTATAACCACTTCTGAACCCTATGAAAAATTGTTAATTAAACCAGTCAAAAGAAACGAAAAAACTATTGCAATAGAATACGATAAAATACTAAGCGGTCAGAATAAAATTTTTGGGATAATTAAAGCATGTAAAGTGGTGAATTCACTGTCAATTTGTAGTCAAGAATATCTCATAGACTTAAGTAATTCAACATGCTTAGCGAATCTATTGGATAGCCGGCCGTCGAAGTGCAATCAAACTAACGACCAACACTTACGATCAATAGAAGAGATTTCAGAGGGACTAATGTTGCTAAACAATTTTTCTGGGACTATCGGCATCAAGGGCGAATTTCGTAGCCTCAATGGGACATTCCTAATAAAATTCCATAACACTACCATATCAATTGGTGGCAAAACGTTCATCTCAGCGGAACAGACAACAATGGAGATACTTCCAGCCATCTTACAACCTACTCCCTACGAGGGTCAATATAAAGAGGTCCTATCACTCCAAATGATGAAAGATATCCATATCAACAACACAGATGAAATCGCCACTCTTCGAGTCGAAAAGAATGTCCTACAAATTACTACCTACGGATCCACCGCAATCTTTTTCGTCGTCTTGATAATCTTCCTGACAATCAAATGTAGAAGAGGGAAACCTATTGTCATCAGTGCAGCCAAATCGGACCAGCCGGCCCCGGTTGAGTTACAACCTTTAGAAGAAAACACAGCTCCACGACAGGATCACAGTGATCAGTCTGAAGAGAAACCAGCAGTAACAGAAATCATTTTATCAAAAGCCCCCAAAAAGAAATTTTACGATACTCCATTTTTTTAACCGAATGAGGACATTCGGATCTGAGAGGGGAAGAGTTAACAAAATAACGTTCGCCTTCCGCGAAACGCCCTAATATCCAATTTCTGCAGTGTCGCAGACGCCTCGTTGCACGACGCCGGCGCCGTCACCTGAAACCAACGGTACGTGACTTTTCCTGAGAACCTTTTTCTGCATTTCAACGGAAGAAGCGCATCTCTAGATTTAAGCTTCAGTTGTGGTCAGTTGTAATCCACCACTCTAGAGAAGAGTATCTTCAAATAAACAAAGTTATAAAGTTTTATTAACTGTTTTATTAACTTACATAATATTGAAGTTATATAATATTAAAACTGTCTTGAAGAAATGAACAATTCCAGCTATGAATAGGCCTGAATTAAAGTATACATTTTTTTTTTATAAGCTTTTAGGAAACTTCTGTTGTACAGGTTAAATCTTGCAATTGAATTTTAAACCAGTTCCCGTTATCGGAAAAAGATTAATAATACACTTATGTAAACCCGATGACAATGCAATATAGTATATTTAATATCGTTCTAAATCCAATATGGCGGACGCCCCAAGATTGCGGTTTACCTTCTTATTCACAACCTCTTGACATGGGTATCAAATGAAAGGGTTCAACGAGTAAAACACGATAAACTACGTGACGTCATTCTAAATCCAATATGGCGTACACCCCAAGATGGCGGATTACCTTTTTCTTTACAATCTCTTTGACATGGGTATCAAATGAAAAGTTTCGACGAGAGGAATGCGATAAAAGCTTGTTTTTAAAAAACAAAAAAATTTATTTATTTATACATATTGAGGCTGCTCGGTTATTTTATGAAATTTTCAAAGGCTACTCAGTGAATCCCCCACAGGTTTTTAACATCAAAGTGCTATTTATTATGCATGAGTTAGGAAATGCCGTCAAACAACTCATTCGCTTAGTTAAAATTCAAGCAACTCAACTACCCATTACCTCTTTCAGTGTTAGTAATCTTGCGCCAAGAATATACCAAGAAATATACTTGCACTTTTTAAGTAAATTCAAACTTAGATATTAGTGTTTAAATTAAGAAATAATGTTGTGTAAGCTTAACAGAGGACGGCGCACTGGCCTAATATCACGATTATTCATATATGTATATATTTTAACACTAGATATATAAAAATTGAATTATTCTTGCCTTTACTCATGGGCTCAACAAAGTTAGCTGTTATTATAATAATTTAATAGGATAATATTTTAAATTTGTGAATTAATGCAAGTGGAAAGAAAACAATAAGTCCAAAGATACAAATTATATTATTCCTTCAATACTTGTTAAAACTGTAGCAAATAGCGAAACCGAAATGATAACAATATCACTTAATTTTAATGCACTTTTATTCTATCAAAAAATATTAATTTTCACATTCACAATTTACAATTTCGAAATTCAAAAAAATATCCCTCTCAACCTACAGATTTTCTTGTATCATCATCAATATTGATGGACAATTTCTCAAATTTTACCTCACAGTGAATTCAAGTAGGTAGAAAATATATCCAATTTTAAGGTTGAAGATGTGTGTAGCTGATGATTCACCCATTGGCTGTATTCTGGAAATGAATCTAGAGTATCCCCAAGAAATTCACGACACCCATAAAGACTTCCTTTTTGCCCTGAACGCGCTCTATGTTGCTGGACCGCAACAAACAAAACTTGTGACTACGCCGCGCAACAAAAACAAATATGTTTTACACTACCGCAGTTTAAAACAAGCCCTCCTTCACGGATTAAAGGTAAATAAAATTTATTGGGTTCTCCAATTTAATTAGTGTGCTAAATTCCTACATTGATCTAAACACCAGTCTTCGAGCATTGGCCTAAATTGATTTCGAGAAAAATCTCTTTAAACCAGAGACCGAAAATAATCGTTATTTTGTATTTTTGAAACAAAAAAATCACAGAGAAATAATGATCTGATCTTGTTGCATCTTTGGAACAATTTTATCGCCGTCAAGTGAACTATAGATTTCAGGCGTGATTTTAAAAAGTATAGCTAATAAAATAAAAATTGCTCAATAATGGTTAATTTTCATTTAAAATTTATTGGTTAATGTTTAACCATTATTTAAAATTTTTTTTTTTTTGGTTAAGAGATAAGAGTTATCATTTAACTTTTATAATTCTTATCTTAAATAACAGTTATTATCCAATTTATTTTTATTGGTTACCGGGTAAGAGTTATCGATCAACCTTTATAATATTTCTCAGGAATGAGAGTTATTTCTGAGTTTTATTTTTTGGGTTATCGAATAACCATTATTCAGCAATTTATTCTCTTTTTCTCATAAAGTTCTCATTTGAAAGCGATTTCCACCAACTTGCGAATACAAAATCGCGGACTGTCAAATTTTGAAGTGCATGCGATTTTCACCAAAATTGTTACTTGGGGGTTTTCGGGGTCAGTAAGTTGGTGGAAATCGCTTTCAAATGAGAACTTTATGAGAAAAAAAGAATAAATTGCTGAATAATGGTTATTCGGTAACCAAAAAAATAAAACTCAGAAATAACTCTCATTACTGAGAAATATTCTAAAGGTTGATCGATAACTCTTACCCGGTAACCAATAAAAATACATTTCTGAATAATGGTTATTCGGAACCAAAAAAATAAAACTCGAGAAATAACTCTCACTATTGAGAAAAATTATAAAATTTGATCGATAATTCTTTTCTCATAACCAAAATAAAAAAATTGTAAAATAATGGTTAAACGATAACCAATAAGATTTACAACTAAATATAACTGTTATTGTCTGATTTTTATCTTGAAACTTATAACCGTCACGGTCCCTACTTTAAACACATGAACAACGCTGTTTTCGAAAGGACTATGAAGAACGTTCGGAAACATAGCATTATTAAACTGGTAACCAAGTGGGTGGGGCGATACGGAGCTGAAATGCTCATTTCCAAGCTCGAATTTAAGGCCTCAACAATGTTCTATGTGAATTTAGTAGCGATCGAATTAAAAAAAAACCGAGAATTAATGGAGATTAATACATAGCTGCGCTTATGTTACCACCATGAATGAGGAAAAGTGTCAAAACAAGCTTGAAAATCATAGTTTAAAAACTATAGACAATAATTTAATAACTATTAAAGCTCAATCATTAAAGGTGTTAGGAATGTCCCAAGTTCATGTTAGTCTTGGAAGTGGTCGTTGGCATTCGCTGGAATTGATTATCGTCAAGCAATTTTTCAGAGCCTTGATGGAGCGTGACTACATAGATGGAAGTTTTATTTCCGAATTGGAGAGGAGGTTTCGGAACGCAATTAAACAATTTGTTGCAGACATTTTATTAAAAGAAAATGCTGCACCTATCTATCATAAGGCCTATAGTGTACTTCACCGTATTAGAAGTCAGATAGAAAATGAGTTATATCGTTTATGCAAGGAAAATATAATTAAGCCCGTAAAATTCTATCGCTGGGCTATTCCAATAGTCATAATACCCAAATCTAATGGGGAACTAAGGTTATGTCTGGATTGTAAAGCTACAATAAATAAATTTATTGAAACGAATCATTACCTTCTTCCCAAAGTAGAAGAAATATTTGCATTGTTAAACAACTGTAACTATTTTTGTGTGTTCTTGACTTTAAAGAGGCTTATCAACAGTTTCAGTGTCGCAAGAATCATAAGAATTGGTCACTAGATATTAATACGTGTAAATGCCTTTTCACCTACCTGCGTTTACCTTTCGGGGTAGGAAGTGCACCATCAATTTTTCAAAATATGATGGATAAAGTAATATCTAAATTAAACGGAGTATTCTATTACCTCGATGATATCCTCATCGGAGGACAGACAAGGAAGGAGTGTAAAGCACAGCTTTTTGAAGTAATGTCACGGCTTGAGGAGTACCTACAACATTCATATTAATTTGGATAAATGTAAATTTTTAGAAAACTCAGTCAGTTATTTAGGCCATATCCTTCAGGGCAACACCATACGACCTAACCCGGAAAAAGTCCAAGCCATAGTAGAGGCACCGCCACCACAAAATATAACTCAGTTACAATCCTACCTTGGTCTGCTAAATTATAATATTATTCCCGTTTCATACTCAATATCTCGACTCACCATTGTGAACTATACAGATTATTACGGAAGGTAGTAAAATTCGTGTGGTCAGAGAAGTGTCAACAAGCGTTCGAGAAAAGTAAAAAATTTCTCTTAGAACATGATGTTCTTGAAATTTTTAGCCCGAATAAACCTTTCATCGTGGCCACATATGCTAGTCCGCGTAAAATACAAGGAGTTGGCTCACCAGTGGTAAAAATCCCACCAGCCATACCACAGCCATCGGTATCTTCAAATACTTTCAACGCCACATCGCAGCATGAAGTCCAGCAAATTCCTCAGTATAGAATGCAGCAAAATTCGGAACTATTCGTGCAGCCCCTGCAACCTCCGAGGAGCGGAGAATCTCGAGAAGATGCATCTCAAAATCTCCCAATCGAGGCATTTGATTCTGATCAGACAACGATTAAAAGCTTAACGCGGATATTGAATGTTCGAAAGGAATTTATAAAAAGGTTTAATGAATCTGTCCACACAACAGGCCTCGATTCAATACTATAAAGTCAAGCTAGGCCGGCTAAATTCTTATTGGGCTGCTTTAGAAGACTACATGCAGGAGTTTTTAAGTCAAACAGACGATCCATCAGCCTACGGGTACAGCATCTTACTCTCACCGACAACAATTAGTCGATTGCGTGGACGACACTGTCGGAACGATACAGCAAAGAACGATTACTGATCTCTTCTGTGCTGCACAAATTATTCAAGGTCCAGATAATGAAATACGCATCAGTGCAAGCTCTCAAAACGCTTCAGTTCGTGAATGTATTCTATTGTTGGAAAATTTTGAGTTAAAATTAAGGTAGCTGAGATCTCCATCTTACTTTACGTACTGATTCGTAAGCTTGACAGAGAAACGCATAGCTCGTATGAACTGTCTTTTAAAGATCCTAAGAAACTGTAAACTTTGGAAGAGTTTCTGAAATTCATCGAGCTACGATTTAAATCACTCGAATCGCTAAGCTTAGAAAAGGCTATCACGAAAATAGCTCCAAAATCAAATCAAGCAGCAGCATTTGTCACCAACAACAACAACAATGGACCAGTATCAAGGTGCACCTTCTGCAACTAGGAACATCCAATTTATATGTGCGGGAAGATCCTAGCTCTGATGCCACAAAAAAGCGCCAAACAAGCTCAGAAACTTTAATTGTGCAGTAATTGCTTGGGCGGTGGACATCACAAGGCAGATTGTCTATCAAGAGGTTGCAAGCAGTGTAACCAGAAGCACAATAAAGCTAAGGTCAGACATTGCAGTTTTTACTTCCCTGCAGCACAAAAAACTGCGAAAGTCGTGGGTTGCAATGTGTGATTGCGGCTGCAACCATGGTTGTCACACATTGCAACCCACGACTTTCGCAGTTTTTTGTGCTGCAGGAAGGTAAAAACTGCAATGTGTGACCTTAGCTTAAGTTGTTGCACTATACAACAAAAGGAGATCAAGATATTAATGCACAACCAGCAAATGTCACACCCGCTTCGGTATACCAAAAATCATCCCCCTCTGTTCAACAGCAAACTAGTTCAGCAAATGTAGCAACACAAAAAAAGAATTGTCAGCAGAATATGTATTTTTAGGAAACGCTTTAGTATCGGTGATGGATAAACATGGCGAAGCAATTAAGTGTAGAATACTGCTAGACTAAAGCTCACAATTAAATTTCATCTCAGAACGGCTGCAACGTAAGCTTAAACTTGACGCATACGACCACGCCTTAAACATAAGCGGCATTGGCAACTCACAGCTCAACTCAAAGGATCGAGTGAATATTATAATAACATCTGTAATAAACAGCTACAGCACTACTGTCGAGGCTCAAGTCTTTACCCAAATCACAATTGCACAACCACAGCGATTCGTTGACATCTCCTCATGGCCAATACCAGAAAACATTTCGTTGGCTGATAGAGATTTCAATGAACCACAGCGGGTAGACATATTACTAGGCGCTTAGTTATATGGTGAACTCATGCGCATGGGTCAAATCAAAATGCAACAAGACTTACCCATGTTGCAAAATACTACATTCGGATGGGTTATACTCGGAAAGGCTGCTCCACAAGAAGCACCAAACTCATTTGTTGGAATCTCGAATCAGGAACTGGACTCAAGTCTGAAACGATTTGGGAAATCGATGACACTTCTTCAACCAAAACTACAATGAGAATTTCTTTAAAAACACAACGGCTCGAGAAGGCAATGGCAGATTCACAGTAAAACTTCCAATTGTGAGTGAGACAGCACTACTCGGCAAGTCCATGAATATAGCAGTACGACGATTCATAACTTTCTCGCTTTCTCTTTCTGAAGGGGTCTTCCCGTCTTTTTGGAAACATTCTTTTATTATCCCCATCCACAAAAAAGGTTGCAAAGGCGATGTTTCAAACTACCGCCCCACTGCTAAACTCTCCTGCATTCCCAAACTTTTCGAGAGCATAATCTACGACTCCTTGTCCTTCCACTGAAAACCCCTTCTTTCACCAGTCCAACACGGTTTTCTCAAAGATAGGTCCACAACCACTAATTTAACAGTCTTCGTGTCTCGTACTCTTCAAGCTATGGAAAAAGGGGTTGAGACCGACGTTATCGCTACTGACTTTAGTAAATCCTTTGACAAAATCTCCCATCAAATCATCGTCCTCAAACTTAGCATCCTTGGCTTCCAAACCCACTTTATCTCCTTGATCAAATCTTACCTTGATAATCGAAAATATAGGGTTCGTTTCGATTCAGCGGTTTCTACCCCTTTTACATCTCTCATAGGCGTCCCGCAAGGTAGTCACCTTGGCCCATTGATCTTCATTTTGTCCATAAACGATGTTGAGTTGGTAATTAAGCACTCAAAAGTTCTAATTTATGCCGATGATATGAAGATCTTTAAAAGTATCTCAAACCCAAGACGACCTCCACAGCTTTTCCAATTGGTGCAAGAAAAACTCTCTGGATTTGAACATTTCCAAGTATCAATCTATTACCTATTCCCGTAAACGTCTCCCTTCTAGTCCCCGGGTTTAAAATCTTTCTGGACAACCCATTCCTTCTGTCAGTTCCTTACGCGTCCTGGGAGTTATCTGTGATAGCGAACTCAATTTCCGCTCCCATATCGATCACATTGTTAATAAAGCCAATTCTGCTTTAGGCTTTGTAAAACGATGGTCCAAGGAATTCTCAAATCCCTATGTCACAAAAGCTCTCTACTTCTGCTTCGTTAAGCCTCTACTTGAATACGCCAGTCAGGACTGGGCACCCTCGCAGCCAACACTTATAAGCAAAATTGAAGCCGTTCAGCGTAAGTTCCTCCGCTTTGCGCTACGTGGCCTTCCTTGGGCCGATAATCTTAATCTCCCCCTTACGAGATTGCTTGAAATTGATTGACCTCCAGCCTCTATCCAACCGCCGCGATGTCGCTGATGTAATCTTTATCCTTCAAATTCTGTCCGGCTCCATCGACTGTCCTGAACTTTTACACACCATCTCCCTCTACACCAATCCGCGCAACGTAAGATCCTATCCTCTCTTTCGCCTAGATACTCACCGCACCAATTACAGTCACGTTGAACCCATTACCCGAATGCTACGCAAAGTCAACAATTCCGCCTCCTTCTACTTTCACGTAGACAAAGACACTCTTAGACATGCTCTCTTCAACCCTGTTCTTCCTTGCCAGTCTTAGCTTCCTTAGTTATTAGTGTAGTTAGTTAAGTAGTTTTAAGCCAATTTATTGTAACTTGTATTAAGCGAAATAAATAAATAACTATCGAGAAGCGCTTAAACAAGGCTCCGGAACTACCTCAACAATACATCGCGTTCATGGAGCGTCTGGGACATATGACAGAAAATGCTGCATTAGAAATTCCTCAGGTACACTATTTTCTTTCGCATATTTTCGTGCTCAAACCAGACAGCAGCACGGCCAAACTGCGTGTGGTCTTCGATACTTCTTCTAAAACTACAAGTAATCTGTCGTTAAACGACATCATGTTGGCAGGTCCTACTGTTCAAAGCGAACTTTTCGATCTTTTCATCAAATTCAGAACATTCAAATACGCCATTACTACCTGTAAACAGATTTTCAAATTGTCTTGTCCTGGATAAAAGGTGATGCATCAACTTTAAAAATTTTTGTGGCTCATCGAGTTTCAGCAATTCAGGAACGCACAAAGCCTAAATCATGGTAACACTAAATCAAATCCCGCTGATTTACTATCTCGTGGTTGTACTTCGGAATCATTAATTAATTCTGAGATGTGGTTCCATGGACCAAGTTTCCTGAAGAAGGCACAATCAGAATGGCCTGATCGATTAATTTCTACAGTTCGATTGCGTGAGGAAGAAAAGGCTAATGTGGCACTGATAATAAATACAGAATTCATGACGGAAAAGTCTGATCATCCCCTGGATAGAATCAATCACAAAAATTCATTCAGTCTTCTTCAAAGATGCATGGCATACCTATTTCGTGGTACTAAGAAGATGAGAAGGCAATTTACAGCAGGTGAAGGTGCTCCGTGGCTTTAAACAGCAGAACTGAATCAAGCACTAGTCTTTATCATCAAGGAACAAAGAAGACACTTTCAAGAGGAGATAAGGCTATTTCAGAACAACAACAATGTCAAGGGTTACAGCAGGATTGCTTCGCTCACACCATTTTTAGAAACAAATGGCGTCATCCGTGTAGGGGGAAGGCTCGACTACGCTACAATCTCATATGATGCGAAACATCCCATGTTGTTGCCGGGCAGCAATTTTGTTTCCAAATTAATTTTGAATAACCTGCATAAAACACATTTGCATGAAGGACCATTAGCTCTATTGGTTATAGCGAGACTACGCTTTTGGATTCTACAAGTGAGGGCATTGATACGAGCAACAGTTTCGAACTATGTCGAATTCGGCGTTAGAGCAAAACTTCACATGCTAAATCAACAAATGGAATATTTACCCACACATCGAGTTATTCGTGCCCGGCCATTTGTGAAGACAGGAGTGGATTTGTGCGGTCCAATTCTCACCCATTACCATGTTAGGGGGAAGAAACCACAGAAGACGTATATAGCCGTTTACTGCTGCTTCACGACAAAGGCAATCCAAATGGAAGATGTGTCGGATTTATCAACAGAAGGTTTCATCGGCTCACTGCGACGATTTATCGCAAGACGCGGAATTTGTGAAGAAATCTTCTGCGATAATGCGACGAATTTCGTTGGAGCTGGAAATAAACCGGATGAACTACGAGAGCTAATGTCAAAGCAAGGTTGTCAGGAGCAAAGCACAGGAACATGCAGCGAAAAAGGAATCCAATTTAACTTTGCTCCTCCTCGTTCACCTCATTTTGGTGGATTGTGGAAGCTGCTGTCAAGGCAGCGAAAAAACTACTCTAGCAAACTCTTGCGAAGGCAGCTCTGTCATATGAAGAACTATGTACCGTTGTTGCAGAAGCTCTTTTAAATTTAAGGCCACTTAATGCTTTATCAACAGACCCGAATGATTATACGGCACTCACTCCAGTACATTTGCTTGTAGACGAGCCATTAACATCAATTCCTAACTCAGTCCAACGTACGAAAAACTTTACTTCACTCACACAATGGAAGCTAATATCAGCCATACGACAAGAATTTTGGGGTAGATGGGTTCGAGAATATTTATGTGAACTTCAACAACGACATACATGGAAGGGGGTTTCCGCCAATGTTCTGCCTGGGATGATGGTACTCATTCCGGCGTTGAAATGGCCAATGGGTAGGATTATTGAAGCAATTCCGGGCAAGGGTGGACTAGTCAGAGTAGCTGTCGTAAAAACCTCTAAAGGAGTCTACAAATGCGCTATCCACAACTTAGCCCCGCTACCAATCAAAGGATGTCTATCTGGGCAGCAACCAGAATCAACAAGGCCGGAACTCAAACATGTTGCAGAAAGATATTCAGAAGGAAACGCTCCAGCAGAAGACAAACAAACTTAATCGCGGAAGCGAGCGCGATTTTCTTTGAGCACTATACTGCTGTAAATTCTTGCTTTCTTCTTTCTACCACTATCAGTATTGGGAGCAACGATCATAAAAGCATGCTAAGATCTCGAGTCGAAATATAGGCGCTTGTTTACGACCTTTTAGATCATATCTATCTCGCTAAGCGCGAAAGAAATATATAGAGGTATGCTCTCTTTATCTTAGCTTTCCTTAGTTGTGAACTCAAAAAGGCTAACACACTGATATGTATATATACTGGACCGCTGACCCCAAGTACCAATTTTCGTGCAAATCGCATGAGCTTTAAAATTTGACAGGCCGCCATCTTGAATTCGTAAATTCTGACAGCCGGGTTGAAATCAGCGATTGGTATTATTGGACAAGGCAAATTAAAACCAAACAAACAAGCAATTTATCTACTATGATAAACAAGAGGAAATATTAGAGGATCCCAAACCAAGGATGGTACGACTGGTCTGGCAGTTAGAAATCGTTTGCACGTTTTCTCTAAACACTGCCATGTAGAACAGGGCTGCCGATTGACTTATGAAAAGCTTAGAACATGGGCATAAGGAAGTGCTGAAGCCACTGACATATGAGCCATTTGTTTTGAAAGTGGCTTAAATCCAAAATGTCATAAGGTCGAATTAACCTTAAAAGAATGCAATAAATTCTACCTTATGACATTGTCGACTTAAGCTACTTTCAAAATAAACGGCTCAATAGAAATGGACCACTCGTCGCATACAAAATGCATATATCGTTCTTGCTCACACCATTGACGGATTTTGAGCAGCCAGCTGTGGATTCAAATTAATGTGAAATGCATTTTTGAAGCATTACTCAGTTTTAATGGCATAAGCCCCTCAGTAATTACACCGACATTTATTAAATAACTCATTTTGTATCTTAAGTCCCTTAAAAGGAATGCAAGCATGAAATGACTTAAGTTAAGAATACGTGAATCTCACTGATTCTTATGAAACTTTGTAGGAATTTTCTTGTGGGGCCCAAACAAGCCAATTTTTTGTCGGAAAACTATATTTTCCGAGATATTTAACTTTGAAAATGTTTTGTGCAACAAAAATATAATATGTAAATATTTATTGAATACTATGAAAGGATTATTTGCATATTGGCTGGTTATAGCTGGTATACCAGCCTGCTATGTAGGTGTACCAACCTGTTATAGCTAGTATAGCTGGTATAGGTACCAGTCATCACACCACTTTCCTCATCAAAACAGATTAGTAGGCTGAAAATCAATGCTTTTCTTTATATGATTATGATTAATTCTTTCGAAATTTTAACTAAAGATTTTTTTCAGTGTACATCAGAATTAGAGGATGATGATGAAGATGGAGAGGAGGAGGAAAAAGATGATGATGTTGAGAGCGATAACGAAAATTAAGAGTTTACCACACCAATACATTCATCTACATTAAAAGAACAAAGTTCATCCAACCAGATATTGAATAAATATTATATAAATAATTAGTAAGCCGTGGAAGTGAGGAAATTGATAAAACTTACGGTGTGCATTATAGCAGCAGCGATGGATTGAAGATTAATTCAACATTGAGAGTAGAGGATGAATATCTTGTTATTGGCGATAGACCATACAAGATAACCAAAGGTTTATCTGAACTGATTTTTATGAAACACCCCACTGGTTACAATAAAGAAGACTTGATCAATTATTTATCAATCAATTTTAAAGGATACATGTACGCACAGACGTGATTTTAATAAAAATAAACAAATAAGAGGAACAAATACCTACAGCCCCTGTTCATCGAATAAGGACCACTCAGAATTTTCTTGAAATTCGTTCTTTCCTTGTTGATAAAACATGAAGGAAACATAAATATAAGAAAAGAAGTGTAGTTTTTGGTTAATTGTTTTATTGACTATTACGTAATGAACAATATATTTTAAAAATATCTTAATATTTAGTAGGACCACCCTTAGTACTAATAACTGCACTTATTCGTTGTGGCTTGCTTTCATAGCATCGCTCTATCATTTCTTTAATTTCGGGGCTATTTTCCCACACGTCCGTATTATTTTGCTTTAATATCGTTAGCGTAGGATTAGGAAGAGAATAAACTTTTGATTTGAGTAGACTCCAAATATTTTCAATTGCATTTAAATCGGGAGAATTACCTGGCCAAGGAAGATTTGGAATATTGTGGGTGCTAAAAAGGTTTTTTATTGACCGGGCAGTGTGGCACGGTGCACCATCCTGCATAAAGGTGTCAGAAAGGTCAGAAGATTTTAAATAATTAAACAGCGGTATTAAAATGTCCTCGATGACCTCTCTGTACACATCCCGGTTCATTGTCCCGTCGACAAAAAACAGAGGTCCAGGTCCGTCAGCGGAGATACAAGACCATATCATTACGGATGGTGGATGTTTCACGGTCCTTACCACGCATTCTTCGTTATACCGCTCTCTTAGCCCCCTTCGAACGAATTGGCGGCTCTCCGTAACAACTTCAAGCCTGCACTCGTCGCTAAATATTATCTGAAAAAATTTGAGAAAAATTCGTTTTACTAGTATTTCGTTTCTGAGTGATAGTGTGACAGGTAAATGCGGTTTAAAAATGTCAAATACCTTTTTAAAATCCGCTACAGTATAATGGCGATAAGCTCTTGCCCACTGCAACCGAGCTCGGCGCATTCTCGCAGTGAGTCTTGGTTTTTTTGCTGGTCGTCTTGCCTTAAGGTTGGCTTCGTACAAGCGTCTCCTTAGCGTCATTGGAGATATTTCGATCCCTTCGCCTTGTAACTCTTGATGCAAACTGTTGAGGGATGCAAAAAGATTTTCGATAGCCTTAAGGACAATTCTTCGGTCAGTTCGTCTTTCTTTAACCGAGACAATTTTGGCGCTTATTGCTCGATTGTCCTTGATTTTCGTCCAACGATTTTGATATTCTCATTACACTTTGATGCGATACTTTCTCTTTTCTCGCAATTACGCGAAAAGAAAGTGTTCCAGTCTTTAACAGGGCAATTATACCTGATTTTTTTTCATTATTAATATCCTTGCACTTTCCGATTTTGGTTTTTTCCAATAAATTTTACCAAAATTCGCTGCACTTTTTAAATGTTCACTATTTTCAGCTATTATATTACCACAACTATTTAATACTCCCGCTTTTTCAAAATAGGTAAACTCTTTTAACTCATAGATAATCACTTGCCAAAAAAATCCCAAATAATGATGAATTTTTGGTTTTTTGGGCCGATTTATATTACGCTACGGATAAAAATTTCTGAGGAATGATAAAAATTGTGACTGGTCCTAATTCGATGAACAGGGACTATATAAATATAAAAACATAATAAAAAAGTTGATTCGAACTCCTAAATCGCATAGGGTAGGGAGGTGAGAATAATGACGATTCCAAAGGAAAACATTGAGTATGTCTATTGGGGTGACCCCAATGAGTTAGTTGACCGACTTTGTATACTAATAGCATCAAAATAAGCAGGAAATAATAGCCATGATAATGAAATAATAGCAATTATTGAGGAGTTTCGGAAAGCGGATATAATAGCATAAATATCCACACTTATAAAATTATTTATATCACATTTCGAATATGAGCGTTGACAAGTTTGGTTGATCAATAAGAAATAGTAAGCGGTGGCCCCTCCTGGCTCACCTGGGTCTGTTGGAAAAGCTGGTGAACAAGGCTCAATAGAACATAAATAAATTGGATTTCTTTTAACCCTGAAAGGAAACTATGATTTGGTATTCAAACACACCGCAAACATTGGCAAACCTGAAACAAATGCTGACGCTGCAACTAAAAGCTATGTTGATAGACAAATAAGGAGAGAAGATAATGAATCGTGGAAAAACATCCAAAAAGCTCTAGAAAATTTAACTTAACAAGACTGGAAATAAAGTTTTTGTTAAATGGTCGGGATGTTCATCGAAACATAATTCCTGGATAATTGAAAACGACGTATTATGATACAGAATTAAAAATAAATTTTTAAAATATAAACTAACGATTTGTATCCCATATTCTTTCATTCTTGTTTTATATATTTTGTTGCGATGGTTTTGATCCAATATTGGTTCCAGTATTTTACTTGTATTGAAGATTCTCTGTTAAAATCGACGCTTGTTGATTGCGCACACGGTATAGAGAATACAAGGTATGCGCATCCGAAACGAGGGTCCGCCATCTTGCGCGTCATTTTGGACATTCATTCATTTATTCATATTTGACAGCGCCGGAGGTGATTTTTGAGTGACAATATTTTTGTGTTTTTTGATATTTGCGAAGAAAAGTTAATAGTTTTACGCTTTAAAATGGTTAATTGTGCCGTTGTTAATTGTAAAAACTATACCGGGAGAATCAATTGTGTGAAAAGAGTGAGATTTTTTTCACTAGTTCATTCAGTTTATTTCTTATCACCAGTTCACCAGTTTATTTCTTATCCAAGATGACGTCACGAGCTGTCAAATTGCCGGACGAGCATACCTTGTATTCTCTATACCGTGGATTGCGCATATATGCCATTCACCCTTACGACTAGCTCCATAGCACCAAGCAAATAACTCATAGAGGTCTCATCTAGAACAAAAATCTGTGACCGACGCTTTTAAGTTTTCTTGCTTTGCGCTGGCTCGCATTGAGAACATCGATGCGAAGAAATGAATAAATGAAGAGCCGAAATATACCGAACGCTGCGATGCGAATGGGCTTCGGGCGGGAGTTAGATTTTGGTTCTGCTGAGACTAACGTGTGTGGGTTAGAATACGTGTGCTAAGGAGGTGAGTGTGGTTCCCCATTTCTGGAATTGATATCGTGATGGATTAGATGGCCCGCCTGCAAGACGGTGGGAGTTATGATTTTAAATCACTGCAGATTGTACTCTTCATCATCATCAGCTAAATTATGAATTTTACAATTTTAAATAAATAAAAATAAAAAAATATCCTGAATACAAATTTCTCGAAGCGAATGTGTTTCTTAAATTTCTGCAGTATGCCATCCACAAATATCTGGTCCTGCGGTTGCATCATCTTTCGACCATTAGCAGTTGGTGTAATGCTCACAATATTTAGAATTTACTTTATCAACATTTTCATATTGATAAAGAAATGTCTAGCCTTTTTCTATTTTATCCTTATGCTCTTCTAGCGGAATAATAGAGTTCTCTTCAAGGAATTTCTTAATATTCATCTGAAATATTTAGTTGGCTTGGTCGGTTGGTTAGAAAGTTGATTTTCATTACTTGCCTTTTATTTTGTGATAACGTATGGTTATGGATGAAGTATTTTTACTTTTAGATGCTTGGTCTGACTTAAGACTTAATAACTGATTTATCTATAGAAGAATTTATGCGGTACTTTAATTCATTTGATCTATTTCCTTTGTCCCCGTCTTCCTTTAGCAGCTTGGTAGAATCTTTATAACTGCGCATTACCAGAACCTCATGTAAACTAACCTTTTGTTTGTATTACAACCCATTTTATAGAACGTGGGGAGGGCTACGGAATATTATTGGGAAATATGAAAGATGTTTTTGATTTATATATACTACATTTTATATATATTTCTTTTAAGAATTGTTGTAATAACGAATGGGTACAAAGTATGACAAATCAACGTTTTCTGCGTACTCATGTTGTGTAAAGCTTAGGTTAAATGAACCACCAAGAGGACCCAAGTTTGTCACATAGAAGTTGGCCTGATGCCTGATTTCCTCCCGTGTGCTGTCGGGTAAGTTACCATATTTAGCCGGCAGGAACATTTGCTTATCCTGCAACTGCACTATGATCCGGTTTCCATATCTTGTTGTAATTTTCCTAATTTCATATATTTTGTAAGCTGTGTGCTGCAGCATGTCGGATACTTTGATATATGGTTTAAATCTATAATTGTTGAGTACATCTAAGGTCCGGGTTGATTTTCTTCTTCTTCTGTAATCGTATGTTTTATCTTCTGGTGAGATTGAATCATTTTCACTGTTTTTATTATTTCTTCTATTTAAGTTGATCACTTTAAGACACTCAATGAACTGAATTGGATCTTGCTCGATGCCTCTTTAATAGTAGGTTTTTATCTTCTGCCTCTTTTATTCCTAGTTTTCTGTCTCTTTTTCTTTAATAAGAGCTAATCAAAATGAAAGTAATCGCGTAGTTCTTCTCCTAAAGCGCTCTCAGTACGAATAATATGGTCATGAAAATTAGAACTTTCAATATGAGTCACTTGGTATTTTAAAGCTAGAAAGTCAGACAGAAAATCTTTCAAGTAAAACAAAAAATCGTTTACCGCGAAGCACATGTTCAACATCCCCAGCTGCAGATAAGAGCTCAGTTAACATACTTACATACATACTACTGAGAAGCCTCTACATAACATAAACAAAGCCATCTGCGCATTTCGGAAAAGATCGCGTCCCAATAGCTTCGATGAGGGGTAAAGCTTTCGGCTGCTGGTGAGGGGTAACCTGCATCACAGACTTGAACCTCGAAGGTAATTGGTAAAGCTATCAGTGGGGGAGTAGAGGCTTACTTCATGAGCTTGACTCTAGACTCTAACCCACACCTCCAACTTGATCCTAGACTCCAACAAATACCACTATATTACATCCCATACTCCAACCCATACCACTATATGACACCCTAGGCACACCCACAAGTACACACATTCAAGCCCAAGCACACACATATATGCGCCCTAAGCACACACTTGCTAGGGCACAAGAGAGCTTCCATGACGGCATCCACCTAAAAACTGCTCCTAGACGTAGGCGACGAGCTTTTGGGACCGTTTTTGAGAATTTAGACCTCCTGTATATGGGATTTTGTGCCAGAACTGTCATAGCTAATCTACTGTCAAGGTTAACGAAACCACCACGACCTACCCCAACGACCCTCAGCAAAGAAGACTTACAACTTAATGTCGGACACATCAACGCGGACGAGAATGTTTAGTCAACATTGCAAGACGCCCGTGTCCTCGTCTGCTGACTGATTTAAAGTCGACCTATCAGCAAGATGCGCGTGCGCTACGGGCGCTGACCTGGTCACTGGCAAGTGCACCAGCTGAAGGTGCATAACTGCGGCGTTGCGGCAATATTATTATTATTATGTAAGTATTTGTAAGTTCATTTCGTATTGTGTTCTTATTCTTAGGTTGTAAGTAGGTTAATAATTTGTTATATAATAGCCCAATGCACGTAAATTAAATGATTACCATTCCAACCAGCATTCAAGAGTTGTCTCAACTACCCTTAATAATTTCCCTCAAGGTACTAATTTCTCAACTTGCGTTTCCTAGGCTGAGATCAGTTAGCTTCCTTCCCTTCTGACCGTGAGCTGATGAATTAGCTCTATTATTGAGTTCACATCACGCACAACACCTTCGGAGTTAGTTTTTAATTTCAAAACTAGAACAGATTTAGATGAAATGAATTGTAAAGTTAAAAAGTTAGCAGATTTAACAAAAAAAGGATTAAATAAAATGTAAATACAGTAGCAAAAAAAATTCAAAATCGTAGAGATTGCAGTGAGGGAGAGAAGGAACTTAAAATTCAAAAAGGGAGAGGAGGTATTATATAAAAATCCGTACAAAAAGTCTGGTTAAATGGATTCCGGCTAAAGTAATGAAAATAGTGAATTGCGCAGTTTTCACGAAAAATTCTATCAAGGGAATTTAAGAATGGCTTCCCAGTAGAACGAGCTTCCGAAGGCAGGTTAAGCCGAAACGGAAGGACCGTCAGACTCATCCAAAAAACGTAAACGTACTCCGAGAGATACCCCGGAGTCTCTCACGGAGATGAGTCTACGAAAGTCTAAAAGAAATAGAAGGCCCCGCGGCGTTTTAGTTTGGGTGAGTAAATGCTATGTGAGTAGGAGCTCTGGAATTGTAACACTAGGAAATAACTTAAGAATAATGAATTGTCAAAAAGGGAGAAGATGTTATGTATGAGTTGATGGAATGCATAAGTTGCGAACGTGGCTGAGAATCTTGTGGGCTGACATCGCCGGCATGCGAGTGAGGCGCCTGAGGGAAATAGCAACTAACGTGGCTCCTTTGAAGATAAAGCCTACGGAAGCGTGATATAATTGTCCAAGCGTAGTAAAGTCCGATTAGTATTACTGCAGACAATTTTTGTATTAGCATAGAGAAATAAAAGATAAAGAGGCGGCAAGTAGACAATTGGGCGAGAAACCACTTTTTGAAAGCTCTGTGTGAAAACTAGTATGCGATCTGAAAGCTCTTCGCTCGCGGCTTGCTGGCGATGCGATATTTTGTGTAAGCCACCGTTCGAATGCACTAATACACTCAACCAGCCATGACTGACGCGCAGTGCGTAAACGTATTTGCCTTTGCGGTTACACGCTGAAAGCGAAGAGCAAAATCTGAAAGTTGTAATTCGATTTGTTGAGAATTGTTTAAATTGTGACCGTACATTTGGAATTGATATTCTAAAATTATTTTAAGGCGTTTAACTTGGTATTTCGAGTGCAGGGTTTTGTTAGGTGTAAAAGCATACGAAAATCGGTAAGTTTCTAAAATCTATAGGTACAATTGCGAATGATTTTATTACTTAAATTGTTTTTATTATAGAGTTATATAAAGGCGTAAAAAATGGATAATTGTATCGTGCCAGGATGCCCTAATGTGCAACAGAATAGAACATCAGCATAAGACAGCTAAATTTTAAGAATCCCAACGAATATCACTCAGATTAAATAAACTAATACCCATGTTCTGCATTCCGAGTGAATTAAAATCGAAAAAACCTCACAACACTCCTTTTGAATTGAATTTCCTTAATAAAGTTCTTCAAGCTGTAACAAATTCATTTCAGTTACCTCTGATTTCAATTAGTTTTTTACAAAAACTACAAAATATTTCAATTGGGTTTTTCTATCGAATTATTTTAACTACTTTGAACGAAAAAACTAATTGAAATCAAAGATAAGTGAATTGAATTTATTAAAATCATAAGAATTTTATTACACAAATTCAATTCAAAGGAGTTTTATAAGCTCTTCTCGATTTAATTTCACTCGGAATGAGGACTTGGGCGAAAATCAACTCTGGAATTAATTCCAGTTCCAATTCTCTGAAATGCCTGGAATAAAACAAATTGATACATATATTAACATTTAATCGCGCTGTCTCGCACTTATATTTCAATTAAACTTCCTGCAATAAACAAATTAGCAGTCATTTGACAGTTCTCCAGAGAATTGTCAGAAAAAATCTTTAACGGCAATTCAGTCCGCTGACAAATGTCTGACATTATAGACCGTTAATTTTACGTCATTTCACGATTTGACAGTGCCTCAGTGCGAAAGAGAGGGAACAAAAATCTCACCGTCTGCTTATATAGGAAATCGTGTACGTGAGCGGTCCATTGTACATATTATACGTCAATGACCGTAACTCATGCAGCAGTGTACAAAGCATGAACTTAAGTGACAGCTTATAGCCTGAACAGCTGCTTTGCAGGGAAACAGTTGCGATTAGACAATATGTGGAATATTACGTTATTAATAATATACTGTTAGATAAAGCAGGTACAATAAAACGAAGAAAGTTCAGAAAAATGTAATAATTAAAAAGCTACTTGTCGAAACGTATAAACGGAGAGAAATGATCAAAAACCGAGGATATTTTCAAATAATTGAGAATTATTCGGACGACACGTTCCAAGAACATTTTAGGTTGCATAGATCCACATTTAAGGTAATTTTTAAAATTCTAACTTATGTATTTGCGATTACATGAATTGTAGGAATTAGTTATAAAAATTAAACCATTTTGGAAAAAAAATTGACCCGGTAGACGACCTCTCAATTTAAAGCATGCAATGTACATAACTTTATACGTACATTGTGCATATTGAAACAGTTAGGCATATAAACTTATTTATTACTTTTCTGTAGGGTGTTTGTAATGCAAACTGTAACCACACAGTAGTGCATATATTTTGGACTGCTAAGACGTGTGCATGATGCTGCATTATGGCGTTGTAGTCCGCTATACAATGCTCCAATAAATGAAACTGTAATAATACCAGAAGAAGCGCATCTTCTAGGCGATTCAGCTCACGCTCTGAATACTTTCCTAATGGTACGTTACAAGGATAACGGATCTCTTAATGATTGCCAATCGAGGTATAATATTATTTTAAGTAAAAGCAGAATTTTAAAAAGTAAATTCCGAATTTTACATCATATGGATAACCGAAAATTATCAAATGCGAAGTGCATAGTACTGACATGCTTCACAATCTTATTTTGCCGAATATAAACGAAGAAGCGTACGAAATTGAGATCTCCGAAACACGAAATGCAGAATCATCATTGGAAGCACCAATTGCCTTTAGGGAAGCGTGTCTTAAAATATATAGAATTGCAAATTTACTTTCAACATAACATTCTAAAAAGTATATTTCTTCAATGGAATATATTGACTGCTAAAAACACACATATTATAAGTAGACAAGTGCATATTATGCATTGGTTAAGATCAACAAATAATTTCACCGCAGAAATTATTTATATCACTGTGCATGTATAAATTGAAGTTACTAATCATATAAATAACTTCTGCGGTGAAATTATTTGTATATCTTAACAAATGCATAATATGCATTTGCATATAATCCGCAGTCTAATTATGAAATAAAACTCATTACGGAAACAAATCATTCTCCATTTCATTTATAATTTTATTGTTGAAATCGAATTTGGTCGACTCAACTAACGCAGATACTAATTATATAGTATATCATATTTAAAAATGTGTCTTCGCTAGTCGGTTTGACTGAATTCAACTTCGATAGCAGATCTTAATGTTTTATAAAAAACAGAAATTTTCTCACAGCTTTTCAATACCTTTTCAACTTTAAGTTGGGAATAAACACTTTCAAATTGGGAATAAACAAATTCAAATTGGGAATAAACAATTTCAAATTGGGAATAAACGATTTCAAATTGGGAATAAACACTTTCAAATTTGGAATAAAAAATTTGAAGTAGTAAATGAACAACTCTCAGTAAAGATTAAAGTATTAATTATTTTTGTTAAATGTATTAAGTTTGCAATAAATTTAAACTCAGAAAAACAACATAAAAACATTATTTAAAAACGAACATCCATCATATTTAACGCATCATGTATGAATCTTTGTATATGGGCGACATATTTTGTGCATTTCACAAAGGTTAGATTTCTTATAATATCAGTTCTGAAATTGAAGCCGGTCTCATCCATGTAGATTATGGACATGTTTTCTGCTTGATATTCTAAAAGTTTCTGAGCATAATTACGCCTTTTAATTTTATTTTCCTCGCTGGTCGCTTTTTCTGGTTCCTTATAATGTAAATAACATGCCATTTAAGTGTTTCCTTAAATATTCCGTAGAAACAATAACTTGGTGATTCTCTTGAAATTTTTGTTTTAGTTCTTTCAAAGTTATTCTTGAGTTATCTTCAATATACTGTGTCATAAAGACATGATGTTCAGGTAAAATGTTTGCCCTTCTCTTCCCACCACGTTGTAATTCGTTTCCTCGAATTTTGACCAATCGATAAGCAGTGGATCTTTCCACTCCTAATGCATTTACAAATAATCTCCAATCTCCATTATTATTATACAACGCACAAAGTTGTTGATGTGTAACATATTCCCGCTTGCTTTCTTGCAATCTGTGGGAGTGATTTCGTGAAATGGGACGGAAGTATGTAACACTCCGAAGTGTGTAACACTTCCAGGGAAGCGCGCGCTTTTTTATTTGGCCGTCAGATGGCGAATAGTCCAAACTTCGAATATAAAGCTCAAAAAATCGCTGTATCGTGCAAAAACCCGGTTAGGGGTGCTCTTTTACAGGCGGCGTTGAAAAATACATAGTTTTTGGCGGGGTTTGTGCATAAGAAAATTTGTTGATGTGTAACATATTTGCTCTCGCTTTCTTGCAAACTGTGGGAGTGATTTCGTGAAATGGGACGAAAGTGTGTAACAGGAAGCCAGGGAAGCGCGCTCTATTTGATTTGACTAATGAGTCTATTATATATAAAAATCAATGTTTGAATGTTTGGTCCCTATGCGTTCCGAAACCATTGATCAGATTGCGATGAAACTTTGATAAAATGTTCTGGTGACACCCGCGACGGTTGCTGGCCCATAAAATCTGTCAGAATTTACAAATTCAAGAAGGCAGACTGTCAAATTTTGAAGTTTATGCGATTTCCACCAAAACTGGTACTAGATGGTTTTCGGGGTCGCTGATTTCAAGCCGGCTGTCAGAATTTACGAATTCAAGATGGCGGACTGTTAAATTGTGAAGTTTATGCGATTTGCACCAAAACTGGTACTAGATGGTTTTCGGGGTCGCTGATTTCAACCCGACTGTCAGAATTTACGAATTCAAAATGGCGGACTTTCAAATTTTGAGGTTTGCGCGATTTCCACCAAAATTGGTACTTGGGGGTTTTCGGGGTCGCTGATTTCAACCCAACTGTCACAATTTGCGAATTCAAGATGGTGGATTGTCAAATTTTGAAGTTTATGCGAATAATTATTCGAATAAATATTTCATTATTTAGCTTTTTTAAATTTTGAAGTTAATTTCTGTCGTTACCTATTGGGGAAGTTTCCGTATTTTTTTCAGGATATAATGCTGATGTTGCTTAGTACCAAGGTGAGATATCAGATGTTACACATCATAGCCGACTACTGTAAGGCTCGCTCGTTTTTTCTTTTCTATCTCATTGTGCTTCAAAGCGCAATGGGCTAAAATTTTCTAGCCCTACGGATGGGAAAATTTTAAATATGTGGGCTAGCTACATCCCATCACTTGTGACCGATTTAACGTGCACAGATAGTTGTGAGAGAGGTAGTTTGGGGCTAACGAGAGGGTAGCTCTGAAGAATTATGTGTCGAATTAAACTCATATGCACACAGTGTAAGTCGCGTTGAGTTGGATACCATGTGGTAGGTAGCACAAATTTTTAACATTATAGGGGAACAAATTCGTCCGTTTCATTGTTCATACAATGGTGATAAAAACTCCTGGAACGGTCAAATTTCGAAAAATACGCATCGGATTGAAAAATGAAAAAATAAGTGTTAAATATTTTATAAAAAGCTATTCAGTGATACCAAACTGAAAGTTACCCCCACTCCTCCTGGGAGTTTAAAATTTTAAATGGGAACCTCTATTTTTTATTGCAGATTCGGATTCTGCGGTAAAAAATAGTAAACTTTTATTGGAAAATTTGTTTCAATCCGTTACAGAGAGTACATACGGTTGTTGCTCTGTGTTAAAAGTGTTTTGAAATGGTCAGATATCTCGAGAAATCCATATTAGATCGAAAAAAGGAAAAATAACACGTGTCAAATATTTTTTGAAAATTTATCCAATGGCACCAAATTTGACCCAATAGCCCACCTGGCGGTGGGCCGAGCGGAAACAGGGGTTGAGGTGTAGAGTCGAGTTTGGTGTCAGTAGATAGCTTTTCAAAAAATATTTCACACGTGCTTTCTCCTTTTTACTATCCGATGTGTATTTCTCGAGATATTTGACCATTCCGGGACTTTTTATCCACACTGTATATGTATTTATCAAAACGCTAAGGAGTACCTACATGTTGTTATAAGTGGAATACACCTAAAAGGAGTTCTGCAAATAAAAATTATTACTATAAGAGATCACGTATTTTCAAATGTTGACACTTTCGTGAAACTCCTTTTAGGGATACCGAATGCTTAAATTTGATTAAAGCTTTGAATGTGGTACCTCTTGGGCAAATCGGAAAACTGAATAAGTTCATTAAATCACTTTTCGTTTTTTGCAGTAGTTAGCTCCACCAAAGTTAATTTCCACGTGCCGTCACTGCACAACTATAAAATCTGGATATATGGTGGCGATAGTCGTCATCTCTTTTTATGGAAGTCGATAAATATTTATAAAGGGTGAAAAAGCCATTCAAAACCACAAGATTCCCCGAAGTGCCTGTTGGCCTGTCAAGAAGGTTTAATGGAGGGAGGGAAGCAAATTTCTTGTTGCCACACCAGCTTTAGTTACTACTTTAATGATGAAATCAAATCCCAGATGGTAAAGATCAATAAATCAATCGCATAATCCGTCCTGTGTGTCGAATGGTTTTTTGAAAAGGAATTATGGGAGGAAAATTCGAATATCTCTCCGCACTATCTATATGTATACATCACTCATAGTCGCCACCGATTGTTGTGTAAGAGACAGATTCAGCAATCTACTGGTAAAATTTTGCTAGACCATGGGAGCCAGAAAACTGTACTCAAAACTATTCTGGGTACGACGACTGCGCGTTCCCCAAAGATGGGGAATTCAGTAATATCACACGATGTTGAGCACCATGAACTATTGCCCAGAGGAATGAATTTTGTAAAAAAACCGGAGTTTTCTCTTTCGAGATACTTAAAGCCAGTGACGGTGAAACTTCTTAATTGCCGCTGTAAATGCAAACAAATTTATTTAAAGGTATGTATACAATACAATTCAATAGGGAATAACACACATTTGAACAGGCAGACATAACTCCAAAAACTTTAATTAACCTTTGCTTTGTGCAATCGAGTGCACAAGCAAACATCATATATACATACATATATGTATATTGGTTCAAAAAAACGCACAACCAAAAGCATTAGCGCCACCTTGCATCGCAAATTTTGTTTAGATTCATTCTTACTGGGATACGCGTCATTTCCCATTTCGAAGAGAAAGAGGAATGAGGAATAGCAGGACAATAATTATTTTTGAGGGCAGATCTGTAGAGGCAATCTTTTGGTATTAAGAACTATATTAGTTATCAGCCTGTCTTTTACAGCTACTCATATTTTAACGCTTAATCTTTTATGAAGTAGGATGCCGAAGCGATGGCAGATTAATAATTTTGATTAACTTATTAACATTTCAGAATGAAAATGCAATGCACTTGGTAGTGACTCGCAACCTTATTGCTTGCAAGGTATGTTTTTTAAGCTATAAATACTAATTTCTTGCCTAAGGCTGTAGCACATCATCATGGATTTTTTTAGTTTTTCAGTAAAAGAAAAACAGGAATGTTACGGAATATAATAAATTATTTTTTGGCATCAAATTCGGGACGCATCGAGTAGAAACGAAAACTACTTTTGTAGTTCACAAGAATCAGAAAGTCTCTTGACCGGATGCTAATAGAAGGCATAATTATGGAGACTAAAAGTACCTGCCTCCTGGACTATACATAGTCCTGCCATAATTTCTGTCCCGTATATAAAGTCATGTAATTTATAGAAAAACGATATAAATCGAAATGTTGGAAATTATATTAATTCTTAACTTATAAGAGAACTTAATAATATAAAAGTTATTTAAAATAGCTACCTTTTGATTTTACACATTTTTTCAAACGGTCCGGCTACTCGTCTATCACCGCACTCGCCACTTCCAGGGGTATAGGAGCTGCTACTTTAACTAAATCAGCATTTAGGGCCTTCCTGAAGGCCAATCTTCTGCAGCGATAAACTTAGGTAAATTGACCTCTAGCCAACGTTGTGTGGATTTAGCACAGAATCTTGCTGGAAGATCCAGTGCTTTCCAGCAAACATAGTGTTGTTTAGTGATTTCACTACCTTCTCTAAAACATCACTTTAATAGTTCGCTGCAAGTATTTTGACCTAAGCCTCACCGCAATATCGAGGCCCTAAATACTTATTTGGTTAAAGTAGCAGCTTCTATTCCCCTGGACGTGGCGCGTGGGGCGATGGACAAGTGGCTGGACTGTTTGAAGAAGGGTGCGAAAGCTAAAGGTGGCCATTTTGAATAATTTTTATATTATTAAGTTCTCTTACAAATAAAGAATTAATATAATTTACAACAATTCGATTTTTATCGTTTTCCTTTTAATTCCATGACTTTATACGAAGGACAGAACTCATGGCAGGACTATGTACAAAATGTGCGGAAGGTCATAATAAGTAATAATAAAATAATATAAATAAATTATTATAATGATGTCAAATACATAAAAAATATTGTCTTTGCAGTGTGACGGGCCAAAAAAAAAACGAATTGTTTTTTAGTATTTACCCATAGCAGTAATATTTTACCTTTATTATACAATTATGGACAGCGCTTCAAAGTATGGCCGCGGCATATCACATTATTGGTAAAAATTCAGTTGTACTCTTTCGCATCCCCTTTAACGGAACAATTAAGTAGTAGTACTTGAGGCGCGAGAGAGCTCGGACGTGTACTTTGCTCTTGTGTCTGATTGTTTTTGATTTGTTCTGGTTTTTATTTATGTCTTGTCGCAGTTTCGATTCTTAAAGGTTCATCTGTTTCCTGTTGATCTGTCTTCCACCACGGATCATAATTTTCCGCCGGACATAGTTGTGTAGTTGCTAAATTTTTTTGTTTGGCTGGCGCCTTTTCGAGGATTGCCTGTGGCTCCATTATTGGTTTCTGTGCTGCATCACTATGGCAACGAATCGCTGCGCTGCTGGTTCGAGTTGTGCTGACCACTCCAACAAATCTCCCACGATCTGCTGCTCGGGAGCTTGCACTAGGCTGTACCACTGCAAATGCATCGGACTACCTGCTTCTGTTGGTGATGCTCTTAAGGCTACTAATAGCGGCCTCCAGTGGTTTTGTGATCTGTGCAGACCGAACTCAACTGCTGTTATCGCGAACAAGCTAAACAAATTGTCAAGATCGGTCATCGCCCTGCAATCAGCGCTCTGCGATATTTCTACACAGGTTAATGACATTGTGAAGGAAATCAAGAGCATCGACCTTCCCAACACCGATGGTGCGAGGGTTGGCGCTTCTGGTGATGAAACTCCTACGGCATGTCATCGCGTTGCTGTTCCTCTGAATCAGAATCAAACTTCTGTTTCCAACCAATTGAGATCTTCTGCTAGAAATACACCAGTTCGCAATGCCTTGTGTGCAAATAGTATTGCTTCGTCATCAAGGAAAACTACATCCACTCCTTCGGTATCCGCTGGTTCTCTTATGGACAATCCTGATCAGCCTTCAATTCCACCTGCCCTGGAAATCAGCACGCTGATCCATTCTAATTCGGTAGGCATTAATGGAGTTTCTTCTATTGATCATTCCACTAATAGCTTGTCGGCTTCGAAAGTGATCGTTTCCCCTAGGATGCTATTCATTTCCCGTCTGGATTCTTCCACTATTGTCGACGATATACTTCGATACATAAACTCTAATCAGCTCTGTGTTCCTGCTGACTTTAACAACATTAAATGCATTAAAATAAATCCTAATCGTAAAGTGGCGTTCTCATCGTCTGTATGTGCCTGTTAATTGCTATGAAGTGTTGAGCTGTTTGGATTCTTGGCCTGCCGGGATGATTTTACGTGAATTGAAACTCCTAACAACAACTCTTTTTTTATCTCGGCGCGGAAGTAATCGATTAAACCGAAAATAAATACTCTACTGTTTGACACTGGAAAAATGAATTTGACCTTATACTACCAAAATGTTAATGGCCTTAGAACTAAGGTTGGTGAATTTTTTAATAGTTCTACCTCTTCTGACTTTGACATTATTACTTTAACAGAGACCTGGCTTAATAGAAATATTAGCGACTCTGAACTTCTCAATGACTCATATCAGATCTTTCGCCGTGATCGTTTTTCTGATTCTGTGCCCTTCAAGGGCGGTGGGGTGTTAATTGCAATTAGAGACTCATTACCATCATAGAGCATTACAATACCATCTTCAGATAGTCTTGAACTTATATGCACTAAATCTAAAGTAGGAAAGAAAATTTTATGCCTTCTCTGCATTTATATACCACCTGGTTCATCTTTCGATATTTATAAACAATATTTGTCTGCGATGGAATACGTTATGAATCTCTCTTCCGCGCATGATGAGATAATTGTTGTTGGTGACTTCAATCTACCCAACGTTCAATGGATTGGCGATATTGATGGCTGCGTGGCTCCTCTGACATCCTCAAGCATGGAATCGAGTATTGTCGATATCATACGTGGATTTGGTTTTCATCAAATTAACAACATCGTGAATCAGTGTTCTCGCATTTTGGACTTGATTCTGACTACTTGTCATGAACATATAGTATTATCACCTTGCGAACAACCTATGGTATTGGAAGACTCCCATCATCCCGCCCTGGCTTGTAATATTACACTACAGAATTGTAGTAATGTACTGAGTTCTGAAGAAGTATTTTCGTTTAACTTTGGTAAGGCAAATTTTTCACATATGCAGCAGTTGCTCTTAAGCTCCGATTGGACCCCAGTGCTTAGCATTGTTGATTTAAATGTAGCCTTAGTGTCATTTTACTGTATACTTTTTAATTGTTTTGTCAATGCTGTTCCATTTTAACCTTATAATGCTAAGTCATCTACTCCGCCTTGGTTCGATGAGCACCTTATCCGGCTTAAAAATAGAAAAACTAAAGCATGGAAATTATATGTTCGACGCAATTCAGTTTTCCATTATAATCAATACTTGATCCTGCGTGGGTGCTACAATGCTGAAGCTGCTTCTGCTTATCGCCGTTATATGAGTTCAATGAGATTAAGACTTGGAGATTATTCGAAACAATTTTGGAAATATGTTAATACTAAAAGAAAATCTGATAATTTTCCTGGTGTTATGACTAACGGTTCCCTCTCGTCTGACAACCCTTATAATTGCTAACATGTTTGCTGAGTTTTTTGAGTCGGTTTTTTCTTGCAGTGATGTAAATGTCTCTCATTTTTCTGACTGTGTTTCTGTTGATTCTATCTTCAACTTTGATATTCCTATTATAACTGAGCTGGAGGTCTGGAAGTACCTATCTAAATTAGACAATAATTACTCGCCTGGACCTGATGGAGTTCCTACCTGTGTTTTGAAACATTGTTGTGACACTTTGGCATTGCCCCTCACTCATCTATTTAATTTGTCACTTCAATCGTCCAACTCTCCCATTCTATGGAAGCAGGCATTTATCATCCCCATACATAAAAAGGGTAAACGTGACTTAACCTCCAATTATCGCCCAGTTGCTAAATTGTCATCTATACCCAAATTGTTTGAATCAATTGTTTATGATTATATGTACTTCCACTGTAAGCCTGTTATCTCTACTAAACAACATGGTTTTGTTAAGGGTAGATCCACTACCTCCAACTTGATTTCTTTCGTTTCTTTTGCTCTAAACATTATGGAAAATGGAAATAAAGTCGACTGTGTACACAGACTTCAGTAAGGCTTTTGACAAGGTTTTCCATAAGGCCTTATTGACAAATCTTTCTAACATAGGAATATTACCGAGGCTCCTACTATGGTTGGAGTCTTATCTTGTTGATCGTTCAGAGAACGTACTTTTTAAGACGACTCTATCTAAAACAATTCATGTTTCTTCTCGTGTACCTCAGGGAAGTCATCTTGACCCTTTATTATTCATTTTATTCATTATTGACCCACACGATGTTATATTGAACTCAGAAATTTTTATTTATGGTGATGACGTTAAAATTTTTAGAAAAATGAGTTGTTCTGACGATTGTAGCTTGCTTCAAGACGATTTGAATCGTTTCGTTTATTGATGTGATCTTAATTATTTATTCTTAAATGTTGATAAGTGTTCTGTCATGTCGTTTTCTCGTAAGGTTGGGGATTTTAGTTTTGACTATCGTCTGCCTAATACATTTTTATCTTATACTGACCATGTTTCTGATCTTGGTGTTCTTCTTGACGATAAGCTCGTTTTCGGACTTCATATTTCTTCTTTAATAAATAAAAGTAATTCGGTTTTAGGCTTCATTAAGCGTTGATCTAGAATACTTTGCGACCCTTATGTTTTAAAGTCATTATACGTTGGATTAGTGAGACCTATTCTTGAATATGCTAGTGTGGTATGGTCTCCCTATTATGCGTGCCACATTTTTCGAATTGAAGCAGTACAAAAACGTTTCCTTCGTTTCGCCCTGCGAAATTTGCCGTGGGGCAATTCCCAGGAATTGCCACCTTACTTGAATAGGCTTAAATTGTTGAATATGCAGACATTGGAGGACCGACGTGGGATCTTCAGTACCATATTTATACATCAATTATTGATTGGTGAAATTGATTGTCCTGAGTTGCTTTCTTCGGTTAACATTAGCACTAAACCATATAATCTCCGAAGAATTGACATTTTACAAAATAGGAGTCATCGAACCAACTATGGCAGGTCGGATCCAATTAACTCACTAATAACTCTATATAATATACTGTGTGCTAGACTTTAATGAAAATAAATTACAAATTAAAAATAGGTTTAAAAATAATTAATATTCGCTTCTGCTTATTATCTTAATGTATGTATATATGTGGGACCGCTGTAGCTAAACTACATCGCTGACACAAGGAGTGCACAACAGGCGGTGTGTTTGGTTTTCCCCTCGGCAACGGAAGCGCAAGCAGGCGGTGTGTTTTGTTTTGTTTTCAGTTTCTTCTATTCTCTCGACAAGGGTGGAGGACATTTCCCCGCTAGAACGATCATCCTAGCACCACAGTTTTATTTTACGTTTTCTTAATAAACATTTGTAGCGAGCGAAACAGGAAAAAGCCCGTCCTGACTCGAAAAGAAAAACGTGTTAAGACTTGTTGTCTTCCCGTGGCTGTGGGTCAGTCGATCATCGGTTCAAGTGTTTACCATGCGTGGAAGTGTGAATGGATTTGACATAGATGTTGACGTCAACAAATAAAGATTGGATGATCAGAATGCGTAAATGCACCCGTAAATCCTTCCTAATGATCTTTACCCAGCTGAGCACCCTTTGTGCCAAGCACGATGGTTTAATTCTGCGCAATTCGGCAGAATACCAGATGTTTTATGACCCTTTGTCTTCAAGGGTTTTTGCCTAAATAATGCACGGATCCTTTTTAATTGATATTTGTTTAGGTGAGACCTTTTCCCAAGATTTGTAATTTTATGATCCCTTGTCCCGAAAGATCCGTTCACTTTATTACTCTTTGTTCCTTGAAGACCCAAAAAGTATAAATGGGTAGCACTTGAGCAGTAAGAATCAATCTACCAGCGGGCATGGCCACGGGTTGACGCGTTCCGAGTTCTCAAAAAAGTCTTAAGTGTTTTAGTCCAGGTGTGGGGTAAACCCAGTTTTCGCAAATCGGGTTGATCGCCACAATAGTTAGATCGAAGGAAAATTGCAATTGTCGGCAATTTAAAAGAACTTGATCACTGTGAAATTGTGAAGTGACATAAAATTTTAACAAAAGGTTTAGTGTAGATTTGTGCTGCAAACAGTGAAGTGACAGGGATTAAAAAAAAAAAAAAAAAGAAAATACGTGAATTATAGAATATAGGGGAAAGGTTTAGTGGCTGTGTGGTGCCTGTGTAGTGTTTATTAAGTGATAGTGAAATAAGAACCAGAGTTACCTTAAATAGGGCAGGTCCGGAAAGGACATGGACAGAGAAGAAAATATTGGCAGAAATGCCGACGGGGACCCGGCAATTCAGGTAGGAGATATGTCCGAAATAGAACGATTACGCCGAGAAATTGATATCTTAAGACGGGAGAAAGAACAGGCGGAACGCGAAAAACTGCAAAATAATTCGCGTGACATATTCGATGCTCACTCAGTTAATTCTGTAGGAATTGGCAATAGCCAGACGAGTGTGTTTCGAATCGGAGTAAATGAAGCTCGAATGCTTACAGAAGAATTTAATCCGTCTAACAAGTCATTAACGGCCAAAAATTGGGTTCAATCGCTCGATGGATTGAAAGAACTATACGGCTGGGACGATCGGACAACTCTTTTCTACGCTACATTACGTTTAGGGGGTGCCGCGAGTTATTGGTATCAATCCAAACAAGATGTGATACGGTCCTTTAGCGAGTTTAAGACAGAATTAATTGAAAGTTTCCCTACTGGACAGGACGATTCCTCGGTCCTAATGCAGATTATGGAGAGGAAACGTGTACCAGGGGAAGGGATAGAAAACTACGTGTATAGTGTAGCAGCATTAGGCAAGAAAATAAATTTAAGTGAGACTTCGACAATTAGATATATTATATCTGGATTATTAAACCAAAACTTAGTGAATGTGTTAATGGCCTCAAAGTGCACTAATATTCCAGACTTATGAAAGACAGTGAAAACTTTTGAGGAAATTCAGAAACAAGGACAGTCAAGAAATAATTTAGGGAGATATAGGGAACAGGGCTCATCACAAACTTTTCAGAAACATTCCTATAAGCCTAATTTCAATTCCCGACAAAATATATATAACGCCAAAAAGAGCCCAAATCTTCCTCACTGGGCTGGTTTAAAAGAGGGGAGGAGAGATTTCGAATCCAGACCCAGACCTATATGTTTTAAATGTAATAATGTAGGACACTATGCCAGAGACTGCCAAGTCAAAAATAATTTAAGATGTTTTCGTTGTCAGCAATTGGGGCATACTTCAAAAGACTGCAAAAATAAACAAGTCTCACGCATTGCACAACAACAAATTTCCAGTCCAAGGGATGAATACCACAAGCTGGTAACTATTGGGGGAAAGCAAATACTAGCATTCTTCGATTTGGGAAGTGAATGCAGTACGATTATTCATGAACTATTTAGAAAGTATGACTGGCAGATGGAAGCAAGTCAGGCAAAGCTTCTAGGATTTGGAAATAGCAAGACGAACGTTCTCGGGAAAATATGCAAAATCGTTGAAATATCGGGAATACGTATACCAATTGACATCATGGTCGTGGATAATAACGCCCAGAATGTTCCTATGATAATAGGCAGAAATTTTTTAGATCGGCCGGAAATAGAGATCATAAAGGAATGGGGAATATTTGAAATTTCGTGGAACAAAAATCATTGTGTAACCAAAACGAGGAACGAGCATAGTAAAATTGAGGTTGGAAGTATTCAGATAGACAGCACTTCCAGTGACGAGCACCGAATTATGTTAGTAAATTTAATTCATGATTTTCGCGACTGCTTCGCTCAAGACTTGAAGGAGCTAGGCAAAACAGAGTTAGAGGAAATGACGATAAAGTTGAAAGAGAATAAGATAATAAGATACCACCCATATAGAGTGGCCTATGGATTACGATCAGTAATAAAGAGGCAAATCGACGAATTACTAGAACTCAATGTAATAACACCATCGAAATCTGAGTATGCAAGTCCAGTTCTTCTAGTACCAAAAAAGAATGGCGAGTATCGAATGTGCGTTGACTACCGAAAATTGAATGCGATAACCCAGAGGGAGGCCTTCCCGGTCCCAAACATCGAAGAGACTTTGAATTTATTGGCGAATAAGCGCATTTTTACCTCGTTAGATCTTTTATGCGGATATCATCAAGTCCCAGTGGAGAAGAATAGCAGGCATTTGACGGCATTTGTGACCCCAGAAGGACAGTATGAATTTCAGCGAGTTCCCTTTGGCTTGACCAATGCACCTGCTGTGTTTATGAGGCTAATGTCAAAATTAACCCAGTCTCTGGACAAAACTAAAATAATTACATTTATGGATGATATTCTGATCTCAACACAAAGTACTGACGAAAATATTGAAATGTTAAAGACATTTTTAATAGAATTACGGGAAGCGGGTCTTACGTTAAACTTGAAGAAATGTGAGTTCTTCAAGAAAGAAATAAAGTTTTTGGGACATGCAATTTCAGCGGAAGGGGTTAGGCCGGGTGCAGATAAGAGTTCAGCAATTGAACATTACAAACGACCAGAAAACGCTCGTGAAGTTAAGCAATTTTTAGGACTCGCTGGCTATTTTAGGAGATTTATTAAAGGTTTCTCATTTATCGCTCGTCCATTACATTTACTGTTACGAAAAGAAACTGAATTTAAGTGGACAGAGGAAACCGAAGATTCCTTTTTAAAATTAAAATCGTTGCTGACTCAAAGACCAATACTTGCGTTATTTGATGTAAATGCGGAGCATGAGGTGCACACGGATGCAAGCAGCCATGGAATTGCTGGCATATTAATGCAAAAATCTGGAGGTGACTTAAGGCCAGTATCTTATTTTAGCCGCGCTACCACTGAATGCGAAGCTAAATATCACAGCTATGAGTTAGAAGCTCTTGCTGTGGTAGAAACCCTGGAAAGATACAAGTATTATTTATTAAACAGACATTTCACAGTTGTAACTGACTGTAATTCGTTGCGACTGACGCAAGAGAAAAAGGACTTGATCCCAAGAATCGCCAGGTGGTGGCTGAGAATTTTAGAGTTTGATTTTAAATTGGAATTCCGTCCAGCTCATAAACTAATACACGCAGATGCTTTAAGTCGTTGCCCTAACCAAGCAGGACAGGAGATGGAAAATGTATCCGATAAAGTACTAGTAGTGGGTGTTCTGGAGGAAGACTGGCTGGCAACTCTTCAAAAACAAGATCCCTACATTCTAGAAATCCGGAAAATACTAAGCGGAGAAATTCTTCAATCAGAGATGAAAGAATCTGTAAAAGGAAGCTTTGTATTGGAAAAGGGGCGAGTTTTTAAAATTACGCAAAATGGAAATCGATTCGTAGTACCCAGAGCTGTTCGGTGGCGTGTCATCAAAACATCACATGATGATAGGGGACATCCGGGGGTTGATCGTACATTGGAAACGCTAAGGAAATTCTTTTGGTTCCCCAGTATGAAGCCTGTTGTGAAAAAATATATTGCGACCTGTGTAGATTGCCTTTATAATAAGCGCAGCGAGGATGAAAGTCGATACATCTTGCATACTCCGGAAAGGAACCCGATTCCCTTCTATACAATACACATTGACCATTTAGGCCCATTCCCGAAAAGTAAGAGTGGGAATATGCATGTCATTGGAGTCATAGATGCGTTTACTAAGTACATAGTATTGAAAGCTGTGAGATCTACGTCAAGTAAAGGAGTCATTAGATTATTGGAAGAGATAACTCAGTATTTAGGAACGCCGACCCGAATTATCACCGATAGAGGTACGGCTTTCACGTCAAAAGATTTTGAGGAATTTTGCCACGAAAATGACCTCAAGCACATATTAACAACGGTGAAGACTCCTCGAGCAAATGGACAAATAGAGCGGTACTTCAGGACAACGAAATCTGCGATAGCCACAATGACTCAGGACCTGGATGGAAAGGATTGGGATTGTAATTTAAGAGCAATCCAGTGGGCTCTTAATTCGCTGAAACATACAACGACAAAGGTAGCCCCACATCAACTTCTGCTGACATATGAACCGCGGGATATTTTAAAAAATAAGTTGCTTCTCGCGTTGCATGACGCAATTAGGGAGGAAGAAGAGGAAAGCTTGCCGATAGCAGAATTAAAAGAAAAGGTGATACAGAGGATCGCAGGAAAACAGCGGAAACAAACGGACAATTTCAATAAAACACATCAAGCTCCCCGGGTTTATAAGGAGAATGACCTGGTATTAATCAAACATGAAGGAGTAGCAACAGGAACTTCACGGAAAGTACAACCGAGGTTCAAGGGACCTTATGTGGTGAAGGCGGTATTAGGCAATGATCGGTATGTAGTACAAGACACCGAGGAGCTGCAGGTTACCAGGAAACCGTACGAGTCTGTCCATTCAGCCGAAAGACTTAAACCCTGGTGCAAGTTGGAGGATTTCGAAGACATTGGCGACGAATTACGTTCCGATGAAGAAGGCGACATCATTGAGTAGAGACAAGAAGGAGAGATTAATTAAAACCATCCATAATAATTAAAGAATATGAATAAGAATATTAGCGCGGAAAATTCTTTTCCCTTTTTCTTCCTTTTTCCAGCAGAGATTTTTTTTTTTTATATAATATTATGTGACGAAGAGAGGTTGGCTGGAAGTCAATGTAAGTATCCAAGTTAAAGCAGAAGTATGCTAGCTCCTTAGAGGAATGGGTCACTTAGAGTGTGACGTGTAGAATAGCTCCTTAGAGGAGTGGGTCACATAGAGTGTGACGTGTGAAATAGCTCCTTGAAGGAGTGGGTCACTAAGAGTGACGTGTTGATTGCGGAAGGAATAAGATAGCTCCTGGGAGGAGTGTGTTCGATCGAACGTGGTTCTGAGAAGGAACGTGGCTCTGACGAGAGCAGTGAAATGCAATCTGTTGGCTCCTGGGAGGAGTGGCTCCAGATGGGGAGCGAGTTCGGTACAGCAGGCGTCACTGGGGACAGTGACAATGCAGGTTGGCCGAACTGTAGCGAGCGAAACAGGAAAAAGCCCGTCCTGGCTCGAAAAGAAAAACGTGTTAAGACTTGTTGTCTTCCCGTGGCTGTGGGTCAGTCGATCATCGGTTCAAGTGTTTACCATGCGTGGAAGTGTGAATGGATTTGACATAGATGTTGACGTCAACAAATAAAGATTGGATGATCAGAATGCGTAAATGCACCCGTAAATCCTTCCTAATGATCTTTACCCAGCTGAGCACCCTTTGTGCCAAGCACGATGGTTTAATTCTGCGCAATTCGGCAGAATACCAGATGTTTTATGACCCTTTGTCTTCAAGGGTTTTTGCCTAAATAATGCACGGATCCTTTTTAATTGATATTTGTTTAGGTGAGACCTTTTCCCAAGATTTGTAATTTTATGATCCCTTGTCCCGAAAGATCCGTTCACTTTATTACTCTTTGTTCCTTGAAGACCCAAAAAGTATAAATGGGTAGCACTTGAGCAGTAAGAATCAATCTACCAGCGGGCATGGCCACGGGTTGACGCGTTCCGAGTTCTCAAAAAAGTCTTAAGTGTTTTACATTGAATATGTACGTAATAGAAATATAATTTATGAAAATATCGAATTAAATTATAAAATTTGAACGATCATCCTACAAATTGGGGGCTCAACCGGGATGCGGCAAAATAAGTGAGGAGAAAGCAAATAGTCGAGGAGAAAGAAATTGGAGAACTAGCAGAGAGGCTAAAAGGAACATTTCAGCAAGAAGGAGAAATTTGGAAAAAAAAGGTGGATATGAAACAAATGAAAGGTATGAGAATGTAAATTGTTTTACTTCGTTGAGGCTGCGGTGGAATTATTAGAATTAAATGTGATTAACGGTACAATCGAGTGAGTCTAAATACCGGTGAAGACAATACTCACACATAGGCGATCAAATATAATTTCTACGTCGGTAGTGCGGGATTGACGTCACAAGCTACAGTGACTTATAAAATTAGTCGTGACATTTACCCTGGTAATTTATTTCGTGTACACAATTTGAATTGCAACTACATATTATCAACATGGGTCGTGGAAAACGTAGGCAAAGTGGCGCGGCTGGTGATGTTAGTATCGGTTCGGCTGAAACATCCACACGTGTAAATCTATCAGACCCGACGGAAAGTGGAATTAAACTTTATTTTGCGGACTTTGAACATGTTCTCAGAAAATATTCCGGTGACGTTACTATGAGTGTAAAAAAGTGGCTGCATGAATTCGAAGAGTATGCGATTACTTTTAACTGGAATAGCATGCAGCGTTTTATATTTTGCAAAAGGTCACTAAGCGGTACTGCGGAAATATTCGTCGAGTGCGAGGCGAAGCCCTTATCGTATCAAGACTTAAGAACCGCCCTAATTCTCGAATTTGCGCCAAAATTATCCGCCGCGGACGTACACAAAAAACTGCGAGAAAGGAGGAAGAAAGAAAGTGAATCTTTTAGGGAATATCTCTATCGTATGGTTGACATTGCCTCTCAAGTGGACGTTGATGACATTTCGGTTATGAGCTATGTTATTGAAGGTATTCGCGATTCGACGGTAAATAAAACTGCGTTATACGGCGCGAAGACAATTACTGAATTTAAAGAACTTTTATTTATCTATGAAAAAATGAGGCCGGACAATAGTAACAAAAGTAGTGCCGAAGGCGTCAGAAGTAAAGAGTTTAAAAAAGAAAACGCGAAGAATCGGTATTGTTTTAACTGTGGTGCTTCATCTCATGAGTTCCATAGTTGCCCGGACAAATCCAAGGGGCCTAAATGCTTTAAGTGTAATAAATACGGACACAAACGCGATCAATGCAAAGGGAATGACAGTTCATTAGAAGTAAAAGCGACCAGTGTTCTTAAAAAAAATGATATGTATCAGCCGGTTAAAATAAACGAGGCTATTTTCGATGGACTTATAGATACCGGAAGTGACATTTGCTTAATAAGAGAACGATATGTTAAACACATTACCCCGAGACCGATTTGTAAAGAAAACGCGTTAAGTGTAAACGGTATAGGCGCTAAAAATAGAACGAAAGGAACTCTTATGGCTAAAGTCGATATAGGTGGAACAATTTTCAATGAAGTCGAGTTTCATGTAGGTGGTGACGATGTTGTTGGCCCTGGCGTAATAATTGGTATGAGTCTGCTGCAAAGGGCTGTAGTTACCATAGACGGAAGAGAAGTTCGTATAGCTAAAAAGGAAGACGTATTCGATGAAAATAAAAACGATCAAGATCCAACTAACTTACCTTCATGTTTCCTATCGGAGATTAACGTTGGTGAAATTGCCGATACTTACCTGCCAGACTTAAGTCATCTCAACCCACACAGCGTCGTCGATGATGTTCAGGGGCTAGTTAAAAATTATAATCCAGGATCTCCGGGTGTCTCGCCGATACAGATGAAGATTGTTCCGATCGATGAGACTCCCGTATACCAACGACCGCGAAGATTCCCACCTAAGGAACAAGCTATAATTAATAATCAAATAGAGGAGTGGCTAAGAAACTGCATTATTACTGAGAGCACATCGGATTATGCTAGTAATGTTGTTTTAGTCAGGAAGAAGGATGGCTCACATAGGCTATGTGTCGACTTCAGGATGTTGAATCGGAAAATCCATAGGGAGCATTATCCTCTGCCGGTGATAGAGGATCAAATAGATAAATTGCAGGGAGCAAGATTCTTTACCACATTGGATCTGGAGAACGGGTTCTTCCACGTTAGTATGGAGGAGGGTAGTAGAAAGTTTACTTCTTTCGTTATTCAAAGCGGCCAGTATGAATTTTGCAGAGTGCCATTCGGCCTGTGCAATTCTCCTTCTGTATTCCAAAAGTATATAAATTTCATCTTTAGGAAGCTTATAAACAAAGGGACTGTTATTGTTTATATTGACGACATTGTCATACCATCGATATCGATCGAGGAAGGAGTAGATCGATTAAAGGAAACGCTTCAAGTTGTGTCTCAGAATGGTCTCAGAATCAAGTGGAAGAAATGCCAACTTCTTAAGGATAAAATAGACTACCAAGGTCATCGTATTCATCAAGGCTGTATTTATCCGTCGATTGAGAAAACTAAAGCTGTTTCGAAGTTCCCAGTTCCAGACTCAACAAAGCGGTTGCAATGCTTTTTGGGTTTAGTCAGTTACTTCAGAAAGTTCATACCTCAATTTGCCCTTAAGGCAAAACCTCTATCGGATCTACTTAAGAAAGAAAGCCATTTCGTATTCGGAGAAAGTCAACAGAAGTCTTTTGAGTTATTGAAGCAGGAGTTAACGACGAGTCCGGTTTTACGTATATTCCGGTACGGAGCGGCAACAGAGCTCCATACGGACGCATCAAAGTTTGGCTTGGCAGCTGTTCTACTGCAAGGAGGTGATGACGACGATACTCTTCATCCGGTCCATTATTGGAGTAAAAAGACCACGAATGCGGAGCAGAATTACAGTAGTTACGAGTTAGAAGCGTTAGCCGTAGTGGAGGCTGTTAACACATTACATGCGGGAAGCGTATTATTACGCTTTTCGGCGACTGGTCGTTATCTGCGGGAAACGTATTTTTACCTTTTACATAGTGTGATGGTTATCGTCTGGTAAAGTATTAACCCTTTGCGTTCGAGGCCGTTTTGGTATGGGGATGGTATCGCATTTTCTTTATGCAATACATCCTGATATTATTTTATGGGTTTTCCCTAATTATACTGCCTACACAGGCAATAGTTAAAAAATAACCCAAATGAAACGTTATGGCGGCTTTCAGTCGCTACTCGAGCTGCATCAGTACTTTGAGTGGCGACTGAGAGTCTCGATGGCTGCCGTCATAATAAGGGGTAGTGTGTCTAAGGTATAATAAGTAACATGCCAAAACCTTAAGTACCATCATGGGTTGGCCATCACTGTATAACTCTCAAATTAAATAAGATATTACGTTTGAGTACATATTTAATGTACAGCATACGAATGCAGTAAGAACGAAGGTCCTCTGTATTACGAACAGTTCCTGTAATAGAGAAAGATACAGATAGAAGGAGAAAACGCATCATTTCGATCGGCGGGTCGTACCTTTTCAACACACTGGCGTGGATTGACGGGTCGGGTGTTAATACTTTTTTTGCAGGACGTAGATTAAGTCTTAGTGACGCACTCATTAACGCTTGTTTTTTTTATTTAATGAATATTATGTTTTGCACAACAAACTTTATTGAAATCCTATTATCAGTTTTGAAGATGGATCCGATTATTGAATCCGTTTGAATCGAATCGAAATGAGCTTATAAAAGCCTATTTGGATAAAATTTTCTAATAATAGTGGAGCGCCGTAAGATTTATACGTCGGAATCCAGGGCCGGTCAATGAATCTTCATATAATTTTTTGAAATGTGTTTTTAACAGAAAAATGTTAAAAAAGTTATTTTGCCCGATCTCAATTTTTCAATTATTAAAAAAAAATTATTAATTTTTCGGAGTTTTCTTTTATTTTTAACACGCTTTTATTAGCTTGACCTGTATGTGACTATGTAACGGAATCTTTCAACACAATTTTCACCCACTTCAAGACGTCTAATTGATTTGAAAATTTGCACACGTCTTAAAGACCGATGACAATACACAAATTTAACTTTAATTTTCAAATACGCTTTTATTAGCTTGACCTGTATGTGACTATGTAACGGAATCTTTCAACGCAATTTTCACCAACTTCAAGACGTCTAATTGATTTGAAAATTTGCGCACGTATTAAAGACCGATGACAATACACAAATTTAACTTTAATTTTCAAATACGCTTTTATTAGCTTGACCTGTATGTGACTATGTAACGGAATCTTTCAACACAATTTTCACCAACTTCAAGACGTCTAATTGATTTGAAAATTTGCACACGTATTAAAGACCGATGACAATACACAAATTTAACTTTAATTTTCAAATACGCTTTTATTAGCTTGACCTGTATGTGACTATGTAACGCAATCTTTCGACGCAATTTTCACCAACTTCAAGACGTCTAATTGATTTGAAAATTTGCACACGTATTAAAGACCGATGACAATACACAAATTTAACTTTAATTTTCAAATACGCTTTTATTAGCTTGACCTGTATGTGACTATGTAACGCAATCTTTCGACGCAATTTTCACCAACTTCAAGACGTCTAATTGATTTGAAAATTTGCACACGTATTAAAGACCGATGACAATACACAAATTTAACTTTACTTTTCAAATACGCTTTTATTAGCTTGACCTGTATGTGACTATGTAACGGAATCTTTCAACGCAATTTTCACCCACTTCAAGACGCCTAATTGATTTGAAAATTTATTTATCTCGATTTCATCAAAGTACTGATTACTACACAATATTTAGAAAGCAAAAGAAAAACGTCAATTCTAACGAAGCTGATTTTTAATTTTGTTTTTTGAGACGTTGAAATCAATGATATGAAAATGAGCATTGAAAGTGCGTGACATTGACGTAATAGGTTCATTCAATCCATAGTTAGTACGATGACGAGGGATATGGAAGAAATCATAGCGTCTAGTCGGACGAACCGGAACAGAGATGTCGAATAGACCGACAAGCTCAGGGGAATTGATGTTTCCTGATACACAATCAAAGGCAAACACTATCTTAAGGTTGTTGCGGCGTTGCTCGAGAGATTGTAATGAAATCAGTTTGAGTCGATCCACGTACGGAGGCAGAATTAAAGGGTCAGACCAAGGAAGGTTTCGAAGAGCGAATCTAAGGAATCTTCGCTGCACTGCCTCAACACGATTGATGTGTGATTTAAGGAATGGAGACCAGACCAGACTCGCATACTCGAGTATTGGTCGAACAAATGTGCAAAAAAGAGTTCGAGTAATGTAAGGATCATTGAACTCTTTAGACCACCGCTTGACAAAGCCAAGGGTAGCACTCGCTTTGCGAACAATGGCATCAATGTGGTCCTCGAACGAAAAACGGCCGTTTAACCAGACACCAAGATCCTTCGTTTTGTCAAGTCGATGCAGTGAGCATTCGTCAATGGTGTAATTGAAAGTGATGATGCTTTTCCCACGTGAGAAGCACATATAAGTGCACTTACCTATGTTTAAAGGTAAGCGGTTGAGCATGCACCACTTATGAAAAGCATCAAGGTCAGAATTTAGAAGAGTACAATCATGCTCGCTAGTTATACCCCGAAAGATCTTGGCGTCGTCAGCAAAGCAGAGAATTTTAGAATCTGATAGGGTCATCGACACATCGTTAATGAAAATGATGAATAAGAGCGGACCGAGATGACTACCTTGAGGTACCCCCGAAATATTAAGTATTTCCCTGGATAGAACGCCTCGAAATAAGACTCTCTGTGAACGTCCGGTCAAGTAAGAGCGAAGCCATTCGATAAAGAGAGGAGGAAATCCAAGAAGGCTAAGTTTATAGAGCAGAATTCGGTGATTAATTCTGTCAAAAGCCTTGCTGAAGTCTGTAAAAACACAGTCAACTTGTTTGCCCCTTTCAATATTCGAGATGCAGTAATTCGAAAACTCCAACAAGTTGGTAGTGGTGGATTTCCCTTTAAGAAAACCGTGTTGAAAAGACTGCAAGAAAGGTTTACAGTGAAAATAAATGGTGTCACAAATCAAGGACTCAAATATTTTAGCTACACAACAAAGATTAGCTATAGGACGATAATTAGATATATCACCCTTAGAGCCCTTTTTGTGTAGTGGAATAATCGTCGACATCTTCCAAGATGTCGGAAAGACACCACAAGAGAGAGAAAGATTGAATAAATAACATAGGATAGGGGCAAGAGGCACGGCACAACGTTTAATAAAAAAGGCTGATATGCCATCAGGTCCAATAGAAGAACTATCAGCCAAGCTTGAGATTAAACTCGAAATCTTGGCTTCGTCCGCAACTAAATCAGCAGCCGTTAGAGAAGTTGGCGAGAGCGTCGTCAAGTGTGAAAAAGCCTTAAAACTATTATCACAGGTAACAGAATCACAGTCTGCCAAAAAAGCTGTTTCAAAAAAGTCACCAAAGAGATTAGAAATCTTCTGAGGATCGTCACTAATAACATCACCAAGACCAAGTATAGAAGGGAAACCATCAGAGCCAGACTTAGAGTTGATGAAATTAAAAAAGCGCTTGGGATTTTCGCGCAAGGAGTGCTTTACGTCGTCGAGAAAGGAGTTGTAGGAAGACTCCAAATCCATGATGTACTGACGACGAAGAGAGCAGTAAGACGCATAATCAGTGTCGTCCCTTGAAACGCAAAATTTCTTCCAGGCCTTATTTTTATTGTTCTTAATATGTTTAGAATTTTTATTTAGCCAAGGCGAATAACGTTTCGAGCCACGAGACTTAGTGATTGGAACGCAATGCAAAAAGCATTTAGCAAGTATAATGTAGAAAGAGTTAACGGCTACGTCAATATCACGCTCTTGAAGTACAATACTCCAATCGCAAGTCAGGAGCCATTTGTTGAGAATAGAAAAATCAGCCTTTTTAAAATTGTAACACAATTCGGGTTGGAATTCATGATTTAAAAAAAATGGATCCGTAGATAAGATAATCTGGAGAGCAGGATGGTGGCCAGTCTCAGTGATAAGTGGCGTCAAGCAATGTTTCACCGTTGTGCAATCAGGATCAGTTGAAAAAATCAAATCAAGAAATCGTCCGCAGCTATTTGCAATACCACAAAATTTGCACACGTATTTAAGACCGATGACAATACAAAAATTTAATTTAACTTATTTTAAAAGACAACGGAAAAGATTGTATTATTGAATGCGATAAATTAGACGAGCTTCTAAGAAGTTGTAAGCGCACAACAAGTAGTAAAAATGATCAATTTACACTAGACTACATGGATGTCGAACGTTTTGACATACAAGACTAAACACAACAGATTATTGAAAAAGACCGTTTAATTGTCCATTACTCGTGGGAGAAAAAAAGACCGTTTAATTGTCCATTACTCGTGGGAGAAAAAAAGGCAAAAATTAATAGACAAAAAAAATGAAAAATGAAACTACAACACAAAGAAGAAGGAGATTGGAGAAAAGCGGAACAAAAATGAAAAATGAAACTACAACACAAAGAAGAATTAGATTGGAGAAAAAAAGGCAAAAATTAGCAGAGAAGAAAATGAAAAATGAAACTGCAACACAAAGAAGAAGGACATTGGAGAAAAAAAGGCAAAAATTAATAGAGAAAAAAATGAAAAATGAAACTACAACACAAAGAAGAAGGAGATTGGAGAAAAGCGGAACAAAAATGAAAAATCAAACTACAATACAAAGAAGAAGGAGATTGGAGAAAAAAAGACAAAAATTAATAGAGAAAACAACAGAACTCTCTAGCAACGCAATAATAGAGAAAAAAAACCAAAGGCGGCTTTATATGAAAAATTATATAGCCTCACAATCAAATGAGGGCCTTGTCAATGGAAACATTGGATTCATCTCTGAAATCATCTGGCCTCATTTCCGCCGTGACCAAATCTATGACACAGACATTCCATCAATTCGAGTAAACTTTGGCAAGGACGGTGAACATGTAATAAGGCCTATAGAAAAACAATTCCCCGCAAAGTTTAGCTATGGCACTGTTGAAAGACGCATGTTACCTGTGATTCTGAGTTGGGCGTCGACAGTGCACAAAATGCAAGGTTGTACGGTGGATTGTGCTGTAGTATATTTGGGACCCCGTACTTTTGCATCCGGGCAAGCTTACGTTGCTCTAAGTCGCGTCAAGTCCTTAGATGGCCTTCAAATAGAGGAACTGGACTGTTCAAAGCTCACGGGGAAAACTCCTTGCAACACTGACGCATTGGCGGAAATGGAAAGAATGCGTGCTAACGCCGTATTAAATTTGGATGCGTAAAACTGTGAATTTTGTTAAGTTTGTTAATAATAAATATCTTTAAATACCTATTAATATTTTAAATTAGTAAGTAGTAAATTAAGTTTGAATAATAAGAAGACTAAAAAGTATAAAATAAAAATAATAGTTTAAAAAACTAAAAAACACGCTTTTAGCACGCACTAAAAATTACAAAATAAATCGGACATTTAGTTTGATGACTCAAGAGTTTTCCCTTTGCCAAATCTTCATTAGATCGCAGGTAAACATAAACAATTTCAGTTCGTGATGAACGATAAATAATTACCTATGCGAAATGGTTATAAGTAGGTAATCATCTTTATTAAATATTTACTATGATTTATTATGAAAGAAAGCGTGGAGCGTTTTGTCCAAAAAGAGTAAAGATTACATAAACATACATTTGCTGTTTTAGAATGTACAAATTTAACGGAATCTACCGTTAATTCTGCAGTACCCGTACTTGTCATTTGCGTTTAGTTTTCTGAATTAGTGTTTAAAATGGGCAAAAAATCTGTTAATGAAATAATTTTGTGCCAGGTAAATAAAACGTTTTTAATTCTTGACAGTGTTTATTGATTTAAAAAAAACGAGCGAGCCTTACAGTAGTCGCATATGATGTGTAACATCTGACATCTCACCTTGGTAATAAGCAACATTAACATCATATCCTGGGAAAAGTACGAAACTTCTCCAATAAGCAGCGACAGAAATTAACCTCAACCTTTAAAAAAGCTAAATAATGAAATATTTATTCGAATAATTAATTATTCATTACTAGCTGTACCCGGCCACGCTTTGCTGTGGCTCAGTTGTAATACGATAAATTAATATTATACTAAACACTGTTAATATTATAAATCGCATAAACTTCAAAATTTGACAGTACGCCATCTTGAGTTCGTAACTTCTGACAGTCGGGTTGACATCAGCGACCCCGAAAACCCGCCAGTACCAATTTTAGTGTAAATCGCATAAACTTTAAAATTTGACAGTCCGCCATCTTGAATTCGCAAATTCTGACAGTCGAGTTGAAATCAGCGACCCCGGAAACCATCTAGTACCAGTTTTGGTGGAAATCCTATAAACTTCAAAATTTGACGGTCCGCCATCTTGAATTTGTAGATTCTGACTGTCGGGTTGAACTCAGCGACCCCGAAACCCGCCCAGTACCAATTTTGGTGGAAATCGCATAAACTTCAAAATTTGAAAATCCGCCATCTTGAATTCGTAACTTCTGACAATCGGGTTGAAATCAGCGACCCCGAAAACCCCTAAGTACCACTTTTAGTGGAAATCGCATAAATTTCAAAATTTGACAGTCCGCCATCTTGAATTCGTAAATTCTGGCAGTCGGGTTGAAATCAGCGACCCCGAAAACCATCTAGTACCAGTTTTGATGGAAATCGCATAAACTTCAAAATGTGACAGTCCGCCATCTTGAATTTGTAAATTCTGACAGATTTTATGGGCCAGGAACAGTCGCGGGTTCACCAGAACACTCTATCAAAGTTTCATCACAATCTGATCAATGGTTTCGAAACGCATAGGGACCAAACATTCAAACATTGATTTTTATATATATACTAGCTGAGTAACCCGGTTTCACCCGGTGTATCAAAAATACTAATTAGTTAAATACTTCTGAAATGTTGCTACTACAGCCAGATTAAGAAGTTTAGAAGTACATATTACTAAAATCTGTAAATATGGTATAGAACCGTCCAAAACTCATTTTGCTACCACCGTCTATATCAGAAGGGCTAATGATCTATTCTGTACTTACATATATGTTCTCATTCTTAGGTGTTAAATAAATAAATAAAGGTATTATTTTTTTTTTACTATTTCATCGCTACCTGACTTAAATTCATATTGTTTCCGCTATTTTGAATGTCAAAATTTTGAAAGCAGATTCGAAATTAGTGGCCTCAAAATACACATAATACTAATTTTCAATTAAATTCGTTGAAGTTCGAAAATTTTTGGTCGCCACATCGGATCCGCTTTCTTGAATTTCTAAATTTCGAGCTTAGCTTCGCAATCAGGACCTCCAAAACTCCCTAAATAACAATTTTCACGTCAATCCCTTGAAATTTACCATCTCTGGCCGCCATCTTGGGCCCGCCATTTTAAAACCCGTGAATAAAAAGTAACCCGTGAATAAAAAGTAACCTATATGCCGAGTAACCCTAGCCGAAATTTGTAGACCCTTCGCTCAAAAAATGAAAATGTTCGCACCAACCGTTAAGGCGCGATTAAGCAAAAAACAAACACACATATTGGGTCGACCATTTTGAATTTCCAAATTCAATTGAATTTATTGAAGTTCAAAAATGTTTGGTCGCCATATTGGATCCGCCATCTTGAATTTCCAAATTTTGAACGGAGATTCGTAATCAGGACTTCCAAAAACCCTCAAATACCAATTTTCATGGCAACCCTTAAAATGTACAATTTTTGGCCGCCTTCTTGGATCCGCCGTTTTGAAATCCTTGAGTAAAAAGTTGTCTATATGTTAAGACCAGATATATAGTGCCTACACTCAAAAAATGAAAATGATCGAACAAAGTATTAAGACGTGATTAACCAACAAACATATAGGGTCCGCCATTTTGAATTTCGAAACTATGGTAGTAGATACGAAATTAGTGGCCTCAAAATACCCATAGTACTAATTTTTAATTGAATTCGTTTAAGTTCGAAAATTGTTGGCTGCCATATTGGATCCGCCATCTTGAATTTTCAAATTTCGAGCATAGACTCGCAATGAGGACCTTCAAAAACCCCAAAATACCAATTTTCACGGCAATCCCTTGAAATTTACAATTTTTGGCCGCCATTTTGGGTTCGCCATTTTGAAATCCGTTAATAAAAAGTAGCCTATATAATAAGTCGAGGTATGTAGTACCCTCACTTGAAAAATGAAAATGATTGAACCAAGTGTTAAGGCGTGAATAAGCAACAAACATATAGGGTCCGCCATTTTGAATTTCCAAATTGTGATAGCAGATTCAAAATTAGTGGCCTCAAAATACTCATAACACCAATTTTCAATTAAATTCGTTGAAGTTCGGAAATTTTTTGGTCGCCATATTGGATCCGCCATCTTGAATTTCTAAATTTCGAGCATAGATTCGCAATCGGGACCTCCAAGAACCCCCAGATACCAATTTTCACGGCAATCCCTTGAAATTTACAATCTTTGGCCGCCATCTTGGGTCCGCCATTTTGAAATCTGCGAATAATAAGTAGCCTATATGTTAGGCCGGGATACGTAGTATCTTCGCTCAAAAAATGAAAATAATCGGACCCAGCGTTTAGACGTGATTGAGCAACAAACAAACAAACTTTCGATTTTATATACATATAAATATATAGCCATAGGGATACCTACTCATTAGTCAAATCAAATAGCGCGCGCTTCCCTGGCTTCCTGTTACACACTTCCGTCCCATTTCACGAAATCAGATTGCAAGAAAGCGAGCGGAAAGATGTTACACATCAATAACTATTTTTGTTCTTAAGATTAATACACTTCGCAATAGTGGCTTATCGGCAAGATTAATTGCAAGACAGTTGCAAATAAGTAAAACATCTATCCCCCAAACCATTGAGAGACACGATGAATATGAAGTCGTAACGAAATTTAAAATAATTTTTTTGAGAACATAACCAAAAAGTAGAAGCTTGAAACGAGGTTTTAATAAAAACAAATTACCTTGGGTTGGCTTTAACTAACCGAATGTGGACTTTTGCTAGGGATAATATCTTCGGTTTATGGAAGAGTCAGACATTAGTCAATACATAACATTTAAATATGTTTAAACTTTTACCAGAAAATTTGCCTAATTTTCCAGCCTAAAAGAGACAATTCCATAAACATAGGAACTGGAGGTGAGAAGACGGTGGTTTTTCACATTGCGATTCTCGAATAATAGGAAATGATTCCCCTATTGTTGAAGGATTGAATTTGCTAGAAGCAAGTGGTGATGGAGTACCCGTACTACCTTATAAGACAAATATACGAGTTACTCAGCCTGAACATTCCTCTTCTTCTAGGAAGAACTCTCGAGCTGAGTACGACGAAGTAACGGCTTTAAAAAAACATTTTCTAAAGATTGCAATTTATAAAGCAAAACTAGAAACTTTAAAACTATGTAGAACGCAAACTAACGACCTGCGACCTTGATCGCAATCCACCAAAGAACTATCTCAAACTCAAAGTCAAGACGTTGAAAGAGATTCTGAAATGATGACAATACCAATTTTTACGACAAATATTAAAAGGTTAGAAAGTGATTTAGATTTAAAGGAATATTAGAATTAATAATTATATGATAGAAAAAGAAGAATATGTTATAGGTAAAATACCAATTATAATTTATTTGTAGTTTTTTATATGTAATGTATAAGGATTCATCTTAAATTTATAACTTTTATATACATATGTACTATATATTTTAATTAATACGCTGTCAATATTGTTATTTTTTTTAAATTTTTGACCCGATCTTTACAGTAAAAAACAAAAAACAGAACTTGCAAACAAGTCTTCTCACATTGTTTTCTTTTACAACATTTTTGATCTATGGCCGTTACCAATTTATGGGTAAAATACGCATTATAATTTATTTGTAGCCTTTTTATGTATGTATAAGCATTTATATTAAATTTATAACTTTTATATATCTTTTTTATTAATAGACTTATATCTTTTTAATTAACAGACTTTTTAATATTATTTAGAAGATCTGGCAATGCTCGTTGAAATCGACTATCGAAGTTCACATTTGCTCCGCTTATCCGGCGGTTACACGCGTCTGTAGAGCTGACGGAAAGTACTGACTTCAAAATGTCAAATCTGCTGTCAGTAATTGCCTTGTGTTCGATCAACTGACCGTCAGTTCATTTTAAAAATGTTGTCGGCCAGTGCGGGTGCTGCGGTGGCATCTTTGCTGCTTCTTGATATTTTAGAGGAGATTGAAAAGGATGAGAAACGAGTAAAACGAAAACGTAAATATTGGACAAATCCATTTGTTTCAAGAAGGGGACAATTTGATATAGAGGCAAATTTGCTAGCAGATTTACTCTATGATGACAATAAACACCACCAGAATTTCCTAAGGCTAACAAACGAAAAATTCTGCCAATTACATGAAATGGTAAGTATCTGGATTTTGAGGCTGTAACGTATAATATTTTCAATATTTAGGTTCATCCATTAATTGGGAAGGAAGACACGGAGATGAGAATGTCGATTAGTTCAAAAGTTCGTTTGGCGATTACGTTAAGATTCCTCGCTTCTGGAGATAGTTTCAAATCGCTAGGATTTCTCGCCCGCATTTCACCTTCCACAATTAGTGTCTTCGTACCAACAGTTTTAAAGGCGATTTTTCAATCTTTACAACCAAAATATCTAAAGGTAAATAATCAAGTAAATATAACGTACAATAAATTTTATTTTATCACAAAACCATGATTCACAACCGAAATATCTAAAGGTAAATAATGACATAAAAATAACTTAAATTTTAAAAATATTCTGTTTCTGTTATATATTGTTCATCGGAATCTTCAGCAAAATTTGTGTTTCCTAAAACATCATTTGATGTGGTGTTACCTCTGCTTTGGCGTGCAATGTAACACAATCGCCTATTCATTAAATCGTCTTGCATCTGTTTCATAAAAAGTAAAGCTTCCTCTTCCGGTAACTTCCTTCCTTATTTCAGTTTCCGCAAAGTCAAGAGGAATGGGAAAAAATCAGCAAAGATTTTGAAACTATCTGGCAATTTCCACATACTTTAGGAGCACTTGACGGCAAGCACATCCGTATAAAGCAACCAAACAATGCTGGTTCAATGTTTTTTAACTACAAAGGATTTCACAGTATAATTTTGCTAGCGTTGGTAGACGCACATTGTAAATTTCTATACATTGATGTGGGGTCAAATGGAAGGTCCTCAGATGCTGGCGTGTTTTCATCATCAAAGTTATTCACTTATGTTAAATCTATGCAATCTGGTTTTCCTCCCGCAAAAGAATTAACAAACCAGACATCACTAATACCATATTTTATTATTGGTGATGATGCATTTGCACTCGATAAACATCTTATGAAGCCTTACAGCAGATGCGGGGAATTATCTACAGTACAAGAAATTTTTAATTACAGGCTGAGCCGAGCAAGGTTAACTGTAGAAGCGGCATTCGGCAGAATGGCATCCAGATTTCGTATTTTGCACCGACCAATAGAAACAAAACTGGAGACAACCGATTGGATCATTAAATGTTGTTGCGTTTTACATAATTACTTAAGCGTAACAACAAAACCATCACGAGTACCAAATGATCTTCAACCCGATGAGCTTCCCAAAACAATTCAAAATATATGCAGGCAAAATAATTCTTTACGGTACAAAAACGCCAATCAAATTAGAGACGAAATTGCTTTATATTGTACCAAAGCTGGAAATGTACCTTTCCAATGGGAAAAAATTAAAATAAATGTAAACACTTTGACTTAACATACCTGTTTTTCTTCAATATTACTTGTTGTGGCTCTACTGCTAATTACGTTATTTAAGAAATTCATTTTTTCGAACCAAAATAAATTGGAAACATAGCCATCGTCCGTCCCTTGCCCAGATTTCCTTTTATTAATTTTCTTTTTTTCTTCAGTGTATGTTCCTCGGAGAGATTTCACTTTTCTCTTAATTTGGTCGACGTCCATTGCCATTTCATTGGCAATTTCATTCCAAATTTTATTTTTGATGTCCGTCCTTCTGTAGGTATTGCTTGTTATATCCCATAAACAAGGATTTTTCTCATACAACTCAATTAAATGGATAATTTCTTTCCTTGTTAATTTTCGAGCAATTTCCACCCTAAAAACGATTAAATATTAAAAAACCAGAAATTATATTACTTTTGGTTACCTTTCTAATTCCATTATCGCAATATTAACTTACATAACATACTTAACTTTTGTTAACACATTGAATTCACAAAAAAAAATTATTTTGTCGCACTTCAACAGAAAAAAAAAATTTTCGAATTCAAAATCACTATGGTGACAACTCAAAACAAACACTGCTGACAGCTAAAAACAGCGCCGGTTGACATATACTGACTAGTCAGTATTGACGAGATTATTGACGAGTCAGTACTGACTGGTCAGCGAAAAAAGCTAGTCAGTGAAGGTTTACACGAGTCAGCGTCAGTGTTAGTGTCAGCTCTACAGACGCGTGTAACCCCCGGGTTAAACTCAAAAACTGTGCATAAATATGAAACCTTCAGGCGTCTAAATTTTGATGAAGTGAAGGTGTACGCATCCTATTAATTTGGAGTATCTATCGCTTAAAGTCGACGGAAGAAGGAAAATCATTTTTCTACTCTATCCAGAGGGCTCTGCAATTCTGTCATGTTGTGGTCAGGGAAAAATATCCCTGTAAGTTTTTTCATTTTTTTCCTCGGCGCCTATGGGCGCATGAGCTCGAACGCTCGCCTAAATCAGGCATAAAATTCACGGCGGCTCTTGCGGGTATCGCAAGGAATAACAGTTCCTTGAGTTGCGCACGTCGAGTTTGGCTGCCCGAAAACGCACCAATATCGTTGTTCGAAACTCAAGGAGAGGCACAAAAAAGCAAAAAATTCCCGGCGCGGTGGCCCCGACCGAGATAAGAACACCCAAAATGGCACCCAGCAACACCTCCGATATAAAATATTAAACATTGTTAGAATTGCTAAATTTGCTTAATTGTCACTTTCATATTTCTTTTGCTTTCATTCTTTTTCGTAGATTTCGTAAATTAATTTGCTTAAACTTAAATTCATTCACCTTAAGCTAAGGTCACACATTGCAGTTTTTACCTTCCTGCAGCACAAAAAACTGCGAAAGTCGTGGGTTGCAATGTGTGATTGCGGCTGCAACCATGGTTGTCACACATTGCAACCCACGACTTTCGCAGTTTTTTGTGCTGCAGGGGAGTAAAAACTGCAATGTCTGACCTTAGCTTTAGATCAAATTACATTGTCACGTTTAGCTGTTCAGTTACCTGTCTAGACATAGCGTAAGCATAAAATTGTTATAAATATTTACCAATTACCTTTGTAAGTTGCAGTCTATCGGAAATCAGTCTCAGTCTTGTTACCTTTCTTTGATTCGGAATAAAGTTTTGATCGAGAAATTAGATTTTTTTTATTAAATGAATCTTGAGGATTCATAACTCGCGCCGTTACTCGGGTCGCTGGCTCGAGCTCCTGCCGTTGCGGCGGACGTGTGCGTGGGCTGGGGCTGCCGGCTCACAGCTCGTGGCGCGAGGCGACAGTCAGCGAAACGAGCTGATGGGCGGGCAGGATAATGGAATCACGCAACGGACGCGGCGGCGGCATGGGCTCGAGCCGGCGTCGGTTCGAGATAGTCGGTTTTTGAGTTTCACCGGGATCGCACGGAGGCTTTTGCGGAGCACCCGTGAATTAAGAAAAAGCAACGTTTTAAAGTTTGAAAAGAAAGCGCGAAACTAATAAGAAGTAAAAAGCGAAAACCGAAAAGTAAATTTTAGAGCGCGAACAAATGTGGACATAATAAAAAAAAAAAAAAAAGCAAGCGCTCAAATTAGTGCGGGTGCAATTAATAATTCCGTGTTTGCTCGCCACCAGAGAAAAGTTCGCGAATATTCGCTTACAGTCCGAGTTGTAACGACCCTCTAGATCCCCTAAAGTGACCGGATAAAATAATAAAACAAAGAAAACAAAGAAGGTGGGCCAGGAATGTGAAAGTTAAAAAAAAAAAATATCAAAACCTTACAAAAAAAAAGGAAAGGAAAACTTGGAACATATGTGCCTTAGTGTCCTGTTAAAATCATAGCGCGTGTTAAAAGAATAGCCAGTGATTAGACCTGTTAACCCCTAGAAACTTAAGGAAAATTAGTGTAGTTTACCTCAAACCCGACACGTGGAGTGTAAATTTTTCTAGATAAAATAAGATGTGCTTTTAGACAAACGTTAAATCCGCCAACCACATCCATCCTTTTGGAAGATAAAAATACTTAGACATTTCCTTTTTTGACTTAATGTTTGTATTACCAAATTCATGTAACTATTCCCGGAGTAATTAAAGGCTTAGTGTATAATTATTGAGTTAAGTTTAGGGAATTGGTCGGATCTCACGTGATACCCCTTCCGCATAAGCATTTGCGCCGTTATATCTAGTATTTTGGAAAGAAAGAAGTTAAAATAAGTTTTTTTTTCTACAATCAAAAGAAAAAAGAAGAAAATAAAAACAAATAGAACAAAAAAAAAGGGAAAAAGAGAAAAGTTTAGACAAGCAGAAGAATCCTTGTGATGGGATGGTGCACCACGTCGGAGCCGGCAGAAGAGGCAGGGTGTACTATTAACTACATCTTTAACCCATCCACGACATCTTTAACCCTTCAACGACATCTTTAACTCATAAACGACATCTTTAACCAAAGAACCTTAATATGATAAGAAGCGCCACTCGCTGTCGAGCGCACAAATTTTTCTTTCATCGGTGTCCCGACATTGGACGAGAAAGCTTTTTAGCTGCGCTGTCTCACGTCTGATGGCAATACCAAAGCTGTGCAGTGTGCTCGCGAGAGAGAAGCGCATGCTTTTTATTTGATTTATCTTTGGGCATGAGCGACAGACGAAACGAAGGATTATTGATCGCACGATGCGACGAGCCCTTTTCGTGTGGTGGTGGGGTAATGCAAATATGTGGTCGTTGGCAGAATGAGCTGATATAATTCACTTGCTTTAAGGTTGTTGTACCGGAAGCATCTTCAGAGATATTTTTAGTGATTCTTCTTATTTTTCAAATATTTTGGATTTTGTATTTTTGCATTATGCAAGAAAGCAATGCGTCAAAAAAATCAGCCCTTTTCAGGGCTAAATATGGGAAGGAAAACTGTTGTGTAGTTACTTGCTCTGATAGTAGGAGCATTAACTCTATTTGCACTTTATATAGATTTCCCAAAGACCTGGAAATAAGAAAAGTATGGCTTAAAAATATCGGATTATGTGTATCTGATTATAAACCATTTTTTCGAATTTGTTCAAAGCATTTTGAGCAGAAGTTTGTGGGAATAGCTCGTTTAAATCTCGATCCATTAGTGTTTATTTATTTGTAAAAAACTGAATTTTATGTGGACTTTTGAGTTGAGCGGTCACCAGTCGGTTCATAATGTTGCTTCGGGGACGCCATTTGAGCAACCCGGAAAATAATAAATAGTGTAGATTCGCTATCTTCGGTCAGATTTTGACCATTATTGCAAGAATATTTGCTAGAAGCATAAAGGCAGCTTCTAGTATAGATTGGACGTCAAAAGTGAGCGTGGGCGTTGTCTGCAGCAGTGGGGAGACCGAGATTGGATCGACGGGATTGTCTGGGAGTGCAACTTCCTTGAAAAGTTTTAGCGGTACTAGGTAAGAGGAAGAAAGTCGAGCAAGTGACGTGCTGGCGGTTAGACGATTTTTCTTAGCGCTCCGATAATTGTATTAATTTACTAGCTGTACCCTGCGCGCGTTGCTACGCCACCAACTAAAATCAGCGACCCCAACTCCCAAGTACCAATTTTGGTGGAAATCGCATAAACTTCAAAATTTGACAGTCCGCCATATTGAATTCGTAAATTCTGACAGTCGGGTTGAAATCAGCGACCCTGAAAACCCCCAAGTACCAATTTTGGTGGATATGAGAGTTACACTGAGATAGTAAAATGATAATTGTAAACGTTACTACTACGCTTGATGCATGAACAATAATAATGGCCGAAAACTCTGGAGGGAGTGAGAGAAGGCTTATTGTGTGAGAGAAGGCTTATTGTGTGAGAGAAACAGGAGACCGGCTTCGGTCTCTTCCCTACTCCGTGCTGTTTACTGGAAAGTGACACCGGTATAGTCTGGCAAATGAGTGTTGATCCAGAAAAAGCGCGGAAAATTTAAAAAATCTAGCACTGGTAACACTAATTATAGCAGGAATAAACTGTCTTGATACTAATGTTACCATGTAATAAGTTTCAATTAAATGTTAGGCTCAACTGGTGGGGTTAACTTACCAAGTGATAATTGATCAGTTATCGAGCGGGATGAATAATGATTAAATTACTAAAATGACTATTAAAAAATAAGGGTTGGTGATAGAGGGGTGAAAATTTAGGGTTGTATGTATTTTTTAATGGCACATTATAAAAATATTAAAAATTAAAATTTCGTCCAAAAAATAAAAATAAAAAAATTGGGTGCCTGTAAAGTCGGTTTACGGTCGAAGTTTTAACGTGAAAACGTCTCTTATATGGTATAATTTTTTCCATCTTCCATCTTCCACCTTCCATCTTCCACCTTCCATCTTCCACCTTCCATCTTCCACCTTCCATCTTCCATCTTCCATCCTCCATCCTCCATCCTTCACCTTCCATTTTCCATCTTCCATCTTCCATCTTCCATCCTCCATCCTCCATCCTCCATCCTCCATCCTCCATCCTCCATCCTCCATCCTCCATCCTCCATCCTCCATCCTCCATCCTCCATCTTCCATCTTCCATCTTCCATCTTCCATCTTCCATCCTCCATCCTCCATCCTCCACCTTCCATCATCCATCCTCCATCATCTTCCATCTTCCATCTTCCACCTTCCATCCTCCATCTTCCATCTTCCATCTTCCATCTTCCATCTTCCATCCTCCATCTTCCATCTTCCATCTTCCATCTTCCATCCTCCATCTTCCATTTTCCATCTTCCACCTTCCATCTTCCACCTTCCATCCTCCATCTTCCATCTTCCATCTTCCATCTTCCATCCTCCATCCTCCATCTTCCATCTTCCATCAAGCGGACCGCGTGGGAGAGAGAGAGGTATATCGAGCCTCTTTCTCCTACGCTGCGCGCGCCGCGTGACGTTAGGTTTGGCCCGTTACGGCGTTTTTGTAAATGCCTCGCATTAAACCGATTTATAAGACGTTTTCACGTCAAAATGTTAGGGGTGGACAACCCTTATCACTTAGGGGTATGAAAAATAGATAGTAGCCGATTCTCACACCTACTGAATATGCATATAAAATTTGATAAAAATCGGTCAAGCCGTTTCGGAGGAGTATGGTAACTAACATTGTGACACGAGAATTTTATATATAAGATTCACTTTGTAGTGCCTCAGTGCTGAGTATAAATACAAATCGCATTTGGAACATACTTTCTTACAATTTTGTTTAAGCTGTTCGCTTGCATTTGGCGCGAGTCTTGTAATTTTTTCGGTTTGACTCTGTGGTTTCTGCATACTTGTGGCCTCAGCTCTGACCCATCCAGCGCTGTGATATATCTGTTCTTGCTGTGACGCTTCTCTATTGTTGTTTATTGTTTATTTTCAACAAGGTAGAACCCCATACAATTTTATATAAATTTTACTAACATTATCTAAGTTGTACAAAATTACGAAGATATATGTATAGTTGGCAAACATAAATATTTACAGTATAATTAGAAACTTCATTTTAACTTAATAGTTTTGCTACTTAATATTTATTAGTTGTTTGAGTATTTTAACATACAAAGTGAGTTTTTTTTAATATTTACGGAATTTAAATTAAAGATTTCCAACCAATTAGCATTTTTATTACAAATTTCTGAGAGTCTCATAACATTAGTTTGTCTTTGCCCGATTTGCAGGGTCGGGTAGTAAAAAGTAAACGTATTTGATCTCAACACTTTTGAGGGCACATAAAATTCTAATTTACAATTAATTTGATTACCAACAATTTTGCACAAAGTAAGTCCGCCCTCTCTCTAGCCGAGTCAAGAGTGGAGATTGCGAATCTCAAATAGGTTTGAGAGAAATCGTGATTGTCAAAACTCATTGGATTTCCAGCTCTGAAGGCCGCGTATCTTAAATATAAAGTATTGATTAACTCTAGCATTTTTATTTGATCTTTAGTTGACGGTCTCCAAATAACAGAGGCGTACATCAGCCTAGAGTAAATTAAAGCGAAATACAGCGTCCAAAGATATTCTTCTGGAACGCGTCTGGCTACCACAACTTAGGTGATTTGAGCGAATTAGTACAAAACGATGACATTGTGTGTGTGTACGAAACGTGGAGAGAAGTATCACCATCCATCTCTTTTACTAGTGCCCATACATGCCTTTCAAGTAATGCAGTGAGGACAGCAGCCAGAGGACGAGCGAGTGGAGGCATCACTGTCACATTCAATAAAAATAAATACTGTAATGCCAATGTTCTGTATTCCTGTGAGACCTACATAATAGTAAATTTCAAAACTGCACAGTATAATCTAGTCCTGGGGACTGTATACATTAATCAAAATACTGAAGTAGATGCAATATTAGAAGAAATATCGGAATTATTAATACAAATCAAAAGCCTGCATAGCGAAGTTATTATTATAATAGGTGGCGATTTCAACTCTCGTATAGCAGACGATACGAACTAGATGGTACATGTGTGAGCCTGCCCAATGTCTGTATTGAGCGCGAAAGTTATGATAAGATCTCAAATAAAAGAAGAAAAAGCCTTTTAAATTTTGCTCGTAACAACGACTTCTTAATTCTCAATGGGAGAACGAAAGGAGACATTCCGGCGCACTTTACCTTTTGTAGTACAGTAGGCTCGTCGGTTATCGATATAGTACTGTGCAATTTTACGGCCCTAAGTTTAATCACAGAACTGAAAGTACACGATCTTGTTTCGAAGTCTGGACACTTGCCAGTAGCAATCAAATTAGAATTTAGTAGTGTTGCAACAAACACCGAAAAAGAAAGCATAAAATGGCGCAATGACAAAGCTGAAATATACAATAACGCTATGGCCTTCTCATCGAACGTATCAAAAATTAATGGCACACTCGAAGAGATTAACGAGAATTTAAGCAACACTATATCTCAAGTAGCTTTAGAGTGTAGGATGACAAAATCGAATCCCAGAAAAATAAATTTTACTAAACCCTGGTTTAACTCTGAGTGTCGAAGTCGGAAAAAAATCTTGGAAGCTAAAGCCAAAGAAAAAAGGGAATCCAGCTATGACGCAAGCATAGTAGAAGAGTACAACGAGGTGAGAAATGAATACTTCCGATTCTTAAGCCTAGCTAAGGACGCTTATGAAATACATTTTGCTGCACAATTAAGCCAAACGAGGAATTCTAAAGAATACTGGACGCTAATTAATAAGCATCGAAATCTCAAATCGAGCAATGAAAATCAAATAAAACCTGAAGAATGGCACGCCTACTTCCTCAACATATATGGGCCGTCCAATAAAATATTTCATCCTCTTGATAGGCTAAATATTGACCCGGAATTGGATAGCGCAATCTCAATGCAAGAACTGAGTGTGGCATTTGGCAAATTAAAAAATGATAAGGCCCCTGGCCTTAATGAAATTTCAAACGAGTTTCTAAAAAACCTGCCCCAAAACTGGGTGTTGTATATTTTAAGCTTTTTCAACAAAATCTTAGAGGAAGAAAATGTTCCAGCCGTCTGGGCTTCTGTAATACTTAAGATGCTGCATAAAAAAGGAATTTTAACCGACCCCAGCAACTACAGACCTATAGCACTAATCAACACTATAACGAAATTGTTCACTTTGACAATTTTTCAAAGGCTTTATAAGTGGGCAGAAAACAAAAAATTGCTACCAGAATCTCAGGCCGGATTCCGTGAAGGGAGATCAACTCTCGACAATTTATTTACCCTTATGGTGCTCGTCCAAAATCGCTTAAAAACAAAAGGAGGAAAGCTCTTTGCGCTCTTTGTTGATCTCAAGAAGGCTTTCGACTCTGTTCCTCACCACCTGCTGTGGAATAAACTGCTCAAACTTGGAATAAGCTCAAAGATCATAAACTTATTAGTACAGCAAGGCAACACTGCAAGTAAAGACATCGGAAGGTATGTCTAACACATGCCCCATTTCGGAAGGAGTACTACAGGGTGAGATACTATCGCCGCTATTGTTTGCTCTCTACATAAGCGACATAGAAAAATTTCTCATAGTAGAAAATATTAGAGGAGTCTCGCTTAATCATTGGACGGACATAGTCATGCTAGCTTTTGCTGACGATATGGTTTTTGTGTTAGAATCTCAAATCCACATGAAAAAAACACTAAATCTCTTACATAAATACTTTGAGATCAATGGTATGTGCGTAAACACAAACAAGACCAACATCGTCGTTTTTCAAAAAGGAGGACATGGATATTTAAAAAAACTCGAACCTTTCATGTACAATGGACACAAAATTGAATTGACAAATAAATACACTTATTTTGGTATTACTTTCTCCCAAAGTGGAACTTTCAAAGCTGCATCAAAAGAGCTAAGCAACAAGGCAAAGCGCGCAATACCTGAAACGATAGCAATAATCAATAAAATCAAGGTAGTAAATTGGCAGACATACAACAAACTATACGAATCTTTGGTATCTTCAGTAGCCCTTTATGCAGCGCCAGTGTGGAGCACTCAGTATATGGACCAGCTTGAGAAAATCCAGAACAAATTTATTTGCAATCTGTTGCACTTGTCCTTCAATACTCCAAATTATGCCCTACGACTCGAGACAGGTATGCCAAGCATACGTTATAACGTCTTCAAATTAATATTAATCTTTATTGAAAGAGCTTTTAAGTCACCAAGTGAAAGATATGTTAAATGTAGCCTTAACAGAATTCTTCAACTAGCCAGCAACCAAAGGAACCACTCATGCTCTCACAATTGGGCTATGCAAGTTAGATCAAACTTCTTCGAAAAAATCGACGCAACAGAAATATGGGATGGACTGACACTAGAGGTCCTTTTGCGAGAAAAAAACAATCTATTAGAGAAATATAGGCAGTACTTGGTCAACAGCGATGAAATTAAAAGAAGAAACTCGACCTCTTTAGAGATATTTCCCTCCCTGGTCCCGAGAAATAGGGATAACCAATATTTACAACTTAATCTCAACTTATTAAAAAAAAAATTAATTGCTCAGTTACGGCTGATGAATACATACAATAATAGAATAATTTTGAAAGGAACTAGATTTACACAATCTCAAGAGAAATACTGTCACCATTGCTCAAAAAGTAACTCACTGATACATATAATTAGTGAATGTTGTAGATATGAAAACAAAAGAAGAAGTATCGTTCCCGAGCTCGTAGACTTAGAGCAGTTTCTCAACATGATTGCAGCACCAGGCTGCTATGAAGTAAATAAAATAGATAAACTGCTAGAAACCATACTATTCAGCATTAAAGAGGAATAAAAGAGACTTAAAGTATACGTGTAAAAGTGAAACGAATGAATTAAATGTGAAAAGTTAACTTAAAAAAAAAAAAAAAAAAAAAAAATAAAGTAATTTTTATATGTATATACAAACTTTTCTAAAAAGAAATGAAGAAAGGAACTATATATGTAATTTAAAAAGAAAACATACTATTTATTAACTTTGTATTATTTATATTATATAATGAAATAGCAACTATGATGACACACTCATTTGTATAATTCTTTGAATTGAACAAATAAATACTACTACTACAGCGTCCTAAAATTTGCACAGATTTGAAATTCGCTGAAAATCTTTTAATAAAGTATACTCTTTTCCGCATTTTAACCCGAATCATCCTGAACGTTAATTTTTAGAATTTTTCTGAAATATTTTAGGTGGTTTATTTTTAAGACAAAAATATAAAAACTGTATCCTTAGATTTTCAAAAAAGTCCCTAGTATCCCTAAAAATTCCTGTTGCCATATGGCAACGCCAGGATCGATAGGGTACAGGTCTGCATTAAAATAGAAATCGGATTTTTCACAGTTTTCATTGAATAAAACGGCAAAAATATATTTTTTATTATTTTTTTATAATTTCATTTTTATAAGTCCATTGTATGGTATGGTTTGAAACATTTCAAGCAAAGACCTTTGTCACATTTTGAACAAGCAGTTCGAACAATAGATTTACAAAGGTCTCCATCACAGCGTCTCTTCTTTTCCAAAGGAATGACAAGGTGGTTTGTTTTGTCGTATCGAAGAGTGTCAACTAAAGTGTTGGCTTCTGAGCGCCGTTTTTTACTTGCGATACTGCTATGTGACTTTGGAGGATTACCGAAATGTTTACAGTAATAAATTGCGATTTCGAGTTTAAATTGAAGCTGTGGCATATTTGAATTGACACGCCGATGAAGCTGCCACGCGTTTTGCACGCAAGCATCGATCAGCCATGTAAAGATGCAGCTCCACCATTTTTTACCTCGATAACCGATACGATAAGCAGCAACATTCTGATCAAATCGATCAACCCCACACATATATTGGTTATATTCGGTAACAACACATGGGCGAGTGACTCCTATTTTCTTCCGAGCTTCTTTGGAATAGCGAAATGCAGTAGATGTTGGTGCAGAACCTAAAGCAGTTGATAACATGCACACGACCGAATTATCGACCCATTTTGTAAGACGAATTCCAGTCTCGTTCATTTTGATGGATTCAAAATGACCGCGTTGATGTTTTCTAAACGTTTTTTTATGTGGGATCGGACAGCTTTTTGGTATTCGATTCTCACGAATAGTACCGGTTCCATTATACCCACGACTTTTCAAGTAAACCAATAACGGAAAGCTTGTGAACAAATTGTCAAAGTAGAAAGAAAACGGCAATTGCTGAACGTTATCAGAAAAATCGTCAATCATGTTCACAAGGAGAGCAGCACATTTGCCAAATCTTTCTTCATATGCTGAATTTGATCGCGGATTTTTTCCTTGGTATATCTCGAAATTTATCATGTACCCGGTGGGAGTACATAAAGACCACACCTTATAGCCAAAACGCATAGGTTTTCCTCTTATGAACTGCTTACATCCATGTTTTCCGAAATAAGCAATCATGCTTTCGTCGAACGATAGATGTTGCTCGGGTTGAAAATGTTCCAACATTTTTGATTTTACATGATCCGTGATGGGTCGCAGTTTCCATAGTTTGTCATTCGTACTTTGTGGAGGACGCACATTTGGTTCAAAATGCAGAATTTGCAAAATTTCCTCAAAACGGTTTCGACGCATGCTATTATATACCATATCGTTGCGTAAATCGTTATCATTGCTCCACATGGCTCTGTAACTTCTTTGTCCGGTATAGCCACTAACAAGCAAAATACCAATGAAAACACGAAGTTCTGAAAAAAATATAGGGCTGTTATCAGCATTGTAGAGGAAAAATTCTGTTCTTTCAACTAACCATTAACCGTAATCTTCACACATTTTTTTTCTCGGTAAGTGGCATACACCTCCGAGCAATCGCAAATGTGCTGAAGTAAGGCTTCATCTATAAATTTCTCAAATTGTTCGTGTGGTTTCAAATGGCGACAATTTTCGTAATTTGCCTCTGGGAAGATCGGGATCAATGCGCAAGATTCATCTTTTAACCAAGTGAACCTAGTATCTTTATTGGAAGCTGGCAGAGAACAGTTGGAGATAGATTGCTGAACACGACTCAATCGAGATGATATTTGTTCATGGGATATAATTTTTGGGTCACTTACAGCTAATGAACTGGTAGATAAATTCAAAGATGTAGTACTCAGAATATCCGCCAAAACCCTATCTTCGAGAACTTCATTCAAATTCTCCACAACTGCGTCAAAATTTTCAAGACGTCGGCCGTTTTCAAACGCGATTTCACAACCTGATCTCAACTGTGCTGGACATACATTGTCTGGAATACCGCCTTCGTCTTCGTCGGCATCGTCTTCCCCACTCAAATCACCGTCATTTTCTGGTGGTTGAATATATAAGGCGTGAAGATTGCTTGAAAGATCTTCATCATCTGAACCAAGCTCTTCTAAATAGTCTAACGCCTCTTTCAGCGTTAGAGTACTGGGAAACCATAAGAATTAAACAAAAAATAAAATTAAAAAAATGTAGTTCTGCTAAATGTATTCTAATTCAGCAAAAAACTTCAATATTGTAAACCTGTACCCTACTGCTCCTAGCGTTGCCATATGGACACACCGATAAAAAAGTTGGGAAAAACCCACAAAAACATTTTTTTTTCACACTATCATTTATTTGATTCCTCAGTACATTCAAAACACTAAAAAAATTCAAACACACTACCTTCGAAAATTGTACATTATAAAATATATTTAAAAACTCACTTTTTTCTGTGGGCCATTATAAGACTTTTTTGAAAATTTTATTTACGATAAAACTTGTGGTCTTCCAGCTATGATATACTAGATAATGATGTCCTACAAACTTTCCCATATGAAAACCATATTGTCCACGAAGTGAACAAATGCAAATATGACCACTTAGATGCATTAATTTACGTTTGACAGGCAAAACATGATATGCTGACTGTTTGTTGCCATAAGGCAACGCCAGGAGAATTCGGGTTAATATGAAGATATCCTATATGGTTTTTAAAAGTAATTTTGGCGTCAAGAATTACTCCCAGATCTTTAAAGTATTCCACAGAATTAAGAGGTACACCTTTAAGAAAATACAAATTAGGTGGTGAATGCGATTTACTAAAACCCAAAGAATGACATTATTTAGGATTGCACTCAAGACCATTTAAGTCAAACCATATCATCAACGAATCAATATCACGTTGAAGTAATTGAGTATCTAAGGGACCTATAATCGCCCTAAAAAGCTTAGCGTCATCGGCAAATAATAAAATTTCACTGAATGAGATAGATTGCACTATATCATTAATGAAAATTAAAAACAGTAACGGACCTAGACGTGTTCCTTGACTTACACCAGATAGTACTTCAATTATTTCAGATATTACATCTTTGATTTTCACCCTCTGTTTTCTTCCTTTCAGGTACGAATGAAACCATTTTAATAAGCTGCCCCCAATTCCGTATGCCTCTAATTTTCTTAATAAAAGATCAAGATTTACTACGTCAGAGGCACGAGAGAAATCTGTATAGATAGAGTCGACTCTATACTTTTCATTAAGATGTGTATTAGTATATTCCGAATAAACCGTCAGATTGGTCACCGTCGATCTCCCCTGAAGGAAACCATGCTGATTTGAGATAATATATTTACTGAAAAAAGGGTAGATCTTGTTATATACCAGAAATTCAAAGATTTTAGCAAAGATATTATATTTATATGTCTGTAGTTATTAATGTCCGACGGATCAGCACTCTTATGGAGGGGGGTTAAATAAGAGACCTTCCATGAAGCTGGGAAGATTCCGAGTTTTATGGACTGGTTCAATAAATCAGTAAGCCATTTTACTATAGATTCTCGGCAATTAATAATTATTAATGGGTGGACTCTATCCGGGCCTGGATTATTCGTGGAATTGAGCTTTAATATGCTATCTTAGTATCTTCAACCTCTTCACTCAAGAAGGACATGGTGCTATATAAGTCAAACTTCTCAAAATTAAATTTAGTATTGCTCAAGTCGAGATCCTGATAAACACTCCCAAACTTCTCCGCGAAGAGACTAAAGCTAAGGTCAGACATTGCAGTTTTTACTGCGCTTATTTTAGGTTGCAACTGTAAAAGCTTCATGATCCGTTCACACTTGGTTGTTGCAACCTGCAGTTTTTATTGCGCGCAACCCAATATCTGCAGTTTTTTAAAAAAAAGTTGCAAAACTGTTCACATAGTGAAGTGCAATTTTTGCATCACGCAACCGAGCCTCCCCTTCGATCGCAGTCTGCAGTGAAAATTCAAAGTCTACAGCCGAAATGTTCTACTTCGACGATCCAGAAGTGCTAGCCGCGGCCTGTTTGACAGTAATTTTGCATAAAAAAATTACGGATAATAAAAGAAAAAGAAGTTGTTTGGTGAAACCCTGGATTGCTAATAGAGAAAAAACCGGGGAACTGAATTGTTTGTTGCGTGAATTACGTTTGGGTGATAAGAGTTTATATACAAATTTCTTGAGAATTGCACCTTCTGAATTTGATGAACTTGTAACATTAGTAACGCCTTTTATAAAGAGAAAAGATACGTGGATGAGAAAAGCGATAACACCTGCAGAACGACTGGCTATAACATTGAGATTTCTAACTGCAGGTAAAATTTTCCATTTGTATATACATATGTACATATATTTAATTCCTCCCTTTTGTTTTTTAAGGTGATAGTTACAAGTCACTAATGTTTCTGTTCCGGGTACCATCGAACACGATATCACCGATAGTGAGGGAAACTTGTGAAGTAATTTTCAAGGTCTTAAAAAAAAATTATTTGAAGGTAAGACATTTATATAGTATTCTTCATTCAAGTTGAATTTTAATTATTGAAAAATATTTATATAAAATCACAACAATACTTCCATTTAAATCATAAATTCATTCATGTTGTTGTTAATATGACAATGATATCAGTGCTAAAAATAATAAATACGCCACGGCGGATCCAGCAACTAAAAAAAAGCCATGTTTCGTTACATTTGTTAAGAGTTTTCAAACATACAAAAGAATGTTTTCGTTAAAAAAAAATTATTCAATTGAAAAAAAGTGGTATGTACGTAGTAAGGATGTAAATCAATTTTAATTTTTAAACGGGATTTTAGTACTGGGAAATATCTAAATCTTTTTCTATTGTACTTGAATAACTAGAAGGAAAGAATTCTGAGTCTTGTGGTGGATGTTGTAGTAATGGAGGACTTGAAGATGAAGCGAATTTTCTTTGTGCGTATATAGTGGAATTTTCCAAAATGCTTTTTTGGATTGAAAGTTTTAGAGCAAAAAGAAGATCTGGAGCTTCTTTCAACGATCGAAGTTCAGATGCTACAAATTCTCCGAAAATGGTGTATTCATCCTTTTCTTTCGCATTTGATATTATGTTCATACAATTTTTAAGGGCATCGTTGTCGTTCTGTCCTATTATTATTTTTTCTTTTTTTAGAAGAGTTCTAGATGGTTGTTGTGTGTTTATATATCCCATTGAAATGTCTGTATCTGCTGTTTCATCGAGAGTAGTATCAGAAATCACACTCGCAGTATTTCCTTCAGTCTGAAATATAATATCTATGTAGGATTGCAAAAGAAATAAACCAACAAATAAAATGTCCAGTAACTTAGCCCCGCCAATTTTTGGGAAAAAAAATACAAAAACAAAAAAGGAAAGATATGCTGAATTGTGCTCCAAAGAGCTCGCTGCTTTACAAAATTCATGAAAAAAAAACAACAAATACGAATTTTGCGAAGCAATGCATTGGAGCACAATACTAGAATAATTCAGAACCACTTTTCCTTTTTCATTTTTCCAAAAATGGCGGGGCTAAGCTACTGCTCATAATAAATAATCTACTTTGTATGTTTCAGATGCCCAACTCCGAGGATGAATGGATGGAAATTGCTCAGGCTTTTGAATTAAAATGGAATTTTCCAAATTGTCTTGGCGCCATAGATGGAAAACACATAAACGTGAAAGCACCAGCAAATTCTGGTAGCTTGTATTTTAACTACAAGGGTACGCACAGTATCGTTCTATTGGGCTTATGAGATGCTAATTATAAATTCACATATATAAATGTGGGTTCACCCGGACGTAATTCTGATGGAGGTGTTTATGCAAGTTCAAATTTGTCACATGCATTAGAAAACAATACATTGCATATTCCAAAGTCAAAACCACTGCCTGGACGAAAAAAAGAGATACCGTTTGTTGTTGTAGGAGATGATGCGTTTGCAATGAAATCGTATTTGGTGAAGCCGTTCAATGTTAAAAATTTAAGCGTTCCTGAAAGAATATGTAATTATCGAATATCCCGTGCCCGGAGAGTAATTGAAAACATCTTTGGAGTTTTTTCAGCTCGATTTCGAATTCTTAAGAGATCTATCGAGCTTCCTCCGAATACGGTAGAAAAAATTGTGTGTGCTATTTGTGTACTACACAATTTTATAATGTCGAAAAGTCAGTCAAAGTCAGTGTACGCTCCAGCAGGTACCCTCGATATGGAAAATGATGATGGTACAATTACTCCACGCTCTTGGAGAAAAAATACATTTAACTTTGAGCCACTGCAAAGGAACTTACAAAGAAATGCTGCAACAACAGCAAATGATGTAAGGGAGGAATTAAAGGAATATTTTTGTAAGGAAGGTGAGGTACCTTGGCAACGAAATCACATTTAAAAATATGTTGTATTCTGCAATAACTAAATTTTGAAATAATAAAAAACTTACCATAGAATCTGTATTTTTTTCTGTTATTTCATGGCGGAACATAAATTTCATTGAATGAAAGTATTCCCATTTTGAGTTGTAATTTTCAACGGAACTGCTTCCTGATTTGGTGTTCTTCATTTTTGTCTTTTCCTTGCTGAATTGCGCTCGCAAAATATGCAGTTTCCTCTTGATTTCTTCCATTGGGACATCCAATTCAACGGAAATTTCCATTAACGCACATTTCCTTTTATTTTGATCACTATATTCTTTAGAGAGAACATTCCACAGGCACGGTTTTTCTTCAACCAATGCCAACAACTTAAAACCCTTTTCTTTTTGCAAAAAACTTTTAAAATTCGCCATAGTAAAACACTTGTATTTTTTAAAAATCTCGACACGCGTCAACCCGTGGCCATGCCCAATAGTAGATAGATTCTCACAGCTCAAGTGCAACCCATTTATACTTCCTGAGACAAAGATCATAATGTCTCACACACACTCTCATCGATAAGGATCTTTCAGAGGACTAAGGATCATAAACTATCCCCGAGCGAGATCACTCGCGAGACAAAGGGTAATTAAAAGGCAGCTGCGCAAACCTCCTGCGCAAAGATCTTTAAAGGTAACTATCGGCCACTCTTGCCGAGAGCCCTAAGTAAACACTGTGTCATTCGACACAAAGGACAATTAGGCAAGGGAGCATCTTCTTTAGGAAGGATTTGAGGGAAACTCATGCATTCCTCTTATCTAATATTTGCATGCTGGCTACCAGATCTATCCCTATCCATTAGCACCTCCACACATTTCCATGCACAATAAACACTCGACCTGCCGATACAACTAACCCACAGCCACGGGAAGACAATAAGTCTTAACATATGTCGCAATTCTGAGCCAGGACGGGCTTTCTCCTGTTTTGCTCGTTACAATAGTGCGTTGTCTCACGGATCCCGTGGGAAAAACTGCAAGCTAAGCCGCAGTAAAAGTTTCAGCTGGTTGAATATTATTTTACTGCACCTACAATTCTCTCTGTCTCCCCTCACACATTGCAGCTTTTAAAACTGCTGGTAGCCGCTGCAGTAAAGGTGCGTGCGCAGCTTTTATGGTTGCAGCCGCAATCACACATTGTAACCCACGACTTTCGCAGTTTTTTGTGCTGCAGGGGAGTAAAAACTGCAATGTCTGACTTTAGCTTAACCCACAGCCACGGGAAGACAATAAGTCTTAACATATGTCGCAATTCTGAGAAAGGACGGGCTTTCTCCCGTTTTGCTCGTTACAATAGTACGTTGTCTCACGGATTACGTGGAAAAAACTGCAAGCTAAGCCGCAGCAAAAGTTTCAGCTGGTTGAATATTACTTTACTGCACCTGCAATTCGCTCTGTCTCCCCTCACACATTGCAGCTTTTAAAACAGTAAAGCTGCGTGCCCAGCTTTTACGGTTGCAGCCGCAATCACACATAGCAACCCACGACTTTCGCAGTTTTTTGTGCTGCAGGGGAGTAAAAACTGCAATGTCTGACCTTAGCTTAAAGCTAAAGCTAAGGTCAGACATTGCAGTGTTTACTGCGCTTATTTTAGGTTGCAGATGTAAAAGTTTCATGATCCGTTCACACTTGGTTGTTGCAACCTGCAGTTTTTATTGCGCGCAACCCAATATCTGCAGTTTTTTAAAAAAAAGTTGCAAAACTGTTCACACAGTGAAGTGCAGTTTTTGCATCACGCAACCGAGCCTCCCCTTCGATCGCAGTCTGCAGTGAAAATTTAAAGTCTACAGCCGAAATGTTCTACTTCGACGATCCAAAAGTGCTAGCCGCGGCCTGTTTGACAGTAATTTTGCATAAAAAAATTACAGATAATAAAAGAAAAAGAAGTTGTTTGGTGAAACCCTGGATTGCTAATAGAGAAAAAACCGGGGCACTGAATTGTTTGTTGCGTGAATTACGTTTGGGTGATAAAAGTTTATATACTGCAACTATCAAAATTCATTGGAATTACATTCAATTGGCATTTTATACGAAATTCAAATTCTTATGATCCAAATAGAAGGTTAAAAATATTAATGTTTTTGTTTGAAATTGAAACGAAATTGATTCTTTATGAATTTATTTACAGGGATTGGAAATCGCCTAATCTTTACACCATCTTTTCTTACAATGAAAAACTCTGAACTTTCTTTCGATTGTTTTCTATCAGAGCCTACTCTCCTAATACTTTTAATTTGAATTAATACAGTGTCTTTCCTATACATGACCTACTACTCAAACTATTGATATATTTTAAACATAACCGCCCGCCTCGTCAACGGAACGGTGATGAAACTAAGTAAATGTAGTTGAAAATTATGAAATTTAAGAAGTTTAACTAAACAAGAGAAGTACATATTTCTTTTTAAGATAACAAATTATGAATGAATCTGAACAATTAAATTCTCAAGAACTAATAGGTAATGGACACAATTTTACAATAGGCCTCTTGAAGGTTGAAGCTTTCGTTTTAACCGTCACCACACGCACTAAACCATCTGGTCCCGGATGTATATCAACAACTCTTGCCATAGGCCATTTGCTTGGAGGATATCTTTCGTCCATGATTAGAACAAGAGATCCAACCTTGATTTGACGAGAAAGATGATGCCACTTGGAAATGCCTTGTAGATGTTGAAGGTATTCAATTGACCAACGCTGCCAAAATCTTTCCAACATCTGCCTCAACAGTTGCCATCTTGATAGTCGGGAACTTTTGAGATCAGGCGTGAGAGCTTCGAGGTCATTTGGATCGTCAGAAAGAGGACATAAGGGGCGAGAATTTAACACCGCTTCAATCTGGCACAGTAACGTCGTAAATTCTTCGTAAGTAAGGGAAGCTTCTCCAACAACACGACGAAGATGAAATTTAACCGACTTGACTCCAGCTTCCCTTTTCCCACCGAAATGTGGGGCAGAGGGAGGGTTAAATTTCCATTCTGTGCCATCTTGAGCTAACAGAGCTGCTAACTCTCGAAGTTGATCTGAGGATTTAGAAAATAGTCGTCTTAGTTCAGCATCAGCTCCGATGAGGTTCGTACCACAATCGCTGTTTAGTGTAGCACATATGCCACGACGTCCAACAAAGCGACGATATGCTGCAAGGAAGCCTTCCGTTGAATAGTCTGTTGCTACTTCCAAATGAATAGCAGATGAGGAGAGACACACGAAAAGAACAAGGTAGCATTTATAAGTTTTAGCTCTTCGACCACGCCAAGTTCTTAAAATAAAGGGTCCAGCATAATCAACTCCAGAATGAAGGAAAGGTCTCGTTGAATGTACACGAGCTTTTGGAAGTTGCCCCATAAGTTGACGTGCAGTAGTCGAACGATGTCTGGCACAAACGACACATTTTAGAATGAAACTACGCACGAGTGCTCTACCGCCGATGACCCAAAACCGTCTACGAAGCGTAGCAAGCATAATTTGAGTACCACCATGAAAGGTAGATTTGTGGATATCATCTAGAATTAGTTCCGTCAGTCTTGATGAGCGTGGTAAAATTAGAGGGTGTGAGACATCTGGATCCAGTAAGGCATTTTTGAGCCGCCCGCCGATTCGAAGTAGTCCTGCAGAATCGACGAATGGTGTAAGACGAAGTAGAGGATTAGTAGAAGCCAGTGGTTTGCCTTGCGAAAGAATGTGAATATCAGTAGAGAAATAAGTAAGTAATTTCTTCAAACTTGAATACTTGTCAACCAAATCCCAAAGGCAGATAGGAGTGATGGCGGAAGTCGTTGCTACCAGCATTCTCCTTTCTTCGAGATCGACGTCATCATCGAGGGTAGATTTGGAATCAGGCCAGAAACGCGAACGGTTAATTAGCCAATCAGGCCCGTTCCACCAAATGTGATTTTGATTTAGTTCATCTGGAAATAAGCCACGGGAAGCACAGTCTGCAGGATTATTGACGCCTTCTACATGATGCCACTTGGCTTCTGGCAGAGCATTTTGAATTAGGGAAACACGATTTCGCACAAAGTCTTTCCATCTTGAAGGATGTGCACTAATCCAGTGAAGAACGATAGACGAATCTGACCACATATGTATAGGAATATGTTCGAACCGAAGAGCTTTACGAATTCCTTCAACGTGACGAACAAGCAAAACCGCAGCGGAAAGTTCTAATCTCGGTATAGTAATACGAGCTACGCGAGATCGATGGTTTGATTTTATTGGCGCAACTTTCGTCTTTGCGGAAACAAGGGTGATATGCACTTCATTATTTTCATTTATCACTCTAAGATAAACAACCGCACCAATAGCTAATTGTGACGCGTCGGAAAACCCGTGCAATTCTACTGAAATTGCAGACGGCGAAAGTCTGAGCCACCTTGGTACTGAGATAGAAGACACTTGAGGAAGTTTTTCGAGAAATATCCTCCACCGAGTTGCAAAATTTTCAGGCAATTCATCATCCCAATCAAGTTTAATTGTCCAAAGTTCTTGCATGAAAATCTTTGCACGAATAACAATAGGTGCTAACCATCCGAGTGGATCGAAACAACGCGCAATACGAGATAGCACTGACCGTTTAGTAAAAACAGAGTCTTTGAAATTATCGTCGGAAATAAACACAAATGAATCAGTATTTGCTTGCCACGAAAGTCCTAGAGCCTTGAATAAAGGTTCATCTTGTATAGCTTTGGAATGAATTGAGGCACGATGTGATTGAGGAATATCACGAAGAATTTCTTCATGATTAGAAAACCACTGTTGCAATGGAAAGCCGCCCGCCATAAGGAGGTCCTTAATTTGGCGTACCTTTTCTTGCGTCTCCTCAATAGTATCAGCACCTGAATGAATATTATCGACGTAAGTTTCTTCCATTATGATTGGAACAGCTAGCGGAAATTTGGGACCTTCGTCTTCAGCTAACTGTCTCAATGAACGAATAGCTAAAAATGGAGCCGAACTTAGGCCGTAAGTAACCGTATTTAGCTGAAAAGTATTTATTGGAGAAGTAACTGTTGGGCGCCACAGAATTAGTTGAAGATCACGATCTTCAGGAGCGACCAAAATTTGCCTGAACATTTTAACTATATCTGCTGAGAAAACATAGCGTGTTTTCCGCCATCGAAGAAGAACATCCACCAGATTCACTAGCACTTTTGGACCTATGTGAAGGCAGTCATTGAGCGACAAACCAGTGTTTGTTTTCTTAGATCCATTAAATACCACTCGAAGCTTTGTGGTTAAACTGCTTTCACGTGAAACGCCATGATGGGGGAGATAAAATCGACGAGATGATATTTTCTCTTCTTCACACTTTGTCATATGCTCAAGGCTCTCATATTCATTTAGAAATTTAAAATAAGCCTCAGTAAACGAAGGATCTTTTACAAACCGCCTTTCCATTCTATGAAGAAGGCGTAAGGCTGAATTTCGGGACTCACCTAAATCACTGATAGAACGACAGAGTGGTAAACGTACGACGTACCGGCCAGTAGAGTCTCTTGTATGAGTTGTAGCGAAATGATTTTCACATTCCACTTCTTCAGGGGAAGGCTCACTCGTACTACTTATGAACATTTCTTCTTGAAGCCAAAATTGTTTCATAAGGTCAATTAGTTCCCGGTCAACTGAACAATGAAAATTATAAGCTGTAGGGTTAGAATTACCTTTTGTTGGTCCAGAAATAATCCACCCAAGAGATGTCTTTTGGGCTATGGGATCTCCGGAAGAACCTTTGACTAGTCCTTGATCAAGAATTTCAGCATAAACACGAACTCCGAGGATCATATCTATTTTGCGAGGACGAAGAAAGTCTGGGTCAGCTAATGAAAGACCTTTTAAATGACTCCAAGATTGTCCTGGAATCGCCTCAATTTGAAAATGACCAGTAAGTTGTCGTAACACTAAGGCTTGGACTTTACATGAAAAGTCCGAGACACGAGAGTTAATGCTCAAAATTACTTCACCATGAGTTGGCTGAGAACAACTTTCACCAACACCAATAATTGGTATTGAAGCACGCGAACGCGGAAGCCTTAGTCTCTGTGCGAGATTTTCTGTTATCAAAGACACTTGAGACCCTTGATCTAGAAGTACACGAGCTACGAGTTTGTCACCGTTAGCAGCTACAACATCAATTAAGGCTGTAGCTAGAAGAGCAGAAATATTGGAATCACCAGAATCAATATGAGAATGTTCACTCGCGACAGTATTTATTAAGGCAGAATTAGAGTCCGAATTAGAAGCTGCTGAACTTTGAATATGAAGTGATGTATGATGCTGAGATCCACACTTTTGACATCGTTTTTTAACTTTACAGTTCTGAAGAAGATGATTGCCTAAACAGTTATAGCAAAGTTTCTTTTGTTTCACGAATACACTGCGCTTTTCAAACGGCATGGACAAGTACTCAGGGCACGACGAAATATAGTGACCACCATTACATGAGGAGCACCGAACCTGAGTGGAATTAGTAGAGGAAGAAGTGTGATAACATTTTCCTTTCGAAGGTTGGAATTTGATCTTCTGCTTTCCTGAAGGTGTGCTGTTCAAGGATTCTTCAAAGGCATGTAAACTCCGAATACGTGCAATAAGAAAAGTGTCAAGTTCTTCTTTAGTAGGTGGCTTAACACTTGCACCCAACTCACGTTCCCATTCTCTGACGGAGCTAGGATCCAATTTTCTAGTGATAATAGGAACTAGCAGATCATCCCAACTATTGGTTGGTCGCTCAAGAGCCTCGAGAGCGCAGAGAGCTTGTGTTGATGTTGAATGGAGCCGTTCCAATTCTGAAGCTGATTCACGATTCACTTGTGGTAACTGAAGAAGAATATCAACCTGAGCTTTCACTAAAATTCTTTCGTTATTATAGTAACTAAGAAGGGAGTTCCAAGCTCGTAGAAAATTGTCACTAGTTACAGCAATGTCTTTTAAGCGTTGCTCTGCCAACCCACTAACGCTCAGTTTCAAATATTGGAGCTTCTCCACACAAGTGAGGTCCGGATTAGCGCCGACGAGCGAAGTAAACAAGTCTCGAAAAGTAACCCAATCTGAATAGTTGCCTGAAAACTTCGGCAAATCGATGCGGGGTAAGCGATGTGAATGCATATTTCTATCCCGTAAAACAACTGTTGATTTCTCGGATAGAGCTTTGTTCTTAATGTCTGAACACTGAAAACCTTCAAGTATAGTGGTCATCTGCCCCATAGCGTCGAGATAGAGTTCTTCACACTTGTAGTAAAGTCCCTCAGAATAATAAGCACTCTTGGTAAGTTCCGTGATTACCTTTTCTTCAGATTCACACTTGAGTTCTTGTAATATTTCATGGTTATCTTGAAACTTTTTCCAGTTGGACTTGAGAGCTTCAATACGAACATTAATGTGATGCTGATTCATTTTTTCCTTACCAATTTTATTAAGATTTTCAACAGCTCTACCAATAAGTCCTAATAGATCCGTTTGAGTATCCAAGTAGAAATTATGGCTAGGCATTCTGAGGCTTTGTACGGAATAAGCTAACTTAAACTTCCGACAATGCAAGAAAATAAATTCTCTCAATCCCTTTAAAGCAGCTCCGGATTATCCCGCGGAGGATCCGGCTTCGAAGGACCATATGTTTGAAATTGAAACGAAATTGATTCTTTATGAATTTATTTACAGGGATTGGAAATCGCCTAATCTTTACACCATCTTTTCTTACAATGAAAAACTCTGAACTTTCTTTCGATTGTTTTCTATCAGAGCCTACTCTCCTAATACTTTTAATTTGAATTAATACAGTGTCTTTCCTATACATGACCTACTACTCAAACTATTGATATATTTTAAACAGTTTTACTCTTCGAATTTTAAAAAAAAGGCTATAATTTTGCAATGAAAAATCCAATTGATATCATTTATATCTACTTGGAAGCTACATTTCACTTTTTAGTTTGTTGAGATATCTTAAAAAACTTCCTTTTAAATTGAAAAAATGTCAAGATGCATTTTAATTGTCAATTATCGACTTATAGAGCATTTTTTGTGTCATCAACATAAATTTTATAGATTGGTGAGAATATGTAAAAGATCTGAGGTAAAGTCAATAATAACGGACAGAATAACGTTTTTATTATTATATATTTAATTACATATCTTGTATATAGTGTAAGCAACTTTATTGTAGTCTTCCTTAATATCTAATTAATATCAGAACTGAATTATATCATTAGTACTATTTTTTGAAATATGTATGTAACATATACATATGTAGTTGAATAAAGCCGATTGGCGTTAAACAAATAAATAAATAAATTGCAGATTCTTTACTATGGTTCGGCTCCATATATGTATGTATATTTTATTAGATCTAGAGTAGATATATTAATAAAATAAATAATAATTGAAACTTATGGAACATTGTAAATTTGCAAGGAATAATGCAAAATGATAGAGCATAACGACCGATACACAGCCAAATACAAATTTATTAATTATGCCGAAAAGATATGTATAACAATTTTCGAATATGGTTTAGAAAAAATTATATGGACTGAAAATGGAAAAAACTGCAAGCTAAGCCGCAGCAAAAGTTTCAGCCGGTTGAATATTATTTTACTGCACCTGCAATTCGCTCTGTCTCCCCTCACACATTGCAGTTTTTAAAACTGCTGGTAGCCGCTGCAGTAAAGCTGCGTGCGCAGCTTTTATGGTTGCAGCCGCAATCACACATTGCACCCACGACTTTCGCAGTTTTTTGTGCTGCAGGGGAGTAAAAACTGCAATGTCTGACCTTAGCTTAACTATGCCTGATTCAGTAGTGGCTATTTTGTCATTCAGATGCATAGTAGATGGTACGGAATTAAAGGAACTTAGGGTTTTTGCAAATTTGAAAAAGTTGTTTGAATTCTCAGAAATAGATTCTTCAAGTGACGCTAAATATTCTCTTTCATCTCTCGATAGTAATATTTTACTATAACAACGTACTTTTTTAAATTCATCATAATAAAATTTCGATTTGTAATTTTTATACCTTTTGCGAAACATTTTTTTTTATTAATAATTGCAGCCTTTAGCTCATTGGAAAACCAAACTGGAAAAGACCTATTTTTTGAAATAAACTTTGGTAGAAATCTGTCAATCGCTTCTTCAATTTTTCATCTATATGTATATAACATAATCTCATTAAATAAAGTCCCTAAGTTAACATTGATAGGAATTTGAATCGAAGATAATACTTTAGAAATTTCATTAAAATTTGCGTTTTTATAATCATAAATAATTTCTAGGTTCTCAGAAAAATTAATTTTTGGTATAAGTAGTGAAATAGCTAGCGGAGAATAAAATTCATCACATTTTATTAAGTAGTCATCACTAATTTCGATTTTTGCCGTATTAATATTAGTAAATATTAAATCTAAAGTGTTATTAAGTTTATTTTTAAATGAATTTAATTGAACTAATTTATATATTTTACACCAATCACTCATTACTCCTGCTGCATCCCTAAAGTTAACGTTGTTATGAAACCCGACTACGGTAGAAAAATTCTCGTTTATTATCCATTGTTAACCCGAAATGTTAAAATCACCGACTAGAAAAATATTATAGTTTAACGGATCATTCAATATATCCCCTAATGTGGCTTGAACTACGTTAATAAAGTTAATATAATACTCCGATTTTGAATTAGGTGGAATGTAACAAGCGCCAAGAATAAGACATGAATCGGACAAAAAAACTTTAACGAAAACTAATTCCAAAGAATTATCCGTGACTACAATTTTTTTAAATTTAAATTTCTTATTTAAGGCGATTAGTACACCCACACCATCACTCTTATCACTAGAAAAAATGGATCTATCACAACGAAACAAATTATATTTACTTACTCTTCGTTGAGCCAAGTTTCCGTGAGGATTATACGTATAGTCCGGATCAGCGATGATGTTGGTGCGTGCTCTTACTAGATTGAGCTGACCTCTAATGCTATGTATGTTTTGGTACAGAATACTAAAATGTATAGGACAGGCTAATTCCCCAGTAGGAAAAAGGAAGGGCTAAGAAGAAGTGATATCACTGCTTTTCGAGCAAGTAGAGGTGCTTCTCAAATCGATTCTATTCCTTCTTCTTTTTTACCCACGATGGGATTGGAGGCAAGCTCTTGCACTTTCGCTTCCACAAGAAGCAGGGATAGAAGAAGTTATTCTAAATCAATGGAATAATCACTTACGCTGAATGACTATTATATAAGAAGTGTAAGGTAAGCCCTGATATTTTCACTTCCACGAGAACCAGGGATAGAAGAGGTTATTCAAAATAAATGGAATAATCACTTATGCTGCATGACAATTGTAAGAAGTGTAAGGTAATCTGAGCAAAAGACAAATGATGTTCCTCCGGGAACTTCTAGGTAACACGTAAATTAAACACCGGTTGGGTTAAAAATTATAATACTTTCTTATTCGCTTCAAAACTAAGTTATAATACTTTATTCTTCGCTTCAATACCAGGTTCGAAGGCGAGGAAACTTTACCCGCTTGCGACTAAGAACAATTTCCAAATGAACTTGAAATCGAACTATTGATTAAAAAGAAAGATCGGTCGGAGGGAAAAAAGATTACGCATGCATATCTGTCTGAATGCAGAGAAAAAGAAAGTTGGGGTCAAGTGGTGCGCTGAGTACTTAGCTTTTACTTTTAGGTCAGTTCATTGTTCTGGATTTGTTTTAGTTAGTTAAGCGTTTTGCTCTTTAAGTTTTTGTTTGGGGTATAGGATTGGGAAAGAGATGTGGGATGTAATGCGTCTAATTTCTGATTTCTTCTCGCTTAAATCCACACCGAAAAGTCCCCAAAGAAATTGCCAGAGTTACCGAACTGGAGCCATCACAGGAGGCACCTTTTGCAACAGCGAACGAATCTAAAGATACAACGTCGACGCAATCAGTGGAGCCATCCGTTAACAAATTAGAACTTACCGGAACGCATTTAAATCTACACAAAGACGAAGAAACTTTTCAAGATATGGCGTCACACCTAAATCCATGATTCCTGATCCCGAGAAGAAACCGATATTTCCGGCAACGGAGCGAAATCCGCCTCGACTGGTCCGACAGGCCAGGACATTTTAACAGTTCCAAGGTCAACCATCCTTCACTTCCATCCAGTAGAAGCATTAGAGCTACTTCAACAAAGTCAACGACATCGATAGACAACAACAATCAACAGCAACAACAACAGCAGCTATCTCTAGTCCCACTTCAAGACTTCCAAGTTTGTAATTAATTATTATTTTTCTTTCTCAATTTTAAAGAATATCTATTCTATTGTAAACAATTTTCCGGAGTAGGCTTAAACGCGAAAAATTTAATCTTTAATTTACAGTTTTGTGAAAAAGAGTTAAGTGATAGTATTTGATATTACTAAAGTGTTGAAAGTGCTAGTGACATAATATGCTTAATCTTAATAATATGGAGCGTGCCGCAGGTGACGTTTCCAATCAGGTTATCGATGTTGTTTCGGTTAAGCCTCCACCTTTTTGGAGGGACATGCCTTCTCTTTGGTTCGATCGTCTTGAGGCACAATTTGAACTTGCCCGGATTTCTTGCGAAAGAACCAAGTTTAATCACGTGTTAGTTGCTCTCGATGGAGATGTTATCCGAACTATCAGTGATTATGTTCGAAGTCCACACCAGACTGAGCCATACACACATTTAAAGGAAACACTTATTTCTCGGTTAACAGCTAGTGAATCGTCGCGGTTAAATCAGCTGTTAAGTGAATTATGCTTAGCAGATCGTCGTCCTTCCCAACTCCTTCGAGAGATGAGGGAATTGGGAAGTAATAATGTAAACGACGAATTACTGCGAACTCTTTGGTTGCAAAGACTTCCTGAAGGCATGCAGGCAATCTTAACTTGTAATCCAGGCAATTTAAATGAATTGGCTAGATGTGCGGATAAAATTTCAGAGGTTTATAACAAACCATCTATTTCGGTCATAACTTCCGCCACTGAAATTAACAGTAATTCAGACACAAGCAAACTTGCTTCAGAAATAGAGAAGTTAACTAAGCAATTTCAGCATTTTGAGTCAGGCCTTAAAGCTATAAATGCAAAATTTGAATCTTTTCAAAGAAGAAGTCGTTCTTTAAATAAAGGAACTCAACATCGAGGACGAAGTACCTCATCAAACAGGAATTTTAAAAATTTTTGTTGGTACCATTTCAAATTTGGAAATAGGGCTGACAAATGTGTAGCTCCATGTAATTTCCTTAAAGAAGATCCAATTGACCTACCAAAAAAATAAACCGCCTTTCTTCTCAGACGACGGATTGTAAAGGCAACATCACAAGTCGTCTACACATTTTTGACAAGTCTTCAGGAAGGCATTTTTTGATCGATACAGGTGCTGACATTTCGGTAATTCCACCACCATCTACCGGAAGATTACATCCAACAGGTTTTCGATTATCAGCAGCAAATTCTACCTCCATTGATACATTTGGTCGAAAAAATTTAACCCTCGATTTAGGTCTTCGTAGAGATTTTCCTTGGCAATTTATTATTGCTGATGTCTCTAAGCCAATTTTAGGCGCTGATTTCCTTCAGCATTATAAGCTTTTAGTGGATCTTTCACAAAAAATTCTCATCGATCCATTAACTTCACTAACAACAAATGGAAAGTTAGTTTCAGGACCATCTTTTACTCTTTCTTTGGTAGCTACTAATGTAAAGAATGAACGGATACAAAATCTTTTACGAGAATTTCAAAGTATTACCTTAGACACAGGTTTCACCAAGCCAGTTAAACATTCGATAACGCATCGGATATTAACTTCAGGTAATCCTATCGTGTCTAAAGTCCGCCCCCTATCTGCAGATAAACTTTTAGCTGCTAAAAAGGAATTTGATTTCATGCTTAAACAGGGAATTTGTAGACCTTCGAGTAGCTGTTGGTCATCACCATTGCATTTAGTCATGAAAAAAAATGGTGATTGGAGACCATGCGGTGATTACCGCAGATTAAATTCTATAACAATTCCAGACCGATATCCTATCCCTCTTATTCAAGATTTCACGCATCACTTACAGGGCTGCAAACTTTTTTCAACTTTAGATCTCACAAAGGCTTATCATCAAATTCCAGTGGATTCTGAAGACATTCCAAAAACTGCTATATGCACACCATTTGGTCTCTTCGAATTTCCCCGAATGACTTTTGGTCTTTGTAATGCAGCTCAGACATTTCAACGGTTTATTCATTCCGTTCTACAAAACTTACCTTTCTGTTTTGTTTATCTTGATGATGTCCTTGTCGCTTCAAAATCAGAAGTTGACCACTTACATCATTTAAATCAAATATTTCAACGTTTCAAGGAACATGGTCTAATAATTAATGTCGAAAAATGTGAATTCATGAAACCCAACGTAAAGTTTTTAGGTCACTATATTAGTTCAGATGGTATTAAACCATCTCCTGATAAAGTCGAGGTAATCAAAAAATTTAAACTTCCTGAAACAGTGAAACACCTTAGACGTTTTCTGGGTATGGTAAATTTTTACCGGCGTTTTATTCCTAACGCAGCCCAACATCAACTTTTATTAAATAACTTTCTCAAAGGCAATAAGAAAGATGGTGCCAAAAGAGTTAATTGGGATTCAGATACAATTAAATCTTTCGAAATAATTAAATCGCAACTATCAGAAGCTACACTCTTAAACTTCCCTGATTCCAAGGCAGAGTTAGCTCTTTTCGTCGATGCTTCTGACAGTGCCTTAGGAGCAGCTCTCCATCAAAAAAGTCAAGGTAATTGGCAACCACTCGGTTTTTTTTCTGTTAAATTAAATTCAGCACAATGCAACTACAGTGCATATGATCGTGAATTATTGGCAATTTATCAAGGCATTAAATATTTTCGTCATAATCTGGAGGGTCGAAAATTCATAATTTTCACTGATCATAAACCGTTAATATTTGCTTTTCGTCAGAATCCAGAGAAAGCTTCACCGAGACAATTGAGACATTTGGATTATATTGGACAATTTTCCACTGACGTCAGACATATCTCAGGTAAGGATAATGTTGTAGCAGACGCATTATCCAGAATTGAAGAAATTCATTTACCCAGCTCAGTGGATCTGGACAATATCGCCAAAGCTCAACTTAAAGATGAAACTCATTATTATTTGGTTTAAAAAGAAATGGTCTCAGCGTCTGTGATATTTAGGGTAATGAAGTCTCAGCGTTAATAAAGTTAAGAAATCTTAAAAGGAATTGATCTCAGCGTCTGTGATATTTAGGATAATGATATTGAGAAATGTTAAGTGCGGAAGGGTACCTAAATATTTATGTATAATAATCTTAAAAGGAAATGATCTCAGGTTCTGTGATATTTTAGGATAATGATATTGGAAGAATGTTAAGTGAGGAAGGGTAATTATACTTTATATTATGATTCTGTGTTGGGGTGAGGAGATTGTTGTAACACCCCCACCGTTAGAATGAGGCTCCGACGAAATTATTGGATACGAGACTCTTGGGTAAATGTTGCCTTTCCTTTTACAATAAAAGAATACAATGATTAGGAGTATTAATATAATTACAATTGAAATATATCTGTACCGAAACTTATCATATTATTACTACCGGTTTTAAATATCAGTGATTTTATGTTTCTTTCGCTTTGTAATTGTTTTAGATATAATTCCTCTAATTCGATTTCAGGTATATCCTGAACATGTTCTCTGATTTTTGTTATGAAATTAGGCAAAATTAAGTTGTCATAAACTCTGAGGTTTGTGTTTACATAGCTATTATTTCCTTTTTTTATTTTACAGTTTTCAAATTTTATTAAGAAATTCCCTTTGATATTAATTTTTGCTTTCTTACAATTTTGTGTAATATTTAGATTGTTTACATTTTTCAATACGATTACACCTGTCATGATTTCTTTTATTTCTTGTTTCAAAAGATTTTTAGTTTTGCAATGAGCTTCTTCGAATTTTATTATACTACTAATACAATCGTCATTTATTTCAATCAGAGTTGGGCGTAGTGCATTAATTTTTCAGTGCATTAATTATTTCAATAGTACTACGGGGCCCAGTGTTAGTTAAAATAAAGTTTGCACTATCACTAAACGATTAGTGGTAGTGCAAAACTTATTTCATTATCACTAAATTATTAATGGTAGTGCAAACCTAACTTCATTATCACTAAACGATTAGTGGTAGTGCAAACCTTATTTCATTACCACTAAACGATTAGTCGAAGTGCAAATACTTTTCACTATCAATGAATTATAATGTATTGGTGTATTGGTAGTGCAAACATCTCTCATTATCACTGAACAATAAGGTAATGGTGTGCATATGCACAATGCATAGCACATATGTTGAGAACTGAGCATTAGCACCACCTGCGACTGAACGCAGCCCAATTCCTTGTGACAGTTGGCATGACTGACGCTTTTGTGTTCACTCTTTTACTGGTAGCGCAACGCTCTGGCGTCTTTTCGTTTTTGGCATTATAAGCTGTGTTTTTTCATTTGTTCGAGCACTGAATAAAAGACTCAATTTTGTTTCCATTAATTGGTGTTGTTTTGATCTGTCGTCCCACATAACTCTAACAGGTTATGGGCCCAGGAGACGCAAGACAGAGTCAAGTGACAACTATCAAAGTTGAGGGCCGCCATTTTCCTGATAGAAAAAAGCACGTACACGCTTAAAAGGAAATCGGTCGCGAATAAAGACTTTAAGTCGTTGCCATCAATCATGGCACAAAACAGTTCAATCCGAATCGAGACTTTATCCAAACAAAATTATGAAACTTGGAAAATCCAGATCGAAGCAGTGCTAGTGAAAAATGACACTTGGATTTATGTGTGTGGTGAAAAGCCGAAACCCGAAGCCGATGCAGCGGGAGGCGCAGCGGCTCTTGAGGCATGGCTGCAGGCGGATCGAAAGGCGAAATCGGACCTGATTCTGGCCATCAGCCCCTCGGAACTTAGCCAGGTTCGCGGATGCGAAACTTCGAAAGACATTTGGAAAAGACTGGAGGGGATCTACGCATCAAAGGGGCCCGCTCGGAAGGCTGCATTGCTGAAAAGTCTAACTCAAAATAGGATGACTGAAGAAGACGATGTTAGGGTATACCTTTCAGAATTTTTTAATACTGTTGATAAATTACAGAATATGGAAATCAGCATCAACAATGACTTGCTCGCAGTCATGCTCCTGTACAGTCTTCCTGACTCATTCGAAAATTTTCGATGTGCCATCGAGTCACGAGACAATCTTCCTGATCCAGAGAGCCTGAAGGTCAAAATAATCGAGGAACACGATGCCAGGATTCGAAAATCCGGCGATCGATCGTCCGGGGCTCTGTTCGCTAAACACAGCGCAGGGATGGGAAACTTCGGGGACCACAGCCAGAGACAGACCGGAAGGAAAAGCGACAACAAGGCGTCTGGTCGACCATTCAGGTACAACTGCAGCTTTTGCGGAAAGAAGGGGCACAAGGCGGCGGATTGTTTTAAAAGGAAATTAAAAAATCCGAAATTGCAACAGACGAACACCTCATATTTCGTCCACCCCCCCATAAAGAACATCAACGAAAAATGGTGCTTAGATAGCGGGTGTACCTCACATCTTGTCAGGGATGAGACGTTACTCAAAAATGCTCAGCGAGCACAGTCTGGCCTGAAATTAGCTACCAACACATCCTCGAACGCGACAGCCAGAGGCGATGTTTCGATTTTGACCTGGAATGGCAAGGAAAATATTCCTGTAAAACTTTCCGATACATTACATGTACCGGACTTGCGCACAAATCTTATATCTGTTGCGAAAATAGTGGATAAAGGCGGACCACGTACTCTTCACAAGGCACCAAGCTCTAATTAAGGATAAACATAATCGGACAAAGTTCATAGCCGATCAATATGGAGACCTCTTCTACCTTCGCGGGGAGCGTCAGCAAAGCTTCATGGCAGCCGACAGCGGAGCACAAAGGGCGGAATTATGGCACAAAAGGCTCGGTCATCTGAACGCCCACGACTTATCCCTCATGGCAAAAAGAAAGATGATTCCTGAAATTGACAATTCCTTCAAAACATGCGAAACGTGCGTGGCGGGTAAGCTCACACGTGCACCTTTTCAGAGCAGCACCAAATGTTCCACAGAGCTACTGAATATAATTCACAGCGACGTGTGCGGGCCCATGAGAACGAAGTCTCAGGGCGGAGCTCGTTATTTCGTCACTTTTATCGACGATCATAGTCGATACTGTCAAGTTTATTTCATGCATAATAAACATGAAGTTCACCTAAAGTTCCAAGAATTTAAGAATTTTGCAGAAACACAAACCGGCCAGAAGATAAAGGCGTTGCAGTCCGACAACGGGACTGAATACTGCAACAGGGAAATGGACAAGATTCTGAGGGGGGCCGGCATTCAACGGCATGTCACAACCGTCTACTCACCTCAACAGAATGGTGTAGCTGAGCGCCGAAATAGAACCTTAGTGGAGAGTGCTAGATGTTTGCTTATGGATTCCGGGCTTCCTCCATCTTTCTCTGCTGAGGCTATAGCTACCGCGAACCATATTCGAAACCGTTGCGTCACAAAGAGCTTGGACGAGGGAATTCCTTACGAGAGGTGGACAGGCAGGCCACCGAAGCTTAACTATCTTCACACATTTGGAAGCAGGGTTTTTATGCTGGACAAAACCCCAGGCAAAGGCAAATTTGACCAAAGGGCAATCGAAGCCATTTTCGTCGGTTACCCTGACTCACAGAAAGGCTATAAGATCTGGGTGCAGTCTCAGAGAAGAATTCGCACATCAAGAGACGTCAAGTTTCTGGAAGAGTTTCAGCACCACAAAAGCAAGGAGAATTTCATCTTCGAGGATACGAAAAACGGACGTTACTCCATAGGGAATTCTGAGTCAACAATAGACGTCCCAATTTATCCATGCACGCCGAATATGGATGTCAACATATCAGGAGTCGAGGGATTCAAGAAAATAATCCCAGACGAACCCGGGAGCCAGGTAATCACACAGAAATCCGAAGATGGTCATACGAACGCAGCAAGGAGTGACGAGACTCCACATAGTGCGGTATTTTACAGGAAGCATCCTGGAAGACCAGCAAAAATTAAAACGGGAAAGCGAGGACGTCCCAGAAAGCTATTTAGTGGGATCCGAATCGCCGAAGAGAAGCCGGATGGTGATTCACAGGCTGAGCAAGCTGAACGAAATGAATATTCCGACCATGATGTTGCGATGAGCGCCTGTGAAGTCCCCTTGTCGGAGGCGATCTCGGGTGACGATGGATCGGACTGGAAGGACGCGATTTGCACCGAAGTCAGAAATTTAATCGCCAACGACACATGGAGCGTCGTTGAGAAGCCCGATCACATTAGGACCATTGGATGCAGAATGGTACTTCGTAACAAGTGGACGGCTGATGGTACTCTTGAGAGACGGAAGGCGAGACTGGTTGCGAGGGGGTTTTCCCAGAAACCAGGGCTAGATTTCCACGATACTTTCGCCCCAGTGGCGAGATTGAGTTCGTTGAGACTGCTGATGGCTTTGGCGGTTAGGAGGAACATGAAGATATCTCAGCTTGATATCACCTCGGCTTACCTGAATGGAAAAATCGACGAGGACATCTATATGGACAAACCTGCACTCTTGGAGGAGATGCTGAGGAGAATATCAGATTCCGACAGCGAGGAAACTATTCGAGTAAAGGCTCGCAACATGCTGGTTCAACTTCGAGGAGGTACAGAGAAGGTTTGCAAACTCAACAAATCGTTATACGGACTGCAGCAGGCCGGCCGTCAGTGGTACATTGAGATTGATGGAGTACTAAGGGAAATAGGACTGACACGAACGAGTTCTGATCCCTGCATTTACGTGAACAAATGCAAATCAACATTTGTTTTACTTTATGTCGATGATATCCTGATTTTTTCCAGCGATGATGTCGATGAGAGTCGCATTAAACTCGCCTTATCCCAGTCATTCGCTGTGCGAGATCTTGGGGAGGCAACCTACTGTTTGGGAATTCAGATAAGGCAAGAGGCTGGTAAGATTCAACTACTGCAGAGTGGATACATCGAGGACGTTTTGGAGAGGTTCGGTATGAGAAATTGCAAGCCTGTGGCCACACCTTTGCCCGCCAACTACAACTTCGCCAGGAGCGACGATGGACCGAATGAACAGCTCCATGACATTCCTTACCGAGAACTGATGGGTGCCTTGATGTATTTGGCCGTTGCGACTCGACCGGATATCGCGTATTCTGTGAGTGCGCTTAGCCAATATAATAATTGTTACAGCAGAGAACACTGGGTGGCTGCCAAACGCGTGCTGCGGTACCTCCGGGGGACCACTTTTCATGGTCTGGAGTTCAGAGCGGATGGCAACACATTGACATGCTTTGTCGACGCAGACTGGGGAAATTGCCACATGGATCGTCGTTCCTACACCGGATGGACATTTATCATTGGAGGCTCGGCAGTATCGTGGGAGGCCAGAAAACAGCGGACCGTGGCTCTATCATCGACGGAGGCCGAGTATATGGCCGTCAGTGACGCAAGCAAGGAGGCAGTTTTCCTGTTGAAGTTCTTGAGGGAACTGGGATCAGATAATCTCTGTGCCATAGAGATGTACAACGACAATCAGGGAGCTGGAAAATTGGCGGAGAACCCGATGTACCATGCGCGATCGAAGCATATCGATATCAGATACCACTACATTCGTGAGGTTCTGAGGGATCATCCGATATCATTGAAGTACTTGCCCACGGAAGAGATGGTGGCGGATGTTCTGACAAAGCCATTACCGAGGCTCAACCATGAGAGATGTGTGCTGGGACTTGGCATTGTTCATCTCCGGGGTGCAAATTGAGAGGGGGTGTTGAGAACTGAGCATTATCACCACCTGCGACTGAACGCAGCCAAATTCCTTGTGACAGTTGGCATGACTGACGCTTTTGTGTTCACTCTTTTACTGGTAGCGCAACGCTCTGGCGTCTTTTCGTTTTTGGCATTATAAGCTGTGTTTTTTCATTTGTTCGAGCACTGAATAAAAGACTCAATTTTGTTTCCATTAATTGGTGTTGTTTTGATCTGTCGTCCCACATAACTCTAACAACATACGATCAAAATTACTGTTAAGGAATCAGGAGCCTCCTATAATATTATAATATAAATATTTATTTTCATTGATTTTATTTTATTTCGTTTGAAAAAAACTGGAATTCGCTTTTCTTAAAACTAACATTTCAAAATTATTATCCGACAAGTTCTGCCGTCTGGAACTGTTAACTATTCCTGCAAAGGAAAACATTCTTTCGACAGGAGCAGATGATGGAATGGGAGTGTTGTACTTCATAAATATTTTTATTATTATTATATTTTCAAGGCTGCATATTTCACAATTGTTTATGAATTGGGTAATTCTGATTTTTGATTGGGATTATTGATTTTAATCTTCATTTCCTTAAAAACTTCTTCTATCCCGCGATGATTATTAGTAAGGTGTTCCTTTTCTATCAAGTCGGCTAACTTTCCTTCATCCTCTATATCTTCTAATTGTGTCATACATCTTATTATGCGGAAGTTTTAGTTGCTACAGAATAGGCTGTTATAGACTGAACGCAATGGAATGTAAAATTCGTCTTCCATAATAACTGCGTTAAGCTGATTTGGATTAAAATGATTTTTTAAAAGGACTAACGCGGACTCTTCGCTTAAGTTTTTCATGTAGATAGTTTTCCTATTGCTTTTAAAAATTTTCGAAGTTTTTATTTTCATAGAACCCGAGTTTGTTTTCTTTATTACTACTACGTTTATGGGGGATTGACTTACTGGAATGGAGTGTTCATCTGGATTTTCTATTTCAGTCAGATTCGTTTCTGCCGTCTCTATTCTGGATAATGCGTCTGCGTTCCCGTTTTTCACTCCTTTCTTATATATTATAGTGTAGTTGTATTCGGACAATCTCAATCTCCAGCGGACCAATTTAGAGTTGGGTTCTTTTATCGAAAATAACCAAGTTAGTGGTCTACGTTCTGTTTTTATTTTAAATTTTCGCCCAAAGAGATATGGCCGAAAATATTTAGTTGGCCAAACAATTGCTAGCAACTCTATTTCAATCGTACTGTATTTGATTTCATGATCATTTAATGTACGACTTGCGTAGCAAATTGGATGTCCTTCTTGGGAAAGAACTGCTCCTAGTGCATAAGTCGGCGACGTGCACCGCGTCCCCGGTATGTTTTCTCTGCCCAGAGGTGGCGGGGAATACCGGGGCTCGGCGACACGTCGCAGGGTCGGGTGACTGCGGGGCCTTTCGTAAGGCCCTCAACGCGATTAAGAAACCGTAATGGTGGTTGCCCTCCAGGGCAACATCAATAGAAGTAGGACGGCTCACGATCTCTAGGCTCAGATCGGTCTCGAGAAAGACGCTGACATTGTCTTAGTCAGCGAACAGTACCGAGACACCCTTGGCACGGCGGCAATCTGGGTCCCGGATCTACGACGTTTCGACGTCGTGGACCATGGCGCAGGCGCTGGCTTCGTTTGGGTGAAGAGCAGGGGCGCTACATACGTCAGCTGCTACTTCACTCCAAACGAGCCTATCGCGGACTTCCAGACCAAGTTGGATGGCTTGGAGGACGCGGTCCGCGGCATGGATGGGGAGCTGGTGGTGGCTGGAGATTTCAATGCGAAAGCCTTAGAGTGGGGAGAGCCAACACCCGACTCTCGGGTGGACGTGTCCTGGACTTTGCGTCCAGGACTGGGCTGGTTGTTCTAAACACCGGCTCGACGTCCACCTTCCGGCGTCCTGGCTCGTCGTTCTCCGCAAGTTGGGGGCGTTCTCGCGGAACGCTCCCCTCGACGCGGAGACGGTCCGTTCCATTGTGGATGCCCTTTTCCCCACCCATCCGCTGGTGCCAAATTCCACTGCCCGCGAGGCGCTAGATCCTCCCACATTTACAATGGGGGAGTTAACGAGCGCCTTGCAAAGTCTTCAAAATAAGAAGGCACCAGGGCCCGACGGACTTCCAGCAGAGGTGCTGAAGGCGTTGACGGCGAGCCATCCAAGGCTCTTGCTCGATATGTACAATGCCTGCCTGAAGGCGGGAGTGTTTCCCTCCCGCTGGAAGGCGGCTAGGCTTGTGCTTATCAGCAAGGGCAAGGGACCAGCAGGGTCTCCCGGGTCGTACAGACGTTGTGTATGCTCGACACGGCCGGCAAGCTCCTGGAGAAACTGCTGAAGCCTCGCCTTTCCGAAAGGCAGTATGGCTTTCGGAAAGGGAGGTCGACAGTACATGCTATCCAGGAGGTAGTCGATGCGGCCCGGGCCACCGAATGCGGGAATCACTATTCTCGCCCGGACACTCTGGATGTGCGCAACGCCTTCAACTGGGTAAGGTGGGGGGACGCACTCAATGCGTTAGAGCGTGACTTCAGGGTCCCTCAGTATCTCTTGCAGATGATGAGGGATTACCTGAAGGATCGCACCCTCACCTTCGACACGGAGGATGGCCCGGAGACGAGGGTTCTCTCGGCAGGGGCGGCCCAAGGCTCCACACTGGGACCCGACATATGGGATTATACATATGACGGGATCCTTCGTGTGGAGATGCCTGAAGAGTCTTTCCTGGTTGAGTATGCCGACGACATCGCGGCGGTTATTACCGCCAGAGATGTCGAGAAGGCTCAAATGTGACTCAACCAGGTGATGCGTCGGGTGAGTTCCTGGCTGCGCGACCACGGGCTGGAGTTAGCCTTGGCCAAAACCGAGATCGTCCTTCTGACAAAGAAGCGCATCCCCGTGCTAATGGAGATGCGGGTAGGAGACATGTCGGTTCGCACGCGGCCTGCGATCAAATACCTGGGGGTGAGCCTCGATTGCAGGCTCATCTTCTGGGAGGAGATCAAAGGCCGGGCCGATAAGGCGGCTGCGGTGACGGTGACGTTGAGTAGGGTCATGGCCAATACTGTTGGACCCAGGCCCTGCAAAAGGCGCCTGCTGCTCCGCACCGCCGAGGCCATCATGCTCTACGGAGCAGAAGTCTGGGCCGACTCGATGCGGTGGGAAAAGTACCACAAGCGTATGCTTGCAGTACAACGCCGTGCGGCGCTCCGCATCGCGTGCTCCTACCGCAGGGTCTCGGAACCGGCGGTACTGGTGGTCGCGGGGGTCATACCTATTGACCTTCTAGCCAGGGAACGACAGTTCGTCCACCGGGAGAAGGTTGTCCTGGGGGGTGACGCCGCGAGGGTGGCCTGGGCCAGGACCATTGTGTCCTGGCAAGAGCATTGGGATGGGGAGGCGCGAGGCCGGTGGACAGCCCGGTTGATTCCGCAGCGGGACACCTGGCTGGACTGTCAGCACGCTGAGGTTGATTACTACCTCACCCAAATGCTGACGGGGCACGGGCACTTCCGGTCCTTCCTCTATCACATGGGGAAGGCGCCAAGCCCGTGCTGCGCATATTGTAGCTCCCCATCCGACTCCGCACTCCACACATTCTTTGAATGTGTCCGGTGGAGAGCGGAGCGGGCCGAGTTAGAGTGCGCGACAGGCAGCATAACCCCAGACAACATAGTCAGGGTTATGCTGCAGAATGACGATTTCTGGCGGAGGGTTGCCTCGTTTGTGAGAGGGATCCTTCGCCAGAAGGAAAGAGCCAACAACAGGGGTTCCTAAGGGGCCCCTGTTGGCTTTTGGTTTGTGTTAATTTATTTAACTTGTTGGTGTGTTTATCTGTTCGGTGTCTGCCGACAAAAACAGGGGCTCCCTAGGGGGCTCCTGTTGGCTTTTGGTGTTAATTTATCTTACTGGTGTGTGGTTGTTAATATTTATTTATATATTTAAACCAATTTGGTGTTTGCCGACAAAAACAGGGGTTCCCTAGTGTTACAGCTTCTTGTCTGTAGCACTAATATTACAGCCTTTTATAGCTGTAATATGATTTTCAATGTACAAATGTACTGATAAGGGTTGGATCTAGGATCTACGGTGTTAAAACACACTTGTTTACGTTTAACATATATTTTTGTTGTACTAAAAATTGAAATTATACAATAAAAGAAATAATACACAGTTCACTCTAATAAAAAAACTAAACAATTTATATAATTCAAAGAAAGTAAAGACGAATAAAACTAATTTATTCCTATTATCTGAAAATCGAGAAATAAGAATATTTAGTATAAGAAATATTCAAAATTGTTTTTAAATGGGGTAAATATTGTCAATGTCTGATATCCCTAAACAGTGTATCATTAACAATATTCTTTGGTTAAAACCTAAAAAAGATTGTCAATGTGTGTATGCGTAGCGGTGAAAACCTGCCTAGACTCTAATTCCAAAAATGCTAACATGCGGTGGATACCTGCACCCGAACATTCCTGGAACCGGAATTCAATTATGGTCAAAGATATTACACTTGTGGTGTAAACCTACAAGTCATATCCTGCAATTTTGGTGGTTGAAACCTACCTGGCGGTTGAAACCTGCCCAGATTCTATTTCAAATAGCGGTCGATATGGTGAAAACCTACACCGATGACTATCGGAAACGGAATGAAAATCTCCTGTTTTGCGCCCCCTTTTATACTAAATTTTTGGGCGATCGCAAGGACTACTGCGATCAAATTCAAAAATCTCCAGTCGGCAAGGACTGTTGCGACCGAAGTCAAAAGCTGACGAACTGCTTTTTCTGAAATGCAGATGTCGCTTTGTTTGCAATAGAAATAACTTGTTGCTGTCAAATGACAGCTCTTTGTTATTGTCATTGTTAAATTGACTGGGGAAGTCGGGATTTAGGTTTGTTTGTCTTTCCTTTTGTTATGTGCTTTTTTACTGTGTACTGATCCTTTCAGCATTCATGTCGAAGCTGCGACACCTTGGGTGCCCCTGTTGGCTGGGCGGATGAGGACGGATGTCTGAGCGGAGTGCGTGCCGACAAAAGCGGGGGCTCTCTAGGGAGCCCCTGTTGGCTGTGTGAATGAGATGAATGTGTCCATGTAGCGGAGCGTGCCTGCGTATGCGGGCGAGGCTATAGGGCTCCACCCCGAAGTAATGTCTTCTAAGATGGTCCCGGGGTGGGGTTCCTGGAGGGGGAGCGGGGTTTTAGCCGGTAGGCCTGGTCTCGGCCAGGGAGTCCGGCACAGGGCGGCCTCGGCCTCCCTAGTGCGTAACGGCATTTCCCCGCTTCCCTACAAAAAAAAAAATAAAATAAAATAAAAAATAAAATTATTATTATTATTATTAACGTAGCTATTATTATTAGAGCGAGAGTAGTTGTAATTATTCTAATTCTGTCCTGTGCTATTATAGTTGTTACGAGCATTAGTATAATTATTGTTATCGAAGTTCCGATTGTTTGGATTATAATTGAAGTTTCGTCTTTGACTAGGGTTTTGATTGAAATTATTTCTGTTTACTGCCTGTTGATTTGTGTTTGTTCTAGTAGGAGTGTTAAAGCTGCGGTTGTTGGTATTATTAGAAGGTGAGCTTGTATGGGGCTGATGGGGTTGTCTATTTTGTGTATTTCTAGTCTGTTCGTTATTAAAATTTGCGTTTATATTCCCGTACCGATTGGATCTAGGTGTGTTATAAGTTTTCTGGTTTTGAGGTTAAGAGTTATAATAGACGTGTCCTGATTCGTAAAGTATGTTTAAAGCTGTTTCTAGGTCTTTAGGATCTCGGCAATATAATATACATAGATTTCATCGGCTCCGGAAGTTTTCTTTTGAACACTTCTAAAGCTGATCTTATATTTGCCTTGATTAATTGTTCTAGGTTTTCATCGTTTTTGTACTCGTTTTTTGTTTTAATGTTTAATCTTCTTAATATTTCCTTGATTTCATTATACATAGATAAGCTGTTTGTGCGGAATGTTACACTTCTTAGGTCTTCAAATAATTGGTCGACTGATTTTCTGTCGACAAAGTTGTGATTCAATAAAGCTTTTTTTCTAATCTAACGTTTAAGCAATTACTTCCTAAAGGGATTAAATTGTATACCAAATCTTTCAACTAAAACAAAAAAATCGTGTAACGCGAAGCAAATGTTCAACGTCCCCGCTTGCAGATAAGAGCTCAGTCAGCATAAATACTACTGATAAGATTCCACATAACATAAACAAAGCCATCTGCATACTTCACAACATTCTCAGACATGATTTACATGACATAAACAAAACCACTTGCGCATTTCAGAGTCAACAAGGAGAGAGGTAAAGCTTTCGGCGGGTGGCAAGGGGGTAACCTGCATCACGGACTTGAATATCGAGGATAACTGGTAAAGCTATCAGCGGGGGGGAGGGGGGGCGGTGGTGGTAGCTCACTTCATGAGCTTGCCTCTAAACCTTAACCTATACCTCCAACTTGATCTTAGACTCCAACCCATACCACTATATTACATCCTATACACCAACCCTTACCACTATATTACACCCTAGACACACATCCACAAGTGCACATCCATACATACGAAAACACGCACATATATGCGCCCTCAGCAAACGCATACTAGCACACACGTGAGGGTCAAAGAAAAGGACAGGGCGGACGTAACCTCAGTCTCTGCTTGTGATTGATTTCAGCGAACCCCCACTGTCCTATTTCCCAACCACCTTTTATCCTCCCCTTGGTCCAAATATTTTGGGCAGGCCCCTATAACAATAACAAATCAAAGGCTGTAAAAAAGATGGGAAGGGGACCAAAAGCTAACATTTATTAACATACTTGCTTATACAGTGCACCCTCGGTAATCCGGCCCCTGTCTAATCCGGCACCCCCTGTAATCCGACATGATTTTTGTTCATAATTTTTGATTATTTTAGTATGTACATTTGTTATTGTATTATTTCCTAATGTGAAGTTATTATTTTTTGTAAGTTCTATAGCATTAATGACGTTAATTTTATATTAAAACGTAAGCTCTCTATTGTGTTGTTTAATTTACTAAATTTGACATACATAATGAAGTATGATTTGTACTTCAGAGTATAACATATAGAATCTTATCATTGGATCTGTAATTTTTCGGATTACAAGGTACTCTTTTGTAAAAAATTCCGGACTATAGGGGGTCTTAGGCAGTACTCTATAATCCGACAAATTCGATAGTTCGACACTGCCCTGCAAAACGTTTGTCGGATTACCGGGGGTCCACTGTATTAAATTAACAAAAAAAAAAAAAAATTCGAGCGAGCCTTACAGTAGTCGCATAGGATGTGTAACATCTGCCATCTCACTTTGGTAATAAGCAACATTAACATTATATCCTGAAAAAAATATGGAAACTTCTCGAATAAGCAGCGACATAAATTAACCTCAACATTTAAAAAAGCTAAATAATGAAATATTTATTCGAATAATTATTCGTTACTAGCTGTACCCGGCCACACTTTGCTGTGGCTCAGTTGTAATATAATAAATTAATATTATACTAAACACAGTTAATATTATAAATCGCATAAACTTCGAAATTTGACAGGTCCGCCATCTTGAATTCGTAAATTCGGACAGTCGGGTTGAAATCAGCAACCCCGAAAACCATCTAGTGCCTCTTGGTAATCCATTGACCAGAATTGGAGACCATCTTTCTGCGAGATCTTTATTAATTTTTTCCGTAAATCTCTTTAACTGGCTCTTCACCCAATAGTTTGAGGATGTTTTCATCAACAATTTCCTCCTCCTCCACTGTTTCAAGCCCTACTAATACCGTATTATTTTCTGGCACATTATCCCTTCCCGTTTCGTCCTAGATTCTGTATCTAACAGATCGTTCACTTCTGCAGATAGTACTACAGATTAATCTGGAAAGAAGATGTGCGTATTATTTCACAATAATATTGGCTTTATTTTCAGTAATGATGATTAACTTTTACTGGAGTTGATTAGCGAGAGTAAAGGCCCTGCATAACGCTATTGGCACCTCTTAAGGCATAACGCAACCTATAATTTAACTTCTATATCCTGTGGTTGCACCACAGCGAAGGCTATTATCTCAAGGATAGTGTACAACGTTTTGCAACGAAAGTTAATATCTCAGGGATAATGCATAACGTCTTTATTGAACAAGTTAGTTAAGAAGTTTATTTGTTTTCATTGCCATAACCTCATATTGGGTATATCCTTATACTTGAAAAAAAGTTCACCGCATTCCTACATAAACAATAGCATTAAAGTGCTCCAAGCAGAGTATTAAATTCTATGTCGTCAGCAGATCTCTTGGAACACTCTGTTGGAGACGATGAGGGCTTGGGTAACATCATGTTTGGCCTTTCAGCCGCCCGATATATTCTCGTTTGTTTTTCCAGTTTTCGTTCTAATATTTTCAGTTTCTTTTTTATGTGTTCCATTTCCGAACAGCTATCACCGTGTCTTTTTGCCATTTTTAATGTATCCACGTTAAGACATTTTTAAACCCTTTACATTTTTCAGAACTGAGCTGAGAAAATAGTTAAGCTTCACGGTTAATAAATACTTCCTATGTATGTAGGTCCTTACACCCAGAATTCATTTAACATTTTTGGTACTAGTTTGAGCTCAAAATATAAACTCCACTGATGTACCGGTGCTCTTATCCGAATGGCTCCACATAATTCTATTCAAATCACGTCTTGGGGTCTTTTAAAAACACCCTCAGGGCTGGATTTGAAGATTTCTTGCATTTAGGCGGCGGTAATCTCTTATGTGAGCTTCTGCGTATCTTTAAATATAATCTAACTACCTAAATACGTCGAGATTTATTGGAATATTTTACGTATTTTTATTTTCCCCTATAAGGAGACTTATTCGGATGGCAAATGTCATACATAATGTTCAACAGAACAATTCATCGTGTGCCTTCCAGCCTGACTCCAGAATTTCACGATACGATAAGGCACGTACAAAAATTTTGAATTAAATATGGGTCTTATCCGCTCATCCCTTGCATACACTAGGGGGATGTGTGCGGCCTACCGATGAATTTTGTCGGCGCCATTAATGCGGAAGAAAATATCGTTGCCTCCAGGGTGTTCGAGGTGCTTACAAGTAAGCCGCCAGGATCTGATTAAAACAAATAAGCTGACTTTTCGCATGTTTGGACTGCACGAACATGTGATCTGATTAGGACCATATTGGTTTGTTCGTTTTAGAGTAACTCACAAGAAAATAGAATATTTAGTCAGTTGCAAGTAATTTTTTACATGTGAATATTTTAAAATGCATCAAGTGCTTAAATATTTGTACAATGAAAGCAAATAATTTGAATTGGCGATTTCTTTTATGAGAAAAAAACTACAACAAAAATTGTTGTAAAATTGTTTTCAAGGAAACTAAATGGAAAGTTGGCAGTATGGGTAGGCCAGTCGCACCCAGCCCCTTTTTATTTCATTAACGTTTTTCTTAGATATTAGAAAATGTGTTCTTAAGAAATAGGACAAAATAAATTTCAAGAAATCTATTCTTGATATGCAGAGAAAACTTCATTAAAGCAGTGATAATGTTTGTTTTTTTGGTTTTTATAGTAGCCATATGTTATCAGTTATTGATTTAAAGCCAATGTTATGCTAATGCGAAGATCAACCAACCACGAACCAACCATCCAATTGGCTGAATTAGCAGTAAGTAAGTATTGGTGTGAAGTGAATTATTTGATTTACAAATCACAGCTTGATACATCAGTCGAAATATCGTGCATGCAATGTATATTCTACTGTAAATCTTTATCGCAGTGTGTTTAAAACTAACGCACTCCAATTTCAGTTCAAAAGGTTTAATTGCAATGTTGGGGCATCAAATCAAACAAAAATAAAATTGAAATCAATAAATCCCAACGTTGATGGTTGTGTAGCGGTGAGAATAATAAGGAGCGTTAGTTTAAAATTCCTTTATTCAATAATAATTCAATTACAATCAATCTAAAAAGTCTAACCTTAACACTCATCAAAATAATTCAAGTCTAGCATTAACAATTAAAAAACATAATTCTAAGTCCAAGTTGTTTTATTCCTAAAAAGTCCAAGTCCAAATGTTCCCAAGTAAAATTCAAACCCCTTTACCAGTGAATATCTGAGGAAAATGCTAGAGCATTACTTTCCTTTCCTTCGACTGGTCTGAAAATGCAAGGGCGTTGGTCCAGCGCGTCGCCCTTTTATAGTACTTCGAAAGAGTCAAATTGGATTCCAAATTTGTCTTGTGCGAAATTCCTCCCTTCTTGCTGCTATTAAAATCCGCTTATGCATGCCCATGTCCTGGGTCTTACTTTTGCTGTACAATCTTGGTGGCACACAATTATTCTGCACCTGTGTATCCGTATGATTGTGGATTTATTGTAATATTATCAAATTCGCTGCAACTTGATTTAGTTAGTATGATGACAATTTCCGTTTAGTATTATGACGGCTTCCGTTAGTATTATGACAGCTTCCGTTAACTACATCACCGACATTGTGCGACAAGGACATCATCTTGGTTCAGCTTTCTCTTTCGCACTTATGGCGAGTATTTTCAATTTTTTAAATTGAAAATATACAATTAATTGACGAATTTACCCTAATTGGGAACTGTCGCTGAATTCGTTAAATAAAGTGGCAGCTGAATATCCTGACAGAACATGGATGTCAGTTAACAATGTCGCGGAAAATCGGTGGTTGTGTCGCGAGTGTATTTCAAAGTTTTTTGTGTTGTGAGTACTAATAGTGTCTTCAAGGAACACTGAGATGAAAGTGCAGGTACGTCTCCTCCTATATACGTACATTTTGTGCAACAAATTGTGTTAATTTTGGGAAAAAAAAACAAATTTGGAATTGTCCAAGCAACTGTCAGTTGCCCCCTTTTTTCTCGAATTTTGGTGTTAATAGTTAATTGTAACAAATTGGGAAATTAATAATGTGTTCTGCATGCCTTCTGTTGAGGGAACCTACAAAAAAGAGACTCAATTTAAAAAGAAAAGGACTGAAATTAATTTATTTTATATCACCCCACCTGGAGTTTGCACAGGTGCATCTCCATCGATGAATTAAGACTGAAAAGAAATAAAGACATTAGGATTAAGCAATTAAATAATGAAATGAATTTAAAATAAAAGAAAAATTGAATTCCAACATAGTTTGTTTACCTTTTTTTGCAACAACATAGGTTAGGTAGCCTAACTTCCGCATAAAGCAGCCAGATTTTGTTTTCTTCACGAAGGTCCTAATCACTGCATAAAATTTAGTTATTAATGACTTACCTGAGACTCCTGCATAATCTTATTCACCGAAACTAAACACTTAAAAACAACACTGACACTCACCGGCTAAAAACGTCAAATCACATACTGTCAAGGGAAAGTGCATTCATTCGATGCCTTTTGCAACAACGAATATGAAAGCGCAATCCACTTGACATAATGTTGCGCGATGTTAGCGATTTTCGCGATTTATGTTGGCATGCGCCAACCAATAAGAGCGAAAGAGACAGATTGTGGCAGAACGAGACCACATAATTGATGTGCTAGTTTCCGGGACAATTTGGAAATTAGCACAAAGATATCCTTTACGGCCATTTTATGGTGAAAATTTCCTTAAATAAATTTAATGCTTTTGAGCATTATAATTTATGGGAAGGGAAAATTTGATTACTAGAATTTTTAGTAATCTTGAATAAATACTCTAATTTGCCCCATAACATTTATTAAAAGTTTGAACGAAACAAAATCTGGTTAGGTGGAACAATGGCATTTGGGACCAATCGTAGTTAAGTTGAGAGTATAAAAGGCCATGCGCCCCATGGTTCCTTCTTCTTTCGCGATCAACTTTCAGCCTGGGTGAGTCAGAGTCACGAGCTACACATGCCGTTTGGGCCATCTAGCTCCACACACTCGACTCAAGGTAAGCAGCAAATTTTCAAAGTGATAGAAAATATTAAATGTTTTTCAAAGTGATAGAAAATATTAAATATTTTCAAAGTGATAGAAAATATTAAATATTTTCAAAGGTGATAGAAAATATTAATGGATATGCGGTGTAGGATCAAATTAATAGTTAATTTGTTCTGGGTTTTTTTTTGATGCGTTTTTCCTTACAATAGTTGAGCCGATTAAGTAGTTATTAATTTGCTCTGGAATTTTGATGCGCGTTTATTTTTCCTTACAATAGTTGAGCCGATTAAGTAGTTATTAATTTGCTCTGGAATTTTGATGCGCGTTTATTTTTCCTTACAATAGTTTAGCCGATTAAGTAGTTATTAATTTGCTCTGGAATTTTGATGCGCGTTTATTTTTCCTTGCAATAGTTTAGCTAATTAAGTAGTTTGATTTGAAATTGATGAAATATTAATAGTAGGATTTTACGCCTCGAAGAATATCTTCCGTGCGCTTGGTTGTTGGTCTCTTCAGCGGAGGTATTACCGAAGCATGTCGCTAGCAAAAAATGCCTAACGGTATTCTGCTAAATACAACTTTGACATTCTCTGCAGCCGAAACTGAATAGCCAAGCGCAAGGCAAAGCGCCTAAACTAATTGAATTATATTTAAAATTGAAGTAGTTTTATTGCGATATTTTTCTAGATTGATTGAACTGTATTTAGAATTGACTTAGTTTATTTCGCTATTTTATTCAAATTAATTAAATTGTATTTAGAATTTTTTTCCTGTTGTTGTAATTAAGGATTAAATTAATTATAAATAAGGTTGTGTTTTTGCTTGAAGAAAATAAAACAGAATACACTATCAAACGGTACATCTTTTATTCCGCTACACATTTATCCTTTTCAGGTTCCCTTTGATTGGGGTTATTTTAAAAATTCGATTTCGGAACTAAACACCTTCCTTATTGTAAATGTTTATTTTGTTTTGTGGGAAAATTGAAGTTACTAAAGTTATTAACTTTCACAATTTTCCATGTTGTTGTTGTTGGTTCACTGGAACTTTTTGTTTACATTTTGAAGGTTTGCTAATTTCACCCTCTTTTTTCATTGCAGAATACCAAATCAGCTAGGATGCAACTTGAAAGGAAGGTAACAGGTACCTGATGAGTTCCCAGGTACGAGGTATTATCGATAAAATATAGATTTAAAAATTTAATTCAATTTATTGTATTTTTAGCGTCCGGGATTTAGCGCTGTTCCGGACATTCTCCCCCCCGTTGAGCAGCCTTGCTCAACATTTGCTTTAGACCACGCTTATGGTAGTGGAAAAAAACTAGCCAACCATCACGTTTTAGACGTAAACGCACCTGGTACCTGTCCGGTAAACTTATCGTTTTTTCCTTGTGCTTCGTTTTGGCAATGGCCTCGAAGTTGATTCTTCGAAGAATCACTCCGGGAATAAAAATGTGCACGCCTTCACGAGTGATGAAGCGTTGATGCGTGTTGCTAATCCGCATTTGGAGTTCCTTCACAGTACTGGTGGGTCGCAACGGCTCCAAGCTAGACCTCCACATGCCGTTGATATGAGCCTGCTCGGTCACCGATGTTTTGGTGTAGGGAGTTTCACCTTCAGGCACTCGTGGGATAGGATGTTCTTGTCTTGAATTGTTAGGCATTACATCCTTCTTGGAACAGCTGGGTTGTTTCATCGCAGGGTCGGTTTCGGCTCTTGATGCCACTACAGACTTCATAGGTAAACCGGTGAGAATGTCACAGCCTGGTGACACGTACATCGCCGGATCTAAATCGTAGTTTAGGGGAAAAAGGATTCTTTCCGATAGGATAAGAACATCTTCATCATATTCGTGCTCAGCCATCTGTAAAAAAACTCGTAAATACTTGGTTTTTATTAATCGTGTGAGAATTAGAGCTCCATTTAATTCCAGTCGAGGAATGGTGCTCGGCTTAATGGGCGCAACTCGAGTCCTTGCAGTTAGCAACATTGAACACACTCTTCCGTCTGGTTGTTTTGTTCGTAGATATACTGCTGCTGCATAAGCTCTATTTGATGCGTCACAAAACCCATGTAATTGACATTCCACGTTCGTAGTATATTGTATCCAACGAGGAATTTTTATACGTGGTAGGTTTTCCAGATCATTTCTGAATTTATTCCATTGTTCGTGGATTATTGATGATACTGGGGTGTCCCATGCACAACCTGTGATCCACATTGCTTGCATTATTAATTTTGCAACAATTATTATCGGGGCTAGCCAGCCGAGTGGATCATATAAGGAAGCTATTTCTGAAAGTATCGATCGTTTTGTTTGTCTTTCAGATTTTAATTTGAGAGAAATGTTAAAAATGAAATAGTCTTCCGATGGAAACCAATGAATTCCCAAAGTTTTAATGGAATTTTGTTCGCCTAGAGCCAATGACTTCTTCAACTCACAGTGTTCTGGTGGTAAATCACTCAGCAAATGGACATTATTACTGGCCCACTTCCGAAGGGTAAATCTGCCTGATTTCATCATTTCAATTAGCTCGGCTTGAAGCAATTTGGCGTTTTCTATGCTGTCTGCTCCTGTTAGTAGATCATCAACGTAGAAGTTTTTAAAGGTTGCCGTCGATGCTAAAGGCCATCTGTCCCCTTCGTCTTCGGCTAATTGTTGCAGTGTCCGTATAGCTAAATATGGCGCTGCAGACGTCCCGAATGTGACTGTTTTTAGTTCATAGTCTTGCACTTCACCTGTCAGTGGATGTTTCCAAATGATTCGTTGAAATTTCCGTTGATCTGGATGGATCCAAATCATTCGGTACATCTTTTCGATGTCTGCACTCAGAGCTACTTTGTATTTTCTCCAATTTAGTAACGTTGAAAACAGTTTAGGTTGAAGTGTTGGCCCCTTTAGCATATAATCATTCAAAGAATTGCCATTTGTTGTTTTACAAGATGCATCGAACACGACCCTAAGTTTTGTCGTTGTGCTTTCTTTAAACACAGCATGATGCGGTATGTAGTAGTAATTCTCCTTGTGATTTGTAGGACCTACTAATTCCATGTGGCCAAGTTGAAGATATTCCTCAAGACATTTAGCATAGTCCTTAGCTAATGCTGGATTTTTAGTGAGTTGCCTTTGCAAGCAGGCAAATCTTGCAAGGGCCTGTGGGCGTGAGTCGCCTAATTGTGGATTTTGATTATTTATAAATGGTAGTCTGACTTCGTACTGACCATTTTCCAAACGCTTGTGCGTTGTTCGATATAAATTTTTGCATTCTACCTCTTCTTTTTTCAATATTGGGTTTGAAGGAAATTCTTCCATTTCGCAGAATTTGTTGAGTTCGAAATTTAAATCATGTGCTGTTGTAGCTACCAATGACATTGAATTTTTATATGTAGCTGTCGTTATTGGTCCGAGTAGAATCCAACCGAAAATTGTATTAATCGCTACGGGCGCTGTTTTGCCTCCCCGTATGATTCCGTCCTGAACTATTCGAGCATAAACATTTGCTCCTAGTAAAGCGTCAATTTTACCGGGTTTCCAGAATGTGGGATCCGATAATTTCAACCCATTTAAATGTTGAAGATTTTCCTTAGGAATCCTTTGTCTTGGTAACAGATCTGTAGTTCTCTTTAAAATTAGAAAGGTTTCTTCTACATTGTATCCATTTGCGTCGGATGACTGTAGTTGTAAGGTTGTTTCCTTACTTGAACTGGCTGCAGGGCTAGTGCCTATGCCTGTAATTGATATTGAGGTAGGAACGCATTTAGCACCTAGTCTCTCACAGGCATCCTCTGTCAGAAATGAGGATTGGGAACCTGGATCAATAAGACATCTTAAAGTGCATGCTTGTCCATGTGTACCTCGAGCGATTACTATGGCAGTTGATAGTAATGCGCGTATGTTGTGTCTTGTTATGAAAGCGTGAGTGGTGTCCACTCCAGCAACGCGTTGGTTAGTGCTTTCAGAATGGGATTCAGTTTGACTTGGGTTTCAATCCTTAGGGTTGCACTTGTTGTGCTTAGAGTATTGTCTCGGCTCTTCCCGTTCATTGTCTTGGTGCAATGAGGTATGATGTCGCCGTTTGCATTTAAAACAAGTGAATTTACTTGTACACTCTGATTGAGAGTGTGTTTTGGACAAGCAGTTAAAACATCGACCTGCTGATTGTATGAGCTTGCGTTTGGTTTGAAGATCCATTTCCTTGTATTTGGAACATTTTGTAATGTAGTGTTTGCCTTCACAGGCAGGACATCTTCCTTCCTTTATGACATAATAGGCTGAAGTCTTGTCCTTAGAGATATTTGTGGACTTAGGATGTATTGATTTGGATCCGAGAGTATCTGATATCGATTCGAGCACCTTCAGTCGAGTATTTAAGAATGTTTTAAATTGCTCGAACGTTGGTAAATCGTCATTAGCACCTTGCTTTTCTTCCCATAGTTTGAGCGTATTGAATGGGAGTTTTTGGACTAGAATATATATTAATAAGGCATCCCAGGAGGTTGTATCTACCTTTAGACCCTTGAGTTGTTGGAGACATTCCTCTGTAATATCTATTAGCTGCTTCATTCCCTTATTTGTCTCTAAGCTCAATTTTGGCTGATTAACCAATAGCTTAAGCTGATGATTTACTAGGATGCGGGTATTTTCGAACCTCTTCTTCAATTTATCCCATGCGGGCTCATAGTCCTCGTCGGTGATAGGAGTATGTCGCAGAACTCGCTCAGCTTCACCTACTAAACATGACTTCAAATGATGAAGCTTTTGTACTGGTGCGAGTTTAGAATTGTTATGCACTAACGATGTGAATAAATCCGCAAATGATCTCCAGGTATCGTAATCACTATTAAATTTTGGGAGAGACACTCTTGGAAGTGTAGAATCTTGATGTATGACGATCGCTGATTTATCAACACTACCGTTATTGGCTATAATGGAAGTTTGCAGCCTGCGTAAGCCCTCCGTTAATTCGCTCATGTAGTCAGCATATTTTGCTTCAGTCGTGCCGTAGTGCTCTTCTGCTATATATGAATGTTCCTCTTGGTCTGGCGTTGCATCCCTGTGTATTGCTTCGAGTATTTTAAAATCTAAATTGCTATACTCTTCCCACAATTTTTTCAGATCATCCCTCCGAGATTCGTAGAAGCCTTGTGTTCGCTTTGCTATAGCGGTTTTTTTTCCGTTATTGATGAATTTGTTTAGACGAGTCTTTAGGATTAGCTCCCTACTGAGCAATTCTTTTAGAGTTGTCATTTTGTAATGTTACGATTTATTGAATATTTCGTAAAGGAATTCTAAACGCGCTCCTTCCTGGATGGAACCACCAAAAAATGTTGGGGCATCAAATCAAACAAAAATAAAATTGAAATCAATAAATCCCAACGTTGATGGTTGTGTAGCGGTGAGAATAATAAGGAGCGTTAGTTTAAAATTCCTTTATTCAATAATAATTCAATTACAATCAATCTAAAAAGTCTAACCTTAACACTCATCAAAATATTCCAATTCTAGCATTAACAATTAAAAAACATAATTCTAAGTCCAAGTTGTTTTATTCCTAACAATTCCAAGTCCAAATGTTTCCAAGTAAAAATTCAAACCCTTTTACCAGTGAATATCTGAGGAAAATGCTAGAGCATTACATTCCTTTCCTTCGACTGGTCTGAAAATGCAAGGGCGTTGGTCCAGCGCTTCGCCCTTTTATAGTACTTCGAAAGAGTCAAGTTGGATTCCAAATTTGTCTTGTGCGAAATTCCTCCCTTCTTGCTGCTATTAAAATCCGCTTATGCATGCCCATGTCCTGGGTCTTACTTTTGCTGTACAATCTTGGTGGCACACAATTATTCTGCACCAGTGTATCCGTATGATTGTGGATTTATTGTAATATTATCAAATTCGCTGCAACTTGATTTAGTTAGTATGATGACAATTTCCGTTTAGTATTATGACAGCTTCCGTTAGTATTATGACAGCTTCCGTTAACTACATCACCGACATATCGAACAACGCACAAGCGTTTGGAAAATGGTCAGTACGAAGTCAGACTACCATTTATAAATAATCAAAATCCACAATTAGGCGACTCACGCCCACAGGCCCTTGCAAGATTTGCCTGCTTGCAAAGGCAACTCACTAATAATCCAGCATTAGCTAACGACTATGCTAAATGTCTTGAGGAATATCTTCAACTTGGCCACATGGAATTAGTAGGTCCTACAAATCACAAGGAGAAAGAAAGCACAACGACAAAACTTAGGGTCGTGTTCGATGCATCTTGTAAAACAACAAATGGCAATTCTTTGAATGATTATATGCTAAAGGGGCCAACACTTCAACCTAAACTGTTTTCAACGTTACTAAATTGGAGAAAATACAAAGTAGCTCTGAGTGCAGACATCGAAAAGATGTACCGAATGATTTGGATCCATCCAGATCAACGGAAATTTCAACGAATCATTTGGAAACATCCACTGACAGGTGAAGTGCAAGACTATGAACTAAAAACAGTCACATTCGGGACGTCTGCAGCGCCATATTTAGCTATACGGACACTGCAACAATTAGCCGAAGACGAAGGGGACAGATGGCCTTTAGCATCGACGGCAACCTTTAAAAACTTCTACGTTGATGATCTACTAACAGGAGCAGACAGCATAGAAAACGCCAAATTGCTTCAAGCCGAGCTAATTGAAATGATGAAATCAGGCAGATTTACCCTTCGGAAGTGGGCCAGTAATAATGTCCATTTGCTGAGTGATTTACCACCAGAACACTGTGAGTTGAAGAAGTCATTGGCTCTAGGCGAACAAAATTCCATTAAAACTTTGGGAATTCATTGGTTTCCATCGGAAGACTATTTCATTTTTAACATTTCTCTCAAATTAAAATCTGAAAGACAAACAAAACGATCGATACTTTCAGAAATAGCTTCCTTATATGATCCACTCGGCTGGCTAGCCCCGATAATAATTGTTGCAAAATTAACAATGCAAGCAATGTGGATCACAGGTTGTGCATGGGACACCCCAGTATCATCAATAATCCACGAACAATGGAATAAATTCAGAAATGATCTGGAAAACCTACCACGTATAAAAATTCCTCGTTGGATACAATATACTACGAACGTGGAATGTCAATTACATGGGTTTTGTGACGCATCAAACAGAGCTTATGCAGCAGCAGTATATCTACGGACAAAACAACCAGACGGAAGAGTGTGTTCAATGTTGCTAACTGCAAGGACTCGAGTTGCGCCCATTAAGCCGAGCACCATTCCTCGACTGGAATTAAATGGAGCTCTAATTCTCTCACGATTAATAAAAACCAAGTATTTACGAGTTTTTTTACAGATGGCTGAGTACGAATATGATAAAGATGTTCTTATCCTATCGGAAAGAATCCTTTTTCCCCCAGACTACGATTTAGATCCGGCGATGTACGTGTCACCAGGCTGTGACATTCTCACCGGTTTACCTAGGAAGTCTGCAGTGGCATCAAGAGCCGAAACCGACCCTGCGATGAAACAACCCAGCTGTTCCAAGAAGGATGTAATGCCTAACAATTCAAGACAAGAACATCCCATCCCATGGTATTTATTTTCCTACTTTTCTTTAGATATTTGATTAATGGATATGCTACTTTGGCATAATCTCTTATGAATTTACGATAAAAGCCGGTCATGCCAAGAAAACTTTTCAGTTGCTTTTCACTTCTGGGTAATTCGACTTTTATTATATAGTTTATTTTATTTGGATTAGGTTTTATCCCCTGAATGGTCAATACATGTCCTAGGAATTCGGTTTTTTTCTTCATGAAACTGCATTTATCGGCCTGTATTTTTAAATTATACTCGGCTAATCGTTAAAAATGTTTCGCAAAGAATTCAAATGCTCTTCTAGGGTAATTGAAAAGATAAGAATATCGTCTAACAAGACGACACATATCTTGTTGAAATACTCTAAAACATTACCATGCCATCGGTTTAGGTTTCGTTTTTATTTCATACGACCTAGGCAGTTCCTTTTTTCGGGTTTCAGCTGTTGCATATATGTAGATATGCAACTCTCTCACGGAAACAATAACTCGCAAAGAGGATGGAAAAGGACAGTGCGGAAGGAACCCCTGCAACTGCTTGCGACTGACTCTCATGGGACCACTCTGTGACCTTCCCCGCGGCCAAACTATTTTGGGAAGGTTCCTTTGGCACTTCACAAACTACCTGGCTGAAAACGAGTGAGGAGAATGGGAGCCAGAGAAAGAATTAAACGAAGATAACATACTATTATTAAATTTTTCTTTCTGAAAAAACAAACAACAATTTTTTGTTTTAAATTAAAATTAATGGGCGCCTTCGATGCTGTTGCTATTGTTTTGCGGCTGCGCCCTGCCTTTTCGTTGAGCCCCGTCATGGTGCTCACCGCGCCGGTGAAAACTATTTTATTTTATTTTCTTAGTGTCACTTTCTTATTCATATAATTATTCTCCTTCGTAACTAAAATATTTATTTAATTTTTTCGTTTGGTTATTTGTTAATTTTTATTCATATATTTCGTTTTAGTTTTATTAATATACTAACTGAGTAACTCGGTTTCACCCGGTGTATCAAAAATACTACCTAGTTAAATACTTCTGAAATGTTGGTACTTCAGCCAGATTAAGAATTTTGAAGTATTACTAAAATCTATGGATATGGTATAGAACCGTCAAAAATTAATTTTGCTACCACCGTCTATTTACGAGGTCTGTTCAAAAGAAAAGGTGAATTTTGAATTTTTTTGAAAAGTATTTATTTATTCATCAATATCCATTTTGTTCCCTTCAAATTAATCCCCCTCAGATATAATGCACTTATGCCAGCGCTTCTTCCAATCCTCGAAGCACTTCTGAAATGCGCTTTTCGGTATGGCCATCAGATCGTTCTGCGATTCTGACTTTATCTCATCAATTGTGGCAAAACGCTTTCCTTTCATATCCTTTCGACGTCATAACCATATACCCACGTTTCGTCACTAGCTATAAGGGGTCATCCATAAATGATGTCACACTCATAGGGGGGGGGGAGGGGGTGCGACTATCCGTGACAACTTGTGACACGGGGGGGCGGGGGGTTGAAGAAACTTGTGATGTCACAATATATCAAGTAATTAAGCTTATACTTGCATTTAGAAGTTAGTTACATAACCCGACTAGAAACACTACCAAAGTGCCATCCGGGTACATCCCGTTGCTATTTTGGCTCGACGAGATTCAGAAATGTTATGTATCACTCGCAATGATACTCAAGAGGAAGATATGGAGTGGATAGATGTCGAAGAATTAGACCCGCGAGCCATTGATGAGCACAGAATCCCTAGAGAAACTGTGAACATTTTACCAGCGATCGTCGATCTAAGAACTTGGCTGACATCACCTTGGACATCTTAGTTGTGATCTCAATTTATTGATCTCTGCGTACATTCGTTTCATATAATTTAATCGAAGAGTATTTTTTGTTAAAATAAATGAGAAAATTTTATTCAATGTTTTGTTTATAGTGCTTTTTTAGGGGGGGGGGGGCTCTCTTAAATGTGACATCATATTAGACGGGGGGTCAGTCTCATGTGACAGCCTGTGACACAAGGGGGGGGAGGGGTCAAAAATTGGCTAATTAAGTGTGACATCATTTGTGGATGGCCCCTAACCCTTTTGAGCAAACCTGGATCGTCGTTGACGTCATTCAAATATTTAATTAATTCTTTCATATTAATTTCTAATTTAAATTATGAACGGATTAATTAAATATTTGAACATTCATTTGAAATAATACTTATTATATCTGTTGGGGCATCAAATCAAACAAAAATAAAATTGAAATCAATAAATCCCAACGTTGATGGTTGTGTAGCGGTGAGAATAATAAGGAGCGTTAGTTTAAAATTCCTTTATTCAATAATAATTCAATTACAATCAATCTAAAAAGTCTAACCTTAACACTCATCAAAATAATTCAAGTCTAGCATTAACAATTAAAAAACATAATTCTAAGTCCAAGTTGTTTTATTCCTAAAAAGTCCAAGTCCAAATGTTCCCAAGTAAAATTCAAACCCCTTTACCAGTGAATATCTGAGGAAAATGCTAGAGCATTACTTTCCTTTCCTTCGACTGGTCTGAAAATGCAAGGGCGTTGGTCCAGCGCGTCGCCCTTTTATAGTACTTCGAAAGAGTCAAATTGGATTCCAAATTTGTCTTGTGCGAAATTCCTCCCTTCTTGCTGCTATTAAAATCCGCTTATGCATGCCCATGTCCTGGGTCTTACTTTTGCTGTACAATCTTGGTGGCACACAATTATTCTGCACCTGTGTATCCGTATGATTGTGGATTTATTGTAATATTATCAAATTCGCTGCAACTTGATTTAGTTAGTATGATGACAATTTCCGTTTAGTATTATGACGGCTTCCGTTAGTATTATGACAGCTTCCGTTAACTACATCACCGACATTGTGCGACAAGGACATCATCTTGGTTCAGCTTTCTCTTTCGCACTTATGGCGAGTATTTTCAATTTTTTAAATTGAAAATATACAATTAATTGACGAATTTACCCTAATTGGGAACTGCCGCTGAATTCGTTAAATAAAGTGGCAGCTGAATATCCTGACAGAACATGGATGTCAGTTAACAATGTCGCGAGTGTATTTCAAAGTTTTTTGTGTTGTGAGTACTAATAGTGTCTCCAAGGAACACTGAGATGAAAGTGCAGGTAAGTCTCCTCCTATATACGTACATTTTGTGCAACAAATTGTGTTAATTGTGGGAAAAAAAAGCAAATTTGGAATTGTCCAAGCAACTGTCAGTTGCCCCCTTTTTTCTCGAATTTTGGTGTTAATAGTTAATTATAACAAATTTGGAAATGAATAATGTGTTCTGCATGCCTTCCTTGTTGTGAATGTTTATTTTGTTTTGTGGGAAAATTGAAGTTACTAAAGTTATTAACTTTCACAATTTTCCATGTTGTTGTTGTTGGTTCACTGGAACTTTTTGTTTACATTTTGAATGTTGCTAATTTCACCCTCTTTCTTTCATTGCAGAATACCAAATCAGCTGGGATACAACTTGGAAGGAAGGTAACAGGTACCTGATGAGTTCCCAGGTACGAGGTATTATCAATTAAAATATAGATTTAAAAATTTAATTCAATTTATTGTATTTTTAAAGTCCGGGATTTTAGCGCTGTTCCGGACAATATCCATTTAGATGTATATTGATGAATGCACGTTCACTTAATGCACGCATCCTAGAAGGTAGGAGGGACAATTTGAAAATGTCAAATTTTGAGTTGTCAAAGTGAAAGGAGGAGGTCCAGGTAAGTAAACAATGCAAATAATTTCATATTTCCTTTATTTTCAGGCATAATAAGTGTAAAAAAAGATTGTAATTTTCAATTAACTCCTTCTTTGTATTATACAAAATAATGATAATTCAGTGATAATAATTTAATTCAATTCATAAAAGTATGCAATTTTTCATCAATGTTTTCTTATGACGTTATCACGTAAAATTATCGTCCGTAAACCGACTTTACAGACAACCAATTTTTTTTTCATTACTATTTCATCGTTACCTTATTGGAAAACAATAAAACTGCAAACCTTATGTTGATTGCCTATTCGTTATAGAAATTTGTTATGGAAAGGTGTTCTCGAGGGCCCGGCTAAAGCGCCTCGTCTGGTGGTTTGTGGCTGCGCGAGCTGGCAGGCTAGCGTTGCGGTAGTGTGGGGGGTTTTTGCCAAAATGCCACACTTCGCCACCAGAACGAACTACCCCATAACGAAAAAAAAAATCTCGCGCGGACGGAACGAAAACAGAAACAGGTACGGGGAAGAGGGCATGGCGGACAGAACCCCTGTCACTGCCCGTGAATGGCTCGTCGGCGGGGGGCTTCCGATGTTAAAATAAACCCCCCCTTATGGCTTGTGCCCCAACCGCCCATATGACCTCCCCTGGCCCAATATTCTGTGGGGAGGTCCCTGTAAAAAAGAAAATTAACCTTACACCACCCCGGCTGAAAGAGATGAAGAGGAGGGGACCAAGAGAAAGAGAATTAGTTTAAACTGACATACCTTATATTATACCAAAAAAAATACATTGTTCGTTTGGTGTTGTTCGTACTGATCGTTGGGCGCCTTGGAAGACTGTGTGACGACTGCGGCTGCTGTTGCTGCTGATGACGGCGGCTGATGTTGCTGCTGATCACTGCGGCTGATGCTGCTGCTGATGGCGGCGGCTGATGTTGCTGCTGATGACTGCGGCTGATGCTGCTGCCGACGACTGCACCCTGCCTCTTCATATGCGGCCCCGTCGTGGTACAGTTGCTACCCAATAAAAAATTTATTCACTGTCCTTTTGTTTTCTTTTATTTTCTTCTTCGGTTTTATAAATTTACAAAATTTCTATACACATATAACTATATTTATTTTTTTTTTTCCAGTTCCCGACGTATTTATTTTGTCTCGTTTTTTTTTTTTTTTTTTTATGAATTAGTAAACTTTTCCAATATCACTTCTTATTTAAATTTTGCGTTTTATGTTTTGTAATATTTAATAAAAAAATTTATAAAACTATATATGTTTTGTAAAGTAATTATTTTTACCTTTTTTATGGACAGTCTTTGCAATTCTTTAACCTTTTTCTTATTACTTTTATTAAAAAGTCTTTGGATTTTGCATGGTCACGTGAGAGTTCCTTATTTATATTTTTATCCGACTGCGCCAGAAGGAGGGTTATGTTTTTCGAGTGTATGTATGTATGCATATTTCTTTGACACGCTCTGTAGCCTAAACGGCTTGATCGATTTCAGCTTGAGAGGTGCCGTTAGATTCGTCTTAATTGTGAGAGTGACACTGGGTATATGAAAATTGGAAAAAATTAAAATGGCCGATTTTTGGCGCCATATTATGTCTTCAAAAATTTTTTTTTTTTTCAAAACCTATTGAGTGGGGTATCAACATAAAGGGTTTCATAAATAGCTTGCAAAAATTTATGCAACTTCTATGTTTACATGTAATTTGGAATGGAAAATGTTAAAAAAACAACAAAATGTTCAACGTTACAACATAAATTATATTTATGTGTGGAAAAGAGAGATTACAATACTGTTTTACTAGTAATAAATCCGAACGTTACTATTGTTGATTCAGTGTGTATGACAGGCAACGTTTTTTTTATCAGCCTGGGCAACAAAAAGTGAAAGACGTAACGCAGGATGCTGCCTTTAATCCTTAGTTGGGCTGTAACAGTTCATAAACTCCAAGGTACGACACTCGATCGGGCAGTTGTGGACCTTGGCTCACATATATTTAAAAAAGGTCAAGCGTATGTAGCTCTTAGTCGAATAAAAACATTAGCTGGATTGGCTATCAGTACTCTTGATCCTAAAAAACTATTAAATCGGCCACATGATCAAAATTCTCTGAATGAGCTTCAACGTTTACGGGAATTCATCCTATGAACTGATTACTTAAAGCCTTAAAGTTAATATAAGGATAGAACGAACATATGATAGAACGTATTGTAGATATTTGATGCCTCCGACTGCGTTTGTGAACACTGTCAACCATGATCATTCAAATTCAGAAAAAATGTTTAATTTTTTCAACTTGTTTCTATCTTTTCAGTTCATTTATTAAGTAAGTTTGAAAATTTTAACTTCACAATTTTTCAGTTTACGCAGTCGGGTTTTTTCTTTTTTCAATAATATTTTTTTTGTTATGTATCTACAGTTTATCGGTTATTTAATTAATTAAGCAAAATTTCCCGTATAGTTCTTGGATTCTTTAATTAAGATCATATATCGTTTTTTTTTCTTTTTGAAAATGACTTATCAATTTTATTAGGTCAGTAATATCACGCAATCGCATACACTCACCATATTATTATAAAAAATTTTTTCCTTGTTTTTTTCTTGCCCGAACAGTTTACAATATTATAACTCTATTTCACAAATTATTCTTAGATTTCACAAGTGTTTTCGGTTTTCTTATTTCAAATGCGATATCACGGAGTCGACTATCAAATAACTCAATGAAAAAAAAAAATTGTACGGCTACACAAGGATTACAATGCACAGTCCTAGAAGTAATTTGTAGGCACTATATTCGCATGTTTAGTAAATTTTTTTTTTCTCTCTGTATTTAGTTTTCCTTTTTTTTTTTTCTCTTTCTGTTTCTTCTTAGTTTTTTGAACACCAACAGGCACCGCGGACGGGGTACAAAAGGGAAAAAAAAAACGTCCCCCCCTTGCCAATTTTAACTTTCGGAGTTAGTTAGTTACACAATCCTTCGTCTGGCGTCCCGGAACCACATCTTTTAACCTTATTTTATTTTATTTTAAGGCTGTCTTCTCCCGGTCGGTTGGGTCTAGCTCTACCTGCCAGTAACCTGATTTTAGATCCAGTGTCGCGAACCATGATTACGTGTCTAAGGCGTCCAAAGTTAGATCGATATGTGGCAAGGGGTATGAATCCTTCTTCGTCACCGCATTTAGTCTCCGGTATTCGACGCAGAATCTTAGTCCGTCTTTCTTCTTCACCAGCAAAACAGGCGAACTCCAGGGGCTTGTTGAGATTGTTACTACCCCTAGCTTCTCCATGTCCCGTAAAATCTCCTCTGCCTCGCTGCGCCGTGCGAAAGGGATTCTGCGGGGGGTTGTTTGATAGGCTCCGTCTCGTTTGTGTTGATGCGGTGCCTTAAGGCGTCTGTTCTACCTAGATCCTGCTTTCCCTTGGAGAAGACCGAAGAATGTTCTCGAAGCAAGCGGGAGAGTCGGGCGCTCTCTTCGTTGTTCAAGTCGCTGTTAAAGGCGACGAACAACTCCTCTAGCTCATTGGTCGGTCGCGGGGCTTCCATCGTGGATGCGGTCTTCAACCTCTCCACCCGCGCAAGATTTGTGTGAGGGGCAATATTCAGCGTCTCCTCGGAGACGTTGCTGATTCGCGCCCAGACGATACCAGCCGAGCACTCTGTCAACGTAGGGGCCAAAAATAGATCGTCGCTGTTGGTGTCGATTCTCGATAGCATTACTGGGGTTCCCGGTAATACAGAGGCGTTAAGACGAACGAGGTCGTCTTCGTTTGGGGGGATCACGACTTCTCTACATGTCGTCGCAAAATTGTCCGCTGCGTCTCGGAGACGTATGCGATTGTCCCCTATATGTAGAGAGCCGTTGCTGAAATCGAGCCTACACTTGTGTTTTAGGAAAAAGTCCATCCCCTGGATGCACTCGACCTGAATCTGCGCAATATTAAACAAGTGGTCCGCCGCAAAGGTCTAGATTTTCAGCGGGATTTCCGCCTTTCTCATTATTTTTGTTTCCTCGCCGGTAACGCTCTGTATTACCGCATTTTTCCGCCAAAGTTGGATTTTTCGACTGCTGCCCTCGATCAGTTGCGGATGTAGAACTGACTGGCTAGCTCCTGTGTCCAGTAAGATTTTACAGGGAACCCCGATTACCTCACCCTCTACCTTCAGGTTCCCAAACTGTTGTGCCTTGCTAATGTTTATGATGGGGCGTTTGATGGAAGCTAACTCTGGCCCCGGTAAGTTAGCTGAGCTCCGTTTAAATCAGACACATCAGCCGAGTTTGTCGGAGCTGTGTTTTACGAGCTACTGGTAGAGGGTTTTGCTACCGCGGTATTTTTGGGGATCAGATTCAGACGTAACGGGTTCGAACGGTTGTCGAGTACGTGGGCATTGACCTTGTCTGGGGACGTATCGCCAGGGAAACGTTTTTTGCGGCCGGTGTCCTGTTTGTCCACAGAACGTCAAATACCACGTCGTCTCCTTCCTGAAGGGTCACTGGTGCGTTCGCTGGAATGTTCGCGATCTCGTTTCGATGGAGAAAATCATTTTCCCCGTTGTCATCGCGCATGATGAACCCGAAGTTCCATCCGTCCAGGAAAACTCTAATCTTTCCAGTCACTGATTTCTCAGTAACGACGTGGGCCGGTGGTACGCCTCTCGGGTTCCTGGCTCTTGGCGTGTTTCGGGATGGTCTCGTGGTCGATGTATCGCTTCGGGTGGGTGTTTGCTGTACGTCCGCAACTGTTGCAAGCATTGTCATCGCCGCACTTTATCCGAAAGTGCTCGGTTGTACGTCCGCGGCTGCTGCCCGGACCTGCTTCCTGCAGATCCTCGTGGCCACCCTGCTTGCCAGAGCCAGAGCGTCATCGACGGTCACCGGCAGGGTGTCCCGCACCCTCTGCTGGATCTCCAAGTCGGCAATTCCATCCACAAACTGCGCCAACGCCACTGGCTCGTGGGTAGAGCTCGGGGCGTCCTCAAATGCCAGCGTCGCGTATTCCTGTACCCTGGTGACGTATTCCTTAAGGGACTCCCGTGGTGCCTGGACACATCCTCGCAACTTAATGTGGGCTACGGTCTTCTCCATCCGCTTACTAAACCGGGTCTCAAACGCGGCGTCGAGTTTAACCCAATCCTGTCTGGTTACCTCGTCCAGTGTGTCGTAAAAAGTAAGGCCTGATCCACTTAGAAAGGGCACGAGGTACAGAGCCTTCAACTCGTTCGACCATCTGCTGATCGTTGCCACACTATCATAATGGCGGCGATATAACCGCCACGGCTGTTTGCCGCTGAACTCCTGTGGAGATTTTCTATATGTTTATGTTGTGAGTATGCAATATCGTGATCTCTACAGGTTGGGTCAAGTGGATTTATACCCGGATAACCACGTTCTAATCTGTTTTGTAGTTTTGTTCCGGGGCTACAGTATTGATAGCCAAGGAGATGAAGTTCAAATGGTAAAGTTCTTATTGCTGTATTTTGTAATCCTTTTCCAATGCACCTTTTATATTTATTGTGTTCCAACATTCATGAGTTTTAATGCGTACCAAATCAAGGTTGTATTACAACTGATATATAAGAAGCGTGTTGTTGTAAAATTATATTAGTGTTGTGAGTATCTTGAAGGTTCGACTACAAAACGTAACATGCTGTAGATTCTCTTCGTGAAGCGTTTACTTGACAACTGAAGTAATAACTTTCTATGCTAAGCATTTTATACATAATGAAATTTGTAAAACAACAGATGTAGTTACCTATAGTGAATATTGATTTTGAAAACGAAAACAACTTAAACAAAAAGCATGGAGCGCTCTTACCCCACAGTATACGAGCTATAATTGTAGGACCGTCAAATTGTGCGAAAACAAATGTTATGATTAGCCTTACAGCCTTATATATTTATTCAAAATCATTACATCAACCCAAGTACAAGCATTTAGAAGAATTAATAAAACCAATATCAGGAATGGGTTATTACACATTCTCCAACAACAGCAATGTTATTGCACCAGAAAAAGCTAAACGAAATTCAATTTTCATCTTCGATGACGTTGCTTGCGATAAGCAAAATAATATTCGTGCATACTTCTGTATGGGTCGACATATTGATGTGTATAGCTTTTACCTTTGTCAAACATATACACGTATACCGAAACATTTAATACGTGATAATGCCAACTTCATTATTCTTTTTAAGCAAGATGTTATGAATTTTAAACATGTTTATGAAGATCATGTTAATACGGATAAAACATTCGATGTTTTTCAACAAGCTTGCACCGAGACTTGGAAAGATAAATATGGTTTTCTAGTGATAGATAAAGACAATCCTATTAATAAAGGTCGGTATCGAAAAGGATTTGATACATTCATCCATATATAAATACAGTTAAAGCAGTTCAGAGAGCAGTTAAAGCAGTTCAGAGAGCAGTTAAAGTAGTTCATAAAATGAAACATAAGATAAAAAGAGATAAAGAACATCAAGAAGATACTTTTAGGAATATACTGAAAATAAGAAATTCTTTGAGGAAGAAATTTCAAATGTTGAAATCAGGGAAAATTCATACGGAGTCTCAACTTGAAGAAACATTCAAACCTATAATAAAACCACTCCATAAACTTGTTACAAAAGCTGAGGAAAACTATAAGATTGATGTAAAAAAAGATGGACAAGTGCGAGTAGAACTCACGCCTTAAGTGTTCCGTATCGTTATACTGTATAATTATCTATTAATTTTGAATCATAGAAAAGCAAGAACAAACTTAACATTGTAGTTGAAAAACATGTTCTCCCATACATTCCAACTGCAAATGTAAATTTGTACGCACAATATTGAAAGATTTATCATGTTATTTTAAGAGCATAGACTTCTTATAGGTTTTCCTGTAATCTATAAGTAAAGAACTATTTTCTGTAGTTTTTTCAAAATTTTAGGTTCAGTAGTTTCGAAGATAAGGGGGGGGGGGGGGGGGGGGGGGGGAATGGTCAATTTTCGTCTCTTTTCTTGAATAACTTGGAAACTATTTATTTTAAAATTACAAAAAAATATATTTGAGATCCTCACAACAAGCCCTTTCATTTGATATGTCACACGATGCTGTTCAGCACACGCATCTGAAAAAGAAGAAATTAAAAATTAAAATGAAATATATATAATAAAATAAAAAATTACCTGAGGCACCCGGGATGTGTCGTCAGGTGCCTATCCTAAACTAAATAAAATAAATAAAAAAAAATGAATTAAAAGTTATAAACAATGGCTTATTTAAATTACCCACACCACAAAATAACAAAACATATCAGGAAACTGCCTTTCCTACTGGCATTGGAGCCACCACCAATTCACAAGTTATGCTGTAGCATAACTATTTTCGGTTCTCCGCGAACTTCATGAGCAGTACATAACTAATATGCAATTTCCGTAGATTTGCACACATGTTATGCATCTCCGTGTTTTTTGTAATTAATTGCAATTTAGCAATTATTGTCGAAATTGACATTTCATCGGCAACATAAACACATGTTGCCGATTAGCACAATTACGCATTTTCTCAGCGCAATTTTCACAACAAACACAAAGGACAGCATGTTGTGTACCAAAATCTCATCCAGATTTTGGAGAACCCTGCAGAATTCAAGACGCAACAGGCTTGAAATCTGAGGCGGTTCAATGAAATTAGAAAGTCGCCGAATAAACAATACGACACAAGGTGACCCCTCGGAAACCCTTCAGAATTCAAGACACAACAGGATTGAAATCTGAAGCGGTTCAATGAAATTAGAAAATCGCAGAATAAACAATGCGACCTCTCGAATTACGCTGCGTCGACCACCCGCGAGCGCAGTGACCCAAGCTCACGCTGGGATGACCGCCCGCGCGTGCGTCGACCGGGGTAATTTATGCTGACTCAAAACATGTGCACCGCTCAAGTTGCGACGCGCACGTTGTCAGCAATTGGAACATTGGAAAGTTCCAATAACCGATCGAGGGGGTATAAATACTCGATAAGAAAAAGTCGAGTCGGAGTCGGATAAGAGGAGTCCAATAGTAAAAGTCTTGAGTAAGGGAGTCGCGAGTTCGGGCCATGAAATAAGTTAGCTAAGTAGCTAAGTGCCGTGTGTACAATAAAGTGAATAAATGGATAACTAATTTAAAGTGCAGTGTTTGAATTGTGCACGCCAAGAGGAAAAAACGCATTTCTGCGACTCCTCCATCTTCACCTCCCGAGCAGCCCCGGTCTCGAGAAGTTAAAGCATTCGTGCTGCTTCCGAGATCCTCGCGGATAAGGTACCTCCAGGGCTAAACCCGGAACGTTACCCCCAAGAGATCTTATTCACACCGAATAAGATCTCAATTGTTATTATTATATATAACAATTTGGCGCAGCCGGTAGGATCAGGGAAGCCTGGTTTTTAACAGCTATAAAAACCGTAAGAGCTTGAAAAGCCTTGATCCTCGAACAAGAGTTCGAAAAGTTGCTTAAGTGCAGGGTAAAACAATTTTTACCCATAACCTGAAGTAGAAAATAGCTTCAGGGGCACACAGTTCTTTTAAGCAACGAACTCCAACGCTCCCGGGTAATCACCTATAGTTGCCTCTGCTCCAGGCGAGCACGCAATTACCCGAAAAGAAAAAGGTACCCAACTTTAGTTGCCTCTGCTCCAGGCGAGCACGCAAGTACCAAGATTATTGCAAAAAGGCACCGATCGACCACTACAACGAGTGAATGCCAGGCCCAGAGACCACAGAAAACACGACGGAAGACGAGCCCCAGCAAGCGAAAACATCGCCCGGACCCAACTCCGCAGACTCCAACGAAGACCCCACTACACCGCAGCCGCCGAGGGAGCAACCCAACGGCCCATCGCAGCGAGACACAGCATCTCAACCGCCGAGGGAACCGACGACACCGATACCACACCGGAGAGCATCGCGGGACACCCCCAGCACCTCAACACCGCATCCACATCAGGGACTAAAGCTAAGAAGCGGGACGATCATCCCCCGCGGAGCAGCGACAACAAACCAGATAGCTGTAAGTTTAAAAAATCAATTAATTAAGTTAGTAGAAAAAGCACGAATATCAGGGGGACTCTCGAGTGCGCAAATTGACGAGCTTAGCGCCCAGATCAATCAGACTGGCGAATTGAGACAAGCTCAAATTAAAAAATTTAAGCAAGAAACCGAGAGTTTCCGAGAATCTCTAAAAGATTTTAAAGAATATTCGTGCTCTTTCCTAAATAAAGGGCAAAGCAAATCGGAGCCCGACTTAAGCTTAAGCCGCGAAAGTGATCTAGAATTAAGTAGTGACAGTGTAAAAAGTGCGAGTGAATCTGAGGCTACCGCGATCGCGATAAATTGGTTGAACGCGTCGTTCCCAATTTCGGATTTTTCGGGTGAATTAAATAATTCCCATACGTCCCCTAAATTACTCCCCGCGAAAAGTGACCAGGAACAGGTTTTGAAGATGACTGATCACGGGAAAGTCATCAAATATACAACCCAGATCGTACCCCTCTTTTCGGGCGAAACGAGCCCACACTTGAGCCAAGAGCTCCAGACTTTCCTGGGTTGTTGCCATCAAGTGGAAAATTGCCTCACCGAAGAGGAAAAATCATTGTTCCCGCGAATCTTGCTCACCCGCCTGCGAGGTGCCGCCTATCAGCTGTTTATCGCGGAACCCCCAATCAGCTTCCGTGATTTCGAAGATCGCCTAAATCGAGCGTATCTTCCCCGCGAGACATACCAGGAGCTGGTGAATAAGCTGATAACTATTCGGCAATACCCCCTGGAGAGTCTCAACGCCTTCACGGCAAGAATCAAACAAGCCTTAGCCCTGTGTAATGAAGCGGCCGAGAAAAAATACGGCGCCCAAGTAGCGGCTACTGTGAAACCACAGCTAGAAGATTTCGCAGTAAGTGCCCTGCGAAGTGGAACGAGTAATCCCCATTTGTGTCAATACCTTTTGACATTGACCGAGGGAACCCTAGAGCAAGTTATCGTTAAAGCTCTAGATATGGAGAGGCTGCAGCAAGGCTCACCCTACTTGCAGGCGCAACTACCCAATATGAGCCTGACTAACACACCGCCAGTTCCCGCGCCGCGAAATACGCCCACAACTGCGCCGACGGCAATAACCCCGTCCACCGCGGTGGCTAAACTCCCCAACCCGCAAAGGGGAATCGCGGCAAAAATCACTTGCAGTTTTTGCAAGAAAACAGGCCATACATATACGGAATGTTACAAGAGGAAAAACACCCCCTCTTGCGAGCACTGCCGAACTTATGGGCACGATACTATCGAGTGTCGTCGCAGAAATGAAACCCGAAGGTCAAATACCGGCCAGCAGGGTAGCGCGAATGGTTCATCGTTCAACCAGAGGAACGGGAACCAAAATAGGAAATATAATCAGGGTCCCCCTCGAAATAACGAGGCGAGCGATCCCCAAACGCGACGCGCCTATAACGTTAGGCAAAGTTGCGGGTTCTGTGGCCGACGAGGCCACACAATAGACACCTGCGAACACAAACGCAGGTGGGACGCAACGAGTTCGGGAAACGCAGCTCAGTCGAGCCCGAAATCCCCGACTCGACTTTAAATGATAATAAGCAAAATTCAGGGTACACTCAGCAGCCCAAACCTAGTACTCCCGTCGTGGAGCTCCCACTAGATATTGGTCGAAACAAAAAGACCCCACTAGTAGTGGATACGGGCGCTGAGATAAGCTTAATTAAAAAGGAAGCTTTAAAGTCTCTCGAGTACATTAACACCGGGAAGACTTATACCCTGCAAACTCCATTTGGCAAAGGCCAGACCTTGGGGAGCTGTCAGGGAACTATTGTTAAAAAACTCCCCGGCGAAAGGGAGGCTAGAATCCCCTGCACTTTCCAAGTGATCGAGGACAACGCAGATTTGTCCCATGAAGGATTATTAGGGAATGACTTTCTTGCAATAAATTGCAACATTGAGGGCCCCAGTAGAAAACTTCGATTTCCTCGCACGGAAATCAACTTAGAGGAATTTTCATTACCAATTGTATTGGATAGGAAAAGTGACTGTTCCCAGAACGCAACTGAAACAGATATACATGCAGAAGAGACGGAATCCGAAGGGGTTAAGCTGTCCACCTGCCATGTTATCGAGGCACCCCCAAATGCGGATGCTGGTTGCCAAGTGGTAAGAAGACCACGGGGAAACAGTAGGGAAACCTCAGCGAATACACCTCCGATTGGCGAAATCAGGCGGCATATAATAGCTCTGAACGAGCCCATATGCGTACCTGCGCGATCACAGATGGTGGCTAAGGTCCCTTTGCTGTTGCCAGAAGAAATGCTCTGTCTATCGCAAGAGATAGACGCCGGAGTCTTCTTGGCCAATAGTATCGTACCCTCTAAGCAAAAAGAAGTGTCTATTGGAATCCTCAATGCAACCAATTCCCCAATTGCCCTAAATGACCTAAATTTGCAGCTAGAGCCAGTAGATAACTACACTCTAGCGCCAATATACCCCAAGGAGGGTAACCAAAAGGAGTTTGCTCCAGAAGGGTCTAAAGAAAAAATAAATTTAAATTTACTTGAGTTACACAGTACTCCCAATACAAGTAAAAGCAGCCACAGCGCTCGCAAAAATAGGCCACCGAGCCCCACCGCAAATCAACGCAGCCAAAGCGCTCGCGAAAATAGGCCAAAGAGCCAACAAATAAATATAAGCAGCCACAGCGCTCGCAACCCAAAGCCACAGAGCCAAGATGTAAACAAACGCGGCCAAAACGCCGACAACAAACGGCCAAAGAGCCCCTCGGCAAAGATAAGCAGCCACAGCGCTCGCAATAGCCGGCCACAGAGCCCAAACATAAGCAAAAGTAGGCAACATGTCGATGAGAAGGGACCAACGAACCCCATGATAAAAATAAACAAAAGCAGCCACAGCGCTAGCGAAGATCGGCCAAAGAGCCCCGTAACAAGAAAAAGCAGCCACAGAGCTCGCGAAATTAGGGCAAAGAACCCAAAAGTAACTGATCAAAAAATCAAAAGGGACAAAGCCAGTAAATATGCGAATACTGGCCAGGGCCCAAGACACAAAATACACGGCGCAGGCGGCCAAACAGCCACGATAAATCATGTCAGATCCCCACAGGCGGATCGATATTCAACTGGAGTCGAAAAAGAACGTATGGCCAGGTTAGAGCAAGAACTCAATCTGAGCCCAATTTTAAATAGCCAAGAAAAGGCAAACATTCTCGAAATATGTCAGGAATACCACGACATATTCCACCTAAAGGGTGACTACCTCACGCATACAAATGCTATCACCCATCCAATTCCCGTGGTGCAAGATCAAGCACCCATTAACCAAAAAATGTACAGGTTACCAGAGACTCAGCGTCACATAATCAACGAGCAGTTAAAAGACATGCTCGAGAATGAAATAGTACAGCCAAGCAAAAGTCCTTGGAATTCCCCATTATTAGTAGTCCCCAAAAAGACGGGACCAAATGGCGAGAAAAAGTGGAGAGTAGTCGTAGATTTTCGTAAATTAAACGAAAAAACGATAGGCGACGCTTTTCCCCTCCCCCGGATCGAAGATATTCTTGACCAATTGGGTCATTCAAGGTATTTTACTACCCTCGATCTGGCTAGTGGTTATCATCAAGTGCTAGTCGACCCAATAGACCGCCCAAAGACGGCGTTTAGCACAAGTTATGGGCATTACGAATTTAAGCGAATGCCATTCGGGCTCAAGGGAGCCCCCGCCACATTCCAGCGCCTCATGAATTATATACTCACGGGCTTACAAGGCCTGGAATGTTTTGTATATCTGGATGACATCGTCATCTACGGAAAAGACTTAGAAGACCATAACTCTAAGTTGCGCAAGGTCTTCAATAGGTTGCGAGAAAACAGCCTAAAATTACAACCGGAGAAATGTCAATTTCTCCGAAAAGAGGTAGTCTATTTGGGGCACAAATGCTCAAGTAAAGGGGCACTACCAGACCCTAGCAAAACCGCGTGCGTCCAAACTTTCCCAGTTCCACGAACTGTTAGGCAAGTCCAATCATTCCTGGGACTTGCCAATTACTACCGTAAATTTATCCCCAATTTTTCAAAAATAGTGAGACCAATTACAAATTTGCTTCGAAAAGATGTTAAATTTAACTGGACAGACAAATGCCAGGAAGCATTCGAGAGCATCAAAAACTCACTAGTTTCCCCCCCTCTTTTGATTTATCCCGACTTCAGCAAACCTTTTAACCTAACTACGGACGCAAGCAATGAGGCTATAGGAGCTGTCCTCTCTCAAGGAGAAGTAGGAAAAGATCAGCCCATAGCATATGCTAGTCGCACCCTAAACAAGGCAGAACGCAATTACTCTACAATTGAAAAAGAGTTATTGGCCATTGTTTGGGCGACGAGAAATTTCAGATGCTACCTCCAAGGTAGACGATTCACGGTCTACACGGACCACAAGCCCCTAAAGGGAGCTTTCAATGTGAAAGATCCCACTTCCCGTTTGGTGAGATTTCACCACAAACTTTCCGAGTATGACTACTCTATCGAGTACAAGCCCGGAAAGTATAATACAAATGCGGATGCCTTGAGCCGCATCCCTCGGGAAGATAAAGAAGACCAGCTTGGCCAAACCTTTACGGTAAAAGCCCAAGTCCACAGCCCCATGGACCCTGATGCGGAGGAAAATAACCCCGCTGTCAGCATAAGCGCAGTTACAAGGGCTCAGAAAAAGAAAGCCCAAGAGAACGGCGCCGAGGTCATTCCAGATACACGAGAAGAGCCACCGGCAAAGAAGCCGATTCAAGAATCAAATCTTGATCGAGAGGAAAAGTGTACTAAGCCTGCAGAAGTACTAGAAAAATCTCCAGCGCCAGAATCACACCCTACTCCTGAAATCATTTCAAGCCCCGAAGAAATTAAAATCATTTTACATGATTATCATGATTCCGCATTCGGAGGCCATCAGGGTGTGATCAAAACTTACAAGAAGATTAAACGCAAGTTTCGATGGAGGCACATGTTGCGTGATATAAAAAATTATATCAAAAAATGCCCGAAGTGCCAGAAACTCAAATCTTCTCCCCAGTATAAGATGCCCATGGTTATTACCGACATAGCCGAGCAACCTTTCGACAAGGTATACCTCGATATAGTTGGGCCATTGGAAGAGTCCACGTCAGGAAATAAATATATCCTAACCTTCCAGGATAACCTGACTAAATTTGTGGACTGGTACGCGATACCAAATGCAGAGGCTTTAACAGTAGCGCAAATTTTCTTCGACGAAATCGTCACGCGCTATCGCATCCCCAAAAGAATAGTTACCGACCAAGGTACTAACTTCTTAAGCGACCTCTTTAAGCAAATATGCAAATTGCTACGGGTGAAGAAGCTGCAAACTTCAGCATACCACCCACAGTCTAACGGCGCACTCGAACGTGCCCATCGACCGTTAATAGAATATTTGCGAACCATTGTAGATGAGAATCCCCAAAGTTGGGATCAGTATCTACGCACGGCAGCATTTGTGTATAACAACAGTACACACGAAGGGACAAAATTGACCCCTATGGACTGCCTATTTGGCTTTACAGCAGATGTCCCCTCCAATCTCAAAAGGGACCCCGAGCCAATATATAATCACGAGAGCTATTATCATATGCTCCGTTACAAACTGCAGAAATCTTATGCGATAGCAAAGAAAAATATATTGGCTAGCAAGAGAAGATCTAAAGAGTACTATGACAAAGACGCTAAACCCCTAACTATTCACGTAGGGGATAAGGTCCTCCTGAAGAGTGAAAGCAGAAAACACAAACTCTCAGAATTATGGATAGGACCTTACCTGGTAACCGCTACCCCGTCATCCGCGAACAGCACGATACGCATGGGTAGAAAATTAAAAACAGTACACAATAATCGCCTAAAACCCTACTTGGAGTAGCGTAGGCAAGGGAAGCGGCTCTGCCTTCCCCCCCATTTTTTTTGAAACTAAAATAATAACATGGGCAAGAATACTAAAAAGCTACCAACATTGATGGAAAATTTAAACAAGAAGAACAGCGGCCAAAAGAGAGGCGACCCCTAAACAAAGAGTGGTGAGGTCCCTATTCGATGGAATAGGGAATGCCCTGCACTACCTCTTTGGTACAATGGATAGCTCGGACGATAAAGAAATTTATAGTCGACTAGAGCAAATAGAAGCAAATCAGCAGGCATTGGCAGATTTAGAAAAACGCCAAATCAGTGGGGTAAAACAATTCCTGTAAGCAACAAATAAGTGCAAGCAATAACCCAATTCACCCTTCCGAACTTTCCCAAATTAAAAATCCCCGTTATAAACACAAAACAAAAAATATAGAGAAATATAATATCATAACACGCGGAAAACAAGAAACAAAAAAAAACACCGAGACGGTCCGCTAAAAAATAACAAGAATAAAAAACCACAGATGCACTTAATCTTCAAGGTCTTCCTCAGCTCGAGCGCCCACTTAGGTAATAAGACACTAACATTAGCCATAGGTAAATGACCCGAAACGCGCAGATGATAAGCAAGCAATGTTAGGGTAGGTCGGTAAAACCGAGAATTTGTGTTACAAATGTAAGTAAAATTGCGCATGTACGCCTTTGGCATATAAAAAATTAGATAAAATGTTTGTTCTACTAATAGTAAGCAATAGTAAATAAGTAATATAGGTAAAATAAGGGACACACAACAAAAAAAAAATTTTTAGACCAAAACAAATGTTGAACAAGAGAGAAAATTTTTGTACTAGATATTAAGATTTTTGCTATGTAAACGTACTCGCAACTCCCCGAACGAATCGCGTCTATTCGAACACCGTCGCGATATTTAGTTTCCAATAATTTCCTTTTTCTAGTCTTTAACCTTTCAACCCCGAGAATTATTCCTCTTCAAAGAATAATTCTCTTTTTCCAAGGGGGAAGGAATTGTTGTGTACCAAAATCTCATCCAGATTTTGGAGAACCCTGCAGAATTCAAGACGCAACAGGCTTGAAATCTGAGGCGGTTCAATGAAATTAGAAAGTCGCCGAATAAACAATACGACACAAGGTGACCCCTCGGAAACCCTTCAGAATTCAAGACACAACAGGATTGAAATCTGAAGCGGTTCAATGAAATTAGAAAATCGCAGAATAAACAATGCGACCTCTCGAATTACGCTGCGTCGACCACCCGCGAGCGCAGTGACCCAAGCTCACGCTGGGTTGACCGCCCGCGCGTGCGTCGACCGGGGTAATTTATGCTGACTCAAAACATGTGCACCGCTCAAGTTGCGACGCGCACGTTGTCAGCAATTGGAACATTGGAAAGTTCCAATAACCGATCGAGGGGGTATAAATACTCGATAAGAAAAAGTCGAGTCGGAGTCGGATAAGAGGAGTCCAATAGTAAAAGTCTTGAGTAAGGGAGTCGCGAGTTCGGGCCATGAAATAAGTTAGCTAAGTAGCTAAGTGCCGTGTGTACAATAAAGTGAATAAATGGATAACTAATTTAAAGTGCAGTGTTTGAATTGTGCACGCCAAGAGGAAAAAACGCATTTCTGCGACTCCTCCATCTTCACCTCCCGAGCAGCCCCGGTCTCGAGAAGTTAAAGCATTCGTGCTGCTTCCGAGATCCTCGCGGATAAGGTACCTCCAGGGCTAAACCCGGAACGTTACCCCCAAGAGATCTTATTCACACCGAATAAGATCTCAATTGTTATTATTATATATAACAAGCACATAGAACACTTAGCAAACGATGCACAGGTACATAAACACGGAACTCACCTGCAAAAACGCGAAATATCGCGGACACTCCATTTCCCGCACTCGCGCGTACTTCAACCGATTCACTTGACTGAAACGTCAAATCGGTGAGTTTTTTGACGGCGATCACGATGGGATTACCAGGTAGACGCGGAATTTACCTGGTAGATCACAAAATCGAATTAATTGATTCGCGTATGTTTCCCATTAGTGGGAAAGAGATGCACCGTGCGACCGTGAACGCGTTCCACACGGGAAAAATGGTCAAAATATGGCAGTTGGCAGCCATATTGAACAAAAGGGATTAATTTATTTATATTTAAAATGTGGGGCAGAAAATGCGTGGATAACAAAAGAAATACATTGCGGATTCATTCCGCCATATATTTTCATTAACAAACTGATTATCCAGGGACCACTTTCGCTGCGAATTATGAATTTATTTGTGGAACCTGGAAAGTAATCAGCTGGTTTTTGGGTATATAAACCCCCCATTTTCCTTCACTCGCTCTCTTGCGCAGTGTATTTACAAGTGATAAAGTAGTGTGATTTTTTATAGTAATTTTTTTGCATACAGAACGAAATTCCTAATAAAGGTATTGTTCTTATATGCTGAAAAGAGGACATAGTGGTGATAAGTGTTAAGTAGTTGGTTTTTCTTTGAAATATTTACAGACTTAGTTTTTTTACCTTTAACGTAGTGCATGCTTGCTTTCTTGATTTAATTTGTTTAACTTTTGGTTTTTTTGAGAAATAATAATTTGTAGATTTTTATTATTGGGAACAATTTTATATTAACTTTTTTTGTGTGTGAATAATACAAAAATTAATAATACATACCACGTTGAGCCGAAGTCTAGTATAGGTGATTAATTATATGCTCAGTCTAGAGCATTTTAATCACAATCGTACGAACCTTCAAGGGCCAACTGCTTAAAAACCGCATGTAATCTTGGGTTAGCTGAGCAAGGATTATTTGATCAAGAAATTTCTAGCTCGTGAAATTTTGATCAGATATAATCAAATAACGCCAGAAGCCAAGATATTACATGATAAACCCAACCAAAAGGACAAATAAAAACAATATTATAGTGAAAATGTCCAGTGTATTTATTGTAACTGTATCCAATGAATAAAAGTGAATATAAGCCTGCACACATTATTTTTTGCTCAATTACCGCTACACATTTTTTCCTGAACCAAGGTACCTCACGGTACATTTTTTGGTTGTTCCATCCAGGAGTGCACGGCTTATTCACTGAAGATTGAATACAGTTGCAATAACGGTTCGGTTAACTAAATCGTCGTGAAGTACGGGAATAATCGCTTAAAATGTCGTCGTTGACAGAGCTTCTAGATCAAGAAATAGTCTTGAGAACTCGGTTAGAAAAATTAATTGAGAATGGTCGAAAAACCAGTTTAACAAAACGTACGCAAGGTTTTTTCGAATCTAAAATGTCTGATCTGAAACAAATGTGGCAGGATTATTGTAAAACGGACATGGAAATAAATACGACGATATTGGCTTCGAAGACAAGTCACGAATATACAGAACAAGACAATTATAGCCTCGTGGAGAGCAAATATTCTGAATATCTTGGTGAATTAGTTGAGGGTCTACGAAAACTCGTACCAGTGCAGGAAACCTCGTCAGCAGTTCCAATGCACTCAACAACCGTAGCTCAAACGGAATCTTTTCTTCCGAAAATTACAATACCAAAGTATAACGGGGACTATGACTTGTGGCGATCATTTCATGATCTATTCGTCTCGCTCGTACATAATAATACAAAGCTAACACCAGTTCAAAAGCTACACCATTTAAAAACGTGCTTAATCGGAGATGCAGAGAAATTATTACAGCATACTCCTATTACAAATGATGATTATCTTCCCGCGTGGAATAAATTAAAGGAGAGATACGAAAATAAACGAATCCTTGTTAATCATCAATTAAAGGCACTAACAAATCAAGCTAAACTAAATACCGAAACAGCAAAGGGACTCAAATCAATAATTGACACGACAGCAGAATGTCTACAACAATTAAAGAGTCTAGCTGTAGACACTACTTCATGGGATGTTATTCTCATTTATCTGCTGGTTCAAAAATTACCCTTCGCAACCATGAAATTATGGGAGGAGGAACAAGGTGGAGATCAAGACACACCAACCTACGCAGAATTTAAACAATTCTTAGAGACTCGTTTAAGAGTTCTTGAATCCATATCGGATAGCATTACCAGTAAACCTACGCAAACAAAAATTCACACATCAAAGGAAAATACAAGAGCATATCACACCACTAAGGAATTTAAGTGTCCCCTCTGTAAATCAAACCATTTTATTCAGAGGTGCTCACAATATATCGACATGGACATACCAATGAGATATAAAACCTTAAAGGCAGCTGGACGCTGTTTAAATTGTCTGGGACTTCATCCCACAAAACATTGCGCAAGTAAGCATAAATGCAATAAATGCAATCAACGACACCATACAACACTGCACGAGTGTCGTAACAACGAACAAGCAACGTTCGAACGAAAAAATTATTCGGGTACATACCCAATCACATCTCAAGCAAATGCTGAACCGAATTCAGCAAATCAAGCAGTACGATCGATCGATCATACTCATGGCTTAAACACTAGCCAAACATTCATCAACACGGAACACCAGAATGCCCTGCTTCCAACAGCGTTAGTAAGGGCAGAATCAAATTCTGGTAAACCAATCATCTTACGTTGTCTAATCGACAGCGGCTCGCAATCCTCTTTCATCACAGAGGATGCCTGTAGAAGACTAGGAGCTCAAGGAAGCCCTACATCTGTGGACATTTCAGGACTGAACAACAGTCCTACAGCCACTTCAACTCAGAAAACCAAACTGGTTCTGAGGTCTCGGGATACACAATCCAGCGCAAAGGTTGAGGAAGAATTTTTAATACTAAAGCATCTTACAACCGACCTGCCAGAAGAATCAGTATCCCCGCAGGAGAACAAGTCACTGAATAACCTGCAACTCGCCGACCCTACATTTTGGAAACCTGGCCCAATAGACGCATTATTAGGAGCCCGGGTCTATGCCAAAATTCTTCGAAATGGCATTCAAATGGGAACGGACACAACACCAACAGCCATCAATACGATGTTCGGTTGGATTCTCTTGGGATCAACGTTAAACTATAACAATCCCACATCTTCATTCGCCGTCACGGTAAACAACGACAACATATGTCAATTAATCAAAAATTTCTGGGAAATCGAAGAGTTTCCCACAGTTTCTCTGCTCACTCCTGAGGAGCAAGAATGTCAGCGCATATACCAAACTACACATCAGCGCCTCGATAATGGTACATACCAAGTCAAATTACCATTCATCAACAATCAACCGCCTATCCTGGGGCAATCAAGAAACCAAGCACTGAAACGATATGATAGCCTACAAAAGCAATTCATGAAAAATACTGAATTTAAAAGAGACTATGAAAAACGCTTGGATGAATATATTGAATTAGGATACATGGAGCCTATCAATCCTCCACCGAAGGAAGAGGCACATTATTATATACCGCATCATGCGGCATTCAAGGATAGCACTACGACGAAGCGACGAGTAGTGTTCGATGCCTCGGCAAAATCGTTAAATGGCAAATCACTAAACGATTTACTTTTAAATGGGAAACCTCCCAGACGCAAGAGTAACCATCACCACCCCATTATAAGGGTTGGTATAGATTATGCTGGACCAGTTATCATCAAAACACCAGCATTACACAATGCCAAATTACAAAAGGCATATTTTTGTATTTTTGTGTGTATGGCCACAAGAGCCATACACATTGAAATGGTGTCCAACCTGACATCTGAAGCCTTCATTGCGGCATTGAAAAGATTCATTGCCCGTCGAGGTTTCTGTACCGACATCTATTCAGATTGTGGTACTAATTTCGTTGGTGGTAAGTCAATCTTAGAAAAAGATTTACAACAAGCCATCCAACAAGCAACACCAAGTGCAGCCCAATATTTAGCCGCATCTTCGGTTACTTGGCATTTTAATCCACCAGCTTCTCCACATTTTGGAGGTATTTGGGAGGCTGGTGTAAAATCAGTCAAATATCATCTACGACGAGTTTTACAACATGCAAACTGTACATTCGAAGAATATTATACAGTTCTTACCCAGATTGAGGCTTGTCTCAACTCTAGACCTTTGTGTTATATAAGAAATGATCTAGACGATCCATTTATATTAACACCTGGTCATTTTCTTATCGGCCGAGCATTAAACAATCTGCCCGAGCCGAACTATCTCAACGACAATATACTACCATCGCATAGATGGAAATATACCCAACAACTTATCCAACATTTTTGGAATCGATGGTCGAAAGATTACTTAAATCAACTACAGAATCGACCGAAATGGTCCACACAACAACCAAATATAAAGGTTGGAGACATCGTCATCATCAAAAATGAACACATGCCTCCTACCAGTTGGCCAATGGGAATAATCATTAACGTTTATCCCGGGTCCGACGGTTTGGTTCGTGTGGTTCAAGTACGAACGCAAACAGGAAATTTCGATCGACCTATCGCAAAGATCTGTCGGTTACCTTTAGACACTTTCTTTAATTAAAAGACCTGTGTCGTACTCTTCATGTTGTTTATTGTCCGTATAGTATCGTCGGCAGGTGGATGGGTACCACTCACGCCACAACATGCTTACAAGTATCTTTCCAGATAAATTTAGTACAATGGAAGACTATTTATGCTTACGAGAAGACATCCAGTTTTCATCCTCTAACAGCCCTACATTCGAGGACCGAGCACCTAAACTCCAAGCAGGATCATCCAAGCCGGAGGTTGATGTTGGAAACGAAGGCACATCCAGCAACAACACATTCTCCCAGTTGCCATTCTGCGGACCAACACCACACACTGACCTCCATCCTCAACAAACGGTGGTAGTCAACGGCGGCAGGATAATATCCTGGGAAAAACTTCGTCCCACCGAGAACGTAGCAGAGCTCAAAATGAGACTCAACAATAGCTTCCAGCGATTTGTCACTAGGGAGGGCATAGACATCTTTTTACCACGATATGTCCTCACTAAGATAGATATAGAAGGCATTCAGAAACGGAGAAACAAGGAAAAGGTCATAAACCTACCTGACAAATATCAGGCCAAGTTACGGGTGCGAGCCGATGGAAAAATGATCTTCCATCATTACCACAAGCGTGGCATAAAAAAAATAGTTAATAGAGTTTTGTTGAACAGATCGTTCAACGAGGGGGGAGTATGTTCAGCACACGCATCTGAAAAAGGAGAAATTAAAAATTAAAATGAAATATATATAATAAAATAAAAAATTACCTGAAGCACCCGGGATGCCTCGTCAGGTGCCTATCCTTGTAGCACTAAAATAAATAAAATAAAATGAATTAAAAGTTATAAACAATGGCTTATTTAAATTACCCACACCACAAAATAACAAAACATATCAGGAAACTGCCTTTCCTACTGGCATTGGAGCCACCACCAATTCACAAGTTATGCTGTAGCATAACTATTTTCGGTTCTCCGCGAACTTCATGAGCAGTACATAACTAATATGCAATTTCCGTAGATTTGCACACATGTTATGCATCTCCGTGTTTTTTGTAATTAATTGCAATTTAGCAATTATTGTCGAAATTGACATTTCATCGGCAACATAAACACATGTTGCCGATTAGCACAATTACGCATTTTCTCAGCGCAATTTTCACAACAAACACAAAGGACAGCACATAGAACACTTAGCAAACGATGCACAGGTACATAAACACGGAACTCAACTGCAAAAACGCGAAATATCGCGGACACTCCATTTCCCGCACTCGCGCGTACTTCAACCGATTCATTTGACTGAAACGTCAAATCGGTGAGTTTTTTGACGGCGATCACGATGGGATTACCAGGTAGACGCGGAATTTACCTGGTAGATCACAAAATCGAATTAATTGATTCGCGTATGTTTCCCATTAGTGGGAAAGAGATGCACCGTGCGACCGGGACGGCAGAAAACGCGTTCCACACGGGAAAAATGGTCAAAATATGGCAGTTGGCAGCCATATTGAACAAAAGGGATAAATTTATTTATATTTAAAATGTGGGGCAGAAAATGCGTGGATAACAAAAGAAATACATTGCGGATTCATTCCGCCATATATTTTCATTAACAAACTGATTATCCAGGGACCACTTTCGCTGCGAATTATGAATTTATTTGTGGAACCTTGAAAGTAATCAGCTGGTTTTTGGGTATATAAACCCCCCATTTTCCTTCACTCGCTCTCTTGCGCAGTGTATTTACAAGTGATAAAGTAGTTTGATTTTTTATAGTAATTTGTTTGCATACAGAACGAAATTCCTAATAAAGGTATTGTTCTTATATGCTGAAAAGAGGACATAGTGGTGATAAGTGTTAAGTAGTTGGTTTTTCTTTGAAATATTTACAGACTTAGTTTTTTTACCTTTAACGTAGTGCATGCTTGCTTTCTTGATTTAATTTGTTTAACTTTTGGTTTTTTTGAGAAATAATAATTTGTAGATTTTTATTATTGGGAACAATTTTATATTAACTTTTTTTGTGTGTGAATTATACAAAAATTAATAATACATACCACGTTGAGCCGAAGTCTAGTATATGTGATTAATTATATGCTCAGTCTAGAGCATTTTAATCACAATCGTACGAACCTTCAAGGGCCAACTGCTTAAAAACCGCATGTAATCTTGGGTTAGCTGAGCAAGGATTATTTGATCAAGAAATTTCTAGCTCGTGAAATTTTGATCAGATATAATCAAATAACGCCAGAAGCCAAGATATTACATGATAAACCCAACCAAAAGGACAAATAAAAACAATATTATAGTGAAAATGTCCAGTGTATTTATTGTAACTGTATCCAATGAATAAAAGTGAATATAAGCCTGCACACATTATTTTTTGCTCAATTACCGCTACACATTTTTTCCTGAACCAAGGTACCTCACGGTACAATGCAGTTTACAAAAATTTTTTTTTTAATTGTCCATCTTGCCCCTCAAAAGTGACCCCCATATACAGACTTCGTCTATTCACGTCACACCCCTGCGTTTGGGTCACAGAAATTGATATGTGTACCAAATTTCAACTTAATCGGTCCAGTAGATTCGGAGATAATTGACTGTGACGGACAGACAGACGGACACACGAGTGATCCTATAAGGGTTCCGTTTTTTTATTCGGACGTACGGAACCCTAAAAAAATGAGCCAAAGAGTGAAAATGATGAGCTAAGTCAGTTGAATCAAACATCTAAAGCTATTTTTCCAAAAATAGAACACACCAGTACACCATTAATGAAAAAACAATGCTCTTCCACATTTGATGATGCAATCAACACCATCGACATCAAAAACATTTGTTGAAAAAGAATTACGTTTTATAGAAATGATAGTAGATAAATATATCAAATTATATTCTGAAAATAGCCCCACCATTGATAATACATATGGTGTATATTTTGATGCTGATCAGTGGAAGATAGGAAATACAGTCCTTGAAATCAAGAATGAGAATTTTATAATTGTTGGAAAAGAATACAAGATAACACTTGGTTTATGTGAATTGCTTTTGAAAAGACCCGCATCAAGCTTTTATACTAAGGAAGACTTGGCAAATTATACAAATATTATTGTTAGCTCTAACGCTCATAGACGAAATTATAACCCTAATAACAAAATCAATGGAAATAGGGGATATAAATTTACAAATATTATAAGCAAATTGAATTTACATGAAGGTAAATATTTACTGCAACTACCTAAAAGTAATACTGATTATACCTATGTAGATATAATTGGAATGATCCTAATGAATTGGTAGAAAGATTGCAACTTTTAATCTCATCACAACAAGCAGGGCATAACAATCATGATAATGAGATCATGGCTATAATAGAGGAATTAAAAGAAGCTAACATTATTGAATAAACAGAATAGTTATTTCTCTTCTATGCTTACAATAACAATGAGTGTTGACAAGTTTGGACGTTCGAGCGCGAAATTTTTAAAACATGGTTTGTTAGGTCCGCGCGGTGAGAGGGGTCCACCAGGAACTGATGGTGAAAGAGGTCCACCTGGTCTATCAGGAAAGCCAGGAATAGGATTCGTCTTAACAACAAATGCAAATTATAACATACTGTTGCAGTCCCCGCAGTCCCTGCAAATAAAAAAAAATGATAATTTCTCAATTAATTAGAAACAGCATTAATGAAGTTACTTACAGGGAAATTTTTAGAACTTCGCCTACTCCTAAGGATCACCCTGCGGCAGGTCAAGGCCGGAAAAAGAAAAGAGGCCATCGACCTCGTGTGTGTGGTAGAGAAAGTCGAGCGAACCAGGAGACTGCGACAGCGCCTAAAAAAAAGGGAAATAGAAAAATTAGCTGAGTAAAATTTAATTTTTTATGTAATTTCTTTTCGCTGATAAAAGTGTAGAAAATTAGTTAGGGTGTATTTTGTGCAATTACAAGCTGTAACGAGAGACGGGAGAAATAGAGTGAACTTTGTGAATTAACTTTCGTTTTCTTTCTTTTTCCTTGGGCCGAAGGCTCCAAGTTGTTGCCCTTCCGCCGGCAGGTAGTGACCCGCAGTGCAGTGCCCTTCTTTCCGCGAAGACTGGGGAAACAACGTAGACCAGGTAAGTGCCGTGCCCACCGTTTATTTAATTATTCCGCGCCGCGAGAATTTCCTTTATTTGGGCACTCCGTGGGCCTCCCCAGAAGCCACGTACAGCCCAACCGAGAACAGCTGACCGCGACCGCTGAGGAGAGCCTCCGCTGGTCGAGCCCCATCGTGGTGCAACAAGTGCACAGGGCCCGAAGCGTCACGCCCGCAACATTGTTGCAGAAACCCTCGCCCGGCTGGGACGAGCATCGCGGCCACCCACACGAACACACAGGCGCGACCGACGCCGCCTGTATTCGACCGCGGCTATATACTTCGGCGCGAGGAAATTGATAAGCCGGCACCGATTAAAGGACGCGATTTGCACAACTAGATTTTAAGAAATTTGAGAAAGTACTCACCGGGATTCAAACAGCTGCGGGGCCCGCGCCGCAGGTGTTCCGTCGTCCCCCTGTTGACTCCCCCTCGCTGCTGGTCGTCCGCGCGGCACCTTCGTTGCTGATCCTGCAAGAAAAGAAACATCGTCACTACCTGGTCGCTAGACACCTTTTCACTACACTCCGGAATCACTACTTGCGCGACACGACACAATTAATCCGCACTTTCACTGCATTTTTCACCGCGCACAGCTCACAACTCGAACTAACTCCCGGCGCCGAAAGGAAGCATAAACCGGGACTGGAAGTAAACAACGCGCTACTTCCCGTGCCTTCCAGTCCTGCTCGGCGAGCGCACGTCACTCAGAGAGCCCCGCCGTGGGAAGGCTCGTACCGGCGTAGTGTGGGTGCCGTGGAATCAAGGCGGTAGAGATAGGGGACACAGCAGAAGCAAGTAGAGCACACTCGGCGAGGAGGCAGTCGGCCGCGGTTGCCAGATTGCGCTCATCTCAGAGGTCCTGCCTTTGTGAAAAAGTTTGTCCGCATCAGGTGGCAAAATTAATTAAGTCTCCCTCTCGGACATTATTAACATCGGCCAGACAAGATTGCAAAGCCGATCTTGTCACATTTGGTGCCAGGTGTGGGGTATATTCGAACAGGAACTCGAAAGATTCCTCTGTCCACCTCACTCCCAGACGAAAAAAAAAATGACCGACTCAGGAAGAGGTAGTTTCACCCCCCTCAACGCTTTGCCCAGCCGGTCTTCCACCACCGACCTGGACAAACTTATCAGCATTGTTGCTCAACAAGCTGAACAGATGCGCGAACTCACGACCACGGTACAGGAAATGACGAAGAAAATAAATCGTCTCGAGTTGGGACATGAGGAAGCGGTTAGACTTACCCTGGAACAGCTTGCCTCCGCTCCCACCCCGCCGAGGAGAGGCGAACCGCCTTCCCAACCTCGCGCGAACGGGATCGATTTAATCTCCTTCGAAGAGCCGCAAGAACCGGAGAACACTCACGTCCGCGCCGAAAGTAGCCAATATCCTCCAGCCTTCGAAAAGCGACCGCTGTCTTCGACACATTTGGAAATTGCGCCTCCACCACCGGCCGAGCATGCGCCGCCAAGAACTTTCCTCACGCAGGCACCCATTCATACGTGCGTAGCAGGCTCGTTACCTCCTCCTCTGCTCCCAGCACCTAGCCCGAAAAGGATCTCGCTCACTCCTAGGGATTATGATGGGAAAGAGCCCTGGTCGATGTATAAGCGACATTTTGAAGCGGTCGCCCGCGCGAACAGCTGGTCGTCCGAACTGAAGGCCATGTATCTCGTGCCTTATCTCCGGGGTACAGCACTGGCATTCTACGAGACATTGCCTGAAATAACAAAGAGCGATTATGACAGGCTAAATAACGCGTTCGATACTCGTTTCAGCGACCAATACGAGCAGTCGGTAGCCCACATACAACTGCGAGGTCGAATGCAGCGCCCGAACGAAGGACTGTCTGAATATGCGACTGAGGTTCAACGACTTACCTACCTGAGCTTCCGGGAGGCGCAGGAGGTCACTCGCGACAAAATCGCTCTCGCGCAGTTCGTCGATGGCATCGCCGATTCCGAAACTCAACGACGAGTGCGCGACTCCGTCCCGATCAGCCTCGAATCGGCTTTGTCGCTGGCTATTCGAGTCGAAGCCAGTAGAGACGCAACGAGGATAAGCCGCCGGTATATGCGATCGTCAGAGCCCGTAATTCCTCATCGGCGAGCCAATAGGGCCGCGCCGGACAACACCTACCGCGCCTCAGTGGCGAGAACATCACCGCAAGCGGCCACTCCGACCAGCGCCCCGGCATCAAGCCCGAGAAATAATCCTCAGCCGTCGGGAAACTAGGACAGCCTAGGCTTAAGGAGCAAAGCCTAGGCACCTCCAGGAGAAATGCTCCTCGCCGCACGCGTACGCCGCCTAGAAAAGGAAAACGAGCTAAAATCGGTAGCACATCATCAAGATCGAACAACTCACCTGTTTCCACCAAAGCAAAGACCCAAGAACCCGCAGCGCCGAACTACAAGATCCTCGCACGGCAAATCACTGGCATTGTTCTGTGGTTTAACGTAAAAAAAAGATTCGGCTTTGTAAAACGGGACGATACAGGGGAGGATGTTTATGTCGGCGCGATGGGGATTAGCGCAAACAACCCCGACAAAATAAAGCCTTCTTTGGACCAGGGAGAGCCCGTGATCTTCGACGTTCAGGAGATCGAGGGGCGAAGAAGGGCGATAAACATGACGGGACCTCATGGGCGACCGGTCCGGGGAAGCCGCTTTTCACCCAACCGGAGACGGCCAGGACGAAATACTCCTCGATCACAGTCCAGGCCTGTCACTACTCAAGAGGCCGCGACGGCACCACCACCATCACCGTCGCTCCCTGACCCTCCCAATCGAAATTTAAACTGACCACCACTGATGAAATGGGGCAGCAATCAGTGGGACCACAGCCCCCTTTGACAATTTCGATTAGGTCTCTCGAGGTCGCAACAACCTTGTCGATTATAGGAGCAGTTAATGGAGTAAGTTGTGCACTCACCATCGATACTGGAGCTAGCCGCACGATCGTCCACCCTTCCGTCCTGGAAAAATCGGCCCTCTTACCCAGGCTGAAGCCGACAAATGCCCGCATCCAGACCGTCTCGGGCGAAATTTTCCCCGTGGATGGCACCCTCGAAGTCACCATCGACCTTCCCGACTTCTCTGCCAACCACGTCGTCTTTGTAGCGCCGATTTCCGACGAATGTCTTCTAGGCATGGATTTTTTACAGGCCCACGGCTGTAGCCTGGATCTCCGACACGAGCGTCTCGTCGTGGACGGACGAATAATACCCCTGCAGAAAGGAACCCCTGAAGAGCTAAGGGGCAATGTGCTGCGGACCATAGAATTACCTCCAAATGCCGAAGCGGTGGTCGATCTTCATTGCGGAACAGTGAGCGAGAAAAACGTCCTTGTTACGCCCAGCCCCTCATGTCCGACCGAGCTTGCCATTCTTCCTGCGGTAGCCTCACCTAACAACGGAACAATAAGGATATTAGTAGCGAATACGACGGGCGAATGCGTACGAGTAGTACCTACCGATACCCTGGCTACAATAGAGCCGACTGCAGACGTGCTATTGCCCGCACAGGAGCCTACAGATGACCCTTCGCCAGGCCTGGTTGAGCTGTTTCAACGTGCCTCTCCGGCTTTAGCCGCGGAACAACGACAACGTCTGTGGGAAACTTTGGGAAAAAATAAATCCGCTTTCGCCACGTCCAAGACAGATTTAGGCCGTACCTCGATCGCAAAGCACCAGATCGACGTGGGCGAATCGAGGCCAATCAAACAACCGCCGCGGAGGATGCCTTGGAGTCGCCGGACCGAGGCAGAGAGACTGCTGAAGGAGATGGAGGAGGGAGGGGTAGTGAGACCCTCCAAAAGCGCCTGGTGCAGCCCAGTTGTTCTCGTGCGGAAAAAGGATGGATCACTGCGCTTTTGCGTCGACTATCGACGCCTGAACGAAGTCACGAGGAAAGATTCCTACCCTCTCCCTCGGATAGATCTCACCCTAGATGCGCTAGGTGACTCCAAGTGGTTCAGTACTCTTGATTTGCAGTCCGGGTATTGGCAAGTGGAGCTAGAGGAAGCGGACCAAGATAAAACCGCGTTTTCAATGGGAACGGGCTTGTTTGAGTTCCTTGTCATGCCATTTGGCCTCACGAACGCGCCGGCCACCTTTCAAAGACTGATGGAACGCGTCCTAGCCGGCCTTCCTTACACCACCTGCCTGGTGTATCTCGACGACATCATTGTGCACGGGAGGACTTTTGACACAATGTTGAGTAACCTGGATGTGGTCCTCCAGAAGCTTAACCAGGCCAATCTAAAATTGTCGCCGAGTAAATGCGAGTTGTGTAAGGACACGGTTAAATTTCTAGGGCACGTAGTTTCCAGAGAAGGACTGTCCACTGACCCCGACAAGGTTGCCGCTGTGAAGGCTTGGCCCAGACCGGTGAACAAAACGGAGGTGCAATCCTTTCTCGGCCTGTGCGCGTACTACCGGCGGTTCGTATTGAATTTTTCCGCGATTGCCAAGCCGCTGACCAGCCTCACGGAGAAAAAGCAGCCTTTTGTCTGGAACGCCGACTGCGAACAGGCCTTCGAGACATTGAAGGAGAAATTATCGTCTGCGCCTATTTTAGCTCAGCCAAACGACCGCGACACATTCGTGCTGGACACTGACGCGAGTGACTTCGCATGGGGCGCCGTGTTGTCCCAAATTCAAGACGGCGAAGAGAAAGTAGTGGAATACTACAGCAAGACGCTTAGTAAGGCGGAGAAGAACTACTGCGTGACCCGCAGAGAGCTTCTTGCTGTAGTGAAGGCAGTAAACCACTTTCGGCCGTACCTCCTGGGCAGACGCTTTCTCCTCCGGACAGACCACGCGTCCCTAAAGTGGCTAATGCACTTCAAGGAACCTGAAGGTCAGATTGCGCGTTGGCTGGAGAGGCTGCAAGCCTACGACTTCGAAGTGCAGCATCGCCCGGGACACCAACATCGAAATGCTGACGCCCTTTCTCGCCGCCCTTGCTCAGAAACGAGCTGTGGGTATTGTGCTCGCCAGGAGGAACAGCAGATGATAAGGGTAAAAATGGCGATTGTTTCGGACTCCATGGCGAACCTCCAAGATCAGGACCCAAAATTATCCGTGGTCAAGCAGTGGGTAAAGGACGGAGAGAGACCAGAGAGGAGCCAGATTACAGAACTGCACCCCACTGTAAAAGCTTATTGGGCCCTCTTCTCAACGCTTTTCATTAGGGACGAAGTATTATACCGAAGCTGCCCCAGTAGTACCGCCGACATGGTCCAATTAATAGTTCCGGACGCGAAACAACTGGCTATTATGCACCATTGCCATAGCAGCCCGGCAGGAGGCCATCTAGGGCTTGATAAAACCATCGCCAAGGTCAGACAGCGCTACTATTGGGTCGGGAGCAGCAACGACGTTAAGTACTTCGTCCGAAGTTGCATCTCCTGCCAACAGCGGAAGGGAGCTCCCCCGAAGAACAGGGCCCGGCTCCAAATCTATAACGTTGGCGCACCGTTTGAGAGGGTAGCCGTCGATATCTTGGGACCACTACCACCTACGGTCCCACACGGTTACCGCTACATTCTCCTGTGCATGGACTACTTTTCAAAATGGCCGGAGGCGATGCCACTGAAGACCTTTTCCGCCGAGAATGTGGCCGATGCACTGATCGAGAATGTCTTCTCGAGGTTTGGGATGCCCCTACAGCTCCATTCCGACCAGGGGCGCAACTTCGAGTCCGAAGTTTTTCAGGAGGTGATGCGGAAATTTGGAATCGAGAAGACACGGACGACCCCCCTGCATCCTCAGTCCGACGGGATGGTCGAAAGGTTCAACCGGACTCTGCTAGGTGCCCCCTCGAAATTCACCAGCGTCAAGCAGGATAATTGGGATTATTATTTGCCCTTTATCATGCTAGCCTACCGATCTGCGACTCACCAGACCACGAAGCAGACTCCCGCGCTTCTGAATTTTGGGCGAGAGTTGCGACTTCCGGTGCAGCTCCTCACCGGTGAAGCCCCTCATGAGCCCGTGGCCGGCTATAGAGAATATCTCCAGAGTCTGAGAGAACGTCTGGAAACCGCCCACAAATTTTGCCGCCAGAATATCAAATCCAGCAGCGAAGCGATGAAGGACCGATATGACCTCTCGGCCAGCGCGAATCCCTTTAAGGCAGGCGACCGGGTATGGCTTTTCAATCCGAAGCGCCGAAAAGGACATTGCCCGAAACTTCAGCGCGACTGGGAAGGCCCTTATCGCGTGCTCGAAGTGCTAAACGAGGTGAACTATCGGATCACGAAAGATCTCCGTGACCCCCCAAATAAGACCGTGATAGTTCACCGAAACCGATTGGCGCCATATTACGCCCCACCTGGCGATAAAAACGCGCCGGGAAATAAAAACTAAGAATAAAATAGAAGTCCACTAATTTAGACTAATCTTAAGCAACTTAAACTAGTATAAATAAAAATTGAACTCGCTAAATTTAACAGAACGAGGACATTAACCAAAAAATTGCATTTTTTCCATTTTCCATTAAATTCAGAAAAAAAAAATTAATTAAATTAGTGAAATTCCCGTCAACTAAATATAAGCTAAAGGAACGAAAGCTGAAATTAATTAAATGAACAGAAATAGTACAAATTAATTTGAATTGCACTAAACGAAATTAAATAAGAAATAATAATAGATTTTGAAAGTTATAAATAAGAAAGAAAACTAATGAAGTAAAATACTGGGCACGGTACTTGGTCAATCCGGGCTACGCGATTTTCGTTTTTTTTTTTTTCCGGATTGAGCGAGTAGGAGGCGCTCATACAAACCTCCCCGTTCCCGCATCAGCATCGGGCCGGCCGATTTACTTATCGTTTAAAATTCCGCGCGCGGGCGGAAATGCCAACGGCCCGAGCTGATGGAAAAAAAAAAAAAAAATTATAATAATAATAAAAATACAAATAAAAACAAAACCTACTCCCGGATCCGCCTACTGTGAAGGTGCTGAATTGGTCCGAGCTGAGGACAGAAGGTGCTGAATTAGCCCGAGCTGAGGACAGCTCTTTCGCCGAGGAGGGAGTGATGTTGCAGTCCCCGCAGTCCCTGCAAATAAAAAAAAATGATAATTTCTCAATTAATTAGAAACAGCATTAATGAAGTTACTTACAGGGAAATTTTTAGAACTTCGCCTACTCCTAAGGATCACCCTGCGGCAGGTCAAGGCCGGAAAAAGAAAAGAGGCCATCGACCTCGTGTGTGTGGTAGAGAAAGTCGAGCGAACCAGGAGACTGCGACAGCGCCTAAAAAAAAGGGAAATAGAAAAATTAGCTGAGTAAAATTTAATTTTTTATGTAATTTCTTTTCGCTGATAAAAGTGTAGAAAATTAGTTAGGGTGTATTTTGTGCAATTACAAGCTGTAACGAGAGACGGGAGAAATAGAGTGAACTTTGTGAATTAACTTTCGTTTTCTTTCTTTTTCCTTGGGCCGAAGGCTCCAAGTTGTTGCCCTTCCGCCGGCAGGTAGTGACCCGCAGTGCAGTGCCCTTCTTTCCGCGAAGACTGGGGAAACAACGTAGACCAGGTAAGTGCCGTGCCCACCGTTTATTTAATTATTCCGCGCCGCGAGAATTTCCTTTATTTGGGCACTCCGTGGGCCTCCCCAGAAGCCACGTACAGCCCAACCGAGAACAGCTGACCGCGACCGCTGAGGAGAGCCTCCGCTGGTCGAGCCCCATCGTGGTGCAACAAGTGCACAGGGCCCGAAGCGTCACGCCCGCAACATTGTTGCAGAAACCCTCGCCCGGCTGGGACGAGCATCGCGGCCACCCACACGAACACACAGGCGCGACCGACGCCGCCTGTATTCGACCGCGGCTATATACTTCGGCGCGAGGAAATTGATAAGCCGGCACCGATTAAAGGACGCGATTTGCACAACTAGATTTTAAGAAATTTGAGAAAGTACTCACCGGGATTCAAACAGCTGCGGGGCCCGCGCCGCAGGTGTTCCGTCGTCCCCCTGTTGACTCCCCCTCGCTGCTGGTCGTCCGCGCGGCACCTTCGTTGCTGATCCTGCAAGAAAAGAAACATCGTCACTACCTGGTCGCTAGACACCTTTTCACTACACTCCGGAATCACTACTTGCGCGACACGACACAATTAATCCGCACTTTCACTGCATTTTTCACCGCGCACAGCTCACAACTCGAACTAACTCCCGGCGCCGAAAGGAAGCATAAACCGGGACTGGAAGTAAACAACGCGCTACTTCCCGTGCCTTCCAGTCCTGCTCGGCGAGCGCACGTCACTCAGAGAGCCCCGCCGTGGGAAGGCTCGTACCGGCGTAGTGTGGGTGCCGTGGAATCAAGGCGGTAGAGATAGGGGACACAGCAGAAGCAAGTAGAGCACACTCGGCGAGGAGGCAGTCGGCCGCGGTTGCCAGATTGCGCTCATCTCAGAGGTCCTGCCTTTGTGAAAAAGTTTGTCCGCATCAGGTGGCAAAATTAATTAAGTCTCCCTCTCGGACATTATTAACATCGGCCAGACAAGATTGCAAAGCCGATCTTGTCACAATACAATTAAAAAAAAAATTAAATATCTCGCGGATCCTATAGAAGATAAAGATGCTGCAAATAAAAGTTATGTTGATATCACCAGTAATCTTCAATGCGAAATTGTAAAAGTTGTAAAAGCAAATGATGATCTAAGTGTTAAATTAGATATAACAAAAGAAGAATTGAGAGATCATATAGAAAAAGCTATTGATGATACAATGGAATATATTGATATCAATATTAGTACCTAATATTAATTTAACATTAGAAAAGTTTATAGATGTAGAATCACTTACAATCAAAACTTCTCAGAGTGAACATAAGAATAATGAGTAAACAAATTGTTGTCAATGCACTGCATAAGTCCGCTAGAAGGAATTTTAAAAGACGCCGCGTAATTATTAAAGGGCTGGATGATCTATGGCAAGCTGATTTGGTAGAAATGGGTGTATATGCATATCAGAATAATGGATACAACTTTCTACTAACTGTTATTGACACATTCTCTAAATATGCTTTGCTTGGGGTATACCCGTTAAGACAAAAACTGGCGCTGAAGTTACTCAGGCTACGAGAACGATATTAAAAGATGGAAGACATCCTCAAAACTTGCAAACAGATGATGGAAAGGAATTTTTTAATAAAAATTTTGCAGAGATTATGAAAAACTATAAAATCAATCATTATTCTACGTATAGTTCTCTTAAGGCGTCAATAGTTGAACGATTTAACAGCACCTTAAAGTCTATGATGTGGAAAGAATTTAGCATTAGAGGATCATGTCGATAGATTGATATTGTAAAGAAACTAATTTCAACATATAATATGAAGAAACATCGTACTATAAAAATGCGTCCTTGTCCAATGAATAACAACTTATTTCAACAGCTGTTACGTGTCGTAGTTAATACACGCAAGGGCCCCGCTAGCTCCTGGAGGAGGGCCGGGTTCTTCCGCTGAACGGCAATCGGCTGAAATACAACAAAGGAAAAATTTTGGGCGCCACTCGGCTTACGGTCTGCCGAGAACCATTGAGCCTACCACGGCTAAGGGGGAGGCACGAAAACCAGTGGGTGATTGACCGCAATCGTTTCTATATTTCTCGACATATTAAGTCTAACAACTTCAAAAAAAACAACTGTAAAGGAACAAGATAACAGAGCCGGGCCAGGTGGCTAGAAACCGCGGTGCAAAACGCAATATGCGGGAGGATAATCCTTCCGCACTCGATTATATAAAACAATTCAACAAAACACGGCAAGCAACGAAAAGAAAGGCAAAGGGACTTAGCTGTGCGTAATTCCTCGCGGGCCACGCCGCCGACGCAATCTTCTCCGGGCGCCACGCTGCCGGCGCAATCAGCTCACATCCCCGGGATCCTCCGGAATCCTGGTCTGCTTCGGCTGTTTCCTGCTGCGCCTTTCCGGCTTCCCACAAAATGCTCCCTTTTTTTCCTTCTGGGACACCGCTGCTCCTGGTTTCCTTCTTCACTTTTCCCTTTTGATGGCGCTGACTTTTACTCTCCGCAACACAAAACTTAACTTTTGCCTGTCGACTGCCCGGTTTCAGCTCCAATCCCAGACTGACCGAAACGCAACGCAAGAGCGAGAGAGAGCCGCCCGTTTCACCTACCGGAGTACTTAATCTCCAACGAAGGATGGCCGTCGCTTTCCGGCGGAGGCGTTCAGCGTCTTGATTAATGGTGCTTCCCAGTTTGACAGAAGGGCACTTGTTCTCATTCCATTGTTGTTCGCGATTTGCTTCGGGGCCAACGACTTATCGTACTGCATCCTTGTTGGGACTTCCTCCGGGTTACGGTCAGCTCGTTCTGCGGGAACTCGTGTGCGTAATCGTTGCGAGTGGTTGTGGTCGTGGCCGGTCGTGGTGAGAGTAGTGAGGTGGTGACTTAGTGTTCCCAGAACGATTCGAAGAATGTTACGCAGCCGCCTCCCCCCCCCCCCCCCCCCCTTTCTAAATTCTCTTCCCATTACAGGGGTATGACTACTCTACGCGAGCGCACCGCGGGTCCCGAATCACCCTCAGCCCGACGTACAATATTTTTTTGGTAAGTAATTCAGTATCACGTTTTAAACGTACAAGCTATGCTACGATTATGCAGTTAATATTCAATTCAGGTCGCTACTAGTATTTCACTTAGAATACTATCTAACTTTGGTTTACTCCAATTATTGCTCTACTTAACTTAGTTCAATTACTATTCAACTCAGAATGATACTTAGTGTTCCCTTTGGGATAATACATAGCTTGGTTTACTTCAATTCCTATTCGACTCAACTTAGTATAACGAACAATTCAGGTAACTTAACTGAGTTCAATTAATATTCAATTCGGGATGATACTTAGTACTCACTTAAAATAATACCTAACTTAGTTTACTTCAATTCTTATTCTACTCAACTTAATATAACGAACAATTCTGGTGACTTAACTGAGTTCCATTATTATTCAATTCGGGATGATACTTAGTATTCACTTTTCCTTAACCAACTACTAACTAAATACTTATCAACTACCACTAAACTAATAATTGCTCTCTCTTCAGGTTTTCCGGTGCGATGACAGTTGACGCCTTCCCATCGGTCGAGCTCGTTGTTGGTGGTGGCGGCGCTCCTTGCGGCGGAACTGATACCTCGCCGCGGAGTTCGATGGATTCAGCTGCAGTGGAGCGTTGAGGTTACCGAACAGGCTCGGCCGGAATGTTTGCGCCGAGGTGTATGCAATTTCCATCTGCAACTACAGGTTCTTCTTTTACCAGCTTCTAGGAATCCCGCATGCAGTGGGGCGTTGGGGTTGAACAGGCTCAGCGAGAGCGTCTGCACCGAAGCGCGTGCAAATGCCAGCTACGGATTCTCCTTCCCTGGTGAGTAGCACGCTCAAGGAATTCCGCAGGAATTGCGGAGCCCCTCCGCAGGTATGTCCATAATCTTTTCAAGGCCGCTTCCAGTACAGGGTTCTGAAATTATAAAAATCTTTGCAGCTTCCAAGGCCTATAGACAAGCAGGGACAACACAGGATACGCCCCCCAATCCACCAGGGCGATTCTATTGGTTATACGATTTCTACCGATTTTTAAATTGTAACACAGCATATAATCACATAAAAATAGCCCCGAAACTTCGATATAAGATTGGAGATTTTGTTCGAATTAGTAAATACAAACATGTGTTTGAAAAGGGTTATACACCAAATTGGACCGCTGAAATTTTTAAAATCAACAAAATTCAACTAACAAATCCAGTTACATATCTCTTGGAAGATTATAAAGGTAATCCAATACAAGGAGGATTCTATGAACTCGAACTCCAAAAAAGTAAAAATGGTACATTATTCTTAGTTGAAAAAATTGTAAAACAAAAGATAACAAAGAATATGTTAAATGGTTAGGATTTGGTTCAAAACACAATTCTTGGATTAATAAAAATGATGTATTATAAAATAGAAAAATTTCAATAACAGCAACAACAGTAGCAGTAACTCAATACGTTGAAGAGCTAGGAGAAAAGCACATTGTATAACTAACATATAAAATAAACATAAATATGAAAAAAAAATTAATATTTATTTTCCATTATTAAAACTAGTATTATATACTTATTTCCGATGATATTCTTTCAATATTAGCTCGTTGGTCCTCTGTTGGAAGTGGTGTCTTTCAATAGCATGTAATGTATCTCTGGTGGTGATGATGATGTTATTTGTTTCTCTCTCTCTCTCTCCCTACTTTAACCAGCTTCCACAACAAGATAGACAATTTCTTTTCCTTTTTCTATAGAAGTTCAGTAAATATAACACTCTCTTTAAACACTTATTCACATCATGACATTGACATGTATCGGGACCTTCCGTTGCATCATCTTTAGACCATGGGCAGCTTGTGTAGTGCTCACTATATTTTGATTTCACTTTGTCTACATTTACAAATAATTCCAAAAACTGTAAATGTTCTTTTATTTCCTCTTTATGTTCGTCATACATTATGTCAAAGCATTCACTTAAAAATTGTTTAATATTCATCTTTCTAAGACGGTAGACGAATAATAACTAAGTTTACCTTTTTATTTAAGATATATTCATTTGGTATGTCTGTTTCATTTTACGTAGATCTAGTAAGTCTACATCAGTTTTATATAATAGTTCGGATCATGTTGTTTTATTAACTCAACCTCGCCATTACTTAAAATTCTCTTCGTTTCAAATTCACGATACTCATAATAAGATATTTTTAATGAGCGAGCTTCATAATTACTATCGTATGTGCATCGAACTCTTATTGAAATATCATCATCAAATTCAAGCATGAAATGTCTATAAAAAATGTTATTGCTTTCAATGTATCGACAATATCCAACTCCTTTTTAATTAATTCTTGCCTAAATCCTTCGATAGCTTCCACAGTTTCAAAATCCTCTGGTGATGTTGTTATTCCTTCTGATGTTGGTGGTAATAATGGTGTTGATGATGATGAATTATTTATATCACTCTTATTAGTATATGTTAGTAATCGAAAAGTTAAACCAACTTGTACTTGATCATTATTTGGAAGATTTAATTTAAAATCGAAGTTGCTCACAGCATCATTCATAAGATTTACATCTAGCGGTACTGGTTGTGCATTCGCATAGAATAACAAGAGGATTAAAAATAAAATACTGTTTGAATGCATTTTGATTTATTGTCTTGTAGCGTGTGAATAGTCTGCACTCTTAAAAGAAACTAATGGATATGTTCAGCTTCCATAGAATTTATACTCAGGGTTTTTAGCTCTTTCTCGAGTTTGAGCTTCATGGGATGGCTCCATTTCCAATCATCTTCATCAGCAAAAACACAATTATTTGGAAAATGATTTGCTGACTTGAATCTTATTGAACCGTCTGGAGATTCCCCAATTAATACGATCGTACCTCCTAATAATAATAATGCATTTTTAATTTTCTTCTTCTTTTTTAAAAAGTTCTATTAATTACCACGAACTTCTAATTTAACATGTTGTGATGGTGTAAATTTGAAAGTATAATAAAGCACATCTGGAATAGGCTCTCCACTTCTCGTACGTAGTATTTGACATCTAGTGCCATCTTCTGGTGTCATATATAATTCGAAGATATTTTGAGAATCCACGGTTACATTAACAATTCTGAAGTTTTTCCATGCGCCCTCACAAACACAAAATTTGTTTCCAGGTCTTATTGTCTCACACCAAAACATTATTCCTTACTTAAATACAAATAGCGATATACTAAATCTTTTATTGAATGACATCCTTATATATTTTTGTATTCTTTAATACTTCACTGGTTTAATTGGGTAAGTGGTTCGAATATGATATATAATTAAATCAGTGGAGTATTTTTTTTTTATTATATAAAGGATCAAATCTTAGTTTTAGAGAAGTAGTTTTTTATTTTTTATTTTTTTTTATTTACAACTTTTTTGAAATAGTTAAACTCTTACGAAATGTTATGAAATTCTAACTCGAAATTAATCATGAATGATAATGAATCACTTACATATACATATACATATACATATGTATGTTTGATTATGTACCTTCTGTGCAGGTATATGATTTTAGAAATGCTGATTTTATTAATTTGAATGATTTTCTAGAAAATGTTGATTGGTGTGATCTCTTGGTGGGCCATTCATTAGAAGAAGCATATAGTAGTTTTCTTGAAGTGTTAAAGAGTGGTCTTGATTTATATGTTTCTTTAAAACATAAGTTGAACAACAATCATCCAAAATGGTTCAATAAATCCTTGCTTCGTTTAAAAAATGCTAAAAATAAAGCACACAAAGCCTTACGTGATAATGATGGCCAAATAAACGTGACTGCCGTTGCTAATTTTGTTAAACTAAGGAATGAATTCAAGACCTTGCATTGTTTTTCTTTATAAGCAATTTATTATATCCACTGAATCTAGTATTAAATATAACAGCCGTGCATTCTGGACGTACATTAATGATAAACGCAAATCGTCTGATCTTCCTAATTATATGGAATATGAGAATTGTAAATCGAATAATTTACAGGAGTCCTATGAACTTTTTGCAAGATTTTTTCAATCTGTCTATTGTGACAGTAACTACCTGCCAATGTTTCTTTGTCTTCCAATAATGACAGTCCTTTAAATCTTGGCATGTTAACGTTAACGGAGCTCGATATTAGGGAGGCAGTAAACAGTCTTCATAATAATTACACTCCTGACTCAGATAATTTGTCTCCTGGCCTTCTGAAATCATGCGCAAACTCATTGATTCCACCTTTAACCATAATTTTTAACATCTCGCTTGGTTTAGGTAAATTTATTGATGTATGGAAAATATCTACAATTAAACCTGTTTTTAAGTGTGGGGCCAAGCACATGGTAAAAAATTACAGAGGTGTTTCCTTGATGAAAACGATTCCTAAATTACTAGACTGTATTGTGGCTAATAAGCTATCCTTTTTATGTAAAGATCTTATTTGTTCTCAACAACATGGCTTCTTAAAAGGAAAGTCCACAGTCACTAATCTTGCTTTATTTACGAATTTTTGTTTAAACGCATTAGAAAGGGGATATCAAGTTGATACAATTTATACTGATTTCTCTAAAGCTTTCGACAAAGTTAATATTAACGTTCTTATAATTAAACTTTCCCAACTTGGATTTCATTCGACCTTCTTAAAATGGATCTCATCTTACCTGTCCAATAGAAAACAGAGTGTCATTATTAATGGGTACTGTTCTAGTGAATTTTCGGCTAATTCTGGTGTTCCACAGGGTAGCCACTGCGGTCCCATTTTATTTATTTTATTTATAAATGATGTTGTTAACTGTTTTTTACATTCCCGATGTTTAATATATGCGGATGATTTAAAAATTTATATTAAATTAACTGACTCTAATAGTTGTTTTAAGTTGCAGCAAGATTTGAATAGATTTACAAATTGGTGCTCTGCTACTTAATTACCTTTTTCTTAACGTAACGAAATGTCGAGTTATATCTTTTTACAGAACGGCAATTTGTTATAATCATAATTATGTTCTAAATGCTGAAAACTTATTCCGTGTCGATGAAATCATCGATTTGGGTGTTACTCTAGATAAAAAGCTTTCATTCTCGCTCCATGTCGATCAGGTTATTGCGAAGGCTTACAGAATGCTGGGCTTCATTAAAAGGAATACTAAAGAATTCAAAGATCCATTTGCTATTAAAAATTTGTATGTGTCTCTTGTGAGATCTTTGCTGGAATATGCTGCTGTTATCTGGTGCCCCATACATACTACAAGTATTAATAGGATTGAAGCGGTGCAAAGGAACTTTACTAGATTCTTGTGTTTTAAATGTAATCTTTTCAAAAATGCTTTTTTAACATATAAATCACGGCGTCTTTTATTTGGTCTATCATCACTTGAATATAGACGCAATTGCAGTTGTGCTGTTTTTATCAAGGATATATTGTGCAATTTTATTAAATGCCCTGAGTTGCTTTCTTTGATTATGATTTATGCTCCTGAAAGAGCCCTTCGTTCAAGGGGGCTGCTTCTTGCTCCTTCTCATAGAACCAAATATGGGTCACGAGAGGTTATCTCTAATTGCATTATTCAGTTTAATCACTTCAATGAGTATGTTGATTTCTCTTTAACAAGACATAATTTCAAATCACAAATCATATATCTTGAAAATGTCACTTTTAGCTGATTATGTTGTTATCTTTATTATATATTGTTGAATTTTTCATTATCTTGTATTCTCCCCTTCTTAGTTTGAATACCTAAATTATATTCTAGTCTGTAAGGTTACTTGTAACTGTAGACTGTATACAAATAAATAAATATTCTAAAAAAATGTTTACTTTTTACTTGTAATCTAAAACCACACAATCTAGAAGGGATCAACGAACTTAATCATAAATGATCATGACTCATTTATGTATATTCAAAGAAATGTTAATTTTTAATTCATAATCTAAAACCAAACAAATTTTCGAAGTTACGAACAACCTTATCATCAACGAAATTGTGAATTATCAACAAGCTCAACAAAAAACATTAAGCGCCACTCAATCGCTTATCACAACAAAACCACAGCTCCCAAAACATTACACTCTACGCTTGTTTTTTTCTTGTGAGCCAGAATCCTCAGTCAGTGAATTAGAATCTTTGTGCCAGAACCCCCACACGTTTTCTTGTGTGAACTAGAACCCCGGTGTCAAAACCCCCCCCAGTGAATGAATCAGAACCCCCACACGTTTTCTTGTGCATCAGAACCCCAGTGAGTAAATTAGTACCATTGCGCCAGAACCTCCACACGTTTTCTTGTGTGCCAGAACCCCCAGTCAGTGAATTAGTACCATTGTGCCAGAACCCCCATACATTTTCTTGAACCATTGTGCCAGAAACCCCATTTCTCTACTACTCTTAGATCTTGGGTTAGGCTTAGAAGTAATGGTGGGAGACGCAAACCTGACGGAACGGGAACTACGGGTAAGCTTACTATTTAAAGTAGTGTTAGTGATAGGAGTGGAGAGAGACTTAATGGAGCTATTATTAGTATTTACGCGACTAGATGGAACAGCATTCCATACCGAAATATGTATTTTTCCATATGTGAGGCCGTCACTTGAGGAACAGGAGAAGAGCACAATTCCCTCTACTGGAATTGAAAACTTTTTCAAGCCCAATACTAAGGAATTCAGCATATCAATTACAAATTATAATTCCAGGGAATTGAAATTGTAATTGTAATGTAATTGAATTTACTCAGCTCTGCCCGTGATGAGCTGTTGCTTCTTGGCGACTTCAATCTACCATCTGTTAACTAGCTGGCTTCATCGGATGTCTGCGAGCTTTCGCCATTGTTTACCGCCGCTTCCCAATATGCTGTTAACTTTATTGCGAATTTGCGGGATGTCATCTATGGTGTTTAATGACAATGGAAGCTTTCTGGACTTTTTCTACCGTCTCTGCTATTTTATTGCCAAACACCTTTGTTTCCTGAAACTGGATTTTCATGTTTTTCATGTATCTTATCGTCGCTTTTCATGTTATCTTATCATCGGACCTCTTCCTATCTAACTCTTCTGCACCGCTTGACTTTTGTTATAACTTCAAAAAAGCTGATTTTTCACACCTTAAATTCCTTTCTTTCTCGGTTAACGCCTTGGTCCTCCTTGAATTAACGATGAATAAAGACATCTGAAAAACTTAAAAAGTAAAGCGTGGAAGAGATTTTGCAACTCACGGACTGACGACGGTTATAACTCCTATTCTTTTCTACGTTCTCAATTCATCACACTACTCGAGCCCTCGTACAATCTACATATACGATATATCGTATATCGATAATATGAAGCTCCAAACGATTTTGGAGTTTTGTCAATTCAAAATTTAACTCGGATGGCTATCCTTCATTCCTTAGTTTTGGTGATGTTGATAACAACGATGCCCAAGCCTTTTCTAATCTCTTTGGTGATTTTTTTAAAACAGCTTATTTATCTAATAACTGTGATATCTCAAACTCTGATCTTAGGTCTATAGCTTTTTCTCACCTGACGAGGCTTCCGCTGACTTCTCTTACCTCTAAGGATTTATTTATTGATGAAGCTCTGCTTTGGAAGCGCATCGCTAGCATAGCTGATAATGACTCTCTCGGACCTGATGGTATTCCCGCCACCTTTGTTAAGCGTTTTTGCGTCTCTCTTGCCCCGGTTCTTTGTTATCTGTTTAACTTACCTGTTTCGTCGGAGATTTTTCCGAATATTTGAAAACTGTCACATATAATCCCTTTACACAGGAAGGGCAGTTAGGAAAGTGTTTACCAGACACGTTTGAAAATTTTCGATGCACGATAGAATCGCGGGATGAGTTGTCAAAATGGTTCAACATTAAAATTAATCGAAGAATCTGATGCGAGCAAGTCTAGGGATTCTAGCAACATTCAGCAGAAGGCTATGCATGTGAAAAAGCCGGATGAATACAGGGATGGAAAATTTAAGGAAATTCATGGAAAGCCCCAAGTATTTAAGTAAATACCCATCATCCTTTCAGTTCAGGTGCCATAGGTGCAGGAATATCGGTTATGAACAAACTAATCAGTTAAAACAAAACCCAAAATTTGAGGCATTGAAAATATGCGCAAATCGATTCCGAGAGAGAAGAAATGGCATTTTTGCAGACTCACTTTCCTAGAAATAATGGTGACAGCTGGTGCCTAGATAGTGATGTGCATCCCATATCATATCAAAACGTGTAAGGAACGCAATAAAGATGTTCAATTTAGCCAACGGAGAAACAACAACCATTCGTGGAATAGGTGAAGTAAATCTCGAGTATCAGGTGGTAAACACTCCACAAAAATAAAACTCCAGAATGTCATGTTCGTTCCTGACCTTCATACTAATTTGATGTCAGTAGTAAAAATAACTGATAAGGGTTATGATGTAAAATTCCCAAAAAGTGTAAAAATAGTAAAAATAACTGATTAGGATTATGATGTAAAATTCCCAAAAAGTACTGCCTTCGTTATGGACAAAGACGGAAATATCGTTTGTATGGCCGGCAGATATGACGATCTTTATTATAGCCGGAGAAAAAATTGCATTGCAAACTTAACAACTGAAAAATGAAACAATTTAATGATTGGCATCAAAAATTAGGGCGCGTTAATATGAACTATTTATCAAATGTAAATGTGAAATTGAAATTAAATTTGGAAAAGAGAAAAAAATCCGAAAATGCGAAGTATACATACATATGTATGTATTAAAGCAAAACATGTGCAAAGCCCATTCCCAAAATGTCAGGAACCAAATTCAACAATATTGTTGGAAAAAGTTCACAGTGACGTCTGTGGCCCAATGCGCACTAGGTCACTTGGAATTATTTTGTCACATTTATAGATGACAAATCTCGCTATTGTGAAGTTTTCTTGATTAAAGGAAAATAAGAGGTCTTCAATGCCTTTAAGTATTATAAGGCTTTTGCAGAAACACATTGCGGAAAGAAAATCAAGTATTTACAATCAGACAACGGATTGGAATATTGCAATAATCAGTTTAATGTTTACTTAAAGGAAAATGGAATTAAAAAGAAACTCACAGTACCACATACCGCTCAGCAAAATGGATTAGCGGAGAGGAAGAATAGGACTTTGATAAGAACCTTAATGATACAGTCCGATGTTAAACTCATGGATGAGTTGAGTATGAAGACGGTGCATTATGTGAATTAAACAAAGAAATTGAACGAAGATGAAGCATCTTCTGATGCAACTTCAAGTGATCCCGGATAGGAATCAGCTAACTTCGTAATCGTCCAACTACTCCTTGTTTGTCAGAAGTATTAAAAAGTGCAGATACTGAAATGTGGGAGATAGCCATAAACCAATATATATCGCCCATGTAGAAAACAGGACTTGGTAGATAGTAAATCGTCCAAAGTGGTCCCTGGATAATCAGTTTGTTAATGAAAATATATGGCGGAATGAATCCGCAATGTATTTCTTTTCTTATCCACGCATTTTCTGCCCCACATTTTAAATATAAGGAAATTAATCCCTTTCGTTCAATATGGCTGCCAACTGCCATATTTTGACTATTTTTCCCGTGTGAAACGCGTTTTCTGCCGTCCCAGTCGCACGGTGCATCTCTTTCCCACTAATGGGAATCATACGCGAATAAATTAATTCGATTTTGTGATCTACCAGGTAAATTCCGCGTTCGCCGTGATCGCCGTCAAAAAACTCACCGATTTGACGTTTCAGTCAAATGAATCGGTTGAAGTTCGCGTGAGTGCGGGAAGTGGAGTGTCCGCGATATTTCGCGTTTTTACAGGTGAGTTCCGTGTTTGTGTACCTGTGCATCGTTTGATAAGTGTACTATGTGCTGTCCTTTGTGTTTGTTGTGAAAATTGCGTTGAGAAAATGCGTAATTGTGCTAATCGGCAACATGTGTTTATGTTGCCGATGAAATGTCAATTTCGACAATAATTGCTAAATTGCAATTAATTACTGACCTGCACGGCCCAAAAAAACACGGAGATGCATAACATGTGTGCAAATCTGCGGAAATTGCATATTAGTTATGTACTGCGCATGAAGTTCACGGAGAACTGAAAATAGTTATGCTACAGCATAACTTGTGAATTGGTGGTGGCTCCAATGCCAATAGGAAAGGCAGTTTCCTAATATGTTTTGTTATTTTGTGGTGTAGGTAATTCAAATAAGCCATTATTTATAAATTCTAATTCATTTTTTATTTATTTTAGTGCTACATGGATCGGCACCTGACGAGGCATCCCGGGTGCCTTAGGTAATTTTTTTTTATTTTATTCCATTTATTTTATTTTAATTTTTAATTGCTTCTTTTTCAGAGCGAGTGCTGAACAATATATGAAAAAAAAACTATATGTACGCGATTGGCTGCTGAGGAGAGACGCTGACGCTCTACGAGATATAGGTATGGGTTGTGTGGTAGTTGGTAGAGCCAACCGCAGATCGACAAGTAAGGTGGTGCACTGAAACGCATAAGTGTAATACAGGAGATCACAACCAAAGAGATCAAGAGGTGATGAAGAGATAACGAACCGTAATTTATACCAATTAAATCTAAACTTGGACTAGATCAAAATGTGAGAATACGATACTGTCGAATTTTAAAGAAGGCATTTGACAAAGTTGGAAAATTTTGATGAAGATTAATGTTAAAAGAAAATATTGAAGTATGATGGGAAACCATCATGTCTTGGGGAAGTTGTACAAAAGGAGAAAAATCGAGAAAGAGCGGAATAACTAAAGCCTAAGCCTTAGTGACACCGTGTGGGAAGAGAATACTCCTCGAGGAAAGGAAACCGTACCAACCCAACCCCCACGCAACCCTAGCGACGGACGACGACGGAAGAAATCTCCCGGACAGGTAGTTGGCTCTATCAGTAGCCAGCTCCTGTATTTCCAGGGAGCCCTCCGGACGTTTCCGGAGCACCGGTACCGTGGTGCGGGCAAGCAAAGCCCCTCCCTGCCTGTACTCCCCAGGGAAGAGGAGGCCCGAGACCTCGAGACGAATAGCTGGCTGACGAAGCCAACTTTCGTAATTCTCAAGAGGCCTCGAGGCAACCTCGACCATGAGAATTCCAGGCAGGGCCTCTGGAGGTAAGAGAGTGGGGATGAAATATAACGGGGGTAAAAAGGTATGTCCCCCGCATAACCGAGCAGAGGCGGTTTTAAGGACAACCTGGTACCAGTTAAGCTGGTCGGATGCCTTATTAGGGCGACCGAAATCAACTGTGATATAGTGAGCCAAGCTCAATAGATAGCCTAATAAGGGATCCGTCAAAACTACTTAAGTGCTAGAGCATATATCAAGGATTGCCTCGATATATGCAAAAATTACTTTAAAAACCAAAAGAAATTCTCTTATCCTCACCTCTTAATGTCCTTAGCGTGGAACGTTCCGATGAGTTTCCCCTGGAGGTCTTCTAACTCATATAAGGCGTTGCCCTTTTTGGCCCTGATTCTACACTTTAGGAATTTACGACTTAACTTAGCACTTGTCTGCTTCTCGAAATTGCTCAGTTGGAAGTTGCGGCGATAGACTTCTTCGCCCACCTTGAATTCTACGGGTTTTGTCCTCAGATTGTAGGTCTTTGCACCTTGGTCGAAAGCCTTCTTTAAGTTTTCTTGAGCTTTAGCTCGAATAAGTTTAAGCTTATCAGAAGTGTCAATGTTTAGGGGTTCGTCAATTCCTTGAAGGCGGCGCAACAACTCGTAGCTGGACGCGTGGGTTATCATTTGGAGTCCGAACAACATTCGATAAGGAGGAAAACCTGTTGCCTGATGGACAGAGCTCCGAAGTGAGCTGGCAATACTACTAAGGTTTTCGTCCCACTTTTGATGTTCGTCTTTAATATAAGCGCGAATACCGGCCAAGATGGATCTATTTACTCGCTCCGAGGCGTTAGCCTGAGGAGAGTAAAGTGCCGTGCGCATGTGTTGGACTCCGTAGCGTTCCAGAAGTTTAGCGAGTTGTGCCGAACGGAATTGAGTACCATTATCGGTAACAATTGTTTCGGGAACACTAAACATATGGAAAATTTCTTCTTCGAGGAAGGTACAAATCTGCGACGTCGTAGCTTTACGTAGGGGTTTCAATAATGGAAATTTCGAGAAATGGTCTAGGACAATTAAAATGCAGACATGGCCAGATTTGGTTCGAGGATAGGGGCCTAAAAGATCCATGTAAATTCTTTGCCACGGTCTTTCAGCAATAGGTTGATTAACTATCGGCGGTCGGAGTGTTGTATTTGGCGCTTTGGTCTCTTTACAAGTGTCACACGAGAGAACATAAGATCTAACATCGGCTGCCATGCGTGGCCAGTAGAAATAACGACGAATTCGCTCAAGGGTCTTACCGACGCCACCATGAGAAGACAATGGAGGGTCATGAGCACGGGAAATTACGTCTGGGACTAGGCCGGGAGGAATCCAAAGCTTCCTCGCTTCGTCCTCTTGTACCGAATCGCCAGAACGTGGGACAGTGCGAACGTAAATGAAGCCGTCACGAACCATCAGATCAGGAAATTTGGCCCGGTTTTCTTCTGCTTGTCGCCCCAGCTCTACATACTCCGCCGAGGCGAAATGTGAAGAGCTGAGATCGACCTCAGGCCCGAAGTCTTCCAGAACTGATAGCGCGTCACACTCCACTCGCGATAACGCATCTGGCACCACGTTCAAGCTCCCCTTACGGTGCTCGATGGTGAAGTCGTAGCGCTGAAGCTTCAGACTCAATCTCGCCAGTCTGCCACTCAGATCTTTCTGTGACATAAGCCACTTCAAACTCGCATGGTCTGTAATAATTTTGAAGGGCATAAGCTCAATGTATGGACGAAATTTTAGGACTCTTATAATCGCAGCCAAACACTCCAGTTCTGTCACCGAATAGTTTCTCTGCGCTGAGTTAAGTTTTTGGGACACGTAGGCAATTGGCCTCTCCTTATCATTATCGTCGACCTGCAGGAGGACTCCACCCACACCTTGTGTGCTCGCGTCGCACTGAATAACGAACGGTCTGGAGAAGTCGGGAGTCACCAAAACGGGAGCAGAAGTCAAGAGCTGCTTAAGTTTATTAAACGCGGTTTGGGCTTCTTCAGTCCACGTGAACTTACTCGATTTCTTTAGCGTATCAGTTATTGGACCAGAAAGATCTGCAAAGTTGGGAATAAATCGACGATACCATCCTGCCATTCCCATGAATCGACGTACTTCTTTTACGGTTTTGGGAGCAGGGTATTCAACAATTGCAGAGATCTTATCGGGATCCATACGCATTCCGTTCTCACCAATAATGAAGCCAAGATATTTCGTTTCTCTTAAGCAGAACTTGCTCTTTTCCACGTTTATTGTAAGTCCCGCCCTCCTCAGACAGTCAGCCACTCGGGCGAGAAGAGCTAGATGCGAATCAAAATCTTGGGATAGAACCAATAGATCGTCGAGGTACACCAACACATTATCACGCAGGTCGTAAGGAATTGCTTTATCCATCAGCCGGCACATGGTCTGTGGAGCGTTGCAGAGACCGAATGGCATCACTGTGTAGTGGTAGAGGGGATGACCAGGCACTGTAAAGGCTGTCTTTTCCCTGGAGCTCTTTTCTAGAGGAATCTGCCAAAAGGCGTCCTTCAAGTCAAGACTGGTAATGTATTTTGCCGGCGGAAGGCGACTCAGAATGCCGTCAATTTGTGGTAAAGGATAAGCATCCTTTTTGGTGACGGATCACCTTCCGGGCGTCAAAACACAGTCGGACTTTGCCTGGCTTCCGTACTAGAACAACTGGAGAGATCCAAGGGCTCTGGCTCTCCTCTATCACTCCCAGCGACAACATTCGGCTTAGCTCAGCATCCATGAGTTTCTGCACCGCCGGAGAAACTGGATAAAACCTTTGTTTTATTGGCGTAGCATCCCCAACGTCTATGGCATGTTCTAACAGGTGAGTTTTCCCCAAGCCCAAGTTCGTGTAAGACGGAAACAGCGATTTGGTTTGTTTTAAACGTCTCTGGAAATCAGGAGGCAATACATGCTCAGCAGGGTTGGGTTTCGCTACCATCGGGATGTCCAACGAAGAGGCCAGGCCGAGCACGTCCGGGGCCAACATGAAAGCTCTCCAAAAATCAATTCCTAAATATAACTCTTGAGTGAGGCTAGGTACAACGTAAAGTCGTAAAATTTTAGCCTCACCCCGAAAAAGAACTTCCAAATCGACATGGCCGTGCACTTCCGGCCTAGCTCCGTTGGCCATCTCGATAGCAGATCGATATTTTACCCATTTGAGGCCTGCTTCCTGCAGCAAACTCTCAGAACATTTGTCCAAAATGCTAATGCTAGCACCACTGTCTAGCAGGCCTACGATGTTCTGGCCTAAAATATTAACTGTAGCATAGGGTCTTACATCTTTTGGAACTGAAACGAAAGCTGAGGATAATTTCCGACGATTTTTCTTAACACGTTTCCAGAACGCACGTAAACGCAAGGTGGAACGTCTGGACTTGACAAACTTACTGGGTTTAGGGAAAATTCCTCCCTGACTTTCAGGATAACTTACAGCCGAAGCAAAGATTCGTTCCCGAGCCGCTTTGTATTCTTTAAGCCTAAGATGGTATGGCTTAATGGGAAAGAGAACCGGAGATGGAAGAACGTTCGGTCTCTTTAATATAGAAAATTTTGGGTTCGGAAGCTGCTCGGCTACAGAAGGTGAAAATACACTGTCAGGTTCAGGGGAATTCTCTAACTTTTTCGGTGGATCAACATCCACAAGATTTGAATTATCAGATGGAAGGGAAACGTCAGGTGAGATTCTACTCGTCACGGGGTTAATTATGTCTGAGGACGAGAAGGGGTGGCTGTCGTCTCGCTTGCCGTAATTGCTAGCGGTCGTTGGGGTCGGGGGCTGGTGTTGTTGCTCCCGACCCGACGCTGATTTTTTGAAATACAGTTAGGGCAGCGAGGTTTAACAACCCCTTTCGTCCACAGCCATAACAAAAAAACCTGTCGGTTCTGAGGGACAATCTTGATAAAAGTGGCCAGTCTGGTCGCAATTCCAGCACTTTATCATCGACGATGGAAATTTTGTGAGAGCGTCAGCTGGTTCAATTACTACAGGTTCTGGCGCAGCCTTTGTAAGGTCTTGAAAAGCAAAATTTTCTTCGACTCTCGCAGGACGGTGAGCAGTCGACAACAGCGTACTCCTCGTTCGCTGTCGAGTCACCTGGACCTCGTTCACTACGTCCCGCAAATGCGCGATCGTGTAGATACGGTGAAGGCAAATCTGCTCCTGAATGTAAGGAAGCAGATTGGCTCTCAACATCTCCACAAATTCGATTTCTTGCATCTTGTAATACGAGGTGAACGACTCGTTGGGCTGCTGTGGCCTGTTCAGCATCTGCCGCTTGATGTCGATATCGCGCGAGTTATATACACAGCTGTACCCATGAAAGAAACATCCCTCAGTGAGTCAGCGAAGCCCAAGAAATTATCGGTTTGGTAAAACTGACTCATGAAGCCTAAGAAAAATAAGATAATCAGTACCAATAACGATAAATGCAGCCGGACCTAACTATCAATAATGATAAACGCAGCCGAACCAAAGTACCAACGATAATGCAGCAGAGATAAAAGGAACCAGAAGTATAAAAGAGGAAGTGCATGAGAAGAAGAGGTATTCTCCATCGATTCGCCGTTGATCGCGCTTAAGATATAGTTAGTTATGTTTGTACCGCTTACATATATACATATATGTATATTAATAAAATAATTCGAAAATAAAAGATTTTTCGTGTTAATTATTTAAATGGCGCAGTCGGTAGGATTCTTCTAAGTGAAAGTAAGAATCCAGTGAAACGAACTAAAACTCACCTATTAAATACCGGAGACGAAGTGTCGCGAAGCAAAATTTACCGAGACACGAAGAAACGAAAGTTAATTTAGTGTGTGAAATAAAAAAGTGTTGAGTGTGTTAATCCCTCACAAAACTGGAACGAAGAGACCGAAGAAATCAGGTAGTTGACCAGCATAGGGTGACACAACAAAGCAACATGGAGGAGTGCGTACAAATGTTAACGCAAATCATTGCACAGCGGAATCAACGATCATTTAAAGAAAATGTGGAAAAGGAGATTAAATATTTGCCTCCATTCGAAGGACGATCAGGGACTCTCCCGTCATTCCTGGAAATGGTAGAGAAACAGCTGACTGGATACAAGACCCAAAAAGAAATAACTGAAGCATATGAAATCATCTATAACACAAAAATAATCGGAGATGCTAAGAATTATCTCAGAGTATCAGCACCTGCTACATGGGAAGAATGTAGAAGCAGACTCATCACGCAGTATCAGCCCACAAAGGACAAGGAACACATTTTACGGGACATATATAATTTAAGGGTAAGTTCTGTTAGAGAATTATGTAGTAAAATTCAGGAAATAATTAAGTATATTTCGAAATATTCAATTTATAATGAAAATAGTCACGAAATTAATAATACTCTGGGTAGTATTTTAATTGAAAAAATAAAAGAATTAGTGTCAGGAACGTTAGAAGATAAACTGTATAATAAATTTACTTTACCGGAGGGAAGAAATGTTTTACAGACATATATTGGTAGAGATTATGGAAACCTTAAAAATCAAATGTTTAATGCAAATAGAACTAAAACTATAAAACCTGTTTACCAAGAAAAAATCTATAATCAAAACTATGCAAGAAATTACGTAAACCCAACATTTCGTGGTAATTTATCAGCACAGCACAGACAAAATAATTTCAACAAAACAGCACAATACAGACAAAATAATAATAACAACACAGAACAATACAGACCAAATAATTATAACAATTCAGAACAGTATAGACAAAATAATTTAGCACAATATAGACGAACTTTTAATCAAAATAGTGGACAATACAGATCAATAAATCAAAATCAACAAAGAGAGCAAGTGTAACCAATGGAAGTAGACGCTGCAAGTGCTAAGAATGAAGTAAATCAGATGTCCGACGAGGTTTTTATAAACTAGCTTCGGACCAACGTAAAATCTATATATTATTAACTATCGAAAAATAAGAATTGATTGCTTTACTCGACACAGGATCCACAATTAGTTTATTAAACTCAAGAAATGTGAAACCAGATTTATATCAGACAATATCAAAGGAACAAGTTAATATAAATACAATAACGGGTCAAGTACAACAAAGCACAGAATATGTAAAAACAAAATGTCCTAAAGAATTATTTGAAAGTGAAAATGCACGTATGAAATGGACAAAAATAGATCTTGATAAGCCCTATGACCTTTTAATAGGTATGGATTGGGTTGAAAAAATGTGAAAGGGATCAATATAGAAAAAGAACAAATAATACTAAACAACTCTAAAGTACTATGGTTCTTGAATAAAAAATTGAATGAAGAATAAACATGTTAGAGGAAAGTGACCTAAGAAGTATTAAAACTGAGCATCTCAATGAAGAAGAAAAAGATGGTATTCTGAAACTATTGTATAGATATAAAAATTTGATGTTCAAAGAACTTTCGTTTTCTTTCTTTTTCCTTGGGCCGAAGGCTCCAAGTTGTTGCCCTTCCGCCGGCAGGTAGTGACCCGCAGTGCAGTGCCCTTCTTTCCGCGAAGACTGGGGAAACAACGTAGACCAGGTAAGTGCCGTGCCCACCGTTTATTTAATTATTCCGCGCCGCGAGAATTTCCTTTATTTGGGCACTCCGTGGGCCTCCCCAGAAGCCACGTACAGCCCAACCGAGAACAGCTGACCGCGACCGCTGAGGAGAGCCTCCGCTGGTCGAGCCCCATCGTGGTGCAACAAGTGCACAGGGCCCGAAGCGTCACGCCCGCAACATTGTTGCAGAAACCCTCGCCCGGCTGGGACGAGCATCGCGGCCACCCACACGAACACACAGGCGCGACCGACGCCGCCTGTATTCGACCGCGGCTATATACTTCGGCGCGAGGAAATTGATAAGCCGGCACCGATTAAAGGACGCGATTTGCACAACTAGATTTTAAGAAATTTGAGAAAGTACTCACCGGGATTCAAACAGCTGCGGGGCCCGCGCCGCAGGTGTTCCGTCGTCCCCCTGTTGACTCCCCCTCGCTGCTGGTCGTCCGCGCGGCACCTTCGTTGCTGATCCTGCAAGAAAAGAAACATCGTCACTACCTGGTCGCTAGACACCTTTTCACTACACTCCGGAATCACTACTTGCGCGACACGACACAATTAATCCGCACTTTCACTGCATTTTTCACCGCGCACAGCTCACAACTCGAACTAACTCCCGGCGCCGAAAGGAAGCATAAACCGGGACTGGAAGTAAACAACGCGCTACTTCCCGTGCCTTCCAGTCCTGCTCGGCGAGCGCACGTCACTCAGAGAGCCCCGCCGTGGGAAGGCTCGTACCGGCGTAGTGTGGGTGCCGTGGAATCAAGGCGGTAGAGATAGGGGACACAGCAGAAGCAAGTAGAGCACACTCGGCGAGGAGGCAGTCGGCCGCGGTTGCCAGATTGCGCTCATCTCAGAGGTCCTGCCTTTGTGAAAAAGTTTGTCCGCATCAGGTGGCAAAATTAATTAAGTCTCCCTCTCGGACATTATTAACATCGGCCAGACAAGATTGCAAAGCCGATCTTGTCACAATACAATTAAAAAAAAAATTAAATATCTCGCGGATCCTATAGAAGATAAAGATGCTGCAAATAAAAGTTATGTTGATATCACCAGTAATCTTCAATGCGAAATTGTAAAAGTTGTAAAAGCAAATGATGATCTAAGTGTTAAATTAGATATAACAAAAGAAGAATTGAGAGATCATATAGAAAAAGCTATTGATGATACAATGGAATATATTGATATCAATATTAGTACCTAATATTAATTTAACATTAGAAAAGTTTATAGATGTAGAATCACTTACAATCAAAACTTCTCAGAGTGAACATAAGAATAATGAGTAAACAAATTGTTGTCAATGCACTGCATAAGTCCGCTAGAAGGAATTTTAAAAGACGCCGCGTAATTATTAAAGGGCTGGATGATCTATGGCAAGCTGATTTGGTAGAAATGGGTGTATATGCATATCAGAATAATGGATACAACTTTCTACTAACTGTTATTGACACATTCTCTAAATATGCTTTGCTTGGGGTATACCCGTTAAGACAAAAACTGGCGCTGAAGTTACTCAGGCTACGAGAACGATATTAAAAGATGGAAGACATCCTCAAAACTTGCAAACAGATGATGGAAAGGAATTTTTTAATAAAAATTTTGCAGAGATTATGAAAAACTATAAAATCAATCATTATTCTACGTATAGTTCTCTTAAGGCGTCAATAGTTGAACGATTTAACAGCACCTTAAAGTCTATGATGTGGAAAGAATTTAGCATTAGAGGATCATGTCGATAGATTGATATTGTAAAGAAACTAATTTCAACATATAATATGAAGAAACATCGTACTATAAAAATGCGTCCTTGTCCAATGAATAACAACTTATTTCAACAGCTGTTACGTGTCGTAGTTAATACACGCAAGGGCCCCGCTAGCTCCTGGAGGAGGGCCGGGTTCTTCCGCTGAACGGCAATCGGCTGAAATACAACAAAGGAAAAATTTTGGGCGCCACTCGGCTTACGGTCTGCCGAGAACCATTGAGCCTACCACGGCTAAGGGGGAGGCACGAAAACCAGTGGGTGATTGACCGCAATCGTTTCTATATTTCTCGACATATTAAGTCTAACAACTTCAAAAAAAACAACTGTAAAGGAACAAGATAACAGAGCCGGGCCAGGTGGCTAGAAACCGCGGTGCAAAACGCAATATGCGGGAGGATAATCCTTCCGCACTCGATTATATAAAACAATTCAACAAAACACGGCAAGCAACGAAAAGAAAGGCAAAGGGACTTAGCTGTGCGTAATTCCTCGCGGGCCACGCCGCCGACGCAATCTTCTCCGGGCGCCACGCTGCCGGCGCAATCAGCTCACATCCCCGGGATCCTCCGGAATCCTGGTCTGCTTCGGCTGTTTCCTGCTGCGCCTTTCCGGCTTCCCACAAAATGCTCCCTTTTTTTCCTTCTGGGACACCGCTGCTCCTGGTTTCCTTCTTCACTTTTCCCTTTTGATGGCGCTGACTTTTACTCTCCGCAACACAAAACTTAACTTTTGCCTGTCGACTGCCCGGTTTCAGCTCCAATCCCAGACTGACCGAAACGCAACGCAAGAGCGAGAGAGAGCCGCCCGTTTCACCTACCGGAGTACTTAATCTCCAACGAAGGATGGCCGTCGCTTTCCGGCGGAGGCGTTCAGCGTCTTGATTAATGGTGCTTCCCAGTTTGACAGAAGGGCACTTGTTCTCATTCCATTGTTGTTCGCGATTTGCTTCGGGGCCAACGACTTATCGTACTGCATCCTTGTTGGGACTTCCTCCGGGTTACGGTCAGCTCGTTCTGCGGGAACTCGTGTGCGTAATCGTTGCGAGTGGTTGTGGTCGTGGCCGGTCGTGGTGAGAGTAGTGAGGTGGTGACTTAGTGTTCCCAGAACGATTCGAAGAATGTTACGCAGCCGCCTCCCCCCCCCCCCCCCCCCCTTTCTAAATTCTCTTCCCATTACAGGGGTATGACTACTCTACGCGAGCGCACCGCGGGTCCCGAATCACCCTCAGCCCGACGTACAATATTTTTTTGGTAAGTAATTCAGTATCACGTTTTAAACGTACAAGCTATGCTACGATTATGCAGTTAATATTCAATTCAGGTCGCTACTAGTATTTCACTTAGAATACTATCTAACTTTGGTTTACTCCAATTATTGCTCTACTTAACTTAGTTCAATTACTATTCAACTCAGAATGATACTTAGTGTTCCCTTTGGGATAATACATAGCTTGGTTTACTTCAATTCCTATTCGACTCAACTTAGTATAACGAACAATTCAGGTAACTTAACTGAGTTCAATTAATATTCAATTCGGGATGATACTTAGTACTCACTTAAAATAATACCTAACTTAGTTTACTTCAATTCTTATTCTACTCAACTTAATATAACGAACAATTCTGGTGACTTAACTGAGTTCCATTATTATTCAATTCGGGATGATACTTAGTATTCACTTTTCCTTAACCAACTACTAACTAAATACTTATCAACTACCACTAAACTAATAATTGCTCTCTCTTCAGGTTTTCCGGTGCGATGACAGTTGACGCCTTCCCATCGGTCGAGCTCGTTGTTGGTGGTGGCGGCGCTCCTTGCGGCGGAACTGATACCTCGCCGCGGAGTTCGATGGATTCAGCTGCAGTGGAGCGTTGAGGTTACCGAACAGGCTCGGCCGGAATGTTTGCGCCGAGGTGTATGCAATTTCCATCTGCAACTACAGGTTCTTCTTTTACCAGCTTCTAGGAATCCCGCATGCAGTGGGGCGTTGGGGTTGAACAGGCTCAGCGAGAGCGTCTGCACCGAAGCGCGTGCAAATGCCAGCTACGGATTCTCCTTCCCTGGTGAGTAGCACGCTCAAGGAATTCCGCAGGAATTGCGGAGCCCCTCCGCAGGTATGTCCATAATCTTTTCAAGGCCGCTTCCAGTACAGGGTTCTGAAATTATAAAAATCTTTGCAGCTTCCAAGGCCTATAGACAAGCAGGGACAACACAGGATACGCCCCCCAATCCACCAGGGCGATTCTATTGGTTATACGATTTCTACCGATTTTTAAATTGTAACACAGCATATAATCACATAAAAATAGCCCCGAAACTTCGATATAAGATTGGAGATTTTGTTCGAATTAGTAAATACAAACATGTGTTTGAAAAGGGTTATACACCAAATTGGACCGCTGAAATTTTTAAAATCAACAAAATTCAACTAACAAATCCAGTTACATATCTCTTGGAAGATTATAAAGGTAATCCAATACAAGGAGGATTCTATGAACTCGAACTCCAAAAAAGTAAAAATGGTACATTATTCTTAGTTGAAAAAATTGTAAAACAAAAGATAACAAAGAATATGTTAAATGGTTAGGATTTGGTTCAAAACACAATTCTTGGATTAATAAAAATGATGTATTATAAAATAGAAAAATTTCAATAACAGCAACAACAGTAGCAGTAACTCAATACGTTGAAGAGCTAGGAGAAAAGCACATTGTATAACTAACATATAAAATAAACATAAATATGAAAAAAAAATTAATATTTATTTTCCATTATTAAAACTAGTATTATATACTTATTTCCGATGATATTCTTTCAATATTAGCTCGTTGGTCCTCTGTTGGAAGTGGTGTCTTTCAATAGCATGTAATGTATCTCTGGTGGTGATGATGATGTTATTTGTTTCTCTCTCTCTCTCTCCCTACTTTAACCAGCTTCCACAACAAGATAGACAATTTCTTTTCCTTTTTCTATAGAAGTTCAGTAAATATAACACTCTCTTTAAACACTTATTCACATCATGACATTGACATGTATCGGGACCTTCAGTTGCATCATCTTTAGACCATGGGCAGCTTGTGTAGTGCTCACTATATTTTGATTTCACTTTGTCTACATTTACAAATAATTCCAAAAACTGTAAATGTTCTTTTATTTCCTCTTTATGTTCGTCATACATTATGTCAAAGCATTCACTTAAAAATTGTTTAATATTCATCTTTCTAAGACGGTAGACGAATAATAACTAAGTTTACCTTTTTATTTAAGATATATTCATTTGGTATGTCTGTTTCATTTTACGTAGATCTAGTAAGTCTACATCAGTTTTATATAATAGTTCGGATCATGTTGTTTTATTAACTCAACCTCGCCATTACTTAAAATTCTCTTCGTTTCAAATTCACGATACTCATAATAAGATATTTTTAATGAGCGAGCTTCATAATTACTATCGTATGTGCATCGAACTCTTATTGAAATATCATCATCAAATTCAAGCATGAAATGTCTATAAAAAATGTTATTGCTTTCAATGTATCGACAATATCCAACTCCTTTTTAATTAATTCTTGCCTAAATCCTTCGATAGCTTCCACAGTTTCAAAATCCTCTGGTGATGTTGTTATTCCTTCTGATGTTGGTGGTAATAATGGTGTTGATGATGATGAATTATTTATATCACTCTTATTAGTATATGTTAGTAATCGAAAAGTTAAACCAACTTGTACTTGATCATTATTTGGAAGATTTAATTTAAAATCGAAGTTGCTCACAGCATCATTCATAAGATTTACATCTAGCGGTACTGGTTGTGCATTCGCATAGAATAACAAGAGGATTAAAAATAAAATACTGTTTGAATGCATTTTGATTTATTGTCTTGTAGCGTGTGAATAGTCTGCACTCTTAAAAGAAACTAATGGATATGTTCAGCTTCCATAGAATTTATACTCAGGGTTTTTAGCTCTTTCTCGAGTTTGAGCTTCATGGGATGGCTCCATTTCCAATCATCTTCATCAGCAAAAACACAATTATTTGGAAAATGATTTGCTGACTTGAATCTTATTGAACCGTCTGGAGATTCCCCAATTAATACGATCGTACCTCCTAATAATAATAATGCATTTTTAATTTTCTTCTTCTTTTTTAAAAAGTTCTATTAATTACCACGAACTTCTAATTTAACATGTTGTGATGGTGTAAATTTGAAAGTATAATAAAGCACATCTGGAATAGGCTCTCCACTTCTCGTACGTAGTATTTGACATCTAGTGCCATCTTCTGGTGTCATATATAATTCGAAGATATTTTGAGAATCCACGGTTACATTAACAATTCTGAAGTTTTTCCATGCGCCCTCACAAACACAAAATTTGTTTCCAGGTCTTATTGTCTCACACCAAAACATTATTCCTTACTTAAATACAAATAGCGATATACTAAATCTTTTATTGAATGACATCCTTATATATTTTTGTATTCTTTAATACTTCACTGGTTTAATTGGGTAAGTGGTTCGAATATGATATATAATTAAATCAGTGGAGTATTTTTTTTTTATTATATAAAGGATCAAATCTTAGTTTTAGAGAAGTAGTTTTTTATTTTTTATTTTTTTTTATTTACAACTTTTTTGAAATAGTTAAACTCTTACGAAATGTTATGAAATTCTAACTCGAAATTAATCATGAATGATAATGAATCACTTACATATACATATACATATACATATGTATGTTTGATTATGTACCTTCTGTGCAGGTATATGATTTTAGAAATGCTGATTTTATTAATTTGAATGATTTTCTAGAAAATGTTGATTGGTGTGATCTCTTGGTGGGCCATTCATTAGAAGAAGCATATAGTAGTTTTCTTGAAGTGTTAAAGAGTGGTCTTGATTTATATGTTTCTTTAAAACATAAGTTGAACAACAATCATCCAAAATGGTTCAATAAATCCTTGCTTCGTTTAAAAAATGCTAAAAATAAAGCACACAAAGCCTTACGTGATAATGATGGCCAAATAAACGTGACTGCCGTTGCTAATTTTGTTAAACTAAGGAATGAATTCAAGACCTTGCATTGTTTTTCTTTATAAGCAATTTATTATATCCACTGAATCTAGTATTAAATATAACAGCCGTGCATTCTGGACGTACATTAATGATAAACGCAAATCGTCTGATCTTCCTAATTATATGGAATATGAGAATTGTAAATCGAATAATTTACAGGAGTCCTATGAACTTTTTGCAAGATTTTTTCAATCTGTCTATTGTGACAGTAACTACCTGCCAATGTTTCTTTGTCTTCCAATAATGACAGTCCTTTAAATCTTGGCATGTTAACGTTAACGGAGCTCGATATTAGGGAGGCAGTAAACAGTCTTCATAATAATTACACTCCTGACTCAGATAATTTGTCTCCTGGCCTTCTGAAATCATGCGCAAACTCATTGATTCCACCTTTAACCATAATTTTTAACATCTCGCTTGGTTTAGGTAAATTTATTGATGTATGGAAAATATCTACAATTAAACCTGTTTTTAAGTGTGGGGCCAAGCACATGGTAAAAAATTACAGAGGTGTTTCCTTGATGAAAACGATTCCTAAATTACTAGACTGTATTGTGGCTAATAAGCTATCCTTTTTATGTAAAGATCTTATTTGTTCTCAACAACATGGCTTCTTAAAAGGAAAGTCCACAGTCACTAATCTTGCTTTATTTACGAATTTTTGTTTAAACGCATTAGAAAGGGGATATCAAGTTGATACAATTTATACTGATTTCTCTAAAGCTTTCGACAAAGTTAATATTAACGTTCTTATAATTAAACTTTCCCAACTTGGATTTCATTCGACCTTCTTAAAATGGATCTCATCTTACCTGTCCAATAGAAAACAGAGTGTCATTATTAATGGGTACTGTTCTAGTGAATTTTCGGCTAATTCTGGTGTTCCACAGGGTAGCCACTGCGGTCCCATTTTATTTATTTTATTTATAAATGATGTTGTTAACTGTTTTTTACATTCCCGATGTTTAATATATGCGGATGATTTAAAAATTTATATTAAATTAACTGACTCTAATAGTTGTTTTAAGTTGCAGCAAGATTTGAATAGATTTACAAATTGGTGCTCTGCTACTTAATTACCTTTTTCTTAACGTAACGAAATGTCGAGTTATATCTTTTTACAGAACGGCAATTTGTTATAATCATAATTATGTTCTAAATGCTGAAAACTTATTCCGTGTCGATGAAATCATCGATTTGGGTGTTACTCTAGATAAAAAGCTTTCATTCTCGCTCCATGTCGATCAGGTTATTGCGAAGGCTTACAGAATGCTGGGCTTCATTAAAAGGAATACTAAAGAATTCAAAGATCCATTTGCTATTAAAAATTTGTATGTGTCTCTTGTGAGATCTTTGCTGGAATATGCTGCTGTTATCTGGTGCCCCATACATACTACAAGTATTAATAGGATTGAAGCGGTGCAAAGGAACTTTACTAGATTCTTGTGTTTTAAATGTAATCTTTTCAAAAATGCTTTTTTAACATATAAATCACGGCGTCTTTTATTTGGTCTATCATCACTTGAATATAGACGCAATTGCAGTTGTGCTGTTTTTATCAAGGATATATTGTGCAATTTTATTAAATGCCCTGAGTTGCTTTCTTTGATTATGATTTATGCTCCTGAAAGAGCCCTTCGTTCAAGGGGGCTGCTTCTTGCTCCTTCTCATAGAACCAAATATGGGTCACGAGAGGTTATCTCTAATTGCATTATTCAGTTTAATCACTTCAATGAGTATGTTGATTTCTCTTTAACAAGACATAATTTCAAATCACAAATCATATATCTTGAAAATGTCACTTTTAGCTGATTATGTTGTTATCTTTATTATATATTGTTGAATTTTTCATTATCTTGTATTCTCCCCTTCTTAGTTTGAATACCTAAATTATATTCTAGTCTGTAAGGTTACTTGTAACTGTAGACTGTATACAAATAAATAAATATTCTAAAAAAATGTTTACTTTTTACTTGTAATCTAAAACCACACAATCTAGAAGGGATCAACGAACTTAATCATAAATGATCATGACTCATTTATGTATATTCAAAGAAATGTTAATTTTTAATTCATAATCTAAAACCAAACAAATTTTCGAAGTTACGAACAACCTTATCATCAACGAAATTGTGAATTATCAACAAGCTCAACAAAAAACATTAAGCGCCACTCAATCGCTTATCACAACAAAACCACAGCTCCCAAAACATTACACTCTACGCTTGTTTTTTTCTTGTGAGCCAGAATCCTCAGTCAGTGAATTAGAATCTTTGTGCCAGAACCCCCACACGTTTTCTTGTGTGAACTAGAACCCCGGTGTCAAAACCCCCCCCAGTGAATGAATCAGAACCCCCACACGTTTTCTTGTGCATCAGAACCCCAGTGAGTAAATTAGTACCATTGCGCCAGAACCTCCACACGTTTTCTTGTGTGCCAGAACCCCCAGTCAGTGAATTAGTACCATTGTGCCAGAACCCCCATACATTTTCTTGAACCATTGTGCCAGAAACCCCATTTCTCTACTACTCTTAGATCTTGGGTTAGGCTTAGAAGTAATGGTGGGAGACGCAAACCTGACGGAACGGGAACTACGGGTAAGCTTACTATTTAAAGTAGTGTTAGTGATAGGAGTGGAGAGAGACTTAATGGAGCTATTATTAGTATTTACGCGACTAGATGGAACAGCATTCCATACCGAAATATGTATTTTTCCATATGTGAGGCCGTCACTTGAGGAACAGGAGAAGAGCACAATTCCCTCTACTGGAATTGAAAACTTTTTCAAGCCCAATACTAAGGAATTCAGCATATCAATTACAAATTATAATTCCAGGGAATTGAAATTGTAATTGTAATGTAATTGAATTTACTCAGCTCTGCCCGTGATGAGCTGTTGCTTCTTGGCGACTTCAATCTACCATCTGTTAACTAGCTGGCTTCATCGGATGTCTGCGAGCTTTCGCCATTGTTTACCGCCGCTTCCCAATATGCTGTTAACTTTATTGCGAATTTGCGGGATGTCATCTATGGTGTTTAATGACAATGGAAGCTTTCTGGACTTTTTCTACCGTCTCTGCTATTTTATTGCCAAACACCTTTGTTTCCTGAAACTGGATTTTCATGTTTTTCATGTATCTTATCGTCGCTTTTCATGTTATCTTATCATCGGACCTCTTCCTATCTAACTCTTCTGCACCGCTTGACTTTTGTTATAACTTCAAAAAAGCTGATTTTTCACACCTTAAATTCCTTTCTTTCTCGGTTAACGCCTTGGTCCTCCTTGAATTAACGATGAATAAAGACATCTGAAAAACTTAAAAAGTAAAGCGTGGAAGAGATTTTGCAACTCACGGACTGACGACGGTTATAACTCCTATTCTTTTCTACGTTCTCAATTCATCACACTACTCGAGCCCTCGTACAATCTACATATACGATATATCGTATATCGATAATATGAAGCTCCAAACGATTTTGGAGTTTTGTCAATTCAAAATTTAACTCGGATGGCTATCCTTCATTCCTTAGTTTTGGTGATGTTGATAACAACGATGCCCAAGCCTTTTCTAATCTCTTTGGTGATTTTTTTAAAACAGCTTATTTATCTAATAACTGTGATATCTCAAACTCTGATCTTAGGTCTATAGCTTTTTCTCACCTGACGAGGCTTCCGCTGACTTCTCTTACCTCTAAGGATTTATTTATTGATGAAGCTCTGCTTTGGAAGCGCATCGCTAGCATAGCTGATAATGACTCTCTCGGACCTGATGGTATTCCCGCCACCTTTGTTAAGCGTTTTTGCGTCTCTCTTGCCCCGGTTCTTTGTTATCTGTTTAACTTACCTGTTTCGTCGGAGATTTTTCCGAATATTTGAAAACTGTCACATATAATCCCTTTACACAGGAAGGGCAGTTAGGAAAGTGTTTACCAGACACGTTTGAAAATTTTCGATGCACGATAGAATCGCGGGATGAGTTGTCAAAATGGTTCAACATTAAAATTAATCGAAGAATCTGATGCGAGCAAGTCTAGGGATTCTAGCAACATTCAGCAGAAGGCTATGCATGTGAAAAAGCCGGATGAATACAGGGATGGAAAATTTAAGGAAATTCATGGAAAGCCCCAAGTATTTAAGTAAATACCCATCATCCTTTCAGTTCAGGTGCCATAGGTGCAGGAATATCGGTTATGAACAAACTAATCAGTTAAAACAAAACCCAAAATTTGAGGCATTGAAAATATGCGCAAATCGATTCCGAGAGAGAAGAAATGGCATTTTTGCAGACTCACTTTCCTAGAAATAATGGTGACAGCTGGTGCCTAGATAGTGATGTGCATCCCATATCATATCAAAACGTGTAAGGAACGCAATAAAGATGTTCAATTTAGCCAACGGAGAAACAACAACCATTCGTGGAATAGGTGAAGTAAATCTCGAGTATCAGGTGGTAAACACTCCACAAAAATAAAACTCCAGAATGTCATGTTCGTTCCTGACCTTCATACTAATTTGATGTCAGTAGTAAAAATAACTGATAAGGGTTATGATGTAAAATTCCCAAAAAGTGTAAAAATAGTAAAAATAACTGATTAGGATTATGATGTAAAATTCCCAAAAAGTACTGCCTTCGTTATGGACAAAGACGGAAATATCGTTTGTATGGCCGGCAGATATGACGATCTTTATTATAGCCGGAGAAAAAATTGCATTGCAAACTTAACAACTGAAAAATGAAACAATTTAATGATTGGCATCAAAAATTAGGGCGCGTTAATATGAACTATTTATCAAATGTAAATGTGAAATTGAAATTAAATTTGGAAAAGAGAAAAAAATCCGAAAATGCGAAGTATACATACATATGTATGTATTAAAGCAAAACATGTGCAAAGCCCATTCCCAAAATGTCAGGAACCAAATTCAACAATATTGTTGGAAAAAGTTCACAGTGACGTCTGTGGCCCAATGCGCACTAGGTCACTTGGAATTATTTTGTCACATTTATAGATGACAAATCTCGCTATTGTGAAGTTTTCTTGATTAAAGGAAAATAAGAGGTCTTCAATGCCTTTAAGTATTATAAGGCTTTTGCAGAAACACATTGCGGAAAGAAAATCAAGTATTTACAATCAGACAACGGATTGGAATATTGCAATAATCAGTTTAATGTTTACTTAAAGGAAAATGGAATTAAAAAGAAACTCACAGTACCACATACCGCTCAGCAAAATGGATTAGCGGAGAGGAAGAATAGGACTTTGATAAGAACCTTAATGATACAGTCCGATGTTAAACTCATGGATGAGTTGAGTATGAAGACGGTGCATTATGTGAATTAAACAAAGAAATTGAACGAAGATGAAGCATCTTCTGATGCAACTTCAAGTGATCCCGGATAGGAATCAGCTAACTTCGTAATCGTCCAACTACTCCTTGTTTGTCAGAAGTATTAAAAAGTGCAGATACTGAAATGTGGGAGATAGCCATAAACCAATATATATCGCCCATGTAGAAAACAGGACTTGGTAGATAGTAAATCGTCCAAAGTGGTCCCTGGATAATCAGTTTGTTAATGAAAATATATGGCGGAATGAATCCGCAATGTATTTCTTTTCTTATCCACGCATTTTCTGCCCCACATTTTAAATATAAGGAAATTAATCCCTTTCGTTCAATATGGCTGCCAACTGCCATATTTTGACTATTTTTCCCGTGTGAAACGCGTTTTCTGCCGTCCCAGTCGCACGGTGCATCTCTTTCCCACTAATGGGAATCATACGCGAATAAATTAATTCGATTTTGTGATCTACCAGGTAAATTCCGCGTTCGCCGTGATCGCCGTCAAAAAACTCACCGATTTGACGTTTCAGTCAAATGAATCGGTTGAAGTTCGCGTGAGTGCGGGAAGTGGAGTGTCCGCGATATTTCGCGTTTTTACAGGTGAGTTCCGTGTTTGTGTACCTGTGCATCGTTTGATAAGTGTACTATGTGCTGTCCTTTGTGTTTGTTGTGAAAATTGCGTTGAGAAAATGCGTAATTGTGCTAATCGGCAACATGTGTTTATGTTGCCGATGAAATGTCAATTTCGACAATAATTGCTAAATTGCAATTAATTACTGACCTGCACGGCCCAAAAAAACACGGAGATGCATAACATGTGTGCAAATCTGCGGAAATTGCATATTAGTTATGTACTGCGCATGAAGTTCACGGAGAACTGAAAATAGTTATGCTACAGCATAACTTGTGAATTGGTGGTGGCTCCAATGCCAATAGGAAAGGCAGTTTCCTAATATGTTTTGTTATTTTGTGGTGTAGGTAATTCAAATAAGCCATTATTTATAAATTCTAATTCATTTTTTATTTATTTTAGTGCTACATGGATCGGCACCTGACGAGGCATCCCGGGTGCCTTAGGTAATTTTTTTTTATTTTATTCCATTTATTTTATTTTAATTTTTAATTGCTTCTTTTTCAGAGCGAGTGCTGAACAATATATGAAAAAAAAACTATATGTACGCGATTGGCTGCTGAGGAGAGACGCTGACGCTCTACGAGATATAGGTATGGGTTGTGTGGTAGTTGGTAGAGCCAACCGCAGATCGACAAGTAAGGTGGTGCACTGAAACGCATAAGTGTAATACAGGAGATCACAACCAAAGAGATCAAGAGGTGATGAAGAGATAACGAACCGTAATTTATACCAATTAAATCTAAACTTGGACTAGATCAAAATGTGAGAATACGATACTGTCGAATTTTAAAGAAGGCATTTGACAAAGTTGGAAAATTTTGATGAAGATTAATGTTAAAAGAAAATATTGAAGTATGATGGGAAACCATCATGTCTTGGGGAAGTTGTACAAAAGGAGAAAAATCGAGAAAGAGCGGAATAACTAAAGCCTAAGCCTTAGTGACACCGTGTGGGAAGAGAATACTCCTCGAGGAAAGGAAACCGTACCAACCCAACCCCCACGCAACCCTAGCGACGGACGACGACGGAAGAAATCTCCCGGACAGGTAGTTGGCTCTATCAGTAGCCAGCTCCTGTATTTCCAGGGAGCCCTCCGGACGTTTCCGGAGCACCGGTACCGTGGTGCGGGCAAGCAAAGCCCCTCCCTGCCTGTACTCCCCAGGGAAGAGGAGGCCCGAGACCTCGAGACGAATAGCTGGCTGACGAAGCCAACTTTCGTAATTCTCAAGAGGCCTCGAGGCAACCTCGACCATGAGAATTCCAGGCAGGGCCTCTGGAGGTAAGAGAGTGGGGATGAAATATAACGGGGGTAAAAAGGTATGTCCCCCGCATAACCGAGCAGAGGCGGTTTTAAGGACAACCTGGTACCAGTTAAGCTGGTCGGATGCCTTATTAGGGCGACCGAAATCAACTGTGATATAGTGAGCCAAGCTCAATAGATAGCCTAATAAGGGATCCGTCAAAACTACTTAAGTGCTAGAGCATATATCAAGGATTGCCTCGATATATGCAAAAATTACTTTAAAAACCAAAAGAAATTCTCTTATCCTCACCTCTTAATGTCCTTAGCGTGGAACGTTCCGATGAGTTTCCCCTGGAGGTCTTCTAACTCATATAAGGCGTTGCCCTTTTTGGCCCTGATTCTACACTTTAGGAATTTACGACTTAACTTAGCACTTGTCTGCTTCTCGAAATTGCTCAGTTGGAAGTTGCGGCGATAGACTTCTTCGCCCACCTTGAATTCTACGGGTTTTGTCCTCAGATTGTAGGTCTTTGCACCTTGGTCGAAAGCCTTCTTTAAGTTTTCTTGAGCTTTAGCTCGAATAAGTTTAAGCTTATCAGAAGTGTCAATGTTTAGGGGTTCGTCAATTCCTTGAAGGCGGCGCAACAACTCGTAGCTGGACGCGTGGGTTATCATTTGGAGTCCGAACAACATTCGATAAGGAGGAAAACCTGTTGCCTGATGGACAGAGCTCCGAAGTGAGCTGGCAATACTACTAAGGTTTTCGTCCCACTTTTGATGTTCGTCTTTAATATAAGCGCGAATACCGGCCAAGATGGATCTATTTACTCGCTCCGAGGCGTTAGCCTGAGGAGAGTAAAGTGCCGTGCGCATGTGTTGGACTCCGTAGCGTTCCAGAAGTTTAGCGAGTTGTGCCGAACGGAATTGAGTACCATTATCGGTAACAATTGTTTCGGGAACACTAAACATATGGAAAATTTCTTCTTCGAGGAAGGTACAAATCTGCGACGTCGTAGCTTTACGTAGGGGTTTCAATAATGGAAATTTCGAGAAATGGTCTAGGACAATTAAAATGCAGACATGGCCAGATTTGGTTCGAGGATAGGGGCCTAAAAGATCCATGTAAATTCTTTGCCACGGTCTTTCAGCAATAGGTTGATTAACTATCGGCGGTCGGAGTGTTGTATTTGGCGCTTTGGTCTCTTTACAAGTGTCACACGAGAGAACATAAGATCTAACATCGGCTGCCATGCGTGGCCAGTAGAAATAACGACGAATTCGCTCAAGGGTCTTACCGACGCCACCATGAGAAGACAATGGAGGGTCATGAGCACGGGAAATTACGTCTGGGACTAGGCCGGGAGGAATCCAAAGCTTCCTCGCTTCGTCCTCTTGTACCGAATCGCCAGAACGTGGGACAGTGCGAACGTAAATGAAGCCGTCACGAACCATCAGATCAGGAAATTTGGCCCGGTTTTCTTCTGCTTGTCGCCCCAGCTCTACATACTCCGCCGAGGCGAAATGTGAAGAGCTGAGATCGACCTCAGGCCCGAAGTCTTCCAGAACTGATAGCGCGTCACACTCCACTCGCGATAACGCATCTGGCACCACGTTCAAGCTCCCCTTACGGTGCTCGATGGTGAAGTCGTAGCGCTGAAGCTTCAGACTCAATCTCGCCAGTCTGCCACTCAGATCTTTCTGTGACATAAGCCACTTCAAACTCGCATGGTCTGTAATAATTTTGAAGGGCATAAGCTCAATGTATGGACGAAATTTTAGGACTCTTATAATCGCAGCCAAACACTCCAGTTCTGTCACCGAATAGTTTCTCTGCGCTGAGTTAAGTTTTTGGGACACGTAGGCAATTGGCCTCTCCTTATCATTATCGTCGACCTGCAGGAGGACTCCACCCACACCTTGTGTGCTCGCGTCGCACTGAATAACGAACGGTCTGGAGAAGTCGGGAGTCACCAAAACGGGAGCAGAAGTCAAGAGCTGCTTAAGTTTATTAAACGCGGTTTGGGCTTCTTCAGTCCACGTGAACTTACTCGATTTCTTTAGCGTATCAGTTATTGGACCAGAAAGATCTGCAAAGTTGGGAATAAATCGACGATACCATCCTGCCATTCCCATGAATCGACGTACTTCTTTTACGGTTTTGGGAGCAGGGTATTCAACAATTGCAGAGATCTTATCGGGATCCATACGCATTCCGTTCTCACCAATAATGAAGCCAAGATATTTCGTTTCTCTTAAGCAGAACTTGCTCTTTTCCACGTTTATTGTAAGTCCCGCCCTCCTCAGACAGTCAGCCACTCGGGCGAGAAGAGCTAGATGCGAATCAAAATCTTGGGATAGAACCAATAGATCGTCGAGGTACACCAACACATTATCACGCAGGTCGTAAGGAATTGCTTTATCCATCAGCCGGCACATGGTCTGTGGAGCGTTGCAGAGACCGAATGGCATCACTGTGTAGTGGTAGAGGGGATGACCAGGCACTGTAAAGGCTGTCTTTTCCCTGGAGCTCTTTTCTAGAGGAATCTGCCAAAAGGCGTCCTTCAAGTCAAGACTGGTAATGTATTTTGCCGGCGGAAGGCGACTCAGAATGCCGTCAATTTGTGGTAAAGGATAAGCATCCTTTTTGGTGACGGATCACCTTCCGGGCGTCAAAACACAGTCGGACTTTGCCTGGCTTCCGTACTAGAACAACTGGAGAGATCCAAGGGCTCTGGCTCTCCTCTATCACTCCCAGCGACAACATTCGGCTTAGCTCAGCATCCATGAGTTTCTGCACCGCCGGAGAAACTGGATAAAACCTTTGTTTTATTGGCGTAGCATCCCCAACGTCTATGGCATGTTCTAACAGGTGAGTTTTCCCCAAGCCCAAGTTCGTGTAAGACGGAAACAGCGATTTGGTTTGTTTTAAACGTCTCTGGAAATCAGGAGGCAATACATGCTCAGCAGGGTTGGGTTTCGCTACCATCGGGATGTCCAACGAAGAGGCCAGGCCGAGCACGTCCGGGGCCAACATGAAAGCTCTCCAAAAATCAATTCCTAAATATAACTCTTGAGTGAGGCTAGGTACAACGTAAAGTCGTAAAATTTTAGCCTCACCCCGAAAAAGAACTTCCAAATCGACATGGCCGTGCACTTCCGGCCTAGCTCCGTTGGCCATCTCGATAGCAGATCGATATTTTACCCATTTGAGGCCTGCTTCCTGCAGCAAACTCTCAGAACATTTGTCCAAAATGCTAATGCTAGCACCACTGTCTAGCAGGCCTACGATGTTCTGGCCTAAAATATTAACTGTAGCATAGGGTCTTACATCTTTTGGAACTGAAACGAAAGCTGAGGATAATTTCCGACGATTTTTCTTAACACGTTTCCAGAACGCACGTAAACGCAAGGTGGAACGTCTGGACTTGACAAACTTACTGGGTTTAGGGAAAATTCCTCCCTGACTTTCAGGATAACTTACAGCCGAAGCAAAGATTCGTTCCCGAGCCGCTTTGTATTCTTTAAGCCTAAGATGGTATGGCTTAATGGGAAAGAGAACCGGAGATGGAAGAACGTTCGGTCTCTTTAATATAGAAAATTTTGGGTTCGGAAGCTGCTCGGCTACAGAAGGTGAAAATACACTGTCAGGTTCAGGGGAATTCTCTAACTTTTTCGGTGGATCAACATCCACAAGATTTGAATTATCAGATGGAAGGGAAACGTCAGGTGAGATTCTACTCGTCACGGGGTTAATTATGTCTGAGGACGAGAAGGGGTGGCTGTCGTCTCGCTTGCCGTAATTGCTAGCGGTCGTTGGGGTCGGGGGCTGGTGTTGTTGCTCCCGACCCGACGCTGATTTTTTGAAATACAGTTAGGGCAGCGAGGTTTAACAACCCCTTTCGTCCACAGCCATAACAAAAAAACCTGTCGGTTCTGAGGGACAATCTTGATAAAAGTGGCCAGTCTGGTCGCAATTCCAGCACTTTATCATCGACGATGGAAATTTTGTGAGAGCGTCAGCTGGTTCAATTACTACAGGTTCTGGCGCAGCCTTTGTAAGGTCTTGAAAAGCAAAATTTTCTTCGACTCTCGCAGGACGGTGAGCAGTCGACAACAGCGTACTCCTCGTTCGCTGTCGAGTCACCTGGACCTCGTTCACTACGTCCCGCAAATGCGCGATCGTGTAGATACGGTGAAGGCAAATCTGCTCCTGAATGTAAGGAAGCAGATTGGCTCTCAACATCTCCACAAATTCGATTTCTTGCATCTTGTAATACGAGGTGAACGACTCGTTGGGCTGCTGTGGCCTGTTCAGCATCTGCCGCTTGATGTCGATATCGCGCGAGTTATATACACAGCTGTACCCATGAAAGAAACATCCCTCAGTGAGTCAGCGAAGCCCAAGAAATTATCGGTTTGGTAAAACTGACTCATGAAGCCTAAGAAAAATAAGATAATCAGTACCAATAACGATAAATGCAGCCGGACCTAACTATCAATAATGATAAACGCAGCCGAACCAAAGTACCAACGATAATGCAGCAGAGATAAAAGGAACCAGAAGTATAAAAGAGGAAGTGCATGAGAAGAAGAGGTATTCTCCATCGATTCGCCGTTGATCGCGCTTAAGATATAGTTAGTTATGTTTGTACCGCTTACATATATACATATATGTATATTAATAAAATAATTCGAAAATAAAAGATTTTTCGTGTTAATTATTTAAATGGCGCAGTCGGTAGGATTCTTCTAAGTGAAAGTAAGAATCCAGTGAAACGAACTAAAACTCACCTATTAAATACCGGAGACGAAGTGTCGCGAAGCAAAATTTACCGAGACACGAAGAAACGAAAGTTAATTTAGTGTGTGAAATAAAAAAGTGTTGAGTGTGTTAATCCCTCACAAAACTGGAACGAAGAGACCGAAGAAATCAGGTAGTTGACCAGCATAGGGTGACACAACAAAGCAACATGGAGGAGTGCGTACAAATGTTAACGCAAATCATTGCACAGCGGAATCAACGATCATTTAAAGAAAATGTGGAAAAGGAGATTAAATATTTGCCTCCATTCGAAGGACGATCAGGGACTCTCCCGTCATTCCTGGAAATGGTAGAGAAACAGCTGACTGGATACAAGACCCAAAAAGAAATAACTGAAGCATATGAAATCATCTATAACACAAAAATAATCGGAGATGCTAAGAATTATCTCAGAGTATCAGCACCTGCTACATGGGAAGAATGTAGAAGCAGACTCATCACGCAGTATCAGCCCACAAAGGACAAGGAACACATTTTACGGGACATATATAATTTAAGGGTAAGTTCTGTTAGAGAATTATGTAGTAAAATTCAGGAAATAATTAAGTATATTTCGAAATATTCAATTTATAATGAAAATAGTCACGAAATTAATAATACTCTGGGTAGTATTTTAATTGAAAAAATAAAAGAATTAGTGTCAGGAACGTTAGAAGATAAACTGTATAATAAATTTACTTTACCGGAGGGAAGAAATGTTTTACAGACATATATTGGTAGAGATTATGGAAACCTTAAAAATCAAATGTTTAATGCAAATAGAACTAAAACTATAAAACCTGTTTACCAAGAAAAAATCTATAATCAAAACTATGCAAGAAATTACGTAAACCCAACATTTCGTGGTAATTTATCAGCACAGCACAGACAAAATAATTTCAACAAAACAGCACAATACAGACAAAATAATAATAACAACACAGAACAATACAGACCAAATAATTATAACAATTCAGAACAGTATAGACAAAATAATTTAGCACAATATAGACGAACTTTTAATCAAAATAGTGGACAATACAGATCAATAAATCAAAATCAACAAAGAGAGCAAGTGTAACCAATGGAAGTAGACGCTGCAAGTGCTAAGAATGAAGTAAATCAGATGTCCGACGAGGTTTTTATAAACTAGCTTCGGACCAACGTAAAATCTATATATTATTAACTATCGAAAAATAAGAATTGATTGCTTTACTCGACACAGGATCCACAATTAGTTTATTAAACTCAAGAAATGTGAAACCAGATTTATATCAGACAATATCAAAGGAACAAGTTAATATAAATACAATAACGGGTCAAGTACAACAAAGCACAGAATATGTAAAAACAAAATGTCCTAAAGAATTATTTGAAAGTGAAAATGCACGTATGAAATGGACAAAAATAGATCTTGATAAGCCCTATGACCTTTTAATAGGTATGGATTGGGTTGAAAAAATGTGAAAGGGATCAATATAGAAAAAGAACAAATAATACTAAACAACTCTAAAGTACTATGGTTCTTGAATAAAAAATTGAATGAAGAATAAACATGTTAGAGGAAAGTGACCTAAGAAGTATTAAAACTGAGCATCTCAATGAAGAAGAAAAAGATGGTATTCTGAAACTATTGTATAGATATAAAAATTTGATGTTCAAAGAAGGAGATCAACTAACTAATACAAACTGTATTGTACATGAAATAAAAACAGTTACAAACGAACAAATCAATGCTAAATTGTATAGATACCCACCGCAGCATGAGGAAGAAGTCAGGAAACAAATGAAGGAAATGGAAGACCAGGGAATTATCAGAAAAAGTAGAAGTAGGTACAGTTCACCAATTATTGTAATACCGAAGAAAAAAGATAACTCAGGGAAGCAGAAATTTAGGATCGTAGTAGACTACAGGAGACTCAATCAAATTACAGTAGATGACAAATATCCTTTACCTAATATTGACAGCATACTAGATAAATTAGGAAAAGCACAGTATTTTAGTACAATCGACCTGGCAAAAGGTTACCATCAAATTTTAATGAAAGAAGAAGATATAGATAAGACAGCTTTCGTAACACCTGCTGGATTATACGAATATGTGAGAATGCCATTCGGACTCAAGAATGCCCCCGCAACTTTCCAAAGGATGATGAATGAGATTCTTAGAGAATATATCAACAAAATATGTGTACTTTACATGGATGATATATTAATATTTTCAACAACACTGGAAGAACATTTGAGTTCACTTGAAAAAATATTTAAGAGATTAGCAAATCACCAGTTAAAAATACAAGCTGATAAGTGCTCATTTATGAAGAAAGAAACTGAATTTTTAGGACATGTGCTAATCAATGAAGGAATAAAACCAAACCCTAATAAAATAGAAGACATAAAAAAATTAGAACTTCCGACGACTGAAAAGCAGTTAAGAGGATTTTTAGGCATGACAGGGTATTATAGGAAATTTATAAAGAATTATGCTAAAGTTGCACATCCAATGATTAAGTATTTGAAAATAGGCCAGAAAATTAACACAAATGATCCACAATATATTAACGAATTTGAGACTTTAAAAATGTTGATAGTATCACATCCTATACTTAGATTTCCAAATTATGATAAAGAATTTGTAGTAACTACGGACGCAAGCGACCATGCAATTGGAGCAGTTTTATCACAGGAGGGACATCCCATCTGTTACGTTTCAAGAACTTTGAACAACCACGAGAAAAACTATAGTGCAACGGATAAAGAATTTCTAGTAATAGTGTACTCAGTAAGCTATTTTAGACCATATCTATATGGACGAAAATTCAAAATTGTTACTGATCATGTCCCAATAAAGTATTTAAACGCCAAATATAAAGGAAAGGAATTTTCGCAGAGAAATCAACATTCAGTAGAAGAGCAATTGTTAAATCATATAGGAATCAAAAATGAGATTGTAAATAAATACAAGACGCAAATAATCTTAACATATGTATAATGTATCTAAAGAATTTGACATTCTGCACAATAGAAGAATAATTTATTTAAATCCTTTAGACGAAGAGAGTAAATTACAAGACGTCGTAAGAAAACACATAAAATCAGGTACAATAGGTATATATTCGGAAGTCCAAGACCATGAATATAACAAAATTCAACAAAAATTAATAGACATGTATGACGGAAACAAGAAGATAAAATTTATCAAAGCAAGAGACATTGATACAAAAGAAGAATGCCATAAACAAATTTCAATTTATCACCACAAGGAATCACTACATAGTGGAATAAACGAAACTTATAACACCCTCAAAGATAAAATTTATTATCCGAAATTGATGGAACATATATCATTAATAATAGGTAATTGTGAAGACTGTCAAGGTATCAAATATGATAGAAATCCAATAAAACCTAAGTTTCATATTACACAAACTCCAACCAATAAAAATGAAATAATACATTTAGATGTATTTCATTATTTGAAACAAACCTTTGTGACTATTATAAATAAATTAACTAAACTCGTAGTAGCATATCCATTAACAGATAAAAATTGGACAAAGAAAATTGCAGTATTAGAAATGTATTTCGCAAGTTTTGGCAAACCAAAACAAATCACTATGGACAATGAATTTAAATCGGAACATGTCATTAAGTACTTAAGAGAGAAATGCATTGAAGTGCATTGGACGAAACCAAACAGTCACACAGGAAATGCCGATATAGAGAGACTACATTCAACTTTAATCGAAAAGATACAAGTCATCAAGGACGAAGTGCTAATAGAACATAAGATTCAGATAGCAGTAGGCACCTACAATGACAGACACCATTCAACCATTAAGATGACGCCAAGTGAAGCAACTCAATTAAATGACCTTAGCACAGTAATAAAAAGCATAAATAACTATAAACATAAAATAATAAATAAAAGAAACGCGAAAAGAGAAGATTATCAAGAAAAAAGGAAAGAAGGATATATAAAAAACTATAAAAGACTAAGACATAAAGATAAACCCTATTTTAGAAAATATAAATTAACTCAAGTTTATCCTATAAATATTAAGAGACCAACAAAATTTGCAGGTCAGTTGGATGTTAAGGTGGACAATTCTAGGGATACTGACGATGACAGTACAAGGGGTAATGCAGGTTCATCATAAAAGAGAAGACAATGGGTATGTAAAGCTAAAAATGAGAGAGGTCGAAATCGCTAATAATACTTACATAATCCTACATATCATTAACGTAAAAGATATAGAAAATGTACTAAAACAATTAGAAATAAACATGGGTCATTTAAACATTGATAATCGTAAAGTTATCGATACTGAAATAAAAATAATTAAAAGCAAAATCAAAGCTCTAGGGAATCCAATAAGACAAAAACGAGGCTTAATTAATTTGATAGGAAAAGGAGAAAAATGGTTATTTGGAACTATGGACGACGAAGACAGACAAGATATACTAGACCACTTAACAACAATTGAAAATAATACTCATAATGCTATAACCACAATAAATCAACAAATATATATAAATGAACATTTCAACAAAACAGTTACGAATTTAAAAATATTAATAGAACAAGACAGAGTGAAAATTTTAGATGCAATGAATACTGTTAACAAGCAGAATAGAAAATTAAACAAAAAAATTTTATTTTTAGAGCAAGAAAAAAAATTAAGGTAGGTACTTAGAAAATAAAGTCAATCAAATTTTAGATAATATTGTATCAGCTAAAAATAACATATTGCACCCAAGCATGTTAACTTCAAAAGAATTAGAAGCATACCAGGTAGATTTTCATAAGCTTAAATTGTTAAAAACAGGAGTTTTAAGATATACAAATGATTTTCTGATTTTTGCCGTAAAAATTCCAAAGGATTTTATTATAAAAGAATTGCAATTAATTGTACCAATCCCAAATAAAGAACAATTAGAAATAAAAGAAGAAAAAGAACATGTTGTAGAAATAAATAACAAACTGTATCATTACGATGAGCAATTGTCATTAAAAGAATTAAAGTTAAGTAAAACATGTATCACAACTCATCAATGTGATTATAGAAATAATAATGTTACTACTATAGAAAAAATTGATGATGAAACTATTTTATTAATTAATATGAAAAAAGAAAATCTAACACATAATTGCGACAATAGAAAAATTATACTTGAAGGAAATTATTTAATGAATTTCAATAATTGTACCGTACAAATAAAGGATCAAACATTTCATAACAACAAATTTGTAATTTTAGATAAATATTATTATCCCGCTGAAAAACTATTTATCATTAATAATAAACCAATTAATTCGACTAAGTTGAATATAGATAATTTTGAAAATACATATCGGAAAAATTGAAGAATTACAATTTCACAATAATGAAATGCATGCAACTACCATAAGTATAATAATTGTATTCATTATTAGTTTAATAAGTCTTAGTATTGTACTATATGTTAGGAAAGAAAAAAATCAAAAGATCATCATTAATAATCCGAAGCCGGAGACTTCTGTCTTAAAGGAAGGAGGAGTTATATACACAGCTGTACCCATGAAAGAAACATCCCTCAGTGAGTCAGCGAAGCCCAAGAAGATATCGGTTTGGTAAAACTGACTCATGAAGCCTAAGAAAAATAAGATAATCAGTACCAATAACGATAAATGCAGCCGGACCTAACTATCAATAATGATAAACGCAGCCGAACCAAAGTACCAACGATAATGCAGCAGAGATAAAAGGAACCAGAAGTATAAAAGAGGAAATGCATTAGAAGAAGAGGTCTTCTCCATCGATTCGCCGTTGATCGCGCTTAAGATATAGTTAGTTAAGTTTGTACCGCTTACATATGTATATGTATACATATAATATTAATAAAATAAGGGGCTGTCCATATATTACGTAACGCTAAAATTCTTAATTTTTGTGCTCACCCACCCTCCACGTAACGAAACCGTAACAAGAGTCGAAGACCAACCCCCCTCCCCCTTCACGTTACGTAACATTATTTTTTTAACAAAGAAATGTAATAACGTTAATAATACTTGAACTACTCTTAGTTATTAATTTTATTTAGTTTAATAATACTGAACATTAATTGAATAATACCGTCATATCGCTTTTCCTGGAAAATGTTTCTTTGGAATACGTGCATCGCCGCCGCTCAAAAGGTGTTGCCATCTTTGCAGCGCGGCAATAACAACATATGACATTTGAAATTATTATTTAGAAAATTTTCCGAGTTACGTAACTAATTGTAAATACCACCCTCCCCCGTCGTAACGAAATAGTAACAGAGAACTGAATACCCACCCCCCCTCCTGTATCCGTTACGTAATATATGGACAGCCCCTAATTCGAAAATAAAAGATTTTTCGGGTCGATTATTTAAATCGCGTGCGCTCTCCCCAGTCAGCTCTTAGGGCGGTCTTTAGGTCTTGCCAGGATAAATAACATAACCTCTCCGAATAGTCCAGTAGCAATTCCCGACAGTAACCCCGAGCAGAAGGTGGAAATTACTAATCAAATGATCAAAACAGCCTCGAAGAGTATCTCGTGTAAGGTTTTCAACTCGAAAAATAAACTCCTCAAGGTGGAGTTTAGAGTTGTTTCCGTCATACAAAATTTTCCAAGGACGAAGGGGACTACTCAGCCATTGCTCGGTAGAATACTGAGGTCTGGATTGATGAGGGTACTGTGGAGAATGTTCCGAATAACAATTAGGGACAGGGCGCCCAGGATGTGGTGGCGCCGACACGGGGCTTAAATCGAAGTTTGGCTGCCTCGACACTCTAGGAGGACGTGGAGGCTGCTCCGTATGAGACGTACGCGGTCGCGGCGTTTCCATAGCTACTAATTGTTCCTGTTTTTCGCGCTCGAGACGTTCTAACTAGGTACGGACTAGGTCCGCCACGCGGAATCGAACACTCGCGTCGAGCGTTTCTCTCAAACCGGACTTTTCGGACTCGCTCGATTCCCGATTCTGTCTTACCGTAGCTGGTGTTTCGGTTAAAGTCTCGCGCACCGCTTGCCGCGTTTGGTATTTTTTTGAGATCGCACCCGTATTCGGCTCAGCCATTTTCTAAAATTCGCAAGAACGAAAAAGGCGAACTGTCGTGAAAAGAAGGAGGAACGAACTGTGTTTGCACCAAAAGGAAAATCCCAAAAAACGTTTTCTTAAAATTTCACCCGCCGTGCCAAAAGGTTCACAAAAAAAATTTTTATAATTTCTTAGCTCTATTGAACTTTATCAGATTGAGTGTCCTGGCCCTATACATATGTAGACATGAATAATCATTCTTCCTAACTATCTGTTTCTCGATAATTTTTGAATTTTGAAAATTCTTATTTTGAGAGGACTGAAAATTTTGACATCAAAAAAATTATAATTTTTTTTTTTTTTCCCAAAACACGTTATAACTTATCAGTAATGGTAATCACCTACAATAAAAAAAAACGCAGGACCTCAATATGGTTTCGTAATACAATATTTAGGGCGAGATAATACAATAAGCCCTTTTACAACAAAACTTATATACATAAATGCTTAACTTCGGAATATAACAATAAAACTTCTCTGATCCACCTCTCTTCCTCATCTCTATCAGCCACGGGAAAATACTTGAACAAAAAAAAACCAAACCGAGAGCCATTCACCGGCCACCGAGCATTCGGCCCGCCGGACGGGAACGGTGAGGGAAGGACCCTTACCAGCTTCACCGATGGGGGCTGCGAGGCGGAGGACGACCAAGGTATCCTCTCGGACAGGTGGCTGGCACGCAACACTGCCAACCCCTGTTATTCCAGGGAGGACCTCGGAAGTCTCCGCCGCGCAGAACCCACAGGGTCTGCCGATAAGACTCCCCCACTACCAGCTCATCCCTAGGATGAAGTTTTCCCGAGACCTCGAGACGGCTGGCTGGCTGGCTGACGAAGCCAACTGCCGTAATTCTCAAGAGGCCTCAGGTCAACTCCAGCCATGGGAGTCGCCGATAGGGCCTCGACAGGAAAAGGGGAAGGTAAGTGGAAAATGGGAAGCCTTTCGCTTCAAGGGGAGGGGATAGGATAGCCCCACGTTGGGCGCCATATTTGTTATGAACGGTGGAGTTCTCGAGGGCCCGGCTAAAGCGCCTCGTCTGGTGGTTTGTGGCAGCGCGAGCTGGCAGGCTAGCATTGCGGTAGTGTGGGGGGGTTTGCCGAAAGGCCACACTTCGCCACCAGAACGAACTACCCCATAACGAAAAAAAATCTCGCGCGGACGGAAACGAAAAAGGTACGGGGAAAGAGGGCATGGCGGACAGAACCCCTGTCACTGCCCGTGAATGGCTCGTCGGCGGGGGTTTTTTTTTTTTATGTTAGAGTAAACGAGTAAACCCCCCTTATGGCCTGTGCCCCAACCGCCCATATGACCGCCCCTGGCCCTTTATGGGGAGGTCCCTTTGAAAAAAGAAGACAAATAACTTACATCCCCACGGCTGAAAGAGAGAAGGAAAAGGGGACCAAGAGAAAAAGAATTAGTCTAAATGGACATACCTTCTATTGCTTCGATAACAACAAAAGCAAATTTAGAAAAATTTTTGTTCGTTGGGCGCCTTGGATAATCGGATGCTGCCGCTGACTGCAATGATGTTACCGCTGACTGCAATGATGTTACCGCCCACTGCAATGATGTTACCGCCGACTGCGATGATGTTACCGCTGACTGCACCCTGCCTCTTCATGTGCGGCCCCGTCGCACAGTGGGCTGAAATCGCAAAGTAGGGACTTAAGGATTTATGTTATGTGACTTTTTTCATGAAATGAGAGTTACGATTTTTTCAAAAAATTATTTTTTTTTTCATAAAAAAAAATATCTCCAAAATCGCACAAAATCGCAGTACCAGATTAGTTGCAAAAATAGGTAAATAATTTGTACTATTCAAATATCTAATCGGTTTTTTGAGATAACTTGAGAGTTACGATTTTTTCAAAAAATTATGTTTTTTTTCATGCAAAAAAATATCTCCAAAATCGCAGTACCAGATTAGTTGCAAAAATAGGTAAATAATTTGTACTATTCAAATATCTAATCCGTTTTCTGAGATAACTTGAGAGTTACGATTTATCCAAAAAATTATGTTTTTTTTCATACAAAAAAATCTTTAAATGCTCGTAACTTTGAAAATAATGGATAAAAACGTAAAAGTTATAAAACAATATTATATTGTTTTTGATAGTAGATATCATTTCCGCGATTATTTTTTAAAAATAAATTAGTCATTTTTTTTTTTTCCTAAGTCTTCTACGCTTTCATATCAGCCCACTGTGCGTCGTGGTGCAGTTGTCGCACAGAAAAAAATTAATGCACTGGTCTTTTCTTCTTTCTTTATATAATTTTTTTTTTTTTTCTCTTTTTGTTCTTCCAGATTTTACAACTAAGACGTAATCAAAACTGAATCTAAATTTTCCTACTTTTTTTTTCTCTTTTTGTCTTGGTAATTTTCTGCGTTACACTGAATTTAATAATTTTACACAGTTTTTTTTGTTATCTTTCTAGCTAATTTAATTGATTACTGTGTTTAGAATACGAGAAATGCACTTGTTCTCCATTTTCTTATTTTACTTTTTTTTTCTTTTTAATATCATTACCAGAGTCTAAATTAGTCAAAAAAAAAAAAAAATGTTAATATAAAACTTATATTTATCCGTTATATAATTTCTTTTGTTTTTGTATTTGTATTCATTTTATCTATCTTGCCCGAACAGTCCACAATATTATAGCTTTTTTTTTTTTTCCTTTTTGTCACAAAGTACATATTATTAACTTTCACAGGTGTTTTCGGTTTCAGGCACAGAGGACCGGGTACGCAACCAAAGCGGGAAAAGAAAGCAAAAAAAAATACACGCGAGTCCTTCGTCCTTCCTTTCCTTTTTTTGTTTTCTTTTTTTTGTTTTTTGTCTTCTAAATTCACTTTCTTTTAATTATATTCAAAATTCTTTTTCTTTATTTTATTTTTTTCGCGTCGAGCTTCCTACAGAACTTTTCGCCCGACTCCGCGACGGAACTTTCTTCTCTTTTTCGTCTTTTCTTTTTTCGGTCACCAAAATTCTTTTTCTTTATTTTATTTTTCGCGCCGAGCTTCCTACAGAACTTTTCGCCCGACTCACTTTTTTTTTCTTTACAAAAAAAAACCACTTGGTACCGCGCAAAAACAAAAACGTCCGCTCTAGTTCCAGATCTCGCGTTCACACCTTTTCCTGCTTTTATTTCCTTCCAATTCTCAAAATTTTAGTGCTCACGGTTTTTGATATTCTTATGTTTTTCTTTAATTACTTTTTCTTTACTCAGCACTTGTCCGCCCGTGTTCACGTTTTCTCCCAGACTCTCCAGGCACGCCGCCTCGCAAAAACCTCCCGGCTACCTCGCCCGATCACGCCACCTCAAGTCCCGGTGCAACTCACTCACACTTCCGCCGCACCGGCTGCCGTGCCGTCGGGCAGGCTTCAGATGTGTAAGAAAACTGCACCGGCATTTCCCTGCTGGAGCCGGCGCCGAGGACTCGACCAGCGGGCCACGGGCGCATCTCGAACATTCGGCAGCCACAAATTGGAAATTATTTGGGTTAAAATTCCCAATTTGTGGCCTCCGAGCGCTCGATGGGCGGCGCGACCCGCCGGCCAAGCCGTTAGGCTGCGGCAACTTGCGCCTGAGCGCCGTCTATTTTTGGGCGAAAATTGGAGGATCCGGCAGGCGCTCGCACATAGGCGAAGGCAAAATATTTTTGCCGAAAATTTTTCTGCCCCGACCATAACAAATTAGACAAATGAAATACAAACTTATGAAGAGATTTGAGATAAAAGACCTCGGAAGAAATGCAAATAGACATCAAAATCTTGAATTCCAAAGAAAATCCGCAGTTTTTGTTACTTCCAGTTCCTAAAGTATCAACAGGACTTGTGGTATTTCCATGTAAATTGCAGAACTAGAAATATAACTCGATAAAAAGAACACAGCTAATGCTTCGATGCACACGTGTCTAGCTGAAAAAATTATAGATTGGACATATTTTCTTTTAATAGTTATCGGCTGTAAGGCCGATATTTTTGTATACAACAAAGGGGCTAACTAACAACACTAGTGCTCTGCTAAGAACGGCAATGGTAGCGGTAACAACTATCTCTATATATGGGGCATTCCATGTCAAATCACTGAGGCCGTGACCCGACCCCTTTTAATTTTCCTAATTTTTTGGTATTATGTAGTACCCATCTAGAGTAGCTTTCATGAATTTTTTTAAATTTTTATTTCAACCCCCCAACAAGCTATTAGCATTTAAATATTTCGGGTAAAAAATTTTCAAATACCTGTAACTTGGCAAAAAGTAGAAATATCATAATTTTTTTTTTCATTTTATTCCTTTTGAGATGTCGTTTTATAAAAAAAATGTAAAAATAATACGTTTTTAGTTTTTCTATGTTTTTTTTGATTTTTAAACCAAAAGAGGGCTTTTTGAAAAAGAGTGGCGTTATGAATTTTTTTCGAAACATTCTCAAACATTTCTTTGTTCAATATGCATATTTATGAGACAAATTTTGGAGTGGGACCTGGCTTTGTTCTATTTTTGTTCGAATTTCAAAACAATTTTTTTTTTTGGTATTTTAATTTTATATCTAGATTTTTGTTACTTATTTTTTGTATTACTGGCATTGAAGGGCTGGTTTTTTGTTTATTTATAGACAAATAAAATGCCGTGGAAAAAGGCCAAATGTGTAATTCCTTGCTGTCAAGCAAGGGTTACTGAGTTGTTTCCGGGAAGAAAATTTTTCCGTTTTCCGAAGAAAGGGACAGAGAAATATAATGATTGGATGAAGGCATTAGGGAACGAATTGTGTAGAATTGTTTCTGTTTTTAAGACACCTTTAATTTGCAGCCTTCATTTTAATAGTAGTTTTGTAGGTAAAAAGTATTTGAAAACAAATGCCGTTCCTACTTTATTTCTAAGGGATGATGAAAATGGTCCTCCTTTGGAGTGTAATAATAGTATTTTTGATGCCGATACTGACGACTTTAGCCCTGAAGAATTAAATAGGGCACCTCTTATATTAGAAACCTCACAACTTTCTAATATAAGTGACAATCTTCCGGAAAACTCTTTTTGTGAAGAATGTTTAAAAAATTTAAAAAAAATTAAATATTATATAAAACTTACAAATAAATTAAAAAATGAGTTAAAAACTTTAAAACAAAAAAATATATTGATTAAATTGAAACAATTTGAAAATAATCCAGATGAACAAAAACTAACCACCCCTTCAGAACGATTTTACAATTTATTCAAACATCAAATAAATGTATTTTCTCTGGTTTTTAAAGCAAATTCGCATTTAAAAGGAATAAGGAAACTTATTAGTAAAAAATGTGTCGAATATACAAACTCATTGGATTCTACGTGGTTTAATGAAAGAGACCCTTGCTATGATCACCGAATTAATTTACTTAATTTTATGTTAACTACACTCCTTCGAAAAAATTGTAAGTGGGAAAAAACTACAACAGTTAACACACATAGAAAATTAAAAACAATTACAAATAAATAATTTTGTTCCGAAGTGAAAAAGCGCAGCTACTGTTGCTTCGTTCGAATTTATAACATTTTTTTCAAAGTTAAAACATGTCAAGAATGTTTGGTAAAAACTTTAATATATGGAATATAGGAGCACTATCAAATAATGAAAATTTTCTAAACGCAGAGTTTCAACAAAGATACTCTGAAATATTTTGACTAATCCCACTTCTTCAAAAAATATTTCAAAAAGTTTTTAATGTCCTATTTTTTCATTATACTTGTAATAATATTTAAGAATTTAAATTCAATTACAAATGAACATTTGATTTTGAGTACTAAAAATTAGAAATAATCACAACCGTATAATATCTACCAATTTTATAAAATATTGATAATCTAAAAATAATTATTTATAATAACAACAGCTAAACAAATTCTTTAAAATTAAACCGGAAAAATCTAAAATCATAATTTATTATTAATCATTATCATGGAAAAGAACTCAACGGGCCAACCCAATTTGCACGATGTAGCTTTCCAAGAATTCCCACTGGGCCTAGCGGCCCGGCTCATGCTCCCTGCTTGTAGTGGCTTACTACATACAAATAGCATCGCTACGCGACTTCGAATGCGTCGCAGCTAGCTGATTTATGCTGTGAAGTGCGTTGCTGTACTGTAGCGGCTTCGAATGCGTCGCCGGAGCCGCTAGAGCTCTTTTCTTGTGTGTATCACTTTTCAGCATTGCCGTTGGGCATCTGGGTTATTTGTCTGTGAAAATACGAATCCGGACTTTATGATATGTGACTCAAACCAAGCACAGCAACACTGATATTGTGAAAATAGTTTCACGTTTTCACGGTTTTTGCTTTCCAATGAATATTTTGATATTTAAATATATCCACATATTTATTCATGTTTCGACCTTCGTAGACATATTATTTTGAGTTCAGTGCTTAAACTATACACAGCAACCTCCAAATGATGGTAAAGCTTCCGTAACACAGAAAAAGAACTTATCTTGTGCTTCCTAGGAATATTCATAAATATAATACATTACTCAAGAACAAAACGGAGGTAAACTAGTACAAAATAAACGAGATAAATTAACTAAAGGCTTCGTATGTTCTTCAAAATTTAGCAAATCGCCTCCAGCTACTGCAGCTACTTGAACAGGTTTCATCGAAAGCTGAGCAGAAAACTTGTTCTGATGGCATTCGGTAAAATTGAAAATAATGACTTTCGACAAAATCGATGAAATCATTAAGACTCTCGGTCTACGGATTATGCCCAAAGATGCAAAATAATAGTGCATCGCTAGAGAAATCCTAGTTAAAAGAGCTCAGTCAGTAATGATCGTCTAGAGAGAATACGATGTAAATTAAAAACAGGGCTGCATCCACTAGAAAAACTAAAGGTAACAGATAAAACCTGTAGGGAAAAACTCTGTCAATGGAACTCCTGTGTGATAATGACTTCGATTATATGAATTATCACTCTTTAATCCCTTTAGTAAAAAAGTTAATACCAATCAACGGGGTGTTTGAAGATAAGGATAATAAAAATTAAAATTAAACAAAAGGGCCTATAAGATACGAAACTGATCGTCTTGTCTCTTAAAGTTGAATAGCTCGTTATTATTTCCTAATTTATTGGGTAACATAAGCTTACTACGTAGACATCGTAAATTCGTCTTTTGTCTGTTTGGCGTTATTTCATCAATTAAAAGATATTATAAAATTGCAAATTTGCCTCGAAGTATCTTTTATCTATTATGCCATGCGCAAGTAGTCTTCATTATTATACTCGTATCTACTGCTTAATTTCTATTGCTTTTCTCAATGTCTTCTAAATATAATGCGAATAAAATGCAAGTACATTGTACATACAACCGGACATTTTTCAGAAAAAAATTGAGAAAAGTTCTCAAAATACGGTCAAAAGAAGCAAATGGAAATTAAACGAATGAATTACCATCTTACGTTATATATATCGCTGTGTACTGTAGAGTGTACGTTGTACAACAACAGAAACATGAGAGGATAATCACCGTATAACCATCCACTTGCCAGTTAAGTTATTTTCTATTAAATATACCTTTACACTATCTGACTTTGTCAGAGGACTTGTAAGTTGATATTTTAGAAAGTGCTGTCAAAATTGTCATATGACACGCAGTTGTCAGATGTTCATTTTTGTTTTGAAAATGGATTGTTAGGAGGTTTTCATATTAATATCAAGCGTTTTTGTAATAACTAGGGGTCGTCCCGTGGTCGAAATTCTACCATATACACAATTATTTTACCTGAATATATAACCAAAAGAATTGACTTATTTGTACTCACGAATATACGGAATTGATTTGGACAAAGTGTGCATTTTACTTCTGTTGGAACAAAGGTATTCTGAGAGAGAAGGAAACATTGGTTCGTATGGAGTCGTAAAATTTCCCTTTTTCTGAATGCCAGTTGTATTGCCATGTTTGTTGTTGTTTTTTTTTTTTTGTGTGCGCTTCGCTCTATTTTACCTGTTCTAATGTGTCATATAGGTGAGATATATGTATAATTTTTATATAGTACACTTTGGTTTAACTTCCCCTTTCTGAATATGTATATGGTTTGCGTATGTTTTAACGTTTTGACATAGTTTATGGGTATAAACAGCTTTTTGGGAACTCCGTATTAATATATAAGATGTAAAGCGTTTATTACACTTACTTGAGCTATATGGCTCACTTTATTACTTATTTAGTTTTTACAAAAATGGTGGACCACACCGTACGAGGAATCACGAACAAGAGACAGGAGAAACGTCAAGTCGCGGAATCAGGATCTGCTTTCTGGCGCGCCTAGCGCTTTGGGTGGCAGAAGAAGGTAACTGACGAGGCAGGGCTGCCACATCCACTCCCCCTCCAGTGAGCTGGCTCGAAGAGGAAGAGAACGAAACCCTTCTTGCAGAAGCTGGAGCCGCCTGTGGGGCTGAAACAGGCTGAGACTGATGCGATGGAACCGGATCTGGATCAGGACTGACGAAGAAAGCCGGTTTAAGACGGTCAATTGAAATAGCCTTCTCACAACCCTTGATGTTGATGATGAAAACCCGATCACCGACTCGTTTAATCACTTTATGTGGTCCAGAGTACGGAGGGTCCAGAGGTCGTCTAATAGCATCTATCCTGAGGAAGACGTGCGAGCAGGTGCGAAGGTCCTTGAGGATGAAACAGCTTGGCCGAGTATGATGAGCGGTTGGTGTAGGTCGCAGCTTTCTAATATGCTCACGAAATTTTTCCAAAAAGGCGACAGGATTGGCAGGTTGACTCGTGGTGACGAAGAATTCACCCGGAATTCTGAGGCTTGCACCGTAGAGCAGCTGAGCTGGAGAAGCACCAAGGTCCTCTTTAACACATGTGCGCAAGCCAAGCAAGACCGTTGGCAGTAGATCGGGCCAAGGTGTTGGAGAATGGCACATGAGAGCAGCTTTGACAGTGCGATGCCATCTCTCAATGAGACCGTTGGATTGGGGTCTGTAGGGCGTGGTGTGAATCCTGTTGGCTCCAATCATGTTTGCCAGAGCTGCAAATAATTTGGACTCGAATTGGGTCCCCTGGTCGGTTGTAATGGTAAGAGGAGTACCATATTGGGCAATCCAGTGTCCATAGAACGCAGTAGCAACTGTGTCAGCTTCCATGTTGGCAAGTGGTACCGCAGCAGGCCATCGAGAGAATCGGTCAATCATTGTGAGACAGTAGCGCAGACCTTTAACACTAGGAAGCTCGATGAGATCCAGGTGCACGTGATCAAAACGGTTATCAGGCACGTCAATGTGCATCGGTGCGATGCGATTGTGACGCTGCACTTTGGACCTCTGGCACGGAAGGCATCCACGTGACCAGTGCAGAGCATCACGTCTGATTTCCGGCCAGAAAAATTTTTCTCTCAAAAGTCGAGAAGTTGTCCGACCACTGGGATGAGCGAGATCATAAACAATGCCGAAGGCACGTTTGCGAAGAGAGTGTGGAATGAATGGTCTGTTCCGACCGGCAAAAACATTGCAGTGAAGAGGGTATCCATCAATGACACGCTGTTGCAATTTGAGAGGGTACTGATCCTTAATTCGCTCCAACTCCTCATCACCCTGCTGGGCCGCATGAATAGTCTCTGCATCCAACACCTGAGGCATAGAAATTGCATTGATGCGCGAAAGTGCATCTGCAACCACATTGGCCTCACCGTTGATGTGAATGATTTCAGTTGTGAATTGAGAAATGAAGTTCAGTTGATGAAGTTGCCGAGGTGAAGCCTTGTCCAGCCGCTGTGAAAAGGCGTAGACAAGAGGTCGATGATCCGTTTTAACTGCAAAGGAACGACCATCCAGGATATGCCTGAAAAATTTGACACCCGCGAAGACAGCAAGAATTTCCCGATCATATGTGCTGTATCGTGTCTCCGCCGAACTTAGCTTACGAGAAAAAAAACCAAGCGGTTTCCAAGTGTCACCCTCCAGCTGCTCCAAAGCAGCACCAATGGCGAAATCGGAGGCGTCTGTGGAAAGGGCCAGTGGGGCAGAAGGCGGTAGAAATGAGGCCCCAACGGCCGTGGCGATGCTGTCCTTGCATTTCGTTAATGCGGCTTCAGAGTCAGGGGTCCAATCGATTTTGCGCTTGTCACGCTTCTTTGCCCCCTTGAGGTAAGTATTGAGAGGCGCTTGTATTTCGGCTGCATGCGGAATGCATCGACGATAATAATTCAGCATGCCTAAGAACCGTCGAAGATCAGAAACTGACTCTGGTCTTGGGTACGAAAGAATAGCCTGAATTTTGTCCTGAGGTGGCCTGTAACCAAGTTTATTTATGGTGTAGCCCAGAAAATTTACTTCATCTTTGCCAAACTGACACTTCCCAGGATTGATAGTTAGGTGATTGTCCCGAAGAACCGAGAAGATGGTCTCCAAGTGTTGCTTGTGCTGCTCAGGACTCTCCGAGAAAACGATTATGTCATCAATATAACATGCCGCAAAAGGAATGTTTCGCAGGATATTATCCATATGTCGCTGGAACGTCTGAGTGGCGTTGCGTAGGCCAGGTGGCATTCCCACGAACTCAAAAAGCCCAAAGGGTTATCGAAAATTAAATTGTCGTTACTGCAAAACGAATTACTTTTTTCTCTGTCTAAGTTTTTACCGCTGAATTATAACTGTTCCTTACTTAACACTCTTAAAAATCTCATCATATTTTTAGTCTTCTCTGAACTGTGAACCAAGGAGGTTGAATAAACAATTTTTGTAAAAGCGTTCGGTCTATTAATTTCCAATATATTTTAAAGCTTTGGTGCCGAAACCCGGGAAGAGGAAGAGTAATTTCGGGAATACCTGAACGGAACGATAAAATTTAATAGCCGGAAACCTAACGAAAAAATAGTTTGTTCAAGTCGGGAAGACTCCATACGGAATCGATATGGAAATCGCATCGCGGGCGGCAATGCGTGGTCATATTACCAAACTAGCTAAAACGACCTCCGAATATCTGGATTCCCTCCAAATTCCTGAGGACGCGGAAGGGCTGGAGGATATCGAGGAGGAGTTGTCCGTGTTATTGGAGCGCTTATCTGCGGCTAACGACAATCTTCAAAAGGGGAATGAAGCGGTGCGTCCCTTAATTAAGGAAGAAGATTTCGAGGCGGAGGCCAGAGTTACTGCGGAGTATTCGGATAAGGCCATCTCAGCAATAGCGAGACTTAAGTCACGCTTAAGGAAGGTAAAAAAGGTTCAAGAACGTCTAGGTGCAGCATCTCCGCATAATGGAGATGATACAGTTATTGAAGCCACGCCATCACGAGAACGTATTACACGCGTACATACTACCAAGCTCCAAAAACTCCAGTTAAGAAAATTCTCGGGAGATTTCAAATGCTGGATACCGTTTTGGGAGCAATTTCGGACTATGGTCCACGAGAATAGTTCGCTCTCAGCAATTGATAAATTTAATTATCTCGAAGCCGCATTGACCGGACAGGCAGCTGAAAGTATTAGTGGGTTCACTCCGTCTGAATCGTGTTACGAGAGCGCAATAGCGCTGCTGAAAGAAGAGTATGGTCACCCTGGTAAAATAATTGATAACACCATGCAAGGTTTGCTAGCTCTTAAACCTATCACCAACAGGTCTGACGCGAACGGATTAAGAAAGCTTTATAATTCGGTAGTGGCTGCCACCCGATCTTTAAAAAATCTAGGGATAGCATCCTCAAATTACTTTGTAATGTTAAAGGGCGTTCTTTTGCGCTGTTTGCCAATTGAGCTAAGAGTCGAATTTTACCGATATGCAGACGACAATGATGCAGGAGAAGAATCGCATAGCAAGAAAAATGAGAGCGGTGAGAGTGATTCAGTTTCGGTGGTTACTGCCTCCTCGACGTTAAGTTGTGTTAGTGATCAAGCAGTTAATTCATTGCTGAAATTCCTAAAGAGAGAAGTCGAGTCTTTGGAAAAGGCAACCGAGTCAAAACCTACCGTTAGTCCTCCCAAAAATAGCCTAAAGCCAATAAAAACAGCTGTCGGGCTCTTCACCGGTGCTGCCGACAACTGCTGCTTTTTCTGCAAATCTCCAGACCATGGTGTGACAGAGTGCCACTCTTCGAAATCGCTTAATGAGCGAAAGGCCTTACTGAGACAGGACGGGAGGTGCCTTAGGTGTTGTAAACGGGGGCATTATTCAAAAAACTGCAAAACAAAGAGTTTATCTTGTAAAAGATGCAAGAATCGTCATGCCACAAGCCTATGTGATCCGAGTTATATGCCTAAATCGCTACCAAGGAACGATAAGTGTGACAAGACCAACACAAGCCCAGCCAACGAAGATGTCACTCCCAAGAATACCTTAAATTTGTATGCAGCCGCTCAGAAGTCTAACAACGTCTACTTGCAAACGGCTCGAGTGTTCGCAACAGGAGATTGCTCCTCTAAATCTAAAACATTACTTGTCCGCGCTATAATTGACGGGGGAAGCCAACTCAGTTTCATAAGGGAGAGCCTATCTAGAAAATTAAATTTGCCTAAAGTGGGAGTGTGCAGTTTGAGCGTTATCCCGTTTGGCAGCACAGCTCAAAATTCAAGTAAAACGTATAACCGAGTGAGGGTAACGCTTGTTAGCCAGCATGATGACAACGCCAAAATACAGCTGGAGGCCTTGGAGGTGCCAGATATTTGTGCGGACGTAATTCCACCTCCCAAAGCTTCGTACGTTTTGTGCGCGCAGATGAAGTTGGCTGATTCTCACGTGGAGTTTAACGACATCGAAGGCGGAATAAGTGTACTTATCGGCGCGGATGCGTACTGGGAAGTGGTGACCGGAACGGTTCAGCGTTTATCGAAAAGCCTAGCGGCCGTAGAAACAATTTTTGGATGGACATTGCAAGGTGCCTCTGTTGACAATTCATTAACCGTGAGTGGTGATCGGGTCGCTTCTCTCAGCGTGTGTGCGTGCGAGGAAAATGCAGCGAAGTTCTGGGACTTAGAGATTTTAGGTATTTCCTGTAACGAAAAGGGGGATTGTGGTTCGGATATTGACATTAAGAGAATTAACGGTCGCTATTCGGTAAGTCTTCCCTGGAAAAACAATTCGGCAGAACTTCGTGATAACAAAGATTTAGCTTTGTCCCGTTTGTTTACATTGGTTAGACGATTAAATCGCGACGGTAAGCTAGAACAATATGATGCGGGCATGCGTGAAATGATCGAAAACGGATTCGCTGAAAAGGTTCTAGATGACAGTATTGGTGACCGTGTGTGTTATTTACCTCACAGAGCAGTTTACCGCGACGATAAAGAGACTACCAAAATGAGAATAGTCTTTGACGCGTCGGCGCGAGCTCCGAATAATTTGTCTTTAAACGATTGCCTGGAAGTGGGAGAAAACTTTCTTCCTGACATCCTTAAAATATTGCTCCGATTCCGTTGTGGGCCTATCGCCTTGACCGCCGACATTGAAAAGGCCTTTCTGCAGGTCTTATTAAACCCAGCAGATAGGAATAGTCATCGGTTCTTATGGTTCTCAGAAAAGGTGAGAAGCAGTTCGGAATTTCCAGCGATCGCATCGTTCAGAATGACGCGGGTGACATTCGGGGTTACGTGCAGTCCATTTCTCTTAGGCATAACTATTCGGAAAATTATCCAAGATAGCAAGGAGCTATACCCAGAAGGAGCTAGGAAAATCGAGGAATCCTTGTATATGGATGATTTGATATTGAGCTGTAAAGATGAGTCGGAAGCTGTCAGGATTTATAAGGAAGCTCGTGCAATATTTGAAAGTGGCAGTATGAATCTGCGTAAATGGGCCTCGAATGACGAACGTGTGCGACTTCAAATCAACGCATCAGATTCTCAAATAAAAAAGGTTTTGGGGCAATTGTGGTGCCTTTCCTCTGACGAGATGCTGGTCGACCTAGAGAGCCTAAAGAATGAAATAGAGTCCTGCTCATCGTCGCTAACAAAACGAAAGGTACTTAAGTTGATTTCAAAGGTATTTGATCCGTTGGGAATTCTAGGTCCTTGGGTTGTTCGGCTAAAAATTATATTCCAAGACCTTTGGCGCAAGAATTACAACTGGGATGAGGAGCTGCCTATCGACATGAAAAAATTCATATCTAAGTGGTGTTGCAACATTGAAGAGCTGGAAGTGCTAGCAATTCCGAGATGCATCCTTAGTGCTCAAGAAGAAACTCGCCGAGAACTGCACGTTTTCGCTGATGCCAGTCCGCAAGCTTACGGTGTTGTAGCGTTTTTGCGACAAATATTTCCAGATGGGGAAATAATCATTCGCTTTATCTGTTCGAAAAACAGAGTAGCACCTCTAAAGAGCAATCATTCGAACGAGCTCACATTGCCCAAACTTGAATTAACCGCCTGTTTACTTGCAGCCCGATTGTTTGCCTACCTGCGAAAGAACTTGGATTTGATCATTGATAAGGGATTCCTATGGACCGATTCCAAGATCGCTCTGTTCTGGATTATCAATTCCAAGCGACGGAATGCACCGTATATCGATAATCGAGTGAAAGAGATAAGATTACTCTCTAATATTGACGCATGGAATCACTGTCCAGGATTGGAAAACCCGGCAGATCTAGTTACCAGAGGGCTACGCGCGGATGACCTTTCAAAATCCATACTCTGGTGGAACGGACCGATTTGGTTGAAGGAAGACATTAGTGCTTGGCCGGTTGTCGTTCCAGAGGAGGAGCCCGAAATATTATCGCTCGTGGTTGAACAACAATCAGAAAATTCACCTGAAAACGAATCTCTACTTTTTGATCCCGAAAGATATAGTTCTTGGAAACGGCTTTTACGTGTAACAGCATTTACACTGCGAGCAGCCATGAAATTTAAGCGACAACCATCGTTAGTGGACGGGCTAACTGCAGAGGAAATTCTACAAGCTACTAATTATTGGATCCGTAAAATTCAAGGCCAGTTTTTTGCAAATGAAATTAAATTACTTCGTCAAGGCAAGGATTTGCCCTCAAATTCCAGAATTCTAACACTTAATCCCATTTTAGACAAAGAATCCGGATTGCTCAAGGTAGGAAGCCGCCTGCAATTTCTAGCTGCGGAGAAAAATGTTATTCAGCCCATTATTTTACCGAAATGCTATGTATCGAAACTAATCATCACCGACATGCACGAACGGTTATTTCATTCAGGAGCAGCGGCAGTTTTAACACGGCTTCGGGACAAATTTTGGATAGTGCGCGGTCGCCAATTAGCGCGTTCAATTATCAAAGCATGCTATTTATGCAAAGTGCTAAGGGGTAAATCGATGTCTCAGCCCTTCGCACCAATACCCAGAGACCGAATTCATTTGTCTAGACCGTTTGAGGTTACTGGCATGGATTTCGCAGGACCTTTATACATAGCTGAAGAAGCAAAGCGGAGGAAAGTTTACATCTTATTATTCACATGTGCAGCAGTGCGAGCAGTTCATTTGGAAGTCACTCGCGACTTAACGACGGAAAGCTGTCTGCAAGCTATAAGACGTTTTATAGCCAGGCGAGGTGCTCCATCAGCGGTTTATTCGGACAACGCTACCACCTTTAAGAAGGCCGCTATCGAAATTCGAAGGTTAAGTGAGCAGTTTGGTGATTTCTTCACCGATAAAGGTATAAGATGGAAATTTATTGTCGAGCGAGCCCCTTGGTGGGGCGGGTTCTGGGAACGCCTAGTAGGTCTCACTAAAAATGCATTAAAGGCTGCGGTAGGACGTTCTACGTTAAATTATGATCAGCTCCACACTTTGGTAACGGAAGTCGAGAACGTTTTGAATTCCAGGCCGTTAACCTATTATTCGGAGGATCCCCTTGATTTGTCACCGTTAACACCGGCGCATTTCCTGAACTACCGTCAACATAACAATGAAGAAAAGGACCAGTCACATTCGCTTAACGCGAAAGATCTGCGGAAGGCTTGGAAGGAACGACTCAGCGCAATATCTACCTTCAAAAGGCGATGGTACAAGGAATATGTCTTACACCTGAGGACGTTGCATCACAATAACTCACGGAATTCATCGGACTTGTCTGTAGGAGACGTAGTTTTGCTTCAGGATCCTGCTTTACCACGAACGTTATGGCATCTAGCTCTCGTCGAAGAAATTTTTCCAGGTCGCGACCATAGGATAAGGGCCTGTCAGATAAAATTAGCGAATGGATCCAAACTCAGAAGGCCAGTCCAACTTCTTTATCCTCTGGAAATAGCGTCTGCTTTTGGCCGGCCGGAAGATATCGAAAATTAAATTGTCGTTACTGCAAAACGAATTACTTTTTTCTCTGTCTAAGTTTTTACCGCTGAATTATAACTGTTCCTTACTTAACACTCTTAAAAATCTCATCATATTTTTAGTCTTCTCTGAACTGTGAACCAAGGAGGTTGAATAAACAATTTTTGTAAAAGCGTTCGGTCTATTAATTTCCAATATATTTTAAAAGGGTGTCGTGACGGCAGTTTTATGGACATCCTCTGCAGCCACAGGAATCTGGTGGTACGCTCTCACCAAGTCGATGGTCGAGAAGATGCAACGCCCATGGCATTTTTGCAAAAGATCCTCAATAAATGGGATCGGGTATCGATCCGGGACGGTCTGTTTGTTTAACCGTCTAAAGTCGCCCGTAGTGCGCCAGCCTCCAGATTTCTTGGGCACCATATGTACCGGGCTGGCCCACTGACTGCTTGAAGGACGAACTACACCGTGGTGTAGCAGAAGCTCAAAATCCTCCTTGGCTGCCTTGAGTTTTTCGCCCGTGAGGCGTCGCAGGCGTTCTGCGACTGGAGGGCCTGCAGTGAGAATATGATGCGAAACAGGATTTTGTGTTCTAATAGAAGAAATAGGTGTGGGCTTAGTAATATTAATGTACTTACAGAGAAGCTCCCTGTAAGCAGGAGTCAAAGCTTCACCAGAGTTGTCCGTCGGGCCCACTGTGGAGACGCTGTGTACTGAAGTCGACTGAAGCTGGCCCGTGGCAGTGAGCTTAGTCATTCGATCAATGAGGCATCGGCCCCTGAGGTCAATAAGGAGGCCATGGTAGCTGAGAAGATCTGCTCCGATGATAGCCGTCTTAACATCAGCCACGACGAAGGTCCATCGAAGAGGACGTCGAATCCCAAGATTGAGAACGAGAGTATGCTGTCCATACGTGTTAATTGGCGTGTTGTTAGCCGCGAAGAGTCTGAAGTCTGTAGGCTTTGTGTTGCGACTGTTCCGTGCTCGTGGCAGGATGGAGATGACTGATCCTGAGTCGACCAAGAACTTCATATGAGTGCACCGATCATGCAGGAATAGGCGGTATTCAGCAGTAATTTTGCTGTTGAAGTCGCTATCGCCCACCGCCTGAACTGACGACAGCGAATTTAGTTTCCAGTGGGTTTCGGAGCAGCACTTGAGAACTGAGTAAAAGCACATGGCGGCTTGCAGTTGCGGGCAGAGGCGCCCCATTTGCTGTGAAAGAAGCACACCCCGACGGGCGCCGGTGACGCAGCTCGTGGTCGGGAAACTGAGCGTGAGCGAGCACTGCTGTTGTTTGAAAGTTTGCTGAGAACCTCCCTATTTAGCGTAATCAGGTGGGACAATGACCGCCTAATTTCAGCAAGCTCCTGAGAAACCGTGTTAGAGGGCAATTCAGCAGCCCGTCCGACTGGGGAATGTGCTCGTTCGGAGCGAGATGACAAGGCCATGACAGCTGGGCCAGATCCATTCTCCATAAGAGAATCAGCTCCCGCAGCAAGGTCATCGAGAGTCGTTGCTCTAAAAATTTTGAGGACGCTTTGCACATTTGAGGGAAGCAAAGCGAGCCACCTGACACGAAGGACGTCTTCTGAAGCCCTATCGCCAGCCAGGCTCCTCATTTGTCTGAGGAGCTGAGAGGGTTTTTTGTCCCCCAGCTCAAGTTCCGTGAGAGCTCTGTGCAGCTGACGATCAGCTGAGTCCGAGAGCCTGTCCAACAGCTTAGATTTTAGACTAATGTATTTGTCCTTACTTGGGGGTGTCTTGAGAATGTCAGACACTTCCTGCAGAGCGTTGGGGCCAAGAGCGCTGACCACGAGATGATACTTGCTGACGTCAGAGTAGACGTTGTTTGCCTTGAAGACCGACTCCACCTGGAAGAACCAAAGTTCGGGGTTTGTTGCCCAGAAAGGCGGCACCTTGCAGTGATGAATCGCCTCAATCCCCTCACCAATAATCGCTGCAGCGGCTCGTGGCTCGTTGACTGGAGCTCTGGGCTCGTTGACTGCCGGAATCTCCGCAAGAGGATCTCCATCAGCCCCGCGTGGAGGCGAGTGCGCAAAAAACATGCTCGACAGGAATTTGCGCGTGGGTAGTGGCCACAAAAAAGTTTGATTTTATTGCACTGTTTTTTTTTTACAGTGAGTGACACAGCGATATCACGTCGGGGTCACCAATAAAGCGTTTATTATTATTACTTGAGCTATATGGCTCACTTTATTACTTATTTAGTTTTTACAAAAATGGTGGACCACACCGTACGAGGAATCACGAACAAGAGACAGGAGAAACGTCAAGTCGCGGAATCAGGATCTGCTTTCTGGCGCGCCTAGCGCTTTGGGTGGCAGAAGAAGGTAACTGACGAGGCAGGGCTGCCACAGATGTGTGCAACAAAAAAGAACCAACAACAGTAAAAAACGATTGAAAAGAAGATTGTGGAGTAGAAAGCGGCCGTTGCAAAGGAACTCTGGGAAAGCTTTATCCACTTTAAGTTACCTTTACACTATCTGACATTGTCAGATGATATGTCGGATCTAAATTTTAATAAATCGATCAAATTTATCATCTGATTTGCATTTGATACTTTGAAATAATTTCTGCGCTTATACCTACGATGCAATGTCATCCGAAACACCGGCACTGTTGCCGGGTGCTTTTAAAAACCAAACAGAATTATCGGAGAAAGCAAAAGGAATAAAATAAAAAGGAATTTGTAGAGTAGAAAGAGGCTTTTAAAACCAAATTCGGGTAAAGATCTTTCGCATTTGGTGATGAATGAGCTACGTTATGAGAATCCTAATTCATTCCAAAATTTTACTAGACTGGAGGTGAAAACTTTTGAAAAATTATTAAATAAATTGCGACCTGCTATTGAAAAGCAAAGTACGGTCTTGAGAGAAGCTATTTCACCTGAGACGAGGTAACATTTAAATCCTTAATTCCCACTCCTCTAAAAGTCACAAAACAGCTTCTTTTGGCCATTCCACCATCTATAATTTCACAATAGTAAACAAAACTACAGTAATATATTAAAAAATCCACCAACAGCCTTTTCCGACATCTTATTAAATGTTCCAGAAAATAAAAATGCCATCTGACTTGTTAGAACAAACAACCTAGGTTCTAATCACAGTAGGTAAGCTATGGGGATTCGGCGCCAATTTTGGTGTATTTTTAAAGGGGGCTCTAAAATCTCAAAACGGATTCAAAAGCTCGTCGTCCACGTCTAGGAGCAGTTTTTAGGTCATGAAAGCTCTCTTGTGCGTGTGTCTAGGGTGTAATATAGTGGTATTGCTTGGAGTATAGGATGTAATATAGTGGTATTGGTCGGAGTCTAGGATCAAGTTGGAGGTGTGGGTTGGGGCCTAGAGTCAGGCTCATGAAGTAAGTCTCCACTGATAGCTTTACCGATCACCCTCGAGGTTCAAATCCGTGATGCAGGCTATCCCTCACCACCAGCCGAAAGCTTTACCTCTCACGTTATGTCGAACCTTATCCGAAGTACTTATGCGGGCTAAGCTCTTTTCTGCAGGCGGAGACGTTGAACATGTGCTTCGCGGTGCAGGATTTTTCTGTTTTACTGTAGCATTTTTGGTGTACAATTTGATCCCTTTAGGAAGTAATATTTTTACGTTTGATTAAGAATGAAATTTTTAGGGTATGGGCGAATGGTCCATATTTTATCCTAAGTCGCAATCGTGAGCATATTAGGCACTGAGGACATGAATGATCATGTTGGTTATGTTATGTGGGAACCATCTGAAGTATTTATGCGGACTGAGCTCTTTTCAGCAGGTGGAGACGTTGAACATGTGCACACAAGTGTGATTTTTCTGTTTTACTTGAACAAATTTTCCCTCAATATATTTTCAATTCGAGTATAAATAGAGAATATTATGCAATTATATCATTCAGTAGTTATCAAACGGGTGATCACCATCATATTCAGTCCTTCTCATAAATTTTAACCTATTCGATTGTGCGAGGTATATTTTATTTATTTGTATACACTATATTATTAGATCGTGAAATGTGGATGTGGTATGCAGCCGAGTCATGGCCAGAGACTGTAGATTTTGACAGTTCAATGAGACGCATTAAATCGCAATTTCAATGTCATCAGCAGGATGCATTACTTAACCAAAATAGGGGATAAGACTGCAGGGATGAGCAATATTATAAAGATCGAGAACAGCTATTTAGCCGTGGCCTTATTTTATGTGACAAGTATTTATATGATAATATGAGTTTGGTGGTGTGCTGTGACTTACTAGTGTGCATAAAGTTGGAGCATTTTCTATGTGATTTGAAAGATTTTCTGCCTGAGAATCTTGCGTTAAAATACCAAGTGCCTCATACTGAAAGTTTAAATATTCATTATTATATTAATTGTACTGGGTGCACTTTAGGGGAAGGACTTCGCGATTATGTTTATTTTGATATACCCCTTACTAAAAAGAGTCAGAAAACTAGGAGTGAAAGAGACGGAAGATAGAAACCTACCGTGCCTTAAAGTGACCAGCTTAAATAGAGGAAATAATAAAAATAGTGAAAATGACTCAACCTCAGCAGAAGATAAAACGTACCATTATAGAAGAAGAAGAAAAATCAGCTAGTTCACACGTTAGTGCGCCATCTGGACGACTATAGTTGAGATATAGGAAAAACATTTTCATCTTAGTAGGCCTCTCTCGTGCATTCCTCATTTAGTTTAGAGTTGGTATGTAAGTTGACTTCACGACCCTCTATTAGGGACTTAGCTTCTTGTATTCTAGGGTACGGGTGGGTGCTAGTCTGTCAGACGAAACTTCATATAATTGGGATTAAACTTCACACAGGTGAGTTCGTTTAATCTTTAATTATACTACAGTTTCGTCTGACAGACTAGATATACTTGTAGATTTTGAGAGACTGGTCGTGAAGGAATACAAATTAAATTGAAAGAGTATTTTATTACCCATATAAAAATTACTGTTTTAATGAGCTTTAGCTTGACAGAAAATAATAATATTCAATGGAATACAAAATAACGTTACTTAAAATTACTTCATATTTAGTAATGATATAAACGGTAATAAGTAAAGGAATCCAGTCATTTCAAAATAAGAATCAATGTGAATTAATGTGAATTAAATATAGATTTTGCAAAATTTTCAGGATTGTCTTGTTCAATTATTGGTATATTATAAAATCTAGCAAAAGTTTTCGAATCCCCACTCCACCCCGCTGTTTTCTTTATCAAATTTATGCTCACGCCCAATTTTTGTGCGCTTGATGTAGCTGCGTGTCTGGTAGAATGGGCAGAAAATAAATTAGTATCAATACCACTTTGTCTCAGGATATCTTTCACCCAATGACCAATAGTTTGGGAACAAACTTTTTTGTGTGGTTTCTTGAAACTAATTAGAAGATAATCAATTGATCGTATCTTTTTAGTTTTATGTAAATAAGCAATAAGAGCATTAGCAGGGCAAACTGCCTCTTTATCTTTAAAAAAGGGAAGAACTAAATTAGGTTGCTTCGATCCAGGTCTAGAAGTCTTTTTAATTTCTGGGATTTTTATCTGTATAGAATTATTAAGTATTGCAATATTACTAACTTTTATTTTGCTGAGTGTCTGCATTCTGTGCGCCGTAGCTAATGCCATCAGGGTTACAAGTTTTTTAGATAAGACTTCTAGACTCAGTTCTTTATTTGGGTAAAATTCTGATAAAAAATTAAGAACAACTGATGGATTCCATGTAACATTATATCGGGGGCGAGGTGGTTTGATTTTATATACACCTTTAAAAAAACGCGCTATCTGGTCATTCTGACCAATAGATGTTCCTAAAATTAAAGATAACGCTGACCTATAGGTATTGAGGGATCCATATTTCAATCCCGATTCGAACATTTTTGTTAAAAATTCTAGAACATTTGTAACTGAATTGTCATATAAATCCAAATTTTGGTTTTTACAAAAAAGAAACCACCTTTTTAACGCTACATCATATTGTTTTAAAGTATTTTTTGATAATGACGCCATCGAAATTTCAATGGCAGGAGCTGACAAACCGTTTTTCAGTAAGCCTTCCCTGATAAGAGACCTGCCACCAGGGTAATCTCCTTGTGTTTGTTCCGAATGCTAGAAAATGATGAAATTAAATTATTACTGGGTTTGAATTCAATAGCCTTAGATACTAGTAATCTTTTGAATAATGGATACCACGGTTGTGTGGGCCACAAAGGTACGACTAAGACCCCTTTTGCTCTATCATTAATTATTTTCGATTCCAAGATATGTATTTCTGACATTTTTTATTAATCCTGGAAGCAAATAAATCTATATCGGGCATGCCCCAATTTTCAACAATCATATCAAAGGCATAATCTGCCAACGACCATTCAATATCAGGATGAACTCTCCTAGATTCTGCATCTGCCACTGCATTATCTGATGAGCTAAAAGCCTACAATTGTATTCTACAAAATTTTGCGTGTCATTAATAGTTTTTGAGTTATTTTGAAGAAAAGGCAATTTTTTGCAACAATCCAAAAATGCTCTTTTCACTTCAAGCTCAAATTTTTTCAAAACTAAGCACTTGATACGGGTCAAACTTTTCGAGCATATTACAAGTATGTATGTATAAGTTAAATTAAATTAATATTTAGGAATAAAAAAAATTATATTCTTGATCAACTCCGTCGATTTTTATTCGTCAAAAGCTGATTACCAAGTCGTACATTTTCCTTAAATCTACCTTACTTAATCTAGCGTGTCCACCTGGGCACCGTCGCAGACATGGTGTCAGCATTGTACCCCTGGGAACCGTCGCAGACATGGTGTTCACATTGTCCACCTGGGCACCGTCGCAGACATGATGTCAGCATTATCCCAGACTTTACCGACGCGCATGTCCCGGTAACGTTGGTCACGTTGCATTGGGTCAACTTAAATAAAATGTGTCGTTAACTCCTCCCGTCTTAGATTTCAACGTCCTCGTTGAATCCTAGAAGAAAGGAATTTTGCTTACGCTCGTTACTTTAGGTGCCTCCAGTCCTATTTCTTCGCTTGCTTTTTCCGTCCCTCCGTTTGACGCCTTGCCAAGGGAAGATGACTTTGATCCCGCTGATGTTGAGCAATACATCTTTATGAGGATAATGATGATCGCCAATATTACTAAGGCCGATAGGCTGAGATTTGAGACCAGTCCTATGTCGTCTTTGGTCCTCAAGAGCTGGATCTCCTCGGTGTTATTTAGGTGTAGTTCTTTCATGGCTTCCAGGGTTAGAACTTCCTCGTAGGTCTTGAATTTGGAGTCTGGCTGCACAATCGGGGGTAACGGCTTTGCACTGGATATTTCCTTAGCTGTGTAGGTTTGTTTGTTGACCCTGAGTGTGGTGTTCTGGTACTGAATAATGAAGGTTTTCTGATAGTTCGGTGGCTTCCGAGTCGATGAGGATTGTCCCGTTGAACTGGTTTAGTAGTAGCGTTCCTGGGAAGATTTCTTCTGCTGTAGGGATGTGTTTGTTGTCTATTTCGGTACAGTTTGACGGTTTACTTGCCAACAGGTTAGGAATACATGTAGATTCGCTAAGGTCTATAATTTCCTTTCTATTACATATCATAATCTTATCGCTAGATGAACATTTTCCTCTTATTCCATATGTTTTGTTATTACACTGAATTAGTTTTCCAAATTCTATTTTTATTACAAAATTTCCTTTTTTAACAGGCTTAAGTAGTATTGTTTCACATAATTCCCTTTCTGTATTTGGTATACTTACAATATAAAGTAGTGTTGACTTACTTGATGCGATTTTTATTTGCGCGAAATCAATAGCTTCTTCTAAATTAAGGTATGGAACATTATTTTTCTCAAAAAATTCTTTTATAATGTTTACTTCGCTATTGGATAAAATGAATGAGTTAACTATTCTCGCTTTCGCCCAATGTAAAGCATATTCTACGTTAATAATTTCTTCCTTGATCAAATCTAGCCTGTATTTAATATTTATTGCAATGTTATTTTTCACGTCTTCCTTATTCTTAAAATCGTTTATAATTTTGTTCGTAATATTGATTATGTCGTTTATTCGGTCCATTATGGCTTTATTTATTACAACCTGCCTATTGTTATTTGCTAGGACATTGTCCATTTTAGCTTTTAGAATCAAAAAGTCATCGTGGTCTGGGCTACCTGCCAGCCACTTCCATGCACTGCCTAAGAAGTTGAGCGATCTTTTTAACTTCGATTTGGGTTTCAATCTATTAAGTAGGGACTTGATTTGGGTCACTTCGTGATCGAGGAAACGGTACATAGGATGTGTAGGGTCGACGTCTTTATCTATTTCAATTTCCAAATCGCTAAGCGTCTTTTCGTAGGCTTCTAATTCTATAACATGTATTAATTTCAAGGTTCCCGTTTGCAGTTTCGCATCTCCGGTAGTCAAGGCAATTATCTTTGCGTTCGAGTAGTCCAATATTTGTACGCTGGCGTAGCAGCAACCAGCTAATAATGTCCTGAAAGAAAATGTGTTAATTTTTTATATGACTTTTATGTACTGTCCTGCCTGATTCTGTTATTATAACGCTGTTTTTGTTTTCTTTTACCACTTCCTTTTTGTATCTAGGCGTAAGTTTTGTGCCTTGGCGTTTATTGATTTTTACGTAAACTGTTTCACCTGGATTATAAATTTTGAAAACCTGTCTGTTCTTATTGTGTGTATTCAAATCGCGTTCCTGTTTCTCTTTAAGCTTCAGAATATTATCCAGTCTGGCCTTCTCGTATGTTTCCGGATCTATACTGACTCTTCTTCCGAAAAATGTTTCTATGGGTTTTTGATTTGTTGTGGAGTGCACTGAGCAATTGTACTCGTACACAGCACGATCAAGCAACTCTTCAAAGTTCCTGAGGGTGTTCTCTGACCTTAAGCATCTCATTATTTCGGACAGAGTCGAATGGAACCTTTCCACCTGTCCATTCGCATTACTGTAATAAGGGGGTGTTTTGAAAATTTTGATTCCCAACTGATCTTCTACCATAAAAGTTATAGAACTTGAATTTAAAGCTTTTTCATTATCTATTATCAAAATCTCCGGTACACCAAATGTGAAAAGGAGTTGTCTTAATGGTTCTCTGATGTCTTCAGCAGACCGTGACCTAAGGATCTTGGCTTGGGCGTATTTTGAAAATTTGTCTATTGCCGTAAGCACCAATTTCTTTTCTACAATGTATATGTCCATGTGTAGCATCTGACCTACGAATTTAGGTATAGGCGTTTCTCCTATCTGAGGTTTAGCTGGGTGTCTATCATATTTGTGTTCTTTGCAAGTGCTGCATTGTTTTACTATCTGAGTTATTTTCTGGATCATCCTGGGAAAGAAGAATTTCTCGAGTAACTGAATTCTATTTTCTTTGGCATTCCGGTGTGCTCTTCGATGTTCTTGGACAATTTGCTCTTCTTGCTCTATATCAGACGTTAGGTCTTTGACTTTAGTTTGTGTGTGTTTTACCTTATAGTTTTTGAAGTGTAAAGGATAGAAACTCTGAATTATGCCCATGATGTCGTCTGAGGTAAAGAGTCCATTTACTATTGCTGGGTTGATGTGCTTTTTGAATATTTCTATTAGATTTTCTGGGGAGTAGTTTGTTCGAGTGATAATATGTCTATGGTAAGTTGGAAATGGGATTTCAAATTTATAGCTATTCTCGGAACCTACTTGGATCCATAATTGATTTTTGAAAGAATTAATAGGGGACTTAACTGTGGGAATAAGCTCGTGAGATGAGCTGTCGGCACTGTGTACTGTACTCGTCATTGAATTGATTTCGGGCACGGAGTTATTTTGTGGAGGTCGCGATAATGCGTCGGCTACGACGTTAGTCCTCCCGGGCTTATAGATTAACTCGTAGTTGTATTCTTCGAGTATTGACTTCCACCTTTTCATTTTTGCATTATTATTTTTATGACTCAGAGCGTACGTGAGAGGTTGGTGATCGGTGAAGATTTTAACTTTAGAGGTACCGTATAGATAGTTTCTGAGTGAATTTATAATGCCCAAATTATCGCTGCACGCGTAACTTTCTTCGGCTCTATTTAGGGTTCTGGAAATGAATGTGATAGGCTGACCATTCTGTTCGAGAACTGCTCCTATTGCGTGTTGGGAGGCATCAGTGGTGAGATGGAATTCCTTATTTAGGTCTGGGTACGCCAGAATTACTTCCTTTGATACCAACGCATTTTTAATCTTAACAAATGCATTTTTGGCATCGTCGTTCCACGCTATTGCTTTGCTTTTTGAAACATTTTTGGGTATGCGTCCCTCTTCCCCTCTTAAGAGGTTTGTTAGAGGTTTTGCTATTTTCGCATAATCTCTAACAAAGCGGCGGTAGTACCCGGATAATCCTAAAAAGGATCGCAGATCTTTTAGTGTCTTTGGTGTCGGAAAGTTGATGATAGCGTCTACTTTTGCTGGGTTGGTTTTGACTCCTTGAGGAGAAACAATAAATCCTAAAAATTCTACGCTTGTCTTAAAGAACTCGCACTTGTCGAGTTGAACTTTCATATTAGCCGCACTGAGTGTTTCGAAGATCGTTTCGATGTCTTTGAAGTGCTTCTCTTCAGTTTCACTAAATATGATTATGTCGTCAATGTAGACGAAACAGATTTTCCCTATGTGTTTCCTTAATATGTCATCTAATGCTCTTTGGAAAATAGCTGGAGCGTTTTTGAGCCCGAACGGCAGTCTAGTGAACTCGTACTTGCCGTTGTTTACCGAAAAAGCGGTCTTTTCTATGTCCGATTCCTTCAGTGGGATTTGGTGGAATCCACTTTTCAGGTCTATTACTGAGAACAATTTGTTCTTTCCTAGTTGCCTCAGTACTTCAGTAATTTCAGGGATAGGATATCGGTCAGCTATAGTTATATTGTTTAATTTCCGGTAGTCGATTACCATCCTGTATTTCCTTTCACCTGAAGCGTCCGTTTTTTTTGGTACGATCCATACAGGGGAATTGTATGGAGATCTGGATGGCCTTATTACCCCATCGGCTAGCAGTTGCTCTATTTGCTTTTCTATTTCATCTTTCAATGCCATAGGATATGGATAAAATCTAGTGTAAACGGGATTCTCTGACGTGGTCCGTATTGTTCCCACCACCTTTGTGGTGTAGGTTAGTTTCTCGTCTGGTTCGGTAAACGCTTTATGATGCTTTGGGACTAAGGTGCTCATAAAATGCTTTTGTTTTTCTGTCATGTGATCGTTTCTTAGTGTCACAGCATTTACAGACTCGGCTGTGTACTGTTTAATTTGGATCTGTATCGAATTTTGAATGACCATGAAGTTGTGTTTGGTGTGAATCACTGCGTCTAGTTCCATCAGAGTGTCGTTCCCTAATATTGCATGAAATGAGACTAGTGAAGGCAATAGGAAGAATTTTATTTTGTGGTCTTTTAAATTGAATAAGTTTACGAAAGTATGGTGGGTAATTTTAATTTGTCCACCTACTGAGTTAGCAAAGAACCACTGCTCATTCGGGATAGGCTTCTTTACGAATTTTGGCTGAATGTAATTTTTATTTGAACCTGTATCTATGAGGATTTTTAGTATTTCTCCGCTTCCCGTTTTACACTCAAAATAGGGCAGCGAAGAGGTCCTCATTCTAAAAAATGTATGTCAGTTAGATCTGTAGTTTGATATTCCGTGTCTTGTGTATTGCCGTAATATTGTTCGGTATATTCACTGAGAGTTTGATCATAATTGTTTTCGTTATCGGCTTGTTGTTGGATTTGCTGATAGGCTGCCGTGTCATCAAGCTGGTCCGGGGGTAGTTGATAAGTATCTGCCTGTTGTTCTTGGGATGTCCAATTTGGGCTTTCACTATTTATGTGAAAGTTCCTTTGGATCTTTGGGGGTAGGATTGGTCTTTGAATTGTCTGACTAAATGGTGGCCTTTTTCCGGCATATTTCGGGGGTTGTGGTCTATTTGCATAATCAACTAACTTGGTCTGTATACTTCGATCGATATCCATAGGCTCAGGTCTAGGTTGTGGCTTGGGTGCGTTTGGTCTCTGCGGGGGTTGTGGAACTTGCTGAACCCTATTGTAGTAGGGATTTGGAGCCGCAAAGTATTGCTGAGGTCTCGCTCCAAATTGTGGAAAATGTGCGAGCTGTGGGTAAAATTGTGCTTGTCTGTTAAATTGGGGCTGATAGGTTTTTCTGGGTGGTGTCGGTGGAGGACCCTGTGGAGATCTTCTATAATTGCCATGATAATTGTTAGCATAATTAGCTCTAAAATTTTGATTTTCCAGTTTTAAACAGAAGTGTAGTGCCTGGGGTAAATCCACTGGCTCTTTCATACCTAATAGTCTCGGTAAATCACCGTTGAGTCCACGAATAAACGTGTCCAATGCTTTATCCCTATACGTTTCTGTTAATAAACGCATAGATTCCGTACCTATCTCCATGCAAGAGATCTTATTTAGTATCAGCGACAGATGTGAATAAATTTGTTGGTAAAATTCTTGAATCGTTGCTTTGCCTTGGATAAGGGATGTTAATTGATATTCCAAGGTGCCTAAATCGCGTTTGTCGGCGTAATGGATAGTTAAGCATCGGCAAATAGCTTTCCAATCCAATGGTGTATTGTAGGATTCAAGGGCTATGTCCGCGTTTCCTATAATTTTGTTTCTTATGACGTTGAGAATCCCATAATACCAGGGGCGGCTCTACCTTAGGGGCTAGTGGGGCTTAGCCCCACCATAAATTTCTCAAACAAAATTGTGTAAACAATTCGAGTTTAAAGAAAACGTCTTAAAACGTTATTGCAGTTTTGTTGTCAAAGGTATTAAGAGAACATCGTATATTCCATGCAGGCATGCAGCTACAATAAGAAAGGGCTAAAGAGAACGAGCCCCAAGCCAACAATAATAAGCGAGAACAAAGCTGCTAAGTCTTGTTCTCCTGATAACCTTAGTTTTATTTCTCTTCCTTTTCGTTGCGTTTCTATGCGTGGAGGGCTCAAACAAATTAGCCCTGCCAAAACCTTCTGCATTTACAAGCCGTGAACTGGCTCGGCGCACACACAGTTGCTTCTCTCTTACATAAATTTTAGATATTTCTCTTCTGGCTGAGTGTCTTTCAAAGCGCAGGGGGCTGAAATTTTCTAGCCCCGCGGATGAGAGAGGTTTAAATGTGTGTGCTAGCTATCCTCCAACACTCGTAACCGATTTGGCGTGCACAGATAGCTGTGAAAGAGGCTGTTAGGGGCTAACGTGAGATAGCCCCGAAGGATTTGAGTCGATGAACTCATATGCATACAGTCTACGTCCCTATAAGAAAACTCGTATTTTCTAATTTAAGGTACTATTCTACTCTAGAGCGTCAAAAAAAGGCCTTTTTCAAACTTTTATTTCTCAGCCGCTTTATTAAGTATTGGGATGAAACTTTCACAAAATGTAAATGGACCCTTTTCATATACAAACAAATTTTTATTTTTGGCATATTATTATTATTATTATTATTATTAAATAGAGGGCGCCAAAGTTAAGTGTCAAAAAAAAGATGGTTCCATGGCTGCATGTTAATCTCCGAACTGGCATGTCTGAAACAAAAAATTCGAATGGGGTTTTAAAAAGGAAGGTTCCTTACGTGCCAATTCACCACCGTTAGTCAAAAATTCCAATAACAAAAAAAATGGCGAATGTTTGAAAAAAAAGTTAGAAAAAATGACATTTTTTTTACCTTATATCTTCCGCCATTTTTTTTCTTTTATATTTTTATGCAAAAATGTGGTGAATTGGCATACACGACACTTTAATAAACAAAACGCACTAAGATTTATTGAAATCGGTTCAGTAGATCCGGAGATTAACCTGCAGCCAACTTGAAAAATGTCATTTCGAGAAAAACGCGTTTAAAGTTTTGGTAAAGGCCGAGTGTAGAAAATTGAAGAGCCAACCATCGCCTCGGTGCAGCTCAATAGCATCACTTGCGCTTCAGCCTTTGAATAGTACACACATTGGACCTAAAGATTTAATAAAGCCGTTAGATTGAATAAAACGTGGACTTTCATTTTCGATTGATCGGTTGCCGCCAATACTCTCCCTGGCTATTTTCGATACCGAGTTCTCTCACGCGGCTATATGTATATAGTGCTATAACTTTTTTTCTCATCCGAATTTCTCTACAAATATTTGAGAGGTCATTTTTGAAGATGTAAGGAATCGAAGAATGCAAAAAAAAAAATTTCGATTTTGTGAAAACTCTAGAGTAGAATAGTACCTTAAACACTTTCTCCTGATATGTAAAACTCCTTTTAGGGAAACCGAACACTTCAATTCGGTTAACGCTCTGAGTGCGGTACCTGTTGGGTAGAGCGGAAACCTGCTGGTTCATTATATTACTTTTGGTTTTTTTTTCAGTAGTTAGCCCCACCAAGGATAATTTCCACGAGCCGCCACTGCATAATACTTTGGTGTACCTTTACTAGGTTCGTATATTTGTAGGATTCTCTCGACGCTTTTCTTCCACGAGGAGAACTCGCCAGGATTACCTGAGAATTCCCTGAGACAACGAACAACGTCCGGTATTTTGTCAAGATCTGATAGATTGTTTCGATACTGCGCGTCAATGATTTGATCGGAGGCGGCTGCTAACTCGGCATTTGGATTTAAGTACGCTTGCACTAAGTTCTTGGTTTGTGAGTTTAAAATTTGCGTCGCTATGGATGTAATCAAGGAATGTAATTCAGGTGTGGCATTTGGATCAGAAGTTTGCGATGAGTTTGGTTGTGGAGGCAGTTGGCTTGCGTTCAACACGGGTGGTCTGATTATGTTGTTTGGCTTTGCCATTTTTTTTCCGGATTTTTTCTAGCGATTAATTTACTTTACTTTTATGAATGAGGTACTATTTAGGAATTTGTTTAGAATGCTGGGTTGTCCGAACTGTACTTTTGCAGGATAAATTATTTAAAATGAATATATTCGGTTTCTGTATTGTTATTTAAATTTAACCCGATTCTTGCTCGAGGGAAAAAAAATTGCTCACTTCTTACTTTTACTTTCTTGAAGATTGATTTTTCTAACGATAAATTGTGTTAATACTAAAAAATTTAGATTTAATGTCGTGCGTAAAGTCTTTCAATTTTAGTTCTTTCGGTTGGATACCACTTTTCTCTAACAGGAGTTTTTTTCCTTTTTAGATTTCCTCTGATTCCTTTTATTTTCTGAAGTACGGTAATAAAAATAAAAATATTTTCCACTTAAAAAACTAACTTTTTCCTTTCTTTTCTTGAAAAGTTACTTTAAATTATAATTAGTGAATGTGAATATATATTATTAGTTATATATTATTTCTCTTTTCCTTTTTAATTTAATTAATTATTTAATATGTATCTATGCATTTCTCTTGAAGCACTTCGGAAGTTCCTAATTTTACCACTTATCTTTCTCACTTATTTAATTTTTATTTGGCATGATCTGGTATACGCGATATTTATTTCCCTGATTTCTTATTTGCACACTAATTTATTTTTCACTCTATTTATTCTTATTTTATCAATCTTATTACTAGAGCTTACATCACTAGCAGGAATATGCTGGACGATGCGTTTTGCTGGGACTGAAGCGGATGACTCCCTTTTTTCCTTGATCGGTGACTCGGGATCTTTGTGCAATACCTCAGGAACGAGCACAATTCTCCTATCGAACCTTGCACTTCCAACAGCTTCCTTGGGTTCAGGGCACAGGACACGCACTACTTAAGGGCGGCTTAATGCGCACTTTGTTCACACTAAAAGCCTTTTATCTTTGATGGTTTCCCTGCACTACTTGAGGGCTTTTTAGGAGAACCTTCTTAATCACTTGCACTTCTTGAGGGCTTTTTGCTTTAAATAGGCTTTTCCGATCACTTGCACTTCTTGAGGGCTTACTGCGATCGCGGTTCACAAAGTACACACTCCTGTGCCCCACGTTGGGCGCCAGTTAAATTAAATTAATATTTAGGAATAAAAAAAATTATATTCTTGATCAACTCCGTCGATCTTTATTCGTCAAAAGCTGATTACCAAGTCGTACATTTTCCTTAAATCTACCTTACTTAATCTAGCGTGTCCACCTGGGCACCGTCGCAGACATGGTGTCAGCATTGTACCCCTGGGAACCGTCGCAGACATGGTGTTCACATTGTCCACCTGGGCACCGTCGCAGACATGATGTTCATATTGTCCACCTGGGCATCGTCGCAGACATGATGTCAGCATTATCCCAGACTTTACCGACGCGCATGTCCCGGTAACGTTGGTCACGTTGCATTGGGTCAACTTAAATAAAATGTGTCGTTAACTTATATAAATAAAGTGAATTATAAAGTTGTAACGATTATTTTCAATTGGCGTAGTCATTACAGGGTGATTTTCACATTTTTTTCGCCGAAAAAATAGGGACGAACTTTATTTTCGTCATACCTCGCTTAGTTTTAAAGCTAGGGACTTTTATAAAAAACATTGGTTGTCTGTAAAGTTGGTTTACGGACGATAATTTTACGTGATAACATCATAAGAAAACATTGATGAAAAATTGCATACTTTTATGAATTGAATTGAATTATTATCACTGAATTATCATTATTTTGTATAATAGAAAGAAGGAGTTAATTGAAAATTACAATCTTTTCGATAAATTAACATTTATGTGCACTCGTTAATTCAAATATTTTTTACTTAAATTATACAGATTAAATACAAGTAACAATGTTCTATTAACAATTTATTTACAACTTATATACATGTGTGATATTTAAGATCCTCCAATCTGCCTTATTCTGTTAAGGATAGCACGATGATAGGAAAAGTAGGAAATCAAGGGGAGTGTTTTAAGTGTAATGTGCTTTGAAACACTTTAAACTGGTGAACTTTTCATAGGGCTTTTGTTGCCCTTGTGTAAAATGAAGTGATTTAAACCAACGAGGGCTAGTTTTAGCTTAAGGGGGCAGTCGCTTTCATAACTGAGAAAAAAAGCACATTTTCAAGATTTTTTTTTGAATAAACTATTATATTTATTTAAAAAATTCGTTTTGGGCACTATTCTTTGAATATTGAAGAATACAACAATATTTTTTTTTTTAATTTTTAGTAAGTTTTGGCGGCGGCAGAGTCTTGCAAAAGTCTCATTTTAGGTGGTACGCATCACTTTGGAGTTCTGGTAAAAGATAAATGAAAAATTCAAAATGCGTTCTGTTCTTTAAGCTTTTTCCTAGGTCCTAAACCTAAAAAAATTAATTTTTTAATTTTTTTAAATTGTTTTATCACTGTTTTTCGAAAAAAATTAAAAATCGGCCATGTTTTTGCGGAAAACTATCTCTATAAAAAAAAACAAGAGGTACTTTTATGCATTTTTATAGGTTTAGGACCTAGTATTTATGTCAACGAATCATATGCTCTTTGATTTTTTTTAATTCCATTGAGTAGAACTTGAGATATGGTGAGTATCAGTTAAAAAAAAGTAGTTTCGAGAATATCGCGTTTAAAGTTTCTTTACAATAATTTTTACTTGTAAAACCGTGTATAGATAATTTATTTGGGTTTATTACCACCAATCAGCCATCCTAATTTTTCAAAACGGTTTTGGGAGATGATTTCTATAATGTTAAGGAACACTTTTATGTAAAAAAAAAAATCGATTTTTGTTCATTTCTGAAAGCGATTGCCCCCTTAAAGAAAATACTGATACCTTAGTAAGAATTGTTTGTCTATTCGTAAATTTAAAAGATTGTGGTATTTGTCCTTAGAAAATTTTTAATTGCAATAATAAACATTTAAGCACTCAGATATGACTAAGCGGATTAGGAATAAACAAAAGCTAGGAAAATCTGCAATGATACAAACACTGTAAATTTTGCGGCTCATCCATAACTTGTTTTGGGAAAACTTTATTGAGGAGTTGTCTCTAAAGAAGTTATGAATCTGAAAAGTAAAATTTTATTTTTAAAAGCAAATAAAAACCACATCATAATTTTATTTTGGTGTATTTAATTTCTTTCTTAAAGTTTGTTTAACATTATTATCACAGAAACTCTTATTCAAATGCTTAATTCTAAAATACATTCTAGACCTAAAGAATAGCTTTTTTATCTTAGATTTTAATTGAACATTTCTTGACTTCTTTAAATGACTATCTATAAATATATCACTTGATAACAAATTTTCTCCATTAATTTTTTGAAAAAGTTTTTCTAATACTGTTATCTTATCGAGGAATTCTTTTTTTTTGGCTTTTTTCAGTCCGCCTTTTGATAGTTCTTCTACCCACGTATGACTCGAAGAGGCACCTTTTCCTAACAAACTAAATACACAATTTATTATACCTGGCTTAAGGTTCAGTCTTGACGCCCACTTCCTTAGAGTTGATGAGTTTGGTAGAGGGAAATTCCTTTTTCTTAGAAGTCGATAGCACCGTGGACCTGCAGAATATAATGATATTGCTGAAGCGATGTCCTCGCTGTTCCAGGTTCATCTTTTGTATGGTGCTCTCAGCTTTTTAAGTTGTCCTAGGGTGAACATTTTCTTAATTTCTTGTTGCTCGGACTTTCGACTCTGCCATCGCTTCAAATCCCTTTTTCCTTTAGCTTGCGGTTTTTAGCTTCCAGGCTCATTATTTTCAATTCTCGGGCACATTCAATTTCTGCCCTATAAAAATGCAAATGGGTTAATCACTAATTAAACAAATAAGCCCATCAGCTACCTACTCAGTTTGGACTTCTTTATTTAATAATATCTGGCTGGGTTGTACTGGTTCGTCTGCTTCTGCTGCCCGTTCCTCTATAGCGTCGGAGTTAAGTACTTCCTTCTTCCTTTGATCTATTATTCAAATTATTTAAACTAAGTTTGGAGATTGTCGCAGTGAATATCTTACCTTCCATAAAAGCTCATATCCTCTTCATTTAATACTTTCCGAAATGGTTCATCCTTCTTTCTTTCCCTAACAGGACTGCTCGTAGCGGGAATATTCCTTGAAGGCACTGCACTTTCTTTCAAGCGTCTTTTAAGAATAGGTTCACCCAGTAAAATGTCTCGCAACCTATAATCACTTTCGTCGAAGTGTACTGAACAAATTCTATCAGTTTTTGGATTGATATTTTCTTTTCCTCCACAAAATGTTACCCACGCACGAAGAAATTTCGGCTCTTTGGGAAAAGAAAAATATCTCACTTTTTTCTCCCGGTATAATTTTTACAATTAACAACGGCACAATTAACCATTTTAAAACGTAAAACTATAAACTTTTATTCGCAAATATCAAAAAACACATAAAAATATTATCACTTCAAAATCACCTCCGGCGCTGTCAAGATACGCATCTAAAATGACGCGCAAGATGGCGGACCCTCGTTTCGGAAGCGCATACCTTATTTTCTCTATACCGTGGATTTTTAGGCAGGCCGCACACATACGGTTTCCTAATTAGGTTTCCTGATCAAAAATTCAGATTCGGAAAACCTAAATGCTCCGCTTACATACAAAATGTTCAAAAAGGCGCACACGTTCATTTTTCCCGAATGCCTTGATGAACATTTTGTTTTTGGAATCTGAATTAATAATCAGGAAGCCCAATTAGGAAACCGTACGTCTGCGGCCGGCCTTAATCTTATGCTTAGGCCGATCGTACCTCTCTACCGCTTATTCCGCGCTCTCGCTTGCACGCTCGGCTCAGACGGAACGTGACAATGAGTCATCCTTTTTCGTGTGTGCGGTCGTTCATCGATTTATAAGACATTATCACGTCAAAAACAAAAATAAAGGATTTTTTAAGCACTTCACAAATAGTTCTATGAGTTTTCCTCTAAAAATGCATTGTTTTTTGGTTATTTCACGTTCAGACTTTTTCGTGTTGGCGTTTGGCGAATAAGAACCAACTTTCAACGAACTATTACTCTCTTAATATTGGGTCTACAGACATCATAAAGACAGCATTCTTTTTGTGTTTTTATAGGCTATAATTTTAATTAGAATTAGGATTTTTTCGATAAAATATTTACTTTTTGAGTTATTCGCGAAAAACCGTCTGAAAACGTGGTTTCTTTGGCTGAAAAATGCACATTTTCATTCGCGAATAATTCGAAAAGTATTGACTTTGAGTAAAAACTTTATAGAACAAAAGTTGCTTAGAATTAGTCAATCTATCCATTCCCGACTTTTTTTCAATGAGTTATTCTTCACCCCTGAGAAGGGGTGGCATCCACCCCCAGGGGAAAAGCACCCGTCGGCGCAGGGTCAACTTTGATCTAGAGGGTAAGTGGTACCTAAATACAAATTTTCATGCAAATCGGTGCTATTTGAAGAAATCGAGAAGGAAAGTCTGCATTGACTGGACTATTAGCCCTTACCCTTTATAGCTGTTTATGTCGAGTATATTCGTCATGACGAAACGATAATTTTTCGCATAATATCGAGTATACTCGTCTTGAAGACAAAGAAAATTACATTCGTATTATAAATCATCAATCAACTTTTTTTTTTTTCTTGAAGAAGGGCAAATACAGAGATTTTAAAAAAATATACATTTATAAATATTCTGTTAGTCTGGGAACTTTGTTGATTAATTAACAGTAGCTTGTTTTAAGCTGAAATAACCAACTCTGTGGGAAATACTATTTCAAAATGTTTTTTTCAAATGAATAAGCATTCGTATGCATTTCTCTATTGATTGTGTTCTGAAAGGTATAAAAATCTTTTGAATTTTATTGGCAGGAAAAGTACCTAATATGTAGTAAGTATTTTTATACCTTTGAGGAATAAAATTGTGAAAAAAATTTTGTTTGTTAGAAGAGACGGACCAGTGCGAGTAGAACTCACACCCTGAGGGTGCCGTACCGTTATATTACCGTAAAACTTAGTAAGTAGTTATTTTTTATTTTCAATTGAATTTGAATCAAAGAAGAAAAACAAATTACTTTTTTTTTTGTGATGTAACTACAGATTTACGGTTTTCGGATTTTTCCCTTTACTTGTGCTATAAGACATTGCTTCTTGCCAAATTTCTTGATTCGGGAAGTACCTTATAGGTTTTGATTCCCTTGCGAGTGTCAAAATATGCGGCATAAACGGCCGTATCTTTTGATTGCGTTGACTTAGAAGTTTGTTTTTTTTCACACCTACAAGGGATTGCAGACCTGAGTATTAGAGATATTAATTTCAACTTGATACCTCCACGTGTTCCTGAGAAAAAGGGTCTTTGACAGACAGACAGACGGACAACGAAGTGATCCTATAAGGGTTTCTTTTTTCCTTTCCCTAAAAATGAATAAAAATTACATTTTCTAAAAAAACAACAGGACACGCTTGATTTTTTGTCATAAGTAGTTAATTTTACAATACAAAAATTTGAACTCTGTTTTCGTGAAGTATTCATCTTCGCTGCGAAATAATTAAGCAGGCAGAAAGAGTTTTTCAAAAAAAAAATTAAACAGTTAAACGGTTAACACACATTTAATTTTAAGAGGTGGCGTTTCAATACTAAATACATATAAGACAAAAGCTGATATGTGAATACAATATCCGCAACTTCACGGCATTTTTGCAACGAATGCATATCGAGGAGGAGTAGACGGTTATTGTATGGAGGGAGAGAAACTGGATCGACCCAAGGCAGATCCTTTAGGGAAAATCTGACAAATCTGTATTGGACCGATTCAATATTATTAATGCGGACCTGGTAATGAGGGGACAAGCTTTGGCTCGCATACTCAAGAATAGGACTCACAAGAGAAAACTATAACTGTTTTATATAGGAACGCTATATCTTTACTGGTAAATTCGAATACAGAACCGGCCATCGCAACTATAGAGTTGATGTGCTCAAAGTCAAGCCTGACTGACTTTAAAATCCTATTTTATGTTTAGGAAACATTTTCACCACTCCCTCAGGTAACTAAATTTTTCTTCCTATCGACAATATTTCAAATGTCGAACGGTGCGGACGTGTTTTTTTAACCTCCCCAATCTTATTGATGTGAAACATCTAATGTGGCAGGTAAAACTGATTTTGATCGTGGCGACGCGTCGCCACGCCAAAACAGTCCCCACGCTATATGATAGTGTGAATGAAGACATCTAATACAGTGTGTGTGTGTGTGCGTCGCCATGCGCAAGGAACTGTGGGACTCTCCCCAGTAGCCCATCGCTGTCAGCGCACTGAGCAGTGTTTTGTTTACTACGCTGGACGTTACCTGTGTTTACTTAAAAGTAATAATTTTATTTTTTAATAATAATAAAATATGTGTGATAGTTTTCTAGAGAGTGAAAGTGAGGAGCCTCTTGTAAAGAAAGCAAAATCAGACCAGGACAAACTATCAAGTGATTCAAGTCAAGAGTAAGTTATTTCAAATTCAAATTCAAAATCAAATTCAAATAAAATTTTAATTACATATATTTTATAACTATTTCAGTAATATCAGAATATACTAATTTTTAATTTTTTTGCTTTCATTAACAATTTTATATTGTTTTTAGAGTAAATAATAAAAAAAAAAAGTACGTCAACAACGATACAGGAAGCAGAACAGAGAAAAATTGAAACAGCGTGAAGCGGAAAGAAGAAAACGTATACAATATTTACAAAGTAGCGGGACCATCTACCTCTTCCAACATTAATATAATAGGATTAAATAATGAAGAAATATTAGATGCTGATCCTCAAAGTTCATCTGGTTTGGAAGGAACACAAACATCATCCATTCAAGGAAATGAGCAAACTAAAGAAAAGAATGCTCTCCAAAAAAAAGCGAGAACGTCAACAACGATACAGGGCGCAGAACAGTACATTTCACCTAATAAAAAAATAAACGATATCATTTCATTTTTGCATGAGAGATTATTTTCGTACAGTCACAGAGGTTCAATGATTTTTAAAACCAATAAACATGAACTATCGTTGATTTTAGCTGTGAAATTAATATAAATAATTATTAAATAAACAACCATCTTTTCTTTAAAAAAATCTGAATATTTTATTTTTGATTATGTCATATTTATTTCCTTTCATAAACTATCCGTTTATGCATATTATCTGTATAAAATAATTTCGATGTTTCACGCGACGCGTTTCTTTTTTTTTATTTTCACCTCCATATCAAACATTTTTTATTTAATGAAAATAAAAACTTATTCGCTTGATTTATACCTACTTCACATCAAAAAGATAATTCAATATTTTGTTCGGTTCAAGATTTGAAGTTTGTGTATAGGTAAAATCATGATAATTTGACGCGTTTTCGAAAATTAACGAAATAACATGGCCAATCTATGGCAGCCATATCTTAGATAGTCATTCGTCCTTTTGTGAAGTCTGACGAGTCATATGTACATGTAACTGCTGTTACTGTAGGACTTAACATATTAGATTTGAACTCTTGGACTCGGGATACGATTATCTCCTGTCCCCCCTAAAGTACCCTAATGCCTCGTCACCAATCCGAAGATTAAACAACCAATTTGCTGCACCAACTAAATCACGTGTAAAGTACAAGTCCTTGAAAGTATAATTGTGCTAACCGGTTCCGAAAAATCGTCGGACAAATATTTAATCCGGAATATTATTTACCACTATTTGAGCGGAAAACCTGCTCAATTTTATTTATGCTGGTTTCGCATTAGAGAGCAGGCATAATTCGGCGATACAAAACGGCGAATAATATGTCAAATCTAATGCCGACATAATACTTAACGTCAGCATATAATTCTGCCTGCAAGTACGAGATTAAAACATTGTAAGTCAACAATAGCTGTGTTTTTCCTATCTGGTTTAGATTAGATAGCAAATTTTGCATTGAATTGAAATTTTTGGATTAAGTTTTTGACGCAGGTATAAATCCAGGCAATTTGATTTTATTTTCGTGAAATAAAAATTGTTTGATATAGGTAACTGTTCAAAAATTTCAATTCAATACAAAATTTCCTGCAAAACCTGCAACCTATTAACAGATTTAATTTCGCTTTACGTGGAATGTCGAATGACCGTAAAACAGACTTATTTTATAGTCGGGAATCGTTATAAGTGACGTATTACTGTAATTACAAGCATCTGATATTTTATAAAGAATTATTTTGTAAAATCATATGTAAGTTTAATTTACTTTTTCTAAATTGTATTCAAACAAAATAAAAACATGGTCCAACAATCATCAATGTCCATAAAATCTAATTTCAGAAAAGGATCGAATAAAGTATCATCTACTCAGATCGAGGATGCTTCCCGCTATACGTCCTCACACACAAGATGGCACTTAATTGATTGCTCACAAAAGGAAAGATTGAGTGTTCAGGCGCCCTGTTGTAGCATATCTAAGCAGGCGGCTTTCCGGCCGCACAACACAGCACAAAGCTCTCTCAGATGTGGTGAACAATCAAAACAACCACCGACTTCAATCGAAGCCTTTTTAGGCTTTAAAATCCAGCAAAAAGCCGCTTGTTGAAACCACCTTTTCATTTAGTTGAGATTTTAATTAGTTCAGTGCTGAAAAGTTAACGCGACCTTGGCGGATGAAAGCACGTCATTCTTGACGATTTCCCTTTTTCAAGTTAATTTTTATTCGCTTTTGGTATGAAAGGGATCTGTATACCAACCTTGATCCGATTTTCTAAAACGTCTTTCCCGTGCCCTCTCAGACAGAGAACATAAGATTTCCTTTGAAGGCAATAAGCGTCTATTTTAACGATTTGAAATATTTTTCAATAAAAGGAGGTCAAGCAAAACCTACTCAAAAGGAAGTTCGTCCGTTTATTAAGTGGAAAATTCCTTTCAACACGACGTCTCACACTATGCACTGTGCAGATCTGGGTCTGCTAGCCGAGGCCAAATGCAATGTTGTCTGCATAATTTAAGAAACGGAAACGAATGGAAATTCCTAGATAGCGGTTGGAGTTTCTATTCTTGTTTCTAGTTTCTGTCCGTGAAAGGTTTGTCCGAACCTTTCATTATTTCGGCTTTTAATTCTCCTTTTACTTAGGGACGGGAATTGGCACGATTCACGACTTTCTTCCGACAGTTTTCTTTCCAAAATTTATATCTGAGAAATTTTTTGTTCACACTGTCAGCGATCTTAAATGAAATGAAATTATTTAAACCCTTGGATTTATTGTTTTGGCCTATTTTCTGAATATGCTAATAGTATTAACGCGTTACGACTGAAGCCCAAAATAACTTTCACTTTACGGGACATCCACCTACTTAATGATGAGCAAATTAATTAACAGAATACATACATATTATTTTTGGATACAGTTCTGTGTTTATTGTCTCATCTAAAAAAAATACTGTCAACATTTGAAATCGAAATTAAAGTTAGTTAGAGTTTTATAAGCATTTGAAGAGAAGGCAATGGATAAAATTGAAGAAGAGGGAGGGGAAAACATTTTCAACACAAACTCTGATGTAATGAAAGGATCAAATCTTGTGGACTCCAAAGTTAGAAGCATTTATGTGATTCTTTCAAACATACCTGTTTTGTTAGTTCTTTATGGATTTATTAAGATTTGCATTTAATTTTTTTTTTTGGCTAAAACAGCATCAGAATTCACCATACTTGGATATGAAATATCGCATTCATTTGTTAATTTTAACACTTTTTTATCGTACTTGTGAAGTGCCGTTTTGTCGAAAAATTTTCCTCAATTACATATAGTCCACGAGCCAGGGACAAATTTTGTCAGTCATTTCCCCCCAGGCGATAATTTATAAAATAGTTCAGAGAGTTATTTCATGAAACTCCGTGAACGTCAGCTGCGGCTCCGTGGCTGGGTTAAACAGCGGTAGCCACCCACATACGTTAAAAAAAATTGAGTTTCAATTATTTCCTCCCAATTGAAAATTTATCAAGTTAATAGCTAACCCAATATCTTGAAGAAAAAAAAAAAGTCATCTGACTATAAAGTGGTGGATAATACGTCAGCTGGTCACTCGACCATGAAAAACAAATATATATGACGTATTATCCACCACTTTATAGTCAGCTGACCCAATATCTTGAAGAAAACAAAAATTCAGCTGACTTGTAGTGTATACGATATACCATTTTTCTCTCATATGTAGGATATATTATTTTGTGCACCTTTTTATAAAACATTTCTTTGGTAAACAAATTAATATCGCACACACCCAGAGGAACTCATTAGACTTCAGGATGGGATATTGGGTCAGGTTGAGAGCTTCGTGGCTAATTTTAGAAAAACCCCGAAGGATAGATTGTCGAAACTTGGCAACATTCAGGGTTGAATTACTGTTTTGAACCATGGGCAATGAATTCAAGGAAATAATTTGAAATTAAGAACATTGGAGATTGATGACAAGGATTGACCGAATTATTTTGCGAAAACATGTGACAAATTTGCAGATTGGTATTATGAGTATATTTGAATACTCAATGATATACATGATAGTCTCATTTCATCTCCCTCTTCTTCACGTTGCAGTTTCCTCGAACCGCAGTTCACATGTTAATGTTGAACAATCTCATTCCTTGGCTTCTGGTGCAGCTAATTCAAATTCAACCCCCTTCGCCCCTTGATGCGAATGTGCTGAATAATCTCACCTTTCGTAAGGACATAAAGTTGACTCAAATAACTAATCCAAAATTTTCTGGTGATTACACCTCTTGGCCGTCTTTTTATGATCTCTTCAAATGCATGATACATGAAAGAGAGAATCTGTTAGGAGTCCAAAAAATACATTACTTGAAGTCATGTTTAATTAGTGAGGCGGAAAACCTCATAAGACATCTAACCGGTACACATGACAACAACAATGTAAAAGGATTCAAAATACTCGTGCTTTGGTGAAAAGTAATTTAAAGATTATCCTCATGAGGTTTTTTTTTTGTACAACTTTTCCTCCACATATTATATTATTAAAATTCAACATAATATTATTTTCCTAAAACAATATATTTTAAGCTGTATAGAATAAAGTAAGACTTTCTAAATTCTTAAACTTAACATCTCCTCTGCAAACTGCATAAATGTTATGATAATAAATAATAAATAAAAAAAAAAAAAAAAAAAAATTTAAAGATTATTTTTTCTCAGGCACATGTAGAAATAGAGAATAGTGACCATATTCGGAGGTTGCTTGATAGGACGAATTAATATTTGGTTTCACTGAGGAATTTGGGTATGACTACAAAAGAAAGGAACCCTATCGTACTGTATCATGCGACACGACTGTCAGTGGCGTAGCGTGGGTGTCAGCCGCCCGGGGCGGAAGAAAATGTTGCCGCCCTCTTATTTAGGTACATATTTCAATTTAAAAGACTATAATATACAGTAATTCTAAACAACTTTTCGGCAAGAACAGTCATCATTATTGTGTATTACTGTATTGTACAGGTTTCAAATAACAAAGTTATATATGTATATATAGTATGTACAATGTACATATGTATATGTTTTACAATATAATAATTACATTTATTACAAAAATTCTTACACGTATGCCACTTATAATGATATAACAGGTTTAGAACACTTATGATTAGGTATACCTTGACGATCAACAAGATTAAGTTATTAGCGAATTGAATATAAAACGCAAATCGACTTCCAATTAGAACTAGAACGATACAGTTAATATTTATATTTTTATTGAAAAACTAGCAAATGCCCGCGACTTCGTTCGCGTGATATTAATTTTATTACTTTAATTGATTGCCGTCAGTTGAAATTGTATTCTCAATAGTATAGAAGCGCTTACGAAACGCAATTCAAAATAACTGAAAGTAAGCAAAACTAAGTACGCTCTAGGGCTGTGCGTAGCGGCAAACGATAAATTTTTCCTTTTACTTTGTCTTATATTTGAGTTTTCATTAAGTACAGCTTATAAAAATCACTGTACTATTACAAAAAATTAATATATAATAAACTAAATTATTTAAAAAACAAAAAACCCGACTGCAGTAAAAATATCAACTGAAAAGCGAAAAACAAGCTCTATAATCTATAGAAAATTGTAAGAGCAATGATCTTATAAGTAATGCACCATGCAATTATTTTTTGTTCGATACCTCGTTAACAAATAATACAATTTATACTATTATTTAAATATAACTTAAATATTGGAAAAGGTATTGCAGGCGGGGACCAATTAGTCCAAATGTTACTTTTTTTCAAGAAATATGTTTTGTCGTTCATTGCAAAAAAAAAAGATTGACACTTATATATGTATAATAAATAATAACAGTACAAGTTGGAGTCGTAAACGAAACTATCGTAGAGCACTTCAAACTTTTAAGACCAAACGTTGATTTTGGGCATATATTCTATTCCCTAGCCCTTCACTTGTTGATAAGGAGAAGAGGAATGTTGACAGCGGGTATACATGAAATCTTTGTCTGTCCTTAATTATTTTATAAAATTTTGTTTTAATTCGTGTACTAATTTTAACATTTAACAAAAATAAGCAAAAATGTTGACCGTTGATCAAAATTACTACATTCATATCTTGGAAGAAACCCTCCTTCCATTTATGGAAAATGAAATGCCCTTACGAGGGTCTTTCTTGCAGCAGGACAATGCCAAGCCACATACTGCCATGTCCACCCAGAGCTGGTTGAGAAATAAAAATATCAATTACCTGGAATGGCCTCCTCAAAGTCCGGACCTGAACATCATAGAAAATGTGTGGAAAGTCCGTAAAGATAGAGCTGCGAAAAGAACACCGGGAACCCTCCAGGAATTAAAGGATATTTTAATTGCCGAATGGAGAGGACTATCGGAAGATTTTGCAAAGAAATTAATGGAGTCCTTACCGCGACGAATGATGGACGTTATAAAGGCCAAAGGACAACATATTAAGGGCTGAGAAAATTGGTCCTATAATTTTAAACACTATTGTATTAAGTTTTTTATGAGTTTTGGAAAAATTAGTACATGAATTTAAAAAAAAATTTATGAAATAATTAAGGACACACAACAATTTCATATATATCCGTTTCCACCATCCCTCTTCCTGTTATCAACAAGTTATGGGCTTGGGAATAGAATAATTCCCCAAAATCAACGTTGGGTCCTAAAATTTCCGACAGCACTGTATTTGAACATTTTGAGGCAAAATCTTCAAGAATTAAAAGTTTCTTTAATTATATTTTATTATAGCATTCCAACACTGCATCAAATAAGCTGTGATGTAAATTTTGTTAGTAGAAGAAGTTTACTTAATTTTTTTTGTTAATGAACTAAACTCTTGTTATGTTTTGCTTTTAAATTATAATACACTGATTAAAGTTTAATATTCTTGTTTTATTTATATTCCAATTTGCTTTAAATCCATTCGTTTCGCTATAGAAATTTCAGTAATAGGTTGCATCATTTAAGCTGTGAGTGACTGTAACTTAGTTTACTGAAATTTACTTGTTCTGATTTTTTTTATTTTAATAAATACGGTTGACCACAATATTTTATTAAAAAAATTATTTAATTATGGCATCAGAGGGAAGGCTCATGAATTATTGTCTAGCTACCTGGCAAATAGACTGCAGAGAGTCAAAGTAAACGGAACATACAGCGAATTCAAAAGGGTGCAAACTGGCGTGCCACAGGGAACTATCCTAGGCCCTTTATTGTTTATTTTATACATCAACGACTTGCTAATTGTAAGAGAAAAAGCGTTTTCCATTCTAAGCGCATTCGATGTGCATATATATATACATGTTATACTCGTATGAGCTGAGCTAACGAGACACGAGCAATTAACGGTTGCATCCAATGCATTGGAAGAAGAGTAAGGCTTTTGATTCGGTGATCACAGCAGTCTGTAATAAACCATCCTGAGTTAATCTTCGTTTTATTATTTTACGCCCAAAAAGAAAAAAAAATAAAACTAATAACTCTTTACAAACTCAGAAGTGGGATCGGTCCCGGAAAGTAGACTATCATTAATTGCGCGTTATAAAAATTTGTACGTGCTTATCAAAAGTGTTATTTCGAACTTGTAAACGATATACCTATAGTCGATCGGTCAAGCACGTGTTTCGCAAAGTGTGACTTGTGTAAAGTTATATGAAATCCAATTGAATCTTAGGCATCGCTTTTAAAACTAGAACATTAAGAATATCATCGGTGATTTTACAAAAAAAAAATTAAGAAGAACTTTATTTATTTGGGATTTCCGGGACTTTTATTGGCAAAACTTAACAAAGCACATGGCGTTGGCACGTGCATTCATTTTTGTAGACAAGGCCACAGTTAATGATTTAAAAGACAAGCTAAATCAAATAGGCGTGGATTCCAAAGGTAATAAATCAGAATTAAAACTAAGACTTCAGGAGACGGTGAGAAAAATGACCGATGACGACCGGAGCACATATTTTCCTGAAAATATATTAACGCCACATGAAGATGAGCAGGCGGGCTCTTCAGAAAACTTTATGGGAACTCCTACAGTGGATCGGCAAGATAATGTCGACAGAGAACTAGCTGAACTGAGACAAATCTTTGCAAAAAAGCAAGAAATTGCTGATCTTAAAAGGAAAATTGCTGAATTGACGACAGAAGAACCATCTAGAAACGGGAGCCACCAGTTCAACTTTAGAGATGTTGAGGAATCTCTTCATAAGTTCAATGGCGAGGACTCTTACTCAGTGAAAAAATGGATAATCCACTTTGAGGAAACGGCGGATTTCCTTGGATGGGACTGTAGAACACGTTTAATATATGCTCAAAAGCTGATGGCAGGGACTGCAAAACTGTTTTCGAGAACAGTTAATGTAAAATCGTGGCTGGATTTAAAAATTGCCTTGATCAACGAGTTTGATAAACATATATCTAGTGCAGAGGTTCACCAGCAGCTAGCAAAACGTCACAAAAAGAGGGACGAGTCTTGGCAGCAATATTTATTTACTATGTTGGAGATGGCTTCACTTGCAGACATTGAAGAAACAGACCTTATTCAATATGTTATTAGAGGAATACCTGACACCAGCTCCAATAAAATGTTATTATATGCAGTAAATAGCATAGCCGAGCTAAAGGAAGCTCTTAAGAAGTACTATCTAATGAAATCACACACGACGATACCGGAACAAAGGCATAACAATAACCATGCAGCAGGATCACGACAATACTCATCAAAAATTAAGTGTTTTAATTGCAATGAAGCGGGCCACACCGCTGATAGATGTTCAAAACCTAAACGGGAAAAAGGCTCATGTTTCCGTTGCGGTAAAATGGGACACAAAGCGCCGGAGTGTAAGAATCCTCGTCTTGTGATGAACATCCAGAGAAAAGACACCGAACAGGTTCAAATTGATAATCCTAATTCAGAAATTACTAACGAATTTGAATTCCAATTAAGGTATAATTTCGACGAGGGCGACAACAGCAGGACGAATTTCTCGGGTACATTGACAACTTTATTGGATTCCGGTAGCAGTATTAGTTTTATTCAGGAAAGGTATGTGCCAGATCATTTTGTCACAAAAGTGAATCCAGAAAATTACAAATTCTGCGGAATAAATGATAGTCAGTTGCAGATTTTGGGAATATCCTATCCTAAGGTTAGTTTTAGAAATCGAAATGTTAATTTAAATCTGCATGTGGTAAAAAATTTTAGCATGAGATATCCAGTAATACTAGGACGTGATTTTATAAATATTTCAAACCTAAAATTAAATTTTACTGCTCCGAACATAAAAGAAAATAATAACGATCGTGACGTCCAGACTTCAAATAATGATTCAGATCATATAAACCAAATTCTTAATATAGATGTAATTGAAAACCCTAAAACTCCACTTCTAAATATTAATAAAAATCTAGACCAAAATACCAGAGATGAAATTAACCGAATCATGCAAGAGGCTTTTTATCATAAAGAATTATCAATTGAATCTGATACTAAGGTTGAAATGAGCATAAGATTGTCAAAGGATGAACCTTTTTTCTGCACTCCCCGTCGCGTCCCTTTTGGCCACAAAGAAAGGCTAAGATATATTATTGACGATCTTCTTAATCGAGGTATTATACGGGAGAGTAATTCACCCTATGCATCCCCAATTGTTTTAGTATCTAGAAGAAATAAAGACCTTAGATTATGTATCGATTATCGCACTTTAAATAAATATACAATCCGCGATAATTATCCCTTACCCTTAATTGAGGATCTTTTGGATAAATTACGTGGGAAAAAGTATTTTTCAGCTCTTGATCTGAAAAGCGGATTTCACCACGTAAAAATGGCACCTGAATCAATTAAATTTACATCTTTTGTTACCCCTATGGGGCAATATGAATATTTAAAAATGCCTTTTGGACTGAAAAATGCTCCTTCCGTTTTTCAGCGATATGTGCACAATATATTTAAACATCTTATTAGTAGCGATAAACTCTTTGTTTATATGGACGACCTTTTAATAGCTACTGATACCATTAATGAACATTTAGCTATTTTACAGGAGGTAATGTCACTTGTTAGGAGGAATGCTTTACATCTAAGATTTGATAAATGTAAATTTTTCTATGAAGAGATAGACTATCTAGGATATCTTGTAAATTCAAATGGTATACGTCCAAATGGGGAAAATCTTAGAGCGATTAACGAGTTTCCTATACCCACTTGTACAAAAGATGTTCAAAGCTTTATAGGTCTTGCTTCATACTTTAGAAAATTTATAAAGGATTTCGCCACTATCGCTAAGCCGCTGCACGATCTTTTAAAGAAGAATGCTACCTTTAAGTTTGGTTCATTGGAGCATAAGACATTTGACATTCTAAAATCTAAACTGATGGATGGACCCCTTTTAGCTATATATAATCCTAAGTCTGAAACAGAACTACACTGTGACGCGAGCAGTATAGGTTTTGGGTCAATTCTTCTCCAACGTCAGGAGGATGGTAAATTCCACCCGGTTTTTTATTTTTCCAAGAGGACTACGGAGGTGGAATCTAGATACCACAGCTATGAGCTTGAAACCCTCTCAATTATCTACGCATTGAGGAGATTTCGAACTTATCTGATAGGCATACATTTTAAAGTCGTTACAGATTGTCAATCCTTAGCACTAACATTAAATAAGCAATTGATTAATCCAAGAATATCTCGTTGGGTGCTGGAATTTCAGGATTACGACTTTAAAATAGAACATCGGCCGTGCAACAGGATGAATCACGTAGATGCACTTAGTCGTTGTTCCGACATTCTAAATGTAGAGGAGGGGACTTTCGATCACGCTCTAGCAGTGGCTCAAAGTCGCGATTCCTGCCTTTCTAAACTAATGCATGAGCTGGAGGAGAAAGAAAATAATAAATATACCTTAGTAAACGGGCTAATATATAAAAAGGCAAATAAAAATTTGATGTTCTATGTTCCTGAAAACATGGAACATCGGGTCATTCAGGTTCATCATGAATCTTTGTGCCACTTAGGGGTGAGAAAGCTATATGAATATCTCAGAAAAACTTACTGGTTTCCGGGTATGAAAGAAAAAATAAGTAAGCATATAGAAGGTTGTCTCAAGTGTTCGTATTATTCACCTAAATATGGTAAAGAAGAAGGCACTTTACATAATATACCAAAAGGAAAAGTACCCTTTGAAGTAATACATATAGATCACTATGGCCCTTTAGCTTCCGTCAAAAACAAACATATTTTTCTAATTGTTGATGGATTCACTAAATTTACTAAATTATTTGCAGTAAAAGGTACACAGACCAAAGAAGTTATAAACTGTCTTGAAATATATTTCAGTGTATACAGTAGACCATCAAAAATTATTTCAGATCGTGGAACAGCTTTTACGTCCAAGGAATTTACAAATTTTTGCGGAAAAAATAATATATTACATATTAAAGTTGCTACTCATACCCCACAAGCAAATGGCCAGGTTGAAAGAATTAACCGTCTTCTTACACCTATGTTGTCTAAGGAAACTGAAGAAACATCTACAGGGAATTGGTATAAAAAGTTGATTAAAGTAGAATTTGCATTAAATAATACGGTGAATAGTGGAACAGGTTTTACGCCCAGCCAGTTATTGTTCGGAGTGGACCAGAAGGGGGAGTTTTGCGATGGGTTAAAGGAATATATAGAAGAGAAGGGGCTAAAAGAAATTCAAGAGTTACATGAAATAAGGGAAAAGGCGTCTGACACGATCTTGAAGGCTCAAGAATATAATAAAAACTATTATGATAATCGACATAAGCCACCTAAGGAATATCGTAAAGGTGATTTAGTTATGATAAAAAAATATAGTAACGACTCCGGGAGTGAATAAAAAGCTTCTCGCAAAATTTCGTGGCCCTTATGAAGTAACGGAAATTCTTCCGAATGATAGATATTTAATAAAAGATGTGGAGGGTTTTCAATTATCTAGGTTGCCATATAAGGGCGTATGTAGCGTGGGCAATATGAAGCCATATATTCTGTAAATAAGTTAGTTTGTTTGAACTCTGAACGCACGTACAAAACGAAAAATTCGCATGTAGAGTAATATTAAGTCGTTAAGTAATGTCATTGTATATTAGCTATTTTGTTGTGCTAGGGAAAAAGCATATATTTAAATTATTCTTATTTGACATCGTATTCAAATATCTGTTAGGTTTAAAAGACCATTCGGTCGATATAAAACTGAACAAAAAGAGAAAGTCAAAAAATTAAATAAATGAGCTTGTAAATTTTAATGTAAAATGCGATGGATGTAATCGGGTCGATTAAGGTCAGGATGGCCGATTTGTAAGAGAAAAAGCGTTTTCCATTCTAAGCGCATTCGATGTGCATATATATATACATGTTATACTCGTATGAGCTGAGCTAACGAGACACGAGCAATTAACGGTTGCATCCAATGCATTGGAAGAAGAGTAAGGCTTTTGATTCGGTGATCACAGCAGTCTGTAATAAACCATCCTGAGTTAATCTTCGTTTTATTATTTTACGCCCAAAAAGAAAAAAAAATAAAACTAATAACTCTTTACATAATTAAAATGCCTAAAGACACAATTCTGTCCTTTGCTGATGACACAGCTGTCATCTCGGAGGGTCATACATGGTCAGTTGTTGAAACAAAGATGAACTCTCTTTTAAAAACAATACATACTTGGCTGGCCTGAAGTGTACCTGAAGAATTCAATATATACATAAATAAAGATAAAATAAATAGAGTAGAATCTACCAAATATCTGGGTATAATAATAGATCATAAATTATGTTGGGACAAACATATTGAATACATTCTAAACAAAACAAAATACTTACTATTTATTTTCTTATTATCAAAAATAATGAATCCACAAAGTCTGAGAATGATATATTATGCATTATTTAACAGTATTATTTGTTACGGGATGATTGCATGGGGTGGCGCCTATGCTAATAATTTACAGTTATTACAACGTCTTCAAAATAGAATATTAAGAATTATCAATAGAAATCACTTTGCCTCAGACTTCTTACCTCTAAGACTCGAGCAATTATACTCACTAGAAACACTAACATTTCATTATCATGAACTAAAATATAAATTTTTGCAATCTCGTAGTATTACCAGAAACAAATCTATAATTATCCCGCTCAGACATAAATCTATTAGTGCAAAAAATAGTTATATGAAGGCGATCGTACTATTTAACTCACTACCAATAGAATTAAAAACACTCACAACATCGATAAAATCAATAAAACGAAAATTGAAGGCCTGGATATCTTTAAATGTTTAAAGGAATGATGAGGGAGGAAGGGAGAGAGAGAACATAAAATGCAATGGAATAAAATTGTTATTGTTATCTTGTCTTTTTTTTTTTTTTTTTTTTTTTTATATTTTTATTTTCATATTAATTTTTTATATTTTCATATTAATTTTCATATTATATTAATTTTCATTTTAATTTTGAAGGTAATTTTCATATTAATTTTGATACTTTCATATTAATTTAATTTAATTTAGTTTTAATATAACTTTGTAAGTAATCTTAAGTACTTTGTATTCGCCAGCCCTACGTAGAGGCGTTGAATCACCTCTGTAGGATTACTCTGTAACCACACTGTAATAGGTGTAAATCTGCTGGAATTTAATAAATAAATAAATAATAAATAAATAAATAAATAAATTAAAGCTTGAACAACATAGCAGATAGTCAAACATACAATTACATAAATAAAAACCGTGAATAAAATATTTAATACTCACTTAGTTCAATGTATACACACACGAACAATACAATTTTTCACGAAGTTCAATAACTTAATAATCACAACACGAATTTATGTCTTATGAGCACAGTATATACAGCAGCTCTGCCAGCTCAGGCATCCCAGCGACTTGACTAGCCCCGGAATCACAATAGTTTCGCTCTTCCAGGAATCACAACGGCTTCGCTTTTTCAGGAATCATAACGGTTCCATTCCTCGAGAAGGAATCACAACGGCTCCATCCTTCCAGGAATTACATCGGCTCTAACTGAGGGTCTTTTAACGGCATAGCGGTACCACGAAATGCGTTGCATTATATGAAATGATTCAAATATTTACAAGATATTATTTATTGTGAAATTTTGCCGCCCCCTAAAGGTGCCGACCTACGCTGACTCGCTCTTTTGCGAAAGACGGTATGGATTGTTCATGGTCGTAACACCGTAAAGAGAATTATTAACAAATGCATTACATGTTTTAAGCAAACCTGTAGGACTCAGACCCAGTTAATGGGATTTCTTCCCCCACCCAGAGTAAATGTCTCATCTCACCTGTCACCCACATGGGGGTGGACTACGCCGGTCCATTTAATTTGAGTATTTCTCGAACTCGAGGTTGTAGAACATATAAGGGATATTTAGCCATTATCGTGTGCTTGACCACAAACACCACACATGTTGAGGTGATTGACGACCTGTCTACGGATGCGTTTTTGGGAGCCTATTTGTCTAGGGGGACATATATATCTCGAGGTTATAATAGCGTCCTAAATGGCTCCATGCTTCTAGGAATTTAAACCCCGGTGATATTGTTGTGCTTAAGGACGAAAATTTAGCTTCTTTTAAATGGGCTCGTGGTAGAATCATTAGAGTTTATCCCGGAAATGACGGCATGGTCAGAGTAGTTGATGTCTTGACCCAAACGGGTGCAAAGAAGCGACCAATTGCAAGGCTTTCTCTGCTGCCGATAAATGCGATTGACTAAAAATTATACATTAAAAAAAAGAAAAAAATCCTCTGTACTGAATTTGATTAACAATGCTAATACCAAGTGTACCGGAAAGTTTTTACCGGTTTTTTAATGAAAAAAGACATAATTTTTAAAAAAATAAAAAAAGTTATTTATTCAAAGTATCTACACACTTTGTTTATCTTCTTGGCAATTTAGGAATGCCATTCAAAAAAAACCATTTGTCCTTTGAGCCGAAACAGTCATCGAGCCATTTTTTGACATCTTCGAAATTTTCAAAGTGCAGCTCAGCCAGCGCGTGTCCCATTGATGCGAAAAGTTGATAATCGGACGAGGCCAGGTTTGGAGAGTACAGCGGGTGCGATAATACGACCCATCCGAGCGATGTTAATGCGTCTTTCACCGGTTTTGCTGTGCGTGATGATGCATTATCATGCAACAAAATCACTTTACCGTGCCCACGGGACCATTTTGGACATTTGTCGATGAGCGCACAGTTCAAATTGATTATTTTTTGTTTGTAGCGATTAATATTAACCTTTTCACCAGGTTTCAGAAGTTTATATCAGGTGTATGCATAAGTTTTTTCCGGTTTAACTAAGAGATGGCGCCAGTGAAAAGTACGCAGCGTATTAATTTGACACATACGTAATTTTGTTCGTCTGACATTTAACTACAAACACACACAAGTTAAGTCCGCCAAAGCCCGCGAAATGAAAACTGCTCGAATCGCCGAAACCTCAGCTCAAGCAACCTGAGCGCCAATCGATTCTTAGATTGAGAGAAACAGAAGAGCAGTCCGTGTTACGTCGCCGCGAACAGGCTGAACGTCAAGCCACGCTTAGGGTACAAGAAACAGAAGAGCAATCTGTTTTACGTCGCCGCGAACAGGCTGAGCGTCAAGCTACACTTAGTTCCTGAAGGGATCAAATTGTACACCAAATGTTTACAGTAAAACAAAAAATCGTGTACCGCGAAGCACAAGTTCAACCTCCCCGCCTGCAGATAAGAGCTGTCAGTATAACTATTGCAGATAAGGTTCCACATAACATAAACAAAGGCAGCTGTATACTTCGCAACATGCTCAGACATGGTCTAATAACATAAACAAAGCCACTTGCGCATTTCATAGCCAACATTTGGATGATAAAGCTTTTGGGCGGGTGGTGAGCGGGTAAACAGCATCACGGACTTGAACCTCGAGGGCGATAGGTAAAGTTATCAACTGGGTACTGAAGACTCACATCATGAATTCGGCCCTAGACATCAACCCACACCTCCGACTTGACCCTAGACTCCAACCCATACAACTATATTATATCCTGTACTCCAACCCATACTACTATATGACATCCTATACACCAATCCATACCACTATATGACACCTTAGACATACACCCACACCCACTTGCATCAAGAAGATCTCCCGACTGACCCCACTGTCCTGCGGCAGTTATTCTTCATATACCACGCAACCTTCAACATTCCTCCCCAAAAAGTTTCTCAGGACCTTTCTACCTACGCATCTTACGTCAGTTCCAAGCAAGTTTCCCATCTTCAAAGATCTCGCAACGACTCGAAAAACTATTTCGGTTCCTAGCCTAATCGTTAACCCCAATCCCCACCGTCTCTCTCCTCCTCCCGTCATTAACCACCCGTTCGATTGCATCTCGTTATATTACAAAACGTCAGAGGGCTGCGATCTAAAACCCAACACATTTTCCTGAAGTCACAGTCTCTCCCCTACGATATTTTGACCCTTTCCGAAACCAATTTAATTCCCAGTATAAACGATAATGAGTTATTTTCGTCCGACTTCAGCATTTTTCGCGCCGACGGTAGTTCTCATGACTCTGTTTCTTCCGGTCGGGGCGTTCTTGTTGCTGTTCACAACCGCTTCAACTCCACCCTGATTAACTCCTCAAATTCATATTCTTTTGAATGGATCCCTGTCAAAATTGCCCTTCATCGTCGTTCTCTATTCATTTTGTGTTGCCATATTCGTCCAGCACAGCCTCTCGAGGCCTACAGGCACACAATCGACGCAATTGACACCCTGTCTGCTCACTCCAACCCCCTTGATGACTTTATAGTCCTTGGTGACGTCAACCTTCCTCGGCTCCAATGGTCCATTTCTGACCATGACTCCCACTACCTCCCTTTTAATGTGTCCTCAGCAACTGAATCGCTAATTATTGATCATCTCTCTGGCACTGGCCTATGCCAAGTTAGTGGCGTGAAAAATCGTCTGGGTAGACAACTTGATTTGGTTTTCTCTTCTAACCCAATAGACTCAGTTGTTATAGAGAGTAATGATCTTCTTTCCACTCTTGATTTTCATCACCCTCCTCTCTTCCTAACATTTCTCCATGACCCTTCCATGAATTACACCAATTCCGAGCCCAGTTTTCATTACAACTTTCGCAGAGTCGACTTTGCGAAAGTAAACCTCCTCCTAAATAATTCGCTAGTCCTCCCAGGCTTAAGTATTTCCCAATTATCTATCAAAGACAGCATCAATCTCTTCTACACCGAACTATTTAACTACTTGTCGCAATGTGTCCCATTCGAAGCCATAAAGAACCGCTCCAGATCACCGCCTTGGTATGATAAAGATCTTCGCTCCCTACGCAACAAGAGGAATAGATTGTGGCATTTCTTTCTTCGATCAAGGTCTGATTCTGACTACTCTTCTTATGCCGCCATCTCTTCCCTCTTCTTCGAACGTTGTGAATCCCTCTATAATGACTACCTCAACAATATGCAGTCTAAACTCATTTCAGACCCCAACCAATATTACAATTTCATTAATTTAAAAAGAAAGTCCAATTGATACCCCCCTGACCTTAAACTTGACGATATGTCTTCGTCTAATCCCACACTTATTGCAAACCTTTTTGCAGATTTCTTTAGGAAATTTTTTAGCGACCTCGACTCCGCCCCTGATCCCAACTATTTTTCCTTCATGCTGCACTACCCACAAACTTCCTTCGTCATAAATATCGATATTTCTCTTGTTGCGGCTAAAATCAGCGCTCTTATTAATGATTTTGACCCTTGTCCTGATAGTATAACTGCCGCTGTTTTAAAGAAATGTGTCACCAACCTAGTTCAACCGCTTACCGCCGTTTTCCAACTTTCACTTTCAGAGGGTGTCTGCCCCGACCGTTGGAAAGATTCTTAGATCACCCCAATCCATAAGAAGGGCTGCAAGAGCGATGTTTCAAATTATCGTCCATTTGCTAAACTATCCTGCATTCCGAAACTCTTCGAAAGTCTTATCTACGAATCTATGTCATTCCACTGCAAGTCCGTTTTTTCCCCAGCTCAACACGGATTTCTCAATGGCCGCTATACAACTACCAACTTGACAACCTTCGTGTCACGCACTCTCTCAGCCATGGAAAATGGTGCGGAGGTTGATGTCATTGTCACCGATTTCAGCAAAGCTTTTGATAAGATCTGTCATAAAATTATCACTCTCAAACTAAGCTACCTCGGCTTTCCTCCCGAACTTATTTCATGCATCAATTCCTACCTTGATAACCGCCATTATAGTGTTCGCTTCGGCTCCTCGATTTCTAATCCCTTTATATCCCATTCCGGCGTACCTCAGGGCAGCCACCTCGGCCCCCTGCTCTTCATACTATCTAGCAATGATGTCGTGAACATAGTGAAACATTCCGATATCTTAATTTACGCCGGTGAAATGAAAATCTTTAAACAAATCACCAATACATCCAACTCTTCCCTCCTTCAAAGCGACGTGAATAACTTCTCTACCTGTCCTGAGTTCCAACACAACATATCCGTCAATACCAACCCTCGCAACGTTAGATCTCTCCCCACATTTCGCCTTGAAAATCATCGTACAAATTACGGTCACTTCGAACCTTTTAGTAGAATGCTGCGGAAGGCAAACAACTCTACCGTTTTCGACTTCCATGTCGACAAAACTTCCCTCAAGCAAGCTCTTTACTCGCCGAAACCCACCGTTACACGAACCCATTATGCATTCCCTCAATAGTGTTCATAATTAAGTTACTTATTCTTTTAGTTTAGCTTAGTTTAGTTTTGTTTATTATAGTTTACACCACATATTTGTAGCTCGTATTAAGCGAACAGAAATAAATAATGTTATGTTTTATGTCGATATCCCGAGCTGAAAACTGCCATGCCTTTTTCAATTCCGTTATGCGATTTTTGAAAAAACCCTCAGTTCGTCCGGCGATTACCGTTTTTTTCCATTTTCGGTTGATTTATCGATTTTTTTTTTACAGTTGTTGTTTGCAAACCAAATATTTAACCTTAGATATTTTTTCTTAAGCATTAGTTTCAACTTCGTCATAAGTGGACATTGTGTAGTAACAATTAACAAGCACAAAAAAAGAAAATGACTTAAATTTACTTGAATGGACTACACTCCTGGGATGGAACCACCAAAAAATGTTTAGTATTGGTGTTGTATGTAGCGGTAGGAAAGAATTATGAAAATGTAGTGTGCCTTAACTCAAGTCAATTTTATTCGAAAAAACAAAATTCTAAGATTAGTTACAGACAAAATTATTACAATAAAAGTCAAGCAACCTACGTTATACATTTTTGGCTAATAATTCATTTAATTAAAAAAAAAGGGTTTTGACGAAAGCTAGAAATACTGTTATTCTAATCTAATCTAAAGAAAAATTCTAAGTTTCCTAAGAAATTGCATATACAAGCTTGCATGTTGTTGTGGTCAGGGAAAATTATCCCTGAAAGTTTTCTCATTTTTTCCCGGCGCCTATGGGCGCATGAGCTCGAACGCTCGCCTAAATCAGGCATAAAATTCACGGCGGCTCTGGCGGGCATCGTGTACAATTGTTCTGTCTTGGGGAGAGTGCAAGTGGAAGCTAAGCCATAGGCCAGCTGATCTTTCCAATAGGCTCCAAAAATTGGTAAGCCGTCTTTTGGACTTGCACTCCGAAGGGATGAGAAATAAAACAGTTCTCTTCGATGGTTAGCGCCAGAGTGTGTATTTGTTCTAAATTTTCTTCGCTTAAATACTATTTACTTACAACATCTTACTTAGCTAAGTGGACATAAAATCAGTTGACATGACATGCTCTCGAAATAAATTTGGGTGACCCATGTTTTACTGATACTCGAAGTTATTTAGTGGGTCATTAATATTTCCGCACTGTCGTGCAATAGCGTCGCATATCAAGAATCATAACAATTCTTGACCTGCCGCACGTTTTCATAATCGGTTCGCCTTGCATTTCTCGGCGCGCGAGCAAGCGGTGTCAGTTGCACTTACGCAATGCTCTTGACACTTAAAGAAATGCTATCTCGGCTTTCTTGTGGAAATTTATTTGTTTACTTTTAATTAGGTGGATGCGTGGTGCGCACATGTGCACTACATCCATCCCCTTTTGGAAAAAAAAAAAATTTTTATATTGAGAAAAAAAATTTTTTTTTGGTTCACTCTACAGTGTTTCGAGGCATGTCACAATGTTGTTACAATGTCGAGTCAACGTTTCTTATTCAATATTTTGCTAGTCTACATATTATTGTGAATTTCTTTGATTTGTCCGTTCATATTAATTTTACTATTTACATGATTTGCTTCTACTACTACATATGGTCCCTTATAAGGAGGTTCTGTTTTTCTTCTATTCCCTACTTTTATCTTAACTTTATCTCCTATCTTTATTTTTAATGGTCTAGCAGTTTTATCATAACATATTTTTCTTTTCTTCTTTGCTAGCTCCAGTATAGTTTTCGCTAATTCATTAGTTTGTTGTATCCTATACTTTACTTCTGAAGCGTAATTATCTAAATCGTATATCGGTGTGTTGCTTTTTCTATTTATTTCGGGTAACGTGGCTATCTTACCAAAAACTAATTCAAATGGTGACATTTTGGTATCAGAATGTGGTGTTATGTTATAGGAGAAGGTAAAATATGGTAACCATTCATCCCAATTGTCATTGTCACAAACCGTTAAAAGATACTCATTTAGTACTCTATGGTTTCTTTCTATTGCACCCATGGATTCATGGTGAAAAGGAGTAGATGTGACGTGGTCTATGTGGAAAATTTTACATATTTCCGTGAATACAGAGTTTACAAATTCTGTACCCATGTCTGTCTTTAGTTTTGTGAAAGATCCATATTTTAAAATTAATTTTTCAACTAAGATTTTTGCAATAGTTTTGGCTTCTTTGTTCTCCATTGGAAATGCTTCAATGTATTTAGTTAATTGGCATTGACACGTCAATATGTATCGGAAATATTTACTTTGCCTTAATGGTCCTACTGTATCTATTTCTAGTACTTCAAAACTAGTGCTAGGCGTGTCAGTGATTACTAAATGCTCTTTAGTGTGCTTGAAAACTTTATTTAATTTGCACCGTTCACAATTGTTTACATAATCTTTCACCATTTTATTTAAATTCTTCCAACAATACCGCTGTTTAATTTTGTTGATTGTTCTTTTAATCCCTGTGTGTCCTCCTATGTGTGGTGTGTCATAAAATTCTTTTATTATTTCCAGTTGCTTGTCCTTGTTGATTACTCTTTCCGGTGGTGTGTATAGTACTATTCTTAAAAATTGGTTTCTCTGTCTCCGTAATCTCTCTTGTACTTCGTTAAATTTCTCTTTAAATGTCTCAATGTTAATGCACTCAAATATCTCTTCATTCATGGATAAAGCTAGCTTTTGCACTTTGTTGTCAATCATTGCGAGTGACAGTTTCTCCAAGATCAAACATAAGTTTAGATATGGTTTATCACTGTACTCGATCGCAACCTCCTTTCTTTTTATGAATATATTCTTATCCTTGTTATATTTTCTCCGCGGGTTGTCTTCGTTTATTCTTATGAATCTTAATCTTTTTATCGAATTTATTTCGGAGATGGAAGCACATTGGTGGATGAATAGTTGGCCAGACGATTCTTCCGTGTTTTCATCTCTATCACGTGATTTATTGCTATCCTTCGAATTCATAATCATTATTTCTTTTGGTACCATATCCTTCAATATTTTCGTATTTAATTTTATTCTTGAGAGTGCATCTGCATTTGTATTAAGAGATCCCTTCTTATACACTATATCGAAATCATATTCTGAAAGTTCCATTCGAATTCTGGTCATTTTTGATGAGGGGTTTTTATGGGTGAATAAACTGACTAGTGGTCGGTGATCCGTGACCACTGTGAATTTTCGACCATATAAATAAGGTCGGAAATGTGTGATTGCCCAATGTATTCCTAGTAGTTCTTTTAGTATAACAGGCTTGTTCAGCTCGTGCTTGTTTAATGATCGGCTTGCATAGGAAATGGGTAAATCTTTGCCAATTTCTCCTTGAGACAATACTGCTCCTAGTGCTGAATTTGATGCGTCTGTAGTCAGTATGAATTCTTTTCCGAAGTCTGGATATTGTAATATAGGTGGATTAGTCAGTTTGTTTTTCAGAGTTTGAAAAGCTTTCTCGCATTGCTCAGACCACACGAAAGCTGTGTTTTTCTTTGTGAGTTGATTGAGTGGTTTTGCTATTTCTGCAAAGCCTGCTATAAATCTCCTGTAATAGTTGCAAAAAGCTGTAAACCGTCGAGTTTCGTCCGCATTTGTTGGGGTAGGGTAATTCACGATGCTGTCATATTTTTTCGGATCAGTCTTTATGCCTTCACTTGTTATTAAGTGACCCAAGTAGACTACTTCTGTCTGCAAAAAATTACACTTCTGAGGGTTTAATCTTAGGTTGTATTTTCGTAAGCATTCAAAAGCCTTTACCAAGTTGTTGTTATGGTGCGCTATGCTACGCCCGTGGATGATTATATCATCTACGTACAGGAATGTTTCTGCTCCTAACTCTGCGAGTACTATTGATAGCATACGCTGAAAACTATTAGTGGATATTTTCAGTCCGAATGGTAACCTTTTGAATTGAAAATGTCCCGTATTAGTTGAGAATGCAGTTAGTGGTCGCGATTCTACATCCAGTTCAATCTGATGGAACGAGCTTGTGAGATCCAGCGTTGAAAAATATCTGGCTTTTCCCAAATTGTCCAATACGTCATCTAATCGAGTCAGCGGAAATTTATCATCTATAATTTTTTTATTAAGTTGACGGAAGTCGACGACCATTCGCCATTTTTTATCTCCATCGCTGCTCTTCTTAGGTACTACTAGCAATGGTGAGTTGTATGGGCTTGTTGAGTGTTCAATTATGCCATCCTCTAGTAGCTGTTGCACTTGCCTGTTTATTTCCTCCAGCTGTGTCTGCGGTAGACGGTAGTTCTTGATGTATACCGGTGAGTTATCGTGCACGGATATGTGTTGCTGGTAGAAATTATTAACTGTTAGTCGGTCGCATGTTAGGTAGAAAATGTCTGCGTATTTTTCACACAGTTCATATATCGTTTCTTTGGCTTTCTCATCCAAGTTCGCTACGTTTAGCTCATTTTTTAGTTGTTTAAATCTTTCAGCATTGTTTTTCAATGCAGCTGCCGCACTCACCTTTTTCACGAATGCATAATTTCTTAAGGGTACTATCCTTAACTTTGGTTCCTTTAAAGTGATGTCCTTTTCTGTTACATTAATTAGCTTCACATGCTTTACACCTTTCGCGGGGATTATCGTATTTGCCACGTGTAATCCATCTTCTATTTCGTCACTAAGCACAACACTATCTTCACTTGTGTTCACATTGATGGTTTGTATCACTTGAGTTCGCGCTGGTACTGTAATAAATTCTCTTTCTGGGATTTCGGTCCATATTGGAAGTTCTATGTCTTTCGTTTCTGCACTTACTGTTAGCACAAAATTATCATAGTCTATTCTGCATCTATGTTTTATAAAAAAGTCTTTTCCCAGTAGTCCTTTAGTTGATATGGGAAAGTTTTCATCTACTACATGCATTTTATGTTTGATTACCTCACCTTCCACGTTGAATAGCATCACTATTGTACCAAGCGTCTCACTTTCACCCTTTGTGACACCTTTGATTGTGCAAATTTCATTCTTATCTATTAACTGATCATCTATATTGCTTAACTTAACGATAGATATATCTGCGCCAGTGTCAATGAACCAAGAAGCTGATGGAGTCATCGAGCTATCTAGTTTTACATAGTTTGTTAGTTTATTCAGCTCAATGCAATAAATGTTAGTTAGTTTTGTACGCGGTATTCTTCGTCCCTCGACTGATGTGCTTCGGGGACGGCTTGCGAGTTTTCCGATTCTAAGCAATTAATCCTTCGCGTGTGCCTACTTTGTTGCAGAGGACGAGTGTTCGCGCTATTTCGCGGATTACTATATGAATTCGGGTTATCATTCGATGTTCTGGCAGGGGCTGCACTATGCGTAAAGTCTCTCCTTGTACCTCTGTTTGCTGCATACCCTCTGTTGCTATGTGAGTAGTTGGATCTGTTTGCAACGCGATTGTTGTTCTGGCTGAAGTTATTACGACCTCTATAATTATTGCTACCATTTCTGGTATAGTTGTTGAATCGATTATTGTGCGCCCTTCTTGGGGTGAATTGCATCCTGAAGATTCTATTCTGCTCTGGTTCTGACTGCTCAGATTCAATCTCTTGTGCAAGCTCTACGGCGTCAGCATAAGTTTTGGGTCTGCCGGCAAAAACAGTGTATTTTATCGAATCCCGTAGCCCTGACTTAAATGCATTCAGAGCAATGCTGTCGTTCATTCTTGAGATGATATCTCTATTATTATCTCCTTGCTCTGTTATTTGAATACTGTTCAGCTCCGTTATCAAGTTGTCAATTTTTTCAACATAGCTCTGCAAAGGTTTTTCTCCTTGATGAACTTTTGCTAGATCATTCTGAATTTTCATGGCGTTTCTGTGTGTTTTGAAAATCTTTACTAAGGTTTCCTTAAAAGATTTAAAATCTGTGGGCTCTTTTTCAGACCCTATTCTAGCTCTTGCTTTTTCAGTAAATTTAGTTTTTACTATGAACTTTATTAATTTTGCCTTTTCTTGTTCAGAACTTAGGGTATCATGTAGATACTCAGTCAGATTGACAAAATTATTTAATTTTTCTGAATCGCCATCAAAAACTGGCAGTAGCTTAGTTGTTGTTGCTATGTCGAAAGCCATTGTTGATGCTGTTTGCAAATCTGCACTGCTATTATCAGGAGGATCGGATGTATCGCTTGTTTCCAGCAGAGAGTTTTCTGTTTCTAAAATCGAACAGTCTAACGAGTTTTTGATTGCTTGAGCTTTATGGTGTATTAATAATTCCAATTCTCTATATTTTGTCTGGAATTTAATAGCTATCCGTTCACAGCGTTTCTGTTCAACTTCACTAAAACTTTGGTAAAGTTTAGAAAATGTTATCTTAAGGCTGTGAATCTCAGTCCTTTTCGCTAGCAGATATGCTGCCGTATACTCCCTGTTCGGGTTACTTAACAGTGGACTACCTTGCTCTTCTAGTTTCTCATAGATCGCAAGCAGCCTGGACATTTGGTCAATTGATCAAAGATAGAATATGTATGTCGTTTTTACAGAATTATGCTTGATTTCTGCATCGTCTTTGGACAAGGAATACCAATATCAAACCTATAGCAATACCAAACCCTACTATCACCGTTATACGAGCAACTTCTTCTAGTTTTGCTATTGCTAAACTAGTTCTTTCTGTTATCCTAGAGTCTGTGTACATTTTTGAATTAAATACTTGCTGCTACTCTTTTAATATACTAAAATTTGTTTTATTATATTTGTTTTGTTTTTATTGAATCTAATTTACACCAGCTCTTTCTTTGCTACTTCTTTCTTAATCAGCTTACTTAATTTAGTTCTAGAATTAATACATAATGAAAGTTATTGCTGCTATCAGCACAATGAGTACAATGATTAAATACTTTAATTCTAAAACGCTATCTATAATATTGTTGTTACTAATCGGTGTGGATACTATATTAGTGGTGCGGTGTTCTTCCTTCGATTGGGTTTTTCCCATGATGGAATTGGGTCTTCAGCTTCTTTATATTATTTAGAAAAACGTTCTTCTCCTTCTTTGTCACCGCAATTGTCGCCAGCCGATGAAGTTCAGCTACTTCCCGTCGCAGCTTCACCAGTTTTCCAGCCCTCTTCTTCTTCCTTCTAGCGGGGGGGTTGTTGTCGTCCTTTCGGTCGGGCTTCTGTTGCTTCGCCTGCCTTCGTCGGTATTCTTCGATCGATATCAGCCTAGGTGCGGCTGTGGAGTCTTCCTTCAAGGCTTCCTGAAGTGCTGGTCTTGATGCTTCCTCGATTCGCAGGATCGGTTGCAGGGTCGCCATGTACAATTGTTCTGCCTTGGGGAGAGTGCAAGTGGAAGCTAAGCCATAGGCCAGCTGATCTTTCCAATAGGCTCCAAAAATTGGTAAGCCGTCTTTTGGACTTGCACTCCGAAGGGATGAGAAATAAAACAGTTCTCTTCGATGGTTAGCGCCAGAGTGTGTATTTGTTCTAAATTTTCTTCGCTTAAATACCATTTACTTACAACATCTTACTTAGCTAAGTGGACATAAAATCAGTTGACATGACATGCTCTCGAAATAAATTTGGGTGACCCATGTTTTACTGATACTCGAAGTTATTTAGTGGGTCATTAATATTTCCGCACTGTCGTGCAATAGCGTCGCATATCAAGAATCATAACAATTCTTGACCTGCCGCACGTTTTCATAATCGGTTCGCCTTGCATTTCTCGGCGCGCGAGCAAGCGGTGTCAGTTGCACTTACGCAATGCTCTTGACACTTAAAGAAATGCTATCTCGGCTTTCTTGTGGAAATTTATTTGTTTACTTTTAATTAGTTGGATGCGTGGTGCGCACATGTGCACTACAACCGCAAAGAGGTACCGTTCCTTGAGTTGCGAACGTCGAGTTTGGCAGCCAGGAAAAGCACCAAAATCGTCGTTCGAAACTCAAGGAGCGGCACAGAAAAGCAATAAATTTCCGGCGCGGTGGCCCCGACCGAGACGAGAGCATCCCAAAATTCTATCGAGTCCTCGGTCGCAGGCAATACAATCTCCGGACCGAGCGACAAGCGCTTCATGGAAAATATCGTCAGGCCCTCGGTCCCATAGAGTTTTGCTCGGGACCGACCTACGCGCGCCGTGCGAACATCGATTAGGTCCTCGGTCGCAAGCTTTTCGGTTGAGATCGAACTACGCGCGCCGTTACTCGAGTCGCTGGCTCGAGCTCCTGCCGTCGCGGCGTACGTGTGCTTGGGACCGGGCTGCCGGCTCTTAGCTCGGGGCGCGAGGCGATAGCCAGCGCAACGAGCTGATGCGCGGGAGTTACGGCCCTTGCCTAAGGTGATTAGTCAGACCACCGCCTAAGGTCATTCCCATTTCTTTATTCTCAATTCTTCCAATTTCCCAATTTCCCAACTCACCCAATTTTGCAATAGCTGAAGAAGCGGTGTCAATTTTGTAGACGCTACCTCAGCAATATAGGAATCATTGACTTATTGTATCAGCAAATTATTGAATAGAATAAAAGCGTAGGGAAAGTCAGTTAGTCAGTTCTTAGTGAATATTCAAGTTGTTAAGAAGTGTAAAATCAAAGAAATAAAATTAAATTTTATTCGAGTTTTAATTTTTTTTATTCGAATTAAGTTAAGATAACTTAACTGGCGCAGTCGGTAGGATTTCGTAAAGTAGTTTCGCGACGTTATTTATCGACGGATTATCGATTTTTCGCGTCGGTTCAACGGTATATTGAACAAAAAACTACTTAGTGCTGTGTCTAAAAAGTGTTGTGGTCCAGCGAGGGAAAATCAGCTGAAGACGACTCGAGACCAGCAACGAAGAACCGCATCCCAACAACTCAACATTCTCAGCAGGGTTCAACGAGAGAACATCGTGGGAACACCGCAACTGCGAGTGAATATCGCAGATCGAAGACATCTCAACAGGGCTCAACGAAGGAACATCGAGAGAACACTAGAGAGATGATCATCGTAGTTTTATTGATAGTAATAACGTAAGCCAAGAAATTTATATATATTTTTCCTTAAACGAAATTAATAGGATAGAGTATAGACAAATTAATCGATCAAATCAGAATTTTTAATCTAAATTAATGCCACAAGATAAAAGTAAAAATAGACCAAAACCCTATATAAGAGCACCTAGCTTAAGTAAGTTTTTTTCATTAGAATCGATTAGTGAAGTGGAAAGTGTTGAAGTTGGTAGAAAAAGTGAAAATTCGGAAGCATTTTCAAATCTAGAATCCGCAATGGCTACCGCGAATAATAATGCTGTAAATATTACTGCCACTGATTTATTCAATTCACTCCGCGTACCCGATGCAATTAAAGATTTGCCTAAATATGATGGTAATCCCCGTTTATTATACGAATTTCTGAATAACGTGGAAGAAATTAGATCTTTAATATCATGTACCGAAGGTACACCTTACGGTAAAATGCTCTTAAGAGCAATCCGTAATAAAATCGAAGGGCCTGCTAATGAGGTTCTAAACATGTACGGAACCCCGTTAGATTGGAGCCAGATTAAGAAAAATTTAATTCTGCATTATTCAGACAAACGCAATGAAACTTCGCTTATCCGCGATCTCCATTGCATTAGACAGAACAATAAAACGGTGGAGGGATTCTATAGCGAGGTAATTGAATTATTAGCAACAATGACAAATCACGTCCAAATTCATGAGAGTGACCCTAATGTTATAAAGGCAAAACGCGACCTTTTCACGGAAATGTGCTTAAATACCTTCTTGTCGGGATTGAAGGAGCCCCTAGGCTCTACTGTAAGAGCAATGAAGCCAGATTCCTTGGCTGTTGCATTCTCTTATTGTATTAAGGAGCAAAATATCTCCTACAATAAATTTGATAATAATTCTAGAACTCCGGACACAAATAAAACCACCCCGAAACTTCTCAATTCTTCTGTACCCAATCAACGAATCAGAGTCCCGCAAAACGGTCCACATTTTCAATTTAATTTACCTAACCCTCTTCAGAGACAAGTTGGCTTTAATTCTTATAATCCACTTACTCGGAATATGCCTTTTGGTAATCCACACCTTAGATTTCAAAATAACTCATTTCAACAGAATCGCAATCCCTTCTTATTACCTAAAATAAATACTAGCCCTCAATTTCCACAGCAAAATAATAATGTTTTCTCAAGACCAAATAACACGCCTCTACCTAAACCGGAACCTATGGATGTCAGCTCCGGGAACACCCATCTTCGTCAGAAGACTGCCTTCTCCCAACAAGCTAATAGACCCATGCAAAATAACTTTTTCCAATCTAATCCAAGTACTACTCCGAAAATTAATAGCAAGGAATTGTTCAACGTTTCCACCACGACAGAGCCTAATGAGGTCATTTCTCAGCCAGATGAAAATTTTCAACAGTTAGATCAGTACTATGATTACCCAAATAACGACTACGAGAACTTAACGTACCTGCAAACAGGTAACGATTACTATAATGCCGGTTACGTAGCTGATAATCAAATAAGTGATGAAATTGACGATGCAAATTTTCCTTTGACAGCCTCAACGAACCCATCGGATACATAGATATCAATAAACACGGCTTTGTTCTCCCTTATATCAACATATCTTCCCCTTTTGGCCGACCTTTGAAATTTCTCATTGATACGGGTGCCTCATCGTCTTTTATAAACCCCGAATTTGTTAACCCCCGAGATTTCACTGAAATAAATCCCGTTGTCATAACCACAGTTCTTAACCAACATAAACTGAATCAACAAATCACTCTTCCAAATTTTATAGAATTCAATCAGCCGGGAGAAACTCGCTTTTGGTTTTCAAATTCCATGGATATTTCGATGGCCTTTTGGGCCTTGATGTGCTAACTACTCTGGGAGCCACTGTAGATCTCGCCAACAAAATGTTGATCACGAAAAACGCTATGTTGCCTCTTCAGTTTAAACCTAATTTCATGTCTAGTAAATACGTTGTTCCAGCAAATTCAAAATTAATAACCAAATTACCCGTTGATGTACAAAATGGTGATATATATATTAAAAGCATGAGGATCAAACCTACAGTCTCCATTCCTGAAGGAATTTACACCGCCAAAGACTGGTACAGTTCTATTGAGGTGATAAACTCTTCTAATTCAGACCAAGAAGTATTCGTGGAACAACCTTTAAAGGTAGAAGCATTCACTAATACCAACTATGTTGAAGTAAATAATTTTAATATCGATTGTTTGGAAAATACAGTGCCAGAGACAGATATCAAAAATTTAATTCGTACCACGCATCTAAATAAAGAAGAGAAAGAATTAGTCCTCCGCATCTGTAAAGAGTATGATGACATATTCTTTAGAGAGGGTGGAAAATTGACCTTTACGAACAGCATTAAACATCGAATTCTGACGACGGACGATATACCAATTTATACAAAATCGTATAGGTATCCGTACGTACATAAAGAAGAGGTCAGGAAACAGATTTGTAACATGCTTTCCCAAAACATCATTCGTCCCAGTTACTCTCCCTGGAGCTCTCCCGTTTGGATTGTTCCAAAGAAGAAAGATGCCAGTGGGAAGCAAAAATGGAGAATGGTAATCGACTACCGCAAACTGAATGAAAAAACAGTGAGCGATCGTTACCCACTCCCTAATATTACAGAAATTCTAGATAAACTTGGTAAAAGCATGTACTTCACGACGCTAGATCTTGCTAGCGGATTCCATCAAATCGAGATGGATCCAAGGGATGTGCAGAAAACGGCCTTCACTGTAGAAGGTGGTCACTTTGAATATGTGCGAATGCCCTTTGGGTTGAAAAATGCCCCGTCCACTTTTCAGCGTGTTATGGACAACGTACTCCAAGACTTACAGGGCAAAGTCTGCTTAGTTTATTTAGATGATAAGTAGATAAGCTATGCCGGTTCGAGCGCAATTTCCCGTGTATTTTTAAAGGGGCCTCAAAATTCTCAAAAATGGTTTCAAAAGCTCGTCGTCCACGTCTAGGAGCAGTTTTTAGGCCATGAAAGCTCTCTTGTGCGTGTGTCTAGGGTGTAATATGGGATATTTGTTGGAGACAACACCCAAGTCTCTGTCTAGGGTGTAATATAGTGGGGGTTTGGATGGAGTATAGGATGTAATACTGGGATATTGGTCGAGTCTAGGATGTAATACTGGAATACTGGTCGGTGTCTAGGATCAAGTTTGGGATCTAGAGTCAAGCTCATGGGGTAAGTCTCCACTGATAGCTTTACTGATCGCCTCGAGGAGCACGTCCGTGATGCGAACTACCCTCACCACCAGCCGAAAGCTTTACCTTTCACGATATATCGAGTCTTATCTGAAATACTTATGCGGGCTAAGCACTTTTCTGCAGGTGAAAGCGCTGATCATGTGCTTCGCGGTGCAGGATTTTCTGTTTGACTGCAACATTGGTGCACAATCTGATCCCCTTAGAAGTAATATTTTACATTAGATTAGAAATGAAATTTTTAGGATATGGGAGAATGGCTCATATTTTATCCTAGGTTGGGATCCTTAGCATATTAGGTACTGTGAGCATGAAAGAACATGTCGGTTATTTTGAGAACTCAACAGGTGCACACAGCTGTGATTTTTCTTGTGAGCATGAAAGAACATGTCGGTTATTTTGAGAACTCAACAGGTGCACACAGCTGTGATTTTTCTTGTGAGCATGAAAGAACATGCCGGTTATGTGGGAACCTTATCTGAAGTATTTATGAGAACTCAACATGTGCACACAGCTGTGATTTTTTTTTTGTTTCACTGTAACATTTGGTGCTCAATTTTATCTTTTTTGGAAGTAATATTTTACGTTAGATTAGGAATGAAATTTTTAGGGTACGGATGAATGATAGTTTATGTTACGTGGGAACCTTATCTAAAGTATATTTATGAGAACATATACACACGATTTTCTGTTTTACATAATCAAATTTTCACTATTAAAAAAGAGATAGAGTGAAAGAGGAGGAAGATAAAAATCCTACTATAAAAGAGGCAGCGTGCAAGATCCACTTCAGTTCATCGAGTACCTTAAAGTGATCAACTTAAATAGTCGAAATATTAAAAACAGTGGAAATGGCTCAACCTCAGCAGAAGATAAAATGCACCATCACAGAAGAAGAAAAATCAGCTGAACCAGCAAATAGCAGTGCATTAGAAGTGCTCAACAATTGGGGATTTAATTCATTCATCAAAGTGTCTGACATGCTGCAACATTCAGCCTATAAAATCCATGGAATTAAGAAAATTGCAACAAAATATGGAGACCGAATCATACTACAGCTGCAAGATAAGCAAATGTTCCTGCCAGCTAGATATGGTTACTTACCCGACAACACACTGGAGGAAATCAGACGTCAGGGCAACTTTTATGTGACGAACTTGGGGCGTCTTGGTGCCACATTTAATCTAAACTTTACACAGCAAGACAACATTGAGTACTTGAATTCAGCATCTTATTTTGAACCCGCCCATTATTATAATAATTATTAGAATAAATAAAATGTATTATACATAAAACAAAAAACATCTTTCATATTTCTCAATAATATTCCTTGGCCCTCCACAACATTCTATAAAATCGATTGTAATGCAAACAAAAGGGTTAGTTTGTATCTGAAATACTTATGCGGGCTAAGCACTTTTCTGCAGCTGAAATCGCTGATCATGTGCTTCGCGGTGCAGGATTTTCTGTTTTACTGCAACATTGGTGCACAATCTGATCCCCTTAGAAGTAATATTTTACATTAGAAATGAAATTTTTAGGATATGGGAGAATGGCTCATATTTTATCCTAGGTTGGGATCCTTAGCATATTAGGTACTGTGAGCATGAAAGAACATGCCGGTTATGTGGGAACCTTATCTGAAGTATTTATGAGAACTCAACATGTGCACACAGCTGTGATTTTTTTTTTTTGTTTCACTGTAACATTTGGTGCTCAATTTTATCCTTTTTTGGAAGTAATATTTTACGTTAGATTAGGAATGAAATTTTTAGGGTACGGATGAATGATAGTTTATGTTTTGTGCGGTGTAAAGTCAAGTACATAGCGAAAATTCTCAGTTTGTAAAGGACGAACGGACATAGTGAAAAAGTATCAGTTTGTGAGTACTTAGTGCGGTGTAAGGATCAAAAGAACTTAGTGAAAATTAACAGTTTTTTAAAAGAAACTTAGTGAAATTCTCAGTTTGTAAAGGACGAACGGACATAGTGAAAAAGTATCAGTTTGTGAGTACTTAGTGCGGTGTAAGGATCAAAAGAACTTAGTGAAAATTAACAGTTTTTTAAAAGAAACTTAGTGAAATTCTCAGTTTGTAAAGGACGAACGGACATAGTGAAAAAGTATCAGTTTGTGAGTACTTAGTGCGGTGTAAGGATCAAAAGAACTTAGTGAAAATTAACAGTTTTTTAAAAGAAACTTAGTGAAATTCTCAGTTTGTAAAGGACGAACGGACATAGTGAAAAAGTATCAGTTTGTGAGTACTTAGTGCGGTGTAAGGATCAAAAGAACTTAGTGAAAATTAACAGTTTTTTAAAAGAAACTTAGTGAAATTAACAGTTTAAAACGAACGGACATAGTGAAAAAGTATCAGTTTGTGAGTAATTAGTGCGGTGTAAGGATCAAAAGAACTTAGTGAAAATTAACAGTTTTTTAAAAGAAACTTAGTGAAATAAACAGTTTAAAAAAGAGTAAAGAATATTCTAAAAATGGTTCAAGTAAGCTGCGTAGTGCGAAGTGCTAAGTTAGCATTCGAGAGCGCTCAAAATGATGTACAGTTAGTGGATCAGGGTGTTAGAGAGTGCTCCGCCCATTTGAGAGCTCTCCGACAAGCTTTGAAAAGGGCAACGGCTGTTGGTGAAAAACAAAATTTTACCAACGGCATTAATCTTGTGCAGGGATACCGCACCCAGCTTAAACAGCTGAAATTGAGGGCAAGGACAGGACCCAATGCTAACCGCACCACTTGGGCCTCATCGCGAGTTCGGTGGGAAGATGTTCAATCAGCTTTTTGTGATCGGTAAGTAAAAATTTTAAATATGATTAAGTATAATAATAACGTCACGGTATTATTTGATTATTTTTCATTTATATTATAGGATGAGGACAGGGGTCATTATAAACTTGACCCACAAGGAACCGAAGGAGTTCCTGAACGACTGCACTGGGCTTTTCCGTCGTCGAATAAATAATGCTCTCAAAAAGGAGGTTGCTCTGAAGGTTAATGCTGTGTTTTGCGGTGAATTCAAAATTATGAGAGGGGATGAAGAAGTGTTCGAATTTAAATATATGAACACAAAAAATGCCCCCATATATAGGAACACTGATATAAACAGCTGGTTCAAACAGGATATCGAGGAACCAGTGATGAAAAAGTTGGAGGAGTTCCAGGAAAAGGATAGTGGTTGGGCGTTGTCGGCCATCGTTAACTTAGCCATTAACATAAACAAATTTACGCCACAGCTGGGATCTTCATATATCGAGCTACCAAAACAGATTAAACTGAAGGAAGCCTGCGTTAATGTTAAAAATAGCGACAACGCTTGTTTTGGTTGGGCAGTGGTTTCAGCTCTACACCCAGCTGATAAAGATCCCCAGCGTGTAACAAAATACCCCCACTATTCCACAGCCTTGAACCTGGATGGCATAACATTCCCAATGACGATAAAACAGATCCCCAGGTTTGAGAGGCAGAATGACCTCTCCATCAACGTTTATATCTTGCAGAAGGTGGGCAAAAACATCCGAGAACATTTTAATGTTCTACCCACCTATTTGACTAAAGAAAAGAAGGAAAGACATATCAATCTGCTAATGATTCAGAATATTTATTACAATGAGGATAGCGAGGAGGAGGAGGAGGAAAACGACGACGATGAGCCCATCAGATTCCATTTCGTTTGGGTCAAGAACCTCTCCAGGCTCCTTTCATCGCAGCTGTCGAGAAACGCCCATCAAAAATTCTTTTGTGACCGTTGTCTTCACTATTTTTATTCACCCGCTGCGCTAGAGAGCCACACAGAGGACTGTAAAATGCTCAACGAGTGTAAAATCCGGCTACCGACAGAGGAGCAGAAAGAGCTTAGATTTAAGAACTTTAGGAATAAGGTAGAAGCTCCGTTTGTTATTTACGCGGACTTAGAATGTTTGTTAGTAGAATGTAGGGATAGGAATAATTATCAAAATCATGTTCCGTGTAGTGCAGGCTTTTACGTTAAATGTTCATATGACCCCACGCTATCAGTTTTCAAATCGTATCGGGGTGAGGATTGCATTGAGTGGTTCGTGCGGGAGTTAAAACAGTTCGCGGAAAATTTAGAAACCATATTTCTGTGCCCTCTACCCATGAACCAATTGACTGCCGAGGAAATGAGGCTTTTTGGGACCGCCAGACTCTGCCATATATGCGAGAAGCCGTTCGCATCCGGTGAAAAAAAGGTGCGCGATCACTGCCATCTAACAGGTATGTACAGAGGTCCAGCACATGAGGGATGTAATATCAATTTTCAAGATAGTCACACCGTTCCCATAATTTTCCACAACCTTAGCGGTTACGATTCCCATTTTATTATTAAAAATATAGCTTCCGATCTCCAAGGTCGCATTGATCTCCTCCCGATCAATAAGGAGCGGTATATCTCCTTCACTAAACATTTGGATGAATATCCAATTAAATTCCGTTTCATTGATTCCTTTAAATTCATGGCAAGTAGTCTCGATACTCTTGCCTCTAATCTTACACATTTCCCTATTCTAAAGTCCCAATTCCCAAATGTAACAGAACCCCAGTTTAATCTGCTAAGGGTGTATATCCCTATGATTATTTTAATGAAACATCAAAGTTCCTAGATACCAAACTTCCCGATATCGCCCAATTTTACAATAAACTAAACGATACTAACATTAGCCAAGAAGATTATATGCATGCCTGCAACGTTTGGAACGAATTCAACGTTCAAAATCTGGGTGAATACTCAGATTTATATTTGAAGACAGATGTCTTACTCTTGGCGGATGTTTTTGAACAATTCCGTGCAAGCTCCCACAGAACCGATGAATTAGATCCGGCTCACTACTATACGCTTCCAGGGTATACTTGGGACGCAATGCTCAAGCATACTGGCGTTACCCTGGAGCTATTGACTGATGTGAATATGCTCTTATTTATAGAGCTAGGTATTCGAGGAGGTCTTAGCCAGTGCTCTGAACGATATTCAAAGGCTAATAATAAGTACATGCCTGATTATGATCCATCCCGCCCATCAAAATTTCTCATGTATTATGATATTAATAATCAATACGGCTGGGCAATGTCTCAACTTCTACCCCACAGTGGCTTCAAGTGGGTGGAAAATGTTGATAGCTTTAGAGTCGAAAATGTAGCCGATGATTCCTCCATCGGTTATATTCTGGAAGTCGATTTAGAGTATCCTCAAGAAATTCACGACCTCCATAAAGACCTTCCGTTTTGTCCAGAACATAGAGCGCCTTCTGGATCTAAGCAGTGTAAACTTTTGGCTACGCTTTACAACAAAACCAAGTACATTTTGCATTACCGCAGCCTGAAGCAAGCTCTCCTTCACGGATTAAAATTAAAGAAAATTCATCGGGGTCTCCAATTTAATCAGTCTGCATGGCTAAAGCCCTACATTGATCTCAATACCAGACTTCGAACAGTGGCTAAAAATGATTTCGAGAAAAACCTCTTCAAGCTCCGGAATAATGCCGTTTTTGGCAAAACTATGGAGAACGTTCGAAAACATAGTATTGTTAAGCTGGTAACCAAGTGGTTGGGGCGATACGGGGCTGAAGCGCTCATTTCCAAGCCCGAGTTCAAGGCCTCAACAATTTTTAATGAGAACCTGGTTGCCATCGAGCTTAATAAAACTGAAATTCTCTTCAATAAACCGATATATGTAGGTATGAGTATTCTCGACTTGGCGAAAACAACAATTTACGATTTCCATTATAACTATATGATCCCGCAATTCAAGTCCAACTGTACAGTATGTTATACTGATACAGATTCCCTTATTTATGAAATTACTCACCCTGATTTATATGACATGATTAAACGCGATTGTCATTCGCATTTTGATACCAGTGACTACCCTGCCAATAACATCTGGAACATCCCTTTAGTCAATAAAAAAGTGCTCGGCCTCATGAAGGATGAAAACAACGGCCGCATAATGACAGAGTTTGTTGGCCTAAGGTCAAAAATGTATGCGGTCCGGGTAGAGGGCCAAGATAAAATAAAAAAATCTAAGGGTGTTAAGCGGTATATTGTAAAAAATAGAATATCTTTTGATGACTATGTTGAATGCTTAGAAAATAACACACAAAAACTAGTTAATCAGAATTTAATACGGAGCCGAAAACACCAGGTTAGTACGGTTACTCAGGCAAAAATCGCGCTAAGTCCTCACGATGATAAGCGGTATTTAATATCAAATTCATATAAAACGTTACCGTGGGGTCATATCAATATAATGGATATGGATTAATATTTGCATATAAATGTTAATTAGCTTAAAATGTTAATTAGCTTAAGAATATGTATAAATAATAAAAGAATTTGATAACGTTTAAAAACTGCTTTATTTTAAAAAATCCATTATTTTAAACACATTTTTCAGAGCACATCGGCCTTGATGCATGATACAAGATGGACCATTTGTTTCAAAAGTTGATAGGTTTGGGCATCCCTCCTCTTCCAAGTTATAAATAGATGCCTGATTTCCAAATATTTGTTGTACCCAGCTCATCTTTTCAGCACCCTTCACATAAATGATTTTATCCAGGGGCAGCGATTGATTGACTATAGCATATAATTTGTGATATGGAATGCAACCATCTCCCCATTTGAATCCATGAAAATTGCGCCGGAGCCATTCAACTTGCTTCTTTTCTGTTCGAGTTAGGTCTTTATAGGGAAATGGTGGTTGGAATATGTAGTGTTGCACTTGATTTTCGCAGTTTAAAATAGCCAGCTCCTTCAAAATAAATTCACTGTTTTGTAACTTGAATCCCTGAATATCGATGACGATAATCGATGACATTCTAGACAAGTTTTCGAGCTTCACCAGTTAAAGGAATGTATTCCACTATTCGATCATGAAGCAGCAAACAATAGGCCGTTGTGTTCGCGGGGACGTTTTCGCTCGTCTTGAATTCCAACCTTACATCCACTGGTCCAGATTTAACAGCTTCTTTTTGACGTGAGCAATCAATAACTGTGATCGGTGCATCATTTATAAACTTTTCTCTTGAGAGGAGTGGCTGCAACTGACGTCCATAGTACGAAGTTTGGAATTTTATATACATGTTATATAACAGTGCATATTGATTCCTATCGAATTTCAAGTTTAAATCATCATATGGGAATGATTCTGAATTCAAGTGTACTTTAACATCAGTCAGTTTGCAATGATCAAACTTGCTAGCATCCTTTGCTTTATCATTTTTACGGTTTGTTTGGAGAGCTAGAATGATATATCGGGGCTTTTCCATCTGCGATGTTGTTTTAACAGACCACGTGTGATGAGTTGTTGCTGGTAACGCAGGATACTCATATATATCCCAGCTCCTGAACGGCATTTTTATTACACGGCCGCTATCAATGAGTTTTAACAGGGCTAATTTCTCACGGTCAGCGGCATTAACATGAGGAACGCGCCACTGCAGTTTAAATAATGAAATGTTTACATCATCTGTTGGTGATACAATCGCATCTTCATCTGTCCTGCTTCGTATTAAAACTAGTTCATGTTTAGCGTTTGCAATAATTTTCCTATAATCTTCAGCAAAGCCTAGGAGCGACTTTAATGGGACACAGAAATTGAAAAATCCCTTTGCAGGTGTAATTAATTCTTCAGATGACCAGCTGGCATTGAGCAACATTTGACTCTCATTTTGATTCAGCGATATATAATTTTTCAGTGTTGTAGCGATCCCAAGATTTCGTGTTCTATCAATTTCTATACCGTTGAGCTCATAACGAATTTCCTCAAAGAGAAAAGCCATAGCATTGTTTGTGAGCTTTGCAGTATCTGATACAACTCCTGATGTATTAGTTAGTGCTCCTTCGATGTATATAAAGCTTTCAGATGGTAAAACATATAGATCTTGGTGCTGTACTGAAATACGGATCTCATCGCTGCTTTTAAATGATGTGAGGAATGGGGAATAGGTGTGGTAGTCAATTTTTGTTATGCTATTATCATAACTTATGCCTCCAGTAATGTCCAAGATGTTATTACTCATTTTTCAAAATTAATCCCAGCGACTGAAGAAATTGTTTGTTATCAGCTCTTAATCCACGTCTTGATTGCTTCAATGTCATCGGCTGACTAATGGTTTTGGGTACGCTGCAGCTGTATTTATCCTTATTGTTGTAGATTAGCATTCTGAGACTTTAAATGTAGTCTGATGGTTATTGTCTCTCCTCGAAAATTTATTAAATCCCCGTCCTGATCAACGAGCTTCAGTGTGAGAGAACATATCCGTTTGACGTTCACAGGTAAATAGATAACATTCTTGGGAACCTCTACTATTTTATAGCCTGGCCCAACATTTGGGGAAAATTCGTGAAGCGTGTGTACATGATTATTGTTGATGTATGAGCCCGATATGATGTTGCATTCTACACGTATAGCATTTACTTTAATAATATTGACGGGTAATTCAGATGTATGGAGTACATCGGGTTCCAATACTCGTTTACCAAATCCGAGCAATGGGGCAATAGATCTCGCTTTATCAAAGTGTATTGCTTCGCTAGCTTTTACTTCACTTTTCAATGTATTATTATTTGCTTTGATTGAGATTGTTGTCTTGCTGTTACTCTTATTTAAACTTTGCTGTGCGATAGTTTCAATATTATCAATTTCATACGATCCAACAGGTATTTCAATAACCGTACTCCCTACATGTATTAAATTGTTGCCCTCATCAATATTAGGGATAGAATTGTATGCTTGAAAATCGACTAATCCACAAACGTAATCTCCAGATAATTCCAACGGAGGGAAGTACTCTGCAGTGAGTATCGATGAATTGCCGGTAAGGGAGAGTGTTATCGACATGGTTATTTGAAATGAAATGACTCTGTATAAGCTTCAACACATTTATTTATATATTTATGTTTCACAATGATGGAATCAAATCGTTGAGAAAATATAGGCACAAATGACCACATATAACTGAATCAAAATTTTGGTGTGGTGTATAGTTGTACGTCACGTCATCACCTAAATAATTTAACACTTCTCGTGGTGGCTGCAGGTTTCCAAAACTATCAAAATATTCGATGATTACTCCTTTCTTCTTGTATGCTACCCAATGTGTTCCAGGTCCAGCCGAAACATCTAAATTAATAATCCCACACTCATTTTTCCAGGGTTTTCTAGGTAGTTGATCCAGCATAAATACCCCTCTAAAGTGTGATATGTCCTGGGCATATTTATGAAGATCAAATTCATTGAGTGCTCTCTTGGGTAGCAATCTTAGTAGTTTTTTGGTTGGGGGCTAAGAAAAAGACCCAATCCTTTCCTATACGGCTTGAGGAATAACCCATGGCCAGATTTACCTAACGCAATAGCTTCCATTGTCTCATTATGACGCTTTCCCTCCTCCAGCTGCTGCCGTGCGTTGCTTGCGGCATTTACCGCTTTCGCTATGCCTGCTGCACCTCCTGATAATGCTCCAATAGCTGAAAGGCTAGCAAAGAGTGGAATGAGGAATGGTAAAACACCACCAACTTTAGGTACGGGAATCACTCTCGGTGTCGTGATAAGTTTTTTCCTTCGTTTGATGACATCTTTTGCGGCACTCAGCGCTATTTTTATTGATTCCAACAAGTCTTTCGGCTTCTTCGATTTTAATACTCTACAAGCATTACGTACGGCTTCACGGAATGATGGGCGTAACGCACTCTTCTTTTTCTTATTATTCTGAGCAGTGCTTGTTTGAATTTTCACCTTGGCACCCATTCCAAATTTAAGTTTAGCCTTCATCGCGTTTGTTACCAGTAATGCGTTAGCGCGTTCTCCAAATGAAGCGTCCCTTGACGTTACACGTTGCCAAGCTTTTTCTTTTAGAATACCGTCAGCAATGTGGCGGTCCCTTGTCTCATGATACTTTGAGTATGCTATATCATGCTCTTTACAAGCTGCATCTAGCGGATTAATACCAGGATCACCACGAGCAAGTCTTTCAGATAGCTTTGTCCCTGGACCGCAGTACTGATAGCCAGGTAAATGTAATTCAAATGGTAATTTATTAAGCGCGGAATTTAATAGTCCTCCCCCTGCAATGACCTTTTGTTGAATGAGGGTTTTTTCACCGTGATCAATCATCTTATAAACGATTCAGAGTAGACTGGCGAAAAATGTATAAAAGCAGGTGTATTTATAAGAAATTTGTTAGTAGCAATCATGAAGTTTATCAAGCAGCAAGAGTGTTTACCAATTCGAAATGCTGATGATAATATTACTACAAGTGCAAAGAAGAAGAAGCATGGGGTGCTGTTGCCTAACAGCATAAGAGGAATTATTGTTGGACCATCTAACTGCGGAAAGACGAATGTTATGCTAAGTTTACTGATGCATCCTAATGGGCTACGCTTTGAAAATATATACATTTACTCAAAGTCGCTAAGTCAGCCGAAATATGAATATCTAGGGAAAGTTGTAGCCCGCATATCTGGGATGGGTTATTATACATTTTCAAGCAACTGTGATGTCATACCACCGGATGAAGCAAAGGCAAACTCAATTTTTATCTTTGATGATGTGGCTTGCGATAAACAGGATAATATTAGAGCATACTTTTGTATGGGCCGTCATAAAGCAATTGATAGTTTTTACCTCTGTCAAACATATACTCGCATACCAAAGCATCTGATTAGGGATAATGCGAACTTGCTCATCTTGTTTAAACAAGATGATATGAACCTGAGGCATATTTACAATGATCATGTGAATACTGATATGACATTTGAAAAGTTCCGTAAAGCATGTACAGAGTGTTGGCAAGATAAATATGGAGTCCTAGTAATTGATAAGGATAGTCCTCTGGATAGGGGTCGATATCGAAAAGGATTTGACATCTTCATGAGCCTATAAAAGGAGGAGCAATTCAATTGCATTCATCAGTCGATGGACGCGCACATATCGATATAGTCATATCTCATAGCTCAATAGCTGCCTACCAGTCTGTATAGCTACCTGTATAGCTGTTTAGCTACCTGTATAGCTGTCTGTATAGCTGTCTGTATAGCTGTATAGCTGTCTGTATAGCTGTCTGTATAGCTGTATAGCTGTCCGTATAGCTGTCTGTATAGCTGTATAGCTGTCTGTATAGCTGTATAGCTGCCTGTATAGCTGTCTGTATAGCTGTCTGTATAGCTATATAGCTCTAAACTGAGGAGTAAAATGGATGAAAAGCTGATAAAGGATATCATAAAGACGAGCAATGCCATACGAAAAAAATATAATGCGCTCAAGACTGGTAGAATCGATACAGAGACTCAGTTGGAGGAAACATTTAGACCGATTACCAATACACTTAAAGAGCTTGCAGTGCCAGTAAAACTTGAGTCCAAAGAAGAAATTAAGGCTGAACCTAAACATGAGAAAAGACCCACAAATTATGATATATACACACCACCTGCACGTAAATATTTAAAAATGGTGTCGACTAGTACCCCTGTATCTGAAGATGATGATAATAATGAAGAAAAGGACGATGATGATGAAGAGTTTGCCACACCAATACAATCGTCAACATTAAAAGCACATAGTTCACAGATGTTGGAGTCACCTGATCAAATATTTCAAAAATATAAACAGCTTATCAAAGATGAGAGTATAAAAATTGATAAAACTTATGGAGTGTACTATAATGATGGATGGAGGATTGGAAATTCAGCATTAAAAGTTGTGGATGAAAATCTTATTATTAGCGATAGATCATACAAGATAACCAAAGGTTTATCTGAATTGATTTTTATGAAACATCCAACTGGTTATAATAAGGAGGACTTGAATAATTATCGAGCAATTTTAAACGATACATGTGCGCACAGGCGAGATTTTAATGAGCATAAGCAAATACAAGGAACAAATAGCTATAAATATAGAAACATAATAAAGAAGTTGATTCACACGCCTATACCCCATAGTGGAACGGGGATAATGAGGATTCCAAAGGGAAATATTGATTATGTCTATTGGGATGACCCCAATGAGCTAGTGGATCGACTTCGTCTACTAATAGCATCACAACAGGCTGGAAATAATAGCCATGATAACGAAATAATATCAATTATTGAGGAGTTGAGGGAAGCCAATATAATTGAATAAATATCCACACATAAAAATTATATCTCATTTCGAAAATGAGCGTTGACAAGTTTGGTCGATCAATAAGGAGTGCTAAGTTTCAACGGGGTCCTCCTGGTCCTCCTGGGAAACCTGGAGAACAAGGGCCAATCGGACCTGCAGGAATTGGATTTCTTTTAACCCCCAAAGGAAACTATGATTTGGTATTTAAACACATCACAAACCTTGGCGAACCTAAGTCAAATGCTGACGCTGCAACTAAAAAGTATGTTGATACCCAAATAAGAAAGCTGGACGAAGAATCACGTGAAAACACTCAAAAAGCTATAGAAAATCTAACTCTATACATTAATGGAGAAATTGAAAGGATTGAGAATTATTTGTTCTCTAGCACATTTAATCAGGTGAAACAGTAGCATCGAGATGATGTCTACCAATAAAGCTTCAGTTATCTGTAATATGAGTAAGAGGGATGTTGTCGAGGAGCTACATAAGCCTGCGCGTCGATATTTTAAAAGACGACGAGTCATCATAAAAGGGATGGATGATTTATGGCAAGCGGATTTAGTGGAAATGGATGCATATAAACATGTGAACAAAGGGTATCGTTACTTGCTTACTATAATTGATACCTTTTCCAAGTATGCATGGGCTGTTCCAATTAAAAAAAAGACTGGTGTTGAAGTAACCGAAGCAATGGCATCTATATTCAACGGGGGACGTATACCCAAAAACTTGCAAACTGATGATGGGAAGGAATTTTATAACACACACTTTCAACAGCTGATGAGCAAACATAATATTAATCATTACTCGACTTATACATCACTCAAGGCATCAATAGTTGAACGATTCAATCGAACTTTAAAGAACATGATGTGGAAGGAGTTTAGCATGAATGGATCTTATAAGTGGCTTCAAATGATAAAGGAATTACTATATCAATATAATATGAAAAAGCATCGAACAATCCAAATGCGCCCTTGCGATGTCAATGCAGCCAATGAAAAGCAGCTCCTTACTACAATGTATAATCATATAAAGATTGCTGGCTTGCCCAGATATAAAGTAGGAGACTCTGTTCGTATTAGCAAATATAAACATGTATTCGAAAAAGGCTATACACCAAACTGGACTACTGAAGTTTTCAAGATCGCTAAAATTCAGGTGACTAACCCAGTCACATATATTCTTGAGGATTATCAAGGAAACCCAATCAAAGGTGGATTTTATGAAATGGAATTGCTGAAAGTCAAGCATCCACAGGTCTATCTTGTTGAAAAAATATTAAAAAGGGCCGGAAATAAAGTTTATGTTAAATGGCTGGGATTTTCATCTAAACATAACTCCTGGATAAATGCAAACGATGTATTATAATTAATTAATTGAAATAAAAAGCATTTTTAAACAAATATAAACTAGTTTTTTATTTTCCTTATTCAAGCACTCTTGTTTTATATATTTTATCACGATGGTTTTCATTAAAAATTGGTTCCAGGATTTTACTTGTATTGAGGATTCTTCGCTGAAATCGAAGCCTGTCGATTGCGTATATATGCCATTCTCCCTTACGACTAGCCCTGTAGGCGAAGTTCCACACATGAAGAATGTAGACTTTTGGTGTTAGAATAAATCGAACCCTTTTCTGCATTCTGCACAATTGTTTTTTGTGATTCTTGTATAAAAATTGATGAGGCGCTGAATTTCTTGATTGTACAGCTCCGCAGTATAACATCCGCAAGTATCTGGTCCTGTAGTTGCATCATCTTTTGACCATGAGCAGTTGGTGTAATGCTCACCATATTTAGAATTTACTTTATCCACATTTTCATATTGATAAAGAAATTTGTAGCCTTTTTCTATTCTATCCTTATGCTCTTCTAGCAGAATAATTGAGTATTCTTCAAGGAATTTCTTAATATTCATCTGAAATATTTAGTTGGCTTTTGTCCTCCTTTAGCGGTTTGGTTGAATCTTTATAACTGTTTTTAATATTTCGACTATTTAAGTTGATCACTTTAAGGTACTCGATGAACTGAAGTGGATCTTGCACGCTGCCTCTTTTATAGTAGGATTTTTATCTTCCACCTCTTTCACTCTAGTTTTCTTTAGTAAGGGGTATATCGAAATAAACATAATCACGAAGTTCTTCCCCTAAAGTGCATACTGTACAATTAATATAATCATGAATATTACAACTTTCAGTATGAGGCGCTTGGTACTTTAACACTAGATTCTCAGGTAGAAAATCTTTCAAATCGCTCAGAAAACGCTCCAACTTTATGCACACTAGTAGGTCACAGAAAGTTTCCAAGTCCATTTCTCCACAACAATATTTTTCACATAAAATAATGCCACAGCTAAATAGCTGTTCTCGATCTTTATAATATTGCTCATCACTGTTATCATATCCCCTATTTTGGTTAAGTATTGCATCTTGTTGATGACATTGAAATTGTGATTTAATGCGTCTAATTGCACTTTCCAAATCTACAGCCTCTGGCCATGACTCAGCTGCGTAACACATCCACATTTCACGATATAATAATATAGCGTATGAGAATAAATAAAATATACCTCGCACAATCGAATAGGTTAAAATTTAAGTGAGTGATTGAATATGATGCGAGATCCACCGTTTGACGACTGCTGATGGATATAATCGCATAACATCTTCTATTTATACTCATCTTAAAAATCCCAAGTATATTGAATGAAAATTTGATTATGTAAAACAGAAAAACCGCGTCTGTGTACATGTTCTCATAAATACTTCAGATAAGGTTCCCACATAACCGGCATGTTCTTTCATGCTCACAAGAAAAATCACAGCTGTGTGCACCTGTTGAGTTCTCAAAATAACCGACATGTTCTTTCATGCTCACAAGAAAAATCACAGCTGTGTGCACCTGTTGAGTTCTCAAAATAACCGACATGTTCTTTCATGCTCACAGTACCTAATATGCTAAGGATCCCAACCTAGGATAAAATATGAGCCATTCTCCCATATCCTAAAAATTTCATTTCTAATCTAATGTAAAATATTACTTCTAAGGGGATCAGATTGTGCACCAATGTTGCAGTCAAACAGAAAATCCTGCACCGCGAAGCACATGATCAGCGCTTTCACCTGCAGAAAAGTGCTTAGCCCGCATAAGTATTTCAGATAAGACTCGATATATCGTGAAAGGTAAAGCTTTCGGCTGGTGGTGAGGGTAGTCCGCATCACGGACTTGCTCCTCGAGGCGATCAGTAAAGCTATCAGTGGAGACTTACCCCATGAGCTTGACTCTAGATCCCAAACTTGATCCTAGACACCGACCAATATTCCAGTACTACATCCTAGACTCGACCAATATCCCAGTATTACATCCTATACTCCATCCAAACCCCCACTATATTACACCCTAGATAGAGACTTGGGTGTTGTCTCCAACAAATATCCCATATTACACCCTAGACACACGCACAAGAGAGCTTTCATGGCCTAAAAACTGCTCCTAGACGTGGACGACGAGCTTTTGAAACCATTTTTGAGAATTTTGAGGCCCCTTTAAAAATACACGGGAAATTGCGCTCGAACCGGCATAGCTTATCTACTATGATATTATCATCTTCTCAACCTCTCTTCAAGAACATGGTGAAAACCTAAGAAAAGTTTTTCAGAAACTCCGCGAATCGAACTTCAAAGTTCAGCTGGACAAATCCGAATTCCTTCATAAAGAAGTCGCTTTTTTAGGACATGTGGTTACAACAGAGGGTGTCAAACCTAATCCTGATAAAATCAAAACAATAAAGAACTTCCCTATTCCTAGAACCCAAAAGGAAATAAAAATGTTTCTCGGGCTCTTGGGCTATTATAGGAAATTCATAAAAGATTTTGCTTATCTTACCAAACCCCTTTCTGAATGTCTAAAGAAAGGTAGGAAAATCGATCTTAACGACCGCTATGTGCATGCTTTCGAAACTTGCAAAAACTTACTTATAAATGACCCTATTCTACAATATCCGGATTTTAGTAAGCCTTTCGTATTAACTACTGATGCCAGCAATTTTGCCATAGGAGCAATTTTGTCACAGGGTCCGATTGGCAGCGATAGGCCAGTCTGTTACGCAAGCAGAACTTTGACAGATTCAGAACAAAACTACTCAACAATTGAAAAGGAACTTTTGGCTATTGTTTGGGCTACAAAATATTTCAGACCCTATTTGTTCGGTCGCAAATTTCAGATAGTAACAGATCATAAACCATTAACATGGTTAATGAATCTAAAAGATCCAAATTCAAAATTAGTTAGATGGCGTCTCAAATTAGAGGAATTTGACTATCAGATAGTATATAAAAAAGGAACACAGAACTGCAACGCCGATACACTTAGCAGAACAATAATTCCAAGACCGAATTCATCGAACCCAATTGAAATCAATGTAACAGAACAATCTTCCTGCTCTACGGTTCACTCAGCTACAGAGGACATGAATGACGGTATCCCTATCGCAGAGCGTCCCCTAAACGATTTTAGCTTACAAGTAGTTCTCAGCAAAACGGATAAAAGACCCCCTAGATCCTTGCAAGTAATTTTCCGAAATAAGCATCGTCACACATTTCGCCTTCCTGAATACAATGAAGAAAACATTACCAAAATATTTAAGGAATATCTAACTCCCAATCGACTATCTGCTATTTTTACTGACGATGACACATTCAAACTGGTACAGACTGTTTATTCTAAACATTTTTCGAACAATAAAACATTTAAACTTGTTCGATGTACTGAATTATTGACGGACATTACGAACAATGACGAACAGGACCAACTGATTAACGACTACCACCTAAAAAACAACCATCGTGGTATCAACGAAACTCTGAGTCATCTAAAGAGAGCGTATTACTTCCCATTTATGAAAAATAAAATAACACAAACCATAAACAACTGTCAAACATGCAATACATTAAAATACGATAGGAAACCTTCGAAGCCTAAATTTATAACACCTGAAGTCCCCTTAAAACCTCTGGATATAGTACACACCGATATATATACCATAAACGGCAAACAAATACTAACCCTCATAGATAAATTTTCAAAATTTGCAGCTGCTTATACCTTAACAGCAAGAAACAGTCTTAACATAATCAAAGCCATAAAAAATTTCATGAGCCTTCACGGTGTCCCATCAAAATTAGTAACAGACCAAGGAGCGGAATTCACTTCTAATATTTTTAAAGAATTTTGTGATCAATACGAAATCAAGCTGCACATAACTTCCTTCCACCAAAGTTCCAGTAATTCTCCAGTAGAAAGGCTTCATAGCACACTTACCGAAATTTATAGAATCATTTTCAATAAAGGCAAAGAGAAAAATTATAGCTTGGACCACGATGAAATTTTAAACGAAACATTAATTACTTATAACGACGCTATACACTCCACAACGAAGCACACCCCATTCGAACTTTTCACCGGTAGAACCTTTCAATTCAACAAAATTATTAAATTCAACAACGAACATGATTACTTAATAAAGCTCAACCAGTATAAATCTGAATTATATCCATCGATTAAAAAAGAAGTAGAAAATCTAATTAACAAACGTATAGCGCATCTTAACGTATCCCGAGAAGAGCCTGAAACGTTTAATGAACAAGAAACAATATTTAGGAAAGAGTGTCGCAGAAATAAACTAACACCTAGATTTAGCAAACAAAAAATCAAGAAAAATAATAAAGTGACAGTAATAACTAACAAAAACCAAAAATTACATAAATCAAAAATTAAAAAGAAACGAAAATTTCAGACTAACGACCGGACAGAGACTTGACATACACGACTTACGAGACAGTAAGGGAGTTGTACCAATGAACCTGGGAAAAGCGAGAATCATACAAGGATACAACAACTTTCTTCATATTATAAGATTAGATACGTATAAGGAAAGTATTGATAAAATTAGAGCAAGTATAGATAAATACGAGGGTACCGACGGAACACTTAATGCTCTAAGAACTACTAAAATTAAATTAAATGATTTGGACCAGAAATTGAAATCCCTTTCCCCAAATACTAGAAGTAAAAGAGGATTGATCAACGGTTTAGGAACAATTATTAAGCAAATCACGGGTAACATGGACGCTAATGACGCGGAAAAATTAAATAAAGAAATTGAATTAATCATGGCAAATGAAGGACAATTTAAATTTGAATTAAATAAGCAAACCATTTTAAATACCAAAATGATCGAGAGATTCGAGAACATTACGGCCCACATAAATCAACAACAAAAAATAATCGGAAATTTCTTCAATAATGTTAACAATCAAATCAAAAGCGAAAATCACCTACTTCAACACTTGCAATTCCTCAATCAAATTAACTACAATATTGATATTCTCAATCTTCACTTAAGTAATATAGCAGAAGCAATCATTTTTGCCAAACTAAATATTATTTCCAAACAAATTTTAAGCTCGGAAGAATTGTCGGAATTATACAGAATGTTCCTAGATCAGTCAATTAACATAACTTCTAATGAACACATTTACGAATTACTAAATTTACAAGCTTATTATAATAACACAAATATTATTTTCAATGTTAGAATTCCTATTGTCAAACCTAGTGTTTATTCGTACTTTCATGTTATCCCAATTCCCTTAAACAGAACCCAAACTATTTTAACCAAGCCCTACGTTGCCCTTTTCCTCAATGATATCCTGTTTTATGACCAAAGGTGCCAAAAGATAGAAGGAATTTTCTACTGCCACAGAACTCTCGGTGAAACGACAGCTGCTAATGGAGACTGCATTCGAGGAATCATCAACAACACCCCAACATCATGCGAACTAGTCGAAGCCGAAGAAATAATGGAAATCTACCAACCAGAACCCAACTACATCCTTTTTACTAATATCCCACCAACAAAATTAAACTCAACTTGCGGACACAATCCTGGAGAAATCTCTGGTTCGGGAATACTCTCCTTTCATAGATGTGAAGTCACAATAAACAACATAACCTACGAGGGACAACCCCGAAGATATTGGGATGAAATTCACATTCACCCAATCCTACACAACGCCATCAATTTCACAATCAGCAATGAAAATATCACACTAAAGAAACTTCAGACCTATAACTTCAATAATAGTGAATCCATCAAAACGTTAGAAATCCGAACATATCAAAAAGATCAGTTCGTCTTCACATCAATTGCTGCACTTGGAATCCTGATAGTCATAACAATAGTTTACGTCTCCATCAAACTCCGGAAGCAGGTCATCCAGATTTCTTCTTCCATACCAACTCCAGCAACGGCACAGTTCCTGTCACCGCCGCTTTTCTCTAAGGGGGGAGGAGTTACGGCCCTTGCCTAAGGTGATTAGTCAGACCACCGCCTAAGGTCATTCCCATTTCTTTATTCTCAATTCTTCCAATTTCCCAATTTCCCAACTCACCCAATTTTGCAATAGCTGAAGAAGCGGTGTCAATTTTGTAGACGCTACCTCAGCAATATAGGAATCATTGACTTATTGTATCAGCAAATTATTGAATAGAATAAAAGCGTAGGGAAAGTCAGTTAGTCAGTTCTTAGTGAATATTCAAGTTGTTAAGAAGTGTAAAATCAAAGAAATAAAATTAAATTTTATTCGAGTTTTAATTTTTTTTATTCGAATTAAGTTAAGATAACTTAACTCGGGCAGGATAACGGTTCCGATTTAGCGGACGCGGCCGGCCGGCGGCATGAGCTCGAGCTGGCTTCGGCTCGAGGAGTTGGATTTTGAGCCTTGAAGAGATCGGACGCGCGGTCGTGTAAAAAGTAAAAAGTAATTTTTGGGAACGAGCCGAAAAATAAAAGAAAAAGTGCAAAAGACAGTCGAGGAAGAAAAACGCGACGAGGACGCCGAACCGCGCATCCCGGGAACGAAGCGAAGAGATAAATAACTAGCGTGATAATTGAGGACTTAATTGACTTCTCCTGCGGGAATATACCGATCGAAGCGATAGTGCGCGAAAATTACGCCTCCCCCCCCCCCCCCCCCCCCGCCTTAAAAGGAACGGGAATCCGCGCGGTCCCTAAAGAAAAGGGGACAGGTGAATGGGAAGGGAGGAAAAGAAAGAAAAAAAAGGAACTTAAAAACAGAGAAAAACGAAAAGAAAAAGGGGGAACAGATTAGCCAAGCAAGGTGAAGTGCCGAGTCCGAACAACTCATCGCTGTTAAGCTAGAAATAAGACAAGCTGAATTATGAACGGTGACTTTATGTAAATGGGGGGTGAAATTAAGAAAGTAGTGGTATCTGGCCGATTACGAACGAAAGAACAAAAGTGAACAGTGTCGAACAGTGAGAAAAAGGGGAAGTTAAGCTCCAGGTCAATGCTGGCCAGAGGGTGCAACGAAAAGGAGTAAACCTAAATTAACTGATATAAGCAGGGCTGAAAGTGAACAAAACTTTAAATAAATAAATAAATTAAATATTATATGTGTATGAACTGTGCCTAATTTGAATCAGTGCTTTATAGCTAACTAAATGAAATGAACTTGACAAAGTTAAATAACTTAAATAAAATCTATATACATAAATAACTTAGATAAATAAAACTAAAAACGTGAATAACGAGATTGTCTGGTAGAAGCGGTAACTACGTCATCGGCAGCAGCAGCAAGCGGCAACAACGGCATCCACAGTGGCAGCAACAACATCGGCAGTAGCAACAAACACCGCAGCAATCAACAGTCATCCTCCTCATCGATGGCGCCAACCGAAGCTTTTTGTGTAATTATAATGTAGATATTTGCATAATAACAGGTATGCTAAAGTAAGCTAAAGTTTTTTTATCTTGGCCCCGCTCTTCACTTCTTTTCCAGCTATTGTAGTATCCGGTAAAGGGACCTCCCCATAATTTTTAGGCCGCGGGGAGGTCACAGGGTGGTTGGGGCTTACGCCAGGGGGGTTCATTTTTCATCCAGAGCCCCCCCTGAAAGCCATTCACGGGCAGTTGCAGGGCTTAGTCCCGCACTGTCCTTTTCCTCCCCTTGCGATTTATTCGTTCCGTCGTGGGAGAATTTTCGGTTGTTATAGGTGGGCCGTTCCAGCGGCTGAAAGCGGTTTTAAGGCAAAACCCCCCCACAACTACCGCAAATGTTAGCCTGCCAGCTCCCGCAGCCGCATACCGCTGGACAAGGGGCTTTAGCCGGGCTCCCTTGAGGTTTCTACCTCCATATAACAATAAATGGCGCCCAACGGGGGGCCTTCCCATCCCCTCCCTTTGGAGCTTAAGGCTCCCCATTATCTTCACTTACCTTTCCTTCATCCTTCGAGGCCCTATTGGTGAACCCCGGGGCTGGAGCTCACCCGAGGCCTCTCGAGAATTGCGGATGCTGGCTTCTTCAGTCAGCAAGCCGACTAGAGGTCTTGGGGAAGGCTCCATCCTAGGGGGGAACTTTTAGTGGGGGACCATACCAGCAGATACTGCTGGGCCTGAGTGGCTGAGACGTCCGAGGTCCTCCCTGGAATTATAGGGGTTGGCTGTTCGGTGCCAGCCACCTGTCCGGGAGGATACCTTGGCGGTTTTCTGCCTCGTAGACCCCGGCGGCGAAACTGGGGATGGTCCTTCCCTCAAAAATTTCCTTCTGCGGGCTGAGTGTTCGGTGGCCCGTGGATAGCTTTCAGTTTTTTTTGTAGTAAAATTTTTTTTTGCTGAAGGGAAGAGGGAGATGGGGACCAAGAAAAGTAATAACTAATTAGAAACCTTTGTAATTGATGAAATCAAAAATAACTGCATGTAACATTCAATTCCATATAATGTTTTTCTTTGATTAGATAGTTCAGTAAAATTTTCCCGTGAATTTAGACGATTAGACGAGTTTAAGTATATAAAATCATTGCTAATTTAGTTAGAAATATTTGACGTTTCCGCGTATTTATAAGAATTCTAACTCCATTGTAATCGGGGTTTCACCTGGTATATAATTAATATTATTCTCGCGTTGCCTATGTGCAGCACTCCCCAAAGTTCCGTTTTTTTTTCTCTTTTCTTTTTCAAAACTTTCCTGATTGAGTTCCATTTCTTATAATTGGCCGGGTCGTCAATATATACGGCGAGACGCGAATAAAGTTTTAAATAAAATTTTCGTTGATTGACAATACGCGGTCGAATAATGCGAAAACAGCAGGGTTCACCGTCGAAAAACCCATATAATACGCGGCATGCGGGTAAACAGCTGTTCCGTCCCGAAGCGCCGGGGGAAGCGGGGGCAGTCGGACGCCCGCGAATGCAAGAAATAACCATGCCATACCCGCTACTGGTAACGACGATTCGAGGTGGGTCTCCACCCAGTCTCTTTTGGAAGGCCTGCAACAACAGATTGCAACCCTCGTGCGGAATGAAGTTGCAAAAGGGGTCAGAGAAATGAAAGAGCAAGTGGCTAGAGATTCGTCAAAGCCTAGCTTCACCACCTCTTCTCCGTCGACTGCCTTACAGGCCCCACCCTCGAATCAAAATGAAAGCCCCAGCTTTCAAAATCCCCTATTTACCAGGCCACCTCCAACTGTGCCTGAACATCCGGGGTATCACTCTAGCCATCGCCGATATAGTCCAATTCGGAATTGGAAGCTACAGTATGATGGTGATAACAAAAAACTTAACGTGGAAGAGTTTATTTTTCGGGCTGAAACGCTGACACACAACACCCTACGCAGCGATTTCTCGTTACTAGTCCGTAACTTCCATCAACTCTTGAGTGATTCCTTGGTCAATTGATATTGGACCTTTTTGCGTTGTACATCTAACCCGACGTGGGATATCCGGCGGATAATGCTGAGTAGGCGACAGCAGCCTCGCGAGACTTTCGCGACATGTTACCAGTGTTATGTATACTGGGTGGCATACAATAACAATTGAGATCTTACTCGGCGTGAATATGATCTCTTGTTGTAACGGTTCCGGGTTTAGCCCTGGAGGTACCTTATTCGGGGATCTCGGAAGCAGCACGAATGCTTTAACTTCTCGAGATCGGGGCTGCTCTGGAGGTAAAGGTGGAGGAGCCGCAGGGTTGCGTTTGCTCCTCTGGACGGGCACGATTCAAACACTGCACTTTTAGTTAACTGTTCATTTATTCCTTTCAATTACACTCGGCACTTAACTAACTTACTTTGCTCGGTCCGACTCGCGACTCCCTGATTTTTTAAAGCGACCGTGGCTTGTCTCACTACTCCGGATTAGGCTCAACTCCCGACTGCGCTTATTTTTACTCAACTCTGTTCGACTCGCGATTTTTGACTCTGCATTACGGCTTCGACTATAAGACTCTGTCTGGCTTTTACTGATCGAGTACTTATATCCCCTCGATCGGTTATTGGAACTTTCCAATGTTCCAATTGCCGCTAACGTGCGCGTCGCCACTTGTGTGATGCACATGTTTTGTGTCATCATAAATTACTTAGGTCGATGCACACGCGGGCGGTCACCCCAGCGTGAGCTTGGGTCGATGCGCTCGCGGGTGGTCGACGCAGCGTAATTCGAAGGTCGCATTCCTTATCTTGCGACTTTTTATTTCTATTGAACCGCTTCAGATTTCAAGCCTGTTGCGTCTTGAATTCTGAAGGGCTCTCCAAAATCTGGATGAGATTTTGGTACCTAACAATTCCTTCCCCCTTGGAAAAAGAGAATTATTCTTTGAAGAGGAATAATTCTCGGGGGTGAAAGGCTAAGGCGTTGGAACAGAAAAAAAAAAATTTTTTAAGATATCGTGATGGTGTTCGTATAACCGCGATTTGTTCAGGGAGTTGCGAGTACGTTAACATAATTAAAATCTTAATATCTAGTACAAAGAAGATTTTTTTTTTTTTCTTATTGTAATAATGTTTTCCTAGCCTATGTTTTCCGTGCCCCTTTACATAGATTATTTATTTGCTAGCATTAATGTTGTACAAACCATTTTTTTTTTTTTTTTTGATTTTGTCTAATTTCTTATGGGCTAAAGGTGTACATGCGTAATTTTGCTTAGGTAAACATATGTAGAGAATTCTCGATTTTCCGACCTACCCTAACACTGTTTCGCTTATTACCCGCGCAATAATCTACCTATGGCTAATGTGGTGTCTTATTACCTAAGTGGGCGCTTGAGCTGAGGAAAACATTGAAGATTAAGTGAATCTGTGGCTTTTTTTTTTTTTTTTTTTTTTTATTTTTTTGTTATTTTTTAGCGGATCGTCTCGGTGTTTTTTGTGTTTTTTGTTTTCCGTATGTTACGGTATTATATGTCTATATATCTTTTTTTTTTGTGTTTATGACGGGAATTTTTAATTTGGGAAAGTTCGGAAGGGTAAATTGGGTTATTGCTTGCACTTGCTTGGAAATGGGATTTATCATTGTCAGTGACGTTTTTCAAGAATTTGTATTTTCTTAAGTTACTTAAAAAAAAATTTTTAGAGATGTGAGGGAGAAAGTAAAAGGAGCGATAAAAAAAATATTGAATGGGGTTTTCGTGAAGCAAAGTTTTGACTGAGGCTGAATTTACTCAAAATAAGGTTTTAAGCGATTATTATGTATTATTTTAGTTCGCTTGCCAATTTTTAATTCTGTGTTTACTGACGAGGGGATACCTGTTACTGTGTAGGGTCCTACCCAGATTTCCGAGAGCTTATGTTTTTTCTTCTCGCTCTTCAGGAGGAATTTGTCACCTACGTGGAATGCTATTGGTTTCGCATTCTTATCATAATATTCCTTAGACTTTTGCTTACCGGCTAAGAGGTTTTTCCTTGCGGTAGCATATGATTTCTGCAATCTATATCGGAGCTTATGATAATAGGCCTCACTATTATAAAGGGGTTCTGGTTCCCTTTTTAAATTGGATGGGACATCCGCTGTAAAACCGTATACACAGTCCATGGGCGTGAGTTTTGTCCCTTCGTGTACACTGTTATTGTACACGAACGCAGCTGTTCGTAGGAATTGATCCCAGCTCTGGGAATTTTCGTCTACGAAGGTGCGTAAATATTCAATTAGGGGCCTATGTGCTCTTTCTAGTGCCCCATTTGATTGGGGGTGATAGGCCGAAGTCTGTAATTTTTTCACTTTTAATAATTTGCAGACTTGTTTGAATAGATCGCTTAGGAAATTCGTTCCTTGATCTGTAACAATTTTCTTGGGGATGCGGTAGCGCGTGACGATTTCGTCGAAGAAAATTCGCGCAATTGTTTCTGCTTCCGCGTCTGGCATCGCGTACCAGTCTACGAATTTCGTTAGATTATCCTGGAAGGTCAGGATGTATTTATTTCCTGACGTTGACTCTTGTAGTGGTCCAACAATATCAAGGTAAACCTTGTCGAAAGGTTTTTCGGCTATATCCGTGATAACCATGGGCATCTTATATTGCGGAGATGCCTTTAATTTCTGGCATTTTGGACATTTTTTCACATACCGCTTTATGTCACGCAGCATGTTTTTCCATTTGTACTTACGTTTTATTCTTTTGTAAGTTTTTATCACTCCCTGATGACCTCCGAAGACTGAATCATGATAATCTTTTAATATGATTTTAATTTCTTCGGGGCTCGTAATTAATTCAGGGGTTGCTTGCTGTGATTCTAAGATTGGGGAATTCTTATTTTTCCCAATTTGTAATGGGTCGTGGAGACCTTTGTTTTTTTCAGAGTTTGATTCCTGAGAAAAAAATTCTGCCGGGATTATTTCTTCGGCTTCTGAATCTACATCTTGTTTAGGTTTAATTTGTTGCGGCTTATTGTCTGTCTGCTTAGTTTCTTGAGACTCTTGCGTGGTCTCTTGTTTATTACTCTGGGCGTTTCTTTTTTGAGCCCGAGTTACTGCGCTTATTTTGGCAAAGTTATTTTTCTTTGCGTTTGCATTTGTTGTGTGATGAATTTGGGCCTTTACCGTGCAGGTGTGGCTTTCGTCTTCACTATTTTCTTCCCTAGGAATGCGGCTGAGTGCGTCTGCATTCGTATTATATTTTCCGGGTTTATATTCGATTGTATAATCGAATTCCGAAAGTTTGTGATGCAATCTCACTAGTCGGGAAGTGGGGTCTTTTACATTGGATGCCCCTTTTAGAGGTTTATGGTCTGTATAGACCGTGAACTTTCTACCTTGAAGGTAGCACCTAAAATTTCGGGTTGCCCAGACAATGGCCAGTAACTCCTTTTCAATTGTGGAGTACTTGCGTTCCGCTTTATTCAGAGTGCGGCTTGCATAGGCTATGGGCTGATCTTTTCCTACCTCTCCTTGGGAGAGAACTGCTCCTATAGCCTCATTGCTCGCATCTGTTGTTAGATTAAAAGGTTTATTGAAGTCTGGATAAATGAGAAGTGGAGGTGAAATTAAAGAATTTTTTGTATTCAAAAATGCTTCTTGGCATTTTTCGGTCCAATTAAATTTAACGTCCTTGCGGAGTAAATTTGTTATTGGGCGTACAATTTTAGAAAAATTGGGAATGAATTTTCTGTAATAATTCGCAAGTCCTAAAAATGATTGGACTTGTCTTACTGTTCGGGGAACGGGAAAATTTTGTACGCAGGCCGTTTTACTGGGGTCGGGCAGTGCTCCTTCGTTGGAACATTTATGTCCCAGGTAGATTACCTCTTTGCGGAGAAATTGGCATTTCTCCGGCTGTAATTTCAGGTTGTTTTCACGTAACCTGGTAAATACTTTTCGCAGCTTATTGTTGTGATCTTTTAAATTTTTTCCGTAGATGACGATATCATCCAGGTATACAAAACATTCGAGTCCCTGTAGGCCTGTTAGAACGTAATTCATTAGGCGCTGAAAAGTGGCAGGGGCTCCTTTTAATCCGAAAGGCATACGTTTGAATTCGTAGTGCCCGTAATTCGTGCTAAACGCCGTCTTTGGGCGATCTTGTGGCTCGACTAGTACTTGGTGATAACCACTAGCGAGATCGAGGGTAGAAAAGTACCTCGAGTGGCCTAATTGGTCCAGTATATCCTCGATTCGAGGCAGGGGAAAAGCGTCGCCAATTGTTTTTTCATTTAATTTGCGGAAATCGACGACTACTCTCCATTTTTTCTCACCGTTTGGTCCCAGCTTTTTGGGGACTACCAGTAGAGGTGAGTTCCATGGACTCTTGCTAGGCTGTACTATATCATTTTCGAGCATTTCTTGTAATTGCTCGTTTATGATACTACGCTGTATCTCAGGTAGCCTATACATTTTTTGATTTATAGGTGCTTGATCCTGCACTACTGGGATTAGATGTGTAATAGCATCTGTATGAGCGAGGTAGTCACCTTTTAAGTGGAATATGTCGTTATATTCTCGGCATAGTTCCAAAATTTCATTTTTCTCTGTTTTATTGAGAATGGGGCTCAGGTTGAGCTCTTCCTCTAACCTGGCTATGCGCTCCTTGGCGGCTATAGTAGTGTGTACGGTGTTTCCGGGCGTTTTAGAATTATAATGCGCGCTCTCGGACCGTGTAACACTAGTTTTATTTATAATTTTAGTTTCTATAAATTTTTTCTCCTGGGTCAGGGCTGAATTATTTGTGCCGCTTGGGCCCGGGGATTTGTCCTGTGCATTCTCTTTTGGCTTTTCTGCATTTTGTTGGGGATACAATGGGACTAATGTGTAGTCATTCACCGGAGCCAATTGTAAATCAAGGGCGGTGAGCGCTACTTTGGAGTCCTTTGCGTTGAGGATCCCAACCAGTACTTCTTTTTCTTCTCTAGAGGAAATTATACTGTTTGCCAAGAAGACTCCGTCGTCTACCTCTTGGGATAGACAGAGCATTTCTTCTTGCAGTTTCAGTGGAATTCTAGCCACTATCTGCGATCTCGCAGGTACGCATATGGGCTTGATCAGAGCCACTCTATGCCGCCTGATTTGTGTGATCACAGGTGTATTCGCCAGAATTTCCTTCTCGTCTTCCCGTGGCTTAACTTTAGCCCAACATCCCCCATCATGTGATGGTTCGAGAACATGGCAGGTAGAAAGCTTAACCCCTACGGGTTCCATCACTTTTGCCTGTTTCTCGGATTCAGATGTTTTTCGGGAGCTATTTTTCTCAGTCTCGAGAAAAATAGGGTAAGAGAATTCCTCTAAATTAGTTTCCGTGCGAGGAAACCGAAGTTCACGGTTTGGGCCCTCAACATTACAGTTTTGGGCAAGAAAATCGTTGCCTAACAGACCGTCGTGAGAGAGGCCTGAAGTATTTTCTATTACCTGGAAATTGCAGGGTGTTTTGATTACCTTGTGTTCATTTAATTTCGTAACAAGGTTTCCCTGACAGCTTCCCAGTGTGTATCCCGTGCCAAAAGGAGTTTGCAGGGTAAGAATCTTCTCGGCGTTTATCAGCTCGGAAGATTTCAAAGCTTGTTTTTTAATCAAGCTTATCTCAGCGCCCGTGTCCACCACTAGTTGAGTCTTTTCTTTCAGACCAAAATCTAGGGGGAGCTCCACTACGGGAGTACTTGGTTTGGGCGGCTGAGAGTACCCTGTATTTTTGCTATTAGTATTTACTGCCGAGCCGGGGATTTCGGGCTCGACTCGTCGCCGTTTCCCGAATTCCGGCTTTGGTATTCCTTTTTTCTTTGGCATGCGTTTTCTTCATGCCCACGGCGGCCGCACCAATCGCATTTTACCCGCACGTTATAAACGCGACGTGCCCCGTTATTATTTGTTGCGTGGGCCGTCTGTGCGTTTTTGCGAGGTGAACCGCTATTATTACTGCGACACGTTTTGATATCGTGTCCCATTTTATTACACTTTACGCAAACGGGGGTATTTTTTCTTTTAAAACACTCGTCATACGTATGCCCCCGTTTGGAGCAATAATTACACACGATATTGACTGGGGGCTTAGATGCTCCTCCAGCGCCCGAATTTTGTGGCTTTGATAACGCATTCGGTTTCGCGGGATAACTTGTCGGAGGCTGAGCGTAATTCTGTGCCTGTCCGGTAGCCGTGTAAGGATATCCAAATACTGAATTTGAATATGCAGCTGCCAGGGTAGCATTGAATGGATATCCCCACGGCTCGCCGTAACTCGGGGGTGCCGGCAGGTTTGAATTGCTCGGTTTATTGTCCTGGGGTGGCGTGAAGGTGTGGCTGGGTATTTGGAAGGCTCCTTGCTGGAGCTTTTCCATGTCCAGTGCCTTTTTAGCCAGTTCCTCCAGGTCAGGCTCATTTAAAGTCAGTAGGTACTGACGAAGGTAAGGGCTGAAGGACCCGTTTCGCAAAGTGTTTTTCGCGAAATCTTCTAATTGACGATTCACAATTGCTGCCGCTGCGGCACCGTATTTTGCTTCTGCCGCTTCTTTGCACTGCGACAGAGCTTTCCGAATGCGCGAGATGAACCGGGTGAGGTCTTCGTACGGTGTCTGGCGCATGGCTATTAATTTATTTACAAGTTCCTGATGAGACTCGCGGGGTAGGAACGCTGCATTCAATTTATCTTCAATTTCTTTGAAGGTGGCAGGTTCCTCTGTGGCTAAAAGCTGATAAGCTTCGCCCCGGAGTCTCGTCGGGATCATTTTAATGAAAATTGTTTTATCTGGGTCTGCGAGGCATTCTAAACACCGCCTGCAGCAGCCCAGGAAAGTTTGGAGCTCACTGCTCAGATTTGGACCTGGCTCCCCAGAAAAGATAGGCACTATCTGAGTCAGATTTCTCGTGACTTCAGTGTAATTGGCCATTTTTATTTTATTTTTCTCGGAATTTAAGTCGGGAAAAGGATGGGTGTTATCTGAATCACCAGAGGAATCCGAAATTGGGAGCGACGCGTTCAACCAATTTAGCGCGATCGCAGTAGCCTCAAATTCACTTGCACTTCTTACACTTTCACTACTTAATTCTAAATCACTTTCGCGGCTTAAATCGGGCTCCGATTTGCTTTGCCCTTTATTTAGGAAAGAGCACGAATATTCTTTGTAATCTTTTAGAGATTTTCGGAAACTCTCGGTTTCTTGCGTAAATTTTTTAATTTGAGCTTGTCTCAATTCGCCAGTCTGATTGATCTGGGCGCTAAGCTCGTTAATTTGCTCACTCGAGAGTCCCCCTGATATTCGTGCTTTTTCTATTAAATTAATTAATTGATTATTTAGACTTACAGCTATCTGACTTGTTGTCGCTGCTCCGCGGGGGATGATCGTCCCGCTTCTTAATTTCAATCCTTGATGTGGGTGCGGTGTTGAGGTGCTAGGGGTGTCCCGCGATGCTCTTCGATGTGCTACCGGTGTTGTTGGTTCCCTCGGTGGTTGTGATGTGGGGTCTTCGTTGGAGTCTGCGGAGTTGGGTCCGGGCGATGTCTTCACTTTTTGGGGCTCGTCTGCGGTCTCTGGGCCTGGCATTCACTCGTTGTAGTGCTCGGTCGGTGCCTTCTTACAATAATTGTGGTACTTGCGTGCTCGCCTGGAGCAGAGGCAACTAAAGTTGAGTACCTTTTTCTTTTTGGGTAATTGCGTGCTCGCCTGGAGCAGAGGCAACTATAGGTGATTACCCGGGAGCGTTGGAGTTCGTTGCTTAAGAGAACTGTGTGCCCCTGAAGCTATTTTCTACTTCAGGTTATGGGTAAAAATTGTTTTACCCTGCACTTAAGCAACTTTTCGAACTCTTGTTCGAGGATCAAGGCTTTTCAAGCTCTTACGGTTTTTATCGCTGTTAAAAACCAGGCTTCCCTGATCCTACCGGCTGCGCCAAATTGTTATGTATACTGGGTGGCATACAATAACAATTGAGATCTTACTCGGCGTGAATAAGATCTCTTGTTGTAACGGTTCCGGGTTTAGCCCTGGAGGTACCTTATTCGGGGATCTCGGAAGCAGCACGAATGCTTTAACTTCTCGAGATCGGGGCTGCTCTGGAGGTAAAGGTGGAGGAGCCGCAGGGATGCGTTTGCTCCTCTGGACGGGCACGATTCAAACACTGCACTTTTAGTTAACTGTTCATTTATTCCTTTCAATTACACTCGGCACTTAACTAACTTACTTTGCTCGGTCCGACTCGCGACTCCCTGATTTTTTAAAGCGACCGTGGCTTGTCTCACTACTCCGGATTAGGCTCAACTCCCGACTGCGCTTATTTTTACTCAACTCTGTTCGACTCGCGATTTTTGACTCTGCATTACGGCTTCGACTATAAGACTCTGTCTGGCTTTTACTGATCGAGTACTTATATCCCCTCGATCGGTTATTGGAACTTTCCAATGTTCCAATTGCCGCTAACATGCGCGTCGCCACTTGTGTGATGCACATGTTTTGTGTCATCATAAATTACTTAGGTCGATGCACGCGCGGGCGGTCACCCCAGCGTGAGCTTGGGTCGATGCGCTCGCGGGTGGTCGACGTAGCGTAATTCGAAGGTCGCATTCCTTATCTTGCGACTTTTTATTTCTATTGAACCGCTTCAGATTTCAAGCCTGTTGCGTCTTGAATTCTGAAGGGCTCTCCAAAATCTGGATGAGATTTTGGTACCTAACACCAGGCTCTTCCTTTCTTTCGTAATCACTTGAAGACCGCTATGGCTGAAGCAGAATTCGCTGAGACGATGAGGGTAGGTCTACTCCCGTATGTCTACTCCCGAATGTCTGGCGGCAATTATAAGTCTGAAAAAGTTCCGTGCGTACGTTGAGTTAATGCCCTTCAAGATCATTACGGACCACGCTAGTCTACAGTGGCTCATGACCCAAAAAGACCTTAGTGGTCGCCTGGCAAGATGGAGTCTGAAATTACAAGGCTTCAGTTTTAGTATTAAACACCGTAAAGGATTACTGAATGCTGTGCCAGACGCCTTGTCCCGAATCCACTGTGAGGAAATCAATACTAGCGCTTTAGAAAATCTGGGTCCCGAGATTGATCTGGATTCACCTCAATTCTCTTCCCCTGAATATAAAGAACTTATAGAACGGATTGAAAAGAATAAAGACCGTTTCCCTGATCTGATAGTTCGTGATGAATATGTATATATCCGAACTCAACCTCGGTCAGGAGATCCCGTTCAGGAAGAGGAGGCGTGGAAATTATGGGTCCCTAGCGCGTTAACAAAAGACGTCTTAGCCAGAGCTCATGATCCACCCTTAGCAGCTCATGGCGGAATTGGGAAAACGTTAGAAACATTGCGCCGACATTTCTATTGGCCAGGTATGACAGTAGAAACGCGTGCGTACATACTGTCCTGTGACATCTGTAAAGAGGTGAAACCATCTAACACCACCTTAAGACCTCCCATGGGCACTCAGGCAAACACAGAGCGACCTTGGCAACGGTTATATCTCAACCTCCTGGGTCCTTACCCGCGAACCAAAAAGGGTAAAGTCTGTATTCTGATCGCATTGGATCACTTTTATATCCTCTACTTAAGCCCCTTCGAAAAGCCAGTACCTCTAATATCTGCACATATGTCGAAGAGCAAATTTTCCATCTATTCGGAGTCCCCGAAACCGTGGTGACTGACAATGGGACGCAATTCCGATCGGCTCAATTTCAAAACCCTTTAAAAAAATACAGCGTGCGTCATCTTCGTACAGCAGTATATTCCCCTCAGACTAACGCTTCTGAGAGTGTTACTCAATCCATCTTGGCCGGAATACGTACATACATACGAGATGAACACACCAGATGGGATGAGAAATTGAGTTGCATTGCCAATGCATTAGGTAGTTCGGTTCACCAAGCCACAAAGTTCTCCCCGTATAAAATTTTGTTCGGAATTAACATGATTGAACATGGGTCCGCCTATGCTTTATTACGACAACTATCGAGTGTGAACGAACCTATTGAGGTGGATACCTCCGGCAAACTTCGACTGATTCGTGCACAGGTACAGGAAAATTTAGACAAGGCTTTCGACAGAGGAGCTAAACAATATAATTTGCGATCTAAACCCATGGAGTTCAGAGTAGGACAAGAAGTCTACAGAAGAAACTTCCAGTTGAGTAATTTCGGGAGAGGTTTTAATGCCAAGCTCGGTAAGAAATTTGTTAAATGTCGCGTCAGATCCAAAAAGGGCAATTCGCTGTACCAATTGGAAACCCTCCAAGGAAAATTAATAGGCACCTTCCACGCGAAAGATATAAAACCGTGACCCCGAAATTATAATTTTATTAGAACTACCGATTTTTAAATTTCCATTAATTTAATTATGAGCTGGACCTCCACAGCGGCAATCCGTAGTGGAGTTTCTTCCATATATTGTTACCCGGTCGCCCTAATAAGGCATCCGACCAGCTTCACTGGAAACGTTAGTGCGCCTATCAGCCGCCTCTGCTCGGTTATGCGGTGGACACACTTTGTTACCCGGTCGCCCTAATAAGGCATCCGACCAGCTTGACTGGAAACGTTAGTGCGTCTCTCAGCCGCCTCTGCTCGGTTATGCGGTGGACATACTTTGCAACCCTTTTCCTTTGCCCAATCCTAGTTAGAGTTCCTCTCCCTAACCCTAAAGACTGCACGTCAAGGAATCTGACGGGGGATTTCCTTCCAGTAGGTTAAGTTTTTTCAAACATAATTTCACAACAACCTCCACCTCCAGACTCCCGTGAACAGCAGCGCCTTATAAGGGTACTCGCATAGTGAGGCGATAGAGGTACAGGTAGATGTAGGGGTGAAGGTGGACGTAAAGGTAGATATAGAGGGAGTATCGCATAGTGAGGAGGTTTAGCGCGCTGCTTTACCACAAAAAAATTCCGTTCAAAATTCTGCCTGTTCTAAAACGTAAAGAAAACACCTTAAAGATAAGGACCTCGAACAAATTTCTAATAAAGAAATAAAATATCTGGGTTCTTTTCTCTTTTAAAATTCATTTATTGCACCAGGAAATGCATACGCGTATCTGAATTGTTCTTTTAGGACGAAGAGCAAGACAGGGATTACTTAGAAAGAGTTGTGCAAAACAAAATATTCATTAAATGAAAAAAAACAAGCATTGGTAAGTGCTTTACTAGCACTTAGCGTACGCTCTGCATAAAAGGTATTAATACCCAACCCGCCGATCGGCGCCAGTCTGTGGAAAAGGTATTAATTAAATGAAAAAAAACAAGCATTGGTAAGTGCTTTACTAGCACTTAGCGTACGCTCTGCATAAAAGGTATTAATACCCAACCCGCCGATCGGCGCCAGTCTGTGGAAAAGGTATTAATACCCTTCCCGCCAATAATGTGTGTAAAATACGCAACCGTAGACCAATCACGGAGAAGCACCGCGCGAGAGACCGCTCGAAAAGACAAACATTTTTGTCTTCAAAAGCGGTGGCGCGCTAACTCCTGGTAACCCGCGAGATACACTTCTACCTCGACCTACTCACTATGCGCGAGTTACATGCTCACATGCAACCCACATGCAACAGTACACCTTGCACACCTTGCAACACCTTGCTGACACCTCATTATCGACGCATGCATTGACCGCTGTCACGTTCCCTGATCCATCATTTTTATAGATCATCGACCACCCATGTCTAGACGCAACATCAGCAATTTTAGGTAATAAGTAATACCAAAAACCATTGTATCAGTTCAGTTACCGTTTGTACTTCGACTTTAATTGAAATAAAATTTGTAAAAGCTTAGTTTCGAATGTTTTAATTTTTTTTTTTCCCAAACCAATTTCTAAGTTAAATAACTGGCGCAGTCGTACGGATTTTTCTCGTGTCGATAGTTAATTAATTTCATACCGACGGTTTATCGGTTTGTGAGAAACATTAACTAATTAATTAATCTCGTACCGACGGCTTATCGGACCCGAACGATATTAGTTAAAAGTGTAGTTCAAAACTTCGAGCACGAGAAGGGGACAATTTCAACGATCAACCCACAACCAACGAAGGCACATCGCTGGAACCAAGCCATCATCAACGAAGGAACATCGTCAACTATGTGGCATTTCATGTGGCTGTAAGTCGAAATTGAATATCCCTAAAAAAATCCTATGCCTCTTGATAAAAGGCGAAATTCCATCCCGAACCCCTACCCCGTTTCTAGAATTTTTAAGAATAGTTTAAGCCTATTTAGAATAAGATCAAGTGAAAACTTAAGTGAACAAACAAGAGAAAGTCGTGTCGTTTTCAAGTCCGAAGAAAATTTAATAAATTCAGTTAATAATCAATTTGAAGTAAATTCGATGAACACTCAACCTGGAACGATGGCAACAAGTAATTCTAATCAAGTAACAAGCGTTGATATTTTTAATTCATTGAGAGTTCCTGACGCTATCAAAGACCTGCCAAAATTTGACGGAAATTCGCGTTTATTATTCGATTTTCTTGATAACGTTGATGAAATTCTCTCTTTAATTTCGGTTGTTAATAATACCCCCTACGGACAGATATTACTAAGAGCCATACGTAACAAAATAACTGGACCAGCAAATGAGGTGTTAAATACTTACGGAACCCCATTGAATTGGGCAAAAATTAAAGAAAATTTAATCCTCCATTATAGCGACAAACGAAATGAAACATCTCTTATACGAGATCTTCATAAGCTGAAACAAGACAATAGTACAATCGAAAAATTCTACGGCGAAATCATAGAATTGCATTCTAGTATGACTAACCACGTTAATATTCACGAAAAAGACCAGAGTGTTATCAGCGCGAAAAAGAATCTCTACGCGGAAATGTGCCTAAATGCATTTTTGTCCGGATTGAAAGAACCTATGGGGTCTATAATCCGAGCAATGAAACCTTCTACGTTAGCTGAAGCCTTCGCTTTCTGTGTTAAAGAACAGAATATGTTCTACAATAAAACAGAAAGTAATAAATCAATGCTAAGCCAAAAACCAGCAACATTTCCATCTTCGAGCGTGAATAAACCACACATGGTACCTCAACTAAGACCACAATTCAGACTTTTCCCACAAAATTTTCCACCTCAAAGGTATAATCCGAACCTATTCCCCCCACAAACTCTAAGATCCCCACAAAATTTTAATGTCCCACAAAATAATAGTTTTGCACAAAATAATAAATTCACATTGCAACCGCGAATACCCCAATCTGGTAACTATTTTACACAGCAAAGACCGCAATTCCCAAATACAACGAATAACCCTAACAATTCAGTTTTACCTAAACCCGAACCGATGGATATATCAGCATCTAACGTAAGGGTCCACCAGTCTCAACCCCAAAATAAGGCACTAAATTTCCCTAATAATTTCCGATCAACAGGCCAGCAGAATTTTGGAAATAAAGCTCTATTTAATGTAACAGAAATTAACCCAGACACTCAAGTAGGTGATGATTATTCAAATTCTTACCCCGTCGAGCAATTCCCCGATAACTACTATGGCTATTACGACGAAGGCGCTTCGTATGATCAAATCGGAAATGTTCCATTAGAAAATGAACTAGACGATTCGAATTTTCAGTCACCTGCCTCGAAAAACCAATCGGATACCTAGATATTAACAAACATGGATTTATACTTCCCTACGTAAATATCTCCTCACCTTTTGGGCGCGATTTAAAATTCCTGATTGATACTGGCGCATCCTCCTCTTTTATCAACCCAGAATATGTTCATCCCGACGATCTTAAAGAAACTAAACCCACTATAATCACAACAATTTTGAATAAACATACCTTAAATAAAGAAGTAACACTCCCAAATTTTTCTGAATTCGCTCAACCGGGCAATACAAGATTTCTTGTATTCCGATTTCACAATTACTTTGATGGGCTGCTAGGACTTGATTCCCTGACATCATTAGGTGCTAAAGTCGACCTCGCTAACCATTTGTTAATCACTAACAATGCTACAATCCCTTTAAAATTCAAACCCAATTTCATGTCGAACAAATACCGCATTCCCCCTTATTCAAAATTCATTGCAAAATTACCAGTCGATGTAAAAGATGGAGACATCTTTATTAGTAAAACGGAGGTCTCCCATAACCTACACATCTCGGAAGGAATTTACCTTGCTGAAGATTGGCATAGCCTAGTGGAGATTATCAACTCTTCCAATCAGGAACAAAATCTCTATCTGGAGCAACCTCTGAAGGTGAATAAATTTTCCATCGAAGAATTCACAGAAATAAATAATTTTAATATACACTACGAGCAAGATATCGAACCACCAATCGATATAATAAACCTTCTCCGTACCAACCACCTAAATAAAGAAGAGTTTAAAGCTCTCTCCCGAGTCTGTAAAGAATTCGACGACATCTTCTTTAGAGAAGGACAAGACCTCACGTTCACAAACAAGATAAAGCACCAAATTAGGACAATTGATAATGTTCCAGTGTATACCAAATCGTACAGGTATCCTTATATTCATAAGGAGGAAGTACGACGCCAAATCAGCAGTATGCTTGAACAAGGTATAATTCGCCCGAGCTATTCTCCATGGAGTTCCCCTGTCTGGATCGTCCCCAAAAAACGGGATGCTAGTGGCAAACAGAAGTGGAGATTGGTCATAGACTATCGGAAATTAAACGAAAAAACAGTAAGCGACAGATACCCGATCCCAAATATCACTGAGATCTTAGATAAACTGGGAAAATGTATGTACTTTTCCACCTTGGACTTGGCTAGTGGATTCCATCAAATAGAGATGGACCCACACGATGTCGAAAAAACAGCTTTTACGGTGGAAGGAGGGCATTACGAATACATCAGAATGCCTTTCGGACTAAAGAACGCCCCCAGTACATTCCAAAGGGTCATGGATAATGTACTAAAGGAATTGCAAGGTTCTGTATGCCTTGTTTATCTTGACGATATTATAGTGTATTCTACATCACTACAAGAGCATACAGAAAACCTCAAAAAGGTCTTCAAAAAGTTAAGGGAAGCTAACCTTAAAGTGCAACTGGATAAATCCGAATTTTTGCACAAAGAAATCGATTTTCTAGGGCACGTAGTGACAACGAACGGGATAAAGCCCAATCCCGCAAAAATCAAAGCAATCAAGGAATTCCCTATACCCGAATCTCAGAAGGAGATTAAATCATTCCTCGGTCTCTTAGGGTATTACAGGAAATTTATCAAGGACTTCGCGAAACTTACTAAACCGTTAACGCAATGTCTCAAAAAGGGCAAATCAATTGTACTCACCGATGACTATATAAAAGCTTTTGAAACTTGCAAAGATCTTCTGATCAACGACCCTATACTTCAATATCCAGACTTCTCAAAACCTTTCGTTCTTACAACAGATGCCAGCAATTACGCCATTGGCGCTGTTTTATCCCAAGGGCCCATCGGCAGTGACAAGCCGATATGCTTTGCAAGTCGGACCCTCACCGATTCTGAGGTAAATTACTCAACTATTGAGAAGGAACTATTGGCCATCGTTTGGGCCACCAAATACTTTCGACCCTATCTGTTCGGAAGAAAGTTCAAAATAGTCACCGATCACAAGCCTTTGACTTGGATCATGAGTTTAAAAGACCCGAACTCTCGATTAGTCCGTTGGAGACTTAAACTAGAGGAATTTGACTACGAAGTCATTTATAAGAAGGGTGTTCAAAATTCCAACGCAGATGCCCTTAGTCGGATAAAGTTAACCGAAGACCCAGAAATCCCTCGCAAATCAGAATTTTACTTGACAGAAAACGAAACGGAAAAAAGCAATGTATCCCAGGAAGGCGTTGACGGATCCTCCATTCACTCCGCTCAAGAAAACATGGACGACGGGATACCAATTTCAGAAAGACCATTGAATGAATTCGCTTTGCAAATAATCCTAGAGGAATCTAACGCAAATCCGAAAGTAGTACTAGAAATGCCTTTTAAAAATAAGCAAAGAAGAACTATCCGATTAGCGGAAACCTCTGAGCAAAAATTATTGAAGTTTTAAAGAAACACCTTCCACCTAATCGTTTAACAGCAATTTACACTAGCGACGATATATTCAAAATTGTCCAAAGCACTTATTCTAAATTTTTCTCCAGGTCCAAAACATTTAAACTAATCAGATGTACAGAGATACTTAAGGATATTGTAGAAAGCGACGAACAAGACAAAATCATTCAGGAATACCATAACAATAACAATCACAGGGGTATTAATGAGAGCTTCCTCCACCTTAAAAGAGATATATTTTTCCCTTTCATGAAAAATAAAATAACCAAAGTAATAAATAATTGTGATGTTTGCCAAACACTTAAATATGACAGAGACCCACCGAAAATTAAGCACATGATCCCGGAAACTCCTGACAAACCGTTAGACATTCTTCATATAGACATATACTTTATAAATTCCCAACAAATTCTCACGGTAATAGATAAATTTTCCAAATTTGCAGCCGCCTACACATTAGGTGCAAGAAATAGTCTTTCAATAATTAAACATCTAAAGCACTATATAAGCCTTCACGGCATACCCAAGAAAATTATCACAGATTCCGGTAGCGAATTTAATTCCACAATTTTTAAAGATTTTTGTAAACAATTTGGCATAAAACTGCACATTACTTCAACTCATCAAAGCAGTAGCAACGCACCGATTGAAAGACTACACTCCACCCTTACGGAAATTTACAGAATAATTCACCATAAACTTAAAGACAGAAATCACGAGGAAATTCTTAACGAAACTATCATTACCTATAACAACGCTATTCATTCTTCCACAAATTACACCCCGTACGAAGTCTTTTACGGTCGAACTTATAAATTTAATAAACAGAAACATGAAAATGTCCATGAATATTTGGCCAAACTTAACGAATTTCAAGAAAAAATCTTTCCCACGATAAAATCTCAGCTTGAGCAGAAAGTTACAAAGAATTTAGAAAAATTAAATAAAAATAGATCAGACCCTGTAGAACTTAAGGAAGGTACTAAAATATATCTCAAAGAAAATAGAAGGAATAAGCTAACGCGTAGATTCACAAAAAATAAAGTAAAAAGAAATAAACATATAACTGTAACCACTGCTGACAACAAAAAATTTCATAAAGCCAAAATTAAGAAAAAACGTAAATTTCAGGACAATACCCTCAATACTGGTACTGACAATACCTACGGCTCTGGGACAGACGATAGAAATACAAGACCTGACCAACAGCAAAGGACTTCTCCCGATGGAACTAGGAACAGTTAGAACTGTAAAAGGACACTACAACTTACTACACATAGTACGACTTGACCATTACGAACAAAGTATCGACAAAATTGCAGACTCGTTAGAAAGATTTGGAAAATTAGATTCATTCGATAATTCTTTGGACTTAATTAAACTGAAATTAAAGGAACTCAAAATTAAATTTAAAACATTAATGCCGAAATTTAGAAACAAAAGGGGACTCTTTGATGGTTTAGGAACCGTGATAAAAAGTATTACTGGAAACTTGGATGCCAACGATGCAGTAGAGTTGAATAAGCAAATAGAAACAATCCTAAACAATGAACAGTCAATGATTAAGGAAATAAACCAACAATCTAAAATAAACCAACAAATGATTGAACGATTTGAAAACATCACCAAACATATTAATTATCAGCAAACTGTTATTGTAAATTATCTAAACCACACCCAAAGTCAGCTAAGAAACAAAATAAATTCCGAAGAATCAACCATTCGCTACATTCAATTTCTAAACCAAATAAATTTTAATATAGACTTGCTTAACAACCACTTAAGTAGCATTGCAGAGGCAGTAATATTCGCAAAACTTAATATTATTCCTAAACAAATTTTGAATCAGGACGAATTATCAGAAATACAATCAATTCTTGTAAACCAAAACATAAAAATTAAATCAGATGAACATATATATGAACTATTAGAGCTTCAGGCATACTACAACAACACAAATATTATTTTTAACATCCAAATTCCTATTTTATCCAACGAAACATACACCCTCTTTCATGTCATACCCCTACCTACTAAAAACAATAAAATAATCCTCACCAAACCATACCTTATCCTAAACTCCCATAATATTCAATATTTCGACAAGAAATGCCCTTTCATTGAGCGAACATACTACTGCCGAGAAGCCATGCACATAGAAGCCACCAACAACTCCCTATGCATCGGAAATTTACTAAACAACAAGCCAGCACACTGCGAATTACACGGGAAAAAAGAGGTTATGGAAATATTCCAGCCAGAGCCGAACTACATCATCTTGATCAACGTTCCCGAAACAGAAGTTTTCACCACCTGTGGCCCAAAGAAACAAAAAATCATAGGATCAGCGCTCATCCACTTTAGTAAGTGCAACATAGAAATTAATAATATAGTCTACAGCTCCACAACCAACATCCATTGGGACGAAATCAACATCTTCCCAACGATATTCACCGAGATCAACGCAACAATAGTCAACAACCAAATCCATCTAAAACAGTTAGACACCTACCAATTCGCTGAAAAAGGATTTGTGGAACTTCTGAAGCCATACGTTCACCTAGATGACCTATATAAAACAACCGGGACCTTCGGCATCGCCTCGTTCGCCGTACTCATCAGCATTCTCATCCTCTTGGCAACATATAGAAGACGATTCCAAGGCATCATCACACCTTCTATACCTACTAACGCTCCTGCCAACGAATCTCCAAGGATCTTCGTCTGGCCCAAGCTCACATCTTAGGGGGGAGGAGTTACATGCTCACATGCAACCCACATGCAACAGTACACCTTGCACACCTTGCAACACCTTGCTGACACCTCATTATCGACGCATGCATTGACCGCTGTCACGTTCCCTGATCCATCATTTTTATAGATCATCGACCACCCATGTCTAGACGCAACATCAGCAATTTTAGGTAATAAGTAATACCAAAAACCATTGTATCAGTTCAGTTACCGTTTGTACTTCGACTTTAATTGAAATAAAATTTGTAAAAGCTTAGTTTCGAATGTTTTAATTTTTTTTTTTCCCAAACCAATTTCTAAGTTAAATAACTCGCGCGCCCATAACACACAATGTATTTGTGTTACCTCGAGGTACCGCGATTTCTACCTCCACCTTCACCTCTGCCTGTACCTGTACCTCTGCCGCCTCACTATGCGAGTACCCTAAGTTGCGTCTGGAGAGAAGCGGATCTGCCAAGCTCATCTTGGAACTGGGATGACCGCGGGGGTTGGTTTACAGCCACACATTTTTTTTCCTTTGCTTCTTTTTCTGCGTTTTGAAGAACACCTGCCGGGCACGGTTCCCCAGGATCTGGGTTGACTCGAGAGGGGTTTAGCAGCTCCCTCTCACCGTCAGGGAAGCCTACCTCTCATTAGGGTTGGTTTTCTCTGCCGGTGGGAGAGAGTGGTTAAGTCGGCACTGGAACAACCAACCTCTCATTAGGGTCCGGGAAGTTCAAGTGCAGATTTTGGCCGGCTAGCTCAGTCTCGGGTTTGACTCAGGTCATGGGTCGAGCCACATGTTGGGCACCTTTAGCAAACACCTGACCATTCTTCAGCTCCTTTGACCTCGGTAGCGAGTCCAAAGGACCTGTGCTGTTGTGGTCAGGGAAAATTATCCCTGAAAGTTTTCTCATTTTTTCCCGGCGCCTATGTAGTACAGTCATTTGGGAGTTTTACCTGGAAAGATTTCGATGTGCTCTTTCCGAATTTCAACTTTGCCACCTCGTATTTTTGCCGCTCGCGCCGCCATATTGGAAAAATGGCGCCCATAAGCAGTTTTTTGACCATATCTCCTTTCCGACTCATTTCACGATAAAATCATTTATATCATAAATGAAACTAGAGAAAATTGCCTACAATTTATATACTAACCTTTTTTTCGTAAAATCTATAGTTTTGGCGTACGAGCGCCGCAAAGTGTACTTCAACACGCGTTTTTGCCAAAACACTCAGTGGGCGACGTGTTTTTTTTATCTTATCGTGGTATCCCCAGTAGGCCTAATCCACATGCAATTCACTATTCCAAAGTTTAGCCATGGCTTCTAATGAAGAAACCTGTTTTATTTGTGCTAATCCCTTGCAAGCAAGGAAAGTGATTGAAGTGAAGGAAAAAGGATTGGAGACTTTTCGTAAGTCAAGTCTTAAAAGAAAGGACAACAAGGATAAACTTTTGGTGGGACTGAGATCGATAGTGAAAATTTCCTTACGTACGAACTTGCTCCATTTCCATTATCCCTTTTCAATGACGAAGGCATGCGCAAATGTATTAAATCTTCTATGTATAAGGCATTTGAGCAACATTAGTAGGTATAGGATAGTTACTAACGGCTTCGAATTTTGACCTATCAGGGCTAATACCCTGAGCAGTGATAATGTGCCCAAGATAAGTTACCTCTGCTTGAAAGAATTTGCATTTATCGGGATTCAATTTAAGATTCCGTTCACGTAATCTATTAAATACGATTTGCAAATTTTTAATATGATGTGACTGCGAGCACTATAATATCGTCAATATATAAGAAAGCTATTTCAGGTGTCAATCCAGCCATAGCAATGGTCATCATTCTTTGGAAACTATTTGGACTGATATTGAGTCCGAAAGGTAATCTTGTAAACTGATAATGACCTTCGTTGGTTGAGAAAGCTGTAAACTTTCTTGAAGTCTCCTCTAGAGGTATTTGGTGGAAACCCGACATGAGGTCTAGGGTAGAGAAATATTTTGCTCTGCCCATTTGGTCGAGTATTTCTTCTATACACGGCAAAGGGAATTTATCGGCTAATACTTTCTTATTGCGATTCCTAAAATCTACCACCAAACGCCATTTCTTATTATCATTGTTAGATTTCTTTGGTACTAGCAGTATTGGAGAGTTAAAATGAGATACTGAGTTTTCTATTATTCCGTGTTTTAGCATTTTGTTGACCTGCTTATTGATCTCTGACTTGTGTGCCTCTGGTATTCGGTAGTTCTTTGTATATACCGCTGTATTATCGGCTAATTCTATTCGTTGTTCGTAGAAGTTATTCGTTGTTAAAGGTTCATCTTCTAGTGCAAATATGTCTTCGTAATCTTGACATAGTTTTTCAAATTTATTTCTGGCATACTCCGGAACAGAACTAAGGTTTAGTTTAGATAGAATTTGCTTTGTTCTGCTTTGTCTCTTCGGGATTATTTTGTTAAAATCGGATAATGGCTGAGCCTGCACCTCGACGTTGTGCAGTGTAATCGCTTTATTTGTAACATTTAACACTCTCACTAGTGGGTATTCTTGCGATGTTATTGTTCCCGCAATGAATACTCCCGGCTGAATTTCTTGACTTTTTATAACTACTTCTTTCACGCCCTCCAATTTGACTAAGTTAATTTTCCTAATTGTTTCACACCGAGGTGGCACAACGAAAGACTCAGAGGTTGGGCCACCCTGTATTTGTATCTCTACCGAATTATTAGATGTGTTGTGTAATGTAAGGGTCCACGTATCGTAGTCGATGGTGGCCTTAAATTTTGTTAGAAAATCCAGCCCTAAAATTGCATCTGCTTCTATAGCGAAATCTTCATCTACGATTTGAAATGAGTGATCGAATGTTACTCCGTTACTGAAATGGAGTTTTGTGGAAGTGGAACCAATGGACCACTTCCCATTGCTTGTCACTCCTTGTATTAGGAATGTATTTTTGGGATTGACTAATTGATTTTTATTAATTTTTTGTCTTCTGAATATTGATATATCTGCTCCGGTGTCAATAATAAACGTGCACACCGAACCACACATATCAGTATATGCTTTAATAAAGTTTGTTAAGGATAGATTTAGTTTATATATTTTTAGTTTGTTTCTGCTATATCCCTCAACCGAGCAGTTTCCGCATTTGGTTGAGGGTCCTGGTATTCCCCCGATTCGTAGTAGTTTACCCTTCTGGTATTATTATTATTATATCGAGTGCTATGCTGTGCATTTCTATCGCGATTATTGCTATTATTATTCTGATTATTTATATTGTTTTGTACATTCCCGTTGTTATTTTGATTGTACCTCCTATTGTTAGTGCTTTGATTATGAGTATTCTGCCGCCATGTAGTGTTTGGCTGATATTGTCTCGGCTAGTTATTTCTAAATCTATTGAAATTTTGTGGGTTCCCCATCGTTCTTCTATTTTGATAATAATTTCTTCCAGAATTTCTTCCTTGTCTTGCATTATAATGCAAGATAGTATTTGCCTGTGGTTTGTCTACCGTCATTGCTTTGGTAGTTATTTCCGAAAGCGATGTCAGGTTGCTGGCTTTTAGAATTAATGATGTTTCGGAGTTGGCAACATTATTTGTGAATGTTTGTATTGCAAATTTTTCTGCAAGTCTTTCTGCTGCCTCTCCCACTGCAACCTTTTCCGATATAAAAGCTCTTGTTAGTTGCCTAGACAAATTTTCCACCTGATTTGAAAAGTCCATTAGTTTTCTACCGCCTTGCTGGCAAGTTTTTAATTGTGCAAGTATTGCATCTGATGATATTTTTGTTGAGAATTTTTGTCTTAATTTGTTCTTAATTAACTGCACAGTATTTGTTTCTTCTGTTATTGCGTATTTGGCTTTGCCAGTTATACGCGTCTTTATAAATTTTATCATAATGGCTTTCTGGTCTTCCGCAGTCAATTCGTCCAATAACTCCATCGACTCGATGAATGCTTCGGTTTCATCGTAATTACCGTCATATGCCTTCAGTAATGACGTCGCCGTCTTTATATCGAATGCCATATTTTCCTGCTTTTGAGTCCGTATTAATGTGAAAATATTCTCTGCTAGTTCTATTATTTCTTTGTACACTGGTTTGAGTTTCAACACCGTTTCTGCGGCTGCCGGTGTACTTACGTATTGTTTTGCTTCCTCCAGGAATTCATTTACTAATTCCGCTTTTGTTTGTAATGTTTTTTCCGTGTATTGACGGTTTTTGCTTTTATTAAAGTTTATTACGATTTTTCGAAGTTCCTCTCTGATGCTTATTAATTTTTCCATTCGTGTCTGTCTCTATTTCATGTGCATCGGTCATACCATTTTGCGAGATTGCCTCTGAAGTCCAATAAAATTTATTTTACCCGTGCAGGGCTATGCGTCTCCAGATCAACAAGGAAATAGTTTCAAGCAAAGTAATTATTTAAATTTATCAAATGAAAGTTTTGTGGCTTCCTTAGTTGTTCATTTATTACGAATTAAACTTTTATAACTGCTGGACTGCCTAAATATTTCTTCTTTAGTCCTCTTTTATGATCTTTATATAATTTATAAACAATTTCGGCTAATTTCATTATGACAATCATCATAAGCAAAACAGTTATTAATTTATTATCTACGTTTACTGTATCTTCTATGTTAAGGTTATTAATTATTTCACCGTTATTATCGGCGTTTTTCTTTGATTCTGTTTCTCCCATTTAGAATTTATCCTAATTTTACCAGCTTTACTTTCTATTGTATAAATTTTATATTTATTTGTATATATATATATTTTTTTTTTGTTTTTCTTAAAACGAGCTAATCCCCTGACTATTCTAGCAAAAATTAAACCGCTAATAATTCATACATATCAAATTTCTTACTTTTTTTTTTTTGTAATAGATGGTAGATAATAACTAATATAAGGCCTACGATTCCTACTACTCCTAATCCTAATATGAATTGCATCAATTTTTCTATGGCTTGCTTCCAAGCAAAAGCAGATCTCTCCTGAATGAACCTGTCCGTATACATTACTATACTGGATATTATATTATATATTGATTTTATTACATTTAAAGTTCTTCGTCTATTATAATAATTGTTTTTTTTTTTATCTTCTTCTTTTTAGTTTATTTAATTTACTTTTTTCCTTATTTAACAAAACTTGGTATTTAAATTGTTCTTCCTTAGTTGCTGCTAATTTTACCAATTCTTTAAATTTCTTAATTTCTAGTTTAAGTTTTTGTCGCTGTCCTCCTCTGGTCGGTTTGGGCTGTGGTTTCTTTTGTTGAATGCTTTGCCTTCGTCTATATTCCTCTATAGTGAGTCTTCTTGGTCCCGGGTTGTACGTAGGGGCCTCGTCTTGTTCCCTTACAGGTCTCGGGACGTATGGCTCGATGATGGTGTTCGCTGGATATAAGGTTAGACCGCTGGTGTTCCTTTCGGGTATCCTCAATTTTTCCAGTTTTTTGAAAATTGTTTCGAAGGTTTTGTCTATGTCGTTCATATCTCCTCTTGGTTCTCGGTTGCAGGTTAGATGGTCACGGTCGCCATGTAGTGTTTCGTCAAAATGCAGGGCGCTGCGGATCAGCTAATTTGGCCTTGACTCCTCCTGAGCAGAGGGTTCCTCTCTTAGGCGTCGAAAAATGGGAGCAGCCACTTAGGCTTTTACTCCTCAGGAGCAGCTCGGCAGCTTTGACTCCTAGTTATGTTGGGGTTGACTTGGAGTAGCTGAACAGCACGACTCCAGAAAGAACAGACCCGTCTCGTGATCCAAAATCGAATCCTTGACTTTATTAAATTTCTTCTGGTATTTATACTACTTACATTAACATCTACATTAATCGATAGTCGATAATTGCCTAATTGCTACCCTACCTGCCATTTCACAATAGCAAACTTGGGCGGCTCGGGCATGTGAATGTGAACAAACCGAGCTACCTTGCTGCCTTGCCTGAGTTACTCAACATAGCAACCCGATTAGTGCGTCACTTAGTAGGTCGCGCTTTCATTCATAAAGCGCCGCTTAACTTGCGCTTTGAATTGGGGCAGGGTGTGATGACCGCTTAGTGCTAAGCATGCGCTTTTTATGTCGCGCTTTGTTTACATACTGGAAGTTTGCTTATGAGAGCATTTGTTTATGTTCTCGTTGCTAAGGCTGTTGGCCTGTGAACTTGAAAACTGCTCTCGTTACTAAGGCTTTTAACCTTTGATATCAAAATCTATCTTTATTCTAAATTTGGTACATCACAATACATAAATAACTTAGATAAATAAAACTAAAAACGTGAATAACGAGATTGTCTGGTAGAAGCGGTAACTACGACATCGGCAGCAGCAGCAAGCGGCAACAACGGCATCCGCAGTGGCAGCAACAACATCGGCAGCAGCAACAAACACCGCAGCAATCAACACTCATCCTCCTCATCGATGGCGCCACCGAAGGTTCAATTTCTTGCCTCCTTGACGTTTGTTTATCGTCCCTTAAAATTCAAGTGTTCTACGGTGTACTTCGGCAGGTGAGTTATATATTTCTAAGATTTCTTCATTAAAACTGGTGCCATAATCGTGATTTTTCGCTCGCGGAAAGTGGTCTCTGTTAACGTTTCGTTTTGTGCGTATATCTTGCGAATCCGGATATGCACAACAAAACTAACTTGCGAATCCGGATATGTACAACAAAACTAATTTCGGCTTCGTGTTCCTCTGTTGTCGGAGCCTCGAAGGTGTCTAAGCAACCTTCGCCCGGTGGTTTGCGGCAGCGAGAGATAGCAGGCTAGCATTGCGGTAGTGTGGGCGGGTTTTGCCCAGTGCTGCACTTCGCCACCGGAACGGACCACCGACAATCAGAACAATTTATCGCGCACGGAAAACCAGCGAAACGGTAAATAGACGGGCAGACGGAACCCCTGTTCCTGCCCGGGATTGACTCTCAAGGGGGAACATTTGCCGAAAAAAACCGCGCTTAGGCGCCGGAACGACAAGCTCCAGAACGAATAGCCGCGGTGGAGTTTAGAATTTGTACCAAATAGAAATTTAGTTTATTTTTAAACTATTAGAAATAACTTAAAGTATACTTAAGGTAAGGGTCACGGTTTTACGTCTTTCGCGTGAAACGTGCCGATTAATTTTCCCTGAAGTGTCAACAATTCGTACAACGAATTCCCTTTCCTTCCTGTGACACGGCATTTAACAAATTTCTTTCCGAGCTTAGCATTGACGCCTTCCCGAAATTGTTCAACTGAAACTTATTTTCCTATCTTGAACTCTACGGCAATTATATTGTTTAGGTCGTCTGTCGAAAGCCTTATCAAGGTTGTCTGGCGTCTGTGCATGTATCAGTCGATGTTTATTACACGTGTCAACCTCAATAAGTTCGTTCACCCCCGATAGCTGTCGTAATAAAGCATAGGTGGACTCCACTGTGAAGGAGGTCAAGCAATCAATTGAACCGGCTGGGACTTGGCGGACGAAGACAATATCAAAGACATCGCTACGTAGGGTGAGAGACTGGAGGTTGATTAATTTTAGTCAGTTTTCGTAAGGAGGGAGGTTGTGGTGGTCTGTCATTAGAAGGTCACGCAGGGCAAAACGGAAGAATCTGCGCTGGACTGATTCAATCGTGTTACTAAGTGTGGATTGCGAGGGTGACCAAACCTGACAGGCATACACGAGAAGTGGTTTGACAAAGAAGATGAAGAATGATTTGATGACATAAGGTTTAAAGAATTCCTTATGTCAACGTTTAACAAAGTCAAGAGCAGAATTGGCCCTGCTAATGGAATGATATACGTGGGAGCGGAAGTTGAGCTAACTGTCGAATATGATACCGAGATCGCGAAGGGAAGTAACAGAAGGAATGAGTTCGCTAGAAAGGACATAAGATCTGGGAGATGTGGAGGTAAGTTTACGGGATAAGGTAATCGCTTGGTACTTAGATGCATTGAGGTCAAGTAAGTTTCTCGTGCACCAGGTATAAAACTTGTTCATATCGTTTTGAAGGAGTATTGAATTAGATGTGTTAAAATTTGTTTGAAGATTTTCATATTGTCGGCATAAATTAAAATTTCAAAGTAATTAATTATTTTTTCTACATCGGCCGCTACATTACCAAGAGGGGTAGATCCTGAAAGCGAGTTTAGTCTAAGCGAATATATGAGAAAAAAAAAGAACGGAATTTAAATGGAAACAAAAGGGTACTTAACTACTCTAACCTAATAATTAAAACTAACTTAAACCGAGCTTAAATCTAAATACTAAACTTACCCTACACCAAGCGTAAGACCCAAGCCTAAAACTACAGTTACAATAAATCGCCGTTTGTGTTGTGTTTGTGAAAATTATCAGAAGAGAATTCGATCTCCCCTTTTTCAGATCACCTGTATCTTTTTGTTTCCAGGGGTGAGAGAGAGAGTGAAGGGGTAGCAAAAGACGAGGAGTTGGAGAAAAAAAAAGAGGTCTCGAGGGGAATGAACGAGCTACAGGACGAGGGGGACTGTTCGTAGGATGACTGGAACAATCCACAACACAAAAACATAACCCCCAAATACAACACCACACAGAACTTCGCGGATTCCAAGTCCCCGAAAGAGCAGACTGGTTCTAACGATACTCCCGATCGAGAAGTACCCGGGAATACAAGGTCGTGAACCGGGGCGCGCACATCCACAGGAAAATACGAAACGCGACGGACAGGTGAGTGGCACAGATGGGAAAGCGAACAGTCGTCCAAAATTTGATGGGACCGCTGCGAATCGATTGTTATTAAAACAAGGGAGCGCCCGATATCAATAATTTCGCGGACAACGCACTAGTAATCACAAAAATCACCGAAAACAAACAGCTGTCACTCACTTAACCTTTTCGCGCGATTTTCAGGAACGCACAAATTCTCCATGATAACTCGACTAAATTCGCGCAACAACAACAGCACACACGTCAGCCGGAAAAAAGACACTAATAGTGGAAAAATTTGAAAATTCAGCATAAAGGCCGATAATGGCAGGCGTCCGCCATTCGTTACGAAGGATTTATTAAGGATAATCGTTTTTTTCGCGATTCGATTTTCCGCCGGTTCGATATACGCACCTGGGGCGGATAACGGCGCTTTACACCTGCACTGTCAACACTTTCAACCCATAACCACTCACCGGCCCGAGTAATTGCGAAAATCGCGTACCATAATTGCGATCGGGAGAGTATAAAAACCCCGGATTTCCCATAAACTTTCTTCTTTTCTGAGTATTACAATTGCCTTAATAGTGAGGACGTAAATTTGTCAGATTGACGGGGTCCCTAAATATTGGCTTGTAATAGTCCTTCACGTGTAGTTTTTTTGATAATTTACAAATACAGTTCCGGGAATTTTCTTTTGTTTAGGAGAATTACCAGCCGTATTGCGGTTTGTGATTAATTCAATTTTCGAGTTTTCGGATACCATCTAGCTTAAATTTTTGCTCGGTTTAGTTATCGTTTTTGGTTAATTTACATTTCGGCACATATTTTCTTCTATGTATTTACGCACTATTAAGATATTTGCTTTTTCATATTTATTTCTTTTTAACATTAACTTTTTGATTCAGCTGGTTTTATTTTGATACCTTTTTTAACTATTGTGGTTTACCTTGTTTATTTTGGCGATGTTTAACGTAAATTTTGACTCTGCTCTTTATTTTGCATTATTTTGAAAATTTGTTATATTTTTTTATTTTTATTCTATTTCATTAATTTATCTTAGCTTATTCGGGCTAAATTGATAGTAGTTTTATTAAATTGCTTTTGATTGTTTTCATTCTTTCCATAAACTTCGATTTTGAGGCTAAGTTTGCTTATGATATCCATTGCTTTTCCTGTACTTTGAAATTCATTTTGTTCCTCTTTCTCAATTTGTGAATTACAGTTTAATTGTACATTTTTTTGCTTTTGTAAATTTGTTTGTTTTTCTTTTTGTGATCCATTTTTGATTATTCATTTTTTTTTGCCTCCTCATTTTATATTTAAGTTTCTATTCTTGATTTAGATTGTTAGTATTTTAATTTTAGTATTTTGCCTATGATCTGGATCTCAATTACATTTTGCATTATTTTCGTTTTGAAGATCCGTGGTACGCTTATTACCTGGTTGGGTTGGTTGATTTACGTGGCGACCTTAATCTCCTGATCAGGATCCAATTAGCGCTGGGTGCGCCGTTTTGAAACTACAGAAGACCTTACGAGTACAACCAGGTCGTTAGAAGTAGTTAACAAGTTCTTTAGATCAGAGCCAGCCTGTGGAGTTCAAAAAGAGAACTAACTCTCCGATCCTAGACGAAGATATATCGCTGATGTCGTCCAGGAAAAGCCTGCCTAGTGCCCGGTGGCTAACCACTGCACAGGAAGTGAGAAAGAGTCTCCTTCTCAGCAGGATCCTTGCAACTGCGGCAGTGGCTATTGGAAGGGATCCCCAGTTTTGCCGTGAGGTCCCCTATATGCCAGTGGCCTGTGTGTACCGCCACGACTCTGACAATGTCCACGCGGGTTCGCTTGAGAAGCTCCAGCTTTCTCCTCAGATTGAAGGTAGGCCAGGTCGCTTTAGAAACTGCGCATGTTTCAAGATCCGCCCACCTTTTGTTTGCGATTGTTAAAAAGTGCAGTTAGATATCCTTCTTGACGGTATTCGGGGAAGAATGAACTGCTTCCCCGATCGACTCGTCGAGGACTGCACTTTCTTTGGCTAATTTGTCGGACTGCTCATTGCCCTCTATGTCCGTGTGACCCGGAACCCACAGTAGGGTGACGAGATGGCGTTGCCCCAAAAGGAGGAGTCGCTCACGACAACCTTTCACCAATTTAGATGAAAAACTAGCCGAATCGAGAGCTTTGAAAGCGGCTAGCGAGTCTGTGAGGATCGCGATGTTGCGTGGATGATTTAGACAGGCGAGGGCTTCGCAAGCTTTCAATACAGCTAGCACCTCCACCTGGAATACCTGGGCATGTCCAGGAAGACGATACGACTCCGTAATGCCAAGTGAGTCGCAGAAAATTCCGGCTTGAACTCCCTTATCGGATTTAAACCCGTCCGTGAAAATCAGAAGATCGAAGGTCTGTGTAATATCGTTCTCCTTCCAATCCTCCCTGGTAGGAACCCTAACCCAGAAGTTCTTCCTGCCGGATATCCTAGAGACGATGTAGTCCGTTTGGCAGGCTGCCAACTCCTTAGGCAACAAGTCCAGGGTTTTACCATGACCGTATGGCCTGGCACTCCACCACCCCGACTCCCTCAGCCTTACGGCACTACAGTACGCCAGGTATTTAATATGGAGTTCGATAGGTAGGAGGTGCAAAAGCAAACTGAGAGCCTCCTTCGGACAGGACCACGTGACTCCTGGGATACCTGCACACGCTGTCCTCTGCACCCTGCCTAACTTTGTTCTGATGTACGCATAATCCAGACATGGCCACCAGACGAGCGAGCCATAGGTGAGAATAGGGCGTACAATGGCTGTGTACATCCGCAATACCACCCTTGGCTGGAGCCCCCCCCGTCTGCCAAAAGCTTTTCTACAAGCGTAGAAAGCTATGCATGCTTTCTTAATCCGCTCGTCAACGACGCTCGACGACTCCGAGATACTTAGCGTTCGCACACGAACACTAACATTACCTAAAATCAGCACTGGGTCAGCACAGGTACTCCTCAGCCACCCCCTGAAAAGAAAAAGGCGATGATTAGATAAGAAAATCACTAAATAATGTTAACAACAAAAAATACGCGACATTCATGATCCGCGAACACAGAAATATTTAATCACACGTCCTCTATCGAATTATGTGCTTTAAACTATTCAAAAAGAACCGCGAGTATTAATTTTTAAACAAATTCGGAAATTGTTGACATTTGTTACCGGCGAAAATAGCATTTGAATTTCTCTAATTTTCTTCCTCCGGACCCAAATTTTCTCGCGCACAACTTAGTTTTTACTTAAATAAAACACAAGGAATTTGTACTTACCATTTTCTTCTGGATTCATCGGCTATTTTGCACAAAAACACTACACACGCGGAACTTCTTGTCGGCACCTGTCACTGTTCAAACTTCAACTTCTGATCGTGCGGAACAGCTCACAGGTGGGTAATTCGCGACGGGGAATTCGATGGCGTTGCCAAATTGGTGATTAATTCACCAGGTAATTAATTATCGCGTTTTTTATGAATTTCCCATAAGCGTAATGAGAGCGAAAGAGATAGCAAGAAAAATGAAGAGAGGAAAAGAAAATTGAGAGCGACTGAAAAAATCAAGTTGATGGCGAAGATTCGGCATACTTCAGTAAAGCAGCCATTTTATAGTAAAATAATTTTTTAATCATTTCTCGCGTAGTTTAATTATCTTGTTCTTCAATAATATGTCATTTAATCAAGCTCCTTAAAACGAGTCAAGAGCAATATAAGATCGCGTTAATTTACGTACAGACATAGAGAAAATAACAAAACTATGATCTAAGTATTTCCGGTTAATTGAGCGTTCTTGAAGCATATAAAAAGGACCAAATCTCATCTCTCAGCCTCTTTTTTTTTCAGCCACAGCCGCATTTAGTCTACGATATTAGCAAGTCAGCAGCAAAATTTCATATGCCGATAAAGGTCAGGAAATTTTCATATGCGACTTTGATACTTTGAATTAATTTGGTATTTGGGAAAAGTTGTAAAGGACAGAATTTATATAGGGATTAACATAAAAACTAATTTGTTTCTTCTTCCTTTTTTTTTTTAATGTAATGAATTAATACAATTTAGTCATAGAATTTTGGTAGTAAAAAATAAAATATTTTCATTTGATTTAAAATGTAGAATTGCCTTTTAGCTCAAATTATTACAACTCTAAAACTTTTGCTTCATAAAAACTGTAAACCTGCAGTAAAAATAGAACTCGACGAATTGGTCGTGTGATTTCTACATGCGGTAATAGATAAAATAGAAGTTAATTTAGCCGTTGTGAATTATTGAATTGACTATTATTAAAAGTAATTTTACGCACAATTGAACATTTTATTTATAGATGAAAAAGGGACGGAAATACAAAAGAATTGATTTATAACTACACATTCCTTTTTTTTATACTTATCCGCTACACTCATTTCAATCTTTTTTGAGCAATAACCTACGAGGGCTTTCGATTTCATCGGGGCAAAATTTTATATCGATATTTTTTTGCATTCCTCTAGCGCTCAAACATTTTTTAATAGCTCCACTACAGAACACTTAGCGTGAGGAGAAAGAGCCAAGGTTACCGAGTGCAGGCAACAGGAAATTTGAAATTTTGGTTTTCGTGGTAAACATCATCAGTTCTGTTTTATTCGGGTTTACGCCCAGGCCACATCCCTTGCCCCACGCATTAATCCTTGCCAGAGCCCCCTGCATGATATCACTTAAAACGGGGGGAAATAGACCTGATACCAGGATTACTAGGTCGTCGGCGTAGGCAACTACTTTAATCCTATCCCTGTCTAGACTGGTCAATATTTTGTTCATCACCGCCAGCCCGCCAACTCCCCCTTGCGGAGTCCCTCTGCTAACGGATCTGGTTTGTTGGCTGTCTCCTGGGTCGAACTGTATTATCCTAGAGCGTAATATGGCAACCAACCAGTGACGGAGACCCTCTTCCCCCACTAGTGAAAGGAGGGTCTCCTGGATTGATTCTGTGCGGACATTGTTGAAGGCAGCCTCTATATCCAAGAAGGCTGCCAGGGTATATTGCTTAAATTGCAGTGAATGCTCAATCGTGCGCACTACTTCATGTAGAGCTGTTTCCGTAAATCTACCTTTTAAGTACGCGTGTTGGGATCGACTAAGCTGTGATTCAGCTACGGTTTAACGCAAGTGAACATCCAGAATTCTTTCCAGTGTTTTTAGCACGAAGGACGTAAGACATATTGGTCTGAAGTCCTTTGCCAGCTCGTGCCCGCATTTACTAGCTTTTGGGATAAAAACTGCATGATAGGTAGAATGCCGTCCGGGCCAGGCGATTTGTATGGAGAGAAGCTGTCTAACGCTAGCAGCGTGCTTTCCTCGCTAATTAAATTTTCTAGTTCCTCCCGAGGTATACTTGGTATTCCCTGTGGGCTCAAGGAGTCCACGCAGCTGCCCGTGCTTCGCGGGAAGTCTGTATTTATTAAGAGCTTCAGAGATTCAGCGGCAGATTCTGTCCACGACCCATCAGGCCTCCTAATAAAAGAGGGAGAGACGTGCTCCTTTGACAAGATCTTTTTGAGCCTAGTTGAATCCCTAACGCTCTGGATGGATTCACAGTAATCCCTCCAACCCTTACCCTTGGCCTCTGCAACCGCCTTTTTCTATAGTTTAAGGCAGTCCTTATAAGGCTGCCAAAACCTTTGCCTGTACCAGATGTTGAAGACCGCCCTTGTTAACCTCCTTAGGTCGGACAGGTCCTTGTTCCACCATGGTGGAAGGGTATTTTTACTGCGGTTAACCGGACATGAGGCCTTGAAAGTCACATTCAAGGCTTTCTCGAATTTCCTAACGCCCTCAACCAGCTCTTGAGATCCAAGTTAAATAGGATCCAATTATGGTCCGAAAAGGATTTAGGGTTGGACACCCTCCAGTTCGCAACCTTATAGACGCTGTTGTCAGTGAGCAAGGTGATATCCAGCACCTCCTCCCAGCCCTCGAATTCCTCACTACCAGGGAAGCAGAAGGTCGGAGTTGTGCCCACATAGCACACTGACAGATTTGAACTACAGATAAAATCAAAGAGTGACTCACCTCTAGTGTTAGTCTCGGAACTACCCCACATATGCCTCGCTTTAGCATCACATCCCACCAGCAGGGCAGCCTTTCTCCACGAGACAGTCACAGCAAGATTTGCTAGGTCTTCCGGTGGGGCTGGCTTGTCGTGTGCCATGTAGGCCGAGGAGATAAACAAATCTCCCCTCTCCCTATCCTCCACCTTGACTACAGTAAGGTCGGGTGAGCTGAAATTTGAACACAACAATTTTTTCACATGCTTCCTTGCTATAATGCACGTTCTCGACTTACCCTGTTTTGGATTTAACAAATAAAAGATATTGAAGCATTTGTTCTGGAGTCCTCTCACCTTGGAGTTCCTAATCCAGGGCTCCTGCACTAATGCCAGGTCTATGTTTTGCTCCCTTAGGAAAACTAGCAGGTTATCCGAGGCACTCCAGCTTGGCATGCGTGATGCCAAACCTAAGCCTGTAGTCGGCCCTTTCCAAGATTGCTAGGCAGTCCTCATTAATGAGGAGCAGGAAGGACATACTGTTCTTCTGGGGCTCCTCCGCCTTAATACGGCCCAGTCATCCATGGGGACTGCCGGATTCTGGAGCTGCAGGCATTTAAGGAACTTGGCACTGTCAAGCCTCGTCTTGGGCAACCAGATGCGAGCTCTCGGTCTCCTGGGAATCTCCGAGGCAGGGATAAGCTTGAGCTTCAAGCCCTCCCAGGCGTTGCTAATCTTAGCAACACACGAACCAAGGAAGAATTGATCCTCGCGCCTGACTACCTTAACTCCTCTGACAACTGCACAGGAGTTGGAGCATGTCGGTGCTCCGTCCTGGAGGAAGTGATCCATGACCATCTCCGAAAGTCTGGCCTTGATGCTACACCAGGTCTCCGCTGGAATCGTCCCGCTGGAGGAGCTCTCGTCCATCAGAGCGACGACGTGCAGATGGTCCTTCACCACGTCGCTGAGTAGCCTTTTCTGCTGGCGGCTCGTGGGCGCTTTGCCCCCCTCGGCAGCTGGCCTGGTTGCAGCCCTAGCAATCTTGCCCTCTGCGGCCTTGCTGCTCGTTGCTGTGGTCGTCGTCCCCGCTACCTTGGTCCTCTTGGCTGCGTGCACATTCTCTTCGCGAGAACGATTGCGCTTTCCAGCCTCCTGCGACCGCGGTAGCTCCTTTTTATTTGCAGGCTTATGTTGTACTCCTGCACAACCGCCTGGTACTTGATTTTGTCGGCGGCATCCTTTTCATGCACGGTGCCCGTCTCCTCATTCTTAGCAATCTTGTTAAGAATGAAGATGGCCTTCTGGTACCGGCTTTTGATAAGGGTGCCGTTGGCTTTCCGCCTGCGCCTGGGTTGCGACGGGCGCTTTAACAGGCACTTTTAGCTGGCCCATGGGTAGTCAATGTGCTTGTGGATGTGGGTGTGCTATGGCTGGTACCCGCCGTGCCACTCGAGTTCATGATTATCTCCTGGCTGGAGGCAAGCAGCTCGTCCTCATTCACATCTCTGGGGGGTCGTCGTGCACCATCCCATTCCTCCCTGGAAAGGGTCCGGATGCGATCAATTCGCCCCAACAGTGCAGCGAACACTAAGTGCTGCCCTAAAATCACTGCTATCCCTGTCCGAAGGATAGTAAGGACGAAAAAAGAGTAATAAAAAAAAAAAAGGTAATAAAAATAAAAGAGAAATGAAAGGAAGAGGAAAGTCGCCGGGGGCCACAATTGCCCAGAAGCACTGGCAGGATAACATCACTTCGGTGATCACCAACGATAATCCAAGGAGGAGCCTCCGGTCCACTTCCAGTAGTCCAAATCGTCAGATGGCACAACAGAGCTCCAAAGAAAACTTTCACACGTTACAATAATCAATAACGCGTAAAATATAAAAAAAAACACCACTAAAACTCCAAGAGCCATCAAAGTGCGAACACTTGACTGTGACAGTTAGGGTATTCTCTCAATTATAATTTCTCCTTAATTCTGCATTACATTAATTTTTTTTTGTATATGTAATTCGTTTTATGCTTTGAGTCAGTTCAGTTATAATTTTCCTTAGTATATAATTTAAGCTACTACTGTTCCTTTATTATTTTATAATTTTAGGTTGCAATTGTGCTCGCACCCAGCACACGGGTGGCTTCGGCAAGTGCATTTCCCCGTTCGCCTGCAAAAAAAAAAAAGTGGTGGTGGTCCTAACGATTCATGGAAAAAAGGTAGGAAGAGTGGTAGGTGATGTGAATCAAGAATAGAAAGAAGGTGATGGCTTTCAATAACAACTGAGTCAAGTGGATTGGGAGAGAAAATAAGATCATGCTGTAGTTGGTTTTTTACGCCACTGATAAGCCTGAGTCAGAGAGGTGGTCAATCAATAAATAGTGACTCAATTGCGAGGACGCACTAGTGGGGAAATAGGAGGAGACGAAGATTAAAATCGCCCAAAACAATAATATCGTCAAGGGGAAGAGCGAGAGCAGACAAGGCATCAATTGCTTCAGTTGCGTGCTTGTAGGCTTCGAGAGGCTGAGCAGGGCGAATTTAGCAGCACAAAATGAAAAGAAAACGTAGAGAGAAATTTTAACACACTTGAAGGAAGATAAATCAGAGGGAATTGAATCGGTTGGAGACCGCAATAAGAACGTCGCCACCAGAGGGATCGGAATTAGTTGAACATCCGTCAGCGCGACAGAGCGAGAACCAAGATCCGCAATTCGAATTGGAAGTTGTAATTTTGGTTGTGAGTCTGGGGGATCAGAGAATGTTCGGAGCCAGCCTTTAGGCAGAACTCCTGGAGGAGAAAGTTACAAGAGCAGGACTCCTCGGAATTGTAGTTAAGTCAGCTAAAAAGCAGACACCAAGTAAAAGGCTTCACATTCAACTTAATCCTTGCTTTATTCAAAATTTCTTATCCTATTTATATAAATTGTTTGACCTGACAAAATTAGGTCCGATGGCCACACTCCCAATCGTTTAAGCATTTTTTGACTGCTGAGTAATTTTTTCATTCAAACTGCCCCCGAAACATAAGGGGTGTCAGATTCCGGGCGTTGCGACAATATATTTTTCTGACCCATTTGATTTGCGCTGCGTTAGCTCGTTTGGTACTTGCTTTAGGCGCCGGCGGTCGTTGCCTCCCGCGCTGTTTGTTTATGTTGCACTTGCGGAGGTCGGCCGGGCGCATTCTACCTGTGGTGACACATGATCGGGTACTCATAAGTAGGTGAATTATTACCGATCGTGATTGATGTAGGTCAGGCATAGTACTTTGCGTTAATGCACATTATGCGGAGCTGATTTCATATTGCTTGCGCTGGGTTTATGACTACATAATTGTCGCATACTACAAAGTAGAGTCTTGGCAAATCTTCATCTGGACAGCGGGGGCAGAGAAACTACTGTGAGGGCCAACAGACTTTTCATGTCAGAGGCGAGTGAGCGCACAAAGTTAGAATTAAGTGAGATCGTGCAGTTCCAGGAACGTAACATGCGACGGGGTTTAAAACAAATCGGCGTTTCGTTTTCCAAAATAATTTTCATTGTTATACAAGACTCAGCCGGCAAGTAAGTAATTTGAAATAACTTCTTGAATTTCTTTTCTGCAATTGACATTTCCAATCTCGGACACACTCTCGAGTTCACATCTTTCGATCAACTGGACAATGTCTATTTTTTCCAAAAAAAAATTCCGCTCTTCTTCAAATTTCGTTGAATCGGCTTTCCTAATAATAAACTTTCCATTATACATTGTCAGCTTGGCTTCTTTCAATACATCAGTTCCAAACAAGATGTCTTGATTTATCTAGTGGTCCGGCACAACGTGATACCACACTTCATAGTGATCACTATTGATACTAAGCGAAGTTGAAATTGACCAAAGAGTTTGTTTAAAACCCAGTCCCCTACTCGATAGTAATAGGCCTGCATGAGTCACGACTGATTCCCTAATGAGAGTGACACCACTTTCCGTATCTACCAGAACTTTGAACTTAGTTTACCCTATCTTCACTGTAACGCATATATCTGGGATAGTGATTGTGTTTACTTGACCCGTAGTCTGGGACGTACCCGTTTTTGAAGAACTTTGTGTTGGTTCCTTCGTTTTAGGACAGCTGTTAGCCATATAGTCAAAGTCTCCACAATCGAAACATCATATTCCTTTATTTTTATAAGGAAAACTTTTAGTTAGGTGCGACTTTGATCCGCAATTAAATCATCTTTTGGAGCCCTAACTACGGTTTCCTTTATTTGCCCGCTTTATTTCTAATGCCTTTTTTGAAAGTGATGAAGCCTTTTGCTTTAATTTTCGCATAAACTTGTTTTTTTTTTGTTTTAGTTGTTCTAGCGATAATGCTGCGTAAAAAATTGGTTTGTTCTGAACTTCGTCTGGAATTCCAGCTATTATGTGTTCTAAAAGGGATTCTTCATCTATACTTCCTCTGGTGCGATCTTTTTCATTGCATAAACGTAAGCTTTCATCTGATTTTTTGTTCTGTTTTTTAATGCGCGATGAATACTCAAACTTGTTTTAGTATCCGAGAATTCCTTCTTTAGAGTAGCTTTTAATTGCTCCCAGCTGTGTATTCCTGAACAGGCATTAATCACGACTTTGGCGGTACCTTGCAACAATCGCCTAGCACAATGATATTTTTGATTGTCGTTCCACTTACATACAGTCACGATATCATTAAAGTCTTTCAGCCAACTCAGGACGTTTTTCCCCAATTCGCCGTTAAAAATTTCGAGAGATTCCTCGACATCTTTGAAGACAAAATTCTTATTGCTTATATCTTCACTTTCTTTCCCTTTTGTCATATTTGAAGAACTACCCGCTTTATTTTCTATGCCCAAACTTTTTCTTGTTTGCCTAACTCAACGTCTGTTTGAAACTCGTAACATTCACTACATTCCGTTAATACGAAATAAGAGTGCTCGCGAATTGTCTTGTCTCTGTTCTCCACTACCCTCACTTTCACCACTTTCGATCGGTATCGATTTTATTCAATCGATTAAGTCCTGCTTCCTTTTATTTGTTGGCAAACCTCGCCCGCGCGAAATGTTCTTTAATTCAACGATTGTATAAATTTCTATGCCGTCCATAAAGCTATAGCGTACTATGCTTCATTAATTTACAGCGCGACACTGAATTATTCTTTAATATTCCGTAATCATCCCAGATATGAAACAAAGGCATGAAATGCAAAAAAATTGCTTTTACTAAATTGATCTCGAGGACTCTATATTTAGAATAATTTTGCCGATTGGTTTCGACCACATTTTCCTCGCGTTAACGCTTAATTGTTGATGGCACCGTCATGGCTCGCTGTTACCATGTTGTTTTGGTTACCAATTAATGACGATTTAGTTTTAGTTACTAGGAATTTCTCTTGCATTCCATTAATGTTAGCCCAGTTAGTGCCATATAAAATGGAAACCTTAATTTCTACATGATACAGCTGTGGATCTTCCTCGTGATGTCTTCTCGACAATTCCACTCACTATTTCCGCAATCTACCTTTTTATTTTTCGTTTTATTATCGCAGGATCTGGCAGTTTTCGTTGCCTGATGATACGGCTGCTTATCGTTGCCCGATGATGCGGACGTGGCTGAATCTCTTAAACTTTTTCGACACAACTAGCGCAACGGTTGAATTTAAATTTGAATTAAGATTGCTGATTTTCATTATTTCCAGATTCGCGTTCCCACTTAAATATGTATAATACAGATTGTTAGTTTTTGGAGAGTTATTAAATTCAGAATAGTTTCACATTTCGACATAGATTTCCCATGTCCTACATACAAGCTTTTGAAAGTCTTAAGAAATCGTATGACCTTTTCTTTAAATTTGTCAAACGTAAAAATGATTAAAAGTATTTATACCATGTGTACAATCGCATGAATTTTTTCCATAGTCTTAACACAGGTACAGAAATTAAAAGTTATTTATTTTTCTAAGCGGAAAACAATTTAAATAATCATGAAAATGTATGCAAATCGCAGAATAAAATATCACCAATGGAAGACCTGCGCTAACTTCAAGAACGTAAATACACTAAAATGATTTATCGGAATTATATTAAGTGGTTAAGCTTTGTTTTTAATTTAACACGAGCCTTCACCTATAGAATTAATCCCTTAAAATTCCATGGTGTTAATAGCATCAGCAGTAATACTTTAACACTATCTTTAGTGGTTGGTATTATTGGTAACAGCGCGAAGGCAGTTTCAGCGACTTCGGTGTTTCGTTTTATTAGTCTTGAAATTCTGGTCACGCCTAATATCTCAAAATAAGCCGGATGAGATGAGTGAAGTGGTTTTATTTTTCTGGCCATGGAGATATCTGTAGAGTTCATCAGACCCCAGATATCTGGGGCCATAAAGTATTTTATGAAGTCATTCAATTACTCGTAAAAGTTCCTTTTCTTTCATTGTGGAAATGGTTTACGTTCGGTGAACCTTACACCGGTTTTCTTTCCTCACTTCGGCTGATGCAATTTCTGATTTGGCAGCATCTGGTACCAAAGTATGACAGAATGCTGTTATGACCTTCACTTTTATGACGTAGTTATGACTATTGCGATGACAGAATTTTCCACAACTGCACCCGTATCAGCAATATTTTTTGTAGTTCAGTTTTTCCCACAAATATTTTTACAAGCAAGAAATTAATGCGTTGTCGGAATAGAGCAAGTCGCTAGGAACATGTTACATTCAGCTACCTCAATTTCAAAAAATCGTTTTTTCCACGGAAAAGTATTATAGCTCAAATTTTTAAGTCAAACATTAAAAGGTAAAAAAGTCGTGTACAAATATGACGGATCAGTTGGTTCATAAAATGATTTTCCTATTAACAAAAACATATTTATTCTTCCTCTCGATTCTTACCCGTAGCAGAAAAGAAATTATTACCAGTATGGAGATCTCTGCGAAGATTTTTCAGCCATAATAAACCATCTCATACATAGTTACTTTTCCGACGTCCTATTAAATTTTAAAGCAATAACGAGAAACTTACTCCAGCCCTCAATGAAGCGAATAATTAAGGCTTTCCACTGAAAACTAGGAACGTTTTTTACTTATAATATATAATTTTTAGGCGTAAGCACCTCACAGGCGAAACAAGAACGCCCTCAGAGGCACGCGATTCTTGCACGCGGATCTCGCTCCACATTTATTCTCACTTAATAAGACAACTCTTAAGAGATATGCAGCGCTTTAGTCCTTTAGAGGATGTTCAGCTCTTACTCCATGCAAATATGTAATTGTAAAATATTTACTATAAGTTGGGTGTTAAGTTGACTGTGCGAAAAATTTTAAAACTGTCCCAAAAGAATATTTTGTTTATTAGCATAAAGGCTGAGAAGGTTAAGCAAGTACGTTCTTATTGTTGAGATTTTCGAGCAATGTGCAGGACAAATATTAAACAAAGCAAAATAAATTCTTTTCCGTCGGTTCGGAGGCTCCCCAACGCATCATCAAGTTCAAATACCAAGAATAAAAAGGAGCTCACTTCTTAATGGAGAATTGTATCAAAATTCACGTCATCGCCGACAATACTAAAGCCCGCAAGGAAGTATTGCCGACAAAATGTCTGAGCGGAGTAGTCGTAATTTTTCAGGATTTTAATGTTACATGATTGTACACGAAATCCACCTTTAAGTGGAAGCGCACGTGAAAAATGAATATAATTCTCTCGATGAGGTGTTTCTTAGAATAAATAGTATTTGCGAACGGATAAAGTGATTACAGAATTCCTTTGGAAACTGGATCGTTGGCGGCAGTGGGTATTTTACTTTCGAGTGAACTTTTTATTATTATACTAGCTTAGTAACCCGGTTTCACCCGGTGTATCAGAAATACTAATTAGATAAATACTTACTTCTGAAATGTTGTTGCCAGATTAAGAAGTTTAGACGTATTACTAAAATCTGTAAATAATAATAATAATAATCTATTCTGTACTAATATGTTTTCATTGTTAGGTGTTAAATAAATAAATAAAGGTATTATTTTTTTTTTTACTATTTCATCGGTACCTGACTTAAATTCGCAGAAATCCAAAAATTGTTGTAATCATATTGGTTCCGCTATTTTGAATTTCCAAATTTCGATAGCAGATTCAAAATTAGTGGCCTCAAAATACCCATAATACTAATTTTCAATCAAATTCGTTGAAGTTCGAAAATTTTTGGTCGCCATATTGGATCCGTCTTCTTGAATTTCTAATTTTCGAGCGTAGATTCGCAATCAGGACCTCCACAAACCCCTAAATACCAATTTTCACGGCAATCCCTTGAAATTTACAATCTTTGGCCGCCTTCTTGGGTCCGCCATTTTGAAACCCGTGAATAAAAAGTAGCCTATATGTTCGGCCGAGATACGTAGTATCTTAACTCAAAAAATGAAAATAATCGGACCCAGCGTTTAGACGTGATTGAGCAACAAACAAACAAACAAACTTTCGATTTTATATATACATATGTATATAGGGATAGGGATAATAAATTATTGCTCTGATAGAAGTGATGATCTGAAACTTTCGTTAACTTCATATGTTCCGAAAATCATCGGACCCTAAAATGGAATTCTGTAGATTGAGGTCAAAGAAGATCTATTCTCTATAATAAGAAGTGACACTCGTAACATATTCCCTTATCGAATTGCGACCTTGGTACAGTTACCCAAACGAACTTGAAAATTTTGCAATAAGAAGATAAGGGAGTCATGTGGAAGAAAAGAATAAGAATTTGGGAGGAAATGAAACGAAAATTAAAACACCTGTGGCAACACTTGACAAATAAGTTCGTTATTATTTTCATTCAATATAAGTCACACATCGGATTTGTAAGATTCATTTATGTATATACAACTCAAAAATGTTTATAACCAATTCCCGAGTCACACTGACAATAAAAGGAATAATTAATTACTAGTCTAATTTAATTCCAAACACCTCTACTGGGTGCCTATTATATTATCCCAACATTCTACAAATGAATTATAGGATGTTTACCCAAATTTATTAAACTAACTAAACTATTAACTACATAAATCGTATTACTCAAATTCATAGGAACACACGTTGTTATTTAATAATTAAGTACCTGGGCGACCGAGCTCTGTGCAGGACAGATGTAAAACGTCTAGGTAGATCTATTTTGTATAAGTTATTGTTCTTAGTATGTAATGAAATCTAATTTCGTCGGGGAATGATCAGAAGAATAAAATTCACTTATTTTGAGAATTGTTCTTTGTATTAGAGGTACATATAAGTTAATTTTCCACTTGTTTGAAGATAGAAAAAAAAACAAATATTAATTTCAGCAGGTCTTTATTGCTTCTCTTGAAAGGTAGAACTAGACTTAGGCTAATACAATTTTGTGCACCTATTTATTAATTAGGTTGATCACGTTGCTCGCGTTACTCACGTTGACCGTAGACATGTCGTCAGCGATTTTGGTGGCTGCAGGCAGGTGAGTGAATTGCTGCGTGCGTGGGAACCGTAAGCGTGGGAATCGTAGGTAAGTAGTTTCCAGAAGATAGAATTTTTTTGTGACCCTGAATGTTTGGCGTCTTAACACGTCCACCCTTAAAAATAAGGATGTCCTCATCCTTAGAAATATGGAATCTTGCTGATCCTTGTGTTCTCCGTCAAGGATGATCTCGACCCATGGTTTTCTGCGACAGGCTCTGCTCTTTGTATGATGATCGTTTCTATTGCAGGTGTGGCGGCTGGGCTATTGCGTTTATAGTATTTAATTAACTTCATGGCGGTGGCTATGGTCAGGAAGATGATTATGGCGGTATTTATGCCGACATTGGTGAAGAAGCCCGTCCGGCTTTCCTCCTTGATAAGTTTTATATGTCCCGTGTTGTACAGGTGCAGTTCCTTCATAGCCTGTAGGGTTAGGTCTTCCTCAAATGTTCTTAAGGCCGAATCGGGTTGCATAATAGGCGGGAGCGGTTTCGTACTGGAGACTTCTTTGGATACGTACAGCTGTTTGTTGATGGTAAGTGTTACATTATGATGCTGGATTACGAAGGTTCCCGTCAGATTCAAGGCTTCACTATCGATGTAGATTGTTCCGTTAAATTGGTTGAGAAGGATTGTTCCAGGGAAGACCTCCTCTGTAGCTGGGATGTGCCTGTTGTCGATTTCGGTGCAATTGGGGGGTCTACTCGTGAGCAGATTGGGTAAGCAACGTGAATCGCTAATATCTATTATTTGATTTTTATTACATATGGTAAGCTTATTACTGGATTGACATTTTCTCTTTATTCCATACAATTTATCCGTACATTGCAAGACATTCTGGAATGGTATATTAACTACGAAATTTCCCCTTTTTACAGGTTTTATCAATATTGTTCTGCATAATTCAAATTTGGTATTAGGTGTACTAACAATATATAACAATGTTGAGTTGCTTGATGCAATTTTGACTTCGGAAAAATCTATAGCCTCTTCTAAATTAAAATATGGTACGTTATTTTTCTCGAACAATTCTTTTACGATATTCAATTTGCTATTTGAAAGAACAAAAGAGTTTACAATTCCTGCCTTTGCCCAGTGCAAGGCGTAGTCAACATTTACTATCTCTTACTTGATTAGGTCTAGTTTGTACTTAATATTCATGATGATTCCATTTTTTATTTCTTCGTTTGTCTTATATGAATCCACTAATTTATTTACAGTCTCTGTGATATTGTTGATACGATCGATTACTGATTTATTAATTATAACCTGTTTATTATTGTTTCTCAGTACATTGTTAATTTTAGCCTTTATTATTAGGAAATCCTCATGGTCTGGGCTTCCTGCTAACCATTTCCACGCGGTTCCCAGGAAGTCAAGTGATCGTTTTAACTTTGTTTTGGGTTTTAGTCTATCAAGGAAGGATGTGATTTGGGTAATTTCGTGAATGAGGAGTGGGTGCATGTGGTGGTTCGTACCGATGTCATTTTTGACTTCAAGTTCCAGGTCTTGTAACGTTCTGTGGTAGGAGTCCAGGTTTATAACGTGAATCAGCTTGAGTGTGCCTATTTGTAACTTCGCAGTTCCGGTATTAAGAGTGATTATCTTTGAATTGGAGTAGTCTAGGATTTGTACCTCTGAGGAGCAGAAGGCTATAGTGAATCTGCAAGGGAAAGTGTTCACTTTTAATATTACTTTTGTGTACAATTTTGCCTGATTCGGTGAGGATTGTTTTTGAATAGTTTTCTTTGACCGTTTCTTTCGCGAATCTTAGAGATAATTTCGAGCCCACGCGTCTGTTTTTCCTCACATAGATTACATCACCGGGTGCGTAATGTTTTATCGGCTGTCTTGATTTATTATGCGCTTCCATGTCTTTTATTTGTTTTTCTCTTAGCCTGTCTATATTTTCTTGCCTGGCCTTATCGAAATCCTCGGGGTTGACGCTAACATTCCTACCAAAGAAGACCTCGAGAGGTCTTTTTCCGGTTGTCGAATGTATTGAGAAGTTATATTCGTATACGGCAGTATCGAGGAGTTCCGAGAAGGTTCTACTAACGCCATCTGCTTTAAGGCAGCGTAGTATCTCTGTAAGAGTCGAGTGAAACCTTTCCACTTGGCCATTAACGGAGCTAGTGTATGGGGGGGTTTTAAAGATCTGTATTCCCAGCTGATCCTCGACCATGAAACTGATTGAGCTAGAGTTCAAAGATTTTTCATTGTCGATTACTATTAGTTTGGGTACACCAAAAGCGAATAGTAATTCGCGTAGTGGTGTCTTAATGTCTTCTATCGCTTTGGATTTCAATAATTTCACTTGAGCATATTTTGAGAATTTGTCCAGGGCGGTTAATATGAGTTTCCGCTCTGTAGAGTAAATGTCTATGTGTAAGATTTCACCCGGAAATTTTGGGATTGATGTTTCTTTCAGTTGGGGTTTATTAGGGTGCCGATCGTACTTTTGCTCCTTGCAGATCACGCACTGTTTGACTATGTTATTTATTTTGGCACTCATTTTAGGGAAGTAAAACTTTTCTAGTAGCTGGATTTTATTCTCCCGTGCATTCCGATGTGCTCTTTTGTGCACTTTCAGAATTTCCTCGTCCTGTTGATCGGGGTTTACCAGGTCTTCTACTTTTGTCTGAGTGAATCGGACTTTGTAGTTTCGGAAGTGTAGCGGGTATATCCGCTGAATTTTTCCCATTATTTCTTCGGAGGTAAATAGGCCGTTAATAACGCTAGGGTTTAGATATCTTTTGAATATCCCTATGAGGTTTTCCTCTGAATAGTCCGACTGAACAAAGAGGTGCCTATGATAGGTGGGGAACGGGATTTTAAATTGGTAACTACCTTCGTTGCCGATCTCGAGCACGATTTGATTTTTGAACGCGTTTATTGGTGCTGTCGTGGCTGGTATCAAGTCATGCGCTGAGCTCTCGCTACTGTGCTGTGTAGGGGTAAGGGTATTTGTTGGTGCTACGCGCGGAGGCCTAGATAGGGCATCTGCCACGATATTCATTTTGCCGGGTTTATACACCAACTCGTGATTATATTCTTCGAGTATGGCTTTCCAGCGTTTCATTTTATTGTTATTATTTTTGTTACTCAACGCGTATGTTAGAGGTTGGTGGTCGGTAAAAATTTTGACCTTGGCTCTGCCATATAGGTAGTTTCTCAAGGAATTTAGGGCCCAAATTATTGAGAGCATTTCCTTTTCGTTGGTAGCGTAGTGTTCCTCCGCCTTGCTCAGGGTTCTTGATATGAATATAATGGGTCTATCGTTTTGTGCTAGGACCGCTCCAATCGCGTAATCGGAGGCGTCGGTGGTTAGCTGAAACTCTTTGCTAAAATCAGGATATGCGAGGACTAAATCATTGGATGTAAGGGAATTTTTCAGCTTATTGAAGGCTTCGAGTGCGTTGTCGTCTAAATCGATTGGTTTTTTACTAGAGAGATTTTTGGAAATTCTTCCTCCTTCGCCCCTTAAAAGGGCTGTCAGGGGTAATCCACGACCATTCTGTACTTTTTCTCGCCTGATGCGTCAGCTTTTTTCGGTACTATCCACACAGGTGAGTTTTACGGGGATCGTGAAGGTCTTATAATCCCATCCCTTAGTAGTTGTTGGATCTGCTTTTCGACTTCTTCTTTCAGCGACATCGGGTAAGGGTAGAATTTAGAGTAAGTTGGGGTGTCCGAAGATGTTCGGATTTCCCCCTTTACTATAGTAGTGAAGGTTAACCTTTCGTCTGGTTCGGAAAATATAATAGTTTCGGAAATTTTTTTGTTAATTCATTTATCTTGGCTATTTGTTGGGAATTCATGTGTTGTGTCCTAATATCAATTTTATTTACTGCCGTGTAGGCCTGCTGCTTTATTTTTACCTTTATTTTGTTTTTTATCATCATGAAGTTATCTCTAGTGTGGATCACGGCCGACAAATCCTTTAAACTATCATTACCCAGAATGCCGTGAAATGATTTAAGGTTGTCTATTAAGTAGAATTTTATTTCTGTGTCTTTGAGGCCGAAAAGGTTTACCTTCGTATGGTGGCTAATTTTTACGTTTCCGCCAATGGAGTTTGCATAGAATGGTTGCCCGTTTGGTTTAGGGTTTGGGGCAAGGTTGGTTTGTATGTAGTTCTTATTTGAACCCGTGTCTATTAATATTCTGAGTACTTGACCGTTCTTCGCCCTGCACTCGAAGTATGGGAGCGAAGAACAATTTAGTCTAAAAAATGTATGTCTGTAAGGTCAGTGGAATTTTGTTCGGAGACTTCGTTCTCTTGGGACAATTCTATGTAATCCGCGAGGGATTGTCCGTAGTGTTCGTCTTGAGCGGCGAGGCTGCGTTCGTAGATTTCCTCCTCGGATGCGCGCGGTTGTTCGACATCGTCTGAAGTGATCCCCTGAGGTTCTATATGGAAATTGCGTTGATATTTATTCGGTGGAGTTGGTGCTTGTACCCCAGTTGGGGGCCTTTTACCGTATAGCACATTTTGTACCGGCCGATTCATATAATTAACGTTTCGGGTGTGTAAAGACTGGTCTATGTCCATCGGTTCCGGCCGCGGTTGTGGCTTAGGCGCAATCGGACGCGGGGGATTAAAATTGTTAGTTTGACCCTGGGGACTATAATTTTTTGAATTTTTCACCGGTTTCTTATAAGGATCGAAACGGGGCTGGGGCAGATATGCCAATTGTGGGTAGAAAAGAGGCTTGTTTAGTTGGGGATTTGGTCTGCTGGTTATGTTTCTGCGGGGAAGAGGCGGTTGAATGTTTTGATTGGGAACACCGCGGGGCAAGCCGTGCGTATTGCGTATTGCGTTCTAAAATTTTGGTTTTCCAGCTTCAAACATACATAGATGCAGGGCCTGGGGTAGGTCTGACGGTTCTCGAATACCGAGGAGTCGTGGTAAGTCGCCTTTGAGTCCCCTGACGAAAGTGTCCAGAGCCTTATCTCTGTAGGTCTGAGTCAGTAGAGTGAGAGATTCGTTGCTGATGCTCATGCATCCGATTTTATTAAGGATTACTGACAGATGGAAGTAGACCCCATGATAGAACTATTGAATGGATTGATTGCCTTGAACAAGTGAAGTCATTTGATACTCGAGCGTTGATAAGTCACGCTTATCCGCATAGTGCAGAGTAAGGCAACGAGCTATGCACTTCCAGTCTAGCGGTGTGTTGTACGATTCCAACACAACGTCTGCCTGTCCCGAGATTTTGTTGCGAATTACATTTAAAATTCCGAAATATTTAGGGGTGCTTTTTATACCATCGTACAGAGCTAAAATTCGGTCAACACTCTTTTTCCATGAGTTGAATTCTCCCGGTTGTCCGGTGAACTCTTTTAAGCATCGCACCACATCGGGGATCTTATCTAGTTCGCCTATGTTGTCGCGGTATTGGGGGTAAATCGATTGATCAGTTCCGCTGAACTGATCGGAGTTTGGATTAAGTACCGACTGGACTATGTTTCTTCCTTCGTTTTGCAGAACCCGATTAACAATTCCGGTTATTAAATTGTCCAAGGATTCGTTCGTTACGACACCACTAATGTTGGAGATTGGTTGGGTAGGGGGGTTATTTCTAGCCGTTGCTGGCTGGGGTGGCTGAACTTGGGGACCTGGGTTTATTTCGGATGCATTAAACACCGGAGGTCTGAGAAGATTATTTGGATTAGCCATATTAGCTAAAAAGATCACTGAGAGAAAATCACTTGAGTAATTCGTTCGAGTTACAGGAGAATTTTTTCTTCTCGCCGAATATCACAATATCGCTTTTCACACGATCCCGATTTCGATTTCCGCTCTATATGATTCTATTGCTTAATAGAGAAAATTTCGAGGATTTATTAGGGGTTCGTTTACATAAAAAAAAAATTTCCTTTCTTACTTAATCTATAGACTTTTGATCTTTGCGTTTATTACTGGCTAAAAGATTTCATAAATGTGAAATTCCGTTCCTTAAAAGATTTCGCAGGTTTTCATATACATATGTATGTAGAATTTCACTTATTAAAAGATTTCGCAAAGATTTCACTTTCCTTGCTTATTTATAAATTGCTAATTTTTTTTTCGTTTAGTTACTTAGTTTTCCTGATTTATTCTTAATATCTAGAACTTACAGAACTACACGAAGTCTAGAACACATCTCGCGTAGAGTGGCTGCTAATTCACTTAGCTCCTTTTCCTCCGTTGCCGGTTACTGGGGGGCCTTATTTCCTCTACTGCGGTATTTCTTCCTGCTTTGGGTTCGGGAACCGATACTATGATGCTCCTTGAGGATCCTGTTTTATCCGGCTGGTGATCGGTGCGGCGGTGCTTCTTGAGAACCTTAGCACGGTGTTTTTTTGCACAACCTTAATCAAACTTTAAATTCGCGTGCGCGGCACTTCTTAAGGGCTCTATAGCGATCTAAAGATTTTTATCTTTAGCGCGAACTGGTTTGAGGGTGATTGCGTTATTAATTTAGCCGAATATGTATCGGTCCCTGCTCGGGCGCCAGTTAATTTTCCGTTTGAAGATAGAAAAAAAACAAATATTAATTTCAGCAGGTCTTTATTGCTTCTCTCAAAAGGTAGAACTAGACTTAGGCTAATACAATTTTGTGCACCTATTTATTAATTAGGTTGATCACGTTGCTCGCGTTACTCACGTTGACCGTAGACATGTCGTCAGCGATTTTGGTGGCTGCAGGCAGGTGAGTGAATTGCTGCGTGCGTGGGAACCGTAAGCGTGGGAATCGTAGGTAAGTAGTTTCCAGAAGATAGAATTTTTTTGTGACCCTGAATGTTTGGCGTCTTAACATATATTAAATTGCTTATGTATTATCATAGACAAATAAATATAAAGATGGCCCGCTTCGAACAACCGAAGTGTGACCGAAAATTTCTGATGCCTCCACAGCGATGCGGCTGAGGCTATTGGAAAGCTAATCTGTGTGTCGAAATTACCAATCATATTGCGCGGCAGTTAAATTTCTTACATGAGTTATAATAAAAAAAAAAAAAATTATTCGATAGAATAACAGGATTTTTATTTCGAACTTAATTCTTTATTACAACTTTTCTGTTTGACTCTCTACAATCTTAATAATGAAAGATCGAGAAAATTTGGGGTTGGATCGAATTACTGCACATTATTTGCTGATTGCATGTCTGCAGGTCTGCAGGTGAGGCCTTTTTCTGGGAGCTGTCTCGGCGCTCAATTTGCTGATTTGTAATGAGGTCACTGAGGTCGATGTATCGGCACGTTTTATGGTAGTCGGAGGTAGGTACCACCGTAACTCCTCCCCCTAAGAGTGGAGCGATTGGCACAGAAAATGCATTTTCGTAGGTTCTGCTGCCGTAGCGACTGTTGTGAGGTTAATGATACTTTTCTGGAATCTGCGACTAATCCCGTCTATCCCGATGATTATTGAGAGTCCCAATTTTTTCCTAAATGAAGTGATCTTGGGCAGAAACATTTTTCTGCTACTTCTGGGCATTTTTCGTCGTAGAAGTGAATACCATAAGGGTTTAGTATTGCATAGGGTTTAGTAATTATTTTCTTGCACTTTTGAATTGGGATTGGGATTACATGGAAAAAGGGTATATCTTTGTGTCATTGCAGATAATCGGGATCTGAATGTTAAATATGATCCTAGTGCCATTATCTTATTATTTATATAAGATTGTTGATTGATTTCATCTTTTAACTTAGATTGAATTAATTATAGTGTGGGGGCGGGAGAGGAAAAGTCGGACTTTATAATTTCACTTTTATTTAAAAATTAATTCAAATAGTTAATTCAGTTTAAAATGATTGAGAATATAACGCGGTTTAATATAATGCAACTGAGGCTCGGCACGGTCAGCACGGTCAGCACAGTCAGCTTCTCTCAGCGTCAGCTTGGCAAGAAGTGAAAAAAGTTGCGGTGCTGGAATCGAACCGGCCTTAGAGTTCGCTCTAAGGACTAACGGTCCTTGGAACTGGACCAGCTGGCTGCCCTAAATCCCACAATCGGCCATCCTGAGATTCGCCTGCCTCAGGCGATTCTTTGGAATCTTTATCGTCGTCTTCACCACTGCCTTCATCACTGTCTTCTGGTTGAACCCAAGGCTTCATGTAATCTGCGGCTGACGATGTCGAAATCGGTCCTTCGTGATTTCCCACCTTGCGTACGTCGTATCGTTCTTTCCCTTTTACTTTAACGATTTCGTAGGGTCCCAGAAACTTCGGGTACAACTTTCGGCCATGACCAAACTGCGTTCTTTTAATGGCAACTAGGTCAAGTTCCTGGTACTTGCGTGCAGGCTTTCTTTTTTGGTTGAAATATTTTTTATTTTCCTCTTGAACCTTCTGGATCTGTGATTTGGCTTGACTTCGCATTTCTCTCCTTTCGGCATCAAAATCGTCCACTATGGCTTCTTCTAATAATTTAGACAGCTCTAGGTCATCTGACGTGTTCATGTTAACACCCAACATAAGCTCAAAGGGGGATCTATTGGTAGCTCTTGACTTCGTCGAATTTATTATTTGCTGCACCTGGGGAACAAACTTGAACCATTTTAGGGGATCAGCAAATGACAGTTTAGATAGAACTGAGATAATTATCTGCTTCATCCGTTCAACTTGGCCGTTTCCCCTCGGAACTCCTGTTGTTATCGTGGCATGTGCAATTCTTCGCTCATCGCAATAATTTATGAACACATTCGAAGTGAACGCTGTACCCCTGTCCGTAACCACTCGATAAGGATTCCCGAATATTTAGCTATGAAGGCCCAGTTTCCGCACAGTTTCGTCGGCCGTTGTTGTCTTCACCGGATAAATCCAAGTAAATTTTGTGAACCCATCGACTACGACGAAAAGGTACTTATAACTTTTTGACGTCGACGGTAAAGGTCCAAGGTGGTCTAAGTGGAGGGTATGCAATGGCACATCTGCTTTCTCTATGGGGTTCAGGAATCCTTCTTGCTTCCCCTGTTTTCGTGACGAAAGTATACAGGCAACACAATTACTAACTGCTTCTGCTGCCTTTCTGTCCAACTTATCTATGTAGTATTCCTGTTCAGCGATAGCGATAACCCTTTTCACATTTGTATGACTCTCTTAGTGTATTTTTCTTAACACTTCTCTCTGCAGCAATTTTGGTACGACATTAAATATCTCCCTCTGACCAGCTTATAGATAACACCACCTCGCATTAAAAAATCCTCATAGGGCTTTTCTTCCAAGATTGACGTGAGAAGGCGGCAGTACTCATCATCCTGCTGTGCTTTTCGAATCCTCGAAAGTAACCCATCTTCTATCGGCAGAACGGAAGGATAGCGGCTAAGTGCATCAACATGTTTCATACTAACTCCAGGTCGGTGATTCACAGTGCAATCGTACTCCTCAAGTAACAGCGCCCACCGGGCTATGCGGCTACACAATTCTTTTCTCTTCATAGTCAATTGAAAAGCTTTGCAATCTGTGTATATACTGAATTTAAGACCAAGTAGATACATCCTCAACTTTTTTAGTGACTTAACTATGGCCAAGACTTCAAGCTCGTAGCTAGAGTAATTCTTTTCACATTTCGTTGTCTTAAAGCTTAGATATACTGCAGGGTGAAAATGATTGTCGTCGTGCTTTTGAAGGAGGACAGCACCGTAGCCTTCTCTACTCGCATCGGTATGAAGTTGAGTTTCAAGAGTCGGATTAAATAACTTAAGGACTGGAGATTTACAAAGCATGTCCTTTAACAAATTAAATGAACTTTGCTGCTCGCGACCAAAATCGAACGGTGTACTTTTCCGCGTTAAGTCTGTTAATGGTTTAGCAATCAGGGAATATTTAGGTATGAATTTTCGAAAAAATCCCGTGAGCCCCAGAAAACTTTGAACGTGTTTCACGCTTTTGGGGACAGGGAATCCGGCCCCTTGCTTTTACTTTATCGATCGAGGGCCTAATGCTGCCGGCCTCAATAATGTGCCCGAGAAACTCTACTTTTTTTTGTAAGAATTTACACTTTTCCCATTTCACTATTAGTCCGTTTTTTTCAGCGACTTGAAAAACGCGCTTCAATTTTTCAATACAGTCTTTCTCGTCATTCGCGGGGATAATAACATCATACAAATAAACTAGCACAGTTCCCTCCTGAATTAAATTTTGGAAAACAGCATTGACAAATCTTTGAAAAACAGCTGGAGAGTTACAAAGGCCAAATGGGACTTTTAAAAATTCGTACTGCCCCTCTGGTGTAACGAATGCAGTATATTTATGGCTACTTTCGTCAATATCGACATGGAAAAATCCGTTTTTTAAGTCCAGCGTAGTGAACACTTTAGCATGGTACAAGCTTTGAATTATATCTTCCATATTAGGCAGCGGGAACCTATCTTTTACAACCTTGGTATTAAGCTTTCGATAATCTATGCAAAGCCTGTAAGTCCCATTTTTTTACTCGCAAGTACAACGGGACTTGCAAAATCAAAATCGCTTTCTTGGATAATACCATCGACCAGCCATTGCTTCACTTGTTCCCTGACTACTTCCTTTTCTTTAGCTGCCAGTCTGCGTGGTTTTTGATATACGGGGAGCTCGTTTTCTAATAAAATTTTCATCTGAACGCAAGACCGTTCAGGCCTGATTGGGCAATACTGTTTAATCAAATTTCGGAGTTCTTCATAAAATTCACTGCCTTTTATTTCCTTAATACATTCCGGCTCTTCTTCTTTAATTAACTGTACAACGTCGATACTGTTCAAAGGGTTTTCGATTGTGTCTTCCCCCTCTTTAAACAATGTGGCTTTACCGCGCTCTATGATAACTTTTGCGTACTTTAGGATATCTTTGCCGACAAGTACATCTTCAGGCAACCATGCATCAGGCACAATGTGCAGTTGCGGCGAATAGCTAAAATTATTTATAACTAGAATGGTTTGAAATGAGCCCAATGTACTTCTAAAGCTAGCACCAAAACCAGCTAACGGAATGCTTGGCCCACAACTGTCGGCGCAATTCCCTCTAATCGAATCATAAACTGACTTTCGCACCAACGAAACATCGCTTCCAGTGTCTAAAAGAGCGGTGAAATTTCTTCCGGCGATATTTACTAGTATTGTCATATCAAAAGAGGATACTAAATTTACTTTTTTAGGAGCCGTGCTAGCTTCCTCCGTTTTAGATTTCGGGCAACTCGAAGATATGTGTCCAAAATCTTTGCAGTTAAAACATCGCGCTCCTTTTGACTTATCCGGACACTCTGCAGTCAGGTGAAATTTAGAACCGCAATTAAAACACCTTTTCTTTGATTCTTGATGGACCTTGTGGGAAGACCTTCCTTCATTTGGTTTGAGCGACCTTTTCTCAGCTTGTTGACTTTTTATAACCTGGTACACTTTAATTTTCTCCTTAAGCTCATCCAGATTTTTAGCCTCATACAACACTGTCTTATTTATCACATCGTCTGGAATTCCCGCAATAATATAGGCTACAAGCGATTGCTCACCGAAAGTTTCTCTACTTGCTATTTGCTTCATAGTAAAAATATACTCTAGGAAAGTTTCACTGGGTTTTTTCTTTCGGCTTTGCAATTCCTTATGGATATCTAGGCAGGTTGGTTTATCCCCGAACTCTTTTTCTAACGTCTTTTTGAGTTTGTCCCAGCTAGTAATATCGATTGAGGAATCTATCGCTAATTTCGCAGCACCAGTTAGCAGTCGCCTCGCATAGAGATATTTCTGGATGTCATTCCAGCTGCATACTGTAGCAATTTCTTCAAACTCCTTTACCCATACGGGAAATAATTTACCAGATTCGCCGCAAAATTTACTTAGAGATTCTTCGACATCTCGGAAGGCAAAATTGTTTGTAAAAGCTCCCTTCTCTTCTTTGGCCATATCTGAAATCTCCTGATTAACGGTACTTTCTCTAAACCCCAGAAAGCTAGAATCTTCGAATAAAGAATTGTAGGGACTCTCTTCTTCGTCGCCTTCTTCAGTTATCAACTTCAAAGGTAAATTATTTTTTGTTTTTCAGCCCTTGCAATGGAACCCGCCAATCTTTGAACTAAATCCTCTTTCAAGCGATAACTATAAGACAATCCTTTTTCGCGAAGCAGTCTTTGCAATTCTGCTACAGTTAGATTACGCAAATTATCCATACAATACGGCTAAATATAAAAGTATTTCGGATTGTTTGTTAGATTTTCTGGCCATTTAAATTTCCAAAATCTTCGAAATCAAGCACGTCCGATAGAACTTTCTCGATTAACCGTTATATACCGTTCCAGTATTTGAATGTGACTCCAAAGAAAATAAATTGATCACTCACCAGTTTCCAGCAGCTTACCCAGTTTAGAAATTACCAATTTTCTTAAATTTTATAAACCGTCTTGTTTCCAGCGCAGCAATCAAAGTTCCTTCCAGCGGCGTGAAACAGCTTCCGTTATTTGGGCACACAGCACTTCTCTACTTCGCTTCACAGCACGAAGTCTAAGTTTTTCCGAAAAAGGCAGCACAGTTTTTCCGCTTTCACAGTTTCACAGCTCTAAGTCTAACAGTCTAACAGTTCGTCTCCTGGTCCACGAGTTTTATTTGCACGAATCAGTTTTTTAATTTCGTACATCCCATTTCTGACACCATAATTTGTGGGGGCGGGAGAGGAAAAGTCGGACTTTATAATTTCACTTTTATTTAAAAATTAATTCAAATAGTTTTGAGAATATAACGCGGTTTAATATAATGCAACTGAGGCTCGGCACGGTCAGCACGGTCAGCACAGCCAGCTTCTCTCAGCGGCAGCTTGGCAAGAAGTGAAAAAAGTTGCGGTGCTGGAATCGAGCCGGGCTTAGAGTTCGCTCTAAGGACTAACGGTCCTTGGAACTGGACTAGCTGGCTGCCCTAAATCCCACATTATTATTATTATTATAGTAATATTATTGTTTTTCTTAACTCCACGTTATTTTTAATTACTCGGGGTGTCATTTTATTTCTTTCATTATATTGTCCGGAATCTTCTCTTGATAAATTTAGTTTTTCAAGGTTCTTATTAACTATTTAATTCTTCAAAGTGGACTTTAATTGCAGGGTATAGTTCTTTCTGGAATGAGTTCAGTTTATTCAGGGATTCGTGTTTTTATTTAAGTACTCGTGTTCTGTATTAAATTTAAGATTTTTATTGAATTTGAAGGCTTTCCGACGTTCGACTAAGTAGGAACGTCTTCTTTTAGGTTTTGAGTTCCTTTTTGATAAACAATCTGATAGTCATATTCCTCTAGTTTCAATCGCCACCGTATTAATTTAGAATTAGGGTCTAAAATACTCTGCATGTGACAATTTTAAAGGGTCTTCCGAATAAGTAGAGTCTAAAATATTTGGTAGCCCAGACGATAGCTAAAAGTTCCTTTTCTATAATTGAGTAGTTGATCTCCGAATCTGTTAAGATTCTGTTCGCATAACAGATTGATAAATCGGAACCCTTAACGCCTTGTGACAGTACAGCTCCAATAGCAAAATTTCTAGCGTCCGTGGTTAAGATAAATGGTTTTGAAAAGTTTGGGTATTTGAGGATCGTGTCGTTTATTAATAAATGTTTGCACATCTGAAAGGATTTAACGTACTGATCGTTAAAGTCTATCTTCCGACACTTCTTTAAGCATTCGGTGAGTGGTTTTGTTAGTTTCGCCAAGTGTTTATTAATTTTGCGGTAATATCCTAACAATCCAAGAAAACTTTTAATGTCTTTCTGAGTTCTGGGGATAGGAAACTCTTTAATTGCTCTGACCTTTTCTGGATTTGGTTTCACTCCATCAGTAGTTAGAATACGGCCTAAAAATGCTATTTGCTTGTGGAGGAACTCTGATTTATCCAGTTTAGCTTTGAGAATTGCTTCACGAAGTTTGCGGAAGACTTTACCAATATTTTCTCCATTTTCTTGGAGTGAGGTCGAGAACACGATAATATCGTCGTAGTATACTAGACAGACTTTGCCCTGTAATTCTTAGAGTACGTTGTCACTGCGTATTTTTGAAACCCGCACCAATTGTCCTTTTTTTTCCTTCTTGGTCGACGGAAACTGCAAGCCACGGGGACGAAAAAAGGAATCCGACAAAATCTGGGTTTTTATAAAAGTTACGGCGAAAATAGCAAACTCCAGCCCGAATCCGCTCAACTCCCGACATTTTTCACGGGAAAAGAAACTACTGAGGCTTGGCTGTCCTTCCAAAAAGACACGTCTGGCGAGCGTCCGATTCAAATCACCACTTTCTTAATTATTTCTCGAGCAAAACCAAAAACGCGAACTGTCGCTTCAACTCCCAAAGTCAAACTCTCGAGCTCATGCCAGCTCGCGTTCATGCCGCCGCGTCCGTTACCCAGGACCATTTTTTTGGCCTACCCACCAGCTCGCCTCGCTGGCTGTCGCTTCGTGCCACGAACTGTGAGCCGGCAGCCCCATCCCGTGTTCACGACCGCAGCGCGGCATGAGCTCACGCCAACAGCGGCTCGGTTAATAGCGCGCGGGGCTCGATCCGAAACAAATTTGTATGAGACTATGGAAGTCGATGCTTCTATATTTAGAACATTTATTTTTTTGACGTGATAACGTCTTATAAATCGATGAACGACCGCACACACCAAAAAGTATGACTCATTGTCACGTTCCGCCTGAGCCGAGCGTGCAAGCGAGAGCGCGGAACAAACGATAGAGAGGCACGATCGGCCTAAGCGTAAGATTAGTGTACTTTAGCTGATTGTTACGGAATTTGATGAGACTTTGTAGGGGGTTTCGATTGGGCCCCAAACGAACGAATATGCAAAAATTTTTTGTCGGAAAGCTATATTTTCCGAGATATTGAAGTTGGACAATTTTTTTTCCCAACAACTTTTTTTTACACTTATTATGCCTGAAAATAAAGGAAATATGAAATTATTTGCATTGTTTACTTACCTGGACCTCCTCCTTTCGCTTTGACAACTCAAAATTTGACATTTTCAAATTGTCCCTCCTACCTTCTAGGATGCGTTCATTAAGTGAACGTGCATTCATCAATATACATCTAAATGGATATAATAAGTATTATTTCAAATTAATGTTCAAATATTTAATTAATCCTTTCATAATTTCAATTAAAAGTGAATATGAAAGGATGAAAGGATTGTAAAAAAATCTGTAGGCATTCTTAACAGTTCACCGTACACAAGTTCGGCGGGAGTGGCTGAAAATTCTTCTCTTAAAGAAGATCGTAATGCTAGTAAAATGAAAATGTAATGCTTTTGACCAGGAACGTGTAATGTAAGTTATAATAATAGTTTTAAGTGTACGGTGCTAACGTTCTAGTAAACCATTTGATTGCGGATGGTAAGCTGTTGTTCGATTACGTTTGAAACCCTAAATTCTTGCTAGTTCTTTAAATAGGTGAGATTCGAATTGACGACCTTGATCCGTAATAATGAATTGCGGAACTCCAAAACGTGAAATCCAATCTCTGCAGAGTGCTTCAGCGCATGTTTCGGCTGAGTTGTCGACTAAAGGAATCGCTTCTGGCCATCGCTTAAATCTATCAATGAGAGTGAGGCAATATTTAAAGCCTTGAGATGGAGGAAGTGGCCCGATTAGGTCGAGATGAATGGTGTTGAAACGTTCTGAAATAGGAAATGTTCCAAGAGGATTTTTAACATGACGCGTTATTTTACTTTTTTGACCTGAAGACAAGCTCGTGACCAGTTATTTATGTCCTTATTCATTGTTGGTCAAAAATATTTAGCAGTTACCATTTTGTTCGTACATCGAACACTGGGATGAGTTAAATCATGAATTGATTTGAAAATTTGAAAACAAAATGTTTTTGGAATATATGGACAAGTTCCGGAAGAGGTTTCGCAAAATATTTCAATATTATTATAAACTGGAAATTTAGAAAATTTATAAGACTTTGTTGCACCGCTTCCCCGCGATCACCCGCACAATTCAAACACGTATTCAAGTTTCAGTGTAAACTTCGCCGAGCAATCCACGCGTGCGTACTATTATACTACTCAGTTGACTACGTAGTTTCGTTCGCTTAAGCTCTGGTGGCTTTTCTATTGACTGCACTTCTTCGCCTGCCGAGAACTTCTTCCAATGTTTTCCTCGTTACCTAGGTCAGTGCTGCTAATTTCTGCACTTAGGCACTCAGCTTGCTTAGTCACCGGCAGTCAGCGGCCCGTGCTACTCAATGGGTGCAATTGTTTTGAAGCATGACCCTGAGCGCGCACATCCGGCCCGTCGTGACAATTTGCTCGGTGCTCTTTAAACCAGGTGTTAGCCACCGTGCGCTTGGCCTTGGGTGAACAGGTGTTCGGAAATGTCTGGTCATCCGTGATCTCAGCATTTCCTAACAACTTGCTTATCAAAAGTTCTTTCAGAGTTTCATCGTTTTGTTGAGCTTTGGCGATATTGTCTAAATCTATTGAGCTAGGCTTTTCTATTCTGGATAATGCGTCTGCTACAACATTATTTTTAGCTGAGATATGTCTGATGTCAGTAGAAAATTGTCTCTAAATGTCTCAACTGCCTCGGTGAAACTTTTTCTGGGTTTTGATGAAAAGCTAATATTAAAGGTTTATGATCAGTGAATATTATGAATTTTCGACCCTCCAGATTATGGCGAATATATTTAATCCCTTGATAAATTGCCAATAATTCACGATCATATGCACTGTAGTTGCATTGTGCTGAATTTAATTTTGCTGAAAAAAATCCGAGAGGTTGCCATTATCTTGAATTTTCTGATGGAGAGCTGCTCCTAAGGCAATATCAGAAGCATCGACAAAGAGAGCTAACTCTGCTTTGGAATCAGGGAAGTTTAAGAGTGTAGCTTCTGATAGTTGTGATTTAATTATTTCGAAAGATTTGATTGTATCTGAATTCCAATTAACTTTTTGGGCACCATCAAGCCCGAAGAACTGAGCTTGATTTGATGTGGATCACCCGCTTGACAACTACTGAATTAAATAATTTACGTAATATCCGCTATTTATACTCAACTTGAAAATCTCAAGTGTGAAGAATATCGAAAGAAAATTTTTCCGATTAAAACAGAATACAGATAAGACCACCCAATATAAATCGGGAATCAATTCTAGGAAATAAGACCACCCACGTGGCAATAAGATCACGTGATCGGAAGCTTAGCTACTGATAAGCCTCTACATAATATAAACAAAGCCACCTGCACATTTCGCAACATGTTCAAACATGATCAATCATGTTAGAGTTAAAATGTTGGTTGGTAGAGATAAGAGCCCCGTTAGTATAAACTACTGATAAACCTCCACATAACATTAACAAAGCCATCTGTATGCTTCACAACATGCTCAGACATGATCTACATAACACAAAAAAAGCCAGTTGCGCGTTTCCCAACCAACAACGGGAGGGCTAAAGCTTTCGGCTGGTGGTGAGGGGTAACCTGCATCACGGACTTGAATTTCGAAGGTATCAGTGGGGGAGTGGAGATTCTCTTCATGAACTTGACTCTAGACCCCAACCCACACCTCCAACTTGATCCTAGACTCCAACCAATACCACTATATTACATCCTATACTCCAACCCATACCACTATATTACACCCTAGATACACCCGCAAGTACACACATGCATACCCAAACACATACATATATGCGCCTTAAGCACACACATACTAGCGCACAACAGAGCTTTCATGACGTCACCCTCCTAGAAAGTGCTCCTAGACGTAGGCGACGAGCTTTTGGGACCTTTCTTGAGAATTTAGACCCCCTGTATAAACCTTATGGAATTTTGTGCCAGAACCGGCATAGCTTACCTACTTGCGTACATATATTGTTTAAAATTGATTTATAATTGGTTGGGTTTTCTTTATTGTAACCAGTGGGACGTTTCATAAAAATCAGTTCTGATAAATCTTTGGTTATATCGTATGGTCTATCGCTAATAACAAGATTTTCATCATCAATTTTTAATGTTGAATTGCTAATCTTCCATCCATCGCTGCTATAATCCTTCTCACTTCCGCGACTAATTAGCTGTTTATATTTATCCAATATTTGGTTGGGTGAACTTTGTTCATTTAATGTTGATTTGTTGGTGTAGCAAACTTTTCATTTACGTTATCTTTCTCGACATCATCGTAATTGTAATTATCATCATCATTTCTCGATAGAGAATAATCCCTTACACTTAGAGTGGTTCCCGTGCCTAAAGTAGGTGACGTTTTACCATTCCTGAGCTCACTCTGCCAGTCTTTCGGCCATTGGAGCGTTATTAGTAGGTGCAGCAGGCATAGCTAAAGCAGTAAACGCAGCAAGCAAGGCACGGCAGCAGTTTGAAGAAAACAAGCGTAATAATAAAACGATGAAAATTATAACGTTGGGTAAATCTGCTCATGGATTGTTCCTTAAGCAGTAAAGGAAAGGGCTGGAAGTTTTTATTAACCCTCAGCCAAAAAACTAGTAAAGTCGCTATTCTAAAGCACTGAATGAACTCGATCTACGCAAATATGCATAACACATATCACACTTTAGAGGAGTATTTATGCGTGATCGCTTGCCTAGAAAACCATGGAAGAATGAGGGTGGAATTATACATAAATCTAGATGGTTCATCAGGACCTGAAACACAGTGGGTAGAGTACAAGAAGAAGGGAAATATTATCAATTACTTTGATAGTTTTGGAAACCTGCAGCCACCACGAGAAGTTGTAAATTATTTGGGTGATAACGTGACGTACAACTATACACTCCATCGATTCATTCATTGCTTCATTCGATTCAGTAATTTGTGGACATTTGCGTTTGGAATTCCTTTACATTATTATTCAACTATTGTAAAATGCATAAATAAAGGTTTTCGATTACAAACAGAGTAATTCCCTTTCCAGTAGCCAAATCGATAAAACTCTCCCTTACTAGTAAATAATTCATCGGTACTCACTGCTGAGTACTTTCCTCCATTGGAATTCTCTGTAGACTATGTTCTTGGATTGTTTGATTTACAAACATACAATTCTATACCTAATATTGATGAGAGCAACAATTTAATGCATGTGGGGGATACACTAATCAAAATACTGGTTGGATCATATGAGATTGATATTGCAACTTTAGCGCAGCAAAATTTGAATAAAAGCAACAGCAAGGCAGAAATCTTAATCAAGGCAATCAATAATACCTTGAAAAGCGAAATAAAAGCCACCGAATCTGTACACTTTGATAAGAAGATATCTATCTGTTCGCGAAGCGAACGCTGAAATGAAATGAATTAAAAAAAAAAAAACACAACAAATGAATAGAAATTTACCTCCTACTGGAATCCTCCAGAGGTACCATGATCCAGTCATCTACAATCCTGAAATAAAAATGAATTATATATAAATCCCATTACTTTAGTTACAAAACATGAAGTTCATACACAGAAAACATGAATTATGTATGCTACATACGAATTGTGCATAAAACCGAGTCTGAGGATGGTCTACCAAAACCTTGGCAGACCAACAACAACAACGCAGGATTCACTGGAACTTACTGATTAAACATGAAGTCAAACGTTTATACAATACAAACGTAACATATTACATGAAGAAGACGAGCACTTTCACATAGAACATAAAGCAAACCATTACTTGAACATAATAACACATAATTAGTGAAAATACATAGACTTTGACATATGTATACGGGAAAACACCGGCAAACATATATCGCTAAAATACACCACTAGAACACAGAAAAACACGGAATAACGACATGCAACAGGTAGAACAGTCACTTACACGCAAATTTGGCCACAAACTTTTCACTTTTCACGCACTGAACGTCGGAATTTAGCACAAGAAAATCGCGACCCGTGCCACTCGAACTTGAAAACCGCGAACTGACACCCATGATCTGACAGCGCCATGGGGGGTAATTGGGCACGATTAATTCAATGGCGTTGCCAGAATTTCGATTAATTCACCAATTATCGAGATATCAACGAAAGTTGATATTATAATTGGTGTAATAAGAGTGAAAGAGACACACAAAAATTGGACAAGGATAACCATAAAATTAGTCAAAATGGCCGTGCGGAAAACGGCCAAATTGCCCGATAGACTTCGGAAAATCTACCAAATACGATAATGCAGCTCAAAGCTCTTCCACGGACCTATAAAAGAGCGCTGCGTAAAGACCTCCTGTCATTCTTGCGATAGTAATTTTGGAATAAGTTTGCCGCCGTGATTTTTTTATTTATTTTTTTTCGAATTTTTGGACTTGTTAATTTTTTTTGAATTTTTAGTTTTACTTTGCGAATTTGGACTTAGTTTTTTTTGAGAATTTTTTTGGATTAAGTTTTTTTGTGAATTTCGACTCGGGAATTTTTTTGTTGGATTTTTTAGTGAATTTAAATAGGAGAACCAGACAGAGATTAAAGTAATGCCATTGGCCATTTTGATCATAACTGCTGGTTCAGGTAGACTAACCAATTGTAAAATAGATTAGCTACAGGATATTGCATTAGATAATATTGTATCAAAAATTGAATTAACATTGTATGATTTTTGTAAAACCTTACAATTGTGCAATAAATGATTGTAAACTAAATTCACACTGCTTTCTAATTCTTAATTTTTTTCAGTTTTTTTTGCTTACAAAAAACACTATCGCTCTATTGCCAACGTGTATTGGAAACCAACATACTGCATACTACATAAATCTGAAATACCAGTCAATATGATTAAAGTCAATACTGTACAGGTTGAAAAAAACATCATGTCAGGCTCATCCATAAATAATAATCATGTGCATATTCTCCATGAATTTTCGTTAAACGTTTGCCCAGGCTATAGGTAAAATAGTAGAGGTTCCCAAGAATGTTATCTATTTGCCTGTGCTTATCAAACGGGTAAGTTCCCTAACCCTAAAGTTCATGGATCAAGACGGAGATTGAACAAATTTTCGACGTGAAACGATAACATTAAATCCTCAAAGTGCTAATCTATAATATAATAATAAGCATAAATATAATAACTACAACGCGCCCAAAGTTATTAGTCATAAAATAACCCTGAAGCAATCAAGACGTGAGCTGACTCATAATATACAATTTTTCAAATCATTAGAACTAAATTTGAACCAATGAGTAACATCTTGGCATAAGTTATGATAATAGTATAGCAAAAATTGTCTACCACACCTATTCACTTTTCCTAAGATCTATCAAAAACAACGATGAAATCCGTATTTCTGTGTAACACCACGACCTGTATGACTTACCAACCGACAGTTTTATATACATTGAAGGAGCACTAACTAAACCTGAAGGATCAATGTCAGACACTGCAGATCTGGTAAATAATGCTGTAGTGTTTCTCTTTGAGGAAATTCACTACGAGATAAATGGTGTAGATATATGTAGATAGAACTGGAAATCTTGGAATTTCTACAACGCTAAAAACTTATATGTCATTGAACCAATATGAGAGCCGAATGTTGCTCAATACCAGCTGGTCACCCAATAAATCAATTACAACTGCCAAAGAACTTTTCAATTTCTGCGTCTGGCTAAAAATATTGCTTGGCTTTGCCGAAAACTAAAGTAAAATTATCGCAACCGTCGAGCATAAATTAATATTAATACGAAGCAGGATAGCAGTCATATCACCAACAGATGCCGTAAAAATATCAATATTTAAACTTCAGTGGCGTGTTCCCCATGTTAATGTTACCGACCTATGAGAAATTATCCTTATTAAAAATTATTGAAAGTGGCTGTAAAATAAAAATACCATTCAGGAGTTGGGATATATATGAGTATGCGCTGCCGGCAGCAATTTATTACAATGCGTACGTCAATAATCAGTAGTTTTATCTTTATATTGCCACCTAATAATAATACTGTTGTCATTAATCGAGAGTAAATGACATACCTCTGCAGGAGGATTTGTTAACAGTTCATATAATTCACTTGAATTGTTAATAACAGCTGCCTTTTGTAATTTTTTCCATTGTCCAAATTTGTCCCAAAAAGAGTTTAACATAAGTTTTGCAAGCGATTTCAAACATTAAATCAGGACAAATTTCTACAAAATCGTATGTAGTTTAACACCTTCTTGGTTGAGGAAATCTTCTAGATATTGCTCTTTTTCTTGTTGTGTACTGATGCTAGAAGGCCAACCAGATGCTTGTTGGGTCATTTTGATGAACGTATGCATCACATCTGTGGACAATCCCTTAACAAAATTTAATTTGTCATACTGTTGAGTTTTACTTCTATATTTAATATACCAGGTGTATGCATAAGTTTGTTATAGTTGGAGGTATGGACCTCAAGGGAGCCCGGCTAAAGCCCCTTGTCCAGCGGTATGCGGCTGCGGGAGCTGGCAGGCTAGCATTTGCGGTAGTGTGGGGGGGCTTTGCCGAAAAACCGCTTTTAGCCGCTGGAACGGCCCACCTATAACAATCGAAAATTCTCCCACGACGGAACGAAAAATCGCAAGGGGAGGAAAAGGACAGTGCGGGACTAAGCCCTGCAACTGCCCGGGAATGGCTTTCAGGGGGGAGGTTCTGGATGAAAACAAATGAACCCCCCCTGGCCTAAGCCCCAACCACCCGATGACCTCCCCGCAGCCTCAAAACTATGGGGAGGTCCCTTTAAATTATACAAGCTACAAGAACCGGCTGAAAGAGAGGTTTGAGCGGACCAAGAAAAAATTAACTTAGATTGTCATGCCTGTAATTATTACTTAGTTAGCTTTTCTTAAATATACAATGTTTTACAAACCATACAAAAAAATGAATGCGTTGGGCGCCTTGCTGCACTGCTGGTTTCGTCGATGAGAGAGTTGATTGATGAATGCTGCTACTTCGAGTATGGCTGCGACTGATGTTGGTATAGCTGCTGCTGATGTTGGGGCTGCTGAATCCGGTGTAGCTGCTGCTGAATACGGTGTAGCTGCTGCTGATTGTTTGGGCTGCTGAATCCGGTGTAGCTGCTGCTGATTGTTGGGGCGTTCTGTTTTCCTCGTTACCCTTATAGCCAAATACGTGTTTAATTCTTTTGTTTAACTTATTTTATTTATTCAATCTCAAAGTTTATATGTAGTTGTTTTATATTGATTTGTAAACTATTTTTATATTTGTCTCTTTAGTTCCACTTTTGGTTCATTAAAATCACCTGGGTTAAGTCGATTAGAGGATCGCACTTTCAGTTTATCACTTAGGTACATCATTCACTTCCAGTCTAATTAGTTAATTTCCCTTCATATTATATTATATAAAACATTTTTGGAATAAAGGAGCGCCTACCGCTCGTTTAACAACCAGGAGTGCTTCACTTTCACTGTGTAGAGATGTCGCCTTTTTCCTCCTTTTTTTTTCTACTTACAGCGTCACATAATATGATAAAAAAAAATCACCCCAAAAAAAAAACTTTTTCAGACAAATCATAATTTCTATGACACCCTAACACCAGTCACTGTCGTCTAACGTAATCTATCCTTTTCCGTTTTTTTTTTCTTTCTTTATAACAACAACAACACAAAGAAAAAATTCAGCCGCTCATTTTCTTAATGCTTGTTGGAAGTGTAGCTTCCCACTTGTCACTTTTCTTTTATTAATTTTGAGTTTCCTTCTTATACGTCACCTAATCTTCTTACCTACTCGAAAGCTTTTCCCTCTATCTCTTTTAAATTTTTATGTTCACCAATTATATTCCTTTCTTTTCATGTTGCCTTTATGGCGTATTGAGTCACTAATCTCCATACACCAAGTTTTTCTCTCCGTTTTCCTTTCGGGGAGGGTTGAACACGACGCAATCACCTTTTTCACCGGTTCTTTAGCGCGATCTCGTGGGCAACGGTCCTTGGGTGAATCCGATTCGCTTTTCCAAAAAAAAAATGACACTCAAATCGCGGCGGACCCTTTATTCAACATCCGACCGCGATCGGGGGCAAATTTTCCCGACACCACTTTTCTTTCGGGTGGACACCCTAATCAAAACCAAGCAACAACCGGCTATTCTTCGAACCCGATTTTTCGCGACCTTTCCTTAATTCGCTTACAACTCGCGGCTCTTTCCAATCCTGTCTTTTCACTAATAATCTTTAATAAATTTTCTTGTCGTCCGTAACGCGTCTCCTCGCTTTGACTCCCAGCAACCGACTCCTCGAGCTCGACCCGAGCTCATGCCGCCGGCCGCGTCCATTAACTCGGAACCGTCATCCCGCCCTCCCATCAGCTCGTTGCGCTGGCTTTCGCCTCACGCCCCGAGCTGTGAGCCGACAGCTCGGTCCCTCGTTTACGTCCGCAGCGGCGGCAGAAGCTCCAGCCAGCAACTCGAGCAACGGCGCGCGTAGCTCGGTCCGGAGATTTTTCTATGCGACCGAGGGACTTGAAAAGATTTGATATGTCCCTCGCTCGGCCGGAGCCACCGCGCCGGAGATTTTTTCTGCCTTTTGGTGCCGCTCCTTGAGTCCCGAACGCCGAATTTTGGTGCATATTTTGGCGAACAAACTCGACGTTCGCAACTCAAGGAACGCTACTTTCTTGCGGTGCCCGCCAGAGCCGCCGTGAGTTTTATGCCTAATTTAGGCGGATGTTCGAGCTCACGAGCCCATAGGCGCCGAAAAAAAATGAAAGGAAAAATTTATTTCCTGACCACAACAAGTTTTTGCCGGTTTTTTTGTTTAAAAAATACATAATTTTCAAGGGAAGTTAATTATTTTTTATTCCAAATATTGGCCATCGGCTGCTATACATTTCGCTCATCTTTCAGGTAATTTATGAATAGCATGCCAGAAACACTGCTTGTCTTTTGCGGCAAACCATTCGTCGAGCCATTTTCCAACTTCCTTAAAATCGCTGAAGTGCTGTTCTGGGGGCGCGTGCCCCACCGATGCGAGGAGGTGATAGTCAGATGGCGCCAAGTCGGCGGAGTACGGCGGGTGCAGAAGGATGTCCCATCCAAGCGATTTCAAGGTGTTTTTCAGTAGTTTTGCTGTGTGAGACGGCGCGTTATCGTGTAACAAAATCAATTTGCCATGTCTTCTGACCCATTCCGGTCGTCTTTCGATTAATGCGTGGTTTAAATTAATCATTTGTTGGCGATAGCGTTGTGTGTTAACAGTCTCGCCGGGCTTCAAGAGTTCATAATACTAAATACCGCTCTGGTCCCACCAGACACAGAGCATGGTTTTCTTGCCGAAGCGATTTGGCCTTGGTGTTGAAGGACCGGCTTCGCCAGGTGAAAGCCACGATTTTTTCCGCGTCGGGTTTTCAAAATAAATCCATTTTTCGTCACTAGTCACAATGCGATGCAAAAATGATTTCCTTTCGTGGCGTGAAGCAGAATTTCCCAAGTGACTGCGATTTTCCATTTGACGTTCATTCAAAACGTGTGGGACCCATTTACGAGTTTATTGATCTTCACCTAAAGGGATGTTCACACAACGGCATGGGAAGCTGCGATAAACCGCGCAGGGCACACCTCCACCCACAAGGGCAGCCAGCAGAGAACCATGGCGATCAAGATGGATGATGGAGTAGTCCGGGAACATCGTCACGCAAACGAGGCATAAGCGCATCCGGTAAAAAGCCACGTCGTCTTAGAGCATGGACCAGTTAAGTTTGCGTAATAAATGGATAATTCGGAAATGAGTTTTTTGTCAAAATAGCAGCGGTGCATGTTCAGACATGATCTACATAACGTAAACAAAGCCACTTGCACATTACACAACCAACAAGGGAACGGGTAAAGCTATCGGCGGGTGGTGAGGGGGTAACTTGCATCGCGGACTTGAACTTCGAGGGCGATAGGCTAAGCTATCAGTGGGGAATTGGAGTCTCACTTCATGAACTCCAACCCACACCTCCTAATTGACCCTAGACTCCAACCCATACCTCTATATGGCATCGTATACTCCAACCCATACCACTTTATGACACCCTAGACCCATCCCAAGCACGCACATCAATACGCTCTAAGTACACAGATACCAGCGCACAAGAGAGCTTTCATGACGTCACCCACCTTGAAACAGCTCCTAGATGTATACGACGAGCTTTTGAGACCATTTTGAGAAATTAGACTCCCTGTAGAAAGTTTGTGGGATTTTCCGCCAGAACCCCCATAGCTTATCTACTAGCCCCCTTAAATGCCCCTAAATAATCAACATAATCAGACATTTGAAGTAGTTCGAAAATTATTAACATTAATATGGGATCAGAAACGGCTCATCAATTCCACGAATGCAGAGACATCGCTGGTGTATGATCTCATATTGATGTTAATAATTTTTGAGCCACTTTATACTTCTATTGAAGTGTTAAAGAATATTAAGGAGTGCAAAAGTATGTATGTATTTTTTTTTACTTTTCGTACAAAAAGTAAATATCAGCACTTGTAGTGGTTTTAGTATAAGTGCACAAAAAAGCTTCACCTTACAATAAAGGGGTGAAGGGGTGGTTTACGGCGAAGTGTATGAATGATCAAGAAATTTCATAGAATCAATTAGTGTATGTTGGAACACGTTTTTCTGATACACCCTGCATAAAATCCTAACTGCTGCGTCGTGATGTAAAATTTATTCCTGTGTTCCTTCACGGAAAAAATTGTACTTCATCCTTTAAGTCTGTAGAATATATGGTAAATTAAGAATTCCACTTTAGGTATGTACCACCTTAAGTCCATTATTACATGTTACCGTTCTCATGGATATCGGATGGGAACTTAATTTAACTTAGAAAAAAGTTTAGGCAAAAATATTCCTCGCGCCAGATACGTTTAGATGACTGCACAAAATAATGAGGGTGCAAGAGAACTTCTTTAAAGTTTAACCATTAATTCTGGGTTAATTGCGATTCCGATTTTCTGTGACGTTCTGCTTTTATATTTCAGTTGCAGCAGTGGTTGCCCAGAATTTCTTCATTTTTCTATTTTTGTTCGACGTCATTACGTAATTTTCCAGTGGGTATACCTCATGACTGAGATTTATATCCTGTCTGGGGTAAACGTTTTCATCGAAGGATGATTTGCGGCAATTTCTCTCCCCGAAGTCTAGAACCTAGGCCCGCCACGTCTGCCGTTGTGGCTGCTATATAATTGACGTCAAAGAGCCCTTCTGATACGAAAATTATTTATAAAGTATTGTCACTGCGTAAATAAGTCATTTTTCAGGTTATTGGGTTAAGGTATCCTGCCTTCAAAAAAAAAAAAAAAACATATTGACTTAATCCCTGCATTAATAAAAATTGCTCACTTAGGTAAATTGCTCCTCAGAAAATCTCAGCAAATTCATAATTGCTTACAATTACAGACTTTAATGCTTGTAAACAAGTAACCAAGCCCTCTAATATAATACAGACAATTTGACGACAACGAGACAGATATCTAGTCATAGATTAGTTTAAGAGAATGCTTATCGTAACCCAATAACGAAAACAAAACGGCATCTAGATTTATTATATAGACTAAAGTAAATTCGTGGCTTAGATCTCTTATAATCAATGCGAAGGAATTAAATATAAAGGAATAGTGAATAAAGGATTGATTATTTAAATTTAATTTCCCTCAAATTCACTACAGATCTGCACAATGAATCTCTACTTATTACAATAAAAATTTCATTACAATTTGTAGTTTTCATTTATAGTGGAGCGCCGTAAGATTTATACCTCGGAATGCAGGGCCAGTCAATGAATCTTCATATAAATATTTGAAATGTATTTTTAACAGTATATAGAAAAAGGTTAAACAATTATTTTGCCCGATCTCAATTTTTTAATTATGTATTAAAAAAAAATTTATTAATTTTTCGGAGTTTTCTTTTATTTTTTATTAGTTTAAAGTTATATTTTGAAAAGGAGAACTATTACAAACTTGTCCTTGGGCCTCAAGGGACTACAGGTACAAAGGTGAGGGGTGGGGGGAATTATAAAAGGGAAATTTCGAAAAACGGCTGGACTTGCAAAATGCTGTGACGGTGACTGCAAAGATGCTAATGACATTTTTAACGCTGGTGTTACATGCACTCTTGCTTTATACGCTGCCCCCCACAAAATAAAAGATTTAAATATATTAAGATATAACTCTTTTTTTAAAGCAACTGCTAAAAATACCTGCGTTAAACTGCCGTCTTTGCCACCTACTGCACATGCCGCTTTTGGACACCTCAAAAGAGTATATCTGCAAATTCAAACATGGCTCGGAAGAGAAATATCACCAGAAGAATGGGGTTGGAAATATGAATGCGGAATACTGATGCCGCAAACAATGACGCAGCTACCAGCTTCAGAAGCCTTATAGACGACAATAATGAACAATAATGTAGAAACGTATGTATATAATTGATAATAATTTTTTTTTTGTAACTCGTTATTTTTTGCTAAATATTAATAAATTAACATTAAAGTTACTATGCAAATATAATTTATTGGGTATAAAATGGAAATCTTTACTGTAAACATTTTTTTTCCCCATGTCCCTCTCATTTTTCAGTAAATTGTTGGTGTAAATTGTTGTAATCAAGATCGACCAATTTTTTTTTTTACCTTTTTATTTGAACTTTGAACAATGCAGTCCAACAGTTTTTATGAAGATTCATTGACTGGCTCTGTATTCCGAGCTTTTACATTTTTTATGCCTTACGGCGCTCCACTATTAAACAGTTTATGAGGATTTATTATTGTAGATAATTTTGGAAGTTACACAAATTATCCCAAATCCCACAGAAATAATTAGGTTAGTTTAGGCTAATTCGATACATTGTCTGTACTTGAATTCTTAATGGTTTAATATTCCAGCGACATAGTATAGTAGAGGGTGTAACAGCGTATTCTGGCGTCTCCCGTGTATGTCTGTTCTTCAAAAGAATACTCTAGTCTCTTCTTAGAATACTTGAATCTTCCATAGGAATACCCGCGTCTTCCGAATTTGGTGGAGTTAGAAAATTTCACATTGTCCGTAAAAAAACGTCTTATGAAGAGATTCAAATCTACCGTAGAGTTACTGGGATCTCAGAAATCGTTTGTGCTGAGAATATTTGTTGGACTTCGAGCATTTTTAAAACTTCTGCATTCTTAGTTTAAAATTAAGAATGTTGCAAAATTTAAAAATAACTTTATATTAATGGTATGCCATTTAATCTTATGCAGTATTTTTTCAGAACACAGAATATTTTTTCTTAGAGATAAGAGTAGGTCATACAGAGGATCGACGCATTAATCTAAATCTCTGATTAGAATACTAGAGTTTCCAGTACAGAGTCTAGCTTCTCTCATACAGAGCTGCTATAACGAGTTTTCAAGCGTCTCTCATCGCGGAGCAACATGCATACTCCATAGGAGACGGAGACACACGACTCTTGTTGGAATACTCTAGGATACTGAACATTTTTGTCAAGAACCAAAGCTTTCCATTCATTTCCCCATAAAGACAGTTGGTTCACAAACAAACGAGATATTGGTCACCAAATTTAGAAAATGATAATTCTTGGACCCGAAATTTTACTTTCAAAGCTTGTCCTGCCAAGTTGTTATATCAAAGGATATAAATTAGAAACTTAAATTGCTCGTATTTTATCAATATGGATAAAATTCGACCTATACATGCACCGGATTGACTTCTTGGTCTCATATGAAAATGGTGTAGATAAGCCGAGGGTAAGGGGGTAGCAACTGCATATTTCTTAAGGTATCATTCTGGTTTATAATTTTAAAAAAAAATTTTTTTTTTTTTTGCATTTTTCGAAAGTACATATATCTAAAAGTATTGTGTCAAAAAATTAAAATGATCGGAGCAGTCTAAACATATTATTTTGTGACTTGTTCGTAGCAACTTTTACTATCTGAGTGCGTTCGCCCGTATGCCTAAAACTTTAAACGCGTTTTTCTCAAAACTATGTTTTTACGGTCGGCGGCAGTGATTTCGCCAAAACCGCTGAACCGATCTTCATGAAATTTGAACCACATATTGTACACATAAACAGCTCTAGTGTGAACTACGATCGAATTTAAATTTTGATTTTTACTATTTTTTTTTTGGCCCAAAAGCAGTGAAAAAAAAACGAAATTTTTGAAATTTCTTTTTAAATGTCCGCAATTTTTTTATTTATCACACGAGAGCTACACACATATTGAATGTAAACAATTTTGATTTTTTCATTTTGGATGAGCCATTATCACCGCCGCCAGCGAACTACTTTTTTTCACGGAGTTACTTTCACCCGCCATTTTGAAGTATTAGAAGAGCGAAAAAAAAAAAAAATTGTTTTTCTATGTATTTTAAGAGTGTATTAGTTAACTTTAATAAACTTTTTATAAATATTTATAACATTTCCTTGCTAAAAAAATTAATGAAAATAGCCTTTTTTTTACCGCCTAAACCAGAATGATACCTTAAATGGAGCAGCATCAGCTATTTCTATGAAAATTATTTTGTTACACTACTTGTTTTCGCATTCGATCAAACTTTGTCTATGTATTTGTCAGAACAGTACCTGTTTCATATTAATAAATTGGGGGATTTGGGGAAAGCAGAGAGGTCGTCGTTATATGTATTTTAACAACTCTCACATAACATAAAAACAAAAAATGTATTTTTAGACAGTATGAAATTTGATCAGCATTAACCCTTTCCCTACGGCAGTGCGCTCCGTCGGAGTGACACCGCTGAAGGGGCCACCGTGCCGCCGGAGTAACGCCACTGAACGGAGCACTGTGCCGGAAAGTGTTCGGACTTACATCTTGCGCTGCCGTCTGAAGCCGACGCTCATACACACAGGTCGTCGCACGGATGTCGTCTATAGCCGACGCTCGTAGCGAAAGGGTTAAACAGGGTGTTGCGTTAAGTTCTGAGCAAGGTTTGGCCGACTCACTGTTCCAATTTACTGGGCGACTTACTGTGCCATTTTATTAATTGTGGGAAACCGAGTCATTTATGAAAAAATCAAGTCAACTTTGTCTATGATGAATATTATTCATTCATTTTTTTGATTCTTTTGAAGAACAACTTTTAATAAAATCTATACATATAAATAAAATTGAAGTGTCTGTCTGTCCGGGCTAATTTTCGAAATAGATGAACCGATTTGGATGAAACTTTACAGCCGGAAGAGGAGGCCTAAATTTTTTATGTATAACATCTTTCCGCTCGCTTTCTTGTAATCTGTGGGAGTGATTTCGTGAAATGGGACGGAAATGTGTAACAAGCGCGCACTTTTAGATTTGGCCGTCAGATGGCGAATAGTCCAAACTTCGAATATAAAGCTCAAAAAATCGCTGTATCGTGCAAAAACCCGGTTAGGGGTGCTCTTCTACAGACGGCGTTGAAAAATAGTTTTTGGGGAGGTTGTGCATAAGAAAATTTGTTTTGATGTGTAACGTCTTTCCTCTCGCTTTCTTGCAATCTGGGGGAGTGATTTAGTGAAATGGGACGGAAGTGTGTAACAGGAAGCCAGGGAAGCGCGCGCTATTTGATTTGACTAATGAGTAGGTATATATAATATAAAAATCAATGTTTGAATGTTTGGTCCCTATGCGTTCCGAAACCATTGATGAGATTGTCATGAAACTTTGATAGAGTGTTCTCGTGACTCCCGCGACGGTTCCTGGCCCAAAAAATCTGTCAGAATTTACAAATTCAAGATGGCGGACTGTCAAATTTTGAAGTTTATGCGGTTTCCACCAAACTTGATAATTTGGGGTTTTCGGGGTCGCTAATTTCAAACAAACTGTCAGAATTTACGAATCCAAAATGGCGGACTGTCAAATTTTTAAGTTTATGCGACTTCCACAAAACTTGGTACTTGGGGGATTTCGCAGTCACTGATTTCAATCCGACTATCAGTATTTACGAATTCAAGATGGTGGACTTTGGATGTGGAAATGCGTCCCCTAGATAGTCCAGGGCATTGGTAGAGCAGGTGCTAAGAGTTTTCTGGTACCTCAGAGCAGAAGCGGTACGTAGCTGAAGTTGCCCTACCAATTTTTAAGGTGATACCTTAAGGATCAGTGTTAAGTAAAGAGCCCCGTAATTGTTTAAGGAATTTGTCGGCCTTGTCATGCAGGCATGTATGAACATTTTTGCTTGTCTCAGGCCTGTTGGAGCATTCCAGAAACGCTTCGCCTCTTCGTTTTCCCAACTTGTATGAAACCCTTGTAAGTGGCTTTTTGAGATACCAAAGAAGGGTTCCGGTCCTATGAAGGGCGATTTCGCACCTTACTTTGCTAGACCATCAGCTTTCTCCTTACCTGCATGGTCCTTCGTGTCCTGGAATCAACATGGATGACTTTGTTATTCCTCGCCAGAATTTTGATGGATTGGAGACACTCCCATACAATTTTCAAGTCAATTCTGATGGATTTAAGCGCCTTTAGAGCTGCTTAACTGTCCGAAAGGATGAAGACCATATTGCAGAGCCATTGATGGCTTTTCGAATACCGATCCAGGCTCATTCCTCAATGGCTAACACTTCAGCTTGAAAGATTGTTGGAGTCTTGCTTAACGCCATTGACATTTGACATTTTGGGCTGTATACGCCAAGACCAACTCTGTTTTTTATTTTCGATCCGTCAGTATACCACACGTTGGATCCCGTCCCATCTGGGGGCAAGCTACTAGATATTACCATTGTTGGGGGTTGTATATTATCACGTCAAAAAAAGCGTGGATATGTCGGTTCAGGGAATTCAGTAAGAATGTTGAGATGGCCTGCTGGGCCACCTAATTTTAGATTCATTGTCCATTGCAGCCTTAAAGCACTCTGGAGAGGTTCTTTTTTCACGTCCAGATGCAAATGTGGAAGGTTAAGGAGCACCGCCATGGCTTCGGTGGGGCAGGTGTTCATGGCACCACACATTGCTTCACTTAAGAAGGGTGTTGAGGATAAGAAGTTTCAACATTAGTATCCTTCTCCTGGTGAACGAAACAATTATTGTTTTAGTAAGTAGACTAATGTTTAAATCCCTAGTCAGACACCATTCGCGGATCCTAGATAGGGCAGTCTGCATTAGACCCAAGATGACCTGGTCATGCTTTCCCCGTATTATAATTACTAGATCATCCGCATGCACATTGAAACGTATACGGGTTAAGTCCATGAGAAGGTCGATAATCACAATTCTTCACCCTTAAAATTGCAATTGAAAATTTGGAAACAGTAAACACAGAAAATGCATTATCAGTTCTTTGAGAGACATCGTAGGATTTTTGTTCATAGCGTGTTACAAAGCTGAGCCTTCAAGCTAAGGATACCTCGTACGATCCTAGTCGCCAACAATCAAGTGAGAGATATCGCGTCAAATTTACATGAATGGTAATTTCAATTCCCGAATTTTAAATTTGGCATTTCGTTCTGCCGATTTTTTATTATATGTGGGAAGATCAATCAATGATGATAAAAAGCTTTCTTGTCTTGTGGCCTTTTCAAGAAAGACAATGCGGGTCAAAATTTTGAAAAAACTTACGTTACGTTCGTCTGCCGGGAAGAAAACAAAAATATACTTCTACCACTTCTACTCGTTTACAATGGGCGATAAAAAAAAAATTAGTATTATAGTTTTACTAGAATAAAAGACCTAATGAATTATAAAAACCTTCCGTACATCTTACACCAAGATATAAAAAGATAAGCTAAATAAGCTAATGAACTCATACCCTATATAAAGGTTATAATCCTTTTCTTTTTAATTTACAACAATTCATGTAAAATCATATTTATAACAATTATAGCAAGAGGAACAATATTGCCAGTATCATCTACCTCTTGAATAAAAGCTTGGATTGGATTAAAGATCAACCTACTTGCTTTCATTCCCTTAATAACTGCAAGCAACCATCTAATATCGGCCGAAACAGCATTAAAATACTTCTTAAGGGGGGCACCTAGTGTAACAGCTATAATAAAAAAAAAACCCTGACTTCAAACATTTTACTTTTAGACTAACTATATTTTTATGATATTTTAATGAATTAGACCTTATAGAACATCCTTTAAAGTTCTTTAAAAACAATTTTATTAATTTTTTTGGTACAAAATGGCGGCGTGGTAAGCATTTCTATCAGACCTAATTTTCGAAGTTTGTGGGAGTAATATCTCCAAAAATTATTAAAGATTTTGGGCTGAAATTTTTACCAGATTTAAAAAACAACTTTTATTCGTAGTTGAACCTACTTTTTTGGTAAATTATTGTTATAAATTTTATTTATAAATGTTTATAGGTCAATATTTGATGCGAAAAATCGAAATTTTTTTTCAAACTTCAAATTAAATACTTTGTTTTCAATTTTTTATATATTTTATAGGTTTAACTACGAATTATGAATGTTATTAACAAGAAATTTTTTGAATGGATGTTCCAGGTTCACTCTAAGGGCTGCAATTACTTCCACAAATTGGACATCGCAACTGCAACGCATCTGATAGAAATGCTTACCACGCCGCCATTTTGTACCGAAAATATTAATAAAATCTTTTTTAACAACTTTTAAAGATGTTCTATAAGGGCTAATTCATTAAGATATCATAAAAATATAGTTAGTCTAAAAATAAAATATTTGAAACAAGCGTGTTTTTTGAGCTGTTACACTAGGTGCCCCCCTTAACCGAAGCACTAGCGTCGTCCATTCCACTAATAACTATAATTATTTCAAGAATTAACAAAATACACATAGAAACCATATTATTAATATCAGCCCTATTTTTAATATTAGGAGCTACCCCTTTTACTGGCTTTTCGGATTATGTATTCGTTTTTACGTGTTTCTTCCACATTGAGACTTGTCGATCCTGTTATTTACATCGATGTATTTCTGAATTCATATAAGCTACTCAGACTCACCCTTAATTTGAATAAGTTCTAATGTAGAGAAAGATTCGCCAAGGACTTACAATTTGAATAGTAGAAATTTTTTGGGTCTGAGTGTGTAGTGGCAGCATAGCAAATATTGATATGTATATTAGAGATATAATACATATTGTTACGAAATTGGCCTTGTTAATTTACCTTGGCCTCAAAAACCTAAGCCCGAGAGGGAATCTTTAGCTTTAAATATTTTTTTTTTTTTTTTTACAAACGAACAAAAAAAAACTCCCAGGTTGCGAAGAAATCTGGCAACCGCGACAGCTAACTCCTTACCGAGTTCGTTTGGCCCATTTATTCCACTTCCCCTTCACTGCAATCCCTCGCGCCTCACGACCAGACCACTACGCTCGCACTAAGCCGACGCGAACTTTCCCCACGGAAGGACTCTCTGAACGACGTGCGCTAGTTCAGGGACTGGAAGTCACGGGAAGCGAGCAGCTCGGTGACGTTTGTTTACTTTCTCTGTGGCTTGGCGTCGGTTTCGTGGGCTCCAACTGGGGGCAGTGCGCGATTCGGTTAAATTTCTAGTTAATTAATAACCGCGAGTGGTGTGAGCTAGTGCAGTGCTTAGTAAATAGTGCGATGTGGTTTTCTTTCGTTGCAGGTACGGCGGAGGAGGCTCCTCGGCGAGGTACGGCGACGCAGGCTGATTGCCAGCGGGGAGGCAGGACGAGGGTCGACGCGGGACACCGAGCTTTCCGGATTTTCAGGTAAGTCGTTCAATTTAAGTCTTGCGGCAAGGTGCGGAAAGATAGGGAAACCGCGTTCCAATACGGCTGGCCGGCCGGTGAATTCCCGGTGAGTGTGTGTGTGTCTGTGGATGTGTTGCAGAGGGACTTGCTCGAGAAGCGAAAGGTTACGGCAACCCGGTAATGTTGCGAGACAAAAGTGGCCGTGGGATGACAGGAGGCCCGATCGACGGGGCACCTTGTGCAGCTGATTTACTAATCGGGGCCCTATGAAGGTCAAGCAGCTGATTTGGGGCGCCGCCTCGCTGCGATGGATTAACTCCCTTCCTTTTCCACAATTTTAGAAATTAAACCGATTAGTTCGATTTAGCACCGGCCCGGTAGTAGAATTTACGGCACCTCTTCCGCGGCAAATAAAATTAGACTGGGGCACGGCACTTACCTGGGATTCCGTGGGATCCGCCAACACGGAGCCGATCTCAGGGGGAATAGGGTCCCTTGCTCGGAAAATTCCTACAGGAAATTAGAATCGTCCGCGAGGGTCGTTTAACTAAAACGCACGCTCACCCTTACACTAACTTTATTAATTCCGCCGCACAATTGCAAAACTAGGGCTCTTGGACTAATAACATTAATTAATTCTACCAAAGTGTTACTCTAATTTTACTAAAATTCTCTTTCTTTTATTCTATTTTCAGAATCGCCAATAAAAAAGAAGAACTCCCTCGCTCGTCAACCTCTTTTTCCGCCGGTCACACCAAAGATGGCTCGGATCATCGACCTCGCTGCTTTTCCGGCCCTTCCCTGGCCCGCTGGTTCTGTCTCCGAGCACTAGGGGTTCGAAGTGCTAAATATTTCCTTGTAAGTGGTCTAATTAGATCCTTCGAATAAAGAAATTTTATTTAACCCTTTTTTATTTGTTTGCAGGAAGGCGGGGACTGCAACAATATGTAACTTGAAAACCTCGTCACCTCGCTAAACTTTGAGCATAGTGCTAATAAAAACGTAACGAGAGAAAACTAGCAACCCATTAAAATTTAAGAAGGAGAATTTGAATATGAAATAGAACACAGGTGTCAAGAATGCATTAAAAGTCGAAATTGGGAAAACTTTCGTATTTCGCATAAGATACTCGTGTCACCGAAATTACACCGCAAGATATGATAAATTAACGATACAGGTACTACACGTGGTAAAATTGACTTAATGTACATACCTTACGGCACCTTTACATACCCTAAATCCTTTCAATCTTAAACGTTGAGACCTCAACATCATGGGGTGAAGGAAAGGGGATAGCTCTGACAGGCACATTTATCAAACCGGGACGTGAATGTTCTTCACGTGTGCCTTTTTTGCACATGAACGCGTGCCGTGCCGAGTTAATTATGTACTTCAGTTTACACTAATTAAGAGGAAATATTTATCCATAATGAGACATTGGCTTAACCATATCATTATACGAATTTCTTACCTGGTTTGAAGGGGTTAGGCTAATACACTACGTAACTTGTGTTACTCTATGTATCAACTTAATTCAGGGCATATCTACACCTTGATGCGATAAATAATTCTTGGAAACCGCGTGCAAGCAAACTGTGTCAGGACTACTAAGTAAAGCAACTTTTCAGATTTCGTGTTAGAATCCCACCACGCTGTTACCTTTCATAGAGAAGGAATAAATAAGGTGGTTTTTCATTAATCCCAGATAATCTCTGTGCTCAATGAAAACAAGATATATTATATTTAAGCGAACTTTATTACAGTTAATCCTGTCGAATCCAATTTCAATAAATTGGAAATTTTGAATTTTCTACAATTACTTAAAACGAAGAACAAAATTGACGATCTTAGGCAACATGCAGAGGAATCATTCTTGGATTAATTGTTCGAAGGATTTCATAAACCCTTATGATTATTTTTCTAAAAAATATTTTATTGTATCCTAGAAAATTTTCATCAGCTGCGCTCGACTACTTACAATCAACAAGTTATCCAATAAACCGTAGAGTTCGTTACTTGAGGAAAACTTACAAAACACATACATAACTTGAAATTTTACATTCAAATGGATTAGGGCTTACTTTTTTCCCCCAGTCTGACTGCCGAAAGTCGAGTTTTTTCGACTCCATTTTTGGCGCACGCGTTAAAAACAATGCCCATTAAAGGGTATTTTTCCAATATTTTAGGCATATCTTCGGACGCGTTAGCCGTACGTCTTTGTAAATGAAATTCTTTGCTTTTTGGGAAATGCAGTCGCCAAAGTACATTTCGTGAAAGATTTTTCAGAAAATTCAATGACAATGGCAAAAGAAACAAGACCTCATTTTGAAGCGAAAACGAAGTAGTGGCAACAGTGAATTCGTATAACGATGTGCAATGCTTGCTAGAGACTTGAGAAATAGTATTCAATAATTGTGCATAGAGATCTCAGATTAAGGAGTACATGGATAGGACACAAGCAAATTTAGTTAAAGCAATTCCCGTGGTGTCTAAGTAACCTTCTGTTTTTTGTGTATATTCAGTGCCGCCGAAATTATTAGAAAGGGGTAAAGGGGGCACTAAGCCAACGTGGATAACAATTTTTATACACGCCGACCCAACAATAGCTCCGGCGAAATATTACAGTTCTTTGAAAAATTTTATTTATTTATTTATTGCGGAACTACAATAAGTTGCACTTCTACACTTAACCTAGCGCTCTCGGGAACTATGCCCATATGGCGCGTCCTGATAGGATATAAATCTACTAAGTATTTCAGGTATAAATTCCAGAGCGAAAAGAATAGGATTAAATTAATTCACTTAAACTTAAATACCAACGTATATATATATAATGCAAATAAACAATAAACACTAAATTCGGCTATTCTAGGCTGATTACATTTGAAATTGTAACTAAATTAAGTATTGCAAGATAAATAAATTCAAGAGGAGCAATCATAGGATTCACTTAGGCTAACTAACTAACAATCTATAATGGCAATAAACAATAATTCTAAATTAGAGCAGTTATGTCTAGTTTGGTTAGTAATCTAAGGAGGTCTGAGGGTTCGGCAGGATCCAACAGAATTGAAGGTGGTGCCAGCTCACGGCCATAAAGCGCTTTGGTGTCCTCACAGACGAATAGGTGCTTAATTGTCAGTGGGCACTGGCAGCGCACGCAATCTCGCTGGGGCCCTCTGGAGAAGATGTGGCTCTTATTAAGTGGGGTGTGTCCTGACCTCACACGGAAGATCCTGCATCCATTTTTCCTTGAAATGTCCTTGTTGTAAAGTGGGGGGATTATGGAGGGCCAATGTTCCACCAAGAATAGAATAGAATAGGAGGAATAGGAGTTTAGCCATATTTCCTTATGGTCACCTTTAATGGTTCGGAGGCGGCATCTCGACAAAAAACCGATTAGGGTTGGGATTATAGGAATTTCGTCGGGGGGCGCTTGCAGGGCATTTTTTGCCGCCATGTCTGCCTATTCGATACCCCGGATACCCACGTGACCGGGCACCCATTCTATAAGGAGGCCACCTTTGGCGCTAATAATGGCTGATCTTATTCGAGCGATAATCGGCTCATCTGGGGCTGACTTCCGCCTCAAAACTGGAGATCTATCTATGGAGGATGAAGGAGCGACAGCTGTGCGACGCTGCGCCCAATCAGAAGGTGATTACAGCGGCCGATGCTTGATCCTGCGTTCTCGACCCATCCGTGCAGATCCTGTTCCAGTGAGGGAGATGAGATGTGATTAGTCGGGGGGCCATATCATGTATCTATGGCGCGGGATCTGATGGATCGCAGGGGGACGGGAGGGAAAGGCCTAAGCTGGTCGAGAGTTGCAGAGCTGCTTTCAGCGCCGACGTAGTCCGAGGTCCGGGATGGACGGTATTTAGAACTTGTAAGGTTCGGTGGTGCGGTCTTCGCCAATCCACCCAGTTTTTGGCCACAATTTTCATCCGGGCGATTTCGGCTCCCTTCTCGATGTCCGGCAATCCAGCTTCTATCCAGAATGCTTGGTTCGGGGTGGAGGGAAGGGCTCCAAAAGCTCCCCTCAAGTTTTGTTAATTGCCGTTTGAACCCTGGTGAGGTTGAGTTTGGCAGTTGCGGCGAAGGCGGGGAGTGCATAATTTGTGCAGCCGCGAATTATGAATCTTGGCAATGTGGAGAGCTGCGTGGAGCGACGCGCCGTTACCCTGGGCTGAGATGGACCGGATGAGGTTTGTTAGCTTGTCAACCCTAACAGCAAGATTTTTACAGTTGACCAGTTGAGTCGGCTGGTGAAATCAAGGCCTAGGATTCTAATTCGGTCAGTTGTAAGGACTTCCTCGTCCCCTATTACTAGGGTCCGGCAGACAGGTCTTCTTTTCCGAGAGAAGACGATATATTCAGTCTTCTCGGCTGGAATTTTTGCTCCAGGCCCTGCGAAGCACCTCCGTCGGTTGTCCGTCCGTAGTTGTCAGTAGCAGATTGTCGGCGGATACGTAGTCCGTGAATGGCTTGCAGGGAGGGGATGAGGGAGGAGAGATAGGTATTGAACAGCGATGTTGAGAGAGGCGATCCTTGTGGTAGTGCGTTATTTAGTGATGTTCTTACTGAAGTAGAGCCGTTGATTCTTACGTGAAGGGAGCGGGAGGAGAGGAAATTTTTAATCAGATAGATGAAGGGAGCATCAACGCCCCATACCTGGAGCTGGGCGGCAATAATATCCCATCTTATTCTGTCGTACGTCTTCTCGATGTCGGCAGATAATAAGTAGAGCTCTCTCTCATTAAAAGCGTCCATGACAGAGTTTTCGAGCTCAAGCAGCAGCAAGGTGGTACCTCGATACCTGCTAAACCCGTGGACCCCGCCAGGCAGGACCCCCTCCAGGAGACAAGAGAGTCTACGGCCCATGATTTTTTCGAAGCGGCCCGATAGGCAGGGCAAGAGGGATATCGGACGTAGATCCTTAGAGGTGATGGTGCCATTGGCAAAGACAGTCTTCTTACGGATAGGTACGAGGACAACATTTTTCCATATATGCGGAAAGATGCTTTTCCTCAACATGGAATTATAAAGAGAGACTAGTCTCTCTTTGAAGATGTCAGGGGCTTCTGTTATCATCCGGTAAGACATTTTGTCCAGTCTTGGTGCCGATCCCTTACACTTGCTAAGCGTTACACTTAGTTCGGGGAGGGAAATCGGGAACGACAGGTTTCTATTAGGATCAGGGGAGTAGGGCCTGTCCGTGAAGAACCAGTTAGCCTTTTCCAGGATTTGTTCTGGGCTAAAAGGACCAGTTGTTCGGCAATATTCATGGAGTCGGTGTAGAGCCTGCGGTCGACCGTTAAATTAGCGATTAGGCCCGGGGGCCTATTGCCGGAGATTGATTTAACAAGTCTCCATGCATCGGCTAAACTAATGCCAGGATCGATTGAGCTAGCGAGTCTTGTTTTTTCGCTTCCTTAGTTTCTTATTTGGACGTTGCCGATTTCCTACGATAATAACGCAGGTTCTCAATCGTAGAATGCCTTTTTTCCAGGCCCTATTCTTATCCCTGATGATTGAGAGGATGCGTGAGTTAAAAAAAGGTTTCTACTTTAATCGGTAAAAATAATACAACTTGTTTTAAGTGTAACGAAAAATCTTTATTCCATTCGTAATGAGTGTCGAGACCGAACTGCCTGAAAATTTATTTTACGCTCTAGATGAAGCGAATGAAAAATGAACATGAAGGTATTGCATTACCTTTTCTAAGAATATTTAAGAGAATATTTTGGCTACTGCGACAAATGTCGTTGCGATACGTGAGAGAATGAACATTAATTTTGATGACTTAATATAATTTTGATGCTTAACATAATTTTTGATGACTTATTATAACTTCTCCCTCCCTAAGATGACCGAAGGGGTACACTAGAGCTGCGTCGGTTCTGGTGTCTCCGTAGCGACAGGATCTGCGTCTGATGTCTATGTTGGTTTGTTGATGTAACCCTTGAACCTCCTGAAGATGTATATGTATGACTGCTGCTAGTAAGGTTATGGTGATAAGTCCGTATGAAAAATGTTGACAGACTAGCCGAACAGCTGGCGATGTATGAGCGGAGGATGCTTGAATGTATTTTGGGAATTGAGAAAACAGAACAGCACTGTTACATTTAATAACAAAAAGAATTTATTACACAACGTATTTTTCTACAATAACTTTTCAATAACAGGACAGGGTATATCGGTCGGTCTGGGTGAGTCCGGTCGCGCTCGCTTTAGTTCGATCACTGCCTGGTCTCAATTGTTTTTCGCCCCAATCGATCGCCCAAAAATGCTGACCCCGCGCCTCGTGCCATCCAAATTTGCTGGGTCGCTGTTCGGGTGATAGAAAAAATGCTGTCCCAGGGCGCGTGTGCTGATTGATATCCGTCGATGTCGATGGTGTTTCCGGCCGGCTCGATTTTCCATTGTTGCATCAACATTCTGGGCGGCCGGCTCGATTTTCAACCGTTGCATCAACATTCTGGGCGGCCTTGAAATGGAGCATTTCAACTGGAAATATATGGATTAGAATCGATTGACGACTTTGGGCATTTCCTCCCATTGTCAGATGATGTACAGAGTACTAAGGGGTTACTTAAAGGGCGCCCCGTCTCGCCCTGATGTGTGGGTTTAAAAAAAAAAAAAAAGGGGGGATTTTACTGGGCCAATGGGATTGAGGTTTAAATTGAGAATATTGAAGGACAAATGAAGGATAGATGGAAGAGCGGTTTTCAGTTTCCATTATCCCTTAATGACGGATACAGCTTAGTCTGCCTTTGAAGACTTTCAAGTGTGATCTGGCTCTTGTTCGGCGTTGTAACATCTCGCCGTTCGTCGGGTGAATTTAAAACGTTTGCTTCGATATCCACTGAATTTGCACTTATAACAGCTACAGCTTCTTCTTTCCTTTTTGAATCCTTATGCAGTATGTAAGTAGTGAAGGTAGTACAAAACGCTGCCAATAGCCACCAGCTCCTTCCATATGTTCCTCGAATCATAGTCATGTTGATAATAATGCCGAGAATGTACTTGACTACTCGGATGAGAATCCATAGAACCATCAAAATCGAATAAATTATACCGAAATCCTTTAGCAGCCACCACGTGCCTTGCAAAAAATCTCTTATTTTGTCAAAATGATCTTGTGAGAATAAGTGAAGAATGTTGATGTGTTGTTGGTCGGTGTCATGCCCGGTGAGCGCTCGAGTGATAACATTTTCGATCGCTTTCCTCTCCGTTGGATACATAACCTGCTTCCGGAGTGCTTCGGAGGTTTCCGCAGAATAAATCCCAGCTCTGATTAGGTAAAACCGTACCAAGCACCGTGGAGCTGGTAGGCTGGCATTAAAGTACTGGAACATGGAATCTCTGTGCCGTATTCTTGAAGAAGGTGTGTGGTTGGAGCCATGAAGAAACTATTGTTGTTATAGCTGACTGGAAGCTCATTGAAACACCTTGTCGTCTGTCTAATAGTTACCTCCACAGCCTGGCATTTAACGAGATATATCACTTCACCTCTTGAAATCGCGGTGTAACCAAGTTCCTTCATTCGCATCAACGCAAATTCTGCGGGATGATGATGAGCTACTGCTAGCTGCATCTGAATTACGTCGCGCTCCAGTTCACATTTTTTATGGACCAGGTTAAGATATAACGTTTGAATTTGCGACTTTATGTGACGTTCGACGTAAACAAATTTTGCGTTGACATAGGTGAGTAAATCCAGATTTTTTGAATTAAATGCCCTGTTCGTAAACCAATAATCATGGGTAGATTTGCGAACAATTACCAGCCGTGGATGTTCAGTTTGAAACCCACTATATCTACACACTGATATGGCTTTAACGATTTCTAACGCAAACACAACATCGCCAGCATGAACAGTATATATTGTGTGTAGCTGATCATTGTTTACGTTTTTATTTTGTGCCCTTGTCGCATTTCCTTGATACAGCACATGATAATTGAGGGCTTCGCACGATGCGTCTGGGATCAGGTCCCAGAAGCTCATTCCGAGCTCGACGTCCATACATTTCTGATGTAAATATGGGCATAGCAGATTGTTGCGCAAGACGACCTGGTTGTCTTCTAACCGAACAAAAGCATAGTAGTCCGTAATTGTGATTTCGAGAGAGTTAATCACAATAACATTATCCCATGAATTCGTTCCGTATGAAAAGGAGGTTCCTTTACAAGCTCCGTTGGAACCAATAACTCCCGCGATCGTTTCGGTGCGATGGATAGAGGAATTAGCGTGGATACCAGTTATCCACTTATTATTTTGCAGACGAAAAGTGCCATTGTTATGTATCCTGATGCATTCTTCCTTCGAAATATCTTGAAGGTAACTACTTAAACCTCCCGGCAGCAATGAAAGATGGCTAAACATACCGCAGTAGTAAATGGATTGCAGGATATTTATTTTACATTGGTATATATGAATGCTCGCAACATCATTCAGCTCCAGCAACTGAATGTCTTCTATTTCATGCGTGATATTCGGCGTTTTTATATCACACTCCTCTATGCCTAACAGGGAAATGCGTGTCTTGTTCATTCTTTCGTGTCCACAGTCGTACGCTATTAGAGTTAGTATAGCTTGCGTAAGCGTACTCAAGACGGTGATCCTCAAAACAGTCCTCATAATGGCAATTTGCTGTACGGAACAGATACTTAAGAAATATTGCTGGATGACTAAGAAAATAAGAGAGTAAGTAATATAAATACTAAGATGGTTTGGTTCGAAAACAATTTACTACTCCTGAAATGGTAGTTGACAAATTTTACTAATAGGTCTTTTGAAAACGTTATTTGGAGTTTTAAGTGTAACTACCCGGAATTTCTCATCCTTTCCGGGATGAATGTCTAGTACTCGAGCTAATTTCCATTGAGAGGGCAGCATGTGTTCATCTTTGAATAACACTAGATCTCCTTTCTGAACGGATGGTTGCTCCACCTGCCACTTGACCCTTTGTTGTAGTCTCGGTAAATATTCAGATACCCATCTTTTCCAGAAATCAGCTCTTAATTTCTGCAGGTGTTGCCATCGAGATAAATTAGAGATTTTAGCACAATCCCATTCCGTCTCTGGTAACGATAAAGGAGCATCTCCTATAAGGAAATGACCTGGAGTGAGCGGGTTGAAGTCATTAGGATCTGATGTGATAGGGCACAGTGGTCTGGAGTTTAAAATCGCTTCTATTTGTGTTAAAACTGTAGCGAGTTCTTCGTAGGTGAGATTTGCTTGTCCCATGATTCGTCTTAAGTGATGTTTTATAGATTTGACGCCAGCTTCCCATAGTCCTCCGAAGTGAGGAGCCCCAGGGGGTATGAAGTGCCAGCTTATATTCAAATTTGCGACTTCTGCAGCTGCTACCTCGGTGTTATGTTTGAGAACCTGTTGCATTTTTCTTTTCAATATCTTCTCGGTACCTACGAAATTTGTTCCGTTGTCCGAATAAATTTCTTTACACACACCTCGTCTTGCAAAGAGTCGTCGTAACGCGGCCAAGAATGCCTCTGAACTCAAATCACTTACGAGCTCTATGTGTATTGCTTTGGTGGCAAAACACACGAAGACCGCTATATAAGCCTTTGCGATTTTTGCGTTTCTGGTTCTATTCAATTTGATATTGATAGGCCCAGCATAATCTATGCCAACCGCATAAAAGGGCCTTTGAAAGTTAGTTCGATCCTTTGGTAAATTACCCATTATTTGAGTGGGTGAACTTTTCTTCCACCTGTGACACGTCATACACATATGAAGGCGTTTTTTAATTGTAACTTTAACACCTGGAATCCTAAAATTCTTTCTCACTTGCGCAAAAATTAAATTCGGGCCGCCGTGATAGGTATTTAGGTGAATAGACTCAATGATTAACGCTGTTAAGTGAGCTGCCCGTGGTAGAATGATCGGATGCTTTTCTGCAAAGGTAATATTTGCATACTCGAGTCGACCACCAACTCGAAGTATGCCGTCTGCGTCTAAAAAGGGATTGAGAGAGAGAATATTGCTCTTTTTCGAGAGAGGTCGACCAGCTTGCAGATCTTTGATCTCATTAAAAAATGAGTTCTCCTGACACTGTTTGATAATATTTATTTTTGCTTTGTTTATTTCGGTCGTTGTGAGGGAGGGTACCTTTATCTGGCGATCTTCGCTTATGATGATAGTTTCTTTACGAATTGCTTCCGTTAGTAATGAGGAGTCTGGTCGCTTCTTCCTACTATTCTCGATAAATCTGTTGCAATAGGCCAGTACACGACATGCTTTAAGATAGCTCGAGTATTTCTCTATGAATTGCTCTTTTTTGGTATTAGAGAAAAAAGCATTGATTCTCTTCTTCTCTTTGAGGGAATCTATTGATTCGGAAACGGTTTTCTTTGGCCATTCGTCTTCAGTTTTTGTCAGCCAGCTTGGACCCTTCCACCATTTGGTTAGCTGAAGTAATTCAGATGCGAAGACTCCTCTTGAGGCCAAGTCAGCTGGGTTATCCTCTGACGGCACATGTCGCCAAATCGCTTCCGGCGCATGTTGATGGATGTCTGCTACTCTATTTGCCACGAAAGATTTCCACTGATTTGGATGGCCTTTTAGCCACGACAGAGTGATCATGGAATCTGTCCACAGATGAAATTGGTACTGGCAATTAAGTTTCTCTCGCAGATGTTGGACTAGCCTTCCTAAAAGATGTGACCCACACAATTCTAGTCTGGGAAGTGTGATCGTCTTCACAGGTGAGACTTTTGTTTTTGAAATGATTAAATTTGTGATGATATTACCATCATTCGATTTTACTCTGGAGTAGATAACTGCCGCGTAAGCTTTTTCAGAACTGTCGCAAAAACCGTGAAATTCTATGAAAAAGGAAGGTGCAAATTGAAGCCAGCGAGGTATTTTCAGGTTTTCTATTGCTTTTAGATCTCGAATAAAACGATTCCATTCTATTTCTAGGTTACTGGGAACCGGGCTATCCCAATCTTGTAATGTGTACTCCGCCCACACGCAGGTTTAATGTAAGCAGACGAGTCAGTTTGACGTCTGTCAGGTTAGATGTTAGAAAGGGGTTACGTCAATCAATCCGCTGCAGCACCATCTTCAGTTTCTTCAGTCAGCCATTCACATCAATCAATCCGCCGCAGCGTCATCCTCAGTTTCTCCAGTCAAGTCAAGCGCTACGCTTACACGTGTGCCCAGTTGGGTTGGCCAGGTGACAGGATAGGAGCCGCCATATTTGCCGGTCCCTCGTGCTTCCTTTTTTTTCACCTACGAAGCCGAGGACTGCAGACATCTGATCCGGCAGAGCATTCCCTAAGAGGAAAAATATTGAGGAGTGAGCAAAAGGAGGAGGGAAGGGAAGGGAAGACCGGCCGAGGGAGGACAAACCGAGGAAAACTATTTTGGGAAACCGGGATAACCTGCGCAACACTCATTACCTGCGTCCCTTGGAACGCGAGGCAGAGCATCTGGTACCCAAGATACCCCAGCCACGGTATGCCGCATCTCGGCACATCTACATCGTCCAGGCCGCATCTTACTCCCAGCGCCTATATCATCTTGCGCATTCAGCACATCGCGCGCTGCGCAACTCGTTTCCAGCATGATCTGTAGCATCGAATACATAACCTGCCGCAAGTCGCACGCAACATATTCCGGGAAGCTCGTTACCTGTCGTCACGCGCCCACCACCACGCCTGCTGCGTAGCCTCAACATTCATACCCCCGATACCACCTGGTGCGCAGCATATATCGGTACATCTCCAAAGTGTTCATCACCGGACAACATAACAGCATCTCAACATAAGACAGCATCACCAGCAGCACGACGCAAGGCGTACGCACACCGTACCCCAGTTCCGGCGCGGGAAATAGCAGCTAAGTTGTAGAATTACTACTTTAGAATTTATTTTATTAGGCTATAAGAAATTAGGGTGGCCACCGACTCACTGTAGTAGGCAGGGCAATTTACTAAGGAGCCAATTATATTCATGAGAAATGAAATCAAATGCCAAAGTTTCGATTGTATATCCCGAGTACACATTACATTTTGGGGGCTCAACCGGGATTCTTTTTTTTACTTACTCTCTCTCTCTGGCGTGTAATTGCAAGGCGCGAAGTTCAATCAAATTAGTATTACATTTCATATTTCATATCGTGAATGAATTGTGCCAGCCCTACGGAACGTAGTGAAATAACGTGTTGTGCATTGGTTTATGCGCAATAGTTTGTGAAATATTTGATTCGGTCGTATGTTGGCCCGCTTTTACGGCTTTTTATTATCACTATATATCATTTTGACAAATATTGACAGTTGGCAGCAAAATTATTGAAGGAAATAAATGAAATGCCTATACTGAACTCAAAAAAAAAAAAAAAATAAATAAAATAAATTTTTTTATAGTTGATATAAAAACGAAAATATACGAATACTTAAACAAACAAATTAAATAAGAACAGTAACAATAAATAAAATAAATAAATAAATAAAATGATGTAACACATATAATAAAACATGATAAATAATAATAACACGAATCCCTACACTAAAATTACTAACATTCATACTAACAACCACTAACAAAACTACTAAAAATCACTAACACTTACTAACATTACTAACAATTCCGCTCGACTAACAGTACTAACCACAGAATACTAACACATACTAGTAACCCTATCCTACTAATCATCCTAACCCCCGATTATTAACAAAACTAACGAAACTAACAACTACTACAGAGTACTAACACTTACTAATAACCCCATCCTACTAATCATCCTAACTCCCAATTATTACCCAAAGTAACGAAACTAACAACTACTAACGAGAAATACTAACAACCTTCCAAAACTAACCCTACTAAGAACAAATAAAATAAAACAAGTAGCATTCAATGGAGTAGTAAAGTAAAATAAGACACATAATCGAAAAAAAAAATATGATAATTAAAATAGAAAAAAAAAAATAGAAAAAAAAATTTGTTATAACAACAAAAAAAAAGAGAAAGGAAAGAATTACAACAATTAAAAGTGAAAGTTAATAAATCAAAAGATCATAAATGAATGGCGAATAAAATAATTAAGCTAAAATCCGATGAAATAAAGCAACAATTGAGCGAGGTATAATTTAAAACAAATAAATGAATTAGAAAGAACATAAATAAATTAAAGTAAATAAAGCGAAATTAACAAATAAGATTAAAATCAAATAAATTAAACTACCATAAATGACTTGTGAATAAATGTAGATAAAGTAAAATCAGCTTAAATAAAATTAATAAAATAAATCGTATGAATAATAAAAGGAATAATTTGAAATTACAAAAGAGTAGGAAGCACAAGAAACAGAAATAATTTTTTTTATATTTTTTTTATACATGGCTCCCATAAAGCCAGTAACGCTTCCACGTTTGGAATTAAATGGAGCGGTACTACTCAGCCGATTAATTAAAGGCACAATAGCAGACATGCAGCTAGTTGTTATGTACCTAAATCTCATCTAGATTTTGGAGAGGCCTTCAGAGTTCAAGACGCAACAGGCTTGAAATCTGAAGCGGTTCAATAAAAATAAAAAGTCGCTAGATAAGGAATGCAACCCATGAATTACGCTGCGTCGACCGCCCGCGAGCGCATCGACCCAAGCTCACGCTGGGGTGACCGCCCGCGCGTACATCGACCGGAGTAATTTATGATGACACAGAACATGTGCATCACACAAGTGGCGACGCGCACGCTATCGGCAATTGGAACATTGGAAAGTTCCAATAACTGATCGAGGGGAATATAAGTACTAATAATAATATAAGAACAGTCAATACAAAAGAGTTAATACAAAGGGTAGTCTTGAAGAAGTCAGTGTGTTAAGTCGGAGTCGGAACCGCGGAGGCATAGTGAAAGAGTGCCTGAAACAAAAGTCTAAAATCGCGAAGTCCGGGATCGGTGATAGATTCAATTAAGGGAGTCGCGAGTTCGAACCGAGGAATAACTAATGTCGTGTAAAATAGAATTACAGAATAGTGCAGTGTAAAGGAACCAATAATAAATAGACAGTGTGATACTAAGCGCAGTGTTGTTCCTGCTACTCCCTCACCTTTTATCCCCAGAGCCGCCGCGGACTCGAGAAGTAAAGCATTCGTGCTGCTTCCGAGTTCCCCCATTATTCACACGAGATCTTGAGAAGTAAAGCATTCGTGCTGCTTCCAAGATCCGCAACTAAAGTACCTCCAGGGCAGAAAACCCGGAGTCGTTACAAAACAAGAGATCTTATTCACGCCGAATAAGATCTCAATTGTTACTGTCTATAGAACATAACAATTTGGCGCAGCCGGTAGGATCAGGGAAGCCTGGTTTTTAATAGTTACAAAAACCATAAGAGCTTGAAAAGCCTTGATCCTCGAACAAGAGTTCGATAAGTTGCTTAAGTGCAGGGTAAAACAATTTTTACCCATAACCTGAAGTAGAAAATAGCTTCGGGGGCACGCAATTCCTTTAAAGCAACGAACTCCAACGCTCCCGGGTACTCAACTATAGTTGCCTCTGCTCCAGGCGAGCACGCAATTACCCCAAAAGAAAAAGGTACTCAACTTTAGTTGCCTCTGCTCCAGGCGAGCACGCAAGTACCAAGAAAAGCACCAATTGAGCATCACGACGAGTGAATGCCAGGCCCAGAGATCTCTGACGACCCCCAAAAAATAGAAACATCGCCCGGACCCAACTCCGCAGACTCCAAAGAAGACCCCACGAGACCGCAGCCGCCGAAGGAGCAACTCAGCGGCCCATCACAGCGAGACTCAGCATCGCAACCGCCGAGGGAGCCGACGACACCGATAGCACCTCAAAGAGCATCACGGAACACCCCCAACACCTCAACACCGCATCCACACCAAGGATTGCAACTAAGAAGCGGGACGATCATCCCCCGCGGAGCAGCGACAGCAAATCAAATAGCCGTAAGTTTAAGAAATCAATTAAGTAAATTAGTAGAAAAAGCACGAATATCAGGGGAACTCTCGAGTGCGCAAATTAACGAGCTTAGCGCCCAGATCAATCAGACTGGCGAATTAAGACAAACTCAAATTAAGAAATTTACGCAAGAAACCGAGAGTTTCCGAGAATCTCTAAAAGATTTTAAAGAATATTCGTGCTCTTTCTTAAATAAAGGGCCAAGCAAATCGGAGCCCGATTTAAGCCGCGAAAGTGATTTAGAATTAAGTAGTGAAAGTGTAAAAAGTGCGAGTGAATCTGAGGCTACCGCGATCGCGATAAATTGGTTAAACGCGTCGTTCCCAAATTCGGATTTTTCGGGTGAATTAAATAATTCCCATACTCCTCCCTTATTTCCCGCGAAAAATAAAATAAAAATGACCAACTACACTGAAGTCACGAGAAATCTGACTCAGATAGTGCCCATCTTTTCTGGGGAGCCAGGCCCAAATTTGAGCAATGAGCTCCAAGCTTTCCTGGGCTGCTGCAGGCGGTGTTTAGAATGCCTCGCAGACCCAGATAAAGCAATTTTTATTAAAATGATCCCGACGAGACTCCGGGGCGAAGCTTATCAGCTTTTAGCCTCAGAGGAACCTGCCACCTTCAAAGAAATTGAAGATAAATTGAATGCAGCGTTCCTACCCCGCGAGTCTCATCAGGAACTTGTGAATAAGTTAATAGCCATGCGCCAGACACCGTATGAAGACCTCACCCGGTTCATCTCGCGCATTCGGAAAGCCCTGTCGCAGTGCAAAGAAGCGGCAGAAGCAAAATACGGTGCCGCAGCGGCAACAATTGTGAATCGTCAATTAGAAGATTTCGCGAAAAATACTTTGCGAAACGGGTCTTTCAGTCCTTATCTTCGTCAGTATCTACTGACTTTAAATGAGCCTGACCTGGAGGAACTGGCTAAAAAGGCACTGGACATGGAAAAGCTCCAGCAAGGAGCCTTCCAAATACCCAGCCACACCTTCACGCCACCCCAGGACAATAAACCGAGCAATTCAAACCTGCCGGCACCCCCGAGTTACGGCGAGCCGTGGGGATATCCATTCAATGCTACCATGGCAGCTGCATATTCAAATTCAGTATTTGGATATCCTTACACGGCTACCGGACAGGCACAGAATTACGCTCAGCCTCCGACAAGTTATCCCGCGAAACCGAATGCGTTATCAAAGCCACAAAATTCGGGCGTTGGAGGAGCATCTAAGCCCCCAGTCAATATCGTGTGTAATTATTGCTCCAAACGGGGGCATACGTATGACGAGTGTTTTAAAAGAAAAAATACCCCCGTTTGCGTAAAGTGCAATAAAATGGGACACGATATCAAAACGTGTCGCAGTAATAATAGCGGTTCACCTCGCAAAAACGCACAGACGGCCCACGCAACAAATAATAACGGGGCACGTCGCGTTTATAACGTGCGGGTAAAATGCGATTGGTGCGGCCGCCGTGGGCATGAAGAAAACGCATGCCAAAGAAAAAAGGAATACCAAAGCCGGAATTCGGGAAACGGCGACGAGTCGAGCCCGAAATCCCCGGCTCGGCAGTAAATACTAATAGTAAAAATACAGGGTACTCTCAGCCGCCCAAACCAAGTACTCCAGTAGTGGAGCTCCCCCTAGATTTTGGTCTGAAAGAAAAGACTCAACTAGTGGTGGACACGGGCGCTGAGATAAGCTTGATTAAAAAACAAGCTTTGAAATCTTCCGAGCTGATAAACGCCGAGAAGATTCTTACCCTGCAAACTCCTTTTGGCACGGGATACACACTGGGAAGCTGCCAGGGAAACCTTGTTACGAAATTAAATGAACACAAGGTAATCAAAACACCCTGCACTTTCCAGGTAATAGAAAATACTTCAGGCCTCTCTCACGACGGTCTGTTAGGCAACGATTTTCTTGCCCAAAACTGTAATGTTGAGGGCCCAAACCGTGAACTTCGGTTTCCTCGCACGGAAACTAATTTAGAGGAATTTTCTTACCCTATTTTTCTCGAGACTGAGAAAAATAGCTCCCGAAAAACATCTGAATCCAAGAAACAGGCAAAGGTGATGGAACCCGTAGGGGTTAAGCTTTCTACCTGCCATGTTCTTGAACCATCATATGATGGGGGATGTTTGGCTAAAAATAAGCCACGGGAGAACGGGAAGGAAATTCTGGCGAGTACACCTGTGATCACACAAATCAGGCGGCATAGCGTGGCCCTGATCAAGCCCATATGCGTACCTGCGAGATCACAGATAGTGGCTAGAATTCCGCTGAGTTTGCCGGAAGATATGCTCTGTCTATCTCAGGAGGTAGACGATGGAGTCTTCTTGGCAAACAGTATAATTTCCTCTAGAGAAGAAAAAGAAGTTCTGGTTGGGATCCTCAACGCAAAGGACTCCAAGGTAGCGCTCACCGCCCTTGATTTACAATTGGCTCCGGTGAATGACTACACATTAGTCCCATTGTATCCCCAACAAAATGCAGAAAAGCCGAAAGAGAATGCACGGGGAAAATCCCCGGGCCCAAGCGGCACACATAATTTAGCCCTAGCCCAAGGGAAAAATTTTATAGAAAATAAAAGTATAAATAAAACTAGTGTTACACGGTCCGAGAGCGCGCATTATAATTCTAAAACGCCCGGAAACACCGTACACACTAATATAGCCGCCAGAGAGCGCATAGCCAGGTTAGAGGAAGAGCTCAACCTGAGCCCCATTCTCAATAAAACAGAGAAAAATGAAATTTTGGAACTATGCCGAGAATATAACGACATATTCCACTTAAAAGGTGACTACCTCACTCATACAGATGCTATTACACATCTAATCCCAGTAGTGCAGGATCAAGCACCTATAAATCAGAAAATGTATAGGCTACCTGAGGTACAGCGTAGCATCATAAACGAGCAATTACAAGAAATGCTCGAAAATGATATAGTACAGCCTAGCAAGAGTCCATGGAACTCACCTCTACTAGTAGTCCCCAAAAAGCCGGGACCAAACGGTGAGAAAAAATGGAGAGTAGTCGTCGATTTCCGCAAATTAAATGAAAAAACAATTGGCGATGCTTTTCCCCTACCTCGAATCGAGGATATACTGGACCAATTAGGCCACTCGAGGTATTTTTCTACCCTCGATCTCGCTAGTGGTTATCACCAAGTACTGGTCGAGCCACAAGATCGCCCAAAGACGGCGTTTAGCACTAATTACGGGCACTACGAATTTAAACGTATGCCTTTCGGATTAAAGGGAGCCCCTGCCACTTTTCAGCGCCTAATGAATTACGTTTTAACAGGCCTGCAGGGACTCGAATGTTTTGTATACCTGGATGATATCGTCATCTACGGAAAAAATTTAAAAGACCACAACAATAAGCTGCGAAAAGTATTTACCAGGTTACGTGAAAACAACCTGAAATTACAGCCGGAGAAATGCCAATTTCTCCGCAAAGAAGTAATCTACCTGGGACATAAATGTTCCAGCGAAGGAGCACTGCCCGACCCCAGTAAAACGGCCTGCGTACAAAATTTTCCCGTTCCCCGAACAGTAAGACAAGTCCAATCATTTTTAGGACTTGCGAATTATTACAGAAAATTTATTCCCAATTTTTCTAAAATTGTACGCCCAATAACAAATTTACTCCGCAAGGACGTTAAATTTAATTGGACCGAAAAATGCCAAGAAGCTTTTTTGAATATAAAAAATTCTTTAATTTCACCTCCACTTCTCATTTACCCAGATTTTAATGAACCGTTTAATCTAACAACAGATGCGAGCAATGAGGCTATAGGAGCAGTCCTCTCCCAAGGAGAGGTAGGAAAAGATCAGCCCATAGCCTATGCAAGCCGCACTCTGAATAAAGCGGAACGCAATTACTCCACAATTGAAAAGGAGTTACTGGCCATTGTCTGGGCAACCCGAAATTTCAGGTGCTACCTTCAAGGTAGAAAGTTCACGGTCTATACAGACCATAAACCTCTAAAAGGGGCATTCAATGTAAAAGACCCCACTTCCCGACTAGTGAGATTCCATCACAAACTTTCGGAATTCGATTATACAATCGAATATAAACCCGGAAAATATAATACGAATGCAGACGCACTCAGCCGCATTCCTAGGGGAGAAAATAGTGAAGATGAAAGCCACACCTGCACGGTAGAGGCCCAAATCCATCACGCGACAAACGCAAACGCAAAGAAAAATAACTTTGCCAAAATAAGCGCAGTAACTCGGGCTCAAAAAAGAAACGCCCAGAGTAATAAACAAGAGACCACGCAAAAGTCTCAAGAAACTAAGCAGACGGACAATAAGCCGCAACAAATAAAACCTAAACAAGATGTAGATTCAGAAGCCGAAGAAATAATCCCGGCAGAATTTTTTTCTCAGGAATCAAACTCTGAAGAAAACAAAGGTCTCCACGACCCATTACAAATGGGAAAAAATAAAAATTCCCCAATTCTAGAATCACAGCATGAAACCCCTGAATTAATTACGAGCCCCGAAGAAATTAAAATCATATTAAAAGATTATCATGATTCAGTCTTCGGAGGTCATCAGGGAGTGATAAAAACTTACAAGAGAATAAAACGTAAGTACAAATGGAAACACATGCTACGTGACATAAAGCGGTATGTGAAAACATGCCCAAAATGCCAGAAATTAAAGGCATCCCCGCAATATAAGATGCCCATGGTTATCACTGATATAGCCGAAAAACCTTTTGACAAGGTTTACCTTGATATTGTTGGACCACTACAAGAGTCAACATCAGGGAATAAATACATCCTGACCTTCCAGGATAATCTAACGAAATTAGTAGACTGGTACGCAATGCCAGACGCGGAAGCGGAAACAATTGCACGAATTTTCTTCGACGAAATCGTCACGCGCTACCGCATCCCCAAGAAAATTGTCACAGATCAAGGAACGAATTTCCTAAGCGATCTATTCAAACAAGTCTGCAAATTATTAAAAGTGAAAAAATTACAGACTTCGGCCTATCACCCTCAATCAAATGGGGCATTAGAAAGAGCACATAGGCCCCTAATTGAATATTTACGCACCTTCGTAGACGAAAATCCCCAGAGCTGGGATCAATTCCTACGAACAGCTGCGTTCGTGTACAATAACAGTGTACACGAAGGGACAAAACTCACACCCATGGACTGTCTATACGGTTTTACAGCGGATGTCCCATCCAATTTAAAAAGGGAACCAGAACCCCTTTATAATAGTGAGGCCTATTATCATAAACTCCGATATAGATTGCAGAAATCATATGCTACCGCAAGGAAAAACCTCCTAGCCGGTAAGCAAAAGTCTAAAGAGTATTATGATAAGAATGCGAAACCAATAGCATTCCACGTAGGCGACAAAGTCCTCCTGAAGAGCGAGAATAAAAAACATAAGCTCTCGGAAATCTGGATAGGACCCTACACAGTAACAGGTATCCCCTCGTCGGTAAACACAGAATTAAAAATTGGCAAGCGAACTAAAATAATACATAATAATCGCTTAAAGCCTTATTTCGAGTAAAATCAGCCTCAGCCAAAATTTGCTACACGAACACCCCATTCAGTTTTTTTTTCTATCTTTAACTCTCCCCTTCACATCTCAAATTTTTTTTAAGAAACGTAAGAAAACAAAAAAAAAAATAATAGAAAAAAAAAAAATGTGTCACTGACAATAGTAAAACCCATTTCCAGGAAATGTGGACCTTAATTCTCGTATACCTGGTACTGGGAACAACGAAAGGGAGTCCGACTAATGGAGCCTATATGATCACGCCGCTAAAAAACTCGGGCATTATGTTCGAGGACATCGGCACACTAATGATATACCACAGAACTTGGACAATTTTCACCGAATTAGATATAGAGGAATTGGATCAACATATAGAATTAGCTGAAAAAGCCGAAATGTTGTTAGGCCAGGTTTGTGATAGACCAAACATAAGCTACAATCCCTGCCTCACACACAGAGTGCACATCCATTCCCTAATAATTAGTTTAAAGCGTAGAACAGAAGCCATACGGGAATCTCTGGGTAAAACCAGAATCACCCGTTCTCTATTCGACGGGGTAGGGAACGCACTACATTCCCTATTTGGTATAATGGACAATAATAACGAAAACGAAATTTATAGCCGATTAGACCAGCTAGAGTCTGATACACAGACACTAGCCAAATTAGAAGAGCAGCAAATAAGCATTATGAAAACCACTTTCGAAAAAGTGCAAAAACCGTTTTCCACTATTATTGAGAAACAGCGAAATCTAACGCAACAAATTAATCGAATAGAGGCCACGGCTAACGAGACCAAACAAAGGCAAATACAACACGATATAATTCTAGGAATTCTATTCCAAGTGATTGAAATCGAACTCAGGCAACAAGCCCTACTTGATATAATCACTACAAGTAAAAATAATCAGATTCACCCGCTATGCATATCCCCAGGAAGTTTGCTAAAAATCTACCAAAAAAGCCATACAAAATGTGCCCGTACCAATGACTGCCTATCATTGATATATCAGACATCTGAAGTACAAACGCACATCCTTCAAGACAAATTAATTATAAAAATCAGTCTCCCCATTTTAAATTTACCAGCAATGAATCTGAAAAGAATACATAGTTTCCCGATCCATATGGAACTAAATAAATCTTTAATTCCAGTAATAGAATATAAATATCTTGCAACAAGACTTTCAACGCAAGAAATCCTATTACTGAATAACGAGGAAACAAAAGATCTAAGAAAAATTACGAGAGGCCTGAACAGAACAACTTACGTTATAAGGCCTCAACCGCCAATAACGAAGATTTCCCTAACAAATAACTGTGTAATACAGCTATTTCTGGAACAGATAATAAGTAATTCTACCTGCGAGCTGCGAGTACAAACTCCACCGCAGAACATATTTGCCAAACTCCAACAACCAAATGCCTGGCTTTACTCCGTTACGCACCCGGTAACGGTTAGGATCATATGCGAAGACCAGCATATCACACTTGCGATAGAAAATCAGGGAATAATAACGCTTAATAAAGCTTGCAATATGCAAATAGAATCCAAAATTATACACTATGAGATGGGGGAAATACACCCCTTCACATACCAGCAGCCTAAATACTTTCCGAACACTAACGAAACCTACAATCGATTAGTGAAAATTTCTCAAAGAACCCCTTTAGCAAACAGTAATAAAATTTCCAACGAACCAAAAATACAGTATGACGTAGATAAAATAATAAAATATAGCACGAAATCCCTAGAAAACTTGGAAGACGAAATTTCAAAATTTAACACACACCCCAAGATAATAGAGAATCGCCAATTAGTCACCACTTCATTGGGACTAACAGGCACCATAATACTTATTCTATTAGCAGCCACGCTAATAAGAATAGTCCAAACCAAATTCACGACCAGAAAACCAAAGGAAGAAATGGAAAAACCAGCTGAAAAAACTCCCGAAGAAGCTATAAAACCCCCAACAACCCTCAGGCAAACATTGCCCCGAGCTGAAAAAAGAATGAACCTAGTATAAAACACAAAAAAAAAAGTTTTTATATAGATTACAATTTTATTTCCAAAAATTTTTTTTTATTACAAAAAGTCAACCGCGGCGACGCTCCAACACGAACTCGTCGGTTTCGGCATCGGAGGGGAAATCCTCAACGTCTCCTCCAACCGGTGCCGCGCCGTCCTCATCCAGGGTCCAATCCTCACAAGAAGGAGCCTCCCAGGGAGTGGGACGTGCCTCAGGCGCCCAGTCCCAAGGCTCAGGTTCTGGATAGGTGACTAATCCGACGAGGTTGCACCGGCCACCTAAATTATAAAATTAAAAAACATAATTAGTCAGACAATTTTCTTAACTATCACAAAAGAATGACTTACCTAAAAATCGCAGCCGACCACCGGCAGGGAAGGACAAATCCACCGGGTAATATCCTTCCCTTGCATATGCGTCGACCCATACAACCAGGGCTTGGGCGCCCTCGAAACTCTCCCACATCAAACGCGGGAGCCCACGCCAACCCTGATAGCAGTGGGTCACAACTACTCCGGTGACCCTAAAGTTGAAACGCAAAGCCATGGGCCCTCGGGGTAACCGCACAACACTGAAACTCATTCTTTACCACTGTGGCTAAATTCGGGGATAAATCACAATAAACTGGCAAAACCTCCCACAAGACACGGGCTATTTAAAGGGACACTACCACTCCGGCAGTAAGCCAAAAAATCGTCACTTTTCAAGATAATTCCTCAAATAGACAATAATAGGAATCCGATCAAACAATTTCCCAGGAAAAAGTGCAACGGAAATGCACAATTCCTGTAAACAGCGAATAAATACAAGCAATAACCATAATTGACCCTTCCGAGTTTTTCCAATTAAAACATCCCGGTAATAAACACAAAAAAAAAAAAAATATATAGACATATAATACCGTAACATATTGAAAGGCAAAAAACACATAACACAAAAAAAAAAAAAACAAAACACCGAGTCGACTCGCTAAAAAAATGACACAAAAAATAGAAAAGCCACAGAGTCACTTAACTTTCAAGGTTTTCCTCAACGCAAGCGCCCACTTAGGTAATAAGAAACCACATTAGCCATAGATAGATTATTGCGCGGATAATAAGCAAAACAATGTTAAGGTAGGTCGGAAAAACCGAGAATTCTTTGCATATGTTGACCTAAGCAAATTACACATGTACACCTTTAGCCCATAAGAAATAATAATTAAAAAAAAAAAAAAAAAAAAAAAAAAAAAAAGAGAATGATTATTATGTACAACATTAATGCTAGAAAATAAATGATTCATGTAAAGGGGCACGGAAAACCTAGGCTAGGAAAACATTAACACAAAAAAAAATTTTTTTGTACTAGATATTAAGATTTTGATTATGTTAACGTACTCGCAACTCCCTGAACAAATCGCGGTAATACGAACACTATCGCGATATCTCAAAAATTTACAATAATTCTTTTTACGCTTGTGCCTTTCAACCCCGAGAATTATTCCTCTTCAAAGAATAATTCTCTTTTTCCAAGGGGGAAGGAATTGTTATGTACCTAAATCTCATCTAGATTTTGGAGAGGCCTTCAGAGTTCAAGACGCAACAGGCTTGAAATCTGAAGCGGTTCAATAAAAATAAAAAGTCGCTAGATAAGGAATGCAACCCATGAATTACGCTGCGTCGACCGCCCGCGAGCGCATCGACCCAAGCTCACGCTGGGGTGACCGCCCGCGCGTACATCGACCGGAGTAATTTATGATGACACAGAACATGTGCATCACACAAGTGGCGACGCGCACGCTATCGGCAATTGGAACATTGGAAAGTTCCAATAACTGATCGAGGGGAATATAAGTACTCGATCAGAAAAAGCCGAGAACAGTCAATACAAAAGAGTCAATACAAAGGGTAGTCTTGAAGAAGTCAGTGTGTTAAGTCGGAGTCGGAACCGCGGAGGCATAGTGAAAGAGTGCCTGAAACAAAAGTCTAAAATCGCGAAGTCCGGGATCGGTGATAGATTCAATTAAGGGAGTCGCGAGTTCGAACCGAGGAATAACTAATGTCGTGTAAAATAGAATTACAGAATAGTGCAGTGTAAAGGAACCAATAATAAATAGACAGTGTGATACTAAGCGCAGTGTTGTTCCTGCTACTCCCTCACCTTTTATCCCCAGAGCCGCCGCGGACTCGAGAAGTAAAGCATTCGTGCTGCTTCCGAGTTCCCCCATTATTCACACGAGATCTTGAGAAGTAAAGCATTCGTGCTGCTTCCAAGATCCGCAACTAAAGTACCTCCAGGGCAGAAAACCCGGAGTCGTTACAAAACAAGAGATCTTATTCACGCCGAATAAGATCTCAATTGTTACTGTCTATAGAACATAACATAGTTAATCCTACCATATCAGCCTATACGGACTCGATGATTACTCTGCAATGGATTCAGGCACATCCTGCAAAATGGAAAACCTACGTATCAAATCGCATCGCTGAAATACAGACGAATTTACCTCCAAGCTGTTGGCACCACGTAGGAACCAAGGAGAACCCAGCGGATTTAGCAACACGAGGATGTACACCTGAAGAATTAAAAATAAATCAGTTTTGGTGGAATGGACCACAGTGGTTGTTGTCATCACCTGAAACATGGCCTAAGCAGCCAGCAATGCCTCAAACGGATTTAGAGGCTAAAGCTGTAACCACGATTTCATGCGTGAGTGAATCAGACGAGGAATATTTTTTGAAATTTTCATCTTTCACCCGTCTCATTCGAGTAACAGCCATGATGCTCAGATTTTTTAAAAAATTAAGAGGCATTCATCTTGAAGGAATGAACTGGACAACAAGTAAGGAGCTCAAAGATGCAGAACGCACAATATTGAGGAGAATCCAACAGCAATCGTTTCCCACCGAATATAAACAATTAAAAAATAATCAGCCATTATCTTCAAGTAGTAAATTACTAAACTTGAATCCGTTATTTGAAGATGGACTGATACGCGTAGGGGGTAGACTTAATAAAGCATTAATGCCCTATTCTAGACGACACCCTGTTATATTGCCTCGGGATCACCATGTTACGCGGCTCATTATTAATAAAATTCATATCGAAAACTCGCATAGCGGACCTACATTAACTCTTAATATATCCCGTAATGAATATTGGATCCTGAGCGCAAAACGAACAATTGCAAATTTTATTAATAAATGCATTACATGTGTTCGATATAGCAGAAAGGGTCAATTCCAGCTTATGGGGGAGTTACCCGCGGCCCGAGTCAATATCTCTAAACCATTCACTCATGTTGGCTTAGACTATGCCGGTCCTGTACTTGTTAAAACATCCCCGCATAAGTCAACTAGAAAATACAAGGGTTATATTTGTATATTTGTCTGTATGGCTACCAAGGCCATACACTTAGAAGTTGCATCAGATTTAACCACCTCAGCATTTTTAGCTGCCATAAGGAGATTTGTATCTAGGCGCGGATTATGCACTGATGTCTACTCGGACTGCGGAACTAACTTTATTGGGGGGAAAAATTATCTAGATAAGGAATTAGCACAGGTGATCAAGGATCAAGCTAACGAAGTTGGCCAAAACCTGGCCATGAAAGGGATTTCATGGCATTTTAACCCCCCAGCTTCACCTCATCATGGAGGACTATGGGAAGCCGGCGTGAAGGCGGTGAAATATCATCTACGAAGAACACTGACGAACACTTCATGTACATACGAAGAACTGTCTACAATTCTTGCGCAGATAGAGGCATGCCTAAATTCACGCCCGCTGTGCGCCATCAACAATAACCTGGAGGACTTAGAAGTGTTATCGCCAGCTCATTTTCTTATAGGCCAACATCTAATGGCCATACCGGAGCCCGATAAAATGAATACACTTCCCTCACAACGTTGGAAATACATTCAAGGCCTCACGCAAACATTTTGGAAAAAATGGCAAACGGACTATTTAAATAAGTTGCAACAGCGTGCAAAATGGCTTAGAACACACGACAACATCAAAGTTAATGACGTCATCCTCATAATGGATGAAAAAACTTCACCGACATATTGGCCACTAGGACGTATAATTGAAGTTCATTCAGGCAGTGACGGATTAGTACGGGTCGTCAAAATTAAACTAAAAGATCAGACCATCTTAACTCGACCCGTCACCAAAATATGTCGACTGCCTCTAGAAGAACCCTAAAGAGCACTAACAATATGTTTTATGTGAAGTGTCGTCATGTCGTGTCGTGTTGTCCTAAATGTAAGTAATTACGTTCTTATAGATATTCTTCCAGATGCAAGCCTACGAGGACGACGTGCTAGAATTGTGCGAGGACTACCAGAATCTGCCAGCATCGTTTCTAGACGAAGACGAAATGGGATGGCTTGGAGAGGATCCTTCGGAGCAGCGTACCCAGAAGGTGGAGTCAGCACCGTCGACGTCGACATCGAAGCAAAGGGATGGAACCAGGATCACTAAACCCTTTATGAGGCCGTCCATGAAAGGCATCAACTTGCCGGCTAAGATAAATGGAGCCCTGGAAAATTCAGTGACCCATTTAAGACCATCATCGACCGTGAATGAAATACTAATGCGGATCGAAAATGATGTGCAAAAATTTGTCACCAAAGAAGGAGTGACAATATTTATACCCAAGGAGGTCTTAAAACGTTTGGAGTTTGAGAAAATCAAGAAATTCAAACGGGACTTCGTCGTGAATTTGCCTGACAAATTCCAATTCCTTCTTAAAATAAAGAAAGATGGAACGGTCCTGTTTCACCACCATCACAAGAGGGGCATCAAAAAATTAATAAAAAGGGTTGTTGAGCAACATGCTCAACGGGCGGGAGAATGTTAGAAAACCGCACCTACAATTAAAGAAAATATGAATAAAGAAATGTAAATAGTACTTCTCCAATGTTTGAATTTATGTCCCTCGTCGGAACCCTGAAGAAGTACTCCAACGCTGGGGCCACTTGAAATAAGGCCCTGAACTCCAACGTTGAGGATCACTTGTGACCATGTGTGTTGGGGCCATCCATAGCAAATTATCATTGGGGGCTAGGCAAGTTCCAGCCCACCACCCACTGGGCCACTGGAACTGGGCCCCGCGCACTTAGCCCGTCGCCTGCTTGCGCATACAGGAACGGGCTACTACAATATATGTACCTAAAATAATGAAATCAGAATTGAATTACATTTGAATTGAAATGAAATACATGAAAATTAAGTCCTACAAAGTAAATATAAACAAAGGAGGCCTACTCGGCCAACTCAGCCCCGGGCGCACTGTAAGTTCCTGAAAGGCAAAAATATTACCAGTTAAGCGCTAATATAGCACTTAACTTGTCATTTAACTCACCTGAGTGCAACTAGAACCACAAATTACCACTTTTAACACACAAACTAGTCACTCACGCACGTATAAACAACCGGCGAACTGTCAAATTTAGACTGGTATAAAACATCATAACCAACAATTGCTGCGCGTTGCCATGTTGACAGTACATAGAACTAATTTTAGCGGAGTACAATCTTAGAAATATTAATTGACAATTTCAATTAATAATAGTACGTTTTCACCCTAACCTCACATTTTACGAGGGAAAAGAAGAGAAATACCGGTGAAGCGAGAGAAAAGACTGGAGAAAATTTCCAGGTTCCACAGATGTCATTGCAAGCACAAAATAAACGCAATTGGTAAAAATTGTGAACGCAAAGATGAATTTGGGACCAAAAGATGGAAATTTAGAAGATTAAACAAGTGTGTGAGAGTAAATTATGGCAATTAACGCTAGTTAAGGCCATTATTAGGACAAACTAAAGGAATTTTTGTCGCAATGCTTTGGAACGTATCTGTCCATGAAAGAATCTTCACGTTCCGCAGCACGAGGACCTGGCAATAGTTGACCGCACTGGAAATTTGGTGTATAAAAGGGCGAACGCCAGACCACTCGGCCTCTCTCTCTCCCTTTTTGGACTTGGACAACACAGCGCGGACATTGAGTATTTTTGAATTGGATTTTTGGACTTGGACTTGGCAACGTTTTGGACATCGATATTGGCGACTACGTGGATTTGGACTTGGCAATTTTCTGGACTTGGACTTCGATTTTTGGATTTTGGATTTGGACGGATTTGGCTTGGACTTTGGCGAACTTGATTGGACACGAGACGACTCATCGATTTTAATTTCTTTCCTTTTTTTCAGGAATTAAGGAGGGATTAGGAAAAGTTAGTGAACGTATATTGCAAATGCCAATTTTGGTGAACGGCAATATAACATGCTAACGGGGTGACAGGACCAAACGTTCGACTTGTAACTAATTATTGTACAATGTGTTCAATGAGTTCTTTTTGAATAAACTTGCAATAAAACCACGCTTACCCAATTTTTAAATTTAGTAAATTTGCTGACAATCTTTTCCCTGGTCTTACAAACCGGATTAATTTGCTAGCGAAATTTTCACCGTGTGTCTCCTACCGTTGTAAAACCTTACTCATCGTTCGTTCTCCCTGATTTACGATATTCGGCGGTTGACGTGGTGACACAGCTGTTGAGCCATTGCGCGTGATAGGCTTTGTGGAGCTTTCTGGATAATAAGCTAGCCATTCATAATGTCGTACTCCGACATTGCTCGCATGTTTTCTGAGACTGAGATCATCTATGAAATGATGATCAGGGGTGTCAAACCAGATAGTTACACGTCGCGTGGCAAACGTATCTGGTACGCGAAGTAACTTGAAAGCGAAGACGGTGTTGACGAAAATCAATTGCAATATAAGTCTCCTTTAGAAAACACAAAAGATTTAAAGCAGTGCGAAGCCCTCCTCATAGAACTATCCGAAGATAGTGACGCGAACGACGACGATGAGCTAGAACGTGTAGAAACGAGGTTCAAGGCATTGCTTAAGCGAATTCGCCGAATAAACGTAGTCGGTATTGAGGATAAGCTTAATTGCCAGCCGGATTTAATAACCCTAGCCGAAAGCTTAAAGCAAAAGGTAGAAGATAAGCGAAAAAATTTATGGAAACATAACTCGCTTCTAAAAAATGTAGATCAGAGATTTTCCGAATTACAACTCGCCGCTGGGCCAAACAATGAGCCCAACGTGAAGAATAATTTGGTCAACAGTACTCGGAAAATCCTTGCAACCGAAAACCCAGAAATTACTAAAGCGCCATCAGTCCCTGATGACGACTTTAATCTCAGCCCAGTTAGAAAAGAATATTCTTCAATTATAGTGCCACAAGTCCTTTCGGAAACACCTAAAGATCATAAATCCATTCCTCAATTGTTTAAATGGAAAATTTCCTTTTCTGGTGACAACGAAAGAGAGTCAGAGTTTTTGCAAAGAGTTGCAGACTTTGCCCTTTCCCGTCATGTATCAGGCGTGGAGCTTCTTCAATCTATATCTGACATCCTTGAAGGCACCGCCCTCAAGTGGTTCAGACGCAAACGTAACACCTTCCGGAACTATCAACAATTCGTTGAACAATTTCTAAAGGAATTCGAACCAAATAGTCAATCCGAAAGACTATTAGAATTTATTAGAAGTCGTAAACAAAAACAATTTGAGAATGTCACACAGTTTATCGCCTTTATGGAAGACCAATTCTTGCGTTTGCAACATATTCCATCAGAAAAGTACCGAGTAAAAATAATTAGAAACAACCTATTACCATCGTATCTACGAGCCGTTTCCTTGTTAGAATTCGATTCGATTCGATTCGAAGGATACTCAGTCATATAACACGTTTGTTGAGTGTTATAATGAATTCAATAACCGCGCCTCCGTCCTTTATAATGATTACCTTAATAAGACTAAAAATGATTTATATAGTAATTCGCGCGCCTTTTTCAATTTCGTTAACACCAAGAGGGGTACTGATGGCTATCCATGTAGTATGTCTTATGGGGATTCTTCGAGCGGGGTTTCGCAGACAGTTTGTGACATGTTCGCATCTTTCTTTGAAAAATCCTTTTCCTCCCCTAATTTCCAACCTGATACTAACCAGTTTCATCATCTTAACCTTAATTCTACCCCTTTTGACCTTTCCATTAATATCACTCCTGAAATTGTTCACAAATTTGTTGGCGAACTTCCGATCGATTATTCTTCTGGTCCTGATGGTATTCCCCCTGCGATTCTTAAACTTTATGCCAATGTACTTGCTGAACCCTTGTCAATTATTTTTCAGAAATCTCTTAATTCTGGCCAATTTCCTAGTATATGGAAAGACTCTTTCATTATCCCAATCTTTAAGAAAGGATGCCGCAGCGATGTTTCTAATTATCGCCCGATTGCTAAATTGTCCTGTATTCCCAAGCTCTTCGAGTCAATTATTTACTCTGAACTCTCTAAGGTTTGTACAAGGCTTTTATCCGCAAATCAACACGGTTTCCTTCAAGGTCGTTCGACTTCCACTAACTTACTAGAGTTTGTCGAGTACACCTTAAATGGATTCAGAAAAGGTCTACAAACTGATTGCATTTATACGGACTTTAGTAAAGCATTTGATAAAATTTCTCACCCTATCATTATTCTTAAGCTGAAAAGTATGGGTTTCCCTCCTCCTTTTCTTGTATGGGTTCAGTCTTATTTGCATGATAGATCCTATCATGTCTCATTTCGTGGTTCCTTGTCGAGAAGTATTTTGGCTACGTCAGGTGTCCCTCAGGGTAGTCATCTTGGTCCTCTTCTGTTTATTCTAGCTATTGATGATATCACCCACCTGTTAAAATCTTGTAATATTCTTATTTATGCTGATGACATGAAGATTTTCCGTCGTATTGAGAATATAAATGACTGCGAGTTGGTTCAAAATGACTTAGATACCTTACAGTCTTGGTGCATTTACAACAATTTGGAACTTAATATTTCTAAGTGTGAAATTATTTCATTTTATAGACGGCACAACCCCTTTAATTTCGACTACTCCTTGTCTGGCTGTTCTCTTCGTCGAGTTCACATTACGCGTGACCTCGGCATTCTTTTGGATAGAAAACTTGACTTCACTGAACACATCAATTACATGGTCTCCAAGGCTTCCGCTTTGTTAGGATTTGTGAAAAGATGGTCTCGTGAATTTGATAACATAACTATATATAAGCAGTTGTACATTTCTTTAGTAAGGCCCATCCTGGAATACGGCAGTCTTGTTTGGTCACCTTATTATGCCATTCATGCTTATAGAATCGAATCTGTCCAGAAAAAGTTTGTTAGGTTCGCGCTGAGAAATTTGCCTTGGGATAATCCACATATCCTTCCTCCCTACAAAGACCGCTGTCTGTTGCTTGGCATGCATTCCCTTCATGAACGTCGTGTCGTAGCGGATGTCACCTTTGTTCACCAGCTGGTTAGTGGCATTGTTGCTTCTCCGTCATTGAGAACCTTATTCATTCCCAGACAAAATCCTCATAACCTTAGAAATGTGCCCTTGTTCCAAATTAGTACATCTCGAACTAACTATGGGTACTTCCAACCAATTAATCGTATGTGTTTGAATGTCAATAAGCATGCCGACTTGTTTGATATTCGTATTACTAAACATGTGTTAAAAAAGTTGTTATTTAATCAATTTGCATGTAACGGTTTGGTGGGTGGTATTACTAACACCGGACCAAATGATGATCAGTTTCATGCAAGAGATTAATTTTTCTCTGAAGCTTGAACTAAGCTGATGGTCCTAAGATTCTGTTGACGCGTTGTCTGCTGCCTGCAAGAAGATTGAAGAAAGTGAGGCTCAGGCAGAATTTAATGCGAGAACTGTAGCCTACGCGGGCAGACATCTTTCTAGATACGAGTTGAGTCGGAATTATGAGGGCAGATTTACTAATTCTTCTCCACGAACTGATTATTCACAGCCTAATTATCGGCGTCGTGAATATTTTCCAATCGCTTCTAGCGACAGGTCTCTCTTTAACAATATGAATAACCGATATGATCGTCAAAATTCTAGAATTGTGGTTTCAGACCAACACGTAAGCTATCTCAGTAGGGATTCAACTCCGGGCACGAGGAAAGGTCCAGAATTCTCATGTGCACAGGCTAGTTCCGCGGACAATAAGAGATATTCTTATCCGCATCGTAATCAGTCACCTATGAGCTATATTCCTCGAAACGATTTCCGAAGTCACCAGGACGATAGGCAAAACTATTCGCCTCACAGAATTCCCGAAAATAGATCTTATCCGGCTGAGGATTATAAAGCTAAGCCACAAAGATCTCCAAACACTAACTGGAACGAGGTTAGAAACCGTAGTCGAAGTCCTAGTACGAGTAGCATAAACAGGCCACAAAATCTTAGTCCAGGTAGAAGAGTCCATTTCCGGGAAGATAGCGCAAGCCGTCTCCGGAAAAACTAAGTCTGGGACGATCCGTCGTGGACAGGAACGCCCGATGTTCAGTAGAGTCCACCAAACCTAAACGAAACCTCCCCTATTTAAAAGGCACAGCCGATACAAGGCCCTACGTTCAAGTGCGAATTTTAAATCATCCTATCAGAGGTTTACTAGATAGTGGCGCGAGTAAAACAATAGTCGGTAATCGAGGTATACAAATTTTAGAACGTCTGGGTTTGAGGTTGCAAAAATTCAAGTCGGGATATGTGAGAACAGTAGACAGTACGGCCCATAAAGTGACCGGAGTCTTTTACTTGCCAGTATTTTTCAACCGAAAGTTCGAAGTTATCGAAGCTTTCGCTATCCCAACTCTAGATCATGAGTTTATCTTTGGGGTAAACTTCTGGAGCGCTTTTAAAATTTCTCTAAAAAATATAAAAGGTCAGTGGAAGTGTTTTAGCCTTGAAACAATTAGTCAGCCAAAGAGCAGTCACATTCAAGAAGTCAAAGATCTAACCCCTTCCCAACAGCGGCAACTTGGAACATGTCTAAAGGAATTTCATTGCCTGTGCTCTGAAAAGTTAGGCAGGACCACATTCCTAGAGCATGATATAGATACAGGCAATGCAGTACCAATTGTTCAGCGCGGTTACCAGGTTTCACCGGCTATCGCGCAAAGATTGGGCAGAGAACTTGAGCGAATGAAGAGGTTAGATGTCATCGAGCCGTCAGTAAGTCCTTGGTGTTCGCCAGTCGTGTTGGTGAAAAAAGCTAGTGGTAAAGATCGGCTGTGCATTGACAGTAGAAAGCTGAACCAAGTGACTGTTAAATGCGCTTATCCCCTTCCACGGATTTCAGAGATTTTAAATAAATTGGGCAACGCCTCCTACCTGTCGTCAATTGATCTAAAAGATGCATTTTGGCAAATACCCTTGAGTGAAAGGTCTAAGGAAAAAACAGCTTTTAGCGTTCCCGGTCACGGGTTAGGGGGTAGGTACCGAAGATCCTTCTCGATCCTTCGTCTTAGTGAGGGTTGTTGAGTCTGCCGATTCATTATTTCTGTGAGGGCTGCTATGCATCGCCCCATCAACTCGATGGCGTCTGGTTGATTTTGCTCCATTCTTCTATGCTGGTCTATTGCTTGATTCCTTTGTTGTCTCCTATCCCAATGTGCCAGTGTTTCTTGTGGTTGTTTTTTCGCAAACTAGTAAATTGCACTTTAGTTTGCTGCGTTTCACACTTTTAATAAACACTTAATATCACTCCGTAGAAGTATCCTACCGACTGCGCCAGTTATATTTTTGGGATATTGGGGCAAATCGGGTTTGGATTGACAACACTTTTTGCTTTTGATTTTAAAACACTTTATTATTTCGTTTTCCTCTTTACCGAATTACAAGGGAACTCACTAATCATTTACTTCACAATAGCTTTTTATTTTATGGGTCTTTTCTTTATTAAGATCCTCGACAGACTAACTGATGTGCCCAACACCTCGTTACCTTCTCTCTTGTTTCTTTTTTGCAGCATCATGATTTTTGCGTTTGTGGGAATAAAAGGCTCGCGACATTTGTTTTGACTTCGCGATGCAATCCGATGCATCATTCTCGTTACCAAGCCATTGGCTTTGGTTTCGCTTTAATTTTGTGGGAGTCAGATAGTGTAAGATTTCCGCCACTCTGCATTTCCATGCAGTTAGCATCATCACGGTCACGTTGCATATTCATATATGTAACTCGCATAACATTCTGAGTGACGTAGGCTATGTATCGCAATTGGAGGGTGGAGAGGAAAGGAGAGAGAGGGGGGGGAAATGTTAAGCAGTGATAAGTTCATGGTGAGTCGCGCAATAACCACTTATATGATTGAGATGAAATTTTAGGAGCAGAGGGGGGGATTTTGAGCAGTGATATGTTTATGGTGAGTCACACATAAATCATTTATTCGATTGAGCTGAAATTCTATGGGCTTGCTGCGTTTAACCTCCAGAATGACATTTGACAAATTTGAAATTGGCAAAGCGATGTCTTTATTAAAGTTTAGCTTTATTATAGGGATAGTTGTGGCCGGGCAACGCCGGGTACGGGTCAGCTAGTATTGACTAAAAATTAATAATCGTTATCGAGCGTGCGAAAAATACTTGATAATCATTATTTTAATAGGAATAATTTCTCTAATTTATTTAATGTTTTTAAAGTGCAGAGCATCAGAAATTTCAACGATTACCGAAAATCAGTTAGGTGAAATTACTATTGTGTATATTGATTTAATTTTTTAGCTATGAAATAATTTTTGTCTGCTTGAAGTGAAATTGGAGGACAGTTAAATCCATTGGAGGACGGGAGGACAACTTGTCTTAATGGAGGACTATCGCCCCAAATGGAGGACGATTGGGAGCTTTAAAGGTTAAAAAATTTAAATGGGTAATGCTAAGAGCGGGTAAAATTTTCAACCTTACGCAAACAGTAGTTTTTTTCCTGCATATCCAGACTCAAAGGAATAATGGTTCCTCGATCGATTATAAAATTTTCAAATTCTACTAATATTAATTCAGTGGCCGAAAACATTTCTAGAATACAATACAATATACAAAAAATAATTGATAATTTGAATTATCTACTATCTTGAATTTCGAAATTCACATATCGGATTCAGCGACCCTAAAAACTCCCCTAACATGGGAAATATCCATGTAGAGCTCTAGCTTCATGCTTCCAAAAATATCGAACTTGCAAGTAGAGTCAAATTTTGGGAAAGGCTAGGTCATACGCTGCGCCGCAAACCAATAAATAAACATTTTGAAAAATAAGGTACCAAACTGATTAGTAAGCAAAATATGGCTGATAAATATAGATACTAGAGCATAATTTTCCCTATCGTATTGCTGGTCTTAACTTTTAACGGACGGACCACTTAAATTTACGTTTTTCCATTGTTACTTCCTTGGACGGGCCACGTAGATTTACGTTTTTGCTTGAATTTTTAGTACGCTGCGTTAGTTTTTCATTATATGCACATTGTGTTATTTTTTTCTTGGTAGCATTAGTTATAGTATTAGACTATATTTCTGTTAATCCTACTGCGCAGCCTTAAGCAAATTATTGGAACAGGAAAGACAAAATATCCCCAAAAGCCTTGCAAAGTCTGCAGCTCGAAGAGAAAAAGAAGCGAAACTAGATACATATGTATTGTATATATGTACATACATATGTCAATTCTGTCAGGTTCCACTTCACATGGCTGAATGTTTTACAAAATATCATACTTGTAAAAAATACTGGACATGTTAATAAATAATTTTGTAATATATTATAAGAAATGGCGTTGATTTAATAAAACTACAACGCTTTAAAACCATACATGCATGTTTATTTAATTCTCCTACAAAGTGCCCAGTAACCGAGAAAGACAGAGCAGAGTCGACCCGTCCGTTAAGTGTTAACATTTTTTTTTCAGTTGCATCTAACTTTTCAAAAATTATCAGAAGCAGGATGTGCTGTCAGAATTGTCAATAAGAAAGATGTAGCAGAAAATTGTCATATAGTCCAAAGTACCTAAGTTGTAAATTATTCTTTATCGTAAATCAGTTGTGGAGGAAGTTGGATTTTTCTCCAAACTAAAAGCTGACTGTAAATCCTCCTCAACACAAATTGAACAGACAATATGTGCCACAGCATTCAGTATCCGACTGTTTGTAACTACCAGAAAAAGCCGCCGTGGATTAAGATCGTAGTACGAGTATTTTCCCCTTTGTCCTGTCAGGCCCTCCCAAATCATTACGATGCAATTTGAATTGAACTTTCCGAGATGTTATACTGCGGTACTAATGGCAAAAAGGGGATTTGTATCCGGAAAGAAAACATTAATCAACCCGCAGCTGAATCGTTGAGGTGTAATAAGGCTATCTGCATCGATCCCTATATGATATGTGTGACAAGTAAGGAGTAGGGAAAAGCATGACACAGGCACACAACGAGGTGCATTTGCTAGGAAAAAGAGCAGACGGTACAGGGCACAGGCACAGGACCTATTGCGGCCATTTTGCATATTTAGATTTGCTGTACAAATTTGGTGCATTGGCAGATGTCGCATGTATGTGATTTGCATACCCTTTGTGGCCACTTATACACTAACCATAGTAGCGAGTATACAGACTTGAAAAATGTTCACAATTCCTTAACAATATTTTCATTCTTCTCCCATGCGCGTGTATACACCAAAAAAAAGAAACGTATAAAATTTTCATCCTAAACATTTTTTCAGTACAAAAAGATGAAATTTATGCTACAAGTCTAAAAATGGCATAAAAGGAGAAAAAGAAAGAAAATACCTACATTTTACGATCACAATGAGAGGAACATATGTTGCGTCATCCGCACATCTCTGAAATATGTTTCGGGGATACAAGGCCCCGTCGAGAATTCGAAATGCTTTCCTCAATTTTATGAAGCAACAGAAAATAACATGACGTTACTTAAATCTTGATTTCGACGATTTCGTGGTGCAAGGTGAAATAAAATTATGTAAATGCTTGGAAAAGTCCGTAACAAGCCCCAAATTAGTATTCCAAAATTTCCTAAGAAAAGAGTGTTAACATACTCTCACAGTCCGAAAAAGATACCAGTAAACTCGTTTGTTTTTACGCACTCGAGTTTACTTATTTAAACCAAAAACAATAACATGTGCAGATGTGACATATTGAGAGCCTTAACGTAATCACGAATCAGCATTATTTTTACATCAGTATAAAATTCAAATCTATCAGTGGGTAAACTCATTTCCCTTCGGTGTAAACATCAACTGGCTGAAAACGTAAGTACGAAAGCCAGAGGAGATTTACCGAATTTCAGAAAATGATTATTGATGAATTGATGAATTATCTTCAAAATTTATATGTATGTATGTGTATATTGTATATTAACAAACGACAGATCCCAATTAAACATTCGGACTCATATGTAACTATTTAATACGCGGTGGCGGAAAACATGTAAAAAAGCGAACAAAAAAAAATAACTGATTTGGCGTCATATGCGCTGCTACTTAGTAAAATCCACTGTCGACAAGGCGAATTTATTACATAGGTATTTATAGAACGTAATGCCTAGAACATGTTAATACTTTGACATAGGTTGAGGAAAGTAGCAGTCGTTTGAATCTCTCCTAGTACGCCCCCTTAGCCAAACTTTTACAGTTAATAATTGAAAACGACGAAGATTAAAATAAGCGAATAAACTTAACTTAGGACCATCAGCTTAGTTCAAGCTTCAGAGAAAAATTAATCTCTTGCATGAAACTGATCATCATTTGGTCCGGTGTTAGTAATACCACCCACCAAACCGTTACATGCAAATTGATTAAACAACAACTTTTTTAACACATGTTTAGTAATACGAATATCAAACAAGTCGGCATGCTTATTGACATTCAAACACATACGATTAATTGGTTGGAAGTACCCATAGTTAGTTCGAGATGTACTAATTTGGAACAAGGGCACATTTCTAAGGTTATGAGGATTTTGTCTGGGAATGAATAAGGTTCTCAATGACGGAGAAGCAACAATGCCATTAACCAGCTGGTGAACAAAAGTGACATCCGCTACGACACGACGTTCATGAAGGGAATGCATGCCAAGTAACAGACAGCGGTCTTTGTAGGGAGGAAGGATATGTGGGTTATCCCAAGGCAAATTTCTCAGCGCGAACCTAACAAACTTTTTCTGGACAGATTCGATTCTATAAGCATGAATGGCATAATAAGGTGACCAAACAAAGACTGCCGTATTCCAGGATGGGCCTTACTAAAGAAATGTATAACTGCTTATATATAGTTATGTTATCAAATTCACGAGACCATCTTTTCACAAATCCTAACAAAGCGGAAGCCTTGGAGACCATGTAATTGATGTGTTCAGTGAAGCCAAGTTTTCTATCCAAAAGAATGCCGAGGTCACGCGCAATGTGAACTCGACGAAGAGGACAGCCAGACAAGGAGTAGTCGAAATTAAAGGGGTTGTGCCGTCTATAAAATGAAATAATTTCACACTTAGAAATATTAAGTTCCAAATTATTGTAAATGCACCAAGACTGAAAGGTATCTAAGTCATTTTGAACCAACTCGCAGTCATTTATATTCTCAATACGACGGAAAATCTTCATGTCATCAGCATAAATAAGAATATTACAAGATTTCAACAGGTGGGTGATATCATCAATAGCAAGAATAAACAGAAGAGGGCCAAGATGATTACCCTGAGGGACACCTGACGTAGCCAAAATACTTCTCGACAAGGAACCACGAAATGAGACATGATAGCATCTATCATGCAAATAAGACTGAACCCATACAAGAAAAGGAGGAGGGAAACCCATACTTTTCAGCTTAAGAATAATGATAGGGTGAGAAATTTTATCAAATGCTTTACTAAAGTCCGTATAAATGCAATCAGTTTGTAGACCTTTTTTGAATCCATTTAAGGTGTACTCGACAAACTCTAGTAAGTTAGTGGAAGTAGAACGACCTTGAAGGAAACCGTGTTGATTTGCGGATAAAAGCCTTGTACAAACCTTAGAGAGTTCAGAGTAAATAATTGACTCGAAGAGCTTGGGAATACAGGACAATTTAGCAATCGGCCGATAATTAGAAACATCGCTGCGGCATCCTTTCTTAAAGATTGGGATAATGAAAGAGTCTTTCCATATACTAGGAAATTGGCCAGAATTAAGAGATTTCTGAAAAATAATTGACAAGGGTTCAGCAAGTACATTGACACAAAGTTTAAGAATCGCAGGGGGAATACCATCAGGACCAGAAGAATAATCGATCGGAAGTTCGCCAACAAATTTGTGAACAATTTCAGGAATGATATTAATGGAAAGGTCAAAAGGGGTAGGATTAAGGTTAAGATGATGAAACTGGTTAGTATCAGGTTGGAAATTAGGGGAGGAAAAGGATTTTTCAAAGAAAGATGCGAACATGTCACAAACTGTCTGCGAAACCCCGCTCGAAGAATCCCCATAAGACATACTACATGGATAGCCATCAGTACCCCTCTTGGTGTTAATGAAATTGAAAAACGCGCGCGAATTACTATATAAATCATTTTTAGTTTTATTAAGGTAATCATTATAAAGAACGGAGGCGCGGTTATTGAATTCATTATAACACTCAACAAACGTGTTATATGACTGAGTATCCTTCGACTGCAGATATAGCTTCCATAATTTATTTTTCTTATTTCTTAGCCTTCTTAAGTCTGAATTAAACCAAGGGGGTGAGGAACAAAAAAGACGGCGGCGTTTAAGAGGAACGCAGTAATCAAAGTTTAGCAGAAGAGTGTCATAGAATTTTGCGACATTGTCATCGATTGAATTAGCAGATAAGAGAGACCCGAAATCAATGGAAGGCAACCTGCAGTTGAGTTCGTCGAAATCAACATTTTTAAAATCATAAACCAGGTTGCTGTCCTCATTTGTAGGAAGAACTTTTGAATTAAAACAGAAATCTATCTGGAGGGGTGGATGGTACTTATCGACAGTGGACAAGGCTAAAGGGCAGCGTTGAACAATTATATTATCACTGCCCGAAGAAAAGAGTAAATCAAGCTGCCTCCCCAATTCATTTTTAACTGTGCTTAATTGAAGGAGACCACAAGAAAAGATAGATTCAAGAAAGGAAGATTCCTTCGGATTAAGGTTATTAGAAGGATAGCAACACTCACCGTCAGAATCAAATACCCATAGTACATTGGGTAGGTTGAAATCACCAATTAATAAAAGTTCGTCAGAAAAACTCATTAAATTTGAAACGAATTCCAAAATGAGAATAAGGGAATCATAGAGGCTGCGGCCCCTGTTGTCAACTGTACTGAGTATATCGGGGGGAATATAGCAACATAAAATAAATAGAGAATGATCTTTGTCAACAACTTTGAGACAGATTGCCTCAACGTCAGAGTTATTGCATGAGTCAGGTAAGGGGATATTGCTGCAAGACAATTCGTTTTTACAAGCAATAAGAACACCACCCCCACGAGCCTCAGAGATAAGATACCTATCCCTACGAAATACCTGGTACGAAGAGTCAAAGAGCTCAGCATCAAAAAAACCGTTATGAAGCCAGGTCTCAGTGAGAGCAATAATATCAAAGTCACTAGCAACAGAGGATTGGTAAAAAGTTCTAGTTTTAGTTCTTAAACCCCTGACATTTTGATAGTACAGGGAAATCGTCCGGAAATTATTTAGTTTTTTGATATAGGGAGAGCGCCAGAAGATTGCGTATTAACAGGAGTATTATTGATTGCAGATAAGCGTTTGGAGCTTTGAGAGGCCTGATTTTTGGGAACAAAAGGTTTGATTAAAGCGCCAGATGGCCAAAAAGTGGAGTCGAGAAGTTGGGAATAAATTGTTTCTGGTGCATTAACAAGAAAGGATGCAATCGATTTAGTGGGGTTACTTATTTTACGACAAGAGAGGTTGCTAGTGGAAATGTTATGGTCGGAAATGTATTTTAAAATATCAGTGGTATTAGTGTCAGAAGTGAACCTGGAGATGAACAGTGTAGAGCGAGAAGGAACTACTTTTAACAAGTTCGCTTCGGGAACAGTATTCCTAATACCGCAAACGGACGGAGTAGTAATTTCATTGGGCCTAGGATCATTATTAATAATTACATTATTACTACTAATGCATTTATTAGCTGCCAAAGGAACGCCTTGTTGTTTATTAATAGCACTTTTGTTTTTTTTTAAGGTTTTACTTACAAATATTACTATAACTATACTATCTTTCAGAAGTTATAGTCGAACAACGTACCAAATGGGCAGAAAATGCTTCAATTGTATTTATACAGATTATGGTAATTTTAATAGGATGCATTCCATATTAAACTCATGTAATAAATTATGTAAACCTAGATAAAGCATGTAAATCTAGGTCAGGTACACCCAACCGCTAACACAATACGCTGACCCACATTCCAAACAACATAAATATTACCGAGTTGCGAGTTCATTCCAGTGACGGCTCGTCATATTTCAGACTTTGATAGTTTATAAATTTTGGAAAAATATTCAGCAAATATTTTTGTCAAGAAAAAATTCTTTTCGAAAAAGTAAATTATTTTGCAAACCAATCTCATTGCTATTCCTAAAGATATTTAAATAAAAATTTCTTTTGTACATTTTCTGGCAACACTGAAAATAGAGAACAATTTGCGAAATCGGAACCTTAAGTTTCCGAGAGGAATCAACTCAATCGTTCCGGAATGCGTTTCAGAACAAGGCAAATGATACGTCTAGTAGCGTGCCTCATTTACGCAAAAATTCACCCGAGTTGAATTCAAATAAAATGTACTTTTCGTGTAAAAGTTATAGACCTGTATTAGACTAGGTTTAACTATTCCAGTCTACTCCTTCTATCAAATGTAGATTTCCTACTCCATTATGGGACATACAATCCCAAACCATTACATGGCCTCCACCATGCTTCACTGTTAGTCCAGTCAATGGACATTTTCCTTCACCATTTGTTCAAACAGCACCGATTTGCATGAAAATTTGGATCTAGGTTTCACTTACCCTCTAGTTCAAAGTTGACCCTGTGCCGACGGGTACTTTTACCCTGGGGGTGGATGCGACCCCTTCTCAGGGGTGAAAAATAACTCATTGAAAAAAGTCGGGGAATGGATAGATTGACTAATTCTAAGCAACTTTTGTTCTATAAAGTTTTTACTCGAATTATTCGCGAGTGAAAGTGTGTATTTTTCAACCAAAGAAACCACGTTTTCAGACGGGTTTTCGCGAATAACTCAAAAAGTAAGTATTTTATCGAAAAAATCGTTCTTAGTAAAAATATAGCTTATAAAAACACAAAAAGAATGCTGTCTTTATGGTGTCTGTAGACCCAATATTAAGAGAGTAATAGCTCGTTTTTCATTTTTATAGTTTAATAAATAAATATTACTCTAATTTTCCTTTTTCTCATTTAACAACAAAAGAACATAACTGCGCATTACTAAAAAATAATAGATATAATATAATAAACTGAGTCACGAGTATATTTATTCCTGTAGGTTAATTTGACCTATGTTTGGGCTTTATAGCTAGTAAAATATGATTGGGTTTCTAGGGTTCAGGGGACCTTCTCATGCTAAATTGAAAAAAATTCCTTTTTTTAAATTTATTTTTGTGGAAAAACTACTTTATTTAGATACATAATTCTTTTTGTATATTGTAGTGAATAGTTTGAAACATATAAAAAAAATTTTATTGGCCATTTTAGTTCACCACCGCCAATGTAGAGGGCGTCTTGCAAAAGGCTCGTTTTAACTGGTGGGACACTTTCTGGGCTTCCTGTAACAGACAGAGTAAAAATTCAAACGAGGTTCCATTCCTGAGACTCAAAACTAGACAATAAACCTTTAAAATATTGTTGCAGACGGCTAAGTTACTTACCTTTCAAATTGGGGAACGGCGAAGGAGCCGGGCCGCCCCGAAATGGAACAGAGCCAGAAGGGAAGAAAGAAGATAAGATGGCCCTGAAAAAAAAGTGACAGGGAAAAAACAGAAGAAGTTCGAAGTCGATGCCCCCGGCACGGAAGAAAAGGTTTTGGTGAAGATCGACTGTTGGAAAAGAAGTCTCCCTATCTTAGGCTACGGCGCGAACGAGCCCAAGTAAAATTACACCTTGGGCGAGGCGTAACAATATTTTATTTTTTATATTTTCCTTATTTTATAAACGTTTTTCCAAAAAAGTAAGAAAAAAATTAAATAGTCCAAACTTTGAATATAAAGCGCAAGAAATCGCTATATCGTGCAAAAACCCGGTTAGGGGTGCTCTTTTACAGACGGCGTTGAAATATAGTTTTTGGGGGGGTTTGTGCAAAAGAAAATTTGTTGATGTGTAACATCTTTCCTCTCGCTTTCTTGCAATCTGCAGGAGTGATTTCGTGAAATGGGACGGAAGTGTGTAACCGGAAGCCAGGGAAACGCGCGCTATTTGATTTGCCTAATCCCTATTTACATATATATAAAATCGAAAGTTTGTTTGTTTGTTTGTTTGTTGCTCAATCACGTCTAAACGCTGGGTCCGATTATTTTCATTTTTTGAACGAAGATAATACATATCCCGGCCTAACATATAGGCTACTTTTTATTCACGGATTTCAAAATGGCGGACCCAAGATGGCGGCTAAAAATTGTAAATTTCAAGGGATTACCATGAAAATTGGTATTTGGGGGTTTTTGGAGGTCCTGATTGCAAATCTACGCTCAAAATTTGGAAATTTAAAATGGCGGATCCAATACGGCGACCAAAAATTTTCGAACTTCAACGAATTCAATTGAAAATTAGTACTATGGGTACTTTGAGGCCACTAATTTCGAATCTACTATCAAAATTTCGAAATTCAAAATGGCGGGCCATATATATTCGTTGCTTAATCACGCCTTAACACTTGGTCAAATAATTTTCATTAATTGAGTGAAGGCACTGCATATCCCTGCGGATCCAAGATGGCGGCCAAAAATTGTAAATTTCAAGGGATTGCCATGAAAATTGATATTTGGGGATTTTTGGAGGTCCTGATTGCGAATTTACGCTAAAAATTTGGAAATTCAAGATCGCGGATCCAATATGGCGACCAAAATTTTTCGAACTGCAACGAATTCAATTGAAAATTAGTACTATGGGTACTTTGGGGCCATTAATTTCGAATCTACTATCAAAATTTCGAAATTCAAAATGGCGGTTCCTATATGTTTGTTCCTTAATCACGCCTTAGTACTTGGTCCAATCATTTTCATTTCTTGAGTGAAGGCACTACATATCCCGACTTAACATACAGGCTAATTTTTATTCGCGGGTTTCAAAATGGCGGACCCAAGATGGCAGCCAAAGATTGTAAATTTCAAGGGATTGCCACGAAAATTGGTAACTGAGCGTTTTTGGAGGTTCTGATTGCAAATCTACGCTCGAAATTTAGAAATGCAAAATGGCGGATCCACTATGGCGACCAAAAATTTCGAACTTCAACGAATTTAATTGAAAATTAGTATTATGGGTATTTTGAGGCCACTAATTTTGAACCTGCTATCAAAATTTGGAAACTCAAAATGGCGGACCCTAAATGTTGTTGCTTAATCACGCCTTAACACTTGGTTCGATCATTTTCATTTTTTGAGTGAGGGTACTTCATGTCTCGACTTAACATATAGGCTACTTTTAATCAACGGATTTCAAAATGGTGGACACAAGATGGCGGCCAAAAATTGTAAATTTCAAGGGATTGCCATGAAAATTTGTATTTGGGGTTTTTTGGAGGTCCTGATTGCGAATCTACTCTAAAATTTTTGGAAATTCAAGATGACGAATCCAATATGGCGACCAAAATTTTTCGAACTTCAACGAATTCAATTGAAAATTAGTACTATGGGTACTTTGAGGCCGTTAATTTCGAATCTACTATCAAAATTTCGAAATTCAAAAAGGCGGACCCTATATGTTCGTTGCTTAATCACGCCTTAATACTTGGTCCAATTATTTTCATTTCTTGAGTGAAGGCACTGCATATCCCGACTTAACACATAGGCTACTTTTTATTCACGAGTTTCAAAATGGCGTACCCAAGATGGCGGACAAAAATTGTAAATTTCAAGGGATTGCCATGAAAAATGGTATTTGGCGGTTTTTGGAGGTCCTGATTGCGAATCTACGCTAAAATTTTGGAAATTCAAGATGGCGAATCCAATATGGCGACCAGAATCTTAGGAACTTCAACGAATTCAATTGAAAATTAGTACTATGGGTGCTTTGAGGCTACTATTTTCGAATCTACTATAAAAATTTCGAATTTCAAAATGGCGGACCCTATATGTTCGTTGCTTAATCATGACTTAACACTTGGGTAAATCATTTTTATTTCTTGAGTGAGGACACTGCATACCCCAACTTAACACATATGTAGGCTACTTTTTATTCACGGATTTCAAAACGGCGGAGCCAAGATGGCGGCCAAAAATTGTAAATTTTAAGGGATTGCCATAAAAATTCGTATTCGGGGGTTCTTAGAGGTCCTGATTGCGAATCTCCGTTGGAAATTTGGAAATTCAAGATGGCGGATGCAATATGACGACCAAACATTTTTGAACTTCAATAAATTCAATTGAAAATTAGTACTATGGGTATTTCGAATCTACTATCAGAATTTAGAAACTCAAAATGGCCGACCCAATATGTGTGTTTGTTTTTGTTTAATCACGTTTTAGCGCTTGGTCCGATCATTTTCATGTTTTGAGCGAAGGCTCTACAAATTTCGGCTTAACATATCGGCTACTTTTCATTCACGGGTTTCAAAATGGCGGACCCAAGATGGCGGCCCAAAATTGTAAATTTCAAGGGATTGCCGTGAAAATTGGTATTTAGGGTTTTTGGACCTCCTAGTTGCAAAGCTACGCTCGAAATTTAGAAATTCAATTTTGAGGCCACTTATTTCGAATCTGCAAGATTTCAAGATTTGGAAATTCAAAATAGTGAAGCCAATATGACGACAACAATTTTTGGAATTCTACGAATTTAAGTCAGGTAACGATGAAAGAGTAAAAAAAAATAATACCTTTATTTATTTATTTAACACCTAGCAGTGAAAACATATAAGTACAGAATAGATTATTAGCCCCTCTGATATAGACGGTGGTAGCAAAATTAGTTTTGGACGGTTCTATACCACATTTACAGATTTTAGTAATACTTTTAAACTTCCTAATCTGGCTGTAGTACCAACATTTCAGAAGTATTTAATTAATTAGTATTTTTGATACACCGGGTGAAACCGAGTTACTCAGTTAGTGAGTTTATATATACAGGGTGAGTTTTTTAACTTGAGACATCCAAATTACTCGAAAAGGACGCAATATCGAGGGAAATGTTTGAGACAAAAGTTGTAAGGTTTCGAGGGGGAAATTGAATGATGACCTTGAATTTGACCTTGGACCCCGTTTTCAAGGTCAAATGAAGGTCAACTTGGATTTTTCAAATGGAAACCCCTATTTTTTTCTACGTATTCGCAATCTGCGTGAAAAGTTACGAATTTTTTATGGGAAAAGTTTTTTTCCAGAATGTCTTGTTTTCCCGGTAGAGGGCGCCGTAAAACTTGAGACAGGCAAATTACTCAAAAAGTACACAATATCGCAAAAAGTGTTTGAGACAAAAGTTGTGAAGTTTTAAGGGGGGGGATTAGATGATGACCTTGAAGTTGACCTTGAACCCCATGATTTGCTTCTGGACGATACTGCGCTTAGCATAACCCAGAAACAACGACGTGGACGTAGCAGTATTCTGTTTCCTTCGGGGTGTTTGATTAAGGTGGGTCCCCTCGCCTCCCATTGTCGAATCTTCAATCTCCTCTCACTCCAGAGTTTATTTCCCCACATTACTTGAGCAAGTGCTCGAAAATGTGACCATCCACCTCAATACAAATTTCTATCCGTCTTCTAAATGAACCGACAGTACTCAGAAGGATTTCGGGCGTAATTCCCTGGCAAGCATCCGTTATGCGTCTTATCATGTCCTCGCGGGTTGTCGGTTTTTCTGTATAAACCCTATTTTTCAAGTAGCCCCACAAAAAGAAATCCGGTGACGTAAGATCGGGTGACCTAGACGGCCATTGCCTCGTACCCCCCCGCCCGATCCAGCGTTGATCATAATCAGTGTCTAAGACTTCCCGAGCTAGTCGAGAGAAATGGGCTGGACAACCATCATGTTGGAACCACATCGTTCGTCGCAACTCCAATGGCAACTCTTCCAGCAATACTGGAAGATCATCCCGCAAGAGGGTGGCATACTTTACGCCGGTCAAGTTCCCTTCAAGAAAATATGGACCGATTAATTTCTCTCCAATTATTCCCGCCCAGACATTAACCTTCCAAGGGTGCTGGTGTTCTACTTGTCGCAACCAATGAGGATTCTCGGTACTCCAGTAATGCATATTATGTCGATTCACCACCCCGTGATTGGTAAAAGTCGACTCATCCGAAAATAACACCTTGGCGAAGAAAAGCGGGTCGCGGTCAATCTGCTGGAGTGCCCATTGACAAAAGGCAACCCGGTTGGCGAAATCATTACCGTCAAGTTCTTGATGTAGTGAAACATGATAAGGATGGTATTTATGCCGGTGTAATATTTTGCACACACTTGTTTGAGAAATGCCAGATTCGCGACTTATTGCACGAGTGCTAACGTGAGGATCATGCGCAACGGCAGCTAACACTGCTATTGAATTGTCCTCATTAGCCACCCTATCCTGCCGTCTCCTTTTTTTTGGTTCGACACTTCCTTCAACAGTGAACTGTTGAATGACCCGGTAAAAGGAAGCGCGCGATCGTGGCTGGGCGGGGAATCTCTCGGCGTAAAGATCAACAGCAGCATCGATGTTCCTCTGACTTTCTCCATAAATGAGGACCATCTCAATTTTCTCTTGAATTGAAAGCCGCTCCATTATTAATGGATTAAAGCCCACTTGGAAATAGGGAGTAATTGCAAACAAATCTTTCAGCTTGAAACTTTTCACCCAGAACAATTGCTTTCAATTTCAACAAAAGGGCAGCGTACACATCATACACCCTAAGATAGTTTTAGAAAGCTTCTTCTCTATCTAAAATTTCTTGGACGGTCAACTTTAATCCAGACAATAATGAGCTCTTCTAAAAAAATGTCGAACTTACCAAATAAGACAGTTCCCTTAAATTGTAAGCAAAGGGCAGCGTACACATCATACACCCTAAGATACTTCTAGGAGATCCGAATCCGCAGGAAAAATAGGGTTACCCGTTGAAAAATCCAATTTGACCTTCATTTGCCCTTGAGAATGGGGTTCAAGGTCAACTTCAAGGTCATCATCTAATCCCCCCCCTTAAAACTTCACAACTTTTGTCTCAAACACTTTTTGCGATATTGTGTACTTTTTGAGTAATTTGCCTGTCTCAAGTTTTACGGCGCCCTCTACCGGGAAAACAAGACATTCTGGAAAAAAACTTTTCCCATAAAAAATTCGTAACTTTTCACGCAGATTGCGAATACGTAGAAAAAAATAGGGGTTTCCATTTGAAAAATCCAAGTTGACCTTCATTTGACCTTGAAAACGGGGTCCAAGGTCAAATTCAAGGTCATCATTCAATTTCCCCCTCGAAACCTTACAACTTTTGTCTCAAACATTTCCCTCGATATTGCGTCCTTTTCGAGTAATTTGGATGTCTCAAGTTAAAAAACTCACCCTGTATAAAAATAATGTTTGAATGTTTGGTCCCTATGCGTTCCGAAACCATTGATCAGATTGTGATGAAACTTTGATAGGGTGTTCTGGGAACGCCCGCGACTGTTCCCGGCCCAAAAAATCTGTCAGAATTAACAAATTCAAGATGGCGGAATTTCAAATTTTGAAGTTTATGGGATTTCCACCAAAACTGGTACTAGATGGTTTTCGGGGTCGCTGATTTCAACCCGATTGTCAGAATTTACAAATTCAAGATGGCGGACTGTCAAATTTTGAAGTTTATGTGATTTCCACCAAACCTGGTACTAGATGGTTTTCGGGGTCGCTGAATTCAACACGACAAAAATTCACGGCGGACCTGGCGGGCACCGCAAGGAAATACCGTTGGGTTGCGAACGTCAAATTTGGGCGCCAGAAAAAGCACAAAAATCAGCGTTCGAAACTCAAGGAGCGGTACAAAATCGAAAAATGTCCGGCGCGGTGGCTCCGACCGAGCAAAGGACGGCACCGAAAATTTATGAAGTCCCTCGGTCGCATACAAAAAATTCTCGGACCGAGCTATGCGCGATGTACGAAAATCCATCAAGTCCTTCGGTCGCACGTAAAATTTGTCGGACCGAGCGACGCTCGCTTCTTGGAAAAAATCGGCATGTCCATCGGTCGCATAAAAAAATACTCGGACCGAGCTACGCACGCACCATGAAAATTCTCATGTCCCTCGTTCCCATAAAATTTGGTTGGGATCAAGCTACGCGCGCTGTTCGCCGAACCGCTGGCTCGAACTTCTGCCGCCGCTGCGGACGTGAGCACGGGACGGGTCTGCCGGCTCACAGCCCGGGGCGCGAAGCGACAGTAACCGAAGCGAGCTGGTGGGCGTGCAGGATAACGGTCCCATGTAGCGGACGCGGACGGCAGCATGAGCTCGAGCTGGCGTGAGCTCGAGGAGTGGAACTTGGAGAGTGGAGGCGGTCGGACGCGTTTAGAAGAGTCGCAGAAGCCGTGAAACATAAAGTCTTTGAGAAAAATTAAAATTAACTCGGGGCGAAAAGAAAAAGCGGAGTAAGAAAATCCCGCGGTTCGGGCATTGTTTTTTGTAAGAAAAAAAACTAAAAAAATATATTTTGGAATCAGTACAAAAATTGCATGTGAACTTGGTTTACAATCATTTATTGTACAAATATAAAGTTTTACAAATTTTATGCATAATACAATATTATTGTCTAATCTACCAGCTATTAACTACAACAAGTTTGAGTAAATAATTATTCCCTTTAAACCAGCAGTTATGATCAGAATGACCTAAGGCATTACTTTGATATCTGTTCTGGTTGTCTACTCGAACAAAAAAACTAAGCTACAAAATGCTGAACTTCTCTAAATTAAAATTGCACCAAGTCCAAATGAAACTTCGCTGAGTTGAAATTCACTAAGTCCAAATGTACAATTAACTGAGTTCAAATCCACTGAGTCCAAATTTCACTAAAAAATTATCACGCCGGCAAAAAAACTAGATCAAAAATCACTATCGCAGAAAAGAGAGCGAGATCCTTGACTGTCGGTCTTTTACAGGTGCGGAAAAGAGCTTTGGACTGCATTACCGGGTTTGGCGGGTTTTTCTCAGTCCATCGGGCAATTTGGCTGTTTTCCACACGGCCATTTTGTCCAATTTTATGTTTGTCCCTGTCGGTTTTTGTGTGTGTCTCTTTCGCACTCATTGTGCCAATTATAATATCAATTTTTATTGATATCTCCCTGATTTGTGATTTAAATGAATTTCTGGTAATGCCATTGATTTGATCGTGCCCGATTACCCCCTTTGGTGCTGTCAAATCATGAGTGTCTGTCCGCGGCGTTCTAGTGCGAAATATGCGGGTCGCGATTTTGTTGTGGACATTTTCGGCGTTTTATGACTCCACAGTGGCCAATATCGACAAAACACAGGTAAGCAACCTTCACACTTATAATTCATGTTAATTCAGTGTTTTTAAGCGATCTAGTAGTGTAATTTAGTGATAGGTATCTGTTTGCCGGTGTTTTCTGTGTACATGTGTCAAACTTTATATATTTTCGTTAATTATGTGTTGTTATGTTCTCATGATGTTTTGATTTATGCTCCATGTGCTCGTCTACTTTATGTGATCTGTTATACTTGTATTGTGTACATGTTTGATTTTGTGTCTAATTGGTAAGTTCCAGTCAATTCCTGTATTGTTGTTGTTGGTCCGCCAAGATTTTGGTGGAACATCCTATGACTGGATTTATTTAGCATTATATAATTGCTTTATTTCCATTATAACTTTGTATAATTTTATATAATTGTGTGAATGATACCATAAGAATTAATTGGATTCAATAAATCAATTTTGAATAGAGAACACGATTAGCGTTTTAATTTTTTTGCAAAGGAAGTCCTGCCGCTACCGGTTTCCTTACGCAACATTTTTTGGTGGTTCCATCCAGGAACGTGTGTCTCGTTCAAAATTGAATTATTGTTATAGCTGGGTACAGTAGTTTATAACACGTCAAATCTACGTAATAGCTACAATGGAGAAATTGACCGTAAAACAAACGGTGTTGAGATCCATATTAGGCAAATTAATCGAAAACGGCAAGAAAACTCGTTTGTCTAAAAGAAATCAAGGCTTTCATGAAAATAAAATCGCTGAACTGACAGACGTATAGACAGAGTACAATGCAAATAATTTAAAAATCTCAGAATTGGCATTGGAAAAATCCGCAGAGCAACCAGAGTATATAACAACCGATTTCTATAGTCAGACAGAAAGCAAATATTCTGATTATATGGCCGAGCTGTTGGATGGGCAAAGAAAATTCTTATCAGCCGTCCAGCCCACCAGTACTAGTGCTTCAACTCCAACCACGCCACCAAATACAGCTACGATCGTGCATCAAGAGTCACAGTTACCACGAATTGCACTACCAAAATTCAACGGTGATTACGATCTATGGCGTTCATTCCATGACTTGTTTGTGTCTTTTGTACACAACAATTCGAAAATAACAGCAATACAGAAACTGCATTATTTGAAGGGCTGTTTGATTGGTGATGCAGAAAAGGTACTAAGACATGCGCCTGTAACAGATCAGGATTATGAACCGGCGTGGAAGAAATTGACGGAGCGGTACAATAATAAAAAAATATTAGTCAATCATCAATTCAAAATTTTGCTCAGCCAGCCTAAATTAAACACAGAAATTACTAAAGGAATAAAATCCCTTATTGACACGACGGAGGAATGCATGCAGAAACTTAAATGTTTAAACGTAGAGACAAAAACATGGTGTACCGTGAGGTACTTTCGGTTCAGAGAAAAATTATTTAGCGGTATTTGAGAGAAAAAAATGTGTGCAGGCTTATATTCATCTTTTATTCATTAAATACAGTTACAATAAATACACCGGAATAGTTCACTATAATACTGTTTTTATTTGTCCTTTTGGTTGGGTTTATCATGTAATATCTTGGCTTCTGGCGTTATTTGATTATATCTGATCAAAATTTCACGAGCTAGAAATTTCTTGATCAAATAATCTTTGCTCAGCTAACCCAAGATTACATGCGATTTTTAAGCAGTTGGCCCTTGTAGGTTCGTACGATTGTGATTAAAATGCTCTAGACTGAGCATATAATTAATCACCTATACTAGACTTCGGCTCAACGTGGTATGTATTATTAATTTGTTGTATTATTTAGGCACACAAAAAAAATGAATGTAAAATTATTCCCAATAATAAAAATATACAAATTATTATTTCTCAAAAGAAACCAAAAGTTAAACAAAATTGAATAAAGAAAGCAAGCATGCACTACGTTAAAGGTCAGAAAAATTAAGTCTGTAAATATTTCAAAGAAAACCAAATATTTAACACTTATCACCACTATGTCCTCCTTTTAGCATATAAGAACAATACCTTTCTTAGGAATTTCGTTCTGTATGCAACCAAAATAACTTTACGATCAAAAAAATATCACACTAATTTTTCACTTGGAAATACACTGCGCAAGAGAGCGAGTGAAGAAAAATGGGGGGTTTATATACCCAAAAAACAGCTGATTACTTTCCAGGTTCCACAAATAAATTCATAATTCCTAGTGAAAGTGGTCCCTGGATAATCATTTTGCTAATGAAAAGGTACGGCGGAATTAATCCACAATGTGTTTCTTTTATTATCCATACATTTTCTGCCCCACATTTTAAATATAAGTAAATTAATCCCTTTCGTTCAATATGGCTGCCAACTGCCATATTTTGACCATTTTTCCCGTGTGGAACGCGTTTTCTGCCGTCCCGGTCGCACGGTGCATCTCTTTCCCACTAATGGGAAACATACGCGAATAAAATTATTCGATTTTGTGATCTACCAGGTAAGTTCCGCGTTTACCTGGTAATCCCATCGTGATCGCCGTAAAAAAACTCACCGATTTGACGTTTCAGACAAATCGATCGGCTGAAGTACGCGTGTAGTGCGGGAAGTGAAGTGTCCGCGGTATTTCGCGGTTTTTACCGGTAAGTTCCGTGTTTGTGTACCTGTGCATCTCTGATAAGTGTTCTATGTGTTGTCCTTTGTGTTTGTGGCGAAGAAAATCGCGGAAAAAAGTACGTAAATGCGCTAATCGGCAACATGTGTTTATGTTGCCGATGAAATGCCAATTTCAGTAATAATTGCTAAATTGCAATAAATTACTGGCCTGCACGGCCCCAAAAGGCACGGAGATGCATAACATGTGTACAACTCTGTGGAAGTTGCATATTAGTTATGTACTGCGAATGAAGTTCACGGAGAACTGAAATAGTTATGCTACAGCATAACTTGTGAATTGTTGGTGGCTCCAATGCCCCTAGGAAAGGCATTTTCCTAATATGTTTTATTATTTTGTGGTGTAGGTAATTCAAATAAGCTATTGTTCTTGATTTCTAATTCATTTTTATTTATTTTAGTGCGACAAGGATAGTCAAGTGACGAGGCATCCCGGGTGCCTCAGGTAATTTTTTTTATTTTATTATATTTATTTTATTTTTAATTTTTAATTCCTTCTTTTTCAGATGCGTGTGCTGAACATACTCCCCCTCGTTGAACGATCTGTTCAACAAAACTCTTTTAACTATTTTTTTATGCCACGCTTGTGATAATGATGGAAGATCATTTTTCCGTCGGCTCGCACCCGTAACTTGGCCTGAAATTTGTCAGGTAGGTTTAAGGCCTTTTCCTTATTTCGCCGTTCTTGAATATTTTCTAGGTCTAGCTTAGTGAGGACATAGCTTGGTAAAAAGATGTCTATGCCCTCCCTGGTGATAAATCGCTGGAAGCTATTGTTGAGTCTCATTTTGAATTCTTGTATGTTTTCGGTGGGACGAAGTTTTTCCCAGGATGTTATCCTGCCGCCGTTGACCACCACCGTTTGTTGAGGATGGAGGTCAGTGTGTGGTGTTGGTCCGCAGAATGGCAAATTGGAGAATGTGTTGTTGGTGGACGTGCCTTCGTTTACAACATCGACCTCCGGTTTGGATGATCCTGCTTGGCGTTTCGATGCTCGGTCCTCGAACGTAGGGCTGTTGAAGGATGAAAACTGGATGTCTTCTCGCAAGCATATATAGTCTTCCATTATGACAAATTTATCTGTAAAGAAACTTGTAAGCATGTTGTGGCGTGAGTGGTACCCATCCTCCTGCCGACGATACTATACGGACAATAAACAACATGAAGAGTACGACACGGGTCTTTTAATTAGAGAAGGTGTCTAAAGGTAACCGACAGATCTTTGCGATAGGTCGATCGACATTTCCTGTTTGCGTTCGTACTTGAACCACACGAACCAAACCATCGGACCCGGGATAGACGTTGATGATTATTCCCATTGGCCAACTGGTAGGAGGCATGTGTTCATTTTTAATGATGACGATATCCTTTATATTTGGTTGTTGTGTGGACCATTTCGGTCGATTCTGTAGTTGATTTAAGTAATCTTTCGACCATCGATTCCAAATATGTTGGACAAGTTGTTGGGTATATTTCCATCTATGCGATGGTAGTATAGTATTGTTGAGATAATTCGGCTCGGGCAGATTGTTTAATGCTCGGCCGATAAGAAAATGTCCAGGTGTTAATATAAATGGATCGTCTAGATCATTTCTTATATAACACAAAGGTCTAGAGTTGAGACAAGCCTCAATCTGGGTAAGAACTGTATAATATTCTTCGAATGTACAGTTTGCATGTTGTAAAACTCGTCGTGATATTTGATTGGTTTCATACCAGCCTCCCAAATACCTCCAAAATGTGGGGAAGCCGGTGGATTGCAATGCCAAGTAACAGAAGATGCTGCTAAGTATTGGGCTGCACTTGGTGTTGCTTGTTGGATGGCTTGTTGGAGGTCTTTGTCAAAGATTGACTTACCACCAACGAAATTGGTACCACAATCTGAATAGATGTCGGTACAGAAACCTCGACGGGCAATGAATCTTTTCAATGCCGCAATGAAGGCTTCAGATGTCAGGCTGGATACCATCTCAATGTGTATGGCTCTTGTGGCCATGCACACAAAAATACAAAAATATGCCTTTTGTAATTTGGCGTTGCGTAATGCTGATGTTTTAATGATAACTGGTCCAGCATAATCTATACCAACCCTTGTACATGGGGTGGTGATGGTTAGTCTTACTTCTGGGAGGTTTCCCATTAATTGGGTATTTGCTTCTGCTCGATACCTAAAACATTGAATGCATTTATGGATCCTTCTACTGATACAACGTCGTGGATCTAAAATCCAATATTTATCACGACTTGTATTCAATACTAGTGAAAGGCCACCATGCAATGTATTTAAATGAATTCTGTGTATTAGAATCCCTGTAATATGGTGATCCTTAGGGAGGATGAGAGGATGTTTCCTGTTGTAGGAAACTTCTGCCTTATCGAGTCTTCCACCTACTCGTATTAATCCGTCTTTATCTATAAACGGGTTGAGGCGTAGAAGTCAACTCTGACGACAAAAAGGTACGTTGTTTAGTAAATTGGTGTACTCTTTGGAAAAACGGATTTGTTGTACTAGTCTTATAATGATGTTTTCTGCTTGCTCAAGTTCCATGCTAGTAAGATAGGTTGTACGTTTATTTTGCGGTTGGCGGCAGTTGTCCGCGAAGCGCTTTATTGTCGCGATAACCCGTACTAATCGAGTAAATGATGAATATCGATGAAGAATGTTGGTGTCTACATTGGTACTGAAGCTGATGGTGATTGGTTCTTTAGCCTCCAATGTCGTATCTTTAATTATGGTTTTATGTTTTGGCCATTCCACTTCATCTTGTGACAACCATGATGCACCATGCCACCATAAACGGTTGTCTACTAACATGGTCGCCTTTACCCCTCTAGATGCGAGGTCTGTCGGGTTTGAACTGGTTGGAACGTGACGCCAACGGTCGAACCGTAGAATCTCCTGAATAGCGACTACCCGATTGGCTACATAGATTTTCCATCTACCCGGATGTTCTTTTATCCACTGTAACACGATCGTAGAATCCGTCCAGGCGAATATAGGAACGTTGTCCAATTTCATATCTATGATTGTTGCCTGTATTAGTTTGGCTAATAGTAGTGCGCCGTTTAGTTCCAAACGAGGAATCGTTGTTGGTTTTGAAGGAGCTACTCTTGTTTTTGCTGTTAGTAGGAATGATCGTACAGCTCCATTCTCATTTTCAATCCGTAAATAAATTGCGGCAGCAAAGGCCTTCATCGATGCATCACAAAATCCATGAATTTGTACCTTTGCATTCGTGGAGTAGTGTATCCATCTAGGAATCTTGAGGAGTTCGATGGCGCGCAATTCATCCTTCAATGTCTGCCATTGTACTTCGATGGTTTCTGATACCGTTGTATCCCAAGCGCATCCAGTAATCCATAATATTTGCATCAATATTTTGGCTCTGATTATTGCTGGTGATAGCCATCCCAAAGGATCATATAAGATAAGATGCAACTTCGGATAGTATTGATCGCTTGGTCGTGGTTGATTGTGATCGCCATGGTTTTAGTGTAAAACTGAAATAATCTGGCTTTGGATGTCATCGGAGACCGAGTGTCTTTATTGCTTGGGTTTCGGATAATTCTAGGGCCTCCTTAAATTCGCAGTGTTCCTTTGGCAGATGTTGTAACAATTGTGGATCGTTACTTGTCCATTTCCTTAAGTTGAATCCGTCAGAATGCAGCATGTCGATTAACTGTTGCTGCAGTATTTTTGCGTCTTGTGGTGTATCCGCTCCGGTTAATACATCATCGACATAAAAATGGTTTAACACGACCTTGGCAGCTACTGGCCATCTTTCCGTTTCATCCCTCGCTAACTGTTGTAGGGATTGAATGGCTAAGTATGGCGCCGAAGAAGTGCCGAAGGTGACCGTATTTAGTTGATAATCCTGGCTTTCTGTGGTTTCCGGATGTCTCCAAATGATTCTGTTATGATTTCTTCTTTATATAAACTCAAATAATTTTGCCCTGAACTGTATTCATTTGTAACTTCTATGTTGTCAGCACTTTGCCCGCGAATCACTTATATAAGGGAGCGTTGGCCAAATAAACTCTCTCTCTCAGCTGTCGTATCAACGAGGATTTTCATTTTTGAACCCGAGGGGCTGCCCATCTAGTTTCACTCTTTCGAGCAGCAACAAAAAATCAAAAACGCTTGATTCTTAACATATGGTCCTTTGCAGTCGGATCCAGCGTGTGGTTTTTTGCTTCACTTCTGTGGAACGTCATCAACGCAGCAGCCCTTTTGGTAATTTCTCTGCAGATTGCGGTAACCTCTACAGATTGCGGTAACCTTCGAGGCGCACGTGTGCAAGGCTCAGAAGGACAAAACCGTAAGTAACAAATAATCTTGAGGAAATAATCGCGCGTCTTCAAGCATCGTGGGAAAAGGGCAATATATCGAGCTCTGCAAGGCAACTCTCTTCCTCATCGAACATAATGGCTCCACCCGTAGAGCCCACTGCAGTAAAGGCGTTGGGAGAGCTGAGGATCCAAAAGGGCACCATAAAAGGTCAGCAGACTAAGCTAAAAAATATCATCGACCGCGTGGGCGAGCAAGCCAGTGAAGCCGAATTGCAAACAAGGTTAGAGCTCCTGGAAGGTTATTCTGAAAATTTTAGTGCGGTGCAAACAAAAATGGATTGCTTGGATGAAGAAGAAGCAGCGGGTAGAGAACGCGAACTTTTCGAGGAAACTTATTGTGAAATAAAAACCAAAATATTAACGCATTTATCCCGAAAGAGGGTCCGCGGTTCAATTCCAGCCGAGGCAAGCTTCAGCACTGCACGTAAGTCAGTGGCCCGTCTTCCTAAGCTTTTGCTGTCAAAATTCTCAGGAAAATATAGTGAGTGGCCCGACTTCTATTCTATGTATGTTTAAAACACTGGTGGATGATGACGAGCATCTCAACGGCGTTGAAATATTTCAGCATCTTCGGTCGTGCCTCACTGACAGCGCACTCCTAACCATACAGTCGCTAGAAATGACGTGAGATAATTATGACATTGCTCTATCCCTGCTAAAAAGGCGCTTCGATAATAAACGACTTATATTTCAGGCACGTATTGATGAGTTCTTCAAGCTGAAAGCCGTTGACAAGGGATCAGTGGACCAGCTCCGATCTCTTAGTGATCTTGCAAGTGTTCATAAGCGTGCACTTTCTTCGATGGCTACAAAGGAGCAGATAGCCGATGGACTTCTTATACATCTGATCACTCACAAGTTTGATAGTCAAACACAATCTAAATGGGAAGATGAAGCTCAACTGGATGTCATACCTACGTGGGACGAGTTAGCCGAATTCATACAGCGTCGATGTCAAACCATGGAAAATCTAGCCCATATACAAGGATCTGAAAGGCAGGCGATTAAGTCGGCAAGTACCTCGCATTTTTTATGTAAAGCATCCAATACCTCACGTAAGTCAGCACTATTAGCTAGAAATAACTCTAAGTCGTGCATGCTTTGTAAAGAGGGTGATCATTATATAACCAGCTGCCCAAAATTTATCGAAAAGAATCCCGTCGAGCGTTTTAACGACGTTAAACGATTGAACCTATGCATCAACTGCCTTCGGTCAAGGCACAGCGTCAAGGCATCTAAGTCGGGTAGATGCCGTCATTGTCAGTCTAGGCATCGCTCCCTATTGTATATGTCTTCAATGGATGAGCCCTCAAACCAGCCAGCTGCCGCTCAATCTTCATTAAGTACCTGTGTGAAAACAGGAACCACTAACGAGCCTCATCAGGTATTCTTAGCCACTGCAGTAATACTAGTCCAAGACCACAGCGGCTCCTTCGTACCCTGTAGAGTCCTTCTCGATTCCGCCTCTCAGTTGAGTTTTATGACGAAGAGATTACGCCAGCAACTTAAGTTAAAAAAGGTTCGAATAGACGCCCCGATATCTGGCATTGGTATGACCAACCTATCCGCGAAATTCAAGGCGAGCCTCAGCATAAAATCGCGCCTAAACGAATGTCGATGCTCTAGTACTAACAACTATTGCCTCTAATCAACCTGAAAAATTTGTTGATATCAGCGATTGGGAAATACCTTTGAACTTGAAGCTAGCCGACCCATCATTCAATCGCCCGCATAGAATTGACATGCTTTTGGGAGCAGGAATATTTTTTGATTTGTTGTCCGTCGGTCAAATTAAACTAAAAGAAAGTCTTCCCACTCTTCAAAAAACTCTGCTAGGATGGATAATCTCGGGACCGTACAGGTCTGCCACGGAGATGTATAACATTTGTACAACTCTGTGGAAGTTGCATATTAGTTATGTACTGCGAGTGAAGTTCACGGAGAACTGAAATAGTTATGCTACAGCATAACTTGTGAGTTGTTGGTGGCTCCAATGCCACTAGGAAAGGCATTTTCCTAATATGTTTTGTTATTTTGTGGTGTAGGTAATTCAAATAAGCTACTGTTCTTGATTTCTAATTCATTTTTATTTATTTTAGTGCGACAAGGATAGGCACCTGACGAGGCATCCCGGGTGCCTCAGGTAATTTTTTTTATTTTATTATATTTATTTCATTTTTAATTTTTAATTCCTTCTTTTTCAGATGCGTGTGCTGAACACATGGGATCCACTTTTAATATATTTACTTGTTCAGAAATTACCATTTATAACCTTAAAATTATGGGAGGAAGAACAAGGATCAAGCTAAGAACTACCAACGTTTACAGCATTTCAGACATTCCTAAACACGCGTTTGAGGATTTTAGAATCTATTGCCGATACTCTCATACCAAAGACAATACAACATACGTCAGCTCCTAAGGAAATAACTCAAGCCTATCATACCATAAAGAAAAATAAATGTCCTGCCTGCTTTGGACATCATTTCATCCAAAAATGTCAAAAATATCAAAAAATGGACACCAAAACAAGGCGTAAGGTTATTACCATAGCCGGACGATGCCTAAATTGCTTGTCAAGCAATCACAACACTAACGAATGCAACAGCAAATATAGATGTTTCTAATGCAATGGAAAACATCATACAACAATACACGAAGATCTGAAGAAAAACCAACAACTATTCCCCATACTAAACAAAGGGAGTACGACTCAGTAATACAACACAACGAAAGAAAGGGAAGAAATCAATAACAGTAATTCCTTTTCTGAATTACAACTAGCCGACTGCGCTAACGGGTTAAATACTACTCAGAGTTATGTGGTTACGGAAAATCACCAAGCATTATTGGCAACTGCCTTGGTAATCGCTGAAGTCAAACACAGGCTCGCAGTCATCATTTATCACAGAGGCAGCTTGCAAAATGCTACGCGCTAAGACCAATCCAACGTCAATACAGGTCACAGGCTTAGGAAAAAGTCCAGCTGCCAAGTCCCACCAACAAATCAGACTGAATTTACGATCACGTAATTCAAATATCACATCAGTCGACGATGATTTCTTTGTGCTTAAAAAAATTACTGATCCCTTACCCACAAAACTAATTTTACGAGAGGAATGGCAGCACCTACGACAGCTAGAATTAGCTGACCCCACCTTTCGGAAACCCGGAAAAATAGATGCTCTACTAGGAGCACGTATATACGCCAAAATATTAAAACAAGGAATCCGACAGGGATCCGAAACAGCTCCCATGGCCATCAACACCATTTTTGCCTGGATCTTCCTAGGATCAATCAAGCAAACATCGGAAAGGCATGTTAAAGCTTTAACAGCTACTACACTCGATTCAGAATTAAGTCTACAGATAAAAAAATTCTGGGAAATAGAAGAGATACCAAGTAAAACAATACTAACTAAAGATGAGGAAGATTGCCAAACTATATTTCAAAAAACTCATTTACGTTTACCCAGTGCAAAATACCAAGTTAGACTTCCATTCAGAAATAATCAAGCCCCGACATTGGGGAATTCCAGATCACAAGCAGGAAAACGGTTTTTTAATTTGCAACGACACTTTGCAAACAAACCTCGACTAGAGGAAGAATACAGAAAATATTTGGATGAGTATATCAAACTTGGTCATATGGAGGAAATAAATCCTCCTTACGAAAACGAAAGGTGTTATTATATACCACACCACGCAGTGTTTAAGGAAAGCACAACTACAAAGCTTAGGGTGGTGTTTGATGCGTCAACAAAGACAACGAACGGCATGTCACTTAAGGAACAACTGCTGATAGGTCCCACTCTGCAACCTAAGTTAATTGCAATTTTATTAAATTGGCGAAAGTACCGGATAGTGATTAATGCGGATATTGAAAAAATGTACCGTATGATCGAGATATGTCCGGAAGATCGCACTTATCAAAGAATTATTTGGCAAAAGTAATGGACTATCAGTCGCAAACAGTAGCGTTTGGTACTGCTGCTGCTCCATTTTTGGCAGTGAGAACCCTGCAACAATTGGCAGAAGACGAGAGGGTCAATTGGCCTCTCGCATCTAAGACCACATACACCGATTTTTATGTTGACGACTTGTTGACTGGCGCTGACAACATATCCGATGCCAAACGAATACAATCGGAACTAATAAACATGTTGAAGGCAGATTGTTTTTTATGTGAACGGTATGGACCTCCAGGGAGCCCGACTAAAGCCCCTGGTCCAGCGGTATGTGGCTGCGGGAGCTGGCAGGCTAGCATTGGCGGGAGTTGTGGGGGGGTTAGCCAAAAAAACCGCTTTCAGCCTCTGGAACGGCCCACTGAAAACAACAGAAAATTCTCCCGCGACGGAACGACACAATCGCACGTTATCGGGGATTAAAGAAACTTTCGCAAACCGCGCGAAGTTTTCGGACTAATTTCTCACGTTTTTTCGTAGCGCGTCCGACGGCTCCTTAAGTTTTTTTTCTACTCGCCGAAAATAAAAAACACCGAAGCAACAACAGAAAGGTGACTCTCGCTTCTTCGCTCGACTCCTTCGGAGCAAACCTCCGACCGACTTCTTCCTTCAGAAAAAACTTTTTATTTTTTTATTTTTTTGCTCAGCTCCGGGGACACGTCTGTTCAGCTTTCACCTCACGCACCAACTCATGCCGCCGGCCGCGTCCGCCAACTCGGAACCGTTATGCGGCCCGGCCATCAGCTCGTTGCGCTGCCTCTCGCCTTGCGCCCCGAGCTGTGAGCCGGCAGCTCGGTCCCTCGCTCACGCCCGCAGCGGCGGCAGGGGCTCCAGCCAGCAACTCGATCAACGGCGCGCGTAGCTCGGTCCGGAGATTTTTTCTATACGACCGAGGGACTTGTGCACATCACGCAAAGCGAACGCCGCTCAGTCCTAAAATTTTTACATGCGACCGAGGGACTTGCACGAGTTTTGGGTGTGTCCCTCGCTCGGTCCGAGCTACCGCGCCGGAAATTTTTCTGCTTTCAGTGCCGCTCCTTGAGTCCCGGACACCGAATTTTGGTGCATATTCTGGCGACCAAACTCGACGTTCGCAACTCAAGGAACGGTACTTACTTACGGAGCCCACCAGAGCCGCCGTGAATTTCCAGCCTGATTTAGGCGAGCGTCGAGTTCATGCGCCCATAGGCGCCGTCACAAGAAATGCAAGGAAATTTTATTTCCTGACCACAACAGGTTTTAATTTATGAAAATGGACAAGTAATAACTTAAAATTATTGGAAGATTTGCCTGTAGTACATCGCGAACTCAAGGACACCTTATCATTTAAAGAAAACGAGTCCTTCAAAATGCTCGGAATACGATGGCATCCAGGACCCGATTACTTTTCCTTTTCTATTCCACCTTTGAATAAATCCACCATAACAACGAAACGATCAATATTGTCGGAGATAGCTTCATTGTACGATCCCTTAGGATGGTTAGCGCCAGTTGTAATTGTAGCAAAATCCCTCATGCAAATATTGTGGATAACGGGCTCAGTTTGGGACAGTAAAGTTTCCGAATCGGTGAAAAAGCAGTGCAACACATTTAAGCTAGAGTTGCAGAAATTATCGCTTATAAAAATTCCTAGATGGATTCAATATACAATACACGCTAAAATGCAACTGCATGGCTTTTGTGATGCATCTTCTAGGGCTTATGCTGCCGTACTATATTTGCGAGTTAAAAATGAGAGCGGGAATATCAAGTCAACTCTACTCACTGCTAAGGCAAAGGTAGCGCCTCTGAAACCAGTGACAATACCACGATTGGAATTAAACGGAGCTGTGATACTTACAAGACTCATTAAAACTACAGTTGAGAGTATGCAACTATCCAACATTCCAATATTCGCATGGACAGATTCCATGATAGTGCTACAATGGATCAAAGAGCATCCTTCTCGATGGAAGACATTCGTAGCTAATCGTGTGGTAGAGATTCAGGATGCTATTCGATATGCCTATTGGCAACAAGTTCCCACTTCACATAACCCCGCAGATTTAGCTTCCAGAGGCATATCGGTTACAAAGCTAATTGATAACAAGCTATGGTGGCATGGACCAGAATGGCTAATCAAAGAAAAAACAGAATGGCCAAAATCAGCAAAAACTGAAGGTAAAACAGATCTGGAAGCTAAGCAACACGCTATCACAAGCTTTATTATTACATTAAAAGACAATATTTTAGCAAATTATTCGTCATTTAGTCGATTAATTCGCATAATCGCAACAATTCAACGTTTTATACATAATTGTCGTAATCGCAATAACAAAAAACTAGGCATTCTATCAAGTATTGAACACAAAAAAGCCGAAATTACGGCCTTAAAACTAGTACAGCAGACTACGTTTCCAGATGACTACAACAATCTACTGCAAGGAAAACCACTTTCGCGAAAAAGCCGATTAATTACATTAAATCCATTTATGGATAAGGACGGCTTGATTAGGGTAGGCGGAAGATTAGAAAATGCTAGAATACCATATGGAAGAAAGCATCCAATAATCTTGCCTAGGGATCATCATGTCTCAATTCTTATAATTAATAAAATTCATATCGAGACCTTACACGGTGGACTATCGTTGGTTCTCAACAACAGTCGAGATCAGTATTGGATTCTTGATGCCAGATTTATTAGTAGTACATTGCATAAGTGCATCATATGTAGACGACATAATAGTGCAATTACCACCTAATTGATGGGGAATTTGCCGGCACCCAGAGATAATATGACTAAGCCCTTTACAGACGTTGGCATCGACTATGCTGGACCCATTACTGTAAAGGCGTCAAGAAATAGAAATGCTAAAACACACAAGGTATACATTTGCATATTTGTCTGTATGACAACAAAAGCTATACATATAGAATTAGTGTCCGATTTATCTTCAGCAGCCTTTGTTGATGCTTTAAAGAGGTTTGTGTCAAGAAGAGGATTATGTAGAAACATTTATTCGGATTGTGGCACTAATTTCATTGGCGGAAAAACAACACTTGATAAGGATTTGCAACAAGCCATAAAGGAATCGTCAGTAGAAGCGGCTCAATATTTCGCTACAAAGGCAATCACTTGGAATTTCAATCCATCAGCTTTTCCGCACTTTGGCGGACTATGGAAGGCTGGTGTAAAATCAATAAAATACCATTTACGCAGAACAATAGGAAATATAACATGTACATTTGAAGAATATGCCACAATATTGACTCAGATCGAAGCCTGCCTAAACTCTAGACCATTGTGCTACTTCGACAACAACCCAGATTTGCCTTAACACCAGGTCACCAGGTCACTTCTTAATTGGTCAATCGATTAATGCTATACCTGAACCAGATCATACGATGAACAAAGTGTCATTAATGCAACGGTGGACATTCCTGCAACAAATTACAAGACATTTTTGGAATAAGTGGTCTAAAGACTACCTCAACCAATTGCAGCAAAGGCCCAAATGGTGTCCGAAGCAATCAAATATTCAAATCGGAGAAGTCGTTATTCTAAAAAATGAAAATGTGCCACCATAATCTTGGCCTCTAGGGATAATCGACAAGGTATTTACTGGCGCCGACGGTTTGGTACGAGTTGTTCAGGTTCGAACGCAACATAAGTCGTTAGAGATGTCAATATCAAAAATCTGTCGTCTTCCGGTCAATGAAACACAACCAGAAGAAGGATAAATATAATTATACGAAGTATATATCGGTGCTGTCTCAGTCTATATATTGTAAATGTCCCTGTGTTCAAATTAATAGTCGAAATAGTTTGATTCTCACTCAGATGTTCCAATCAAGCAATGACGACTACGATGAAGATGTCCTGATGCTCTCAGAGGAGATATTTTTCAACTCCGTCAGCGGTCTAGACAACTGTGAGATGTTCACCAAACAAGGCGATGTATATACAAGTCCAGCGATACCTTCAACTGCAAGGCACAAGCAACAGTATCCCGACGTGCACAGCCGAACCAACACAGCAATAACTATCCAGATAACACGAAGGCGGCGAGCTCCAGCAATCCAATGAATCGAGCACCTGCGTTGTCAGAACCAGCGATGATCAATGGCAGGAGTCTTCAGTCGCTGGAATTGTTAAGGCCCACAACAAACATAAAGGAACTAAAAATGCGAGCATCCAATAGTTTTCAAACATTTATTACTCGTGAGGGAGAACACATTTACATACCACAACGAATATTGGAAAGTATTGATTTTGAAAAAGTAAAGCAGAAAAAGAAAAAGGAACAAACAATCAATCTTCCTGATAAGTATCAGGTACGGTTACAAGTAAAAGCTGACGGTAGACTCGTTTTCCATCATCATCATAAAAGGGGGAGCGGAAAGAAAATCCTGAATTTCTTGAACGTGACCGTTCAACAGGCGGGAAGATGTTCAGGAACTGAAACTAAATAAAATTAAACTTAGGTAGACACATAAATAGTATATGTGACCTGCGCAGAAATTCCCTACAGTTTCCTGGCGACGCGACGGACGCCTCAAATCTAAGTTGTCCTCAATCTATGATATACTCAACAACAACAATCAAATATGACAAATATGACAGACATGGTGCAGATATCTGTCGTTCACTCTCTACTTCCTTTATTTCGTCATCTAACGATAACTGGAAGGGGAGTAATGTGGTAGCCGCACTATGACACCCATTCCACCCACTTGTTAGCTACCCATTCCATCCACTTGTTAATTTACATTTAATCAAGTGGTCTTTTGAAAAGGATTTATCAAGAATAGTCAACTAGCCTTTTGAATAATGAAAAAAGAGTTAGTCTATTGTTTTGGCTGGTTACCTGAAGTCAAGTTTTGTTGTGGATCTTAATTAAAAACTATAATAAAATTATTAGTCTCAAGTTAAAGCATTCTAATTAAGGGTGTTCTACATTGGTGACTCCGACGTGATCCGAAGATGGAGAAGAATACCGCAAGCCACTTTCTTTTTCTTCAGAGATCTTCAAGATACGAATCAAGTTCATTTTAGTAGTGCAACAAATCAAATAAAGAATTGTATTTAGCATTATATAATTGCTTTATTTCCATTACAACTTTGTTTAATTTTATATAATTGTGTGAACGATACCATAAGAATTAATTGGATTCAATAAATCAATTTTGAATAGAGAACACGATTAGCGTTTTAATTTTTTTGTAAAGGAAGTCCTGCCGCTACCGGCTTCCTTACGCAACAGGTAATGTATGTTTTCCATGGTATTAGCCTTGTGTTCTTGATCAAGTAGAGCCCATGAATTTGGATATAATTTATTCTTATTACTTTTAGGTTTTTCATGGGTCCCTGGAAGCTATGATGGGAGGTAAATTTATAATTCACTATGTTATTATTTTTTTTATATAATATACTAGCTGGCCCGGCAGACCTTGTTCTGCCATTTCCGGTGGGTAGCGCGATGAGTTTGATTTGGTTAAAGAAAGTCTATCAGAAAGTCTAGACAGAAGAGGTCGTTGGCGCGATTGAAGAATAAGCAAAACTCCTACCTACCAAGTTTGGTTGAAATCGCAGAAGCTTTAAAATTTGCCAGTCCGAATTCGTAAATTCTGATAGTTGGTTTGAATTCAGCGACCCCGAAAACCACTAAGCACCAAGTTTGGTGGAAATCGCATAAACTTTCAATTTTGGATGTCCATATCGAAGAAAAATTCTTATATGTATGTTTTATCTATACATTATTTGTCCGCGGGGAAATGTCAATATCAAACAAATATCAACATCGCGTCGGGCAAGATGAATTATGGGGCACCTACCAATACCCCGTCCAATTTAGCTGTCCTTTTCATAATAATTTTTTATATTCCCTTTTCGATGTAATATTTGCTATTTCCATTCTTCGCAGCTTCTTAAAAGAAGGTGAAAAATTGGGCGATTTGATTTCTCTGACTACCATCAAGAGAACTAAAATTCATGAGATCTTAAAATTAAGCACACAATTTTGCGTATTATTCTTTGTATCACAGCACAATGAAAATAAAATCAAAATTATGACACAAAAAACTAAATTAAATAAAAATTAAGCACACAATATTGCGTATTTTTCTTTGTATCACAGCACAATGAAAATAAAATCAAAATAATGACACAAAAAACGAAATTTCAATGCCTGACAATGTTGGCATACTGTGATACTTATGGAACTTAAAAATGAATTACAACCCTTTTTCTACAAAAAATCTTTAAATTTGCAATAACAAATTTTGACGGTCACTTATCAAGACAAAAACTATCCTATCTTTTAATTTGGACCAAACAATACACATTTGCAGAATTTCATCGAACTCGGTTCAGCGGTTTCGGAGATTAGCGTAAACGCACATCGTGACACGAGATTTTTATATATAAAGATTATTTTCCTTTTAGGGGTTCGCTTCACGAACAGGCATCATAGCCGAGGCTAATCGTGCGACCCGCGGACGACAAAGGTACGGCCACCAGAGGAAACCATAAAAGGGTGCCACTAAATATTTAAAAAAACAAGAAGGTTTGTTTACAAGAGTGTACTTAAAGTTTATCTACAACTTATTGAAAATAAAAACATTTATAAAACACGGGAAAAAAAAAGAACTTTTGCTATAAACTGGAAAAAAAAAGAAAAAATATTAATCCAAAATTAAAAGACGGGGAAAGTGTTTAAAAATTAAACGCTACATTTTAAATTAAGACCGGCTGTAAGTGACGAAATATAAAACTTTTGAGACAAATGAATAAAAATCAAATAGATTATACAATATAATAAATAACAATCAAAGACCAACAATAAAAGTAAAGACAAGAAACAAAAAAAGCACCGGCTCTTGCACCACGACGCACAGTTTCCAAATGCCGATTTTTTGGCCAAAAGTCCTTTTTTTCATCGGAATGTGATGAAATTGTGTATAGTAAGGTTTTTTTGGTCGCTGATTTTGAAAATGCAATTTGTGTTTCAAAATTCAAAATGGTGGATCCAAAATGGCCGCCATGTTTGTTTAAAAATTGTTTTTAACAAAAACGATTCAGTGTACTGAATTTGTATGAAAGACACGAATTTAAAAATGAAATTGCATTTTCAAAATTCAAAATGGCGAACCTAAAAAAATTTTATTTAATTTTTTTTTTGCAAACAAAAAAAAAAGAGGGGTAGAAAACATACAAAAGAACATTCATTAAGCAATGCAAAAAATTTATTGTTAAATTAAAAACATACATTGTTAAATAAAACTACTTTTAACTACTTCAGCTCGTTGAGGGTTCTGTCAGATAATTCTGCAGAAACAAGTAACTTTAATGCTTCTTTTGTCATATTTTTCCCTTTCTTATTTCTAATTTTTCGCATTCCAGTTATTAAAGGATCTGCAGATGTCAGGAGCCAATGGAATATATTTTGCATAGTTTTTTCTCTAGAAATTTTGAGGAAAAATGAGGAAACTAAAATGGCTGTTGCTCGTGGTAGAGCACCTAAGAGCAGCCAAATGCATGACCAAATTAAAGCTGAGTATGTCCCCGTTACGATAAATATAAAACCGCGGCGGCCTTCGGCGGCCCTTTCAACTAAACGTCTACACGAACATTGTGCAGAGTTTAAAAAAACGCGATTTCACACGTTCAATTCCGAGTGCCCTTTTTGACGTAAAATTAATGACTTTTTGAAAGAAAAACATTAGTTTACAATCAAGGCGCCCGCTCGGGCGCCAAGTGTTGATAGAAAAAAAAAAAAAAAAAAAGCGCCCAGCGGAGCCTTATTACTGAAATGTGAAGGCAGATTTTTCGATATTTATTTTGTTTATTTTTTAAAACAATGAAGATATTATTTATTTATTGAGTTTGGTGTTGTTCTTTTTTGAGGAAAATACTCCGATCGTTTTTTATAGATTTTTTTTATTTTATTCGCTCGACGTTTCGGGTCCTATTGCGAAACCCTTCATCAGGAGCTACATTAATACAATAAATAAATTTTAACAATTTATAATAAAAACATTAATTTTAAAATTTACCTTTTTTATAAAAATTTGTATTATATATACTATTTATTATATTACAAGAGCACAACTTTTAAAACATCTTAACAGGAAAAACAAACAATGTGAAAAGTCGACGGTGGAAAAACGTTATTTAACAGATTTCTTCATGGTTTAGTTGTATGTGTGGGATCGTTATCCCAACTTTATATAAAATTTCTTCTTTTGGTTGTTAGTTTATTTTAAACAATTAACTTCTTTTTTCTTTATAATTATTTATTTGAAATTAATATTATTTATTTTTAACATTCCTAACAATTCCTATTTTACATCCTCCTAGCTCAATATATTTTCCAAAACTCACTCTTTTATTTTTCCTAACTCCCCTGATCAAAATACAATTTTCCGTCATATCTAGTTTTCACGCTTTTTGTGAGCGACACAAAGTACTTTAATTTTAAGTATTGAATTGGAAAACAGTTTTAATAAAAAGAATTAAATGAAAATACTTAACATTTAATTAGATAAATAATTGAAATTTATAAAAAATAAGTTATCAATGTCGCTGGTCGCCACATATGTATTAATCGTGTTGTGTTTTTAGTTTGCTTATGATGTGTTTATATTCTTTACTAATGAGTTCTGTGTCTGTTTTTAAATTTATGAGATTATCTTTGTTAATATATATGTGGCATGCTTCCTTCATTTCGCGTTTTTTCCTATTTTTCTCCGTATCAATAATTTTAGCACAGTCGAAAGAGAAAATGTGTCCTGTGGTCAAAGTATGCGATGCTAATGCAGATTTTGATTGTTGTCCATTTATATAACCTTTATGCTGTGATAGTCTTGTTTTTAATTTTTTAGAGGTGTGTCCAATGTATGCTGTGTTACAATTTGTGCAATCGGCCTTATATACTACGCCGTGTTTTTCTTGATTTTCTATTTTGTCTTTTATTTTTGTATATTTGTTATGTAATTTGTCAATTGGTTTGAAAGCTATTTTTAAATTGTTGTTATGTGATTTTATTATTTTTGCAATTCTTAGTGACAATGGTTGTATGTACGGAAGGGACGTGTAAATAGGTCTGGTGTCTTGTAGTATCGGGGTGTCATTGTGGTAATGTGTTTCATTGTTAAAATATCTGTTTCGTGTTGCCCTTTTTATGACGGAACGAATTATGTGCGGTGGGTAATTATTTTTTGTCAGGATGTCACTGATAATTTTGTTATTTTTTGGCAGGAAAGAGTGATGGCTTATTTTTAAAACTTTGTTGGCAAACATTTGGGCGGTGTGTATTTTATTGCTATGTGGATGATTTGAGTAGTAGTTAAGGATCATGGGCAATTTTTTGTTCCAAAAAATTTTCATTTTCCTTTTAGTTATAAAATATTTTGTGAATGAAAATTGTTCAGAATTTCAAAGTTCAGACCGATTTTTATTCAGTCGCCTGTGACGTCAGAAATTCAAGTTAGAATTCAAGATTTTATACAGGTATACAGATAAAATTTAAATGTTTCTGGGGTGGAGAGGGAGTTAAAAGTTCAGACCGGTTTTTATTCAGTCGCTTGTGACGTCATCATGCTGGCAATTGCTCAATCACGTCTAAACGCCGGGTCCGATTATTTTCATTTTTTGAGTGAAGATACTACGTATCCCGGCCTAACATATAGGCTACTTTTTATTTATGAGTTTCAAAATGGCGGACCCAAGATGGCGGCCAAAGATTGTAAATTTCAAGTGATTGCCGTGAAAATTGGTATTTAGGGGTTTTTGGAGGTCCTGATTACGAATCTACGCTCGAAATTTGGAAATTCAAAATGGCGGATCCAATATGGCCGCCAAAGATTGTAAATGTCAAGGGATTGCCGTGAAAATTTGTATTTAGGGGTTTTTGGAGGTGCTGATTGCGAATCTACCCACGAAATTTGGAAATTCAAAATGGCGGATCCAAGATGGCGGCCAAAGATTGTAAATTTCAAAGGATTGCCGTGAAAATTGGTATTTAGGGGTTTTTGTATCAAAATTTCGAAATTCAAAATGGCGGACCCTATATGTTCGTTGCTTAATCACGCCTAAACGCTGGGTCCAATTATTTTCATTTTTTGAGTGGAGATACTACATATCCCGAATTAATATATAGGCTACTTTTTATTCACGGGTTTCAAAATGGCGGACCCAAGATTGCGGCCAAAAGTTGTAAATTTCAAGGGATTGCCGTGAAAATTTGTATCTGGGGGTTTCTGGAGGTCCTGATTGCGAATCTACGCTTGAAATTTGGAAATTCAAGATAAAAAATATATAGCGGTATACAGATAGAATTTAAATGTTTCTGGAGTGGAGAGGGAGGATTCATTGCATCAGAACAACTGAAAACCTATATTTTTAGCGCAATTAAAACAAGTCTACTTTAACACAGATACTACTACAGATTTCTTACTAGCTATTCTAGGTTAAAACAGGAAAGGATACGCAAAAGCGGGCTGTCCAAATTCTTGAAGAGCGAGTCGTTTATTTTTGAAGTGAAACTTCTTATGCGACTTCCAACAAGGTTGCGTTAAACGTTTAACGCTACGTGACGTCATATGGCAACAGCGACGCCATCTGTCGCGAGAATTTGGCAGCGCTGGAAATTTAATGAATTAAAAAGGCAAGTTGTGTGGACCCTGGGGATCGAACCGCGGATCGCTAGTTTAAGACACCTGTATGTTAGCCACTAGGCTATCAAGGTTTCTGTCAGTTCCTACTTAATTTGTGTATACAAGCGTACTGAACAATCGAGCGATCTAAAAATAGAATTTTATTTTTTTTCGGGCATACCGAGCCTTGGTTTGAATGATTACGCTTACGAGGGGGGTTGCTTATAAGAGCAAAGCTTGAAAATACATAATGCCTTATTAGAGGCGCTGCTCCTACTACTACTACTACTAAATAGAATTGTATTTTGAAGCAAGTATTTTAAAAACTCTGCTGACTTATTTAATCCGATAACCTCAATATATTTATGGTTAAAAATAGAAAAGTTCCTATGTAGAAATTCTGCACACTACAACTTTATTTGCACCCAAAGACCATATTTCGATTTCAGTATTCGACAGGTCTATGGTTGGAGACGGTATTTAGAGTGAAAAGGGTTAATATTAAACATCTGCGACTGCTTACTTTTAAATTGTTCCCCCCAACCAAAACAAAGAGCACCGCCCCACAAGTATACAGAAGAACCACGTAACCACTATATTCAAATATTAGATCTCGGTTGTTCGGCTTTTATCAATTTCTACCCCTTCCTATTTTCATTTCCACATTACGAAGTTTCACTTCTTCCGCGCGGAGGGACTCCACGCACTATAATTTTTTTATCACTTTTTTTGTTTAATGTGTAATGTATCCTCCCTCTCCATCCCACTTATATTTGAAAATGTAATATTTTTGTGAACTTGATAACGCGCCGTTTTTTAATTTCAATGATTTTATTTGAAATCGTTATTCCAACGGTGAATGAAAACACACGCATATCCAGCGGTTAATGAAGACATCCTCATATATCAGTTCTTTTTGTTGCTGAACTTCAAACTTCAATGTTTCCAATAAGATTTATAATGGTTTTTTCTATCAACACTCCTTTTTTAGAAAAATTTATTTTTTTTTTTTGAGATATACATACCTTGGGGAAGAATGTCCAAAAAATTTTTTTCAAAAACTTCAGTATTTTACCAACAATCCACTATTAAATTTTACTCCGTCAGCAGGGCGGCAAGCGCGCAAAACGTGCAGCTGTTACGACCTCAGTTTTCAAACTGTTCCCCTGTCTCAGGAAATATACCGGGAAACTTATCCTTTCGGATAATAACGTCCCAAAGCCCCCTCTACAGCATCCCATAGGAAAAAAACCGGAATGCCGACCTTCGATTTTCGGACTTTTGGCCAAAAAATCGGCATTTGGAAACACTGTGCGACGGGGCCATTCAGAAGAGCCAGCAGCAGCTACACCAACAGCAGCAGCAAAACCAACCGCAGCAGCATCACCAACAGTAGCAGCAGCAAGGAGGTCAACTTCAACAACGGCGCCCAACGACTATTTATATTTTATTTAAAGTACTTAATCATAATAAAAAACATGATTCCTTAATTTCAAGTCGTCTTGGTCGCCTCTCCCCACCATCTCTGTTTTTCCAGCCTGTTGTAGTTTTTGGTAAAGGGGCCTCCCCCTAATATCTAGGCCGAGGGGAGGTCACAGGGTGGTTGGGGCATAGGGGGGGTTCGTCTTCCATCAGAAGCCCCCCTGAAAGCCTTTCATGGGCAGTTGCAGGGACTTATCCCGCTCTGTCCTTTTTCCTCCCCCTTGTGATATCTTTCGTTCCGTCGCGGGAGAATGTCGAGTTCTTGTTGGCGGGACGTTACAGCGGCTGAAAGCGGTTTCTTGGCAAACCTCCCCCCACACTACCGCATACGCTAGCCTGCCAGCTCCCGGAGCCGCATACCGCTGGACAAGAGGCTTTAGCCGAGCTCCCTTGCGACCTTCACCTACATAACATGATGTTAGCTCTTTAAGTATATTGTAGTTAATTGTCTGAAAGGTTTCCTCCAATTGAGTTTTTGCCTCGATTTTACTAATTTTGAATGCATTATACGAGGTGTGTCCGAAAAGTATCCGACCTGCGCTCATATCTCCGCGTTGGTGCTATTCTTCGTTATCCGGGCCGTGGCATCCTTCGAAGTAGTCCCAGCGGTGCTTCCACATCTTAAAGCAGTCCTCGAACGCAGATTTTGGAATGGCCTTCAGCTCGCGCGTCGCATTACTTTGAATCGTCTCGATGTCGTCGAACCGCTTTACTTTGAGCGCCATTTTCAATTTTGGGTACATCCAAAAGTCGCAGAGACAGTCGGGACTGTACGGAGGCTGGCGAAGCTGTAAAATCTTGTGTTTCGCCAAAAATTGCTGCACAAGGTTCGATGAATGCGCTGGCGCGTTATCCTGGTGAAGAAGCAACAGCAAAGAAATACAACGTACAGAAAAAACACGTTGGACATAAACACACGCTGGGCGTGACCCAAGGCGTCCGGACGGTAACTACGGCATCCAGGGAGTTCGTGAGGGACTACTGGTTACGCTCATATCCCTTAGAGGCCGCTCGAGCGCTCTGGCACGAAGATATGAACGCAGGTCGGATAATTTTCGGACACACCTCGTATTTTTCTCGTATAGCATTGCTCGTCTTTATAATATCCCTTATCAGCTTTTCGTCCATTTTACTCTTCAGTTTAGAGCAATACATACAGCTATACAGGTAGACGGATGGCTAAACAGGCTGGTAAGCAGCTATTGAACATATAACTACATCAGTATGAGTACTCCCACCGACTGATGATGGGAATTGAATTTCTCTTTCTTTTATAGGCTCATGAAGGAAGTCTTCAATATCAAAATTTGTAGAAGGTTTTGAATTTCCCGATTTAGCAATCAAGCAATTTTCCCTTTATGAATGCGATGATACTGTTCTATACTATTATATTCCCTCATTAGTTTAGTAGGCTTGAATTGTTGATGTAATTTCACAATTATATTTATACTAGTAGTGTACCGTGAGGTACCTTGGTTCAGGAAAAATGTGTAGCGGTAATTGAGCAAAAAATAATGTGTGCAGGCTTATATTCACTTTTATTCATTGGATACAGTTACAATAAATACACTGGAAATTTTCACTATAATATTGTTTTCATTTGTCCTTTTGGTTGGGTTTATCATGTAATTGTAGGCGTATATAATTAAAATTAGTTGTAGTCTGTAAAATAATTTCATTTTTATGTCTTTTTCATTAATGTTACTATGAATTGAGCAATCCTAAACAATTCCAATTACCTTGAAATAATGATTTAATGCGATCGTAATTTGGATAAAAGCTTAATCTGTAGGCGTTCGATATATCCAATTTATCAGAGAATAATGTCAATTTGTTATCCAAGTTAAGTATGGCAACGCTCGTTGCCTTTCGGTCGACTGACACTTCGAATAAAGCGCTGTAACTGGACGGATCGATGTGTTTTTCTTCCTCAAAGTCTTGTATGCCTACAAAATTCTCAGAAGTGGGATTTTGAAAAAAAAAAAGTTGTTAAATTCGTTTCACTTGAGTTGCTAAATTGTTATTTGTTGTGTGGTTCATCATTTTCACGCGAGTTAAGCATATTTTACATTTCACGTGTTGAATTTATGGTTGCGTACGGTACTGAACAGCACGAGGTGATTTTGGTAATCCGTGAAAATCTGGACCAATCCTTATGAAAGCAGATAAAAATCAGGTGAAATCGAAAAGAAAGCAGTTTTATTTAACTGGTCAAAACCACATTTTTCCCTCATCCTGAAATTTGTACAAACTTTTCAAGTGATTGAACATAATGGCTAAGGCACGAGTTGAGAGATTTATGCAAAACGCAACCGTGCAAATTTTGAAGAAAAAACTCGAAACTTTTGGATTAAATGCAGTTGGGGTAAAAGCAGTCCTCAAATTACGACTCGAGGAATATGTTAACGGGTTGTCAGATGCAGAGCTTGAGCAACATTTCCCAGTGAATGTTCGGGAATCTTTGAGTAGTCAGGGCGAAGGCGGTAGCGACGAGACTGATCAACAGGAACTTAATTCAGAAGCGGATTCTAATAATTTACAAAGAGAAATCGATCTACTGAATGACACCATAAAGAAACAGGAGGAAATTTTAAGTTTAAAGAGAAAACTCGCATCTTTACGCAGCGCTGAAGTTGAAGTAAACGGTACGCAGGCTTTTAGCTTTAGAGACGTCGAAGAGGCTTTGCCTACTTTCTCCGGGGACGACCACTATTCGATTAGGCAATGGATAAGATCCTTCGAGGAAGCTAGAGAAATTCACAGATGGAACGACTGTCAATGCTTTATCTACGCAAGACGACTGCTGATCGGAACTGCGAAATTATTCCTACGGTCATCTACCTGCAGAACATGGACCGACCTGAAATCAGCCTTAGAAAGTGAATTTCACCATGGCACAACACCAGCCGATGTACATGACATGCTGAGGAGCAGGAAAAAGCGTAAGGATGAAAGTATTCACCAATTTGTCTTAGCTATGCAGGAGATTTCCTCACTAGCCAGTATTGATGAGGAGGATCTAATCAATTACATTATAAAAGGCATTCCCGATCTAACAGTCAACAAGCACATACTATTCACGGCGAAAAACATACCTGAGCTGAAACAAATTTTGAAAAAATATGAGAAAATTAGGACGTGTAACACCGATATTCCATCTTCAACCAGTTCAATTTCGTCAGCGAGACCTGCAAAACAACATATAAAAGCTCAACATCATCTCCCATCAAAGATCAGATGCTATAATTGCAACGAGTCTGGCCACGTATCAACAAACTGTCCCAAACCGAGAAGAGACCGTGGAACATGTTTCAAGTGCGGAAAACATGGTCACTCCATAAAAAATTGCAACGAAGCTGCATCAACATCATCAGCATCTTCTTCAGCCCCAGTTTTGCTTGTACAGAACTCGCTGGTACAGCACAATAAAGCTCTTCATCGCGACAGTTCATCAGGAAGTCATAACTTAAAATCTTTACAAATTTCTAATGACTTCTTTCACAAATTTAGATATTCTTTTACTAACGAGTCATCAGGAGAAGTCATGACTGAGATCTGGGCAAATACCATGCTTGACAGCGGAAGTCCTATTAGTTTTATACAGGAGTATTACGTGCCTCCTTATGTAATATCGCCAATCGAGTCAGGATGCCAAGGGTACACTGGAATCAACAACAGTCAGCTTGTTATCATAGGCAAGGTACAATGTGTTGTAAATGTCGATTGTAGTAATGTAGATTTGATTTTATATGTTGTTGAGAATGGCACAATGAGTTGCCCTGTAGTGCTAGGAAGAAATTTACTAAATAAGTGTAATGCGAAATTTGTTTTCGATTCCGAGTTGAATAATGAAGATGATAGGAATTTTGACAGTGTAGTTAATTTTCCTGAAGAAATCTTGAATATTAATACGCATTGTAATGACGATACTTTAAACTTAAATATAAATGATGAACTAAACTATAATGAGAAAGAGAAAATACGCGAAATTATTAAAATGGCATTTAAAAAAGACGACAACGGAGACGAAGAAAGCACATACGAAATGAAAATTTCTTTGTCTGACACAAATGGTACTTTTAATTGCACTCCAAGAAGATTGCCTTACGTACATAAGCTTGAATTACAAAAAATTTTGGACGATTTACTTAACCGTAAAGTTATTCGCGAAAGCAACTCCCCCTACGCTTCGCCAATAGTCTTGACTAAAAAGAAAAATGGGGAATTGAGATTATGTGTCGATTTCCGACAATTAAATAAAATCACTTTGAAGGACAATTACCCTCTCCCACTTATAGAAGACCATCTGGATAGGTTGCGAGGAAAAAGATACTTCTCTTTATTAGATTTAAAAAACGGGTTTCACCACGTGAAAGTGGCTGATGAGTCCGTAAAATATACTTCCTTCGTAACTCCTTTGGGGCAGTTTGAATATCTCCGCATGCCCTTCGGTCTGAAAAATGCACCATCTGTTTTTCAGCGGTTTATTAACTGCATTTTTAAAGATTTAATCGATGCTGGTAAACTTCTAATTTATATTGACGACCTTCTCATTGCCACTGAGTCTAAGGAGGAACATTTTGAGATTCTGGAAATGGTTGTGAAAACTTCATGTAAAAACAATCTTCAACTTAGATTCGACAAATGCCTGTTTATGCAGAGCAAAATCACTTATTTGGGATACGAAATTAGTGCGAAAGGGATAGGACCCAATTTAGAAGGATTACGTGCAGTTAAGGAATTTCCTATGCCCAAAAATACAAAAGAGGTACAATCATTTCTTGGCTTATGTTCCTATTTTAGGAAATTTATCAAAAATTTTTCAATTATATCAAAACCTTTATATGATCTGCTAAAACAAAACGTTAATTTCAAATTTGAGGCAAATGAGTTGAGGACTTTTGAGGAGTTGAAAAGTAAGTTGCTGCAAGCACCAGTACTAAGCATTTATTCTCCGAGTGCGGAGACGGAGCTTCATTGTGATGCTAGTAGTTTGGGCTTTGGCGCGGTTCTGCTGCAAAGACAGAGTGATCGACGTTTTCATCCAGTTTTCTTTTTTTCAAAAAGGGCTACACCGGCGGAATCAAAATATCATTCGTATGAGCTCGAAACGCTAGCGATAATTTATGCCCTAAGACGATTCCGTATCTACCTGCTCGGTATCAAATTTAAAATTATTACTGACTGTAAGTCATTAACACTTACCCTAAATAAAAAGTTGCTAAACCCCAGAATATCCAGGTGGGCTTTAGAATTACAGGACTTTGATTATTTCGTAGAACATAGAGACTCGAACAGAATGCATCATGTAGATGCACTGAGTAGGTGTCACAATATTTTAATTGTAGAACCGGAGTCGCTTGAGTACGCGTTAGCAGCTGCTCAGCATAAGGATTCCGAAGTCAAGAAAATTGCAACTACATTGGAAAAACAGCAACACCCGTTATATGAAATAGTCAACGGCCTTGTCTATCGTAAGGTAAAAGATAACGTCCTATTCTATGTGCCCACCAAAATGGAAACTTACATCATGCAAACACATCATGAGGGTTTATGTCATGTCGGTACAGACAAACTTTACGAGCATTTAAAGAAAACGTACTGGTTTCCGTCGATGAAAGCTAAAATAAAGAACTACATAAGCAACTGTCTGAAATGTATTCACTTTTCGGTACCATCGGGCAAAAAAGAAGGTATGTTGCATAATATTCCAAAGGGTGATAAACCTTTTGAAACTGTCCATGTCGACCACTATGGGCCTTTACCATCTGGTCTTAGAAACTCCAAAAAATATATCTTTCTAGTAGTCGATGGTTTCACCAAATTCACGAAATTATATGCAGTCAGAAGTACAAGCGCAAAGGAGGTTATTCAATGCCTGCAATCTTATTTTCTGAATTACAGTAAACCTCATAAAATAATCTCAGACAGAGGTAGCTGTTTCACCTCTGAAGAGTTTACATCTTTTTGCTCCGATAATGATTTGTTACATATAAAGGTTGCAACAAGCACCCCACAAGCAAATGGTCAGGTGGAGAGGGTAAATAGAGTAATAAACCCCATGTTATCAAAGGAAAGCGAAATCGAGCCCGGGGAATGGACAAAACATTTGGGTAAGGTTGAATTCGCCATAAATAATACCTTCAATAAAAGTACAGGATCAACACCAAGTACATTGTTATTTGGCGTTGAGCAGAGGGGGAGGATTAGCGATAAAGTTCGGGATTATTTAGAAGATAATGTAATGCATGACGATTTAAGAAATTTAGATAAAATTAGGGAGAAAGCAAGTCAAAGTATTATCCGTAGTCAGAATATAAACAAAGCTTATTTCGATAAAAGGCATAAGAAGCCTCACATATATAAAGTAGGAGATCACATAATGGTGAAAAATGTCATAACTACCGCAGGGATGAATAAAAAGCTTTTGAAAAAATATAGAGGTCCGTACCAAATCGTGAAAGTCTTGCCGAATGATAGATACTTTATAAAAGATTTGGAAAATCTTCAAATTAGTAGGGTTCCTTACGAAGGGGTCGCATCCCCCGAAAATATGAAGCCATATGTGCAGTTTGATTAAAGCGTATTAGTATTCTCGTTTCTGTGCTAAATAGAACTAAAAAGAAAAAAAAAAAAGAAAAACTGTGTTACTATGTATATACACTTTCGATATTGTTAAGGAGTACTATGTATATTTATGTTGTAAATAATATTTTAAGAATTTTCATTCTGCTTGTGAAGTTCATAGCATATCTGAGTCTGTTATTTTGAAAGTTAAGATTAGGAAATCGAGGCGATTTATTGTCAGGATAGCCGAGTTGTAGGCGTATATAATTAAAATTAGTTGTAGTCTGTAAAATAATTTCATTTTTATGTCTTTTTCATTAATGTTACTATGAATTGAGCAATCCTAAACAATTCCAATTACCTTGAAATAATGATTTAATGCGATCGTAATTTGGATAAAAGCTTAATCTGTAGGCGTTCGATATATCCAATTTATCCGAGAATAATGTCAATTTGTTATCCGAGAATAATGTCAATTTGTTATCCAAGTTAAGTATGGCAACGCTCGTTGCCTTTCGGTCGACTGACACTTCGAATAAAGCGCTGTAACTGGACGGATCGATGTGTTTTTCTTCCTCAAAGTCTTGTATGCCTACATAATATCTTGGCTTCTGGCGTTATTTGATTATATCTGATCAAAATTTCACGAGCTAGAAATTTCTTGATCAAATAATCCTTGCTCAGCTAACCCAAGATTACATGCGGTTTTTAAGCAGTTGGCCCTTGAAGGTTCGTACGATTGTGATTAAAATGCTCTAGACTGAGCATATAATTAATCACCTATACTAGACTTCGGCTCAACGTGGTATGTATTATTAATTTTTGTATTATTCACACACAAAAAAATTAATATAAAATTGTTCCCAATAATAAAAATCTACAAATTATTATTTCTCAAAAAAAACCAAAAGTTAAACAAATTAAATCAAGAAAGCAAGCATGCACTACGTTAAAGGTAAGGAAAACTAAGTCTGTAATTATTTCACAAAAAAATCAACTACTTAACACTTATCACCACTATGTCCTCTTTTCAGCATATAAGAACAATACCTTTATTAGGAATTTCGTTCTGTATGCAATCAAAAATTACTATAAAAAATCACACTACTTTATCACTTGTAAATACACTGCGCAAGAGAGCGAGTGAAGGAAAATGGGGGGTTTATATACCCAAAAAACAGCTGATTACTTTCCAGGTTCCACAAATAAATTCATAATTCGCAGTGAAAGTGGTCCCTGGATAATCAGTTTGTTAATGAAAATATATGGCGGAATGAATCCGCAATGTATTTCTTTTCTTATCCACGCATTTTCTGCCCCACATTTTAAATATAAATACATTAATCCCTTTGGTTCAATATGGCTGCCAACTGCCATATTTTGACCATTTTTCCCGTGTGGAACGCGTTTTCTGCCGTCCCGGTCGCACGGTGCATCTCTTTCCCACTAATGGGAAACATACGCGAATAAATTAATTCGATTTTGTGATCTACCAGGTAAATTCCGCGTTTACCTGGTAATCCCATCGTGATCGCCGTCAAAAAACTCACCGATTTGACGTTTCAGTCAAGTGAATCGGTTGAAGTAAGCGCGAGTGCGGGAAGTGGAGTGTCCGCGATATTTCGCGTTTTTGCAGGTAAGTTCCGTGTTTGTGTACCTGTGCATCGTTTGCTAAGTGTTCTATATGCTGTCCTTTGTGTTTGTTGTGAAAATTGCGCTGAGAAAATGCGTAATTGTGCTAATCGGCAACATGTGTTTATGTTGCCGATGAAATGTCAATTTCGACAATAATTGCTAAATTGCAAGTAATTACTGGCCTGCACAGCCCAAAACAACACGGAGATGCATAACATGTGTGCAAATCTGCGGAAATTGCATATTAGTTATGCACTGCGCATGAAGTTCACGGAGAACTGAAAATAGTTATGCTACAGCATAACTTGTGAATTGGTGGTGGCTCCAATGCCAATAGGAAAGGCAGTTTCCTGATATGTTTTGTTATTTTGTGGTGTGGGTAATTTAAATAAGCCATTGTTTATAACTTTTAATTCATTTTTTTATATATTTTAGTGCTACAAGGATAGGCACCTGACGAGGCATCCCGGGTGCCTCAGGTAATTTTTTATTTTATTATATTTATTTCATTTTAATTTTTAATTTCTTCTTTTTCAGATGCGTGTGCTGAACATACTCCCCCCTCGTTGAACGATCTGTTCAACAAAACTCTTTTAGCTATTTTTGTTATGCCACGCTTGTGGTAGTGATGGAAGATCATCTTTCCATCGGCTCGCACCCGTAACTTGGCCTGACATTTGTCAGGTAGGTTTATGACCTTTTCCTTGTTTCTCCGTTTCTGAATGCATTCTATATCTATCTTAGTGAGGACATAACGTGGTAAAAAGATGTCTATGCCCTCCCTAGTGACAAATCGCTGGAAGCTATTGTTGAGTCTCATTTTGAACTCTGCTACGTTCTCGGTGGGACGAAGTTTTTCCCAGGATGTTATCCTGCCGCCGTTGACTACCACCGTTTGTTGAGGATGGAGGTCAGTGTGTGGTGTTGGTCCGCAGAATGGCAACTGGGAGAATGTGTTGTTGCTGGATGTGCCTTTGTTTCCAACATCAACCTCCGGCTTGGATGATCCTGCTTGGAGTTTAGGTGCTCGGTCCTCGAATGTAGGGCTGTTAGAGGATGAAAACTGGATGTCTTCTCGTAAGCATAAATAGTCTTCCATTGTACTAAATTTATCTGGAAAGATACTTGTAAGCATGTTGTGGCGTGAATGGTACCCATCCACCTGCCGACGATACTATACGGACAATAAACAACATGAAGAGTACGACACAGGTCTTTTAATTAGAGAAAGTGTCTAAAGGTAACCGACAGATCTTTGCGATAGGTCGATCGAAATTTCCTGTTTGCGTTCGTACTTGAACCACACGAACCAAACCGTCGGACCCGGGATAGACGTTGATGATTATTCCCATTGGCCAACTGGTAGGAGGCATGTGTTCATTTTTGATGATGACGATGTCTCCAACCTTTATATTTGGTTGTTGTGTGGACCATTTCGGTCGATTCTGTAGTTGATTTAAGTAATCTTTCGACCATCGATTCCAAAAATGTTGGATAAGTTGTTGGGTATATTTCCATCTATGCGATGGTAGTATAGTATCGTTGAGATAATTCGGCTCGGGCAGATTGTTTAATGCTCGGCCGATAAGAAAATGACCAGGTGTTAATATAAATGGATCGTCTAGATCATTTCTTATATAACTCAAAGGTCTAGAGTTGAGACAAGCCTCAATCTGGGTAAGAACTGTATAATATTCTTCGAATGTACAGTTTGCATGTTGTAAAACTCGTCGTAGATGATATTTGACTGATTTTACACCAGCCTCCCAAATGCCTCCAAAAGGTGGGGAAGCTGGTGGATTAAAATGCCAAGCAACAGAAGATGCAGCTAAGTATTGGGCTGCACTTGGTGTTGCTTGTTGGATGGCTTGTTGTAAATCTTTTTCTAAGATTGACTTACCACCAACGAAATTAGTACCACAATCTGAATAGATGTCGGTAGAGAAACCTCGACGGGCAATGAATCCTTTCAATGCCGCAATGAAGGCTTCAGATGTCAGGTTGACTTCCATTTCAATGTGTATGGCTCTTGTGGCCATACACACAAAAATACAAAAATATGCCTTTTGTAATCTGGCATTGCGTAATGCTGATGTTTTGATGATAACTGGTCCAGCATAATCTATACCAACCCTTATAATGGGGTGGTGATGGTTACTCTTGCGTCTGGGAGGTTTCCCATTTAAAAGTAAATCGTTTAGCGATTTGCCATTTAACGATTTTGCCGAGGCATCGAACACTACTCGTCGCTTCGTCGTAGTGATGTCCTTGAATACCGCGTGATGCGGTATATAATAATGTGCTTCTTCCTTCTGTGGAGGATTGATAGGCTCCATGTGTCCTAACTCAATGTATTTATCCAAACATTTTTCATAGTCCCTTTTAAATTCAGTATTTTTCATGAATTGTTTTTGTAGGCTTTCGTATCGTTTGAGTGCTTGGTTTCTTGATTGCCCCATGAAAGGCGGCTGATTGTTGATGAATGGTAATTTGACTTGGTATGTACCATTATCGAGGCGCTGATGTGTAGTTTGGTATATGCGCTGACATTCTTGCTCCTCAGGAGTGAGCAGAGAAACTGTGGGAAACTCTTCGATTTCCCAGAAATTTTTGATTAATTGACATATGTTGTCGTTGTTTACCGTGACGGCGAATGAAGATGTGGGATTTTTATAGTTTAACGTTGATCCCAAGAGAATCCAACCCAACATCGTATTGATGGCTGTTGGTGTTGTGTCCGAACCCATTTGAATGCCATTTCGAAGAATTTTGGCATAGACCCGGGCTCCTAATAATGCGTCTATTGGGCCAGGTTTCCAAAATGTAGGGTCGGCGAGTTGCAGGTTATTCAGTGACTTGTTCTCCTGCGGGGATACTGATTCGTCTGGCAGGTCGGTTGTAAGATGCTTTAGTATTAAAAATTCTTCCTCAACCTTTGCGCTGGATTGTGTATCCCGAGACCTCAGAACCAGTTTGGTTTTCTGAGTTGAAGTGGCTGTAGGACTGTTGTTCAGTCCTGATATGTCCACAGATGTAGGGCTTCCTTGAGCTCCTAATCTTCTAGAGGCATCCTCTGTGATGAAAGAGAATTGCGAGCCGCTGTCGATTAGACAACTTAAGATGATTGGTTTACCAGAATTTGATTCTGCCCGTACTAACGCTGTTGGAAGCAGGGCATTCTGGTGTTCCGTGTTTACGAATGTTTGGCTAGTGTTTAAGCCATGAGTATGATCGATCGATCGTACTGCTCGATTTTCTGGATTGGATTCAGCATTTGTTTGAGATGTGGTTGGGTATGTTCCCGAATAATTTTTTCTTTCGAACGTTGTTTGTTCGCTGTTACGACACTCGTGCAGTGTTGTATGGTGTCGTTGATTGCATTTATTGCATTTATGCTTACTTGCGCAATGTTTTGTGGGGTGAAGTCCCAGACAATTTAAACAGCGTCCAGCTGCCTTTAAGGTTTTATATCTCATTGGTATGTCCATGTCGATATATTGTGAGCACCTCTGAATAAAATGGTTTGATTTACAGAGGGGACACTTAAATTCCTTAGTGGTGTGATATGCTCTTGTATTTTCCTTTGATGTGTGAATTTTTGTTTCCATAGGTTTACTGGTAATGCTATCCGATATGGATTCAAGAACTCTTAAAAGAGTCTCTAAGAATTGTTTAAATTCTACGTAGGTTGGTGTGTCTTGATCTCCACCTTGTTCCTCCTCCCATAGTTTCATGGTTGCGAAGGGTAATTTTTGAACCAGCAGATAAATGAGAATAACATCCCATGACGTAGTGTCTACAGCTAGATTCTTTAATTGTTGTAGACATTCTGCTGTCGTGTCAATTATTGATTTGAGTCCCTTAGCTGTTTCGGTATTTAGTTTAGCTTGATTTGTTAGTGCCTTTAATTGATGATTAACAAGGATTCGTTTATTTTCGTATCTCTCCTTTAATTTATTCCACGCGGGAAGATAATCATCATTTGTAATAGGAGTATGCCGTAATAATTTCTCTGCATCTCCGATTAAGCACGTTTTTAAATGGTGTAGCTTTTGAACTGGTGTTAGCTTTGTATTATTATGTACGAGTGAGACGAATAGATCATCAAATGATCGCCACAAGTCATAGTCCCCGTTATACTTTGGTATTGTAATTTTCGGAAGAAAAGATTCCGTTTGAACTACGGTTGTTGAGTGCATTGGAACTGCTGACGAGGTTTCCTGCACTGGTACGAGTTTTCGTAGACCCTCAACTAATTCACCGAGATATTCAGAATATTTGCTTTCCACGAGGCTATAATTGTCTTGTTCTGTATATTCGTGACTTTTCTTCGAAGCCAATATCGTCGTATTTATTTCCATGTCTGTTTTACAATAATCCTGCCACATTTGTTTCAGATCAGACATTTTAGATTCGAAAAAACCTTGCGTACGTTTTGTTAAACTGGTTTTTCGACCATTCTCAATTAATTTTTCTAACCGAGTTCTCAAGACTATTTCTTGATCTAGAAGCTCTGTCAACGACGACATTTTAAGCGATTTTTCCCGTACTTTACGACGATTTAGTTAACGGAACCGTTATTGCAACTGTATTCAATCTTCAGTGAATAAGCCGTACACTTCCTGGATGGAACCACCAAAAAATGTACCGTGAGGTACCTTGGTTCAGGAAAAATGTGTAGCGGTAATTGAGCAAAAAATAATGTGTGCAGGCTTATATTCACTTTTATTCATTGGATACAGTTACAATAAATACACTGGAAATTTTCACTATAATATTGTTTTTATTTGTCCTTTTGGTTGGGTTTATCATGTAATATCTTGGCTTCTGGCGTTATTTGATTATATCTGATCAAAATTTCACGAGCTAGAAATTTCTTGATCAAATAATCCTTGCTCAGCTAACCCAAGATTACATGCGGTTTTTAAGCAGTTGGCCCTTGAAGGTTCGTACGATTGTGATTAAAATGCTCTAGACTGAGCATATAATTAATCACCTATACTAGACTTCGGCTCAACGTGGTATGTATTATTAATTTTTGTATTATTCACACACAAAAAAATTAATATAAAATTGTTCCCAATAATAAAAATCTACAAATTATTATTTCTCAAAAAAAAACAAAAGTTAAACAAATTAAATCAAGAAAGCAAGCATGCACTACGTTAAAGGTAAGGAAAACTAAGTCTGTAATTATTTCACAAAAAAATCAACTACCTAACACTTATCACCACTATGTCCTCTTTTCAGCATATAAGAACAATACCTTTATTAGGAATTTCGTTCTGTATGCAATCAAAAATTACTATAAAAAATCACACTACTTTATCACTTGTAAATACACTGCGCAAGAGAGCGAGTGAAGGAAAATGGGGGGTTTATATACCCAAAAAACAGCTGATTACTTTCCAGGTTCCACAAATAAATTCATAATTCGCAGTGAAAGTGGTCCCTGGATAATCAGTTTGTTAATGAAAATATATGGCGGAATGAATCCGCAATGTATTTCTTTTCTTATCCACGCATTTTCTGCCCCACATTTTAAATATAAATACATTAATCCCTTTGGTTCAATATGGCTGCCAACTGCCATATTTTGACCATTTTTCCCGTGTGGAACGCGTTTTCTGCCGTCCCGGTCGCACGGTGCATCTCTTTCCCACTAATGGGAAACATACGCGAATAAATTAATTCGATTTTGTGATCTACCAGGTAAATTCCGCGTTTACCTGGTAATCCCATCGTGATCGCCGTCAAAAAACTCACCGATTTGACGTTTCAGTCAAGTGAATCGGTTGAAGTAAGCGCGAGTGCGGGAAGTGGAGTGTCCGCGATATTTCGCGTTTTTGCAGGTAAGTTCCGTGTTTGTGTACCTGTGCATCGTTTGCTAAGTGTTCTATGTGCTGTCCTTTGTGTTTGTTGTGAAAATTGCGCTGAGAAAATGCGTATTTGTGCTAATCGGCAACATGTGTTTATGTTGCCGATGAAATGTCAATTTCGACAATAATTGCTAAATTGCAAGTAATTACTGGCCTGCACGGCCCAAAACAACACGGAGATGCATAACATGTGTGCAAATCTGCGGAAATTGCATATTAGTTATGCACTGCGCATGAAGTTCACGGAGAACTGAAAATAGTTATGCTACAGCATAACTTGTGAATTGGTGGTGGCTCCAATGCCAATAGGAAAGGCAGTTTCCTGATATGTTTTGTTATTTTGTGGTGTGGGTAATTTAAATAAGCCATTGTTTATAACTTTTAATTCATTTTTTTATTTATTTTAGTGCTACAAGGATAGGCACCTGACGAGGCATCCCGGGTGCCTCAGGTAATTTTTTATTTTATTATATTTATTTCATTTTAATTTTTAATTTCTTCTTTTTCAGATGCGTGTGCTGAACAAGTAGTTTCATGCCATTGTCGTATTTAAATAGCACTCCACTTTCCAAAGCGTAATCTTCAAATTTGTCGTGCGTCAACATTTCGACAATAGCTTTTAGGGTGTGGTCTTTTTTTTGAACAGCTTGGATTTTCGTAAAAAGGTTACTATCTATCCTTAGCAATGTGACCGGATTTCTACTGAGTGCGTCAACGTGCTTCATTCTTATTCCAGGTCTATGCTCTAATGCGTAATCGAACTCTGATAGGAGCATTGCCCATCGCGCTATTTTAGGGGAGACTTCTTTCTTCTCTATTGTGCATCGAAAAGCCGCACAATCGGTAATCAACTTAAATCGGATACCCAGCAGGTATACTCTGAACTTCTTCAAAGCGTTTACAATTGCTAGTACCTCCAGCATATAGGCACTATATCTGTCTTCGACGCTTGAAGTCTTCTTGCTGTAGTAATATACAGGGTGTAGACTTGAATCAGTAGATGACCGCTGTAGCAATATCGCACCGTCTCCCGCTTTACTCGCATCAGTGTGCACCTCTCTAGTGACAGCGTGAGGGTCATACATCCGTAAAACAGGTCTTTGGCATAGTCTCCGTTTCAGTTCTTCAAATGCTTCCTTCTGTTTGACTCCAAATTCGAATTTCGACTCATTTCTAAGTAGATCAGACAACGGACGTGCTATTGTGGCATAGTCTTCCACGAATTTCCGAAAATAGCCAGTGAGGCCTAAAAAGCTTTGAATTCCTTTCGTATTCGTGGGCTGCGGAAAGTGTTCAACTGCCGTGATTTTGTCTTTACCTGGGGCTACTTCACCATTTTTTATTTCGTAACCCAAATATGACACGGCCTTCTTGAGAAATTTACACTTGGTCCACTTAATATCAAGGCCATTCTGCTCAGCAATATTTAGAACCTCTTGCAAGACACTCAGTGCTTCTCCTTCTGTTATTGTTGGAATGATGATGTCATCAATATAAACGAGAACTTTACCAGTTCTGATTAATGGGGAAAAGATAATACTGATAAATTTTTGAAATTGGGTTGGCGAAGTACACAAGCCAAAAGGTGCCCTCGTAAACTCAAACTGTCCCTTAGGCGTCACGAACGATGTGTACTTGCGTGAATCCTTCTCAATACTCATGTGAAAAAATCCATTTTTCAAATTGAGTGTGGTAAAAACTCGGGCTTTTACTAGCCGATCAATCTGGTCTTCTATCAGCGGTAGTGGAAAATGGTCTCTCACTACAACTTTATTGAGTCGTATGTAGTCAATACAAATCCTTATAGACCCATCTTTCTTCTTCACAAGAACTATAGAGCTACTAAACTCTGAGTCACTTTCTGTGATCACACCTTCTTGCAACCATTCTTCAATCTGTTTATCCACCAATTCCATTTCCATATGCGAAAGTCGGCGAGGTCTCTGTTGTATAGGGGTTTCATCCTTGAGTACTATCGTCATTTCGAGTGTGCTAGGTTCATGCTTCTTAGTTGGCTTGTATTCTTTCACCATCTTCATAACTTGTTCCTTGTACTCATTGCTAGACAAAGGACCAATATCCAGATCATTGTCCTCTTCAATGGTTAAACAATCGAATTCACTTAAGGAATCCGGTATGGGTTCAAGAGATATGCAATCGGGAGTTACTGTTAGCTCCGCTCTATACAGTAATATTCTACCGACAACAGTGTCCTTCGGTAAAATGTTCTCGGGTACAACATGCAGCTTTTCTGCAAGTACTACGTCGTCAATAGATACCTCTATCATAAAGCAACCAATGGTACGAATTTCACGCAACCCTACTCCACGGAAGGTAATGGGATCTGAAAGACAAGGCCTTCCCAACTTTCGGTAAACTTCTTCTGAAATAAAGCTTAACTCACTGCCCGTGTCTATAAATGCGTTGAATTCCATATTTCCAATTCGAATAGGCTTTAACATATTACCTCGTAATACCTGATTACTGATAAATGCAACTTCCTTCTTGGGTTGTGTCATTTCTTTTAGGACATTCTTTACTTTTGTGTCCGAAAGAATTACACGTGAAGCACTTGTTGGCCCTTGACACCGCAGGAATAACATCTGATCTTATTTGTTGCCTCGAGATCCCCCTTCTTCCTTATAGAATCTGGTTGGTGCTTAGGGTTAGAATTCTTTTTAACGTTTCCGCAGATTGTCGAAAATATGCGAAGTTTTTCTTTAAAAGCTGGTGCATTACTTGCCCCATATAGAACGAGTTTTAGAGTTTCACCTTCTTCTATCCCACCTATGGCATACTTTATGATGGCATTGTCTTCCAGTTTAGCTTTCCTACCCAACTCACGAATGGCCAAAAAATACTCTTCATAGGTCTCACTAGGTTTCTTCTTCCGTTTACGCAGCAACTCGTGCAATTCCGCGGTATTTTCCCTAGTACTAAATTCCGCTAACAGAAACGATTTCAACTCTGTCGAAGTATTTAGACCATCTCTCGTCCTAATTGCTATCTTAGCTGGACCCTCGACTCTCGAGACATCTTTTAGCAAACACTATTTGCCTCAAATCAGACCACCCGAAAATCTCAGCGCTATTCTCTGATATAGACTCAACAAAACTCAATCTCCAGTTCAGTGTACTGATGCCTTTATTTGTTCGATGCTGGTACAAGACTGTCTGAGCCTAACTTAACTTAGAACTACTTAGAACTAGCTAACTGGGGAACTGCCAGGTGTATTAGATATATTATTTCCCCCCTTCTGAAGATTGGAATTCATAGAAAATATATTAAGTTCTTTTAAAAAGGGTGGTAAAATATCCTGGTATTGTTCTAAACATCGGTCTTAGGCTAGGAACGTAAGAGCCATCTGAGCTATCTGATTCTTCAAAACATGTGTTTGATACGTATATTTCATCATTTTCATTGGAACTTACGCTATCAGCACTTGACCTTTGTTCATTTGTGTTTAATCCATGCTTAACTATAGGAATGTTCGGATCAAAGGATACAGACTTTGGCATTCTCTTTTTGATTTGATCGCCATGTGCTACTCGAATCGAACCCCTGACATTTATTTGGTATAAAACTTTTGACAACTTCTTAACTGTTTTTCCAGGTAACCATTTTACAAAATTCTTGAATACATTCTTATACCATATAAGTTCATTAGGTCTAAATTCAACAATTTCATTTGATTTTTTTTTACAATTTACTTCGACATTAATCCTTTCATTCTTATAATTCGGTTTTTTGCTTGATTTCAGTTTCTTAATTTGTGATTCGTGTTCTTCAAAAATTCATTAACTTTTTCTTTTGGTTTTATCAAATCAAATAATGTTCTTGGCTTATAACTGAGCATAAGATGAGACGGTGGTACTCCTGTCGCTGTTGTTGGGGTATTCCTATAACGGAACAGAAAATTTTCTAGCTTCAAATTTATACTTAAGTTTTTAGTTTTGTCGCAAACGAACATTTTCTTCAAACCCTGTTTAACAGTGTAAACGGCACGTTCGGCAGATCCGTTTGATTGCGGATGGTAAGGAGGCGATTTTAGAGTTTCTATTCCATTGAGTTTGCAAAATTGCAGGAATTCACGTGAGTCGAAAGGAGGTCCATTGTCACTAACTAGTTTTGACGGAAACCCAAAGATTGTAAAACACTTTCTTAGGCTTTTGATCAACTCGGCAGCATTGGTTCGCTGCATTATTATTACATCCATCCACTTGGAGTAGGTATCAAAAATTATTAAGAAATTATTGGTCTCAAATTTAAAAAAATCCAAATGTATACGCTCAAACGGTTTATGCGTCGACGGCCAGTTCATAAGAGGTATTCCACTACCCTTCGCATTAACACTTTGACATACCTCACACCTGCCAGCATATTCTTCTATATCTCGGTCCAAAAATTGCCACCAAACTGAAGCACGGGCTATCATCTTCATCCTAACCATTCCTATGTGTCCTTGATGCAACATCTCCAAAATACGTTCCCGTAAACTGGAAGGGTTCCCTTGCGATATACTGCCTGATACTCAAAGTGGGATAACATGATTTTCCATCTCTCTATTCTGTTTGAAGCAGTACCCGTCAAATTTTTAGAACTAAAAATTGTCTGCAAAGGCTTATGATCAGAATATATTAAAAACTTGTGCCCGTATAGATATTTACTAAAACGTTGGACCGCAAAAACTATTGCGAGTGCTTCACGATGTATTTGCGAGTATCGCTTTTCAGCGTCAGATAGTGTGCTTGACACAAACATAACAGGGCGCTCTTCACCATCGATTACGTGGAACAGTACTGCTCCAATGCCATACGACGAGCTGTCGCACGCAATACCTATCGGCCTTGAGGGATCGAAGTGCACAAGTAGTTCACTATCGCATAACCATCTTTTGCTTGCTTGAAAAATATTTTCACATTCCGTACTCCAACAGAATTCCATGTTTTCTTTCAACAAATTATATAAAGGGGCCAATCGAATTGATAAATTTGGTATGTACTGTGAATAAAAATTGAGGAGTCCTAAGTATGATTTGAGTGTAGTCTTGTCATATGGTACTGGTGCATCCAAAATTGCTTTTACTAAATCATCTCTCGGTTTTATACCTTCGCTCGTAATAATATGCCCCAGATATTTTACCGAGCTCACAAAAAATTTACACTTTTCCAGCCTGACTTTTACATTATGCTCATCTAAAATTTTTAAAACCTTGTACAGATTTTCCTTTAGTTTCTTCACATCCTTACCCCCTACCAGAATGTCGTCTATAAAACAGGACACTTTCTTACATTCACTCAACATACTGTCCATAACAGATTGGAACATTGCAGAAGCTGATTTTAAACCGTAAGGAACTCTTTTGTACTTAAATAAACCTAGATGTGTGTTTATAACCAAATATTTTTGCGAGAATCCTGACACTCTTAACTGAGAAAAAGCTCCCGCTAAATCTAAAGAACAAAAAATTTTACTTCCATTCAAGTTGGCAAATATATCATCAGCCCGCGGCAAAGGGTAATGATGCATTTCTACATACTTGTTGATCGTGGCTCGACAGTCCATACAAATTCTTATTTCATTATTAGGTTTCTCAACAACTACTATAGGCGAAGCCCATTCAGAATACTTTACTTGCTCTAAAATTCCAAGACTGCATAGCCTCTTTATTTCGTTGGCCACCTTATCACGCAAACCATATGCAACCGTGTACGCTTTGTGGAAAATAGGAACTGCATCCTCTTTCATTACAATTTCGCCTTCAAAGTTCTTTATTGCAGCCTGATAATTTCCATCAAAAACGGTTTTAAACTTGCGTTTGACCTCACTCACGTATCCATTGAATTTGTCACTCTTTACTACTGTATCAATTTTAGCAATTACAGTATTCCGTTCAAAAAAATTTCTCCATCCAGGAACCAAAAGATTGAGCCAATTTCTGCCCAACAATGGAACGAAGTTTTTGTCACCCTTTATGACACATAAATTTAAGCCATGTATTTTTCTTTTGTCTTGTAAGTCCTGAACATTAACCTTTAACACCCCAACAACAGAAACAAAATTTCCCGTCACAACGCTCAGATTTCCCAAAAATTTTTCTAACGGAAATTTTGAAAAATAATATTGATATGTTTTCTCTGAAATACAAGTTACAACAGCACCCGAATCAATTTGGAACAACATTTCTCTATTATTTACAATTACCTTGCATATTAATGGGTTAGTATCACTGTTATCGATAGTCGCTAACGATAAACTCCCTAATGATAAGCACGAAAGCTGCTCGGCACTGTCATCTCTGGAAATGTTGTTCTGGTTGTTCTGTTGTCTATGTCCATTCACTGGTTTCCTCGGTCGGCTGCAATTATAAGCGTAGTGCCCCCAGTTTAAACAACGGTAACATTGGATGGATCTCCTTGTAGTTTGTTGCGGTTGCGTATACGGTTGTCTTTTTGATGGGGGTGTTTGTGATCGCCGAATATTTCTCTTGGATGATTCGCTCCTCCTACTCGCCCTACCGCCTCTCCGGCTACCATCTCGTTTCATCATGCATATGCCTCCATCTGTGTTTGCGTTGATTTTACGGATTTCCTTGTCGGTCATCTCCATTATAAGGGCTTTCTCGCATATTTTCTCGAATGTTGCTGTTAACGGTTCCTCTATTAATTTCCTTTGTATGCGCTCGTCTCTCTGTGCCCAGATGAATTTATCACTCAAGGCAGATTCCAAAAATTCCCCGAAGTCACACGTTTCAGCTAATTTCTTTATTTCCACTATGAAATCACTCAAGGATTCTTCGCTCATTAGCTTATGGGTATAAAATTTGTGACGCTCCGCTCTGACATTCGTTTTCTTGGTTAGATGTGTGGACAACTTCTTTATGATGGCGTCATAGGCAAAGTCCTTGGGTGACTTGGGCGAAATTAAAGAACGCAATACCTTATACACTGCCTGTCCAGCAAGGCTTATGAAAAGGCTTTTTTTTTTTTCATCGTCGGCAATGTTATTCAAGGTAAAGATGTGCTCCAGCCTTTCAGCGTATTGATCGAAGTCGTCATCGAGCAAGAACTGTTCGATGTTCCCCAAAATGCCGGTACTTATGGTTAACGGATTCGAGGATCCAGCTTCTGCATCAACTTTTGGTGGCATCTTGAAATTTCTATATGCGGATTCACTTAGCGCTTGCGGATTCACCTTGCGTTTGCAAATTCACTAAATTCACTTTGTGTAGAACCGATCATATAATGCAAACACGGATCCCATCCTCGCCGCCACTGATATAGACTCAACAAAACTCAATCTCCAGTTCAGTGTACTGATGCCTTTATTTGTTCGATGCTGGTACAAGACTGTCTGAGCTTAACTTAACTTAGAACTACTTAGAACTAGCTAACTGGGGAACTGCCAGGTGTATTAGATATATTATTCTCGAAATCCCTAATCCATGCATGAATACTTATGCTGTCCTCACAACCACTAAATTTAGTCATAGATTGCTCAATGTCGCTAAATGTAAAATTACTACAAGAATTACCGCAATCGGGAACACGTGTACTTCTCTCAGTGGAGAAAAATTGAAGTATTTCCACTTGCCTTCTTAGATTTTCTAATTCTTGCTCCCTAAGTTTCTCTCGCAATTCCATTATCGCAGCCTCTTTAATTTCCAAACCTTTCTTTAACTCGCTTACCGAATCTTCCCTGATATCTTCAATGCCCGTATCGCCCATCGCAGTGCTTGACAAAAGTCTTTTCTTTCTTCTGCCCATTACGCTGATTCTAAATTGAAGTATGATCCCGGAAGAGCCCCAGAAATTGTGTGGGATTCGTATAAAACACGTTTGGCACTTTTAAGAAAACTTTATTTCGGTTTTAAGACAAACTTCAGATGTAGCCGTCCGCTCGCCGCTGCTGCTCTAACCAGAAGAAGGAAACCAACCGCGCAACTTAAGTAGATTCTTTAAAAGGTAGAACACTTTTTATGGAATAAGACAAAGTTTACACTATAACTAGAATCTTTTATTTACTTCCCAGAACAACACAGAACTTAAAAAGAACTTTAGGTGGAACAAACTTAAAACTTTAGGTGAGAATCTCGCCGCACTGTCTGATAGTGACTGCCGTCGCTTTCTTTTTGGGTGGTTTATTTTAGGTGTTCGAATTGTTAAAATTGCAAGGTTGCAGTCACGTTGATCGAGTTGGCTCACGTTGATCGAGTTGGCTCACGTTGATCGAATTGGCTGACAGGGGTATTTGGTGGCTGGAAATTGCCGATTTAACGTCTGGAGTTCTCTTTAGGTTGCTGGGGTTATTGCGTCCAATCTATAGGGAGGTTAATGGCCCCTTGGTGGTATGAAACTAGCTGTGGTGCCCTTGAAGTGGACGTGACATCTCCCTCCTTTGGTGGAAAATGCCCCTGAATTTTGTGGACTACCTGGTTCTTAATCTTAATAATCTTAACATATGAAAAGACTATTACTACTGCTATCAATATTATTACAATTAGACCTATGCTGATATTGATGTACAAATGGTTTTTCCTTTCAAATTTTAATTCTTTTATATGTTCAATGTTTTCTATTTGTTTGATAACTAATTCATCAAAGGTTATTACAGTTTTATTTGAAGATATCGGCAAGTCGTTCGGCATAACAAATTTCTATTCAATTTTTTCTTTGATATTTCTAAATGTTTGATTGTTTACAATAATTTTACAGTTATTAAAAGTTAACAAATAATTCCCATTTAGTTTTCGAATCCGTTCATCACAATCGTTACTTATTAGACATATGTTTCTTTGGCTTTTGGACAATAAATTCTTAGTTTAGTTTTCTTTTATTTTGATATTTTGGTTATTATAACTTCATAATTAATATTGTATTCGATTTCTCTTGCCTGCTATAGTTTTATTAGACCTAAGTTTCAATTATAATTTAAGTATCATTCCATGAATTTTAATTCTGAAATTTGTCTAGATTCTTCAACTGTTTTGTTTTATTCGAATTATGCTTTGGAATTTCAGTTATACGTTGGAAAATCTTCCTTTCGTATAATTAATTTATGAATTCACTTATGAATTGTCGATTATAGTATAGACTTTAAGTTGTTATTTTGCTCGTCGCTAAGTTACGTAATTAACTTCTTTATATACGCATGCACTCATTTCTAATTGTTGAATACGTATGTATATTATCTGGATTTGCTGCTATTAACGATACCTTGTACCTTTCGATCATTTGCTTATAAGAAACCATTTGATGTTAAATCTAAAATTGTTGGCATGGTACTGTTGTATTATTAATTTGAATTTGCTATCTATTGGCTGCTGCTTTAATTTACTTTGAAATCGTTAGTGTTATTCATATACATATATTTACATCTTAGTATAAGTTACATCAGCAATTATCTTAGTATAATCTGCGTCTACAATTAATTGTTAATACATTTTCATTACTTACCTACATCTATATTTTGGGACTGATTTTTGCATAATTAATTAATTCTTATTCTTATCATTTTCATTATATTTATTTTTATTATTTTTGTATCCATCTTAGTACCACAATCCACTGCACTTATTGTAAAATCAGCTGAGTAATATATGTACAGTAGAACGCCGATTATCCGAATTAATTGGGACCGGGGTCGATTCGGATAATCGAAAATTCGGATAATCGGACATAGACTGGTAATAAAGAAAAACGAACTGTCACACATATGTAGAATAAACTTTATTAAGTTTAACAAACACAGTTCTACAATAACGCTCACTTGAACATCTCGATCAGAGTAAGTTGCAACCCCATCAGGCCTTAACAAAAATACAAAGTATAAAAATTCACAACAAAACAAAACAAAAATTACATATGTACTTGGTTTTAATTTTTTATATTACGCTTAGGACCGATTCGGATAATTGGCGATTCGGTTAATCGGCGTTCGGATAATCGGCGTTCTACTGTACTTACGGAAGGACGAACTCAAATCGTTTTACTCGCTCCTCCCCTTCCCCTCTTTTTTTGGATCGTGCCCCTTTCTCTCCTCTTGGTTGCCAGCTGGTACGGTTTTCGTAGTTTTGGCAAAGAACCTTAATATGATCATATTAAGGTTCTTTGGTTTTGGCCAAGGAAAAAAAAGAAGAACTACGTGGCGCCCAGATAAATTAAAAAGAATTGAACCACTCCCACTCCGACTGAGAAGCTGCAACTCTTGTTACGATCAGGGGGACGTAACAAGTTCCTGCATTAGCCCTTTGATTAAGTGGATCCGAGCAAGTTGAGCTGGAAATGCTTCGGGATTGGCTTGTGGTACTGCAAGGTTGCGAGAAGTGCAGCATGGTATGATGAGGCTGGCTACAAGTCTTGCAGCGTGACGTAGACGGGCAATTAGATGCTGTGTGGCCGGGTTTCAAGCAATTTAGGTACAATGCCTTATTTTTTGCTAAGTCGTAGGGCTGATCGGCTCCTTTACAACGAAATGTGGGACAAAATACTATAAAATGCTTGTCCCCACAGATGTGACAATTTTTTGTAGTTGTAACTCTATGAGCCCGTGAACTCGTATTGCAAGGTAATTGGATTGACTTAGCCTTCGCGTCACTAGCGAATAATTTAATGACTTCTAAGGTACGAAGTCGTCCTTCCAGGAACGTGAAGAGAGAATTAAAATCGGGATTGTCTTCCTTTTCTTCTAATGTCGTTTCCCAATCCTTTCTGGTTTGCGAATGCTTGATTAAATTTTGCGTATCGCCCGATAGACTCGATTGCAAATAATGAAGCTTTTGTACATTTGCAATGAAGTCGTTTTGATCTATGAGGGACGAAAACAGATCGCGAAACGTGAGTCACTCTAAATAATATCCGTTAAGGTGGGAAGCGATATTTTAGGAAGCTTCGACTTAACGTCCGACAATGGTTCAGATATAATCGTTGCATTTGTATCCTCAAAGACGTTTGATTTAAGTTCGCGTAATTGACCTCGGATAGCGCACATTGTCTCGATATAGGGCTGCTCAATATCGGAATATGTATAATATCTTTCTTAAAATATTCCCCTTTGAGAAATTCCGCGTCATCCGTGTTATGCAACTTTCCATGGTTTAGGCAAAACTGTTGCCAGTAGGTCTGCAAAAGCTGCAATCTGACCTCCCAAAAACCCTGCCTGCGTGCGAGCATCCTTAGCTGTTTTTTCAGCGTTGGACGTAAAGCGCCGAATTCGACCAGCACATCTCATTTGTTGATCCAGCAATTTCTCCATTTCGTATGTAATAAATTAAAAAATAGGAACGAGCTCACCTTAATCCTCCTGCAAGTATCAGATTGGAACCACAAAACGGTGCATAGAACTAGCCGGTGCAGTGAAGGGGCCAAGTGATGATGCTACCCCACTACCTGTACCTCACTTAAAATTGTACATTTTCACAGTTTAGGTACGATGAATTGTCACATAAGAGCTCACTAATAGTTAGTATCACGGTCAGTTATAGTTCACTATCCAAATCAGTTATGAGTTCACTAATAACGGTCCGGATTAATCAGATTAATTCCACAGAGAATTCATTGATTTTTAGGTTTTTAAGTGTTTCGTTGGGACGTAAAAGGTCCCGGATTTCGGCACTAAATATTTAGTTAGGCAATTAAAGCGAATAACAACGGAAAGACGTTGATTAATAAAAGTGCTTTATTAGCGGCCTTTTCCTAATACAAACTTTCTAACGCACAACCAAGAAGAGAGATAATTTCGGTGACAAAAACGAGCTGCAGCTTCAGCTTACTGTATCGATGACGTCGGTGTGAAGAACAATTGGTCGGATCCTCAGATGACCAGAGAATTTTGTTTTAAGTTTAAACACATGATATACTAAAAGTCAATTCAAAGCTTTCGAATCTCTCTATTAACTTTCATGGCAAGTGAGAGAAACTCGAATAAAAAACCTCATGCTGTGGTCCTCCAGTTCTTACTGCAGCACAACATACATATATGTATTTATATGCTTATCAGATGGTTTTAAACTCATTAAGTTGAAACTGCAAAAATCACTACTACTACGGAGTTGGAGAGATTATATCTAGTATTCATTCCCTTAAAAGTTTAACGTTTCTCAGTACAATTTAACAGCACCCAACTTATCAGCTACCTACAAATCAAACAAATTGTCAGCCACTCTGCATTAACTTTCGAATAAAATCCTTACAATTTTGCCAGGTTGAACGATTATTAAAACTGAAAAGAGCGGTCAACTTGCAAAAGTGCAAATAACTCCTAAATCTCACCAACCCCTTTGAGAGCCGTACTGTGTTCGAAGTTCCAAAACAAATCGAAAGTACTGAGCGATATTTAATTCCCAAACAGCCGGGCGCAGAGACTGGAAGGAATTAAGTAATCTTTCCAGAAAGTTTTGCATAACTTGCTTACATAAGTGGAAGCAATTTTACACATTGTGTGTCGGAATTTTGTTAGTCGCCAGACGGAAGCGGAAAGCACTTGACCGAGGTGTGCGGTTTACTCTGTCATCGTTTGCTTAAAAGTTTCATCAGAACTCGTCAGGTATTCAAAATGCATTCGTTAAAATTTTGTTCCCAACTTTTGTAGGTTGTTTGGGGGATTTTTCTGCAGTGAACTTAAGCTTCGTTCCGTCGCGAAACGAAGGATGCTTATGCATTTTGAGGACTCAAATATTGCATTATTCACAGAAAATTCTGCATATGGAAGGGAGTTTCAATAGCTGCGAATTTGGCCTCGTGTACAATTTTCTGGTAAACTCCTTCGAAATTCAAGACAAAGTTCGGCATAAGCAAGAATATATTTCTAAAATTTTTGAAATTCTCTTTTTGCTTTAAGACTGGAAAAATAAACAGAGTTAAGCAAATCAGATGAACTATTACTTTCAAGTTTGGAGTCCCTGAATTTTAGAGGAGTGCCTCGCAGGTTGATTTTCTTCTATGGCAAATGCGAGTATTGTCCTACCAAACTGACAATAATTTAGCTCAGTTAAGCTGAAGCAAAATTAATGTCCTCGCAGCGAGTAATTGTTGCTAAAATCATAAATGCATACCTCGGAACTTGTTCTGTTATATGCTGTTATATGCGGGGTATTGCGTTAAGGTCTGAACGGGGATATGCCAATCGATTACCAGGTATGCATAAGTTTTTTCCGGTTTTTTTTGGTAAAAAAAATACGTAACTTTCTAAGGAAATTAATTTTTTTTTATTCAATATATTGGCCATCGGCTTCTACACATTTCGCCCAGCTTTCAGGTAATTCATGAATAGCATGCCAGAAAAATTGCTTGTCGTTTGCGGCAAACCATTCGTTGAGCCATTTTCCACACTGAGAAAAAAGATTTAGATTTTTCAACAAATGCAAGTTAGTTGATTTGTTTTTAGTCATATTAGCTAATTTTTTAAATAAATTGTTTAATATTTATATGATGCACCAAACAGTCGTTAGATGATTTTCCTAAAATCAATTATACGATTTTTTTTTCAATGTTTCAATCACATAAAATAGCTCACTCAAATACTTCTTTAGACGAATTGATTGTTGTTCATGTCTTACTTGCTGATGTAATTTTTAACCAACAACTTCGATGTTTCATCGAATAATAACGGACAAAAGTTCTAAGATAATTTGGCATACACAAGATTTACATCTTTTCTAGTACTTAATTAAAGGATAGGAAGAAAATTCATTAATACAAATTAATTATTTAAAAATAAAAATAAAAATAAGGAGGAAAAATGAATAGATACTAAGGGCCTGTCCGAATTCAATTCTTCGTTTTCGTCTTCGTCTCCTTATAACAGTGATGACGTCAGCAAACAAGCTGAACTAGTATTACAATTACTATTAAGATAGGGACAAAGCTAATCTGTGTGAATTCATTTGCTTAGCTCGATATTGGGTATTTTAAATTAATTAAAGTGAAGACAAAGACGAAGACTTGGATTCGGACCGGCCCTTAAGAAAACACATTAATAAAAATATTGACAATAAAAAACTTAAAAATAACAAAACAAAATAGAAAAAAAGGAGAGAAAAGTGTAATAAAAAAATATTAAAAATATAAATAAAAAGAGAATGAAGATGAGCGGGAGAAGAAATAATTAAATTTAAATGAAAAACAAAACAAAGAAAGTTCGGAAATAGTGCGATTGAGTACTAATTAAAAAAAAAAATTGAAATTAAGATTAACTCCCTAGATTCATCATTGAGGCAAATTCAGAAAGTACTTCAGATCGCGCTTATAATCCGGTGACCAGTACTTATTTCTCGTCGAATAAATACGCTTGTCGCCATTGTCGCAAATTTAGTCCGATGTAAAAAATTTTAGTTACCTGGTCGAGCAGACTAAATTCTCCATTATCGAAACTAAATGCCAAAAATTTAGTTTAGTCGGCATTAAGTCACTATTCGGAACAGTCTTAATATATTGGTCACGGTTTTGTATAATTAATTTCTGTTCACTTTAAACCAGTACATATTTGCTTTATCCCGTTTACACTGTTCGCGACTGTTTGGTTGCACTGGTGAACAATCACATTGCGCGTCTGGCCTTAGGCGAATAATCCTGATTTGATTGTTCAAAAGCGTTTAAGTATTTTCACCGCCGTCAATGCAAACTACATACAATCCTGAATAGTGAGTAGTAATTCTTACTAACATGCTTACGATTTGAATCAATTCTGCAAGGACATCTGATATAGAAGCCGGTCACACCTTTTTGTACTAATTCTATGACGTTCGGAACCCGTTGCAGTTCTGTGTTTCCAATCCATTGGTGTTTCTGAATTAGCTTCATCATGGTAAAATAGAAACACCACATTCTACGAAATCTTTTTCAATTTAAATATGTTGTCCGAGAACTTCTGCTTTTTTAATACAAAGATTGATAAGCTTTTTAGTGCGATTGACTCATTCACATACTGGGGGCATTATTACGCTGAGAAACATCAGTCGTTGTTTTCACAATATCGTTCTAACTTTTAGTGATTATAACGAATATTTAGGAATTTTAAATCGAAAGAACAGGGATTTTGCAATGAAAGCATATTTTTAAAGGGATAGTAGGGGAAAGTGGGGTGAACCGGGACGGTCGGGTGAACCGGGACAGTGCTTTTTTAATTGTTGTTAATGTTTTTATGTTGGTAATTCTTAGTGAATTATGTTTGTATTGGCCCTCTACATTATTTTATGAGAACTCAAGGTCAGCACCTGCATCATTTATTTAGTGAGGATTGTTAATAAAAATCGACACTCGTCAAAGTTTTATTTTCTCGGAGTTAAAGGAAGCCTAATTTTATGTTGCACATTTTATATTGTTTATAATAAAAAATTTAAAAAAAATATGTTCAAGCATTGTTTCTAATAATATCATAACATATTTTTGACATAAGACTATTAGTTACAGCATAAAAGTCACTTCTTCCAATCATGTCCCGGTTCACCCCACGATTTTTTAAAACTGCCGATTTGACATTTTTTTTTAAAACGGTTATAAATTATTGTAAATATAAAGTAATAATATTTAAAGTGACAAATAATGAAAGTTATTGAACCTATCGGCAGGATCGGATGTTAACATAAAAAAAATAAATTGTTTATTTTGGTTTTATAAGGCCTTGAACAAAGTATGTCCCGGCTCACCCCACTTTCCCCTACTATATAATCGAAATATGCAAAGCACAAAAAAAAATAAAATTTTTTTTCCAGTGTTTATTACTAAAATACTCCTTTAAAAATTTCCTGTCAACATATTAACTTAAGATCTTAAAGATTTCAAAATGCATTCGTGCCAAGTCCCATGACAAGCATCTGAGCTGTTTACAATTCAGCGTTGTAAAGCCTCTTCTCAATTGAACGAGAAAATACGCCGTTCTAAAGATAACTTAAATCTGCCTGTGCCTGCCTTTGCTTGAGAAATTATTTGCTCAACGAATCAGTGCGCTGCGAATTAAAATTAATTTTTCAGTTCTATCCACTGACCAGTATGGGCAGAGGAACTTGAAAATGAGGTAATAAATTTCAAGGTCTCTGAGGAACCCTACACCTTTTCTCCTTTTGTTTGCAATCATGACGTTTGAAAGATCTGAAGAGGTATCAAATTACCCTCAGAAAAGGTAAACAAAGCCCGGTAAGTACATTCCTGTAATCAAACAAAAAGTTCAACATCCTCTAATACTACCTTAGCAAATCTCGGTGATGTTCGAAGGAAAGAAAAAGAAGCGCTCTGAGTGAGAAATGACATGATATAGCACACGGTTATTTGTATTAAGGGTAAGAAGGCAACTGGGACTAATACTTCACACCCGGATCCATTAATCCACAGCGTTCCTCCACGGAGATTCATTTTAAGAGGATACCATTAACTGGTGCTTTACACCCACACCTCGTTAGGGACTGCCCATCGGCTATTGTTACACACTAACCATCCGTATTCGTCTCCACCTACACATCAATAGCTTAGGTTTTTGCAGCTTTTTTATGATCCAAAGTGCCGGAGAGGCGGTTGGCAACTAGCGGGGGTAAGTGGATCTATATGTATGTTTGAAGGATTGAGCACTTTCTTAGTGCACTCTACTACATGCATATATGTCGACATCTTTCGTTAGAAAGTGTGCAAAGAGTGTCCGGATAGCAGACATCTCCAGCCGGAATCCATTAACATTCCCAGCTGTGGTCAGAATTGCTTGTCTAAGCAACTTGCCTATCCCGGAAAACTGTGTGCCATTGAAGGGGGCAAACTACTTTCTTACTACAATAAACTGGCAAGGGTATTCCCACTTTGTGTGGTTCAAAGACGACCAGGTGAACATGGTTTTATTATGTTTACCTTGTTGTATTGTCAGAAAAGCTCATGCTAGCAAATCTTAGCAGCGAATAGGATAAATTGTATTGCGGGTTGAATGGTTTCCAGGAAATTATAGAGGTGAAAGCAAAAATGATAATTAGTCGACATGCTTTTGCACTAGTCGACATATTTCTGAATACTTTAAAAGGAAATAGTCCTCTCGTTTGTATTTTCTTTAATTATATGTATGTACATAGGTACAAGTCGACCTTAAATGTAGCTACCGTAACTTTTTCTCGAAGCGATTCCACGTATTTTTGCACCCTCGTAACTTTAGGATTGGATGTAGTGACAAAGCTTATGTAATTTACTACATTTCATTTTTATAGCCTCCCTACTTAACAATTTTTTAACATGCAACGTTCATTGATTACGTCATTCACTAACTCAATAGTGATGATCAAAACCTTTAGAGTACTTCCTTTAGCGATAGAAACCTAAAATTTGGTATGCAGACTGGATTCAGCGTAGAACACAGGCAAATAAAAATAAACATTACCTACTCACACAGAACGAGCAAAATGCGACTACAAATTCTGAGAAGTTCACAGTAGTGCCTCCCATGTACGATAGCACCCGGCAAGCTTGTCGAAGAAAAAACAGAATTGTTTGGCGCGTTTTTTTTTATTTGTTAATTTTTTTTATTTACGTTTTTTTTATAACGAACCATCAGCTTAATCAAAGGTTTGAAGCAACAGAATTAATATGTTGCATAAGACTGTTCATCACTTGGTCCGTTGTTAGTAAACTCACACATGCAACCCATAGCCAAGCCATTTTTTTTTTAAAGCATACTTACTAATACGGACATCAAACAAATTAGCATTTTTATTTACAATCAATCTCATGCGGTTAATAGGTTGAAAGAGGCTATAGTTATTTCTACACAAAGCGATCTGTAGAGGTGAGACATGCCTAAGGTTTCTTTCATTCATTCTGAATGCGAATTTAGATTTTAGATCAGGCGAATCAATTTTATCAGTAAGCTGGTGGTGCACAAATACAATGTCAGCGATCTCTCGACGTTTTAGCAGAGTGTGCTTGCTAACGAGCTTCAGACGATCATTGGAAGGAGGGAGGCAAATTGGGTTATCCCATGGCAATTATTTAAGGGGACCTTTTCATGCTAAATTGAAAAAATTACTCTTTTTAAATTGTTTTTTTTTTGTGGGAAAACTACTTTATTTATATGTATATGTACATAATTCTTTTCGTATATTATAGCGAATAGTTTGAAATACATAAAAAAACTGTTTATTGGCTATTTTAGTTCACCACCACCACTGTAGAGGGCGTCTTGCAAAAGGCTCATTTTAAAAACTGGTGCGACACTTTCTGGGCTTCCTGTAACAGATAGAGTAAAAATTCAAACGAGGTTCTATTCCTGAGACTCAAAACTAGACAATAAACCTGTGAAAAGTCATAAAATACCTGCCCCTCCCTTTCTAAATTCGGGTAAACTACCCAAAAAAAAGTTTTTTTCTTATTTTTTTGGAAAAACGTTTATAAAACAAGGAAAATATAAAAAGTAAAATATTTTAAATTTTTATAGTTAAAGCTTAAAGGGTTACGACCTCTGCAGAAAGACAATACTTCACATTTGCTAATGTTTAGTTCAAGATTTTTATGAGCACACCTTTTTTGGAATGTGTCAAGATCTTTTTGAACCGCGAGGTAATCATTGCCATCTTTCGGGTAACGGAAAATGTTAATGTCATCAGCATGAATAAGGATTTGGTAAGCTTTAAGTAAGTGAGCGATGTCATGAATACCTAAGATAAAGAGAAGCGGACCCAGGTGACTTCCCTGTAGAACCCCTGATGTGGTAAATATTTTCCTCGAAATTGCATTCCAAAAAGTAACTTTATACGTCCTGTTGGACAGATATGACCGTATCCATTCAACAAATAAATGGGGCAAACCTGGACTGTCTAATTTTAGTACTATAATCGAATGGGACAGTTTATCGAAAGCCTTGCTAAAATCGGTATATATGTAGGATCGTCAGTTGCGAATGAAAGAGTAGCTGTTTTGATTTGTTTTCACAATTTTATTCACGGAGTTATTTCACTGGCAAGTAAGCTTAGGAATTAAGTAAATTAGGTAAGTAAAGGTAAGTAAATTCACTATACAGTTAGTTAACCAAAGTCACTGCGAAAAGAAAAAAAAGGTAAGTCCACTAGCACCGATTAGCACCGAATTAGCCAAAGTCCACTTGTCTGTCCACTGTCCACTTCCACGAGTCCACTTCATCTGCTGCTCTCTCCGTGCAACGATTAGAATTTTTATTTGTTGCAACCTAGCGGTAGCCGAAAAGTGCAACGGCCCGGCTGGTCCCTTGTTGATGAGATGCTGCAAAACTATCCTACACTCGGCCATCTTCTACCTCATCTGCCTCAGATGATGAATTTCTGCGCCTATAATACTAGTAGTAGTAGTACGCAAAGGACCTTCATGTTCACCTACTTTCTTAACCTCGAATCTCTCGTGCGATCGAATTTTAATAATTTCATAAGGACCCAAATAACACGATTTAATTTTGAGGCCTGTGCCGAACTGTGTTCGCTCGATCGCCACTAAATCTCCAATTTTATATACATATGTATGTGGGGTGATTTACGTTTTTTATTATAGGTTTTTCTGTTCTCCTCCTGAATTTTTAATAGAGCTTTTTTGGCGCTTTCTCGTAACTCGTCTCTTTCTGATTGATAAATTTCATTTACTTCTTGTTCTATAATTTCCTTGATGTTCAGATTTTCTTTCAGTTTCATTGATGTTCCAGTCAGCAGCTTAAATGGAGATGTGTTGATTGCCCTCTGATAAGTACTATTCAAAAATTGTTGAACCTTTCCTACTTGCTTGTACCAACTAGATGGATCATTAATAGAAAGCTTCGTAAGGACAGCGATGACAATTCTGTGAGACCTCTCAATTTGACCATTCCCACGTGGTACACCGGCGGTAATGTGCATCAATTCTACTTTCTCTTCTTCGCAGTACTTTTTGAAAGCGTTGGCGATAAAAGCGCCACCGCGATCTGCTATAATCCTCCGTGGATTTCCAAATGTTCCAGCCATGACTTCCAATTTTTTGATAGCTTCATCTGCAGACAGCGACTTAGTAGGGAAAATCCATATGAACTTGGTGAATGAATCGATGATGCTTAGAACATACTTATATCCTTTAGGAGTAACTGATATTGGGCCGAGATGATCAACATGAAGAGTATCTAAAGGACCTTCGCCTTTAGGGATGGGATGTAAATAACCCTCACCTTTTCCTTCTTTTCGATTTGCAAGGATACACTGTACACAATTTCGTACACATTTATCAAGCTTTTCTTTTAATTGAGCAATGTAGAATTCCTTCTTAATTATTTCTTCCATTTTTCTAAAATTAAAATGCCCTTGCTCATGAGTTTTGCGAATAATATAGTCTTCCATTGGTCCAGGTACTACATAAAGCATATTTCCTTCTACGCATTTGCACAACAGTCCATTATGGGTTGTATAATCTTTATACGGTTTTGTTGCTAGTATCTCAAAGATTGCTTGTAAGTTTTCATCCTCCTTCTGTGCTTTCTGTAGTTGCTTCCAAACTGTATCGTTAGTTGATATTACCATAGAGGCAGGATTTCGACTGAGGGAATCTACATGTTTAATTCGGTTTCCACTTCTATGTTCTACCGTAAATTCAAATTCTTCCAACAGCAACGTCCAACGAGCAACGCGTGTGGCTAAATCCTTTTTCTTCAGTGTCATTTCAAAGGCTTTACAATCCGTAACGAGTTTGAAAGGTTGACCTAATAAATAAGGTCTGAACTTTTTTATCGCCGCTATTACAGCCAAAACTTCTAATTCATAGCTGCTGTACTTTTGTTCTGCTGAAGTCGTTTTCCTGCTCATGTAACTAATAGGATGCAACTTATTGTCATAGGGATCAATTTGTAATAAACATGCACCATATCCGTACATGCAAGCGTCTGTATGCAATTCTGTGGTTGCTCCTGGCCGAAATATACTTAAAACAGGGCTACTAGCTAAAGATTCCTTAAGTTGTGCAAAGGATCTTCTACACTCTTCATTAAAATCGAACTTTACTCCACCTTTCAACAGTTCGGTCAACGGTCTGGCTTTGGTCGCAAAATCTTGAATAAATTTTCTGAAATATCCAGCCAGACCCAAAAAACTTTGCACCTGTTGAAGCGTTCGCGGTTCTCGAAATCCTAAGACTGCTTTTGTTTTACTTGGCGACGGTTTGACTTTTCCCTTTGAAACTAAATTTCCAAGATATTCTACTTCTGTTTGTAATAGTTTACATTTTTTCCATTTAATTTCTAGACCGTAATTTTTAGCGACTTCCAACACCTCTTGTAATATTACAAAACCTTCTTCTTCTGATTTCGACGGTATAATCAAATCATCAATATAAATCATAACTTTTGCAGCTTGTATAAGATGACGAAAAATTGCAACAATGAACCGTTGAAAGGTTGGAGGCGAATTGCACAATACAAAGGGCATTTTTAAGAACTCGAAATGCCCATGAGGAGTTACGAATCCAGTATATTTAATGCTTTCCTCTTCGATGCTGACATGAAAGAAATCGTTAGCTAAATCCAATGTACTAAATAACTTGGCATCGCATAATAAATCAATCTGCTCTTCAATTATAGGAATAGGAAACCGATCTCTATATATCTTTTTATTTAGGTTTCTATAATCTACACAGAGTCGCAAAGTGTCATCTTTCTTTTTAACGAGGACTATGGGGCTAGCGTAATTGGGAAAACTTTCTCGAACAATACCATTTTGAATCCATTCTGCTACTTGCTGTTCTACAAAAACTCCTTCCTTTAACGCTAATCGACGAGGGGGTTGATACACAGGAATATCATCTAAAACAGTAATTTTCATTCTAACTGGTGACTCTTCTGTTTTTTCTGGTCGGTAAGTTTTAATAATCTCATTCAATTTAATAATAATGTCTTTATTCTGAATATGGCCTAGGTCGGGAATATCTTGAGCATCTATTAGTAAACTATCAATCGTGTTATCACTTGCATGAAGTTGACCAATGCAGGACATTTCAGCAGGGGTATCTTCGGAATGTTCAAAGTTCACCTTTTCTATTTTCGCACCACCGTTCGTAATTAAAACTTTTGCTTAAATAATAAGTTCATACCAATTACCATGTTCGGCTCATTACATTGTCTGAAATGACGTGTATAGCAATATTTACAAATCTAACATTGTCTATAATTAAATCACTAATGAACCATCCTTTCGTCTTCACTTCACTACCTAGTCCAGCCACCGTAATTCCAGATGAAAGAATATTAAGCGTAGATTTTATTTGATTAAAGTCAGTTTCTTTAATTAATGTTATGTCACTGCCCGTGTCTATCAATGCTTCCAAGGTAATATCACCAATTTTAACACTACAATACGCTTTGCTGTCTTCGGCTAGGCTAGTGGATATTACTGGTTCCGTTTTCTTCGAAAATTGTTCACATTGCTGTCCTTTATGACCGAATTGATGGCAGCGGAAACATTTTGGGCCCTTACTCTTGTCCGGACAATTATAAAATTCATGTGCAGTACTACCACAATTGAAGCAATGCCTGTTATTTCGCTTACTGTCTTTATTAGGAGACTTGGAACTACCGTTTTGCTACTCTCTATTTGAACTGTGGGGTTTGGAAATGGATTTTTGGTCATTATTAGTATTACCGCTATGTTTCTTAAAATTTTCGTACACTTTTAGTTTTGTTTTAAATTCACGCATATCTTCTGCACCGTACAAAACAACCTTATTAATTTCAGAGTCATTTATCCCCGCAATAACATATTCCATAATTGCACCATCTTCAACATGCGCTTGACTACCAATATTCATCATCTCGTATAAGTATTCTTGCAAAGACTCATCTCTCTTCTTCCTACGCATCTGTAACTGTTTATGCACGGTAGCACTGGTTACCTTTTCTTGAAATTCGCGAGTTAAGCGAACTTTTAAGGTTGTATAGTCCAAAGGCTTGGCTTCATAATCTACAAATGCTTTGGCGAGACCACGTAAAAGGCGTCTAACATATAAGTTAACGCCCAGCATCAGTTTCAAACTCCGTTTCTCGCGGAGTCAAAAAAAAATAATACAATACACAAAGGACGGTGGATCGATAAAATAAAAGAATGTTTAGGAAGCTCTAATTCCCTTTTATTCGCACGAGTTTTAATCTTTTACAAAAGAAAGATCTTCAGAGAAGAGAACCGACCAAATACTAAGAGTTCCGAAAATGGACTGACTGCCAAGAATGCAATTACTGACTTTACTATTTCCAATAAATCAATTTTGCCAAACTAAGCGGCGGGCGCATCCGCCGCGTGACCTAAAAGACGCTGACGTTGTGTCGCGACGTTCTCACCTGAATTATATTGCAACGGGTCAATGAATTGGTCACGTTGCAATATTTGATGATTTTAGCTGAATTTAACATTGGGAAATTGGTTTGAAAATTAACATGAAATTATGAAATTATATTATTGTGCCTTTGAGGATTTTGTTACTCGTAACTCCCCCCCCGTTAGCTTGAGGCTCCGCCGAAATTATGCTTATGTCGGTTCTATTCTCCTTTACATTTTTCTTCGTCTTATATTTTAGAATAATAATTGAGATAACTATGATACATATTAAGAACACAAATATATTTAAACTTAAGTTTATAGTTCGAAATTTTCCATTTTCATAGGAGACAGTATCTATCATTTCTCTATTTTTTATGTGTTTCAAGTACAGCTCTTCTAATTTTATACTTTCTATTTCCTCTTCTTCCTGAATTTTCGTAATAAAGTTAGGCAAAACAATTTTATCATAAATTTTTGTTTCAAAATTTGTGTAAGTTACATTTGATATCTCTATTTTACAATTTTTGAATTTTATTAAATAGTTTCCATTCAGAGTTACATTTAATTTATTACAATTATGTAGTAAAGTTGTGTTATTAAGGTTTTTCGTTACTAGTATACCATCAGTTACTTCTTTGATTTCCTGCTCTTTACTTAATTTCTTCTTACAATAGGCTTCTTTTGAATTGATTATGTCTCTTATACAGTTGCTTTTTAAGGGGATTAAATTTTTCTTAAGGTTCCCTTCGACTGGGTATTCGAAAATTGCGTTATATTGATCTACAAGTATTTCATTCTGATCTAGGAGTAGGGATTTTTTTGAACTATCGGGAATTGGTTCTATGATTACTTTTGAATAGGCTTGATCGGAAAATTGGGGTATAAGAAGGATTATTATAATTTGTTCTTCGTACAATGCGACTGTAATTTTAATATTATTATAGTTTTCAATATCTGGAATTAACTGTAATTCCTTCGGTGTAAGTATGTTTTTGGAAAGCAACCCGAGCCTACTGGAGAACAGAATTTGTTCGATGTCATCGACATGGTTCCTCAGAAGAAGGATATTGTTATGAGTATGGTACACATACTGCATGAGCTTGACTTCATCCTTTAGACTTGTGACTTGTTCGCTAATATTGAAGTGGACTTTATTTAGGTATTGTTCTATGGTTTTTTGTTGATTTCTTATGTGGGAAGTGATATTTTGGAGTTGGTCCGAGATTTCTTTGTTTATCGAAATTTGTCTATTGTTCTCCTCAATTAACCTACCATTTGTTGCGAAAAGTTTATCTAGCTTTCCCTTTATTTCTTTTTCGTCTGAATGGTCCATTGTTCCGGCTATATATTTAATTCCCGTTCCTAAAATATTTATGAGTCCTCGTTTCTGTTTAAAATGGGGTATCAAATTTTTTATTTTTGCTTCTAGGAGAATGAGGCTATGATTGACGGTGCTGTACATTGGGCCTATTAAATCTGATCTGGGTTTTAGTCCTAAAATATTCTCCTTTATGTGTTCTTTAGTTATCTCGATTTCGGTTACGTTTATTATGTGCAATACCTTATTGTAATTCTTAATTATGTTTATCTTATCCATATGAAGGGTTACATATCCATTGTTATTGTTTAAGTCCTGTAGAATGAGTTCCTGAGTTTGTGCAGTTGGTAATGGTGAGATCGCTACTGCGATTAGTGCTATTAGTAATGAATTGGCGTCCATATGTGATTCTAAAAGTGGAGCTTTAATTATTATTGTTTTACTTATTGTCTCTTATTTATTATTATTACTTATTGTTATTGTTTATTGTATTATTATATGTATTTATTATTATTAGTACTATTATTATTAGTATTATTTTTATATTTTATTTTTATTATTTTAGTATTATGATTTATTTGTTTATTTACTTAAGCTTATTTGTATTATTATGGTAATTTAACGTTTAGATTTAGCTTTTATTTTAGGGTTATCTCTATCCTGGTATTTCTTCGATTTTCGGATATGGGTTTTATAATACTTGAGGTTATTCTTTGTGTCCGTTATGTGCTCGTGGTCTAATTTTTCGGCTTGAATTTTGGAATATTTAGAATGATTTTTACCGCCTCTGACTTCCTTGATAAATTGGGGGCCTGATTCTACGTCTACATCACTTCTATTTGTATTTAACTTGTTTATGACTTTCTCCTTTCTTTGAATAATTCGTTCCCGTATACTATCGTATTCGTTTTCGTTTACTTTTCCATTTATAAAATCTACCGGTTTTTTGTTTGTCACACTATGTATGGTATTGTTATAAAATCCAATAATTTTTAGTATTTTTTCCTCGACTGTTTCTAGATCCTCGTTTTCAGCATGTTTAAGGAGGCGAAGGTGTTCGTTTATGGTATTGTGCAGACGTTCGATATCAGAATTTGATGTATGGCTTCTATTGGATGTATAATGTATTTCGATATTTCGATCGTTGAGAAATTCATGGATAGGCAAGGCTTTGAAGCCTAACTCGTTATCTACAACTATCTTGTTAACATTCCCGTGGGTACTGAAATATTGTAGAAGAGCACGACGAAATTCTGTCCAACTACGGCTACTAATTTTGATGGCTTGTCCGAATTTACTAAATTTGTCGATTATTGTTAAAAATAGTTGGCCTTTTAAACTATAGAATACGTCAACATGGATGATTTCGCATGGTTTGGATGGTGTTTCTGTGATTTTATACTTTACTTTAGTAGGATTTCTTTCGTACTTTTCTAATGAACACACATCACAATTATTTATGAGTTGTGTTACCCTAAGTTTTAATTTGGGATTGTAAATGGTAAGTTTAAGTTCTTTAAATACTTCTTCTATGCCTCTGTGGTTATTGCGTAAATGTTCTTTCTCTATGAGTTCGAATAATTTCGTTTCGTCTGTTACATCTTCTAAACAAACCTTACAACGGATTATCCTAAAGTTCTTATTGTTTGAAAAGTTATCAATGTATGCTTTTTCTAAAGTTTTAAAGAAGGTTTCGTTTTCGACAAGGATGGCATTTAAATTTTTTGGATTAAAATGATTCTTTAAGAGTGTTATTGCTGTAGTTTCATCAAGTGATTTAGTATGTATAATAGTTCGATTTTTGTCAAAGACTATTTGCTTTTTCATCCTCATTGATCCTGTTTTTGATTCATGAATTAAAATTTGGGTTTTGAATACATTTATGGGTGAAGTGGTGCTAGGTATGCTAGAGTCTGTAGATTCTATTAAAACATTTAATTCTGGTATTGGTATTCTAGAAAGCGTGTCGGCGTTACTGTTTTTAGTTCCCTTTTTATATTTAATTTGGTAATCAAATTCAGATAACTTTAATCGCCATCGTATTAATTTTGAATTCGGTTCCTTTATTGAAAATAGCCAAGTTAACGGTTTATGGTCGGTTTCAATTATGAATCTTCTCCCAAATAAGTAAGGACGAAAGTATTTGGTAGCCCAAACTATTGCCAGACATTCTTTTTCTATTGTACTATAGTTGATTTCGTGCTCATTTAGAGTACGACTAGCATAGCACACTGGGTGGTCTTCCTGCGAAAGAACCGCACCAAGGGCATATTGGCTAGCATCAGTAGTGAGTGTAAAAACTTTATTGAAATCAGGGTAGCGGAGTATGGGATCATTTATAAGGAGTCTTTTGAGTGTCTCAAAGCTTTGTTGATATTCCGGATCTTGAAGATTAATTTTTGCGCCTTTCTTTAAAAATTTTGTCATAGGTTTGGCTATACGCGAATAATCTCTTATGAACTTTCGGTAGTAACCGGTGAGGCCTAAAAATTGCTTTATTTCTTTACTTGACTTGGGGACTGGAAAGTTTTTTACACATTGAATTTTTTTCGGATTTGGTTTTATTCCATCTTGAGTGACGATATGGCCTAAAAACTCGGTTTCTCTTTTCATGAATTCTGATTTATCTAGTTGGACCTTGAGGTTGACATCTCGTAATCTCTTAAAAATTTTGTTTATTGAAACTATGTGTTCTTGCAAAGATGTAGAAAATATAATTATGTCGTCTAAGTAAACAAGGCATACAGTATTTATATAGTCGTCCAAGACGTTATTCATCAAACGTTGGAAGGTTGCTGGGGCTGTTTTCAGCCCAAATGGCATACGAAGGAATTCGTAGTGGCCATTTTCGACGCTAAACGCGGTTTTATGTATATCCCTTTCCTGAATTTCAATCTGGTGAAATCCTTTCGCTAAGTCCAATGTTGTGAAGTATTGGCATTTGCCTAGCTTATCGAGTATTTCATCGATATTCGGTATGGGGTATTTGTCATCGACCGTAACTTCGTTTAGTTTCCGGTAATCGATAACCAATCTCCACTTTACTTTCCCACTGGCGTCGGCCTTCTTAGGCACGATCCATATAGGGGCTGAATAAGGTGAGTTGCTTGGTCGGATTATGCCATTTTCTAACATCTCTTTAATTTGTTTCTGTACTTCTTCTTTATGGATATATGGGTAACGGTAAGTTTTACAATGTATCGGAATGTCATTAACTGTTCTAATTTCATGTTTTACTGCGTTTGTAAATGTAAGATTCGAATTTTCTTGGTAAAATATTTCCGAATATTTCTTCACTAGTGAGAGTAGAGCGTTCTTTTCCTCTGAATTTAAATGGTCTGTTCTTAGCTGATCAACAAGTGGATTCACCTCTTTAGTTTCCAATACACAAAAGTTTTTTTCATCGACTACTCCTACGTCAAGTGGTTGGGAAGAATTAATTTGTATATTTTTGTCTGATAAATAGACTTCAGCCTCTATCTGAAAATTCTCAACGTTGTAGATACCTTCTTTAATAATGTACGAGCCATCTTTGGCCCGCAGTTCGCTAAGGTATCCGAGCCCTTCTTTTTGTTTTACGGGAAAGTTCACTTTCACGGTACTTTCGTCTTTAGTTTCTTTTTTCAAACCGAAATGTATTTTTACTTTAATTTCACCAGTACTGAGAAGACTATTCTTATAGTCTATTATAGCACCTAAATCGTTAAGGATGTCGTTACCTATCAGGCCATGATAGTCGGTATGGAATTTACAAATAAGGAACTCGATTCTTTTTGAAGAGTCACCCAACTCTTCAAACAAAGGTATTATTGCTTTCTTATGAATTTCTGTGGAGTTTGTAAGGGTTTTTACTTTCATGGGGGTTTCTAAATTTTTGATCCATTTTGGGTGACAAATGCCTGGATTAATAATCGAATGGGTAGCACCAGTATCAATTATGAATTTAAGAGGGTATGTTTTAGATTTAAAAATCAGATAGGGAAGGTGGCGGTTGAGGCCTCTGAGTGAAAATTTTGTGCTGTCTCGTTTTGTGTTTCCTCATTTTTTCCGGGATTATTTGAATTACCTATTGCAAGGTCAATTTCCATTGGTTCCGGTCTATTGTTATTGCTATTGTTGTTATTATTGTTACTATTATTGTTGTTACTATGGTTATTGTTATTAAATCTGTAGTTATTGTTATAATTGTAAGGGTTTTGGTTATATTGATTGTTATTAGTTTGGTTTGGCCTATAAGGGTTTGCGTTAGATCTGTGATAATTGTTTTGATTGTTCGGATTATTGTTATTGTTAGAATAGTTATTGTAGTTATTGTTTTGTGGAAGAGATCTTGGAGTGAAACTGTTATCTGTTGTACTCCAGGATCGATTTCCTCTATTCTCATTTGGGTTGGTGTTAAATTGACTTCTAGAATTTCGATTGCGATCAGGATTATTGGGGTTTTGTCTTTCATTATAATTTCTGTTGGGTTTATGCCTTTGATCGTTTCTATTATCTGAGTTTCTGTTAAAATTACCGTTCGAATTTCTTGAAAATGGGTTGAAAAAAGCATGACCGGACTCATATAATATGTTCATCGCGCTTTCTAAATCTGTCGGTGCCCTACAATAGAGAATAGACTTCATGGGCTCAGGGATTTTATTTTTAAATATACTCAATGCTGAATCTATATTTGCTTTGAGAGTAAGGGCAAGATCTTGCGGGTTAAGTGTATTTTCCTGTGTTGTTTTAATATTAAGTCTCCTGAGAACTGATCTTATTTCGTTATAAAAGTCCTGACTATTGGTTTTAAAGGTAACACTTCTGAGTTCGTCGAAAAGTTGGGTCGCGGATTTTCTGTCACCAAAATTATTACATAGTAAAGATTTAATTTGAGACCACGATTTTATATGGTAATTAATTTCGACTATTTCCCTTGCCTTTCCTTTTAATTTTGACTTGATCGTGTCTGAGAACACCAATTGTGACAGCTCGTCGTATCTTTGAAGTACTGGGTGTACCCTGTCGACGAGATCGACAAAATTCTGTAAGTAGTTCGGGTTTCCATCAAACTCTGGTAATTTTGTCAAATATTTCATTGGGTCTATTGTAATTGTAGGGGTTGGGGTTATAGGTATGGGATTTGGACTAGGTTCCACGTTTATTGCATTTATTCTGCTTCGCATATTTTCAAGAGATCTCCTCAATTCGTCCCCTAGTAAGTGAATTTCACCGTTTTCTTCGGCCATTTTACACTACTGTTTTAAAAAGAAATTATCGCGGGAAGTGGAAAGACAGAAAGAAAAATTTATCCCCTTACAGAAAGTTATAATACAATTTCACTTTGTATCACTAGACTATTATTAAATATAGGCTATACTATACAACACAATCTGTGTATATCTGATAACTGTTATAATAAAGATTTAGATAAAATAAAGAAAAGACTAAAATTTACTTGGGAAAAGAAATCTTGTTTCCTTGATGCTCCGTAGTCGTATATGCAGCACGATGATGATCCCTTCTGCGGATGTTGCAGGGCAGCACTCTCCAAGGGCAGCTTTTGATGCAGGATCTCGGCTCTAACGGGTTTCACAGCACTAGAACAGTAGCACAACGCTCGATTCCCGTGTTGTCACAGCACTGCAACTTTGGCTTGCACAACGATGTTTGCGGATGGCAAAAAGTGGTGTAGTACGCCCACGAATATTCGGCTCGGTAACTCAATAAGTCTCTGTGGACACTGCGAAATTTCCTTTTTTTCCGATCACAGTCTTTGCGTTCGATTGCGCGTTAAGTATTAATATACACGTACGTCCCGGCTTCTTCCCGAATCGAATATGCGTCTTCGCAATTGATCGATAACGTACGCACGCAATCCTACCGACTGCGCCAGTTTCAAACTCCGTTTCTCGCGGAGTCAAAAAAAAATAATACAATACACAAAGGACGGTGGATCGATAAAATAAAAGAATGTTTAGGAAGCTCTAATTCCCTTTTATTCGCACGAGTTTTAATCTTTTACAAAAGAAAGATCTTCAGAGAAGAGAACCGACCGAATACTAAGAGTTCCGAAAATGGACTGACTGCCAAGAATGCAATTACTGACTTTACTATTTCCAATAAATCAATTTTGCCAAACTAAGCGGCGGGCGCATCCGCCGCGTGACCTAAAAGACGCTGACGTTGTGTCGCGACGTTCTCACCTGAATTATATTGCAACGGGTCAATGAATTGGTCACGTTGCAATATTTGATGATTTTAGCTGAATTTAACATTGGGAAATTGGTTTGAAAATTAACATGAAATTATGAAATTATATTATTGTGCCTTTGAGGATTTTGTTACTCGTAACTCATCCACATTCCTAAAACCCTAAAACCTTCATCCCATTTTTCCTAACAAACCCACAACATTCCTTTCCCACGTAAAAAGCTTACATAGCTATTTGCCCCAGAACGCCAGACGCTCCCACGATCACGTACTCCACGAGCCAGACGACAACGCGATCATCATCTTTCCGCAACCGTGGAATATTCGACACCTCACGTGGCGACAACATACGGAGGGCCTGGATCCCTAGCCGAAGCCGTTTCCAGCTTTTAAGTTTAAGTCAGTCTGTTAGAAACTAGTGTACTGTAAATTACGAGCCAAGCTTGAAAATAAAATTTATTTTTTTAGCGAAAATCCGCAAAGTGTTTATTAACTGGCGCCCGAGCAGGGACCCGCGATTCGTTCGAATAAAGGAAGTTTTTTCCAAAAAACGATAAAGTTTACATCGCGTCCGAAGCGTAAAAGTTTTTACGAAGGTTCGCAAAATTATCGCGTCCGAGGTGTAAAGCTGTTTACGAAGGCTCGCGTACGATCGGAAATCGCGGGTGCTATAGAAAAATTTTTTTGGTGAAACACTTTGTGTGTGTTGGAGAAAAGAGGCCCCCGAGTAGCTGCAAAGAAGCAAAAAGGAGTCAGCCAGGTACTGACAGCCGCTCCACCATGATTTTTGCTTTAATGTAAGTATCCTTTTATATTAATTTTCAAAGTGACAAGCGTGAAAAGTAAAATAATAAAATAAGGTGCATTAATTACTAAGAACTAAATTTATTTACAAATAAGAAAAGAATCGTGCTACGGAAAATCGTGATATCAAGCAGTGTTAATAAATTTTCGCAGAATGGCCCGAAACGAAAATAATTTACTGAGGCCACCTATCCTTGCTAACATTCCAAACCCACCGGAAACGCCAGGCCTATCGCGGCAGCAAGTGGAATCGATCGTTTCCTCAATAGTAGATCGCGAATGTCGAAGAATAATCGATTCGGTCGTAAATCCAGGCATCGATCCCAGTCTCGAAATAGATCAAAGAATAAACGATGATCAGCTTGGAAATTTATCGGAAATGGACAAAATTCCCGATGTAGTGAAAAGCCTCCGCGAGTTTTCCGGTCAGCCAGGAGAGTTTAGCTCCTGGAAAAAAAGTGTAGAACGTATCCTTAAGATTTATGAAAACCATAAAGGAAGTCCAAAATATTATGGAATTTTAAACGTTATTAGAAACAAAATTGTTGGTCAAGCCGACACGGCCTTAGAATCCTATAGTACTCCTTTAAATTGGGAGAGAATTTCTCGTTGTTTAACTCTGCACTATGCAGATAAACGGGATCTCGGTACTCTAGAGTACCAGATGACATGCCTAATCCAAGGCAACGGAACTATCCAAGCATTTTATCAGTCCGTCTATCATCACCTGTCCCTCATACTTAATAAAATATCAAGCATGGAAATGAGTGCAGAAGCCATGAGTATCCTCGTGAACTCGTACAGAGATAAAGCACTCGACACATTTGTTCGCGGTTTGAAGGGGGACCTGCCAAGATTGTTGAGCATGCGAGAACCAGCCGACCTCCCAGAGGCACTTCATTTATGCCTGAAACTCGAAAATATTAATTACCGTACGCAATACGCCAACAATAACAATAGAACAGCACGACAAGTTCAATATAACATTCCTCCTCCTATTCCACCGCGACAAGCGCAATATCCCCGCGGCCCTGCGCCAAGACACAATTTTATCCCTGAGTTTACGTATAGGCAACAACAACAACAACCCTTCCCTTCAAGAAACTATCAGCCTCACCAACCTATCAGACCCCAAAATTGGCAAAATCTGCCACCGAAGCCTCAACCTAGACCAGAACCCATGGATGTGGACCAATCCATACACTCACGCGCGGTAAACTATCAAAACAGACCTCCGCCACCTCCTCAAGCCCACAAGAGGCCATACTCCCAACAAGTAAATGCGCCGAAAAAACAGCAACGTGTACACCACACCCAGGGGTTGAATTTGGCCGAGGATCTCGCTAACTATAACGAAAACTTAAATACTGCAGACAAGAGGCAGGCGCAAACCCTGATAGATGGGAACAGAAGCCAACGCGAATTCCTCATTGTCAGCTCATGAACCAGATTTATTCACCCAGGAAGATCAGCATAATCTCAATTTTTTAGAAATGTAAGCTCTTCGCTTCCGTACTTCGAGTATAAAGCGAGGAGCGGAAATGTTTTAAAATTTCTAGTTGACACTGGCTCAAACAAAAACTACATTAAGCCATGTTGCGTCTTGAACGCCATACAGAATCAAGAACCTTTTTTGGCAAATTCTATTGCCGGCCGTATTAAAATTACGCACTATGCAAACCTCAATTTATTCGGTCCTGCAATCCAAAGCCTAAAATTTTTTATTCTCCCGGAGCTCAAATCGTTTCACGGGATCCTAGGAAATGATAGCCTAAGAGATCTTGGAGCAGTTATTCACACTGCCGAAGATTTCATGATTATAAAAGGCTACGTGCAGATCCCATTAAAACAGTACATATCGCAATCAGTAAACAACGTAATTGTGAGAGCCACTCATCTCTCGGTGAATCAGCAAAGTAAGCTCCTAACTGTACTACAGAAATACCCCAAACTCTTTTCTGAACCAGACGAGAGACTGACGTACACAACCAAAGTCAGAGGGGAAATTCGTACCATAGATAATAATCCTGTATACTCCAAGTCCTACCCGTATCCTATGGCACTTAAAGGGGTCGTCAACGAAGAGATAGGGAAACTTCTGAGAGATGGCATTATTCGGCCATCGAGATCCCCTTATAACGCACCGGTATGGGTAGTACCGAAGAAGATGGACGCTTCCGGAGAGAAAAAATATAGATTAGTAATAGATTATAGGAAGTTAAATACGGTTACGATCGCGGACAGATACCCAATCCCCGAAATTGGCGAGGTGCTTGCAAACCTCGGTAATAATGAATTCTTTACCGTAATAGATCTCAAGAGCGGGTTTCACCAAATCCCTTTGAGACAATGCGATATCGAGAAAACGGTATTCTCGGTAAATAATGGTAAATATGAATTCACCCGCCTTCCTTTCGGATTAAAGAATGCACCCTCGATTTTCCAGAGGGCGCTAGATGACATTTTGAGGGAACATATTGGCGTCAGGTGTTACGTCTACATCGACGACGTAATCGTTTTCGGGAAAGACGAGGAAGAACACATTAAAAACATAGAGCTCGTATTTAAAACATTAGAAGAAGCCAATATGAAAATCCAAGCAGACAAATGCGAATTCCTAAAGGAAAGCGTGGAATTTCTAGGCTTCATAGTTTCTAAAAATGGTATAACCACAAACCCTAAAAAGGTGGAAGCTATAGACAAGTTTCGTACACCCAAAACGCTCAAGGAATTACGTTCTTTCCTAGGCCTAGCGGGATATTACCGCAGGTACATACAGGATTTTCCGAAAATCGCAAATCCTTTAACGACACTCTTGAGGAGCGAAATGGGAAGAGTATCGAAAACTGCTTCTAGTAAAATTAAAATAAACTTAGGCGAGAATGCACTCGAAGCATTCTCTAAGATAAAAAGTTCTTTAACGTTACGGGATGTTATGCTCGTATTTCCGGACTTCAATAAAGAATTCGAGCTTACGACGGACGCATCGCAATATGCCATTGGCGCCGTATTAGCTCAAGATGGAAAACCTATCACCTTCCTTTCTAGAACGCTGAGCAAGACGGAAGAGAGATACGCAACAAACGAAAAGGAAATGCTAGCGATAATATGGGCCCTAAATTCCTTGCGTAATTACCTCTACGGCTCAAAGAAAGTGAAAATATATACGGACCATCAGCCTTTAACTTTTGCCTTGAGCAACAAAAACACGAACGCGAAAATGAAGCGTTGGAAGGCAGCTCTAGAGGAATATAATCATGAAGTAAAGTATAAACCCGGAAAGGCAAATGTCGTGGCCGACGCCCTTTCCAGAAACCCCCAAAATTCCAATATTAACTCTATGACACCGACAGAACATAGCGATGAGAGTTCCTCTCACAACTTAATCCCAACAGTCACAACCCCAATTAACGCCTCCCGAATTCAAATAATACTAAAATTAGGCGAAACATCTAACTATAAATTGCAAAGACCATTCCCAAACTACTTCAAACACACTTTCACCGAACCTGAATATACAAGAGAGAATCTTGTCGGCATTTTTAAAAGATACTTGAACCCCAACGCCATAAACGGCCTTCTAACAGACGAGCGAACGATGGGACTCGTCCAAGAAATTTACCCGCTTTATTTTAATCACTACAAAATCCGGTACACCCAAAAATCTGTTGAAGATATACAGAATGAAACAGAACAGGAAGAAACTATTTTAAAATTTCACAAAAGAGCACATCGAAACGCGAATGAGAACAGGTTACAAATTATTGATAAATTCTACTTTCCTAAAATGAGTTCCAAAATTAAAAATATTGTAAAACAGTGCGCGGTCTGTAAAGAACAGAAATACGAAAGGCATCCCAATGACCCCGTACTAAAACCTACCCCTATACCGGAGTACCCAGGTCATACAATACATATCGATATATTTTCCACAGAAAAGCAACTAATTTTAACGGCGCTCGATAAGTTTTCTAAATTCGCTCAAGCAAGAATTCTAAAATCCAAGGCAATAGAGGACGTACGTGGCCCTCTGCGCGAACTACTGTTTTTCTTTGGCGTACCTGTTAGTGTAGTAACTAATGGGGAAAAATCCTTAAATTCCGCTTCTTTAACATTCATGATGGAAGACCAACTTAACATCAATGTCTATAGAACTCCGGCATATAAGAGTCAAGTGAATGGTCAAGTGGAGCGTTTCCACTCCACGCTAACCGAGTTGATGAGATGCTTGAAAACAGACGGCACGCATAGAAACTTTGAGGAACTCCTAGAACGCTCCGTATATGAGTATAATTGTACCATCCACTCAACCACATTAAAAAAACCGATAGAAGTATTCTACGGAAGGATAGTCTCAACCGATCCCGAGCAATTAGAAGAGAGCAGGAAGGAAAATATCGAAAAATTACGCGACAAACAACAAAAAGACTTGACGAACCACAACAAAAAGAAGCAACCGATCAAAGATTACGAAATCGGGCAAACCATCTACGTCAAAAACAACAAAAGAGTTGGCACAAAGCTAACAGCAAGATATAGGGAAGAAGTAGTAAGGGAAAACCGCCCAACTTACGTCATAACGTCACTAGGAAAAAAAATTCACAAAAGTCACATAAGAAATTAATAAAATCAAATCATTTCAGATTCTTCATCTTCACCATCGTGAGGGCAGAAGTCGAGATCCTAGACTACAGCAATTCCCAGGTCGTAGTCCTGAACAGTGGGAAAGCCAAAATACAAAATGGAAATCTGAAACTGATCCATATTTTTCAGACAGAGCAATACCACGAATTCCTTTCCAAAACAGCATCCCTAGTCAATAAACATATCCCGCAAGACAGTCCATTCTTCCCGTTATTGACTCACGAATTAACCCAAATCGAAGACTACTACAATCAAATTTTAATACACAAATCCAAACGCTCCCTAAACTTTATAGGGACCGCTTGGAAATGGATCGCGGGAACTCCCGATCATGACGATTTCGCATTAGCGACAGACAAAATTGACGATATAACAGAAAACAACAATAGACAAGTAATTATTAACGAACAACATAATGAACGATTAAATAAAATAACGAAAATCACTAATGACATCCTTAACATCATAAAAAAGGAAGGTCCATTTGAACAAACACTTATACTAAGTACAAAGTACAAGATTAAAATTATAAAAGAAGAATTATCAAATGTAATAAAATCAATTCAGCTAGCAAAATCAAATATCGTAAATTCAAATATATTGTCAAGAAAAGAGATAAATGTGATTGTAAATAAATTCGAAACAAATAGAATCCCATATGGAAATGTTGAAGAGGTTTTAGAATTTATTGACGTAAAGATTGCTCATAATGAAACCCATTTGTTTTATATTTTGGACATACCAATCACATCAGAATTAAATTATGATAAATTACTGATTAAGCCTATCAAAAAAAATAATTCTATTATTAAAATTCCATTTTCATATATACTAAGATCAAAAGAGATATTTTTTAGAATAAAAAACCATTGTTTAGACATAAGCGAAACCTCAATTTGTAAATTTAATCAGATCATAGACATAAGTAACTCGACGTGCATCCCGGCCTTAATGAAGAACCAAGTATCCAGCTGCAAGAGGGCTGTTGTGTACCGAAATTCCGGTACATAGCATAACATCCCGGCCAAAACACGATCAGCCGAACCCAGATAGCGCAAAAGTACTTAAGTACTTTACAAAGATACTTAAGTGCACGCGCCTAGCAAGCACTTTACGCCCGCTAGAGTCAGATGGCATTATTACCGGCGGCAAAAGCGAGCGCATCGACCCAAGCTCACGCTGGGGTGACCGCCCGCGCGTGCATCGACCTAAGTAATTTATGATGACACAAAACATGTGCATCACACAAGTGGCGACGCGCACGTTATCGGCAATTGGAACATTGGAAAGTTCCAATAACTGATCGAGGGGATATAAGTACTCGATCAGTAAAAGCCGGGGGCGGTCTGAGAGTGAGAGTCAGAGATCGGAGTCGAACGTAGGAGTCGACAGCCGACGAGCGGAGTCTAATAGTGAAATCGAACAGTAATAGTAAAAAGCCGGAGTCGAGGCAGGAGTCTAAAGTCAGAGTCGAAGAAAGGGAGTCGCGAGTTCGGGTCATAAAATAAGTTAGCTAAGTAGCTAAGTGCCGAGTGTAAAATAAAGTAAATAAATGGACAACTAGTTTAAAGTGCAGTGTTTGAATTGTGCACGCCAAGAGGAGCACACGCAGCCCCGCGGCTCCTCCACCTATACCTCGACAGCAGCCCCGATCTAGGGAAGTAAAAGCATTCGTGCTGCTTCCAAGATCCCCGACCTGAGTACCTCCAGGGCCAGAGCCGCCACCCAGGGTACATAACAAATTGGCGCAGCCGGTAGGATCAAGGAAGCCCGGTTTTTATCGCTTTAAAAAACCATAAGCGCTTGAAAAGCCTTGATCCCCGAACAAGAGTTCTCAAAATTGCTTAAGTGCAGGGTAAAAAAATTGTTTTTTTTCTACCCATAACCTGAAGTAAAATCTAGCTTCAGGGGCACAAATTCTTCATAAGCAAGAACTCCAATGCTCCCGGGTAATCAACTTTAGTTGCCTCTGCTCCAGGCGAGCACGCAATTACCCGGACTACAGGTAGTCAACTCTAATTGCCTCTGCTCCAGGCGAGCAAGCAAATACCTGCCTCATCACAGCAAGACCCCAACGGGCAAGATCCCGGCCTAAAAGACTTGAATGACTGACAAGGGAACACCACACCAGCCCCGATCCGAGGAGAACAGCCTTCAGCCACCGAAGAACAACCATCCACAGACCCAGCCCCAAACATCGAGGGACCACGATTCTCCAGCAGCACAACAGCCAGCGAGGGAGAACAACTCTCAGCAAGGGACACCTGCAACGCCAGCAACCACCAGCCGTCAGGACCAGCCAGGAATTCGCCTCCGCAGCGGAAACATCATCCCAAGGCCCACCGCAGATCAACCTGTAAGTTTACAAGATCATTTAAATCAATTACTCGAAAAAACGCGAATATCAGGAGGGATCTCTCCCGGACAGTGTGACGAGCTCGAAAGACAGCTTAATAGAACTCGAGAGCTTAGAGAATCTCGCATAAAGAAATTAATCGAGGACACTGAAAAATTCCGAGGAACCCTAACCCATTTTAACAGATATTCGCGTTCGTTCGAAGATAACGGGCCAAACACCCCTGTAGAGAAAAATTGTGATATAGATTTAAGTACACAAAACGGTTTTAGTGAAAAAGAGCCGACGGCGGCCGATATTGTAATTGACTGGTTGAGTGCATCCTTTGCGAGCTCAAACAATACGGGTGATTTAAGAAATTCCCAAACCTCTCCTACACTCTCTCCCACACAAAGAAAAATAAAAATGGCAAACTACACTGAGGTCACAAGAAATCTAACTCAGATAGTGCCAATATTTACTGGAGAGCCAGGTCCCAACCTGAGCAGTGAACTCCAGACCTTTTTGGGCTGCTGCAGGCGATGTTTAGAATGCCTGTCAGACAGTGATAAGCCCATCTTTATTAAAATGATTCCAACAAGGCTACGAGGCGAGGCATACCAGCTTTTAGCCACAGATGAACCTGCTACTTTCAGGGAAATTGAAGATAGATTAAATGCAGCGTTCCTGCCTAGGGAATCCCACCAAGAATTGGTGAATAAGTTAATTGCTATGCGCCAAACACCGTATGAGGACCTCTCACGATTTATTTCGCGCATTAGAAAAGCTCTGTCGCAATGCAAAGAGGCGGCGGAAGCGAAATATGGTGCTGCAGCAGCAGCCATCGTAAATTGCCAACAAGAGGACTTCGCAAAAAGTACTCTGAGTAACGGCGCCCTAAGCCCTTACCTTCGTCAGTATTTACTGACATTAAGTGAGCCCAATTTTGAAAAATTGGCTCAGAAAGCGTTAGATATGGAGAGGCTCCAACAAGGTGCTTTCCCATTGCCCAATAACACTTTCGCAGCCCCGCAAGGAGTTAGCCAGAATAATTTCTATCCTCAAGTTCCGTCAGTGTATAGTGATCCACGGGGATACACAAACCAAGCAGCCGCCTACGCAAACGCTTCAATGGGATATCCTTACGCTACCCCCGCGACCGGACAAATTTCGTTACCTACGCAGTTTACGCCAAATTCGGCGAATCAGGGGACAACCCAGTCGAAGTCGCGCAATTCAGGCTCTGGAGGAACGTCAAGGCCTCCAGCCAACATTGTGTGCAGTTTTTGCTCTAAACGAGGGCATACTTACGACGAATGTTTCAAACGAAAGAATACCCCCGTTTGCGTTAAGTGCAATAAAATGGGACACGACATTACAACATGTCGTAGTAGTGGACCACCACGCAACAATGCACAGGCCCCCACAAATAGTAACAATGGGACGCGCCGCGTTTACAATGTGCAGTTAAAATGCGATTGGTGCGGACGTCGCGGGCACGTAGAAGATACATGCCAAAATAAACAAGAATATCAAAGCCGGAAATCGGGAAACGGCAACGAGTCGAGCCCGAAATCCCCGGCCCGACTATAAGTCCATCTAATGAAAATACAGGGTACTCTCAGCCGCCCAAACCAAGTACTTCCGTTGTAGAGCTCCCCCTAGACTTTGGTCTGAAAGAAAAGACTCAACTAGTGGTGGACACGGGCGCTGAGATAAGCTTAATCAAAGAACAACCTTTGAAATCTTCCGAGCTAATAAATGCCGAGAAGATTCTTACCCTGCAAACCCCTTGTGGCACGGGATACACCCTGGGAAGCTGTCAGGGAAATCTTGTTACTACATTAAATGAGAACAAGATAGTTAAAACACCCTGCACTTTCCAGGTAATAAAAGATACTCCAGGCCTCTCTCACGACGGCCTATTAGGCAATGATTTCCTTGCCCAAAACTGCAATGTTGAGGGCCCAAATAAAGAACTTCGGTTTCCTCGCACGGAAACTAATTTAGAGGAATTTTCTTACCCTATTTTCCTCGAGACTGAGAAAAATAGCTCCCGAAAAACATCTGAATCCGAGAAACAGGCAAAAGTGATGGAACCCGTAGGGGTTAAGCTTTCTACCTGCCATGTTCTCGAACCATCACATGATGGGGGATGTTTGGCTAAAGATAAGCCACGGGAGAACGAGAAGGAAATTCTGGCGAATACACCTGTGATCACACAAATCAGGCGGCATAGCGTGGCCCTGATCAAGCCCATATGCGTACCTGCGAGATCGCAGATAGTGGCTAGAATTCCACTGAAACTGCAAGAAGAAATGCTCTGTCTCTCCCAAGATATAGGCGACGGAATCTTCTTGGCAAATAGTATAATTTCCTCTAATGAAGAAAAGGAAGTTCTGATTGGGATTCTCAACTCTAAGGACTCTAAAGTAGCTCTCACCGACCTTACGTTACAATTGGCTCCGGTGAACGACTACACATTAGTCCCAATGTGTACCCCGCATAACATGCAAACGCCAGAAGAGCTTGCACGGAAAGAATTCCTGGACCAAAACGGCGCAATAAAAGCAGCCGAGGTTCAGGCAAAATCACTTGAAAAACATAAAGCAATATCAATAGCAAAACAAACGGCGAATAAAGCCGATTTTTACCGAGTCGAGCCTCGCAAACCGGGGCCGACAAGCTCAGATACAAATAATAAGAGCCACGGACCTCGCAAACCGAGGCCAAAGAGCTCAAATAAAGTAATTAAAGGCCAAAGAGCCAATTCAACTAAGAACCAAGGCGCCAAATGCCCTACAACTAACAAAATAAAGGAAAAACTGGTAAATAATATTCATCTACCTCGAGTAAAAAGCTCCAACGAGAGCCAAAGAGAGGCCAGGCTAGAGGAAGAACTCAACCTGAGCCCAATTTTAAACAAAGACGAAAGGGCCGAAATATTGAAAATCTGTAAGGAATATAACGACATATTCTATTTAAAAGGCGACTTTCTCACCCATACAGATGCGATCATGCACTCAATACCGATAGTACAAGATCAAGCGCCCATTAACCAAAAAATGTACCGCTTACCCGAAAAACAAAGGGAAGTGATTAACGAGCAACTGAAAGACATGCTCGAAAATGATGTAGTCCAGACGAGCAAAAGCCCCTGGAATTCTCCCCTGTTAGTGGTCCCCAAAAAGGCAGGACCCGATGGCGAAAAAAGGTGGAGAGTGGTAGTTGATTTTCGGAAAGTAAACGAAAAAACAGTTGGAGATGCTTTCCCCCTTCCCCGAATCGAGGATATACTCGATCAATTAGGTCATTCTAGGTACTTCACAACCTTAGACTTGGCCAGCGGCTACCACCAAGTTTTAGTCGACCCTAAAGATCGACCTAAAACCGCTTTCAGTACAAATTATGGGCACTATGAGTTCAAGCGCATGCCTTTCGGACTCAAAGGAGCCCCCGCCACATTTCAACGCCTGATGAATTATGTATTAACAGGCCTGCAGGGTTTAGAATGTTTTGTGTACCTGGATGACATAGTCATCTACGGGAAAAATTTAGAGGACCACAACTCTAAACTGTGTAAAGTTTTCGACAAACTACGGAAATATAATTTAAAACTACAACCGGAGAAGTGCCAATTCCTCCGGAAAGAAGTAGTTTATCTCGGACATAAATGCTCGAGTGAAGGGGCTCTCCCGGACCCCAGCAAGACGGAATGTGTTCAAAATTTTCCCACACCCCGAACAATTAGGCAAGTGCAGTCATTTTTAGGACTGGCAAATTATTTTCGCAAGTTTATACCAAATTTTTCAAAAATAGTACGGCCACTAACGAACTTGCTTCGCAAAGATGTCAAGTTCAAATGGACCGAAAAATGCCAAGAAGCATTTGAGGAAATAAAAAGATCTTTGATCTCGCCCCCTCTTCTTATATATCCCGATTTTAATAAGCCTTTTAATTTGACAACTGATGCCAGTAACGAGGCATTGGGAGCGGTACTTTCTCAAGGCGAGGTTGGAAACGATAGGCCCATAGCCTACGCGAGCCGCACTTTAAATAAAGCCGAGAAAAATTACTCGACGATAGAAAAAGAATTGCTTGCCATTGTTTGGGCCACAAGAAACTTTCGATGCTATTTATATGGTCGAAAATTCACCATCTATACAGATCATAAACCTCTAAAAGGGGTCCTCAATGCAAAAGATCCTACTTCTCGTTTGAAGAGATTTCAGCTTAAACTTTCCGAGTTCGATTATACTATCGAATATAAACCCGGAAAGTATAATACAAATGCAGATGCCCTAAGTCGCATCCCACGGGAAGATATTGAGGAACAAAACAGCCCAACCTTAACGGTAGAGGCCCAGGTCCATCGATCTATGGACTCGTCAATGGAGGAAAACAACTCCGCGGCAAAAGTGCACGCAGTTACAAGGGCCCAGAGAAGGAAAGCCCAGGAAAGTGGTATAGAAGTCATTCCGGATACACAAAAGGCGAAACAGGCGGAAAAACAGTCTGAGAGAATAACACTCGATCCAAAGGAAAAACACTCGCCACCGGTAGAAATAACTGAGAACAAACCTTCATCTCCAGAAGCGCGAGAAAACCCTGAACACATCACGAGCCCCGAAGAAATTAAAATCATTCTACATGATTACCATGACTCTGCATTCGGAGGCCATCAGGGAGTAATTAAGACCTATAAGAGAATAAAGCGCAAATTTTGCTGGAAGCACATGTTACGAGACATTAAAAATTATATCAAAAAGTGCCCAAAATGCCAAAAATCTAAGGCATCCCCTCAAACTAAAATGCCCATGGTAATCACAGATGTTGCGGAACAACCTTTTGATAAGGTTTACCTAGACATTGTGGGACCATTGGAGGAATCTACATCTGGAAACAAGTACATCCTGACTTTCCAGGACAACTTAACTAAATTTGTAGACTGGTATGCACTACCCAACGCGGAAGCGGAAACAATAGCGGAAATCTTCTTCGACGAAATCGTCACACGCTACCGCATTCCCAAGAAAATTGTCACAGATCAAGGAACAAATTTCCTAAGTGATCTGTTCAAACAAGTCTGTAAGCTACTAAAAATAAAAAAGTTACAGACCTCCGCTTATCACCCACAGTCAAACGGGGCACTAGAAAGAGCACATAGACCCCTGATTGAATATTTGCGTACTCTTGTAGATGAAAATGCCAAAAGCTGGGATCGATTCCTACGCACAGCAGCGTTCGTGTACAACAATAGTGTACACGAAGGGACAAAGCTCACGCCCATGGACTGTTTATACGGTTTCACGGCGGATGTCCCTTCGAATTTAAAAAGGGAACCCGAACCCCTTTATAACAGCGAGAGCTACTATCACAAGCTCCGATATAAGCTACAAAAATCATACGCAACAGCACGAAAAAACATTTTGGCTAGCAAAAATAAGTCAAAAGAATATTATGACAAGGATTCCAGACCTGTGTTATTCCATGTGGGGGATAAAATCCTCCTGAAAAGCGAAAATAGGAAGCATAAGCTTTCAGAAATATGGGAAGGACCATATATAATAACGGCAATCCCGTCCGAAGTAAACTCGGAAGTAAAAATAGGGAAACGTACAAAAACAGTTCATAATAACCGCCTTAAGCGATATTATGATTAAAGTTTCCCGGACTAACTTCATTTCCTTCAAACAAAATTTTTTTTTTAAAAAAAACGAACAATTTTTTTCTTTTCACGAAATTATTGGAACTACTATAATAGCTCTAATATCAGTCAATAATAATAATAAATAAAGACATTTTCACAAGATATGCCACACATACCAACAACGCGTACATCGCATTTCGATTCGCAATAAAAGAAAACACAAAAAAAAAAAAAAAAAAAAAAGATTCACTCAGCCAGTCAACAAAAAATCTTTCGTCAACCAGTATACCCTCTTAGGTAATACGATACTAACAAACTTGATGGCCTTGGCTTCGCAAGTAGTTAAGATAGGTCAGGAAAATTAGCAAGTAAAGCAAATATACCAAAAACATTGGATATTGTAGTTACAACTTTTTCCTTTTATATCATTTTGTATAAAAAATAAGAATTGTCTATGATGTTTTATAATCAAAGGTACAATTTTATGGCAATATAAGATTTTAGGGAAAAATAAATATTCTAAGTTTCGCATAAGCTAAGCAAAGCCAACTCAAAAAAAAAAAAAAAAAACAACAATTATTTTTACATATCATGCTAACATACCTTGTAAGAATGACCGAGGGGTACGAAAGATTTCAAAAAAAAAATTTTTTATAAAAATTGTATAATAATAATGTGGTACTAGAATATAAAAGCATTGTAATAATAGGCTAAGCAATTCTGTGACGGTCTCGCAACTCCCTCTACGACATTCAAAATTTTTTTTTTTTTTTCACTCATTATTAATATATATAAAATTTTTTTTTAATATAATCACCACCCCGAGAATTATTCCTCTTCAAAGAATAATTCTCTTTTTCGAAGGGGGAAGGAATGTTGTGTACCGAAATTCCGGTACATAGCATAACATCCCGGCCAAAACACGATCAGCCGAACCCAGATAGCGCAAAAGTACTTAAGTACTTTACAAAGATACTTAAGTGCACGCGCCTAGCAAGCACTTTACGCCCGCTAGAGTCAGATGGCATTATTACCGGCGGCAAAAGCGAGCGCATCGACCCAAGCTCACGCTGGGGTGACCGCCCGCGCGTGCATCGACCTAAGTAATTTATGATGACACAAAACATGTGCATCACACAAGTGGCGACGCGCACGTTATCGGCAATTGGAACATTGGAAAGTTCCAATAACTGATCGAGGGGATATAAGTACTCGATCAGTAAAAGCCGGGGGCGGTCTGATAGTGAGAGTCTTATAGTCGAAGCCGTAACGCGGAGTCTAAAATCGCGAGTCGAACAAGAGTTAAGTTAAGAAAAAGTCGCAGTAAAATCTTAAGTCAGAATCGGGTCGAAAAGTTAAGCCGAAGCCGAAGAATCAAAGGCAAGCCGCGGTCGTTGTACTAATAAAGGGAGTCGCGAGGTCGTTCTGGAAAAAGTGTTAATGCTAAGTAAAATAGAAGTATAGACTGGTTAAGTGCAGTGTAAAACAGCGATAAACAAATAAACGGTATAATACCAAGTGCAGTTTATCTCGCGTCTATACACCCAAAGGGAGTAAAGCGCTACCGCTGCTCCCCAACGTCTACCGAAGGAGTTAAGCATTTCTGCTGCTCCTGCAGTCCGTGTCCGGAAGGAACCCCATTAATCACTCATAACAAAGATCTATCCCCCAACTACCGGGAATAGATCCGGATAATAAGTCCCCGCAGGGACGTACATAACAGGGCTAACAGCCACCACATTCCATCAATAGAAGAAATAGCACCAGGAATCATTTTACTGAACAACTTCAACGGAACCTTAAATAAAAATGGCACAGACGAACACCTACAGGGCACTTATCTCATTAAATTCCACAACACCTCTATCCAGATCAACGAACAAAAATTCATCTCCCAAGAAATAGTAACCATCCAAATCCTACCTCCTTTATTCCAGAATAACGCAAACACTGAAGATATCGAAGAAATTCTCTCCCTAGAAATGTTACGCGAACTACATATCAACAACACACGAACAATATCAAAGATGCAAAAGGACAAGAAGTGGACCGATCTGGCAAATTACAGCATATACGCCATCATTATAGCGGTACTCATCGCTTGGAAACTCTTCAACCTGAAAAGGAAAACCAATGTGTCGCTTACAGTGAATCCTGCAGCCGAAAACAAAGATCTCGAGGAAAAACAACATCCAGAAAATAATCAATATCCCGAAGATCACTACCAGCATGAAAAGGAGAACGAAAGGACACCTAAGAAGTACATACATGGCAGCCTGTACCAGATCCCATTCTTCTAGCATTCGCGAGGACGCTCATTTTTAAGCGGGGAAGAGTTAACGCCCAGCATCCACATTCCTAAAACCCTAAAACCTTCATCCCATTTTTCCTAACAAACCCACAACATTCCTTTCCCACGTAAAAAGCTTACATAGCTATTTGCCCCAGAACGCCAGACGCTCCCACGATCACGTACTCCACGAGCCAGACGACAACGCGATCATCATCTTTCCGCAACCGTGGAATATTCGACACCTCACGTGGCGACAACATACGGAGGGCCTGGATCCCTATTCGAAGCCGTTTCCAGCTTTTAAGTTTAAGTCAGTCTGTTAGAAACTAGTGTACTGTAAATTACGAGCCAAGCTTGAAAATAAAATTTATTTTTTTAGCGAAAATCCGCAAAGTGTTTATTAACTTATATCATCAAATCGTTCCACTTAAATAAATCTGCATAATTCTCAAAATCTCTAAACCACTGTGCTATGCTGATCAAGGCGCCCGCTCGGGCGAAAAAAAAAAAAAAAGGCGCCCAGCGAAGCCTTATTACTGAAATGTGAAAGCAAATTTTACGATATTTATTTCGTTTATTTTTTAAAACAATGAAGATATTGTTTATTTATTGTACAAAAAATGCTCTTTAATCCGGCTGCGCGAGAACTTTGATGGGCAATTTTTTTTTCCAAAAAATTTTCATTTTCCTTTTAATTATAAAATATTTTGTGAATGAAATTGTTCAGAATTTCAAAGTTCAGTCGCCAAAAATGTTCAGCATTTCTTTCTATTCTGTCGCCAAAAATGTTCAGCATTTCTTTCTATTCAGTCGCCTGTGACGTCATTTTTCTTTCTATTCAGTCGCCTGTGACGTCATTTTTCTTTCTATTTTTCTTTCTATTCAGTCGTTTCTTTTTCTTTCTATTCAGTCGCCAAAAATGTTCAGTCGCTTGTGACGTCATCACGCTAGCAATTGCTCAATCACGTCTAAACGCCGGGTCCGATTATTTTCATTTTTTGAGTGAAGATACTACGTATCCCGGCCTAACATATAGGCTATTTAATATTCGCAGATTTCAAAATGGCGGACCCAAGATGGCGGCCAAAGATTGTAAATTTCAAGGGATTGCCGTGAAAATTGGTATTTAGGGGTTTTTGGAGGTCCTGATTGCGAATCTATGCTCGAAATTAGGAAATTCAAAATGGCGGATCCAAGATGGCGGCCAAAGATTGTAAATTTCAAGGGATTGCCGTGAAAATTGGTATTTAGGGGTTTTTGGAGGTCCTGATTGCGAATCTACCCTCGAAATTTGGAAATTCAAAATGGTGGATCCAATATGGCGGCCAAAGATTGTAAATTTCAAGGGATTGCCGTGAAATTTGGTATTTAGGGGTTTTTGGAGGTCCTGATTGCGAATCTACCCTCGAAATTAGGAAATTCAAAATGGCGGATCCAAGATGGCGGCCAAAGATTGTAAATTTCAAGGGATTGCCGTGAAAATTGGTATTTGGGGGTTTTTGGAGGTCCTGATTGCGAATCTACCCCAAAATGGCGGATCCAATATGGCGACCAACTATTTTCGAACTTCAATAAATTCAATTGAAAATTAATACTATAGATATTTCGAGGACACTAATTTCGAATCTATACTACGTATCCCGGCCTAACATATAGGCTACTTTTTATTTATGAGTTTCAAAATGGCGGACCCAAGATGGCGGCCAAAGATGGTAAATGTCAAAGGATTGCCGTGAAAATTGGTATTTAGGGGTTTTTGGAGGTCCTGATTGCGAATCTACCCTCGAAATTTGGAAATTCAAAATGGCGGATCCAAGATGGTGGCCAAAGATTGTAAATTTCAAGGGATTGCCGTGAAAATTGGTATTTAGGGGTTTTTGGAGGTCCTGATTGCGAATCTATCCTTCAAATTTGGAAATTCAAAATGGCGGATCCAAGATGGCAGCCAAAGATTGTAAATTTCAAGGGATTGCCGTGAAAATTGGTATTTAGGGGTTTTTAGAGGTCCTGATTGCGAATCTACCCTTCGAAATTTGGAAATTCAAAATGGCGGATCCAAGAAGGCGGCCAAAGATTGTAAATTTCAAGGGATTGCCGTGAAAATTGGTATTTAGGGGTTTTTGGAGGTCCTGATTGCGAATCTACCCTCGAAATTTGGAAATTCAAAATGGCGGATCCAAGATGGCGGCCAGAGATTGTAAATTTCAAGGGATTGCCGTGAAAATTGGTATTTGGGGTTTTTGGAGGTCCTGATTGCGAATCTACCCTCGAAATTTGGAAATTCAAAATGGCGGATCCAAGATGGCGGCCAAAGATTGTAAATTTCAAGGGATTGCCGTGAAAATTGGTATTTAGGGGTTTTTGGAGGTCCTGATTGCGAATCTACCCTCGAAATTTGGAAATTCAAAATGGCGGATCCAAGATGGCGGCCAAAGATTGTAAATTTCAAGGGATTGCCGTGAAAATTGGTATTTAGGGGTTTTTGGAGGTCCTGATTGCGAATCTACCCTCGAAATTTGGAAATTCAAAATGGCGGATCCAAGATGGCGGCCAGAGATTGTAAATTTCAAGGGATTGCCGTGAAAATTGGTATTAAGGGGTTTTTGGAGGTCCTGATTGCGAATCTACCCTCGAAATTTGGAAATTCAAAATGGCGGATCCAAGATGGCGGCCAAAGATTGTAAATTTCAAGGGATTGCCGTGAAAATTGGTATTTAGGGGTTTTTGGAGGTCCCGATTGCGAATCTACGCTCGAAATTTGGAAATTCAAAAGGGCGGATCCAAGATGGCGGCCAGAGATTGTAAATTTCTAGGGATTGCCGTGAAAATTGGTAGTAAGGGTTTTTGGAGGTCCTGATTGCGAATCTACCCTCAAAATTTGGAAATTCAAAATGGTGGATCCAATATGGCGTCCAACAATTTTTGAACTTCAATGAATTCAATTGAAAATTAATACTACAGATATTTCGAGGCCACTAATTTCGAACCTACTATCAAAATTTGGAAATTCAAAATAGCGGACCCAAAATGTTTGTTTGTTGCTTAATCACGCCTTAACGCTTGGTCCGATCATTTTCATTTTTTGAGTGAAGACACAACATATCCCCAGGTATAATATAGGCTACTTTTTACTCGCGGATTTCAAAATGGCGGAGACAAGATGGCGGCCAGAAATTGTAAATTTCAAAGAATTGCCATTAACAATGATAATTGAGGGTTTTGGACGTTTTCCTAATTTAGGATACGAATCTATGTCCAAAAATTTGGAAATTCAAGATGGCGGATCCAATATGGCGACCAAAAATGTTCGAACTTCAACGAATTCAATTGAAAATTAGTACTATGGGTACTTTGAGGCCACTAATTTCGAATCTACTATCGAAATTTCGAAATTCAAAATGGCGAACCCTATATGTTCATTGCTTAATCACGCCTAAACTCTGGGTCCAATTATTTTCATTTTTTGAGTGGAGACACTACATATCCCGACTTAATATATAGGCTAGTTGTTATTCACGGGTTTCAAAATGGCGGACCCAAGATGGCGGTCAAAAGTTGTAAATTTCAAGGGATTGCCGTGAAAATTTGTATCTGGGGGTTTCTGGAGGTCCTGATTGCGAATCTACGCTTGAAATTTGGAAATTCAAGATAGAAAATATATAGCGGTATACAGATAGAATTTAAATGTTTCTGGGGTGGAGAGGGAGGATTCATTGCATCAGAACAACTTAAAACCTATATTTTCAGCGCTAACATTTGACAATATTTAATTTAAACATCCAAATTGTTTAAACATCGCTGTCACACTCAATAATATTATGCTCATGAGAACAAAAGTACTATTCCGGCAACAAAAAACAGCTGATATCTCAAAAAAAAAAAAAAAATTTCTAAAAAAAGAGTGTTGATGGAAAAAAACATTATAAATCTTATTGGAAAGCGGGCTGTCGATAGTCTTGAAGCGAGTCGTTTATTTTTTTTATCACTTCTTTTGTTTAATGTGTAATGTATCCTCCCTCTCCATCCCACTTATATTTGAAAATGTCATATTTTTGTGAACTTGATAACGCGCCGTTTTTTAATTTCAATGATTTTATTTGAAATCTATTCCAAGGTGAATGAATACACACGCATATCCAGCGGTTAATGAAGACATCCGCACATATCAGTTCTTTTTGTTGCTGAACTTCAAACTTCAATTTTTCCAATAAGATTTATAATGTTTTTTCTATCAACACTCTTTTTTTAGAAAAATTTATTTTTTTTTTTTTGGAGATTTTTCATTACCAGAGAAAGGCCTCATTAAAATATCAATATCACGAAGATCTTCCGGCTTCATAACAGAAGGTAATGATGATTCAATCATATCATCGTCCCTTTCAGCGCTCAAATTTTGTGACTGTCGTTGCATTTTTTTATTCGGCGGCATATTGATTTAATTAATAACAAGTTTTAAGCTTTCAAAATTTAATTTGATTTGGTACTTGCTGCGTAAGCTTCTAGAAAAGACTCCATTGATCTAACTCTTCTTATGCAGGAGATCCCGGTTGAGCCCCCAATTTGTAGGATCGTCAGTTGCGAATGAAAGAGTAGCTGTTTTGATTTGTTTTCACAATTTTATTCACGGAGTTATTTCACTGGCAAGTAAGCTTAGGAATTAAGTAAATTAGGTAAGTAAAGGTAAGTAAATTCACTATACAGTTAGTTAACCAAAGTCACTGCAAAAAGAAAAAAAAGGTAAGTCCATTAGCACCGATTAGCACCGAATTAGCCAAAGTCCACTTGTCTGTCCACTGTCCACTTCCACGAGTCCACTTCATCTGCTGCTCTCTCCGTGCAATGAGTAGAATTTTTATTTGTTGCAACCTAGCGGTAGCCGAAAAGTGCAACGGCCCGGCTGGTCCCTTGTTGATGAGATGCTGCAAAACTATCCTACATATATACAGTCGGTTTGAAAACCTTTCTGAAAGCCCTCAATAACGAAAGGGACAAATTCAAGAAATATTGTAGTGGTAGAATCACCCTGAAGAAAACCGTGCTGGTATATAGAGACAAGGTGCCTACAACTAATGGACATTTCGGAGTATGCATATAATTGACTCGAAAAGTTTTGGGATACAAGAGAGTTTGGCGATGGGCCAATAGTTGCAGAATTCATTCTTGCTACTCTTTTTGTGGATTGGGATGATGAAGGCATTCTTCCAGAGAAAAGGTCACTTTTCGGTGCTTACAGACTTCTGCAAGAGTAGGGTTAAGAGCAACACTAGGTCGTTAGAGCAGAGTTTCATAATAGCTGGCGGAATACCATCAGATCCCGATGTAAAGTCCATTGGGAGCTCGTTAATATATGTAAGAACTACAGAGGGAGTAATAAAGACGGATAGATTCAAGGGGTCAGGGTTTGGGTTGAGGTGCGGAAAATTATTGAGAGCGGGCTGAAAATCGGGAGAAAAGGATTTTTCGAAAAAGAATAAAAATATATCACGAATTGAAGATGGAGCATCATCAGAAACTCTTTCGTATTCGAGACGCACAGGGTAGACGTCCGCCTTGCTCTTAGCATTGATAATTTTATAAAATGCTCGCGGGTTGCTATACATTTCAGTTTTCACTTGTTTGATATAGTCCTTATATAATTGTGAAGAATAGTCATGAAATTTGTTGTAACAATCAACGAATGCATTATACGAGGAATTATTCCTATCCAAGAGTTATGCCTTCCACAATTTATTTTTCCCAGTTTCTAAGCCTCCTAAGCAATCATTAACATGCTGCTTAATATTCTCAGTATTGCGAAAATAATCGAGGCGGGTGGAAATTATATAAGTTAACGACACATTTTATTTAAGTTGACCCAATGCAACGTGACCAACGTTACCGGGACATGCGCGTCGGTAAAGTCTGGGATAATGCTGACATCATGTCTGCGACGGTGCCCAGGTGGACAATATGAACATCATGTCTGCGACGGTGCCCAGGTGGACAATGTGAACACCATGTCTGCGACGGTTCCCAGGGGTACAATGCTGACACCATGTCTGCGACGGTGCCCAGGTGGACACGCTAGATTAAGTAAGGTAGATTTAAGGAAAATGTAACCACTTTGTAATGAGCTTTTGACGAATAAAGATCGACGGAGTTGATCAAGAATATAATTTTTTTTATTCCTAAATATTAATTTAATTTAACTTATACAGTAGAAAGAAGAATTGGACTGTGGTCAACAATCGTGTTGTGACAGTCAGAAGAAAATATGAGGTCGAGTTGCCGCCCCATGCCATTTTTTATGGAACTTATTTGGCTGAGTCCGAAGGAGAAAACCGAACCCAAGAATGAGGATCCTTTAACACTTAATATGTTTAAACGAAGGCAGCAATCGTCTGTGCAATTGGCTACCCAATGTACGTTTGGTAAGTTAAAATCACCCAGTAAGAGGAGATCGGCAGCTGGATTCATTAAGTTAGTAATGAAGTCCAATTTCAAGATTAAGTGATAGTAAAAACTACGTCCATTCCTGGCTAGGCTATTGATGCAGATCAAGCTGCAGTTAAGGTGATTTTTGTAAGCTAAGAGAACAGCTCATCTTCTGGCTTCTGACTCATTCTACCTATCGCTACAAAATACCTTATAGGATAAGTCGAAAAGCTCTGTATCGCAAATTCCGTGGTGTAACCAAGTTTCAGTTAGTGTAATAATGTGGAAATTACTAGTTATGGACGACTGGTAGAGAGTTGTAGTCTTAGTTCTAATATCCCTTACATTTTGACATTATACGGAGATCGTCTGAACCTAATTAGTGTAACATTAACAATATTCTTTGGTAAATACCTAAAAAAGATGGTGTACGTGTAGCGATGTAGATCTGCCTAGACTCTAACTCCAAAAATACTAAAATGCGGTGGAAACCTGCACTCGAACATCTCTAGAATCGGAATTCAATGTAGATAGAAACAATAAATAACTTGCGGTAAAAACATACAAGTTATTCATAGTGATTGGTGGTTGAAACCTACCTGGCGGTTGAAACCTGCCTAAATGCTAATTCAAACAGGACTCAATATGGTGGATACCTATACGGAAGACTGTCGGAATCAGAATGAAATTCTCCTGCTTTTATTCTAAAGTTAATGATATTTAGTAGCCGCTGCATTTGCAAGGATTACTGCGATCCAAATTTTGAATGACTAATGTCATCTTGAAACGCAGATGTTGCTCTGTATGCAAAGGAGATAAATTGTTGCTGTCAAGTAACAGCTGTTTGTTATTGTCATTTTTGAAATCAATAGGGGGTCAGGAATCCGATTTGTATACTTTTTTACAAATCTAATTATTGTATAATGTGTACCTATTGATTCCAGGCAATCATTCATGTCGAAGCTGCGACAATGAGCTTCTTGACGATTTTACCGTTGGTCCAGACGGTATTCCTCGTATTCTTAAACTATGCTCTTATGCATTGATGACAACGTTATCAATCCTCTTCAAAAAATCGTTTATTATATCAATTCATAAAACAGGCAGTAAACACGAAGTGTGTAATTACCGACCAATTGCAAAGCTTTCTTAAATCCCTAAACTTTTCGAGGCTATTATTATACTCACAAATTTCAACAATTTGCAAACGCTTTATTTCTCTCAACCGACATGGATTTCTTTAAGGCCGCTCCATGACTGCGAACCTCAATCCTTTTATTATTGAAGATTTAAAAAGGTTTATAAATTGACTATGCTTACACAGATTTCAGCAAAGCGTTTGACAAACTCTCGCACGCTATTATACTACTAAAACTCGAGAGAATGGGTCTCCCATCGTCTTTTTTAAACTGGATTCGTTCCTATTTGCTGAACAGGACGTCTGTCGTGGAGCTAGTTCTAGGGAAATCTTAACTAACTTGGGTGTCCCTCAGGGTAGCCATCCAGGTCCTCTTCTTTTTATTTTAGCTTTTGATGACATTACACACCTTCTAAAGGAATGCAAGGTTCTTATATTTGCTGACGATACGAAGATATTATAATACACTAAGGATACAGGCGATTGTCATTTGGTTCAAGAGGACCTCAAAGTTTTCCATTCCTGTAGTGCTCACAACAACTTGGAACTCAATGTCAACAAGTTTGGGGCCATCTCTTCCTGTCGCGGACGCAATCCTCATCACTTTGATTACAGTCCATTTGGGTGTATTCTGCGACGCAACAAATCTGTCCGTGACTTGGGTGTTCTCGATAGTAAGCTTGACTTTGTTGAGCACAACAACTCTATGGTTGCGAGGGCCTGTTCTGTATTAGGATTTATAAAGAGATGGTCATGTGAGTTTTTTGCGTTACTCTATATAAGCTATTATATTTTTCTCTTATGAGACCTATTCTTGAGTTTGAGTATGCGAGACAAGTCTGGTCCCCTCGGTACCAAGTCCATAATAATAATATTGAATCGGTCTAATACACTTTTGTCAGATTTGCCTTAAAAGATCTGGCTTGGGCCGACCCAGTTTCCCGCCCTTCAAACCATGACCGTTTACTCTTGCTCTATATGCATTCATTGCAGAAACGCCGTGAAGTTGCCGATATTGTATTTGCTCACCAACTTATGAATAATAATATTGACCCGGAATTTCTTAAAACGAAATTCGTGTCAAGGGCTAACCCTTGCAGCCTTAGATATTACACTCTTCTTGAAACCAAACATAGCAGAACTAATTATGGTGTATTTGAACCTACTAATCGCATGTGCCTCAATGTTAATAAACATGCCGACCTATTTAATGTTAATGTCGATAAAAATACACTAAAACAATCGCTATTTGACTGACGTGCCCGTTTATCTTGTGTCTTCTGTATGTTTAACCTTTTTCTATTAATTTGACTTGACAATTCTAAGGCTCTGTTTATGTTATTATTATTTCTTTGTGTCCTTTATGTGTGCGTTGTCGCTACTTTGCCTCTTAAGCATGCTGTTGCATGATGTGTGTGGTTATGCTTAGTAACAAGAACCAAATGATGATACAGTCACATGCACATGCGGCCTCGCTGCTTGAGCTGGAGCTTGAGCTTGAGCTAAGCTAATGGTTTTATGAGTACTCCCACTGACTGATGATTGCAATTGAATTCTTGTTTCCTTTATAGGCTCATGAAGGAAGTCTTCAATATTCAAATTTGTACAAAACTTTTAATTTCCCAATTTATGAACCAATTCATTTTCACTCTGGAGATGTTATCAAGTTTATGAATATGATGATACTATTCTATGCTGTTTTCTCTTTAGTTTAGTAGGCTTGAATCGCTGATATAGTTTCAAAATTATATTTATAGGTTTAAAAACCGTACCAACAAAATAACATCCGCTTGAGCTTAGTCCCACTTTAGCATCATTGTCAGTCCAAATGAATTAATGAAGATTGTAATGGTTATCACATAAGGATGTTACTAATCTCTTTCTGTAATTATGATCGTTATTTATTATAATACTAGCTGTGTAACCCGGTTTCACCCGGTGTATTAAAAATACTAATTAGTTAAATACTTCTGAAATGTTGGTACTTCAGCCAGATTAGGAAGTTTGGAAGTATTACTAAAATCTGTGGATGTGGTATAGAACCGTCCAAAACGCATTTTGCTACCACCGTCTATATCTGAAGGACTCATAATCTATTCTGTGCTTAAACGTTTTCAGTGTTAAGTGTTAAATAAATAAATAATAATTATTTTTTTTTTTTTACTATTTTATCGTTACCTTATTGGAAAACATTAAAGCTGCAAACTTTATGTTGATTGCCTATTCGTTATAGAAAGTATCTCTGCTTAAACATTTCGTTACACATGTAAATGTTCAATATTAAACCAACCATTCTAATTTATTTTCAACCAGTATTCCCAAAAACTCCAAATACCAATAGTCATGGCAATCCATTTGTTCGTTCGCCAACGAACCTCTATACAGAACGAAATATTTGAAAATCGCGATGACAATCACCCTCGAACCTGCAATAATACCACACCGAACCCAAACGAAAACGGCAACTAGAATAAAATTTTATGTCTAAACAATCAAATAATTATTTACTAATTCAATAATTCAATCTAGGGATTCTATGTTTAAACAATCAAATAATAATTCAATAATTCAATCTAGGGAATCTATGTTTAAACACTCAAATAATAATTTACTAATTCAATATTTCAATCTAGGGATTCTATGATAAAATAAGCAAAAGAGACAAATAAATTAACTTAAGGCAAATTCGTTAGTTGTACAATCAATTGAAGAAATAAATTCGCGATCAAATTCCGCACTTCACCACTTCACTTTACCAACTCCTTCTTTTTTTTTTTTTTTTTTCTAGGTACGGAGTCGTTGTAGTCGTCGCGGGAGGAGTGGATGTTGCTGGCGCTACCACGTCGGGTCCGTCATCTGAAGTACGTGCATTGGTAAGTCGTTGTGCAATTTCGTTCATTTGCCTTAACGACTTCATTTCAGGTGTCGGGTTGTAACCAGACACCATTGAAATTTACAATTGCTGACTGCCATCTTAAATCCGCCAGTTTGAAACTTTTAATTTTATGTTATGTTATGAGCAACAAACATCCAAATAAACAAATAAACTTTCGAATTGGTACCACTAATACGAAATTCAACTGAAATTCGTAGAATATCAAAAATTGTGGTCGCCATATTGGATCCGCTATTTTGAAATTCCAAATTTTGGTAGCAGGTTCAAAATTAGTCTCACCAATTTTCCTTTACATTAATATATGTGCATGAAAATTCTTTCAATTTCCAAAAAATCTGTTGCCATATTGGCTCCGCCATTTTGAATTTCCAAATTTTCATAATAGATTCGAACTAAGTGGTCTCAGAATGCCCTTACTACTAATTTTCAGTTAAATTCGTTGGATTTCGAAATCAGTTAAATTCGTTGGATTTCGCCATCTTAACTTTCCAAATTTCGAAAGTATATGCGCAATCAGGATACACAAAAATTCCCAAACACCAATTTTCATGATAATCCCATAAAATTTGCAATTTTTGGCCACCATCTTGGGTCCGCCATTTTGAAATCCGCGGAAAAAAAGTAGCCCGTTTTTTAAGTCGGTGTATGTAATGCCTTCACTCGAAAAACGAAAATAATCGGACCAAGCGTTAAGGCGTGATTAAGTAACAAAAATATTGGGTCCGCCATTTTGAATTTCCAAATTTTGATAACAGATTCCAAATGAGTGGCCTCAAGATACCCAGAGTACTAATGTTCAATTGAATTCGTTGAAGTTCGAAAATTATTGGTCGCCATATTTGATCCGCCATCTTGAAATTCCACATCTTGAGCGTAGATTCGCAATCAAAACCTCTAAAAACCCTTAAGTACCAATTTTAACTTAGGACCATCAAATTTCCAAGACCAAGGCAAATTTCTCAGCGCGAACTTAACAAACTTTTTCTGGACAGATTCGATTCTATAAGCATGAATGGCATAATAAGGTGACCAAACAAGACTGCCGTATTCCAGGATGGGCCTTACTAAAGAAATGTATAACTGCTTATATATAGTTATGTTATCAAATTCACGAGACCATCTTTTCACAAATCCTAACAAAGCGGAAGCCTTGGAGACCATGTAATTGATGTGTTCAGTGAAGTCAAGTTTTCTATCCAAAAGAATGCCGAGGTCACGCGCAATGTGAACTCGACGAAGAGAACAGCCAGACAAGGAGTAGTTGAAATTAAAGGGGTTGTGCCGTCTATAAAATGAAATAATTTCACACTTAGAAATATTAAGTTCCAAATTATTGTAAATGCACCAAGACTGTAAGGTATCTAAGTAATTTTGAACCAACTCGCAGTCATTTATATTCTCAATGCGACGGAAAATCTTCATGTCATCAGCATAAATAAGAATATTACAAGATTTCAACAGGTGGGTGATATCATCAATAGCAAGAATAAACAGAAGAGGGCCAAGATGACTACCCTGAGGGACACCTGACGTAGCCAAAATACTTCTCGACAAGGAACCACGAAATGAGACATGATAGGATCTATCATGCAAATAAGACTGAACCCATACAAGAAAAGGAGGAGGGAAACCCATACTTTTCAGCTTAAGAATAATGATAGGGTGAGAAATTTTATCGAATGCTTTACTAAAGTCCGTATAAATGCAATCAGTTTGTAGACCTTTTTTGAATCCATTTAAGGTGTACTCGACAAACTCTAGTAAGTTAGTGGAAGTAGAACGACCTTGAAGGAAACCGTGTTGATTTGCGGATAAAAGCCTTGTACAAACCTTAGAGAGTTCAGAGTAAATAATTGACTCGAAGAGCTTGGGAATACAGGACAATTTAGCAATCGGCCGATAATTAGAAACATCGCTGCGGCATCCTTTCTTAAAGATTGGGATAATGAAAGAGTCTTTCCATATACTAGGAAATTGGCCAGAATTAAGAGATTTCTGAAAAATAATTGACAAAGGTTCAGCAAGTACATTGGCACAAAGTTTAAGAATCGCAGGGGGAATACCATCAGGACCAGAAGAATAATCGATCGGAAGTTCGCCAACAAATTTGTGAACAATTTCAGGAGTGATATTAATGGAAAGGTCAAAAGGGGTAGGATTAAGGTTAAGATGATGAAACTGGTTAGTATCAGGTTGGAAATTAGGGGAGGAAAAGGATTTTTCAAAGAAAGATGCGAACATGTCACAAACTGTCTGCGAAACCCCGCTCGAAGAATCTCCATAAGACATACTACATGGATAGCCATCAGTACCCCTCTTGGTGTTAACGAAATTGAAAAACGCGCGCGAATTACTATATGTATAAATCATTTTTAGTTTTATTAAGGTAATCATTATAAAGAACGGAGGCGCGGTTATTGAATTCATTATAACACTCAACAAACGTGTTATATGACTGAGTATCCTTCGACTGCAGATACAGCTTCCATAATTTATTTTTCTTATTTCTTAGCCTTCTTAAGTCTGAATTAAACCAAGGGGGTGAGGAACACAAAAGACGGCGGCGTTTAAGAGGAACGCAGTAATCAAAGTTTAGCAGAAGAGTGTCATAGAATTTTGCGACATTGTCATCGATTGAATTAGCAGATAAGAGAGACCCGAAATCAATGGAAGACAACCTGCAGTTGAGTTCGTCGAAATCAACATTTTTAAAATCATAAACCAGGTTGCTGTCCTCATTTGTAGGAAGAACTTTTGAATTAAAACAGAAATCTATCTGGAGGGGTGGATGGTACTTATCGACAGTGGACAAGGCTAAAGGGCAGCGTTGAACAATTATATTATCACTGCCCGAAGAAAAGAGTAAATCAAGCTGCCTCCCCAATTCATTTTTAACTGTGCTTAATTGAAGGAGACCACAAGAAAAGATAGATTCAAGAAAGGAAGATTCCTTCGGATTAAGGTTATTAGAAGGATAGCAACACTCACCGTCAGAATCAAATACCCATAGTACATTGGGCAGGTTGAAATCACCAATTAATAAAAGTTCGTCAGAAAAACTCATTAAATTTGAAACGAATTCCAAAATGAGAATAAGGGAATCATAGAGGCTGCGGCCCCTGTTGTCAACTGTACTGAGCATATCGGGGGGAATATAGCAACATAAAATAAATAGAGAATGATCTTTGTCAACAACTTTGAGACAGATTGCCTCAACGTCAGAGTTATTGCATGAGTCAGGTAAGGGGGGATATTGCTGCAAGACAATTCGTTTTTACAAGCAATAAGAACACCACCCCCACGAGCCTCAGAGATAAGATACCTATCCCTACGAAATACCTGGTACGAAGAGTCAAGGAGCTCAGCATCAAAAAAACCGTTATGAAGCCAGGTCTCAGTGAGAGCAATAATATCAAAGTCACTAGCAACAGAGGATTGGTAAAAAGATCTAGTTTTAGTTCTTAAACCCCTGACATTTTGATAGTAGAGGGAAATCGTCCGGAAATTATTTAGTTTTTTGATATAGGGAGAGCGCCAGAAGATTGCGTATTAACAGGAGTATTATTGATTGCAGATAAGCGTTTGGAGCTTTGAGAGGCCTGATTTTTGGGAACAAAAGGTTTGATTAAAGCGCCAGATGGCCAAAAAGTGGAGTCGAGAAGTTGGGAATAAATTGTTTCTGGTGCATTAACAAGAAAGGATGCAATCGATTTAGTGGGGTTACTTATTTTACGACAAGAGAGGTTGCTAGTGGAAATGTTATGGTCGGAAATGTATTTTAAAATATCAGTGGTATTAGTGTCAGAAGTGAACCAGGAGATGAACAGTGCAGAGCGAGAAGGAACTACGTTTAACAAGTTCGCTTCGGGAACAGTATTCCTAATACCGCAAACGGACGGAGTAGTAATTTCATTGGGCCTAGGATCATTATTAATAATTACATTATTACTACTAATGCATTTATTAGCTGCCAAAGGAACGCCTTGTTGTTTATTAATAGCACTTTTGTTTTTTTTAAGGTTTTTATAAAGCTGCTTTTTATTTCTATTTTTATTTTCGGTTTCCAAAACATTAGGGTTATTGCATGAGTCATGGGGAAGGGGGGCCATTGAAGTAGTAGGACTACTGATACTGCCGGCACTAATGTTAATATTATTGTCACAATTTTGGACATTGTCAGAGTGGGAGTCAGTTAAAATAATATCATCGGGGTGTGCATTATCGCATTTAGATGTTTTAACATTCGCAAGATAAGTAGGTGGCAATATTGCTAAGCGTTCTGGTATTATTTCCAATTACGCACGACCAAGGCTCGATTTCTTTTTTAATTTGTTTAATATTACGGCCAATGTCCATGGCAATCCCTTGAAATTTACAATTTTTGGCCGCCATTTTGGATCCTCCATTTTGAAATTAGCGAATAATAAGTAGCCTATATGTTAGGCCGGGATACGTAGTATCTTCACTCAAAAAATGAAAATAATCAAACCCAGCGTTTAGACGTGATTGAGCAACAAACAAACTTTCGATTTTATATATTATATATAGTATAGGGATCTGATAATTTCTTCTCAAACCCCCTCAAGTAAGATCTTAAACAGGCAATCCCCAATATTAAAATTTTGCGGAAAATTTTGAATTTCCCAATTTAGGAATTTCCAGTCTAATGATATCAAAACTTAACTGATAATTTTTAATTTAATAGTGATGTTTAAACATATAAAATTTCATGCACCATGGAGGTCTTTTGTACATAATACACATAATCGTGAAGGTTTCTTTTGTAATATCATTCACAGGCTATATGTACAGCTTTTGTACAGCTATCTAGAGGTGATTTCTTTGGGGGAAAGTGGAATTTTAAATTAGCTAGTTTTTATTAAAGTAAAAGAGTTCTGTTCCTTTTTAAGTTTCATTTAAACGGAAATGTGTAACAAGCGTGCGCTTTTTGATTTGGCCGTCAGATCGCGAATAGTCCAAACTTCGAATATAAAGCTGAAGAAATCTCTGTATCGTGCAAAAACCCCGGTTAGGGGTGCTCTTTTACAGACGGCGTTGAAAAATAGTTTTTGGGGAGATTTGTGCATAAGAAAATTTGTTTTATCATTTCTCCATTGCTAATAATAAATAAAGTTTTGCAACAATTCAGGAACATTACAATCGCCTTCGGAAATATATTTGGAGTCGACTTTTTCTGGTTTCTTGTTCACTACATTTAATATTTTATTACGAAGATAGGCAATTTCTCTTAATTTATATGTTTGTGATGATGAAGCAATCATTCTTTTTGCTAAGTCAGGGTCCATTTGCATATCTGTTTTATAAATAATTTTTCTGTAACTGTATTCTTGTGTCGTTCCAATGGCTAAGACATGTCCGTATTTTGTTAATATTTTGTCTTGTAAATGGTGCATTCGGTAAGTCTTAAAATCATATGCAACATTTTGTTCAGCTGATAATTCATTCAATAGAGCTTTGTAGTGCGTGTAAATATCAGAAAATAAGTATACATGTTGTTTTTTCAGAATTTCGTTTTCTAAAAAATTTTCAAATATATTGAATGCTTCGTTGTGGATTTTACGCACTTGATGCCACAATTCATCTTTGGAATTTTCTTCTGTTAAAGATCTTTCATATTTCATTTTAAAAGCATGTCTACATGCAGAATGATAATGAATAGATGATGATTCATTAATCCTCTGCTGAATATGTTCATCTTTGACAACTAGCAGCATTTCTTCGATTGCTTTTCTTAAATTATTTGTGTCTTCTATCGGGTATTGACGACGATTTTTTATCTTTTTCTCCAGGTGCCCACAGAAAACACATTTATTTTTATTGGAAATGTTGCTGCTGCTCAGTTGGTGTAAATGTTCTTCTTGTTCTTCTTCCGAAATGTCCATTGGTTCAACTGCAGCCTCATGTGAAGTACTTGGCTGATTTTATAAATAATAAAATAAAAATTTTTAAATTTGATCAAATAATACAATTTATTAAGTAGACAGAATTGTAGTCTTGAATGTATAGTAAATTGCAATATGACGAATGCATCCAAATGTAATTAATAGTGCATTGACTGCTGATAATAATTTGAATTGAAAAACAATTTATAGAAATTTTCATAAAGTCATGCATGTAGTTCTATCGTTATTTTTTATTTATTATTACACGAAAAGCGGTAATAGAACATAATTATTTACTTACAGATTGCATCCAATTGGCGAATTCTTCTCTATGATTTACTGGTATAGGAATAAATTTTTTATAGCACGTTAGATGATAACCACTATCATGCAAATCATTGGAACTTAAACTTAAATATTGAACTTAATTTTTTTAATTTTTCGGAAAGTTAGCTCGTTTTCACATTTTTTAAAAGCGTCTTCCTTTCCAGAGAATGGAATAATTTTCTCTTTAGTTGATGTATTACAAATAAAACACTTCATCTTTAAATTGTAATAATGAAACGCACGGATTGAACGCAGTTTCTTCAGTGTTCTACTATAAAGCCACAGTAAACTAAATTAATCGTCACTATATCTCAAAGAAAACAACAAAAATATTAATTTATGATATTAAAAACTATAAAAATATCACACTGTTTTGCAATTATAAAATGAAAACATTTTTTTTTTCAATTATTAAACGGCCAGTTTTGTTTAATCAATATATATTTATATAATGCTGATGCGTAGAAAACTTTATAGAATAATGACACTTTCGACAGCTATGAGAACAGCAGACTAAAATGTCGAAATGATCTGAACTCACTAAATGCTGTAGGACAAGGCTAGGATAGGAACGTAGAAACCGTTAGAAAGCGAAAAATCAGAAGAGGAAAGAAATTTTGCACCATTAAATTTTGTATGAATTTGAATTATTTGTATAATTGATTGAAATTAAAATTTTTCCTTAATTCCTTTTTCCATATTCATTTATGTACAATTTAAAATGTAAGGAAGAAACCAAAGTACATAGTTTATTAAAATATATATACTCCAAAATAAATGTATTAAACAAAGTGAAATTTGTGATGGTAAAAATCGAGATCATGCAATAAAAACTGGTATGCGCAATATTTCCGGCAATTTCTAAGCCCGCATACCAAGATATTTTTGAATTTGGAATTAAAACGCGTAAATTAAAAAAAAAAACCGTTTCCGTGATAACGGAGAAATTATACCCCCTGTCACACCCTTCAAATAGGTATGCCAGACCTTTCCGGCTAAAAAACATTGGTCGGCCGGATTTTTCCTTAATGTCAATGACATTGCGCATCAAATTAACGATGATTCTTCAAAATCCGCGATGACGGTGAAACATTATGGCCATTTCATAATACATAATTTATTTAAATATATTTTCCGCCAATTATATCCACGCCGACAAAGCTTATCTTATTCGTCTAAGTGTAAACTAACATTTTTCATCAAACATTTTCAAATCCGCGATCACGGGGCTTTCAGGATTGCCGGCTCTTCGCCTATTAGAGCTATAGTTTGTGACCAAGGTTCCAATAACAGGAGTGCTCTAAAGCTCCTTGAAACCAATTCCGCACAACCATATTTTTATCTTAATTCAAAAAACATTTCTGTTATTTATGACGTTCCCCATCTTCCCGACTAGAAATTAGTTCAGGTATTCCGGATTATGATTAGATCCGGATCAGATTTTCCTTAATACGGCCATCTGATCAGGAACTAATCAGAATGCAGTACCGTATCCCTTGATCCGGTCATCTGATCAGGAACTGATCAGAATGCAGTATCCTATCCCTTGATCCGGTCATCTGACAAATAAGTTCGTTATTATTTTCATTCAATATAATTCACACATCAAGTTTGTAAGATTCATTTATATACAACTCAAATATTTTATATAAATAATTCCCGAGTCATACCCGAAAGAAATCTATAATATAGAAAAACATCAATCTGTCAAAATGTGCCCCGAACTAACTACAAAACATATATATCCTAACACTTGGCAAAACATTAAAGTTTCTTATGCTGTACAAGTTATGAGTCACATTTGTAGTTCAGCTATTCATACAGTACATAGTTTGGAAAAATTTACTACTAGCGTCAATTCAAAAGAAATATCAACCGCTACTTTCTTTGAAAAACTCAACCACGCTTTTGATTGTCTCAATAGTAAATCACCATTTAATCGCAATATCTACAAAAGCACAATAAAAAGAGATGGAATTGTTAGAAGTGATAATTCCATTCATAGAGACGTTTTCTACTGCAAGAAAACATTACTGTTTTGATGGTTTAATCTTTACAATTCGCAGCATACTTTTATTAACAGGTGAGCTTGTTGATAGTTTCCTACAGAAATCTTACGTTTTACTATATAAATTTAATCAAAATGTTGCCGAAAATATGTTTTCATTGTTAAGATTATCAGGTGGAAATAATCAAAATCCATCCTTATATGAGTTTAATCATTTAATAGGGAAAATTCTCTCTATCAAAGTCTTATCGCTAAAATCTAAAAAAAGTAACTGTGAAGAGGACGAAGAAGAGTTTATATTTGAAAATAGTGAATTACGAAATTGTTTCCTTTCCGTTGCCCAAAATGATGCAGACACTGGGTCGATGAATTTTAGAAGCACATGTATTGACGAGAGAGATAATCTAGAAAACTATAATTTTGATGTAATTAATTATAACGATAGACCAGTTGAGGATTCTTCATTGAGATATTTTGTTGGATTCATTCTTTATAAGCTCATCTTAAATATAAATGTGAATTGTGTGAAAATTGCATGAAACGAGTTGATGAGACAATATCACTCGAGGATAATTCTGAGCTACATTTATTTCATAAAAACTTCTCCACCAATTCTGATTTTGGTAAATTATCAGCGCCAACTGAATACTTTTTTCAAGTAATGAAATTTAATTGCAATATTTTTGTCAAAATTATAACGACTAGCCCTAACATTAAATGTTTAAAAGAAACAATAAAAAATAAAAGTATTGCACTTACAAAAGAAAGTATTGAATTTAGAGAATGATTTGAAGAAAATTATATTTGTTTTCGACATAGAATAAATGCACTTGATTATTTCATAGAAATATTATTAAAAAAACATTGTCAGTGGCAAACCGAAAAAATTATACAACAAAAAAAGCAGGCAAATAGGAAACTTAATATTATTAACACATAAAGTTCTACATTACCATAATAATTTAATTATAATTTTGTTGGAATTACCTTTATCTGGAACGTTTAATTTTCTTAAAATTAATGTTAAATTTGGTTCTGTAGGCATTAAAAATTAAATGCCAATAAAAACCTAATCCCATCAGTAATCTTAAAGGGGATTCCCAAATGCCTACGTCATTATATAAGAAGTCAAATAAACCTGCAGTGTAAAGACGAATGCAGGCAGCAAATAAGCATAGGCTAGGGATTTCGAGGAAAGGCGAACGCGTGTAACCGCAAAGGCAAATACGTTTACGCCCTGCGCTCCAGCCATAGCTGGTTGAGTGTATTAGTGCATTCGAACGGTGGCTTACTCAAAATATCGCATCGCTAGCAAGCCGCGAGCGAAGAACTTCCAGATCGCATCCTACCTTTCACACAGAGCTTTCAAAAAGTGGTACCTCGCCCAATGTTTTACTTGTCGCCTCTTTATCTTTTATTTCTCTATGGTACCAGCGTTCAGAACGTCCGATAAGAAAGCCAAGCTATATTCTATCCTAAGTCGTGATCATGTTGGCGTCGCGGGGCATGAATGATCATGTCTGAGCGTGTTTTTGCGAAATACGTAGGTGGCTTTTTTTATGATATGTGAAGTCTTGTCAGTATCTCAGCTCCTGATTGGTCAACTCATGATCACGTAATCGTATTTGTTTTTACTTGAAAGATTCTCTGTCTGACTATCTAGCGTTAAAATACCAAGTGTCTCATACTGAAAGTTCTAATTTTCATGACTACATTAATTGTACTGGGTGCGCTTTACAGCAGGACCAAATACTTGCGAGTGTCATTCTGCAGAGTGGTAGTACAATGAAAAAATTCAGCACCTCATCAATTTTTATATGAGAATCACAAGAAACAGCTGTGGAGATTGCTGAAAAGGGTTCGTTTTATACTAACACAATAAGTACACATTTTTCATAAGCGGAAGTTTGCCTATAGTTCTAGTCGTAACGGTGAATTATATATAAGGGCAATCGACAGGCTTCGATTTCAACAGAGAATCTTCAATTCAAGTGAAATACTGGAATCAATATTGGATCAAAACCGTCGCAACAAAATAAATAAAACAAGAATGAATGAATATGGGATATAAAACGAGAGTTTATATACATATTAAAAATTAATTTTTAAGTCTGTTAAACATAACACGTCGTTGGCATTTATCCATGAGTTAAGTTTCAATGAAAATCCCAACCATTTAACAAAAACTTTATATGCAGTCTTGTTCAGATAAATTTTTTACAGCTTTTTGGATGTTTTTCCGAGATCCATCATCTTGTCTTCTTAGCTTTTAGTTGTATCGGCAGCATTTGTCTGAGGTTCGTCAAGGTTTGTGGTGTGGTTGAACACCAAATCATAATTTTCTTTCGGGATAAAACAAATATACCAGCAGCAGATAAAACAGTTTACCAGCAGCATCAGCTTTTCCAGCAGGACCAGGTGGACCAGGAGGATCCTCCGCTTACTACTTCTTATTGATCAACCAAAGTTGTCAACGCTCATTTTCGAGATGTGATATAAATAATTTTATAAATGGGAATATTTATGCTGTTGTATTCGCTTCCTGCAACTCCTCAATAATTGCTATTATTTCATTATCATGGCTATTATTTCCAGCTTGTTTTGATGCTATTAGTATATGAAGTCAGTCAGCTAATTCATTGGGAACATGATCATCCCAATAGACATACTCAATATTTTCCTTTGGAATTCTCATTATTCCCATCCCTTTATGCGGTATAGGAGTTCGAATCAACTTTTTTATTATGTTTTTATATTTATAGGTATTTTTGTGCCTCTCATTTGTTTATTTTCATTAAAATCACGTCTGTTCGTGCATATATCGTTTAAAATTGATTGATAATTCCGTCTGAATTCGCGAGTCGGCCTGGTCGTCCATTGGAGCAAGCATCTTAATTTTAGATAACTTTGGTAGTAGGCGGCCGTGTTGAATCTCCATCAACTCGTTCGCGTATGCTCTTTCCTGTTCGCAGATTATCTAGTACCGTTCAGCAACGTCCATCTCCTCAGCTGATAGAAACTTGCTGTTAACCCGAAGACCATGACGCTTTTCCCGATAAGACCTACAATTGTGTTGAGCCAAACGCTGTATGTAAGCAGTTACACGTAAGACACGTCGCCAACTTCTAAATTCCAACAAATCAAATAAGGGCTCAGCAAATCGAAGTTCTTTTCTATCCGCGTGCTGGTCCTCAGGTTCCGCAGCAAGATGAAGCACCAACGACGAGTGAGGCAAATGAAAGTCATCCACTTGTGGGGGCCAATTCTCCTCCTCCTCCTCCTCCAGGCACTTCGAGCCACTAAGCCAAACCCGAAGAGTCAAGCTCCTTAGGAGTTACACCTCTCGTCAAAAGATCAGGTGGATTTCTTTTGCCGGGACAGTGATACCAGGTAGCGCCCTGCATACAAATTTCCCTGACCGTATTAGCAACGTATGAGTTCCAATTTCTTTCGTCCCCACGCATCCAAAATAACGAAATTTTGGAATGTAACCAGAGGAAATAAAATTCACTATTTATCTTTTTTTTTTGTGGGAGTTTTGGGTTAAAAAATAAACTTTATTCCTTGTACTGCTTCTTACAAAGTCTTACTTAGAACTGACTACAATTTATTTCTTAATTCTAACTGTCGCCTTGGTGTTCGCCCTGTTGCTTGCAGACATGGTGTCAGCGGTTTCCAGGTTTTGTGGGAAACGTTGTCCGATGATGGTGTCAGCAAAACGTGCCTCGGCCACGTGATGCGTTTCCAGGTTTTGTGGGAAACGCTGTGCGGTGGTTTTTGGATTGTGGGAAACGCTGTGCGGTACTTTTTGGATTGTGGGAACATACCTTGTAGCTGCGGATGGTGGTTTCGGATTTCTAGAATTTCTAGAGTGTTGGCTCTGCTAACTTATATAAATGAGCAGCTAAAAGTGCAGCGGTAAACTCAAGCCTTGGGAGCGTGCATTGCTTTTCGTCTTTGTTACCTTCTTTTCCTTTCTTTAAAGGCGCTACTCGACTCTTAGCGCATAAAAACCTAAAGACAACTACATTTGATTTGCCCCTTTTTATATGAGGTAGGGTCTACAAGGGAGCCCGGCTATGCGCCTGCGGGAGCTGGCAGGCTAGCATTTTGCGGTAGTGTGGGGGGTTTGCCCAAAAAACCGCGGCTGCTGTGCTGCGTAAGGTACTTGTGGGACTGTGCTAACGTGAAACATGAAATCATCATCATCACCAAATTTTTCTAGGAATCGTATGAGTTGCGTGCTCTGCTCATATAACTCAATGAATGAAATCTTCAAGAGAAAAAGGCGTAGGGCATTCATTAGGATTGAATTACCTAATGAAATTCTGATTTTTTTGTGTTGTAGGTGTTTTGCATTGACTTAAAGACTTTATTAAAACAATAATTTTTGGGATTGTTTTTACTTTTCGATTTCCTAAAGATTTATTTATTATTATTTGATTTGAAAGAGTTCAAAATTTTGATTCATATACTTTTTAATATGTTCCTAACATCTTTTTTCTCAATGTTCTGTACTCACAATATTTGTAGTGCTTCAAAAATGAATTACTTGTTTTCTGTTTTGCTTTGTCCTTTAGAAATAGCTTTGCGCTATAAATTTAGCTATCATTAACTTTCTATGAGAGCGGTAATAATTTTTAAGATTATTTGCCTTGGAAAACCGCTGAATTAGCTTTTTATATCGAAACTTGAGCAATATATCTCCTGCGTCGCCTTCTATCAGCCGACGGTAATTTATTGTCCCATTCCTGATTACCTTAAGCCATAAAGATGCCTGAAGAATGGGCGACTCACGTTCCGCGCACGCTGCGGCCTGTAAGCATTAAAATCCGAAACAAATATTTCATTTTTATCTCTTTCAATTTTTTTGCCGGCGGTCAGCATAATTCTGCGTTTCTCAGGCTCGTGTCTAGCTGCTTCCGGGCATTACCCAAGGGAAACCAATCTGAGCTTCACGGTTTCCGAAGCAGGGTGGATATTCTCCACAGTGCACCTTATTTACAACTTCAATTTTCCTGAATTTCTTAATAAGTTTCCCGTCCTCATATCTCCGTACACCGGTCTTCATGAGAAATTTTGTTCCCGTAGGAGGCGCAACCTCGCGCTTAACTCGAGCTTTAAGGATGTCTTTAGAAGAAGGCTCCGAAATGTTTGTTTGCTTTTTTTCAGTATATCGCCATCAACTTCTGTGTGGCCTTCTGCTTGCTATCCACCAACTTAGTGGATACCTACCCTTAAGCTCACCGGGTACCGTACTTCTGGAATTTAATATGATACTTTTTTAGTTTTGGAGATGAGCCTCAGTAGGTGGTGTTGGCAAAAAGCTGCTATCCTTGCTAGCCATAAAACAGAAATCAGGTGCTCTTTATATGTAGACACATAAGCATAATTTGTTCAATTTGGCCGGTTCGGTAATCCTCCAGATCAACTCCCAGTCGCGCCCTGAACGTCTTGTCGTCAGCGGTGGGATGAAATGCCTTGGCCGACGAACTTTTGCATTCCCTCCGTGAAGTTGATTTCATGGTTGTTTGCCAATTTGAAGTCAGCAGATATGCATTCCATGATTTCGCTGTAAAATTGATATTCATGGTTGATACTCAGGACATGTAAATTATGTCAGAGTCTAAATTTATGGATCGGAAGTGGCACAGAGCTGCTGTTATTTTGTGCACATTGGGCACATTCTAATGATGCAGAGAATAAAAAAAATTCCACGAAGTATGGCAAGTTAGACGCCGGATTGTGGTCATAGACTCCTTAAACAAAGCACAGCAAACAAACCTTTGTTTTTAGCCTTTCACCTTTATTCAGCTCCAGAAGATCTGGAAGTCTTTTATAAGCGAACTGATAATCTACTGGGGCTCAATTCGCCCCTTTGAGTAAAATGAAAGGATTATATAAGCTCTGGTTTGCTCCAGGGTCGATTTCGATGACTTCGAAATAGAGCGGTGATATAGGTTGATTGGGGTCATACATACTTCTTTGATGATGGATCGCATCAAACCATCCTCTAGCTTATAGCCTTAAGCCATAAGGGATGATTGTGATACTAAACAAGCTCCCAAGTGGATGGATGGATGGATGGATCAATCTTTCTCTTGTCTTCTTCTGAGTGCTCGAGCGCTACATAAATAGGAAACTGCTTAAGCCACTTCGGATGTTAGTAGTCTTAGGTGCGTACTTTCACTCTATTTCAATTCAACTATTAATAATTGTATCACCTTAACGAAGTAACACTTTTTTGAAAGAAATGCATATTTGTACTATAGAGAAAAATAAAAAAATTATTAATATGAACTTAAATTTGAAAAGAGATGAAAGTCACGCGGTTAAAGTGCCACTTCTTTTTGCTTTTGCTAGATATTCATGACACCGTTGGAGCACACTTTTTGTTTTGCATTGTGAATTTCATTTTGAAGTTTTTATAATAGATTCAATATTGTTGCCGAATTATTTTTAGACCAATTTTCATTTCAAAATATTCTCAGTATATACGTAATTTCACTTAATTTTTTTTTTGTATCAGCCATCTTGAATTTCAAAATTGTTATATTAGGTTAGAAATTAGTGTTACCGAATTATTTTTACACATGTTTTAATGAAAATACCTTTAGTTTCAAAAACACCAGTCGTCATTTTTGGTCCTCTATTTTGAATTTTCAAAATTTGATGGTATCGAAATGAATGGCTTCAAAATATCCTTAGCACATAATTTCACTTAAATTCATCGAACTCGAAAATTTGTGGTTGCCGATTTAACTTTACACTAATTTACATTAAAATGATTTCAATTTCCAAAAAATATGTCGTCAAATTGGATCGGCCATCGTTGACTCACACCTAAAAGAATAAAAGAATTAAAAGAAAAATCAAATGAATTTATATGAAAATTTTATACCTTGTACCTGGGAACCAACAGGTACTCCAATCGATAGCTAGCACTGGAGACTTTACATAACGGTACAACAACAACAACATTGGAATCATAACAAGAAACACAAAACATAAAAAAGCGACCGTAACACGATATGCGCTGAACTAACATAACACGACATAGGAACATTCGTAACACATTTAGAAATACGAGTTGAATTGTTATCAAACAGGTGACATGTTCGAATTTATTTCACCTTTTGACATTTGACCGGGCAAGAAATTTTTTCGAATTCACGGCGATTTTACATGTAATCGGCCGTACCGGGCATATCAAATTACAAATCACAACACTAGACACAGGCTACTTACCTTTTATATCGAAATTTGTTGTGGTCAGGAAGTAAAATTTCCTCACGGCGCCTATGGCTTAGCCCGCCGAAATTCGGCCAAAAAATTCACGGCGGCTCTGGCGGGCCCCGTACCTCGGTACCGTTCCTTGAGTTGCGAACGTCGAGTTTGGTCGCCCAAAAAGCACCAAAATTCGGCGTTCGAGACTCAAGGGGCGGCGCCTAAAGAAAAAATTTCCAGCGCGGTAGCTCGGTCGCGTACCAAAAATCTCCGGACCGAGCGGCTTTCGTTTTGGCAAAAGTGCACCAGGCTCTCGGTCCCATACAAAAATTTCCGGACCGAGCTGCCTTCGCTGTGCAAGCGGTGCACAAGTTCCTCGGTCTCAGGCCATAAAATCTCCGGACCGAGATGCCTTCGCTGTGCAAGAAGTGCACCAGGCCCTCGGTCCCATATAAAAATTTTCGGCCCGAGCTACGCGCGCCGTTGATCGGGTTGCTGGCTCGAGCTCCTGCCGCCGCTGCGGGCGCGAGCGGGGGACCGAGATGCCGGCTCAGAGCTCGGAGTGCGAGGCAAAAGCCAGCGCAACGAGCGATGGGTCGGCGTCCTAACGGTTCCTCGCTAACGGACGCTGCCGGCGGCGTGGGCTCGAGCCGGCGAGAACTCGAGGAGTTGAGTTTGGGATTGGAATGCAGTCGGACGCGCGGAACAAAGTATTTGATTAAAAGGACGCGGTTATATAAAAAAAAAAAGAAAAACGGAAAGTGATTTTTCTAGAAAATGCGCATAGAGTGGAAATTAAAGTAGGCCGACGGAAAATATTTCGTTATAAAAAAGGAAATAAAAACGCGGACAGTGGAAAACGAAAAAATAACAAACCCCCACGCGCTGTGGAAAAAACGCGTTTTGGCCGGAGATCGCGGACCGCGAATAGAAGAAAAAAAAAAAAAAAAAAGAGGGGGAATAAGAAAAAAAAAAACGTGCACGGGGAGAGGGTAGGAAAGAGCAGGAAAGGGAAAAAGAAAAGGGGGGGAAAAGGAGCGACCCAAACCTGTGATTGCGTTATTTTGTAAAAACTAAAGAAAAAAAAAGAAACAGGAAATTAACAAGTGGAGTGACCGACGTCAGAGGGCGAAAGTAAAATTAGAAGACAAGTTGTAAAAATAATAAAAAAAAAATTAAGTGAAGTGAGCCCCCCAAATTTATAAAACTAAAGCCCATTCAAGGCAAATGTTATAATAATAAAAATAAGTGAGGTGAAACCCAAATTTATAAACTTAAAGCCCACCCCAGGCAAAAACAGTCAAATAATATTAAGTGAGGTGCGCAAAAAAAAAAAAAAAAAAAACAATTTTAAATTGAAACTAAATTAGCCCCTACGGGAACAAATTTATGAACCAAAAAAAATAACTGATGTGAGCCGAAAATAACTAAAGTGGAAGTACAACGTAAAGGCCTAGTAGTCCGACAAAAAAAACAGTGAGGTGAACCCCCAAAACTAGAAAACTAAAACTAAACTTAATGTCCAAAATTTTTTATTCTAAAACTAAGTGAGGTGAGGCCAACATTATCGAACCGCACTTAAACTTAGTGGCAAGAACAGTTCTCATAAAAACAAGTGGAGTGAGCCTAAACAATTATAATTAAAGACATTTGAAGAACACCAAAAAAGAGGGGAGGAGCAAAGAAAGAAAAAAAAAAAAAAAGGTGTAAATAAGATTAGTGATCGAACTTAACATTGAACCCCAATTAAATAAGTAAAACTAAAAGGAACTTTTTTTTGTGTCTGTAAAAACTAAATAAAACTAAATACACTAACATCCACATTTTGGATATATAACCACAATATTTAAATTAATAATCCTATCCAAACAAAAAGTGTTTAAGAAAAAAAAAAAAAGTACGAAAAGGTCAAATGAAGTGGCCTGGATTCCCCAGCGGTGACTTCAGCGGCATCAGGAGCAGCGTCCGGAGCCTTCATCAATCAACACCAGCGGTCACTTCAGCCTTCACCAATCACCACCAGCAGAACGGGCCCCAACGAGTACTTCTAAATAATTTAATGTACAATAATTTGTAAGTTGACGAATATAGTCAGGTATGTGAATATGAATTAAATTGTGTTTTCTGGATCCCCTCTCTCCCCATCTCTTCTGCGATCCGCATTAGTTTCTTTCCAGCATTAAAGGGACCTCCCCATAATTTTGAGGCCACGGGGAGGTCATAGGGTGGTTGGGGACTAGGCCAAGGGGGTTCATTAACATCCAGAACCCCCCCTGAAAGTCATGCACGGGCAGTTGCCGGGTTCAGTCCCGCACTGTCCTTTTCCTTTCCCTTGCGCTTGTGTGTTCCGTCGCGGGAGAATTTTCGGATTGTTCTCGGTGGGCCGTTCCAGCGGCTTAAAGCGGTTTTTTGGCAAACCCCCCCCACAGCTACCGCCAAAGCTAGCCTGCCAGCTCCCGCAGCCGCATACCGCTCGACAGGGGCTTTAGCCGGGCTCCCTGAGGTCACCGCCGCTATAACAAATTCCCAAATTATTTTTGGGACAAGGGGCACACCACACTCGCGCAACTTTCATCACCGGCCACCTGTCAAACTTTATATTGTCAATTTATTTGGCACACTAAGGTGGGACAAATTTATCCGATAAATCGGATAGCATTGCCAGACAGGTGATAAATTACACCGGTAACGAATTAATCGCGTTTTAATATATTTCCCATAAGGCTAATGGGAGCGAAAGGGACAGCACTCAAGCGTGAATAAGATAGACGATAATTTTCACAACCGGAAACGCAAACATGGCTGAATTTGGTCTAAAAACGCCACGGTATAGCAAATTGGTTTTTTAATGATATTATGTTCAATTTTACGTGGATAATTCCAATTTTAATGTAATCTAATACGATATTTTTGTATTCTTTTATCAGGAGTATTGGATAAGACCAATTGGCTGCGTTTATCTCATAAAGGACGAAAAACGAGACGTTTCCGGTCCAGCTGTCTACGTGTGTGTGTCTTCGGGGGCTTTAAAAGGGCCGTGCTCCAGCATTTCGCCCTCCTTTGTCGTTTGATATTTCGCTGATAGACATTCGATTATTACACATGCCATATAAGGTCAGGTGATTTCTAAATGCTTCAGCAGGTGATAGGGTTAAATTTGGAAATTTTTGGTTTTCTTGGTGCAGAGTTTAATAATTAGTTTAGTGAAATTGGATTCGCCATTAATATTTTAGCTTATTAGATTAATGTAGGAAACAACTTGTGATCTAGGATTTAAATTGTGTATTGTCATAGAAATTGTGTATGCCTAAGGTCAGACAATTTCTAGATGACAAGGAAAAAACTGAATTGACTGAATTATTAATTATATTTTGTTGACCAACTGTGAACAATTATTTTTGAATTAAAGAGAGCTGAATTATACCTGAACATTAAGTCTTTTCTTCCGCTACATTTTTACCGCCAGTTTCCTAACACGTGATTGAACATTTGGTGGTTCCATCCAGGAATGTACAGCTAATTCAGTTTTCTTTAATTTCGTTCAGCTATTTTTCCAGCGATTTAAAATTTGTGGTGTCGGTGGTGATAATTCGTGCCTTTAGATTAAATAAATTTTGAGATGGTGGAGCTAAAAAATTTGCTGATTCAGGCAGCGGTTTTAAAAAGGCGACTAGAAAAATCCATCGAGAACGGAAAAAAGACAGCGATCGTGAAACGAACACAAGGGTTTTTTGAAAATAAAATCGACGACATAAAACAAACATGGGAGGAATGTCGTGCTGTGGATTTGTCTATAAACTCCTACATCATAGCCAATGAAGTAAAGGAGGCGCATGAATATATAGAGTATGATCACTATAGTATCATAGAACAAAAGTATACCGAATACATGGCCGAGTTAAAGGAAAGTTTAAATAAATTTACACTACAACCAATAGCCACCAATACATCAACCCCGGTTCCGACTTTAACAGTACCTCACCAAAAATCACTTTTACCAAAAATAGCGTTGCCTAAGTTCAATGGTGATTATAGTATGTGGCGATCCTTTCATGACATATTTGTATCACTAGTTCACGAGAATACACGATTAACAGCCGTTCAAAAGCTGCATCACATAAGGGCCTGTTTAACAGGCGAAGCAGAACAAGTATTAAGACATACTCCTATCACGAATCAAGATTACGAGCCTGCTTGGGAAAAACTTAAAAAACGATTTGAAAATAAACGTATTCTCGTTAGTCATCAGTTAAAGTTACTTGTAAACCAACCCAAGGCAAATATCGAAACAACTAAGGCATTAAATCCTTGATCGATACAACGGAGGAGTGTCTACAACAGCTTAAGAGCCTAAACATTAATACTTCTTCCTGGGATTCACTTTTGATTCACCTTTTGGTACAAAAACTTCCTTTTATGACGCTAAAATTATGGGAGGAAGAACAAGGATCGTCAGAGGAACTATCAATCTTGTGAAAAGTTATGCTATTGGAAAACAAATTTACTCTGACAACGCAAGGACGAGAAACGTGAATTTGTGTTTTGGAATAACGGGTCTCGTGAATTCAACAAAACATAGATTCTCATCGATTCTGACTCAACGGAGGACCAGCAAAAAAAAGTTTGAAATAAGGTAATTGGAAGAAATTGCAAAAGTGCAGATTTTTACAACCATGTGGAACAGCAAGTTCTTGTAGTACATCATGACAACACCAGCAGTGGTGGCAAATCCTGCAGTTCCTCCTCCGTCTACCTTCACTTTCGACTATCCCTCTCAGTGGGACAATTGGAAAAACCGGTGTAAGCGATGGTGTACAGTCGCGGGTATTACGGGAGCGGCTAGTAAAGACAGATCGCAAGTTGATTGCTTAATATACAGCTTGGGAGCTCGGGCCGAGGATATTTTCAAATCTTTTACGTTCGGCGGTATTGATCAGGCAGCAAAAGCTGCTAACGCCATGAATTACTCAAAAGTCATAGAACAATTTGACTATTTTGTCTACGGAAGGAGGAATACGATCTTTCAAAGAGCACTTTTCAACAAGCGCTATCAAAAGGACGGGGAAACCATACCTGTAGCTACGGAGATATGCGTGAAGAGATGACCCGGGACCGTATTGTTGTTGAAGTTCGCGATTCCCCACTGTCAGAGAAAGTCCAGCTAACGAAAAACTAAACCTATATAATGACTAGAAGTTTCGATACTGTGCAGAAGCAAAATACAATTTGCAAAATGGGGAAGCTACGTAACAATATCATGAACCGATAACAAAGCTCATAACAGCACCGTGAAGAAAAACAATAATCACAAGGCCAGTGTAAACTGGAAGTGTCGCTTCTGTAGAAGCAAGCAATTTCGTGCAAGAGACTCATGTGTAACAAAAGCGGCTACGTGCCACTCGTGTCGAAAACAGGGTCACTTTTCAAATCAAATCCCTCAAGACTAGGCAAAGATAAAAGCTATTGCGGCCATAAGTCAATCAAAGTCAGAATCATTCTACGCACGTTCGATCAACAAAGCCGGTCGTACTCAACGTTTGAAAGCTACAGTGCAAATTAACAATGTTCCCGTTAACCTACAATTAGACTCAGGCGCAGATGCGACCATCATCACAGAGGAATGCTACAAGGCTAATTTCAATAATAGCCGTTTTTCTTTTTTCGTGCAGAGCAGAGCGCGAGTTTACAAAACAAAGCTTGTGTTTCTTTTCTTGCTCAGAGTCTTTAGAGCTTCAAATTTGTGTTTCTTGTTGAGTTCAGAGTATGATCAAACCGCGCTCTTTGAGCTCAATCAAATTTGATCCAGCATTTGGAGTAAGAAACCGACCACATATAATTTGACATTTGACTGAGGGCAAAAGATGTGTAAAAATAATCGACAAACTGTAAATAAATTTGCTCCGCGTATGTATTAACTGTATTTAGAATTTAAATATGACGAAAAATATGAAAATATGACATGACAGCAAGTGTTCTAAAAGTGTTTCATAAAACAAATCTGAGCGCTCTGAGTACGCTCTGAACTGAGCATACTCGACGTGTTCGAGCTCTGTTCAGAGCGTTATTCAGATCAAGAAAAGAAAAACGCCTAATGTCAAGCTGGTCTCTCCTGACCGCAAACTACATTCATACGCTTCTAAAATGGAATTGCTAGTTCCCGTGGTGTTCGACGGTCTCTTGACCAACGATAATAAATTAGTTCATGGACCAATTTTTGGCGTCAGCACTGAAGACGAATGTTTGCTGGGTCGTAATGAATGTTACGCTCTTCAACTGATCACAAGATGCAGTCGACTGCAAAATCTGAAGAGCTCAGTTCAACCTTACACTGAGTATGCGTCCATTTTCAATAGACTGGGACAACTGTCCACTTCCTATCACATTCGACTCAAGCCGGAAGTTCAACCTTTTTGTCTTTCGCAACGCCCGCCGTGGGGTCCTCTGTGGCCAAAACTGAAGGACAATTTTAATGAGATGCTTGCCCCGGATGTCATCGAGCCGGTGGATGTGCCGATGGATTAGTGCTCAGGACTCGTTATAGTGAAAAAGTCTAATGGAAATATTCATCTTTGTGTTGATCTGACAGCTCTCAAAAAAGTCCTTATAAGGGAGAACCTTCCAATGCCAGTCATCGAACATACTTTAGCGCTCATGGCTGGGGCTAAGTATTTTACCAATCTGGATTGTGTCTTTGGCTTCTGCCAAGTTTTGCTCAACGAGTCATCTAAGCTGCTGACTACATTTATTACGCCGTTTGGTCGCTTATGTTTCTGCCGTCTACCCTTCGGATTCTCCTAGGCGCCAGAGTTTTTCCAGAAACGGATTTCTCAAATTCTGGAAAGTTTGGAGGGCGTTACGCATCACGTACGATATACTGATTTAGGGAGCTACGACGGAGGAGCACGACTATCGGTTACACAAGGTTCTTTGAGGACTTTGTGACTCAACTCCGATAAATGTGCCTTTGCTCACAAGCAAGTACTCTACTTGGACCACGTAATTTCCGAAAAGGCAATTTCATGGGATACGAAGAAACTCGAAGCTATTCTCAACCTGGAATCACCGAACCACTTTACGAAGGTTCGTAGTTTTATTGGAATGGTCCAGTACCTCACCAAATTCATACTACGACTTGTGGATATACTGAAACCCTTGTTTGAACTGCTCAGTTCCAAAAACGACTTCGTTTGGGGTCGTCGTCAACAGGTCACCTTTGACTGTGTGAAACAAGTACGCGATATGATCGACCGATGTCGCACTTACGTCGAATACGACCTAACACAACCTGAACCTCTAATTCCGTCCAATTTCCCAAAACGGCCTTGGCAGGTCATTGGAATGGACCTTTTTAAACATAAAGAAGAGTGGTATCTTCTGGCGGCTGACTATTATTCTCGCTTTTCGGAGTTGTTTAAACTCCAAAAAAAATCCTGCTCCACAATCATTTAGTGTCTCAAAGAGATATTTGCTCGACAGGGCATTTCGGGTTGTCTTCGCAGCAATAATGCCCGCATGTTCGACTCTGTTCGAACTCAACAGCTTAACGAATTTCGAAACCGGTGGGGTTTCGAGCACATTATTTCGTCACCATGCTACTCGCAATCAAATGGATTCATCGAGTTCATGGTCAAGGTTGTGAAAACTGGACTATCAAAAAATCAAGATCCGGTCTTATTTCTACTAGAATACCGGACCACTCCACTAGAATGCGGATTTAGCCCTAGTGAACTACTAATGGGAAGAAAACTCAAATCTCTTCTACCTGTTCCTGCCTCTGTGCTTTTGCCCCGGACGGTTGATCGTATACAACTACTCCGCGGAGTAGATGCTAGAATCAACAGACACTCCTGGTGTGCTCACAACAACTTGGAACTTAATGTCAACAAGTGCGAAGTCATCTCATTCTGTAGCGGACGCAATCCTCTTGTATTTGAATACAGACTTTCAAGGTGTATTCTTCGACGTACCAAATCTATTCGTGACTTGAGTGTCATTCTCGAGAGCAATCTTGACTTTGCTGAGCATATCAACTCTATAGTTGCGACGGCCTATTCTGTATTAGGGTTTATAAAGAGATGGTATTTGAGTTTTCTGACGTCACTATATGTATATAAGCAATTATATTTTTCTCTTTTGAGACCCATTCTTGAGTATGCGAGCCAAGTCTGGTCCACTACCAAGTAAATAATAATAATATTGAATCAGTCCAACGCAAATTTCTCAGATTTGACTTAAAGGATCTACCTTGGGCCGACCCAGTTTCTCTCTCTCTGCATACAACGATCGTCTACTCCTGCTCGATATGCATTCGATATGCTATCAAGGTAGTCCTTTTATCAGGCAATTCATTAAACTATTTTTATTATTGTTACATGTAAATTGATTTATTTAGAGTGTCTTGATTATACGGTTATTTTATTGTTGTTAATTTAATTTAGTTGGTTATTTGGTTTATATGTATTGTTTCTTTGGTATAATATTTTTTTATAATGGGCAGTATGCTTGTGAGTTGTTGTATATTTTGTGGAGGACTAATTAATATAAATATTTACATTTAATATATATATATAAATAAATTATAGTTTTACCCTTTGATTTATATTGAATATAGATATAATATATTTAATATAAAGTTTCATATTAAATATTATGATCTATATAAACTTAGGTGAAGAAAAATATATTAAATATAAATTTTAATTATAATACAGATTGATGTATATATAATTAACATAGATATATATAAATCACGTAAATATGTAGAGAATATATATATATATATGGCTCAAAATCACCAAGGTTGCAAATTTCAAGATTGGTTTGATGCAAAAAAAAAATTCAAGCTATAATGATGACTCTTAGTTTATACTGTTGCAAAATTTGTATATTAATAAACTTTGACAGGGCAGCGCACAGAACTCTATACTTTTTTTGTAATATTGCTTCTTAGTCAATATCTTACAGAAAACCATCAATTCGGGAACGTTTTTCTAAGTTTAATAAAATGAACAAAAACAAAACAAAGTACATAACTTAAGCATTGCTTAATAACATGGGTATATTATGTATCTATATTATATAAGCAATAATGAAAAAAATATATACAAAATCTTCTACAATCAAAATACGTCAAAAAATTAAAGAAGTTGCTATTATCGTGCATAAAATTTAAGAAATTTCAAAATATTCAAAACTCTTATGATCGAATAACGTTACATGAACAGAATGAAAGTTCTGTAATGTAATAAACTATGTTTTTTCTGAACAAAATAGCTCAATTTATGCGTATTTTATTGAAATATTGTAGTGTTCCCGGAAATGATCAACCGTTCCCAGAATGACAAAAATGTTACCGAAATGATGATATTGATATCATAAGGTATAAGTAAGGAAATATTTAAATTATAAACAACGGTTTAAATAACAAATTTATTTATTTATATTGCCATAATCAGTTCTTACAATTAGAGTCTTTTGACAAACAATAATTATCATTCCGAGAACGCGACAGTCATTTCGGAACGTTCCCGAAATGAGGATTTCAAATAAGTGCGCGCTTTGATTATACAGCGGCCATCTTAAATGCGACCTGACTTTGTCAATAGTAAAATATTTAAGGTTACTTTGTTATTTCGTGTCGTAACAAAGAATTTCATCAATAATTAAATGTAATAGACACGTTCCCGAAATGACGGACAGGTCTGCCAAGCTCAATCCAATATGTCATTCACTGCTCGCAAGCACAGCCGAGCCTGAACCTTACTCGCTAATTGATGCACAGTTGCGTGCATTCTGGGAAGTGGAGCATCATGAAGCTCCGAATAATCAGCGTTCGTCTGAGGAAGTAGCCTGTGAGCAGCATTTCGTTGAGAATTATCGTAGAACCAATGTCGGTCGCTATTCGGTTCGTCTACCATTTCGTGAGGAGCCACATGTGCTCGGAGATTCGTTAGAAGTTGCCAAACGGCGTTTTTTTCGATTGGAATATAAGCTTTCGCGCCTACCTGAACTCAAGCACCAGTATTGCGACTTTATGGCCGAATATGCTAATCTTAATCACATGGAGCAGGTTGACCTCGATACCCTAGTTAAGGGTAACTTCTACTTCCTACCGCATCACTGTGTGCTCAAGCCCGAAAGTAGCACGACGAAGCTTCAGGTAGTATTTGACGGCTCCTGCAAAACTAGCACTGGCCGCTCTCTCAACGACATTTTAATGATAGGACCGGTGATCCAAGATGATTTATTCACAATCTTGCTTCGGTTTCGTACTTATCGCTATGCAATCACCGCCGATATAACAAAGATGTATCGCCAAGTGGAGGTTCAAATGCCAGATCGTAATCATCAATGCATTCTATGGCGCGATTCAGTAGATAAGCCTCTTCTAGCCTATCGACTTCGCACCATTACCTACGGCACTTCACCCGCGTCATTTTTAGCAACTCGCTGCCTAGCCCAATTAGCATTAGATGAAGCCCAAAACATTCCAACTGGCGCAAGGGTGTTAGCCAGAGATTTTTACGTCGACGATATGCTCACTGGTGCTCACACCTTGGAAGATACCGTCAAGATACGTGCTGAAATAGAGCTCTTGCTTAAAAAGGGGGGCTTCGTGCTGCGTAAATGGTGCTCTAATCATAAACAAGTTCTGGAAACTATATCCGATGGTGAGCAGGAAAAGCTCATTCAAATTGCGGGTGGCAACGTAGTGAAAACACTTGGCTAGATGTGGGATCCTGGGCATGATACTTTTCATTACACATTATCTAACGATGACTGGAGCGGCGTGAAGACAAAACGGAAGGTTTTATCGAACATAGCTAGTCTATTCGACCCCTTGGGATTACTTAATCCGATAATTGTAAAGGCTAAGGTTTTTATGCAGCAGCTTTGGAAACTAGGGTTGGATTGGGATGAGTCTCTCCCAATGGAGCTTCATACCAATTGGGCTAAGTTCTGCCGTCAACTCCCGGACATCAAGGAAATCGCCATACCCAGATGCATCGTGAGGTCCCAGGATCACATCGAACTTCATGGATTCGCTGATGCCAGCGCTGCTGCGTATGGAGCTTGCATATATTTGAGATGCAAAGATGACCATCAAACTGTAGCTGTCAAACTTATCTGCTCAAAATCCAGAGTCGCCCCCGTTAAGGTGGTTTCGATTCCTAGATTGGAATTATGTGCCGCTTTGCTGCTTTCGGAACTCATTAATAGAGTACATCATTCTATCAACTTGCCAATAGGCGGCGTTTTCTGCTGGTCAGACTCCTCCATAGCGTTATCGTGGATATCAGCCTCGCCTTCAAACTGGAACGCCTTCGTCGCTAACAGAACTTCCAAAATTCAAAATTTAACGGCTGCGTACCATTGGAGGCACGTTCCCACCACTTCAAATCCTGCTGATCTCATCAGCAGAGGTTGCACACCACATGAGCTTTTGGAATCGACCATCTGGTTCAATGGCCCAGCCTTTCTTTATCAGCCTCAGTCTAATTGGCCAGAACTGCCAAAGGTGTCCAGCAAAAATCTTCCTGAGGAAAAGGTGAAGAAATCGAGTTTGGTAGCTAGTAGTACTCCAGACCTCGTTAGCTCATGCAAATATGTCAACTGCTATGATAGCCTTCTTAGGACTTTCGCTTATGCTCATCGCTTCTTCCACAATACACGCAGCAGGAACTCACGATTCAGCGATTCGCCGACCAAGGATGAATTAAACAATGGATTAATATGGATAGCACGCATTATTCAAAGGTCGGAATTCACTGATGATCTCGAAAGGCTTTCGAACAACCAGCCGCTAAGTAAAGGCAGTCACCTGCGAGCTCTCAATTCTTTCTTAGACCGTGACGGTATCCTGCGCGTCGGCGGACGACTTCAGAATTCGTTGCTCGAGTTCGACAGCAAGCACCCTATAATAGTGCCAAAGGCCCATGCATTTACAAGGACTCTCATGACTCACTATCATATCAACAATCTGCACGCAAATCCGCAAACACTATTGTCGATCGTTCGAACCAAGTTTTGGCCCATCGCTGGAAGGTGCGCAGCTAAGGCAGCACAACGAAACTGTATTCGATGTTTTCGTACCCGTCCTAGGAATATCGAGCAACTGATGGGGCCTTTACCTGCTGAAAGAGTTCAGCCAAGCCGGCCATTCTCGTGTTCGGGTGTCGATTTTTTTGGACCGCTCTATGTTACCAGCTTGGTGAGAGGCCGGCCGCCCACAAAAACATACGGCTGCATATTCATTTGCTTCGCGACAAAGGCAGTGCACATAGAGCTTGTCTCTAACCTGACATCTGAGGCCTTCCTAGGTGCCCTGAATCGTTTTATAGCTCGCCGAGGAAAGGTTTCAACAATCTTTTCTGACAACGCGACTAACTTCACTGGAGCGCGTAATGAGCTTGAGGCCCTACGAACACTTTTCCTATCTGAGCAACATCGGGATTCTCTGGAAAGGGTGTGTCAGGAGCATGGATTATCGTGGAAGTTTATCCCACCCCGCTCTCCTCATTTTGGCGGGTTGTGGGAAAGTGCAGTTAGGTCCGCTAAGTATCACATTCGACGTGTAATTGGCAATTCACTGCTTACATATGAGGAGCTGCATACATTGCTTTGTCTAACTGAAGCTGTGATCAACTCTAGGCCCTTAACTCCGTTATCTGATAACCCTGACGACTTCAATGCTCTCACACCGGGGCACTTTCTTATTGGTGCTCCCCTAGTGTCGCTTCAAAAACCTAACATTTCTGACTTAAACATTAATATTTTGTCTCGTTGGCAGAGAGTTAGAGCCATGAATCAACGATTCTGGAAACTATGGAGCCAGGAATATTTGCAATCTCTACAGCAAAGAGCAAAATGGTTCCGACCCTTTGCAAACATCGCTCTTGGCTCACTAGTTTTGGTGAAGGAAGACAACGTACCCCCACTCCAATGGAAGCTTGGAAGAGTCATTGAAGTGCATCCGGGATCGGACAACCACCTCCGATTCGTCAGTCTCAAAACATCCACCGGGATCTTCAAGCGCGCTGCAGCAACCATCTGCCCATTACCAATGGAGGCGAATGGGCAGACCCGTGAATTGGCGGTCAAGCCCCCCAAGGCGGGCGGCATGTTATGATTTCTTCTTTATATAAACTCAAATAATTTTGCCCTGAACTGTATTCATTTGTAACTTCTATGTTGTCAGCACTTTGCCCGCGAATCGCTTATATAAGGGAGCGGTCGCCAAATAAACTCTCTCTCTCAGCTGTCGTATCAACGAGGACTTTTATTTCGAACCCGAGGGGCTGCCCATCTACATAGTTTCACTCTTTCGAGCCGCAACAGAAAATCAAAAACGCTTGATTCTTAACAGAGGGTAAAATTGGATGCCCCGGAATTTTCTTATTCTATAGAAAGGTAATAGGAGGAGAATTGCGATTGATATAACTAGGGCAATTACTCCTCCTAATTTGTTAGGGATTGATCGTAAAATAGCATATGCAAATAGAAAGTATCATTCAGGTTGGATATGTACAGGGGTTACTAGGGGATTGGCGGGGATAAAATTGTCTGGATCTCCTAGGGCATATGTGTTGGATAAAGTTAATAGGGACAGCATTATTAGTATTACAATAAATCCTGCAATGTCTTTTGTGGAAAAGAAGGGGTGGAAGGGGATTTTATCAATATTAGAATTAATCCCTAGAGGGTTATTTGATCCTCTTTGGTGGAGGAACAGTAGGTGTACTATAGTTATAGCGGCTACAATGAAAGGGAGAATAAAATGGAAGGTGAAAAACCGGGTTAGTGTGGCATTGTCAACAGCGAATCCTCCCCATACTCATTGTACTAGTTCAGTTCCTAGGTAGGGTACAGCAGATAGGAGGTTTGTGATTACAGTAGCTCCTCAGAATGATATTTGTCCTCAGGGTAGGACGTATCCTATGAATGCGGTTGCTATTACTAGGAATAGGATAATTACCCCGATGGTTCATGTTGGTGTAAATATGTATGATCCATAATATATTCCTCGTCCGATATGTAGGTAGATGCAGATAAAGAATAATGAGGCTCCGTTGGCGTGTAGGGTGCATAGTAGTCAACCGTAGTTTACGTCTCGGCAAATGTGAACTACTCTATTAAAGGCTATGTCAATGTCGGCGGTGTAGTGTATGGCTAGGAATAGGCCTGTTATGATGTGGGCAATTAAGCACAAGCCTAGGAGAGATCCAAAATTTCATCATACTGAAATATTAATAGGGGCTGGCAGATCTACAAGGGCGTTGTTGGCAATCTTTAATAATGGGTGTTCTAGGCGTATTGGTTTGTTCATTAGTTGATTTTTCGTAAAGGGCCTTCAAATACATTAGTTACCCTAACTACAGCGATTAGGGTGATTAATAGGTATCTCATTAATATAATTGTTGTGTAGTTGGTGGATAGATTATATAGTTTAATTAAACTGATGGAGTTTTCTGGAGAGAATGACTTAAATCTTCTTGTAGTTGTAAATTCTGTATATGATAATGGGTGCATTATATGTATATCTGATATTATGATTATTATGATTGTTGCTAGGGCAATGGTTAAGTATGTAATTGCTATAGTTATTGATAAGGAAAATATTTCATTAGATGCTAGGGCAGCTACATAGATGAATAGTACTAGCATTCCTCCTATCCTAGGAAGATTATAAATAGGATATAGGAGAATCAAAATGTTTTTCTTATTATTCCAGTTATTAGGGTGATTATAATTGTCTGGATAAGAAGGGTTAGTCCTATTGCTAGTGGATGGGATGTTTGGAGGAATACTATAGTTGATAGCAGGGTTAATAGGGTTATGATTGATATTGTGATTTCAAGAGGTAGTTTATTTAAAATATTAATTTTGGGGATTAATGATAAAGAAGTTCTTTTCTCTTGAAGTTTTAAAAGAATCTTCTTAATTTTGGTTTACAAGACCAATGTTTTGGTTAAACTATTAAAACTAATGGTTTTGTATTTATGGGTTTCTATTGTTTTATTTGGTGTTGGTGTTGTTGTGTTTGTTTCTAGACGGAAGCATTTACTGTCAATGTTATTGAGATTGGAGTTTATTGTTTTAAGATTGTTTTTTATGTTAATGATTTTTCTTAATTTAATAGATTATGAGGGATATTTTAGTATGATTTTTTTGACTTTTAGAGTATGTGAAGGGGCCTTAGGCCTCTCTGTTTTGGTTTCCATAATTCGCACTCATGGTAATGATTATTTTCAGTCTTTTAGTGTTTTACAATGTTAAAGTTAATTTTTTTTGTTTTGTTTATTTTGTCTGTTTGTTTTATGAATAATATATTTTGGATGGTACAGCATATGATTTTGTTGGTTGGTTTTATTTTTGTTATTTTTAACTGTTTTGTTAGTTGCTGATTTGGGTTGAGTTATTATTTTGGCTGTGATATTATTTCTTATGGATTGATTTTGCTTAGAATTTGGGTTTGTGCCTTAATGATTATGGCTAGTTATTTTATTTATTTTAGTGACAATTATTATAGGTTTTTTCTTTTAATGTAGTTTCTGTATTATTATTATGTTTAATTTTAACTTTTAGTAGAATGAGTCTTTTGGGGTTTTACTTGTTTTTTGAGATAAGTCTTATTCCTACTCTTTTTATGATCTTGGGTTGGGGCAAAGAAAGTATACCATAAAGAACTTGCACCCAATACAAGTCTGCGTTTTACGAAATTCTCGCTGTAAAGGGCCCTGTGCGGTCGGCGCAAGGGAGTTTGTAAAGGGGAAATCTTGTGTTGAGCTGAACACTGCGATTCTGCGGACTGCGATAGTGAGATAGCTGAGAAACTTGTTTCTTCTATCTGCATGAGCGGGCGAATGAGAGGGGTAAAATTCATACAGCCCAATAGCTGAGCCTTTGTTTATTGAGAGGAGGTGAGCTACTGAGATTGAATTGCCCCTGTGCTCGAAGAATTCCTAGAACCTGAAATTATGTTTATAAAATATTTTGTCCCTGACGAGCTGTTCCTTATGCACGAATTTTAACTTTGAATTAATGGAGTGATGAAGTTTTTAAATCTGGGTATTACAATTTTTGCAATGTTACATATCATTGCATACATATGTTTTTAGTATTTTATTTATATATTACCAAAAAACTGATTATTACAATAACAATTATTATAAGATAATTATGATATATTATTATTGTTTATATATGATATAAAAATTAACATCAACAAAACTGACCCTTAATTTAGCGCTTCGAAAGATTTGTTTACATATTATGTATAGTACATGTACGTATATACATATAAAATGCGTAAATCTTTTATAATTCACGACAAGTTGACGAATTCTCTTTTCAGGTTATAAAAAAATTTAAAATTTCATTTGACTGATATAAAATGCTAGAAAAATAAAATAAAAATATTACAAACTAGTAACATTGTCAATAATCGAAATTTGCAGGTAGGTATCCTCATCACCAATTTTCTTCATTCTCTAAAGGGAATTTGTGAGCATTATTTTTCGACACTATGATTTTTAAATATATTTTAAAAGAAGTCGGAATAGTTTTATGAGAAATTATATATATATTATATATTTAATTAACCTGAGTTCATACAGTCAAATATTTTGTCAACCATTCCAAGAAAGTTGGCTGTCGCTGACGATTGCTGTGCTGAGAGCCCCTTGCCGCGCACATATCATCCGCGTGCAAGGAATGTTCAGTCAGCTAAATGTGTGAACTAATTTGAGAGAACTCAGAGAGAGCCATAGAACTTGAACGGTTGAAAAGCAGCTCGCAACACACGACTGGGCCCTGGGGTTCTGTGGGGTCGGCTCATGATATGCTGAATGCTGAATTGTATCTCTGGGGTTCTGTTCTGATATAGCGACCCCAGCCGAAAATTTCGTACAAAATTTCTTGTGTGCCTTGCAAGTTCTTTATGTTATACTTTCTTTGGTTGGGGATATCAGCCTGAGCGCTTGCAGGCAGGTGTTTATTTATTATTTTATACTTTGCTAGCTTCTTTACCTTTATTAGTCGGTTTTTTTTTTTTGAATAATAGGGTATTTTTGTTGGATATGTTTATTTTGAAGAATTCTATATTTTTTAGTGATTTATTATATTATAGTATGATTGCGACCTTTTTGGTTAAGATGCCTATAGTTTTGGTTCACTTGTGATTGCCTAGGGCTCATGTTGAGGCTCCAGTTGCCGGTTCTATGATTTTAGCTGGTATTTTGTTGAAATTGCGGGGTTACGGGACTTTACGTGTTTTTTCTTTTATTAGTTACTTGGGCGTAAATTTTAATTTTGTTTGAGTTGGGGTTAGTTCAGTTTGGGGTGTTTTAGTTAGATTAGTAGTAGTAGTAGAAAAATATTTGTATCAAACACGTGTCAATGATATTTGCACATAAATTATTGAATAATTTATAAGTTAAGCAATACTGATGTATTAATAATTATCCATTATAGAGAATAATATACTGATTCACAGAGAATAATATACTGATTTATAAAAGCAGGTCCATCCTTCTCGATTCTTTGGCCATCATATCGATAATTGTTTCGGATTGCACTTCTATGTCTCTATGAACATTTAACAAAGCCAAACCATTCAACCTCTCCTCGCCCATTAAATAATTGGAATAAAAACATGAGAAAAATATTAATAGGAAAAGTTTTAATTTTTGGAAATTTTTCATCCGATTTCGGGGGGGTTTGAACCGAAACCGAAAACCCTCCCCTGCGTACGCCCCTGTACTTTATATACAGGGTGTTCAGAGGTGGGAGGGAAATATTGCAGGAGGTGAAAGGTCAGGCCGGGGCAAGCAAAAAATCGTATGGGTGGGGGGGGGGGGGGGGGGTTATCTCGCACCCTTCGGCAGTTACAGGGTGATTCGTAAATCAGAATGTTGCCTTATATGGGAACCGCTATTGTATTTTTATCTTTTTTTCTACGCATCGCAGCGACCCCAAACCGATCTCAAAAAATCACTATTTTGAAACCCTTTCCAAAAAGGTCAACACCGCCCCCCTACCCCCAACCCCTTGGCCACAATCACCTCTGGAAGTTGAAAAATTAAATTTTATTTTACGATTTTTCACCTTTCGCCCCACTTTTCTCCGAAATTCACGTTATTAACATACCTACTTTTTATTGTTTTTAAGTTTCCTATCTAATTACCTTTCGAAAAAGGTGCAACATGCACAGGTAGAAAAAGGATACAAAAATCCTGAAACTAAAACATCTTCACAGGTACCTAATTACTTTATTGCACCATAATGAAAAAAGTCGTTAAGTAAAGAATTTTTATGACAGCAAGTTCGGAAATGTTTATTTAGGAAACACAGGTAATAAAGTTTTATTATTTCAGCAAAACTGTTATAAAATAATAAATGTAATCTCGTTAAATGGCGTTATTAGTTTGTGATATCCAGTATTGACTTCGAAGTATCCTGACGCTCCGTGTCTAATACCTCCTATGAATTATGGTATAAAAATGGGTACGTTTGAAAGGACATTGACCATAGTTGAAGAGGCAATCGATAGGAACGGGTGTTTAACACAAAAAATTAAGAAAAAATGGCAGAATTCACTGTTGAAGAGTATGCCGACATAATTTACGTGTACGGTTTAGTAGACGGAAATGATAGTGAGGCCGTACGGGAATACCAAAGGAGATTCCCGAATCGGCGTGTACCCGATAGAAGGGTATTTTCAAGGACTTTCAGGAGGTTAAAAGAAACCGGAAGTGTAACCGCCCCTAGAGCAGAAGCGCGATCAGGAACTTCGGCCGATTCAGCGGAAACCGACCAACAAATCCTCAACATCGTCAGGAACAGCCCTGAAATAAGCATCAGACAGGTCGCACGACGGTTAGGATTGTCTGCAGGGAGAGTGTGGACCGTTGTGAACCGAGAGGGACTACATCCATACCACCATATCCCGGTCCAAGCACTACATCAAGGAGATTCCGAAAGACGATTGCAGTTCTGCACTTGGCTGCTCGAGTCTGACATCGAAAACAGAAGGTTTCTAGACCGAATTCTGTGGACGGATGAATCGCAATTCACCCGGGATGGCATCACAAACTTCCACAACCTCCATACCTGGTCAGATGTGAACCCACATAGGACAAGGTGTCGGTCCTTCCAGCAAAGATTTGGTGTCAATGTCTGGGCTGGCATCATCGGCAACCAGTTGATAGGACCCTTCATCTTGCCTCAAGTGCTGAATAGTCAGCTATATTCGGACTTTTTGGAGAATAACCTTCCGGATCTGTTGGAGGACATCCCCCTGGCCACTAGAAGCGCAATGTATTTACAGCACGACGGAGCACCTGCGCATACTGGGAACATTGTTAGGGCAAGGTTGAATGAACATTACCCAAAGCGCTGGATTGGACGAGGTGGACCGATTCCTTGGCCTGCTAGATCACCGGACCTTACTCCACTGGATTTTTTCTTATGAGGAATGATGAAAGATGAGGTTTACTCAAGACCAATCAATACCAGAGAAGAATTAGTTACCAGGATTGGGACTGCAGCGACGAAAATACGGGAGAGACTGGCTACCATAGACCTCAAACGCGGATTCAGACGAAGGCTACTTGCGTGCATCGAGACTGGCGGAGAACATTTCGAACAGCTTTTGTAGCACATAAGTTTTAATTGTAATTAGTTTTTAAGTGAATAAAATGTATTTTTTAGTTAATTTAAGTATAATTTCTTAAAAATTCGAATTGTCCTAATATTTTGTAAAAGGATTTTTGTAAATAAATGTTTGTATCCTTTTTCTACCTGTGCATGTTGCACCTTTTTCGAAAGGTAATTAGATAGGAAACTTAGAAACAATAAAAAGTAGGTATGTTAATAACGTAAATTTCGGAGAAAAGTGGGGCGAAAGGTGAAAAATCGTAAAATAAAATTTAATTTTTCAACTTCCAGAGGTGATTGTGGCCAAGGGGTTGGGGGTAGGGGGCGGTGTTGACCTTTTTGGAAAGGGTTTCAAAATAGTGATTTTTTGAGACCGGTTTGGGGTCGCTGCGATGTGTAGAAAAAAAGATAAAAATACAATAGCGGTTCCCATATAAGGCAACATCCCGATTTACGAATCACCCTGTAACTGCCGAACGGTGCGAGATAACCCCCCCACCCATACGATTTTTTGCTTGCCTCGGCCTGACCTTTCACCTCCTGCAATATTTCCCTCCCACCTCTGAACACCCTGTATATATTCTTATAGCCAGCATGGTAAGTCTAGTTCACTAGTTTATTCAAGAATGTCTGGTTTTTCTCGTGAATATTTGCTTTTAGTTCTTCATTGGTTGTCGTTGAATCTTTTAATTATGTCTGGTGGGGTATTTATTTTTTGACTTTAAAATCTAAGTAGTTTAATAAAAATTTTGATTTGTGGTGTCAAAGATGTGAATTGTTTTATCTTAGATCATTAAGTATTTGTCTATTTGTGTTTTGAGATTTTTTATATTATTTTTTGTTAGATGTATTTGTTTTTTTTTTTTTTGGTATTTATTTTGTTTTACAGGATTATTCTATTTTTGTGGAGTGGGAGGTTGTTTCTTTAAATTCTCTTTCTTTAGTTATGACACTGTATTTTGACTGGATAAGCTTGATTTTTATGTCTTTTGTTTTGTTTATTTCTTCTTTGGTTATTTATTATAGCAGGGAGTATACATATGTCTTCTGATATTTATATTATTCGATTTATTATGCTTGTTTTAATAATTGTACTTTCTATGATATTTCTTATTATTAGCCCTAATTTAGTTAGAATTTTATTAGGTTGAGATGGGTTGGGTCTTGTTTCTTATGTTTTAGTTATTTATTTTCAAAATGTTAGGTCTTATAACGCAGGGATGTTAACGGCGTTATATAATCGTGTTGGGGATGTGGCGTTATTGTTGGCTATTGCCTGTATGTTGAATTATGGCTCTTGGAATTATGTTTTTTATTTAGATGTTTATAGGGGATTTGATGAGATAAATGTTGTGGGGGTACTGGTTATGTTGGCTGCTATAACTAGGAGAGCTCAGATTCCTTTTTCTTCTTGATTACCAGCTGCTATGGCTGCCCCTACTCCGGTATCTGCTTTAGTTCATTCTTCTACTTTGGTTACTGCGGGTGTATATCTTTTGATTCGGTTTAATGCTTTAATTGATATGTCTGGTTGTGGTACTTTTTTGTTGTTTATTTCTGGTCTCACTATGTTTATGGCAGGTATTGGCGCTAATTTTGAATATGATTTAAAGAAAATTATTGCTTTATCTACGCTTAGACAGCTGGGCTTAATGATGAGAATTTTGTCTATGGGGTTTTATAAGTTGGCCTTTTTTCATTTATTAACTCATGCTTTATTTAAGGCATTATTATTTATGTATGCTGGGGCTATTATTCATAATATAGGTGATTCTCAAGATATTCGAGTTATAGGGGGTCTGGCTAATCATATGCCTATTAGTTCTTCATGTTTTAATGTTGCTAACTTAGCCTTATGTGGGATGCCTGGCTGGGTTTTATTCTAGGGATTTGATTTTGGAGGTGGTTTGTTTGTCTTATGTTAATGTTTTTAGATTTTTTTTTGTATTTTTTTTCTACGGGTTTGACGGTTTCCTATTCTTTTCGGTTAGTTTATTATGTTATTACAGGGGATTCTAATTGTTTATCTTTAAATTATTTAAATGTTGAGGGTTGAACAATGATTTGTGGTATGTTGGGTCTTTTTATTGTTAGAATTTTTGGGGGGAGAATGCTTAGATGATTAGTTTTTCCTGTTCCTGTAATGGTTTGCTTGCCTTATTATTTGAAGTTGTTGGCATTGGTTGTTTGTTTATCAGGTGGTTTTTTGGGTTATTTTATTTCTATAGTTGATTTGTATTTTTTTAATAGGTCTTTGGTTTTTTATGGTTATAGATTGTTTTTGGGGTCTATATGGTTTATGCCAGTGTTTTCTACTTACGGTGTTGTTAATTATCCTTTAGTTTATGGGGGTTTAGTTAGAAAGTCTTTTGATCAAGGATGGTCAGAGTTCTTTGGCGGCCAGGGCGTTTATTGTAGAGTGGTTTGTTTTTCTAAGATTAATCAGGTTATACAGAGTAGAAGCTTAAGGATTTATCTACTATTGTTCGTTTTATGATTTATTTTTTTGTTGGGGGTTTTGTCTTTTTAGTTCAAATAGCTTAATTAACACTGAGCTTAACACTGAAGATGTTAGGGTAATCGTAGATTTTTGAACAATAGATAATTTTTGTTAGTAATTTATAAAAGAATGTCTTTGTTTTTACAGTGAAAGTGTAATGTTTTATTTAAACTATATAAATAGAAGTATAAATGGAATTTAACCATTAAAGTTAAAAGTTAGCGGCTTTTTCTTGATCATCATACTTCTTTAATAGGGGGGTAGTCCCTAGTTTTATCATTAAAAGTGATATGCCTCTATTTGGCTTCTATTAATTTTAGAGTAAGTGTATATTTACCTAATATTAGGTCGAAACTAATTGTAATTTATTACTTCATACTCAAGGCAGATTGATATATTCAATACTTTCTGAGTGCAAGTCAAATGTTATTTTTAACTACAGCCCTATGATGATCAGGCAAGGGCTCCTTGTTTTCATTCGTGATAAAGCCCTACTAGTAGGATAACTATAAATATAATTCTTGTTATTGTCCATGTTATTATATTAGATGTTTCAATGATTATTACTAGGGGTATAATTAGAGCGATTTCTACGTCGAATACTAGGAAGATAATGGCAATTAGGAAGAACTGTAGGGAGAATGGTAGCCGTGATGATGATTTTGGGTCGAATCCGCATTCGAAAGGAGATGATTTTTCTCGGTCTGTTAGTGTTTTTTTTGATAGGGTTGACGCAATTATTATTACTAATGAGGTAATTGTTAGCAGAATTATTCTTGTATATGTTATAGAATGAATTATTTATACTACAATTGTGTAGTCCTCATGATTGGAAGTCATGTATACTTTTATACTATATAAATTTTTAGTTTCCTCATCAGTAGATAGATACATATAGGAATAATCATACAATGTCTACGAAGTGTCAATATCATGCTGCTGCTTCGAATCCGAAGTGATGGTATTTACAAAAACGAAATTTTACATGCCGGATTAGGCAAATTATTAAAAATGATGTTCCAATTAATACGTGTAGTCCATGAAATCCAGTGGCTACGAAGAATGTAGATCCATATACTGCGTCTGCGATTGTGAATGGGGCTTCGATATATTCGTATGCTTGAAGGATAGTAAAGTATACTCCTAGGATAATTGTGAAGAATAAACCTTGGGCTGTCTGGAAGTGGTTGCCTTCGATTAGACTATGGTGGGCTCAGGTTACGGTTACTCCCGAGGCTAGGACGATAGCAGTATTTAGTAGGGGGATCTGGAAAGGGTTAAATGGAATGATTCCTCTGGGGGTCAGGCTGTCCCTAGCTCAATATTGGGGGAAAGTCTTCTGTGGAAGAAGGCTCAGAAGAAAGAGATAAAGAAGAATACTTCTGATACAATGAATAGAATTATTCCTCATCGTAGTCCAATAGTTACTGGAAAGGTGTGTAGTCCTTGGAATGTTCCTTCTCGGGAGATATCTCGTCATCATTGGTATATAGTGAGTAGAGTGATTGTTGTTCCTAGAATTATTAATGAAGCCTTATATTGATGGAATCATTTTACTAGGCCGGATACTATTGTTATTGCTCCGATAGCCCCTGTTAGTGGTCATGGGCTATTTTTTTTGTTTTTTTTTGTAGGGAAGCGGGGAAATGTCGTTACGCACTAGGGAGGCTGAAGCCACCCCTGTGCCGGACTCCCTGGCCGAGGCCAGGCCTACCGGCTAAAACCCCGCTCCCCCTCCAGGAACCCCACCCCGGGACCATCTTAGGAGACATTACTTCGGGGTGGAGCCCTATAACCTCGGCCGCATTCGCAGGCACGCTCCGCTACATGAAACCCATCCATCCCATTCATACAGCCAGCAGGGGCCTCTAAGAGACCCCTGCCTTTGTCGGTACCCCCCACATTGAGCCAGCCAGCAGGTGCCCTCAAGAGAGCACCCGCTGTTGTCAGCCCTCCCCACCACAAGCCAACAGGAGCCCCCTAGGGAGCCCCTGTTTTTGTCGGCAGACACCGAACACACGCCAACAAGTTAAATAAATGAACACACACCAAAAGCCAACAGGGGCCCCTTAGGAACCCCTGTTGTTGTCTCTTTCCTTCTGGCGAAGGATCCCTCTCACAAACGAGGCAACCCTCCGCCAGAGATCGTCGCTCTGCAGCATAATCCCGACTATATTGTCAGGGGTTATGCTGCCTGTCGCACACTCTAACTCGGCCCGCTCCGCCCTCCACCGGACACATTCAAAGAATGTGTGGAGAGCGGAGTCGGATGGGGAGTTACAATACGCGCAGCACGGGCTTGGCACCTTCCCCATGTGATAGAGGAAGGACCGGAAGTGCCCGTGCCCCGTCAGCATTTGGGTGAGGTAGTAATCAACCTCACCGTGCTGACGGTCCAGCCAGGTGGCCAGCTGCGGAATCAACCGGGCTGTCCACCGGCCTCGCGCCTCTCCATCCCAACGCTCTTGCCAGGACACCATGGTCCTGGCCCGGGCCGCCCTCGCGGCGTCACCCCCCAGGACACCCTTCTCCCGGTGGACGAACTGTCGTTCCCTGGCTAAGAGGTCAATAGGTATGACCCCCGCGACCACCAGCACCGCCGGTTCCGAGACCGTGCGGTAGGAGCACGCGATTCGGAGCGCCGCACGGCGTTGTACCGCAAGCATACGCTTGCGGTACTTTTCCCACCGCATCGAGTCGGCCCAGACTTCAGCCCCGTAGAGCATGATGGCCTCGGCGGTGCGGAGCAACAGGCGCCTTTTGCAGGGCCTGGGTCCAATAGTATTGGCCATGACCCTGCTCAACGCCGCCGTCACCGCAGCCGCCTTATCGGCCCGGCTCTTGATCTCCTCCCAGAAGGTGAGCCTGCAATCGAGACTCACCCCCAGGTATTTGATCGCAGGCCGCGTCTGAACCGGCATGTCTCCCACCCGCATCTCCCTTAGCACAGGGATGCTCTTCTTTGTCAGAAGGACGATCTCGGTTTTAGCTAAGGCTAACTCCAGCCCGTGGTCGCGCAGCCAGGAACTAACCCGACGCATCACCTGGTTGAGTCTCATTTGAGCCTTCTCGACATCTCTGGCGGTAATAACCGCCGCGATGTCGTCGGCATACCCAACCAGGAAAGACCCTTCAGGCATCTCCACACGAAGGATCCCGTCATATGTATAATTCCATATGTCGGGTCCCAGTATGGAGCCTTGGGCCGCCCCTGCCGAGAGAACCCTCGTCTGAGGGCCATCCTCCGTGTCGAAGGTGAGGGTGCGATCCTTCAGGTAATCCCTCATCATCTGCAAGAGATACTGAGGGACCCTGAAGTCACGTTCTAACGCATTAAGTGCGTCCCCCCACCCTACCGAGTTGAAGGCGTTGCGCACATCCAGAGTGACCAACAGGCACACCGGGCGAGAATAGTGATTCACGCATTCGGTGGCCCGGGCCGCATCGACTACCTCCTGGATAGCATGTACTGTCGACCTCCCTTTCCGAAAGCCATACTGCCTTTCGGAAAGGTCCCCAGCAGCCTCGACGGCTGCTTGGAGGCGAGGCTTCAGCAGCTTCTCCAGGAGCTTGCCGGCCGTGTCGAGCATACACAGCGGTCTGTACGACCCGGGGGACCCTGCTGGTCCCTTGCCCTTGCTGATAAGCACAAGCCTAGCCACCTTCCAGCGGGAGGGAAACACTCCCGCCTTCAGGCAGGCATTGTACATATCGAGCAAGAGCCTTGGATGGCTCGCCGTCAACGCCTTCAGCACTTCTGCCGGAAGTCCGTCGGGCCCTGGGGCCTTCTTATTTCGAAGACTTTGCGAGGCGCTCATTAACTCCTCCATTGTAAATGGGGGAGGATCAAGCGCCTCGCGGGCCGCGGAATTTGGCACCAGCGGGTGGGTGGGGAAAAGGGCATCCACAATGGAACGGACCGTCTCCGCGTCAAGGGGAGCGCTCCGCGAGAACGCCCCCAACTTGCGGAGAACGATCCTGTACCCCAGTCCCCAGGGATCTTCGTTGAGATCCTCGCCCAGCCGCTGCCAGCATCAAGTACTAGTACTAGTACTACTACTTCAAGTACTAGGAGTGCGATTTGTCCAATGATTAATAGTATTATAATTGATTGGGTTAAAAAGGGACCAGTGTTTCCTAGTAGGGTTAGTAGCAGGTGCCCTGCAATTATATTGGCTGCAAGTCGTACGGCGAATGTTCCTGGTCGAATTATGTTACTAATGGTTTCAATGCATACTATAAATGGCATTAGTACTGGGGGAGTTCCCTGAGGTACTAGATGGGCAAATATATGTTGAGTGTTGTTTAATCATCCATAAATTATAAATGATAGTCATAGGGGCAGGGCTAGAGCTAGGGTTATAGCTAAGTGGCTTGTGCTAGTGAAGATGTACGGAAATAGGCCTATAAAATTATTAAATATAATTATTGTAAATAGGGAGATGAATAGAAATGTTCTTCCTTTATGTTGTGAAGGCCCTAACAGGGTTTTGAATTCTTTGTGTAGGGTTAGCACTACATTGTTTCATATAATAGTTTGCCGTGAGGGTATTAATCAGAATATATATGGGATGAATATTATACCAATAAATGTTCTTGTTCAATTTAGGGACAGGTTTATTATTCTTGATGATGGGTCAAATAAAGAGAATAGGTTACTTATCATTTTCAGTTTATTGTTTTAATCTGTGGGGTATTTGATTGTTGAATTGTTCACCTCACTAGATATTGAATAAATATAAACAATTAGTTAGTCGTGGAAGTGAGGATTTTAAACAATACACGCGCACACAGACGTGATTTTAATGAAAATAAACAAATAAGAGGAACAAATACCTATAAATATAAAAACATAATAAAGAAGTTGATTCGAACTCCTAAACCGCATAAAGGGATGGGAATAATGAGGATTCCCAAGGAAAACATTGAGTATGTCTATTGGAATGATCCCAATGAGTTAGTTGACCGACTTCGTATACTAATAGCATCAAAACAGGCAGGAAATAATAGCCATGATAATGAAATAATAGCAATTATTGAGGAGTTGCAGGAAGCGGATATGTTGGAAGCTAGCAAATATAGCCCAACAATATTTATTGTGGAGCCGTGTCTGCCACCATTTAGCCAGGTTGGGTTGATATTAATAAAAAGCCCGTATGCCGTTTAAAATATTGATCACATATATTGACTTCGTAATTTTATAAAAATATATAATTCACTGTGGGCTACTACTTATTACAAAATATAAACCTGACTGGTGTACACGACACGACGTACTCTAGCAGACTAACTATTTTAAGCCGGGCTTAGTTAGACTCTCGTGTGCTCTCGTTACTTCTCTTCAAGAAGTAACTGTTAAGCCCTATCGCTTAAATAGGCAGTGGCGTAGACGTAAATTTAATAGTCCAAATAATTAGTTCAGTTCAGTTTAGTAATTCAAATTCAATGTCGCTACATCACCCCCCTTCCAGTCGCCAGACGTAAACCAAAAACAAACAAAACGAAAAAAAACAAAAAGAAATATATATATATGTATATATATATGTAATATATTATATTACATTATAAGTACGTATTGATATTATTAAATTCAGCTTCCTTTATTAATTTTAGCTCTTAACATGTACGTTTTTCTTAGTCTTTTCCTTGTCGCAAGTGCTATCTGCTAAGACAAATGCCGGTTTAAGCCTGTCGATAGATATATTTACGTTTTTTCCTTTTATTTTTAGCAAGAAAGATTTTCTAAATTTGCGAATTACTGAAAAAGGGCCTTCATAAGGATTATTTAAACCACGTTTTGTCGCATCGACTCTTACAAAAACTTGATCGGCTTCGTTGAGAGCTTTGGGTACAAAAGTAGGATTATTGGATTTCCTAGAATCGGTAGCTCTCAAATCCTTCATCCTAGCTTGGAGTTGTTTAATTAGTTCTTCTGAGTTTGTACTGGCACTATTTGAGTTATCAAAAAAGAAATCTGAAGGAAGACGCAAACTTTGCCCGTAAACTAATTCAGCGGGAGTACATCTAATGTCTTCTTTGAATGCGTTTCGTATTGCTAACAGTATGATAGGAAGCTCTTTGCTCCAGTTCGTAGTGTTGGCTCTGCATTTTAAAGACGTTTTTAGCTGACGATGGAAACGTTCAACCATCCCATTGGCTTGAGGGTGGTACGCTGTTGTCCGTATCCTGTGGCTCCCTAAAAGTTGAGTCAATTCGCGGAATAATTTGGACTCAAATTGTGTGCCCTGGTCCGTTGTTATTCGCAAAGGCACTCCAAATCTACTAATGTACTCTCTGAAGAAAGTAAAAGCTACTGTTGAGGCAGTCATATCTCGCAAGGGATAAACTTCTGGCCATCGTGTAAATCGATCGACGATTGTAAGCATATATTGATAACCATCAGATGGTTCAAGGGGCCCGACCAGGTCGACATGTATATGATCGAAACGTCCTTTAGGAACCTCGAAACTGCTCAGAGCTGATTTTGTATGGCGAATAATTTTTCCACGCTGACATGATACGCATGAAAGTACCCAATTTTTTATTTCGGTATTCATTCGCGGCCACCAGTAACGAGCTGTTATTAATTTTCGTGTGCCTCGAATTCCCGGATGTGCCAGAGTATGTAAGCTATCAAATATTATTTTCCGAAGAGGCTTGGGTACAAACGGTCTATATTCGGACGTGCTTACATCGCACCAAATAGGTTCAGGCGACGTAGGAATAAGTTTTTGCTTGATTTTGGGTCTCTTAGAGTTTATTATAGCCTTCAGTTCTTCGTCCTCTTTTTGAAGCTGAATGAGAGTTCGAAGGTCCAGTTTCAATACTTCTGATATGTGTGATTCGTCGCATCGCGATAGTGAGTCTGCTACAACGTTTTCAGTACCTTTGAGGTACTTAATTTCAGACGTGAATTCGGCAATATAGCTTAAATGTCGTTCTTGCCGAGGGCTGCGCTCAGTTTTAGACGTGAGAGCATGGACCAGAGGTTTGTGGTCCGTATATACTACGAAATGACGACCTTCAAGAAAATAGCGAAATCTTTTAATGGCGGCGTAAATAGCCAGCAGTTCTCTATCAAAGGCTGAATACTTCATCTCAGGATGACTAAGCTTTTTAGAGAAGAATGCAATAGGTTCGTACCTAGTTCCTGCATTTTGCTCAAGGACTGCTCCTATAGCTTTATTGGAGGCATCAGTCGTTAATTTTAATTCGGCGTCGTGTAGAGGATGCACGAGTAAAGTCGCCGAAGCTAAAGCTTGTTTGGCTTTAGTAAAAGCTTCTTGACAATGCTGTGGCCAAGTGAAATCCGCGTTCCTACCTTTCTTTGCTGTGCTGATAGGAGCAATGTGTTCATAAATGGGCACTAGTAGAGCTGCAAGTTTAGGTATGCATGACCTGTAATAATTCAAAGCTCCTGCGAATCTTAGGCATTGACGGATAGATTTTGGTTGAGGGAAATCTAATAAAGCCTTGACTCGATTATCCGAAGGACTTATTCCTTTTGAATTAATTTTGTAGCTAAGGAAATCTATTTCACTGGCCCCAAACACACATTTCGTAGGCTTAATTTTAAGGCCGAAATCTTGAAGACGCTGGAAAAGAATTTTTAAATGCTCGAAGTGCTCGTTCTTGTTTTTACTGAACACTAGGACGTCATCCAGATATGCAAAAACAAAATCCATACCAGCCAAAACTTGGTTCATGAATCTTTGGAATGTTTGAGCTGCGTTCCTTAACCCGAAAGGCATTCGCGCAAACTCAAACATTCCAAAAGGCGTAGTAATGGCTGTTTTATGGATATCCTCCTCGGCTATGGGGATGTTATGGTAAGCCCTGATAAGATCTATCTTAGAAAACACTTTGCATCCTTGTAAATTCATGGACAAATCGTGGACGTGCAGTATAGGGTACCGATCAGGGACTGTAACCGCGTTCAACCTGCGATAGTCACCGCGAGGTCGCCAGTCGTTCGTGTCCTTTTTGGCTACCATATGTAGAGGGAGCATATCGAAGATGAGGAAGGCCTGCATATTCCTATTTGCTGCATGTATGCAAACTCCTCTTGTGCCATTTTATAACGTTCTGGACTTAACCGTCGCGGATGAGAAAATGGAAGATGTCCTTTTGTCACGATATGATGCACAACATTGTGATTCGGTTTGAGAGTATAATCGAGAGGTTGAGTTAACGAAGGAAATTGCTTAATCAATGTTAAGTAATCATTGTTAAGCAGAGATATTTTCGGACTGGGAGTGTTGGCATTGACTATTGTCATAGACAAATAAATATAAAGATGGCCCGCTTCGAACAACCGAAGTGTGACCGAAAATTTCTGATGCCTCCACAGCGATGCCTCCACCATGCGTTGCTGCGCCAGCCAGCAACGCAGAGAAGTTCGGGCGCGCAATGTTATTGTTATGGGCTCATGCGTCGCGGTGTTCCGAATATGCGTCGGGGTGCCTTTGGCTGCCGGCATCGGCACTCAGCTAATAAAATTCTAGGAAAGGACGTGAGAACCCCGAACTCGGAATCAGAACTTCGAAGCAGAAGTCAGGAGGATTTTAATTCACTTCATGCCTGTTTATTGCTGAAGAAGGTTGAATTTAAAAGGATTGGTATTTCCACGATTTGAATTTTGCTGTTTGACTCTTATTCCTTTAGGTATACATACATATATACCTAAGAGTTTTTTATATTGAAGGATTTTTTTACATTAGCTTTAAAAAGTATACTTGAATTTTATTTTATTTCAATTAATTTTTTTTTCTGTATTATTGCATGATGAGTAGTCGCAAGAAAATCTGGGGAGTGAGTTGCGTTGTTCCTTCCTGTGAGCAATCGAAACGCAATAATCCCGATTTGAAATTTTTCAAATTTCCTAATGAAAATACGGAACTGTACGAAAAGTGGAAAGTAGCTTGTGGTTTACAAGAACACCCAAGCACTAAAAGGTCCTATGTTTGTTCTGATCATTTCCTTGACGATGATATAGGTAAAAAGCGGCTTAAAAATAAGGTGGTACCTTCACTTAATTTGACTGACTCGCTTCAAAGTAATGAGGCTTATGGCAATATAAATGTTAATTTTGGGGGAAAGTCGTATTCATGTAAAAAGCGAGATCCCCAAGAACTTACTTTTGAAGAATTAAAATATTTAGAGCCAACATCCTCTGGAGCAGAATTTCATTTGGCATGAAGTGAATTAAAATCCTCCTGACTTCTGCTTCGAAGTTCTGATTCCGAGTTCGGGGTTCTCACGTCCTTTCCTAGAATTTTATTAGCTGAGTGCCGATGCCGGCAGCCAAAGGCACCCCGACGCATATTCGGAACACCGCGACGCATGAGCCCATAACAATAACATTGCGCGCCCGAACTTCTCTGCGTTGCTGGCTGGCGCAGCAACGCATGGTGGAGGCATCGCTGTGGAGGCATCAGAAATTTTCGGTCACACTTCGGTTGTTCGAAGCGGGCCATCTTTATATTTATTTGTCTATGCTATTGTGCACTGATTCGAAACTTTTGTAAGTGAATCTAACAGTTGCCTTCCTTTTATGTCTACCAAGAGGCTATGCTTATGCAGGAAATCTGCGCCTAGAATTGGTCTATTTACTGAAGCAATTATAAAAGGAAATATGAAGTCCCTACGTAGGCCTAAATCTAATTTTAGAAGGATAGTGCCGTACGTTCTTATACTCGAACCATTTGCTGCGGTTAAGTGATAGTCAGAAAATTTTGAGCATAAATGGGGATAAAATGAAGACGGAATCACCGATACGTCGGCTCCCGTATCAATTAAAAAATCAAATTTCGTATTCTTACATTTTAGGATTAGGCGGCGAGAAACTATATCCCCTTTGTTGGCCGCTGCAACATTGGGTAAATTTAGTTTGGGTCCTTCTCGTTTTTTGATTTAAAATCGCAAGGTGAAACGCACTTTGTTGCTTTATTTCCGAATTTGCGATGATACCAACAACGTTTCGGAGATTTTGACCGACCATAATTCGAATTTGTATGACGGTTCCTTGAACCTGATTTTGAACGTGACCTGAAAGACATGCGTTTTATTGATCTTTTAAGCTCCGATATTTCCGCTTTTGCTTCATTCAAGTCTTTTTGTAAGCTCGTAAAATTACTACCACTAGCCTGATCGTTGCTGTTATGTGTAGTGTTAATGCAGTTTACACGCTGGTTTTGCGTAACTTCCCAGATTTTATCAGCCAGCTCTAATTTTTTTTCGAAGTTTTCACTCGAGGCAACAGCTAGTGGGATAGTAATTGAGGGAGGCAATTTACGTTCCCATAATGACTCGATTAAAGAAGTATTAATAACAGAAATATTTCCGGCGAGATTACACATATGCCTATGCAGATCCGACGGTTTACGATCGCCGATATCTTCCGCAGATAGCAATTGCTCGAGGCGTTTTTGTTCTGAGACTGAATGACGTTTAATTAGGGTTTTTTTAAGGTATTCATATTTTCCGCTGTCCGGAGACGAATTTAAAACATCAATAATTGTATTGATGGTTTCGACTGGAAGGGCCGAAAGTATGTATATTCACGTCATCATTTTTAATTTTTTTTACAGTGAATTGCGCTTCTGCTGTAATAAACCAAGCTGTAGGAGCTTTTTCCCAAAATAAAGATAAACGGATGTCAACAGATGCTGCCGAATGCGTAGCAGCAGTTGTATCACTATTAGTTTGTAATTTAGTATCCGTATCACTACTATCAGTCATTTTATAGGATTTTCTTCCTTTTTTTTTTTTTTTCAAAAAAAATGAAAAAAAATGGAATAAAAAAGATATTGTGAGCTCCACCAGAGTCAAACTAAGTAATACTTGCACAATGAGTAAGTATATATAGTATATGATGGAGAAAAAAAAAAAAAAAAAACAATCAATGTTCGATTTGCGAATGTCGTGCTCACCTTACATATAAATGGTTGCAAATTAAAACTCTACGACTCTATTAATTCTTTGACTACTACTGTAAGAATGTGGATCGTATTTAAGTTTCTACCAAAATTCAAATATTTTAATTTTAAGCAATTTTTTTTTTTTAAATATTTTATGGAAGCAAAAGGAAGAGAAAAAAATCTAATTTTACAAATAATTCTATTAAATGTTGAATGAATCACTGTTGTCCAAGACGTTTCCACGAAAATTGGTTCGGAATATATTTGTTACCTCGAATTGCTGTACGGATTTTATGTACGGTATTATGCCTTGATAGTGATGACGAGGAGTGCAATTGCCTTCCGTGAACGCTGTACTCGATCTGCATGAACCGCAAGTAGCGGTGATGATGAAAGCTGGCTCCTCGTGGTCGGCCTGGACTTTTCCCGCGAAGCTGATTACCATGTACAGGTACAGATGATAAAAATTTGCGTTTTTGTGGGACTTTTAAGATGATCGTCTGCTGATTGTCTTCGAATTTCCAGAATTGTTGCTATTTAGCGATGTTCTCAACGGGGTCACCAGTTTGTTGGAAGCTAGCAAATATAGCCCAACAATATTTATTGTGGAGCCGTGTCTGCCACCATTTAGCCAGGTTGGGTTGATATTAATAAAAAGCCCGTATGCCGTTTAAAATATTGATCACATATATTGACTTCGTAATTTTATAAAAATATATAATTCACTGTGGGCTACTACTTATTACAAAATATAAACCTGACTGGTGTACACGACACGACCTACTCTAGCAGACTAACTATTTTAAGCCGGGCTTAGTTAGACTCTCGTGTGCTCTCGTTACTTCTCTTCAAGAAGTAACTGTTAAGCCCTATCGCTTAAATAGGCAGTGGCGTAGACGTAAATTTAATAGTCCAAATAATTAGTTCAGTTCAGTTTAGTAATTCAAATTCAATGTCGCTACAGATATAATAGCATAAATATCAACACTTACAAAATTATTTATATCACATTTCGAAAATGATCGTTGACAAATTTGGTTGATTAATAAGAAGTAGTAAGCGGAAGCCCCTCCCGGTCCACCTGGCCCTGCTGGAAAGTCGATGCTGCTGGTGAACAAGGCTCAATAGAACCTACAGGTATTGGATTTATTTTAAACCCGAATGGAAACTATGATTTGGTATTTGTTAAACCCCTTACATTCTAAAGGCCTCGCCATGGCCTCAAAATCAGCTGGAATGCATCAGGTTCAAGGCAAAAACACTTAAGTCATTTTAGCATGATTCGTCACCTACTTGAATTGTGCCAGATCCAATTTAAGCATTGTTGAAAATGCTGAGTACTAAAAATATGACGCGCAAGCCGTGCCGTGCCGCTGAACTACTTTCGGCACGCGAGAGATGTTGCAGAATTGCAATTTGATCTTGCACAATTAATGCAGGTGGCTAGTAATGAAATATTTTATATGTTGTAATTTGTTATTATTTACTAAATAATAAGTTAGTATTTAAGAAGTTGAGCGAAATAAAATCAAACAGTTAGCCTTTGTTAACTGTTCGCGTTTTATTGTTCACCACCGAACTCTCTAAACGTTTTCTTTTTCGGGTATAACGGTACCAAGAGCCGTTGTATCACCATCAAGAAGCCAGGGTGCACTTGCCTTGACTCTCTCTCTTTCTTTTACACAATTAAGGCCAAAAGAGGTCTTAACATTTGGTGACCCCGACGTGATTTAAGTGTAGCACTTAGATCACACCTTTTGAACACGTATATCGAGGGACCTGCCGCCAGAGGACCAGATCCAGCTACCGGAAATATTGACGTTCAAAGAATTTGCCGCCAGAGGTTCTTTTTTTTCCAGACGAAGGAAAATCTACAAAAAGAAAATGTCGCTCAAAACCATGAAGGAGTTAGCGGCAGAACAAGGTTATTATGGCCAAGAATTACGGAAAGTAATTGCCAACTATAAGAAAGACTCGGCAGAGCGAAAGAAGTCAGCCGAATACTATAAGGAGAGGCTAAGACGTTTGGAGGCTGCCTGGGGGTTTTTTGAGATCACGGACCAGACCATAAGGGAGCTTCCTTCACCACCCTTAGATCACGTGTATTTCGTTGAAGACAACTACAATGCAACGTTTACCATTTTTAAGGAATACGCGACGTATTTCAAGGAGAAAATACAAGTATTGAGTAGCGTAAAATCTACCGATTCCAATCAAGGAGAAAGGAGTGCCAACAGGGGCGCTTCTACATCAACCATGGATAGCTCTGGCAGTCCTCATCAGCTCCAGCAAGGTCAAGACATAGGTAAAATATTGCGGAAGCAAAAGGCAGTGATTCAATCACTGCTAAGAGTGTTTGACGCCATCGAAGGGTTGACGGAAACACAACCAAGGGCATTCTATGAAATAAAATTGCAAACTATCAACCGCTATTGGGCCCAGGTAGAGGACTACAACAACCAGATGTGGGAACTTAGCGAAGAACCAGCTAAAGAAGGCTATGACGAGTCTGAATATATTCAATTAGAGGAGAAAGTACAGCATTATTTGGTGCAGCTCTCGACTCATCTGGAATTGCCGAAAATGGCACAAGCAACAGCAACTTTAACATCGCCGCAATCAATGCTCAATTTACCGAAGATTACTCTCCCTAAGTTCGATGGAGATTATGATAAATGGCGTCAATTCCATGATTTGTTCTCACAGATGATCCACAATCAGCCGATGAGCAACTGTCAAAAAATGTGGTATCTGAAGACAAATCTAGTCGGAGAAGCGGAAAAGTTGTTAAGACATTTTTCAGTATCTGATGAGAACTACATTTCCTGGAAATTGCTGAGGGAAAGATATGAGAATACGCGATTACTAGTTGCGTCCCTCGTTAATAAATTATTAAATTAGCCCACTCATGCTGCAGAGACTCCATCTGCCGCAGCCATAAAAGCAATGCATGACACCACTCAAGAGTGTCTGCTCGGCTTAGAAAACCTAGAGGTGTCCACCACGAATTGGGACCCTCTACTTTTAAACATTTTGCTCAAGAAGATTGACCGGAACACTCATACTTTGTATGAACAGTCACTAATAAATCCAAAGGCGCTTCAGACATTGAAGGGATTCTTAAGTTTCCTGGAGACACGATTCCAATCCCTTGAGGCACTTGGAAGTAAGAACAAAAGGCCTGAGGAACACTCCAGGAAAATTGGAGCACCGAAGCCATCTTCAACGCTGACCTCAGTTGTATCATCAACATCTATGTAAGTGTGTGAGCTGTAATGAGAATCATCCCATTTTCCGATGCCAAAATTTCCTCAAAATGGCACCCGCAGCCCGTTGGAGTCTCGTAAAGAAACACAATATTTGCCACAACTGCTTCAAGAAGGGACATCGAGCCGTCAGCTGCAGCATGCGGGGATGCACGAAATGTTCCAACAAGCATAATACACTTCTTCATGTGGACTCAACATCAGTTCCAAACAATGCCAAACCTGAATCTAGTTTGCTAGCAGAAGGAATGCATTCCAGCACGGCGATTAAAAGTGCTAGTGATCAACCGTCGACGACTGCCGCCTTGACTAATCAGCGTCAGAAGAGCTCTGCAATTCTGGGGACAGCTCGAGTAAAAATTGCAACTGCGAATGGTAAAGAAATAGAATGCAGGGCAATTCTAGATTCAGGCTCGCAAATTAATTTAATCACTGAGAGAGCAATCAAGAGGTTGGGAATCGTCCCGGCTAATGTTTCTATGCTTATTCAAGGCATAGGCAACGGAAAACAGCAAACGCAGCGAAGGGTCAGTGTTAGTCTAAAATCAAGAACAACTGGCTATTCCGCTAGACTGGAGGCTTTCGTTCTCGACAGCATCATAACACCACAACCCAGCTAATTTCTGGATATTTCTGACTGGAATATACCAAAAAATATTCAATTAGCTGACCCTACCTTCCATCAGCCAGATAAAATCGATCTTTTGCTTGGCGCCGAATTCTTCTTCCAATTGTTATCTATAGGACAAATTAAATTGGGAGAAAAACTGCCCATCATACAAAACACAGTCTTCGGGTGGGTAGTTGCCGGTGAAACAAGTCAGGAAGTGCAGCCAACAGCAGCCTGCGGCATTTGTTCAGATGAAGAAGACATTGGCAGGACTATTGAAAGATTTTGGAAGGTAGAGGAAGCAGAAGAGGTCCGAGGAAGCGCTCTTACGCTGGCGGAAAAGAGGTGTGAAGCACATTTTGCTCAAACAACGCGAAGAGATGCTAACGGAAGATTTGTTGTGAGTCTGCCTTCCTCCAGTGACCCGCAAGAGTTGGGGCAGTCAAAAGACGTTGCCTTGCGAAGATTCCTGTCCCTCGAACGAAGGCTGTCCAAACAGGAGGAGGTACGACAGCAATATATTGCTTTCATGGATGAATACTTGCAATTAGGGCACATGCAGGAGGTTAGTGTTGAGTCTATACCAACGCCGCATTACTTTCTTCCTCATCACTGTGTATTAAAACCAGATAGCAGCACGACGAAGCTAAGGGTAGTTTTCGATGCCTCAGCAAAGAGCTCGACGAATTTGTCATTAAATGACATCTTACATGCAGGCCCAACTTTACAAGAGGATCTATTTTCGGTACTTTTACGCTTTCGTCTGCCCCGATTTGTGTTTACGGCCGACATACAGAAAATGTATAGGCAAATTTTACAACGAGAAGAAGACCGAAAATATCAATTGATATGGTGGCGTACTGATTCAACGGAACCGCTAAAATGCTACCAATTAAACACAGTCACGTATGGCACCACATCTGCTCCATATTTGGCAATAAAATGTCTTCAGGAACTCGCCAAGGATGAGGAGAGCAAATATCCGATAGGAACGGAGATACTCCGAACAAATTTCTACGTAGATGACGTTATGACAGGAGCTAACAGCATTATCATAGCCCGAGAGATGCAGATGCAACTAATTGCAATTTTGAAGGAGGCAGGATTCACACTGCGAAAATGGTGCGCAAACCATCCTCAGCTACTCCGAGATATACCGCCAAGGGATCAAGAAGTACAGCTAGACTTCACAGATGAGAAAGATTCATTTATCAAGACTTTAGGCTTAACGTGGATGCCAAAGTCTGATCAATTTTGCATTAAAGTTAATCCAGTCGTCGGCAACAAAATAACAAAGAGAACGGTAGCATCAGACATAGCTCGCCTGTTCGATCCCCTTGGAATTTTAGCGCCAGTCGTAGTTACTGCTAAAATATTTTTGCAGAAACTTTGGGGACTGAAGTTAGACTGGGATGCAGCGCTCCCTGTAGAGCTTCACACTAAATGGATAAATTTTCGGAGCGGGCTGCCCGACTTAGCCAAAATTCAGTTTCCAAGACATGTCTTTGCCAACGAAACACCAAAGAGTTTTCAACTGCACGCATTTGCTGATGCCTCTGAGAAGGCTTACGGGGCTGCAATATACATGCGGTCCACAACCAACGAAGGAAGAGTTATAGTTCGTCTTCTGTGCTCTAAATCAAAGGTAGCGCCGACCAAAAAATTAACGTTACCCAGATTAGAACTATGCGCGGCAAAACTCGCAGCGGAGCTAGTCAGTCGAGTGAAACAAGTTCTAAAGGTCAAGGAGGCGCCTGTCTATCTCTGGACTGACTCCGAAATAGTCTTAGCATGGATCAATTCCGCATCCACAGACTATCAAACCTTTGTAGGAAACCGTATAGCATCTATTCAAGGATGTTCTATTCCCCAACAATGGAGGCACGTTCGATCACAGGACAATCCTGCAGACCCCCTATCCAGAGGGCTATCGCCAGAAAGGCTAGGGGCATGTAATATTTGGTTTTATGGCCCATTATTCTTACACGGAAATGAAGACATGTGGCCAGCACCTTACACTAAGGTTAACAGATGTGAGACAGAGAGGAAGCGAGCTGCCTTAACAGCCACCACCGCCGCCAGCCAAGATGTTCATTTTGTTGGCAGAACTCAGCACAATAATTCTTTCCGGCGGCTCCAGCAAGTAGTTGGCTATGTGTTGAGATTCATCAAGATGGCTCGTAGTGCACACTGTGAACAGCCAAGGAAAAGAATCCTTTCGGCTCTAGAACAGGATGAAGCACTCTTTGTGATCGTAAAATATATGCAGGCAGAGGAGTTTAAGGAGGATATAAAAAATTTGTCTCGAAGTCAAGAAACTGCTAAATCAAGCTCGTTGTCTACAGTCTCACCATTTTTGGACGCCAAAGGTATACTTCGTGTCGGCGGACGACTAGAAGCAGCTAATCTGTCCTATGATTCAAAGCACCCTATGGTAATTCCGCATGCCCATGAAATGACGAAATTAGTGATGGAAAAAATACACAAGGAACACGATCATATAGGACCTCAAGGACTTCTTGCCATCACCCGGCAACGTTTTTGGCCTATCAAGGGGAAGAGCATAGCTCGATCAATAGTACAGCATTGTGTAAAATGCACTAAAGCCAAGCCGAAGCTGTTGACGCAGATAATGGGGCACCTACCAGCAACAAGGGTGCAGCCAGCACGGCCATTTATAAATACTGGCGTCGATTTCTGCGGGCCTTTATTGGTCCATTACAAGACCAGAGGAAAGCGGCCACAAAAGGCATATGTAGCTGTGTTCTGCTGCTTCGCAACTAAGGCTGTGCATCTCGAAATCGTTAGCGACCTTACCACGGAAGCCTTCCTGGGAGCATTAAAACGATTCATAGGGCACCGAGGGCATTGCCGGAATCTTTACTGTGATAATGCCACAAATTTTGTTGGCGCCAAGAATCAGTTGCAAGAATTGCACCAAGCAGTGTACTCAAATCATGGACAGGAAAAGATCGCCGCCATCTGTAGCCAAAGGGGAATTGATTTTCATTTTATTCCACCACGGGCTCCCCATTTCGGAGGTTTGTGGGAGGCTGCTGTAAAATCAGCAAAACATCTATTGGTGCGGACTACCTCAGCAGCTTCACTCACATATGAAGAATTGGAAACAGTTATGGTTGGAATAGAAGCTATTCTTAACTCCAGACCGTTGACTTCAATTTCTTCTGACCCCAATGATTTATCCGCGCTAACTCCGGCTCATTTCTTAATTGGCGAGCCTCTAACTAATTCAGTGGACAGTCAGGCCGAGCCCATGAAGGCAAGTCTCTTAACGAGATGGAAATTAGTATCTCACATAAGGCAAGAGTTCTGGAAACGATGGTCAGCAGAGTACCTTCACGAGCTCCAGTACCGTTACAAATGGAAACACGCTACTAAAAACATCAAACCAGGCGCAATAGTTGTAGTAAAAGAGGACAACAGTCCAATTATGAAATGGCCTCTGGGGAGAATAGTAGAAGTATATAAGGGTGAAGACGGTTTTGTACGAGTAGCAGATGTACGCACTGCAGCCGGCATCTTCAAAAGGCCAATACATAGATTGGCACCACTGCCATGCGAGGAAGAAGTCGATAATGGCCCTTCCCTGAACGAAGATCTACTAAATCAGGCGGAAGACCAAAGCCAACACAAACGTCCTAATAATAATTCCAACGCTCCAGAAGCAGCAGAAGAGACACCTAGGAAAAGAATAAGAACTTCATTAGGAACAACTATACTGACAGTGCTGCTCACGTGCCTTATACTCCCAGTTACGAAAGGCAAGGAGATCGAAGTTACTCAATTTCCACCCGAACTTGGAATTCATTTTGAGGACCTTGGAAGTACAAACTTGATAACAACAGAATGGAATTTGGTTGTGTTCTATGACCTACGGCCATATTGGTTGGAAATGGATATATATAAAAATGGGACCAGAACTTTGCAACGGCTATGTAACGTAGCCTCGCATCAGACTACGTGTAACCAGACTATCAGACAATTGCAGCATTTGCAAGATGAATTAACAGTCGGGAACGAACTACTTTCAACAGAAAAGCTATATCACCAACAAAGGAGGGGTCTGATCAACTTAGTGGGAAATGCAGCAAATGCTTTGTTTGGTGTTCTTGATGAAAATTATGCAAAGGAAATGTCAGAGACGATCAAATCTGTGCAAGAAAATGAAGATCAACTCAGAGCCCTCTTGAAAAATCAAACATCAATCGTCGATTCGACCATAAATATTATCAGGAAGGATAATGAAGCAATTAAAACCAAGTTTCAGAATATAGACAGGGATACCACCAAAATAACGAATCGCCTGAATGGCATAGGTGAACAGATTCAGCAGGCCGAGCTTCAACAACAGTTCAGTTCACTAGCATTGCAAATGGCACAAACAATCAATAATCTGCAGAGAATTCAAAACACAATTATTGATGTTATTACGGATACACATCAGGGCGAATTAGTCCCTTACTACTGTCGTTTCATCAATTATGAGCAGAAATGTCCATTATTCAAGCTCACTTACCCTCAACACTAAGGCTACCAATAAGTATGAAGAATGCAAGCGAAATGTATAAATTAATGACCACCCAGAGCAGAATCGTCGAAAACTATGTAATTTTCCGAATCAAGATACCACTAGTGCTTGGAACGAGCTTTGACCTCTTCAGAGTAATCTCGATTCCCATGTGGGTTAATAACGCACTGGTGACTATTCAACCCTGCTCACAGTTTGTGGCTGTCACTCCGCATAGGGATGATTACTATCCCATTGAGAAGCAGGAATTAACATCGACATGTAAGACTATTTCTGGAGCAACTTACTTATGCAATCAGCTGCGACCAATATACCACAGGGGTCCTAACATCTGTACGTGCGAAATCAATCTACTCAGCGCGGCGAAATCAGAAGGTTGTAAGGTAGTTCACCGAAGGAATCAGCCAATCTGGATTCAGCTATCCCATCCCAACCAATGGATCTTCGCCTACAACGAGAATATAACGCTGAACGTGGTCTGCGATCGGAAGGCCTTCTCAACAGTTCTTCATGGCTCAGGGATTCTAAAACTTCAACCAACCTGCATCATCAAGGAAGAATTTGCTGTCATCCATGGACATCAAATCATCACAACTCAAGCACGAGCATCTTTTACAAGGCTAGGTTTATCTACAGCCAACTTGTCTACGAGTATAGGGCATCATGAGGCTCTAAGCACTTCACTGGACGCCTTTCATCCACACCTGGAGGAGCTCAAGAACCTGCAAGACCAGATGACATCACTAGATACCTCAAGGCCCTCAAATAAGATGCACAACACCACCGTTCACCACTTCATCGTGAGCTATCTAGCCCTTGCTGCAACCATCATCATCATTATTTGGGTCGCATGGCGTCTTCGCGCAACAGTATCCAAGCCCCAAGCGCATGAAGTGAAGCCAGAGGCATTACCACGGCACCGATCCTTGGCTAATCATGTAGTCCACATATAATACTTATAAAATAATTATTACTAGGTACTATTATGTTTACTTAAATTCAATAATAATTAAGATTGTTCAAACGTTACATTACAATTAGCCCTACACAGTTGAACACAGTTCAACGCGGGGGAGAATGTTAAACCCCTTGCATTCTAAAGGCCTCGCCATGGCCTCAAAATCAGCTGGAATGCATCAGGTTCAAGGCAAAAACACTTAAGTCATTTTAGCATGATTCGTCACCTACTTGAATTGTGCCAGATCCAATTTAAGCATTGTTGAAAATGCTGAGTACTAAAAATATGACGCGCAAGCCGTGCCGTGCCGCTGAACTACTTTCGGCACACGAGAGATGTTGCAGAATTGCAATTTGATCTTGCACAATTAATGCAGGTGGCTAGTAATGAAATATTTTATATGTTGTAATTTGTTATTATTTACTAAATAATAAGTTAGTATTTAAGAAGTTGAGCGAAATAAAATCAACCAGTTAGCCTTTGTTAACTGTTCGCGTTTTATTGTTCACCACCGAACTCTCTAAACGTTTTCTTTTTCGGGTATAACGGTACCAAGAGCCGTTGTATCACCATCAAGAAGCCAGGGTGCACTTGCCTTGACTCTCTCTCTTTCTTTTACACAATTAAGGCCAAAAGAGGTCTTAACAGTATTCAAACACATCACAAACTTTGTCGAACCTGAAACAAATGCTGACGCTACAATTAAAACTATGATGATAGATAAATTCGGATACAAGATGATGGATCGCGGAAAAACATCCAAAAAGCTCTAGAAAGAGTGACTCCAAAATTAGCCCGTTTTTGGGACCTCGAGAATCGTTCCAAATTGTTCATCACATCATTGTTTATCATTTGAACATGCATCTGGTAAATTTTTAGGAGGGGATCAGCTTTGGTTTTTGAGATATGGGAGATAACAGACATAAAAATGTTACCTTTAACAGTATAACTCAGGTTTACCTTAAGTCTTACTTTTTCTGCGTATTTTACCAAACCACTATATTATGTATTATGTTTTTTAGGTCGCTGATTCCGAATCCGAGGTCAGATGACCTTCTCAAAGGACTCGTGATCAGCGACTTGTGTACCCTTCAACGGCCAAGTCACACAACATTAACTATAATAATAAAGAAATCACAGTAAGGAACCTTAGACTTGGCACGACTTTGTCTAGATTTCATTACTTTTTAGAGATAAACAAGCAGCTCCAGCGAGACTTGGCTAGTTTTTTACAGAATGTTTTTGGTGGGATTTAGAATTTACTTTATCAACATTTTCATATTGATAAAGTTTGTAGCATTTTTCTATTCTATCCTTATGCTCTTCTAGCAGAATAATAGAGTACTCTTCAAGGAATTCCTTAATATTCATCTGAAATATTTAGTTGGCTTGGTCGGTTGGTTAGATAGTTGATTTTCATTACTTGCCTTTTATTTTGTGATAACGTGTGGTTATGGATGAAGTATTTTTACTTTCAGATGCTTGGTCTCACTTAATAACTGATTTACTTATCATTAGAAGAATTTATCCGATACTTTAATTCTTTTGGTCTATTACCTTTGTCTCCGTCTTCCTTTAGCAGTTTGGTTGAATCTTTATAACTGTTCATTAGCGGAACCTCATGTAAACTAACCTTTGTTTTGTTTGTATTCCAATCCGTTTTATAGAACGTCGGGATGACCTGGGAATATTATTGGGAAATATGAAAGATGCTTTTGTTTTATGTATAATACATTTTATTTATTTTTAACAATTACTATAATAATGAGTAGGAGCAAAATAAGATAATGAATTCAAGTATTCAACGTTGCTGTTGTCATGCTGTGTAAAGATGAGGTTAAATGATGCGCCAAGAGTACCCAAGTTTGTCACATAGATGTTGCCCTGACGTTTGATTTCCCCCAGAGTTCTGTCGGGTAAGTTGCCATATCTAGCCGGCAGGAACATTTGCTTATCCTTCAACTCCACTATGACACGGCTTCCATATTTTGTTCTAATTTTCCTGATTCCATGGATTTTATAAGCTGTATGCTGCTCCATATCAGATACTTTAATGTATGGATTAAATCCACAATTGTTGATCACTTCTAATGCTACGCTATTTGCTGGTTGAGCTGATTTTTCTTCTTCTTGCGTAATGATACGTTTTATCTTCTGCTGAGGTTGAGTCATTTTCACTATTTTTATTATTTCGTCTATTTAAGGTGATCAATTTAAGAAAGATAATGAATTCAAGTATTCAACGTTGGTGTTGTCATGCTGTGTAAAGATGAGGTTAAATGATGCACCAAGAGGACCCAAGTTTGTCACATAGAAGTTGCCCTGACGTTTGATTTTCCCCAGTGTGCTGTCGGGTAAGTTGCCATATCTAGCCGGCAGGAACACTTGCTTATCCTGCAACTCCACTATGACACGGCTTCCATAGTTTGCTGGAATATTCCTGATTCCATGGATTTTATAAGCTGTATGCTGCTCCATATTAGATACTTTAATGTATGGATTAAATCCACAATTGTTGATCACTTCTAATGCTACGCTATTTGCTGGTTGAGCTGATTTTTCTTCTTCTTGTGTAATGGTACGTTTTATCTTCTGCTGAGGTTGAGTCATTTTCACTATTTTTATTATTTCGTCTATTTAAGCTGATCACTTTAAGGCACGGTAGGTTTCTATCTTCCGTCTCTTTCACTCATAGTTTTCTGACTCTTTTTCTTTAGTAAGGGGTATATCAAAATAAACATAATCGCGAAGTTCTTCCCCTAAAGTGCACCCAGTATAATTAATATAATCATGAATATTTAAACTTTCAGTATGAGGCACTTGGTATTTTAACGCAAGATTCTCAGGCAGAAAATCTTTCAAATCACATAGAAAACGCTCCAAATTTATGCACACTAGTAAGTCACAGAACACCACCAAACTCATATTATCATATAAATACTTGTCACATAAAATAAGGCCACGGCTAAAAGGCTGTTCTCGATCTTTATAATATTGCTCATCCCTGCAGTCATATCCCCTATTTTGGCTAAGTAATGCATCCTGCTGATGACATTGAAATTGCGATTTAATGCGTCTAATTGCACTGTCCAAATCTACAGTCTCTGGCCATGACTCGGCTGCGTACCACATCCACATTTCACGATCTAATAATATAGTGTATACAAATAAATAAAATATACCTCGCACAATTGAATAGGTTAAAATTTATGGGAAGAACTGAATATGATGGTGATCACCCGTTTGATAACTACTGAATGATATAATTGCATAATATTCTCTATTTATACTCGAATTGAAAATATATTGAGGGAAAATTTGTTCAAGTAAAGCAGAAAAATCACACCTGTGTGCACATGTTCAACGTCTCCACCTGCTGAAAAGAGCTTAGTCCGCATATATACTTCAGATAAGGTTCCCACATAACATAACCGACATGCTCAATACCTAATATGCTAAGGATCACGCCTTAGGATAAAATATGGTCCATTCGCTCATACCCTAAAAATTTCATTCCTAATCTAACGTAAAATATTACTTCCTAAAGGGATAAAATTGTACACGAAATATTACAGTAAAACAGAAAAATCCTGCATCGCTAAGCACATGTTCAACGCCTCCACCTGTTGAAGGAGCTCAGTTCGCACAAATATTTCAGATAAGGTTCCCACATAACATAACCATCATGCTCAGTACCTAATATGCTAACGATCACGACTTAGGATAAAATATGAACCATTCGCTCATACCCTAAAAATTTCATTCCTAATCTAATGTAAAATAATACTTCCTAAAGGGATAAAATTGTGCACCAAATGTTTATAGTAAAACGGAAAAATTCTGTACCGCGAAACACATGTTCCGCGTCTCCACATGTTGAAAAGAGCTCAGTTCACATAAATACTTCAGAACGTCCCCGCCTGCAGAAAAGAGCTTAGCCCGCATAAGTACTTCAGATAAGGTTCGATCAAAGAAAGTATAACATAAAGAACTTGCAAGGCACACAAGAAATTTTGTACGAAATTTTCGGCTGGGGTCGCTATATCAGAACCCCAGAGACACAATTCAGCATTCAGCATATCATGAGCCGAGCCCACAGAACCCCAGAGCCCAGTCGTGTGTTGCGAGCTGCTTTTCAACCGTTCAAGTTCTATGGCTCTCTCTGAGTTCTCCCAAATTAGTTCACACATTTAGCTGACTGAACATTCCGTGCACGCGGATGATATGTGCGCGGCAAGGGGCTCTCAGCACAGCAATCGTCAGCGACAGCCAACTTTCTTGGAATGGTTGACAAAATATTTGACTGTATGAACTCAGGTTCATTAAATAGTAATAACCCTTTTAGAAGTGGTTTAAAATTAAATAATATGCCCTACTTATTTATTGAAGATTTTCTACTCCTTTTAGAAAAAATTAATATACCAGAATCAAAAACTGTGATTTCCTAAATGGTATGAAGCAAACATTGTTAGGTGTTCGCCAATTAGCTGATGACATTCTAACAAACAATGACGATTTTTTCTTTATTTTGACGAAAAGATTATGGCAAGATTCTTTAGAAAATTTGTTTGCTGTTATGCGTCAGAAAGGAGGACACAATAAAAATCCAAGTATTTATGAATTAAATATTATTTTGGCAAAAATAATGTCTATTAATTTAATTCAATTTAGTAACAGATCTAATTGTGAACGTGATGATGATCTTCTGCTTATAGTATGTAGAACTTCCGAATCATAATAGCTCTTTAAATAATGATCAATGTAGTTCCTTAAATTATTCGAACTCTAAAAACAACGGAATAAATGTTGCAGACATTCCAGAGGACACATTCGATGAAATTAATATCCATATTCTCCCATCAATGCGATATTTTATAGGATATGTTATTTTAAAATGTTTCCAAAAGTAAAGTGTGAAGTCTGTGAAGATATAATGAGAAAGTCTGATGAAGTTCTTACATGCCCATCAGAGCTATTTATGTTTTATAAAAACTATAATTCAGCTTCATCCGATTTTGGTAGTTTGTATGCACCTTCGGAAGTGTTTTTCAACATATGTAAGAATCACATTATAATTTTTAAAGATATTTTTAAAAATCATTCCGAAATGAAATTTATCAAAAATTTATAATGAAGAAATGTGAAGCCGATACGCCGGAATGGTTTGATGGCAAAATTACATGCTACGATCACAGAATCAAAATATTAAATTACATCATGTTAATATTATTACGGAAAAATTGTAAATGGAGCGTGCAAAAAAGAGACAAAAAGGAATCGGAAAAACTTAACATTATAACTGCCTAAAAGACATAAACGTTTTATAAAAGTATCTAATATAATTTCTCATAAAACTATTCCGATTTCTTTTAAAATATATTTAAAAATCATAGTGTCGAAAAATAATGCTCACAAATTCCCTTTAGAGAATGAAGAAAATTGGTGATGAGGATACCTACGTGTAATATTTTTATTTTATTTTTCTAGCATTTTATATCAGTCAAATGAAATTTTAAATTTTTTTATAACCTGAAAAGACGAATTCGTCAACTTGTCGCGAATTATAAAAGATTTACGAATTTTATATGTATGTACATATATACGTACATATACTATACATAATATATAAATAAATCTTTCGAAGCGCCAAATTAAAGGTCAGTTTTGTTGATATTAATTTTTATATATGTATGTGTCATATATAAACAATAATAATATATGTATCATAATTATCTTATAATAATTGTTATTGTAGTAATCAGTTTTTTGGTTCTCATTCAGATAGAAGAGGAGACAAGTTTCTCAGCGATCTCACTATCGCAGTCCGCAGAATCGCAGTGTTCAGCTCAACACAAGATTTCCCCTTTACAAACTCCCTTGCGCCGACCGCACAGGGCCCTATACAGCGAGAATTTCGTAAAGCGCAGACTTGTATTGGGTGCAAGTTCTTTATGTTTATACTTTCTTTGGTTCGATATAACGTGAGAGGTAAAGTTTTCGGCTGGTGGTGAGGGTAGTCTGCTTCACGGACTTGGACCTCGAGGGTGATCGGTAAAGCTATCAGTGGAGACTTACTTCATGAGCTTGACTCTAGACCCCAAACCACACCTCCAACTTGATCCTAGACTCCAACAAATACCACTATATTACATCCTATACTCCAATCAATACCACTATATTGCACCCTAGACACACGCGCAAGAGAGCTTTCATGACCTAAAAACTGCTCCTAGACGTGGAAGACGAGCTTTTGGGACCGTTTTGAGAATTTAGAGCACCCTTTAAAAATACACGTAAAATTGGCGTCGAATCCCCATAGCTTATCTACTGGTTCTATAAACACCTACTAGCCCTGTCCGGAACAGCGCTAAGTAAATCCCGGACGCTAAAAATACAATAAATTGAATTAAATTTTTAAATCTATATTTTATTGATAATACCTCGTACCTGGGAACTCATCAGGTACCTGTTACCTTCCTTTCAAGTTGCATCCTAGCTGATTTGGTATTCTGCAATGAAAAAAGAGGGTGAAATTAGCAAACATTCAAAATGTAAACAAAAAGTTCCAGTGAACCAACAACAACAACATGGAAAACTGTGAAAGTTAATAACTTTAGTAACTTCAATTTTCCCACAAAACGAAATAAAAATTTACAATAAGGAAGGCATGCAGAACACATTATTAATTTCCCAATTTGTTATAATTAACTATTAACACCAAAATTCGAGAAAAAAAGGGGCAACTGACAGTTGCTTGGACAATTACAAATTTGCTTTTTTTTCCCAAAATTAACACAATTTGTTGAACAAAATGTACGTATATAGGAGGAGACTTACCTGCACTTTCATCTCAGTGTTCCTTGGAGACACTATTAGTACTCACAACACAAAAAACTTTGAAATACACTCGCGACACAACCACCGATTTTCCGCGACATTGTTAACTGACATCCATGTTCTGTCAGGATATTCAGCTGCCACTTTATTTAACGAATTCAGCGGCATTTCCCAATTAGGGTAAATTCGTCAATTAATTGTATATTTTCAAATTTAAAAAATTGAAAATACTCGCCATAAGTGCGAAAGAGAAAGCTGAACCAAGATGATGCCCTTGTCGCACAATGTCGGTGATGCAATTAACGGAAGCTGTCATAATACTAAACGGAAATCGTCATCATACTAACTACATCAAGTTGCAGCGAATTTGATAATATTACAATAAATCCACAATCATACGGATACACAGGTGCAGAATAATTGTGTGCCACCAAGATTGTACAGCAGAAGTAGGACCCAGGACCTGGGCATGCATAAGCGGATTTTAATAGCAGCAAGAAGGGAGGAATTTCGCACAAGACAAATTTGGAATCCAACTTGACTCTTTCGAAGTACTATAAAAGGGCGACGAGCTGGACCAACGCCCTTGCATTTTCAGACCAGTCGAAGGAAAGGAAAGTAATGCTTTAGCATTTTCCTCAGATATTCACTGGTAAAGGGTTTGAATTTTAATACTTGGGAACATTTGGACTTGGAATTTTTAGGAATAAAACAACTTGGACTTAGAATTATTTTTTTTAATTGTTAATGCTAGACTTGGAATATTTTGATGATTGTTAAGGTTAGACTTTTTAGATTGATTGTAATTGAATTATTATTGAATAAAGGAATTTTGAACTAACACTCCTTATTATTCTTACCGCTACACAACCATCAACGTTGGGATTTATTGATTTCAATTTTATTTTTGTTTGATTTGATGCCCCAACAAGCCCTGTTAAAACTAATTGTTCCATCTTTAATGGTTTATGCATTGCCTTGTAATAGAGCGCGTAAGTGGAAAACTTTTCTCGGACTAGATTCTTGATTATCATTACTGCTTATTCCTTATGTTACCTAACATAACAAAATATATCATATATGTAATATATCTATGAATTAAAAAAACACACACTAGGTCTGTTCGTTGACTGTTCTAGATCGATTTAGATTAGAAAAGATCAAGCAATCCACATTCGGTGAAAACTGTTACAGATCCTTTCTGATCTTATCTGATCATGTTAGGTTTAGTTGAAATCAGAAAAGAGCAGTAGTTCTCATCTAACGCGAATGCCGTGATCTTTTGTGATCTAGATCAGTCAACGCACAGTCCTACTGTAAATCTGAGTGTTTTAATTCAAAATGTCTTAACTTATTATTTTAAAACATTACCTGCACACGAACACTAACATAACCTAAAATAAAAAAGAAAATTGAATTAAAAAAATGTAGGAATAATTAATTTAAAGACATACCTCGTACCTGGGTCAGCACAGGTACTCCCTGCCACCCCCTGAAAAGAAAAAGGCAATGATTAGATAAGAAAATCACTAAATAATGTGACCAACAAAAAAATACGCGACATTCATGATCCGCGAACACAGAAATATTTAATCACACGTCCTCTATCGAATTATGTGCTTTAAACTATTCAAAAAGCACCGCAAGTATTAATTTTTAAACAAATTCGGAAATTGTTGACATTTGGGACCGGCGAAAATTGCATTCGAATTTCTCCAATTTTCTTCCTCCGTACCCAAATTTTATCGCGCACAACTTAGTTTTTACTTAAATAAAACACAAGGAATTAGTACTTACCATTTTCTCCTGGATTTATCTGCTATTTCGCACAAAAACACTACACACGCGGGACTTCTTGTCGGCACCACAGACATACATAGAAATGGACTGCTCGATCTCCTGTCTCACGTGGCCGCCAATTTGACAACCGAGTGCCACAGCCGGACGAGATGAGATATATAAAAATTTATATAGCGTTGTCTATTTTTATCACATTGCATGGATAGGCCGATTCCGCGGATTTTTTGAGTGCGGAATTGCTGAATGCTGACAAAAATATTTGAATTTAAATATTTGTTGAACAAAAGTTTTAAAAATATGTACTTTAAATTGAATTAATGGAAATAAAAATCATTATTAATGCCACAAATAAATAAACTAATTTTTTTCCCTGCCAGATTACCAATATTTTCAAAGATTTGTGATTGATAAATTTTAAGTTATAAAACCGATGTACCATATATTTGTTAATAAACATAAACAATTGAACATATACTGTGTTCTAATTAAAGAATTTGGAAATAAAAGCTCTTTATAGCATATTAATTGGAAATAAAAGCTCTTTATAGCATTTATAGTCGTTATTAAGATCAGATAATTTTAGTCTTAATAACAAAAACCTTATAGAACGAACTACAATGAAAGTTATGAAAACATTAGATATGTCTAGCTTGTTCATGGAACTGAATGAACATATTAAGGAGCTAGAAGTAGATAACAACCATATCTATAAGTTGATAAAGAATATAGTATACAGCTATTTAAAAATAAAGCTGTCCTATATAATAAAACAAAGGAATTTAAAAAATAATCATATGATTCGATCCTAGTTATCCCGATATATAATTTTTCGGAATAATTGAAATCAAATTGAATGTTTAACTTACATTGGACTCTCAACATAGTTGGGAGAACTCCATTTAAGTTCAACTTAAATTTGATACAATGGATAAATCGAAGGTCCCATCAAAAATCCCCTTGAAGGAATTATCCCAAATTTGATTGCACAGCCTCCTCCTTTAATATTATTGTATATCGACTAACAACATTTAAGGTAAACAATTTTGCTTAATAGCATAAGTTTTTAAAACTATATTCAATTACTTCTTTATAGATTTCGATCTTTTGCAAGTGGAATGCATTTCAGCAGGCGGTTAAAATGGATTCGTGTTTACATCAGAGGTAGTGATTTAGCATATACATAGTACGCTTTAATCAATAAAACTAATTTTTCTTTCTAGTAGTGAAATGCGTACTTGCAAAATTTGGGATGAGTCGAAAAAGGCGTTAAAAGGACAAACGCAATGGAACCAGGCGGAACAAGCAGCATCCTAACTTGGTAAATGTTTTATTTTATATATGTATATATTGATATTTTTTTCCTTTTCAGTCCAGTTCCTTCCAGTGAGTGAAACCTTGTCGTGGTTGGAAGGCTTAAGGGATTCTTAAAATTCTTATCAATTTGGTTAATATGTTTTTTTAGCATAAGACAGCTAAATTTTAAGAATCCCAACGAATATCACTCAGATAAAATAAACTAATACCCATGTTCTGCATTCCGAGTGAAATAAAATCGAAAAAACCTCACAACACTCCTTTTGAATTGAATTTCCTTAATAAAGTTCTTCAAGCTGTAACAAATTCATTTCAGTTACCTCTGATTTCAATTAGTTTTTTACAAAAACTACAAGATATTTCGATTGGATTTTTCTATCGAATTATTTTAACTACTTTGAACGAAAAAACTAATTGAAATCAAAGATAAGTGAAATGAATTTGTTAAAATCATAAGAATTTTATTACACAAATTCAATTCAAAAGGAGTTTTATAAGCTCTTCTCGATTTAATTTCACTCGGAATGAGGACTTGGGCGAAAATCAGATCTGGAATTAATGCCAGTAGTTTCTCTGAAATGCCTGGAATAAAACAAATTGATATATTAACACTTAATCGCACTGTCTCGCACTGATATTTCAATTAAACTTCCTGCAATAAACAAATTAGCAGTCATTTGACAGTTCTCCAGAGAATTGTCAGAGAATATCCTTAACGGCAATTCAGCCCGCTGACAAATCACTGACAGCATAGACCGTTAATTTTACGTCATTTCACGATCTGACAGTGCCACAGCGGGAAAGAGAGGGAACAAAAATCGCACCGTCTGCTTATATGGGAAATCGTGTACGTGAGCGGTCCATTGTATTATACGTCAATGGTCGGCACCTGCCACTGTTCAAACTTCAACTTCTGATCGTGCGGAACAGCTGACAGGTGGGTAATTCGCGACGGTGAATTCGATGGCGTTTCCAAATTGGTGATTAATTCACCAGGTAATTTATTATTGCGGTTTTTATGAATTTCCCATAAGCGTAATGAGAGCGAAAGAGATAGCAAGAAAAATGAAGAGAGGAAAAAAAAATTGAGAGCAACTGAAAAATCAGGTTGATGGCGAAGATTCGGCATACTTCAGTAAAGAAGCCATTTTATAGTAAAATGATTTTTTAATCATTTCTCGCGTAGTTTAATTATCTTGTACCTCAATAATATGTCATTTAATCAAGCTCCTTAAAACGAGACAAGAGCAATATAAGATCGCGGCAATTTACGTACAGACATAGAGAAAATAACAAAACTATGATCTATTTCCGGTCAATTGAGCGTTCTTGAAGCGTATAAAAAGGATCAAATCTCATCTCTCAGCCTCTTTCTTTTTTCAGCCAAAGCCGCGTCTACTCTACGATATTAGCAAGTCAGCAGGAAAATTTCATATGCCGATAAATGTCAGGAAATTTTCATATGCGACTTTGATACTTTGAATTAATTTGGTATTTGGGAAAAGTTGTAAAGGACAGAATTTATATAGAAAGTAACATAAAAACTAATTTGTTTCTTCTTAGTTTTTTTTGATAAGTAATGAATTAATACAATTTAGTCATAGAATTTTGGTAGTAAAAAATAAAATATTTTCATTTGAGTTAAAATTTAGAATTGCCTTCTTCAGCGAAGGTGCTGCGGGCTCGCTTTTTCGCCACTTTTTCAATAGTAAACTTTTTCCCACGCATTCCTACGCTCCGTGATCAGCCAATTCTTCACGGATTTATATTTGGTAAATTTTAGAGAATAGCCCCGCATGAGCTTAATCTTTCGATGTTTTCCCCGAAATTTTCCGTTGCTCCCTTTCGCCGCAAAGAAATTCCAAGAAAGACCCTACTTCAGAAATTTGTTTTCCAAATTTCGGCCAAACCACTTATCCAAATGTCTTTAACCTAAATATGTTTTCAGCGATTGCGTTGAAGAAAGCCAATATACAGGGTGCGCGGTCAAAATCCGGACAAATTGAACATTTTTTTGACACTATATTTTTTACTAGCGGATACCCGGCGTGTGCTACTACGCTCAAAAAAGATATACATTTTTTTTTTGTTTTTTGTCAACAATGAACTGATGAAAGAGTTCACAGCAATTCAAAATGTGATTGGATTGTTGAGCTCTTATCATAATGCGATATGCATACTAATCCATAGATGAAACCTGTAATACGAATAGTTTTGTTTAATAATTTTTTCCCATATATAAACAGACAATATGCTTACTATGCCGCCATTTTGTACCGAAAAAATTAATAAAAAATGTGTTTAAGAACTTTAAAAGATGTTCTATAAGGACTAATTCATTAAAATATCATAAAAATATAGTTAGTCTAAAAATAAAATGTTTGAAATAAGTGTGTTTTTTTAGCTGCTACACTAGGTGCCCCCCTTAATAGCTGAACTTGTCGATGATGAGCACTGGTACTTCTTAGGGGTACTAGTTACTTTTTTTTCGCCGATAATTTCGAAATGTGGGCACTTCTTGAGTGCACTAGGGTCAAGTTCATCACGGTAAGTTCTTGAGGGCACTGGCTGTTACTTTCGGCTACTTTTCGACAAGTGCACGCGTCACAGTCCCTGTTAGGGCGCCAATTAAAAAACTTTTTTCAAGTTTTTATAAAAAAAAATTAAAACTTTATTCGGCAACGATTCTACAAACGTCTGAATACAAATTGTGTCAAAGAATTAATTCTACTATAATAGCTTAAGTACCTAAATTCTGCTGACCTTGGTGCTTCTGCTGACGAGGTGTCTGGCTGGGCGGATGGACTCGATTAGGTGAACGGGTCGTCGACTAGGGTTACAGGTGTCACGAGGCAATGAATTCACTGAATTGTAGGAATTCACGTGGCGATAAATTATGACAATGATTGAATTTAAATTGTGTTATTATGTAAATATTTTTCTCTCGATCACAGGAATTACCCACACTAACACTAGAACTAGTAAGGCCAGTCAAATTGACTGGTACTCAATTTCTTCCTTCATTTAATTACATTTTCTTTTATATTCTCTTCAGATTTATGCCAAAATTTAAGAAGATTGAGGATTACGAAATGTTCCAAAATCTTTTTCCATTTCGATTACTAACTCAAATTTGAATGTGTATTAAGGTGTAGAAAATTGTTAAAATTACAGGTTTGCGCACGGTGGCTCTAGTGCTAATTGCACCTTCGCGCCGGCCTTTGACGTTAGAATGTTTTTCCCATAAAGATTAAAGCCGCCCGATGCCGGCGCGCCGCACACCAGCGCAGCGCCCCAATGGCGCACACAAGTGCTCTCTAACCTATTGCCGCTGTGACTTCACACCCTCATTAACTATAATTTTTTTTTCTTGGTTTATACCATTACAGCGATTGTTGGGCAACCTTAACCGTCCCACTGAACTTTGTACTTCATTTTTTGTAGTTATTTTATACTTTACTGAATGAATGAATGAGCGCTTAGGAAAAAATTGCGACGCAATTTATTGAGCTAGCGCAGCGAAAATTGCCTACAATTACTCAACTTCCAGCCTCTTTCTTTACGTCGTGATGTCGCCGATAACATCTTCGCCCATAAAGTCCTAACTGGTTCCATTGACTGTCCCGAGTTCCTACACAGCATATACCTTAGCACTAACCCTCGGAACATTAGATATTTCCCCATATTTCGCCTCGAAAATCATCGTACTAACTACGGTCACTTCGAACCCTTCACTAGAATGCTGCAGAAGGCCAACAGTCCTACCGTTTTCGACTTCCATATTGACAAACCTTACCTTAAGCAAGCTCTCTATTCACCGAACATACCTTTACGCCAATCCATCCTGCATCCCCTTTACGGCTTTTATAATTAAATTATTTGTTCCTGTTAGTTTAGATTAGTTTAAACCACATATTGTATCTTGTATTAAGCGAATTGAATAAATAAATAAATGGATGACTACATACTCCTGTTGGTTAAATAAAACACGAGCGATAAAAGTGAAAATATGTTTTTCCGGACGTTATTAAAATCGAACAGGCGCTGGTAGCTCGGTTAATAAAAAAAGCCAGAGAAAAACAAATTTACCGCGGGATTGTGAAAAATAAAATGATATATAAGGTTTTTAAGATCGCTGATTACGAATCTAACCGAAATAAAACATACCTCGAGTATCCCAGCGTATTCAAGCGATCCACTCTAGTATTCCAGAGCATCTCTCAGCGTATCCCGGCGTCTACTCTAGTCTCTTCTAGTAATACATGAACATATACTCGCATCTTCCGAATTTGGTGGACTTAGAAAATTTCACATTGCTCGTAAACTAAACGTTTTATGAGGAAATTTAAATCTCCCGTAGAGTTACTGAGACCTCCGAAATCGTTTATGCTAGGAATATTTGTTGGACTTGGAGCATTTGCTAAATTTCTGTATATTTCTTTAGTTTAAATTCAAGAAGTGAGATTTTCGAATTTCAAGATATATTTCGGACGGTATTAAAAAAAATATCTTTTTTGCAAATGCTTTTCAGCTTTGATCTGCCTCTTAATTAAATAAGCTGGTGCACAAGCAATTTTTGTGTTTACCTTCAAAATTTTTAATCCGGCACTGGGAAAAAGATAGCAACAAGCTGAAAGTCTGCATAAAAATGCATGGTGGATGCCACCCCTTCTCAGGGGTGAAAAATAACTGATTGAAAAAAAGTCGGGGAATGGATAGATTTACTAATGCTAAGCAACTTTTGTTCTATAAAATTTTTACTCAAAATCAATACTTTTCGAATTATTCGCGAATGAAAGTCTGCATTTTTCAACCAAAGAAACTACGTTTCCAGACGGTTTTTCGCGAATAACTCAAAAAGTAAGTCTTTTATTGAAAAAATCATTCTTAGTAAAAATATGGCTTATAAAAACACAAAAAGAATTCTGTCTTTGTGGTGTCTGCAGACCCAATACTAAAAGAGTAATAGCTTGCTGAAGAAATCGTAAGTCTCAACGTGAATGAATTTAAATTTATATGGATTTTTTTTTTTTTTATTTCTACTGCAATTTTTTTTTTTTTTTATTAGTGGGTCCTAGAGGATTTTTAGGGATAAACAGGAATTAGAAAAAAGGTTTACTATGTAACAATCACGTGAATTTTATTTCACTTAAACGCGAGTGTACAATTTCTTATTTTTGTTTCGTTTTAGTTATAATAGTCCAAGTAAGTATTATCACATTAAATTAATTCACGAATTCAGTTTAATTAAAAGTTAATATTATGTTTAGACAGCACACATCGGTCAGCACTCGACAGCAGGTAAGAGGACAACCTTCCAGGGCACAACTTTTCGGTTACAACTTTGCAGATCAGATCGGCGGATCAACTTCAACTCTCTAACTGCGACTGATAATTTTGGTAAGTAGTTAGCTCGACTGCACTTTTCGAAAACGGTACTTAAGAATTTATTCTTTCTACAGGTTTTAGCTGTCGCTGGTGAGGATGGCGATGTTTAAGCGGAGCGTTGTTGCCATCGTTCTTTAAACATAGCTTTTAAATATCCCACATATATATATGTGTGTGTTTAATATATATATAGTGTACGAATAGGTGTAAGTATGTCTGTGCCTAAAATATAGCTGCAATGCGTATTCATCTATACGTCTGATATCTCCAAAAAGATTTGATTCGTTTTTTACCCATAACTCGCTTAGCTTTTAAGCTATCGAGTCCTTAAAAAAACCATTTTGTAGGTTTTTTTAAGAGCTATAAGCTCATATAAATTAAATTGTCTTTCAGATTTTATTTTTGAAAGTGTTTGAGCTGAAAGGACTTCAACAACTTACTATTTATGAATATATGCAAATTTTAAATGGCCATATCTTAGTCAATTTTAATCCTACAGAAAAAAAGAAAAATCTAATAATTTTAGAAAAGCAAAGCCTACAATTATGTATTCTACAAAATTTTGCGTATCATTAATAGTTTTTGAGTTATTTTGCAGCAAAGCAATTTTTTGCAAAATTACAAAAATTATCTTTTCACTTCAAGCTCAAATTTTTTCAAAACTAAGCACTTGAAACGGGTTAAACTTTCGAGCATATTACAAGTATATAAATAAAGTGAATTGTAAAGTTGTAACGATTATTTTCAATTGGTGTGGTCATTACAGGGTGATTTTCACATTTTTTTTCGCCGAAAAAATTGGGGCCAACTTTATTTTCGTCATAACTCGCTTAGTTTTGAAGCTAGGGACTTTTCTAAAAAACAAAAATAAAGGTTTTTTAAGCACTTCAGAAATAGTTTTGTGAGTTTTCCTCGAAAAATGCATTGTTTTTTGGTTATTTCACGTTCAGACTTTCGTGTTGGTGTTTGACGAATAAGAACCAACATTCAACGAGCTATTACTCTCTTAATATTGGGTCTGCAGACACCATAAAGACAGCATTCTTTTTGTGTTTTTATAAGCTATATTTTTACTAAGAATGATTTTTTCGATAAAAGACTTGCTTTTTGAGTTATTCGCGAAAAACCGTCTGAAAACGTTTCTTTGGTTGAAAAATGCAGACTTTCATTCGCGAATAATTCGAAAAGTATTGACTTTGAGTAAAAACTGTATAGAACAAAAGTTGTTTAGAATTAGTCAATCTATCCATTTCCCGACTTTTTTTCAATCAGTTAGTTTTCACCCCTGAGAAGGGGTGGCAACCACCCCCAGGGTAAAAGTACCCGGCGGCACAGGGTCAACTTTGAACTAGAGGGTAAGTGGAACTTAAGTCCAAATTTTCATGCAAATCGGTGCTGTTTGAACAAATCGAGAAGGAAAGTCTCCATTGACTGGACTATGTATGTACATACATACATATGTATATGTACATTTATGAACTGTACATCCAGTATTAATTAGCATCATTATTATATAGCTTAAAAAGTTTTCCGTATGTGGAAGTCTTAAGATAAACGTTTCTATGTATGCTGCTGACTTTAATCGTGTTAGATACGGCAGATGGCGTTCTATATCGCACAGAGGAAATTTCCAAGAATAATTAAAAAGGTTTCTTAACTTCTATTCACAACAGAGTGAACATCGCGAAGGCATTAAGCCAAAAGTAGCTTCTCTCCTATTGAACTTTAAGACTAGCTGAATTAAATTAGACGTCACGTTCGGCCGATTTGAGCCCCTTAGTCCCATGCACAACACGGGGTTCGTCCTGGTTCTGCACATGTTTTGATGCGATCACATGATTCCTCCGAAAAACGACATCATCCAATTAATGTCGACGAAGACTAATACAAAAAGTAGGGAAGTACAAAAGTTACTTAAATTGAGAAGAAAAATAAACTTTCCCTCTGCTGTGAGTTGTTTGCCTCAATTAGCCTTCTGGGATCCATAGACGCAGAGGGAACCTGCTGTTAGTACTGTTTAATAGGCCTCCCCGAAGCCGGGTGTTCACTAAAAATTTTTTCGGGTAAACCATATGCTGTCGCTACTTTCTTTTAAAGCATTTATCGAGCCGTCAACGCACTCGACTTCTACATGGTGTGAACACAGCTCGGCGTAGTGATGTTCAAAGACACTGGGATTTAATTCAATTCCCAAGCAATTTTAGATATGTACATATACCTACCCCGTCTTTGGAGGACATGTGAAAAGCTTACAATGCTAGCTCCTATTAAATTCGTACAAATTCTTGGTTGACATACTATAGACCGCCTTCCGTCTTGCATGCTCACTGGTGCTTCTTGATCTTGGAGTCGATGGTGGAGGTTGGAAATATGTATCCTTGTTTCTTTCTTAGACAATGCTTTTCTTCCAATTAGGAAATAATCCTTGAATTTTTTAAAATCTCTGGACCAAATTGAATGAAATTTTCTTGTGCCCCATAAGCATAAGAGGCTGTTTTCATAAGCATAACGTCAATAAGAAATTTTGTGTAAACAATCACAACATAAGGAGCTTTTTGGTGAAATTCTTTTAATTACAAGGCTCACAGTTTTATTATTCCAAGAATATTTTCCACCAATAGGAAGTAAAATTTGATATTCGAGTTAAATGGAAATGTTCGTAAATGTTATGCCAAATACTTTCTCTATGTAAATATTTTCTATTCTACTCAGAGCGGCACCAGTTCATGACTGCGAATATATAACGAATTTCATGGCGATAATTTAAGTATATTTATATTATAATTCCTTTAATTGTTGTCCCGTACTAAATAACCTCATCCTAAATACATATTTTGGAAATCGGAAATCGTGAGCCACTTTAAAATGCCAACTGAAAATAATTGTTTGAATCGGACATTCAGTAAGCTTTGTCTTTAATTAAAATAATTTTAGCTGTTTAAATGTTCATTGAAAGCCAAAAGCAAAATCTATCACCGCGAACCGGAATTATTAATTGCCACAGTTATAATTTGCGAGTATCATTCTGATAACTGTGCTTTATAATTACATATTTGTAATGAATCGAATAAATAATTAACTCGTAGCCAGTGCAGATGAATGCTGTATGTGTGAGATTATGGATTGTCTGTAGGTTTAAAAAGTTGTTATTCCAGGGAATAAAGTCACAAAAGTGCAAAACTTCCAAAGAATTCCGAATTAACTAGATTTTTGTAGAAATCTTTATTTTGATGTCTACATATAGCATATCCCCCAAAAATTCCATTAATTTTAGCCAATGGTTTTTTTATGGGTGAAGTTTAAAAGTCAGTTTTTCATATCTCGAAAAATTGCAGTTTATAAAATTCTACACAAAATAAACCCTTAGTACAAAAAAACGCAAATAACACTTTTAAGTACACTTCGAGTATCCCAGCATATTCCAGCGGCACTCATATAGTATGTTATTCCAGAAAGTCTCTCAGCGTATTCCGGCGTATCCCGTGTATGCCTGGGTTTTTTAAAAGAACACTCTAATTGCAATTTTTGGACCAGATTTATTAAATAAAATTACAGCAAAACAAATGATTTGCTTTATTGCATAGCCTGAGTCCTTATGATGAGAAACGAAACAAATCTCTTGTTTGGTTTCTTGTAGTTGAATTAAATGTACAAATGTTTATAAGAAAGTTTGCATACAATTCAACTGTAACAAAAGAAAAGAGGCGATTTGTTTCGTTTCTCATAACTTAGTACGTATATTTTTAGAAACAAAGTGTTATTTTACAAAATATTTCTGTACTTTTCTCTGATTCGTCGACCGTCGCGAAACAATTGCTATGATTATTACTTCTTTTTCGTCGATTGAAAAATTGAAACTTAAGTTTGGTTGAAATCGTTTTAAAAACAGATTAATCAGAAGAATTTGTTTAAAAAGAAATAATTTAATTGACCAGAAATTAATATAATAAAAATTAGTTATATATGTATACTCTACTATAATGACGACACAAAACCATCGCAGTTTTCAAAGTTTGTGTTAAATTTATTTATTTAGCGTGTATGTATACAGGGGCGGCTCTACCTTAACTACAGAATTTTTACGTGTATTTTTAAAGGGGGGTCAAAATTCTCTAAAACGGCCTCAAAAACTCGTCGTCTACGTCCAAGAGCAGTTTCTAGGTGGGTCACGTCATGAAAGGTCTCTTGTGCGCTAGTATGTGTGTACTTAGGGTGCATATACATATGGGTGTGTTTGGGCATGTATTGTGTATACTTGCGGATGTGTCTAGTGTGTCATATAGTGGTATGGGTTGGAGTATAGGATGTAATATAGTGGTATTGGTTGGAGTCTAGGATCAAGTTGGAAGTGTGGGTTGGAGTCTAGAGTCAAGCTCATGAAGAGGGTCTCCACTCTCCCACTGATAGCTTTACCAATCACCCTCGAGGTTCAAGTCCGTCATGCACATTACCCCTCACCACCAGCCGAAAGCTTTACCCCTCCCGTTGTTGGCTGTGAAATGCACAAGTAGCTTTGTTTGTGTTATGTAGATCATGTCTGAGCATGTTGTGAAGCATATGGCTTTGTTTATGTTATGTGGAACCATATCAGTAGTATTTATGGTGACCGAACTCTTACCTGCAGGCGGGGACGTTGAACATGTGCTTCACGATACATGATTTTTTCGTTTTACTTAAACAAATTTTCCTTCAATATACTTGAGATTTTCAAAATGAGTATAAATATAAGGATATTACGCAATTATGATATATCATTCAGTAGTTGTCAAACGCATGATCCACATCAAATTCAGCCCTCCCCATAAATTTTAACCTAAGCGATTGTGTGAGGCATATTTTATTTATTTATAACTAGCAAATGCCCGCGACTTCGTTCGCGTGATATTAATTTTATTACTTTAATTGATTACCGTCTGTTTAAATTGTATTCTCAATAGTATAGAAGCGCTTACGAAACGCAATTCAAAATAACTGAAATTAAACAAAAAAAGACAACATAAGTTATTGCAATGAAATTGGTGTCAACATTAGAGCTATAGTTTGTGACCAAGGTTCCAATGACAGGTGTGCTCTAAAGCTCCTTGAAACCAAATCCGCACAACCATATTTTTATTTTTATTGAAAAGAAGTTTTTGTTATTTATGACGTTCCCCATCTTTTTAAGTCAATACGAAATACTTTAATTAAATCTGATATATCCTTTGAGGGTGGTATTGCAAGTTGGAAAGTCCCGGAAGATATCTATAATATAGAAAAAAAAAACGAGCGAGCCTTACAGTAGTCGCATATGATGTGTAACATCTGACATCTCACCTTGGTAATAAGCAACATTAACATTATATCCTGAAAAAAATACGGAAACTTCTCCAATAAGCAGCGACAGAAATTAACCTCAACATTTAAAAATGCTAAATAATGAAATATTTATTCGAATATTCATTACTAGCTGTACCCGGCCACGCTTTGCTGTGGCTCAGTTGTAGTACGATAAATTAATATTATACTAAACACAGTTAATATTATAAATCGCATAAACTTCAAAATTTGACAGTCCGCCATCTTGAAATCGTAAATTCTGACAGTCGGGTTGAAATCAGCGACCACGAAAACACCCAAGTACCAAATTTGGTGGAAATCGCATAAACTTCAAAATTTGACAGTCCGCCATCTTGAATTCGTAGTTTCTGACAGTCGGGGAAACCGGGTTACTCAGCTAGTATATAATAAAAAACGAATTATCAAAATCGGACTACTCTGTAAAAAGTTATGCGTGGTCATAAATTACAGTTAGTGAGTGAATAATCAATCATCCCCAGTTTTCCTACCCTTACGGTTGGAATTTTTTTTCCAAATTTATATGGGACCAACTTCAGGGTATACCCTTTCCAATAAAAAAAGAATTATCAAAATCGGGCTACTCTGTAAAAAGTTATGCGAGGTTATACATAAACAAAAAAAAAAAAAAAAAAAAATACGCGTCGAATTGATAACCTCCTCCATTTTTTTTTGTCGGTTAAAAAGTGTCTAAATTATTCCATTTTCAGACATTTTTTTCGCCCGGAAAATTGTGCCCAAATTTTTGCAATGTTCCCGAAATACCTAAAGTTCATTCAAGAGGTAATTTCACAACTTCTCAGCAAGTTCAAACGTCTTCAAATTATTTCTCCAATTTCCAGCGCAGAATTCCTTGATAATTTCCGCTAATATTCGCGCTATAATTTCGTTTCCCTACAAGGTTGTTGTTATGCTGCACGGTTTGCCCGGAGCCGCAATTTGAGGTGCGTCGAGCCCCACCCCCCTTTTCACGGATCCGAATGCAAACTATGCGAGAATTATGTGCTAAATATGTGCTAATTATGTACCGAAAAAAAATTTTTTGTGCTCCAAAATTAAGTGCTTTTTTTAAACACTCAAAGTGGGGGTGTAGCTCGACGACGAGTTACACCCCCCCTCAAATTGTGAGCAAAAACATGTTTTTTTCTTCAAACTAGAATTATGTGCTTTTTATGTGCTTCAAGAATGTGCAACAAAGAAGTTTGTAAAGTTAACTGCAAAAAAGATAGTCGAGATTTTCAAAAAGTGTGAATCCGATAAATTACTCGGCATGCACTAAATTCAATCAAAACGCGTAACCAAATTTTTTTCTCAGCAGCACATAATTCCTTCGTCGCCTTCAGTCGAATAATTTATTGCCAATTCATACAAAACGCGATTTCGAGCTGCACCCCCCACCAAAATTATGAAAAATATTTCAAGTCCAAAAAAATGCAGCACGAAATTCGTTCCCTGGCTTAATCAAGAGCACATAATTAGCACGTAATTACTGTGCATTGATTTTATAAGTATAAAATTGTTTATTTATAAAAAACGCGATGTCGAGCTAGACCCCCCTCAAAAATTATTTACAAAGCTCCAAGTCGGATGGGATTGCAGCACGAAAATCGTTTTTTGGCTCAATCAAGAGCACATAAAGAGCACATAATTCCTGTGCTTTTTATTTCCAAGCACATAATTATTTGTTAATAAAAAAGCGATTTTGAGCTACCCCTCCTAAAACTTTGAAAATGCTCCCAACTGGGTGGAATTGGAGCACAAAATTCGTTTTTGGGCTTAATCGAAAGCACAAGCACATAAAGAGCACATAATTTCCTATGCCTTTCATTCTTGAGCACAAAAATAATTGTTTAATACAATAGAGATATCGTGCTGCCTCCCCTTCAAATTTTGAAAATCATTATTAATCAAATGTATAAACACCGCGCCGAATCAGGTGTTGCTTATAATTTTTATGTTGCGATTGCTCACGAGACAAAGAGTAATTAGAAGATATCCGTGCACTGCGTATGCAGGGATCTCTGAAGACAAAGGGTAATAAAAGATATCGCACCTTTCCGAAAAGCTCAATGTAAACAAATGTGCTGTTCGGCACAAAGGGTGACGATCTGGTCGAGGATCTTTTAAAGGAGGACTTGAGAGATTCATGCATTTCCATAATCTAATATTTACTTGCCGGTTAAAAATCTTTCCCTAATCCACTAGCACATCCACACATTCTTCAGTCACGGGTAATCACTTCTCAGGCAAATGCGACTAACTCACAGCCACAGGAAGACAAGAAGTCTTTACATGATTAATCTTTTCGAGCCTCGCTACAAATATTTATAATATTAAGGTTGTATAATATTAAAGGAACATTAAGATGATGTCGCAAGTGCCGAAAATTACGTGCTAGTCCCGTTATTCATAAATTTGCACGCGCCCAATACATCCGAATTTTCAAAATTTGAGGGGGAGTAGGTGAACGGTGGTGCAGCAAGATATTGCTTTTGTATTACACAATTATTTTTGTGCTCGCAGATGAAAGGCTGTCGATTAAGCCCAAAAACAAATTTCGTGCTCTCACTAGACTCGACTTGGAGCATTTATTATACTTTCTGAGGGGGGTCTAGCTCGAAAGTGGGTTTTTTATAAACAAATAATTATGTGCTCTCGATTAAGCCAAGGAACGAATTTCGGCTGCATTTTTTTAGACTTGAAATATTTTTCATATTTTTCGTGGGAGGGTGCAGCTCGAAATCGCGTTTTTTATGAATTGGCAATTAATTATTCGACTGAAGACGACGAAGGAATTATGTGCTGCTGAGAAAAGAATTTGGTTACGCGTTTTGATTGAATTTAGTGCATGCCGCGTAATTTATCGGATTCACACTTTTCGACTATCTTTTTTGCAGTTCACTTTACAAACTTCTTTGTTGCACATTCTTGAAGCACATAAAAAGCACATAATTCTAGTTTGAAGAAAAAAACATGTTTTTGCTCACAATTTGAGGGGGGGTGTAACTCGTCGTCGAGCTACACCCCCCACTTTGAGTGTTTAAAAAAAGCACTTAATTTTGGAGCACAAAAAATTTTTTTTCGGTACATAATTAGCACATATTTAGCACATAATTCTCGCATAGTTTGCATTCGGATCCGTGAAAAGGGGGGTGGGGCTCGACGCACCTCGCAATTTGCAGTACCGGACGCGTTTGTAAATACATTTCCTTGTTTGCATATTTTTAGGAGCAACATTTTTCTTGCAGAGGGAAAAACGTGCGCTACTTGAAACTTAGTTAAATCGATTTTTTCACTTTCCGTGGCATGACGTTGTTGGAAGAGAAGCGAGAATATTCAGTTATGGTTTATATGCAATCGTTGGTATGGCAGCTATCTTATCGGACAAGGTAAATCGCCTTACTTTGTACGCTTCGTGTACGAAATTCCGCTTTTTCGAATGAAGGCATCCTCGCTGTTTATCAAAAGAAATTCGGATTATGCTGTAGTTTAATTAAGAATCAAGAATGGCAGTGTTCGCTCTCACAGTGCTGATGACAAGCGCCAATTGTGGATGTAAAAATTGTTGTCATTATGCTGCACCTATTGCCAAGTTGCTCCTAATCTTCCAGATAGCTTTCACCACCTGGAGAGGCATCGTTAGAGTTCGGAGCATCACTGCAAGCACCTTATTAAACCAAGCATTCCGAGCACAGTTGCCAATGTCAGTTAATTATTTAATGCTAATGTTGCATTTAATATTAGTTGGCACTTAATAGCTTTACCTGAGTTGCTTGCGAGAAGCAAAATTTAAGATGTTCCTCAGTTGGCAGAATTAATGAGTGCAATAACGCCAATTAGGTTGCTCTGCCATATACCGCAGTTTAGTTCGAGGATGCTTCGCATTAGTTATGCAGTGAACTGCTCCTCCAATTTCATTAGCCGCTGCCTAATGTTTACTAATTCCTTCTTAAATGAGCTAAAGTGACATATTTAATTAAGCGAGCCATTGAGTTATGTATATGCGATTTATTTTGTGGGCAAAATAAATGGTACACTGAGAAACATTTTTATGGATTTGAGAGCAATAAAATGGTCATGAAAATGACCAATGAAAATTATTGATTTTTTGCAATATATGTAGTAAAAGACTCTATAGTTATAGTTCTGACATCCCTAAGATAGATGAGAGAATATAGTTCGGGAATCGGTAAAAAGTATTCCATCAAACTATATTTATGGTTCTCCCAGAATATAGTTAAACATTTCTTTCAGTGACTAATATTTTTTAAGTGGATTTTAACACATTGCTCAAAAAGACCAGGAATGAATTTCTAAAAAGATATTTTTTTTCCCAAAATTTGATTTTATTCATCAACATAGTCTCCTTTAAAAGTGATACATCCATTCCAAAGCTTCCCTAATATTTCGATGCCTTTCTTATAGAACGATTTGTCTTTGCTTTCAAAATAGACGTTTGTTTCGGCTTTGACTTCATCATTTGACGCAGATTTATTTCCCTGGAGATTCAGGTGTGTATTGCTAGACCCATGTTTCATTCATTGTCCATTGTTTATTCCGCTTAAACCCAAGCAGCGTTCCAAATTATCAACATGTTGTTGTATTTATTCCACCGTAAGCAAACGCGGCATCCATTTCGAGAACAATTTTCTCATGCCCAAGTTTTGTGCGAAATATTGTTCACAACGCCTTTTGATATCTTTAGATTGTCAGCTATCTCCTGCAACTTTATGGTCGCCCAAAGCAATTTTGAGAATTTTTTGATGTTTTCTGGTATACTCACCTCTTTTGAACGACCCGAGCATTCAGCCACGTTTAAACTCAGCAAACCAATGACAAATGATTATTTTCGACGGAGCACATTCTCTGTAAGACTTTTCAACTCATTGCGGTATTTTTTCCCATAAAAAATATTGTTCCATCAAGACACGAAATTCGATCTTTTCCATAATTTTGAAAATATCAAAACTTCAATGTCTCGATAATTAATGGGGGAAAGGTCAAGGAATTTTGACACGTATTTTTTGGAGGTTGGTGTTGTGCCTATTCGTTGAATGATCTAGATCGATCATAAAATATCAGGAGGTCCGCTTTCGATGAGAACGGTCACTGGTCTTTAATCAACAAAACTGATTCTATTAAGATGAGTTTTGATGAGAAAAGAGCAGCGAACGGGAATCTCCTGATCTTTTCTGATCTAGATCGATCTAGATCACTCAACGAACGGGCCTATTATCTAACACACATTCAGACTTTTTATTTGCGGTGCTATCGTTTTGACCGATGTGTTATTAATAAATATGTCACTTTCGTTTAAGAAGGTATTACCGTTTTCCGGACCAAAAAATCGATTTATCTGTTCTTTTTTTGTGATTCTAAATATTTACTATAGAGTTTAATCTTTCTGGAATAAATCCTTGAAATAATTTTCCTTACAGTTATAGGTGTTTATAGCCGAGGGCGCAGCGGTCAACGTACATATGTATGCCTTTATGGCGGATGCTAAAACTTTAGACATGTTTTTCAAACTGGTATACCATAAGGTAATTCTAGAACTCATCTGACAAAATTGATAATTGTGGGGTCAGCATTTTATATTCCCTACCGGAATAAAAATATATAGGCCCGAAACGAGCCCTCAACACGCCCGGAATTGAAGAAGCGACCGTTGTATGACCGAATCGGGCCCGTAGCATTTTTAAAGAAAAATAAGATCAAAGAGACATCTGCAACATGCCTGCAACACGTGTTGTGAGGATTGATGCATCAAGGTGCCCGGCTAAAGCAACCTTGTCCAGCGGTGTGCGGCCGAGAGCTGGTATGGCTAGGGGAGGTTTGCCGAAAACCGCGCTTAGCCGCCGGGACGGCCCAACAACAACAACGAAAAATCTCTCGCACCCGGAAACGTGAAAACGTCAGGGGAAGGGAAGGGACTTGACGGGCACAACCTTTGATGGACTCTCAGCGGGAGGGTTCTGGTGACCTATTCCCCATCCGCCCTGTGACCTCCCCTAGACCCAATTATTTTGGGTAGGTCCCTTTATACAAAATTTAAGGCTGCAAAATAAGTGGGAGGGGAACCAAGAGACACAAATATATTAGATTAAGCCGACATACCCGGTATTATTCTGTCAACAAAATTACAATGTTTTTCTTACAAAGTAAACTCGTTGGGCGCCGTGGCAGGATCGGTTGATTGATGGCTTCTACTGCTGATGAGGCTTTCTACGTCTCTTGTAACGCTGGCACCCGGCCTTTTCTTATATGGCCCCGACTTTACTGGCATTTAATTTTTCTTTTACTATGTATTTTTTTCTTGACTTATTGGAGTTGTTGTTTTATTTATTTATTTAAACTTATTTTTTATTTATTAGTTAATTTTACTTGTATTTATTTTTATATTAATATATTATAATTTAGTTATTTTAATGTTTATTATTATGTTTAGTTATTATACTTATTTATTTTATTTAGTTTTTACTTAGAAAATAAAATTCCTCATTTAAATATATGTAACTGACTTTAATTATTTAGTTTAGATGTTCCCATTTTGACTTGTTAGGGTTGCCTCAGTTTAAGTATATTATAATATATCTAATAAGTCCAAACAAACTAATAGCGGGCAATGTGGTATACTATACCAAAATAGAACACGGCAACTATACCACATTAACCGATTTTGCTTATTTCCGTATAAATACTTACAAAAAATCAAAATAGGCAATTAGAGCAATACTTACATAACTTACACCAATTACACTAATTTATTTATTGAATTTGTTTAGTAATTTAATCTTCACAACTAAATCCAGCCACACACAAACACTTCTTATCGTATCGCTGAAAAAAACTCGACTGCATTTTATCGTCGTTTCATACATTTCATCGAAAATATAACTGAGTTTCATCCCGTAAAAACATGCATTGCCCGTTTCCTTGAAATAGACAGCCGTTAAAGTGAGCACGGCTGCCAGACTTTTACTTAGTTTTCAAGAAAACTGCCTATACCACCTATACCCGAACTTTAATTAATTATTTTCTTTGCTTATCTTTAGTTTCGTTTGTAATCTATTTTTTGCCACTCTTAATTGGATTATAACTTCAATGATCACTTTCAACTTTTCTGTTTTTTTTTCCCAATTAAGTTAATTTATACCTTTAGCTGTCCTTGTTCTTAACGGCTTTTAACATTCTTTGTTTTTTCTTTTCTTAATAATAGTCAATTTCACACTATTTTGACACGTTTAGTTTTAACATTACAGTCGTATTAATGGAATTAATTTAAGCAACTTTCCCGTCTTTACTGTTTTTTTTTTTAACTGAAAACTTCTTTAGGCAGGTTGGATGGGGTGTAATTTTCATTGCTTCCTCCAATCAGCCTCCCGTTCTTATTTAAAATTACTTAGGCCCTTTTAAATATTACGGCATATAAGACAGGCCTTTTTTTCTTAGTTCAGTTCTCGCACGAAGATCAAATTTTTCTTTTCCTGGCACAGAATTTACATATCGCGGGACGAGGGTACGATTTTTTTTTTGCACACGCTAGAATTTGCAAAATTAGATACCTATCCTAAGGACTCCAGATTGACTCCCCCGCTCGCTTCCGATCTGTTCTAACGGGTTTAAAAATTAACTTCCCACAAAACTTTGTTAATTTATTTCCTTTTTCTTACCGCGCCTCGGCAAATCGCGTCCAGCTTGCTCGAAATCCAAGTTCAAATTCCTCGACCCACGCCAAGCCGTAACCCTGCGCGAGTTATTAGCACCCAAGAACACTTACAACATAAAATCCTTCGTCTTCATATTTGCTTATACATCAATTTCATATTTCATTACTTGTTAAATTAAGTTTCATAAATTAGTTTACCTGTAAAGTAGTTCCCACATTTTGCTTAGATTCAAATACATTCGCCTTCGATCCGATTACATTGTCACGTTCATCTAACTTACCTGTTCAATTGTTCAATTACATTTCTAGACATAGCCTAAGCAGAAATATGCACTCTATAAATAATACCCGAAAACCTTTGTTAACGGCAGTCTATTAGAATCATTCTCGCTCTTGTTATGTCCTCACGAAAGGGGCAATCCATAGCCAGAAATTCTCCCTCTGCAGCATAACCCCAACTATGTATATTGTCCGGGGTTTTGCTGCGCGTTACCGTCTCCAAATCGGCCTGCTCCACTCTCCAGCGGACACATTCGAAGAATGTGTGGAGAGCGGAGTCCGATGGAGAGTCGCAGTATACATAGCACGGGCTCCGTACCTTCCCCATGCGATAGAGGAAGGCCCGGAAGTGCCCGGGCTCCGTCAGTATTTGGCTGAGGTGGTAATTTACCTCACCATGGTGACGGTTTAGCCAGGTGTCCAGCTGGGGAATAACCCGAGCTGTCCACCGGCCCCGCGACTCCCCATCCCACCTCTCTTGCCAGGACGCTATGGTCCTGGCCCGAATTACATTCGCGTCTCCCTCCCGCCGGTTCCGAGACCGTACGTAGGAGCTCGCGATGCGGAGCGCCGCGCGCCTTTGTACCGCAGCGATGCGCTTGCGGTGCTTTTCTCACCGCATTGCATCAGCCCAGATTTCTGCTCCGTAGTGTGACGGCCGCCTGCCGCAAAAACAAACAAACTATTCCCGCAGGTAGCCTAGCCTTAAGCAGGGCACGCTTACACCCTAACCCATAAATCTCACTCACGCCTTCTACTGCGCCTAGCGCCGGCTGGGTGTGGGAACTGTCACTGCGGCCACGCCGCGAGGAAGAAGCCAGCTCCTGAACTCGGCCATTTTGGTGTCATCCGTCAAACAAGCAACACCCAGCCGAGTCGCCCAAAAAGAACAATAAGTGCAAGAGCGATTGATTCGAGTGTGAATATTTATTTCTGGCCAGTATATTAAGTGCAGAATTTAAAAGCTCGTATGAGGACAGCACAACACCTGTTTACTGTAGGTATTAAATAGTATGGGAAGAAAAAAAAAAATTAGACCCGAATTGCCGCAGGAAAGAAAATTTTTTTTCTCATCGGCAACCTCGTGCTCAGCTACATCAGGCGGCATCGGTGCGGACCAAGGAATTACAACACGTGTGGTAACCCCCCCCCCCATCGCGGGAGTAAACCGAGGGCATTGGACGACCCGCCCATCAGCGGTTGATCCAGAAGGACCAAAGCTGCTCCAGACTGCCCAAGACCCTGGCCGCGATAGCAACCCCCCACCCGGCAGACGCACCGTCACCCCCGGGACGGGCTCCAGTGAGATACCCCAGAAGATACCAGCCCTGCATTAAGGCCAGCCTCACCTCAACAGAGCCAGCTTACTTCGATCCACCTTTCTATTTTTTTTTATCTCTTTTTTTTTTATTAAGATTCCGGTTTTAGGAAAAAAAATTGTACACCGCGACCAGGGGAAAACGGCTTGCACTGTCGGCCGGGAAAAGAAGAAAAAAAAAAAAAAACAATAAGGAAGTCCAGCACCAGGTGGGGAACGCCTGGCGATTCCCATAAAAAGAGCAATTCGTGTTATCAGCGTGGGCCTTAAGGCGCCGCCCCTTTTACCCCCCCCCCCCCTCTTCGCTCATCTTTAAGCTGCAGATCACCGAGCCCAGCTGGAGTCGACTCTCGCATAGCATCGGGTGAGTACCCGGTAGTAACCGGTTGGTTTATTTTTGTAAGCCTTATTTATGAGCCAGAGGATGGGGCCAGTCTGTTTAAATTCCTTTTATAAAATTAATGGCGTTAAATAATCTGCGGGGCCTTCCTCACAAGTGTAACTTGTCCTGACACCTAAAAAAAAAAAAAAAAAAAGGGGAAAAAGGCGAAAAGCCCTACCGTTCTTCTACCCCCCCGCCAGCAGTGCAGGAGGAGTTCCCTCGAGGGTTACGCCATAGTTTTTGGCTCTTTCACACGTATTCTTAGAACGAAGCATAATCTCAGCTTGAACAATTATTAGTATGAATATTATAGTTTGTTTTTTTCTTCACACGCATTCTTAGAACGAAGCATAATCTCGGGTTGAATCAATATTAATATAAATGTTATATATTGTCTATGGCATATGAGTCTCAGGTGAATTAAAGTTATTATGAAAATGCTCCATTAAGCCTTTCCTTATTACCCCTCGCTGATGGGGATCTGATTCTTGGTGCGTCGAACACGAGTAGGTTGGGACATACCGACCGTAGGGGGTTGGTGATGTAGTAGAGGTAGGGTCAGCGTGAGAGCAGATGGCTTGGGGGGCCTGTCTGCCTCTCCACCCCCCTACAACAGGACCACGGATCCTGCTATTTCTTCCTCCCCTCTCCTCACCCTATTTTCTTTCCTTTCCCTGTTTTTTTGTGGGGCATCCTGGAAGACAAAAAACTTCATAGAAGGACTTTCTCACACCTTCTATTTAGGAAGCGCATTTAAATTCCCTTTGTGCCTCGCACCGCTCCAGTCCGCGAACTCACCCCCCACCCGGCGAGCTAGTCCGTGCCGCCAGCAAGGCGCTCCTGGGACTTGGGCTGAAGGCACATTACAGATCGAGGCTTCACGCTACTCCCGATGTGAGAGGGTTGTCGGTTGACTCTCCTCAAGACGGTCCGGAATTCTAAGTATTCCCCTTTATCCAATTTTTTTTTCTTGGGTAGTTTACTCCCCTCTCTTACATACATTACAGTAGAGCATTATGGCCTTGGCGGTGCGAAGCAGCAAACGCCTTTTTCAGGGCCTGGCTCCACCAATGTTGGTCATGACCCTGCTAAGCGCCGTCGTCACCGCAGCCGCCTTATCGGCCCGGCCCTTGATCTCGTCCCAGAAGGAGATCCTACAATCGCCACAGGTACTTGATCGCTGGCAGCGTCTAGACCGACGTGTCTCCCACCCGTATTTCTATCAGCAATGGGATGCGCTTCTTCATGAGAAGGACTTTGTCGGTCTTGGCAAGTGCTAACTGCAGCCCGTAGTTGAGCCTCATTTCAGCCTTCACGGCATCCCTGGCGATAACAACCGGCGCGATGTCGTCGGCATACCCAACCAGGAAAGACCCTTCTGGCATCTCCATACGAAGGATCCCGTCATATGTATAGCTCCATATGTCGGGTCCCAGTATGGAGCCTTGGGCCGCCCCTGCCGAAAGAACTCTCGTTTCCGGGCCATCCTCCGTCTTTCAGGTAGTCCCTCATCATCTGCAATAGAAATTGAGGGATCCTGAAATCGTTCTCTAGCGCATTAAGCGCGTCCCCCCACCTTACCAAGTTAAAGGCGTTACGGATATCCAGAGTGACCAGTAGGCACACCGGGCGAGAATAATTGTTTCCGCTTTGGATGACTCGGGCCGCTTCGAATACTTCATGGATAGCATGGACCGTCGAGCCTCAACGTCCGCTTGGAGGCGAGGCTTCAGGAGCTTCTCCAGGAGCTTACCGGCTGTGTCGAGCATACACAGCGGTCTGTACGACCCGGAGGACCCTACTGGTCCCTTGCCCTTGCCGATAATCACAAGCCTAGCTGCCTTCCAGCGGAAGGGGAAAACTCCCGCCTTCAGGCAGGCATTGTACATGTCAAGCAAGAGCTCTGGATGGCTCGCTGTCAACACCTTCAGCACCTTTGCTGGGAGCCTGCCGGGCCCCGACGTCTTCTTGTTCTGAAGGCTTTGCGAGGCCCTCGAGTGCCTCGCGGGCCACGTGATTAGGCTCCAGCGGATGGGTGGGTAAAAGGGCATCCACAATGGAGCGGACAGTCCTTGCATCGAGGGAAGCGTTCTCTTCCAATCTACGGAGGACGATTCTCTACCCCAATCCCCAGGGATCCTCATTGCTAGCATCGGCGCTTACTCCTCTGGGACTCGGCACTGCTAGGACTGTACGAACGTACAACAACTTAATACACATAGTAAAACTAGACGACTATAGACAAAACATAAACAAAATCAAAGACCCGGTAAAAGCATTACACAATAAGGACGGACTTACCGACTCAATAGAATTAACGAAGTTTAAGTTAAAAGCATTAGAAAATAGACTACACGCCTCAATATCTAGATCAAGAAATAAACGAGGTTTAAATAATAGAATCGGCACAATCATTAAAGCAACTACCGGTAATAACGAGGCCGGGAAAGGTATCTCGAACAGTAGGTAGGACCCCACTTGAGCGTGGGAACCAAATATGCAAAGTAGGGTAATTAGCATAATTGCCCTAATTATGCAAATTAACTAATTATGCAAATTAATTAGGTCATTATACTAATTTATTGACCAATTATTGACCTGTAAGTTCCTGAAAGGCAAATATATTACTAGTTAAGCGCTAATATATGTAGCACTTAACTTGTAATTTAACTTACCCGAGTGCAACTAAAACCACAAATTACCACTTTTAACACACAAACTAGTCACTCACGCACGTTCAAGCAACCGGCGAACTGTCCTCGTCCAAAGGCTATTGGAAAATAAAGCGATTCCGTATACCTAGACGAAGTCAGATTCGACGCTAACGCTTAACGCTAGTTAAGGCCATTATTAGGACAAACTAAAAGAATTTTTGTCGCGATGCTTTGGAACGTATCTGTCCATGAAAGAATCTTCAGGTTCCACAGTACGAGGACCTGGCAATAGTCGACCGCACTGGAAATTTGGTGTATAAAAGGGCGAACGCCAGATCACTCCTTTTTGGACTTTGACAAACACAGCGCGGATATTAAGTATTTTTGAATTGGAACTTTTGGTCTTGGACTTGGCAACGTTTTGGACATCGATATTGGCGACTACGTGGATTTGGACTTGGCAATTTTCTGGACTTGGATTTTCGATTTTTGGATTTTTGGATTTTTGGATTTTGGATTTGGACGGATTTTGGCTTAGACTTTGGCGAACTTGATTGGACATGAGACGATTCATCGATTTTAATTTCTTTCCTTTTTTTTCAGGAATTAAGGAGGGATTAGTAAAAGTTAGTGAACGTATATTGCAAATGCCAATTTTGGTGAACGACAATATAACATGCTAACGGGGTGACAGGACCAAATGTTCGACTTGTAACTGTTAATCTAACATAAGTTAAGCCTAAGCATAAAAACATTAGCGGAAATAAGTTCCAACAAATGATGTAAACAAGCTAATGACCTAATTTTGTAAATTTAATTGTCAGCAATCATACGCGACAAATTCTTGAGGCAACCTGATACCACTCTCGCGACCTCGACGCGCGCCCAGTTACAGGTCGTCGCTCCATGCACTTTCGGCATGGTTAGCACCTTTCGCCCGTGCGAGCCAAGAATTTGTCACGTGCGATTGCAAAAATAATTCGTAAGTAATTAATAAGCGATAACTAATTTAGATCAGCATTGTGATGTATATTTAAATACCAGTACGAGAAATAAAGAAGCAGTCTGTTAACTTAACAACGCCGGTGTGTATTAATTTATTAATTTTCAGGTTCGGCAGCCACCCTAAGCTGAAGCTAACCACATCTTCAGTGCATTCGTTCAACTCATAGTCATTGGGAATTCTTTTGTGAAGTGGTACATTGCACCGCTATCACGCACTCTGAGTAAAGGTACAAGCACCTTAACTCAATTCAGCCGAAATAAAAGCATTTTGGATTCATTGGTGACCCCGACGTGATTCTTGCTTTCACGTATTCCCAAAATGAGTCTCAACGAACTTGCTGCCCGACAAGAGATCACCGGACAGGAGATCCAGCGAGCAGCAGTGAACTACAAGAAGGATAGTGCAGCGCGCAAGACAGAGCAGTATCTTGCAGCACGCCTTAAAACATTGGATCAGCTGTGGGAGGACTTCGAGGCCACAGACAGCAAAATACGCATCAGCCATGGTCAACAATTAGACCATGATTATTTCACGAAGGGATACTATGAGGGTATCCGGGTTGGATATCACGAGGTCCGAGAAGACATTTTGGACCGAATGAAGACTGTCAGTTCTACACCGAGCAATCAGCCTAATCATAGGCAGCCGCAGCGGGATCAGATCCAAGAAGCTCGAAGCTCCGGCATCAACGATGCTTCCGGCAATGCACTTACGGACAGCACCACAGCTGTGCCAAGAGGAGCGGAGCATCAACAAGGCGGCAACATCCGTCATAAGGCATATTTAATGCAAGGCCTTAGAAGGCTACTCTCAAAGCCATCCCTGAGCACAACATTGCAGTCGGTCAATTCATATGAATTGATGATTAAGACAATAAGTGCCCAATGGGAACAAATTCAAGATTTGCACAAAAAGTTGGTAGTGACAGCTGGCGAGGCTTATCTTCTCGAGCATATGGAGGACTATTTACAGCTCGAAGAACAAATGCAGGACAAATTGTTACAACTTCATGAAGGCTTGAGTCAGTGTCAGCGCCAATCACCAATCACTGCAGTCAGCACTGCCACAGAAGGTGTCAGGTCTGCCATTAAGCTCCCAAAAATCGAGCTACCCAAATTTGATGGGGATTACCTCAAGTGGAGGCAATTTAGCGACCTATACACTGAATTAGTGCATAACCAGACCATATCTGCAGGCCAGAAGTTGTGGTATCTGAAAGGCAGTCTATCAGGCGAAGCCGAAAAATTGATCAGGCATCTAACCGTGTCAGACGCTAATTACGCCACGGCATGGAAGTTGATTTGTGATCGCTACGAAAACAAGCGATTACTAGTTACTGCACTGCTAAATAAATTGTTAGCACAGCCAGCAGTGACAACAGAAAGCGCAGCAGCCATAAAGATGCTCCACGATACCACCCAAGAATGTTTACTCGCACTAAGCAATCTTGGGATTGATATTACAAATTGGGACCCAATTATTCTTCACATCTTGATAAGAAAATTGGATAGAGCTACCCACACCTTATGGGAACAATCCCTTAGTCAGCCTCGATCATTACAGTCCCTCAACGAATGTCTAGAATTTCTAGAGAATCGATTCCAATCATTAGAGGCGCTCGGCAACAAGGTCGATAACAAAAGATTGCCTACACAACGGGCGTTAGCAAGCACAGTCAATTCAGGATGTCCATCATGCAAGGGCAATCATCCACTATTCGCTTGCAAAAAATTACTACAGCTGTCTCCAGCTAAACGAGTGTCATTAGTCAAGAATACTAATGCCTGTTTCAATTGCCTGAAAATGGGCCACAACCTGAACAATTGCACATCCAGAGGCTGCTCTAAATGCGGAAAAAGGCATAACACACTACTACACATCGAAACTACACCTCGTAGCCAAGTGCAACCCCCAGAACCAAGATCAACACAATCACAAGGTCCGGAAGCATCAACGGACCGCAAAAAAGATCAAGCCATTTCACTTACCACGAAGGCATCAGCAACTAGAAATTACGTCTTACTGAGCACAGCGTGCGTAAGAGTAATCAACAATCATGGGACTAGCATTGAATGCAGAGCCATTTTAGACTGTGGTTCACAGTTAAATTTCATAAGCGAAAGGTTAGTCAAGAAACTTGGACTAACGGGAACTCCCGAAATCCTAAATATAGAAGGCATTGGCTCAGGAAAACACAGGGCTCAGAAGCGGGTAAACATATTGTTAGAGTCCCGGATCAATGGTTTCAGTACCAGACTAGAGGCTCATGTGCTGCCTCGCATCATTTCTCCACAACCTTCTCAGGCAATAGATATCTCGACATGGCAATTACCGGCTAATATACAATTAGCAGATCCGCGGTTTAATCAGCCAGATAATATTGATTTATTGATTGGAGCAGGCCTATACTATTCAACTCTTTCGGTAGGCCAAATAAAACTGGGAGATTCATTACCAGTTTTGCAAAACACCGTCTTTGGGTGGACAGCAGCAGGAACAGTTCACCAGACACAACAGTTGCAAGCAAGTTGTGGAATATGCTCTGAAGATGAAGATTTCAGATTGCAAATTGAGAAATTTTGGGCGCTAGATGATGCAGAAGCACCATCAAGGGCGTTTACAACTGCTGAAAGACGATGCGAAGAGCATTTTGTTCAAACCACCCGAAGAACAGATACTGGACGGTTTGTAGTAAGACTTCCATTTAAGGATGACCCTAACAAATTAGGAGAGTCAAAAAAGATTGCATATCAGCGCTTAATGGCTATTGAACGGAAATTAAGCACACGAGAAGATCTAAGGAATCAATACATCAGCTTCATGGAAGAATATATTAGATTGGGACACATGAGAGAAATCAATTTTAATGAAGTGCAGGCACCGTATAGTTTTCTGCCACATCACTGCGTCAGTAAGCCTGAAAGTACAACTACAAAATTACGCGTAGTATTTGATGCATCAGCCAAAACCTCCAGCAATATATCCTTAAATGACTTGCTGGCTACTGGACCCACTATACAAGATGATGTGTTCTCAATCTTATTACGATTTCGCCTGCCTAGGTTCGTTTTCACTGCGGACATCGAAAAGATGTACCGGCAGATAGAAATTCATCAGGACGATAGAAAATATCAACTCATCTGGTGGCGAAACAATCCTAGCGATCGATTGCGTTGCTATGAGCTCGGCACAGTAACTTATGGAACTACAAGCGCTCCATATCTAGCAACTAGATGTCTCAAAATGTTAGCGGAAACACAGGCTGATCAATACCCGCTGGGGACGGAAGTACTTAACAAAGATTTTTACGTAGACGACGTCCTCACTGGGGCAGACAATCTGAGCGTAGCAATAGAAAAACAATCTCAACTGCAATCTTTACTACAATCTGCCGGACTCAAACTAAGGAAGTGGTGTGCTAATCACCACAGTTTGTTGAAGAATATTCCAAGGGAAGATCAAGAGTTACAAGTGGACTTTTGCAGCAAATCAGAAGAACATATCAAAACCATGGGACTAATATGGAGGCCTAAAAGTGATGATTTATGCATAAGAGCAGCAGGCAACTTCAGTCATCGAGTAACAAAGCGCACAGCCTACTCAGAGATAGCCCAACTTTTCGATCCACTTGGGATTATAGGCCCAGTTGTGGTCACAGCAAAAATCTTCTTGCAAAAATTATGGATGCTAAAATGTGACTGGGATGCAGCTCTGCCACAAGAGTTGCATTCCTTTTGGCTGAATTTTCGCGAAGGATTAAGGGCATTAAACGACGTAAAAATACCAAGGCATGTATTAGCTCACAAAATCCCGAAGCTAATTCAAATACATGTATTCGCAGATGCCTCAGAGAAGGCATATGGAGCCGCGGCTTATGTGAGATCAATCGACAGGAACAACATGATTGCAGTACGCTTACTGTGCGCGAAATCCAGAGTAGCTCCCATTAAGCAAACCACTCTGCCGCGATTGGAATTATGCGCAGCGAAACTAGCGGCAGAACTTGCGCATCGTCTCAAGAAGGATTTAGACATAAAAAATTCTCCAATTGTCCTATGGACAGACTCTGAAATAGTCCTGGCATGGATAAATGCACCATCCTCGTCATATCAAACATTCGTGGCGAACCGCATCTCCTCAATTCAGCAATTGTCCATCCCTGAACAATGGAGACATGTTCGATCCAAGGAGAACCCAGCCGACGTACTGTCACGAGGAATAATGCCCGAGAAACTAGGCACATGTAATCTGTGGCTATATGGACCCACCTTTTTGCATGGCTCAGAAGACCTATGGCCACCAGCATATACAAGGAAAAATATCGAAAATGATCTCGAAAGGAGGCAAAAACCCGTAACGGTCGCTTCAATCGCTGCAGCAGGTAAAATGCTCTTGGAAGGCATAGACCACAGAAATTCATTCCGCAAGATGCAGCGCATCATAGCCTATGCGCTACGTTTCATCAAGGGCTCCAGAAAACAGAGTCAACGCGTTCCAGATACGCTCGTTGTAAACGTATACGAATTAAGAGAGGCTCAAGTAATAATCATTAGGCTAATGCAGCAAGAAGAATTCAAGGACGACTTAACACAATTACAACGAAATGGGGAAGTGTCCAAGGACAGCAAGCTTAGCAGCTTGGCGCCATTTATCGACAGCGATAAGGTGATTAGAGTTGGCGGCCGGCTTGAAGCATCTAAGCTACCACATGAAGCCAAACATCCAGCACTTCTGCCATGCTCCCATCCTCTAACCAAATGTTTATTAAGTGACCTGCATAAGGAAAACAAGCATGTCGGTCCACAAACGCTATTGGCAATAGCTCGCCAGACAGTATGGCCTATAAAAGGAAAAACTTTAGCTCGATCGGTAGTGCAGCATTGCATACAATGTACAAGAGCACGGCCAAAGCTATTAACACAAATGATGGGTAATCTGCCAGCCGACAGAGTTCAGCCCGCAAGACCATTTGTAAATGCTGGAGTTGATTTCTGTGGACCTATCTGGACTCATTTCAAGATCCGCGGAAAGAAACCCCAGAAATCATATATTGCAGTATTCTGCTGTTTTCCAACAAAGGCTACACATTTGGAGGTAGTGAGCGATTTATCCACTCAGGGTTTCCTCGGAGCTTTAAGACGCTTCACAGCACGGCGAGGACATTGCAAGACGATCTATTGCGACAACGCAACAAACTTCGTAGGAGCAAAAAACATCTTAAATGAAGTAAGAGAGATGTTAGCGTCAGAGGAATCCCAATATAAAATCAAAGAAACATGCAGCGCAAGGGGCATTGATTTTCGCTTCATACCGCCACGAGCCCCGCATTTTGGGGGACTATGGGAAGCTGCAGTCAAGGCAGCTAAGCATCTGTTACAGCGCACTCTCGGATCAGCGTCGCTAACTTACGAAGAACTCGAAACAGCAGTTGTGGAAATAGAAGCGATACTCAATTCACGACCCATCACTCCAATGTCTTCAGATCCAAACGATTTAACAGCGCTAACTCCGGGGCATTTTCTAATCGGAGAGCCACTAACGAGCACAGTTGATCCCAATGCTGAGCCCGCAAGAGGCAGTCTCATCACCCGCTGGAGACTGGTCTCACATATTAAAAATGAGTTCTGGAAACGTTGGAGCACAGATTACTTGAATCAGTTACAGCATCGTTACAAATGGAAGCAACGACAAGAAAATGTTATACCAGGCACCATGGTACTGATAAAGGAGGACAACGTACCACCATTAAAGTGGCTGCTTGGTCGGATAATCAACGTCATTAAAGGAGAAGATGACTTAGTCCGTGTAGTTGATGTACGAACAGCAAATGGAGTTAGTCGTCGACCAATTCATAAGCTTGCACCACTTCCTGTGGTCCCGGAACCTTCAGACAATGAATCATCCGAAAGGGTCGACAACACAACGAATACTGACCAACACGCCAGCAGCAGCTATGAGCACAGCCCTAGAAAAAGACCAAGACTGTCACTAGGATCTGCCATAGTGTCACTACTACTCGCATGTTTAGTTCTACCAGTAGCAAAAGCCTCAGCTATCGAAATAACACCATTCAGCCATCAACCGGGAATCTATTTTGAGAATTTAGGAGCTGCAAATATCATTTCAAACGAATGGGATTTGGTAGTATACTATGACTTGGCACCTTATTGGAAGGAGTACGAATGTTTACAAAATTACACTATGGCCCTCAGAACGCTGTGCAAAAAAATCGACGATAATCAGGCCTGCAGAGGGATTGTCAGCCATCTAGAACACCTGCTGTCTGAATTAACCACAAACAACATGCTACTATCATCATCGACTAACAACCAAAGGCGAAGGAAGAGAGGCGCCTTCAACTTCATTGGGAACGTCGCAAACGCTCTGTTTGGGGTCCTAGACTCAGAATACGCCGAAAAGATGACCCAAACAATAGCCAACATCAAAGGTAATGAGGACTATACTTTGGAACTGATGAAAAATCAAACATCGGTTCTAGACGCCACTTTAAACATCATGAAAAGAGAAGAAGAGGCAATAAGCCATCAGTTTCATTCGCTACAGATCAACATCGAGCAAGTAACGAGACAAATAAATGGCATAATGGTAGAACTCTACCAAGAAAAACTTGCGCAAACATTTGTCACGGCTACCCTATCAGTAATTCTCACGGCAACCAATTTCCTTCGAATTCAGAACTCAATTCTGGATGTAATTGCCGACATTCAGCACGGAAGGATTAGCCCACTACTTGTCGCTCCACAACAACTAAAGGAGGAGCTTATAAAAATCAAAACTCATCTTCCGTCATCTCTGCAACTACCGCTACAACGAGATGAGCCTATTAAATATTATTCATTAATCAGGGTTCAGGGAAGAATTACAACCAGATACGCAATTTTCAAATTGGTCATCCCTCTGCTATCATCGGAAGAATTCGAACTATTCAAGGTCACCCCTGTCCCAGTAAGAGTCAACAATAGTTTCATGGCAATTAAACCATCATCCCCCTTCTTAATTATCAACTTACATCGAGACCAATATTATCCAATGACAGAGCAAGAACTGCAAGCATGTATCATCATCGAAGAAGGCAAGCACCTCTGCAACCAAAATCACCCCGTCTATAGAAGGGGATCTTCAGTTAGCGAATGCGAGGTCAGTTACATGAATCATGCACCTCCGTCACCTACTTGCCAGATTATCAGAGTAGAAGATGGGCCCCACTGGATCCAGCTATACACCTCGAATGAGTGGATATACGTACTAACCAACGAGACGACTATAAATGTAGTATGCGGCGATAAAATCACTCAGCATGTAATACAGGGAACGGGGATCCTAAAAATTCGCGATCGTTGTCTCATTCGACAACCCTTGGTAACTATACAAGGACACAACACCTATCCATCTGTGATGAGAACTTCCTACATCCCACTGAGCAATCTCACAGACATAAACATCGCAAATAGGTCAGAGTTCGCCCCTAATCACACCGCGCAATACCAATCATACGCAGCGGAAATAGACATCATAAAACAGGAGGTGCAACAGCTAAAAATGCACACAAGTACGCCAGTGAAGCTGCCTGCACATGACATACACCAGTTCTCAATAGGATACGTCAGCCTCGTACTAATAGCTGTGATAGGAGCGGCTCTACTATGGAAACACCAAACCACGATTTGCCCAGTACGAAGGGTATGGAAACCAGCACCAGCGCCACGGCAACAACACAATCCAGCACAATCAGCCTTCAACATCCAATTCGACGCCTAACATTACTATAGTTGAATATCCATTCAACGCGGGGGAGAATGTTAATCTAACATAAGTTAAGCCTAAGCATAAAAACATTAGCGGAAATAAGTTCCAACAAATGATGTAAACAAGCTAATGACCTAATTTTGTAAATTTAATTGTCAGCAATCATACGCGACAAATTCTTGAGGCAACCTGATACCACTCTCGCGACCTCGACGCGCGCCCAGTTACAGGTCGTCGCTCCATGCACTTTCGGCATGGTTAGCACCTTTCGCCCGTGCGAGCCAAGAATTTGTCACGTGCGATTGCAAAAATAATTCGTAAGTAATTAATAAGCGATAACTAATTTAGATCAGCATTGTGATGTATATTTAAATACCAGTACGAGAAATAAAGAAGCAGTCTGTTAACTTAACAACGCCGGTGTGTATTAATTTATTAATTTTCAGGTTCGGCAGCCACCCTAAGCTGAAGCTAACCACATCTTCAGTGCATTCGTTCAACTCATAGTCATTGGGAATTCTTTTGTGAAGTGGTACATTGCACCGCTATCACGCACTCTGAGTAAAGGTACAAGCACCTTAACTCAATTCAGCCGAAATAAAAGCATTTTGGATTCAGTAACTAATTATTGTACAACTTGTTCAATGAGTTCTTTTTGAATAAACTTGCAATAAAACCACGCTTACCCAATTTTTAAACTTGCTGATAACCTTTTCCCTGGTCTTACAAACCGGATTAATTTGCTAGCGAAATTTTCATTTTATATTTTTTGTTAACCTCCAGCGAGGTAGTTGGGGTCAGCTTGTGGTTACTCTCAGCCATAGATTTCAATAGCTCAATGGTGCTCTGAAAATTAAAAATTAATTTTAGTAGTATGTTAATTTGATTTAAATGAATGGGTCGCTAGGCGTCCGAGCGCAGCTAAATTTAATACTATACCATTTTCTTCTTCTGATTTTGATTTTCTTCTGACTGATTCTTCTTCTTCTGACACGATATAGCAATATACCAATTCTTTTTGACTGACTCTTAAGGAAGCCAAGTGTTTTTATTATACAGCTTTCTTCTAACAATAGTGTTTTATTTTCAACTAGCTGAGTAACCCGGTTTCACTCGGTGTATCAAAAATACTAATTAGTTAAATACTTCTGAAATGTTGGTACTACAGCCAGATTACGAAGTTTAGAAGTATTACTAAAATCTGTAAATGTGATATAGAACCATCCAAAACTCATTTTGCTACCACCGTCTATATCAGAAGGGCTAATAATCTATTCTGTACTTATATGTTTTCATTGTTAGGTGTTAAATAAGTAAATCAATGTATTATTTTGTTTTTTACTATTTCATCGTTACCTGACTTAAATTAAACCGCTAAATACCAATTTTCACGGCAATCCCTTGAAATTTACAATCTTGGGTCAGCCATTTTGAAATCCGTGAATAAAAAGTAGCCTATATGTTAAGCCGAAATTTGTAGATCCTTCGCTCAAAAAATGAAAATGATCGGACTAAGCGTTAAAGCGTGATTGAGCAAAAAACAAACACACATATTGGGTCGGCCATTTTGAATTGCGAAATTCTGATAGTAGATTCGAAATTAGTAGCCCCGAAATATCCACCGTACTAATTATCAATTGAATTTATTGAAGTTCAAAAATGTTTGGTCGCCATATCTGCCATCTTGAATTTCCAAATTTCAAAAGGAGATTTGCAATCAAGAACCTCCAAGAACCCCCGAATACCAATTTTCATGGCAATCCCTTAAAATTTAAAATTTTTGGCCGCCATTTTGAAATCCGTGAATAAAAAGTAGCCTATATGTTAAGTCGAGATATTTAGTACTCTCACTCAAAAAATGAAAATGATCGAACCAAGTGTTAAGGCGTGATTAAGCAACAAACAAACAGGGCCCGCCATTATGAATTTTCAAATTTTGATAGCAGATTCAGAATTAGTGGCCTCAAAATACCCATAATACTAATTTTCAATTAAATTCGTTGAAGTTCGAAAATTTGTGGTCGCATCCAATATGCGCCATCTTCAATTTCTAAATTTCGAGCGTAGATTCGCAATTCGCAAAAACCCTCAAATTCCAATTTTCACGGCAATCCCTTGAAATTTACAATCTTTGGCCGCCATTTTCAAACACGTGAATAAAAATTAGCCTACATGTTAAGTCGGGATATGTAGTGTATTCACTCAAAAAATGAAAATAATCGGACCCAGTGCTTAGGCGTGATTGAGCAATATATATTGAGTGCGCCATTTTGAATTTTCAAATTTTGATAGTAGATTCAAAATTAGTGGCCTCAAAATACCCGTAGTAGTAATTTTGAATTGAATTCTTTAAAGTTCGAAAATTTTTGGACGCCCTAATGGATCCGCCATTTTGAATTTCCAAATTTGGAGCGTAGATTCGCAATCAGGATCTCCAAAAACCACCAAATACCAATTTTCATGGTAATCCCATGAAATTTATAATCTGTGGCCGCCATCTTGGGTTCGCCATTTTGAAATCCGTGAATAAAAAGTAGCCTATGTGTTAAGTCGGGATATGCAGTGCCTTCACTCAAGAAATGAAAATGATTGGACCAAGTGTTAAGGCGTAATTAAGGAACAAACATATAGGGTTCGCCTTTTTGAATTTCGAAATTTTGATAGTAGATTCGAAATTAGTGGCCTCAAAGTACCCATAGTACTAATTTTCAATTGAATTCGTTGAAGTTCGAGAATATTTGGTCGCCATATTGGATCCGCCATTTTGAATTTTCAAATTTTGAGCGTAGATTCGCAATCAGGACCTCCAAAAACCCCCAACTACCAATTTTCATGGCAATCGCTTGAAATTTCCAATTTTTGGCCGCCATCTTGGGTCCGCCATTTTGAAACTCATTAATAAAAAGTAGCCTATATGTTAGGCCGGGACACGTAGTATCTTCACTCAAAAAATGAAAATAATCGGACCCAACGTTTAGACGTGATTGAGCAACAAACAAACTTTCGATTTAATATACATACATACACCTGCGGTCATAAAAACCGCACCACTTGAAATTCATATGAAAAAATTGAATAAAAGGATATCTACTTTTCCGAATGGAATGATTCTTTGCTATAATAATCAATAGTAACTCATAAACAGTTTGGTAGAATTTCATTTGCCTACTGCCTTTTTTTTGGAAGAAATAAATAAAAAAAGTTAGGTTGTTGATTTTCATGCTTTATTATTATTTACTTGTTTATTACATTAATTATGAAATTTGGTGATAATTTGGTATATTTTTATTTAAACATAGCTTACACATAATTTACATTGTATGTACAGTGCTCAGTACCGCGTTGCCCCTCCTTTTGCTGCAATTACCGCTTCGATCCTAGAAGGCATTGAGTCCACCAATATTCCAATGATGTCATCTGTTATTTCGTTCTTCCACACAAGATCCAGTACTTCATTCAGCTTTCTTTTGCTCTCCGATTTATGATCTGCTACTTTCCGTTTCATCACGTGCCACAGATGCTCAATTGGATTCAAATCGGGCGAATTCGCTGGCCAGTCTAGTCTCTGAATTCCAAGATCAGAAAATGTTTTCTGGAGCTGAAAAAAACATAAGAGGATAAATTAGTTTTTTATTAATTGTTTATGAAATAAACATTTGGCAGTTCATGTGCCATACTATGCTTACCGATTTGGCGCAATGGCAAGGCGCCGAATTATCTTGGAAAATTACTTCGTCAGTAAACGAAAAGTGCTCTTCAATGGCTGGTACCAAAAATTCGTTTATGACTTGCCCATACTTCTGAGCATTCATTGTTCCATCAACGAAGTGCAAAGGACCTAGAGTGTAGAAAGAAAATCATCCCCAGACCATTTCACTTTGAGGAAACTTCATTGTTTTAATCGTGCACTCTTCCTTAAATCTTTCTCCTGCTGAACGTCGCACGTATGGTAAATTGTCTGCGCACAACAAGTTGAATCTGCTTTCATCGGACCAAATCACACGTCGCCAATCTTCCTTCGTCCAATTTTCGTACTTCTTCGCCCATGCTAGACGAGCCGCCTTCATTTTCTTTGTCAACATGGGTTTTTTCGCTGGTCGTCTTCCATAAAGCCCTACCTCTCGTAACCTTCTACGGATTGTTTCGGCGCTAAGGTCGACTTGATGATAGTCCCTCAGCTCTGCCCTCATACGGATAGCGGTTTTAAAGCGATCCTTCAAAGACATCCGTCGTAAGGCCTGGTTCGTCCTTGAATTTGTCTTCCGTTTTCTTCCAGATTCTTTCGTCCTCTCCAGAGGGTCCAAATTCTCCTTTTTCTTCATTAGGCGAACGATAGTTGAATGGTTGCACCCTATTGTAGCCGCTATCTGACGATACGACAGACCTTGATCTCCCAATGTAAAAATTTTCACTTTTTCCTCTCGGGACAACTGCCTGTATTTTCCGGCCATTTCACTTTTATCACTTTATCTTATCACCACTTAGCTTAAACTGAATATCCTTTCACCGAAAGGGTAGCTTTTATACCCCCTTAGAGCAGGTCAAATAATTGCATCCCTCCCCCTACCCTACCTCCTTCAATTATGTGCATTATTGAAACTACCTGGGTGGTGCGGTTTTTATGACCGCAGGTGTACAGTAGGTGATCAACGAATTAGAAACACTTGAAAATATTAACACAGTTTCAATTTATAATGTGCAATATGCATTGGTGATGAAGTCTGATAAAGAAAATTTTTCATGAAACAAGTAACGGAATCTCCCACATTGGGTTAGGCAGGTAAATTTTATAACATCCTTCTTAGAAAGGGTAAAAAGGAGGTATGCAAAGGGTATAAATAGGGCGATTTCAGAAAAAATGCAATCATTTGCAATACGGCAATTATCGAGTGAAGTTATTATAGAGGAAGTTAAGTGGTTTTGTAAACAGTAATAAACAGTAACTGTGAGCGAAGGAATCTGCGAGTGACCTGTGAAAAAAAAAAGTGAAAAAGTATGTGTTTAGGTTGTGTATGATTTATTTTTTTTTAATTTGCCAAATTCGTATAGTGGGACGACGAAAAGACATAACGAATGAAAAAAAAATCGAGATTGCAACATTGTTGAGATTGCAAAAGTTTTCTGTGCGACAAATAGCAACAATAGCTGATGTTTCGGCGGCTACAGTGAGCAGAATTTCCAAAAATATTGAAGTTGGCTTAAGTCCTCGACGTAATAAACGGGAAAACTGTAAGGGTTTGAGAAAAACCACGGCGAGAACTGGCCGGGAAATTATTCGAAGGGCGGCACAACAACGCAAGGCACCAGCACGCGTAATCGCTAGAGATCTAAATGAGCAGGGAGTGGACATATCAACGGTGACAGTTAGAAGAAGATTTTATGAGGCAGGTCTGAAATGTAGGCGGCCTGCAAAGAAGCCGAAATTAACGGAAAAAATGAAGAAGAAGAGATTAATTTGGGCAAAACTTCATAAGAGCTTAACCATCGATGATTGGAAAAAGGTAATTAAATTTGGAACATTTGGGTTCCGTTGACGCTTATGTTTGTCAGGGTTACGATTTTTCATTTTTTCTTTTAAATTTAGGTCATCTTTAGTGACGAATGTCGCTTAGAGGCTGTCACGGAAGCAGCTAATTTTGTTAGAAGGAGACCCCACGAACGTTTCAACGAAGACTGCCTCATAAGAACTGTAAAACATCCACCAGCAACAATGATTTGGAGTTGCATTACTGGAGAAGGCCCCGGTCCTATTTATTTCGTCGAGGGAACGTTACGCTCGGAACAATATAAACGTGTCCTGGAAACGGTCCTTCTTCCTTATATGGACTCCCTGGATTCCGGAACATCTTCCTACACGTTTATGCAGGACGGCGCACCATGCCACACGGCAAGATCTGTAAATGATTTTTTAATTTCAAAAAATATGAATGTTCTTCCTTGGCCAGGAAATTCCCCCGATCTCAATCCCATTGAGAACTGTTGGGCCTTTCTAAAATGTGAAGTGTACTCGAGAACAAATAATACCATACAAGTTTTGAAAAATAACATCGAAGATATATGGAATAACGACCCTGAAATTAAGGCAATGATCAACAGTTGTATTGAAAGTATGCCAGCGCGAATAACAGAAGTAATTAAAGCTAAGGGGGGACAACAAAATATTAAATTTTTGACTTTTTATGTACACCAGATGAATTGAGTAATAAATATTTAGTGCAAATTTCACGTAATTTTTACTTAATACCTTAAATTTTCACAAATTCTCAAACTTTTTTTAAAGAAATTCTAGTGTTTCTAATTCGTTGATCACCTACTGTATGTATACATATATAGGGATGATATTTTTATTATTTATTTCAAACTTTTTTAAATATCGCAATATTTGTAAATACTTTATGTGATTTTTAATTGTATAGAAGATTCTTGTATGTTATTTTTTGCGGTCGTTTGTGGCTAAAGCTTTTGAATGCGAACTTTATTCTAAACTTAAATAACGACAGGGGATTTTAAAAACAGCGCAATATTTTTAAATACTTTATGTGATTTTTAATTGTATAGAAGGTTCTTATGTGTTATTTTTGCGATCCTTTGTAACTAAAGCCTGGCACCCATTCGTATTTTAATTTATAAATGATTTTTTATGATAATTTGTATGATTTCAAAATATGCATAATGCGGGGTAAAACCTTTAATGTTATTTTTATTCGATCCTAATAACGGCTGTATGTTAATTTTTAAAAGAACTTATCTTTCATTTTTGTGATCTTAAGTTGTTATTAATGTTTGCTAAATCTCTGGGTTATTTAAAAAACTAAAAATAATTTGATGGTCAGAGTTATAAACTAAGAAGAATGCATACAGCAAATTAGTAATTTTCCTAAAATAACGTGCAGAGTGTTAAAAATGTCTTATTTTGTAATTTTAAAAGAGAATTTGAAAAATCGATAAAACGATTTAATGTGTACGGCCGCAGCATAAAATTTAAAATAAATTCAGTGCCAAAAAATTCTGATCCAATCAACTGGTTAAAAATGGCTGTGCAGAGTGTTATAGCGTACTCTACAAAAAGAGTACTACCATCTGACCAAATTTGTATCACGTTTTGTTGAAAACATTTTCAAGAGCGTGGTCTAGGATACATGAATTTTAGACCTGCTGCGGAAGTTGAAATGGATGATGTATGGGAACATATTTCCAAAATATTCCAAAGCAATTCAGCAGGTAAACAACTTCATTTATCTGTTTACAAAGTTTAAAATTTTATGTTTTTACTAGGTTTTTCGACTGACGAGTTTTGTCTAGAAATCACAACAGTGAGATTACCACAAGGAAGAGGAAGGAATTCAAGCAAGTACTACAACACTTTTGATGAGGAATGTGTACAAAGGCGAGGTATTGTCACGATAAGTAATAAGGATTATATATGCCTACCACGAGCTTTAGTTGTGGGTATTAAGTTTATCGAAGGCGATTTAAATTACAACCAAATAAGAAAAGACTGGAAAACTTCAATCAGAAAAAAACCATGCAATTACTAGTGGAATCTAATGTTAAAATTCCCGTTAATGGAACTGGCATAACAGAGCTTCAGCAGTTTCAAAATAATTTAAAAGATTTTAAACTTGTTGTATATCAATATGGAGGCAGTGGTAAAAAGCATGTTTACGAAGGAAAAAATGAAGGACAGCGTTTAGATTTAATTTACCATAAAGGACATTATAATGTCATTACTTTACTTACTGCAGCTTTCTATTGTAAATTTTTTTGCGAACATTGCTATCATCCGTACGAGCATAAACACAAACATCGGTGCGAAAAAACTTGCCCATGTTATCAGCTATCACCTGTTTGTGAAAATATCAGTTTTAGTATTTCTTGTGAAAAGTGTAATCGTTTTTTTCGAGGGAGACAGTGTTACGACAATCAGCATCAGCAGGTAGATTTTCGGTATATGTTCAAGTTAAACGATGCAGAGTTTTTAAAAACATATGCAGCAATTAAAGATCATTTATGCGGGGAAATATTTTGTAAAATGTGTAGTGTATTTGTACCACCCATCCATTTATGCTATATTAAACCAGTCATCCGATAACCAGTTTTTAAAGATATTCTCTTTGTTTTTTATGACATAGAAACAAGACAAGAAGAAGTGTGTTAGCAGAAAAAATTCTTGGTGGAGGCGGAACTGTAGAAATTTTATTATTTATTTATTTATTTCAATATAGACATACAATACAATTGTATCCCTACTTAAAAACTAGCGCTCTCGGGTACTCAGCCCATATGGCGCGTCCTGCATAAACAATTCATCGATTGAATAAACTACATGTATAAAAATTTAACTAAGTTACAATACAATAATACACATTTTCATATACAATACAATATGTACCTACTCAAAATCAAAGCAAAATACAAGTTCAAAGTTAATTCCATTATTATAATTTGTTTTGTATGTTCCGTTAAGTTAAACAAAAATTGTAATATGTCAGTATTTGATGGATCCATTTATCATTGAATTTAGATTTCAAATGTAGCTTACAATGGCTAATTTATTCAAAATGGATAGGAGTACCGAGGGGTTTGAAGGATTTAGGATATTGGTGGGGTTAGGAAATTCTCCGCCGCAAGCCATTCTGGTTCTGTCACATTCCGTGAGGATATGCCTTATTGTTAGCCTTCTCTGGCAAATCAGACATCCTGGCTGTGGAGCACGAACAAAAAGATGTGCATGCGTAAGTCTGGTGTGTCCTGTCCTAATTCTGAAAATCTTCGTGCCGTGGTAGCGCGACAGCTCTTTATTGTAGGTGGGCGGCTCAATGGATTTGTGATGATATGCCAAAAATGTTGTTTCTTGCTCCCAGGCTTCTTCTGCTCTTTTCCTAATTTTCTCGATGCATATCCTTCTGATATAGGATGCAGCCGGTACTTCCTCAATATTGTCTGAAGCGTTAAAAGGAGTTTTAGCAGCTCTATCCACGGCTTCATTGCCCTGGATCCCAATATGGGCAGGAATCCAGACGAATCTGATATTATATCTAGCTTTTCTTATCAGATATTGACATCGTTTTATTAGCGGTTCTTCTGGATCCGGATTTCTTAAAGCCAATAAGGCGGATTTCGAGTCAGAATATACAGATGTCGCTGACATTTGACCGAGGGCATATGAGATGCCTTTCCATATTGCTATTAGTTCGGCTTCGTAGCTTGACGTATCCGCTGGCAGTTTGAAACGTCTAATGACCGGTAGGCCTGAATCTCCAGGACTAAAAACAATGAATGCGGCTGCTGCATGAGTATCGCTTTTTGATCCGTCAGTGTAAATCCTCAGGAAATTGGGATGCTGAGCGAGATCCAGAGCGTGCTGGGCTCGCAATTCCTCATTAGTGGTGCTGCGTTTTCCTGAGTTAATGGAGAAAGTGTAAAGTGTGGTGGGGTTGTTATTATGTGAATTGAAGGATGTGAGGGAAGTATCTACATTGGGGAGACTTAAACCTAAACTAGTCACTAATTGCAGCGCCTTCTTCAGTGCTGGAGTTGAACGAGGCCGGGTAACATTTTGATGTATTCTTCTTAGGGTGAGATGGTGCGGTCTGACAGGGTCCAACCAGTTCGTGGCAACGATTTTAATTCTTGCCTTATTCACTCTATCCTCGATGGGCATGAATCCACTCTCGACCCAAAGGGCTCTGTTCGGAGTGGATCTTAAGGCTCCAAAAGCCGTTCGAAGTACCAGGTTAACAGCCGTTTGAATTTTTCTGAGGTTGGCCTTTGTAGTCGACGCATATAAAGGCAAGCAATACCCTGTATATCCAGCGATCATGGTTTTTGCTATATGGGCCGTAGCATGAATCGGAGCACCGTAGTTTTTGGCAGCAATGGCTCTCAGAAGATTGTTCAATTTCCTGACTTTGACGGCTACGTTGGAGCAATGTTGAGTCCAGTTCATGCGACTATCAAACGTTAATCCAAAAATTTTCAGGCTCGTTGCAGGGGTCAGCTCCAAGTCACCAATTACTAGGGAATGATGTCTCCAATTCCTCTTTCTTGTGAATGCAATCAATTCTGCTTTCTGGGCAGGGATGATGGCACCAGAATCATAGCACCATATGTCGGCAGCGGATAAGGCTCTTCTCAAAATCGTTGCTGGGCAGTCAGAGTCTGTCGTAAGTAATAAATTGTCAGCGTAAGCGTATGTTTTCAGTCCGTCTATGTTATTGAGGGAGGATACAAGTGCATAAATGAAGGTATTGAAAAGGGTGGTAGAAAGAGGGGACCCCTGTGGTAGAATATTTTCAATGGGAATTCTCCGCGAAATGTAACCATTAACCCTAGCCTGTACCGACCTATGTGTTAGAAACGCGTTGATGAGTTTAATAAATGCATCATCGGTGCCCCATTTCTGAAGTTGTTCGGCCAGGACGTGCCTGCATACCCTATCATATGCCTTCTCAACATCCACAGAGAGCAAATAGAAAATTTTTGTCTGTCCCAAGGAATTCATTATATCCGCCTCAAGCTCCATAAGAAGTGAGGAAGTGCCTCTATACCTTCTGAAACCATGAATATCGTTTGGCAGAATATTCTCGATAACTCTAGAGAGACGGTGGCCGAGAATTTTCTCCAATAGACGAGAAATGCAAGGGAGCAGGGATATCGGACGAAGATCTTTAGGGGAAATTGCCATTCCAGTTGGAGAAGACCTTTTATGAATAGGCACAAGTACTGCATTTTTCCAAGTATGTGGAAAAATACTATTTCTTAGTATCAAGGAATACAATTCACAGAGCCTCTCCTTGAACAAGACAGGGGCTTCCTTCAGCATACGATAAGTAATTCTATCATGCCCAGGGGCCGATCCCCTGCACTTACCAAGCATAGAATTTAACTCAGCAAGAGTAACCGGGTAGGACAAATTTCTATTTGGGTCAGGTGGGACGGACCTTTCAGACAGAGACCAACTATTTTTCCTATGCATTAGATTTGTGGGGAAAGTAGAATCTTCCGAGTAACTAGCCCAAGAAAGTGCCAGTTGTTCGGCGATTTGTATTGAATCGCTATAGGTCCTACCATTAACGGTCAAATTGGCAATGAGGTCGCTGTGTTTATTGCCGGAAATTCGTTTGACCTTTTTCCATGCCTCAGCTAGATTCAAATTGGGGTCCACAGATTGTGCAAAAATCTCCCAGCATGCTCTCTTTGCTACCTTAATTTGTCTTTTGATTTGTGCTGCTTTTCTACGATAGTTTATTAAATGCTGATCTGTAGGGCTCCGTTGGAAATTTTTCCATGCTCTATTTTTCTCTCTGATGTTAAGGAGGATAGAGTGGTTCATCCAGACGGGCTGAGATCTAGGGCTGGGATTAGTTATGGGCATGCTGACCGCAGCTGCCACCCTGATGGCTCTAGTAAGTTGCGCTGCTTCCCTATTAATATTTTCCGACTGTTGCCTTCGTGAGAGTTCATCAACGATGGTTTTAGAATAAATCTCCCAATCAGCACGATCTTCCGCGAATCTAATTATCGGCCTTCTATTTGCCAAATTAATATGTGTTTTAATTATAATGGGGAGGTGGTCACTGCCTTCAGGATTGAAATGGATCTGCCAATTCAATCGTGAAGCAATTTGTGGTGGAACCAGGGTTAGATCAATTGTGGAAGAGGTTCCGCGGCTCGAAATAAGAGTGGGCTCATTGGTGTTAAGCACACACAACGATTGACCCTCAATCCAGTCCGCTACCCGTCTCCCTCTAGGACTCCAATACCTAGAGCCCCATAAAGGGCTGTGTGCATTAAAATCCCCACCATAAATAGTGTTAGAGGGAAGCTGCTGAGACAAGGCCTCCAGTTCATCCCTCCTGAGCGTTTCTGAATTTTCTATGTAAATAGAGGAAAAAGTGAGATGGTGTGATGTTCCAACACAAACAGCACAAGCCACCAAAGAAGTATTCAAAAGTAACTGTGTTGCTGGTAGCGAGCTGTGGACCAGGACGGCAACACCGCCGTGCCTAGTCTCTCTCTCGGTGTTATACCCGAAAAATTTATAGGCGTTAAGCCGAGTTGGCTCTTCGCCAGAGAAAATATTTGTCTCCTGTAAGAGAATTATTTGTGGGTTGTACTGAGCGATTAGTAATTGTAGATGTGGGAGATTACTGTATAGGCCTCTCATATTCCATTGCAGAATTGTTAAATTCTGAAATGAAAATTGAGAAAAGTGGCTATGATTGTCCACCATAAATGAAAAACAAATTTATTTCATAGAATCCTCCTCGCTGGAGCAAGAAGTGAAATCTACTTCAGACGTTGAATTATATTTAGCAGGAGCTGTATGAGGCTTAGATGTTTTTTTCATTGTAATTTTTTTTGATTGTTTTTTTCATCCTTTTTTACTATAGGCGTAGATAGTGCGACTAATGAATTTGGAGTTTCGGTTTTATTGGTCATATCTTTTATTATTGATTGCAGGGCTTTAGTTTTGGCTGGGCTGGTAAAATCGGTTTTTTGGAATTTAGTGGAGTGTGTATTTGGTTTTAATAGAATATGTTTTTTTGCTGTGGGTGTCAAGTTAGGAGAGTTTGTAGAATAAGATGAGGATGTAGTAGGGGTTTGTTTTTGCATAATTGTTGATGATGAAGTTTGAGCTGTGGTGGAAAAAATTATTGTATTCGTCTCAACTGGCGTGGAAATCGCATTAGTTGTCAATCGGGTAGTATCCGCATATGAAATTTGTGGAGCCGGCTTATGAATAGCGTAGTATTCTTTCCGGGCCTCATACATGCTGCACTTTTTAACCGTTTTAATTCTTAGAATCTCTTTTTGTTTTAAGAATTCGGGGCAGTCACGGCTAGAAGAAGTGTGCGAGTTTGTCTGACAATTAACGCAAAATTTGTGTTGGCAGTCCCCTTCATGAGGACTGACCTCTCCACATGTTGGGCAAACAGCTGATGCTTCACAATGTTTTGCAGTGTGACCGATCTTTTGACAGTTTTTACAGCGCATTGGGTTTGGAAAATATTCCCTAACAGGGATTTTTGTCCATGCACCTTGTATCTCAGCCGGCAACTTATATCTGTCAAAAGACAGAATCACTAAGCCAGTCGGGATAACCTTTCCGGACTCTCCAGGTCTGGTGAACTGCACTACGTCAGTAACACCCTGGTCCTTGAGACCCTCCAGGATTTCCTCTTTGGTCAGCGACCTGAACTCTGGAGAATAAGCCGTTCCTTTAACACAATTAAGAGTTGGATGGAATTTTGCATTTATATGGATCCCCGCGATTTCAGTGGTTTTAAAGAAAAGCTCTGCAACCCTAGTGTTATCAACCAGGAGCAGAAGTGCATCGCCAAAAATATAATTAGCTGACCTATGCCTTTTTGACACTGCGTCAACACCCTTACGGACCAGAAATTGGTTATAAGATTTTAGTGGTTTGGTTTGTGGGTCTTGTGTTTGGAGAATAATATACTTAGGCTGATTGCCATCATTTGTCTCCTGAAGTCTAATCGGCAATTTGGGAAAAATTTCATCCGTCAAGGAAGTGGCCCTTGAGGATTGAATTTTTGGTCTTTTACTTGGGGAAGACCCCAATATGGAGAAAGAATTGGCGCTGGCCATGCCAGCTACCATGGTGTGTGGGAAATTATCCCGTTTTATTTTATAGTTTTATATATAATAGATGTCGTGTTAAAAATGGCTAAAATAAAGATACTAAAAAGAATTCTCTGAAATTGTGTATTGTGTATTGTAAGTCTATTGTCACCTGTCAATCCTGTAGTAGTCTTCTCTTTTCTTAACGCCTTCTCAAAAAAAGGCGCCACCCACTTGAGGGGCGCTAGTGCTTCCCTCACGACGCTGGAGGGGTAGATGGGTCTGTGGGGTGCTCCAAGTAATGCAGCAATAATTGGATGGACCGTGTCGCAAAAGGAAACCTATATAAATCCAAAGGTGAAAAAACTTCATGGATCCTGCTCCCCTCAGCAAGGGAGGAGGCAGCCCCTAAGGGCCGAAAAATTCTTGGGGGGCCCTTCCGATGCCTCTGAATCTTCTCCAAAAAGTAAAGGGCCGATGACAGTTCGCTTCGTTTGTTTTCCGTCCTTTTAAAAGTGGAATTTATCTTTCTTGATTCTGGATCCAAAAAGATTGAAATCTTCTTTGTTCTTTACTATTCTGCTTCAGATACAAAATCCAATTGACCTATTAAAACTTCAATTATTCTGTAAAAATCAGAATTTTCCCGAGAGCTCTTCTTTCTTCCTCCACTCGGCTCAAATTTCCATGGCCAACTCTGAGAAATTAAAAAACATCAGCGAAACTTATTAGGTTTTAGCCAAAGATGTGAAAATTGCATTGATGAACCTGATTTAGTTTTTCCAAAAATGTGTACCGAACAGTAATATATGTATAAATTTGAAAATTGTGTGGAAAAGTTTATAAAATATTTACTACAAATCAGGGGGAATTTTAAAAACGTAATAGTGCTAGATGCGCTTCTTCTCTTGGGCCAACATCTATAGGACGCATTTTGATAGCTCGATTTTTTGTTCTATTATATTTGTCTGTTAACTTATCTAGCATACTGATCCAGCGATAATTACCATTCATACTAAATTCTTTCTAGATAATATTTTTTAATGTTCTATTAAATCTTTCTACAATTGATGCTTTTAATGCGCTATAAGTTGAATAATGATTAACATCATACTTTTCCATTAAGCGCCGCAATGGCTTGTTAAAGAACTCTTTTCCATTATCTGTTTGCAATTTTCTTGGAATACGGCCTTGACTAAAAATTAACTGCATTGCTTTAGTGACTTCCATTCCGGTTTTGTTTTTAATTGGTAAAGCCCATGCATATTTAGAGAAAGTGTCAATAACACTGAGCAGAAAACGAAAGTTTTTATTTTCTGACGCATATGGGGTCATATCAACTAAATCTGCCTGTCACAAATCATCTTTACCTTTAATTGTTACACGACGACGTTTAAAGTTTTTACGCCCTGGGGTATGTAACTCATTAATAATTTGCCTTTTGATCATTTTTCAAAGAATATATAAATACCATCTTAGCCCACGGTAATTGTAATAGATGATTTAATGTTAAATGCATTTATAATAGCAAACAAGTTTGCGAGCTTTTTACTAAAGGGTCTCACCACCGTAATTTTTCAGTAATTCTAGTCACGCAAAACGTTTTTCACCAGGGAACATTCTGTAAAGATACATATGTATATCGCTAAATTGTAAGTATCTTGTCGTTTTTAAAAATCCCCGAGATAAAAGCCAATTCTCGCATTTAGCGAGACAAATTTATCCTAAAGATAGTTCAGAATTTTTGAAAATATATAAAGAGACTACCCGGAAACCTTACGGGGTGTTTACTGATAGATCTTACTCAAGATATTAACGACGTGTAAAGATTTCGAACTGATATCTTTAATAAAGGTTTTTGCAACTTGTTTTTGCTCACAAAATTCGTTCAATATAAGTTCCAATAACAATGATGAATCAAAAATAGAATTAAATAATTAATTATTCATGCAAATAAAAAAGAAAATCAAGAATAAAGTGACAATGAGTCCGAGAAAATTAATTATGATAAGTCAAAAAAACAAATGAAGCTACTCGATAATTTTAAACAAAGAAATCAAATTGAATATTCAAGCAAAAAAAAAGGAATCAAAATTAAAAAAACATGTGAAATAATAACGAGCCAAAGAAAATTAAAGCAAAAAAAAACTGATCAAAAATGCAAGAACTAGAAATTAAAGCAAATAAATCTGATCAAAATGAACGAAATTGAAAATTTAGGCAATTAAAAAAACTGATCAAAACTGAAAGAACTGGAAATTAAAGCAAATAAAAACTGATCAAAATGAACGAGATTTAAATTAAGGCCATTAATAAAAAAAAAACGAAAATACATATGTCCCAAAAAAAAAAGGAACCTCCCGAGTGACTGATCGAAAGTCAAACTGCCTTACTAAACACCGCAAATGTAGCGCACCACACCACTAACCAACCTAAAACCTGGCAACACCGAAGTCCCGGGATCTCGGACTTGTCACCGAACTCGAACTGACAGACGTCGCCGAAGGAGCACTCACAGGTAAATAAACAAACTCGAATTTGAAAAAAACTTATCTTTCTTTCCTACTACTTTCCTACTACCGGGACCACGCCGCGGGATTCCTTTCCACCGGTGAGTATTCCGTGTTATCTGTGTGATCCTTCGCTTTCGTGGGTGCTCGTGCTTCCTCTACTCGCGCTTCGCGTTTTAAACAGACTCGGCAATTTCAAAAAAAAAATTTTGCGAGAGTTCCGCCGCACTTCGAAATAAGACTGGAAAGAGAACTTTTTATGGGAACCCGGGGTTTATATATCGTTCGGATCGCGATTATGGGGTTCCCCATAAAAGTGTTGCGGTGCTAATCAGTGGGTGGTTTTGTGCAGTGTTTATAATCATTTTCGGGATTCCACGGGCTAGGAATTCCGAGAAATTATTAAAGGAAAATTTCGCGGAAATGGCGGTGGTCAGCCATGATTTTCCCGCGCTATAAGGCCCCTATTGGTCGAAAAGTTTTCACGCGAATAGTGCTATTAGTGACCATTTTTGACGTCTCAGTGATAGTGAAGTGGAGACTGTGGGTGAAAAATGGCTAGTGAAGTGGCCGGGTTTCCCGCGAAAATTGTTCGTTGCGGCGGATCACCTGCATTAATTCCATTCTGACAGGCGATCTTTCGGTCGCGATTTCGGTACTATTAGTGAACTTTTTGAAGGAAGTGAGTTACCGGGAGTGTCCTAAGTGTATTTCGCGCGGTTTGGGGATAATCCCATAAGGTTTTCGATTGTTTTTCGCGGATACCTGTCGCGTGTGACCGGGTGCTAATTTTCGCGAATTTTCACGGATTTTTGCGGATCGCGCGACCGTATTCCGGGGATTACAACGCGCTGTGGTGCCTCGCCGCCCCAAGTTCCGGTGCGATCGGTTTTTCCGCACGGGAGTATGAAAACCGCGGCGTTTTGGTGGTGTTCCCCCTTTGGGGTTATGTTGTTCTTGTGTGTGTCCCCATGTTTTGTGTTCTATGTGTTCCCGACAGAATTTGAATTCTTTCTTTTTTTCCTTGCAGGTTCGCCCAAGGATCGCCAGACACCCCCTGCACTCGCGCCTTGGGGAACTCCCCCCCTGAAGGCAACTCCAGCTTCCCCCACCGCTCCGGCCATCACCGGGGTCCGCCCTAGAGATCCTGCAACAAGGGAAACTACATACAGCATCGGGCTCACAACGAGGGACAACACGGACAAATCGGTAAGTATTCCTTAACCTTTTCTATTTAACTAGATTTCCTACTTCATAATATATAACCCCTTCCCTTTTTAGGCTTCCTTCGGCGGCGGGTCTTAGCGTTAAGTTTAGTTTACCCGTAATTTAAGTAGTATAGTTTAATTTAAGTAGTCTAGTTTAATATAAGTAGGCTAGTCTAGGATTAGTTAGAATTGTAACTTTAGGGTAATAATAGAGTTTTAGTGTAATTCTTGCTTGTCTCTCTCCGCAGCCTCCCCCCCCCACCCCCCACCCCCCTCAGCCCCTTCTCGGATCCCGGAAAAACGAAGATAATAATATGCTTTATGTGCTTAAAAAAGCTACCAAACTTGAGAAACGCTATCATTAAAAATGCAGATCCCGAGGTTATAAAAACACTATGTGAAATCACGCTTAACACAGTAAAAGGAAATCACATGCCTCATGGTAAAATATATTATATAATTCCCTATGTAAGTATAAAAAGGATATGCGAAAACTAGTTGACGCAAAAAGATCTGTAGCAACACAACGTAAATTACTAATACAAAAAGGGGGATTTTTGCCAGTTTTATTAGGAAGTGTGCTATCGGGTGTAATAGGTTCGCTAATTGAAAAATATGCCTAAAGCTAATAACCTTAACAAATTGCTGCTTCTTTCGCCCGAAGTGTATAATAATTTAAAGGGTGAAATTCAGCAATCTGCAAATTCGTCATTATTTGATGAATCAATGGATAAGATATTAAAAAGTAAAAATTTGTCTGACAAAGAAAAATGGTATAATTATAGGAATGAATTAATAAAGTTTTTTAATGAGAAAAGTAAAAAGGCGCAAGTTTTCGAAAAAAGGAAAACTAAAAATTCCATTCAAGACAATTTACGAGTTAAACATGAGTGTCCGGAACAGCGCTAAACCCCGGACACTAAAAAATAGAATAAATTAAATTAAATTTGAAATCTATATTTTATTATGATAGCAATACCTCGTACCTGAGAACTCATCAGGTACCTGTTACCTTCCTTACATTGCCTCCTCGTTAGTTTGGTACTCTGCAATGAATAAAAGAGGGCAAAATTAGCAACATTTAAAATGTAATTAAATGTTCCAGTGGAACAACAACAACAACATGGAAAATTGTGAAGGTTAATGTCTTCATTAACTTCAATTTCCCCACAAAGCGAAATGAACATTTACAACAAGGAAGGCATGCAGGACACATTATTAACTCCCCAATTTGCCGAAATTAACATTTAACATCAAATTTCAAGGAAAACCACGGCAACTGACAGTTGCTCGGACAACTCCAAACTTGCAATTTTTCTCACAAAACTTACGTAACACAAGAGGAGACTTACCTGCACTTTCCTTCCAGTGTTTTTTGGAAACACTATTGTCGCCGCATAACACGAAAACTTCAAAATTCAAACGCGACACAACTACCGACTTTTCCGTAACGATTTAACTGACATCCATGTTCTGTCAAGACAATCATCTGCAACTTTTATCAGCGAATTCGGCGGCATTACCCAATTAGGGTTAAATTCGTCGATTAAAAAAATATTTTCAAATCTAAAAATTTGAAATACTCGCCATAAGTGCGAAAGAGAAGGTTGAGTCAAGATGGTGTCCTTGTCGCACAATGTCGGTAACGCAGTTCAATGGAAAACGTCATAATACTGAATAAATCAAGTTGCGGCGAATTCGGTAATGCCCGTCGCCGGACCCAGTGAGGACCAGCGGATTTTTTGATATCAAAGACACAAACACTAACTTTTGTGGAAATTTGTTATGAGGGGTGGTTCTCGGGGGCCCGGCTAAAGCACCCCGTCTGGTGGTTTGTGGCTGCGCGAGCTGGCAGGCTAGCGTTGCGGTAGTGTGGGGGGGTATGCCGGAAGGCCACACTTCGCCACCAGAACGAACTCCCCGTAACTAAAAAATTCTCGCGCGACGGAAAAACAAAGGTACGGGGGAAAGAGGGCATGGCGGACAGAACCCCTGCCACTGCCCGTGAATGACTCGCCGGCGGGGGGTTTTAGATGGTAAAACAACCCCCCTTACGGCCTATGCCCCAACCGCCCATATGACCTCCCCTGGCCCAATATTTTGTGGGGAGGTCCCAATAAAAGGAACACAAATAAAAAGTTACTTCACTCCACCATGGCTATCAGAAATGAGGGGGAGGAGGGTACCAAGAGAAAGAAAAATTAAAGCAACATACCTGTTATATTATTTTACCAAGAAAACATTTTTACAAAATAATATGAAGAAAAAAAAAAGTCGTTGGGCGCCTGCTGCTGCTGCTGTTGTTACTGCTACTGCTGACTGATGTCGATGTCGCTGCCGATGCCGCCGCCCGACACCCGGCCTCTTCTTGTGGCCCCGACGTGGTGCCGGTGTGCCCCAATGATGATTTCAATCTTTACTTGTCTTATTTCAGTATTATTGATTTGAATTTAGTTTTAAGGAATTTACTGTTTATTTAATTTAATTTTATTTTAACTTTATTCGATGTATTTACGTTCAAAATTCAAGTTATATTTATTATATTTTATTTAAGCAAAAGGTAATTTTGGTATTTTGGGAATTTATTATTTTATCAGTTCCACCACTTTTCGTTGTACATTATTCACAGTGTCTCCAGGATTTTAATTTATTCTGTGTTGAGCCAACTTGAAAGGTAACATAAGCACTACCAACACGTTCTAAATTTGGTGGCTCTCCACTTCTCACTCTCGGATAACTTAATTTGTTTGTTTAATTTTAATTAGTTTCTCTAGGGGTTAATTCTCAAAAAAAAAAAAAATTCTTTCCTTATATCCACACAAAGAAAAACCATCGGAAAACAAAAAAAAAAAAAGGTCTACAACGTAATGTTCGAACAAATTTTTAGCCCTAGAACGCTTAATGTAAAGATGAGCACGTCACTTCGAGTCACATTCTTCAGTTAAAATAACTAATAAAAAACTACGCCGATTTATTAACTTTAATGATACTGTATTCACTTTTAAGTTTATTGAACTTAATTTAATGTAATTTAGAATTGATTTGATTTAATTTAATTTTTAAATTTGTGTCTTTTTTATTTTAAACTAATTTGAGATATTTCAAATTTTTAATTTAGACTCTTTCGGCACTCGGTTTTTGGTTTTGCTTCTGTTGTCGAAGGGTTAATTAGTTAATTTAATCACTTCCCTATTTCGCTTACCATCTTCTTCAATCGAACTAGTAACTTTGCGTATGTAGCATAAAGAATCTATAATCACTTATCTGCTGCCGTATATTGACCAAAAAAAAAAAAAAAAATGTATTTCTATTCCATTTTGGGAACACTATTCACGAACCGAAAACCCTTAATTTTATTTTTATGAGACCAGTATTATAATGTTTAACCCTGTCACTCACAGCTCTTTCACTCATTCCAATGCCCGAAACATTATTACAATTTAATTAGTTAGTTCTTTTGAGAAAACAAGAATAAAAAAAAAAGGCACTGCTGTTCTAAATACACAGATTAATTGGTGCGGCACTTGGTCTGAAATTCTTTTGCATCTTTCTTAAACTTCTTTTGTTCCTTTTGTTTCGTGTTATCGCATCATTATTAATTTTAGTACACTGCGCACAATTTATGAGTCAGTTAACATAACTTTTTTACCTTTTACATGTTAATTTCTTGAAGGATTCGCACTCGTTTTTTTGTTTTTTTTCTTTTTTTCTAATTTATTTCTTTTTCATTTTATTTTATTTCTACCCACTTTTGGCACTCGGTTCCCTCTTTTCTTTCTTTTGTGATTCTACTCACTAATAACTTTTAAAAAAAAATTTTTTTTTTTTCTTTTCACTTGTATAAAATTATTTTCTTTCCTCGCAACTCACTTTCAGTCTTTTATTTTTCGCCGAGCTTCGTACCGAACTTTTTCGTTACTTTTCCTTTTAATAATTATTCCTTTTTCTTCATTACTTTTCCCGACTCAACTTTTGTTACATCAGGATCTTTAAACGAACAGCAAACTCCACAGAACAGGCCAATTTTCTAAGAAATACCATAACACCAAATGTTCTTTACATAAAATATTAATTAGAGTCCATTTTAACCAAATGTTTTTTACAACAAAAATCAATTAGAGTCCTTTCCAGAGCACTTGTTAATTAACAACAAAAATCCATTAAAGCATTTCCTGAATTAACAACAGGTGTGCGCCAACTGAACACCACACACGGAGATTGCTTGACCATTCTTAGTATAAAAAGAGCTCGATCAGTTAAAGAGCAGTCAGTCAGTCAGAGAGAAAAGAAATAAGAATATACTAAATATAAGGTTCGTGGATTTTGTTGCGAGGATTGCGAAGTCTTAAAGTTTAAATAAAATCTAACTTCTACTAAAGAAAACTTGTGTTTTTATTTTAAACTTGTAATTGGCGCAGTCGGTAGGATCTGCGCAGCATCGCGAGTTCGCGTATTACGTGTAACATAAATTACAGTGACTAAAGTGCGATTAAAAGTGCTTCAAGTTTTATTTGCCGAATGTGCAACTAACAACGCCGAATTATTCAAAAGTTCTTAACCAAGTTGAAAATAAATTAAAGGCGCGAAAACCGTCTGAGTGCGTGACAAAAGTGCTCAGTAACCAAATAGAAAGCGTTGTGAAAGTGTTACACGAAGAACAGTGGTGAAAGTGCCCAGATCCACAAAAGGAAGTGAATCACGTCCCAGAAAATGGCTCTTTCAGGCAACATTCTGAGACCTCCAATGCTTGGAAACGGACAAGACGAACAGGAGCATCCACAACAAAATCCGCAGCCCCAACAAAACCTCAAGACCATCACGATAGACCCAATTAAATACGCCCACAAACTACCGACCTTCGATGGATCATTCACGAGTCTGAACTGCTTCATCGATGCAGTAGATACCCTAGTTCCCGTGCTTCGCCAGTACGATGTTCCATCGCAACGACTAATCGCTAACATCATCAAAACAAAAATCATCGGTAAGGCAGAAAAAATACTTAACATTAATAGTAACGCTTATGTATGGAGCGATATAAGAAAGGTTTTAATATCAAACTTTAGTGATAAGAAAAGTTCATACCAATTATTAGATGAATTAAAAAGCGTAACATTTCGAAATACTGTATTAGAATTTTATAACGAAATACAAGAAAAATTACAAAAACTAAATACAAAGTGTAAACTAGAACAAAGAGACGTAGACCTAGAATCAACAAAAAGAATAGCATTAGATGTCCTTAAACATAAAATGATCGAACCTGTAAGGAGTGTACTATTCAGTAGAAATCCTCAAACACTAGAAGAAGCACTCCAAATTTTAACAGAAGGAAACTATTTGGAATATAGGAATAAGAAAGTTATAGAAAAAACACAGAACAGAAAGCCCCAAAAATTACATTATCCAGCACAAAATAACCCCCATAACTCCAACAATCATTCAAGACTATGGTATAACCAAAACAATCAGGATAGTTTTCAAAATAACCACCAAAATAACTTTTCAAGAAAATTTCAGAATAACCAAAACTCTGTACAATCAAGAATTCGTAGGTTTGGTCGGCCCGAACCTATGGAAGTTGATTCCGAGCAATTCGTTCAAACAAACGCAAATTTTCAATCAATGCCTCGGAAAACAATCAAAACTGCCCTATATCCGAATAGATTCGTACGGTACACCTTTAAGATTTTTAATAGATACCGGTGCTAGTATGAGTATCATAAAACCGGGTATCAGTCAAGCTCACTTAAAATTCAAAATAATTCCTACTAAGATTAACACAATTAACTCACAGTTGGAGATAAAAGAAGTCGTGAAAATTAAGCCGTTCAAAGAGTTTGGTTGCAAAAACGAAAATCATCGCTTTGAATTTGTTGAGCAACACTTCTCTAACTTTTTCCATGGTCTGGTTGGCAATGATATATTCTCGATGTATAATGTTAAAATCGATTATGTATCAAAAGAATTGTCGATTGACGATAAAATTCTGCCAATTTTCTTCAACGAAGATGAAGAAAAAGACTACTACTCATATCCACGTATGGAAAATGAATTAGTCTGTTTCAACCACGAAAGAATTCCTTCTAAACGCATATTGGAAGAAATTCGAATCGAACATTTGAATCATGAAGAAACCGATAAATTAATTAAGGTTATAAAGCAATATCAAAATATTTTTTATCGAGAAGGTACTGATCTTACATTTACTCACAAAATAAAACATGAGATTAAAACAAAACATAACGAACCCATTTATTCGAAAACCTATCGATATCCTGAGATACATAAAAAGGAAGTTGAGAAGCAAATCAGTGAAATGTTGACTCAAGGAATAATTCGCCCAAGTGACTCACCATATTCATCACCAATCTGGGTAGTCCCTAAAAAATTGGACGCGTCTGGGAAGAAAAAGTGGAGAATTGCCGTTGACTATAGGAAACTGAATGAAATAACCATCGATGACAAATTTCCGATCCCAAACATAGATGATATTCTCGATAAGCTAGGAAGAGCAATGTATTTTACAACACTCGATTTAGCAAAAGGATTTCATCAAATAGAAATTCATCCAAATGACATACCTAAAACTGCATTTTCAACAAATTTGGGACATTATGAATTCATAAGGATGCCATTCGGTTTAAAGAATGCACCTGCAACATTCCAACGGTTGATGAATAACATATTAAGAGACTACATAGGCAAAATATGCTTCGTGTATCTCGACGACATAATCATATTCAGTACAAGTCTGGAAGAACATATAAACTCTTTGGAGAAAATTTTTAAAAAATTGAAAGAAGCCAATCTTAAGATTCAATTAGATAAAAGTGAATTTATGAAGCATGAAACAGAATTTTTAGGACACATTGTAACCACAGAAGGAATTAAACCAAACCCAAAGAAGATCGAAGCTATAAGCAACTTTAAAATCCCAAAAACTCAAAAAGAAATAAAATCATTTTTAGGACTCGTAGGCTACTATAGAAAATTTATTAAAGATTTTGCAAAAATAGCAAAGCCTCTAACTTTGAAACTAAAAAAGGATAGTAAGATAAACATTAACGATTTAGAATACAAAAATAGCTTTGAAAAACTTAAGTTACTAATAATGTCAGAACCAATATTGAAATACCCTGATTTTAATAAAAAATTTGTCGTTACAACTGACGCCTCAAATTATGCCATTGGAGCAGTTTTATCCCAAGAAGGCCATCCTATTTGCTATGCGAGCAGAACACTTAACGATCACGAGGTAAAATACTCAACCATAGAAAAAGAACTATTAGCGATTGTATGGGCACTTAAATACTTCAGGCCCTACATCTACGGATACAAGTTCATTATAAGAACTGATCATAAACCGTTGACTTGGATCGCAAACCTAAAAGAACCGAACCCAAAATTGCAAAGATGGAAAATTCAGCTCGAAGAATACAACTATGAAATTGAGTATATCAAAGGTAAGGAAAACGTTGTTGCGGATCAACTATCACGACCAATTATGATGAATGAAAAAGAAAACAACGAGGAAGGAAATAACGAAGAAAATGCATCTGTGCAGGGAACATGTCACAGTGCAGACGAAGATAATTCACAATATATTCCAATAAGCGAAAAACCTCTTAATCTTTATAAAACACAAATAATTATCAAACAAGGAAAAGAAAATCAAATCACAAAAGAAAAGCACTTCGGAAAGATAAGGAAAACTTTCGTTTCGCTAAACGTCGATAATAATTACCTAAATTATATTTTAAAAAATCATTTACCTATCAAAGGTCTTGTAGGAATCTATGTTTCAGATGAGAGAATATTTTGCAGATTTCAAGACGAATACATAAAATGGAAATCCACTCATAATACGGTCAGGTTAGTAAAATGTTCATACATTTTATTCGACTGTGATGATAAAGAAACATTACATGAAGAAATATGGAGAGAGCATTATAGAAATAATCACAGAGGTATAGAAGAAATTTACGCAAATATTCGACTAAAATATTACTACCCAAACCTAAAGGAGGAAATAGCAAAACTCATCAATAATTGCTCAATTTGTAACATTGCAAAATATGATAGAAATCCACCCAAAATCCCGTTTCGAAAATCTAAACTACCAGAAAAACCAAATGAAATAGTTCATATGGATATATGGTTTAAAGATAAACAAGAAATGTATGTAACGTTCATAGATAAATTCACAAAATTTGCTCAAGCTATTCCAATTAAAGCAAGAAATTGGATAGACTTTCGCACAGTCTTAAATCAATACTTTAATTCAAACGGAAGACCCAAACTCCTCATAACCGATAACGACAGCTCATGGCAGTTCCAACTAAAAGCATTTTTAGACAAGGAACTCGTAGAACTACATTTGACTAGTCCAAATGTCAAAACTGGTAACTCTGATATAGAAAGATTCCACTCTACATTAAATGAACATTTACGCCTAATGAAAGAAGAACAGAAACGCAATCCAACAAAAGTTATATGCATACAAGAAGCTGTAAAGTATTATAATTATTCAATTCATTCAACAACAAAGAGAAGACCAATTGATTTTAAAAATGGGTCGATATCACAAGAAGAATATGAAAATATAAAAACCCTATTGAATAAAAAACAAGAACAACGACTTGAATACCATAATAAAAAACGTAGAAATCAAGAATTAAGTAAAGAATACGTAAAAAATTACACACTAGGAAATAAATTAGAACCGCATTTTAAGAAACCAAACAAAACGAAATACCACAAACAAACTATGAAAGGCGCAAAAAAATATCAAACTAAAAGAATATCATTTCAGGAACAATCCTCATCCTCTCCTTATGTCTCGCTGGAACCTCAGGTCAAAGCATCGACATCCAACAAGTCTCTTACGGGAACGGATACACACTGATTCACCTCGAACAAATCCCGATAATTGAACAATTCGACAAAAGTATTCATGTAATAGATCTAAGAAAATTTGATAAAATGATCCAAATTATTCAAGAGACTACTCATCCTCAATTAATCAATAGTTTTAGCAAACATTTAATGCAACAAATAGAAAACAAACTTTATATTTTAGAACCGCATGATACACTTAATGAAACACATAAAAGAAAAAGAAGGGGTTTGATTAATGGATTCGGAACTTTACTAAAATGGATCGGAGGAACCATGGATGAAAATGATAGAATAAATATTGAAAAGAAATTTAAAACAATAGATAATAACTTTGAAATATTCGCTAGTAACATAAACGATCAAATCAGAATTAACACTCAAATTGATGAATCTCTTCAAAATTTAACTCAGCATATTAACAAATCACAAAAGGAAATTCTCGAAGAAATCAATGGTTTAACTTCCAAACTCAATAATATTAGTGCCGATCTATATGAGTTTAAACGCAGAATTCAAGTTAAAGAAAACTTACAGTCAATTCTTTATTCTCTTGAAAATATCGAAGAAATAATTCTACTTTCAAGACTAGAAATATTACCAAAGGATATCCTAACTCCCTCTGAAATAACTGAATATAAAATTAACTCGGAAAAACTTCGAAATATAAGAATTGCCGTAGCACAACATGAGAAAATTATTCTGATAATCTTGCAAATCCCAAACTTCACTCACGAAAATTATTTCCTTACATCAATTGTCCCTATTCCAAACCGAGATAACTTAAACAGAATTTAGCCTTGTAATAAGTTACAGGAACGAACTATTCCTATATACCAAAGAAAATATTAAAAGCAAACTAAAACCCATTAAAGATAATTGCATTGGAGAATTAATGAACAATCCCAATAATTGTACCATGAAGCAGAATAAAAAAGAAGAAATTTTACCTATAATGGAGGGATTAATTGTAACAAAAAATTTAAAAGAAACAAATGTCATCCAGAATTGTAATGAATTGAACTTAACTATTAAAGGACATAATATAATAAGATTCAATAATTGTAAGATCATAATTAACGAAAATGTATTTCAGAACCATATTAAATATATAGAACATAATGTTGTTATTCCAAATATTATAAGGAACATAACCTATCAACAAGAAAGTAACCTAACTTTAGAATATATTCATAACAAGCACTTAGAAAATTTGAAAGAAATCAAGCTATTAAATGTTAAGCATCAAAATAGTACTTGGATCACGATTCTATCAGATATGTCAATATTACTAGTAATAATTGCTTGTATAATCGTATTATATTTCTGTTATAAGAATGGTCAAACAAAGTTTAGAATAACAATAAACCAAGAAAAAGAGGAAATATTTCGAAATCGCGAGGACGCGATCCCTCTTAGGGATGGGCGTGTTACATCAGGATCTTTAAACGAACAGCAAACTCCACAGAACAGGCCAATTTTCTAAGAAATACCATAACACCAAATGTTCTTTACATAAAATATTAATTAGAGTCCATTTTAACCAAATGTTTTTTACAACAAAAATCAATTAGAGTCCTTTCCAGAGCACTTGTTAATTAACAACAAAAATCCATTAAAGCATTTCCTGAATTAACAACAGGTGTGCGCCAACTGAACACCACACACGGAGATTGCTTGACCATTCTTAGTATAAAAAGAGCTCGATCAGTTAAAGAGCAGTCAGTCAGTCAGAGAGAAAAGAAATAAGAATATACTAAATATAAGGTTCGTGGATTTTGTTGCGAGGATTGCGAAGTCTTAAAGTTTAAATAAAATCTAACTTCTACTAAAGAAAACTTGTGTTTTTATTTTAAACTTGTAATTCTTTTTACTTTTTGTTCGGCGCAAAATTTTTCGTCCGCACGCCTTCTAGATTTCTGCTCGACTCCTCGAGGCACGCGCTCGCCCAAATCGTCCCGGCTACTCCGCGCCGATCACGCCACCCGAAGTCCCGGTGCAACCCACTCACACATCCGCCGCGCCGGCTGCCGATGAGCCGGCAGCAGATGTGTGGGAGAGCTGCACCGACACTTTCCTTCGCTGATGCCGCTGCCGGGGACTCGACCAGCGGGCCGCGGGCGCCTCTAGAACATTCGGCGGCCACAAATTGGAAATTCTTTGGGTTAAATTTTCAATTTGTGGCCTCCGAGTGCTCGATGGGCGGCGCGACCAGCCATCCAAGCCGTTAGGCAGCGGCAATTTGCGCCTGAGCGCCGTCAATTTTTGGCCGAAATTAAGTGGGCCCGCCAGGCGCTCGCCCATAGCCGTAGGCAAAATAATTTTGCCGAACAATTTCTGGCCCCAACCACAACAAATTCAATTACGTGCAGATATTTAAATGATAAATTTATTTACTACGAAAACTAAAAAAATTAAAATAAAAATATTATTGAAAAAAACAAAAAACCCGACTGCGTAAATTGAAAAATTGTGAAGTTAAAATTTTCAAACTTACTTAATAAATGAACTGAAAAGACAGAAACAAGTTGAAAAAATTAAACATTTTTTCAGAATTTGAATGATCATGGTTGACAGTGTTCACAAACGCAGTCGGAGGCATAGCCTCCTCCGTTTATAATTGTATCGAAAATCCGATTAGGCATCAAATTTATAAAATTTTCAATTTTTATTGTCGGCCACCTTCATAAATCTGCCTTGCCATGTTCCCACACAAGTTTTCCATAGGGTTGAGGTCGGGGCTAATGGCAGGCCATCTCAGTGTAGGGATGAATTTCGTATTAGATTTGCATGAAATTATAACCAAGCCACAAAGAATCCCTTTTAATTCTGCACTGACAGCCGCAAAGCAATATAACTGTAAATACATTTTCGTCACACCATAACGGTTTATTCTTATCCCTTTCAAGATGATCATTTATATAACACAGCAAAAATTGAATTTGATTCGTTGTAATTTATAACTTGAGCTTGAAAAATAAAAAAAAAACCCATGTGACTTTTTACTTTCCCTGGGAAAAATAATGAGCTTCAGAACTTGTTATTTCTGGCTTCACGGTTTGAGTAGTCAACAAACAAATAAGAAAAAAAATATGAAGAGGAAAATTATAAAGTTTTTTGACTGAACTAGTTATTGACGTAATTTACTTGTTTCTTTTTTTGTTTACTATTGATCGATGTGGAAAACTTTTCATGGAAACTATTGCATGAGGGGCTTTAACCGGGCTCCCTCGAGGCTTCCAACCTCAACAAATTTCGAGGTCACATTCCAAAAATGAGCGATTTCGATCATACTTTAGACTTAGATTGGAGTTATAGGTCTCCTCACCGGTTTCGAAGAAATGTTATGATAACGTTTCCCTCAGTTGAAAATTTGCAAATATGCAATAATTTGTTGAGGATATATGTATGTATGTACTGGTATCTGATATTTCTCAACCGATTTCAATCAAATGTAACTTATGCGGTTATTTAAAATTGTTTAAAATAATGGAGGCAATTTTGATCACTTTCGATCAATTTTGAACCTATCAAAAACTAAACATTTCTTCCAGCTCCTGCCCACATGGATATTATATTCTCTTAGACATTTTTTTGTAAATTAAACACATATTACACGAAGCAAACAAAATGCATTGTGGAATTTATGCCCCTGCTATTAGTGAAACAGATTTTCAAAAAATACAAATAATATTCTTACAATGGCAACAAAAACCCCTCCATAAAACGACACTGTTTGTTTTCACTGTGTAATTCAATAAATTCGTTCGCACGCTTTCAAAAACAAAAATACCACAAAAAAGAGTGAAATTATATCCATCAAGGAGTGGAAATTCAATGGGACAATTCAACCTAAGCACTGATGTCTAGACGTTTCTTATTGATTCGCTTGATTTCAGTTCCAATCTGCCACAGTGCTATACCCACTTTTGGATGTGCTCTTCCGAAATCGGTCTTCACACCCGCTTCGCTTCTCCAAAAACATAATAAAACTGCCAAACCATGGATGACCCTCCCTCATCGATAATTTCGTTCAGCATTTTCAAAGAGGAATAAATCAAACCAAAATTGAATTCATAATGAGCAGTCATAAAAACAGGTTTTTCGTTAATAGGGAGCAAAAACACACATGGCCATTAAGCGGTACAAGTCGGTTATTAAATTTCTAAATGAATTATTTGCCCACAATAACCAAGCATAAAGTATTCAGTCTGGATGTGGTGAGTGAGAGACACGTGAATCATATTCGCAGGCTGTGGGTTGACATTATTTGCGCCACACCTGCGGGGGTTAGAATGTCGTTTACCTCAGAAAATGGGGATTACGACTACTGTTTTCCAAGAGTTGTAGCTGTCTTTTTTATAAATTGTTCCATAGAGTGCAAGCGAAACACTACCGATGGAGCCGACATTTATAAACTTGAAGAATAAAAATGGCGATGAGGGTAACGGAATGTTTTAGCAAAAGGTAGCAAATATTTAAAACGCCTATAAGCACGATCCAGGTAGGTCATGGATAATGTTTTAAAAAGTTCTTCGATTATACTGTCCTCAAGAGGAAATGTGGATCCAACAGGAAATTGGAAAAAAATTAAAAAAGTCCAGCTCGCAGCACCGCTGTGAGAAGTCTTTCTTAAGGTAGTAGTCTGGTGTTCAGAATTGGAAAAATTTTTTTTTTTTTTTTAGTTAATTCGAAAGTACAATATGTTGAGAACATACTGTATAAATTTTAGACCGAAATTCGAAATACAAACGGATTTATAATGAATTTTCGAGAGCGCCTCGTGGTTGCACGGTGTGGTAAAATCGATTCTTGAAACTTTACACGCGTTTTTCTCGAAACAACGTTTTTCCGGTCGGCCCAGGTGAAAACTTTTTTTCTATACAACCGATTGGTCTGAAATTTTAACTGGTTATTCTACACACCTGTAGTTCTCGTCGGAACTAAAATAAATTTTTTTCACCTCTAACTTTCCATTTTACAACCCCTTTTGTGCTTCAAAAACATGACTTTTTTTTTCCAAGTCCGCCATTTTGTTATTTTTCAATAAAATTTAACAATTTTAGTTCCGACGAGAATGACATATCTATAGATTAATAATCAACTTCAATTTTTTATTTCTGATGTCCTCAAGAGCCTAAATCACCCGGGCCAGCCACCCACTTTTTTTTTTAAGCGCCAACTTCCATTAATTATAATAATAATAAGAAAATGTTTAATTGATTCAAAGTAATTTTTTTTATATCCTTTACATGTTAATAATAACATATTAAAAAATCAAAACGATTCATTTTTATTTTCCCCAAAAAAAACGTTCCTGAAAAAAAGTCTGAAAAACGGTGCTAGATACCAGACTACTACCTTAAATGAATCTCCGTGAATTATTCGCGGCTTTGCTTAAAAATGCATAAACTAATTTTCTCCAAATACCTAACCGACTATATGGCACTTTTTATCACATGGCACAACACGGCACAGTTTGACATCGAGAATGTGTACATTTTTAAAGATTAAAACTTAGCCCCTTGGCCCCTCAGCTGCCTATTGTTAGATGGTGGCACTGCCGGACAGAAAATCTCACTGGAACAGGACCATGAGCGCCATTAATTTCACTGGCATTGTCATGGTCATTTGTAGTTACATAAGCATGAAAATTGCATGAAAGGACGAATTTTGTGTGGCTCAGACTTAATGTTGATGCTTTATACCTAGTACTTATGCAGGCGCACCGATGGGACTTGCTAGGGGCAGCCATCAGTCATAAAAGAAAAGTTCATTAAAAAGAGTTTGTACCAACTAATATCTGGAGTTGATAATTTTCCATGGCTCACCTCCCCCTGCTACAGCAGCAATGGTTCAGGCCAACTCGCCGGGATATGTGTTGTTATACCTAATGGGAGTGAACGCTAATATGGCGAGGAATGTAAACTCCTAGGCTTTACACGGTAAAGGCTCAATTGGAGTGAAACGGTTATTTTCTCTTAAAAGTAAATTAAATTAAAATGAATTTCTGAGAATTTTGAAACTTTATTAAGGAATTTTTACACAAAAAGGGCTTTCGTCAGCTCTTTTTGATTCGTACGGTCGAATCTTTTAGTCGCAGAAATGACGATATTCGCAACAGGGCCCATAGGGTTTAATAAGCTCCTTAGGTTGTCGTAACCTCAGAGCATTATTCCAATATAGAATTTGCTTAATTTTTACCCTTTTGGAGACCAGCCAATGCTGCAGTATGATTAAAGGCTTGGTGCCTAGCTGATGACCCCTCTCTGGCCAGTTCATCAGCGGCCTAATTTCCCCCAACGACGGAGTTCCCCGGTACCACAGCCAAGCGTTGGAGAAAGTCAAAGCAGTCTTTCACGAGTCTCGAACGAAATCTCCACGAAGAGAGCGCACTGAGTGCCACTTGGCTACATAGTATGTTGATTGTTGCACCTTTAAGTCCTTTATTAAGGTTAAGCCGGGCACAAGTTTCGATGACATGAACTTCGGCTTGGAAGACGCTGGGCCATTTACCCATAGAAACCGAGAGCTTAGTACGAGGGTTTCTACTTAAATTTTGAGATATGGCAACATCAATGTGAATATGTCAAATCTGACATTGTCATCGTAAAGTTTGAAATTTTTAATGGTAAACATACTCAGAACATTTTGTCATACGCGTCAAGGTAATCGGAGTAGAGAGATTCGAAACGCAAGGAAGAGAGAGAAGAGATTGCAAGATAAGAAGAGTAGTCTGAGTCGAACCTAGAGGTGATTAAGCGGGGCCAGAGTTTATTTTTTTTGCTACGAAGTGACCGAAGCTCTTTATCGTACCAGAGTGGGGATGAAGAGTGGGAACACATTGGGATAGGCTGCTAAAAAGAATGTCGTAAAAAATGTTAACAGCGTGTGTTGCGTCGTCACCTACCTGGAATGAAAAACCACACAAAGTATCAACACTTCCAAGTAGTACCAAATATACTTATCTGACGTCAGTCCTGGGTTAACGTGGAGGTTGACCTCGTCAGCACCATCGACAGTATCTTAACTAAAAATATAATAAATTCGAAAAACATATTGTAATTAGGATTCATTATACATATCAACGCAAAAACTTACTTACCATGATTTGTTTACAAACATCACGTTAAACTGTCACAAGTCAAGTTAGATCGACACTCGAACTCTTATACTTAAATGTACTAGATTAGGTCGTAGATTAATTGATAACCAGTAGGCGGAACAAACCATGCTAGTTAGGGGAAAGCTCCGCTTTTCTCTCTATGTATGGATAGTACACATATGGAGAAAGCAGTTATGAGTTAGGAGAAATTCCCAAATATGGAATTCTAGCCAGAAAGTTCTACCGAAACTAAGGGGAAAGGAAGTTGTAACGGCTAGCTAGAACTTCACTTCACGTTCGACATCGGAATAGTTAGCAACTTTATTGCCTTTTTTCGAAATCACTAATTGTAAGTTGGAATCGTTGAAATAAATCAAAGCTTGAACTTTAATCGAAGTCTTTGTTGTTTGGAACATCGAAATATTTAGCGTGGCTACCGTTTAATCTATGATTGTTAAGGGAAGAGGATATGTTAGAGTTACTTAGGAAGGAGTTTAGTTGTACAAAGTCGGCTTTATGAAAGTTGAAGTGGTAGTGGAGCTCAGAGAAGATGTAAGTACTGGAAACATCATGAAATAATGGAAGAAACAACGGAGGCTCATGAAGGTCAAGTGTGGAAAGAAGTTGGCTGCTTTCAATAACGGCAGAATTAATTGGTTGGATGAAAATATCAGATCAAGTTGACGGCCCAGGTAGTTTTTAACACCGCTGATTTGGTAATGGCCAGAATCAGAAAGATGATCAGTAAATAGCAATTCAGACTCATAGGAGGCATTAGTGGAGCAATAAGAGGAGTCGTCATCGGTGGGAGACCATTGTAAGTGAGGGAGATAGAAATCACCCAGGACAATAATGTCATCAAGACGATTAGCGCGAGCGGATATGGCATCAATTGCTTCAATTGCATGCCTATAGGCGTCAGGAGGCTGGGCTGGGCTAACCTAATAGCATAGGATGGGAAGAGAACGCCGGTTGGAAGTGATTTTGATGGAAACAGACTCGAACAAAGGTGAAATAGGGGAATTGATTTGGGAGGAGTTGAAACGGCTATGAATGCGCGACGGGTCTAGAATTGGGTTCAGAAAATACGTTATATTTTAATCGTGTTTGAAAAAATTAATTTTTAAGAAACCCTCTCTGGATTCATCTTTTCCATCGAAAGTTAGATAACATCCCGCATACTGGTTGAAATCCTCAATTTGCAGCTGGGTTTTAATCTTCTCGGAAAAACGAGGCGGCAAGAACACATATGCATTATTAACAAAATGTGTTGTGACGCGAGGCCCGTATTGGGTTTTTAATAATTTGAAAGCTTTGATCTGGTACTCCTTCCCCAAATCCAACGCCGTAATTGGTAGCAATGTGTCGTAGCTGTTTTCTGACACACTCTGCAGCAGTTCAAATGTGTTCTGTAAAAATTAATTTTAGGTATTACCTGTTTCACAATGTTAAAGAATATTTTTGGTACTTACCATTAGCATTAATATTCTAATTTAGAATAAGTTTTGCTCTTTATCCATAAGACAGGCCGAGCCTTGTTGCAATGTCGTAAAATACTTTAGAAGTGAGTTACCTAGCATTGGGGGCATTATTATTCTTGTGATATTGTTACCTAGAGTAAATCCTAGAATACATTTTCAAAGCTGCAGGTAGATACAACTTTACTGTATTTTAAAAGAGAAGTATAAGTTGTTTATCGATAAAGGACGGTGAATAATGGTTAGTGAAAATATTATCATTTTACATACATATATATGGCCTATTTGGTCGAGCGAAAAATGCATTATGTTATGTAAAAATTCAAAGGTGGTTATTACTAACAAAGGATATAGTGTAAAAAATATTTACAAATTTCAAACATTTTTGAAAAAGTATCAAATTATTGTTTTCGATAATTTGAGAAATTGAGAGCGATATTGCAAAAAGGTGTTTTTTAATTACTCTCACTTTCTCTTCCTGAGGGTGTTTTCCCTCTCTTTGGAAAGATTCATTCGTTATCCTTATCCACAAAAAAGGCTGTAAAAGCGACGTTTCGAATTACCGCCCCATTGCTAAGCTTTCCTGCATCCTCCAACTTTTCGAGAGACTTATCTACGACTCCATCTCCTTCCACAGTAGGTCCACTCTTTCCCCAGTCCAACACGGTTTTATCAAAGGCAGATCCACAACTACTAACTTAACAGTTTTCATGTCCCGTACCCTTCCAGCTATGAAAAACGGGGAAGACACAGACGTTATTGCAAGCCTTCGACAAAATCTCCCATCAAATCATTGTCCTCAAACTTGAAATCCTTGGCTTCCAGCCCCGTTTTATTTCCTAGATCAAATCATACCTCGATAATCGTTAATGCAGGGTTCGTTTTGACTCCGCCGTCTTTAAACCTTTCCTATCTCACTCTGGGGTCCCTCAGGGCAGTCACCTTCGTCCATTGATCTTCTTATGAAGGTTGTTCCTCAAGGGAGCCCGGCTAAAGCTCCTTGTCCAGCGGTATGTGGCTGCGGAAGCTGGCAGGCTAGCATATGCGGAAGTGGGGGGGAAGGGGGGTTTGCCAAAAGAACCGCTTTCAGCCGCTGGAACGGCCCACCAACAACAATACGAAAAATTGCAAGGGGGGAGAAAAAGGGCAGCCCGGGATGAATTCCTGCAACTGCCCGTGAATAGCTTTCAGGGGGGGTTCTGATGGAGGACGAACCCCCTGGCCTACGCCCCAACCACCCTGTGACCTCCCCTCGGCCTAGTTATTATGGGGAGGTCCCTTATAGCGAAATCACAAACTACTACGACTGAAAGGGAGAAGGAGGAGGAAACCAAGAGAAAAGATTGAAATTAACTTAACATACAATTTTTTAATTTAAAAAAAGTGTTCCTTTTTTTTTTTACTTTAAACAGAAATTCTTTACTAATTTTTGGGTGGTCTAAAAAAAACCGTTGGGCGCCATGAAGAGATGGTTGAAGCCGCTGTTGCTGCGGTTGCAGTTGCTGCTGATGATATGAGACCTCTGTTGCTGTTGTCCTGAACCCGGACTCTTCTATTTCTGGCCCCGGTGTCGTGCTTGTTTTTCTTCCTTATTCTTGTTGGTGTCTTACTTTTATCGTTATATATATTTTTTTCTTTTAATTTGATTGATTTACTTGATTATATTTTTAGTTATTTACTTAGTTTTAGGTACTTCTGTTTATCTAAATTAAAATTTCTTGGTCTTCTCACTATTATTTTATTTGCTCCTGATTTTAACTTTTGCACTTTTAAGGTTTATGTGTTTTTAATTTAAATTTTCAATTTTAATTTCCTTTATGTGTTCTTAATTTAAATCTAGCTCTTTTTAATGTATTTAGTCGTTCTTGATTTAAATTTTGTTGCTTTAATTTTAGATGTTCTTAACTTAAATTTCCAATATTAGTTTGTTGCATATATTTATCCTTTGGTTCAATGGGCTCGAAATTTGTTACTCGGTGGTTTTTAGGGTCGCTGATGACGAATTTCAAAATTGGTAATTAGCGACGCTAAAAACCCACAGATACACATTTTTATGATATTTGCATCGTTTTTCGTTTTCGCACTTGGATCCGCCATCTTGATTTTTAGAAATCTGACCACGGATTCGTAATCAGCGACCCCAAAAACCCCTAGATATACATTTTCAGGATATTTGCATCGATTTTAGAATTTTGATCCGCCATATTTGATTCGCAATATTTGCATAAACTTTCGAAATTGGATCCGCTATTTTGAGTCCGCCATATTGAATTTTGAAAATCTGATGACGGATTCGTAATCAGCGACCCACAAAACCCTAGGGAAGCGACTTTCATCCAAAAAGTTCTAAAAGTTTTTGAGATAATGAATTCTAAAAAAGGTGGGACAGCGTAAGTCCCACCGTGCAGCAAAGGATTAATTGCAATTTTATAGATTTAGTAGCTGAGTAACCCGGTTTCACACGGTGTATCAAAAATACTAATTAGTTAAATACTTCTGAAATGTTGGTACTACAGCCAGATTAGGAAGTTTAGAAGTAGTACTAAAATCTGTAGATGTGGTATAGAACCGTCCAAAACTCATTTTGCTACCACCGTCTATATCAGAAGGGCTAATTATCTATTCTGTACTTATATGTTTTCATTCTTAGGTGTTAAATAAATAAATAAAGGTATTATTATTTTTTTACTATTTAATCGCTACCTGACTTAAATTCGTAGAATTGCAAAAATTGTTGTTGTCATATTGGTTCCGCTATTTTGAATTTCCAAATTTTGAAAGTAGATTCGAAATTAGTGGCCTCAAAATACACGTAATACTAATTTTCAATTACATTCATTGAAGTTCGAATATTTTTGGTCGCCATATCGGATCCGCTTTCTTGAATTTCTAAAATTCGAGCATAGATTCGCAATAAGGACCTTCAAAAATCCCTAAATAACAATTTTCACGGCAATCCCTTGAAATTTACCATCTCTGGCCGCCATCTTGGGTCCGCCATTTTAAAACCCGTGAATTAAAAGTAGCCTATATGTTAAGCCGAAATTTGTAGAGCCTTCGCTCAAAAAATGAAAATGATCGCCGTTAAGGCGTGATTAAGCAAAAAACAAACACACATATAGTAAATTCGAAATTAGTAGCCTCGAAATACCCATAGTACGAATTTTCAATTGAATTTATTGAAGTTCAAAAATGTTTGGTCGCCATATTGGATCCGCCATCTTGGATTTCCAAATTTTGAATGGATATTCGCAATCAGGACTTCCAAAAACCCCCAAATACCAATTTTCATGGCAATCCCTTAAAATTTACAATTTTTGGCCGCCTTCTTGGGTCCGCCGTTTTGAAATCCGTGAGTAAAAAGTAGCCTATATGTTAAGTCCAGATATATAGTGCCTTCACTCAAAAACTAAAAATTATCGAACCAAGTACATATTAAGGCGTGATTAACCAACAAACATATAGCTTCCGCCATTTTGAATTTCGAAACTATGGTAGTAGATACGAAATTAGTGGCCTTAAAATACCCATAGTACTAATTTTCAATTGAATTCGTTGAAGTTCGAAAATTGTTGGCCGCCATATTGGATCCGCCATCTTGAATTTTCAAATTTCGAGCATAGACTCGCAATGAGGACCTACAAAAACCCCCAAATACCAATTTTCACGACAATCCCTTGAAATTTACAATTTTTGGCCGCCATCTTGGGTTCGCTATTTTGAAATCCGTTAATAAAAAGTAGCCTATATGTTAAGTCGAGGTATGCAGTACCCTCACTCAAAAAATGAAAATGATTGAACCAAGTGTTAAGGCGTGATTAAGCAACATACATATAGTGGCCGCCATTTGGAATTTCCAAATTTTGATAGCAGATTCAAAATTAGTGGCCTCAAAATACTCATAACACTAATTTTCAATTAAATTCGTTGTCCGGTACGGCTGAATACATGTAAAATCGCCGTAAATTCAAGAAAATTTATTGGCCGGTCAAATGTCAAAATGTGAAATAAATTCGAACATTTCACCTGTTTAATAACAATTCAACTCGTGTTTCTAAAAGTGTTGCGAATGTTCCTGTGTCGTATTATGTTAGTTCAGTGCATATCGTGTTACGGTCGCTTCTTTATGTTTTGTGTTTCTTGTTATTATTCCAATGTTATTGTTCAGGGCTTCACACCTGAAAGTAAAAGAAAGAAAAAAAAAACCAAGCATACACAAAACAATAAAAAGGAAACTTTCACCTGAAATCCAACATAGTTTCCACCAGGACTTGAATAAATCTAGCGTAGTATCTGTATGAAGTAATAAAAGCTGAAATAAGAAAAAATGAAAATGAATTTATACTAGTAAATTAAGAAAAGTGAAGTACATAAAAACAATAACAAATACTGTATACAGTACATGAATTTTATCAAAACATTCCCCCAATTTGTACATATAATGAATTGATATTATAGTTGGGAGTATGTACTTACCTGCAACTTGCATTTTGAGCCTTGAAACGGCCAGCATAAACATACAGGTGGCACAGGTGAGCCGACGTCAGCCGACTTCCCGATGAGGTCATTTCAGGTGAAAGGGCACGAAATTACGTAAACTAATACGACACAAATGTGCAAAAACACTTAAATACAAAAAGGACACTCGCACGGGATAAACAAACCACTATAACTTACTAAAATCGCAACGAAACACGAAATTCCCGATGACAGTTAACTGTCACATGCGGCAATTGAATTAAGTCTCACCACAGCTCAAACTTCATGTTCTACTGACAAAGGAAACATGAAATCGTGGTGAAAATTCGCGGCGAATCTAATGCTCGTGAGGCAATTAATGAAAGATGTGGTCAAAAAGAAATATTTGAATATTTAAATTTTCCCATATGCTATGTAAGGGGGAAAGAGAAGGTGGTGTGAACGAGATAAAAAATAATTAAGTTCCACACTCGGATTTCATATAAATTTGGAGAGAATTTTAGCCGCAACAATGTTTTGGCGAAAATATATTTTTAATGATTTAAAGGCGAGTAGCGTATAATAATTCAAGATTTAAAGCTAATAAATTTGGAGTTTAATAAGGAAATGAAATTTGAGCAGGATAACTGGAAGGGAGAAACTTTTCATTCATCATTTTTAAAGAAATGTACATTCCAAACCACTGAACTGAACTGACTTTGAGAGTGGAAACGAAAGTATAAAAGGACCGCATTTCCGTTCATCATTCTCACTTGTTCGTCGGTCTTCAATAGCAATAGTAGTAGCAGAAATTGTCAAAGAATCGCTAAATGCCAAATGGTCAGTGCCTTTCTATATGCAATTTCTGATTAGATTTAGAATTTTTGTGACAGCGCAATTTAAATAAAAACTTGGAAATTTTCAGGATCATCATATAATTTTAACTCAAGAATTTGTTTTGTGATTGAATTTTGCAACGTAGAATTACTTAGTTATCTAAACATTGTGAAACTTTGTGAATTATTTATAGCTGTGTGATTAACCTTCAATTTGTTCTAATGTTTGATTGCCAAAAAGGTTGAATTTTTGTAAAGATCTGTGTCAAATATTTTTCCTGCATTATTAAAATCAATTTTGAACTAAAGTGCACAGTTTATTATTATTTACCGCTACATCCACCACAGTTATTGTTGTTGTACCGTCAATGTAAAGTCCCCAGTACGAGCTATCTATCGGAGTACCTGTTGGTTTCCAGGTACAATGTATAAAGTTTCATATAAATTCATTTAATTTTTCTTTTAATTCTTTTATTCTTTTAGGTGTGAGTCAACATGTTCTCCCCCCGTTGAACGGTTCCGTTCAACAAAACGCCGATGCGCTGAATATAATTGCCCTTATTATTCAGCAATTTACTGGCTCCTCTTTTATGATAATGGTGAAAGATTATTGTTTCATTAGCCAACACATGAAGCCGAACCTGATATCGATCAGGAAGATTGATTGTTTTGTCCTTCTTTCGTGTGGATCGAACACCACGGAAGTTAATTCTCTGCAAAACTTCACGAGGCAGATAAATCTCTACCCCTTCCCGAAATTTTTGAAAGCTGTTGTCCATTCTCATTTCCAGCTCCTTCAGATTAGTAGTGGCTCGGAGTCGACTCAGTGAATTTGTGGCTCTTCCATTTATGGTTGCTGGTTTGGAAGTCGAAGAACTCATGAACCCCGAAGTTGAAGGAACTGGAAGCGCCTTAAGTTCCGCCTTCGTTTTGACCTTTTTAGCTGCGGACAGATTCGTGGATTGTGGAGAGTCAGAATTTCCCTTTGGTTTCGCTGAAGTTGCTAGAGGGGTAGCGTCACCTTCCACATCGAGAAAATACGAGGCCGTAGGACTTCTGGGACGTGTGAAGTAAATATCTTCCAAAATATCGATGACATCTTCTCGTTCTTCAATGTTATCAGACATCTAAAAGAGTGATAATGTTTTACATTTGCTTCTAATTAATATCGATTGACCACATAATACACGGTACTTGAACAATTTTTGTTAGTTACATATAACAAGCATCATCAAATTTCAGTATCATTTTCTACTGGCAGTCGGCATAATTTTGTTACTGGTCTTGGGTACGAACTATGCTGGGTGCGGACTTGAACCACACGGACCAAACCATCGTTACCAGGAAAAACTCGTTCGATGACACCTAGAGGCCAACTTGTCGGAGGTGAGTTCTCATTTTTAATTATTACAACTTCTCCTATTTGCATATTTCTTTCATGAGTGCCCCATTTTTGTCTATTTTGTAATTGGTTTATATAGTCTTTAGACCATTTATTCCAAAATTGTCTATACATTTGTTGTAAATATTTCCATCGTTGCGATACATTTATGTGAATATTCGATCGGTCAGCTTCTGGAATTGTAGCTAATGCTTGGGCAATCAAGAAATGACCTGGAGTTAGTACAAATAGATCTTCAGGCTCATTCGGAATGTAGCATAAAGTCCGTGAGTTCAAGCACGCTTCAATTTGTGCGAGGACTGTTGCAAGCTCTTCAAACGTGCACATTGCATTTCCTAAGGTTCTTCGTAGGTGGTGCTTGATTGATTTTACACCAGCCTCCCAACTTCCTCCAAAATGTGGGGTTGCTGGTGGATTAAAATGCCAATTCACCGCCTTAGGTAGTAGATAATCTATAGCTCTTTAAGTTGACTCTTGAATTGCTTGTTGCATTTCCTTGTCCAGAATAGCCTTACCTCCAACGAAGTTAGTTCCGCAATCGGAATGTATGTCGGAACACAGTCCCCTTCGAGCTACGAATCTTCTTAAACTCGCAATGAAGGCTTCGGAGGTAAGATCAGAGACCAATTCGATGTGGATGGCTCTTGTAACCATACAAATAAATATGCAAAAATAGGCCTTTTGACGTTTAGCATTGCGTAAAGTTGATGTTTTGATTGCTACAGGTCCGGCATAATCAACACCAACCCGTGTAAATGGTCTCGTAATCTTCGTTCGGCTTGCTGGCAAATTTCCCATTAATTGGGTCGCTGTTACGCCTCGATGTCTGACACAGACCATACATTTATGTATGCGACTGATTATGCTGCGTCTTCCATCTACGATCCAGTAACGCTGACGACTGGGGCTCAAAACCAACGATGGACCACCATGAAGTGTTTCCAGATGGATTTTATCTATTATAATGTGTGTGATATGATGAGAGCGTGGAAGAATTATTGGATGCCTTTGGGAATATGGCATCATCGCATTATCCAACCGGCCGCCTATTCGCATCAGTCCAGTTTCATCGATGAATGGATTTAGTTTATAAAGCTGACTATGTTTCGGCAATTGCTTCTCGTGCAATAATATTTGATAATCCTCGGAAAAAGAGGTTTGTTGCATAAGTTTTAAAATGGTTGTTTCAGCTTGACAATATAATGAATTTCATAAATTGTATCTTTTATTTGAGGGGTTCCGACAATTGTGGGCAAATCTTTGTATTGCTGCAATGATACGGATGAGACGCGTAATGGATGAGTATCGCAGTAGAATATCGTTTTCGGTTTTATTCAGTAGACTGGTAGTCATGGGTTTTTTAGCCTCCAAATCTGTTTGTTCAGAAGGCTTAGGCATGCTTGGCCAGTCGTGTTGATTTTGTGTTAGCCACTTGGTCCATGCCACCACATTTGATTGTGAACGAGTTCGTGTGCAGAAATTCCTCGAGACGCAATATCAGCAGGATTATGTTGGGTAGAAAGATGACGCCATTTATTGTAGGTAAGAATTTCTTGCATTTCTACCACGCGGTTTGCAACATAAACTATCCATTTAGAGGGATGCGCCTTGATCCATTGTAATACAATGGTGGATTATGTCCATGCAAATGTGGAAACATCGTGGAATTGCATAGTTTCAAGAGTTTCTTTAATTAATCTTGCTAGAAGAACTGCTCCATTTAACTCTAAGCGTGGTATTGTTGTTGGCTTCGTTGGTGCTACTCTAGTTTTGGCAGTAAGCAGATTTGTTGTAATCGTTCCATTTTCTTCAACCCTTAAATATAATGCCGCTGCATAAGCCTTGAAAGAAGCATCACAGAATCCATGGAGCTGAACGCATGCTTTCGTAGAATAGTTTATCCATCGAGGTATTTTGAGGTGTGTTAAAAATTGTAGCTCGTTTTGAAAAGTAGCCCAGTCGTTTTTAATGTTTTCTGGCACTTCGTTATCCCAAGATAGTCCTAAAGGATCGTACAGAGATGCAATTTCTGACAATATAGTTCGTTTGGTAGATACAGCACGAGCCTTGTTTGATGCAATAGAGAATGTAAATTGATCAGAAGCTGAATGCCATCGGATTCCTAACGTTTTGATTGATTCATTTGCAGCAATTGTCAGCGTTCCTTTAAGCTCACGATGTTCCACTGGTATATCATTCAGCAACGCTGAATTATTACTTGCCCACTTCCTTAAATTGAAACCACCTGCATTCATTATGTTAATGAGCTCTTGTTGTAGTTGTTTTGCTTCTGCTACCGTGTCGGCTCCAGTTAGCAAGTTATCGACGTAAAAATCTGTGAAAATGATTTTAGACGCTAACGGCCAATTTTTTTGTTCGTCTCTGGCTAACTGCTATGGCCAAGTACGGAGCCGATGAAGTCCCGAAAGTTACGGTATTCAGTTGGTAGTTTTGAATCTTTGAGGTCTTCGGGTCCTGCCACACAATTTGTTGAAACTTACGATGATCGGGATGGATGTCAATCATTCGATACATATTTTCTATGTCTGCATTTAAGGCCACTCTATGTTTTCTCCATTTAATTAGGGTCGCGAACAGTTTGGGTTGCAATGTTGGTCCTTTAAGCATGTAATCGTTGATTGACCTTCCATTCGATGACTTTGCTGAGGCGTCAAAGTGCACTCGTAACTTAGTAGTAGGTACTACTTTCTTTGAATACCGCATGATGAGATATGTAGTAGTGTTGATCGGTAGCACTAGGACTAATTTCTGTCATTTGCCCTAATGTTATATATTCAACTAAGCACTCTTTGATTCCAATTCCGGATTTTTTGCGAATTTTTTTAATAAAATTTCGAATCTTTTTAAAGCTTGTGGTCGAGATTGCTCTAGGGTAGGGAGTTCATTATTGATAAATGGCAATTTGACTTGATATTTCCCATTTTCAAGCCGACAGTGAGTTGGTTGGTACATATGTTCGCAATCTTCCTCATCTTTGGTTAGCATTTTCTTTGTGGGAAGCTCTTCAATATCCCAAAACTTCGTAAGTTGATCATTTCACCCCTCAAAAGGAATGCCGCGCAACTCATTCGTAACTTAAATATTACGCACGACAATTATAGCATTGCGTGGGATATGTTGTGTAAGCGTTATCAAAATCCTCGTGCGTTAGTTCATCACAACTTAAAACGTTTATTCTCCCAACCATATATACACTCGGAAAATAGTTCTCAGATTAGAAAACTCCTTGACTGCACTGGTGAATGTCTTGCTGCGTTGCAGAATTTGGATATAAAAGTTGATGAGTGGGATCCTTTAGTCAACTATCTTGTAGTTGAACGCTTACCCTTAGAAACCCGACAATTGTGGGAACATACCCTTGGTTCCGCAACGCCTATTCCCCAGCTCAAAACACTCTGTGAATTTCTCGAAGCCAGGTTTAGAACCTTGGAATCCCTACCCAACAACAAATCTCAGAAGGCCCCCTTTCGCTCTCAAGAACAGAAAGCCCGCTCATACCACATCACGAATTTTAAATGCCCTATGTGTAATCTCTCTCATCCTTTCAAAAGTTGTACAAAGTTTGGTAAGCTCAGCACACAGGAAAGACAGAAGATAGTTTCATCGAAGTCTTTATGCTATAATTGTCTCGCCCACAGTCACTTAGCCGCTCAGTGTCCAAGTACACAAAATTGTAGAATTTGTAACAAGCGTCATAATTCTCTCCTCCGATTTCCAAGAACATTGGGAAAACAGAACCATCTCCCGCACGGAACGTCTCCCAACCCAGCACTTCATCTTCGGCGTTAAATACTTATTTTTCCCAGCGGAAAAAAGATGTTCTACTCCCAACAATTTTAGTAAGAGCTTTCTCAAAGATCGGAGAACCCCATATCAAAGAAAGTATAAACATAAAGAACTTGCACCCAATACAAGTCTGCGCTTTACGAAATTCTCGCTGTAAAGGGCCCTGTGCGGTCGGCGCAAGGGAGTTTGTAAAGGGGAAATCTTGTGTTGAGCTGAACACTGCGATTCTGCGGACTGCGATAGTGAGATCGCTGAGAAACTTGTCTCCTCTTCTATCTGCATGAGCGGGCGAATGAGAGGGGTAAAATTCATACAGCCCAATAGCTGAGGCTTTGTTTATTGAGAGGAGGTGAGCTACTTGAGATTGAATTGCCCCTGTGCTCGAAGAATTCCTAGAACCTGAGATTATGTTTATAAAATATTTTGTCCCTGACGAGCTGTTCCTTATGCACGAATTTTTACTTTGAATTAATGGAGTGATGAAGTTTTTAAATCTGGGTATTACAATTTTTGCAATGTTACATATCATTGCATACATATGTTTTTAGTATTTTATTTATATATTTATTTATTTATTCATTACAGCTTTACCAAAAAACTGATTACTACAATAACAATTATTATAAGATAATTATGATATATTATTATTGTTTATATGTATATGATATATACATACATATATAAAAATTAACATCAACAAAACTGACCTTTAATTTGGCGCTTCGAAAGATTTATTTATATATTATGTATAGTATATGTACGTATATATACATATAAAATTCGTAAATCTTTTATAATTCGCGACAAGATGACAATAATCGAAATTTGCAGGTAGGTATCCTCATCACCAATTTTCTTCATTCTCTAAAGGGAATTTGTGAGCATTATTTTTCGACACTATGATTTTTAAATATATTTTAAAAGAAATCGGAATAGTTTTATGAGAAATTATATTAGATACTTTTATAAAACGTTTATGTCTTTTAGGCAGTTATAATGTTAAGTTTTTCCGATTCCTTTTTGTCTCTTTTTTGCACGCTCCATTTACAATTTTTCCGTAATAATATTAACATGATGTAATTTAATATTTTGATTCTGTGATCGTAGCATGTAATTTTGCCATCAAACCATTCCGGCGTATCGGCTTCACATTTCTCCATTATATATTTGTTGATAAATTTCATTTCGCGATGATTTTTAAAAATATCTTTAAAAATTATAATGTGATTCTTACATATGTATGTTGAAAAACACTTCCGAAGGTGCATACAAACTACCAAAATCGGATGAAGCTGAATTATAGTTTTTATAAAACATAAATAGCTCTGATGGGCATGTAAGAACTTCATCAGACTTTCTCATTATATCTTCACAGACTTCACACTTTATTTTTGGAAACATTTTAAAAATAACATCCCTATATACATATGTTATGTATTGTATATATAAAATCGAAAGTTTGTTTGTTTGTTTGTTTGTTGCTCAATAACGTCTAAACGCTCGGTCCGATAATTTTCATTTTTTGAGTGAAGATACTACGTATCCCGGCCTAACATATAGGCTACTTATTATTCGCAGATTTCAAAATGGCGGACCCAAGATGGCGGCCAAAAATTGTAAATTTCAAGGGATTGCCGTGAAAATTGGTATTTGGGGGTTTTTGGAGGTCCTGATTGCGAATTTACGCTCAAAATTTGGAAATTCAAAATGGCGGATCCAAGATGGCGGCCAAAAATTGTAAATTTCAAGGGATTGCCGTGAAAATTGGTATTTGGGGGTTTTTGGAGGTCCTGATTGCGAATCTACGCTCAAAATTTGGAAATTCAAAATGGCGGATCCAATATGGCGACCAAAAATTTTCGAACTTCAACGAATTCAATTAAAAATTAGTACTATGGGTACTTTGAGGCCAGTCATTTCGAATCTACTATCAAAATATGGCAATTCAAAATGGCGGACCCAATATGTTTGTTACTTATTCACGCCTTTGCGTTTGATCCGATCATTTTCATTTTTTGAGTGAAGGCACTACATATCCCGACTTAACATATAGACTACTTTTTATTCGGAGATTTCAAAATGGCGGACCCAAGATGGCGGGTAAAAATTCTAAATCTCAAGGGATTACCATGAAAATTGGTATTTGGGGGTTTTTGGGAGTCCTGATTGCGAATCTATGCTCAAAAATTTGGAAATTCAAGATGGCGGATCCAATATGACGACCAACAATTTTCGAACTTCAACGAATTCAATTGAAAATTAGTATTATGGGTACTTTAAGGCCACTAATTTCGAATCTACTATCAAAATTTTGAAATTCAAAATGGCGGACAGTTTATACTTAGGACCATCAGCTTAGTTCAAGCTTCAGAGAAAAATTAATCTCTTGCATGAAACTGATCATCATTTGGTCCGGTGTTAGTAATACCGCCCACCAAACCGTTACATGCAAATTGATTAAACAACAACTTTTTTAACACATGTTTAGTAATACGAATATCAAACAAGTCGGCATGCTTATTGACATTCAAACACATACAATTAATTGGTTGGAAGTACCCATAGTTAGTTCGAGATGTACTAATTTGGAACAAGGGCACATTTCTAAGGTTATGAGAATTTTGTCTGGGAATGAATAAGGTTCTCAATGACGGAGAAGCAACAATGCCATTAACCAGCTGGTGAACAAAAGTGACATCCGCTACGACACGACGTTCATGAAGGGAATGCATGCCAAGTAACAGACAGCGGTCTTTGTAGGGAGGAAGGATATGTGGATTATCCCAAGGCAAATTTCTCAGCGCGAACCTAACAAACTTTTTCTGGACAGATTCGATTCTATAAGCATGAATGGCATAATAAGGTGACCAAACAAGACTGCCGTATTCCAGGATGGGCCTTACTAAAGAAATGTATAACTGCTTATATATAGTTATGTTATCAAATTCACGAGACCATCTTTTCATAAATCCTAACAAAGCGGAAGCCTTAGAGACCATGTAATTGATGTGTTCAGTGAAGTCAAGTTTTCTATCCAAAAGAATGCCGAGGTCACGCGCAATGTGAACTCGACGAAGAGAACAGCCAGACAAGGAGTAGTCAAAATTAAAGGGGTTGTGCCGTCTATAAAATGAAAAAATTTCACACTTAGAAATATTAAGTTCCAAATTATTGTAAATGCACCAAGACTGTAAGGTATCTAAGTCATTTTGAACCAACTCGCAGTCATTTATATTCTCAATACGACGGAAAATCTTCATGTCATCAGCATAAATAAGAATATTACAAGATTTCAACAGGTGGGTGATATCATCAATAGCAAGAATAAACAGAAGAGGGCCAAGATGACTACCCTGAGGGACACCTGACGTAGCCAAAATACTTCTCGACAAGGAACCACGAAATGAGACATGATAGCATCTATCATGCAAATAAGACTAAACCCATACAAGAAAAGGAGGAGGGAAACCCATACTTTTCAGCTTAAGAATAATGATAGGGTGAGAAATTTTATCAAATGCTTTACTAAAGTCCGTATAAATGCAATCAGTTTGTAGACCTTTTTTGAATCCATTTAAGGTGTACTCGACAAACTCTAGTAAGTTAGTGGAAGTAGAACGACCTTGAAGGAAACCGTGTTGATTTGCGGATAAAAGCCTTGTACAAACCTTAGAGAGTTCAGAGTAAATAATTGACTCGAAGAGCTTGGGAATACAGGACAATTTAGCAATCGGCCGATAATTAGAAACATCGCTGCGGCATCCTTTCTTAAAGATTGGGATAATGAAAGAGTTTTTCCATATACTAGGAAATTGGCCAGAATTAAGAGATTTCTGAAAAATAATTGACAAGGGTTCAGCAAGTACATTGGCACAAAGTTTAAGAATCGCAGGGGGAATACCATCAGGACCAGAAGAATAATCGATCGGAAGTTCGCCAACAAATTTGTGAACAATTTCAGGAGTGATATTAATGGAAAGGTCAAAAGGGGTAGGATTAAGGTTAAGATGATGAAACTGGTTAGTATCAGGTTGGAAATTAGGGGAGGAAAAGGATTTTTCAAAGAAAGATGCGAACATGTCACAAACTGTCTGCGAAACCCCGCTCGAAGAATCCCCATAAGATATACTACATGGATAGCCATCAGTACCCCTCTTGGTGTTAACGAAATTGAAAAACGCGCGCGAATTACTATATAAATCATTTTTAGTTTTATTAAGGTAATCATTATAAAGAACGGAGGCGCGGTTATTGAATTCATTATAACACTCAATAAACGTGTTATATGACTGAGTATCCTTCGACTGCAGATATAGCTTCCATAATTTATTTTTCTTATTTCTTAGCCTTCTTAAGTCTGAATTAAACCAAGGGGGTGAGGAACAAAAAAGACGGCGGCGTTTAAGAGGAACGCAGTAATCAAAGTTTAGCAGAAGGGTGTCATAGAATTTTGCGACATTGTCATCGATTGAATTAGCAGATAAGAGAGACCCGAAATCAATGGAAGACAACCTGCAGTTGAGTTCGTCGAAATCAACAATTTTTAAAATCATAAACCAGGTTGCTGTCCTCATTTGTAGGAAGAACTTTTGAATTAAAACAGAAATCTATCTGGAGGGGTGGATGGTACTTATCGACAGTGGACAACGTTAAAGTGCAGCGTTGAACAATTATATTATCACTGCCCGAAGAAAAGAGTAAATCAAGCTGCCTCCCCAATTCATTTTTAACTGTGCTTAATTGAAGGAGACCACAAGAAAAGATAGATTCAAGAAAGGAAGATTCCTTCGGATTAAGGTTATTAGAAGGATAGCAACACTCACTGTCAGAATCAAATACCCATAGTACATTGGGTAGGTTGAAATCACATATTAAAAAAATTCGTCAGAAAAACTCATTAAATTTGAAACGAATTCCAAAATGAGAATAAGGGAATCATAGAGGCTGCGGCCCCTGTTGTCAACTGTACTGAGCATATCGGGGGGAATATAGCAACATAAAATAAATAGAGAATGATCTTTGTCAACAACTTTGAGACAGATTGCCTCAACGTCAGAGTTATTGCATGAGTCAGGTAAGGGGGGATATTGCTGCAACACAATTCGTTTTTACAAGCAATAAGAACACCACCCCCACGAGCCTCAGAGTTAAGATACCTATCCCTACGAAATACCTGGTACGAAGAGTCAAAGAGCTCAGCATCAAAAAAACCGTTATGAAGCCAGGTCTCAGTGAGAGCAATAATATCAAAGTCACTAGCAACAGAGGGTTGGTAAAAAGATCTAGTTTTAGTTCTTAAACCCCTGACATTTTGATAGTACAGGGAAATCGTCCGGAAATTATTTAGTTTTTTGATATAGGGAGAGCGCCAGAAGATTGCGTATTAACAGGAGTATTATTGATTGCAGATAAGCGTTTGGAGCTTTGAGAGGCCTGATTGTTGGGAACAAAAGGTTTGATTAAAGCGCCAGATGGCCAAAAAGTGGAGTCAAGAAGTTGGGAATAAATTGTTTCTGGTGCATTAACAAGAAAGGATGCAATCGATTTAGTGGGGTTACTTATTTTACGACAAGAGAGGTTGCTAGTGGAAATGTTATGGTCGGAAATGTATTTTAAAATATCAGTGGTATTAGTGTCAGAAGTGAACCTGGAGATGAACAGTGCAGAGCGAGAAGGAACTACTTTTAACAAGTTCGCTTCGGGAACAGTATTCCTAATACCGCAAACGGACGGAGTGGTAATTTCTTTGGGCCTAGGATCATTATTAATAATTACATTATTACTACTAATGCATTTATTAGCTGCCAAAGGAACGCCTTGTTGTTTATTAATAGCACTTTTGGTTTTTTTAAGGTTTTTATAAAGCTGCTTTTTATTTCTATTTTTATTTTCGGTTTCCAAAACATTAGGGTTATTGCATGAGTCATGGGGAAGGGGGGCCATTGAAGTAGTAGGACTACTGATACTGCCGGCACTAATGTTAATATTATTGTCACAATTTTGGACATTGTCAGAGTGGGAGTCAGTTAAAATAATATCATCGGGGTGTGCATTATCGCATTTAGATGTTTTAACATTCGCAAGATAGGTGACAATATTGCTAAGCGTTCTGATATTATTTCCAATTACGCACGACCAAGGCTCGATTTCTTTTTTAATTTGTTTAATATTACGGCGAATGTCATCCAAAACAGGCATAATGGGCGTAGAGTCAGAACCACTTGAGGAAACAGGGGTAAAGTTTGCTAGTAACGAGTGAAGTTCATCAGTTGAGGCCGACAAGATAGATATTTTAGAAGAGAAACCATGAAATTTTTCATTAAGTGTGGATAAGTTTGAATTTACTATGTCAATTGTATCAAAAATTTTATCGATTTCATTGTTTGTTGAATTGATTTCATCAGTGAATAAGTTTAAAACGGAAAAAAAATTTGAGAACTTGTCGATCAGAACTGCCTGCTCGTTAATTAGTGGTTTGGTAATGTGTTCAACCAGTTTTAAAATATGAACGGGTTTAATATCCGCGCATTCATTACAAGTAGTTACTGAACATTTATGGGAGCGTTTCAGGCACCTGGGATGGAAAAAAGATTGACAAATTCCGTCACAAGAGATAATATCGTCAGAGTCGGAAATATTGCAAATTTTACAGGTGGCCATATCAACTAATTTAAGACACAGATCAAGTAAAGCGAAATAAGGTGGTAGGTAGCTGTGCTAATCAAATGCACGAACCCCAGGTTTAAATTGTTATAAGTATAAAAGTGGGTATCAGAACCAACGATAAAGCGTGAATGGATGAGATGCCTGAGAGCAAAGAGGGCCACCCACACCAAGCAAATACCTATAAACTGCTAGAGGCGCGAGAGCGGGGAAAAGAGGTAGAAATTAAAAATTTAAAAGGCTACAACAAGCCACAACACAAAATGAAAACAAAACTTCACAGGCAAAGGCGCGTTCAACACAAAAGAAACACGCGTGCAAAAATTCAAGCGATGCGAAGCACTAAAAGACGTCTAAACTTAACAGAAACGACGAGCACCGACAGAAACGCGTCCAAGCAGTTTGACAGCAGTTTGAAGGCTCTCGTGATATAGCACTAAAGCGATATAAATTGTTAGAGAAACGGGTGGACAAAAACCCCTCTTTGAAACTGGATTATTTCGAATGTCTCAATGAATATTTAGATTTAGAACAAATGGAAAAAATTCCTACAACCGAGCTCAAAGCGTCAAATCCCAAAACTTATTATTTGCCTCACCATGCCGTTTTCAAGGCAGAGAGTGCAACCACGAAAACCCGCATAGTTTTTGATGCTAGCTGCAAGGCACCATGCGGCTATAGCTTAAACAATTTGCTACTCTCAGGTCCTCCGCTTCAACGCGACATCACTTTGCTTCTTTTTGAATGGCGACAAAAGAAATATGTCTTTACAGCTGATATAGCACGAATGTATCGCCAAATACTCATTGACCCCTGCGATCGTGATTATCAGAGAATAATCTGGTGTCACTCTCCCTTACCTGACGAAGATTTTCGGCTGCGAACTGTTACATCTGGAGTTCGATGTGCGCCTTTCTTAGCCATTCGGACCATGCATCAGCTTGCAAAAGACGAAAGTAAGCTTTTCCCCACAGGAGCTCATATTTTAGAAAATTATATGTACGTGGATGACGTTTTATCAGGTGCCCATACAATACAAGAAACTATAGAGGCAAGAAATCAAATATACGAGATTCTAAAACAAGGAAAATTTGACTTGCGCAAATGGGCTGCAAACGATGTAAGGATCTTAAAGGATATTCCTGAATCTGAACAATTATCTGTACCGTCGGTACTTTTCTCGAAAGATAATTATGTGAAAACTCTTGGGGTAGTATGGAAACCCTCGCAAGATATCTTCTCATATGATTCCCACTTAAAGTTCTCTGAGCCTCCATTCACCAAAAGAAATATTTTATCCACGATTGCTCAAATTTACGACCCCCTTGGGTGGTTAGCGCCTATAACCGTAACATCCAAAATTATCCTACAGTCTTTATGGACCGACCGCGGCCGGATTAGTTCTCCTTACTATAAGCGGGGAGGGGAACCGCCCGAATATCGTAAGCTTCGCTCGCAGAACGCGGGTAGAGCTGTGTGGGTGAACACGGGAGCGCAAGTCTCGCCGGTGTGCTCGTGCAGCTGTCACTTGCACCGCAGTCCTGTGTGATGACTTCGCGAGCGCAGCTTCCTCGAGCTGGGCTGAAGTGGCGCGAGTGGAAAAGTGTTTGGTGGAGTGCTAGTGCGCGGGTACGCGGAATGTCGGCGCAGGGAAGCTGGCCCCACGGGAACGGGAGCTATTGGGGGCCCTCCGAGGGATTCCACAAGCAGTCCCAGGTAAGTGCACTTATTATGCAGTGAAAATTAGGTGCCCGGGTTGCCGTCCCAAGATGGCCGCGTGGGCGCCCGTGCCGGTTGCCGGTGTGCGTGAACCGGTTCGCGCGTGGTGTGCGTGAGATGCGGAATAAGGAGGAGGCGCGTGAATCCGCAGGGGAAGACCGGCTCGATGCCCAGCTGATGAGGGCAATGACCTCGAAAGCGGGCGATGACCCCCAGGCAAGGCAGACTCTGGGAATTATGCTCGGATGCCTTCCTTCCTTTTTTGGCTCGCGCTCTGCAGCCCTTAACTGCGGGGCTTCGTACTTGGGAGAAGGGCTGCGGAAAAAATGCACGGAGGAACCTCGACTCACCTTGTTTCGGCCGCCGCTTCGTCCCGACTCTAAACTGGAGGATGGGGGCTGGAAATATCACAAAAAGCAATGTTTGCCCGACACCTTTATTTCTTAAAACTCGCGACACAGGTAAGCACTACAATTCAACAAAGCTTCACAATTTACGATTTACAATTTTATCTTTTTTCTAATTTTTCTTTTAGGATGCGCTTCGTACATCTAGTCGCCAACAGATCGCTATCAGAACTCTGTCCCCGGAAATGCTCGTCCCGCGCTCCTCGGCCTGCGCTCAGTTTTCGGAGCCTAGCCTAAGGCTCCGAGCGCAACTCCTCTCCGAAGGGAAGTTTCTGCCGAAATTGCCTGCCGGTGTTTTTTCTGCTGATTTTAATTTTCTCCTTTTTTTCTATGTACGCCGGGGGAAATCCCCGGGCCGCCAAGGATGACCCGGGACATCGAGGGATGTAACACTGCCCCCCTCTAAGTAAAGGGAGCTGTCCTCAGCTCCGCGTCCTGCGTCCGCCACGATAGCGTCGTCGTCGTCTGTCCTGGAAGAGGTATTCTATTCCTAAAAGTAAAAGCTTAAGTAAAAAAAATTTTTTTTAAATTTAAATTTCCAGTGGCGCGGTCTACTCCGCTCGCTACTTGCGCCGTTGGGGCACTGCCATTTTTCTCCGCCCGTCCGAAGCGAGTGATGATCTCCTCCACTGGATCCAGGATACCAGGAGGTAGGGCTACGCCTGTTTTTTCCTTTTTATTTTTTGGTGGTGGTTGGACCAGTTGGAGTCGTTGGTATTTCCACCCGCGCCGCGGATCCAAACGTTTTCGGCCGTCTCCAGCTGACCCGGGTATATGGGAGGTTTTGCCTCGAGCGCCTCCGACTCGCTCGTTCCGCGGAAAGAATAACGCACGCGATTGGACGAGTACGCGGTGCAAGTCGGGTTCCTCTTTTTTTCTTCGCATGCAAATAAAATTGTTTTCCGAGCCCAGTGTCATTGCCCCGCGGATAACTTTTCGCAGATATTTTTTCTTTTGTTTAGTCGGCGTGATATCGAGCGAGGCGATCGCGGTGTACGACCATGGTTTTGCTGCTCTTAAGATCTTTTATCCGGTACACCACTTCCGAAAGCATTTCCTGGATCTCATAAGGCCCCGCCCAATCCATCTGTAGCTTGGGGCAGCGTCCTTTCCGGCGTTGCGGGCGGTAAAGCAATACCCTATCGCCATCTCGGAACGGGGACCCCCGCGCTGACAGATCGTACCGATCCTTCATCTGCCTACTTTTTTCGCCGAGGCGTTTGCTTGTAAATTCGAACGCGTCACGTAATCGAGCCTCCAGTCTCTCCTCGTATTCCGACGCGGGGAGTTGCTCCGATGGCGGCTCTCCCACGAGCAATTGCACCGGCAATCGGAGTTCGCACCCTTGCGAATTACAAGTTTAAAATAAAAACACAAGTTTTCTTTAGTTAGATTTTATTTAAACTTTAAGACTTCGCAATCCTCGCAACAAAATCCACGAACCTTATATTTATTATATTCTTATTTCTTTTCTCTCTGACTGACTGACTGACTGCTCTTTAACTGATCGAGCTCTTTTTATACTAAGAATGGTCAAGCAATCTCCGTGTGTGGTGTTCAGTTGGCGCACACCTGTTGTTAATTCAGGAAATGCTTTAATGGATTTTTGTTGTTAATTAACAAGTGCTCTGGAAAGGACTCTAATTGATTTTTGTTGTAAAAAACATTTGGTTAAAATGAACTCTAATTAATATTTTATGTAAAGAACATTTGGTGTTATGGTATTTCTTAGAAAATTGGCCTGTTCTGTGGAGTTTGCTGTTCGTTTAAAGATCCTGATGTAACACGCCCATCCCTAAGAGGGATCGCGTCCTCGCGATTTCGAAATATTTCCTCTTTTTCTTGGTTTATTGTTACTCTAAACTTTGTTTGACCATTCTTATAACAGAAATATAATACGATTATACAAGCAATTATTACTAGTAATATTGACATATCTGATAGAATCGTGATCCAAGTACTATTTTGATGCTTAACATTTAATAGCTTGATTTCTTTCAAATTTTCTAAGTGCTTGTTATGAATATATTCTAAAGTTAGGTTACTTTCTTGTTGATAGGTTATGTTCCTTATATTATTTGGAATAACAACATTATGTTCTATATATTTAATATGGTTCTGAAATACATTTTCGTTAATTATGATCTTACAATTATTGAATCTTATTATATTATGTCCTTTAATAGTTAAGTTCAATTCATTACAATTCTGGATGACATTTGTTTCTTTTAAATTTTTTGTTACAATTAATCCCTCCATTATAGGTAAAATTTCTTCTTTTTTATTCTGCTTCATGGTACAATTATTGGGATTGTTCATTAATTCTCCAATGCAATTATCTTTAATGGGTTTTAGTTTGCTTTTAATATTTTCTTTGGTATATAGGAATAGTTCGTTCCTGTAACTTATTACAAGGCTAAATTCTGTTTTTAACTCTAAGTTATCTCGGTTTGGAATAGGGACAATTGATGTAAGGAAATAATTTTCGTGAGTGAAGTTTGGGATTTGCAAGATTATCAGAATAATTTTCTCATGTTGTGCTACGGCAATTCTTATATTTCGAAGTTTTTCCGAGTTAATTTTATATTCAGTTATTTCAGAGGGAGTTAGGATATCCTTTGGTAATATTTCTAGTCTTGAAAGTAGAATTATTTCTTCGATATTTTCAAGAGAATAAAGAATTGACTGTAAGTTTTCTTTAACTTGAATTCTGCGTTTAAACTCATATAGATCGGCACTAATATTATTGAGTTTGGAAGTTAAACCATTGATTTCTTCCAGAATTTCCTTTTGTGATTTGTTAATATGCTGAGTTAAATTTTGAAGAGATTCATCAATTTGAGTGTTAATTCTGATTTGATCGTTTATGTTACTAGCGAATATTTCAAAGTTATTATCTATTGTTTTAAATTTCTTTTCAATATTTATTCTATCATTTTCATCCATGGTTCCTCCGATCCATTTTAGTAAAGTTCCGAATCCATTAATCAAACCCCTTCTTTTTCTTTTATGTGTTTCATTAAGTGTATCATGCGGTTCTAAAATATAAAGTTTGTTTTCTATTTGTTGCATTAAATGTTTGCTAAAACTATTGATTAATTGAGGATGAGTAGTCTCTTGAATAATTTGGATCATTTTATCAAATTTTCTTAAATCTATTACATGAATACTTTTGTCGAATTGTTCAATTATCGGGATTTGTTCGAGGTGAATCAGTGTGTATCCGTTCCCGTAAGAGACTTGTTGGATGTCGATGCTTTGACCTGAGGTTCCAGCGAGACATAAGGAGAGGATGAGGATTGTTCCTGAAATGATATTCTTTTAGTTTGATATTTTTTTGCGCCTTTCATAGTTTGTTTGTGGTATTTCGTTTTGTTTGGTTTCTTAAAATGCGGTTCTAATTTATTTCCTCGTGTGTAATTTTTTACGTATTCTTTACTTAATTCTTGATTTCTACGTTTTTTATTATGGTATTCAAGTCGTTGTTCTTGTTTTTTATTCAATAGGGTTTTTATATTTTCATATTCTTCTTGTGATATCGACCCATTTTTAAAATCAATTGGTCTTCTCTTTGTTGTTGAATGAATTGAATAATTATAATACTTTACAGCTTCTTGTATGCATATAACTTTTGTTGGATTGCGTTTCTGTTCTTCTTTCATTAGGCGTAAATGTTCATTTAATGTAGAGTGGAATCTTTCTATATCAGAGTTACCAGTTTTGACATTTGGACTAGTCAAATGTAGTTCTACGAGTTCCTTGTCTAAAAATGCTTTTAGTTGGAACTGCCATGAGCTGTCGTTATCGGTTATGAGGAGTTTGGGTCTTCCGTTTGAATTAAAGTATTGATTTAAGACTGTGCGAAAGTCTATCCAATTTCTTGCTTTAATTGGAATAGCTTGAGCAAATTTTGTGAATTTATCTATGAACGTTACATACATTTCTTGTTTATCTTTAAACCATATATCCATATGAACTATTTCATTTGGTTTTTCTGGTAGTTTAGATTTTCGAAACGGGATTTTGGGTGGATTTCTATCATATTTTGCAATGTTACAAATTGAGCAATTATTGATGAGTTTTGTTATTTCCTCCTTTAGGTTTGGGTAGTAATATTTTAGTCGAATATTTGCGTAAATTTCTTCTATACCTCTGTGATTATTTCTATAATGCTCTCTCCATATTTCTTCATGTAATGTTTCTTTATCATCACAGTCGAATAAAATGTATGAACATTTTACTAACCTGACCGTATTATGAGTGGATTTCCATTTTATGTATTCGTCTTGAAATCTGCAAAATATTCTCTCATCTGAAACATAGATTCCTACAAGACCTTTGATAGGTAAATGATTTTTTAAAATATAATTTAGGTAATTATTATCGACGTTTTGCGAAACGAAAGTTTTCCTTATCTTTCCGAAGTGCTTTTCTTTTGTGATTTGATTTTCTTTTCCTTGTTTGATAATTATTTGTGTTTTATAAAGATTAAGAGGTTTTTCGCTTATTGGAATATATTGTGAATTATCTTCGTCTGCACTGTGACATGTTCCCTGCACAGATGCATTTTCTTCGTTATTTCCTTCCTCGTTGTTTTCTTTTTCATTCATCATAATTGGTCGTGATAGTTGATCCGCAACAACGTTTTCCTTACCTTTGATATACTCAATTTCATAGTTGTATTCTTCGAGCTGAATTTTCCATCTTTGCAATTTTGGGTTCGGTTCTTTTAGGTTTGCGATCCAAGTCAACGGTTTATGATCAGTTCTTATAATGAACTTGTATCCGTAGATGTAGGGTCTGAAGTATTTAAGTGCCCATACAATCGCTAATAGTTCTTTTTCTATGGTTGAGTATTTTACCTCGTGATCGTTAAGTGTTCTGCTCGCATAGCAAATAGGATGGCCTTCTTGGGATAAAACTGCTCCAATGGCATAATTTGAGGCGTCAGTTGTAACGACAAATTTTTTATTAAAATCAGGGTATTTCAATATTGGTTCTGACATTATTTGTAACTTAAGTTTTTCAAAGCTATTTTTGTATTCTAAATCGTTAATGTTTATCTTACTATCCTTTTTTAGTTTCAAAGTTAGAGGCTTTGCTATTTTTGCAAAATCTTTAATAAATTTTCTATAGTAGCCTACGAGTCCTAAAAATGATTTTATTTCTTTTTGAGTTTTTGGGATTTTAAAGTTGCTTATAGCTTCGATCTTCTTTGGGTTTGGTTTAATTCCTTCTGTGGTTACAATGTGTCCTAAAAATTCTGTTTCATGCTTCATAAATTCACTTTTATCTAATTGAATCTTAAGATTGGCTTCTTTCAATTTTTTAAAAATTTTCTCCAAAGAGTTTATATGTTCTTCCAGACTTGTACTGAATATGATTATGTCGTCGAGATACACGAAGCATATTTTGCCTATGTAGTCTCTTAATATGTTATTCATCAACCGTTGGAATGTTGCAGGTGCATTCTTTAAACCGAATGGCATCCTTATGAATTCATAATGTCCCAAATTTGTTGAAAATGCAGTTTTAGGTATGTCATTTGGATGAATTTCTATTTGATGAAATCCTTTTGCTAAATCGAGTGTTGTAAAATACATTGCTCTTCCTAGCTTATCGAGAATATCATCTATGTTTGGGATCGGAAATTTGTCATCGATGGTTATTTCATTCAGTTTCCTATAGTCAACGACAATTCTCCACTTTTTCTTCCCAGACGCGTCCAATTTTTTAGGGACTACCCAGATTGGTGATGAATATGGTGAGTCACTTGGGCGAATTATTCCTTGAGTCAACATTTCACTGATTTGCTTCTCAACTTCCTTTTTATGTATCTCAGGATATCGATAGGTTTTCGAATAAATGGGTTCGTTATGTTTTGTTTTAATCTCATGTTTTATTTTGTGAGTAAATGTAAGATCAGTACCTTCTCGATAAAAAATATTTTGATATTGCTTTATAACCTTAATTAATTTATCGGTTTCTTCATGATTCAAATGTTCGATTCGAATTTCTTCCAATATGCGTTTAGAAGGAATTCTTTCGTGGTTGAAACAGACTAATTCATTTTCCATACGTGGATATGAGTAGTAGTCTTTTTCTTCATCTTCGTTGAAGAAAATTGGCAGAATTTTATCGTCAATCGACAATTCTTTTGATACATAATCGATTTTAACATTATACATCGAGAATATATCATTGCCAACCAGACCATGGAAAAAGTTAGAGAAGTGCTGCTCAACAAATTCAAAGCGATGATTTTCGTTTTTGCAACCAAACTCTTTGAACGGCTTAATTTTCACGACTTCTTTTATCTCCAACTGTGAATTAATTGTGTTAATCTTAGTAGGAATTATTTTGAATTTTAAGTGAGCTTGACTGATACCCGGTTTTATGATACTCATACTAGCACCGGTATCTATTAAAAATCTTAAAGGTGTACCGTACGAATCTATTCGGATATAGGGCAGTTTTGATTGTTTTCCGAGGCATTGATTTGAAAATTTGCGTTTGTTTGAACGAATTGCTCGGAATCAACTTCCATAGGTTCGGGCCGACCAAACCTACGAATTCTTGATTGTACAGAGTTTTGGTTATTCTGAAATTTTCTTGAAAAGTTATTTTGGTGGTTATTTTGAAAATTATCCTGATTGTTTTGGTTATACCATAGTCTTGAATGATTGTTGGAGTTATGGGGGTTATTTTGTGCTGGATAATGTAATTTTTGGGGCTTTCTGTTCTGTGTTTTTTCTATAAATTTCTTATTCCTATATTCCAAATAGTTTCCTTCTGTTAAAATTTGGAGTGCTTCTTCTAGTGTTTGAGGATTTCTACTGAATAGTACACTCCTTACAGGTTCGATCATTTTATGTTTAAGGACATCTAATGCTATTCTTTTTGTTGATTCTAGGTCTACGTCTCTTTGTTCTAGTTTACACTTTGTATTTAGTTTTTGTAATTTTTCTTGTATTTCGTTATAAAATTCTAATACAGTATTTCGAAATGTTACGCTTTTTAATTCATCTAATAATTGGTATGAACTTTTCTTATCACTAAAGTTTGATATTAAAACCTTTCTTATATCGCTCCATACATAAGCGTTACTATTAATGTTAAGTATTTTTTCTGCCTTACCGATGATTTTTGTTTTGATGATGTTGGCGATTAGTCGTTGCGATGGAACATCGTACTGGCGAAGCACGGGAACTAGGGTATCTACTGCATCGATGAAGCAGTTCAGACTCGTGAATGATCCATCGAAGGTCGGTAGTTTGTGGGCGTATTTAATTGGGTCTATCGTGATGGTCTTGAGGTTTTGTTGGGGCTGCGGATTTTGTTGTGGTTGCTCCTGTTCGTCTTGTCCGTTTCCAAGCATTGGAGGTCTCAGAATGTTGCCTGAAAGAGCCATTTTCTGGGACGTGATTCACTTCCTTTTGTGGATCTGGGCACTTTCACCACTGTTCTTCGTGTAACACTTTCACAACGCTTTCTATTTGGTTACTGAGCACTTTTGTCACGCACTCAGACGGTTTTCGCGCCTTTAATTTATTTTCAACTTGGTTAAGAACTTTTGAATAATTCGGCGTTGTTAGTTGCACATTCGGCAAATAAAACTTGAAGCACTTTTAATCGCACTTTAGTCACTGTAATTTATGTTACACGTAATACGCGAACTCGCGATGCTGCGCAGATCCTACCGACTGCGCCAATTACAAGTTTAAAATAAAAACACAAGTTTTCTTTAGTAGAAGTTAGATTTTATTTAAACTTTAAGACTTCGCAATCCTCGCAACAAAATCCACGAACCTTATATTTATTATATTCTTATTTCTTTTCTCTCTGACTGACTGACTGACTGCTCTTTAACTGATCGAGCTCTTTTTATACTAAGAATGGTCAAGCAATCTCCGTGTGTGGTGTTCAGTTGGCGCACACCTGTTGTTAATTCAGGAAATGCTTTTGTTGATTCTTTTAGGGCACAGAGAATAAAAGAAGCGTTAGCGTTATCAATATGAATTTATTTTAAGGAATATACAAAAACGTAAAGGCGTCCACACGACTCACAGGAACAGGGAGAACAACTTGTAAAAACAAAAAACACATTCATGTACCGCGCCAAACATTCTCCACTCTAGTGACAGCAGCGCCAAAGTAACAAATAGAACTGGAGGGAGGAACTTTCAAATGTTTTACCTCAACACTTCCCCTTAAACTTGAAATTTCCTCAAGTAAAATAAAACTCAAAGTTCCAGCATACCCAACCTTTCTCGTAGTCGCTGGAATTGCACGCGTGGAACTGGCTTCGTCAAAACATCAGCAACCTGATCCCTGCCCGAAACATGTTCGATCCTCAGCTTTCCACGCTGAACTTGTTCGCGCACAAAATGAGCACGTACATCTATATGCTTGGTACGTCTGTGAAAACTTGGATTTTTAGCAAGCTTGATAGCACTTGCGTTATCCACCAAAAGTATGGGAACATCCTTCAATGGAGAAATCTCGCCAAACAGACGAGTCAGCCATACAGCATCCTTAGCAGCCTCACTAGCAGCGACATACTCAGATTCGGTAGTTGACAATGACACACTCTGCTGACGCCTACTCGCCCAAACGATAGCACCTCCGCTATACTTAAATACAGTACCGCTAACCGAACGTCGTGTCTCTATGTCACTTGCATAGTCGGCATCACTGTAAGCTTCCAGCCTTCCAACCTCACCAGAATAACTATATTTTATCCCCACTGTACTTGTACCCTTAAGATATTTAAAAATACGCCTGACTATTGCCCAGTGCAGCTCCTCAGGCCTCTCCAGAAACTGCGACACATATCCAACGGCGAAAGCAATGTCAGGCCGCGTAGCTACCGCCAGATACATTAGACATCCCACAGCCTCCCGGTACGGGCCGTCCGCCTTTTCAGCACCCACAGCTTCCCCTGCAACCTGGCACTTCTCGATTGGAGTTGAAACAGAATTAGCGCCCTCCATGCAGAATCGTCGAAGAACGTCCTCCACATATCTCCTTTGTCCGATAAATATCGAGCCATCCTCGAGACGTTCAATTAACACGTTCAGAAAACACCCTACTGGCTCAGTTGTTATGCGAAACTCCGCCTCCAAGCTGGTGAGAAATTCCCGAATTTCATCCTTTCCCGTCGCAGCCACCACCCCGTCGTCAACGTAGAGGACCACAAACATTTTATCCTTGCCAGATATACGATAATACAAGCACGGATCAGCCGTGCTCTCCTGAAACCCGAAGAAGAACATAACATCCCTGAACCGCTTATTCCAGCATCTTGGAGACTGCTTCAATCCATACAGGCTCTTTTGAAGCCTACATACCCGCTGGCTCCCATCCTCATATCCTTCCGGTTGCTTCATATATATTTCCTCCTCGATCACACCGTGCAAGAAAGCGGTCTTCACGTCAAATTGAGCCAACTCCAAACCTTCGTTCGCTGCAATACTTAAAACCGCTCGAATCGTGTCGAACCGTGCAACAGGGCTAAAAACCTCGCCATAGTCAATCCCTTCCCGCTGACTAAAACCACGGACGACCAACCGTGCCTTAAAACGAGCAATTTCACCGTCAACATTTCGCTTTATTCGATATATCCAGCGATTCGAAATGGCCTTCCGACCAACCGGCAAAGCAACAAGGTCCCATGTTTTATTTTCTTCCAACGAAGCAATTTCCTCCGCCATTGCTGCCCTCCATTGCACACTTTCTGGTGACCCTATTGCCTCCGAAAAATTTCTTGGCTCGTTGAGCTCAGCAACCATAATTTCAATCAAACGTCTTGGTGGATTTAGCTTACCTCGGTCACGAAGGCTCCTCCCCGCCGGAAACGACGGAGTCTCCAAGTCCTCCTCCAATGAATCCACAATTGGATCCTCTACCGTGTCAGACGAACACCCATTGAGTAAATCACCCGAATCAACCCCAGCCTGCTGAGCTGATTCACTTTGATTTATCACTTCACCGGGAAACAAAGTCAATAGTCTTTCCGGCCCTTCTGGCTCGAACCTAACATTTCTGCTCCGAACCACCCGATTCTCCGACCTGTGCCAAACACGAAGACCGTCCACATTTTCCGAATATCCAACAAACACTCCGGGCTTTCCTTTCGGGTCCCATTTCTTGCGTTTGTTTCTTGGCACATGCACGTAACACACAGTTCCAAAAACGCGAAACCTCTCTAGATTTATGCATTTGTCGGTAAACAGTTCATAAGGCGTCTTTCCGTCAACACCACTAGGTCCAGTCCGATTCAAAATGTACACAGCAGTATTCACTGCTTCGGCCCACAAACACTTTGGCAAATCCTTAGCAAGAAGCATTGTTCGAGCAAGGTCCACGACAGTTCTGTTGGTTCGCTCAGCACACCCATTCTGCTCCGGGGTGTAAGGATTCGCGATCGCCATTGTCACGCCGCCCGATGCCATGAGCCTTCGCACCTCGCAATTCTCAAATTCCGTGCCACCGTCACACTGGAAAACCCGCACCTGTCGCCCGCAACAATTTCTAACAAATTCCAGCACTTCCGCAATCTTTTGTGTTGTTTCGGACTTCTCCCTGAGAAAATAAACCATGCGAAACCTCGAAAAATCACATGTGATGCATAGGAAATACCTCGCACCGCCCAATGACGCACATTCCATCGGTCCGCAAATGTCTGCATGCATTATCTCGCCAGGTCTCGTCGCACGCTGCTGACGTTCCCGAAAACTACCGCGACTCTGTTTGCCCTCAACGCAGGCCCCACAAAATTGATCGCCTTCTACAAAACCGATTCCGCGACTGCCGAGCAACTTCCTCACATGACGTTTGTCCTGGTGCCCCAGCCGCTCATGCCAAACCTGCAGTGTTTCTCTCGAAGAAATATTTACCTCCCGAACACACGACGCCTTTGGATTAACCACACGAATTACCATTTTGAACAAATGTCCGGCCCGAACACCGCATGCCTTGACAATACCGTCCTTCAAAAATTCACACCTGTTCTTTGTGGAAATAAATGACATTCCCCTGTCCACCGCGGAAATCACCGAAAACAAATTTCTGCGTGCAGCCGGCACATAAAGTACATTGTCCATATGACAGTTTAACCACTTGCCATCAACCAGAGCCTCAAATTTAATTGTGCCTTTACCACAAGCATCCATCGTCGACTTGTCTCCAATGTATATTTTGGTCGGCGTCGAAAACTCCTCGTATGAAGAGAACCAGTCCTCATGATGGGTCACATGATCCGTCGCTCCAGAATCCGCGATCCACGAATCTTCACTTTCCGCAGTAAGACATTCACAAATGAAAGCTGCATCCCGTTGTTCACCACCAAACATACCTGAGGAAGTCTGCCTCCCCTTTTTGCAATTTCGACGAATGTGCCCGATTCCTCCACATCGAAAACATTTGACAGCCGACGCCTTCTTCTTGCTCAAATCTGCAGGATCAGCAGACCTTTTCCACTGGTTGCCTGCGCTGTCATACTCGCTTTTCTTTTTTATTTTGGCCTTACTCGCCAACAGCGCCACCATTTCTTCATGCTTTTCAGCCCGCTGCTGTCGACGTTTCTCCTCCGAAGTCAACACCCCAATCAAATTAGCAAAAGTCTGCTGCTCCTCGGGTCTCGCCCACCAAGCCTGGCAAAGGCTCTCGTGATCGTCCGGCAGCGAGTCCAGCAACTTCACCATAAGTGATGACTCATCCGGCTTTACACCCAACTGTTGCATTCGCAGAATCAGTCCCTCATACTTTGCGATATGTGTGACGATATCATCTGTCGGATTTTTGCTAAAACCAAAAAACTCCGCCTGAACAGTATGTGCAGCCTGTTTAGTCTGCTGCTCGTAAATTGCATGCAACTTAAGCCACATTTCCCTTGCCGTCCCGCAATTTAAAAGCAAAGCCATTACCTTAGGTTCCAGAGTCTTAATTATAATCTGACTCGCGGCGCGATCCGCCCTGTCCCACGACTTCAATTTTGAGTCATACGACGCCTGCTCCTCCGCAGGTACATGTACCTCCAACAGGGTCGGCTTTTCCAAGTCACCACAGCAAACCTCGTAGGCACCTTCAGTTCCGCGCAGCAAATTTCTGGCCATAAACCTCCAGACACTCCAATTTTCAGCGCCTCTTAGTCTTTCAATTCCGTGGAGCTCCATGTCTCTTCTATTTCTATTTTACCGTCACCGAAAAATACCCGTGAACAAATAGAAACAAAAACCACCGCGCACCCGCGAACAAACCAAAAGACTATGCGCTTAACTCCGTGCCTATGCGGAACCACGCTCTGCTACCATGTTGATTCTTTTAGGGCACAGAGAATAAAAGAAGCGTTAGCGTTATCAATATGAATTTATTTTAAGGAATATACAAAAACGTAAAGGCGTCCACACGACTCACAGGAACAGGGAGAACAACTTGTAAAAACAAAAAACACATTCATGTACCGCGCCAAACATTCTCCACTCTAGTGACAGCAGCGCCAAAGTAACAAATAGAACTGGAGGGAGGAACTTTCAAATGTTTTACCTCAACACTTCCCCTTAAACTTGAAATTTCCTCAAGTAAAATAAAACTCAAAGTTCCAGCATACCCAACCTTTCTCGTAGTCGCTGGAATTGCACGCGTGGAACTGGCTTCGTCAAAACATCAGCAACCTGATCCCTGCCCGAAACATGTTCGATCCTCAGCTTTCCACGCTGAACTTGTTCGCGCACAAAATGAGCACGTACATCTATATGCTTGGTACGTCTGTGAAAACTTGGATTTTTAGCAAGCTTGATAGCACTTGCGTTATCCACCAAAAGTATGGGAACATCCTTCAATGGAGAAATCTCGCCAAACAGACGAGTCAGCCATACAGCATCCTTAGCAGCCTCACTAGCAGCGACATACTCAGATTCGGTAGTTGACAATGACACACTCTGCTGACGCCTACTCGCCCAAACGATAGCACCTCCGCTATACTTAAATACAGTACCGCTAACCGAACGTCGTGTCTCTATGTCACTTGCATAGTCGGCATCACTGTAAGCTTCCAGCCTTCCAACCTCACCAGAATAACTATATTTTATCCCCACTGTACTTGTACCCTTAAGATATTTAAAAATACGCCTGACTATTGCCCAGTGCAGCTCCTCAGGCCTCTCCAGAAACTGCGACACATATCCAACGGCGAAAGCAATGTCAGGCCGCGTAGCTACCGCCAGATACATTAGACATCCCACAGCCTCCCGGTACGGGCCGTCCGCCTTTTCAGCACCCACAGCTTCCCCTGCAACCTGGCACTTCTCGATTGGAGTTGAAACAGAATTAGCGCCCTCCATGCAGAATCGTCGAAGAACGTCCTCCACATATCTCCTTTGTCCGATAAATATCGAGCCATCCTCGAGACGTTCAATTAACACGTTCAGAAAACACCCTACTGGCTCAGTTGTTATGCGAAACTCCGCCTCCAAGCTGGTGAGAAATTCCCGAATTTCATCCTTTCCCGTCGCAGCCACCAGCCCGTCGTCAACGTAGAGGACCACAAACATTTTATCCTTGCCAGATATACGATAATACAAGCACGGATCAGCCGTGCTCTCCTGAAACCCGAAGAAGAACATAACATCCCTGAACCGCTTATTCCAGCATCTTGGAGACTGCTTCAATCCATACAGGCTCTTTTGAAGCCTACATACCCGCTGGCTCCCATCCTCATATCCTTCCGGTTGCTTCATATATATTTCCTCCTCGATCACACCGTGCAAGAAAGCGGTCTTCACGTCAAATTGAGCCAACTCCAAACCTTCGTTCGCTGCAATACTTAAAACCGCTCGAATCGTGTCGAACCGTGCAACAGGGCTAAAAACCTCGCCATAGTCAATCCCTTCCCGCTGACTAAAACCACGGACGACCAACCGTGCCTTAAAACGAGCAATTTCACCGTCAACATTTCGCTTTATTCGATATATCCAGCGATTCGAAATGGCCTTCCGACCAACCGGCAAAGCAACAAGGTCCCATGTTTTATTTTCTTCCAACGAAGCAATTTCCTCCGCCATTGCTGCCCTCCATTGCACACTTTCTGGTGACCCTATTGCCTCCGAAAAATTTCTTGGCTCGTTGAGCTCAGCAACCATAATTTCAATCAAACGTCTTGGTGGATTTAGCTTACCTCGGTCACGAAGGCTCCTCCCCGCCGGAAACGACGGAGTCTCCAAGTCCTCCTCCAATGAATCCACAATTGGATCCTCTACCGTGTCAGACGAACACCCATTGAGTAAATCACCCGAATCAACCCCAGCCTGCTGAGCTGATTCACTTTGATTTATCACTTCACCGGGAAACAAAGTCAATAGTCTTTCCGGCCCTTCTGGCTCGAACCTAACATTTCTGCTCCGAACCACCCGATTCTCCGACCTGTGCCAAACACGAAGACCGTCCACATTTTCCGAATATCCAACAAACACTCCGGGCTTTCCTTTCGGGTCCCATTTCTTGCGTTTGTTTCTTGGCACATGCACGTAACACACAGTTCCAAAAACGCGAAACCTCTCTAGATTTATGCATTTGTCGGTAAACAGTTCATAAGGCGTCTTTCCGTCAACACCACTAGGTCCAGTCCGATTCAAAATGTACACAGCAGTATTCACTGCTTCGGCCCACAAACACTTTGGCAAATCCTTAGCAAGAAGCATTGTTCGAGCAAGGTCCACGACAGTTCTGTTGGTTCGCTCAGCACACCCATTCTGCTCCGGGGTGTAAGGATTCGCGATCGCCATTGTCACGCCGCCCGATGCCATGAGCCTTCGCACCTCGCAATTCTCAAATTCCGTGCCACCGTCACACTGGAAAACCCGCACCTGTCGCCCGCAACAATTTCTAACAAATTCCAGCACTTCCGCAATCTTTTGTGTTGTTTCGGACTTCTCCCTGAGAAAATAAACCATGCGAAACCTCGAAAAATCACATGTGATGCATAGGAAATACCTCGCACCGCCCAATGACGCACATTCCATCGGTCCGCAAATGTCTGCATGCATTATCTCGCCAGGTCTCGTCGCACGCTGCTGACGTTCCCGAAAACTACCGCGACTCTGTTTGCCCTCAACGCAGGCCCCACAAAATTGATCGCCTTCTACAAAACCGATTCCGCGACTGCCGAGCAACTTCCTCACATGACGTTTGTCCTGGTGCCCCAGCCGCTCATGCCAAACCTGCAGTGTTTCTCTCGAAGAAATATTTACCTCCCGAACACACGACGCCTTTGGATTAACCACACGAATTACCATTTTGAACAAATGTCCGGCCCGAACACCGCATGCCTTGACAATACCGTCCTTCAAAAATTCACACCTGTTCTTTGTGGAAATAAATGACATTCCCCTGTCCACCGCGGAAATCACCGAAAACAAATTTCTGCGTGCAGCCGGCACATAAAGTACATTGTCCATATGACAGTTTAACCACTTGCCATCAACCAGAGCCTCAAATTTAATTGTGCCTTTACCACAAGCATCCATCGTCGACTTGTCTCCAATGTATATTTTGGTCGGCGTCGAAAACTCCTCGTATGAAGAGAACCAGTCCTCATGATGGGTCACATGATCCGTCGCTCCAGAATCTGCGATCCACGAATCTTCACTTTCCGCAGTAAGACATTCACAAATGAAAGCTGCATCCCGTTGTTCACCACCAAACATACCTGAGGAAGTCTGCCTCCCCTTTTTGCAATTTCGACGAATGTGCCCGATTCCTCCACATCGAAAACATTTGACAGCCGACGCCTTCTTCTTGCTCAAATCTGCAGGATCAGCAGACCTTTTCCACTGGTTGCCTGCGCTGTCATACTCGCTTTTCTTTTTTATTTTGGCCTTACTCGCCAACAGCGCCACCATTTCTTCATGCTTTTCAGCCCGCTGCTGTCGACGTTTCTCCTCCGAAGTCAACACCCCAATCAAATTAGCAAAAGTCTGCTGCTCCTCGGGTCTCGCCCACCAAGCCTGGCAAAGGCTCTCGTGATCGTCCGGCAGCGAGTCCAGCAACTTCACCATAAGTGATGACTCATCCGGCTTTACACCCAACTGTTGCATTCGCAGAATCAGTCCCTCATACTTTGCGATATGTGTGACGATATCATCTGTCGGATTTTTGCTAAAACCAAAAAACTCCGCCTGAACAGTATGTGCAGCCTGTTTAGTCTGCTGCTCGTAAATTGCATGCAACTTAAGCCACATTTCCCTTGCCGTCCCGCAATTTAAAAGCAAAGCCATTACCTTAGGTTCCAGAGTCTTAATTATAATCTGACTCGCGGCGCGATCCGCCCTGTCCCACGACTTCAATTTTGAGTCATACGACGCCTGCTCCTCCGCAGGTACATGTACCTCCAACAGGGTCGGCTTTTCCAAGTCACCACAGCAAACCTCGTAGGCACCTTCAGTTCCGCGCAGCAAATTTCTGGCCATAAACCTCCAGACACTCCAATTTTCAGCGCCTCTTAGTCTTTCAATTCCGTGGAGCTCCATGTCTCTTCTATTTCTATTTTACCGTCACCGAAAAATACCCGTGAACAAATAGAAACAAAAACCACCGCGCACCCGCGAACAAACCAAAAGACTATGCGCTTAACTCCGTGCCTATGCGGAACCACGCTCTGCTACCATGTTGATTCTTTTAGGGCACAGAGAATAAAAGAAGCGTTAGCGTTATCAATATGAATTTATTTTAAGGAATATACAAAAACGTAAAGGCGTCCACACGACTCACAGGAACAGGGAGAACAACTTGTAAAAACAAAAAACACATTCATGTACCGCGCCAAACATTCTCCACTCTAGTGACAGCAGCGCCAAAGTAACAAATAGAACTGGAGGGAGGAACTTTCAAATGTTTTACCTCAACAGCTTTAATGGATTTTTGTTGTTAATTAACAAGTGCTCTGGAAAGGACTCTAATTGATTTTTGTTGTAAAAAACATTTGGTTAAAATGAACTCTAATTAATATTTTATGTAAAGAACATTTGGTGTTATGGTATTTCTTAGAAAATTGGCCTGTTCTGTGGAGTTTGCTGTTCGTTTAAAGATCCTGATGTAACATGCGTGAGCTTCGCTGGGGTTAATATTTACATCAAAGAATAGGGTTGTATTATAAAAACGCACTATTCGCTTAACATAACATTTATTAAACAAAAGAGAACTCGATTTTATCTCGGGATATAAATGCTTACAACTTTAAAGTTTGAACGCTTAACAAGAAGTGAACAATTACATTTTACCTGGCTGGGCAGGTGCCTCGGCGATCTCATTGGGTTTTGTTTACGTTAGGTATTTTCCGATATGTTCGATAATTTTTGATGCGTTCGATATTTTCTGATGACCGGGGCCTGGGTCGGCCCATCACGTTTGGCTGACGCTATGTCTGCGAAAGGTGACAAGTCGATACAGTCATTTCGCAATTTCCGGGAAGTTAAGAAAGTTTAAATTTAAGAATTTCGAAAGGAGAAAATATGTGGGACATGCTTAAATGATCTGGCGTGTTATATGCTCTGCTATAACTCCACCCTCCTTTGTCTGAGGCTCCGACGAAGATAAATTAATGTTTACCGATTTTTCAGTTCTTCCTTTTTTTGACTTTACGTAAACCAATGAGACCGTTACAGTTATTATTATTACAATAATTATTGAAACATCTAAGCTAAAACTTATAATTTTATTGTTTTCGCTTAGTTCTTCTATTTCTTTAATGCTTTCTCTACTTTCAATTTGTTTTAGATACAATTCATCTAATTTTATATTTGGGATAGTTTTATTTTCTCTAATTTTTGTAATAAAGTTAGGTAGTAATACAATATTGTCGTGAACTGTTATTTCATTGTTTTCGAATTTCTTGTTTTCTATAACTATTTTACAATTATGGAACTTAATAATGTTATTTCCTGCTATACTAATGCTATCGTTACTACAAGTTTGTTGTATATTTGTAAGTTTTAAGTTTTTCGTTATAATAACGCCTGGTACTATTTGCTTTATTTCGATTTCGTTAAAGAATGTTGTTGTACAATGTGCTTCCTTATACTTTATAATATTGCTTATACATCCATCATCGATTTCTACCAAGTTCTTTTTGAAATTGCCTTTTACACTTACATTATAGGCTGTTTTAATTGGGTCAACTAATACTATATTTTGATCTAGGTACAATGATTTGTATTCTTTATTTGGAAGCGGTTCAATTAACACTTTGGAGTAGATAATATCCGAATAATTGGGAATAAGTAAAACTATTATGATTTGGTCTAAGTAAAATGCTACAGTGATTTTTATGTTTTGATAGCTATAAATATCGGAGATTTGATCCATTTCTTCTTGAGTTAAGATATTGCGAGATAGTATGCCTAAACTGCTGGTTAATATTATTTGTTGTACGTCGTCTATATGGGATTTTAATAGATTTATATCATAATCTATCTGATACATGTATTGAACAAATTTAACTTCGTTTTCTAGTTTTGATACCCTATTGTCGATTGATTGAATATTATTTTTTACTATTATTTGTTGTTTTTTAATATGAGAAGTGATATTCTGTATCTGTTCTGAAATCTGTTTGTTGATTTGGATTTGTTTGTTACTCTGGTTTATTAAATTTTGATTGTTTTGTGTAATTATTTTCATTTTGTTTAAAAGTTGGGTTTCATCATCACTATCTAATGTACCTGCAATATACTTGAGCCCTTTTCCTAGAATATTTACTAATCCTCTCCTATTCCTAGAATGTGGTCTTAAATTTTTTATTTTCTTTTCTAATATGTTGATATTATGATTTATAGTATTAAACATAGGTTCTGAAGCATTCAGTTTTGTTTCTAAAGCTCTAATATTCTCTACGATATTGTTTCTTGTGTTTTCATATTCTGTAATGTTAATTATATGTATGATTTTGTCATTGTTCCTGATCAGTCGTATGTCCTCCAATTTAATGGTAGTGTATCCATTATTAAAATTCATATCCTGGACTTCGATGAGGTGTGTTTGTGATTCAGCAAGCGGTATTACCATTGCTTGTATTAGTACTATTGCCGTCAAGAGCGTCGCCATTGCTATCTGTAACGGATTTGGTGCGTTTTAGTTGCTTATTTTTAGCTGGAAATTTCGTTTTTGAGTAATCCTGATATTTTCGTTTCTTTCTCACATGTGTTTTATAATATTTGAGATTGTTCGTTTTGTCTCGGACATGATTGCTATCTGCTAGATCTGAGTCAATTCGGCGAAATTTTGAGTGATTTTTGCCGCCGCGTATTTCTTTTATGTAATTTATTCCCGGTTCTAAAACGACATCTTTACTATCTCTATTTAGCTTTTCTATTATTCGTGATTTCTTTTCTAATATTTGTTTAGAGATACTCTCGTATTCCTCTTCTTTTACTTTGCCTTGTATAAAGTCCAATGGTTTTTTATTCGTAGCACTATGTATGGAATTGTTATAATAACCGTTAATTAAAATTAATTGCTCTTCTATTGGTAAATGTCTTTTAGTATGCTTAAGGATTCGTAAATGCTCGTTTATGGTGCTATGTAGTCTCTCAATGTCGGCGTTGGAGTTGTGATTCGAGTTTGATGTGAAATGTATCTCTATGTTTCTGTCTTTTAAAAATTTCCTCATACTCTTTGCCTTCATCCCTAACTCATTATCGGTGACTAATTTTTTGAAGCTACCATATATACTAATATATTTTAAAATTGCTTTCCGTAACTCTGCTTCGTTTCTGCTATTGATTTTTATAAACAGGGCTACTTTACTAAATTTATCGATCATTGTTACGAACAAACTTTTCTTGATGGAATAAAATATATCCATATGTATAATTTCATTCGGCTTCGTTGCCGTTTCTGTTAGTGAGAGTGGTGGTTTTACAGGGTTTCTTTCGTATTTTTCTAATATACAAATTTCGCAATTATTCACAATTTCTGTTATTTTGTGTTTCATATTCGGATAGTAGTATTCTTGTTTTAGCTCCTCATATACTTCATTGATCCCCCTATGGTTATTTTCTAAGTGCTTTTCCTCTATTATTCGAATTAATTCTTTATTGTCAGTAATGTCTTTTAATAATTTGCTGCATCTAATAATATTGTAATTTTTGAAATGTTCTAGTCGGGCTTTATTTATTAGTTCAGAAATATTCTCATCTACTAGAATAGCGTTTGTTGATGTAGGGCTAAAATGGTTTTTCATGAGTGTAATTATCGTTTGTTGATCGATATCCTTAATTTTAATAGTTTTGCGATTCTTGTTAAATATTCGTTCGTTTTTTATCTGTAGTGACCCTGAATGTAGTTTCTGTATAATTATTTGATTTTTATATAAATTAATAGGAGTAATTGTATGTGTAATCGCCTGCTGTTCTGCAGTTTCTGTTTGATTGACTTCTATTCTGCTCAAGAAATCTGCTACTTTGTTTTCCTGTCCTTGCTTATAGAATAATTCGTAATTATATTCTCCCAATTGTAACTTCCAGCGGATTAACTTATAGTTTGGTTCCTTGAGGTTGTTTAGCCAAATGAGGGGCTTGTGATCTGTATATAGCTTTATTTTTCTGCCGTATACATAAGGCCGGAATTGTTTGAGACTCCAGACTACTGCCAACAATTCTTTTTCGATTGTAGAATAGTTGATTTCGTGTTGGTTTAATGTTCTCGATATATAAGATATTGGTTTGTTGTCTTGAGATAGTACTCCGCCTATAGCAAATTGGCTAGCGTCTGTAGTAATTTCAAAGATTTTTTCGAAATCGGGGTATATTAGGATAGGTGTCTTAATCAGCTTTCCTTTGAGTGTTTCAAAACTTTCCCTATATTCCTTGTTGTTAGTGTCAATTTTTGCATTTTTCTTGAGGCAGGCTGTCATAGGCCTAGCGATCTTCGCGAAATTTTGGATAAATCTCCTATAGTATCCCGAGATACCGAGAAATGACTTTATCTCTTTCTGTGTTTTGGGTATACTATATTTAGATATCGCTTCGATCTTTTTCGGGTTCGGTGATATTCCTTCCTCACTTACTACGTGTCCTAGGAATTCTACCTCTTTCCTTAAAAATTCGCATTTATCCAACTGTACTTTCAGTTGGGCGCGTTGCAATTTTCCGAACACATGTTTAAGGTGCTTCACGTGTTCCTCTAATCCATTTGAGAAAATTATAACATCGTCCATGTATACAAGACAGAATTTCCCGATGTATTCTCGGAGAATGTTATCCATAAGGCGTTGGAAAGTACTAGGGGCGTTTTTAAGCCCGAAAGGCATTCGACAAAACTCGTAGTGACCATTATCCACTGAAAACGCGGTTTTCTCAATGTCTCGCTCTTCCATTTCAATTTGATGGAAGCCGCTTTTCAAATCTACAGTTGAGAAGTAGTTGCTTTTGCCCAGTTTATCTAATAGTTCCTCTATATGCGGGATAGGGTATCGATCATCTATGGTTTTCTCATTTAATCGACGATAGTCGATTACGAGTCTCCATTTGGTTTTGCCCGAAGAATCTAATTTTTTCGGGACGACCCAGACTGGGTTATTATAAGGGCTACTACTTGGCCTGATAATTCCACTTTCTAGCATTTCCTGTATCTGTTTTTGTATTTCTAATTTATGGACGTATGGATATCTATAAATTTTACTTTTAACGGGAGTATTATCTACTGTATTGATCTTATGTTTTATTTCGTTGGTAAAACTTAATAACTTGTCATTACTGAATACGTTTTGAAATTGTTTAATTATTTTTTTCAGTTCTGAATTTTCTTCGCAGTTTAGGTGATTTTTCCTAATCTGCTCTAATGGTATATCTTTTCCGATATTCTTTGAACCTTCTATTATCGGTTGGAAATTATTGAAATCTCGGATATCTTGAATTTCTATGGAAGAAAAAGGTTTGTCTAAATTTAGGACAATGGGTTCGTTGTCCTCGTTGGATATTTTTGCTAGAGCTTTGTAATTATTCACATTGCAAACTCCCTCGTAAAGTGTTACACTTTCATTTATTTTTTTGCCTTTGATTAAAGCAACACCTGATTTTTGTACCACCGGAATATGGTAGTAATGTTCGCCTGGATCGATCTGATAAATTGTGTTTCTTTTTTCGGTTTTAAAGTATAACTTGATATCAATTCCATTTATATTAATCATTCTCTTTCTATAGTCTATTGACGCGTTGTACTTCATTAAAATATCGTTGCCTATTAACCCTTCGTAGGTGTCATGAAATTTATAGATCAAAAATTCTAGTTTTTCGTTGGACTGTCCTAGTTCTTCAAAGCAGTTAACTATTATTTTTTCGGTTACTGCGGATAGTTTAGATAGGGCTCGGAGGGCTATCGGTCTCTGTAATTTTACTTTAAGATGATCTCTAAATACCCCTGGGTTGACAACAGAATTGGATGCGCCAGTATCTATAAGAAATTTGCATCTATTGATTTTTATGTAGGGCAATTGGTTGGGCTGGGTGCGCGAAAATTTCCTATATCGACGATGGCATTGTTAATGTCCATAGGTTCTGGTTTGTCGGTCTGGGAACTCGAGGGAGAATTATTATTTCCTTGTTGGAACTGATTATTGGTAGAAGTGTTGGGCTGTGGGCCTAAATAGTTCCTTTGCCCCGTCTGGTTGCTAGATTGAGGTTGAAATGAGTTGGTAACATTTCTCTGGTTTGTTTGGTTACCGTAATTGCTTTGATTGGGACTCTGTTGCCTATTATACATTCCGAAATTGCGAGGGTTATCGTTAGTATATGGGTTATGATTATCCCTGTTAAGATTATTATTATTTCTGTTTAGGCTGTTGTTATTATTCTGGTATTGTTGTCTTATATTGCGATTATGGCTGTTGTTGTTTATTATTCTGATTCCTACTCATAGATCCTCTATCGGATGTAGAATTTCTTGTTTCTTTATCATGTGATTTGAAGGGGTTATAGAATGCATAACCCGCTTCGTGTAAAATATTCATGGCTTGTTCTAATGAGGTCGGGTTTCTACAGTAAAGAACCGATCTCATAGGCTCTGGCAGCTTATTTTTAAAAACTTGCAGAGCTGAATTAATATTCGCGGATATGGTGCGCTCTAACGATTCGGTATCGTCTCCTAATTTTATTTTCGTTTTGGTGTTAAGCCTCCTAAGTACGGATTTGATTTCGTTGTAGAAATCACTGCTATTCGATTTAAACGTTATTCCCCTTAATGAATCAAACAGTTCCTCTACGCTTAATCTATCTCCAAAGTTGTTATTTAGTAAATTTTTTATCTCCGCCCATGATGTGATATGATTATTAATTTCTACCACCTCTCTGGCTTTGCCACGAAGTTTTGATTTTATCACGTCCGAAAAAATACTTTGTGCCAATTCATCGTACCTAGCTAACAAAGGATGTACCCTATCCACTAAATCTATGAAATTTTGCAATTCTTTAGAATCGCCTGAAAACTCTGGTAACCTATTTAAATATTTAAGTGGGTCTATCGATAAAGTTAGCATGTTTGGTGTTGTTTGTCCTCTTATGTCGTTTATTATATTACTAATCGTGTGAGACTGTTCTCTCAGTGTTTCTATGCCCGTTTCAAATTCGTTCATAGAGAATATTTATGTAATTAATTTTTGTTTTGATGTTATTTCAATACTCAAATGGTATAATATTTAGCTACTTAATTGTTTTAATACTTATATTCTAAAGAGGCAAACCAAACAGGAAAGAAAGGGAAAAAAATTATATACGACAAAACCTGGATGTTCGGCTCAAGACTTCCTTCTGATTTTTCCTAGGTTTGAGGTCTTCAAGGTGGTTGAGGGTTGATGTTGGCTGTTCTTCTCCTTAGCGTTAGTGTTGTTGATGTCCTAGATATGGTTGTGGGTTGACTTCTTGCAGCTTCCTACTTCAGCGTTGTTTTCCCTTTATTCTCACTAACTCTGCGTGTACACACTTTTAATTTACACACATGCACAGGGCGCTTTTGTGATCCTTTTCGCGGATTTAATTAAAGTAAACGCACGTACACAGCGAAGTTTGTTGAAAAAATTTTGTTAGTCCTTTCTGCGGACTTGTAATTTTAATTCACGAGTTCTTTTTATTTATTTTTATGTATTTTATTATTATTAATTCTTAATTTTTTTTTTGACGCGCAATAAAGTGTTGAAACACACGCGGATTTGGTCTCGAGGTTTATTAGTCCTTTTCGTGGACTTTATGTGCTCCTTGCCTTTTCACGGCACAGCGAAAAACTCGCGAAAACTCTTAATGAGAGGGAGACACACTTTTAAGAAACACCGAATTCACTTTACCGCGTTGCGCATCCTACCGACTGCGCCATTTACATCAAAGAATAGGGTTGTATTATAAAAACGCACTATTCGCTTAACATAACATTTATTAAACAAAAGAGAACTCGATTTTATCTCGGGATATAAATGCTTACAACTTTAAAGTTTGAACGCTTAACAAGAAGTGAACAATTACATTTTACCTGGCTGGGCAGGTGCCTCGGCGATCTCATTGGGTTTTGTTTACGTTAGGTATTTTCCGATATGTTCGATAATTTTTGATGCGTTCGATATTTTCTGATGACCGGTGACTGGGTCGGCCCATCACGTTTGGCTGACGCTATGTCTGCGAAAGGTGACAAGTCGATACAGTCATTTCGCAATTTCCGGGAAGTTAAGAAAGTTTAAATTTAAGAATTTCGAAAGGAGAAAATATGTGGGACATGCTTAAATGATCTGGCGTGTTATATGCTCTGCTATAACTGTTAATCCGGTGGTTTCGTGGACTGCGGACCGATACGCTAGTAGGAGAAGGGGAAGGTGGTCGTCCCAGTCCCTTTGGTGTTCCGCCACGTATTTCGCCAGATAGTCGAGCAGGGTACGATTGAACCGTTCCACCATTCCGTCCGACTGCGGGTGTAGGGCTGTGGTCCGCGTTTTGTCGATGCGAAACCTCTTCATCACTGCCTGGAACACGGCTGATTCGAAGTTCCGTCCCTGGTCGGAGTGTAGTTGGCGGGAGAGTCCGAACCGGCTGAAGACGTGCTCGATCAGGGCGTCAGCCACACGTTCCGCGGTCTGATCCGGAAGGGGAACGGCCTCTGGCCATTTAGTAAAATAGTCCCCGATTACCAGGACATATTTGTTCCCTAGCGTAGTCGCCGGCAGAGGCCCCAGGATGTCTATCGCGATCCTTTCGAAGGGCGCCCCTACATTATAAATCTGTAAACGCGCGCGCGTTCGTGGAGTTGGTCCTTTCCGTCGCTGGCATACCGGGCATCTTCGGACATAGCTTTCGACGTCCTGAGTACAGCCGATCCAGTAGTACCTCTCGCGTATTTTCTGGAGTGTCTTCTCGGTACCAAAGTGTCCTCCCGCTGGTCCGTCGTGCGTCAAATCCAGAATTCTGCGTTTCTGTAGGGATGGTACCAGAACTTGCTCGTGGTTTCCCTTCCCGTCGCAGAATTTTCGGAAGATCAAGCCGTTCTCCAGATGTAGTGTCGAGAACATCGACCAGTACGCTTTCAGGATGGGGTCCAGGTGGCTAATTTCTTCCCTCGGCGGTCTCTCTCCGTCCTCCAGCCACCTCCGGACCTCTTGGAGAATCGGGTCTCTCTTTTGCTCCGCCTCCATATCTCCTTGTATCGTCGTCGCGCGCGCCACGATACGCTGGCGCTCCTCCGCCCGCTCGCATGTCCGGCAGCCGCTCTCTGTGCAAGGGCGTCGCGATAGTGCGTCAGCCCACACCTGATCTATTATTGTGACTGTTAGAGTTGTAACTTCATTGTCTACAGCAGGTATTGAGGACTCTAGCAAGATCCAACCGAATATTGTGTTAATACCTATGGGTACGGTTTCAGGACCACGTTTAATTCCGTTTAAAATAATTTTCGTATATACTTGTGCTCCTAGTAGGGCATCTATTCCTCCAGGCTTCCAGAAAGTTGGATCAGCTAATTGTACATTTTTTAAATGTATGCAATCATATTTTGAAAGAGACCTTGTTGGTAGAGGACCTGTTATTTCCTTCAAAACCAAAGAACTTTCTTGTAAAGGCGCCGTATTTGACCATTTAGATCGTAACGTTAATTTTGTTTGTTGTCGTGCTGTGCCTGCAGGAGTTGTGTTTAGTCTTATTACAGTGACTTCTGTGGGAAGAAGTGTAGCCTTTAGCCTTTTACAAGCTGCCTCTGTGACGAATGAGGACTGTGATCCTGTGTCTATGAGTACACGTAGAGTATGTTGTTTTCCGTTTTCGCCTAGTGCAATTATTAATGCAGTTGATAATAAAACCGATTGATCGGGGGGCACGGCAGTGCCCCCGCCAAGTCGATCGAGCGCGAAGCAAACACTGCCGTACCATCCTTTACTGGCACCATTTCGCCGCATTTTCAGGCCCCTATTTGAGAACCTCTGGATAAGACCAGAACGCAGAAATTTTCGTCATCCAGTAAGCTATAATCACATACTTAAAATCCAAAATTTCAAGTCTGTAGGTCATTTAGTTCCGAAGTTAAGCGAAAGCAAAATTTCGCATTTATGACACTCACTCACTCATGATCATCAGAATAGAACTAGTGCTTCCCATAAACTCAGAGAGCTGAAATTTGGTACAGAGTTAGGGTTTAATGGCCACATAAAGGGAAAACTATAAAAACTAGGATAATCGAAGATCTGGAGTACCTGGTGACCCTGATTAGAAAACACAAGAGCCCAACCAAACTATTAGAGATCGACATACCGCCTTTACTAAAAAATATTCAACTTGGTGGGCCGCTTCATTTGATGTCAAAAATCGAAGGTCTGAAGTATCTGATGAAGAACCCTCAGCTGGTCTCAACGCGCTTACGTTTGTTTTTCCAATAACCTTATATGGCGAAGTGGCAACCGGCCGCGTTACAGTCGTTTACGACATTCTTCTACTGCGTTTGAAAACGTTTGCTAGGGATTAGGAGGGATTATTTGCATTTCGTTGATTTCGCTTATTATTTCGTGAGGTTTGCTAAGGTTAATTAGCAGGTTGTTATTTATTATAACAATTCGAAGATTTGAATAGGTTAGGAATTTTATGATTAGTGACGGATTACTGATTATTACTTAATTATTAGATTTAAAAGAAGTTTTAATTGAATACTTTATTTAATTGTTAGTTATTTAGTACTCTTAGTGTTCTAGGTTTAATTTACAGTTAGGCAGTACTTCGAATCGCGTTCGTGTTTATAAGTAAGTACTTTTCTAGTATTCTAGGTTTAGTTTATTTAGTTAGATATTACTTCGTTTCGTTTAAAAATATCATTAATTTAGCTGTATTTCAGTATTAGGTAGGTAATACCTTTGGTACAAAGTTCATTGATAATTAATTATATTATTATTAAACTAAATTCAATAAATTCTGGAACATATATACTTTATTCTGGTATATGTACATTAATTCATAAATAACCGTCTTTTTTCATTTTGAGGGTGTTGCTTCTGTTGCCACTGCCCGCCCTGTAAATATAAAACAAACCACTTTTGAGTACGAGACTCAGTGAGCGTTTCCCTAATTCACTCACGCTGAGGTAATCCAAACCTCCCACACAAAGGGGTCACACAGTCCCCAACTCCGGACCGCGACATACGACTTACGTCCGGCGGGCGACATACGCCCCACACTCACACCATGGGAACACATCCCATATTTGACGGGTCCTGGCCTCATTTCCAAGGAGACATACTCCCACCAGGCACCCTTCACCATACCCTATAGGCAACACATGCCTCATGGTCATTCACATTCATTCATAATTTAACCTTCCACATATTCGCACTTAATACCTTACTTTTAATTAAACTGTACATTCTATAAAATGTTCTAAAAGGCTAATTCCACTCACCTATTATCTAAATACCAAACTAGTCTATACTTTCTTTATTTTCTCTGCACCACTTCACTCTTTAAAATATCACAACTGACTGAGGTGCCTCACTACCTTGCGCCTCGGTCGTTTTACTTGGACGACTACCTACTTTTATTAAGATGCAATGCAATGCAATCCTTTTGCATCCCGAAGGAACCCAACGAGATAAGGCATTAGCGTACAAGCTCGGACATGCTTTACTGCTCTTTGTCCCATCGCGGAGGGACCCAACCCGGCGGCGCCAGAAACTGCACCGCAATACCCTAAACAAATTTACTTGTCTATTTTTAGATTTTTGCCCGAAACTCAACTACCTCTAAGTCCTACCCTTTCAAATATTTTCATGGGCCTTACCTCCTCGTGTAACATTATATTGACACTTGTCTAATAATTAGAAAAAAAATGTGTCAACACGTTTCTACAAAAAGAAGTGAAATCCCACCAAAAACATTCTGTAAAAAACTAGCCAAGTCTCGATGGAGCTGCTTGTTTATCTCTAAAAAGTAATGAAATCTAGACAAAGTCGTACCAACTCTAAGGTTCCTTACTGCGATTTCTTTATTATTATAGTTAATGTTGTGTGACTTGGCCGTTGAAGAGTACACAAGGGTACAAAACCAGGTGCTCCATGACACCATTGCACCAATCTGTCGCCAGAACCGCTACCCATTGAAATACGCAGCTTTATCAAACCTACAATTGACTGGTTATTGAATCAATGTTTTCCAAGTGGCAATTTTCCATCGTCAATGGGTAGCGGTTCTGGCGACAGATTGGTGCAATGGTGTCATGGAGCACCTGGTTTTGTACCCTTGTGTACCCTTCAACGGCCAAGTCACACAACATTAACTATAATAATAAAGAAATCGCAGTAAGGAACCTTAGACTTGGTACGACTTTGTCTAGATTTCATTACTTTTTAGAGATTGTTTAGGTGGCATACCTTAATTGTAACAAGGCAAGCATTTCCCACGAGCACGCAGACATCGCTTGACAAAAAGCTTTCGTTCGCTGCATCTGCAGGAATCTTATTTCGGCGAGACGCAGCGATCGTGGGAAATGCTTATCTTGCACTTAGTTAGAATAAGGTTCACATGGATAATTTGTATAAAAGCTGAAATTTGTTAAAATAAAGTCTAGTCTGTTTTATCCGACGAACCGCGTTATCTCTAAACACTTTTCTTTTCAGCGAGCTCGAGATTAGGTGCAACACTTAATCTCCTACACAGTAATTAGGGTGCAACACCTTAATTCCAGAACAGTAGGAACAAAAGAGTTCCTTCTTTAACATTTGGCGACCCCGACGTGATCAGGTGTATCACTTGTATCACACTTTAGTATACAGCGCTCCCTGACAATTATACAGAGATAGCAACATAGGTTCAAAGATGGAAGCTTTAGCAGCAGATCAAGAAGCCATTGGAAAAGACATCCAGCGAATCATCAGCAAATATCGGAAAGATACGGCTGACCGCAAGACTAAGGAATATTGTGAAGAGCGTTTAAGAAGGCTAGATGATGCATTCTTTCGCTTCGACACGGGCGACACAGAGATACGAAATCTCCCAAACCCTCCAATGGACCACAAATACTTCACATCGGAGTATTATCAACTCATACATGAGCTGTATAAAAACTTCAGGAAGGATTTGTCTGAAAAATTAGCAGCGCTGTCAGAGGGCACGTCACGCGCTCCTGAAGGAGAAATTAATACAGTGCCTGTAAAATCCCGCCCTGAAGGTGATAGGCCACAGGCAGCGGTTTCAGGGCCTGAAATTTCTCTTCCGAAAGGCAACAAGCCCAGCGCAATAGAGCCGCACAGAGAGGCGAATGATGCTATTGCCCAACTCATCAGAAGACAGAACCGGGCATTTGAGGCCCTAAAACAGATGATTAATTCGGTACAATTGGACACTCAACGTAGGGCCAAGCCATTTTATGAATTAAAAATGGAAGGTATCAAGCGCCTGTGGGCTGAGGTAGAACAAAACGATCGAAATATCTGGGAGTTAACCGATGATGTTGCATCATTTGGATACACTAACGTAATGTATGGGCGATTAGAAGAGGAAGTGCATGAGTGCCTTGTTCTCATCATGACGCTACTTGAGGAAATAAGTTCAGCTAATAGTTCATCGCGACCTACTTTGAACAAGACCACGAGTTCCAACGGATTAAAATTGCCAAAACTCACATTGCCACGGTTCAATGGTGATTACTTGAACTGGCAACAGTTTAGGGATCTCTTCGTTGAAGTAGTACACAATCAAGATATGCCTAACTGCCAGAAGCTGTTCTACCTTAAAGCTAATCTCACAGGCGAAGCTGAAAGGCTAATAAAGCATTTCACATTATCAAACGATAACTATGCGGCGGTTTGGAAAACATTAGAAGATCGATACAGCAACTCAAGGCTAATGGCTTCTGCATTAATCGGGAAGCTTCTAGGGCAAACAGCCCAATCAACCGAAAACTCATCAGCTGCTGCAATCAAGGCTCTACATGATACCACCAAGGAGTGTCTCCTGGGCCTGAAAAATCTGGGTATACCCACTGACAATTGGGACCCTCTATTATTGCATATATTAATAAAAAAATTGGACAAACAGACTCACGCCTTAAGTATATGAACAATCTTTGAAGCATCCCAAAGAAGTTCAGAAACTCGAGGAGTTCTTATCATTTTTAGAGCTACGCTTCCAATCACTTGAAGCGCTTGGCAGTAAAGGTAAATCACTCAATGAACGTGAGAAAACCTTCATAGGGGCAAAAACACTCGCAGCAACAACAGTACACAGTTCTGAGAAAAAATGTGTAGCTTGCCGAGGTCTTCATCCCCTGTTTATCTGTAAAGTATTTCTGGGATTGTCTCCGGCAGAAAGACTAGAAATGCTTAGAAAACAAAACATGTGCATCAACTGCCTGAAGGCGGGACACAGTTCACGTCAATGCAAATCCAGAGGCTGCAGAAAATGTAACAAGGGGCATAACACCCTTGTGCACCTTGAGCAAACTCCGCTCAAGGAAAAGCCAGCCCAGGGGAAAGCTGATACAGATCAATCCCCAGTGCAAATGCCAAAACCAGTTTTAGCACTCACAAGCAACACTCCAAGTAGCTACATTTTATTGAGTACAGCCTTAGTAAACATAATTACTAACGAAGGGCTAAATCTACAATGCCGCGCCATCCTTGATTCAGGATCACAAGTTAACCTGATCACGGATAAACTTGCAAAGAAATTAAACCTACTACAACAGAACAATCAGCTTACAATCCAGGGAGTTGGTGGAAACAAGTCTCGAAGTCAAAAGAGAGTAAACTTCCACATAAAATCTAGCTTGAATGAATACTCTGCAAGAGTTGAAGCATTTGTTCTTCCTAGTATAGTATCCCCGCAGCCAACGCAGAATTTCGATATTACAAGCTGGCCCATTCCTCAAAACATTAAATTAGCAGATCCTAATTTCCATAAGTCAAGTAAAATTGACTTACTTCTAGGAGCGGAGTTCTATCATGAGCTGCTCTCAATTGGCCAAATAAAGCTTGGAAACGACCTGCCAGCACTACAAAAC